>OY787660.1:50372785-53300874 GCA_963678985.1 Spisula subtruncata
AACACTGTTACGTTATATTGGCATGTATGCACTTCAGTTCCAATTTTGCGATATTTATCGGAAGGGTTGTCTTGAAATTAAAGATTCTTTATCACTGTGAACAGTAAGTCAATTAATATGTAGAAGGTTGCTATGTCAAGAACTTTGTTGTTATAATGCCTTTCTGCTTAAAAACACTGGTACACAATCATGTATTACCTTTCATAATCTCATTAAACTTAAATTACATGACAAATTACTGCTTAATTGTATTGTGGTGCTTATTGAACTCTCAAATATATTGAAAATGAAACATTGTATATCTTTCTTCTTCATTTTCCAACTCAGATTATTGTCAATATACTATCATCTGTATACCTATTGTTGCTGCATTTTCACCATTTCAAAATGCTTAACATTTGCTTCACATTCAAATTTGGGAAACAAAATTAAACAGGTGAAAGAGGTGAAATTATTTCAACATATATGGTGTCCTTATACTTTTGTACAAAATGCATTTTAAGGGGAGGTAATAAACTTCTATCAACATATACCCCACAAAAAGAAGTTTGGGTGTACATGTATATTAAAGTGAGCTTGTCTGTCCCTCTATTGGTTTCTTGACAATAACGTTAGTTAGAAATGATGCTTGTTGTATTAGTAGCTTTTGTGAATTGCTGCTCATTATTGAAAATGGGCCAATGTCACAATTACTGAATTAGACCAAAAGTCAGTTTCCAGGTGATAACTTTATGATACACCCTGTACATTTTAAGGACGGTATACTGCTTTCAACCTGTCTGTTCGTAGATGGATTCTTGTGAATGAAACTCCTACTACAGTTTTGCAGGATTTCACACATGAACAACCGTAACATGTAGTGTAGATGTGCATGAAGGAAAGACTTAGCGCTTAGATTATTTTTACCCGTATTATGACCCTTTGATGGCTGGGCATATATTAGTCTGTTGAATGGACACAGATTTAGTTTAGGACTGAGTTTATAGTGCAGAGATTATGACCTGATCTGAACTTTTATGCATGAATATATAACAAAGTTCTTGCATTGAATATATCACACACCAAAAGCAAACTTTGCAATATAGGGATTTGCACTTGTATTACAGCTTGAGCATCTTTGCGATAAATCCCCTTACGAGCAATGGGGATTATGAATAATTATAAACGAGATGTTATCTGTAAAATCATGCTAATAGAAGGTCAAGGATCAAGTCAAATTCTCTGTACTTTACTTTTTTGAAATCTGCTGTTTACACACTTTGTGTGAAGAAAAACAGCATGTATCCAGCTTCACCTTATTGTTTGGCTTACATGAACACTAGGCTTCTGTGACAAACCAGTCCTGCAGAGATAACATTCCAGTCTCTTTCTAGTTGTCTCTTACCAAAGGCGTTCACTGATGTTTCTTGAAGTTATATCCCCGCAAGACATGCTTGTTACGGCGCCCCTGCACAATGTTAGTTGCTGTGGGGTATACTGTTTCAGCTTGTCCGTCATAGTTATTGACCAATATGCAAATTTATTTGATCAAACTTGCAGGAAATTCAAGACAAAATGCAGCATCAATTGCATACACTTGGATTGTCTATGATTAAGCATACTAGCCAGATGAACCAATATATTGAACTTGGTTTACTTATTATCATTGTGACAAAGTTTCATAATCATTATGCTAAAGTTGTATTATCTGGTGTGTGGCAAGCAAAAGTGCAGATACAGCTGGAATGTGGACTGAGTTCATCACAAAAGTTCACCTTGTCACTTTGTAAGAGGGGAGCTAAAATAGATTGTTCTACAAAATGTACTATCAAAAGAAATGCAATTTGATGAACACAATTTTATTTTTCTAGAAAACACATGTCAACAAAATAACAATTACATGTATGTAAATCAAATCAATAAACTAGATGGCCTTATTCGAGTGACCTATGCGCTAAAGAATACTATATCTCATTAAAAAAGAGGCTATGTGCTCACCTGTTGAGCATGGATCTAGGTATCAGTAAAACATACATTCTGACGAAGATTGGATCAAAGCAGGGGCCCCTACAGTGAGCACAAGGGTTTTCTTAAGATTTGACCTAGTTCTTGACCAGATATTACCCAGACTTGAACTAGATTTTATGAAGAATTGCATTCTGACCAAGTGTCATGAAGATTTGATCAAAACTGATCTCTAGAGTGAACACATTTTTTTGCAAAATTTGACCTCAGACCTAGTGACCTAGTTTTTGCCCCAAACTCAATTTCGAAAATGGATGAGATTTATTGAGGGTAACATATTGACCTCTATCAGTAATCACAAGGCTTTTGTAAGATTTGACAGTTTTTAATGCAGCATAACCCAGTTTCATATTGTCCTAAATTTCATAGAGTATCATTTTGACCAGATTCATGAAGATTGAGTCAAAATTATTGCCTCTGGAGTTAAAGCAATGTTTTGCAAAATTTGACCTAGTGACCTAGTTGTTCATCTAACATGACCTGGTTTTGAATGTTGCCTACACTTTATGGAGAGCAACATACTGACCAAGTTTCATGAAGACTGGAACAAAACTGTGACTTCTAGAGTGGACACAAGTTTTTCTAGGATTTGACCTAGTGACTTAGTTTTCAACCCCTCATGACTTAATGGAGAATGACATTCTGACAAAGTTTCATGAAGATTGGATCAAAACATTTGCCTCCGGAGATTTGACCTTGTGACCTAGTTTTTCAGCCCACATGACCACATTTTAAATTTGGCCTATATTTCAATGAGAATAACATTCTGACCAAGTTTCATGAAGATTGGATCAAACTGGGACCTCAAGAGTGAACACAATGTTTTTCTAAGATTTTACCTAGTGACTTAGTTTTTGACCCCACATGACCCAGTTATGAACTTGACCTAGATTTCATAGAGAACAACATTTTGACCAAGTTTCATGATGATTGGATCCAGGGTTGGTCATATGTTGGGCGTTTGATGAAAATTATTTCTAAAAAAATCATATGTTAGACTATAGTAACCCTATTATTGGGTTATCTGATCTTGAAAGTAGCATGTAGGTTAATATTTAGACCATTTTAAGTGGATAATTGCCTTTGAAATTCTTGGTAGGTGTGATATACAGTGTTAAACACTGTCTGACACCTTCAAAGGTGCTCTTCAAGGCAATTCTTCATGTAATTTTATGAAATTATTAATGAAAAAAATTAAAACCCAAAATCATTTTTATAAAACCCCTTATTGCCCTTTAAAACCCTTTAAAACCCCAAAACCCATTTGGGTAGGGTTTTAAACGAAAAAGTGGGTTTTATGCCAACCATGATTGGATCAAAACTATTGCCTCTAGAGTGCATAGAGTGCACATAAACAAATTGTTGACGGAAGGAGGACGGACGGAGTGTGATCACATAAGAACACTTAGTGACAGGTGAGCTTAAAACATTCTTACCAAGATTTATGGATGTTCAGTGCAAAATACAGCCCAAGTGCATACACAAGGTTTTTATAATTATGACCTATAAGTTTTTACTCCAAATGGCCCTTATTCAAAATATACATAAAACTTCATCTAGACAAACATTGTTACAAGCTTGAATAGTTATATGTGTATGTCTGATAGACTTGCAACAAACTTCACTTATATATATAGTTTTACTTCACAATGTTTCGACAAATCTTGTGTCTTCTTCCGGTGAGTTATGGAGAATGTACTAAGAATTATTTTTAATGGGAGCCAACTTTGACACTGTAAGGGACAAATGCCCCTAATTGTGAGTGTAATAGTTTACACAATACAAGTACCTCAAGTGACCAACATGTCTTAAGTCAAACAAGGGGGCTTAATAAAGTATCTTCTAAATCCCTGTAATAGTCTTCAAATAACTGGTGCTGGTACTTTCCATAGTTCAAGAAATTCTGTTAATAAAGAAACTCCTCAAATGCAGGGGAATTTAACTTGTTGTCTTGAATGAAGTTTCCAACCAATGACTTGAAGCTATAGCTATATGTGCTGATTTGAAGCATCCCATCTGAAAAAAATAATGAACACTTTGTTAAAAGTTTATCTATAATGGGTTATTTATAATAATGAAATTAAACTCATTAGAACTAACTTTAGTAAGCTTTGTAAACTGTGGCCTGCGACCGATTCGCGGTCACCTAGCAGGTTTTCCTGGACTGTACATCAAAAATCAGTTCACACAGAACCAGCAATTTCTCCACTTGAGGAGGGAAATCAACATTTTTGTCAAAGTTTCACCTAATTCAACCTAAAAAAGGCCATCTAATACATCAAGACCCCATTTCTTTGATTTAATTTTAAGTATTATGTCACCTCTACTGTTACAGTCTGTATTTTGAATTATTATTAATAAAAACCTATTCAAGACCACATGATATGGATCTTGACTCCCACAGAAAGTCATATTATCAAGATTTTAATTTAACTAATTCAAATGAAGGCCAAATTGTAATTATTTTGGAGTAAAGGACCAATTCTCACCTGTCTGCTTTATACTTCATTGGGTGGTGTTAGCAACATTGCTGAAAGATGGCTGTCCCAGAATTCTGTGACTCTATCTCAGAATTAGGTAGTGACATTTCAGTGACATTCCAGTTCATCATTTTCCAAAACTATGCTCTGGTAAGGTATCTAAAACAAAACCAAACATTGAAACAACTATAAAATGAAATGTTCATTATAATGTGTTGTTGATGTGTTTACATTAAAAGTGAATACATGTCTATTCTTAAAGTTTGTTGTATCCCCTGGACCGTTTTCATTTAACAGCTGCATTGACTGATATGTGCAGCAAGAAGGAGAGCTCTAAATAGTTACAGTGATGAGTCTAGGGATTATTTGATGATTAGATAAAAGTAACATAGGCATATATTGATTCAATCCTGATGACATCAGTCAGGAATTTTATGATCTCCTAGTTAAGAATGCTTAAAGGGTTGAATCCCACATGAGGCACAGAAATAATGCACCAGTCATTGCATCCACGGACCCCCATCCCCGGAGATGGGCGATAGAGAGCTGGGGAAAAGGCCATGTTTTTACCTTACAGCTGCCTCCGCGCTGCCAGGGAAATGTCGGGAATTTTTTCTCTGAATCAATACCCGGTGACAATATTTAGTTGTCACGGGCTGAGGGAAATACTACAGATTTTACCATCACTTATCCCCGGCAGAGCTGTGGAAGGGTGGAGGTTTTGACAACCCAAAAGTAAAAATCCTGGCCCATCTGGCTGCAACTGACTGGTGACATGTATACTGTATAAGCTTGCTGTTGTATAGCTGCTTTATAGTTCTTAACCTGTCAAGCCAGCTTAGCTATAGTTACCCAGTGAGATAGATTAGCGTGACACATTATTGGGGGGGGGGGCTGCCCCCCCCCCACCACCACCAAACATCCCTGTGACTTGCCAGTCAGTCACTGAGTCAGGCTACTTTAAAATACCTTCTCTATTTGAAGTGTTCTATTCAATGATTTATTTCACGCAGTGGCATGCCTTTCGCTAAATGAATATATCAGACATTATAAATTCTGAATACTTTGCGCCGTTGCAACTATTTTGGAAAGTTTGACTGAAAACCAAAATTCCTACCCTTCATCTAACAATCCAGTGTTCGTTTTATGAAGCTCCTCAAGCCATAACACCTCAATGAGCCATCGTTTTGACGTTATACCACCCTTCTTAACGATATATCAGCTGGAAATCATCTTAAAAGGCTATACGTTGCCTGAATCGACGAAAAATCGACGCCATTTTTGTTGCTGACAACGTGCACTTGACTGAAGAAGGTCAAGGTCGAATTAGCTAATACCGGTCTGATATTTTGTGAATATTCTGACCGGGGACCAGTCTACTCGTAAATAAGTGTAGAAATACACCAATACTGTTCGCCGGAACTTCGCCCTCACTACTAAAGTCAGCTACATCCGCGTGAAAATAACACGTTATGTATCCATCAATACGATGGTTATTTTAAATGTTCTGATCAATTTTCTTATTCCTACGGCATAGCAGAACGTATCGCGAAGAAAATGTAAAATATCTTTGTAGAAAACTAATATCTAGCAAGGATTATAAATGAAATTTACGTCTTGTTTATCACATGACGTCATAATGATATAACGTTTATTTGGCGTCAACGTAAACGTGACGTTGTGCGAACTTTTATTTCGTAGCGTTCTTTCATAGTTTATACAACTATAATTGTATTCTTGTTTCAATTCTAGTATTTAGTAGCTGCCGTCCTCTTTCTCAAGTTTAAAATATTTGTTGCCGTATGTACGTGTACATGTTGTACAATCGTAACTGGGGGAGCTGCAATTTTCGAATCATGTGACTGAAAGTAGTTCAAAATGTCGCCTTGTTATGTCAGAGGTATTTTTCATTGGATAAAAACCGAGGTGATCAGAATGCTTCATTCCGTACGGTAGCCACATAAAGTCCGTCCGTCCGTCTGTCTGTCTGTAAACTTTAATTTTGCTCATAAAATGAAAACGCTTTTGCGCGAAAATTAGAAAGTCACACAAGCATATTCTATTATTGATTGTCATCATTATAATTATTCAAAGCTTGTTTTTCAGTAACTAATTTTCTTTTACATTTTTTAAGGATCTTGGATATAGCTAGGCAGCTGTCATACACATTATATAAAAATGCAATGTGGAAACATTTGTCGAAATTTCAATATACCATAAAGTTAATATTTTCACCAAATAATCGAGTCCTCTACGAGTTGCGAAGCTTGTAGGGCAAAGGTGACCAGGGTTATAATTTCTGAACACACATAAACTTATAAACTAACAACGGATGACGTCGAAATCTAAATTTTGACGTTGTAATTTACGTCGATTTTTAGAGCGATATTTTTATTTCATCGCGCTGTAGAAAAACAACAACTGTTTTTTGTTTTTTTTATTGATCCAAATGAAAGGGAATTTTCCGTAGAATACGGAAATTTCAACAGATTATTAAGATTAAGTAAGGAAAGTGGTGACTTATTACAAAATTCAAAGTACGCTGCGAGAAAAAATGCGTCCGCGCTTTACCAATGATACAGCGAATAGCATTTTTTTCAATACAATTATGGTTCGTAAAAGGCTAAAGATCAAACCAACACGAGGGCTATATCTTAACGATAATTAACTGAAAAAATGACTGGAATATCTTTCAAAACAAAATAGTTATCGTTGTATTTGTGTTCAATCTGACAAAATTGGCGGGACAAATTGTGACGTTGTTGACATCATTGTTTGGAACGTCATTACGTTAAAACGGCGGCAAATGAAAGCCAAGGTTTAATTTAAAATATGTACCAAATTTCAATAAAATCCGACAATGGCGTCATTTCGTGGTCTAAGGTGATGAGCCGCCTTAATGAACCAGCTCAAGTTATTGGAATGGAGAATGTAAATGGTTATTTGACGTCAAATACCCAACCCTATTACAAAAGTCTTTCAAACCACGTACAATCATGTAAGGGCAGGCCCGGATCCAGAAATTTCTGAGTGGGGGGGAACGAGGTATGTACGGGATTCCGGGGGGGGATTGCTTAATATATGTGTGAAATGCATAGGAAGGAGTACATTTGTAGATGTGGGGGAATCCATAGTTACATTTTTGTGTTATCAGCGTCAACATGTGCATCGTGTATGTTCGTGTATATTAGTAAGTGTTAAGATACAGTGTTTGTATATACCAGCTTTCATCCTTTTGGCCATTGGAATATTATAACATAAGTAGGGGCACGTGCACCGGGGGCATATTCCCCTGGAAAATTTTCAAAGCAATGGATAAATCTAGAACATTCTAAGCTATCTGGGAGCCCTAAGATATCATTTTTTCTTGATTCTGGGAGTTAACCTAAATGGTTTAGTAATGATTATTTAACAGTCAAAAGGTAATACATTTATAATGAGCTAGGGCAATATGTGTCTTGTAATTAATTTCTGTGATGCAACAGTTACGTATTAACATAAACATGTTTATTAAAAAATATTCTGCGAGCGAAGCGAGCGCGAACAATGCCCATCTTACCAATCCTTTTTCATCAAGAACATAAGAAAAAGTACCCATATTATTTAGAGATATGTAAGACTAGTTTGGCCCGAACAATATAGATTTGATCTGAATTATTGAGCATGCAGGCAAAACTATGTATGTCTCCTCGTTCTGACATCGGGGACCTGACCCTTGCAGGTCCCATAACTCCTACACCCATGAATTGTGACCTTCAGAAGCATTTTTCGTATATTTTAAGTGCTCATTCGCTTAGTGAAAATAGTCAATAAGTTCGTTGCTCTTTCTGGTGAAATATTATACACGATATATATTTACAGTTTATAAGTTTTGTAGACAAGTGGTTATGTTGTTATCGTCACAAGTAACCACAAATGTGACATGAATGTTAGGCAATAATGAACAATCTGGGCTCGTCGTAAGAAGTACCATTCGCAAACATAGATTAAGGTGGGAATAGGGCGTATTAATTACATCATTTTCTGTAGGCTAGTCGTAATATCTATTGAAAGTTATTTTCTTTCATTTCATTCAGGAGCCAAAATAAAATATGTCTGTTCAATATCTGTTTTATTATTTATTCAAAGTTAAAAAAAATCTCAGCCAACTGGGGGGCACGGGCCCTCGTGCCCACAGTCTGGATCCGTGCCTGAAGGGTGGAACCCAATGCCTCTTAATAGGTTAAGAAGAATGATACACGTATATAATTGAAAGAAAACATAACATTTGAAGAAGAAGAATACATATGGCAAAACATAATACCGCGAGGTATTTACTGTGGTTACAATGTTCTAGGGATAAACGAATGATTGCATAATAATAAAATATTATGCACTTATTACGGTTGCTTTAGATGTAACAATGATTTTCAACACATTGAACTTGGTTGCTAATGACTTTGTTTTGTTGTTATGGACGAAGGAGGGTTTTCTTTGCAGTGCTAGGGTGATTGGCATGGATATAAGAGGTGTTTCTATGAAATTTGGGGTGGTTGTTAGCGACGTACATTGGTTGCTATGGTGTCATTAATGTAACTTTAAAACAATGGTGGGTTGGTAAGTTTGGAAGTCTTACTAAGTGTGACATTTTGCGTTAAGGTTGCGACGTTTACCGGTAGTCGATTTTGTTTAATTCTATTAATTTGGGGTGGTTGCTAGCGACGTAAATTGGTTGCTATGGTGTAATTTTAAAACAATGGTGGGTTGGTAAGGTTGGTAACTAAATGATCTTACTAAGTGTGACATTTTGCGTTAAGTTGCGACGTTTACCGGTAGTCGATTTTTTAGACGTTTTGCATCAAAGCTGCGACATTTCAGGGTAGGTTAATTGCGACGTTTCGCGTTGATTGCGATATTTCGCGGCAACCTTGCGACGTTTTACGTCAGTTGCGACATTTTTCGACATTGCGACATTTCACGGCGCTCCTATTATCAATAATCATCGGGTACATAACGGATACACGGGAGGATGGGAGAGACAGAATGTTAAATGGAATGTGGGACCCCAGCCTTTTCGAATATACAACTTGGTTCTTTTACGTTTTAGGTGTAGACCACCTCTGAGTTTACCAACTAGTCCATTTCTAGTTGAGTGGAAACAATGAAATGATTTCCGAATGACCATATATCCCGGTCGTGATTAAAACCTTTGATGGACTTGTCGATCCGTAGTCTAGAGAATTACCCACGCGACCACAGTCTGAGTGTCACCCGAATGGTTGATTATACCACATGTTAAAATGTTTGTTGACATACTGAGTCTTCTTAAAATCATTTAAATATTTCTTTAAAAGCTAGTAGCGTCATTATTATAATATAACAGCAATACCTTTATTTTAAGAGGCAACTCGGTTGGGAAAGTCCAGTCGTCCCTGTAGACCTCTTCTATTCAATTTTATAAACAATCATGCAAACAATGACATATAAAGTTACTGGGTGCCGAACATGCCATATTGGGTGGCCAGACTTGTCCCATCATGGATTAATAAGGCCATCAAGAGTCCTAGACCTACACGCACTAGTAATCTGTCAGCACCCTGTATTTGGTTCTGGATATGCTAACAAATCATTCTTTCCCTCAACTTCAACATCAATGCTTAAACATTTGGGTCTTTGTTTAGGAAAATAGTGCTGCTTAACCTATATATTCTAAATACCAGTTTAATTTTAATTCATTTAAGCCCATTTAGTATTTTCTTGATTGTCATCAATTTTTTGTATGCATGTTTTCAAGGAGTTCACATAGCTTATGTCGAATAGCATGCAAAAACTTCTGAAAAAAAAACCAACACAGCGTGTAGTGAACAAGTCTATATATGTGACAAAATATTAAACAAGGTTATTGGACGAAATCTGGAAGTATTCTCGATAAAATAAATAATGTGTAGCTGAACAATGATTATTAATGCATTCACAAATACATAATATATTTTACAATTTTGATTATTTAATACACAATTCTTATAATTTTGGTTCCAAATTGCGTTGAAGAAAACAGAGTTTACCCACGTCCTTTTTCTTACAATCAGGTCCGTATATAAAAAGCAAAGTATTATTAACACAACACAAAATCTTAAAAGTGAAGCTAAATTCCGTTATTATTGGATTTAGGAATAATAATGAAAACTGTGAGCATCTTTACAGATTTACAGGATTACTAAGAGCCCTGGAAAATGGGGATACATGTAGGCCAAAATTTTGGAATAATCGAAGCAAATGAAATATGCATAAAATCAAAGAATTGTCATAGTGCTTTACCATTTATGGTGACAGAAAGCGATGCGTATTGAATGCATTTAGCCTAATGATATTTAATGCGAGGCTGAGGAGGGTTGAAGCAAATACTAGTACGTACGTATTTGAGCAGCATACATACAAAATAAATATTATCATTAAAATCCCCTGGCTTTGTGTATCCCTTTAAAAAAACAAAGATAATGGATAATATGATCGAAAATTGTAAGATCTTTGTGAATACGCTTTTTACTTCGTCGATGAAAATTCGAATATCGAAGCAGGCAAAGCACACAGGAAATTAAAGGATGCGGACTACAGAATGGGTGTGAGTTAGGGAAGACATGGATTCATTCCAATGTACTCTAAGAGACCAAAACATTCAAGTAAGAAGAGAACATTCTAGTACGGAATAAGAAGCTGACTAAAGTTTAGATCCACTGAGAACTTTTGCCTCGGCGATATACTCCAGCTTTAAATAAATGAGCTTCGGCAGGCATCGGGAACAAAATTTTCACAAATGTTCTAATGACTTTCCCGAAGCTTCCCGTAGACGACGATTGAAAAAAATAAAATCGGGAGTACATGGTCGAGGTAAAATGCTCATATGGACGTAAGCTTAATATTTGAAAAAACAATATTTCAATATATACGTACCAGCCCATTCCTCCCGGCTTGCTAATTCTACGGATTCTGAATTTAACACTTGGTCTTCCACATCACACAGGTCAGTGTTGCAAGAGATTCGGTAAAATAAGCCAATATACTGCTTCTCTTGTGTATTTACGGAACCGTAGAATACCTGACTCGTTCTAGTTACAGAACGTCCTAACCATAAAGGAATCAAGAAAGCAACCAACAAGAATCCAAGTCCAAACGATGAACACCAAAACGCAGAGCGAGTTACACAACCCATTGTGGAATAATTGTTTCTTTTTCAGAATAAAGTCTCTTTTTCAAATTTGTTGTCAATGTGTCGAGTATTTCAACAACATGAAGTATCCATTCTAAAGTTATGATTTGTCAGTCACGTTACGAAATGTTCGAAAGAAAGAAAAGAATCCCACTGGTTGTTAGGAATATTCGTCGCGCAATAGAATGTGTAATAAATACGTCAAAGCAAAGGTTTTGTGATATTAAATGGCTCATACCATTTTTCAAGCTAAGTCATCCTTTGTTGAGCAGAGTTGATGATTAGTTGCAAAATATACTAAAATTACAGAGGATTATCGGTTAAACTACTGAATCGTCTTAAGTCTGAACTTTGCACGCTCAATTTGTCTCGCGGTTGGATTCATTTGAATGATTCTACTCCTTAATTCAGGCACAAACTATGTAACCACAACGGGGTGTACAGTCAGTCAGAAATTAAATATTTAATGTTATTTCCCGCCCCATTTCTACCTTGTCCATTATTTTTAAACTATGTCAAGTCGTAGTTGTGCCTCTTTATGTCGCATTAACGTTAGGTCACTGTCCTTGATTTTTTAAACTAGGTCACGGAGTGGTTGTGCCTCAGTTGGTCGCCGTTTTGGCACTGGTTTGTCGGTTGGTCGCCCTGCAGTTCGGTCATGGTGAACTTGGTCGGGTCTTGGCTGCGTTTCATTTGGTCTCGTGCAATAATCGCTATTCTGTAATTTCTTTTTGGAATTTGGTCGTTATGCATTTTTTCGGCGATGACTTGGACTTTTAATTGTTTCTCTGTAATATGTGTGGGCATTGCTCAGGGTAGTTATGTTGTGGTGTTTCGGATTTCTGTGCTCGGTTGGTTGGGTTGGGTGCTACCTTCCCTGTCTTATTTCCTCATACCGTTTTTCAACTGTAGGTTATTGTGAAATAGCTCTTCAATGACTAGTGACTCAAAGGAGCGAAGCGACGACAATAAAAAATCTTCGTAAAATACTGCTGCTATAAGCATATAACTCTAATCGACGTTGTGTTTGCTTCACCCACAATAGTTAAATCTACGTACGTGTATAATAAAACCAAGTAAGGAACGTACACTTTCAATGCTTTAAGCATTGAATACGTGTAAAATTGCGACATAAATTGTATAGATATAATCTGACCTCTAAGCCGTTAGAGTGTATACATTGTAATATTATACTTAAAAGTTCAGTCGACTATTAAATATTTTACGATGTATATTCATCAATAATATAAAACATATTCAAATAGAAGCTTGGATATAAATTCAAACCACAATTTGTTGTCTAATAGGATGCCAGAATCATAGTCATATAGATAGAATTTATTAATGGCCATTGCTCAAAAGTGCCACAAAGTATCTGAGAAAGTCTGAGAAAGTCCACACAAAAGTTGTGTTTCTTGATGAAGTTAGCTGACACATTCAATTAAAGGAGTCAATGCTTTCTGCCAAGAGCTTGTAGCAAGCCCAACGCCAAATATCATTTTAATTCAAGGGGAGGCAATTTGAAAAATACCAAAGTTTAACTCAATCTGAATCAAAATGATTTATAAATTGTTGGTATCAAAATTGATTTTCTTAACAAGGTCACATGACATTGTGTTTATCTTTGTAAAAAAGGTATGAGACAATCCGACAGAGAAGGGAGCACTCAACCTAACAAGCCGAGCACAGATATCGGAAACACCACGACACAACTACCCTGAGCAATGCATACACAAACCCATGCCAAATATATATGCCCACAACAACCCAACTACATGTCTTGAGCAGGTCGTTTTAAAAAGCATAAAGATGTTTGAACAGAATGAGTTATTCCCCTGTGTTCAGAATTATTGTGGCGTTACTTTGCCATTTTGCAGTGCATTCTTAAACCGGTCGAGATCCGTCCAATTAGACCAAAGTAGGCCGTCCGATGATCGAATGCCACATCGGTCAATGAAAGTATTATAGTGTTTGCTCTTGAAATGTAACATTGTCAAGAGTTTCTCTAGAGACACATAGTAAACATATTATAACTATGCAAGTATGTTTAAATTACCCAAAAGAGTCATCCCCATGCACGTCAGAGGCAACACCTTAGTGGGTTAATTTGTGGTAGGTTGGTCATAACTATGAGGTATTAAAATGCACATTTCGTGTGCAATTACGTTGATTTCGTTGGCGTTTGTGTGAATTACATCATAAAGTATAAAGGGATAAAAAGACTTGTTATAATGATTTATGGTTGCATTCTGACACTACACAGGTGCAGTAAGGAGTGTGACAATTGTCTAATATTTTATTTGCACGTTTAATAGCTATATGTTCAACTATCCATATAGCCACATCAAGTGCTAGAATCATTGTTGTGTATCACCATTATTCATCAGTATTACATCATAGTCCTAGAGAATTTTGCAACATGAAATGTATTAAATTTATATTGTATTTACACAGACGATTCGAAGTTATACATAAATAGTGTTAGGACCTAGCAACCCATGAATTAGACCAACTATTTTTCTGAATAAAATGCGATACTTCATGTATAGCCAACATTGAATATCGTATTTTTATTTGAAAAGTATAGTTGTAAGAATTGTAAAACAAAACAATGCCAAGCTTAGCCTTTATTGGCCAGTCAGTTTTCTGCTGAATATGACTACTAGCTATACCAATCTTACTCTTCTGGCCTATCCTTGTCTAAACTTGTCAAGATGCAAGAAAACTTACCTGTGTGAATAGGTGTGTAATAATTATACCGATATATGCTTGCATTAAAAATATAGCATGCCATATATTCTTGCAAATTATATTATGTACTTAGTAATTGATACGTGTACAGGGTGCCATAACATAGTTTTAGTGGTTCGACCCTTTACATATGTATATTGAATTGTATACAATATTGGAGTAATACAATCTGTTAAACCCATGCCATTCTGTATTTTTTAATTGCTATTAAATATAATGATATGTTTTCACGCATTAAACTAGTTGTATTGCATTTTATTGCATTTGTGTATACTAATAAACTATGTTTATTAATAAACAAAACCAGCGTTGAGAGTATTTTTGCCGAAAAAAAGAGTCCGTGCTCACATATATGACTAAACTTTCAAGAAATATACATTCACACCCTCTCACACCAACACACTCACGCCTCCACACACATGCGCTCATATTCACCAACGTATATCCACGTTTTAACTCCCACGTCCTCATATATGTATTGTCTTGGAATGAGTAACAATTTATTCTTAACTTGTACGTGTAGTAAATATTATATGTAATGACGTATTTGATTTAGGTACCTCGCAAGATCACCTAACCAGTCATATACGAGCGTACATGTATGAGCACTAATTTGTAAATTGTATAGTTGAAACAAAACATTACAAAAAAAAACCCACATTTTTTTCAAAAAAAACTTCTTGTGCTCGCTCATTTTGTACTTGTCCTTCGGTAATTTCTTTGTCCCGCATATTGCTATTTATTTGCTTTTAAAAGTGAATGAAAACTGTTTCTGTTTAGTGTTATTTGTGGGTTGCACTTGTGAAGTGTGGTCATCCTTTTGGTGTGGTTGTTATACGCCCGAAGGATCGTATAATGTTATCGCCTCTCCGTCCGTCCGTCCGTCTGTCCGTCTGTCGTTAGCAATTTTCCTTCCGCTCTGTCTCGCTTGAACCTCTTGAAGGATTTTAAAGAAACCTGACACAAATGTTCACCACATCAAGACGACGTGCAGAGCGCATGTTCTGGAGGGATCGCTTTAAGGTCAATGTCACACTTAGGGGTTAAAGGTCATATGACTTTGTTTCGCTTCCGCTCTATCACTCTTGAACTCCTTAAAGGATTTTAAAGAAACCTGACACAAATGTTCACCACATCAAGACGACGTGTAGAGTGCATGTTCTAGAGGGGTCGCTTTAAGATCAAGGTCACACTTAGGGGTTAAAGGTAGTACTACTTTGTTTTCCTTCCGCTCTGTAACTCGAAACCTGATGTTCAAAATCAGTATCATCAGTATCGAAGTACTTAATATGTTTCATTTCAACTGTTCAGGGCTGTCCTTTTGCCTTCAGCGGTCAAAAGTTTGCTACCAAAACCTGAAACAAAACCCCTCGGGTGTATATTGCCCCGTATGGCGGTGCTCTTGTTTATTTCTTCTCTTGCTCTTGCTGCTCTGCATTTGCTTGACTGACTATAGCAGAACATTGCTCTGGAATAACATATTTTGCAGAAACCCTGAATCAGTCGGTGAAGATATATATACGATGCTTCTGAGATAAATCATCGCCCCTATTGTCGAAATACCTTTGAATCAACGGTTTTACATTGGAGAAAGCAATGTTTTTGCAGACACTCATTGGTACAATATGTCTCAAAACTATGGAGAAGACTTTTCCAGTTATTGGCAAAACTTTTCACACACCTTAAATAACTCATTGTCAATACAATATTGCTTAATGGGAATCGTATATAACTTCAGAAGCACATCAGGAGTTACATTGGTGACCCCTCGTAAAATTGTTGAACGTCAAGAACCATCCGGTAACATTGGGAAACGTTCGTTCCCAACGCCTCCAGTGCCTTATGAATCTCAATTGGGAGCCATGCTCATTTGAATGACAACACAAAAACTAATCATGTACCGTAGTATATCAACTCTAAATTATAAACCCACCATACATGTATACAAAGAAATGCAAACAGTAAGCTACTTGTTAAATCCCTTTACTTGCAAAGTCTGAATTAAACATATTGTACAGAATGCAAAAAAAAACAATGGTGTACATAGTATTTAACATGCAATTGACAGAAATACATTAACCTTTGCATACTATTTTACACTCAAACATTTTAATAAAAACAAAGTATTCTTGTTTAGATGAATAACGTTATTAGAGCATAGTTAAATTGAATTTGCAGCGTAATGTTGGGTGGGGTATTGGGGGGTATATTTACAGTTCCTTAGTATGTTTCATATTTCCACTGGCATTAGAAATTATGTCATAAAATATAGCTTTGACTTGCCCAAATTTTCACCCATTTACTATAAAAGACGAACGGGTGCGAAACGACGATTTGGGCCCCTACATGAAAGCCACCATTAAACGCACCAACAGTCCAGAAAATAGTTGCAATTGGGTCTAAGTATGTTTCTACTTCATAATACAATTCAAATATCTCAAATTATACGTGTTCCAGTTATAATATCAGGCAATTTCGTCAGTATTGTAATAGTAAATTGGTGAGAATTTGGGGAAGTCAAAACTGTGGGATGTAGGATGGCATGTATATGTCGTGTTCTTATATTACATATATTGTTGTCGTGTTCCTCTGACTTCAAACCGGTAGTCCAAGAGTATACTGCTTTCTCGTCGAGTCGAGCCCCGAATGTTAAAAACATTCCATGCACACTTCAACAGTTTTACTTTTTAACCAATTCTATTTATACTGACTGAGAAGTTACTTAACTTTATGAAAATAAAATAGTTTGGGCATAAAATGATTTTATTGTAAAATATTTGCGAAACAAAAACAGTTGTGACATAAAGTTTAATTATCTTAGATGATATTCACCGACAACGAGCCTATTGACAAAAAATCGTCAACAACAGATCCTCGTGGTAACAAGCTTAGGCGTTGATGCTTACCAAAATAGATTTTCATGGTTGATTGCTGTTATTGTTAGTGAACAAGTTATTTTCATTCACTTTTGTTTTGCTACTGTGACAGAAATAAGACTTCCCGCAGATTTTAACATGTTTTGGATAAGAACCATCTCCGTACGTGGGTATATTGGACCAAAACAATTAGGGATCAAGTCGACGAGAAGGATCGAGTCTATGAGAATCAATTACTTCATATGCTACTTAAGGGATTCTGTTAATGACAATATTTCATTCTCTACAGTCTAAATGTTAACATTCTTTTATGACCTGTCGATGTGGTCCTTTGGTTATGTGGATACTATGGAGGGATACGTTTATCGATTCGGTCCTACTCCGTCCACGGGTTTCATTTTTCACTGTCCAAACCAATGCAAAAACCTATGCTCAGCATGATTTTATGTACGAATTAACTGTCCATTTAATAGTTTAAAAAATACGAAACTTACAATAAATTGACTGTGTATTTTTGTTGAACTGTGTTCATCCTTTACTTGCGTTGCAGATATCTTATGTCGCACAAATTTCCTTCGTTTGTCTTAAAAATGCATATACTCACTTATGTGTCTGTAGGGTGTTACTTGGTGTTTTGTCCATGTGAAGGCTCTTGTTGTAGAAGGTTAACTGACTAATGGACATACTGTCGGGTGTGAAATGTCCCAAGTTGTATCAGCTGTTCAGTTGGCTTGTTTCTTACTCATTTTTGTAGTTGACATTATGACCTGTACTTGTGCTGTATAGGTGACTTTTCTTCTGTGCTTACTATGATGTCCCTTTGTGCCCCGTGATTTTAAAGAATGATATCCACTTCCATGTTAACAATTATGTTCGTACAGGTCGGGTCTTGTCTGCGTTTCATTCGGTCTCATGGAAATCGCCGCTATTCTATAATTTATATGTGGAATTTGGTCATCCTGTACGTTGTCGGCGGGGACTTGAACTTTTAATTGTTTCTTAGGCGTATTTGTGGGCATTGATCAGTGTTTAGAAAGGTTGAGTGCTGCCTTCCCTGTCAGATTTCCTCATATTTGTTTTCTTATTTGTATCTTTAGTGCGTATTTTTCTTCTGTTATATTTGTTTGTTATCATTTTTTTTATTTTGCCTCATGTACAAAAAATGTATGCAACTGCCGGGTTAAATTATTCATTTTACCTTTCTTTGTTCGTTCTTAACTAGTTACCAGGTTTTTTTCTTTATGTGCCGTTCGTGCTCAACAGTTTCCGTTCAAGTGTGCCTTCATTATGATCTTCTCATATAGACCGATACGATAAGACCAGATTTGGCTAATCAAGTACTCAATAACAGAATGCAAAAGCACTGTATCTACATATGTTCACATATAATCGAGTGTTGAATAGTAATAAAAATACAAGCGTACGTACATTCTAGAGATAATTACAAGAAGTAGTAAGAAGAAATTAATAATAACAAGAAAGTGAAAATGTTTATTTAGGTCAATTATCTTGATGCATAACATTTTGGACATAAACATTGCAATGTCTCTTATTAATTTCTTAATTTCACAGGAAGTGATTTTATAATAGTATGTGGCTCAAGGGATAAGGCACTGTTTTTCTTGGAATCTTCTAAAGCAGCCGTTCAACAAAATGCTTTTATATTGCATCGTTTGTATAAATGTACATTTGTATTATATAGTGACGACAGGTCTCAACACACGATATGAACAGTCCAGTTAGGATAAAAATTCAGTGCCGCAGTGGAATAATCCACTAGAACGGTGTAAAAACAAGTATAAAGGCTTATGCCAACAGTTCAGTACCAAACTACACTCTACCTTTTAAAGCAATGGTTTTAATCTTTTTGGTACACATAAACGATGACGGCACGGTCAATATATCCTAACTGGACTATATCTGCACGTTGATTGTATTGTTAGTGATAACAAAGACCGTTCTCGTGGCCATAACATGATATTCACAACATTATGCACGAATTAATAATATGCTTTCCTCGAATCCCGATACAAAATGTCAAGAACTGATGGCTCGTTCCTCGTAGCTCTGTGAATGTCCATGTCCGAGTAAGAGTGTCTAACTATCGGTTGATCATACCGGTCTCTAGTAGATAGTCTTGTCACATCAAGGCCCCCAGAGTTTGGTTTTCTTGACTGTTGAAGGAAATCATTTTCGTCATGGATGAAATCTGGCATTCTGGAAGACCTCAATATTTTCGGGCTGTCATGAAGTGACCCCCTGGATAAATATCTCAGGTCGTCTGCACTATTTGACCTCTTGCTCGATCGTGATGCACGGAAATCGCTGTATGAAGAAGATCTATTCGGTTCGTAGAACATCGATTCTTCATTTCTGTGTATCCCATTGAATGTGAATGAGGGCATACCGTAGCCTGACTGCGTACCACCACCTAAACCTTTATACGCAACAGTATCATCATAAGATGAATGTCCAACACCTCCATAACCTAACTGCTTACCACCACTACCATAACCTAATTGTGCGATACCACGGAAACCTGACCGTGGTAGACTGTCTTCTATTGAGCGTGGCCGTCTGCTGTCTTCGCTTACGGTGTATGATCCTTTCCTGCTACTTTCAGACTCGTCTATTTCATGATACCATGGTGTTCGGCATCCGTAGTACTTACAATATCTGAACCATCTGCATGAGATGATGAAGTGTAGCATACATCCTGTTATCAGTAATACCAGGGCAATGCCAAGGAACATTATTGCCCAGGGGTATTCTCCAAGATGAGAAACAGGGTCGTCTCTGTAGAACAAATCAGCCATGTATACGGCTACTACAAATCCTAATGCACCGACTATCACTGAAATAGAACGAAGCATAATGTTATGCATGCACAGCTAATCCATGAGCAGTAAATGTATAATAAATCCAATAATATAAACATGCAATTAATGAACTATGGAAATCGAATTATGAACAACCAAACTATGAACAATCAAGGTATGATCAGCCAATGTATGAACAACCTTTCAATGTATACACAATCAATGGTAGAATATCCAATGTATGAATTGCGAATGTATAAACTTCTTAAATTTTATATACCTACAAAAATGTTTTATATATTTTAGTCTTATACAGTAATTATTAAGATGTTTTACGCAAAAAAAAGGTCTGAACAATATTTTATTATGTCAAGTGTCAAATGTTAAATGCAAAATGTCGTTTTATAGTTAAAAAGTTGTGATAATTTGCACAGTTATTGTATGTTACTGACCTGATACAAGTAGCAAGAAGGCAGACGCTAACAGGATACGTCTGATCTTATGGCTACCATGCATCCATCCACATCGTATCGCTTCCAGGAAACAACAGGCCAATACACTGAAGAACATGCTGATAGTCACTAGGACAGGAACAGCAATAATATTCACTGTAATAAACAAACGTAACTATGTTATAGTAACACCCTTTTTTCAAAGCTCACACATGCTTATGTTTCATCTTGTTTAAGAACTAAGGGAAGAGAACCACAGACTTGCTTGTACATTTATCACTCTACTGGAGTTCTTAATAGTTCGAATAAAATGCTATTTACAAATTGCCTTGAAGACTTTTTGACTTTCTCACATGAAAGTGCTGTGTTCTCTTGTCTCATTTAGCTCATAGTTTGAGTAATGGAGGGATACGTAAACGTAGAGTGAGGTGAAGGTGCACCATTGTTTTGTAATTTGGTGATAGAGTGAGAAATCATGTTATTTAAGTGATTAAACTGTTATAAAAACAGATTTTGCAAGGTGGATGCTTTTATGTCCAAAAGGCTATGACGTAACGCACGGTATTGAGTACGTTTGTGTAACGTCATGTTACGTCAGCATAGCTTACTCTGCATAATACTAATCTTATGATCTAATCATTAATGCAAATGTTTACAATGTCGAGAACTACAATACATTTATCTGTCAATAGCATCGTTCTTTAAATTAAGAAAATTGGGTGTCTTTCGTTAGCAATTTCTCCCGCTTGTTCAATTTAACGCTTATTCACTCGTATCACTCGTTGTCTATCTGACAAGTATCTTACTCACTCACGTATTCAACCCCTTACATACTTTTCTATGAACTGTTTTATGAAAAACTAAACACCACATTGTACTATAATATACGGATACAAAATGCATCGCACGTCTATGCATAATCTCGATCAAAATAATTATTTTGGTTATGTAGTTCGTCCACTATAAAAACTTGCGTTAATCATAAAACGTCCAAAACGTCGCAAAATTGCGCCGTAGGACAATCTTCCTCCACACATTGATTTCAGTGTGTCAGGCTTATTTTAATAGCAATCTTCAAGAATTTTTAAAAGTAAAATTTTCACTCTGATAATATTTCAAAATTCATTTTAATTGTACGTACTATAACTTATAATTAAATCATTAAGTTTCGTAAATGGTCTGTGCCAGAACGCATCGTTAAAACGCGCGAGTAGGACAATTTTCCTCCACACATTTCATTCTAATAATCTCGATAAGTATTGGCTAGAATGCATTGGGATTTTATTATTGATGATAAAACAAAAATAATCTTTTAAAAACGAAATCAAAATTATTTTATTTATAATAATGAAAAAATAATTGCGTACTAAGCATGCATCTTCGGAAATTTTTCGGCAATTTTTTGCAAATTTGCACTTTTTTCGTGTTACCTGTTTATTATTTAACTTTTTTATCTTTTGCACCCGTGATTTATCATGATGATATGTTAAAACACGTCACTTCTGGTGCCACTCGGTGAAGTATCCCACAAATTTCGTGACCTTTTGAATAAAACGGCTGTTATTTTATGCCGACAAGCAATAGTTTGTGTTACAAATTGCACACGAATTTTTTAATATTTGTCAGACATTGTCTCCAATTCTACGACTACATAGTGTTGTACATGAACTCAAATTAAAATGACAATGTAGACAATTTTATAACGAATATTTTGGTATATGATATGAAATGTATCGAGTGAAATAGAACGTAGTACCAACTACTGTTTAACAGCGAGTGTACGAAATTACGAAAGTACTCAGTTGCGTGCGTTACGTCTATAAACTGACAGCGTATTGTCTACTCTCAGCCATTTTCTAATTGACCGCTTTTCAAACTCAAAATACTTTTGACTGTGACCATGTTTGATGGTATTTTGCGCAAATATATGTTTATGTAATTGACTTAACAATTAATTCATTAAAAAGTACGTGCTTAAGTATACATGGTCAGTCATGCGATAAATTCTGCATTCAAAGTTTGATAAAACAATGTGTGCAAAATATCGTAAAAATATGGTCACAGTTAAAAGTATCGGGTGTATAAAAAGTGATCAATTATGAAAGTGATTGAATGTCAACAACTGCATTAAATCAAAATGTTATTTAGATTTAATGTAAAGTTGGGGAGGTTTAATCTGGTGTTTAGTGCTCGAGTAATAACAAAACACATGCTTTGGTATAATGGGTTTGTATTTCGGTTTCCATTAAATTTTGCGTACTACGAGCGAATGTATCACTGCCAAAATTACACATCATCATATGTATTAAATAACAACCTCACACTTCATGAGTTTGTTTATCTGATATTCAAATATAAATATAGTTTATGTTCACCCCATAATTCAGTTTGCCATAATGTTGCGGTTTAGTGGTTTAAGGCATGGTTCAATACACATGATCGAGACTATGTCAACCACAACCAACAATACAACATGTATAAAGCTTAAAACATACGATAGAAATTTATGTATGTATGCACGTATATATACATTTGTATATAAAAACTAAACCATGTAGTTAAGATAGTAAAGTCCCTTCTTTGAAGTTAATGCTTTTTGAAAAATATGTTAATAGAACAGAACATTTTATTTCCGACTTGAGCAATACAGCTCATCAGCATACATAATAAATACATACATTGTACATGAATTAACGAGGATGTGAAGAGAATATGATAATTGAAAAAAAAAGGTTTATACTAAACAAGTACAAGACTCAATGAAAAATCAATAGGATATAATGTTATAGTTATGAAAAGCAAATTATATACTGAAACAAATATATTTGGAGGTTGAACTCAAAATAAACACGCACGCACACACACACCCTCGCACGCACGCACGCACAAACAAACAAACAAAACTAATTAAAAAAACAACAACACAATTTTCTATTCTATGTATAAGCAATGTTACTAACTAAGGATTTTCTAATAATATCCAAAATATACTGTCCTATAGTATTTAAAATATACGTTTTTGTAGATATATATGAAATATCGTATTTCTCACTTAATTCATTATAAGTTGGACAGATGATTAAGAAATGATATTCGTCTTCAAAATCTCTTCCATCGCATAAAGAACACACACGCTGAAGTATACAGTATTTAAACAATGTGTATAGTAACAATAATGACCATACTCAGAACTAAAACGAACTTGACTATGTGTAGTGTATATTTTAAATGTATGTTTACATTCCTGACCTAGCTATTTCTCATGATTTACCTTATATATATCATTGCAAGCAGTCAGCTGATCCAAGTTAAGACATCATAAACTTTCCTTGATCTTGGTATCTGATAATACTAGCAAGTCCATTCACCATTCCGCTTCTGTATTCCATCTTTCACAGGTGTTTATATCTTCAGCTTTGATGTGGTGACTAGCTGCACAAGCCTCGAAGGTCATGTTTGTGGATCAAATCTTCGGTCGTGCTTCCAATACACTTTGGCCAGATTCGTAGTGTTAAGAAGTTTTTCTCCTTTTTTGCCGCATCGCCATATACCTGCCACCACAAGATCCATTCGGTGTAGCTATTGCCCAAGTTCTTCTAGGCAGATACTAGTACTAGTATGCAGGTGTTCTTCAGTAGAGCCTTTGTTTCTACATGTGTAGTTAGGTTTGTGTTGACCCGGTTGTTTCTATTGCACATTTTTCGGTACCTTCATTTCCTGCTATTCCTCCATTTGATCAACCGAAGCACTACATATTATACACCATTGAGTTTGTTCGAAGGACAACATTTTCTCGCTTTTCCTTCACTCAAATAGTTGGACAACAGCTGTGGCGATATCTTGTATCTAGTCTTCATTATTTGAGTACCTCTAGCCTCACAGAGGGACAGTGAAATAGTGGAGCTGTCAGGACCTCTGATGTAGACTCCACTCCCTGCATTTTCTGGTTCGTCAGTGAATGATTTGGCCCCGGAGTGCGCTAGCAATCGCTGATGGATCTAGTGTAGTGTAAGAGATTTTTTTCTGAAGAGACAGGACTTGGTGTTGATTTTCCCTTTCCTTCCAATTAAAGTACTTCCAGTCGGATTATTTGGGTATCTTGTCTGAGAACCCATATGGCAGATACATGTACTACTGTATCTTTATTTGTATCAGGAACAGCAGTTTTCTGTCTTTGAAGATCCTTGACAATGTGATTGATAATGTGTCGTTTCAGTTTGTTCTAGGTTCTACTTTGGAGTGACATGTGGAGTATGTGATACGTACGATAAACGTGTTTCTTTGTAAAGGGTATAATTATGTACTTGTGACGTACAATCGCAAATGTCTCAATGCTGACTGGCTTGCCCATTTCCTTTATTGACGTGGCTTTGATGGCCCAAATGATAAATATTAGACATGGCGTTTACAAGTTTGGCATTTAGTTCAGTATAATTCAATTGTTGAACAATGACCTGTGTATTTTGTGGGCGGGCATATCGAATTGTTTGAACTGTGTTATTCAGCCATTTGGTTGCTGAACGTTTGGTATGCAAACGGTCAAATTAAGTAGCAAGCTTAGTCGTTGTGTTATTGCCGTATGCGATGTATTTCATGTTCTCGGCAGTTTAAAATGAGTGTTGACTTCCCTGTCCGATATTCTCTTATCTTATTGTAAGTTCGTTCTGTAGACAGATTTCCATGAAGACGAGGCATAATCTGTCGCCCGCGGTGCATGTGTACACTTGCATTTGCTCTCAAACTTCTTTCAGAAATTTTATCCTGTTGGTCAGATATATCTCTTGCAAGTTTTCTATGTGAGGATTCCACGACGGTAGAGATTTAAATGTTGTACCAAGGAAGATTGGAGACCTGTGGCAATTGGTGATCATCAAGTTATAAGTTGGCCTCTTCTTTTGAGGTGGATATAGAGATGTTAATATGTTATCCGTCTGTATGTTTACATATATTAATGCGTACAAAATGGTGTGCATAAAACGGTTATTTAGGTATTTGATCTAACTAACATGTTTAATGAATATTGATAATGAAGTTCAACCAGATAAAAATAAATCATAACATGTACATACGTAACGATAAACAAGAAGAAACACAATACAAATCGACTGACTGCGAAGTGGTCGATAAAAGGACCAATACACACGTGTTAAATAGGTAATAATATGAAGTTGTAGCTAATAAGTTATGTACGTACCATTCCATTGTTCTTGGCCTTCTAATGTAACAGATTCTGAATTTAACACCTGATCATCCACGTCACACAGCACAGAACTACATGAAATTCGGTAAAACAAGCCAATGAACTCCGTACCACGTGTATATTCTTCAAAGAACAAGCCGTAGAAAGATGTCTGATCGTTTCCTATAGAACGTCCCAACCACAGTGGAAGAAGGAAAGCTACTAATAAGATACAAAGTCCTAGCGCTGATATCCAAAACGCTGATCTTGTGACACAACCCATTATGAAGCACGAGTTACCGTACCAGTATAAATCCCTGTTTTGGGGTTTCGTTGGAACTTTTCCCGTCTTTTAATAACATGAACTATCCATTCTAGTAGGTTTTGTCATCCATGTCACGAAATGTTCGAAAAAAATGAAATCATTGGTATTTGAGCATTCTTCACGCAATAAAACTAGGTGATCCGTGTGTTAATGCAATGGGTTTTTTTACATATTAATAAATTAGCCCAAAATAGCAATGTTACCCTTTGATATACATTAGGAAGATTAGAAGATACTTGTACTGAAACTTCAGAGAATTATCGTTTAAACCACTGAGATATATCGCTTCATGTCACACTCAATTTGACTCATGGGCGATTTACTACTAGAAAACAAGGTGTACATAAAAGGTGGCAAATGTCGCTAATATCGGCAAAGAGAACGCCCGTAAAAATATGTAAATATAACCGTTACGTTAAAAAAGTATTTTATTATGTTGCCGATTTCAACAAGACAGCCTCTAAACTCAAGACGAGTTTTTTAACAAGTGGTCACTGTTTCCCGAAACCGACTTAACTAAAAAATATTTATATAATGATAAGGTATTTGCTGTAAAAAAGATTTAGCTGTTCAGCCGCTCATTCAACCTTTGGCATTTTAAGGTTATTGGTACCTTTTCAGTTGAGCGGAAGTTTAAAATTCGCAGTACCTTAAACGTAACTAAAGCATCTATCCAACATGACCAACTAGTATGCAAAGGCTTAAAAATGATGTTTCAGTAGTAAAACAAATATTCTGTATTTATATTATTGATACAAACACAGAAGAAAACCTTACAAATGATTTATTCCAAATGCTTTAAATTACCATATCACACGAATAGGTTACAACGCTTGTAAAACGCAACTACTTGCCTTGCACTCGTATCAAAACGAATCGATATGGTTTAACTTCAGACTCACACCGAACACGGTTAGGCACACGGTTCCAATACGGTATACTCGGTTATACACAGGTTGACTGGTACTAGTATTGAGCTCCAACCGTGCCTGTGGATGAGTTGGTACGATTTAGACTCGAATGTAGCACGAGCAGGTACGAACAAAGCACGGATATATTCGGTCAAGCTAGGGTTGTCACTGTTTGAACACGATTTGCAAAACGGTTTTCATACGATTGTTGTACGGTTCCAAGTGCGGTCTAGTACGGTCTGTTAACGCCTAATACGTTTAAACACGACTTTTTACACACCTTTTGTTCCATACAATTTTTAAACGATATTTGCACGGTTGAGCTCACTCGTGAAGTGGACTTCATGTGCGGTTGTATATACGGTCTCTTTGGTCTCACACGGTCTCTCACGGTGTTGTACGATCACTTATACGATCATACACGGACACGGTACCTGTGCCAGTTTTTTAAAAGTTTTAAAAATCATACACGGTTTCACGGATAAACTCGAATGGCCTGAGTTTAACTCAGATAAGGCCACGGTTGGTTCGATGGTATGTACGGTTTACACGGGTGGCCAACCCTATAAGCCGTGTGTTCTGTGTGAGACAGGTTTTAAAGGAAGGTTATTTTGCATTTATTTCTTAAGACTATTGACTAACAAATTCGGAAGAACCAAAACTAAAACCATACACATCTTTGAAACTAAACGTTTAATTCACAAATTAACGCGTCAGGTCATCTACTTTACATATGCTATCATTGAAATGGTGGTTACATTATTTATTTCGCCTTTCTTACAAATATATTCGGCATCAATACAGGTTGGTCATATTGAGCGTTGATCCAATTTTCTCAATAAACCTGTGACTTTCATTTTCTGAGCTAATGTTCTTTCCATAAAATAATTCCATTATTACTTATCCGATTTCAAATATTTGGGTATCAAAATGTCCGCATTAAGTTGACCTTTAAGACCGTGTATGATAATAAAATACATTATTTCATATTTCTGGTACAAATCGACTTATCCCAGTGTCGCGTTTTTAAATCCGTTAATCATAATAAATATTTTTAATGAAAAGTTACGTAAATTTTATGCACTTTGTAAGACAATTTCCATACATGTATTTGGTATTTCGGTATTAATCAATCTGCACTTTATTTTATTGTAAATTGTTGTTTGCGAACTCATAATGTGGTAATTATGAATAAAATTAGTATACTTATAGGTAAGATATTTTTTTATTTAATTGCTTTTAAAGTAATATACCTACAAGACATGTGAAACTTAACGTATTTTTTCCGCGTCATCGGGCATTACGAATTTTTAAGTTCATTTCTGAAAATAATACATGAGTTTATACATGTACGCGATTATTCAATACATAAGTACAAATACTGTTCCATCGTGACATCGACAGGTACCGACCATATCAACTTTAAAGTCAACACAATGGCTAATATAAATGTAACTATAGTTTTGATGTGGTTTTCAATATTGATCTTACTTAATTGGAGAATGTTATCCATGTAATTGATCTTGTTTCGGGCATAATTGGACATGTGCCCTTCGCTGGCCCTTCGAACATATCTCGTGAAAATCGGTCAACGAATGAGATACTTACGATTGTTCTTAACTGTTGACAGATTCTTACTTGCCCACTTAACCAAAATGTCACGTCTTATGTCCACACTGGACATATGGGACATGCAGTCTAAAATGTCCGTTGACTATAACAATTTAAATGACACAATATATTCTTGATATGAATTATCTATGCACCGCCTCCATAGCTCAGTGGCTACAGCACTGGTCTTGTAAACCAGGGGTCGTGAGTTCGATCCTCACTGGGGGCTGATCAATATTTTAGTTAAATGATAAATGCCTTAACCATAAAACAAAGAAGCCCAACGTTGTGTTATTTTGGCTTCTTTTTTCTAAAACGATATGTACATTGTATAACATTCCTACCTTTGATGACGAATTAACAAAATAATGTTCGGGTAAATCGATCTAGGCTATTGTTCCGGACCAACTCTTAGGCCGTTGGTGTTTTAGAAACTAGCAAAAACTTCGCTCTTGTTCCAGGAGCGAACGGTTTATTGCCAACTGCGCTGCGAAAGTCGTTGAAACCTGTTCTTGTTTTTTAATTGTATGTGTTTCAGAAAACTTTATTTCGAACGTTTGGTACGAGAGACAATTCTGTGTTACCATGACCTTTTTCAGTTAAGTTATCAGTAACTGTAGTTACCTCTCTTTATTGTAATATGCTTATTTCAAAACAATAACTAAGAGAGTATATAAAATTATTATTATATACAGTTGACACCCAATGTGTCGACATCGCTTGGATCGACACTCCGGTCTAGTCGACATACTTCAAGATCCCCGATTTTGGTCACTCTATGTTCTATATAAAAACTGATGTTTGACTCGACATGCCTATGTCGACACTCCGGTTATATCGACACGACTTTTCTGGCCGAAATGATATTTTCGCACCTTATTGTCATTGCTTGTGTCGACATCAAGTCAAAGTGATTGAAATAGAAAAGTTGTTAATTTACCGTGAAAATATTTCTGTCTCGACCCATTGTTTATTAAACAATTAAATTGTACCTGCATTTTGATTACACGGATGGTAGGTTCTGTATTGGTCTCGTGTGTGCATGACTTAAGATGATCGGTGCCTTATAGTATTTAGTTTTAAATAAGTCTTGATATATATCTCTATATCAAGACTTATTTAATGTTTGGCATTCACGTGAAAAGCCAACGCACGCTTTCAAGAATGTCCCCAAAGCTCGCAGCTGTTCTTAAACCGTAGTCTCAAGTCACAGTCTTCATTGGGCGTTCCCTGAATTATGTCACTTTCTCAGTATATATACATACACATCGATGACTTTGCGAAATGTGTCCACCGAACATTAAACCAAAATGTCACCAAATTCACAACATTTTTAAGTGTAAAGATTAGTGTTATTGCAATGTCACTATTGCAACATCTAATGACGCATAACGATGAACAAGTCAATCAAAACTATTCGAACATCGAATAATAAACCCACATGAACCCATGTTAAAATATATGAAAGCACTTAGTCTAGCCTTTGTTTTGGTGTGACACGGTGGCAATGTGTTTAACGCACTCGCGACTACCAATCCGTTTAGCCGGTTAATAAATGACAACCACTGAGCTACGGAGGCACACACTGATAAGAAACACATAATGTCAGATAATCGCCAGATTAGACGACAAGCGCACTAACCACTGAGCTACGGAGGCACATGTGTTATGTTTTTTACCATGATAGTATGTTTATGTGCTATGTGCATACCATATACTTAAGTTCATGTGTAATGTGTTTTCGTGTAAGGGTGTTCGTAAAGATGAACAATATACTAAGCAATCAAAGTGGAATCCAGCAATGTGGCAGAAATGAAGAAGATTTAGACACTCAACCTTACAGATTTGCAAGTTTTATTTGAAAGCTCTTTGCAAATATATTTATCAAAATCTAACACGGGGAAAATACATACACTGTAGTACTAAATTCATTATCCAGACTTTGTGCTACCTGAATTCGCTGGCTTGGAATGAGAAGGTCGTAAGTACAAAATCGATATTTTGAGAAAAAAGAAAAAACTGTCTGAAAACTATTCTTCACTTATTGAAAATCCATCTTTTTGGACTTCAGTTTGGTCAACATGACAATTTCCGATTTTCATGAAGATAGGCTAATTAGAAGCGCCATGTAATGCAGATTTTAAATATTTATGAGTCTTATAAGATCGTAAGCATTACTTACGATATTCTCACTCAAAGCCAGCGAAACGATAAAACGACTTCAAAGCAATGTCGGTTTGGTGTTTGTACAGTAACAGTAGTTAATCACTCTTTAAAACCCGGCATTCGGTTGAATAATGTGATCATGACCCGTCCCAGTCTCCGAAGGTGCAATGCGGTGTGTGACAGGACATGCTGATTTAGGACCATTTTGGTCAAATGCGATCGATCAACAAAAGCATAAAGGTCTAGGACTCTCGGGCCAAAATAATTCTTGCTGAAATGGATAATTACTGACAATAAGTTACATCAAAACAGAAAACGTTAATACCATTGCATGCTTTTATCTCACAACAAACGATTTATAGCTCCCCGATAGAATATTATCTGACGATGCCGACTTGAATAAGTCTGGATCCGAAATAGACCTACGTCTTCCAGATATAGAGTATATATGACTAGGTTCGTGGGTGACACGTGTCGTTACTAATCCACCGTCTATCTCGTGTGATCCTCGCATGTATTGATCGGACAGAGATCTGTGAAGTTCAGGACGACTATAACTAGATGGGCCATAGTTAGATGTTATCACCGTCTCGCGGAGAATTTTAGGACTATGATTACCTAGGCCGTTCCTTCTCTCAAAGTCAGGTAAAGCTCCTTTAGATCGACGAAGATCACTGTAGCCCGATCCATATGTAGACATTTCATAAGATTGTGGACTATCATACTGATTAAACCCCTCCGGATATTTCTTGTATTTCTCAGTACGTATATAATCCTCGACCCGACGACGCGATCCTAAGCTCGATTCTTCCATAAACATTACCCTTCTTCGATCAAAAGATTTTCCATATTTGTACCATTTCCAAACGATGATGAAAAACATAATTATTGATATCCACAACAAAATTAATGCAATGAACGCAATAAACATTGCCCACGGAAACTCCACAGGCTCGTTAATGTCTTTGCCAGTATACCATCTATCCGCAACTGCACACGCTAACAGAAATCCAAGTGTTGCGATTATGCCTGAAAAAAAATAGCCATTTAAAACATTTGGCCATGTACACACCTGGTAAAGTATAACATCTATTAGCCAATTACTCGGGAATTATGGAACAATTGGACTGTTTACAACATATGACAAAAAATCGACGACAGAATATTATGTTTAATAAAAAAAATTATACATGTATATGCCAAACACCATATTTAGTAAACTGTATAGGTAACAAAATACTAAATCTGCAAGAGTTGCTTCCCTTTAACTTTACAATATGCATTTGTTAAATACAAATCTTTTTTTTTTAACGAACCAATTTTATGTTTTTTTCTTTCAACTTATGATGATTCCTACCTTTGTGACTCAACTAAATTGCTCAACAAGCATCATTCTGCAGATAGGCTTCCAAGTTTTAAAAAAAAAAAAATAACCGTTTTAGGCTTAATGGGGCTTTAAATTGATGGAATAGGATTAAAACAAAGAAGCCATATAAACACTGCAACGGGACAGCAGTACAGCACATATTGATTTGGCATTTTCGTAATGGACTAACATTAACAACATCAAAGCCAATGATACGAATACGATATCTATGGAATAAGCATCTATATAGTCCGGAAACGATATTTTCAGAATTAGTTAGACGTATATGTGTACCCAAATAATTACAACCATTGCCTATTGCCTAAGTTTCGTTAAGCATTGAATTATACTGTTCGTGATTGTGTATGCCATTATTCTTGATTTGACACCTTAGTTAGCGCATTCTACCGCTATATCACTCTATTCGTACCCTAACTGAAATATACGCTCGTACATGGTCATACCAAACTATAGCATACAACAAGTAACTTACCACCAATTAAGAGAACCACAGTGATCGCCATCACCAATGGGCGATAATTGACATTTTTCCAACAGCATTTATGGTCCATACACTCGATAATTAGAAGTGCGATACAACACAAAATGCATGCTAATAGAATCATAGTGGGTACCGCAACTGGGTTAACTGAAAACCAAAAAAACACTTACTAACAAAGTCTCTTCATGGCATGCTTTTGGTTGTTTTATGTACATAATTATTATATGTATACATGTACTTTTAATGTAATGTTGTTGCAATTCAGAGATGACCTGCGATAACACATTTCGTAGTTTCAATAGTTTTTTTTCGACATAATACGAAGAGTCAATACTTTAGGAACAAAACAAAGCAATAACATAACAAAATGATGGTAATGGTACGAAATATATCAAACATTACAGTTGATGGATATATAATTTAACGTCTAAATTAATTTATATTTTAATTGATATACGTACGAGAGCTAGACACCCATTGCAAATAGGACAATTTTAATTCTTTTTGGCGTTTCGAAAGAGTGTATTTGTTTCAGACTGGCGTTCCAAATAATTATTGTTCATTTCCCAAACTTTTCTTTACTTAAAACCAAATAGAAGAAGAATGTATACTTACAACCCCAAGTTCCGTCTGCTAAAGATAATGAGTGTTCATCATACGTTAGATCGTCTACCTTACACGAGGAGTAGTCTATACACTGTAGACGATAAAACAAACCAATCAAGTGTGCAGTTCCAACATCATCTCTGCTAGCTAACCATGAAGGTATCGCCAGAGTGGTAATCAACAGAAACGTGCCAACAGCCCCTATCCAAAGTGCGGTAGTGACAAACGTATGTCTGCGCATCTTGCCGGTAAGTTACAACTCCTTAAAACGGAAGATAAGTCCGTCAGAAACTACAATCCGAAAATGTTAAGCAGATAACCAGTCTAACTATTTATTCGAAACTGATATTTAGCAAGGTATTAGTTAAAGTCCATTTTTTTCTACAATATCCGGAATGTTCTAAAGCCTAACTACAAAACCTATAGATCTACTAGTATTTATTCGAAACTGATACAAATGTATCTTGCAAATAATTATTTATTTCTCAATTTTTTCTTCACGTTTCAGTTGTGCACATGCATTCCTTAAACTAAGATGTTCCTTATTGCATTTAAAACACAATGATGTGAAAGTGATGATGCTGAAATAAAATAAGTTTCGAAAAATGAAAAATGAGTAAACCAGTCAACCATTATTTTTAATTGATTATTCTGACGCAAGTACTCAGTGATATAATCGTAATGTTTTAAGTTTTACTTATTATGAAGTTAAAAGTGTTTAAAACGTCATGGAACAATTTGATATTCTGATAACAACTGTGCAAGAATTATAATACCATTATGTTTTATGGTGAGCCATAAATTAGTATGGTTCCACCCATTTGTTATTTATGACTTTGCAATAACTTTGTTCAAACAAGACTAATTATTAAGATGGGAGTGATAAAATATATTTTGATTTGATTTATCTTACACAAAAGGAGGCTAATTGTTTCAGTTTCGATCATTTACTTCAACTTCAACTAAAATGCTTCAATAATGATTGTTAATTTTATCACCCCCCCCCCCCTAAACGTGTTCGGGTAAATTTAAATAGGGGAGGAGTGTGGGAAACATGATTGCTAGTGATATTATATTTCATATCCAATCGTGAAAAGCCGACCATTTGCTTTCGTCTCCGGTAAATATACTGCTATGCAAAAAGGCCGAGGTGATCAGAATGATTCCAGTGCCTCTGTGAAAAATTATCAGTTAAAATGGCTTCATTGTCATTGAACTGACACTACCTCACCTGTGACATTGTGACCCAGTTCGGGTACCTTCAATCGTGAACGTTCGATCTTCTCCATGTTTGCTTTTCATTCTAAACAGAGTAGTGCTTCCTTGTTCATGAAAGTAGTCATTCTAAACAGAGTAGTGCTTCCTTGTTCATGAAAGTAGTCTTTCTAAACAGAGTAGTGCTTCCTTGTTCATGAAAGTAGTTTTTCTAAACAGATTAGTGCTTCCTTGTTCATGAAAGTTGTCTTTCTAAAGGCCTTGTGTGAGTCCTATTTTTTCCACGAAAAGTCTACCAAATGGTACAACAAAATATATCCTTGGTCTTTTTTCTGTTTCGGGTTTTAGCAATTTATATTTTTTGTTCTGTTCCGGGTTTTAGTGACCAGCCCTGAAGCCCATATGCACATTTACATTGAAAGCCGTCCTAGTATAGTACCTCACAAACAAGAGGGTCGACGTACTGATGTCACCTTATTAATATGCTGTCAGTTGCTTTCCTAACTAAACCGTGTGCATAGTGACATTCCAAAAGGCTACCCGACATTATTCTTCATCAAACAAAAATGTAAGTTACAATTACCATCTTGATAGGTTATCAAATAAACATTAAGAATAGTAACACGCCTTGCATAGAATATCTGAATTGCACCTTAAAAACTTTGTTACCTCACCGATCTAACCTCACCAACTTTATTGTTAGGCGAGTAAACACGAAAATATGCAATTTTCTACATGCCCGGTAAATAAGGTAATGATATTCAAAGTTGTGCAACGTATTCAAGTTTTGACAACTTTCAACCAGAGTCAACCAGGAACATTTGATTAAGGTCAGGCAGAATTATACCGGTTGTTGATTAATAGTATTGCAGAAAACGTACAGCATGTTTACAAGTATATAAATATAATGCTACTTACGACCTTAAAATGCCCATACGCATTGGAAATCTGCATCGCATGGTCACCACAAGGCGCTTCTTGTGAGTCTATTTTCATAAAAATTGCTATGGCAAATTAAACAAAATGAAGTTGAAAAAGCTTCATGTAAAGATTAGTTTCAGACAGGGTTTTTTCTCGTACCTTTCTGTATTATCAAAAGATCGTTTTTGTTATTAACGACCTTCTTCTAAGCCAGTGAAATATGATTGATATGAATCGTTATCACTCTATTTCAAACGTCTTACAGTCATTTATTTTACATTATGATAATATGTGTTTGAGTACTTAACTATTTTATGATGTAGTAATAAAACGAAGCGAAAGTCATTGACTTTGTATCTTTTAAAGAGACCAGGGTAGATTAGTGTTTGTCACAAATCAGTGTACCATAAAAGTTAAGCTAGAAGTGTCTTAACCTGTCTAAAGTTCATGTTTTTCCTGACTCTATCATGAATTGTGGAAAAGATTTTTGGACAAATAGTTCCTTGCTGCACCAGGAATGATCAATTCGTCCAAAGTAAATAAATACATGTAATTTGCAGAGCTTGTTTCACACCCGGTCTAAAATAACTAATTTCAAGACATGTAGAAGACTAATAAGCCCTCGTGTGTTTTTGTTTGTTTAATCTTTTGACTTATTAAACTCTCATATCTGATAAGAGTACTAAAGGTCTACCAGGCTTCTCGGTAATATCCTTTAGAGATAGAATACATTTTTAGTATTTAGTACTCTTTACTAGTCACGTTTCGAAGCTTTTTGTAGATCTATAAACGACGGATAAGTACGAATGTGCATGGGCTCCAAGACAATTCTTTTATAACAAAACTTTCGAATCACTAAAACAACATTGTCAAGCTGGAAGCAAATCTATTCGTAAAAAGCTCTTGAAGATGAGGCTAAATGTAACGGATCGGAACGAGATAATCTTGTAACAGAGTCTCTGGTCGAAGGTGATATCACAAGAGCCGTATACGACCCAGCAAGAGAACTAGAGCTTGCATATGCATCGGAATGTTTCATGTACCTCGATTCACGAAGTACGGATTGTTCTTCATTAATATAGTCTGGCATACTCGAACCTCTGAGAATCTTCGGGGTATACTCACTCGAGTTGGAATCTTTTCCGATCATGTCATCATAACTTCTGGAAGTTTGCTTATCAAACACGTGGTATTTCTTCGAATTCCCCTGGCGACGAAATGGTAAACTCGGCTTAGAGCGATATTCTCGCTCCAAATTATCGCTGCTTTTGGAAAACCGTTTGTCAAACTTATTGTTTTTCTTAAATGCTCGTTCGTGTGTAAGTGATGGGTCTTGTACATAACGAGGCCCCACGTCTCTAAAAGAGTAAGCAGATGGCTCGCGGAAAGCATTTCCGCTTCCGAATTTACTAAGGTATTTGACACTGTTTTCTTCGTCGGATCTGTTGATATACCAGTTCTCTTTAGTGTAAAGATGGTCCCGATATTTGGACCATCTGCAGACGACTAGGATATGAATCACACACGATATAAAGATAAATACAACAGCTATTGTCATGAAGAGTACTGCCCATGGAAACATGTCCGGTCCAGAGATCGTCTGGTCTTTGTAGTGTTCGTCTACCATGTAGTAAGACACGAATAATCCTATCATTCCTGATACTCCTGAAAACACAAAAATAGAAATTAATCAATTTGTACATTGGAGTTAAGAGAAATAGGTTATTTCAGTTATTGAAGTATAATGGCCTCCGGTAAAAGTTAGCGTAATGTTAATAAATATGTAAAGAGTTTCCGTTTTCTTATTTGTTTTGTCGACAAAAATTTATGCTACAAGAAATATAAAGGGGATATTTTAAATCTGCCAGTCGTGAAAATATTCCAACAGCTGCTCACTTTGTGAATTACCAATCGAGCATACCTCGTAAAATACAAATACCCTCTATGTGTCACATTTAGCTCGCCCATATGGGATTTCCCGGTGGTGAGGGTAAACAAATCCATTGTGTCCATTTTATCGGACAATTAAATGGTGGGAGTTATCTCCATAAATATTTATAAGAAAGTCTAGGGAGTATTTCTAAACAAGAAACAAATTTTATTACAATAATCATCTTTTCATGAAAGTTATGACAATTGTTTTATATGGGTCTAAAATGTTTGCCCTAACCTTGTATGAACCTATATAAAAGGCTTACATAAACCCAAGGTAGATCTAATCTTATATGGAACGTACGTAGTTAAGATTTTTTCACACTCAATTACAGCTTGAAAGTATTGCCTTTGAGTAAACTAATGTACGTACGTATTACTCAGCAGATCTGGCTCAAGTTTAGTCTGGTTCCCTGTCAAAACTTTTTACAATTATATAATGCAAAATTTAGATATCGGGAACCAGACAAGCTTAAGTTTGGCTTTAAATGCTTGGAATTCAATTTGTATGTCATTTTGAATGTGTTTAAACGAAGTTGCGTCCATAAAACTGTGATTATGAGACCATTTCCATAGCAAGTATACTTTCTCCGTTCTACCCAACCAAAAAAAACATTTACGTAACTAGTCAGTCAGCTAAGCTCAGTCGGTAGATCACGAGACTACTGATCTCGGGGTTGTGGGTTCAAATCCTGGGCGGACCAACTAAAATTACTAATAGTCATTCGGATGAGAATTCACCCCACCGAGGTCGCATGTGTGTGAGTGCTATAGACACCTGGCATGTGACATATTCAGGGATGCCTCTGGAACGAGTACACCTCCCGTATCTACACTATCCCACGAAACCTAAATTGACTAAACTCTTCTGGGGTTTCGCCCATATGGAATATCCAGGTGAACAAAGAAAAATAAAATCAATAGATCAAACACAGATGGTCCGGTGCTGAGAGATATAGCCAACTGACCAGAAGGTATAGTGTTCCATCTTAACCGGATACCTACTTAATAAATATATATATAGTTACGACTTATTTCGGACGAGACTGTAGAACTAGGCCACCCTGCTCTTTGGGCTTTTAATTATTTCGGGCGAGACTTTAATAAGCCGGCTTCAGCGGGGGATGCTATGCACCTTGTATAGATGAAATGGTGCGGTTTTGGAACTTTGGTATAGTGTTGCTATTTTTCCAAGCACGTGGGTTCGTTAACAAAGATTTAGTAAAACAATATCACTAGCATACAGCAATAAAAAGCTTTTTTATGTACAGGGTGTTTAAAAATATCAAAAAGTGTTAGGTTTTCATGACCATCTTACAGCAACCCAAAACTGATTGGTACAGGGTGTTATAAATGCTCGTTATTTCGTTCTTAAAGTTTTTATATTAAATACGATTACAAAAGTTGTTAGTGCAGGGTGTTAAAAGATATGTTCACAAATTCACAAAAATGCCTACACGAGCATAATGAGCTATATGAATAGGTTACCTGAACAAAACAACAGCACCAGGGCAAACAACACTAGTGTCTTGTTTCCGATATGCTTGCAACATCGACAATACAACAATTGTAGAATAAATATTGCACTGGCACACATGCATGTTGATATAGTGGTCAGTATTGGTACAATTATGATGTCCACTGAAAATAGAAAAAATACAAGTTATCCAATCTTACATAAGTTTGATTTCTACCACTGCGTTAATATATCCTTATCCGAACTTGACTGTTCATGCCGTTCCATTTAAGCATATGTACTAGACCTTATTCTTTTCTGAAAGTCTCCTTTGAACAAATTATCCGCCTCATCATTCTTAAAACATGTACTCAAATTTGGTGGAAAGTTCAACCGCTCTTGAGTTATGGTGTATTCATTTCATGTTCAATGTCTGACCAATCTTGACATTCGACAACTGAACTCGACGTAAATATATGATTTATCTTCTGAGATTGGCCAACCTCTATATTAAGTTTGAAGAATCGTGGGTAGATCCTTACTGAATTATCAAACGTTTGGTACATTATGCATCTTGATCAAAACAGGAGCATAATGTACGAATCGGAGAGGAACAATGGCATGTGATTCAGTGCAGGATAATAGTACCTTGCACTATAGTAATTGCACTCATTCCTTTGAAACTAAGACACACCCCATCAATTATCATTAGATTTAGCGACACCCCTCCAGTTAACACCAATGTGAATATTGTGACTGCCATGATATAATTAATGACGTCGCGTCACAAGTTGGAGCTTGTTTGCGTAACGTCAAAACGCAGTTATTTTAGCTAAGTTTGGTTGACATTTATTTAAAACGTATAATTGTCAATATTTATGTTAATGATGGAACGTTACGACAAAGACTAACGTTAACTTACCGTCCCATTGTCGATGTTCTAGTCGAACATTGTCCGAATTAGGCCATTTGTCATCTACCGAACACTCTGTTGCTCCGCAATAAATATAGTAAAACAAGCCATAAAAGGTCCTGCTTGTGTCCCCTTTACTTCCTAGCCATAATGGGATGGCCATACACATTGCCATAATCATCAACGCAATGGTTGCCGTCCAAAATCCAACATATGGTAACCGTGGCATTTTAATTATTTCTTGTAAAAGTTCGTCTTCAGCTATTATATATACTGTTTATTATACTTAACAAAGCATGCGGACCGTTTGTCCGGCAATTACTGGTGTCTGGCCATCACTTCTTTTCCAGTATCGACAAATCTAGCACAATGTAAATTCCAAAAAAGCCAAAACATGAATTGGTACAGTATTTAGTAACAAGTCATGAAAACAAACTAATACGACAAAGTCAAAGCCTAACATTCACACCACTATTACATCAAGAGTCAATTTATTGTTTAATTTTGGCGTATTTAATAGATTTGATTGTTGAATAAACCGTTTTGAACTAAAAGTGGGGCGTTCAACAACCATCTAGTAGAACTAATTGATTTTGGAAATTACTCTCGTATTGTTAACATTTCCTTTTAAATTGTTACGTATATAACTGATAGCATAATTTATGAGAAGAATGTACTAGTAACATGTGAAGTTGACTGAATTATGTCACCACCTTCCCTGATATTAGGGTGTTTGAAGAGCACCGGTACGCTTGATTTCAGCGCTACGATATGGCGCATTGGGTATTTGCTATATGCACGAAGATGATCTTAAAGTTTGCAATAGTTTTTTTCCTTTTAATTTAAGGTGGAGACCAACCTTATTTTGTTAAAGAGTCGATGTACATCAGCTTGTAATGATATTTGATTTGATTGACCAATCAGATTTAAACTTTATAATTGTGCGTGTTTAAGACTGAATCGGCAAGTTTAGATCGAACAACCATCGGTAAGCGAGCGATGTCAGTTCATATTCCGGATTACTTATTTACTTACTTATAGTCCTCTTCGCACTCTTCAGTGCATTTGGCTTGCGCAGCTGCTCTCCTCTTACATCTGTTTGGGGTCAATTCCAGATGATAGGGTTGTTACTATTTTCATGATTTTTAGCAACTCGAAACAAAAGATAAGACAAAATTACCATATTTTGGTGAATGTAAATTTATCATCGCTGCTGATGTGCTTGTTATATAGAGGATCACAACTTTGTGATCATCCCTGAATATAATATGCAATTATAGTGTTGCCCAGGAAACAAGATATCATTGAATACTAAATTAGTATTACTTTGCTATCAATCAATCAGTATTTGAAAAGGCTGTAAGTAAGGCTTCAATGCCCTTTTGACAGCTCTATTAATACGATGTCAAGGTATATTAGGTAATAGTACATTTGTATTACGAAATGCTATTAATGACTGTTACTCAGTATCGCTGGCATCAAATTACAAACTGTACTCTTTATACTACAGATGTAAAGTATACTCGTACTCATATTTAAACATCCGCCATTGATAACTAAACGTGCACCAATAATTGCAAGTATTACTCGTTCTTATATTCTAAAATCCATCATTTATAATTAAACATGCACCAATTATTGCAAGTATTACTCGTACTTATATTCAAACATCAGCCATTTATAATTAAACATGCACCAATTATTGCAAGCATTACTCGTACTTATATTTAAACATCCGCCATTTATAACTAAACATGCACCAATTATTGCAAGTATTACTCGTTCTTATATTCAAAATCCAACAATTATTGCAAGCATTGCACAAACTATGCTTATACAATTATAAATTTAATTTAAAAAAACCGCTATTCAACCATGCACAGCGGTTAGATCCCATAATTCACATACAAATGTATATAGGCACTATCGAGGTGGCAATCTCGGCAAGAAATGCCATTTCTGTTGGGGTGGCGTTTTTCTTGGCGTTTTAAGGCCGAATAATCAAATAAATGATTTAAAGTTGTATTTCTCTTCTGTAATTAATTAAGTTAAAAGTGAGAAAACTATTTAAGGTATGATTATCCATGGTCATTTACTATTCTGTTGTAATATGTCGTATATTGCACATTCTTGCTCTAAAAGAACCGAATGGTGGCTGGTTACGGTGTGATTTGAAACTAAGCTTTTAAAAACAGCAAATGCTTGGCATTGTAAGCAGAAAAGAGTTGTGACAAGTGGTTTGTCCAAAAGTTTTTAACCTTCTTTTTTTAGTACAGTGTATGCACTTTTATCCACTCTGAAAACAACGAATCACATTTTACCAGTATAGCAAGGAATTACACACGTCGTGAAACGGTTGCAAGCATCCTCATGAACCAGTGTTTAGTCGAGTCTCCAGTCTTTTACGGATGACAAACATTCTGGTTGAACGAGAATGGTTGAAACCGGCTGCGAATACTTGTTGTCTAAACAGTTTAAACTATAAAATCTATCATCGCAAAAATGTCTAAACATATATGTCATATATGAATGTCAATGGCTGAACTTGTATTGCCAATGTTCTTGGAATAATAAGTAAAACGGTAAAGGTTATTTAACTCTCAAGCTCGTTTGTATAATATATTATGCATGTATAGTTAACATAAAAAGTGCTAGTGAATTAAGCTGACTAAATGCTGGTTGTGATCAACCTATAGTGTAGTGTAGAACAATTATCGGTACCACGAGACATAAGTCTACAATACAATGTTAAATACGTAACACAACATACACTTTACACTCATGCAGAACAAATTATCATTTTAATTATATAATTGTTTTAACCAAATACTAAACATTGTTATCCAAAATAGGTGATATGCTCGATAAAACAGTTTGATATTCTTGGGTAGCATATATTTTCTTTAAGTAATATCATTGGCCCGCTGGTGTCATGGGTGCGTAAACTGGCGAGTTTAAAGAAACGCAATAACTCATTATGACATTGCCGAGCTTTCACGATTGAAAGACATACGTGTAACAATTAATCAGGTTATGATATTGGAATGTGAAATTATTCTATGTTTTTTTCCCTTATTTTAAAATAGTTAAATCATGTTTCAAATGACTTATAATAATCTCGATATAAGTAAGTTACCAATTTTCTAGGGCAGTTTTCAGCTATCTAACCGCTCAACCACCCTTTGACTTCCAATATGGTCATATTAACTTCCCATGGCCATATAAACTTCCCTTGGTCATTGGGCTACCTAATGAAACCTACGCTGGAGTCTCCCTGTGCAGACTTTTCCTCCCCTGTGTTTGTGGCGCACAGGAAAAGACACTGCACTCACAGGTACCAATTTACACTTTGGTGGAGTGGACCATGTGGGTAATTCTTGATCAGAGAAATTAACAAGTGTGGTCCAGACGATGTATAGAATTGCTAAAAGCCCATTGTTATAAACACAACATAACCGTATTAAAACTGTGCCCTCGATGCTCAGAGTGGTTAGTGCGCTAGGCGTGCCAGGCTAACAACTAGCGACCCGGTTTCAAATGCCCGCCATGGTTCTACACAAAACTGACTGGTGCAAAAAGGCCATGGTCGGCAATATTTTTTTTTATTATTTTTTAAATTGGTATTTTTTCATAATTCGTAATAAAAATGTATTGATGGAGCGTAACGTCATGAATTATTTCAGAGGTTAGAGTGCGTACCTTACGATCGTGTGAATAATCAGTGGAACTTAAAGTACAAGTTCATGATACATGACGTAAAATATAAAACTGGTGTTTGCAGTGAAACCTCTCCAGACTAGCCGTCCATAGAGCAACAACCCCTCTTAAGCAATATAAAAGTGTGTTGAACCATTCAAGTAGAAACCTTTTACGTGGTATATTCAAAAGTAATGTCAGTACTCCCTTAGTTTATTTGTTTACAGGCGGATATGCATAAAAACGATATCAAAAGGAGCAGTAATTCAATTCTGATTTATATAGAACGTGCTACATCATTCGATTATCATAATTGTACCATATGAGTACAGTACATTCAAAATATACACATGACGTCATACCGAAATACCAGAAAATTTCGATTTTTTCATAATCTTCATAATTTTCTTTTGTGCTTTATCATGGTTATTATGAAATTTCATTCGCGAAAGCAGACGATAATTTCTCGACGTGATGAAACAAATGTCATATCTCTACCACTAAAATGCATTTAAAGGGGCTGTCTTACTGTTGAAGCTAAATTTTTTGTAAGGCGTCATTTTCCTACCTAACAAGGTAATTATGTTATAGACAGTTATTGACTGTAAGAAAAATGTAGATGCAAAGAATCGATTTAAACCACACTCGATGTCGTGCATTCCTTTCAGCACGATTTCTGAGTTATACAACCAACATGATCGATCTGTAACATAAACAAACTTCAACCTAAACATAATAGACATTGTAGCAACGTTAAATGTCGCATCGACGCTAAATGTCGCACTTGACGTTAAATGTCGCAAGGCTGACGCTAAATGTCGCAACCGACGCTAAATGTCGCAATTCCCCCTGACGCTAAATGTCGCATCTGTGACGTTAAATGTCGCAACAAACTGGCCTGACGTTAAATGTCGCAACACTAACGCTAAATGTCGCAATCCTTTATATACACTATTTTGTAGTATAACTGTTCTAGTTTTGGTCCAGACGTATCCACAGTAATTAGGGGTTTACTCAAAGGGGTTCGACACTTAAGCCTGCAGTGATTAAAAACTTTAAAAAAAAATTATTTTTTTTACTTTTCTGTGTATATTGTATGAAATATAGACATTAGAAATTAATAAAAAAAATTGAAAACAGTTTTTAATCACTGCAGATTTATGTGTCGAACCCCTTTAGGTTTACCGGATGAACCATATTTGCTCGTTATACCCGGTTCAATGAACTCTCGTACAACCGTAACAACACTGGATCGGCAAGACGAACCGTGGTGAACCGTGATACTGTAATCAAACTGGCAAAAGAGGCCTGTTTTAAGCCTTGTGGAGTCATCAGGAGATACCGGGAGGAATGGTCAATATTTTAACAGAATCGAAATATGGAGTCAAAACTGGGTTACAACCTTAGCTGTACCGCGATGTTGCATTCCGGTACATGTATCAGTACGGATTATCTCGGTGTATCCCGGTTCTGAGCTGACAGCAGAGACCTATTATCACTGTGCCGGTTTGGCATTCCCGGTTTGTCCCGTTGTATGAACCTTTGAAACATCGTGAACTTCTTAGTCGTTTTAGGCTAACCTTGACGAACTGTGTTGATCCGACCGTATGACAGCGTACAGTATGGGTTCGATATCCACTTCAGGTGCAAACCAAGTCTGGTATTTTTTATTTTATGTATTTATTACCTGCGAGCCTTGAGCGAGCAGGTATATTGGATTGCCTTAAGTAAAAAGGCAGGGAAGAACCTAGTATATACCCGAATTATGGTTATATACGGTAATGCTCGGTAGAACCCCGTTTCGTTACGGATGATACATAAATATACTCGTTTCATCACGACCAAGGTGTGTGAAGTTGCAGTTACCGAGTATTTGTCGAACAATGCCAAATACAGTAAATAATTATGTAAATCGTAGTTGAAATTCTGTTCAAATCAGTTTACTAGTATTTGTATTTACGAAAAGTTGTATTCAACCCCACACGATGAGTTACTTAGAGGATAATGCACGGCTGATTAGGGCGGGGTCTACATAATCGACCCGCAGGAAGCATAATGGCCCGAGTGGCTTTAGTCCGAGGATGATTATCAGTCGGAGCAGTCCGTACGGCGTTTTTACGGGATGATTCATAAGATTGTCCGAGGTGTCCCGATTGGGTGATTATGCGAACCGAGGCCCGATTGTCAGGACCCCGCCCTCTACACCGTGTATTTAAGGTTAATACACGACAATGCCGTGCAGGGAGGCGATAATCCGCCTGGAAAATGAATAATCACATCGAGGGCTTCAGTCACCCTGCTTTTCAAAACAGATAAATATGTTGTTACTCTCCCCATTCATTGAGTCTCTGTAGATCTACCACTGTTACAAAAATGTGTTACAGTGATGTTAGAAATTGCTCTCACCTTGAAGCGTCTATCAGTGTACGAACGGTGTCTATCAACGTCAAACTACTTTTTCTGTGACCTGACATGTATTCACTAATTAGCTCATATCTCCGCGATCTGTGAACAATTTGAACCAACAGAACACATACCATTTAAAGCAAATCGGCATATAAATAACCTTTAGTCATTTACATACATAAATCAGAAAATATATGGCCTGGGTTAACATAGATGCATACATAGTTACATCAAAGTTTCGTACATATAAAACAAAATCAAACGTGTGAATCTTACGAAGCAGCGATTATTGACAGTCTTTCCTGTCTCGGTTTCATAGAACGGAAAATAAAAGTTGCTGTATTTACAAGTACCTTCTTGTTTTAGAAGAATGAATATTAATTTTGCCAACTTATTTACCATGATATGTTTTTGAAGTACTAAGATCTCATTTATCTATAAAAAGAACAACATAATGAAAAGTGGTATTCTGACACAACAACGTTTTGGTAACAAACACAAATGGCTGCCTAATATCTGTAATCACTACATTCTGCTCATGTAATTATTCTAATGGGTCGTATTGTTGTTTTTCCAATTTATACCATTATTTTATAATCGCGCATTTTCTAGTGTATTGGCGCTGAAGTCGTTTCTTCCATGTCACTCTTGGATACATACACATGTGCGTAAAGTTGGCAGCCTAGCAGCCTAGCAGCCTAGCAGCCTACACTTGTATTATCACTTATGATCGTAACCTATGTTCGATTGCTTAGACGTAACGTCAAAAGGTGAGGCACGCAAGTGTAACATTTTTGACGTCGAACAGCCTTTTGTTAAAAACGTCAGTGTCAGTAATAAGTGCGACGGTTAAAAATCCGCACAAAATTAAATTATTAAATTTTAAGATACAAATATCTAGAAACTACATACACAAAAGGTCGTATGGGCTTTTCAACGGAATCTCTATTCATACTACGAGTAATGTAAAAGGCATCTTTTGTCGGAATTCCCGTCGACGTTATAATTCGAACTAATTTGACGTCGTTGGACATTTTGTAGACGCAAGGAAAAAAATTATATCTTTTTTATTTATAATTCAATCCACTTGACAATCGCTATGCTTGTTCTACGGAAAAAAAGTATTTCTTTGTTTATTTGTCATTGGAATAACTTTGAATCGACCAAATTTGCAAACGTTTAAAAATTGAACTTTTTTAAAAATTCACTTTTTAACCTATTTTGGACATTTTGTAGACGCAACCTCATCTTCAAGAAAACTTTCGTTTTTTATGGTATCAAAACAATTTTTTAACCAACACATCTACGGAAAAAAAGTATTTTTTTAGTATAAAATTACGCACGTGCAAACACACATATTCAAGTTATTCACCTTAAAATATAGACATTTTAAAATTACGTCACGAAAATACAAAAGTCTCGCTTTTTTGCCGTTGCCCTTTTTTCACTTAATTTTTAAATATTTTGACGGAATCGCAAGAAACTAACATGACAGCATGTTTCAAGCATGCTTTAACCGGTGACGGTGTTTCTCTGTGAATCCGTTCAGTAATTATTACTTTATTATAACTTTTACCTAATCGACCCTGTGTTTTTGTTACAAGTCTCGCTACGTTTTTCGCGAAATAATCTCACAAAATGACGCTTGATGCATTTTACGTTTATTATTTCCATTTATCTGTATACATTATTAAATGCACATTTTATTTCTGCGTTTAATGATATAATTTACAGTTTGCTAGGCTGAGTAAAGCAATAATTATCGTTGGAAATTGTTCGCTGTTGGTGGCGTTTTCGCGTGTGCCTCACCTTTTGACGTTACGTCTTTATAAGTTTGCATGCACATTTCATTGACATCCACATAATGCCGTACAATTAGGCGCTATGATATATCTAGTGGTTACTCTGATACATGTATACACATTTTTAATAAGGATAGTAATGTAAAATAACTGTGTAACCCGCCTCCGCATTACATGGTTTCTATGACAAAGCTTTGCACGAACGCAACTACATGTTGCTGCCAGTATCAAGAGCATAACTTACTTTGCTTACGAGACAAATTTTTAAGAGTAAGTATATAGCGAGAAGTTATGAGAAAAATCCTATTCTTTCTGGATCACCCTTTGTACATACATAAATGTTAAATAAAATATTATAGAGGCGGTCCGGACACCAGAAAAATTAAAACTTGCCACATTCATGTGCATTTTGGCGCGTACAACAGGTATAGGCCAGTAGAATAGGTCGAACCTGGGGAAAAAATTCAGATGTTATCAAACTCTTCGGATTTCTACTCCCCAACTGCCCCAGAACAACAGAAGAAAAGTCCCAAGAAATATCTCTTGGGGAAACTTTTTGACGCCATTTTGAAATTTTGCATAATAACGCATGGGCAACATAATTTAGGACATTTTTGAAAATGCAAAATTTTGCACAAAGTATATCATGTAACATATCAAACTAACCAGTAAAGTACCAGGAACGCATTTCAAATATAATTATTTCTTCTTTTTAGATATAGAAAAAGAACAGCACCAAAATGTATTTTTTTGCTTCAAAACGACCATCATTTCATATTTTCAGTACGAGATACTTATTGTTTATTTAGTTCAATAGCCATTGATAGTAGTAAACGATCCACATAAACTATACCAACATAACTACTCAAAGAATGACACAATTAATTGTTTTAACAAGGGAAATGTCTTTATTTTTACCAACTTTAATGTTACATATCAATTTCGGCACCATTGAGAACAGGATCAAGAGTAGGATTAACAGCTCTTTCCGCGACACCAACCACAGGCCACTACACACTTGATTCTATTTCTATGACAAGAACACTGGCTTGTGACGCACTATCAATGGTTGATACTATTACATTTGCAACAAATGAATTTGCAGGTGCTTGCTCCATGTTTGTCATTATATGGTATGTTACTTGTTTCTCTAGAGTCCAACCCCATTCTGAAGCATCGAGACATGAGTTATTTAAGTTTCCCCCTGAGCTATTTGTGATAATGGGCTGCTCTTTCCGTTGGTGGTAGTATCTCTGGTTCAATTTTGTTGTATCGGGCAACCATTGTTTGTTACCAAATCTGCCTTAATCATGTGAGAGATCGTGATTCACCATGTTCAACCAAACAATTCAAAGAAAACAGATTTCCCAGAATTACTAATTTTGTCTTGTGTACTTTCCCAATTGTTACTGTGGCTGCTTCGTCTCAAAGTTTGTGAGATTTTCCAAGTGTCTTTAGGAGATGGGTTTCCCCTTGTCCAAATATAGAGGATGTAGTGGCGCAACTACTACAAGCATGGATACAAAGTATATTCGTATTCATAATTATAGGTTCCATTACAGCATGTGCTTCTCTGATGCCATGGATTTTGCAGCTTTCAAATTATCCTTATTCTCTTTCCTTATGTGGATATCAACCATGTCGGTCATCCAGTGGTGTAGTAGCATTATGAAAATGTGTCTTCAGCAGCAAGTACAACTGGTTGGCCATTTTTAGTGTAGTTCAGAGCTATCGAAATGATTAAAATGTCTGCATCACTGTCACAACATTACATCGAATACATAATCTTTTCTTGCATTTTCTACTGTAACTAACACTGACGGATACAGCAATTTCCAGCTTTTTGGGTATCTACATCAACCTGATGCAGCCTTTTCTGGCTCTACAAGTTTCTTAACAATTCAATGTCAAACCATTTCTGACTCTATGGTGTACATTTCACTGCTTGGTATTGTATCTTCTGGCTCTACTTAGTATGTAATACTACCTTATACTCATACACAAAAAACTGGCTTTCTAGGGTACAAAAAACTGCCAGATTGTAACAGCAGTTTCTAGCCTTCTGTGTAGTATCTACCTACCTCAGTTGAAAACAGTCATATTTGGCTTACTGTGATTTCTACCACTGTGAAACAGCCATTTATGGCTTTAGGAGATACCTAATAAAGTCAGACACAGCTGTTTTTGGCTTCCTGAGGTACCAACAGCTGTTTCTGGGTTTCTGGTGTACCCACCACAATCACAGCCAGATACAACACTTGCAGGCCTTCTGAGGTACATACATCAACGGGACACAGCCATTTCTGGCTTCCTGAGGTACATACATCAGCGGAATGTAGTCACTTCTGGCTATTTTAGGTACACACCTCAGCGAGATCAGCCATTTCTGGCTTTATGAGGTACATGTGCATATCTCAGTGGGATACAGCCATTTCTGGGTATCTGAGGTACATACCTAAGCGGGATACAGCCATTTCAGGATTTCTGAGGTACATACCTAAGCGGGATACAGTCATTTCAGGATTGCTGAGGTACATACCTAAGCCGGATACAGCCATTTCAGGATTTCTGAGGTACATACCTAAGTGGGATACAGCCATTTCTGGGTTTCTGAGGTACATATCTGCGTCATACAGCCATTTCTGGGTTTCTGAGGTACATATATCAGCGGAATACAGCCATTTCTGGGGTTCTGAGGTACATACCTCAGTGGGATACAGCCATTTCTGGGTTTCTGAGGTACATATCTCAGCGAGATACAGACATTTCTGGGTTTCTGAGGTACATACCTATGTGGGATACAGTCATTTCTGGGTTTCTGAGGTACATACCTCAGCGAGATACAGACATTTCTGGGTTTCTGAGGTACATACCTCAGTGGGATACAGCCATTTCTGGGTTTCTGAGGTACATATCTCAGTGGGATACAGACATTTCTGGGTTTCTGAGGTACATACCTATGTGGGATACAGCCATTTCTGGGTTTCTGAGGTACATATCTCAGTGGGATACAGACATTTCTGGGTTTCTGAGGTACATACGTCAGTGGGATACAGCCATTTCTGGGTTTCTGAGGTACATACCTATGTGGGATACAGCCATTTCTGGGTTTCTGAGGTACATACCTATGTGGGATACAGTCATTTCTGGGTTTCTGAGGTACATACCTCAGTGGGATACAGCCATTTCTGGGTTTCTGAGGTACATATCTCAGCGAGATACAGACATTTCTGGGTTTCTGAGGTACATACCTATGTGGGATACAGCCATTTCTGGGGTTCTGAGGTACATACCTCAGTGGGATACAGCCATTTCTGGGTTTCTGAGGTACATATCTCAGTGGGATACAGACATTTCTGGGTTTCTGAGGTACATACCTATGTGGGATACAGCCATTTCTGGGTTTCTGAGGTACATACCTATGTGGGATACAGCCATTTCTGGGTTTCTGAGGTACATATCTCAGCGGGATACAGCCATTTCAGGATTTCTTGGATACATACCTCAGCGAGATACAGCAATTGTTGGATTTCTCAGCTACTTACCACAGCCTGGTTCAGCATTATTTAGGTAGGGGTACCTACCACAACTGGATACAGGAATGTATATTGCGAAATATTTGAAGCTCTTATTTATACCATGAGTAGTATGTATCAAGGAAAGTTATTATGAGTATCAAACTCAATAATAACGGTTTTGAGTTTATAGTAAAACACACCTTTGGTTCTAGTACATGTATATCGTAAGGTGTATTGTTTTACGCAAAACACTACATATTTTCGCAAAAGCTAAGCACTCGATTTAGCGATGTATTTTGCCAAAGCACCCAAATCATATTTCTCTTTGTGAAATTTTTATGTTTAATCTTAAATTGATCATTATTTTTATTACATTCTGATACTAGATTCTGATATATTCAACTACATATTCATATTGTAGCGATTTATTTCCAAATCAAATTATTAAAAGCCATTTAGTCCATCAATTCCAAAAAATCACACTTTTGGCTTATATTTTGAGTTTTTACCCCGAAATGGCCTATGTCTTCCTCGATATGCAATGGAAAGCAACACTTCTATCTGATTTGTGTTTCTGATATCTTTCCGGTCAGTTTGATATGTCACATACCAGGGACGTAGCTGGCTTTACGCAAATACGCACGTGCGTACGCTGTTTGAAAAACTGACAAAATTTAATTGATATAAAAATGCAATAAAATTCAATGCCTAACCGGGGTGAGGCATATTTTCCATAAGTTTATGATAAAATGTAGAAAGCTATTAAAAGCATCTTCGGTAAATAAGGCATTTTTTCTTGCTCGCTTCGCTCGCACATTGCATTTATTGCTGTATAGTATCAAGTAGAGATTACTTTTATGTGATAAATCATGGACATACATACGCACATGTGTCTAGTTCCTCTCATGTGTCTAGTTCCTCACTACATGACATTGTATTTAGTCTTAACGTATTAATGTTTATGTGTGCTAAGTCCCTCAGGTAGAATAACGGATAGCTCTAAATGTCCCCTCCACTAAACCCTTTCACCTCCTTCACTTTTGTGACCATCGATGCGGCGGTGACAAGGCAACACGAGCGAGCTTGTGCCGCAAAAAAAGATAACAACACAATCTACAAGGCTCACATTGGGCTGACCAACGAAAGTCCCGGATATGCACTTCAGAGAATAGGGAATAACTCGGACGAGAGACAGGGATAATCTCGGATCAACACAGTATGTGCCCGTGTATTCAGTGTAACCGCCGTGCGAGGTCTGGTGACAATCGTACCTCTGTCGTCATGCTCGTTGAAAGACAGGGGTTTGACGTATGTCCCCGGACTATCGAGATGGCACGACAAGGTACGCACGGCTCCAGTCAGTCAATACAAATATACCAATGAACTATGTACTCATATGTCGCAAAATTGTTAGTATCTAACTTAAAACGACGAGATGTTCATGTTAGTGCCTAGAGTTTTGTCGTGTAAATATCGCTGTGATGAGCAGATACCCACGTTTAATTTTTATAGAAGTCAGTTGCATCCACGAACCTATCCCCGGGGATCCACGTTACGTTACAATGAAGATTGAGCCACTTTAATCCATTAGTGTACATGAGTTTCCTATTCAATGCCAAGCAGTATCACGGTTTCTCATGGCCGTAACTACGGGGTGCGTTGGGTGCGAACGCCAAAGTAGCCTTTTTCGGGAGTGAAATATATATTCACTTTATAACATTCTCATTTTTATCTGGCTCGCTTCGCTCGCCAAATAACCTTAACGATTAATAACCGTTGTCATATCAAGGGGGTGCGTCGGATGCGAACGTAGTCAAAGTAGTTTTTTTCTTAGGAGGAAAATTGTATTATTTTCGAGCTCGCTTCGCTCGCTTTAATCAATATGATACATCAAAGCATAATCCTAAACTTGGCCTACTAGAGTATAAAACGAAATCATGTTTTAATTTAAAAAATAGAATCAGAGTATATCATGCCATATATTACGCTATAGTATGGTCTGAAACTACTCCAGAATGAACGTACGGCTTCGTAGAAATAAAAAAAAATCACCGGGGGAGCATGCCCCCGGACCCCAAGCAATTCTCCATTTAATATGTGCGTACACTGAAAATAGGCCCAGCTACGCCCCTGCATACCATATTTTATTAATCTTTTATCACTTTATAAAAAGATCCTAAATTTCTTGGCAATGAATATATATGCCAAACTTCAAAGCATCATAAATAAAGTTTCCTCAAAAAGGGATTCGTTGGAACTCTTTTTCTGTGATACTAGGAATCCTGTAAAGTTATATATGCATATTGTAGTTATTTATTTTCAAATCAAATTATGAATAGTGCAGTAGTCCATCAATTTCAAAAATTCACAATTTTAACTTATATTTTGTGAAATTTTACCCCGAAATAGCCCATTTCGCTCCCGATATGTAATAAACAACAATATTTATATATGATTTAGGTTTCTGACATCTTTCCGGTCAGTTTGATATGTCACATGCCATACTTTATGAAAATTTTATCATTTTCAAAAAAGTTTCCAAATTTCTCGGCAATGGGGTATACATGCCAAACTTCAAACCATCATAAAAAAGTTTCCCCAAAAGGGATTCGTTGGGACTTTTTTTCTGTGATACTAGGGACCATATAGAGTACAAAACCGAAGAGTTTGATAACATCTGAATTTTTTCCCCAGATCACCCCTTTTTGGTCTTATTCTACTGGCCTAGTAAAGAGGGGTAATGATAAACGCTGTCAATACCGATTCACAATACACAATGTAAAATATGACTTAACGCTTTCCCCGTTACTCTTTAAACGTCAATCAGAGGTAAGCACCCCTGTGCTAAAAGCATATGTCATCCAGTAGACACATGCCAGCTTTCTAAAGAAACGAAATTGAGTTCGCGCCAATGAATATCATTGGTCAAAGTCTTCGAATCCGGAAACTTCCTCAGAAGGCATTTCAGTTAGACATATGAGTAGGCCTATACCACATGTGCTAGGAAAGAAGCATGACGAATTTAAAGATGCTCCTTGTATTGAGGTAATTATTATTTTATTTCAGTATGAAATTGCAAAAAAATGCTATGCATTTATACAATGATATAGCCCAGAGACACGACTATCGTCCTTCAATAAGCACAATTTTACAACCGATAATGCACTTTTATAATCCCGGTTGTATGTTGTCATAAGCGGAAAGTATCACGAAGACATTCGAGATGTTATACCAATACAAATTTAATGGACCGATATTGCACGATTTTCTAGCGGATACACAGGGGATTGACACATAATTTTTTTTGGTTCAATATAGCCTTATATCAGTATATATAGTATATATACTGATATAAGGCTACTATATATACTGATATAAGGCTATATTGAACCAAAAAAAATTATGTGTCAATCCCCTGTGCAGATAACGGCCCGCACAACAGAATTACGTTACGTAAAATGGCGCGTAAGTGACGTCGCTATAATTTGATTCCAAGATGAAGAACGAATAACACGTTTCTAAAGCAAAAGGAAACACGAAAATAGAAACAAAACATACTATGTGTGGTTTGGGAATTTAAAACCTTGACCTAGAAGTAAAATATGTATTGTAAACGACATTAATACACTGGTTACTATATATAGTAACAAAAATAAGTCTTTTTGAGGCTGATTATGGCCATCACGTGATTGATTATCGCCTATCCGCCCGGTCCGCAATCTCATTATCATAATTGGACCGGTTGAACGAATGAAGTCACGTTGGAGCCAAAATGACGTTACGTTGCTCTTATGCAAGATTTCTTTGCCAATTTTATTCACACTAAGTGCATTTTATTGGTTACAAGATTATTATATATCTACATCAGTAATATCTACGTTATTTGTTCTTCATAGATATTCTGAAATCGAACAATTGTATTAAATACTTTAATACACTTCAGAGCCTGGCCGGAAGTTGATAATCCGCCCGGTATGAAAAATCACCCTCGGGCTGAAGCCCTCGATGTGATTATTCATTTTCCGGGCGGATTATCGCCTCTCTGCCCGGCTGTGTCGTGTATTAACCTCTAATTAATACACTTGTTACTATATATAGTAACAAAAATGAGCCTATCTGTGGCTGATTATGACCATCACGTGATTGATTATCGGATATCCGTCCGGTCTACAATCTCATAATCATAATCGGACCGGTTTCAAGAACGGGCGCACGTTACGTTATCCATGTTAACATGACGTCACGTATGAACAAAAAATGACAATACGTTGCTTATTTGCAAGATTTCTTTGCCAATTTTATTTACTCTTAGCGCATTTTCAAAAAAGGCTTGGTTACAACCTTATTGTTTATCTCAATCAGTAATATTTACGTTAGTTGTTATCCATAGATATTATGAAATCGAACAATTTAATTAAAGTCTTGAATACACTTCAGAGCCTGGCCAGGAGTTGATAGTCCGCCTGGAATGAATAATCGCCCTCGGGCTGAAGCACACGAGGTGATTACTGATTTTCCGGTCGGAGTATCGCCTCCCTGATCGGCTGTTTAGTGTCATGATTAGCCTCTAAATACACGGTGTAGAGGGCGGGTCCTGATTATCGGCCCTCGGTTCGCATTATCACCCAATCAGAAAACTTCGGACAATCTTATGAATCATCCCGTAAAAACGCCGTACGGACTGCTCCGACTGATAATCATCCTCGGACTAAAGCCACTCGGGCCATTATGCTTCCTGCGGGTCGATTATGTAGACCCCGCCCTAATCAGCCGTGCATTATCCTCTAAGTAACTCATCGTGTGGGGTTGAATACAACTTTTCGTAAATACAAATACTAGTAAACTGATTTGAACAGAATTTCAACTACGATTTACATAATTATTTACTGTATTTGGCATTGTTCGACAAATACTCGGTAACTGCAACTTCACACACCTTGGTCGTGATGAAACGAGTATATTTATGTATCATCCGTAACGAAACGGGGTTCTACCGAGCATTACCGTATATAACCATAATTCGGGTATATACTAGGTTCTTCCCTGCCTTTTTACTTAAGGCAATCCAATATACCTGCTCGCTCAAGGCTCGCAGGTAATAAATACATAAAATAAAAAATACCAGACTTGGTTTGCACCTGAAGTGGATATCGAACCCATACTGTACGCTGTCATACGGTCGGATCAACACAGTTCGTCAAGGTTAGCCTAAAACGACTAAGAAGTTCACGATGTTTCAAAGGTTCATACAACGGGACAAACCGGGAATGCCAAACCGGCACAGTGATAATAGGTCTCTGCTGTCAGCTCAGAACCGGGATACACCGAGATAATCCGTACTGATACATGTACCGGAATGCAACATCGCGGTACAGCTAAGGTTGTAACCCAGTTTTGACTCCATATTTCGATTCTGTTAAAATATTGACCATTCCTCCCGGTATCTCCTGATGACTCCACAAGGCTTAAAACAGGCCTCTTTTGCCAGTTTGATTACAGTATCACGGTTCACCACGGTTCGTCTTGCCGATCCAGTGTTGTTACGGTTGTACGAGAGTTCATTGAACCGGGTATAACGAGCAAATATGGTTCATCCGGTAAACCTAAAGGGGTTCGACACATAAATCTGCAGTGATTAAAAACTGTTTTCAATTTTTTTTATTAATTTCTAATGTCTATATTTCATACAATATACACAGAAAAGTAAAAAAAATAATTTTTTTTTAAAGTTTTTAATCACTGCAGGCTTAAGTGTCGAACCCCTTTGAGTAAACCCCTAATTACTGTGGATACGTCTGGACCAAAACTAGAACAGTTATACTACAAAATAGTGTATATAAAGGATTGCGACATTTAGCGTTAGTGTTGCGACATTTAACGTCAGGCCAGTTTGTTGCGACATTTAACGTCACAGATGCGACATTTAGCGTCAGGGGGAATTGCGACATTTAGCGTCGGTTGCGACATTTAGCGTCAGCCTTGCGACATTTAACGTCAAGTGCGACATTTAGCGTTGATGCGACATTTAACGTTGCTACAAACATATTAAGTTCGTTGTGCTATTCGTTTTCATTGAACGCGAATAACTTTCGCGCAATTCAAGTGACAGTAGTTTAAAATTTATAGGGCATTTATATACTATAGAATTTTGAATGCAAAAGTATTAAAATACTTACAAAATGTCAGATATTTCATAAATCATATTTTCTACCAGTGTGTTAGTTGTACAAACATATTAACGAAAATTAAGTGAATATTAATTTTGACAATTAAACTCTATAATTTTGCAATACGCATGAACTTAATTGAGGCAGTCAGGTGCAATGCGATTAAAATATTCAGTCATAAAATTGATTATCACTAGACTAACAAGTAGCACTTCAAATTATTTTAATATCTACTGCTTTAAGCAACAATGAATATCTGTGCATATATTACTTAAGAAGTACATTTCGCAATTAAAATCGCAATCATAATTTGCTGCAAAAATGACTAAGTTGCATTTCAAATCGTTTTAACATCTAATTTTAGTATAGTGTTGCTCGAGCATGAATAAATATTGCGGGCATAAATTTCTTTGGACGTACATTGCACAATTAAATTCGTGATCGTAATGTGTTTCAAAAGTGATAATAACAAGACTAAGTGGCACTTCAAAATATTTTAATATTAATTTAAGTATTGTATGGTTCAAGCATGAATAAATACTGCGTGCATAAATTTCTTTAGAAGTACATTGCACAATAAAATTATTATTCATAACTTGTTTGCCTGAGTGAAAATTACGTTAAAGATATTTCATACATCATTTGTCGTGTATATTTTGTTTCATAAAAATGAAATTTTGAAATGCCAGAAAATGTCTTAGTCTTTGTGTCTCAGCAACGCACCATCGAGTGTCTAATAATGTCAGACTGGCTTTTGCAACACTTTAAAGAAGGTAATCTCAAAGTTAGAATACATAAACATTAGTGCAAATCACATTTGTTATCTCTATATAAGCGTAATTAAAACCAACTGATGCGATCAGCTTATGTTAATGACGGCGCCGACATGCATGAACCACAAATATTGATACATGTAATATAGATTTAAGCCGGTTAGGGTTAGTCGACCTGACAGAATTTATGTGAATACTGTAGCCAGTATAATATATGCTAGAATAATTCGATGTGACTATGCCACGCTTAATTTGTGGTAGGCCTAGTTCTGGGTACCATAACTAAATGATCTTTTATTGACTGACGTCGATCTTTAGATGAATTGGAATAATCATTGAAATGGAATAATCATCGTCTAAGAAGCTTGGACTATAGCAGGAACTATCTTACATTGTTCCTGACTATAGTAGGCCTAATCTGGTGCGAGAAGGTCAATAATTTTTTCGTGTAATTTGTACTTTGTATGGGTTAATTTGAACCTCTTTCGCGATTGCCGTAGTGAGTGAGTGAGTGAGTGAGTGAGTGAGTGAGTGAGTGAGTGAGTGAGTGAGTGAGTGAGTGAGTGAGTGAGTGAGTGAGTGAGTGAGTGAGTGAGTGAGTGAGTGAGTGAGTGAGTGAGTGAGTGAGTGAGTGAGTGAGTGAGTGAGTGAGTGAGTGAGTGCATGAATGCATGAATGCATGAATGCATGAATGAATGAATGAATGAATGAATGAATGAATGAATGAATGAATGAATGAATGAATGAATGAATGAATGAATGAATGAATTTTGTCCTTATTAATTAATTATTGTTGAGTGTTTGTCCGTCCCGTCACGTGAGATTCTATTATAAACGCATAATTTAATGAAAATAATATATTATAATCGATGTGTCTCGTTATGTTGTTCAAACATTATAGATCTATCAAAATAATAAAAGTATCTATCGAACAGTGGTAATATTTATAGACCCATGTATAATTATGATGTAATTATGCCAAAAAGCAAAGGGAAGTAACTGCTACGATGTCAATTTGACACTCGTCATGTGATTTATCACGTGATAGTGTTGAGGCATGACAGTTCAAAATGGCGGATGTACCAATTGTTGGTGATCAAAATTTGGATGAAACTAACAATGAAAGTAATAATTCCCAGGACGATGAGGATTGTGAAAACTTTCACGATGGACAGGTATGATGTTTATCTACAGGGTTGACACATTGTCAATACTGTTTTCTATACTGTAAATGAGCAGTTGACTTGTGATTTTTGTAAACAATCAGAAGTTCCCCTTTTTAAACCAATTATGTACAGTTAATTGTAACAATGACTTAGTATTAACTTGCCATTGTGACACAATTGTTCATGCTATTTCGACCGCTGCTGTTTAATGTGTAGATCTTTTTTAAAGTAATCAGGCGCAGGTTAAACAGAGGTGTAACCTACAGTTTTTAAATCGAAAATACTATTAATTTTGACTGCATGTAGCTCTAGTCTCTAGCAGTGTCTAGTACATGTATCATGTGGTTTACTCCTGTTTCAGATACCATAACTAAATGTTCATTTATTTATACTACATGAGTAGACATAAAACTTGATAAAAGGAAGCTTAAAGAAGTAAAAAATATATTTTTGAAAGTAACATAATTTATTATATAAAACATTGTAATTAACTTCCTTTTTCTAAATTTATGAAGCTGTCTGATCAATAAAAAATATGTAAAATTTATCATGAACTTGATATGTCACTGCTATGTCACTGCTATGATGATCTCATTTCACCGTATGATCACTTCATCCTATTTATTGTAACTTCCTCGTGTAATGCATTGGTTAATTCAAACTCACTACAGCTAGGGCTTATACAGAACTGTCAGAGGTCAGCAATAATGTATGTAACTTTTAGTCAAAAGTACAGCACAACCTCTCCAGAGCGACCCTTTGTAGATCAACAATTTCTCTCAGGCTCTCTATAACAATACCAGGTTCTTCAAAATTTCCCTGAGCCTTATATTATTTATGAATTAATACTCCCAGGAGAGTATCAACCTCTAAACAATGGCCAATCTTTGCAGTTGCCACTTGGTTTTGCTCTATTGAGGTTGTACTTTACTGTAAAATCAATATTTTTCTTTGGGGTTTTAACGTAAGTTCATTGATTATTAGGTCAAATTCTACCGGCAAAGTCTAATCCTCACGATTAATCTACCTCAATCCCAAATATTGAACTTTAGTTTCCTTTTGAGCTCGACATTTTGCTCTCAGGAAGTTTATTGTGCTCACTTATCAGTAACTGTTACAACAGCGACCAGTTCAATAGCTAATATTTTTGTAAAAATATTTTTATTGAATATTAAATCCATAAACTTTTTCAACTAATTTATAGCAGGAAGGATGTATACAAAGTGTAAAAACATACATTTTCTGGTCTTGAGAATTTCTCTTTCACTGTTCGCCATAATGATTTCATTTAGGTGACAGCAATCATGAATTGTGGAATACATTCCTATTCGGTTTATGATTTTGGAATCTTTTTCTGGAAAATTCAAATTATGTTTCTGTATTCTAGTTAAGTGTGTATACAAGTATAAATTTTAGATAATAAGAATCGCTTGTACCAGAAAAGAAGTCTGTGTTGCTGAAAATTCTTTATTTTCATTAAGTGTTGACGATATGTACTGACTAGAACATTGACTAAACATCACTTTGTTTACATTTTCAGTTATCATATATAGGTCATGACATAGAATGTATACCACAAAAATTGATTGTGGATTACTCAAAAGCAACCACAAGATTAGATCTGAGCTTTAACCAAATCAAGTAAGTATAATACTCAACATGAGCAATGTGAGTACATAGAATGTGAAATGCTGAGCATAGCCTTTATTTGCCAGTCAGCTTTCTGCTGAATATGGCAGGCATATGTGTGCCTCCAGCTGGACTTGAAACAGGGTCGCTGGATTAGGCGGCAAGCGCGCTAAACACTGAGCTACGGAGTACGTGAAATGCAATGATTGCAAAGATTTCTTCTTCTTCCACATACTCAGCTGAGCATGTGATAGGTGTATTTAACTCAAATGATTTTGGAGTGAAACTCGGGGTTCATATTGAAGATTTAAAAAATTCCATAAACTACCGGTATGTGGCCTGACTGGTAACTGTAATATCCAAAACAAACATTATCTCAACATGAGTGGTCACTAACAACGAATCGAGCAATTGACAATTCTAAGTCTTTGTCTGAGTTTTAGTCTCAGAATCATCAATGTTTGTGAATAAGGCCCCTGGGCCAAGATCAGTGGTTTGCATTTCCTACATGATCACTTACTCATGGACTGTATGTGGTATTATTTCTAACAGGACATTATTGCTTTGGACATGTACAACGTGAACTGAAGACCCATGGGCATTTGTTTTCATGAGATCACATTTTACTTTTCAAAATAAAGCAGAATACATTAATGTTAAAGTGGCATGTTAGTGATGTTACGTCTAAATTGTAAATGTAGGGTTTAAGCATAATTTATAAATTGTGTTAAAACATATCTGCAGAATCCTGAGGGGTGTTTGAGGGGTGTTTGAAGCCCAAACCTATCATAACGATGGCACCAACCGTTCAGGGCTTTCACTAGCCTCCGAAAGTGAAGAGTCAAATTGACTCCTGACTCTCAATTTTTAAGAGTCATCAAATTATTGCAAGAAAATTTGCACTATAATAATAGTCAATTTGAATCTTCAGCTTACATTATCAAGAGTCAAAATAGGCACATTAGTCAAATCCAAGAGTCAAAATGCAGTTTTAAGAGTCAAATGAAAACCCTGCAAGTCGCTCCCTAGAGTAAAGCTCTGATTATGATTTGTATATTTCAGATCCTTAACAGGATTAGAAGAATTCTGTAACCTTGAAGAGCTTGTGTTAGACAACAACTGTATCAATGATCAAACAACGTTTCCACATCTAGAACGATTACATACTCTCACATTGAACAAAAATCAAGTAAGTTAAATTTATGTTTCCACATCTAGAACTACTACATTCTCTCACATGAACAAAAATCAAGTAAGTTTAAACAATTTTTCTACATCTAGAACGATTACATATTTTCACATTGAACAAAACTCAAGTAAGTCAAACATTTTGACAAACTGTAAAGGGAACAAGTCTTTCACTAGCCTCCAAAAGTGAAAGTCTTGACTGCTATGAATTATACCTTGAGTGTCTATTTGATACTCTCTACTTACGAAAACATACACCCGGGTTTACAAATATAGACTAAATTTCAACAGATAAATTATTTCGATATATGCTAATTAATGGTCAGGATTGTGTCAAATTCTATGGACTATAGGCAAATTGACTTACTATAAATTTTGTTTGTGGAAGTCTTAATGTCTCCCAGACTGTCTGGCAGATTTCTCAACTATGGGTTTTATCTGTTAATTCAAGGATAGATCTATGAAATGTAAGCCCTGACTTTTGGATAGGATCAGTCTGCCACATGCCAACAATCCAAAATACTACTCAAAGTCATTTTGGAACATAATTTATAGACATTATAAAATTGCAAAGTGGACATATTTAATTTTACTTCAATTGTTGGATTCATGAATTGTTTTCCCCAACTCTTGGATAGGAAGGATTTCCACATATCCAATGATCCATTACCATGTTAGAGAAATCATCTCAATTTATAAGCTACTGCTTCCGATCAAATCTCATTCCTGTATTATATTGAAAATTTGTTAGAAATAAAATATGTTAAAACTAAAACCATATTTATTTTTCAGATATCCGATTTGGAACATTTAATAGACACTATAAAATTGCAATTTCCCAAGTTGACATACTTAAGTTTACTTGGTAATTCTGCTTGCCCTAATCAATTATCATCTCATGAAAAAGATGAAGAAGACTATGTTAGATATAGGTAAGTAAATTACTATAAAATAATTAATTTTCATGGTGGATTAAATTTCATGGATTTCATGGTTCATATTCAACCACAAAATCAAATCCCATCAAACAACATTGATACCCTTACCCTTATTTATTACCTGAAATGCAAAATCTATGAATTCACCTCCCATCGAAATGGTCTTTTTACCAAAACCACAAAATTTTGTCCTAGCGTAATTAAATGATTTTACAGTATATCTATTTTTATCTGGAATTTGGAAGACCTTACTTTTCCAAAGAATGGATCCAAGTTGAGAACATAAGCAATTTATAAAATTTGATCCAAGTAGACTTTACCGAACTGCCAAACTTCCTACATTTATGGAAGACATACCACGTTGCAATGTTACTCTTCAAAATGGAGAACGAGAATAAGTGATGCAGGGCTATGATAGCGTATTTTAATGAATTAGAACACGGAGGTATATAAAAAAAAATGTATTTAAATCCTTGATTAGAAACAGAGTATTTGAGGCCACTTTTGCTAGAGACAAGTTTTAACAGAATATATGAAACACATAATTTATATTTAATCATTTAAATGAGATTACTAATATTCAGAACATTGTGACTGTGTGACCTGAATCATATGACACAAAAGACTGTGATATTTATAGAACATGTTCTCTTGTTTCATCATAAATATCACATGCCCAGTAGTGGCATAAATATGTCATTTGGACTTTTGTAGCCTAATGTCTTGTTCATTCTAAGTGCTTTAAGTAATACTACTTAGAGTTTGCCCCTTATAATCTAGTGCACACTTGGAACAGGATGTTGTTATAGGGTTTTTTCTATAGTTTGCACATTGGTGTGTTTGATTCATTTGATGCAAACAAATGAAACTGTAAAAATTGTGGAAATTATACTGAAATAATCCTCTCTTTTAATTGTTTCCTACTCAAAAAAAAGACATGCCACACATTTTGTTGACCGGTGATTTGAGTAACTTCTCTTTTTTATTCTAGATTCAGTACTGGATCAATTTGCTTTGACTGGGCTGATTCATTGCGCAGTTTAATTATAGTCTGGTCCCCATATCTAATATTACACAAGTAATATTTAGGTGTGCTTGAATATTTGGAACAGGAACCAGGCTTTAACCTGGGGTTGTATTCAATATTGATATTATTTAATTTGAGAATAAGGATAGCCAATCATATCGCCTGTTTCTGACTAAGAGTGTTATATGGTGCAATCTGATTGGTTGTTCTTATCCTTAAGTCAATATAGAATACCACCCCTGGTCCATAAAATAGCCCAGTCAAAAAGGTTCAATACTTTATTGTTTTTAAAACAACTAATGGGAGGTAACTCCTTATTACTGTTAAATCATTTAATTTCAATGGGACCAAATTTCGTGTGTTTATATAATAAATATAAATATTAATTATTTTACAATATATCCTCGAGTGACCATAAATCGCCTACTTAAGCGTTTAACACGCAATAAACAATGGCAAACTTCATGTTTATATTAAATAAGGTCACTTACTTGTATTATAATTCCTTCCATTTAATCTAACTCAAATGTACATCAATAAAATGATAAAATACTCCAAGAATTGAATAAAGCAAACGTCATAGTAAATAAAAGTCGGCCATTTTGACCGTGACCTAAATACGTCATGTGGCGCGCGCGATCAATTGGGCCAAAACTATTTACTTTAGCTAAACCGAAATTCTTCATATTTTCGTTTATGCATATGTCTGACTTGATATTCTGTATTCACCTAGGGAAGATGACGTTATATAACACATAATAAAACTATAATCTACTCAATATGTTTCAGATATAAAATGATATACACACTTCCTCAACTGAAATTTTTGGATTCCTCTCCCATAAGAGCAGAAGATGTGAGGGAAGCAAAGCGTGTTGGTCCATATATGACCGTTGTTAGAGGAACAGACAGTCAACTCTCTGTAAGTATTTTACAGTGGAACTCACTTTCAATGTAATACCACTCGCTAATATAACGTAATCGGATATAATGAAAAATCGGTTATAACGTAGTGATTTCTATGTCCCGTTGAAGCATTTTGTGTGCAAAACTGCTCGGATATAACAAAGACGGTAATTGTGTGAAAAATGTTTGTGCAAACAATCTTAAAAGGTGTTCTTAAGTAGTTGCGTCACGGGCATTTATCATTGCAAATTAACTGACTTAACCAATAGTTATACCCCTAAACATCGTTGACATTACAAGGTTATTAACTTTTTTAAATGTATTTGCAACTGTTACTATCAAACGAAATATAAGTTACAGGATGAAATATGTGGGGCCTTCATCAACCATGTCACATTCTCCATCTTTACTTACTAAATTGTTTTGATGGTTTAACGGCTCGTGCTTAGAACTTGCTAATTAGTGGACTTTTCATATAAGCATACTTTGTCAAAGTGCTCAGATATAGAGGATTTATCACTCGTTGTCAATTGATATAAATTTATATTAAAAACACAAAAAATGCGAAATACGCATCGATTTATTGGAAAAATTAATACCTTATACTACACGTGGTACGTATAACTTTATACGTACTGGCTATACTAACCTGGGTACAAAGAAAGTCATGTGATATAACGAAATACGTTATATCCAATCTCATATAAAGAAATTTCGTTGTACTGATATAGCGAAAATCGGATATAGCGTAAGGAATCTCTGGGTCCCCAGGATTTCGTTATTACCGAGTTCCACAGTGTTGTAAAGTTTCACTAATAAGGCACTTGATAATTTGTCCCTTCGGCACAAAAAGGTTGTATGTCTCTATATAGTTTATAGTGATCTTTTATTAATATGTTTATATTGTTCAATGCTATTTAATTTTGTATACATTACATTTATGATCATTAGTCCCCTTACAGTATTCAACCAATGAGGGGTCTATAAGTTTGACCTCCATCAGTCCGACTGTCCGTTGAGTAAGAAATCTTAATCCTGCCATAACTCAACTAGTTTTCTGGCTCGGTTTATTCAAATTGGTATTTTGACATATATAAGGACTAATAAGGAGATTATGTACATCTATTTTTTTTTACTCGGACAAAAATTGTCGTTGCCAATGCAACAGAAATATTGTCAACCTTAACCGGGTAGGAGAGTTCTGTATTTCTTGCAATTCTTAATTACTTGTTTTTAATAAAAAAGTTAAAACATAAAAATTATAACGTTTGTCATGCTATCAGCAAAAACCACCTATGATAGATTTGAATGTTTATTTTGTGTTTATTTTGTGTTTATTTGGTGATTATTTTGTGTTTATTTTGAGTTTATTTTGAGTATATTTTGTGATTATTTTGTGTTTATTTTGTGTATATTTTGTGTTTATTTTGTGTTTATTTTGTGTTTATTTTGTGTTTATTGTGTGTTTATTTTGTGATTATTTTGTGTTTATTTTGTGTTTATTTTGTGTTTATTTCTACCACAGTTTCCAGAGGAGCAGCCCTCATCACCCAAGTTATATACACCACTACCAGAAAACAGTAGGGAAAGTGATGAACATCTAGGTAAGTAGTTTTGTAGTATTGTAGTATATATTGTCATAAGTACAAAATCAATATTTTGAGAAAACAAGAAATTACTGTCAGAAAATTACACTTTACTTAAGGTAAAACAGACAGTTTCAATTTCAGTTTGGTCATAATGACAAGTTCTGATTTTCATGAAAACAGGCTCATTGTGATACTGATTTTAAATTTGTATCAGTCTTATAAGGTTGTAAGTAGTAGTTACAACCTCATTCTAAGCCAGTTATAATTCTATTCCTTGCCTAATCCTCTATATACATCCCTCTTGCACAAAGATAGAGTGGGTCTTGACTTCTGAATGAGGAGTCATGGGTTTGAATCTCAGGACCTGCACTTGATCATTTCTGAAACAATTTAAGTGTATCCCACACAACTAGAGATGCACTGGTTGATAACTCCAGCATGAGGCGGTGCTAATCATAAGGTTTTGTTGTGCCTCTTCCTCGTTTAAGTGGGGGGCATATAGCATGGGTGCTTGGGTGCTGTCTGTCCGTACATAATTTTGTGTGTTTACTCATCAGCAACTGTTTAGTGGAATTTTTTCAATCTTTCACAGATTAACAACCTTAACGTATCGTTGACTGTAAAGGATGGATCAATTTTAACCAGAGTTACAGCCCTTTGTTACTTTTACTTTATACCACAATGAGGGCACCCGTGTCACATAGACACATTAATAGTTTAGAATGAGCTAGGTTATCACATCCAGGCTTCTTTTATCACATGAATGTCTTCTATTTGCTGTCGTTTAAAAAAAAACATTTGAAATAAGTGCTCCCATTTTTATTGATTTTTTAATATTCTTAATGGTCAATTCTTGTCCTTATTTGTGTATGCTCGGTTTAATTCAAGAGTTTTATGTACAGTCAAAGTTCAAAGTTGATGCACAATTCATAACAAAAGTTTTAAGCACAATTAAAAGCAAGCCTCTAAGCTCAGTTAAAGTCAATAATTAAGGATTTATATTTCAAAATGTGTTCACAATTTATCTTTACTGTAATTTAGCAAAAATGTTGAAAAAGTGAGTCATTTTGCATTTCAAAGGCTAGGTGCAACACTATTGTTACTACCTTAATTTATAGAGGCACATACCATAGTTTTGCTCTTAGCCCTCGATTAAGTCTGTGATTGTGTTCTTTAGTCTCAATCCTATTACTTGATATTAATAATTTGCTCTCGTTACAGGAACGTTTGGGAAGAGTAAATATGTGTATTACGGCAAACATTCTGAGGGAAACAGATTCATTCGAAACACTGACCTTTGACCTGTGATGCATTTATAACCTTGACCTTTACTCACCTGTATGAGGCAGTCATCATGACTTAAACATCAAAAGGAGCTTTTCTCAATGTGGAATATTATTTAAATAATCAGTGAATTCAACTGTTCACTCAAGAGATTGATAATTTACGATCCTATCCAATGTCCATTGTCAATTATTTTCAATAATGAGTATCGAAAGGAAAGACAATCCAGTTCAGGAAATGGTTTAACAAGACCAAGGGAGATCACTCTTGATATTTGTCACATAAAGCTACACATGAGCGATCATGACCCCTCAGACGTTACTAAGGCAACAATCTCTTGGGTGAGAATAGAACGTTGCCATTATTCAAACGGTTCTTAATACAGGTAGTTACTAGTGTAATCAGAAGGGTTTTGTAAACAGGATAAAAATGGAATTTTCTGTACTGACTTAAACATCTTTGGCATAAATATATGCTTAGCTTTGCATACACTATATGTATGCTCTCTTAAACGTCATCTGCTGAGTATGTTTTGGTCTATTTTCTTGTAAACCGCGTCAAATAATAATGTGGAAACTTTCTACAAAATACTATACTGTGTATACCGAGGGGAGCTTCCGGATTCATCACTGAAAGGCTCGCAGTAGTTACAATTGGCACATGAGATGCCAGTGTACATATCCTAGAGTATGATTGATGTGAAGTTGACTTGTTACTCACTGATCAGGGTGTAAATTAATGGTAAATGTGCAGTGGGACACATGTCTGAAAATAGGCTTTAACTGGGTTCTGTATTTTATGACTATGGGGATATAATAATAGATATTTGGGCATGTATTGGTGAAATGTTTGGTCGGTTGTATGAACTAGTCAGTGAACATTGTTTAGAGGTGACAATGTGTGTATAAAGTGTGTATCCAGATGGTAATGTCAAGGTCACCAGATGTCAAGGTCACTTGGCTTTGTGATAAGTTTTAAAACTTGTCAGGTCAGTCTGATTTCGTTGTACGGTGTGCATCTTCATCTCATAGAAAAATACAGAATTATCTGTCAATTTGAATAACATTTCGTCTGTCAGGCCTGGGGGGGGGGGGTGTGGTGGGGCTGACATTTTTTGCAGAGCCTGTGATACCATCACGGAGGATACAATGGAAGATGTAATTTTTGTAAAATGTATTATATCACGGTGTTTTTTACTATTGTACAGAGATTTTAACCCGATCCTGACCTTCATACATGAATATTTTACAAGTTTGGCGCGTTTGATATATATCAACTTCTGCAAGAAAACTGTGCAATATAAGTCATTTGTGTTTGTATAACACCTGGAGCTTCCTCGTGATGCTCCCCACTTGTAAAAACATACAACCGGGGAATGAATATAAAGAGATATTAGCATTTAAAGTATGCTAGTAGAAGGTCAAGGATCGGACTAAAATCTCTGTACTAAATACATCTGTAAATGCCTTCGTCCCACTGATTTTGCCTCAGCGATCTACTCCCGATTTTATAAATTGGCTTCGGAAGGCATAGAGAAAATGGTCTTCATGGTCTCTGCAGCGAGGCTTCAGGGTAATCATTAGAAACTTTGTAGTATCCCTGTTCCCGATGCTTTTGAAGCTAAATGATAATAGGGAGTACATCGCCGAGTCCAAAAAGTGCTCAGTTGGACCAAGGCATAAATGATCGGTAGCAATTTTAAAATGTATAGGTTTTGAATGTTATTTATAATGTTATTTGAGCTCACCTTAGCACAAAGAGCTCATGGTGAAATTTTGTGATCTTTTGATATCTGCCATCTATCCTGTATCATGCAACCTGTGTATTTTGTTGACTTTATTTGATTTAAACAACTTCATGTTCTTCTAAGTTTTGAACCACTTGACATTATATGAGTAAACATCGCAAGTATTATTCTTGGGCCGAAGGGCCTGAAGCATTATGAAGCATTAAAACTTTTTTCCTGGCACATTTGTTCAGAAATCTGTTATCAAAAATAAATATTAAAATAGAGCCCCGTGTAAGAATACTATGTTGAAACCAGTCAAATGTTGAATTTATTCAAAAGTAAGAATTCAGTCCAATGTTAATGTTGGCCATGGTACTCAGGCCAGCAATTTAGGGCCATCTTGGCCCTCTTATAGTGTAAATATTTGTACCTTGGGATTATTTGTATCTTGAAATCCTAGTTTACTCTAAAAATTTAAAACAGTATTTACAGTAAAATAACCTTTTTGACATTTAATTTGTATATACTTGTACATTGTTATGATTATTCAGTTAAACCTTTGAGAGACCTGTATTTTTTTTAATTCGCAGAAAAATGCTGGATTTTAGGCTTTGCACACTTTGTCTTCAATAATTATTTTCAATAATAAAAATGCAAGGGAGACAATCAAATTATAGAAATAGTCTTAACAAGACAAATTATCAAGGGAGATTATTCTTGATATTTGTATCAAAAAGCTGCACCGTAGGCTTCTTGGGTCCATTTCAGAGGCATATCTTAGATAAGATGGGATTTTTCTGTTGGTATTATTTTATCAGTTATTTTTTGATAATGGTGGTTTTTGTTTGAATGTAGTTGTTGTTTGAGTTTGCTGAAAAACGTGTGAAAAAGACAAATCTTTGCTAAGATATGTCTACGTGAGTTATTAATAAAGATAGCTTAAATATAGAAAGTAAATTTAAAATGTATTCAACCCTCGGTTTGATGCTGATAGTAATTATATTGGAGAAGATTCATGAAAATTTTGATATAAAAAAATGTGTGCTTTGTCGTTGTAAATGTGACAAATTATAATACAGCTCATCCCGATTTGTCCATCTGAGACTTGGATAATTATGAATCTGTGCGATAGGCACATGTAATGTTTATGATTCTGGTAAGTTGGTTTGATATAAGTGTGGCCACTACTTGGAAGAATACAGTATCTGTGAGGGTTATAGTGGTACCAAGTCTTAGAAAATTTGATCGGTTACATTCCTTTAAGGTTGTTTGATAGTTCTGTTATTGTAAACCGCTGTTAGACTAAGACTCATCAGACATGAGCTAGCATAAACTCCAAGTCTCAGTTTAAGGTTGGTTAACTGTTATTATGCCCCCATCTCTGATGAGGGGATATATTGCTTAGCATGTGTCGGTCTGTCTGCTGGTAGACCTTATGGTTTCTGTTCAATAACTCAAGAACGCCTTGCCCTAATATTTTCAAATTTACATGGAGGATGGTTAGCAACAGTAGATGACCCCTATTCATTATGAGGTCAAAGGTCAAGGTCACTCAATATTACTTTTACTATTTCTTATTATTTGGCTGCCATGGGGGGCATACATGTTTTACAAACATCTCTTGTTGCAATATGTAAATAGGGTTGATTTTTAATGTTCTAAACAGTGTATAGTCTTTCTAGTTGTGTTGTTATTACGGAAAATTATGTTGAAATTGTTAATTATACATAAAATTATGTGATTATTTTGACATTTTAAATATTCGGTGCCTATTGTTTGGAAATTCTTATGTTAAATATTGTATTATTTTGTATAAATAAAGGAAATAACTCCATAAATTATGTTGTTTTTCAAAACTATTATTATGCTTGTTCGTGTTATAACATAAGTCTGCAGACAGCCCAGTAGATGTCAGAGCTTGGAGTACCTAGCTGTGTGTATCTGGGAGTATTCGTTTTATCCTGTAATATCTCTTTCTTTGCTTTAGCCTTACTATGTAAGGAATGGCATATTCCAAAACAACAAGTGTTTTCTAGCTATAAAATGGTTTATTTTTAATATATCTAACAATATATAAATATGTTTCCATGGAAACAAGGAGCAATGTATAATATTACCATGGAAACAGAAAAACATCCATGAATATAAAGATCTCTATCTACAAAAATGGATATAAAAAACTTTACATTACCCTTGTATATAAATGATTGAAAAGTAAGGAAATGCAAAAAACAATAATAATGTACGTATCTGTATTATGTATAACAAAGTAACAATAAAATCAGGCCTGGCCGATCTCCTGAAGCATCTCATGTAGAAATCTCATCTCAAATTGAGATTTTGCTAAAACCAGATTCTGAATTTGAGAAAAAACCTCAAGTTCAAACTCATTATAGTTTTATATACATGTATTATGTACTGTAATAAATTGAGAAAAATAGTTTCTATTAAGTGATGCTGATGTTGAATCCAACCTCCTATGAAAATTAACTCAAAGACTTGTGGCTAAATTTGACATGAGATTGAACTCAGATCTGAACTCAGATTGAGATGTTTCAAGAGATCAGGGCCAGATCTGTTAACATGCATGGATCCAGTCAGATATGGGTGTTCCAACCAACTAATTATTAGTGAGTTTCTCGTAAAGGGATCCAACTAGCTGTTTTCCTAGGGGGGACAAAAAGTTATTCTTAGAGAGTTGTTCTGATCTGATTCTTTATCCTGTCAAACTTGTTTAATCATCTTACAAAAACTCTAGTCAGGGGTCTGGACCCTTGGTCTCCCACCTCTGCCTGTCTGGATCCAAACATGGTATAGCGGTACAACAATTTAAAATATTTAGCACAATAGAATTTCAACAATGGTTTTGATTCCTGCATTGGACAAGGTGTATAAATTATGCTACAGTAAACTACCTATACACTGTTAAAGATAGAATAGACAAAACCCATAGATATTAACATGATCCTCTTAAACGTTTTAAAATATAGCATAGCTTAACAGTTTTCAGCTGACCTGTCATACAGAGAGATTTTGTGATAGCGCTTAGACCATTTAACATCCATGCGATCAAATCTGGTCAGAGCTCGACACTAACACTGGTCCCCAGGTCCGAGGCCAGTGAAAATCAAGGAGAACCAGTAAAAGTCTTGAAGGACCAGTAACTGTTTTGTTTAAAAAATTTACATTTCTTTTCTGGCGGACCAGTGATCAAATAAGTTAGAGTCAAGCCCTGGCAGTGCTTGGGAAGGTACTAGCAATCACAATTTGGGTCTTATTGAAACTTGGTCACATTATGATATTCACAAATTTGCACAAGGTACAATGTATTATATGCACCACATACACAAATCTAAAAGGACAGAAAATTGGCAATTAATAAATTTGCAGAAATCGATTAAAGAACTTTTGCATGCAGTATATGCACACATTAAGGTCAGGATCATGTTAGCATCTTCAGACTTTCACTCAACATAGTAAACGATAACACAAAATACATTATTTTTTCAGTCCTTACTATAGAATATTCATTTCAAATTTGGCACAGACAAATTGCTTATGATTTTGACAAAAAAAAATTCTTATTTACTTTCAAGCCTTACTTATCAATTAGTACCTATTTCCTCATTATTTATAGTTTTGTCTAATCCAATGTGAAGTAACCCTGAAATTCTCTAATAAATTGCGCAACGCTTATCCACAATTTTTAATTATTTAATTATATTCTTAAATAATTGTCACCATCAGAATTTTTTTATGCTTTTATGTAAGCCATTTTGGATTTCTGGGACCACACCATTCAATGACAATTTATGCTGTCAATTAAATTCAATATATGATTATACAAGTTGGTAAATACCATTGCTTTTGTCCTGCTATAAACTTGAATAATTGCACATATAGATACATGTTGATTAGCTAAACCTGCCACTACACCACAGATTCTTGATTAAATAATTCATGTCTACCAGTAGTACCGGTACTACCAACCATTTGAAGTAATAAATTTTATAAAGAACCTTCAGTCAGAGAGATTAACTAAACAAAAAATGTTGAGGCCAGATTATCAACCTGTCTGTTTCACTCTTATATTAATGTTGATTATCCTCATTAAAATATTGCAGAACTTTTAAAAGGAAAGAAATAAACTTTTGGGTTTTTTTCAGTTTTTTTAAATAATTATTCTAAAAGAGACCACTCCACTCGCACTTTAAGATAATGAATAAAATTATATATCATGTTTCTAATCCCTAGATGGAAACTAAACATCTAAATTAAATATAAAATGTACATTAACTTTGATTTCATTAATATACAGGTGCTGAGCAATGTTCTATGATTTTGTATGAAATATTGAAAAGTTTCAGACAAAATGTCATGAATTTATAACTTTTCTATAAATTTATAAATAATAAATCTTGAGTGTTTTATATGATTGCAAGGAATGATAAATGTATCACAGAGTTAATAAACATATCTGGTCTAGAAATATTAAACAACAACTATATAACACCAGTTTTACCTAAACAACAGACCATTAACAAAAACAAGACAGTAAAAACCATTTACTGTTTCCAACAAACATTTTTTTACTATGTAAATATTCTGGGACTCACTCCGAGGGCTTCAATAATGTTGTAATAACTTGTGCCCAATCCCTTTGGGTATATAAAATGCAATAAACTATAGTGCCCCCAGGATAACAAGAAAGGCAGGAAAATTTGGAATAGGCCATATAGGTAGAAAAATCAAGCCTATTGCCCAATTTATCAGTGACCGTAAGTATTTATTTAAGTTAGGTTACAACCATGGCAATTTTTCAACAGTAAACCAATCTGGTTAATCTTTGTAAAATCACATTATCCTGGACGCACATATAACAAAATATTCGTTGCAACAAATTATGCAACTTTAAAAACTTAAGATATGTCTGTACTTCATTCTAATCAAGAGACAAATACATTGTTCAGATATCAGTCAAGCCATATAAATGCAAATCTATTGAGTACAGTAAAATGTTGACGTCTCAAACTATTATCGGCTAGTTTGAGCTATTTATGTCTACCTATGTTTGAGGCATCTACTGCATACTAGTATCGTGATCATCATTATTCTCCAAAAACCCTGTTCAATGTTTTAAGAGTGTTTGAAGCGATCGTCAAAGTTCTATTGTATAAGCATGGCATGAGACATAAATGCTACAACATCAAATTACAGTGTGCACTAGTGGTAATTGTTGATTTGATGAAAATGCATATTTGCGGTAGTTTCATAAATCTCTATACTGGAAGTATCAAGTAATATTTACATTTTTGGTTCCTTGTAAAATGTATTCTTTGTGCTAACTTTGAGTTCTCTAACAAACAGGCCGTCACCTTCATCAGATGCTAACCAATTGTTACATTCAAACACACATTCTTCATACAATGAAACTTTAATATCATCTAAATTATCATCTTCATCATCTTTTTTGTTCTTACTTCTAAAACTAGACGCACTTGTGCTAACTCTACGACCATTTGTTACACTTGAACCTCGTCTGTTTCTGTCAGCACTTGTAGAACTTCTTCGATGTTTGTTGGAATCTCTATCAGATTTGTCATAGTCTCGTCTAAGTGCAGACCCAGGTCTTCTTTCTCTAGATTCATCTGACTCTTCGCTCTCTGAACCACTGCTTCTATTTCTTCTAGACCTTTCCCGAGATTTTTTATCATCTCTATCATACCTTCCTTGTGATGAACTTGGTCGGCGACTTCCATGTGCTGAGCTAGGTCTACGGCTTCCTTCATTTCTCCTAGTTGCTGATCCAGGTCGCCGATTGTCCGAGTCCCTCCTAGATGGTGATCCAGGTCGCCTGTCCTCCAAATCTCTGCGATAAGCAGATCCAGGTCTTTTTGATCCCTTTTCCTTCTTACCTGTATATTCAGACCCAGTTTCCGATTCCTCTTCAGATTCGGATGATACAGTATACAAATTTTGATCACTTTGCTTCTTCTTATCTCTCTTATCTTTTCTCCGCTCTCCGTCTTTTCTAGATCTAGTCCTCCGTCCATCCTCGTCTTCACTAACATCAGTTTCATCGTCTGAGTCATCCAATTTCTTCTTTTTCTGTAATTTTTGTTTCTTCCTCATTTTCTTCAGTCGTTCTCTTGCCTCAGTTTTTGGTATGTACCTTCGTACTGTAACCTGATGGAGAAAACGACCGATCTCTTATCACAGTTACACAATGTACAAAAAGTGAAAGAATATTGATATACCGGTAATCACAGGTAACAGTATTATTGAAACAGAAATTTAAAAAAAGAAATTTAAAAAAAATGAAATTTAAAAAAACATTTTTTTTTTCAATTTCATTTTTTTAATTGCTTTTTCAATGATACTGTTACTTGAGGGTATAATTAATTATTATCAAAATATATGTCACCAAATAGATTTTTTTTAATCTTCTAGAACAAAATTAGCATTCAAAGCCTCTGAGCAACAAATTTGCTATTCACCTGAAGCGTTCACCTTGCCACCAGTAAGATTATGAGAAAGGATAGTCAATGGTTTGTCCTATCAAATTCATAAAATTGTTTCCAATTAACTGAAGCAATTGACCCAATATTTTGACATTTTCTACCTCTTTCTGTCACATTATTTCTTATGATATTAGAAATCATGTATAAAAATTCTCACCTTTTCTAGGTACCAGCCTGCTCCTGGTCCGAAATTATCATGTCCAATAACAATATGATCCATAGGCCCCACATTGACTGATCGTATCTGTAACAAACCAGAAATCATGTTAATCTTTTTTACTTAGATGAGCACAGAAATACATTGTTTAAGGCCATAGAGAAAATATATGGTGGAAAAGCGCATGTTTTTTTCAAAAGCGATTTGGTCATAGAGTTTTAATTTGTTGGACACAAAACCAGGGTAGGCATAACATTAGAATACTGTACATATATGCTGGATGTTATAAACAAAAATGAATATTATAAAGCAAATTTATTGAAGCATGATGTCAATGACTGTGGCTTTTATTGATAAGATATGAACTGCAGCTAGTTCCACTGCATTGTTAAATGAAGCTATATGGACAAAAGGGTTAAGTTAATGTTCTCTTTAAAGATTCTCTTTTTTCTCTCTTTACATATTCACTTTTTTTCTTTTTGCAGATTCAATTGTTTTCACTTTGTAGGAGTCAATATTAATTGATAAGTTTCAATTGAGACCAATTATGTAACTTTGCATGTACAAAAAGTGCAAGTTTTGATTCATTTATAAGACAAGTGAACATGCTGCCTAAAAATATTTTTTCTCTGAAAAAACCCCAACAACAATGAAATATGACTTAGTACTCCTCATGCATACCAATTGTTAAGTCTTCTTTAAATCAAAGTGAGTCACAGTACAATAAGAAAATTAAGAACATATGTAAAGATAATCATGCAATAATAACATTCCCACATTCCAGCATTTTAAGGACTGTTCATACAGTTCTGAAAATACAATTAACGTTTTATTAAACAAGAGGGCCGAGATGGGCTAATATCGCTCACTCGACTTTATTAAGGCTCTTTGTTCAAGAGCAGATAACTAATGGTTCAATATACCCCGAAATCAGACTTTAATTGACCAAGATCTGGATTTTGTGTGAAATACATTCAGTATTTGCCGAGTTATCTGCCCCTGGGAAATACTGAATGGATTGCACCCAAAATCAAATTTGGCCGACTAAGGACGACTGAAGTCAACATATTCAAATTTCTCACTCCGACCAAGTTTATGGTCATTGCAAGTGAGCTAAAAAAAGACAATTTGGTCTGCTTTGTGGTCAGCCCTCCCTTTTCACAATGTCTGCATTAATCTAGATAAATAATCATATTGCATGCAAGCATGTTTGATGCAATTACCCATGTCTAGTTTGTAAATTCCAAAATGCACATTGTACAATTACAAGTAACTAAGCATTTTGGCAGTTCAGTAGATAATTTGTCGCCCAAAATTAGACATTTCTCGAGCATATATGATAGTCTTTCGCATTTCAGATGACATTCAAGTAAAAATAAAGTTTTGAAGTATCAGCCAATTATTCAAAATTAGAAAAAAGTCTAGCAACAATGTGCATTTTAAAATGTAAATATGAAACATGCTGAAAGTGTGTATTATAAGAAATTGAAATATTTAAACAAGATGCTCATGTGATACCAGACAATCACCAGACCACAGGTAACAGTATCATTGAAAATGAAATTCAAAAATGAAAAAAATGCCCATTTTTTTTTTCAATTTCATTTTTTTTTCTTTTTCAATGATACTGTTACCAATTAGCCAGACCACACTTTTTATATTCTTAGTTTTACAGGATTTAAAAAAAATTGCCATCATGAGAAGGGAATTGAAATGCATGCATATTGATAGAGCCTAAAGGCTGAGCAGACATCATTCTCTATTGTATGAGAAATCTAGAACACTTTAGTTCCTCTGGTTATGCCTTAATTGGTACCACTGAGATTTCTTTGCTTCGGCGATGTGCTCCCGATTAAATAAATGGGCATGGGAAGGCATCGGGAAAAAGGGTCTTTGTGGTCTAGGGTAAGCTTCGAGGTAATCATTAGAACATTTGTGATATCCATGTTGGATGCCTCCCAAAGCTTATTTATTTAAGTCAGGAATACATCGCTGAGGCAAAAAAATGCTCAGTGGGACCAAGATATTAATTTTTTATCGTCTCTTTCGAACAGCAAAATATTTTTTAAAAAACATCCTGTTAACCTAACAATATTGAACAAGCTGTGGCCTCAATATGTACATGCATAGTACCAGTACCTGTAACACTTCCTGTATAGTCAGGGGAGAAATGTATCACTCAACAAATTATATCAGTGAGCACAAATATCGCTAGGATAGAATGAGAAGGTCGTAAGTACAAAATCGAATATTTTGAGAAAACAAGACAAACTGTCAGAAAATAACTCTTTACTTATTGAACAACAAGATGTAACAATTTAATTTTGGCCAACAAAATAATGACAAGTTTCGTTTTTTTTCATGAAAATATCAAAAACCATAAGAAGCACCTTGTGATGCTGATTTTAATTATGTATCAGTCTTATAAGGTAGTGGACAGTAGTTACGATATTCTCATTCTAATCCGGCAATTTACACATGTTAGATAACACTGTTATTATAGAAGTATTCAATATGCAGTTTAATAGAGTTCCTGTTTCCAGGACAGGAGGCACACTGTTTTCAAGGAGATGTAACCATATGTCAATGTGCCCACCAGCTAGCAATTGATAAATGACACATTTGTAACTATCATTCATTCGTACAATATGAAATCAGTCTATAGCCAGTCTTTTGCCAGAGTATCATTTAAGAGCACTTTGCATATGAAACATTGTTTAATTATAACCGGGGAGAACATGATCACTTAGAATAATGATGTGGATTCAAAGATGGGAATAAGAGGTGATATTCATACAATAAATTCTCAGTAAAAACTTCAAATCCTAATATTTACTAAACATATAGTATATGAATACCAGACCATGATAAGTACAGTGCTAGGAAAGTATGGGTCTTATAAGCCAAATTGGCTTATATTGGCCCAAGATAAAATAGATGAATTGTCACCCTTTTAAATCAACATTTGGAGAGATTAATTTTGGGGATATTGGGGTATGTCACACAAAGAACTTTGATCAGTACTAAAACACAAGAGAATTCAATTTTATACGGGAAACAGGAAAATTTGTATCAAGACTTAATAATATTACCGGGGGTCGCTGTAAATAAAAGTTTGAACACTGATGAAAAACATATTAAATATAAAGATTAGGTACAACCAATACCATGGTCAGTTGGTCACAAATACTATCTGATTGCTGTCAGATCATTGGTTGGCATACTTTGATCTAACAAGCTGAAGGCAAGACAGCATCAGCCGGTCTACTTGTTGCGACAGGAAAAATATGCTTTTGCTCCTATTTAAATTTACTGTAAACGAATACATCAGCTGGCAGCCTGGCATCCACAAAATGCCTATACATCGGTTTCACATCAAATAAACAGACATCGTCCCCTGTGTCCAAACGATATGTGATGTATGTATAAAGGCATACAATGGTGCAATTATATAACTACGTAAATGACTAAACTCTTCAGGAGGCCTCGCCCATATCAAATATCCGGTGGCAAGGTTAAATAAAGGCAAATAATAAAGTTCATAAATACTAGTATCTGAGTATCCATTTAATTCTAACTTCTTTTTTATCTTATTCTTTATTAAGTAAATACTATATAAAGCTATTTTTAATCAAGTACTGGCAAAGAAAGCAAATAAACTTACACTAGAACTATCTAATTGTTTATCAAAAACACTCTACTATAGAAAACTTCTTACTATTTTTTTACAAATACTGGCAAAGAACTTCTAAGCAACAATTCTTACATCAAAATTATCCACCATGTTTCGTTCAAAGTTGTTCTTCGCATCGTCCAGTTTGAGTTTTGGAGTGATACCGTTAGTTCCGGCAAGCTGGATGAAGACGTTAGCATCTGTACCAGCAAACCGTTTATCTCCCGTCTTACATGTGATATCATACCTCGTATCCACACCTGAAACATACATTACAGACTGTTCAAAGTTAAATGATAACGATTGAGAACAACAGCTTGTCTGCCAGGTAATTTTTTAAACTATGTTTATCTAGGTTTAACCGAGTTAATGGTAGACCCCGCTATTCTTTTGAATGGGATAGTTTCCTCATTAGTATTACTTATTGATCAGACAGTACAACATTCTATAATAAATGTATCAATTCTTACAACAATGAGGGCTGGCTAAACCACAAGAGGATTATCTCCCTTTTTAATATTTCTACAAATTTAGTTGCTTCCCTTCGGTTAATTTTTTTTAACTTTTGATGCTACGGTCTGGCATTCTCGTTCAAATATAGTCTAGGAACTTGACTATACACTGATTCATGAGAATGCGGTCTGGATGATTTGGACAATAGTTATTTTACTGAAAATCAATAGAAACAATGAGGGCAGATAAAATCACAAGGGGTTCTCTCCCTTTTTTACTCTTTACAAATTACTTCCCTTGGTTATACTTTGGGATGCTAAATTCTAGATGATTTGTACAATACTTATTACCACAGTATGCAACAAAAACATCCAATAGCACCACAGAGTTGGATTATCAATATGTATAGTACTAATCAACAGGCCATAATTCAAACTTTCCAAAACTATACAGTTCATTGTGGACATACTATATATGTGACTTTTTGGCTAAGTCTATATTTACAAGTAAAACTATGAAAACAAAAAGTTAAAAACAGCCATAAGTATTTAATTCTTTGACTGATGTTCATGAAATATACTTGACGCTCAAGCCTAGAAGGAGCACCATTTGTTTACTTGTAGACTTAGCCAAAGTCACTTGGTATGTCCACTCTGCAGTTATATATAAAAAATTAAGCAAGTTTTCATCCAATCAAGAAATTCAACATTTATGTACCAAACACATCACTTAGACAGACCATGTTAAGACTGCATTAATTATTTTTAATGAACATATAGTTTATATAAAATGCATGTATTGAACTGATCCGTCACCTTGAAGTACCATGCAGTGAACAAAAAATATTGAGAGTATATATCGATAATACACAACAATCAATAATCTTTGGAATACCGTATCTCAACCTATGCAACAGTAGGCTCATTCAGTGCAGAGCTCATGGTTATGTACTTTGTTTTAAAAGATTATCCTTTTAATAGTGAACACATACTCCACATTTGAAATGGATAACTTTGATAGTTTTTTAGAAATAGTAACAAACAAACAAACTTTACAAAGGCAGGAGTCTGTTGCCAAAGCAAAGCGCTATTGAGCACCTTAATTCCGTTACCCATTCAATTAAATACAGAAGTCATGGGTTACCTCCTGTGGAAAGCATAATGTAGCACTTGACTTAGGCAACAGACTCCTGATTCTAATCATGCACAAACAACATGTAAATACTTAAACAAAATAGCTAAGGTAACAATCAGAAGTTTCAATCATGCCTATTTTGTGGAGTTTTAATACTCCTTAAATTAGATGGTTCCGCAGGAGCATTATTTTATGCATTATAAGAGCAAGTGATCTATGTTTTCTTCCGTGCTATTTTTCCACAAAGCATTCAAAAACATTAAATTAAATAATGTAAAATTTGAAAATACGGAATCCAAAATGTGAAACAAAATCTGTTTCTAAAAATTCTAATTTGCTATCTTTTATGCTATATAATTTCAATCCTAGATTCGATTGAGCCTTTATTGTCTTGGTGATGTATTCACGATGGAAATAAAATGAGCTTTGTGAGGCTCCGGAAACAGGATTCTCTGATCTAGGGGGCTATAACGTTACTTAAATACAGTTAGGTGCTTTCACATGTGATGCTGACACCAGGGTGCATAGTATATCTCTCTTATTCTATTAATGGTAGCAGATATTCTATCAATGGTATAAGATATTCTATCAATGGTAAAAGCTAACTGACTGAAATAAGTCAACTGGTCCAGTGTTGCGGTACTAGGGTCTGACTAGAGTGGAAATATTAATCTACACACAGTCAATTATTAATATCGGCAATTTTGAAAATATTCAGGCAACATATATTTGAACTGGACTCATGAATATTCATGTGCTATTTGTTGTCTTTTATGCTATTCTAATCTTAATCCTAGGTCTGATTAAGTGGGGTTTTTTTTTGCTTTGTTGATGTACTACCGATGGATATAAATGAACTTCGGGAGGCTTCGAAAACAGGATCCTCTTATCTATGGGAAGCTGTATTGTGTAAGTCATGAGTCATTTATTGACATTGAATTAAGAACGTCAGAAAATTTCAATGCATGTTTTAAATCATTTAAATCAGCCTTGAGGATTTCCGCAGTGGGGCCAAGGTTATAACAGTTTAAACAGTTCTTATGGTACAATAACGCAATAGCACAAAATTATCAAGTTCCAATTCAAAGTTGCCACACTAAAACAGTAACTGAAAATGAAATAATATACACATAAATGGACATAAATGAACATAAATGACGGAACTAATCAAATATTAGAGAATATACAAAGATACTGTAAAATCATTAATTTTCGTGGGGAATTAAATTTTATGAATTTCGTGGTTCGCCTTTAACCACGAAATCAAATCCCATCAAACAATAATTTTGACCCTCGAATTTATTATTTGAAATGCAAATTCCACAAATTAACATCTCATCGAAATGGTCTTTTTTACCAAAATCCACGAAATTTTGTCCCTTTGAAATTAAATGATTTTACAGTATGAGAAATGCAATGTTGCACGAGAGATAGGGGCTTGATGGGGTAATAACATAATACTTGTTAGCAAACAGAAGACATGTGAATCGATAGGTGCCAGGCATGCTTATTGTCAAGAACTTTAAAAAAAGCATAAACCCGCTCAAAAAAATACTTGTCATGTATCCATATCAAGCAATTTTCTTTATGGAACAATATTTTACAAGGCAGCAATATTTTGTTCTTATTTACACTGATAAAAAACAAAATTATTATAAATGAATAGAAAAAAACAATATAAGGGGAGTTTTGGCCAAATAGCTACTCATTGAATTTGACATACTAGTAAAATTTATATTTTAAATTATTATTTGTCTTTTTCTCATTTGAAACAGCGTTTAAGTATCATAAATGGTTTATATCGTTTATTGAAACATTTTGTGACTGTTTATTTTAACATTCTATTTCAGTACATTTCAACATGCTTAGCACCTCTGCAAGAATCTGTAAATATAATAATTAATAGTATTTGACAAATTAACAGAAGAATGAAGAACAGAAATATTTGAGCAGTTATTTGCTTAGAACTGCAAGAACTGCAAACATCATCATGCATAAATACCCCACTACCGTGTTTACCTGTTTTCCGATGGTATCCAGCTAATTTGTAATTGAAATATTTACATATGTAAGAAATTATTAAGTAAAAACATAAATTGTTATTCATTATATCAAAGACTATAGGTAATATAACTTAAGACAAGCGATATTTGTAAAACAATGTATGTCCCCATTGCAGCCCAAATAGTCAAAAATGATAAAGGCCACAGTGACCTTTGACCTACTGACCTAAAAATTGATAGGGGTCATCGAATGTTTGTGACCAACCTCCATGTAAAGTTTGGCGATCCTAGGGCAAAGCTTTCTTGATTTATTGAACGGAAGCCATTAAAATTTTGGTCTATTGACAAACATGAGCAAAGCAATAAACCCCCTTTTTAAAGATGGGGGCCATAATAAATATTATCTGTAGTCTCTGATTATACACAAGTTATTTTAGAGAGCACAAAAAATGCACATCTAAGACTAGCATATATAAATATGGAAATGCAGCAAGGTTGTTAAGTGTATACAAGCTTTAATAGTTCTAGCATCTAGAAAAGAAAAGAACTATTTAGTGGTAATTTTGTTTATCTATTTTTTTTTTAAATGTCAGTAGATAAAAATATAAGTATATAAAAATGTTACATATACACTCATTTATAGGATAATTAACTTCTGATAAAACATAAAAATTTCAATTTTTTTTAAAAGTTATGAATTTTTCAAACAAAAAAAACTCATGACAGGACAAATACTAAATCAAACATACATAATGCACAGGAAACTGTATCGTTAAAAACGAAAATAAAAACCTTTATAGAAAAATTATAATTTAAAAAAAAAAACTTTTTTCTTTTTTTTCATTTTCAATGATACAGTTACCTGTGACATAATGCACTTGTAATCAAACATAAAATTTCAAAACTTTGTAAAAGTTATGCTTCAAACGAAACGAAACTCAACACTAGGACAAAGATTAAATCACACACCTCTTTACTATACTACTTACCATCTTTTATTTCTTTTGGTAATCTTTTTTTCGCGTTTATTTCTCTCCACAATCTACCGTCACCTTCATCACGAGCGATCCATCCACCGTATGTAAAGTAGTAGCAGTCCTTGGGTCGCTCACTGTCCAGTATGACGACCTGATAAACAAATGTATCATACCATGATATTCCATGTGATAATAAATGGCGGAACAATGTTCTCCATCATGAGTCATAACAAAACGTGACATCACCAAGGTTTTGGTGGGAAGACGTAACATCACTGGCTTAAATGCGTCAAAGGCTCACTGATTAACATTTGTTTCCCAGACTTGTTTAAGAAATGTTGATCTCCAAAGACAACTCATGACAGATCCTATATGTATCATACAGTAAGGACATGGACATTATAATCAACTAAAGAAAAACAAAAGCTGACTTTGTTATATTCTATGATACTTCACACATGTTTCTATTACATGGAAAATGTTCTTTGCAGTAGAGATTAAGCTCTAAAGTTTCGTCTTCCGTAAAGTTTGGATAGGCAGTCAATTGACCTATCACAAGGAGAGAAAAGAACGTTTTTAACGCAATAATTAAGGTCTTAAACAATTGGGCCATACCTTTAGCAATATTCATTCAATCTAACATTCATGGCATAATTAATGCTAAACTACACTTGGTACCACATTGTGACATACTTATGTGAAGTTTCATTGAAATCAGGCCAGTAAAGGTGAACAAGTGCAGAAGACTTTGAAGCATATTTTTTCAATCAAGATAGATAGGCAGACTTCCAGTACCAAATCAATACGTCTTCCCCATTATTCAGGCAGTATGAATGTGTTGAATAAAACTTTGAAATGTTAGCTCTCCATTGGTACATGACAATGTTATATGAAACCAAGCATTTTGCTCATGGCATTCTGTTGTAAGTGTAACAGATATTATGAGACACCCTGTAGATGAAACAAACACATACTTTAGAAAGGAACCATCCAGCAGCAAATCCCTTCCCATCATGCTCTATTCTGATACGCTTCAGTTCTCCTACACCCCGAATCTGAATCCGGAACTTATCCACGCTATTTTTCTCAAACAGTTTCTTATCAGACGATGGATCGACTAGATGTATCTTTTTACTGCTTCCATGTTGACCAATCAGGGTTATAAAGATGTTTGAATCTGTTCCCGCCATTTTCTGTTTCCCAGTGTGCACTTCAATGCTGTACACTAAAATTAGCAAAACAAATTTATAATTTATTAAGGGGCAATGATCTGTTAAATTAAGTGAAAATTATGATTTTTTCATCAGAGTCATACCTGCCAAGAAAGTTTATTCCAAAATAGGAGTGGTAAAGCTAAACATGTCACAAGATGCACTTTAAAGTGATTTAAAAGAGATTTAAATGCATAAACAACGAATATATTAATTATACTGCAGACATTCCGAAAAGTCCCAGACCGACAGTCCTGACCAGCATTTATCCTTTCAGACCTGTATAAAATCAGTCCCAGCCAGTCCAACTGTCCGGTAATTATTCAAAGAAAGTCAATAAAATGTATTTGACAACTGCAACTCATTTTAAATCTAACAAACCTTCAAATAAGTTACGTTTCACATCAAAATCCAAAGTCTAAGAGCTTTGCCCAACTGTGTTGCCTCTTTAAATATTTTGTTTATTATCATTTAATATTGTTATTAATGTTATTACAATAAAATGTATATTCATGAATAAGAGCTAATTAGAGCTATATTTATTGGTTAGTTCAGTAACTTGAATAATTAAAAAAATGTCAATAACTTAGTATTTATCTTTAAAGGCTTGAAACCAAGATGTTGTCAATAATAATAAACCTAAAATATGTGATAATTGCTATAAACCTTAAACTTTTATTAGAATGATAATTGAAAAAAGCTATTCACTAAGTGGCAATTCTAACGCTAACTTTCATATAATCAGTTTTCTTTAAAACTTCTCTATGAATTATAATTAAATTTGGCACACTCAAACAGCAAGATTTCAGTTCTGACAAATTGTCTTGTCAATCTGATTTTAGATTAACAATGAATATTGTTAACTTACCACACAATTATACATATATACAAATATCACATATTCATACACACCACCATTACAAAGAAACATTCAACAAAAAAAATAACGCTGAAATACTAAATATGCCAGTATTAGAGATGAGCACTCCTAGACCTATTTGAACATCTGTAAATTTAATGCGTTAAAGACTGAGGGATTGTTTCACCTGAATTCGGATATAATATAAAGCATACAAATTTAATCATGTGTATTGATGGTAAATCAATCCATTGTGTTAGTGGTAGCCATACATACCTTTGAGAAAACCCCTCATACATTTACTCATTAAACGATATAGAACCTCATATCTGTCTACGTGTGCACATCTCTATTAGTCTTGTATCAATAATTATGATATATGAACCCTACAATCAATAACTGTTACTACGCAAACATTGAACTATAAGTCAATCATGGGACATAATACTGTAGAAATGTTTGATAGTGACACATGGCATTGACATTGTTAGTTTATTATGATGATAGACAAGAATATGATTTGAATATAACTGAGTTTCTACAACATTGAAAACCCACAAACAACTGAACAAACAGACTAACAAGACAATCATTATGTTGCTGGTTTAGAATGAGAAGGTGGTAAGTACGAAATCTATATTTTGAGAAAACAAGAAAAAACTATCCGAAATTTATTCTTTACTTTTGGTAAAGCAAGCTTTTACAATATCAGTTTGGTCATCAAGACAACTAAAGATTTTCATGAAAATAGGCTTATAAGAAGCGTTTTATGAAGCAGTATGTATCAGTATAATAAGATCGTAAGAAGTAGTTACGACCTTCTCATTCTAAGCCAGCAATTTGCCTCCTGCATCAGTAGATGCCCAGGCATAATGAGTAGGACAAATAAACCTGAAAATAATAAGCTCTATTTCCCTGGTTATGAATTACTGCATACAATAATGAAGTCTGAATACATATATAAGAAAATGTCAGTCAATCCCGTTTTAAAGGTTATTTTAGAGTTAGATAAAAAGACAAATAAAAAAGAAAAGAATGGTTACCTCCCTTTGTCACTAATAGTAAATCAAATATATCATGTCAAAATATGCTACGTGTATAACAGTTACTATCTTTTATGAAATCATTAGAGATGGGACCGAATACCAAAATCAGTATTCGAATATTCGAAATTCACATTCTAATATATTCGAATATTCGTTCGATTTTCGATGTCAAAGTATTCATTCATTTTTTTCACTTCCCTATTGAACAAAAGTTCCATTTCCGGTCTTATGCAAAGCTACGATATTCGTTAGCTTGATATTTCTTTCTGAACCGTTGATATACATTCAACCTGATTGGAAAGTAATAAACATGTTTTTGATCTATAAATCATCGTATTTCTTTACCTTTCGGGCTTCAGAGACGTGTGAATAAAGTTTTAATAAGTTTCATTGTTTTGTTTTTTTCTAATGAAGATTGTAAAAATGTGTACGACTACGCAGGTTTAAAAATTGTTGTCATCATCCAATGGGTGTTTCGCTCTGTTACTGCGGATAATGTGTTGAAACTTTTACTAACAACTACAACTATATTCATACAGCTAATCATACAGTGGACGAAATCCTCGAATTAAAAGAATCCCACACATTTGTCAGGTAATTAATTTAGCCTGCAAAATCCGTGTTATTAGGACGCTTGAATACAGACGAAATGCAAGCGTTTCGGGTGTCTAAAATGCAGTCATTTTGCGGAAGTATTTTGGAGAAGTGTCATACTGTTTATTCAGAGTATACAGTAAATATATCGATAAACATGCATGTCATAAAAGTGTCTAATTGGGACTTGATTATATATATCACAAATTATGTTGTTATTAAGCATACGAAAATAATTGGAATTTACATGTATCAATTTTTGGTGAAATTGACAATGTTTCTTTATTTTTTACGAATATTCGAATATTGAAATTGGATTCGAATATTCGTTCAATTTTCAAATATTCGATTATTCGGTCCCATCTCTAGAAATCATACAATTATAACCTTGTTTATTTTATGTCTAATAATGAAATTCTTTTTTATATGTTTTGTATTTAGTTATTCATCATAATAGTTAAACAAAATTAAAATTCACAAGTGCCCCCACTTCCTATTTTGCCATATCAAGGACCACAACTCTGCTAATACTGAATGAATCTGACTAAAAAACAAATATTTTTCCAATATTGAATAACGTTTGATGGTAGAACTTGATTTCTTTTAGACACATATGCAACACCAAATTTGATCAATTCAAGGGCCATAACTCTGCAAATACTCTATGAATATGAATAAAAATGCCTAAGTGCACAACTATACATGATTAGTATCCCTAGTTTAAAGACTGTAGCTCCAACAAGTTATGTGCAACAGTAGTTAACAGAAGTTAAATGTCAAAGGGTGATTAAATGGTTGAATTGCTGAAAGCCACCGTCCAAAACTGGTAACTATATAACACAACCTTTCTAGAAAGGCACAGTTTTCACAACTAGGACAGTACTAACAGTCTCATGGGATCATTTACATTGATCAACAAAACAGCAGTAAGGAGTTAAAATAAGATTTTTCTTTTAAGTGTATTAACATGGCAGGATCATGGATTAACACAATGTCATGCAGTTCCTTTGGTCCAAGGTAGTATCTAATTATATAATGAAATATAATCTTGTGGCGCCAAAGAGGCCATGCATCAGGAATATATCACATGACTTTCCTTGTATCCAGGTTAGTATAGCGAGTATGTTTAATCTTATATGTAACATGTGTAGTATAAAGTTCAATACATGGGCAAGTTTATCCAATAAATCAATGCGTATTTAGCGTTACTAGTGTCATATGATATAAAGAATCTAACACTCGTTGTCAATTGATATATTTATATAAACTCGTTCAGGAAATATTATTGCGCTTTCCAAAACTTGTTTGATATAAATTTATATCAATTGACAACTTGTGATAGATCGTCTATGTACAACCTTGATGCACCAAAGGGGCAATGTATCATGAATGTACCTGTTGCTGGCGTATCTTTCTCCGTAGCTTGTAAATCTAGTCTATTACTGTAATGTGGTTTCTTGAAGGTAGATAACCATTCCTCACAATAAAACACCCATGTCTTCATTGCTTTAACATCTGTTACCTCAATATGATCTAAATGCCACGCGTGACTCTTCTCTCTACCATCATGCTAGGGAAATAAATATAACTTAATACACTTGTTACTATATATAGTAACAAAAATGAGCCTATTTCAGGCTGGTTATGACCATCACTTGATTGATTATCGCCTTTCCGTCCGGTCCGCAATCTCATAATCGTAATCGGGCCCCTGAAAGGGCGCACATTACGTTATCCAAGTTAACATGACGTCACGTTGGAGTCATAATGACGTCACGTTAGAGCTAATATATGAAGTTACGTTACACAGAGGTTCAATTTCTTTGACAATTTTGAGAATTATAAGATTTCCAGCATAAATGGACTTTAGATTTCTACGAACTGAACTAAGCCTGAGTAATTGTTACTTTCATTGAGTTTGACATCGAACAATTGTATTAAAGACTTTAATACACTTTAGAGTCTGGCAGGAAGTTGATAATCAACCCCGCATGAATAACCACCCTTAAAATTATTAATTTTCCGGGCCGATTATTGCCTTCCGGCCCAGCTCTGTCGTGTATTAACCTCTAAATAATTAACACTACGAAAAATAAATTTAAATGAAATGCAGCAAGTACAAGTAATTAGGAATTGCAATCAATACAGAAGTCCCCTACCTGGCTGTCAATGTTTTTGTTACCATGGCAACCTCAATATTTGTCTGAATATAAAAATCTCCTTAATGGCCCCTATCCACATACCCAGTTTCATTAAGCTAGCTTGAAAACTGTTTGAGTTATAGGATAATCCAGATTTTCTTGATGGACAGACGGTTGAAAACCAGTAGAGGCCTATCGCCTAATAAATGATAGGTAATCAAAAACTACTAACAAACCAGAAAAGTCCTCTGAAATGTTTATTATGTAACTCATATTGCTGAAACTTACTGCCAGACAGATGATACATATTAAGCATGTTACAAAATTTTAATATAAACCTTGAACATATTAAATCCAGGAAAATATTTGGCAGAGCCTCGCATTTTATTTTTTCAGTCAACTTGCTTAATAAATTCAATACGAAAATTGAACTGTCGCTATTCGGCAGACTGATATACCCCCTCCCCCCCCCCCCCCCCGCCAGCAAAAGACAATAACTCTGGTGAAAAAAAAACTCAGCGCTAATTCCTTCCTCCATCCAAATCTACAGGATAAGGTTTCTTCATGTTTAAAACTTAAAGAAATTCCTGAGAAAACTGTCGTAGAAATTGTGTTCACAAGAATCGGACAGACGGACATACAGATGCCCATGATGAAAACATTATACCCCACTTATAACTTCCATGTTGCAAGGGGTATAAAGACACTCACATCATATCAACTATATAAAACATGGGTAAATGATATTCTACTACAAGAAGATTATTTATTATTATTATTATTATTTATTATTATTATTATGAAGTTAAACCCATACCTCCACAGAAAGGATTTGCAGATTGCCAAGGAATGGACCTTTAATGTGGAAAGTTTCCTTAGATGCTCTCATAAACACCATCTGTGCGGACCCACGTTTCTTGACAAGTTGTGTACGTGGTAACACTTCCATACTGCCTTTGATTGATATAAACACCTGTAAATATATCATATATGCCAATGCGTAGAAGAGATGGGACTAAATACCAAAATCAGTATTCGAAATTCATTATGCAAATATATTCAAATATTCGTTCGGTTATCAGTGTCAATGTATTTGTTCATTCCCCCCCCCCTATTGTTCTGCTCTTACGTAAAGTTACGATTTTCGTTAACTTTATAATGCTTTCTGAACAGTTGGCATATATTTTCCAATGTATTTAAAGCTATTTCTCGACTAGTAGTACAATTATACAGTTGTATACAGCTGCCGATTCATCACACCAGACCCCATGATTATAGACATTGGAGAACGTACTATATGCTCAAACTCATACGCCAATAGGAGCATGTTCTTAGTTACAAAACTGTCTGGGCCATGGTTTAAGTTCTCTGAGTAAGAATAAACCACACTAATCTACTGTATCTAGGTATATAAATGGGAACCCGAGAGAGTCAAAAGAGCTTAACAGTTGACTTGCAACGCAATGATTAAAAAGTGGGAGGACAATGTACAGTCAGCTGAATATGGATGCATTGTTTAAACATTTCCTTTTCATATTCAGTTAAGTGTCCAGTATTTTCCCAATTGTGCTTATAGACTGTGTTATTTCTGTTGTCAGTGCTTGGCTGTCTCAGTTGAGTGATGCCTTCCCTGTCCGATTACTTCATTATCTTTTATCAATTTGGTACTTGATTTAATATAATAGTCTTACATTGGCACTGGTACCAGCATCCACTTTATTTTGACTGGTATAAACTTCTACTTTATATAATCTCTCCTTTACGAGTATCTCGTCATCTTCTTCTGTCTTTACTTTCTGTTTGGGTGGTGGAGCAATGTATGTAATTCTAGGCCTCGCAGTGGCTGGTCTTCTGGGCTGTAAAAAATGGTATGTTTGATGATAAGTTTTTACAATCAAAGTGAATTCTATCATTGATAAAGACTAAAATGAAAAAAACAATTGTAAAATTTATATTTTTCTGGAATTTTTTTTTTATTGTGATGTTTAGATATTGGGAATTAAACCAATAGAATACATGTGTGTAGTGTCTATTATTCAAAAACCAAAAATTCATGTACTTTGTATAATTCTGCCATATTAAACCTAATCATACTTTTATAACAATATAAGCAATCCACAGGTTTCAAGGAAAATAAGTTGCTGCCATCTCCAATCTGTTCATGCAGGGAAGAAGAACAAACTGTCACACACAGTCCTCCAAAGGTACACTGTAGAAGACACAACCAGAAGCGATGTACAATGTGACCCAAAGACACAACTCTTCAAGAGAAGCTCTATGGAGATGCTGATGATCTGAGGAAGACCACAAAGTTCAGTGGAGACACTGGGTGATACTGACTAGAATGAACAACTGAGGCAGGAATGTAATAACAGCAATAGCATACATACCCTATGTTGCTGCATATGTCTCTCGTGTTCCTCAAGTGTTGAACATAAATAACAAAAACTTTTTCTTGCTGAAATAACAAAACACAGATACATGTACATACTGATAATCAAGTATTGTATAACAAGTGTTTCAACTATATATTTAACAAGAGCTGTCACTAGACAGCGTGCTCGACTATTCGCAGCCATTTGTCAGAAAAAATATAAGTTCAAAACAGGCCATTTAAAATTTGTATTATATTGAAACGTGAGTTACGCTACTTAGTTGACTACATGGCAATGAAAGCTAATGTACAATGGTTGTTGAGGCATGGCAATTATCTCAACACTGGACTATTAACAAATATTTGTCAGTGAAAATGATTTAAAGACTTCAAGCGGCACTGTACTCTATTCAAGAAATGTGTATGTTTAAAGGTTATTGTATACATCCACTGACATAACAAAGTGATGCGTTTAAAGTAGTTTAGTAATTATTTTTAGTATTGCATACAATACCATGCCAAACAACACAAGTTTGATATCCTCGCTGGATAGTCAAAACCTCGTATCTCAGGTTTGTATGAGCGGGGAAACAGGAGACCGTTTTGCTCCTTATGTCAAAATATCGTAGCTCTGTACCAATCATTTTCTTAGATATACGTCATATGACACATTCAAAACCTCGCACCCATTTATTTTTGGTAACAAAATGTGAGATCTCGGCCAGATATGACTATTTGGCATTAATTTGTCAAATTCATCTACAGTTAAACTTTTCAATGCAATATCATTGATAGTAGGTGAGATATGGTTTGAATGTAACTTGCATGCAAAACTTTAACCAAGGAAAGTCTAAGTTAAAAGGGGCATAACTCGAATTAAACTAAAAATGGAGTTATTACAATTGACCAGTACCATTGACTAATGATGATAAACAAGTGTTATAAGTTTCAATGCAGTATCATGGATAGTAGCTGAGATATGGTCTGAATGAAACTTGCATGCAAAACTTTAACCAAGAAAATTCTATGTTAAAAAGGGGCATAACTCAAATAATAATCATAATAGAGCTATTACCCATGACCGGTACCATTGCCTTATGATGGTTAGTAAGTGTTGTTAGTTTCAATGCCATAGCACAGTTACTATTTGAGATATGGCCTTATTAGTAACTTGCATGCAAAACTTTAACCAAATTTTCTAAGTAAAAAAGGGCCACAATTTGCATTAAATTCATGCAAGAGTTATCTAACATGGTTGATTACATGACAGGGAAAGCCAGTGCAAAGTTTCAATCCAATATATGCACTGGTTATTGAAATATAACCAAGGTTAAAGTTTTGCATGTAAAACTTTAACCATATGCAACGCCGACGCCGACGCCGACGAACAAGTGACTGTAATAGCTCTCATATTCTTCGAATAGTCGAGCTAAAAAATCTTATTTACTGCCTAGCATACAACAATGTAGCCTTTATTTGCCAATCAGCTTTCTGCTGAAATATTGCAGACGAGAGCCTCCACCTTGATTTAAACACAGGTCACCAGGTTGGATTGCAAGCGCACTAACCACTGAGCTATATGCTGGACAATATGCAATACTATTTAATAAATAGAAATTGAGAGCACAGGCAATGTACCGTTGAAAAAAAAAAAAAAATGAAAAACATTTTTTTTCATTTTCAACGATACTGTGGTTAAATGTAGTCACAATAGTTATTGATGCAATATTTACTAAAGGATACATCAAACATTACCTTATTTCTTTCAAGCAATATACAAACCTGTATTAAAGACAAAATATCCATGATTTTAATGAGAAAATTATTACCCTATATACAGTATATTAAGGGGCATAGTGCGGCTTTTTGGACTGTTCAAAACCCCTACACCTGAGGCAAAAGGAACCCCTTTTAAACATGATATCATAACATGTAAATAATGCACTAAGCCTAATTGAATCAAGTCATATCGTAACGTACCTGGAGGATCAACATATTGATCTGTTTCTTCACCGATTTGTGATCCAAGTGAGTCGAGAAATTTGTTATCAGTAAACATCACCTCAACACTTTCCCATCGTCCTGGTGTTTTAGGTCTTTCTATAGGTTCGTTGCAGACTGTGTAATAGGAGAAATAAACATGATTTTATAATTTACCAAAATTGTAAAGAACTTACACCTTTACCCAGGCCTGCACCACTCAGCCTGGGCAATGCAGCAGCAGCAAAAATATTTACAGTGAGAGATAGCAACATATTAAAACATCAGTCTGCTGGTTAGGCTGTGACCAGATGTCTCTTTATAGCCTTAACTCTGTTGACTATCACAATGGTAACTTGCTACAGTTGCTGGTTCTAGACTCACATGGCATTGAAGGAAGTTATCTGTGTATCAAACAGGGAGGGTAGGCGTGTCTAGTTTTCCATATTTGGAATCAACAAAATTGTCCTAATAAACAGATTTACTAAAAATTTATTATGCCCATTGCAAAAATAAATGAATAAGTGGTCCCAAAATTTGAAAATCCCTGGCTTTTGATTGGACAAAGAAGTAGGGTAAACTATAAATTATATGAACCCTACTCATATTTGTTTCCAATGGTTTTTGAGTAACAGGTAAATCAATTGTATTCGTATAACATCACCTATAATCCGCTGGTGATAGCCTTAGCCATTGACTTTGTATACAAATAACATTTGGAAAAAAATGCATCTGCAACGTCTATTAAGTTCAAATCTCATGTGTGTAATCACTTGTAAAACACGTATACAATTAATTTACACTGAATACAAGCGACCAGTAGACGACTGATGCAGTCTTGATATGATACACTTTTTTAATATAAAAGATTAGAGATACGAGGGTTGTACCAGAATTACGTAGACTTTTGTCATATGTTCCATACCATTCATCATACAAACAAATAATTTTGTGTGGAGTGCAAATAATATTTACTGCGTAAGTATGTGAAATTTCAAAGCCGTATCTTATTTGGATCGAATTCTGCAGCTTCCGGGGATATATAGTGGTACGGTATGCGGGGCACGTCAACGGAACGTCACCACGTCGGCGAAACTTCAAGGATAAGTGAAGCTCCTAACTGTGTACATCTTAGCAATAAATATAGGCACAACCGTACACAAAACTTACGAATGTTTATTTACTACCTTAAATGTGATAAAAGTTCCAATATATTACCAGTAATATCGGATATAACCCTTATAATAGAGCGTCGATCCAGGTCTATGTGGTCATAGAAAACGCTTGGTGACGCCGCATTCGCCGTTGGTTTTCACCGTCGGTCCATGTCGTTTTATTCGATTTCGACCACGATTGATGCGCTAGTGTCGTTTGAAAATCAGGTAACTCAATAAAACATATTTATAGTTAGCAGGTTCCAACATTTAAAGCGTTTGTTCTGGCGTCTTCCCGTGGTTCACACAAAATTTCATGTTGATGCGATTTCCAGCGTATTTCGCTTACGTCATCTTTTCACTGGTGACGCGCAACAGCTGTTGCTTGTTTTGTACCATATACCAACAACGGTTACCTTTATAAAGTCGAAATTTACGGCGTACGTTTCAATTATATTGTGCTTGTATGTCACGAAGTTGTGTTAAAATTAGACCTGCTATCAGTGAGGTATAAGCAGTTGAATAATGCCGAAATGTTTTTAAAATTCGTTGCCCCGCCTACCCAACTATTGGTTACTATGGCCACAGATTAAATGGCTTTCTAACATTCTGTTAGAAAATATTTTTGCCGATACTCTTGAAAAGGGTTTGAAGTTTTCCTACGGCAAATATGGTGATAATATATGCCTAAATAAAAAAGTTATGACAAAAGTCTACGTAATTCTGGTATACCCCTCGTATATATTGATCCCCAGCTTACTATATAGTTTTGTATTAGAATACCTTAACTAAATGGTATGTAATCAAATATAGAAGCATCTGCTCATCGCTATCACATACCACAGCTTATTAAGCATTATAATCCTTTTATCTATGGTATTCAAGTGACCGATAAACAGATCAGTATTAGTGATTCTCAAAGTTTTAAATTTTATCTACATTTTTTTAACGATGAACTTGGTTTGAACTTTCTGTTGACATCACCATATCATTTTAAAGACTAAATACAGATTAATGTTTTACATTCAAGCAAGGTGCCTGCTTGGTAGAAGGTAGACCAGAAATCAAGACATAATGTATACTGAGTGTATTAGGGATTGGCGTTTAAAAATGTTAAAATACAAAATTGAAAGTCATATTTGTAGGAAGAAGGTAGAGAAGTACTATTGTTTAATGCAACAACCTATAACGAATGTACAAAAATACAAGAAGGAAATAAAGCGAAGTAAATATGAACAGTGTAAATTATTGGCTTAAACTGTTAAATTATTAATGAGAGTATAGTAAACATGTTGTCACCTGATTGAGGTCTTGCATCTGGGTGCCAGTGTTTCAATCCATACTCCAAACATGGATCAGCTGTTTTCATTTGAAATGAAAGTCTGTTGAGATTATCCTGAGTTTTATTACACAAGTCTTTTAATCCTTTCCCGTATAACTCTGGACTGATTGGACCGGTCCATGTTTTCTTGATGTGAGGTTTGCCTTCAACCCGGGCAGGTGTTGGTCGAATGTGCCATGATCCTACACACGTCTTAGACATTTTTGGAATTAAAGTAATTGTAAATCCTGTAAAATCACTCCTGCACGTGTTGTACAGATAAGAACGGTATACTTTCACTTATATTGACATGGTTTACTTCCGTAACCATTGTAAACAAAGTGATTCACACAGCCGTGCTAATCTATCAGCGCACCGTCCATGACGAGCAAGCGCCTAATGGACAAAACACCATGATTTAACTTTTTGTCGATGAATTACGACTAGGTTATCACATATAATCCACAGAAACAGAATTTATCACATGCCAAAATGTTGAGGTATTGTATATTTTAATCCCAGTAACAACTTTATTTGCTTTCATTCAAATACACACGAAATTATTGGTGAAATTGTGCAATATTTTCTTCCTGGTTATCAGACGCTTATTAAAATATTGTATGAATTTTTATATTCTCCCCATTTGAATTGTTCTTGTTTTATTATTTTTATCACCGAGTAACATGCCTTGTGTTTATACAATCACGTTTAAAAAACATATGTTTCACTATAATCCATTTAACTATGTGTGTGCCTCAAACAATTTGAACTTGTTCTAGCCTAAAACTTGTATGCTGTTGTCTCGTATCTCCGTGCTCCTTAACAGTTTCAGCGACGCATGCGCACTAGCCCATACAAGTTTTGAAATTGTCTGCACTATTTTCGGAAGAAAAATTGTTAATTTAACCAATAAGAAAAAGAAAATTTAAAAATGATCACAGGGCTTTCATTTGACTTTTGACTCTTGAAAATTTAAGCCCAAGAGTCAAATTTACTATACTTATAATACAAATTGTCTTGCAATATTTTGATGACTCATGACAGGCGTCGAATTTAGCGTTATTTTCTACTAGCTAAAATTAGCTTGTGCCATTTGGGTTCACTAGCTAAAAGGAAAAGCTACTAGCTAAAAAAAATTATTAAAATTTATTAACCAATTTAATTGAAAATTAACTGCTATAAAGTGCTATGCCTTGATCAATATGCCTGAAGCATGAAACAGATAAACAAAAAATCAAGATACATTAAAACGAAAACTGCAGTTCACATACGTGTTAAATCATTTAAAACTTAAAGCTTCATCATTCATGCATCGATTTATGCTTGGTGCGAATGTCGGGTACAAAAATTGTAAGTCCGTTACGTCGATTTTCCATCGGTGTCGCGGAAACAGGTGACATTTCAGTTTGTTGCTATTATTGGATGTTTTGATGCTCCTCTTCGTCGTAAATAGATTCATTGAATTTATTACTAACTGTTACAAACTTGTTCTCGATGATTGTTGGTGTATTTTAGCGGATATCTGCGATCCGATAAAGCAAATTTTAGGCATGAATAAATTGCAATATCTCGGTCATAGTATATCAAGCAAAAGTGCCGAGCCATTCCGAATGTGGATTTTTCCTGTTTACTCGTTTGACAGATCAACTCAAGTTTCCACCGATAGTTAGCGACAGAAAACACGTTGTTTTGTTGAAATTTATAAGCAATTCGTTAAGGAGGACTGTTATTGGTGTTTGCTCCTAGCTCTTTTTTATACTCGCTAAAATATGCGAGTGACTTTAAATGTCACTCGCTATTCTGAATTTCTACAAGCTATTAGCGAGTATGCGAGCTTAAATTCGAACCCTGCTTGAAAATTGAGAGTCAGGAGTCATTTTGACTCATCACTTTTGGAGCCTAGTGAAAGCCCTGGATCACGAAAACTCGTAAAATCATAACTTTTTGATCAATGTCTAGGTCGATGTTCTGAATCCTGGTGACTGTATCCCATGAAATCCGTGCCTCCGTAAAAACGGGTCTGTATTGGGGCCCAAAGTGATGGAATTTCAAATTTGCTGTTATATTAGATAAATTTGGAGTAATTCCAATCAAACTGCATACTCATTTGAGTATTTAAGCCTTAGGTGATAAAAATAATGCGTAATGAAAACGGGATGCAAAAAAAATTAACAACAGTTGAAAAATATCAGTCGGAATAATTACTAGGTGTATCGTTCCTGGTCGTCAAGGTGACAGCTATGGTGTGTCGTCCAAAATAAAGGCCTCAATTGATGCAGGATATTTGTTGGATGATTTATTTGGATAAGTTTACAAAACTGACTATGTAGAACATATAAAATGGTTGAATTCAACTTAGCACGGTTTTCACGAGAAGGCACAAACTTATGAGTCAGAGGTATATATTTATCAATATGCTCCAGTATCTGAGTTTTCTCTGTCTATTAATAGCTCTCCATAGCAAAGTCAATGAACATGGAATTTGCGAACTACACCACCTATTCTGGATTTAACAGCCTAAATGGTCGTAGTAACGCTTATTTCATTCATAAACTACAAAAATATACCTTTTCACAACCAATATAAGATAAAACGTTTTTCTGACTGCCGCCTTGAATTTATTTCAGTTGACTCCCATTTCGGTAATCTGAAGAAGACGCATGTTTCTTATACAAAATAATTAATTTGAACATGACAATCAGACATGTAAAATCTTTCCTTTCTAAATATGCATGGAATAATGGATACTATTTAAGCACCATTGTTTACCTATGTTTTCGATTTTAGAATAATACACTTATTTAGGCCACCACCTTGGTTTATGAATAGCCGAATATGCTCACATGATAAACTTTTTTTTTGTTAACTCCCCTCCTCCCTTTACAACAAATTACAAGACTGGTATGAAACTTGATAATAATCATAAAATGTTTCATCACACATGGGTGTCAATCTTCCTGATTAATCCCAAATTCCAGATTTACATATCCTGAACAAGCCATGATTTCTGACAATAATGCAAGTTTTTTTTTAAATAACTGAAAAAGTTATATGCATTAATTGACAAAACCACCTGGACTGGAATTAGATCACTACGAATACCTTTCCCAATGTAAAAAAATGCGTATATTGGGTTAGTCAAAGACCTTAATTACACAGATTGGACACTCCACTGAAAATTTAGAGAAAACGCAAAATAACAGGCAGCAGATTCAGTTATTGTGCATAAAACTTTTTTTAGTCGTCCAATTTTAATGGACAATGCATCATGTTTAAGAGCTAAGATTCTTTTTCTACAGAAAGTAACTCAGTTTTGCCTCCCTATTATAAAATATAGAAAATTAGGATTTGAATGAGGCAAATCAGGTATTTTCTGATAAACTTGGAATTTACATTAATTTGACAAAAATGAGAGTAGGTCTGGCTCTTCAGGGTCTATTGTTTTATTCCTTGAGCTATTTCAATAAACGAGGTATCATTTGAAAGGTGAATAATAAATCTATTGCATAGACTTATTAGTTTTTTCGTAAGTATATCAGAATTGGAGATATAAGGTATTAAAAACGGACAAGATTTCGCGAGATTTCAGAGACCTGCCACGAGATATGGTGAGAGTTGGTACATGTTTCCAATCTGTGTAATTTAGGTCTTTGGGTTAGTTCAACCTAATAATGTTTATATGGTAAATAGGCCAATGGGGTGACTGCTGATTGACATGATCAGATATCACCGGGTTTGAGGATCTAGGATTAGGGGAGTTTGAAATCTATATAATAATATGTCTGTGGGTCCAGGTGAGTAATATGAGACCATCTTTACCCTTTTATTATGATGAATTTATATTTATTAGTGCTAAAGAACTCTTCAAATATAGAAGTGGCCTCGAGCAGTCCATGCCACCAAAAGGTGGTGCAAAAGACTTCATGCCAGATGGCTCATGGTTACAAGATAAACATATAGAGAACTTTCACCAGGAAAGGGAGAGGGCAATTTCTGAACCCAGAGTTATAAGGAGGTATATTAATTGTTTGTTTAATTTATGAGCCCAAAGATATATTGCTGACTTTGATAGAATGTTCTAAGTACTACTTACCACCTTATAAGACTCATACATATTTGAATTCTGCATTACAAGGCACTTCTTATGAGCCTAATACATGTATAATGAAAATCGGAACTTGTTAAAAAATTAATGTTTTTCCATTTATAAGCAAAGAGTAGTTTTCAGACAGTTTTTCTTGATTTCTTAAAATGTCAATTTTGTGTTTACAACCTTCTCATACTAAGCCAGGGAGATGTATTTTCCATTGTTGTCAGAGGCTTTTCAAAATCTGTATTAGACTGGCATTTAAACAATACTTTTGTTTAATTTTACTAAGACCAAAAAATGTGAAAGAGCCAACTCTTTCAGTGATAAAATTAAACTTTTAGGAATAATTATCTAACTTGAGTAATAAATATTTAGGTTGTTGTGTTTCTAGTGCATGTTTCCTATCTTATTAAACAAATGTTTACATGTGTTAAGTTTTACATTACTGGTATGTCATGTATCTGATTACAGCAAGGATTTGGTGAAAGGAGAATGGAAGCCAGAAGTTGGACTTGTAGAATTGTTTCATGAAATGGTATTATATTATAAATAACTTCCGTATTGATTGGTAGTAATTTAATTACCTTTATCAGATCTTAGTTCATTCTCGTTCAACCAGCATATATTTTGGTTCAAAACATAGTCTGGGGATTTTACTAACCACTGACTTATGAGGATAATCTTTATTAGGGCCCTGCAAATTTTTTGCAGGTGCCCTATAGTAATCACCCTGTCCGTCTGTCTGTCCGTCCACATTTTTCATGTTTTTTCTTAATAACTTGCAAACCGTTAAAGGTATCGACTTCAAACTTTAAACCTAAGGTCACAGCAACGATACACTATTGTATGCCAAGTTATGTTACTCCAGCTACAATATTGTAAGAATTATGGCCCTTTGTAAAATTACAATTTTCCTCATTTTTCATCTTTTTTTTGTACATTACTTCAAAACCGTTAGAGATATTCAAATGAAACTTGCTATACATATTGACAGTGACAATATGCACATGTGTAACAAAGGGCAACAACTCTAGCTTTAATAAATTTTGGCTTGTGCCCCTTTTTCGACTTCAAAACTTTAACATTGGCCATAGTTCAAAAACTTTTCAAGATATTCAAATGAAACTTGCAATACTTATTGACAATGATAACGACAGGGCCCTGATCAAGACAGTAATGGTTCTAGTTACACACATTTCTTTCTGTCTGGCTCGACAGAATTCCAGACGGTTCTTCTGACTATTGAGCACTTAAAAATGACTTTCATCATACTGTGCAACTATATTCTTACTATGATGTTTTTCTCAATAATTTGAACTAATTTCCATTATCTACTTAAACACTCTCTTTAAAATACCTTTTGTTCTTGTTAAAAAATGCATTTTCTTGGAAATGTTCTGTTTTCCATGACAACCACTGGTCTCTAACTAGCGGACAAGTGTTAGTGTCTAGCTATGCTTAGTTTAACTAAGTGCTTGTAAGAATATGTTTGTCTCAATTCTTTATGATGTATTAGGTACTCTACTGCTGCTTGATACAGCCTATATTGTTCCTTGATACTGTAGGCCTATTGCTAGCTAGCTCTGGCAGGGAAGTCTCTTTGTATATTTATAACTTGCTGTGAACTGTGAAAGTTCATGTTATGATAAACTATGGGCAAGGTTTGGTGCTTTTTAGCTTGACTATACTAAGTATATGGAGAACTATTACAGAGATGGTGCCGATACAGGTATACACCGTGTATAACAGTCACGTAGGCATTATGGTTAAAGTTTTGCATGCAAGCTTATATCTCAAAGACTACTGAAACCATTTAATTGAAACTTCACAAATATATTCAGGGTAATTATCTAAAAAAAAATCTAACTTTCGTCTTGTCGAAATTATGCCCTTTTCTGTACTTAGAAAATCTTGGTACAGGCTCATATCTCTAAAACTCACTAAAGCTATTCAATTGGAACTTCACAAATGTATTCAGGGTCATTATTTAAGGTCACTAATCAAGCTCATAACTCTTGACTTGCATTTTGACAAAATTATGGCCCTTTCTGTACATAATAAATCGGGGCTGAATTTTTGCATGCAAGCTCATATCTTTGAAACTACTGAAGCTATTCATTTGAAACTTTACACTGGTAGCCGGGGTCATTATCTAAGGTCACTGAACAAGCCCCATAACTCTGACTCACATTTTTACTAAATTATGTCTTTTTCTGTTTTTGATTTCTTGTTTCACTATCAAGAACTCGATTTTCGAGCATGCTGTTCTTCTGACAGCTCTTGTTGTTATTTCAGAAAAACTTTTGGGAAAATATGGGTTTTAATGATCAGAAGAGAAAATGGTTACATCCTGAAGAGGCTTTGTTCTTGATGGAAACTGTAAGTCATATTATGTTACTTCAATTAATAATACTCGCAGGGTATTGATGAATATTAAATTTATGTTTATGTGACTAAATCACTATTCTAAGAACACTACAAAATGACGTCACAGCTAAAATAAGATAATTTTAGAAAAAAAAATTATCTTAAAACTTGTACCAGAAAAAACTTTCATCTTTGATAACTAGACGCTGAAACTGTATACTTTCTTTTTGGAAACCCTGTAGTATGAAAAAATATCAGAATGAATATAATACTGTAAAATCATTTAATTTTGATGGGGTGAAATTTTGTGGTTTTGGTAAAAACACCATTTTCATTGGACGTTAATTTGTGGATTTTACATTTCAGGTAATAAATATTAGGGTAAAAATTACTTTAAGATATTTGAAATTTTGTGAACTGAAATTCTTTTTTTTTATGATTTGTGTATTTTCTTTTCTGACAGAGTATAATGGAGATCTGGTATGATGGTTTGCCAATGAGTCTACAGGAGGTGTATTCTGCATTCACTGGCAGATTTATACAACTGGAATTCTACCAGGTGTACGCTTACCTACGTAGAGTCGGTTATGTTGTTCTGAGACACCAGGGCAGGTAGGTTCTATCAGGTGTACGCTTACCTACGTAGAGTCGGTTATGTTGTTCTTAGACACCAGGGCAGGTAGGGATATCTATCCACTCAAGTCTATAAGGCATACCTGCCAAGCTAGTTAACTCCAAATTAGGAGTAATGAAGCAGAACATTATACAAGATGCACTTAAATGTATTTAAATGTGATTTAAAAGGGATTTAGCTGCATATAAACAAGGAAAGTATTAATTCTAGTGGTTATAGATATGGGACAGAAGATCATAAAATGATAAAATGTTTCAAGTTTGGTGATCTTGGAAAACAAGAAATTAACAACAAAATAGGAGTAACTCCACTTTAATAGGAGTACTTGGCAGGCATGCAACTTTTATGTTTAAAAGTCTGTCGTACTATATTTTCCATGATTGTTCGACTCTGCTTTTACAAGTTAATATTAAATTCAATGTTCTAAATACACTATTCTGATCAAATCGACAAGGAAGTTATTTTTTTATATCTTCAAAGGGCCTGTCAATTTGGCTTATTTTCTCATCATGATACTCCGGTTCCCTCACTATCACTGTTCTTCAATATCAATTACCTGGCAGGTAGAAATTCTGTAACAATTAGCTGGCTGGCTACTCAATGACTGGACTGTAAAAACTAATCCAGGTCATGTTTAGAACCTTTATCCTTGGCTCTCACAGGTGCCTCAACCAATCACCCTCAGAGGGGCAACATGTTAATAAATAGACAATTTTGAAACTTTTGCATACTGGTGCATATAATGCTGTTTTTCTAGGCCAAGTTATTAATCTGTGATGTTATGACTTATTTGTATTGCAGGTACATGTATACTAAATATGAACGCCAGATTGGACTTCATAAATTTCATGAGAAGAAAAAAAGCAAAGGTGGTAAAAATGATGATGGGGCAGCTGTGAGTGACTTGAACTGTGATACAAACATTGATATGGCTGATGAACCTCTTGGTGATGGAAATGAAAATGATTCTGCCCAAGCAGATGCCATAGCGGAGTCTGAGGAACAAATAATGAATGCCACAAAATCTATGAAAGATAGTAGTGAGTCAAGTGATATACAAGTATCACCAAATGAAGACCAAACTTGTAACATGGATGTTGACAATGATGTGATCACAACTGGTGATATAGATGAATCCAATAAAACAATTAATGAACCAATTAGTGAAAAGATTAGTGAACCAATTAGTGAACTGGTTAGTGAGCCAATTAGTGAAATGGTTAGTGAGCCAATTAGTAAACAAATGGGTGAATCAACTCCTGAACCAATTAGTGAACCAATTTATACTGACTGTGATAGAAGAACTAAATATTCATCATGGAATTTTGATGAAATTGTCTTTCCAAACTTTTTCTCAGGGAGTCAAGTTGTGAGTGTTGGCCGGCCGAACACAACTTATATTCCTCAAGGTCCTAACCTACAGTTCTGTAATCAAAATTATGAATATGATAGAAGTAAATTTATTAACACTAAGAAAGAGAGAAAAAAGAAGATGCCATTACGTGATAGAGATGCCGAGGATTTAGATTTCTCTCATCAGGAGGTTATGACTGGTTGGCAAAAGGTGAAGAAAACGTGTGGAAACTGGGCGGAATATAAAGAAGCGAAGAAAAGGGAAAAACAATCAAGGAGCAGACGTGAAGATTTCCCGCATTTATACAAAGATAAAGTTGAACCATTAGTGAAACCTGAAACTGCAAAGTCAACATGTAAGATATTGTAGATTTATTTGATAAAAACTTAAAATTAATGTACATGATCTGAGTCTATCACAAGTCATACTTTCATGCTAACTTCTAGTTAACGAGTTTAGGAAATTATATTATTAAAGTGAGTTTCTGGCATGTTTGATATCTTTTCTGGCACAACTTGTTTTAGATCATCAGTCACTTGAATTCAATACAGTTTATTAGTGATCAACTGAGCCAGTCGTGTGTGATCATTCTTATTTCCCTGCCATAGCAGCCAATGACCACCAACTTTTGCAGAAGTATTCAAAAATATGATTGAAAAAAAAAACAGTATGTCACAACGCGATTACCACAGCATACAATATTATTTATTTATTTTATTTATATTATGATTACCAATCTAACTTCTGAGGACACTCAGGTTTACCATTGTGCCTTTTCTTACTTGTAACAAATAATTATTTCATAATTTCAGATTCCTTGTTGAGTCAGTTACAAGTCATTGGTGACTACACATCCAACAAACAACAGATGTGAGTATAAATACTAGTATATTTTATGTCTGTGTTAAATAAATTATGATTTTTTTTTTTTATTTATTGTTTTTTTTTATCGTTTCGGTAAACAAGTTGTCTATCAGGGGCATACATGGAGGTTGACCAGCACCAGTAGTTGACCCATATTAATATTTAGGTCATTAGGCCAAGGTGGCATTCACTATTTGGCTGCCTTTTTGGGGCATACATGTTTTACAAACATCTCTTGTAATTGAGGTTTTACTGCATGTTATGAACTTACGTTTTTTAGCTCACCTGTCACAAAGTGACAGAGTGAGCTTTTGTGATCACTCTTCGTCCGTCGTCCGTCCGTCTGTCCGTCCGTCTGTCCGTCCGTACGAATGCACCGGTAGTTGTGGGGTGTGGAACAATAGGCTATTTTAAGATTCCATTCATTCCGTCACTTGTGGGGTGCAAAATGCTACTTGTGGGTTGCAACCAAACAAAAGAAAGAACAAAAGAAAACCCCACAAATACCGTCTCATGAGTACGTCCGTCCGTCAACAATTTGGTTGTGTCCTCTCCAGCAGTCACAATTTTGGCCTAATCTTTATGAAACTTGATCACAATGATCATCTCCATAAAATCTAGGTCAAGTTCGATATTGGGTCATCTGGGGTCAAAAACTAGGTCACTAGGTCAAATCAAAGGAAAACCTTGTGAACACATTAGAGGTCACAATTTGAGCCTAATCTTTATGAAACTTGATCATAATGATCATCTCCATAAAATCTAGGTCAAGTTCGATATTGGGTCATCTGGGGTCAAAAACTAGGTCACTAGGTCAAATCAAAGGAAAACCTTGTGAACACATTAGAGGTCACAATTTGAGCCTTATCTTTATGAAACTTGATCACAATGATCATCTCTGTAAAATCTAGGTCAAGTTCGATATTGGGTCATCTGGGGTCAAAAACTAGGTCACTAGGCCAAATCATTGAAAAACCTTGTGGACACATTAGAGGTCACAATTTGTGACTAATCTTTATGAAAATTGATCACAATGATCATCTCTATAAAATCTAGGTCAAGTTCGATATTGGGTCATCTGGGGTCAAAAACTAGGTCACAAGACCAAATCATTGAAAAAGCTTGTGAACACACTAGAGGTCACAATTTGAGACTAATCTTTATGAAAATTGATCACAATGATCATCTCTATAAAATCTACGTCAAGTTCGATATTGGGTCATCCGGGGTCAAAAACTAGGTCACAAGCCTTTGAAGGCCAAATCATTGAAAAAGCTTGTGAACACACTAGAGGTCACAATTTGAGTCTAATCTTTATGACACTTGATCACACTGATCATCACTATAAAATTTTGGTCAAGTTCGATATTGGGTCATCCGGAGTCAAAAACTAGGTCACGAGGCCAAATCATTGAAAAAGCTTGTGAACACACTAGAGGTCACAATTTTGACCTTATCTTTATGAAACTTGATCACAATGATCGTCATTATAAAATTTAGGTCAAGTTCGATATTGGGTCATCTGGGGTCAAAAACTAGGTCACGAGGCCAAATCATTGAAGAATCTTGTGCACACACTAGAGGTCACAATTTTGACTCTATCTTTATGAAACTTGGTCACAATGTTTATCTCTATAAAATCTAGGTCAAGTTAGATACTGTGTCATTTGGGCCAAAATCTAGGTCACAAGGCCAAACAGGTGAGCGACCCAGGGCCCTTTGGACCCTCTTGTTTCTTGTAGAAGTCACACAGTGTCTGATGTGGTGCCAGACTTTGATGTGTATGCACCAAACACAAAGTTCAAGAAGACTAGTCCAGGAATACCAGACTTTCGGGTAAAAGTTGTGAGGTAATTATCCCTTAAACCCCTATATACCAGATTTTTCACTTCATGCATGAATCTCCTGCATTTTAGACTCTATTCACTTAAGCTTGGAAGCAAATTTATGAAATCTCACACTTTTCTTGGACATGTTGGAACCTGATATTTGTTGTTAATATAAATTTGATGAAAATGATCCCAAATATTGGTTGAAATTGCTTCATGAAGCATGTATGGTATTGCCATACAAGTAAAATTACTGAAAGCTACATTAAAACTTCATTAATTTTAGTCTAAAGTTTTAAAGTGTATAGAGCTATATCGGACGATATTTTTTTTAAAAGTTTCAAAAACTGAAAAACAATTACTGTAAAATCATTAATTTTCGTGGCGGATTAAATTTCGTGGATTTCGTGGTTCATCTCAACCACAAACTTTTATCCCAACGAACATGAATTTTCACCGTTGTTTTATTATGTGAAATGCAAAATCCACAAATTCAAGTCCCAACGAAATTGTCTTTTTTTACCAAAACCACGAAATTTGTCCCAACAAAATTAAATGATTTTACAGTATGCTTTCATATTCATTAGATCGTTTTTTCGCTTCAGTTTGAACAGAAACTCTCTCTGTGATTTATTCGACATGCAAACTGTCCATTTTCGTACAAAAGTTCTCTAGAACACCCTATGAAACTATAACAATCGTCTTGTTTCCAACGATTGAATCAAAGTACACAGAACCCATCCAAAGTTTTAATTTGCAATTAAGGTAGCCTAATAATATACTAAAAACAATGCAAGTAATTATTTTTTTTGACATTAAATGACTGTTAGAATATAGCTTTATACACTTTAATAAGGAATCATCAATAGGTATAATATATATTAATCATGTGTTATCATTGTTTGGATAAGTCTCCATAGCTCAGTGATTAGTGCGCTTGGCGTCTAATCTGGTGACCCAGGTTCAAATCCAGGTTCAGACACATATATGCCTGCCAGCAGAAAGCTGAGTGGCAAATAAAGGCTATGCTTGGCATTATTTTAGAGAATCGGTATGTTCTTTGGGATTGTTTAGAATATGACATATTGTTATTGTATTACAGGTGTGATGAACCAGTACCCGACCTGAAGACATTAACAATGTTAGATAACTATCTGAAAGATGATGTATTGCTACATTGGTCTGTGGTTGACTGTGGTAATATAGCATTCTATAACATGAGTGACTTCACTCTGCCTCTAGATATATCACTTGGTTAACCTCACTCAGATAAAAGATGATGTATTGCTACAACGGTCTGTGGTTGACTGTGGTAATATAGCATTCTATAACATGAGTGACTTCAATCTGCCTCTAGATATAGCACTCGGATAACTTCACTTGGAAAACCCCCAAGGATAACTTTACTCCGATAATAACATACGGGTAAAAGGTGAAGTGTTAACTTTACTCAATGACAACTCAGGAAATCTTCACCTTTATGAGTTATCTGGGATATCTTCACTTGGATAACTTCATTTGGATTAATTAAATCGGATAACTCGGATTTGACTCTGAAAACTCAACTGAGAAAACTTCCCTCGGATAACTTATTTGGACATCTTCTCTTGGATTACTTATCTGGGATAACTTCACATGGATAACTTCACTCGGATAACTTACCTTGACTTAGATTTCGTACAGATAACTTCACTAGAATGACTTCACATGTGTAACTTCGTTAGGATAACTTCACTCGGATAACTTCCCTCGACTCAGATTTCGTACAGATAACTTCTCAAGAATAACTTCACATGTGTAACTTCATTAGGATGACTTAACTTTCCTCAGAAAACTTTACTTGGATAACTTCATTAAGATAGTAGCTTCAACACATATATGTGAACATGGGTCAAAGGTTGAATATACAATTTTTGATTTTATACTGATTACTATGATTATACTTAATGTTAAGTATATTGATTGGAATAAACTTTTATTTGATTATTTTCTAGTTTTGTGATCAGCTTCCTTCCATTATTTATTAGTCTTGTTATGTGACTTAATAATGGGAACAAAACTGATTTATAGCTTGACTTTTCGAAAAGAAAACAATTTGAGCTTTTGTCTTGGCGGGATTGTCTGATTGTGCATTGGTTAAAGTTTATTGCCAGAGTCATTTTCTCTAAGACATTTTCTCAAAATTATCCATTTAAAACTAAGCATATGTATTTACCACAAAGGAGTCCATTCGGACAAGGCTGACAAGGCTGTGACCTATATTTATTAAGTTATCAGCCCTTGTAAATATCAAAAATGAAAAGTTGTTTTATTGTTCTCTTAATATTTTGTAAAGCTGAAGTGTTGGGAGACTGTTGATGCTTGTTTGCATTCAACTGATATAGTCTGGGTTTTCCCCGCCAACTTGGCCAAATGAGTTCTCCAGCTTCAAGAGGAAGAGAACAGAAAGTTTGTGTGATACAAAGAATGTGGGTGCACTTTTCTAGATAGCTTTTGCTCCTTGGATACTTCACTCCTCCCGATTTTGTCAGCAAGTCACTACCCTCCTCCTGATTTTGTCTGATAATTACTACACTCCTCCCGACTTTGTCTGAAAATTACTGCATTTCTCCGGAATATGTCTGAAAATGACCACATTCTTCACCCGACTATGACACTGGGCACATGAATTCAGCTTTCACAAAAATTGAAACGTCTAATTTCGTCTGTATGCGACTAATGGCCGATCATTACGGTATACTATTGATGATGGAATACGGTAAATTGCATGACATATTGAAAAATATTCCCCCATTGTTTTGAGGACACTCAGTTACTCATGGGATTAAGGAAGGTGATGGCTGGTGTAGGAGTGAGGTGAACTTTAATTTGAGTCCCATCCACTTTGTAGCATGCATGCATTTGGTAAAACAATTCTCCAAAAAGTGATACTGGTAATGATTTGTGTATGCAGTTTGTTTCAGTATCCTTGTAGTAGAACATACGCTTTTGAAAGAGATGCCAGTTGTGTTTGATCCACGACTGTGATAATTATAGAATTCGTTAACAATTATACAGGTATATTTGTCTCGCTTGACATTCGGTAAAGTTCCAGGACTGATATGTAGTTTCCTGGCTAGACAGCCAGTCTAGTCAGATCTAGGTGAATGTTATTTTGCCTGATGTACGGATAATGTGACTGTGTAATCTCTATATCACTGAAATACTGTTGACCAGATTCAACCCTCTATGTCAAATATAATACATGCTCATACAGTTCAAAGCCATCCACAAACGGCAATGCCTTGTGACCAGATAAAGACCATACCATACATGTCACAATAAAAAGACAGTTCAAGTAAGGCTGTATACTGCCTCTCCCAGGCATGACGCAGTACTGCATGCTTTCTTAAATAAGCATATTACCATACATCATGATAAAACAAAACAAGACACACTAGCTGAAAATGGAAGTTTTATTATTGATGGACTTCTGCAGCAGATAAAAACAGAAAATACAGGTGAGATTCAGAAAATAAGTAACATCAATGTATAAAATTCTTATCACTTCAAAGACTTACACATACATGTACATTGTATCATAAAAAATGAACAAATCCAATAGAACAAAACTTCTGAACAAAGACGTTAATTTATCACCATAGTGTTCAGCACCATTTGGAAGAATGTCTTCAACTTTGCTTCATTTCGTTACACTTGATATCTCCTTATTATAAGTACATGAACCACATGTTCACTTCATACTGTCTTGACTTTTATAATAAATGTGGAACAATAGTCAATTCTGATGTTAGGTGGCCATGATTCTGACAAACTTTAAAACTTGTTGTTTTTGCTTTCTGTCTTTTATACCTCCATATTCAACATTATTTAAGGTTCATGTGATTCACTGGTACTCATTTTAAAGAGATTTCAAAGTTAATGTGTCATAAAATATTCCGACATCATAATTATTCAGAGTTTAAAATAGTTGTTATACGTACATTTAAAACGGTTTATACATGCATATTCAGAAAAGTAGCTCTAAGATCATTGTTTTACAAGACACACAACTAAATTTCTTTATAGAGACAACGGTTCATAATAAATATGATATGTTAAGCCAATTTATGCTTAGAAAATACAATTCCGTACTCCACACATAACTAAAAACATCACAACAAGATTCGTGGAAGAATAAAAGAGAAAAGTAGACCATAAAATGTCATTTAATTTTTCAACAAAACATCCAATTTATCAATATGACATTCCAATGAACACAGAGAGAACATCGCTACAGGTTCAGTATAAATAAAGTATATTTTAATATATTTTGGATTGAGACAAAACAAGCAGACATTTGTAGCACTAATTTTATTGACCGACTGATATGCCATGTTTTAAAACAAACTTCTTGAAGCAGTTGCCTCCACTTGTAAGTACACTAATTGCACTAATTGCAAAGGGACGTAACTGTTGTGATTTGTAGCAATTACAAAGAGTTTGGTTTTAAAGTACAAAATGGTGTGAATCACAGTTAGCTACCAAAATGGAGGGATTATCAAAATGAACACTTCGTGCAAAATCACCAACAGAAATACATCAAATATCCAGATAGGACTTCCTTCAATGCACCACTTTTATTTCAAGATATATATCTTAATATAAATTGTAGACTGTTTCATAGAATCATTATTTGGGGTTCATATTATGCGTACAACAATAATTCAGAATGTTGAGATGCAGATGGTGTATTTTTACATGTTTCAATGAGGATTGTGTCTGATTAGGATAATAATTGTAAATATTGGCAAGAAATCATTTCTGCTGTGTCATTAGCGACATATGAGTAGGTTTTATCATTTACATAACGAATCCACTTTTATTTTAGGATAACCATCAGATCTGATGCAATTGCTGTAGCTCATGGCACATAATAATTAACTAAACGTTAATTTGAAGTTATTTTATTTTAGTCTTATGTTCAGAATGGGAGAATTATCACATCTCTCATTGTACAGTCCTAACAATGGATTGTTACAAGAATATGATCATTGTTGGAACACTTTGTTACCAGGCTTTGATCACCCGAAACATCTTCAAGTATAAATCGCAGTTTGGGTCTGAATTTGAGAAAAAAATGAAAATTGGAGATCTTGAAAACGTGTCGTTTAATAAACAAAAACCGGACAATAATTCTGTTCTATGATACTAATTTTGAATCTAGTATCCATAGACTTGTGATATGAGATTTAGTATGGATTGAGATGCTTCAGGAGATCAGGACTTGGTATCAAATTAAACGGTTCAATCATAGGACAACAAGAAATGTCCAGTTAAATAAATGCATGTGAAATGTTCATCTACATATTGACTGACTAGCTTACATTTTGAAAATAAAATAAATGAAACTATTTGACAAATATTAACATGGTTAAATGTTTAATAAATTTGTATATAGACTAAATTGACCAGTAGGATAGATCAGTTCATTTGGTTTATTAATATAGAAAATGTGTTCCATTATATTATTTCTCCATTCATGGAAACCAACACAAGGCTTGACATAGGTACACACAACATGCAACTAGAACCTACAGAAATACGAGTATAAATACAGTTCCAAAATAGATATCTGCACACCATATCTATAGTCTGTTTGAGAGAAACATGTACAACATATTTATACAGAAATATAATCAGCTGAGAACGCTACAGCACTACAGCACTACAGTATAATTATACTCCTAATTGTATCATTTACGTGAAAACAGTAAAATGTTCATGACGATAATGTTCACAAACTTGGTCACATACTAAATTTGTCATATAAATTGATCACCAAAGTGCATAAGTTTTGCGTCATCCTTTTCCATAACTGGTATCACTGTTTAACTATTAGAACAACGAGTGTCATAAGAAACGCCACACAAACAATTATGATATGTTTTGAAATATTTTGAGAAAAAATTAAGTTCCATCAAGGAAGACAATAAAATACAGAATATAGTCACTAACCACTGGACAAGTGTCATCTCCCATCCACTTTGCATGATTGGCTGGAATAATCTTTTAACTAAGTTTAAGTATCCAAATCTGGACCGTTTTCTTTTTTCCTTGTGTAGTAAATCGTCAATTTTTCAGAATTTTCAAAATTTCTAACTTTTACACCATTATACTTCCAGTCAGGCATTCATTATGACGAATTAATAATATATTTCAAAGTTACCTTTCACAAGACACTATAAGTTGATTAATCTGGATGTTAAACAAAATGGTGTTTGTGACATTCTTGATGAAGAAATTTCCATGTTAGAGAAGGCAAATAATTTGAGTATTTGATAACAGGATGAGATAAATAACGTATCAGCGAATAATGATTAATTGGATTATTCAATTGTTACATAGACGGAGAATTAAACATGTTAAAGACAACAATTCGGATCAAGTTCTTCTAGCTGCCAATATTGAGAATATAAAATAATCAATATCTAACTGACGGGATATTAACCCTTCCCTTCATACAGTCATTTCCACACATAAACAGCTTTTTATCAATTTGTAACAGGTTTCGATCGTATCCATTCTCCCATAGTTAACACAATATTAGTATTATGTCGATTAAAAATTCAACACACCAATGAAAGGATTTAATTTTGGTTTAAAGATCATTGGAAATATTGCACATGTTGCTTAATCCAATGAAATTGTTGGATACTCGTTGGCCAAAACAAAATGGGTGGAGCTGTATTACATACACTAGCATCTGGTTGAATCGTTTCCATAAACTAGTATGGAGAGGGTATACACAGCTGAATCTGTCTTTCGTCAGAATACTACTTGTAAATTGACACTGAATTGTGTAAAGGATTGAAAGTATACTATTGTAATGCAGTACATTATAATGTTTTTCAACTTAATACAAAACAGACCAAGCACCACTCAAAGTTGAGACGACAAAACATGTCTCCTCCAAGACATATTTTATTTAAAAAAAATGAAAACAGAATTCTACAAATAATGAGCATCATCATCGTTCCACTTGGGTTTTGTTGGTGGTTCTAATTAGACATTAGTTGAACATTTATTTGACACAAACGAGGCATTCCTTACCTTTTTTATTGTTCAAATGGATTTGATTGTAGATACTAGACATCAAATATTTTAAAATTATTATAGCTAAAACTCCTCATAAGTTCTGTTAAAAGCTCTCAACAGTAACGGAGAAAAGGAGAGAAATAAAATCTTTAATGAGTCAAAATAGTTGACAATTATATTATCTTTTGGCGAAAATCTTGAATGAATTGTCTCCCTTTGTCTTATAAGTGTATGTAATAAATCGCTGCCAGGGATGTTTAAATACATTTTTGTACATTTAACCTGCTTTGAAGAAAATATGTTTGATGTAAGGAATGCCTCTTCAATTGGACAATTAATTGAACATTAATTGGACATACAAAGAACTGCAAGGATGACAAGTGGAATAGTACTTCTTACATATATTCATAGAATCATAGAGCAATAGATTGCATAGAAAATGGAAGAATTTACAACCCCTAATTCGTAAAACAGGAACTATTAGTATGAACCAATCAGCAGCTAAAAGGTATTTAGTAAAGACATAAAATTGGAGCAAAACAGAATTATTCACATCAAATTTCGTTTAAATATTTGCATATTGAGTAGCAAAAATGCAACAAAAAGTTATCTAGCGTTTGCTTGGAAACAGAAAAAGATACGTCCAGCAATTATTAAAAATCTTAGAAAAATTATTTCCCGTAACATCGTCAGTAGAAAAGAAATAAATTAACATCATTGGTCAAAAGCATCGTATGTTAGCCAATTGAACAAGGAGACTGCGGTATTTATTTTTTTATCTTTCAATGAATCAAACAGTTTACAACATGGATGCATGTTCATCATTGTAAATCAGTAGCAAATATAATCGGTATCACAGATTGTAAGGTCATATCAATCCTTTTCAAGATCGTAACGTACTACATGTACATACAGGATGTTACGTCATTAAACCATGAGAAGCATGGAAAATATTTATGTATGACAATTCTTGCTCATTTACTGAATATAATGAACAGGTACTCGCTTATCTACATAATGAGCAAACACTAATGAGCAGATGTACGAGATATAGAACTGACAACTAAGCAGCTTACATGGAAATTAATCTATAAGCAACTCTACCAGAAAATGGAGCACAAAAAGTCTTAAAGACTTCAGAAAACAGAGTAAATATTGAAAGAAACGATTTGTCCAAATTTTCATATTTCATTGACTAACAACAGTAACTGCAATTCTTGACAAAATGGAAGTACTTTATGGACGTATTAGTTCAAGAATAATCATGTTAACTTTATGCGACATTTTTATGCTAGGTCCAGGCTCGTTGATGACAACAATTTCACTCGTGAATAAAATCATTTACAAAAAAAATGCCATGACATTTTAAATATTTACTACAAATAGGTTTTTTTATCATCCAAACGAAGGGTAGAGTACTACTAAATGAGAGAAAAGAAATGCAGAAGTCCACTATCATCACACCTATAATATGAGTTTTTGAGACAAAAGATTTTACCACACTTTGACTTCTATGCGAAATAAAGAGCCAGCGTAATAAGTCACAGTATGTTGCTTGATAACAATATGCAGATATCACATCTATATGATACACTTTACAGTTAATGACTAGTACACAGTGGCAACATGGTTAGTATGCTGTAGATAGATGAACTGGATACATTAGATAGAGAAGCCATTGTTCGACAAATTGGTTGATAAATACCTAGAATTTGTGTCTGATGAATGGGTAAGAAATTCAGAAACGTTTGATTGAAAATGCTGAGTTTTCTTAACATTTTTAAGATTTGCCTAGAATGGAAAGTCTAGAATAATTGCTAAGTAATACTTGCGTTTCAACAAGGAGTTCAAAAAACTTATCAATTTCAAACCAAAACAATACTAGACGCCCCCATATATTACCCTAAAAACATTGGAAATTACCATCAGAAGATCCTATTAGTGGATAATGAATTTCTATTCTAAGGTTCACAATATTATCCTATTTTTTACAATGACTTTTCCCGGACAGGAAAATCAATGTGCGTCCAGACTGAGATTACAAAAACACTAGAAAGTTGGCATGACCAAAGGCATAAATCCTAATTAAATAATCTGCAGACAGACAAAATTGATGGTAATTACCAAGTATGAATCGACTGTAACCACTTTTTGTACAAAAAACTCTTTCCTCATCTGACAAGGTTTGATTGTTATCAATACACACTGTTTGTAAATCAAGTCTAGACAGAGTCCCTAGATAGAGAGTTAGTCAACTCTACTCGTAATATATATCACCTTCCCTACTGAATTATGTTCTCCTCACATGGACGTGAAACTCAATAACTAAGTCTAGCAAATTGATCACTCAAGATAAAGGATTAAGTCTACTTGTGGATATATACCCTTGTCAGCAAATAATAGGTTTATATATAAATTTATTCTCCAGTAATTCCATTATTGAAGCCAGTCATCTGAGTTTGTTATGTCACTTGACTATGTATTTATCAGAATACTCATGTTCTAGCAAAGCCTCGTGCCATATAATTTTGTCCACTTGTTTAATAAAACTCATAGGTAATGAGTACTCATGAAATATCCTCTATTCGATATATAAACACGATTTCAGGAGATTTCATAAGACCAAGCACAAGATGTTGTGAGATTTGGTACTTAATCTACAACGCACATTACCATCATTTCTACCTTCATACAAATACCCCGTCCAGGGACACTTGTCTAGAATGTGTGCAAAATAGTTAAAAACTTAGTGAAGTCAATGAAATAATGAGTTGCACCAGCAAAATAAGCACCTCTGAGAAAACTTTATACAAAATGTTCACTTAGCCAAGGAGACATTGAAAGCTGGGTTGAAAAGCCTGTCTACATAGATTGCTATGATATTTTACATGATATTTTCCTCCTATCTACATTTAACGAATATTTCAACATGAACTATTTAAATCATATGATAAAATTCATCAACCCATCGCAGGCGAGTTGCATTGAGTAGCTATTACTTAATGTAGAATATACTGTGACAAACAAAGATCCGCAAGTATGAACGATTTTCCCTTTTTCGAAGATATTCACATTTTACACATCATAGCCAACAGAAAGAGTTTCAATACCAGCTATACATGAGCTTGGTAACTAATTGTCTAGGTAACCTATCCCCACATTAACATCTCCAACAATGCACGGGCTGACCAAACCTTACATCCAAGCCAAACTAAAATCGAGGGATCGGCTGACAAAACACTTTTAATCAAGGCATAATTGACCAATCTAACCGAACAATCAAGACATTGGCTCAATTAGAGATTTGACAGCAACATCTCTCAATCATTTATAGACGTGAATAGAAAATTTTGCTTAACAATTCTGACAGGCAAGTTTTTGAATGATATCATAATTTTAAGCGTAGCAAAAAAAAATCAAATAAAAAATCTATGGTGAATTGAACTAAGTGATTTGATGTAACTAAGAAAGGAATATACTGCATCCATCCAGATAGAAATCTGGTCTTGAAACTATGATCTACCTCGGCCAACTAAATTGAAACACACCCATACTTTTCAAACTTTCTGTCAAGTGTTTTTAATACAGTAAAATATTGACTGCCTATGGCTCATGGATTTCTGCAACTTTTTCAATGTCTCTTTTCTGCATCCTAATGTGACCATCAAGTATAAAGGATGAATACAATATCCACCAGTCTTGAATTCAATAAATAGAAACAATTAATGAGTCACCGTGGATTTTACAGCTCCCTACATGAATTATATATATATATACAAAATGTCAACGACATATTTAGGTTTACCTAAACGTTACAGTGAACAACACATCAATTGCAATAAAAAATCATTATATAATCCCATATTGCATTGAAGTTAAGCAATATGTAGCCCAAAACTACAAACAAACCGTACTAAACAGTTCAACTTTATATCGTAAATGTTCAATATTTCATATAAAACAATAATAATACAAACTTATACAATGTACTGACATGCATTCAATGATGTTTATATGGTCTTACACTTGGTGTAACATGGAAGCAATGTTTGTACAGCGGTCATGAAGGAATGGTTTAGAACTATGATGATATTTTTTTCGTTTATAACTTAAAATTTTAATGAAACCTTTAAGGTAAAGCGTAGGTGTATGATAAGGTCTTAAATAGCGTATGATATAAATATGAAACAAACCATACATTCATTCAGCTTAGACTTTCATCATAAGACAACAATATGATCATTATAACATTTATAAAAGCCAGTCAAAAAAAAATCGTAACTAAAATAATGCTTCTTTACGGCAACCTCGTGATACGGCAACCTCGTGATACGGCTAACTTCTTCCCAACATTTCTACACAAAATCATTCAGTGTCACCATAACCCCTTTAAACAAATCCACATATATACTATCACCATACACAAGTCACAAATACACCAAACAAATACCTTAACATTGTGTGACAATGACTTGAGTATTAAAAGTCCTACTTAAAACATGAAATATAACACATAAAATATAACACAGCCCTTTTTTGTTATCATGATTCAATGAATGAAATAAATTCATGAAACCATCAAAACTGCCAAACAGGTGATTTGTCAATCTACATTATGCGGATTGTCAACCAAGTACTTATTACATGATTGAACAATGCAGTAAAACTTGTAACACTAGATTAAAGCACATGGTCCAATGAATTTCACTTGATAACCAGGAATCTCTACAGTACCAGAATGTATATTGTGATGGTTAGGAAGAAATCAATTTTGATAGGAATTTTCTCTCATAATACATTTATAACTTGGATTGTATGATAGTTCCAAACTAAGTACACCAGCTAGGCAGCTTTAAATGGTTTCTAGATTTCTATATAACTAATGGTTGGAATAATTATAAATAGAATGTAGATGTAATTTATGACATATCAATGCTTCACAATGCACTACAGACACATTGTATAGTCAGAACTTTTCTTTGACAACTTTTTTAGATCAATCTCTGGTCTCAAGATTTTTCATGTTATTAATTTAAGAGAACAATATAAAATGATAGAATATCAAAGCTGTAACAGTAAACATAAGGTCAACAAACTCTCTTATTTTTGTTTTATCTACAGTAATCACTGTAAGATACTGACTGTGTAAAAATGTTCATTAGACTCACAAAACTCAATCACATTTGTGTCACGAACAAGATTTGTTTTTTTAAGGTTTTGATTCAAACTACAACTTTTGTACAAAATAATAGAATACACTACTGTCACTAGGTCTTCTTGTACATTTTCTCAAGATAGCAAAATATGTCAACTCAAAATTTCAACACTCAATGCAAACGTTTTCTATGAATAATCCACTAAGTATTTCAATCTGCTGTTAACAGCCATGACCCTGCTGTGTCATAATGCCCAATCCTGAAAACAAGTCACAATTCTATTATGGGTGCCATTACCACATACCCCTTCACCAAAACAAAGTTCTCATATTGTTAAATTTCAGCTTATACAATTTCGAATGACTAAAACTTTGTCAATTCTTATTTTTTCCAGGAAAGTTCCGATCTGGAATTCCAGATTATTCCGGAATGATAGAAGCCCTGTAATGTTTCTAGAAAAAGGATGGTTTGTAGCACGAGAACTTATGCCTAGATATTTTCTATAATAATTATCTGAATTATCTAAATGTCTGTTAATTCTAGAAATATAAGACAATGTAGTCGCCAAGCAAATAACCTTGCATTTCTGCAAGCTATTTTTACAAGATTATGAAATGGGTTTGGCTTTTATGTAACTGGAAAATATTTATGTAATGATAACCAGTATTTAGGAGTGTTTTAATTAATTATTGTTTTATCCAAAGGTAGGACAATATGCCATTCCAAGTATAGCTTTTATTTGCTAGTCAACTTTCTGCAGACATGTGGCAGGTGAATGAGTGTCTTCACCCGTATTTGATCACGGGTCATTCGGTTAGGCGGCAAGGCAAGCATGCTAACCACTGGGCTATGGAGAAACACTGAACATTACATACAAGTTGTTGAAAAATAAGCCGACACATTTTGCTATATTGATATTTCAAGCTTAATAAATAACTGTACATTTATTGTAGCTTCATACAAAGTAAGTTAGCACATTTACAAGGCAAGGGGGAGATATGTCAGCTTGGTGTAAGAAGCTATCATATACCGTAATACAATAACTAAAGCTGTCTGATTAGCCGAACTTAACTCTGAATTGAACGAAAAGGGTCAAAATAAGGCCCTTTCTGACCATGAACTTTCAATATGACCATGATACTGTTAAACCAGTATGTTACTATACATTGTGCCTGCTACTTTACATTATCATTCAGACCACTTGACTTATATGAATACTGTGGGCAGTAGCTTTTTTGAATCCCCACATCCCAAGTATTTTTTTCTCTCAAAAGTTCATACAACATGCTACTCTGCGTCCTGTATTTCAAAGAACATGGGCATCGTTTCCTACCTAACAAGACATGGCATGGTTTCCTGGAGAAGTATCGACTTCAAACCTTTATTCATTTATCAACATCCGATATCAACAATATGGACGTAAGCATACAGTCTATGAACTTTTTACACCAAGATGACTGATGACAATATTAGGGAGAACTATGTCACTTCACAACATAAAAAACAGTGCATGATAATAGTACAGTATATAAAAAAACATATGATAAAATAATAGAGCACCCTCGTTTTGACTCCATGGAATAGATCACACTGTGCTAAAAATATAATAAATAAGCATTTTTATTTCAATTTCTGTCTGTACAATTAAACAGAGCATAAAATCATTATATTATCAATCATGTTAAGACAACTCAAAGCATGAACATAACAACACCATATGCACTCAAAAACTACACAAACACACTAACTAAAGTATCAATAAAACATTTTATCATAATTATCTACATATTACACATTGAAAAACTTTCCATCTTTGAACAAGATCACATCTAGCGATATTTAAACATGATTTATTATTAAAATCTAACCTTGCATATAAATAAGTCAGTAAAGCTTAATAAAAAGGAATTTAAACAAGTCATTCTTTTATATAGTTGCACAATATAAACTATTCTCAAACAACAGAAATGATAAACAAATTGATAATCTTAATATCTCGATAAATAAACTTATTACTTAAAACAACTTGGTAAAAAATCGATACACTTAGCACTTTTAATTATGTGTAATTACATACACTCGCAAGTAAAATGTGCCGGCCCTAAAATGGAGCCAACTCTTCAGAAATGAGACTCTAATGTAACAGATTGTGTAATCTATTGATGCTTAATTGCAGACTTAGTCACTGTCAGTGATAAATTAATAAAAGAAGTGAGTGACTAACACACTACATTTACAGGTAGATTATGTACTTTCAAGGCATGGTACAGGTTAACTATAGTACTTCCAACATTTAGCAAGTGGCCAAGATTTTGGTTCCAGGCTTAGACAGTTATTATTATGAGTCATGCTTTTTAACTATTTCAATAAAACTTGTTGGAATTTTTTTTCTAAATCATTTTTGGTAAATTGTAACACTAAAATTGATCAAAAACAATAATCTATTCATTCTCATCACACAAAATCAATCAAGTTTGCAACAGTTTTGGCAATAAATAATGCTTTCCACACATACTAAACAAACATAAATAAATAAATAAAAATCTCTTTTTTTAACTATAGCAGACAACTATCTTATATACAAACACTAGTCATGCTATGCACATAGTATGGATTGACTTTATACCATGTATATATTCAACAGTTCATATAGGCCATTTCATGAGTATAAACTTGATTGTGTTTTAACATTGTTTTGGAGTAAATTCACAATCGATTAAAAACACCAAGCTCTTTTCTCTGATTGAAACACTTTCTTCTTCATTTCTTAATAAGACTTAATAATATAATTTCAAAAATCTACATTGCCCCAGTTACCAGCGTTGGTGGTTGGTCACACAGGTAACTTTATCATTGATAAAGACAATTTGAAAACAAAATATTTTTTTTTGTGAAATATAAATTTTTCAAAAAAAAGTTTTTTGACTTGTTTTCCGTTTTCAACGATACAGTTACCTGTGGTTGGTCAAGGTCCCCTGTTCCCAGCTGTGGTGTGGGTGAAGGGCGGGGGATCAAAATATACACTCGACTGAATGTATGATCTATCCATACTTTATAAGTTAGCACTTTTTTGATGCAAAAATAAAACATAAAACATACAGAGAGTGTAACATTTGTCAATATTGGAATAAAATATTGGATGACAAGTGAACAATGAAATAAATATCAACATGGAGTATGCAATAAAATGGATTAATGTCTGACAAGCTTCACATGAACAACAAACAATGAATTTTCTTAAACGAACAAAAAAATGGCAAAAACTAGCACAAAATGCCTTTGCAAGAACAATAAATAAGTTAGACACGGATGACTGAACTGTTGGCATTATCTTAACAGTATCATCGTGTGATATATCATATAAGCAAGCACATGTATACAACATTTCATAAAATTTGGTCACCAGGTGCCCTACAGGTGGTGTTATGTATGCACCAAAGCGATCAGTTTATTCCGCTGGTGTTTTGTAATGCACAAATGCGATCAGTTTATTCCGCTGGTGTTTTGTATGCACCAATGCGACCATTTATTCCGCTGGTGTTATGTAACACACCAATGCAATGGACTATTCCGCTAAAATAAACCATTAAACCAAAGCAAGGCACGATTATCAGCGATGTTACCTTTCAAAATTTCAATCAAATATTTAAACAATTAATAACTCACTAATTATGTAATTCAAACAAAATAATTTCATCACTAAGGTTAAAATCACATACTTTTAAGTTATTTGACTTTGATTTATAGTTTGATTTTGCATTTAAAATAAAAACATTTTTTTCAACAAGCATTTTACTTGCCGTTGTTATATAAATAATATTCTTAACACATCAACGAATGTCCGCTTATCCACACGTAACAGGCGTTCGCTTGCTTACACATGATTGCAAGGTGTAAGCAAGTCTATATATAGTATCACAATTGCCTCTACATGGAAAAAGCCGGACAAAAACTTCATATTGAGTGTTATACACACAAGACTAAAGTCACATGATTTCAAGCTAGGAACCTACATGTACAGTCATTGAGTCAAATACATGCTATATACGAAAACATTTCACAATGGAAACACCACAGTAAGTTGTATAAGGAGCAGCATGTATATATATCACTATTACTAGGACAGCAGGTCAAATGTCTCGGCGTACAGGTCATGGGCAAAGCTTATCTGTCCTTTCAGACTTCCTAACATTCGACGATGCTCAACGCCAAGTTCACGTAGACTAGATATGCTCATAAGTAAGCGTGGGAAAAGTCCGCTTTCGTCGGGATGCGTCGCTGTTACTTGACTTTGAAGGGCTTGTATCATAAGCTCTTGGAGTTTACTCACTTTCTCTCGATTCTTTAGGCCTTGTCGATCTACAAAAAGTAAATATGACAGTCAGCAAAATTAGCACTTGTCCAGGACAAGCAATTGTTGATTGATTTGGGCAAGTTACTTCTGCACTTATAATGTAAATAGGAAAACTATTCAATTTGCCACTTTGGGCAAGCAGTTAAAAATTCTAAATTCTCTGACTACTATGAGAGAATTCCTAGAAATTGTGTGCTCTAATCATTTTCAATTCAGACATCAAATAAACACGATGTTTTCTAGCTAACCGGGTATGTTTTCGATAGGGACTGTAAGTATCATATTTTCATGTAATATTCAGAACATATGCTCAGAACTACTGCTTCCATTGTCTGTGCAAATTTAAAACTTAATAATAATAAATTATATGCATGAATTGATATGAATACACATTGAACACAACTTAGTATGACACCTCTCATACATAAACAACAAACACGCCCACACAATAATGAATAATGAAACTAGACAAATAAGATTAGATTTATGCTTACTGGGCTATTTTTATTTCTACATCAACATGTTAACCATTTTGTTTGCCTATTTTTGTTCATTATTCATTATTGAAGGCATACAAAATAGTCGACATTGTGCCATAAAAATAAGCAGAGCTCAGCAAGCGTAAACCTAATCCAGTCTGACTTGTGTAGCAGACAGCGTGTTCACTTCTGTCATTATTGTTCAGACAAATACCATTGCACTAGCCCACTCAATTGTCTGATCTCAGACTCATTTGCTAAATGTATCATTTTTTTAACGTTTTTTTATGTAATAATGTTTCTCCGTCTCGCCTATGTGGGCCGATACAGCAGTTATATAAATCTGGCTAATGACCTATAAATGGTCTGATACAACAGTTATACAAGAGACCTTTGTATAACAAGTAAGTCCCCTTGGCAGCCTAATAATCATTTATGTTAAAAGGTCACAGCCACCCTGGCCTTGGATCTACTGACCTAAGGCAAATATGTAGCAACTATTAATGGCAATATTACGGATAGTTACAACAGACATGACAGCCAATTAGTCTTCAGTGACTGAAGCCCGCTGCTTGGAGTTAAAATACTGTTGACTTCAATGCCTCAAGCTGCCTCAGGATGAGGGAATTAGGTTGTGCCATGATCCTGTTCACAGCTTTTACTGTATATACTGGTACATTATTTTATGGGACCAAAAAACCTGTTAGGTGTTCACTGTTTACATGGTGTATGAACTATGATGTATCGAAACTCTACTCAGATTTCATGACTGACACACAAATGCATGGTTGAATCTCATAAAAGCAAATCAAGGGCTCAGTGCAAAACTCTTGTACATGCCTCTATAAGTTGATGTAGTCTACCATAGTTATGCACTGAGTCGTTGAAATGATGATCATCTAAAATCATCATGATAAATGTATATTACCTGGTGAAATCAGTACTAATGCACTGAACAAAGCTTTCTCAGGATCACCAAGTTTGAATGTATTGAATCGTATACACAAGTTAAACATAAGTTCGACAAAGTGTTCACCCAGAGGGAACCCTCGTTTCATATCATCTCTCTTCACCAATGCATTGTGACCGTCTAGGAATATCGTGTTGGAATCTGCGTCAATAAACTGTGCATGGACGACACATGCTACCTGTAAAAGGAAATAATTAATAAGTTTAACGTATGTCAACAATAACATCTACAGACCAAAATAGAGGAAACAGATGCAGAATTTGTCTATACTATATATGTACTGATTTACTGATTTATTAATTTGATATATGAAGACACCCAGGTGCAGAGAGTCCATCCACTTCTCTCTATTAGGTTTCCATGAAACATAACTTACGTCATAAAGCAACAAATGGTTAAAAAACCAGTGTCTGTTATATGGAACAAAGAAGGTGCGGTCTACCAACTTGTAACACTGTTGCCATTAATAGAGTTTCTGAGCTTTTGATTTACGAGGGTTGCCTCCATCATTGTTTTACTTCCTTATCAGAACTTCCTTATTGGAACTTTCTTATTAGAACTCAATATTTTTGCTCAGGGCGGAGTGGAAGGCAAACCCAGGGAATTTATTGTCAATGGTCATTATGTTTTCATAATCTTACAATCTATATTTGTTGTTATAAATTGTTAGGACAATGTTGATTAATTGGTTTGAAGATCAATTACTCTTTCTAGGGCGCTATGATAATGGGCCTTCTTTGACATATATCAAAAAGGTAATTAATTTGTTCTCGTGAGAGGAGAGCTAGTCATCAATATATAATTGAGTTCTCTCCCTTACCCTGTACTATGTTTATATTATGAGATCAGAGTTGTTCCCCATACCATAATGGTGTGTTGTGTATTTAATTTACTACAAGAACAAAGGAATAGAAATCTTGCTAAATGATGATAAATGATTAGTGATAAGTGTTTCAATGTGTCAAAAAAAATCAGTACAGAAAAATTGAGCCGTTACGCATACATATAAATCGTATCTGGTGCATTTTTTGTTTACATTTCGTTGAATATCAACTTTTCAAAATCCAAGAAAATGACAAATAATCGTGACCGGATCAAGGCCACAATATGTTACATCGACATAGAGACAGACACGACTGCATTCAGTAAACGGTTATGTCACAGCGGAAGCTTTGCCAATACATATAGCTAAGTCATTTAGGTGCCATAATTCTGTTTAAATGTTGGATAGTGAAATATGGTTTTGACAGTGTTTTGTGTGTGTGAAGGTAAACAGGTCTGAGTTTTTACTAGGACTCAAGGTAGAAGGCATCTGGGTGTAAATTTGAGGCAACCCAAATATCATTTGAGGCAGTGAGTCAAATAGGCCTCCTGCCGCCTCCTTATGACAACCCCGCAGGTATGCCAAGTTTGAAAGCAATGCCTTCATGGACTTAAAGAATATTTGAACTTCAATATTTTGTAACAGACAAACAAACAGATGGACAAGCTAAGGGACTGGACAATCATTATATATGCCTCTTGCATCAGTAGAGGACAAGCAACATTCGTAACAACCATAGGATAGTATCAGTAAGACCATGGTTAAGATAGTTATATGGTAGATACAAACTTGTTACTCCAGAGAGACAAGGTTGTAAGACCTGTAGCTCTAAGCCTTTCAAATTTTACCAAATACAAACTGATGAAAAAAAGAACTTATGAGGTACTCAATGTAGGATCAACGCTGATGGTCATCACCACTGATCCGCTATTATATCGTAACTTCACAACAACAATACATCCCTCTGGCCCAAAAAGGTTGTATCTAATTGCATAGTTAATAGCAAGATAGAACATTGTTGCACCTAAGGTACACATTATTTTTTATATATAGTTATATTCATGAAATATACATTCATACTACAAAGAGCACACAAAAAAATGACTGACCATAAGATTTTTAACAAAGTTGTCTTGACATACACAAGAGTGGAGTTATGAGGGGGAACACGAGATAATAGACATATATAACCTTACTTTATAGGTATTATTCTAAGATACAAATAACCAAACCTCATACTAGAAATTGAGATATCGTCTCAGATTTATAGTTTCATGACAATCTTTAATTATTTATACATGTAGGTAAAATAAAAGTCATGCATTTTCAAATTAATTGAGAGTATAGATTGAATTTCATTTTAATTTCAGTTTCCAAAAATAGCAATTTAAATGCCTCCTTCATGCTGACATCTTATTAAAAGGATGAAATGCAGATTTTCAAATAAACTGCCAGAAAAACGTACACTAGTTGTGATTTCAGCACTGCATGCTGAACATGCGTTCATTACCTAAAAACATCTCGATTTGCAAACGATTTGCATATGAATAGCTGCAAATGCATGTGCAGCATTTGTCGAAAACTGTCTTCTCATGAAACGCAGTATGTGCACATGTCAATAAACTATCTCAACCAGATTATAGACACGGGCGCTATATGCACTGAGACAAAGAAACGCTCGGCTCCACTGACCCGATATAGACTGCATGATCAGATACTGTCTAAGTGAAAGCCTCCAAATACAGACACATCCCGTAGATTTCACATCATCGGGGAAATGCATCACTGTGTATAGGAGCGAGTGAAACAAGGTTATGAGGAATAATGGGGTTTTATTCAGTATAGCTTTTTACCAATTACGTGACACACTCAGACTGCAAACAACATTAATAATATTATATTATATACCTCAAAGCATCCTCCTTTGATCAGACTTATTTGGTCCTCTTGATCCAGATTGGTAAAGCCAGGGATTTTCTTGGCAAAGTTGATCACATCTTGTATAGATTTGTTCAGTAAACTTTGAAACGAGTTCCAACATACTTCACCAGATTTCAATGGACGTCCATCGAGAGCCTGAAAAGATACAAGATAAGCATACAACTTAATAAGGGTATATTATCAGGGTTCTCAATAAGTTTTAACCCAGCAGGCCGAAATGCTTTCCCAACTGGCCTGATAAGGTCCTTAATGCAACTATTTTCTTGTAAATATACATTTTCAGCCAGCCCTAAATGGTTTTTAAGCAGTCAATTTGGCCTGCAGCCTACTGTTATTGAGAACCCTGTATTACATATATATTATGTGGGGGTTTCAGCAAAGGTCTGAAGAATAGTTCATACTTATTTATCTATTAAGGTTGATCGTGAATCAAGTTTTTCTAACTTATATTAATCATTCTCGACACCTCAATCGTGATGTTATCCATCGCCATGAGGGTATGAGAGAAGAGAAGCCAGTTTTCCTTATATGCCGAGCGTAAAGCAAGGGAATTTCTGGTAACATTTTTATTTCGTCTTTGGTATGAAACGGCCTGGGATCGAACCTAGGACCACCCGCACTCAAAGCAGACACTCTTCAACTAAAAGTTATCAAGGATGCTATCTAAAGAGTGATTATACTAGAACTTATACATCATTTTACCCACTGAGGATGATAAAAGCATATTTTCATTTCAACAAAGAGGGACATTTGCCATTCACATTTTAAGGTGAAGATATGTACTGGTAAGTTAGGTGTTGTTTTTAAGATAATACAGCGTATGAAACCTTTGTCTCAAATTGATATAAATCATGGAAAGTACAATAAAAAGGTAAAATAATACAGCATATGAAACCTTTGTCTCAAAATTGAAATGAATCACAGGAAATGCAGTATATTTAAGAACAACATTAATTTTCTTTTCTCAAGGATGAAATATTAATCTTCAATATCTATTGAACACATTACTTCGTTAGAAAATTTTCAGCACACATTTTAACCAGATTGATTATAAGTTATATAAGTCATAGAAACGTCCTTGACCTTCGAGAATGTCAAGCAAAATGACGGCTACATTTGTATAGTGTTCTCAGACGTTGTATCAACTTTCTTCACAAATTTTCCACCATTTTTTTATGTCGACAGAAATAACAAGCACTGAGGTCATCTGTCTGGCTTGTTATTTGGTTTATAATGACAACTTGTGGAGATGCATATGTTGCAATTCTGGACAATCTAAATACCTCTTGGAGAAAAGTAAGTGATTTTTATGGCGTTTTTTTACTTGTCCAGGGATTGCCTGTCTAGACTGTGGAGTAAATTAACGAGTGCAGATAAAAAATGTGATTATCACTGTGTTATTGGCCTTGTAGTATATTCAATGGAAGTGAAATTTACATCATTATCCTATCCACCACAGTAGTTTCTATAATCACAATGGCTTCACTGCTTGCTCAATAGGTTTTGTACCAAAACAACCAGCATGTGCCTCTGTAGCTCAGTTGCTAGCGTGCTTGTCGTCTAATCTGACAACCCGATGTAGCAGTCCTTCCCCCCCACCTCGGCAAGTTTTTCCACAGGGGAGAAAAAGGGGCCAGCCTATTCTTATCCAAGGGGACAAATGGGACTAGCCTAGTTTTTCAGATCTGGGACGAGACACACATAAACCTGCCATATTTCAGCAGAAAGCTGACTGGCAAATATAGGCAATGCACGGCATCAGCTACATTTCAGATATGTTAGCTGAGTTTCTCATTTGATAGTTGCCAGACTGCTTAATTGGTCATCACTGTGAAAAACTACAGAAATACACCTCAATTCTTGATAATACAGAATGCATATTTCATTACATAATATTCCATTTAGCATGTCTTCATCAGTTATAACTTGTCAGGGGGATCAAGAGCGAACCTTTAATACCAGTGTTTGACAAGAGCAGTTGAATTTAGTAAATAAATCACCCACAGTCGTCCATGGAAAGTGTGAAAGCAGGTGGTTGCTTTTTTCAGTTGGTGTCTTTTGAAAATACAATGGTATTATAATTTAGCACTTAACTGCATCACCACCGTGAATCATTCATATATGCGACTCAATTTGATATTCAAGCAGCATTACCAATCATCTGGATATTTTTTTCCTTATTTGCTAAACTACATGACACATAATGGCAAATGACACACACACAAGGCCAAATGACACATATAGTAGTCTGCCAATTTATCTTCCCAGTAGGAAAGTACCTAAGTATATTAACCTCTGGGATGTCACAATTTGCCAATCTCCGCTGAGGTCACCATGACCTTATTTGTATTAAGCTTCCAGGAGAAAAATGTATTTGTCTGACCAGTTAATTAGGTGTCAAGGTCCTTGTTGACATCGACATCTAAATCGTCATGTAGCAATATTCAATCACGTACAATAGCCTAATTTCTAATAACAAGCAGCCAGAAATAATGAAATAGAGTCCCTTTGAAGCAACAAAGCTGTATGTTTCTCTTTAGTAAATGGCGGAATATACTGTAAAATCATTGTTTTCGTGGGTGATTAAATTTCGTGGATTTTGTGGTTCACTTCAACCACAAACTTTAATTGAACATTGATTTTGACCCTTGTTTTGTTACCTGAATGCAAAATCTACAAATTCTAGTGCCAACGAAATTGTCTTTTTTACCAAAACCACAAAATTTCGTACCAACGACATTAGGTGATTTTACAGTAACCTTGTTGCACCAAATGGACAAGTTATTGTGACAATGATGTACGTGCCTTCTAATCACTGTGTTTGATCGGGCTGGAATATTGCAAGCACGACAACATTGAATCAGATGTCTGGGTATAACGGTACAAGCATGATTGGTCGGCTTAGTATACATTGTGTACTGATACGTGCATATGTGACAAGTATTCGTTATCTGAGGATAACAGTACAAGCATGATTGGTCGGCTTAGTATACATTGTGTACTGATACGTGCATATGTGACAAGTATTCGTTATCTGAGGATAACAGTACAAGCATGATTGGTCGGCTTAGTATACATTGTGTACTGATACGTGCATATGTGACAAGTATTCGTTATCTGAGGATAACAGTACAAGCATGATTGGTCGGCTTAGTATACATTGTGTACTGATACGTGCATATGTGACAAGTATTCGTTATCTGAGGATAACAGTACAAGCATGATTGGTCGGCTTAGTATACATTGTGTACTGATACGTGCATATGTGACAAGTATTCGTTATCTGAGGATAACAGTACAAGCATGATTGGTCGGCTTAGTATACATTGTGTACCGGTACGTGCATATGTGACAAGTATTCGTTATCTGAGGATAGCACTAAAAGCATGATTGGTCGGCTTAGTATACATTGTGTACCGGTACGTGCATATGTGACAAGTATTCGTTATCTGAGGATAGCACTAAAAGCATGATTGGTCGGCTTAGTATACATTGTGTACCGGTACGTGCATATGTGACAAGTATTCGTTATCTGAGGATAGCACTAAAAGCATGATTGGTCGGCTTAGGGAATACAATATGAAGCGGGAAATGCATGTGACAAGTATGCACCCTGCCGCAGGTTGTATCTCACTGTATACTTATATTGCCAGATACAACCTGGTTGCACCAAAGTTACAACCTATGCATTCTGCTGCAGCCACCAGGTAATAATTGTAATTGACTTATGTCACGTTAAGTTACATAATGCTTACTGCATCAACATAAAGCCTAGCACTGCTAAAACCTAACAGTTGCATTCACTTTCAGTTATATTTATTACGCAAAAGATTGTTTGATAACATACATGGCCATGTAAATGTGCACACGTACCATTTCACAAATAAGCAATCAGATTAAATATTTGTATTGATGCCTTGTTTTCGCCGAAGTTTATTATATCGGGTGACCTATTTTGACGAGGTCCTAATTCGCCGCCATGTTTGTTTTGATCTCGTTTTTGATTACCGGAAATCCCATGACGTCATTTTTTCCCGCAGATTATGCTCAGGGAGACAGCGCAAGTCGATCGTGTCAAATTTGCATGTCAAAAAAGTTCAACTTATTTTTTCTGATTGTTTGTGGCTGGGTGTTCGAAAAATCTATTTTTTTCTTAGGTCCAAGTATACTATGTCTATAAATCACCAGGCTTAATTTGATAGGATATATCAAAATTGTCATACATTTCGGTCCGTTTCTAACACATGCCTACCCGGTATATCAAAATTGTTGTACATTTCAGACTGTTTCTAACAAATGCCAATATGCTATAATCAGATTGTTAGTATCAACTTTAAGCACTCACGACAGAATTCATTCTCCGAAAATCTGATCAATCAGATGGCTGACCGAGAAACATACTCGTACTGCCATTATACAAAGCCATAATAACTGTGCTTTGCAGCCAATAAATATCTCCCATCTCACATCATAAAAGATACGTATGTAAATTTTGGATTCCCAAATCAATACGTCGCTGAAGGAAATGACTTGTCTGAGGGGATGATCAGTCGACATCGAGAGCAGCTTTCTGCACATTTAATAGGGTCAGTTAGGTTAGATGTCTAGACCAAAGTTGTATCTATTTTTCAGTCGATAATGTAACCTGCAGACAGTATAAATACCCTAAGACCTCAGTTTGGGAATTTGGTTCACAGGAAAAGTGACAGCATCTCCTCATTCATCACTAGAATGATGTACCCAAGTTCATATAGAATATTGATGTTATGTTTTTCAGTGTCTGGGCTAACTTATTAGCGATACTTCATTAGTTGATGGCGGGTTATCAGCGGCTAGAATAGACCGATGAGGCTTCTCAGTCTGATATACAGTAACCCTAGGGGCACTCATGGTTTTTGTCTGTCTACACAATCTATCAAATGTTGGATACTCACGTTAAGTTCAAAGATTCTAGACAAACCAAGTTTTAATTCGTTCAAAGGCAGTAATGCAGTTAATCTGTGAGTATAGTAATGTCCAACCATGAACGGCAGCTGCATAACACAACATTACTAGTAAAGGGCTATCAAAATGGCAAATTATTATTTTTTTTCTTTTGAACAACGGGCATGGAAAAAACCCAAAGAGACTAGTCATGAACAGAGCTAGGGTATCACACCCCTATTTCTTGTACTGCAAAGTCATTTAATTTCAATGGGACATAATTTTGTGGTTTTTGTGAAAAAGACCATTTCGTGTGGACATATTTTCAAGGATATCTTATCCATTAAGTAAGATACTATAGAATCAGTGATTTTTCGTGGGGGATATATTTCTTGGTTGAGGTCATCCAAAAAATCCATGGAATTAAATACCCCATGATTATGAATGATTTTATGGTATCACACAACTGTCGCTCTCCTCCATGTCAGAAGGACATTGGCCGTCATTGGCCAATCTAACTGGACAAAACTGTTGACTGTGCTGTCTCATTCATAAATTGACCGTATATCATATTTGTTAAATCAAAATAAGTAAATGAAAGGAAAAGTTTTTGAAATTCTGATGAACTTACAGTTGATACTACCAATCCCTAATAGAATTGTAAAATTATGTAAAATACAGTACAACTTGATGCCTCTAAATGTCTTTGGACTAGGAAAATGGTTCTAGCAAGGTTCTAATTCAAGCCATATACTGTATATAAGTAGGTCAGTATTTACAGGGACTGAAAAACCTGTTCAAGGTTTAGGATGTTCGTGCCAAAACTGTTTGAAGCATTGAAAGTTTGCTTTGCTGGTATTCATAAAGTATCTTAGCAGAAAACTTTTCTTAAAATCATAAAATTTGCTTGAGCATATCAGCTTTACAAGGCAACCAAATTATCATTTCTTTTCATTGTTTTCAAGCATAATGTTAAAAGCCACCATAATAATGGTCTCCGTAGCTCAGTGGTAACTGGCCACCAAATCCAGGACCCCAGGTTCAAATCCAGGTGGAGGCACAAATAAAGAATGCTCAGTATTTTCTTTTTTTCATTAAGAAAACATTCAATCTATTACAGAAAATATGAGCGTTTTCAACATGAGTCAAAATATTCAAAAGCTTCCACTAAAATGCTTTGTGATTACCAGGGCAAAAGTGTATAGATATACAAATGATGTAAATTTACCTGAAAGCTGCTAGATTTGTCCATGTGCTCTGACACCAGTCTGTTGATGATTCCATCCATAGACTCGCTACCTTGGTAATTTCTTAACTTATAATGCATCTCTTCTAATCTTGGCTTTAGGAACGTGAATGTCGTGTAGAAAGAATCGTGGATTTTGTACGTAAGTAGAGGAACCGTAAGCCTAGCTTCTTCCTCTCGACTGATTTGAGACTGATATCTATTTTGAACAATTGGGGCGACTACAGCGGTGTGGTGATCCATCTGTGAACCTTTCAACTTCTCCAAGCTGATCATTGACTGGAACTCCGGGGAAGCAACTCGGCTAAACTCTGCTTGCATTACCTCGTGATGGTATGCATTGTGCGGAGAGCCTCGTTGGCTTAGATCTTCAAGGTGTCTGTGTACGGGTGAATGAGCGGCGTGGTAATTGAGATGAGCTGATGAGACAGGGACTACAGAATACGGTGTTGCACTCGGTGATCTATCCGACGTGCATGAGACTGGTTGTCCATCGGAAGTATAACTCCTAGATGAGGATGAGCTGTCGGTACTTAGGCGGGAATGTTTATAAACCTCTTCTTTCTCTCCCTCTTTGTTCTCACTATTGGATGGGACATATGGACGTTTCTTTATTGGACTTCGACTATGTTTCATACTCTCTTCTTCTTTAATGACTTTTCTTAGATCTAGACTAGTATGCTGAACAATCACAGATTTGGATGACGGGCTATTGCTACCTCTCGTGTCGTTACCGTCGGCGTTATCACCATCATCGTTGCTGTCATGGTTACTGTTGACAGCCATAGAAGCAGCAGACGACACAAAACTGTGACCATGTGGTGGCAAGTTGTTGAAACTGTTGTGAATTGCATTGCTACTGTTTGCTTGAGCCAACTGTTGCTGTACGATAAGATGTCTGGCGGCGGCGAGTTGTTGCTGTACCGCTAGTTGCTGGGCAACAATACTTTGCGTTGTAAATGAACTTGGACTGCTTCTTGATGCTGCTATAAGGGCAGGATCAAACATTGGTAGGTATGGCGATCTTCTCTCTTCTATGTGCCCATCTTCAGTCTTGATAGCTAAAGGTGACGGGGGTAAATGGAAGGGTAATTGCGACTGCATATTCAGAAGGGAGCCCATGACCTGGGCCCTGGAAGCAGTAGTGATTAAGTTAAGGGGCAGTGAAGTGCGGATAGCAGAAAGTTGTGGATCTTGGTTAGTGGAGAGATTAGATTCATCCGATAGATCTAGTGGCTGGTCATGATCTCTAGGTGACAGTTGGGGGTGGTGTGGATGGCCCACCAGATGACCGTCGTGTTTAGGACTATCGTGTCTAGGTGGTGTTGGCATATGCCTCTGTCTTGGGTAGTTTGGACCACATTCAGCTCTCTGTTTAAGCAATAACTGTAGAGCGGCTACGGATAACTGGTTGATCTCTTGTCGGTTTATATTCACACCATTTGTATCAAGGCCGTCAATAATCTGCCGAGACTCCTGGTCTGTATTAAGGCTCAGTAGACCATGTAAAGCTTGCTCAGTTTGTTTATCTTCAATACTGCGTATAAGATCACGCATCTTCCGTGAACGTCTACCAAGTTTTGCAGCTGAAAAAACAACAGTACAGACATAATAAATAACTCCTTACAGACATATAATAAACAACATTTTTACCATTTATTTGATCATAATAATTATAATTAAGGATGATTGAAGTGTTCAATTTTGAAAGGTTATTTATAAAAATTTTGCTCAAATATGTCAAACATAACATACATCATGATTGTTTATAGTAAAATGTTAAGATGACGTGCTTACTGACATTTCAAAGAATGATATGGTTGCAAGTACCACAGAGTGAGAGTTTAATACACTTGGGTCTGTAACTTTTGGGTCTGTAACATATACATAGACAAGTTACGATCTTCCATTTTCTTTCATTTAACCGCAAACTACCAGAAAGCAGTATGTTTTTGTTTCCTTTTTAATCAGACATCTAATTTACATATACATAAACAACAAGACAGCTTGTTGTAGAGTATAACGCTTAGTATAAAAGTGAAAGCTGACTTTTCTATAAAAGGGAAAGCTGACTTTTCTGTCTCTTATACCATATTGGCAACGGATATCATCAGAAATGAGGTGTTGAGAAAGAATAATATAAGATGCTTATGAAAATAATGAATTTTTAAAACCATTTAATAAGATAAATATCTTTTGGATAATTAAGAAGAGAATGACTTTACTATATAATTGAAAGAGGCATTTTTTAGACCATTTAACTTAGGTTGGAATGACAAGCAGAAAGGTTCCAAAGGTCAAAGAAAATATACTATGAGGTATTCTTCCTTAAATAGAAAATTTACATCAAGTTTCAAATGACAAATCTCATTATGAAATCACAAATCATATGACCGAAAAACAAACAAACTTAAATTAACACAAAAACAGGATATTGCGGTTAATTCTGAACTTTGATAAAGTTGAACAAGTCATTAAGTCAAAGTCTGTTCTTGACAAAAGTCAGACGAGGCCTGAGGGCAAAAATATCAACAATAAGATCAGACTAATGGCTGAATACGGTCCAACATCTCCTCAGTCAAATTGTCTGGCCAAGAGACCTTTTATTTCTCGATACTGATGCCAAAATGTCAAGTAAATTCTGCAAGCAATGTTAGCAGTGCTACAGCTTCACTTCCACTCTAGACTGCATATTAACATTGCAAGAAAAAAACTGTAGAGAAGTGATTTTATATCAGTAATTGTTTTCCCCTGACAGTATTTGCCTATATCAAACGGTGTAAATGTCAGTAATTTACATTTAACAAGACCCAAGTTGTAGACCAATTTAGTCCCTACCAATATAGAAACAGTTGTTATCCATATATATTGACATCAGACAGCCATAAATAAACCAAGTAATTTACTTGGCTGTTGACCGTACACTATTCCATCAGCCACAGTCCCGTACTCTATTCCATCACAAAAAGTCTAGCCAGCATTGATTCAAGTGCAGCCGTTTGTGTTCTAACAGTTTTCTTCTATTATAGCACAAATAAAAACGAAACTGGGACAATTTCTCACTTTGAAACTAATTTCCCATACCTATTCTAAATCATTATGATATCTAATTATACAGTCTGGGAAGGCTAAAATTGTATCCCGTCAGATCAATCAATGCCGCCTGCGAAAACAACTTAGCCTACTTTTCAGACTTTTCAAGTTACAGTGAATTATTCATTGAATTTGTTTGCTGCATGTTCCAATGCATTCTATTTGTGCAGGCAATGCACAACTTCGTGTTGCTGTGCTTCATATCTTAAATCAAAAGTAATTTAAAATCAATTTTCTATGATGAAGCATAGACATACATTTAGTTCAAGGGGAAATTAAGGTACCAGCTTATGCCTGGAGCATTACAGTGAGAAGAGGTTACAGTCCTATTAGATACCATGTTAGACAAAGAACCAAAATTGCTTTGAAAAATGAATACAAACAGTAAAGACTATTCTGAAATTTTGAAGATGCACAGAGGGCCATGTTGAGATTTATAAAACATAAATTGTGCGACACAGAGGGTCAGAATGTTGAAATTATAAAGCATAAGTTGTGCTGCACAGAGGGTCGTGTTGAGATGGGTGATGTTCAGATTTATAAAACAAAAATTGCACTGTTTAAATGTTCAATGTGCTCTACTGACCAACACAACACAACGGGAACCATCATTGAGTTGAACAGTGTTTAATTAACATAAGTCAACAATGGGGCATTATTACATTAAGTACAAGTGTCCTTGAGACTACATCATATGCGAAACTAGACTATCTAGACCCAAAATCTAATAAAATACACTTTTCTTTTCACAGACAGTCTAGAAATTAATTAAATATAGTTATGACAAGAATTGGAAAATAATGGCAATTTTCAGTTGTTCAGAGTTTAATAAACTTTTAAAGAAACTTTTATTTTTGTCTGAACATCACCAAACCAGACAATACAATCTATTTCAACAAATAAAAGTTGAAATATTATTACCTAACCATCTGTAAAATTGTAGTTTCATTATTCAAAACTTAACGGGTAGCAAATGAGCCTGGTCGGTATCAGCAACAATTCAACAAAGTAGAGTCAACAGGCGAATGTGCGAAAAAACTTCAATTTTAATGATGATAGTTGAAGCCCAATTAGTGCACATTTTATGATGACCTAAAGACACTGAGATTTGTCCATAACTCTCGGAATGGATAAGTGGCATTCAGTTAAGAGAATATGACTTGACCATGCATCACTGGACATCAGGCAAACAGACTCCTCAAATACAAGAGATGTTTGTAAAACATGTAAGTCCCCATAGCAGCCCAAAAGTCCAAAATGGTTAAGGTCACAGTGACCTTGACCTTTGACCTAGTGATGTCAAATTCAATAAAGGCTATCTACTATTGCTGACCTCGAACTTCCAGGCAAAGTTAAATGATCCCAGGGCAAATCATTCTTGAGTTATTGGATGGAAACCAATTGGTCTTTAAAAAATGGTAAAGGTCACAGTGACCTTGACCTTTAATCTAGTGACCTAAAAATCAATAAGGGTCATCTACTGTTGCTGACCAACCTACATATAAAGTTTAAAGACACTAGTGCAAAGTTTTCTTGGTCTACTGACTGACTGACAGGCAGACTCAAATAGGGGTTAATTTATTCTTTGACCCAACAAAAAAAAACTGGTACCGGATATAAACCAAAATGCAATGTACTGAGTAACTTTACAGCCAAGTAATTTAGGAGTATCAGATATACCTATCAGACTAATAATCAATTTTCAATTAATTTAAACCATTATTTCCATACCTGATCGAGACATTCCTAACGCCAGACATTTCTGTAGTCTACAGTACTGACATCGGTTTCTTGTCAATATCGTGATGTCACAGTTTTTGTTGTAGAAGCATTTCTTGCGTGCTGGGTCACCGACATCTTGCAAAGCTCGCCGGAAGAAACCCTTACACCCCTCACAAGCCAGTACACCATAATGTATGCCAGACGATTTGTCACCACAAACCAGACACTTAAGATTGTTGTTAACAGGATTCGCCTTAGGACCAGGAACTGAAAAGACAAAAACACGGCCATTTAGAGAGGTTGTTAGTTTGCATATTGAAGGTCGACAAGCTGAGGTAACACAGCCATTTGAGAGGTTGTTCGCTTGCATATTTTAGGTCGAAACCGTTCAAACGCTGAGGTAATTTATGTGAACAGTTCTCACCAGTATTGGGGAAATAAATTTCATACCAATACAACACATATAACATGCAGTTTGTGCAATATATGACATAAGGCACGTAAGCAGAGTATGCAACAAACAAAACACCTGATCTCTGAATAATCGGAAAATTAAAATGATGTCAGTGCATTGTGCTCCCAGCTCTGCAATTAATTGACTATATAATTATGTTGAAAGCCGTTTGTTGCGCATTTTCAAATGAATTACTATACATTACAGTTGTTTCAAAGTTAAATGATAACGGTTATAACATCAAGTAAATTTAAGTAGTGTTACCAAGCGTTACTGAGTTAACTATAAGTCTCGCTATTCTTTCGAAAGGGAAAGTTCCCTCATTAGTATTACTTATTGAATTGACAGTAAATGTTATTCATGTTATTCATGGTGCTTTTATTTTTACTATTATTTGTGAATTTACGTTTTTCATAATCTGAATTCCTATATGTAACCTAAAATTGGTCATAAATTCTTAAATCAACACAATAAGTCTTGTAACGGATTCATGAAATAACCATCAAACATCTATTTAGTGAGGCCTAGTCGACCGAGTCCTTGATGCTTTGGTCCCACTGAGATTTTTTTGTATCGGCAATGTACTCCCGATTTAATAAATGAACACCAGAAGGCATCTGGGAAAGGGTCCTAGTGGTCTTAGGGGGAGTCTCAGGGTAGAAAATTTGTGATATCCCTGTTCCAAATAAAGTACCTTGTGGAGGCAAAAAATGCTCAGTGGTTTATCAAGGCATGATTTGCCAATAGAATGTTATTAATACTTGTATCAGACTTATATCTCATAAAGTTGTTGAACTGTCTTGTCTGTTAAAGAATTTATATACGTAACCTTGCATTTCGTAATCAGAATACTGACATTCACATAGACGACATCTTCTATTGCACGCATGTGGTTGTTACGTAAAACATTATGAACCAATGCAGCAACAGATGAACCGCACTGTCTATCATCGTAGCAAGAATGATTACAACATACGTAACACCAAACAAATGTGTTACTTCATTATAAATATGCAGAATTCTTGGAAATTGCAGAAATAACCTACATTACGTGTCATCAAAGCTGATTATTTACATGAAATTTACTTAAAATATTCATAATTATAAGAAATATAGAAAGAGCACGCAATAATGTGTCAATTCTAATAAACTATTTATCAAACATGAAATTTACTGAACATATTCTAATAACTCTTGGAAAATCTTAAAATAGACTGACATTGTTAGTCCCGCCTACAACTATCACTAGGGCTTAGCTGATATATTCAAACAGGTTTAAAAAAATAATAGGTTGATGATTTAAAGTCAATAATAATGGCTACAAACATTGTTTATACTAATAAAGATTTTTTTCTGTTTTGTGTCATTAATTTCAAAATGGCTGAGATGAATGCCGAGAAAAAGTAGAGGATAGTCTTTGTGAGGTATTTCTAAATGTCAATTTAGAGTAAAACTAAGTAAAAAAGTTTTATACTAATCAAGGCAGGTGGTTGGTTAATTGAGGTAACACTGGTATGTCGTTACCACAAGTTTGACAGTTGCATACATTACAGTACATATAAGACTCAGACATCACTGCAATATTTATTTCATCACCATGAGGATGTATATACTTATATTGATTACAGTCAATTAACTTTATCATGTGCAAAATTGCCTTTGGCAAGTGCGGACTGCGGCAAGACTGCAACAATATAGTATAAAATCATATAATTTTGATGGGAAATTTCCTGAATTTTTTGGTAAAATGGACCATTTCAATGGGACCTTCATTGATGGATTTTGCATTTCAATTAATAAATATAAGGGTCAAAACTATTGTTTGATGGGTTTTAATTTTGTGGTAGAGGGTGAACCATGAAATCAACGAAATTTACCCCCCCCCCCAAGAAAATTAATGATTTTACAGTAGTACACTGCAAATAGTGAAAACCCGAAAACCTACAAGCTACATATGCATGCATGTTATTTATAATACTTCATGTTAGTTGCATATACCACTTTGGGATGGTTCACTATTTTACATAATTTGTTAACAAGCTTCACTAGTTCCCTGGCATCTCCCAGAAAGTTGTCTATGTTGTGGAAATGGTGCACACTTCTAAGCACCTCACACAGGGAGAAACAGGAAGTAATTATGTCATAGACAATAACTGTAGATTTGAGTTGAAACGCTGCATGTTGTACAATGTAATAACACAAACTGTCTCGTTCTAGAAATATCAGGTACAAGTTTCCATGAAAAGGTAAAAATCTGTCAACAATAAAGAATGCTTTGCCAATTCCAGAGATTATCCTACAAGATATTTGGACAAGCTGGTAGTCATATTATGATTATGGCACTGCACTGATGTAATGAAAGTATGCAGTCTTATAATGGCGCCCGGCTCCAAGTTTCTAGGCAGATTATAAGCAGAAGCCAAATTACTCAAAGTTAATTCTATTACATATATATCAGATTGTGAGATAACAAATATTATCACTGAAGATGATTCATCAATGCCCTCCACAAAGTTACTACAACTTGAGACAATGAACACCCTCCCTCTGGCTTATGCAAAGTTACAGTCCGACACTTTCATCTAACCTTGTTCAAGGGACCATATCTGTACACCATGACCAATTACAGCTTGAAGTACAGTCATTACTAGTCAAGGTGACCTTTGACCTCAAATTATAAGCAAATGAAATCTACTGGTGGTCACACCCAGGCGAAAATGATGGTCATTTGACTATGAACTACCATGGTACTTCATGGTCATATAACCATGAACTACCATGGTTGACCATGTTTTGTTAAATGGCACCATGGCTTTTCATGTTCTTCTAACCATGGTCGATAAACACCATGGACTCCCTGAGACCATGGTCACCCAAAGACCATGGTCTACCATGGTTGGTAGCACATGAAAAGCCATGGTGTCTTTTAACCAAACGTGGTCAACCATGGTAGTTCATGGTAAAATGAACGGTTTAAAACCATGAACTACCATGATAGTTCATGGTCGACCAGGGTAGTTCATGGTCAGGGGACCCATGGTTATTTGGTAATTGGCACTTGATGGTCAATGACCATGGTTTTGTAACATGGTCAACCATGGTCTTGGACCATGGTCAATGACCATGGGTTCAAGCTACAGATGAATCAGCTTGTTGCAAATAATGTCAGGTAATATTTGATTTCTTATAGGAAAGCTTAATAAATATTTTGTTGTAATTATGAATTTTTTATTATGTCAAACTAATTCATAAATCTTTCTATTTTTATAATAAGAATGATATATTACTTTGCTAACATTTCATTTAAAAGTGTATTTTGGGACTTTAAAAAAAAATATATAATTTTTGTTAAAGGGAGATAATATAAAAGTGTGAGACAATAACATGGTTGACCATAGTCGACCATGGTCAAATGGTCAACCACGGTTGAAAACACTGACCATGTTAGACCATGGTCAAGCTTCAGTTTGTCTTTTCTCACCATGGTTGACCATGGTCAAACGGTTTATCTCTTTTTCTCACCATGGTCAACCATGGTCAGTCTTCTCTTACCATGGTCGATCACAGTCAACCATGGTCGACCATAGTCAACAACGGTGACCATGGTTGACCATGGTTGACTGTGCTCCTGACTATCTCTTCAACATGGTATTTGATGGTTGACCATGTTTTTACATGGTCAACCATCAAATACCATGTTGACCATGGTTCAACCATGGTCGCATTTCGCCTGGGCAGTGCCAGGAGTGTGAAAATTAGACCTTGACATTCGACCTCAAATTATAAGCAAATGAAATCTACTGGTGGTCACAGTGCCAGGAGTGTGAAAATTAGACCTTGACCTTTGACCTCAAATTATAAGCTAAAGAAATATATTGATGGTGAGGCAAGAGTGTAAAAATAGACCTCAACCTTTGACCTCATAATTATTGTAAGCAAATGAAATCTACTGATGGTGATGCAGAAGTGTGAAGATCCCGAGGCCCAATAATTCAGCTACCGAATACCATTTTCATTTTTGTCACATCAAGACAGAAAATAATGAGTTTTCAACAAACAAATTGAGATGAAATTACTATGTGCAACATAACACAGCACATCTGGTAAGCCTATATTCAATATCATACAAATGGTATTCTAGTTATTAAAACCTTGGCAGTACCCCAAATGGTCTTAGCATTGAAAGCATCTTTTTATGATACAAAGACATGTAATAAACTTTCCTTAAGGAACTGATATATATGTGGAATATAAGGTCAAAGTATTATAACCATTAACAAGAGGGCATAGATAATGTATAGGGCAATCATATGAGTAATCTTCAAAAATTGAATGAAAAAATAAATGTCTTGTACAAAATAAAGTGATCTATGATCTACCAAGTGATAGTCACTGCTCCCACAATTATAAAAGACGTCATATGTAAAGACATAATTATATAATACTGTTGTGACCTGAGGAGTCAAAAAAGACCAAATAAACTGCATGGTTTTTTTTACTTTTAACACACCTTTTACTTGACCTTTTCAGACGAACCAGATTTGATCTTTGTTTCAAGATAATATACAATAATTGAGACCAAATTTCATAAAGATGCAAGTATATATAAACAAACAGACAAACACTGCATGTGGGCTATTATTATTTTTTACTATTATTATTATGTCCATGGATTTAAATCTCCACACACTGTTGGTTCAATAAGTAATACTAAGGAGGGAACTTTCCCATTTAAAAGAATAGCAGGGACTACAGTTAACTCAGTAGTCTGCCTAACATACCCTCTGTTTATTAAGACAACTCTTGAATCTACTCTATTCTCACAAAATTATTTCCCTTTGAACACTCAAACATAGGAGATAAACAAGCCCAGATTAAAATCCAGCTAAAATTGAAAAAATGTTATGTTATATGATTGATAAAAGATAATGTCTAGTCAGGTGCTGCCAGTCAGCTACATATAATTAAACCTAGTTCAACATAGTTTACCATACAGATGAGTTTATGTTTATAACCGTTCTCAATTAACTTTAAACAGACTGTAGTTATAAATATGGTAATGATTTCAGCCTCTCTATTCAATCAACCTAACAACAAACCAAACACAACCAAAAATACTATTTGATTTGCCCTACCAACAGAGCGTTACAATATCATGAAGAAAACATATCTTGTGTAACATTATCTGGAGCCACATGAGATTCTCCACCAGCCATGAAAGATCATTAATCAATGGTTGGAGGTTATCAAGTGAACTCATGATTATAGGCATACTAAAGTACAATTTCATGTTACTATATATAGTAACATCGCATGATGTCGATGATTCATCCAAAGCACGGAAATCGTAACTAGACAAATTTACATTAAACGAGGACAGGGCGTTCTACTTTTAAACACGGATCTTGGGAGGGTTTAACATTCAAGCATGAGCAGATAAAGCAGGTAAGTAACTGCATGATGACAATGTCACATAAACTGGTTAAATTAATTACAGTTGTTAAATATGTTTCTAAGAAACAAACACCACTGTGAATTCTTTAAATGTGACATTTGAATTAAGTGGGGAAAACAAACAGTTTTAAACTACAATGACAACCGGACGATCTTGTAAACAAGGAACGAGCAACTTCTCCACATGTGGAGGAAAATCAACAGCAGCTACAATGGTGGACAAGCTTTCATGGAAGCTTAAGAGCTGCAGTGTATTTCACTTAGCTGTCACAACCAGGACTTGATCCCAGATTGCTGGGGTACAAATCCAGCATACTGATCATTTTACCACAGCTGCTGTTATTGTAAGTTACGGCAGTTGTATGACCTTGAGTCAATAAGCTCTAAAGGAACTTTGGAACATATTTATGAACTCCCTTGTAATAGCAGTCAACAATCATAAGCCTCAGAGCTCAGGTCAACATTATAAAGATGTGATACAAGCCAACAGGCACCTATTAGACTTACATATAATTATAAATAAGCGTGTGGGGGTGCAATTACATGGTCAAGGCACCGGCCACCAAAGCATCCACAAGATACCATGTAGTGATACGGAACATAAAATGTAGATCAAATAAATAATTAAACTATTCAGGAACAGGGTGACCTCAATAAATGGACAACAAACGCCAACAAGGTCAACCAGGGGTCAGATATAATTATAAGTACAAACTGATCACAAAGAGGTCAGTAACAAGACAAGGTCAGGCAAATGAGACAAAGTTAGATGGTCAATAAATGTTATTGAAAAGCAATAAAAGTCACCAAATTCCCTAAAGGCACACTGAATCAGCTTCATTGAGGACACTAAATTATGCTAATCATGAGAATCACCACAGTCAGAAAATTTCCACTGACAGAAAAAGTCACTGATAATTTTGTTATAGAACCAAAAGTAAATGCCAGTATTCAAGAAAATAAAATAATGACTTGGAGGCCCTCAGCCAAGCTAACTGTCACACTTGAGGGGCTTGCCTCATCGCAAATTTGAGAAATTACTAAATTAAGCATGTTTTTAAAGAAGAAAATTAATGCCTCAAATATGTAGTAAATTTATAGAGGCAATTTGACCATAGTTTAGCGCTTAGAGCCGTCGTATCATACAGGGGTCAAATTTAGCGATATTTTCTACTAGCTAAAATTAGCTTGTGCCATTTGGGTTCACTAGCTAAAAGGAAAAGCTACTAGCTAAAAATTTTTATTAAAATTCATTTACCAATTTAATTGAAAATTAACTGCTAAAAAGTGCTATGCCTTAAACACTATGCCTGTAGCATGAAACAGATAAACAAAATATCAAGATACATTAAAAAGGAAACTGCCGTTCACATACGTGTTAAATCATTTAAAAGTTAATAATTCATGCATCGATTTATGCTTGGTGCGAATGTCGGGTACAAAAATTTTAAGTCCGTTACTTCGAATTTCATCGGTGTCGCGGAAACAGGAGACATTTCAATTTGTTGCTATTATTGCATGATTTGATGCTCCTCTTCGTCGTAAATCAATTCATTGAATTTATTACTAACTGTAACAAACTTGTACTCGATGATTGTTGGTGTATTTTATCGGATATCTGCGATCCGATAAAGCAAATAATAGGCATAAATAAATTGCAATATCTCTGTCATAGTATATCAAGCAAAAGTGCCGAGCAATTCCGAATGTGGATTTCCTGTTTACTCGTTTGACAGATCAATGCAAGTTTCAACGATAGTTAGCAACAGAAAACATGTTGTTTTGTTGAAATTTCTAGTTGACCATAAGCAATTCGTTAAGGAGGACTTTTATCGGTGTTTGCTCCTTGTTTTCATACTCGCTAAAATATGCGAGTGACTTTAAATGTCACTCGCTATTCTGAATTTCTACAAGCTATTAGCGAGTATGCAAGCTTAAATTCGAACCCTGTCATATTTGTTTCAGCACTTTTTTTGTCTCTGGGACACTAACAGCCCGGATGTGTAATAGACATCAGCAGAGAAACCACCAAACTCAGATGCACATTAAGTATGAGAAGCTCAACTTCTGGTAGTTCTATTATAGGATGAAGTTACTGTTTCCATGGTAAAATAATGACTAACTGTAAACAAGCATGATGCATGATACAGGCAATGTAATTAAATCTGCTGGTACACCACAAATTCACTGTGGATAATTCATGTTGGTAAGACCACACTTCATACACCAAGTTACAGGGATCTGTATGAAGAGTCGTTTCCCTTATTTAATAGAATAATTCTCTTATCCTATGCAAAACCTTTTATTATTCATGTTACTAAATCCTGTGTACCAAATGCTATAATATATTCAGTGTTTTGTATGGCATAAACAAGGTGATAAACCTCATCCAGGCCCCTTTAGTCCTCACCGAGCACTTGCAATTTAGGCAAAACCAATATTCTTTTTTAAAATGACCTTGTTTTGATCCTAGACAAACCAGGCCCCGATCTCCCGAAGCATCTCGAGCAGAAATCTCATCTCAAATTTGAATTTCTAATAAATCTGAAGTAAGAACTCATTAAAAATTACAAGAATAAACAAATGATAGCATTTGCTGTTTTTAATGCTAATTTTGAGTCAATCCTCCCTTGAAAATTATCCAAACGACACAGGCAATATTTGAGATGAGATTTATCTCAAAATTGAGATGCTTCGGGAGATCAAGGCCAGTAGCAAAAGACTTCACCTAGATTTTACGATGAAACAAATTATGTAACCAGAACTGTCTCAGTAAAAACTTCACTTTACCTCTACAGTGTAATTTACCATTAACGGTCAAATCATTGAAAGTAGACAAAATATATATACAACCAACAGTATTATAAGTAGGGTATCATAATACTATGCTCAGGAGAATGAACTAAACTGTTAGAAAAATTATATAATAAGCACAACCTAAGACTGTTACAACCACTCATTTACATAAATATGAAACAGAATTATATTCAGAAAAAAGTTTGTCCGCTAAAGTTAACCATTAAGTGGGCCAAGACCATATTTTATCTGACATTACTAAAATACTTAAAATAATTATCACAGTCAGAACATCAGTTTAGTTCTCTAACATGATTGCATACATTAAGAGCAACTGTAATTAATTAGTGTGACCTGCATATATGGCGCTAAAAGAGTGACATTGTCAGCGGACAGCTTTAATTGACCTTGTTACTTAATTCTGATGTTCTTTTGACCCAGTAATTTATTTATAATGGTATTAAATGAGGTTAAACTAGAGCTATCACAGGAGTGATGAATCATACCCCCGCAGCACCGCCTTGACACAGGAATATTATTTAAAATAATAGTCTAAACAACACATTTGATGCAAATCTGCTGCTAAACAGATTGAAAAACACCATGATTGAAACTTCATGACTTTGTACCAAGCAATTTTAAAATCCAGTAAGAAATGACAAAGTTACAGAGCGGACACGATTTGCATGACTATATAACCTTTGACCTCTAAGTGTGACCTTGACCTTTGAGATAGGGACCTGGGTCTTGCGCATGACACATCGTCTTGATGTGGTGAACATTTGTACCAAGCAATTTTAAAATCCAGTACGAAATGACAAAGTTACAGAGCGGACACGATTTGCATGACTATATAACCTTTGACCTCTAAGTGTGACCTTGACCTTTGAGATAGGGACCTGGGTCTTGCGCATGACACATCGTCTTGATGTGGTGAACATTTGTACCAAGCAATTTTAAAATCCAGTAAGAAATGACAAAGTTACAGAGCGGACACGATTTGCATAACTATATAACCTTTGACCTCTAAGTGTGACCTTGACCTTTGAGATAGGGACCTGGGTCTTGCGCATGACACATCGTCTTGATGTGGTGAACATTTGTACCAAGCAATTTTAAAATCCAGTAAGAAATGACAAAGTTACAGACAGCCACGATTTGCATGACTATATAACCTTTGACCTGTAAGTGTGACCTTGACCTTTGAGATAGGGACCTGGGTCTTGCGCATGACACACCGTCTTGATGTGGTGAACATTTGTACCAAGCAATTTTAAAATCCAGTAAGAAATGACAAAGTTACAGAGCGGACACGATTTGCATGACTATATAACCTTTGACCTGTAAGTGACCTTGACCTTTGAGATAGGGACCTGGGTCTTGCGCATGACACATCGTCTTGATGTGGTGATCATTTGTACCAAGCAATTTTAAAATCCAGTAAGAAATGACAAAGTTACAGAGCGGACACGATTTGCATAACTATATAACCGTTGACCTCTAAGTGTGACCTTGACCTTTGAGATAGGGACCTGGGTCTTGCGCATGTCACACCGTCTTGATGTGGTGAACATTTGTACCATGCAATTTTTAAATCCAGTAAGAAATGACAAAGTTACAGAGCGGACACGATGCTAACGTAACGACAGACCCACAGACCCACAGACCCACAGACCAACATGGTGACTCCAGTATACCCCCTTCAAACTTTGTTTGCGGGGGTATAAAAATCCGACACAATTCTTAATAACCTCATCTACTACAAATTTTTTTATCAACTATTGTTTTTTAAATCTTGATCCCTGATGCTAATAACTCATGCTTCCGAAAACTACATAATAAAATAATTCTATAGCGCTATCTAAGGATTGTCAGAGAAACTCTACGGATTCCTGGCATATTATTTATTTTATAATAATTGTTACAAGTACCATAGGTAAAATCATTTAATTTCGTTGGGACGAAATTTTGTGGTTTCGGTAAAAAAGACAATTTCGTTGTGAGTTGAATTCATAAAACCGGCTAAAATAATTATTTCCTCAATTATTATAAGGAAAGTGCACACACTCTAATATACTAAGTGTTTTATAACAAGGAACAATGTATGCATTATATAAACGCCAAAAGGTTGATAATAATAAATTTCAATAAACTTTTGGTTCGACAATTGTTTTTGCATTAAAATATAATTTGGATCTCTACTATCCTAGATAAAATTATTGAACAATGTGAAATGGTTAATGGAGTCTATATAGAAACGCCTACAGATGTGAAACTGGAGAAAGCTTGCCATGTGCGGGGGGGGGGGGAACAATCACACCATTCTCATCTATGATTTAAACGTGAGTATGCAGCGAAAATAATAATGTCACATACAATATTTCTAGGTACTCTATGTTACTCGAAATAGTTTCCTTGTCAAAATATACAAAAGTTTTTGTAACGACATTAAATTTTCCCCATATTTAGCTGATTATTTTCTCTACAGGAACAGCAGCCTTTCAAAGCCAATCATAAAACGTACATAATCATTGCTAAATATAGATTTAATAAACGTACGCAAGCGGCTCTTGCATGCCGAGTACAAATAAGAACAATGCATACCGGCATTTAAGTATTCATCACCAAACTCAAAACGGCATAGCATGTAATAATTTATATATTATAAAAAAATTTGCCTCATTTCATGTGCTGCACAATGATCAAGACACACTAATGTATTATCCTAGTGCTATTTTAGAACACAAATTCTTTGAACTGATTGATAAAAATGTAGTGAGAAATCCCTCAAACCAGTGCCCTTCGTATATATAGTCTAATAATTATGGGCCCAAATAGTCTAGAAATCACATTTAAAGTTCAAGTACAAAAATCTTTTAGCAGACATTGGTAAAACCCAAGAACTTTAAAGATCACCATATTATAAGTGTGGCACATCAGTACATGATTGCATGCCCAAAACACATACCATAAATTATGACCCTACAATTTTACCCTACAATATGACTCGATTTTTCCACCATAAAACAATCATCCAAAGTTTATTTTTGTTCAACAAAGCTTTCATTGGACTCGTTAAACAAACACAGGAATGATTACACATGAAGCTGCACTGGTCATAGAATATGAGAAACCCAGATATCTTGTGTCAATAAACTGCTTTCAAGCACAACATTTCCTTTTATGGAAAAAACGAAGTTCTCAACAAGAAATGTCTGATAGTAGAATGAAAACAAACAAAAGGCGAATATGAGAGCAATTCTTGTTTCAACGTCAGTCTGTACACAAGCTTTCGAAATCTGACACACTACTACCATTTATGGCACTATCAAGTTTTAAATATCATCAAACTTACAGAAATGGAAACTCATGTTTCTTCTCTATTAAAAAGAATGTGAAACCTATAAATATGTGAAATACATTACTATAGAATATGACATTACCAAGTCAGACAAACATATCAGAAACCATATAAAAAGGCAAAGAGATACCGATTAAGTGCCAGACAGCCAGGTTTTAATAGTGAAATAAAAAACGAAAGCTGAATGTCAGTCAATGAGGAGTGACTATAAGAATCTGAGGTATATAACTATGCAAATGTTTATGTTAATGAAGAATTTAATGATACAGGATTCTCGACAAAACAGTAGATATAGCACATACTGCCCATGTGTTGACCAGTGGCTTAAGGAGTCACTAAAGGTCACCCTAATGTTGCCATTGGATGGAAATCTCAAAGCCAATAAAGGCACAACATTAACCCCAGCAATGGTACACAATATGCAGTTGAAGAGTATGTTCCTCACTCAACTCCTCAAGATAAAGATGGTACAGTCAGTACAGCCAAGACAAAACTTAAAGGAAAATTAAACATGACCCACATCAGCCCACATAAGTCATCAACAAAAGTATAATATACCCTGATAATAATCTTAAAGGACGTTCCCAGAAAGCCACAAAACGACCTTCATACTGTGACCTTTATATATTGCCAAGCCTACCTTAGAAATATTGAATTGCTTATCTGAGACTGTTCAAATATAAGCCAGCAACTGAATCAAGCCACACAAATGATGTCATAGCAAATAAGGAAGGGTGGTATAACCATGTCACACCACACAGTAGTCAAACACTCAACACTGATAAGATTTAGGTGAAACTTCCTGCATCTACAACACATCTGACATATGCAATCCTATATCAGCAAAAACAAAGTTATCCTGAACGGTCTCAAGTGAACACCATCCTGTAGTGTCTACATATATTGACAGACAAGTTTAGATCTAGATAAAGCAATGGTAAGAGGTTTTCATTCATATTATCTGTGGGGTTTTCACACATGCATGTATTTAAGGAAGTGAACCAAACTGCAGAGCATCAACTCCTACACAAGGCCATTGACAGACTTAATACCAAAATTAAATAGCACAAGTTCAACAGAAGTTTATTTGCAGGCTCCAAAGACCAGAAATGCTGAGATACCCTACACATCCTCTTGGTATACCACCAAATACCCCTTTGAACAACATCCCCTTTGGACAAATCCCCTTTGGACAAATTCCCCTATGGACAACATCCCCTTTGGACAAATTCCCCTATGGACAACATCCCCTTTGGACAAATTCCCCTATGGACAAATCCCCTTTGGACAAATTCCCCTATGTACAACATCCCTTTGGACAACTTCAGACAACATCTCCTTTGGACAAAATCCCTTTCAGACAAAGTCCCCTTTGAACAACATCCAATTTTTTGGAGGTGGACCCTACAGTCCTTCTCTCAGTCTTGTAAATTACCAGACTGATTCTGGAACACTTCGTTACAAATATTTGAGGACAAAAAGGAGGCAATCAGCCTTTAAAAAAAACTATATACAGGTATGACGGAGAGGAACTCGGAATCTGAAACTGAGGTAACCAATGCTAAAAATTCTCACCAACGGTACCAATTAATGGCAAACATTACAATTCTAAAACTTAATGTAAGCAATGCATCATGCATGCAATTCATAGACAATGAGTAATGTGAAGAAGTTAATAACCTCCTAACCAATGTAAAAATAAAAATGATGATAATAATGATGACTTTATTTATAAAAAATGACATACTTAGTTTAAGACCAATTTTCAATATGGTCCAAAATAACTTTTAAATGCATATTAAAGACATAAATAAATATTGACAAAAATTAGAACAAGCTCATTGTACTGCAGTTATCGGTTAACTATTTTGTAGAGAATATTTCGGAGAGTGATCTATAAATGCATGTGACATGCAGGCCATTATAGAATGGTGAATAATGTGAATATTGGGTCTAGATGAAGTGTCAATATTTGACATGAATCACTGACATTATTGGCAAGCTAAGATTGGATATGACACACTACAATGAGTGTTACTGTAGGATCTGGAACACAATGACAGAGAACTGAATCACCGACCTTATTACAACTTTTACAAATATCTGTGACAATGCAACATTCAGAAAAAAATATGTCGTCCAAATATAATGATAAATTAAAGAATAATCTTAGGAAGCAGTCATAAAACAGACAGAATGGTAATCGGCCATGGCAGACAATATTACATTTATAAACAAGGCCAGACACGAAGCCAGACAGTAACAGATCTAGGCCAGACATGTAACAGCCAGACAATGCAACCTGAGACTGATCGAGAATAAAGAGAGGTTGGCCAGACATAATATAAATTGATATAAAGAATTGCCAGACATGAGACAGACAGAACTGAGGTTGAATCAACATGAAACATGGCCAGAAACTGGCAACCAAATGCAGACAGAATGAAGTATTATAGAGGTTAGACATAAAACTAGACAGACTTGCGTTTGGCCGGACTGTGAGACAATTAAGAAACATGGCCAGACAGAGAAACCAGACAGACATAATAGCAGAAGTTGGACATACATAAAACATGGTCAAACAGAGCAAACTGGTACAATGAACTGAATGTGGCCATGGAGACACCACTAAAATGTTGTCAGACAGACAACCAGAAAGAAAGGAGGATGACTAGACATGAATAGTATACAACCATGCAGACTTCACAACCTGATAATATTCATCATAGTTGCATAGAAAATAAATAATCTTCCATTAGCCAGAAATGTGAACTTATAATGAATGTGCATGATGACTATATTCACAGATGTGGATTAATTAAGTTTGATATTTGACTTCAGCAAATTGTGATTATACCCAATTACTCAGGTTGATGAATTCAGTTCTTGTAATATACTGTAAAATCATTAAATTTCGTGAATTTCGTGGTTCACCTTCACCACAAATTCAAATCCCATCAAACAATGATTTTGACCCTCATATTTATTATCTGAAATGCAAAATCCATGAATTAACGCCTCATCGAAATGGTCTTTTTTACTGAAACCATGAAATTTCGTCCCGTCAAAGTTATATGATTTTTACAGTACATTCATAATGTTACCAACCCATATACAATATGTCACACTATATAATAATTAATTAAGATTAACTGTGCTTTAATGTGCCACCTAGTGCACATCTGGTCATTTTAGATTAAATAATCCAAATAATTTCTATGAATAAATATTTTCCTACTTTATTTATTCTATACAGCACAATATTCAAATGAAAAAGCCATCAAGTACAGTGTGCATCCTGTTTTGTTTGATTCAAGGTCCTTAACCCAAGCTTCAGAATCTATAAGGTCGCCTTGACACAAACTCACTTTCAGGCACTTTTTTTCTTGACAAACTTTAATTCATGTGATGTTGGTATTTCTCGAACATTCACTGTGGCAAGTGCCTCAATAAGCCTTGATCAGAATGGCTACGGGCCTGCATATGATACATATATATTTTAGAGATGCGCAGACTGCACATTTACAATGTTCAAGGTCACGTGTTGCAAACCTTTCACGCACTTGATCTCTAAAATAACACTCATGCCTTTAACTTGTTTAAAAGAGCACTGTCTTATTTTAGACTGATGTAAATTAATATATGACATTTTTGTCTTCCTTTTAATGTCATCAGTAACAAGGTCAATGACTTCACTGTAAGTCAAGGTGAAGAGTCTCATCTCATGATGGTACTAAAATAAATACAGAAAGTAAGATAAAATCGTTCAGAAACAAAAAACGCATTAATTTATACTCAGCATGCACAACGAGAATATTAACTGCATCTATCATAACATAAACAATGTTTATGTATAAACAATCGAAAAGCGAGACACAGTAAAACAGTTTGGCATCTACTGCGGTCATAACTTACAGGCATTCTGAGTCATTATCGTCTTCTATCAAAATTTCCAATACCATCCTAACCCAGTATATATCCTTTTGCAACATGCAGAACGTGGCCTAATTACACCGAGTGCAACGTCTGGATTTAACATAAACTATTCAAAGATTAATAAAACAGATTAGAAACGGATCTGCATGCACTAGAAAACCCCATACCTTGGCTGACGATTAATCTTAATGAGAAAAATCGATCACATGACCTGATCGAATGTGGAAAAAACGCAACCTGTATGTGAGGCTGTCTATCAAATATACGGACAGTAACTTTAGTTTTTGAGTAATTAAGTTCAGTATGTTAACAGTTTTATGAAAAATTTAATAGAATTTCTAATAAAATTTAGTTTAATTTATATTCATCATAGGAATATTTAATCAATACAGAATCAATACCTGCCTGCATTTGTATGCAAATAATGACATCCGGGATGAAATTCTAGTCTCATCCACAGCAAAAAGTGAACCACCCACTTCAACGAGTCTTGGTTAAGTCAACAAATTTTAAAACAAAGTGCACATTCCATTAAATATTAATTAAAAAGAGTTATAAATATTAAAGTCCCTCAGGCTGCAACACCGGCTTATACATGCATAATATTCACTCATTTGCATCATGACTTTTTCTTTTTTCTTTGGCTTATGTGTGGGCATTGCTCAGGTTAGGTGTGTTGTGGTGTTTCTGATTTCTGTGCTCGGCTAGTTAGGTTGAGTGCTACCTACTTTTCTTTTTTTCATCATATAAGAAACAAGACAGGGTGTTCAAGAAACACTTAATTATGACTCAGTGTATTCGCCTTGTCCATAATACACCTAGCTGAGTAAATCAGGGGCCATAATTCTGCTGAAATGTTGGATTGTGATAATGGCTTTGACAATGTAAGGTGTTTATGATTGCAGATACATATGCCAAGTTTGAAAGCTGCATACCTTAAAGTGACGGACTTCAAACATACTTGAGTTTCAAAAACATGTATACACGTTTTGATTAGCATTATCCCTGGGCAAACATTGCATTGCCTCCCATTTCAGAAGATGCCAAAACGTAGAGCCAGCAGAAAGACTCTATATAGAAAATGACTCTTACATCAAAACAATTTTTCTAGGTTAGATGGTGACATATGACATTCAAATAACCTTAAGTTAAATATTTTTCGAACCAAAGAGCTGTCTTAAACAATCATAATTTTGCTTTATACAATACAAATAATTTATTGCATGAAAATCAACATGCTTTAATTAGCAATTACAAAATAATACAAAAACACAAGTCAAGGCATGGGTTTCATAAGATTAATTTTGTTTCATGAGAAATTTTGTTTTATGAGAACTTAAAATGAGATCTGCTGAGAGTGGCATGAAAAAAAGGGTAAAATACATCAGCAAATACAGAACTTAATAATTGACAAAGGTAATGATATTAAAGTAATACAAATAATCGACTTATAATATAACTAAATTTTATGCCACATTAAACTGAAAGAGTTCATATTGAGGATAAGCTAGTGACTATGACATACTAAATTATTGACCCCAACATTAATATTATATTAAAGTACCCTAATAAACGTAGAACGCACTACATATTATAAATATAGTTTAATATAAAATTGAATATATGCCCCATTATACAGTGACCTTAATGAATGTATAATAATTTAAGCACTATAAGTGACTATATGGGGCGATCATAAAATAGGATACCCATTAGACTCATCTTTTGCAGCATTTAGAAACTGATCAGTTTATCATACCAAATTGTATACAATAACAATATCAGACAAACATAAACAGGACAAAAACTCATGTTTTCCTTATATGGCAGAAATTTGAATATTGTGAAATTGCCAAAAATTAAACAACATTTACAGACTACGTGCACTTAGAAGAATTTGATAAGTATGAAAGAACCTGTTACAGTAAGTACGGAATCAGATAAGACAAATCTAGTTAAACAAATGGTTGTCTGGCACATTCTGTTCATCATTGTTCCATTGCTCCGCCCATTTAAGGTAGGTGGGTAGGTATAGAGCCATTTGAGGGCTTGGTGCAAAACAATGATAACTACATCAATTTATAGAGGCATGTACCATAGTTTTGCACCGAGCCCTCGCATTGTTCAATGTTAACTCCCCCCCCCCCCAAATAGTAACGTACTAACGTGTCCTTATAATAATAATGACAGATTTCGTAAACGATACCCATGAATTTAAACAAGGATATGCAAGTGCATTTAAATCATATGAAATATGATCATGCAGATAATTTGCATAATGTGCTTGACTGGTTTTATAATACCCGATCAGAAGTACCGTAAAATTATTAATTTTCATGGGGGATTAAATTTCGTAGATTTTGTGGTTCACCTCAACCACAAACTTTAATCCCAACGAACATTAATTTTGACCCTTGTTTTATTACCTAAAATGCAAAATCCACGAATTCAAGTGCCAACGAAATTGTCTTTTATACCAAAACCACGAAATTTGTCCCAACGAAATTAAATGATTTTACAGTAACACATCAACACCAGTCTCAGTCTGTAGCCTGTATAACTTGCAGCCTACGCATACTTATATCCCAAATACGAAACTTGCAAATTACGTACCAGGATATAAACCATATTATTTACCAGTAAAACAAGGCCAATGATCTACTGTGGTGACAAACAATTATGATAATGCACAGATTGAAGTGGCTGCGTTACCCCCTTGCTGGTTTTAAGTGTCACAAGTACATACTATAAATATATAAGAGTGCATATTTTCTAAGTGTCAACCTTCAGACATAATAATTTGAAATATTAAATTTCTAGTATCTTCCTAGACTTCGAGTTCAACTTATATCAAGTTACCAGTAATATGCCCAGTAGCCAGAATTGACCAACACCTTTGAGCTGCAGACTTATAACAAGTATGCTTAGTAAAGACTTCTTACTAGTACAGCTAGTTTGTGATAGAAAAAAATCGTGTTTTTTAAACATTTCTCTGTAATTACGAAACCTACATGTATGAAATTTTGCGTGAATAAATTAAATATATCTACCTAATACACACTGAAATTTCAGCAACATCAAAATTCAGTTAAAAAACTTTTGTTCTTAAGTTCTATGTAACATATTTGTAGTTTTGCATGAACTATCAAGTTAGAAGACTTGCTACGTATACTTGCAACAGCCAATTTTACGGTCATGTGATACGCCTTACGGTATATTTACGTATTTGCAACCTAATTAATATAACACACGCGAGGCCCGTCTGTGAATCTGACGAAGTATATGTCATTGTTGTACATTGTTTACAAGCGACACATCTAAATAAACAGAATTATACGGGCCTCCTTAGTCTCGTCTTTATAACAGTACTAGTAATGTCAATCGCATAGCATATCAAAATAATTTCAAGACCTTTATTATCTTTAAATTCTTGTTATTTGTACCACTGACGAATCTACTCTTTAAACTCAGCAAAATAGAATCAACTAGAAGGGTTGTATAACGTATATCTCCAACAAAGGGCCATAACTGTGGCAAGAATGTGTAAAATGTCCACTCGAAATGAAAGGCTGTTTATAGTTTCAATGACCATTTACTGTTTGAAAGGCTGTTTATAGTTTCAATGACGATTTACTGTTGAATCCTGTTTTCAAATCTGATAAAAAATACTTGGATTGTTTTGCATCCTGATGTAGTTGGTCATGTTCTAATAATTCATTCAAGATGGTGGATCTGAAGTTCAGTAGTTGATCAGATATTTTCTTGCTAAATTGAGCAATTAAGAGAACAAAGAGGGCTCACAAAGAAGTGAAAATATCAGTAGTTCCATTCCTTGTGTTGTTTTTTTCTAGCATTCTTTAAGATTAAATCTTGGCATACAAGGGAGAATTGGAGACAGAATCATGCAGACAGGCATGATACCATGATTAAAAGGATGGGAAATGTTAGCAAGATCATTGACATGTTATAACACACTGTACTGCTTGGCTATTTTGACCTGAACCTGACCTTTATGCAAGAATATATTACCAGGTTCTTGCTTTGAATATATCAATTTCCGCAAGCCAATCGTGCACTATCGGTATTTCATATTTGTGTTTGTATTACATCTCGAGATCTTCGTGATACTCCACGATTATGAAAACATACAATCGGTGTTATAAACGTAGACACTATATCAACTGTTAAATTATGCTAATCAATAGGTGAGGCTCATGTCAATGTTGCCAAGCTATACTGACAAATAGGCTACAAACCTAGAAGCTGACAGTGGTTGGCATTGAGAGTTTGGTAAGTGCATGATGGTCATTAGTTTTGCCCAAATTGCCAGATTGGTCAAAGGGAAGAGACAGTGAGGTGATATAACTCTAACACGGTATTGGGACCTGTACCACCTAAAGTAAACAGGTAAATCAGGTAAAACAACATAAGGATATTGGAAAAGGGATTATCTTTTCAATGTGTACCATAATATTAATTTACTTGGTGAATAAAAGTGAGCAGGTGCAATAAAACTTCTGCTCTCCCTAAATCGATGTAATGGTCAGTGATTTCTGTTTTTATTGACATTGCAGAATATCGCTTTAGAGTTATACAAGGAATCCAGAGGAGATTATACCCTAGGTCTTTCTGACCAAACTCTAGGGTCATTATAAGTTGACCTGATTGGTCTATAGCAGTGATACACATGAAAGCTGACAGTTTGAGTGAAACTGCTTAATTTATAGTTTAGCCTACTTCTTTGTTCAATCAGTCAAGGATTTTCGAAGTTTTGGACCTTTTATTCAATTATTTTTGCAATAGGCATTATAAATAACTGGGTTTCCTTGCATTTTATTTGTTTAAGTTATTCTAATATATGATCTATAACCTAATTACTTATACAGTAAACTGGAGTCAGTCCGTAACAGTGCAGTCACCAAACGCTCCATGGAGACACATTAGCACTCCAAACCCAGAAAGTGAATGATAAGAAGTGCACTGTGTCCTAAATGATCAATCTGTAGATCACATGCAGACACTCCATGTTCTGTATTATATGCATGTAATACATTTGTTCTAGACAAATTGTTTAACAGCGTAATTCCGAGACAGATATATACATATTTCTAAAGTTAGTTGACATCACATGGAGACCACCTCACTGCACCTTATTGTTAGTGCATTGTCTCGTAAGTTCAATGACTGTTCAATCCTGCATATAGACATCCAATTAAATCACAATTAGCACAATAATAATTACTTAAAAAACATCTTTATAAGGTTACATTTTCTATATACAACATCATTAAACTTGACATATTTAGATACAGAACGATTTAATTGCCTCATAATTATCATAAAAAAATCTGGAACATACAAAATTATAACTATAAGAGTTCTGCCTGAAGACATGTGTGGGTGACTAAGGCGTTCAAGCTACCGCCATTTCTGTGTGGTATTAGACTGTCTGACGGCGCTACAGAATTAATAATTTCTATATAGCAACAGTTTTCTGTTGTTCATATTATTATGAGTGCTAAATAAAGAAGTTAATATCAATGACATTTAGACATTATATAAAGACCGTAGGGTTATGTATCATGTGATCGTCTGGGAGTCTGAGGTCACCATACCTGATCATTGACCTGGCAAACACCATATATAGTAATTGATGACTCACACAGCTGTACATCATATATTATACATCAATCAAAACTGCAATCTCTTGTTTCATATAATCAAGTCTAAAAACAGGCTTCATATGAAGACTTTATCTCATTCAAATATTATAAATAAATATTTATTAAACACATCGATATAAAGATAGCAAATTATAAAACTTTGACTTATTTTACTGTTTTCATAAAGAACACTTCCTAAATTTGGAAAAATTAATTACTCAAAAATTTTAGCTAAATTTCATTTTAAATTGATAATAAAAATAAGAATAATAGAATAAGATTTCTAAAATAACAATTTTATATTTACTGAAATTTAAAGAACCTTTAGTTGAAAATTTGCAAAGACAAGTTGAGTATGGTGCGTAGTTGATTAAGTCATTTAGAAATAATGATCATTTATTATAAGTATGACAGCTACGTGAATTGTGTCATGTGGTACCGTAAACATGATTATAGAAATTATTGTATATTAACTCAGATAAAGTACGCAAGTACTAGAACAGGTAACAAAGCAACGCGAGCGATAACATTATATTTAATTGTTTATAGTCTTGTACATATATGACCGACAATTGATCCTCGGTGCATTTCGATTTTTGCGTCTGATAACACAGCTCCATTTGACACGGATCTCTGGGTTAACAGAGTACTATAGTATAGATCATTTAACGTTAACTGAACTCGACCAATCACGACTGTCCACTTAATCACTTCATGCGTAAACCAGTAACAGGTACAAGCTCGATTTGAAACATGACCTACAATTAACTACCAAAGACTTCCAACAATAGACTTCATTTGCATAATTTTCTTTGTCGGCTCGGATAGTAAAATTCAGGCCATTTCCCATAAATAGAACGGGAAGTCATGTAGGTGAAAATGAACATCTTTATATGTATACGCCAATTCGCCAACAAAACAATTACTGTATGTTTAACTTTCCCCATAGGGAAATATTAATTTCCATCAAGGGTTTTATCCTTATGCTAGTAATAAATTCAACTATCAAAGGAATTAATGTTATACCACTTTTCTTCCAAAATTGTTTTTAAGCTTTTACGTAATAAATAAACAGTAATTTCAACTGATCCAAATTATCAACATAAACATGTTAAAAAAGTTGAGCTTAAAAATCTAAATTATTAAATCAAAGATCAATGAAATAATTATATTGCAGCATTAGAAATTGAAATATTCCAAAAAGAAATCATTTGTTAAATAATAATTCAAAATGGAATTTTGGTTTTACTAATTTAAGTTATAGTCAATATGCCAAACATACTTAAATCACTATATATAAACAAAGAAAAAGGGTCATATATAACAAGAAATCTTTTAGTGCACTTAATAATTATTAATAAAATTTATTATAAAGTTTTATTGGTATTATCGGGATGTGAAATGCCTTTGACCAAAAATAAATTATACAAAAAATATAATATCAGTTTCATCCATTAAATTTAGGCTAGCAAAGAAAATAAGTTTAACAGGTGAGACCCAGTCAGTCAGATCTGCAGTCTGGTTATTTTTTGTTCAAAGTTATAATTATATACGTCTACAATTTATATTCCAAAAAAATGTCTTCAATTTAATCATCAGTGAGTATATGAATAAATTTTAGTCTAAACTCAATCTCAATCTAATACTTTCATCGGCTGCAAGGAAAAGAGATCAGTTTCCCAGGTAGCAGAATCGGATGATCGTGCATCAAGCAGGAAATGAAATGAATTTTCCCTGTTTTTGTAAAATGTAATCTTTAAGCGTTATCATTCTGTAGATCAAAGAATACCATCCCAGTACTATACAGGAAGTTATAAATTAAAAACATTTCTTCATAATAGAGTTGTAATAGTGAATTATTTGTATTAATTTATTATTTATCTTACATAAATTCATTTCTGAGAATAAAGATCATAAAAATATTTGACTTCTTTATTTATTATTTTAATAATATCTTAAATAAATTCATTTTCGAGAATATAAATCATATAAAATATAATCAACTATTTTATTTATTATTTATATTACGTAAATTCACTTCTTTACAACTGGATCAATATAATCGGCGGTATTAGGGTAGTGTGACCAAGCGACCATGTGACTCTTATGAAATGACCTAATATTTATCCTACTGATTAGACGGATCATGTTCAAAGTCATGTTTGTCATTAATATTGACCTGGTCAGTGACGTAGTCCTCGACTACTACTACTTAACGTGAGCCAGTTATTGACCATGACTACCTGTATTTGGTAATGACCACTAAAACGGTACTAAAGCTAGGTCAAGTTAAATACAAAACGTCAAAGATTAGTATTATTACTTAAACTTTTAAAACTGGGACATTAATGGAAAGCCGGGGTCATGAAGTGAAATGTTCTAAATACCTTTGTAATCTCTCCACATTGAAGAGTACCACAACAAACATACACTCGTTGAGATAACACAGAAATTTCTTCCTCAAATTAAATGGCGTGAGATCAGGCTAAGTGAGTCAAGTTGACACAAATTTGTTTATCTTCTGTATTTAGAAACACAAACATATCAACGACTGATTACAAGGAAACCAAACAAAGGTTGCATCAGAAATACAGAAACCAGGAGCCCTGGCCTCACATGGGACCAGTGGTTAATGCACTGGATTTGAAACAAGGGAACCAAAGAAAGGCTGCATACCAGGAGCCCTGACCTTGTGGGACCAGTGGTTAGTGCACTGGATTTGAAACAAGGGAACCAACCACAATGGCTGCCTACCAGGAGCCGTGACCTTGTGGGACCAGTGGTTAATGCACTGAATTTATAACTCAGCAATCCGGGTTTAATTCCCTGAGTAAAGCTTTAATGATTCCATTTTTTAAAGTGACTATGTTTTTGGACAAAATTTATGTTTTGGAGACATTTATCAAAATTCTAGGGTCAGATGCTGATGGAAAATCCCTAAAAACCTTCCAATCTGTGAATGATGGCATAGTAATATAGGATTAAATGACCATTTGTTGAAAGTTCACTGATGTGTAAACATCCGATCTGAAGGAACACATTGAGAAAAGCCTCAAAGGGACTTTTTGTTGAAATGTTTAAAAAAAAACAAAAAAACTCTAGATAATTAACTATAAATAGAAACATGAAACAGAATGTGTTGACCACTTTCATTTATCAAGTAAAACATCAAATATTTCAGGTTCAAAAGCATCAGGCAAGTAAAAACATAAAAAAATATCTTACAATAATAAGATCAGTCGGACGAATATTTGACATCATTTGAAGTCAGTCAGTCTCAATGATTTAAGTAAGACGAAACATCAAAAAGCTTGATGCAGTCTACATAATGTAATAGAGACCCATAAAACTCTTCTTTTCCTTCTTTTCTGCAGAAATGTGTAATAAAAACATAGTTTATGTGTCAAAAACCTTGATTAACAGCTCCTTTGATGTTCAGCAAAATATCAAAATAAAATATTTATGTGTCTGGACTGTGTACCATACATTTTATTTTCTGATATAAATTACTGTGGAGGTGATGCAAACAGCATAACCAGTCTAAGGAAACAACAACAACTACATCTTTTAGTGTCAAGACTGATGCATACCATTAAGTCAATATTAATCTGAATATACTGACTCAGGATCAGGTTTTTCTGTTGTTTTTTTCCCTGTTTTATTTATTGTCTTACAGCATTACACCACAGGCCACCTGAGAGCAATAAGACACTATAGTGCAATAAGTCACAACATTCAGACATAACCTAGACAGGACATGGGCAATATTAAGGTCAAGGTTACCCGATAATTAAGTGTCTTCCTTCAATGTCATTAAATCTGTGAACTAACACTTAGCTATTACGCATTACAAAACTAATGAGATCATCCTGACCTAAAGATGTACGGTTATTAAACATTTCATTAAAAATGAACAATTAAGAGTAAATCGAGGACGCAGTGCAAAACTTAGTCATAATGGTAACTACATCAATTTAAAGAGGCATGTACCATAGTTTTGCGCTGAGCCCTCGAAATGGTGTTAATGGGCCCACTACAACAATAAGCAATTACCAGTATGAAAACCTTCTGCTTTACTATGACCTATTACATCATAAATTGCTCATCAAAGGCACAATTCAGAAATTAAACAAAATATAAATTAGACAAAATAAATAAATATTCTTGACCAATCAATTACATAAGAGCAACACCTGGCATAACATGCTACTACTAATCATTCAATACAAATATCCAACAGTGTTATAAATATTTGTGCAAAATTGACATTAAAGTATGCCAAGGATAAGTAGAAAGACGGTAAAATTTGGTATAAGTCATGCAGGAGGAAAAATCAAGCGTGCACTATTATCAGTGTTATTTTAGCATACAATGCTTTGACCATATGTGTTTATTTAAGTTACCATTTTCTCAAAAGTAGACCAAATCGGTCAACATTTGTACTTATCACATTATCCTGGGCGCACTGTAGTAAAACCATTAATTTGAGTACGCAAACAGCAAACATTACAATGTTTTGCCTAAACTGATACGTGGCCAGGTCTGTACCAGGAACTAAGAGATCAAACAAAGCCGGTGATTGACGTCAATCTATACAATCTATACATGGTTACGTTTAACCAATATCTCTGTCACCATTGTACCTATTGCGCCTAACGTTACCTTAACTACCAGGATTTTTAAGAATATTACAGACACGTAAACAGTAATTTACAATCATGGAAATGTGGGTGTCAATGAATAGAAATAAGTTATTTAATAAGAATTCCAAAATAAATATTAAGAGGGCTCAGTGCAAAACTATGGCAACCACAGTGATTTATAGAGGCATATACCATAGTTTTGCACTGAGCCCTCAAATTATTATTGTCTCTCATGATTATTATTTTGTAGTTGCTGATAAGCCTGACATTCTGATTTGTGCGGCAGTGGTAAGTGCATGATCTCTGTGTGGGGCCCTTTAAGGAGCTATGTAGGAGAGGAAATTAAAACAGTTATGGCTTGGCTATTTTGACCTGAGCCTGACCTTTATGTAAGAATATATTACAAGGTTCTTGCTTTGCATAATATACCAATTTCTGCAAGCAAATCGTGCAATATCGCAATTTAAGATTTGTGTTTGTTACAATTACATCTAAAGCGTCTTCGTGATACTCTCCGATTATGAAAACATACAATCGGTGTTGTAAACATAGACAATATATCGACTGTTAAATTGTGGTAATCAATAGGTCAGGCTTATATCAATGTGGCCAAGCTATAACATTCAATACCACATATATAAAATATGACCTAAAATCAGGGATCATAGTTAGGTCAAAGAATAAATAGAAGCACGACCCCGTCTCTGTTTTTCCTGTTCCAAAGGTGAAACATTGGGAATGGTTAGGTCTAGAGTTAAATATGGATTCCAGACTGCCCTTATCCCAACGTTTAGTCTAACCCGTATTTAGGGTGTGTGTCTTTATTTGCCAGTCAGCTTTTTGCTAAAAGAATTGGCAGGTAAACGAGTGCCTCGATCAACCGGATTTGAACCCTGGTTGCCAGATGACTGCAAGCGCACAAAACCGCAGAGCAACAAAGGCACACGATATAGTGTGGTTAAGGAATAAATGAAATTCAAGACAAATATCAAGTTCAAGGTCATCAGCTTATGAGTAGAAACCACAATTCCTGCAAGAACTGATGTTGTTGTATGCCAGACTACATTATATTATGCAGGAAAAGTTGTAACAACTTAACATTTACATGCAAGTTACACAATCAAAGTTTGAACTTAATTAAGGACTTCAAACATAAAACTTCAACACACTACAAAACAGAACAGTTCACAGTTACAAGTTTTGAAGTTGAGACATAAAGCAAACGTGATCAGACCACAGTCAGCGTTTTACAACTGATGTATGTTATGCAATTGATGTATATATACAAAAGTACAAAGTAAAGGGCAAGAAAAAACTGAATGTGCAGCAAGGAGAAATGTGTGAATGTGGCAGCTTGTTAGATTTATTGTATAAGATAGTATCCTATTTCTACCACAGCCATTATAGTGACAAAACACCATGAAACATGATGCAGCGACAGTTAGCACCAGACAGAGTTATTGTCACTCAGAACTGTTACTGTATTGTCAGACATTGTCCATCACCTTGACATTGACCTAAAAGGACCAAGTTGTCGACACTATACAATTCTTAATCATTGACTGACCTTGACATTCAGCTGTAGACGTCCTTGTTACATAAATTCCAAAGAATTATCACCACAAGTCATAGGTTTCAGACAGACAATTTTATAAGGCCGCGAATGTTATATGGAGTGCTTTTGTATGCCTGGTTGATTACCATTGGAGCTGTCACTTTCAACATTACATAAGGTGCTGTCCTTGGGCAATCACCTCAGTCCCTTTTTTTCATCCTGCTCTTTTGCAATCGGCAATTGGGCTTTTAGTATAAATTCGTTAGGTTATGTGTGGTCATTGCTCCTTGTAATTGTGTTGTTACTGTTTTCTATGCTTTGTTGGCTGGTTAAGTTGAGTGCTTAATTCTTTTTTGTTGCGCCAAAGGGACACTTTATGCCTGGTACATATTCATTGTCTAGAGTCTGTTATTTCAATACTTAGTTTTTCATTCTTATTATTATAGTCCTAACTGATATCTTACTCAAGTGCTTTCCAAAATTAAAACATGTATGAAGTAATAAATAAAATTGTTTCGCAGATGATCAATACAAAATTCAGCCATGTTTAAATTTATTATATTGGTAAGCAATTTTTAGACTGACATAACAAATATGACAAATTGTGGCAAAAAACTATAGGCTTATTTAGTCTGACATGTGTGACAAGTCTGTGGTAAAAATATGGCTGACATGACGAGTGTTGTGGTTAAATTATTGCGCAACATGCAGCATGCTTTCATGCAGATAAAGCCGTGGTGTTGTGACTGTTTTGAATGTTGTCATGGTGGTTTGTTAAAGAACAGTGACAGCTTGTTGTATACAGGATACTGATACAGTAGATCTAGATAGCAGAATTAATTACCTATAGTACAATGAATAGTATAAACAAATGTTGCAAGCATGCGCCCACATTATTATCAAATATCAAATATCATTGTGAATGGGCATACAATTGAAATAATTTCATTTATCAGGATGAGTTATGACAATATCATAATACCAATTAAAACTATGAAACAACTCATGCTTCATCAACACTATTATAACAGGAATGCGATCTGAATCACTATATAGTCAATTCAAGGTTAAATGATAACGGTTATAGACATTGACTTGTCCTTCAGGTAAACTATGTTTATCTAGGTTTAACTGGATGTAACTGATTTAACTTCAATTCTTGCTATTTTTTTCATGGAAAAGTTCACTCATTAGTATTACTTAATAACTCAACATTAACAAACCGCATGAAATCATGGATATATACATGTACTAATATATATTGTAGCAATGACATGAAATCGATATTTGAAGTCTCACCACTCATGATTCATGACACAGGTGTACTATGATCCCATCATGTACCTTTGTACTTAACATGTAACTATGCATGTTTCATGCATGTTTCACATTTTCCAGGTTTACTGTACAACTACTCTTAAACACAACCTACAATAATAACCATGGCACCTACAAGATAGCCTACTATAAGTGATAGAGCGACTCATTTGAATTGTAGAAGTTCAAGGTTTGATCCTAGGCCGCAATTATACAACAACAAAATAATAGGTATAACTATAACGCGGTATTGGGACCTGTGCCACTTAAAGTAAACAGGCAGATCAGGTACAACAAAATAAAAGGATATTGGAAAAGGGATTATCTTTTTCAATGTGTATAGCTTGGCTATTGTGACCTGAACCTGACCTTGCAAGAATATAAATTTACAATATGTTTGCTTTGATTATATCAATTTCCGCAAGCAAATCGTGCAATATCGGTATTTCAGATTTGTGTTTGTATTACATCTTGAGCGTCTTCGTGATACTCCCCGATTATGAAAACATACACTCGGTGTTGTAAACGTAGACAATATATCGACTGTTAAATTATGCTAATCAATAGGTCAGGCTCATCTCAATGTGGCCAAGCTTTACCGTTATTTTAAATTACTTGGTGAATAGAAGTGAGCAGGTAAAATAAACTTCTGCTCTCCCTTAATCGATGTAATGGTCAGTAATTTCTGTTTGTATTGACATTGCAGAATATCGCGTTAGACTTATAGTAGAGCAATTGCTTCGAATGACAGAGGTCCAATAGGTTCAATCCCAGGTCATAATCATCATACCTAAGATGAAATAAAACAGCAGCAGTAATTCACTCCCTGCTTCACTATATGATGTTAGGACATTTAAATGACCATTGAATGAGCCAAAGTCATGACAAAGATATTTTTAGGTCCAAGATGATTTTGTGTTTGTCTTTGTGACTTATAGTCTGTTGTATACATGTTCTTTTCTGCATGTGTAAAGTATGCTCTGTTGTGAGTTATGTTGAATGCTACTTTCCCTTTGGTCATATTTGTTATTTCCTTTTTCAACAAGCTGGCACCCAATCTGGACCTTTGGAGTGGCTGATCCATAAGCTCAGCCACGATGACCCACCCGAACCCATCATAACACCTATACTGAAAGGCCAATGTTTTATATGAATATATGAGGAGCTAGCAGACAGAATATATTAAGGCACCATCAGTTATATGATATATATCAGTAGTGGTTTGTCTTCGAGAATTTTTATATAATATATTGGCATCAACTTTGAATTATGAGGAGTGGATGAACAGAATTCATTACACATTGATATAAATATGTCAACAGTGGGGTCATAATAAAATCATTATTCGCCAGTCAGCTTTCTGCTGAAATATGGCAGGTATGTGAGTGCCTCCACCCAGATTTGAACCCGGGTCGCTGGACTAGACGGCAAGCACGCTAACTACTTGGCTTCAGAGGCTCACACAATGGTAAACATTTGTTACCTATATCTGATTTGATGAGTAATTCTTATAAGAGACCTACCTATCCCATTCGAGAGTATAGCGGGAACTATCATTAATCAGGTATACCCAAATAAACCTAGATAAACAAAGTGTACCTGACGGAGGAGCTTATCGAGGGTATGGAGCAAAACCGGTCTAACTCAATTTTTTCACAAAATCACTTTTTTACATATTCTTGAATATCATATGGAAATACATCTTCTGTAAAAATATTAGGAGTCTATTGCAATTAATTATTGCATAATATCCAATTAAAAAAATGGTCTATCTCTCACCAAGCAATTTCTTTGGGGCAAAACTGGTTCAACTTAAGTTGGTCTAGTTTTGCACTTATGTTAAGACTATAATATGCTTAATACAAGCATTCAAGAGGTCTATCTTGAGAAGGTTTACACTGTATATTAAGTGCATTTATAATGTTTTTATAGTAAAATAGCAAATTTTATCATTATAAACAAATCAGGAGTAGTATTAGAAGTATACCAATCCTTAAACCTTGATAAAGAAATATCCAAATCATTATAATAGCAGCCATTCATGCTATAAGATATAATTATTAGGATATTTCTGCGGGCCTAATGTACTTGGGGCTTGCATCCAAGGACTGCAATTTGTTTTGTTTAACAACTTTAATCATTGTTAAATTAGTAGATTTTGCCAGGAACATCAGTGTTTTCATTTCGTTCAAAGCGTAGTCACATGATCGGTTTTTACAACATTGAATCTTTTTTTAAAATTTGACGGTAAAAAAAAATTATATTATGGGTCAAAGAGTACCCGAATGAAATCTCCGCTGCTAAGTTTCATCCATTGATGTTGTATTCGGCAAATTAAAATCATTTTTTATTAGTAAAGATGGGGTACCTGTAAGCATACCGGTGTACCCAAAAGTATAATTTGAAAATCGAGGTACGGTGAAATATACTACAAAGTAGGGTACTGTGAAGTAGTACCTGGGGGACCATGACCCATTCAGCCTCAGTATGTTAGGAAATGTAACTGCAAAAGTTCCATGTAGTTGTGAAACATTCAGGGTTCAATTCCAGAACATTCATGTTCCATTCATGTGGCTTCCGTAGCTCAGTGGTTAGCGCGTTTGTCACCTAGGTTCAAATCCGGGTAGAGGCATACATATACCTGCCATATTCAGCAGAAAGTTGACTGACAAATAAAGGATATGCTCAGCATATAAGAATTAAAAATAAGCTACTTCTACTCAATAGGTTTCATAATTTATTCAACATTATTCTGTTTGCCAATCTCTGAATACATCCTTATTCAGCTGATGGCAAAGTTCTACCCATTTTCTCCATAAATGATACCGAAAGGGTTTCTAAAACTAGCAAAATGCAGTAGAATGTCCCGCATCACATCGGGGCTTTGTGGATGTGTCAAACCTACATCACACTAAGGAATTCCTCCTTGGCAATGTAGAATTACATAGTTTCCCCTAATGGCTAATTGAGGTTCCCTATACTCTCGATATTTCTGAAGAAAATTGAAGTACAGCCCAGAGGCATTTAACCCAGCGTATAACATCGAACACATAAGACCTGCCGTCCACTAGACCCCGATGCTATGCGGAAGGGATGCCGATTACAATCTGCTCGATTGGATCATTTATTAATAAAAATTGGCGGAGCTTTGTCGTGATGCTTGTTCGGGAAGTATTCAAGGATCGGTATATGAATGGTTGCGGTATACACGCGGTATACATGCCGAAGTCTATCTGAAGTAGCCGAATGTGTCCCGACTGAATGCAGACAGTTCAGGAGTTAGTCCCGAATGTTTCCCGATCGTGCGGAAAGTGCGCGGTATTTTTGCGGATTATGCTGAAGGGTTTACGAATCGATACCAGATTGCTGTAAGGTTACCGAAGTATATAGACAATGCCAAACTACTATTTCAACTTGTCGGCAAACTGACGGCATCACTTCTGCTGTCATTTGGGATGTATACGGCTAAAACTCGGCATCCCTTCCGCGATCAACTGGTGCCTTTGGCAACTGTTTGGCATGTGTTATTAACATCATCGGCATAGCTTCCGTTTGTAGACCTCATTCCTTCGGCGTTATCAGGAAGCTTTCGCAATCGAATTGGCTCCTGAACACACCAAACTGTTGCTGATGGTTTCCTAATACCCCGAATCTCTCCGAACAAGACCTTTGGCGTCCAAATTTTAAAACTTCTAAAATTTCGATGCCAAAGATTTTTCGGTCCCGAAGGCTTCCCAAATCATTGCGGAATGATGCGGAAGTGTTCCAGAACACCCGAAGACATGCCAAACCATCCCGATCCTTCCAGATCAGGTGAATTTCAGCTTCGGGAACCCTTCGGGGTCCTAGTAGACGGCAGGTCTAAGGAGTTCTTAAGTTGGTCTGAACCTCCTGATTTCTATCAAAACATAAAAGTCAGTTGAACAGATCCATAAAGTCGGGAATACATCTGGACCAATTGACCAATTCCACAAGTTGTCTCCTGACTTTCCCTAGGCTGTCCCTTGACTAGGGGACCCTCTACTTAATGTTAACTTAAGGGTTAAAGTTCTGAACTTGAAAAGCCTATTAATGTTGTGCTAGGTTAGAGTACATCAGTCTCCAGGCAGACATTGGCCATGCAGTTACTGTTTAACATCTCCCAGCCAGCCAGTCTTTTGGCCAAACTTGCCTGGAGATTTATAACCTAAAAACAAAATTTTGTCAAATATCTCATGAGGACAAGAATTACTGCAATTTTTAACAAATAATTTGAGAAATCAGGTAAAAATGCAAATTTATAATTATTTTAAAATATATAATCAGAATTAATTTTACGTAGATTTCGACCATAAAGGGCCATTTCTTTTCAATTTATTGCAATAGCATTACCCCTTCCAGACCTAATGAAGAGTTATAGCAGCACTAAACAAATGGTTGAAATTTTATATACAGCAAACTAAGCATCTAATTAATTAAATTTACCAACTTGAAGAAACTACAGTACATTGTATACTTTATATACATGTACTACTCTATCTGGTAAAAAGTAACAAAAGTCTTTCTCAACCCAAATCTTAATAACATAATCAGATTATTTTGACAGGAAAATGATGGTCTAACTTGAGATGGACCAGTTTTGCCCCAAAAGGTATTGTTGTGTTAAGTGATTTGAACAGGACTAACTCTAGTTGGTCTAGTTTTGCTGCAAATATTTCAGTGCAAAATAGGTCCAACTAGCAAAAGTCATAATTTGCATAAATATTTTTAAAAATTATATATACCATAATATTTCTTATTTTATTTTATGCAACATATGTAAAATTTGTGAAGATAGGCTAAACTTGTAAAGAGAAAATCAGTTTTTTGCTTCTCCTGAAAAGTTGTGAAAATAGAGTTAGACCGGTTTTGCTCCATACCCTCGTTATGTTTACAACCATTATCAATAAACTTTGAATGGACTTTATACATTTGTTACCTAAATTTGTACATTCTTTTCACAGATTATTATTTCTACATCTGCGTACATCAATCTTTTAACCCTTTGACAACAGCAAACAAACAATAAATCTCGCCAAACTACGCCCATAGCGACCTCATACGAGGCTACACCTACAGGTTTTATGCATAATGATTTCATGCAACCTGCGTTATTGGTACACTATACTGCACAATGTGCATACGCTCGACTATAAGGTCAGACTAGGTGCATTATGTATGCATACATAGTTACATACAGTCTGTCTGGAGGAGAAAACAAACAGAATTGTAAAATAGTGTTGTGCATAATAAATAAATACATGTACAACCCTTCATCCCTATATAGTCAAGTGCATGGAGCATTAAAGTTGACATTAAAATCTTGAAATTTCTCTGAAATTGTGGAAAGTATTTGCTGAACTTACAGAGATAATTTTTCAGTGTAATCATTTTAACTATTCTCTTTATCCATTTACCAGTAAGTCAAAGTCAAGCATGTCAAAGGGGTTGGGGAGCTTATAAACCCCTTTTGGGTCAGAACAAGTTAATTTAAGAGTAGAAAATCAGAGTTTTCATTATTACAATTGATTGGATACTGATTGGCATAATTTATCTGAAGGACGAGGTGATGTTCATAACTGGTATCATTTGACTTTGAACTGACTGTTAAACAGTACGTGAACCAAAAAGATAAAAGATATACTTATTATTATCTATTCAAGAATAGTTGATATACCAACTGGTACTAACAAATGTAAACTTTGCATTCTCCATTTCATCATTTAATGAGAAAATCACAGTAAAATATCCGCCAACATAGAAACTGTGCAGCCAATTTAGAACACCCCATCCTAGATATATTATATTGGGAGAAAATACACTTTATAAATCATGGTTCCATTTCATGAAGTTACAAAAATAGATATGTTATGACGTAGATATTGTTTGCCTAATGTCTCTTAGTCCCCCCCCCCCAAGATTAATTACATCAATAAGTCCCATGCAAAAAAAATTATCCAGACCTCAATATCACCTATCACCGCCTAACCTATATCTTTTATATATAATACGCCTGCAGAGGATTGGAAATACGTGATAAACAGTATTGTCAGCATGAACTATGGTATTTCTGTACAAATATTTGAGATTGTTTTCTGATATCTGTGACAAAAATAACCAATAGAAACAAATACAGTATTTCAAGACAAACGTACAGCTTATTATCCACGTTAATTTACGTCATCAACTGATATACAAGTACATAGACATATCAATAAAACAAAAACTGACATCATTTCCAAAAAATCAGAACAATGTGAACATAGTAGCTATTTTACCTCAGGATTTTATATCATTTGTAATATTTACAGACAGATATTTACAAAATAAATTGGAGGACTAAATAAGGTCAGAATAAATAAAAAAAAAATTATACTTCAGTATCATCAGACATTAATTTTATTCATTGTCCCAAAACACTGAAGCTATTCCTAAGCAAAGCACTATGTAGCGCTTTCCACAGGAGGTAAACCATGCCTTCTATATTATATTGAAGGAGAAGTAACTGAATGAAAGCACTCAGTAGAGATTTGCTTAGGTAACAGACGCTCTTGGTTTCAAATATGTTCATTTTCAAAAAGAGTGAGTGATAATTTTAAAGCAATCCAGTGACATTTGTCTTTCCTATCGAACAGAATTGATGAAAAGAATGGTCTGTTAATGTTATAAAGACTCAAACACATCATATTAGATGTAAAATTAAAGTTGTACACTTAAAATGACACAAAAGTTTGAAAATCCCTGGCTTTTGATTGGACAAAGAAGTAGGGTAAACTATAAAGAATGATACAGTCTAGCAGACATTGATACCAAACACAGTCTAGCAGACAATAGTCTGGGTCAATAGACTCAGTAGACACACAGAACTGTCTGGTAAATGGGAAATGAAAGGTTTATTTTTGTAAGAAGACAATGTTTGACAACCACAGGGAGAAAATAACAAAGTTACCCACACTAGACGGCTGATGCAATTAAACAAACTCGAAAATGTCAAGCAATATATTCATAGTAAGACTAGAACGGAATTGCAAGTTTGTTCAACTGAACTTCTTATACACAAACACCTGAATGACCAGGTGTGTTCAGTAAGTGTCAAGGTCAAGCAGCAATGGAGTAACCATTTTTTATGAACTTGGTATCTGATCGAGTATAATGTTTGCCATTGTTTGAGTTCTTGGAGATCAAGCTCGAAGCAGACAGGTAACCTCACCACAATCAAGGCAGACATATTGTGCTATTTCCATGACAAAGGTCATTATATGACAAAGGTCACCATGACAATTCTTATACAACATGTTGTAATTATCATAAAACAAGCACATTTAATACTGCAGCAACTGTGTAAATGATGCAATGTCTTTGATCTTTTCATTGTTCCCCTACAGCAATACCATTAAAACACACATATTTATGTGAAGGTATATGTGCAAACAAACAACAATCATGCTCTATTTCTTCGGCGTTGCTAATGTAAGATAAGCGCGTTGCTAATGGAAGAAAATCTTATCTTACATTAGCAACATCTTTCTTACATGAGCAACCGCACGTGAACTAATTCTGACCTTTAAGTTTACTTCTACTACGTCTGCATAGTAAATAAACTGGGTATTTAGCTAACAAGAAGAACAAAAATAGGTTCTATACTATTTAAGGGGCATTTTCATAGGCAGAGCATAACTGTGTAGGCACATTACGACGTTATGTTATCGATTGTTTTGAATGCGAACGTACGGCAAATGCCACGTTATGATGACGTCACGTTGACGCCACGAACGCTAAATAATGATAAAAACTCATATTTTCACGAATAGCGTCGAAGAAAAATGATCCACCATGAGACAGTCTATGTAGGATAAGGAAATCTCACCCTCGGGGTCGGAATTTTAACCAGGGAACTCGGCAAGCCTCGTCCCTGGTTAAAATCCGACCCCTCGGGTGAGATATCCTTATCCTACATAGAAGCTCATGGTGGATCCTTATAATCTAGGTCACACCAACATGCATTGCAAACCTGAGGCTGACACAGCTGAGCCAGGAGAATTATTCATGCATCTTATATAATACATTTATCATAGTTAGATAACATTGTAAATACTACAAATATCATTTAAGTTTACAAGAGGTTCAAGGACTGTAAGGGTTAAACTTATGGGTAGGAATCTAATATAGCTGAATATAGTTGGACGAGCTATCGGCTTTTGATGAGTCTCAGTTTAATCTGGTGAAGCTATTTTACTTTCTAAATTCTTGAAGTATAATTTATGTGAACTGTCACCTTTTAAAGTTTTAACAGAATAAATAGAGCATCATCAGGTCATAATATACTCAGTCTACAACATAATGCTCAAAACTGGGTTAAATATCAAACCAAATATGTGTCACTAACCCAGTCAGCGTCATATATGGTTAAAAAAGCCTTAAATTAGCTTGTTCAAACATCGGAAAGCTGACTTCTGATTGGCAGAAAGATTACGTAATTGGACAGATGAAGAAGGCCAGGGACAAATTGTTCACAGATAACAGGAACGTTATTCAACACAAATTTTACAGACAAAAGAATCAACATTCATTTAAATCCACAAACTAAGTAGAGACATGTTAGATGGAAATTTCACCTCCTCTGAAGTATCAACAGTACAGTGCCAACATTATTCAGTGTGTCAGACAAATTGGCCACAAACTAGACACTTATAGTTTGAGTAGACCAAATTTTAGTAGACTAATTTGAGAATTTGGGTCCTGAAATGTTACATTTGAAGTTTCAACGAACTTACCAGACTGTCAATGAGATTTGAATGTGTTGGTGCTTTGAAGTACATACAGGGTGTCCAAAAGAAAGTCTACAGTTTCCAGGTATCTAAATGTTCTGCTATTGCAAAGAAAACTTGCACATGGTTAGACAAAAGATGTTTTTCTTGTATCAGTTTGAAAATTGTAAAAATGTCAATTTCCTAAAAATACCTTATATTGTCCGCGACACCCTGTACTACCAGTCATACTGTTATAGTCTGTCGGACGTCAGAGGTTATTCCATGTCAATATGGCGGGTAAAAAACAAATGACCACATACGACTGTCTCAGTTGATTGCGAAAAGACAAACATATTTAGTGCCTATATGTATACATTTTGTACTTACTTGTTCTACAAGTATAACATAATTTTATCAAACCCCCATGAAATAATTTCTTGTCTGGGAAGCTGAGAAAAATATGTATTCGATACTCACAAACAAAGGACGAAAGCCCGCATATGCATACTGCATCTGTTACTTTGTACAACTTGGGACAAAAACATTTTTTAAACAGAAAATCTCTACAACACAAAACTTTTATTTATTGTAATTACAATGTTAAATGAATTTTTTTATTTATATGAATAATTATGTTATTTGTTTTGAGCATGTCCAGTGGGCAGTATGTGGGAAACTGGATATTGTAAACGTATAATTTTGCCTACGAAGAGTTCAAGACGTAATTTCAGAATAAAAACAGCTTAAAATTGATCTGACATCAAGAGGCTGAATGACCATAATGTACTAAACATTTTGATCTTGGAATGAAAACAATGCTAATATGCAGACAGGGAAAGAATTATTGTCATTCGTGGAATGTAAATACGCGCAAAATCTTCTCGGATTAACATGATGCAAGAATGTGCCAAACTTTAACAACATCTAAACATCATGATATTTTTAGAAAAATGGTGTTAGGGAAAAATAAGCTCAACCTCAGCCACTGTGTTGGTGCTAAACAAAATACTTGTACACCATCAAAGTACATGAGTTTAAATTGGTACACTGTTGAAGTAAAAAAATATAATGAAAGTAATTTTAACCAATTATGAATACGATTCATATCAAACTACTAGTTTCTAATATAATTTTTTTTTTATAGATTTTCGAGGGCTGTTTTCAACCTTTGACATTTTTACTTTTTTAAATCAGAATAACTTTAAACTAGACTGACATTTTTTCCTTCCAAGTTTGAGTGTAAAATTATAACCATTTTGAAATATTGAAATAACCCAATCAAGTGTCACTCAGGTACAGTAAAATAATACTGTCAACCTTTAATTGTTTCATACCAAATCTAGAAAGTTTTCAGATTATAATTTTTGATACAGAAAAGAACAGATACAGAATTCATTAAAGTGTAATATGAATAATAGTGCCACATATCAAACATTAAACACTTAGACGTGGCACCCTACAAAATGACCTCGGCCCGACATTGTGTAATTAACCATACTATACATAATGATTAATTATTCAACAAGCTGAAAATTTGAATATTTTGGTTAAGACCATGTTTTATAAATTTCATATTTAAATAAACATGATATTTCATTAATATTTAGATTAATATTATATTTTATATACATATTTGAATAAATATAGAATCTATTGCTTTACATACATATTTAGAATTTCATTTTATACGTTATACATATTTACAATATTTGGGATGTGGGGGAAATGATGCTTGTTTGACATCAAATTATGCACAAGTTAATTGGGAGAATTAATGAGTTTCATAGATTCTATACAATATCTGTGTTTCTAATATCTAAGTGAGAAATTCCATACCAGGTTGTATGACGACTGATCATTTGAAGGCAGTAGGCCGACAAAACTTCTAAACTTGCAATTTATTTTACAAATTCTATATTAAATATTAAAGTTAAATTTTACAAGTATTTATTAATAAATGGAACTTTAAAATTATGAACTTTACAAAATTTTGGAAATGAAAAGAAATTTATCCATTATTTTGTGTAAAAATAAATATGAAAAAAAGAACATTAAATAATTACTGCAAAATGTGCATCAAACGTTTTCAATATGGTTACCAAATTCATTCAAACAAACAAAAAGTAGACATATATCAAGAAGTTTATTCATTTTTATTCAGGACAGTTTTTTTTTCTTTCCCATACAAATGAATATGCAACTTAGATTTTAATATTTCGGAATTATATTTCATTCTGATTTGAAATCGTATCTACAATTTGTTAAGTAAGACTAACAAGGGCTGATTTGTATAAATGAGGTGTAGATACAGTATAAGTAAAAACAAGAAATAACACAAGAAAAATGCATCAGTCGCTAAGGTAATTACAGTACAAGGGAAACAAAATAATCATTCAAATTCTTCTATTAAACATAACCTACGCCTATTCAACCTAAAAATAGAAATGTGGCGTACGTTTAAGTATTGAATAATTCACAATCGTCCATATAAGGAAAATATTACTTTATCAAGTGTAAAATTTGCAAACATTGGGTGTCTAACATAATTCTAAGCCCTTGAAAAGGTAAACAGAGGAAAATAAAAGACGGTGAAAGTTGGTTACAAAGACGGGTGCAAACATATTGACCTAAATACGATACTATTCTAATTTCTATCGTAAAACTCATGTACCACTTCGTAAATATGGGCCATGCAAGCAGCTCTATTGATAGTATTATCAGAACTTGGTCGATATGCATAATTAGGAAATATTTTTGACATCAATTGGGTTTTTAATTGAATAATTTAAAATTTTATGCTAAATAAATATACTTTATTCCTGCTTTAAATGTGCATTTATTTGAACAGACATCATCACAGTAGATGCTAATTGCAAAAGTGTTTTTGACAGCCATTGGGGTTTTCATTATATTAATTTAATTAAAATATATTTAAAATATAATTTATTACTAACTGCTTTTTACTTGCATTATATTTGAACTTGAAATTAAACAGTTGCAACAACTGAGGTAAGGGTAGGCAACATATAATTAGAAACACTACCCAGAGCATACCAATGTCAAAAGAAATGTGGAACAGAAGTTTCAATAAATTCAATATGATAAGTAAAAAAATATTTTTAACTAAATTTATCAAAGCAATTATACACAATAAGCAAATAAAATTATTCATCAAATAAAATTATTCAAATATTCTAAATAATTTTTGGATTTATAGTCAGAATAGATGAAATAGAACTTTATTTAGAATAAGATTCAAAGAGAATAATTTCAGCAGATCTAATTAAGATCAACCGTGCAGTCAATCAAAATGTTCATGCACGAGTAAAATTTAATAGGGAATGAAAATTAGATTGTTTCATGTTACTTTATAGCGGTTATATTAAATAATATATTAGACTTTAGTTTATATTCAAACGCAATAGAATTACATATATTACATATTACATTTTGCTTTGAATACTAATTTTCGTATTCACTGTCCCAATGCACCGACAGAAATAAATATTCATTTTATTTGTGTAAATTAATTCAAATAATTCAAACCTACCTGGGGAAGAGACAGTAGAACTCATTTCTTGCACGTGTAACTGGGGTTCACCAACAAGTTCTTGCCGATGGTGCCCCAGTTGTAAATGCACGGGAATAGGCACGTTTGACAACCTCATACCACGCCCCTCACTAGCCGGGCTACGTATAGGGCTCGGTAAATTTCTAATATCCGGTGCACTGCTCGTACAACGTAAATCAGGATTGTCAGAATTTCGGAGTTCATGATTTTGTGTGTCTGGAAGTTGATATCTTTCCTCCTCATCACTCAATTTAGATCTGTTACCCTCTTCATCAATGTGTAGCTTTTTCTCCTCCATTCCAGAGAGTTCAATTTGTAACTTTCGCTCTTCCAAATTAGAGAGTGCTTCAGTTTCGTTGTCACAATGCATTCTCATGTCACTATTATCCAACTTTGAAACATTTAATCCATTTCTACCTTCATTTTGCCATTTTAAGGACATCTCTGCAAAGGAGAAACATAATGTAGATCAATAACTATGAAATTCTTGATTTTCTGAGCCTTGTTCAATATGGCGAGACACTTCCATTAATAACTGGATAGGTGCCCTAAGGCAAATCGTTCCACAACCACTTGCGTCTGGTAAACAACATATAAATGTATCATCCTTCAAACGGAGCACTGCAAACCTTTGTTACAACTGACAATTCATAATGAAGTACACAAACCACTTCACCAGTCCTACTCACTTAAATTAACTAATAATTTTTAAGTACACTTAGGTATTCCTGTACATTGTACGTTTAAGGTAGTAGTCTCGTATTCATTAAAGGTGTATTTTAGAAAGCGCATGCAGCTAGTATCTTACATCATCATGAGCGATATCTGATGTAGACTGGTAGAATGCAGATTGAGGTAGAGCAATCAGACATGTGGAGTTATAGGTCGAGAGTTAAAGCAGTTGGGTCAAATATGCACACTGTCATAGAGGCAGACAGGTCCGTGGAGTGACAAGTCAGTAGTGCAGTGCAGTCTGGCCAAAAGGAATGTAGCACAAAACCCCTGACAGATATATATATAATTATATATGCTTAATGTTTAAGATAATAATAATAATAATAATACATGTAATAATAATAATCATGATGAATAATATTAACTTTTTTTAATGTTTAAGCTGAAATATTAGTGTAGTACAAATTTCAAGATTTTTAATTTATAAAATCATTATCACAAAATTTATTACAAAAACAAAAAATATAATCAAGCATACCTTTTACAAAATGTCTTATCAATTGTTTCCCATAACAAAGTTCCATGAACATACTGCTACAGATACTAAAGTCTAAATATTGATCTAGACAAAATTATGATGAAACACACTTATTCTGAACCTATCGGAGGAACTACATTTATGAACCGCACGACCAGGTTCACCTGTCATATTGAACCAATATAATAACTATAATTATACCATTTAGATAAATACACCAAAAACGTGAAAAATTGCAAAATTCTGATCTTAGGGTAAAATTGAGGACATATCCAAACAGAGAATGACTTTAGAGTTATAATCGAGGACAAGTTGCGAGCTATTTATACATAACAGAGTTCTAAATAAGGAAGCATCATGATTTCAGGAACATGGTTTATATTAATATCAATGTGACAGTAAAGAACCAGGTCATAATAAAAATGCACTTTAATCAGGTTGAAGTTCAAATAGTCAATGCATATTTGGTTTGAAGAAGCTTTGAACATTGACAAATGACCAAACAGATTGCCGACAGACAAATACTTTTTAACTCAAATTAATTTCGATGTTAAAGAAATATTTGAAACATTGAAAAGTCAAATTTGAGAAACAGAGGAGGAACTGATCACAAACGCTCACCTTGTCACTTTATTTATTTACTGCTTTTATTTATCCTCACTACTAGACATTCCCAATGGGCGAGACCCCCAGAAGAGTTTCATCATTTTAGGTTTCAGAGGATACAGGAGGTGTACTCGTTCCAGAGACAGTGGGTACCACTGGTTCTTTTACATTCCAGGTGTATAAGCACCTATACATGGGACTTCGGTTTAAAGTCTCAATCCAAAGACTATTAGTACTTTTAGTTGGTCCGCCCGGGATTCGAACCCACAACCCTGAGATCAGTAGTCTCGTGATCTACCGTCGGAGCTAAGCGGGCTGAAGCCTTGTCAAATCTACAGCAGCTGAGCTTTTTAACTCACACGATATGCAGTGATTTACAGTTTGAACCCATAGTTTTTCAGACCTCATTTAATGCAGCAACAAATCCGCCCATTGCAAGTCTTGACCCAGACTGCATACATAGGTAATAAATATAGCCAGGATTACACCCACGGCTACACTCTGCATTATAAGCACATTTTTATGGAATTTAAAGCCCATAAAAATGGCTGAAAACTGCTTTTATAGCTCTTTAATAATATATTATTTTAGCTCTATTTTTACTGCACAATATAATATACTATGGCATACATAATTGTAACAAAGATACAGATTTCGAAACTACTTTGGTATGAATTTAGAATGATACAACAATATGGAAATATGTTAAGTGTGTGATTTGGATGTGTCTGGGAGATGTTCACAGGCAGATGAAAAATATGTATATTTTGATGTTATATTTGAGTGTTGTCAATGGAAGCAACAGTCTGGATCAAAATAACGGGCCTTCTGTGTCCATAAATACTGGTGTTTAATCCTGAACACATTCTTACATACTTAGAATGAAAATTTTAAGGTTATAAGAACAAAATCTATATTTTGAGGAAACAAGAAAAAACTGTTGGAAAGTACTCATTCAATACTTAAAACAAGCTGTAAATTTCAAATTCAGTTTGGTCAACATTACAAGTTTCGATTTTCATGAAAATAAGCTCATAAGAAGCGCTGAGTGAAACTGATTATAAATATGTATCAGTCTTATCAGGTTGCAAGTATTAATTACGACCATCTCATTCTAAGCCAGTGATATAATGATTTTTGTTCGAAATATTTTCCAGTTACGGCACGTACATTGAGCCAGACAAGACATGGTGTCAGAAAAAACGTCAGCCATTGTATGATGCACACCTATAAACATTATGCAGCCTCATAAGACTTTCTGTTGTATTCTCTAAAGCATTTCTTTGATAAACAACATAATAAATTCCATCTATATTCAGTGAATAATACAACAGGGGTATAATAACTAATGTGACACTGATAGTAGATGTAGGCCGCAGTCTCTCAGACAGGACGGAATATACAATTATACTATTATTATCCTGTACAGACAAAAGCTTGTACACCGCAATCAATCATTTGAGAGAACAATATCTTGGCATGCCAATCGAAATATTGGATATTTCATATAAATAGTAAAATGATAACGAAGCAAATTAAAGAAATACAATGTATGATTAATGTTGAATTTAATGAACTCCGAGACTTTTGAAAAACAAGAGGGCCATGATGGCCCTGTATCGCTCACCTGTGTACACTCGCCCTAAAAAGACTACTAGGAGATGCTACACACCAAATATGTAAGCTAATTTGACCCCCAGGGTCATTATTTGAGCAAACTTGGTATTAGTCAAATGTGCCCCCTGGAGTGTAAACAAGGATTTTCTAAGATTTGACCGGATGACCTAGTTTTTGACCCCACGTGACCTATATTCGAACTTGACCTAGATATCACTGAGACAAACATTCTGACCAAGTTTCATGAAGATCAAGCTTCAAATGTGCCCTCTAGAGTGTAAACAAGGATTTTCTAAGATTTGACCCTGTGACCTAGTGTTTGACCCCACGTGACCCATATTCAAACTTGACCTATATATCACTAAGACAAACATTCTGACCAAGTTTCATGAAGATCAAGCTTCAAATGTGACCTCTAGAGTGTAAACAAGGATTTTCTAAGATTTGACCCTGTGACCTAGTGTTTGACCCCACATGACCCATATTCAAACTTGACCTATATATCACTGAGACAAACATTCTGACCAAGTTTCATGAAGATCAAGCTTCAAATGTGCCCTCTAGAGTGTTAACAAGGATTTTCTAAGATTTGACCCTGTGACCTAGTGTTTGACCCCACGTGACCCATATTCAAACTTGACCTATATATCACTGAGACAAACATTCTGACCAAGTTTCATGAAGATCAAGCTTCAAATGTGCCCCCTGGAGTGTAAACAAGGATTTTCTAAGATTTGACCGGATGACCTAGTTTTTGACCCCACGTGACCTATATTCGAACTTGACCTAGATATCATTGATACAAACATTCTGACCAAGTTTCATGAATATCAAGCTTCAAATGTGACCTCTAGAGTGTTAACAAGGATTTTCTAAGATTTGACCCGGTGACCTAGTTTTTGACCTCACGTGACCCATATTCAAACTTGACCTATATATGACTGAGACAAACATTCTGACCAAGTTTCATGAAGATCAAGCTTCAAATGTGCCCCCTGGAGTGTAAACAAGGATTTTCTAAGATATGACCGGATGACCTAGTTTTTGACCCCACGTGACCTATATTCGAACTTGACCTAGATATCATTGATACAAACATTCTGACCAAGTTTCATGAAGATCAAGCTTCAAATGTGACCTCTAGAGTGTAAACAAGAATTTTCTAAGATTTGACCTGGTGACCTAGTTTTTGACCCCACATGACCCATATACGAACTTGACCTAGATATCATTGAGACAAACATTCTGACCAAGTTTCATGAAGATCAAGCTTCAAATGTGACCTCTAGAGTGTAACCAAGGATTTTCTAAGATTTGACCCGGTGACCTAGTTTTTGACCTCACGTGACCCACATTCAAACTTGACCTATATATCACTGAGACAAACATTCTGACCAAGTTTCATGAAGATCAAGCTTCAAATGTGCCCCCTGGAGTGTAAACAAGGATTTTCTAAGATTTGACCGGATGACCTAGTTTTTGACCCCACGTGACCTATATTCGAACTTGACCTAGATATCATTGATACAAACATTCTGACCAAGTTTCATGAAGATCAAGCTTCAAATGTGACCTCTAGAGTGTAAACAAGAATTTTCTAAGATTTGACCTGGTGACCTAGTTTTTGACCCCACATGACCCATATACGAACTTGACCTAGATATCATTGAGACAAACATTCTGACCAAGTTTCATGAAGATTGAGTCCAAAATGTGACCTCTAGAGTGTAAACAAACTAATTGTGAACGGACGACGGACGACGGACGACGGACGACGTACGACGGACATCCATCGATCCTAATAGCTCACCATGACCACTTCGTGGTCAGGTGAGCTAAAAATAAGAGGAAATCAGACAGGGAAGGCAGCACTCAACTTAGCCAGCTGAGCGCAAAAAACAGCAACACCACAACCACACGGAGCAATGCCCACACACTACCGGATGATATATTTAGGATACACTTTTATACAATTATAGAAACAGCTAAAGGGTCAGCCATTTGCCGGGACTACAGGAAAAAGTTGAAGGACCTATGAAGGATGCTGCACATGTACATCCGGCCATCTTAAAAGCTCACTTATAACAACAAGAAGACGCGACACTGCGGTCAGCAAAATTACAAAACAAGTATGATCATACTGTAAAATAACTAATTCTAATGGGGATTTAAATTTCATGGATATCATGGTTCGCCTTTAACCATGAAATCAAATCCCTTTGAACAATAGTTTTTAAACTTGTATTTATTACCTCAAATGCAAAATCCACAAATTAATGTCCCATCGAAATGCTCTTTTTACCAAAACCACGAAATTTCATCCCATCAAAATTTTATAGTACACAATTACAACAACTAAAGTTCAGTGCATTATAATTGCTTCATATCAACAAATTTAATTATTTACTAGCCTTCTTACATTATCAGTTTTTACAGGTGATTGCCTCAACCTAAATGTAGAAAGTTGTCAACAAAAATAGATTTATACTGGACAAACCATTTGTAACCATTAATACATTAATGAAAATATTGTAAATATAGTTGAAGAGTTATGACTACAATTAGAAAGTGACACAGTTAGCGCAGAAAGTGTCAGACTATTACTCACTGCTAATGTTTGCTGATGATACCTACGTAGCTCGCATTGTGGCATACATACACAGAATATAGGTAATATACCCGGTAGATTATTACTACAACTGAGGGTTTGTAACTCACATACTGTCCAACATAACACAGTTAAGTTCATACAGTGATGCATGCTTGCATCATAACCCACCAGACAAAGAGTGCATAAAAGTCTCATTGGTAATACTGTAAAATCATTTAATTTGATGAGACGAAATTTCGTGGTTTTGGTAAAAAAGACAATTTCAATGGGACATTAATACATGGGTTTAGCATTTCAGGTAACAAATACAGGAGTCAAAATTATTGTTTGATGGAATTTGACCTTGATGCTGCAGATGAACCGCAAAATCAACGAAATTTAACCCCCATGAAAATTAATGATTTTTAAGTAGCAAAGAATGAAAGAGAGAGAGAGAGAGTGAGTGTGAGTGAGCACAATGCTTATAACATCTACAGAAAGTAAAATTATAAATGCAGTAAGCAATGTTGCGAAGAACTAACCAGGTACCTATTACAGACACAATCGGGCAGTGGAAATGGAGACGGATTGGGAAAACTTTCAGAAGAGCCACGAACAACATCGCCAAGCATGCTTTAGACAGAAATCCACAAGGCAGCAGAAGAAGAGGCAGACCAAACATGACATGGAGAGGAACGCTTGACAGAGAGCTCCAAAAGTCCAGGATATTGTGGAGAGAGGCCAAGCAGACGGCAGAAGATCCTGTCAAATGGCTAGCTGTGGTGGCTGCCCTATGTCCCAGCCAGGATGAAGAGGAGAGAGGCCAAGCAGAAGGTATAAGATCGTGTCAAATGGCAAGCTATGGTGACGGCCCTATGTCCCAGGGATGAAGAGGACTAAGTAATAAGTAAAGCAATGTTGTGACTCATTGAATAATTAGACAGACTCAGACATAATGTTGTGTCACTGCAATTAAAACACTTAAAACAATAACTCTATGGGTCATGGAACATTGACATTCAACCTAAGTCATATAAAGTTAAAGTTTAGTGCTCATAAAGGTATTTACAAAGCACCTTAGTTGAACGTGTGTGTCTTGGTAACTCAACATTAACATTTTTTATAATCTAAATCGCACAATGGCTTTCAAATGAACTGATGGCATTCAGTAAAAGCTTATGCCCCAGTGGAAGCCTTGTCCATAACAAATAAACAAGTCATTCAGGGGCCATAATTCTGTTGAAAAGGTTGAAATGGCTTTGACAATGTATTGTGTTTGTGACGGTTAGTTAAAAAGTATGTCATTGGTTTTATAGCAGTGCCTTGATGGACCTAAAAAATATTTGAATTTCAACATTTTGTAACGGACGAACGAACAAAGAGACGAACGGACAGGACAATCGATGTCTACCTTCTGCATCAGTAGATGCTGGGGCATAAAAATATTCATGATCAGGCTTCCAGACATGTTCTATTTGTCCATATTTTGTGCTTTGAATGACAATACAATATAGGGTATGATAAGTATCAGCATCCAGAAATAGATACAGACTTGCACAAACAGACTTTGTCATAACTTGTTCAATCCATTACTGGTAAGATAGGCAGAGTGATCAAGACCCGATTTTCCAGACAGTTAAAATTCAGGCTTAAAGCAAGTCTGTCTAATATACCCTATGTTTAGAAAGACAACTCCTGTATCTACTCTTTTCTCATGAAATTATTTCCCTTTGTACCCTCAAAAATAGGTTATCAAGCCCAAAATAAAATCTAGCGAAAATTGAAAAATGTTATGCTATTCAATTGAAAAATATATTATCTAGTTGGGTGGCCAAACTAGCTTAAAACCTAAAGGTAAGGTTACTTCTATAACTGTAATGACTGTGTGCTATATACATTGTAGCGGTCTGGAGTCTAAAACATCAATTTATTATATCATACCACACAAATTTCCTCAGTCTATATTCCCTATAAACACATTTTGTTACATCGATTTTGAAAACTGCCATTTACTTTTATTATAAATACAAATAATTGTGAGTAATAAAATGTTGTCAGCAAATACATGCCCTAGTTACGTCAAATTTCATTCTAAGGCCGATAAAATATTGAATTAGACAAATGGTACATTCTCGCACATTCTCCGCACATGCTTATCATCTGCATACTGACAAGTAATTTTTATACTTGCATGAAAAATTTTGGCAGCCAGTTTGAACTTTATAATTCAGATCTGGAGGTATTTGTGGTACATATCAAATGTTAAACTTAATGAACGTGATATAAATATCTGAAGAATTTTTGTATAGATTTAGAGTGACATGGTTTTATTTAGATTATTGAAACTTAACGCACAATTAGACCAACATAAGAGCCTGTCAGAGAGGTGAACTAAAACTGAACTAAGACTGAACTAAGACACCCATAATGACAAGGTCAAATATGACATTAATTTGTTTATTGATTATTAACTAATTAACTATGAAAACTCCACACATGTCATAATTTCCATACAGAATATTGCGAGGTGCACCAAAATTGTGCACTGACTTACTATATCATGTAAGCTTAGTGTGAACAAAGAAACATACCTTTTATAGAATTCGGATAACCGTCTGTAATTGTATTTGATAATGGGCGGCCATTTTGAACATTGTCTGATGGAGGTGGATCACTTAATTCATCTTTCATTGTGCAGTATTTTTCTGAAAATATAGAAAGGGAATAATTATATATACATCTTTCTATCCAAAAGGGGTAGACACTTCTTTAGACTATTTTGGTAACTCAGGTCTTGACAGAAAAGAAGCCTATTTTTTTTAACAAACCAGCAACTGGTCCTTTAAGGCTGGCTTTCACAGATCCTCTTGATTTCCACTGGCTTCGGGTCAGACGACCAGCATTAGTGTTGAGCCCTGCTTTACAAGCAACAAGCAAACGGTCCCCTGAGACTTGTATGGCATCCAATTATAAACACAGTGGCACCATACTAAATGAACATCGTAATAATCCAGAAACTCATTCCTGCTGGTAAGAAGCTTGTACTGTTCTGATATGGCTACGGAGGAACTAAATAAAAGCCGGTATATTAAATACCAAGACACATTCCCTGTAGGGCTGTAACGGTATACCGCGGTTCATGAAAGACCGCGGACTTCAGTCAAGAAACGGTACAAGAGTTACAAATTTCGGTACGGTTCGGTATAAGCTTTTTTATTAGCAAAATGATATTCAGAGAACGAAAATGTCTGAAAGCCATTGGTGGCACAATAACTGCCCACTGTAGTCTTATTCGTGTGAATTTATTATGTTATTAAAATGAAACACAGCCTTTTGCAACACATATTACAACTGTACATAAAATAATACCTTCGTTTTATTTTCCGAAATGCCAAAACTTTAAAAAGTCATTATCTCCCTTTTTTCTTTCATTAAGTTATTCCGATGGATACTATAAAATACATCTAACAGTTGACTTAGTAACACAACGGTATAATCAGGCAACAGAACAAAGTCAACTGAACAGTTCAGACAATCACCTCACCACAATCATTTAAAATATTAATTTACAATAAAACTCAATGTACCATGACACACATATTGCAATGCAATAAATTTTACACTGCACCGAATGTGCATCATTTAGAGCATGCAGACATAAATTTGGAATCAAGCAATAGAAACTGAGATACCAAGCAATGGCAATCAGCAACCTATCACCATGACGCTACATTCACAAACCTTCACAAACTGTACCTGATAACATCCTAGCTAAAAATATTCACCATCTGCACAGGTAATGCTAAATTTAATTTCAAAACAATTTATGTTTCCTCCCGTTCTTAATTTAGAAATTCCACACACCGTCAAGTTGGACTCCAGAGTTTGTAAACTTATGCAACAATTTCCAGCTACCAGTTTCGATATTTATCCCATATCACAAAATATACAATTGTCATCCATTATTTATATTACCTCCATTCTCAATTTAGAAATTCCACACAATGTCAAGATGTAATTAGTAAACTGGGGCAACAATTTCAAGCCCAAGACGACAAAAACACAGGCTCATTACCTTCTTTAAAATGAAAACTAATCTTAGTCCTAACTATTTATCGTCCCTAATCCCTATTGCACCGGAACCTAGGTATAACCTACGAAATTCTGAGGACATCTGTGGTATTCCTGCTAGAACATCCCTGTACTTTAATTCATTCTTGCCCTTAGTAATCAGAGAATGGAATGACTTAAGCCCTACTCTTCGTAACTCTGTAACTCTATCAAGTTTCAAGCACAATCTAAATAAAGATAAAAAACAAACTCCAAGATATTTCTATGAAGGAACAAGAAAACTACAGATCTTACATACACGTATTCGTACCAAATGCAGCTCGCTAAATCACCATCTCTTCCTAAAAAATATCTCCGACAGTCCTTTGTGTGATTGTGGCATGGTAGAAAGTACACACCACTACTTCTTTGAGTGTAGACTTCACGAAGGTCCTCGTAACTCTCTCTTACAAAACCTGCAAGTCTTCCAAGTGGACTTAGATACCCTACTCTTTGGCAACCCACTCCTATCAGATAATGACAACTCGACAATCTTTAACCATGTGCAGACCTTTATATCCAATAGCAAAAGATTCTGATACTAACTCTGGAGAAAATAGTACAACCTTCTTTCAAATTCTCTCTCTTCCTTCTCTTTATCTTTCCTAAATGCCTGTCTATTTTATTTACACAATATATTCTATTTCTCGCGGTAAAGTCATATTTCATTCATGTACCTCCAACATTCTCTAATAACTCAATCTACTCTTCTTGCAATCTTATTATTATTCCTAGTATTATTTGTTTATTTACTTTCAACCCCTTTGTTAACTTTATAATTACAGGCAAATTACAAACTAATAGTTAGTCTATAAAGGAAAAGAACTTAAATAAGACTTAGTCTTTCGTTCCAATCCTTTCCGATATTTAAAATGTTGTTGTAATTATTTGTTGTTAAATGTGTATATTGATGTAAATATTGTGAATAAATATGTTTAAACTAACAATTTCAAGCTACCAGTATGGCAGTTTTACTATGGCAGTTTCGATATTTATCCCATATCACAAAATATACCAGTCATATAGATTTATAAATATTACCTCCTTTCTCAATTTAGAAATTCCACACAATTTCAAAATGGAATTAGTAAACTGGGGCAACAATTTCAAGTAACTTGTATGGTAGTTTCGATATTTATCCCAATGTAACAAAATATACAGCAGTCATACAAATTATGTAATATCACCTTTTCTCATTTTAGAAATTTCACTGAATGTCAAGACAAAACAGTTATATGGTAAACTAAGGTAACAATTTGAAGCTCTTTTAAGAAAGTTTCAATAATTTTATCCCATGAAACAAAATTAACCACAGTTGTACAAAATTATGTTACCTTTATCTCCGTTCTCAATTTAGAAATTCCATTCACTGTCAAGACTCATGAGTTAGTAAACTCGGGCAACAAACTGAAAGCAGCGACCATTATGGCAGTTTCAATATATTTATCCGAGGTTACAAAATATACTATGATCGTACACTGGCTAGACAGACAGTTATAGAAGCAATATATCGTATCACACAAGACCACTTTGTAACTCAGCATTATTTTTTTTCACCTACTTACACATTTCTCATAATCCAATTCCAATATCCAAGACAAAAACACTGAAATTCCCAAGTTTTAAAGATTTAATCAGTACAGTATCATAAAGACTGATTTGAGAATGTCAATGAATGATCAGGTACGGTAAGTCACTTGTTCAGGAATAACAGCTGGGATCCATGTGACAACATGTCATAACTATGCTAGAACAAATAGAGAAGATTGCAGACAGAGAAACAATTACCCCCCCCCCCCCCCTCTCTCGCCCTTTCCCCAACATTTTTCTACGACATTTAACCCGTAGGTAAGTTGCATTATGAATACGTTTGAATTGTTGCCTGTTTTATAGAATAGAAAAGAATAAAATTTATTGTCAATTTAAGGTCCTCTAAGGCAATACAATAACAATATCTTGGTATACAAATTTCGAAAAGTCAATATTTCTAACCCAACCAAATTGACAGAAAATGTATCAAAATAATTATTAAATAAATAACTTTTAAAATATTCAATCCCTGCATGCAAGTCATAAAACCATTAATTTTGTAACATGTATTACGGCTTCATTTAATTCTAACACTATACAGCCACTCCCAGGTACATAAACATAGTTTATATGAATCCAGCATACCGACAGATGTTTCCAAATGGTGCAATCATTGTAAAATATGCATCGACTAATGTACATCAAGCAACAATCAGTCTACGGCCTTCCTTTGAACAGTAAAAATAAACCATAGATCAATGGTCTTACAATAATGAGAGACATAAAGAATCTCTTCAGCAGCTTAGGAATGTGAGGAATCAAACAGTCGTCTGAAGTCATTGACAGCTACAGCCTGTTCAAAATTAAATGATAACGGTGGCAAACATAAGGTCCACCAGGTAAATTATGTTTATCTAGGTTTAACTTGGTGTTACTGACTTGAAGGTAGCCTCAGCTATTCTTTCGAATAGGAAAGTTCCCTCATTAGTATTACTTAAAGAATCAACAGTAGCTTTTAATGTGAATTGTGTATTTTAAGTCTCTACTTACAGACAGCTAGCTAGATATTGTGCAACTTTAAATACTGACACTTTTCTAATCACAAATAAGTCTTAACTCTGGTACTTATTTTAAGTATATCAAAGAGCATTGAACCTTTTTTAAACCTTGCAAATGAACTGCATTTAATATAATGTTGGGCATCATTACCATATTTATATAATCCGACATGTTTCAACACATATATCCCACCCACTCTTCAATTAAATATACTAGAAAAAATGTTCAGTTCCTTTTACTTTAAACTAGACTTAATCAACAATATTTTAATAGTTCTACAATTTTTCAGTGACATTATTTTTTAGCTGATCAGCTGAAAATGACATTGCTCAAAAGAAAATTGACATCGCGCAAAAAAAAATTGGCTATCATCAAAGAAAATTGTTTGCTCATTAAATATATGAAGATTCTTTAATAAATTAACTTTAGCTAACCAAAACACATGTATGAAATTAATTATTAATATCAGCTAATTAAGAAATTCTTTGTCCTGATTCAGCAAAATCAGACATGAAAACCCTAAAATATCCATGTTTAAATATAGCCTGGCATTAAACGACAACCATTACCTTCATCAAAAGAGAAACACAAGTAGAGCACAACCATATGGAAATGCTTTTCCTCAAATTTTCATGTCTGCACACACAAAGTATTTTTCCTGAGAACGAACAATTATAAATATACAACTCTTTCAGCAATAAATATATATCAAACTATACCAAAAGAACTAGAAAATGAATCCAGAAACATTTTGATTTGAACGATAGCATCCCTCCTCCTTTTTCAAGGTCCTGCTCATGAATCACATAAATGGCCTCTTGTGTAATAAATAAGAAATTTGTACAACATTCACATATTTTTCACTGTTTTCATTATATTTTAAATGTAATTATCATTTTAGCAACACCCTTTCAATAACTTCCAATTTCATCATCAGAGGTTGGAGGATAAAAGTGAATAATTATTTACCTCAAATTTGTCGAAAGATTATACTTTTATTTCTACACTCGGGAGTCAGATTTCTGCACTGTGCAGTACAAATTATGTATTCAGGACGCATACATATAATAAATAATACAACCTTGTAACATATGACATCATTAGTTCATTGACATCATTCTCGTTAATCATTGTAGCTAAAATCTAGACCAAATCATATCTGCGGCCATAATCCTCTTATAAGACTTACATAAATCATAGAACTGATCCGTAAATGATTTAAATGTAAGCCAATAAGCTCTCTGCATGATAAATGCATTATATGCTCATGAAATACATGAAGATGAATCATATTCCATTTCTGTTTTTTCCGTTTTACGGAAAGCTTTGAAGGACATCACCATAAGTAAACAACAATATAATTGAGTGTAACCATCATCACACCTTGGATGAATAGAAAGGTTTATATCTAAAAGGACATCTAACAATATTAAACAAAGAATTTCCCTGAAATTTTAAAACTTAAAGAAAATATAATCTAAAATCATTTTATTTTCATTTACAATTCAGCTAAATTAAATAATCTCCAAGTGAAAAAGAATTTTATAATAACAATTATTAATTACCTGTACAACTGCATACATTAAGAACAATTCAAGCATTAAATGGTTTAATTTACTGCAAGCTATGTATGGTACAATGAGTTAAATGCATATTACATTTATATTTTGAAAGTTTATAAAAACTGTCCTTGCACATTTTAAAACCACGACATCCGTTTCCGCGACAAAATCACGCGACCAACAAGAGAATTACCTAATTTGTCAGAAATAACGTTTGCATGAGTATTTGTCAGGAAGCCATATATAATAATGTACATCTATGTCAACAATTACAAACATGAATTCATGACTGAACAAGACAGACCATACCAAGAAATGCATTTGACAACAATGAAATTTTACAATAATTCACCATACTAGCTTAATTGTTTCTTTTATATTAACTGTCCAGCATGGACCTCAATTATGATGACATCATGTTTATTAAGATCATGCTTCGAGTATATGACATAATCGCTAAGATTTCATGTTTAACTAATCCATGAATAGACCACTTTGTTGGTGGGCTGTTGGGTTGGAAGTCCAAGTAGTCTTAAATTTGTTGGATATCTCCTGTTGTTTTAGTTCATAAGAAAGATGGAAAAAAAACAGATTTAGCATAGACTACAGAAATGTATATGCCTGTTATTGAGACTTTTTTGAACCACTTACTTTATAATAATGCGTTTAGTTAAACTATATTTAACCCTTGGAAGTAAAGGTCTGTCTAATAAGCCTTGGAAGTAAAGGGCTGTCTAATAAACCTTGGAAGTAAAGGTCTGTCTAAAAAAACATCATTGTTAAACAAACAGAAACCCACGAAATTTAAAAGCTTGTGCACTATGTGGCAGCAAAAACCAAGGCCAGTTAAGGCATAAACTGGTTTCACATATATCCAGGCAGACCAAAAAAACTAATTTAGACTGATTCAATATGAAATTTATGCAGTGGCAATGGTTGAAATAAATAAGATATATTATTATTTTCATTGGATTCAATAATGACATGATTCAGTGTCAACAAATACAATGTGAAACTAAATATTTGCGTTTAATTTAATATTAGTACCCTAAAATCTGGGACGCAAAAATCTTCTTCAAATTCATTACCAATGAAAAACGTATCCAGTTTTTGGGTTAAGTGTACTTTAAACAAGGTTTTAGGAAAAAAGTTTTATCAAGGACAGTATTTATAAAAAAATTCCTTTCATAACAGATGAATTTTTTTAACAAAAATTAGACCAAATAATTATAATCCAACCATTATATAAAGGAAGACGTTTATATATAGTATGCCAGCAGCTTTAGTATACTAAACTGAATATTTTATAGAACACACCCACTGATGTTATCAAACTTTAAAAGATCATCATGAACGGGATGACAATTTCAATGTGGTCTCAGAAAAGCTATGAAATAAAAATGTACTTAAATCAATATTTTCAGTTTGAAAGTATATGTACTTTAAAATTGATATAATATTTCAGACACCAATTCTCATACAACATAACTCACTCAACGAAAATCCTGAATCACGTTTGTACATATCTACATTGACTTGAGTCTGTGTAATTTTCTCCACTCGTCACATTAAACCTCAAAACACATAGTAAATGAGCTGTTTTATTATAAGATGACAGAGTTTAATCAACCTTGCAGGTCACATTGACACAGACAGTATAAAACTAATCAATGGTTGCTTAGTGCTTCAATTAATACAATTTGTATACAAATACGAAAATTTATTTTGCATAAAGCATAATACAATGCTTATTAAATAACAAAATATGTATGAATAACGGAGATGAAAAACATGAGATTTCAGCAGACAAAATAAAAATATGTAATATATGTATCGCATGTTCTAATCCTACTAGCCTTGCATTTCAAAATACACATGAAAAAAATAAATTACAAGTAATAAATATTTTAGAGTTTAAATTTACATATTCATTACTAAATTTGTGAAGGGTTAATTTGACATAAAAATGTTTGTCTCCCACAAAGATCCATTGAACTCTTTAACTCTTTCAAAGATCATCCAACCTTAAATTCACTACAATATGCTCAACTAGGCCTGGTACCAACTAAGCTTCATTGAGTTTCACTAAAATCAGACCAGTGGTCTATCAGGAGATCAAGCACAGACAAACTTTATAACAAACACACTCTAACCCGGACCATCGGCCGGACCATCGGGTTACAATTCCAGTATACTAAACCCACTAAGTGGAGGGCGTGGCTAACTTGCAGAGCAATGGTTCAGTGACAATACACAATGTGATCAATGAGTCATGGGTGTAGTGACCCAAGGATAACGAGAAAGGTGGGGAAATTTGGTATTAGCCACATAGGTAGAAAAATCTATAGACCAATCCAGTCAATGTTTCAAGGGCTCAGTCGCCTCAGTGCAAAACTATGGTATGTGCCTATATATTGATATAGTTACCATAGTTGTGCACTGAGCCCTCGGTTTGTAAACATCATATTCATTATCCTGGGAGCACTATATGAATTATATATATGACTTATAAGACAAAGTATAACTGTTCTACTTTATTGACACCATTATAATGTATTAGTCACTTACAATAAATCACTACAAAGTTTGCTATCTGCAGACATAATCAATGGATGTGTGGGTGTACATCTTCTATATAGAAACGCCCTACAAACACACACGCTTGATGTTTAATATCTTGTTTCATTTCAAAATTAGCAGCCGTATGTATGTACAAAATGTACCAAGGCCCGCATGCACATCAGTCAGTATTTTATACGTTGTGCATAAATTATGCAGATTTATGTACACAACAAGCATGATGTAAACAAACAAATAAACAGAGTAAGACAGACGGTTGCCCTGGTGAATGTAGGTTAATTTTACACTTTCATACAAGCCAGACATCTATACATGATGAGGCTTAATGCAGGGAAAGTCAAATGGTGTTTTACCACAATGTGTGTGGGCACCAAAGGGAGGTAACCCTACGCCCTACATCAGAATTATTTATTCTCATATCACGCGGCCACGAGGCCGCCACCACTGACAGGGACGACTGGGTGAACCCAACTTGGTTGCCGCCGTAATGTCTTTACTTTTACTATAAAATAATTATTCACATAAGTATTAGTTTAAGTCATATTGAAGATTTTTCAGTTTGTTTCTAAATTTAAGTTCAGCGTAGTGTCTCAACAATTTTTCAGTTATGCAGGACCTACAGTGGCATTATCACCTAACAAGTTTTCCTGGGTTATTTTCCAAACAGTTATACTTATCCTTCCACAAGGAATCAACAACTTCAGCACATGAGGAGCAAAATCAAAATTGCTGTCAAATTTTCATGGAAGGGAATCAAACCTGGATCCCTGAATAACAAATCAAGGGAACCAAGCACAGACTCACAGCTCTAGATTATTTAGGCATGATATAAATAAGCATAACTAATCGAAATATTCGGGCATAAAATAAGTATAACAAATCTTATATTCGGGCATGAATAAATATAACAAATCGTATATTCGGGCATGAATAAATATAACAAATCTTATATTCGGGCATAAATAAATATAATAAATCTTATATTCGGGCATAAATAAATATAACAAATCTAAATATTCGGGCATAAATAAATATAACAAATCTAATATAGGTTAATATGACTTGACACCTTTTTTCCCTAATTCTATTACATGTGACATAACAATCGAACTGCTAAGTCATGTTTGGTCTAGATCATGTAGGTTCCTTACAGAGAATTAATGTTAAGTCTTGGATTCACTGATAAAATGACAAATAAGGCCAAATCAATAATTACCACATATATATATTGACTTAAATCATACATTCAGACAGCTTTATATCATTTATCTTTTTATTGAACATCAGTGACAATGGGAGGTAATTTTCCTACACGTAAACATACAATATCACACGTCTAATGGGAACAATGTTATAGCTTTTTTGGTAGCTTTTCAAATGCAAAATAACTTTTTGGGGTTTCTTCAAATTTATGCAAAATAACTTTTTGTTGACGTTCAAATACAAAATAAAATAACGTAAGTATAGATCGAAAATGAGTGTTGAGTCATGACTTTACTTAAGTTTATATAGTGAATACCCAAAGGTTAGAGCTCGATCTATACTCAATACAACCAGGGGTCAATCATATCTTATAATGAAGGGAGGACTCTGCCGAGTGTCAAAAGCTTCTGACCATTTTGATTATAAAATGAGTGTTGGACAGTCATATCCTATTGTGAAGGGAGGACTCTGCCGAGTGTCAAATGCTTCAGATAATTTTGATTAAAAACTGAGTGTTTATTGGACTACGGTACTATGTTACAAGAATGGTATTATAACAGTATTATCAAGCTGAGTCAATGGCCCTCTGAATCATCGTGTTTGAACATATTAAGTGTTCTATCCACCTACAGACCTAGCTACCACAAACCACAAGGTTCATATCAATACCAGATCTCTGCATACATTACTGGTAATACAGGGTTATATCCTGTTCCACCATACACATTGCCTTAACTAGAAGTCAGCTATAGCTTGGCGAATTTGACACGAACCTGACCTTTATGCATGAATATGTTACAAGGTTCTTGCTTCGAATATATTAATTTTCGCAAGCAAATCGTGCAATATCGGTATGTCTTTGTCACTGTCTCCCCCACTATGAAAACATACAACCGAGGTTATAAATACAGGCAATATATCGACTGTTAAATCATGCTAATCAAAAATTCAGGATTGAGTCAAATTCACCAAGCTATACACTTGGTCCAATTTATTAAAAAACAATAAGACGATACACTAGACATTTTAAGCATTGCAAACCCATTGAACTCCGCTTCAAGATAATCCAACCATAATCTAAAATGTATGTCACTCCCTTTTTCTCCGAAAACAATGATTTCGAGATTAACAAAACAATGGAATACCAGGTAAATACATTCTGTTCAAAGTTAAATGTTAATGTTTATAAATATTGGCTTGTCTTTCAGGTAAACTATGTTTATCTAGGTTTAACTGGGTGCAACTGATTAATTTGTAATCCTTGCTATATTTTTTTCGAATGGGATAGTTCCCTTATTAGTATTACTTATTGAATAGACAGTAAACAGGATAATGACATATACATGGTGCATATAATTATTTTATGGTAAATATGGATAGCACATTTTGTTTATATACTGTAAAATCATTAATTTTCGTGGGGGATTAAATTTCGTGGATTTCGTGGTTCACCTCAACCACGAACTTAAATCCCAACGAAAATTGATTTGACCCTTGTATTTTACCTGAAATGCAAAATCCACGAATTCAAGTCCCAACGAAATTGTCTTTTTAACCAAAACCACGAAATTTCGTCCCAACGAAATTAAATGATTTTACAGTATTCCAAGGGCATACAAATACAGGATATTGTCTCTTGGTTTACTTAGGGTTAAGATTGGTAGTAACATTTTTTTAACAAAATCTTGACATACGTATTAATACAGGATATTGCCACATGGTGCGCTTAACGTAATAAATATGATTATTGTATAAAGTGGGTGCATGCAGACAAGCGTTAAGGTTTCGGTTCTGAGCACGATGGCAAGCTGAAAGAATCCCCTAAAATATCCAAAACCCAAGTTATAGAAATCTTCCTGCTTTGATATCCTTATGGGATACTGGGATAGGCAAATTATGTCAACATTCTATAAATATAATATGACCACCAGCTAGGTAGTATATTAAAGCAAGAATTAATGTTTGCCAAAAATCTGTCTGCAACAAAAAAAGTCTTAATGAAAAAAGTATATTGGCAACTCACAGGGTTCAATTCAGGACAATTAAGCAAAGTGCGTGGTTTGAATATAAGATCCTGGGCGTGCATTGAACTTTTAAAGGAAGGACAATTAGCTAGTTGACAAACATGATCAGTCTGCCTGCGTTGCTCGGGTGTTTAAAACCTTTGCCGCTTATGATCTGGTGATCTGGGTTCAAATCCGAGTGGAGGCATTCATTATGGCTGCCGATATTTCAGCAGAAAGCTGACTTGCAAAATAAAGGCAATATTCGGCATTAAAGAAAACAATTTTAGACGTTGATATCATCACATGACTTTTGTACAAAACTTGTAACTGGCAGAACAATACATACTCCCCACTTAATACAACCTATAAATTCTGATGCATAATGTTTAACCTATTAAAATGTTCCAACCTATTTATCACTTTCTACAGAAATGTTAATTGCATTTTAGTATGAAATTAATTCAGTCTGAAAATAGATTCAAGGATTTGACATAATTTCAACAATCAACTTTTTGCACCTTGTTGAAACAAAAATGAGACACATAATGTTAACACAACTGCAAAACTGTCCTACATTTTAATTCTACTTTTGTCTCAAATTTGTAATAAAATATAGCTTAATATTGTACCCAAGCACATTTAAAGCATTAAGATTTTCAAGATTAGAAATTTATTAAAAAGTACTAAAAAATATGTTTTTATTTTTATGTTTTTTTTTTTTTTATGTTTTTTACTCTATATAGTTTATTGAAGTTAGTTTATTGAGCACAATGTCTCAACAAGTTTTCCTTGAAATATAACAGCAACTTGCGAAAGTCAATCACCATAGTTGTCATATTTTCATGGAATGGAGATTCAAACCTGGATAAGACAATAAGGAAAACATGGAAACTTGTCAAAACCTTGAACCCGTTTCATCTGAAATATGTAAGAAGCTTGTGACCTCCCCCCCCCCCCCAGACGTCTGAATACAAACTCAGTGACCCTCTAGTATCTAGTAACTGATCAATATACAATCTTCTCGGGAATGTTGAAATGTTCACTTTTTTATGCATTTATATTGCTAATTAGTCTGTTCATAGAAAGCTTTTGTCTCAACTTCCTGTTCAAAACCTAAGACAGAGTTTTTCAGACATTTTTTTATCTAAATTTTTTTTTTAATTGTTCGAGACTTCACTGTTAAGGGGAGCCTAGAATAGGGGCGGGAATGGTTGCCAAAGAAAATTCCATGATTTTCACTTCATTTATTTCTCTTGTTACTGAATAAACATCTAAGACATTTTGTCCATGATCCAAAACTTGCACAGACAAAACCCAGTAAATACCAGGACATTTTTACCTATATTATGCATCCACAAACAGAAACTAAGGCGTAACCATGGTAATATTTCAGAATGATGTAATTCTTACATCATATGCACTGACAGAAAATGATTCACATACGGGCTTTAAAACTAAATGTTCTGAGCGTGCCATAGAGTATTTCCCATACGAGTAAAATTTAATTAGCATAAATATATGATTATGCAAATATTACATAATATTTACATCAGTCAACTAAACAACAATGTAACATGTAAGTATCATTTAATATACATTAAACCCTTATTTTACATCATTTGGTCTGCATGAAATAGCTAAAATTCGTATGGGAGCAAATAATAATTTTGGAGAAATATAATAATAATAATAATAATAACGTCTTTATTTTCGGTGGATAACATAATTGGTGAACCAATTTTCATTATGGTCCACAACAATAATACAAATGAACAAGTATATACAAAGAAAATATTTACAACAATACATATTTCAAATTACACTATTGCTAGTGTACATATTGACACCTAAATCAGATGTTTAGGTGTACTTCAGTCATTGTATATTATGTAACAACACTTTTGTTATCATAAAGTAAAATCATCACTAAAATGTATATGTAATAACAGATTTGTTATTATATCGACAGTAACTATGAAGTACCAGTAAATTTCCACTTTAAATAGTTGCTTTTAAATGAGGAAAGTGTCCTAGCGGTTTGCACTGATTTTGGAAGGTTATTCCATAGTTTTGCACCCGAGTAGTAGAAGGATTTCCTTGTGAATTCAATTCTTGGCTTTGGAACATGAAGTATATTTTGTACTGATGATCTTAAGTTGATATTATGTCTGTCAGACGTGTATTGAAATGTGTTCCCCATGTAATCAGGAGATTGTTCATTTAATGCTTTGTACACTAATATGGACTTTTTGTATTCCACTCTATCATTGAATTTTAGCCATCCAAGTTCCAAGAAGAGTTCCTGTGATGGTGCTAAATAGTCTTGATTAAGAATTACTCTTGCAGCTCTTTTCTGAAACTTATGTACTTTGTCCAGGAGGTCAGTACTACAGTTACCCCATATAGAGCAACAGTAGTCAAGATGTGGTAGTATGTACGCATTGAAGAATAATTTTCTTGATGGAATTGAAAGAAATTGCTTTATCCTTAATAACAGATAAAGATAGGAGTTGCATTTCTTTAATACTGTATTGACTTGTTGTTTCCAGTTTAGATTTTGGTCAATGTGCACACCCAGTAATTTTTCAACAGAGCTGTTTTCTATGAATTGGCCTTGTAAATGAAGTGGGTCAGTTGTGGTTTGGGCTTGATTTGAGGCTGAGATGGTCATAACCTTTGTTTTTTGTACACTAGGTAACATTGAATTTTGGGTACACCATTTCTCAACATTTTTTAGTTCTACTTGTAATTTGTCACGAACAATTTGGGTAGAATTACCATTTGCTGAGATAGTTGTATCGTCTGCAAACATGTCTATATTAGAATAAGTCATGTGAAGCGGAAGATCATTAATGTAGATGACAAAAAGTAAGGGACCAAGTACTGAGCCTTGTGGTACTCCAGCTGTAATTGGTCTAGACTCTGACAGAGTTCCTGATACAGAGACTGACTGTGTCCTGCTCGAGAGATATGAGTCAAACCATTGTATGGAATTTGCACTGCAGTTATACAGTTTCAATTTCTCAACAAGAATGGAATGATTGACCAAATCAAAAGCCTTTGTTAAATCCACAAATATCGTACCTACTGATTTCTTACTGTTTATAGCATCAATCCAGTTATCAATGATAACTGTCAATGCTGTTTCACATGAATGGTTGGCTCGGAAACCTGACTGTTGAGAATGAATCAGTTTGTTTACTTCGAGGAAACTTTTCATATGATCTGAGACATGTCTTTCTATAATCTTAGATAAAACTGGTAAGATTGATATTGGCCTGTAGTTGTTTTTGTCTGATTTAGAACCTTTTTTATAGATTGGAATAATTTTAGCCATTTTAAGTTTTTGTGGGAAGATGCCCTTAGAAATACTCAAGTTAATAATTTTTGAAATTGGATGTGCAGTTATGTTTGAACTTGATTTTAAAAATCTTGTCCCTATGCCATCCAGTCCTGTGGACTTGTCGATGCTCAGGGAGTTCAACTGTTGTTTGACAAATTCTTCAGTGACTAAGGGTATTTCAAATGTGCAATCTGTATCAATTTTGCTATTTACAAAATCATTCAGGAGTGTGTGATTTTCAGTATCGAGTGAATTAATGTCATTTTTCGCAGAATTGAAGACACTAGCAAAAAAGTCATTAAAGGTTTCAGCAGTTTGTAATGGATCTACTATTGGATTACCATTATCATCGTCAATGAAGTTTGTCTGATGAGTTGTTGTCTTGCCTGATAATTCTTTGAGGTTTCTCCAAAGTTTTTTAGGATTTCTGTGGTTGTTATTTATGTTGTTTTGATAATATTCTCTTTTTGCTGTTTTACAAAGTGTCTTTACTTGTTGACGCCAGTATATGTATTGGTGAGTGTTTTTATATTTTTTTGCATTATCCCTGGATTTTATGGCTTCTGAAATCTCTTTGTGAAACCAGTCTGGCTGATGTTCATGCTTAACACGTTTTTGTTTTTGTGGAGCATGAGTATTCAATACATCCATGAAAATGTGAGTGAAGCAATCTAATGCATCATCTGGGTGGTCATAAATATCTAACAGAGACCAGGGTTGGATTTCTAATGAATCAATGAATTTCTGTTCATCATAGTGTTTAAGAGATCTATATGTGATAACATTATGCATGGGACCTTTCCCTATGTTAGCTTGATTTTTGCGTGTAAAGCATATTGGGTAGTGATCACTAATAGACATTTCTGGGACTTTAACCTGTGTAATATTGCAAGGTGTATTTGTGTATACATGATCTATGATTGTTGCAGAGTGTGATGTTACCCTTGTTGGCTTATCTACTAGTTGCTGTAAATTGTGTGTATTGATTATGTCATTCCATGCAGAACAAGATGATGAATTGTTAGTGAAGTTGTAATTAAAATCTCCAAATAGAATGACTTCTTTATTTTCCGTGTAAATTAAATCTAAGCTTCTGTCTATATGTTCATTCCAACTTGATAAAGAATTTGGGGGTCTATAGACATAACCAATAATAAGGGGTTTTTGCTTTGGGCTTTTAACTTCTAACCAAATAGATTCAGTACCTTCATGTTCCAGATCCAATCTTCTGATACAAGAAAATTTACTTTTTACATAAAGTACAATACCACCTCCATTTGACTGTCTGTCTTTTCGAAAGAGTTGATAATTTCCTAATTGTAATTCACTGTCAAAAAAGTAATCATTTAAAAAAGTCTCACATAAACCTAAAATATCTATATCATTATTCTGACTAACCAGAAACTTAATTTCGTCAAATTTTGGGTTGAGATAATGCACATTTAAATGAAAGAATTTAAGACCACTAGATGAAAACAAATGTTCTTGTTCATTTGGTTGAACTCTGGTTGTATCTAGCAAATGTTCGTTGTTTAGCATCGTGGATTCCACCAGAACGGAGGTGGAGGGTATTGGAGACTCGCTGGCTGTCCCCATCCATGTCGGTTCCATGGTTGAATGTATGTCTTGTGGGGACCATGCCGAAAAAGGTTGTTCTGTTGGTGTGGTTGTTGTGTTTGATGTCTAGCAGTTGATTGGAGTGTGTTGTATAGGGCTCGTTTTAAGTTCTGTCCAAGTTTAGTAGCACCATATCTGTTACAGTGTACTTCATCATAGTATAAAGATATGTTGTTGTCAAATGTAGGTGTGTTGTCAACAAATACAAGATGTTGTTCATTACACATCCTCTGAAGTTTATTGTTCACTGCTGCAATGATTGATCTAGTTACTTTCATGTGTTGCATCGGCAGGATTGATGAAATGATTATTTCTGGGGATTTAAATTTTCCACTCACTGTCGATACTAAATCTTGATAGTCCGAAAGAATTTCCTCAGCACTGTGGCCATTTGAAACATCATTGATTCCTGCATGAATAATGACAAGTTCTGGTTGTGAAGCATCTCTAGATTCGGTATCTAGCTTGTCTTTCAAATTCTGAACTGTAGCCCCTGGACATGAATTTATAGTAACTTGCACATCATCTGATGACATTTTTGTTGAGTTTAGACATTTTGTTACTGAGTCCCCTAAGATGAATACTGATTTCATTGTGTTCGTTCCATCTTTTCTTTTTGTTGTTGGTTTGGGAGTTTTAGTTGTTTTTGTTGAAGCTATTGTTTTGCTGCACTCATTACGGTTTGACAAATTTGAGACAGACTGAACATCTTTTCCGCTGGAATAAACTTCTACATTTGGCCTCAGTGATTGCAGTTCATGTTTTAGTTCTGAAAGTGTTTCATTGATTATCACAATGTCACTCTTGATTCCATTGATTTCGTTTGATGGGAGTGTCATTTCCTCCTTCTGATTCAGGGATTTAGTATTAGCATCAGAGAGTTTCATTTCCAGTGTTTTTATTTTGTTGGATAGTGATGTTATGTGTTTGGCTTGTTCTTTTGTTTTGGAATTTAAGTCTGATGCAATCTTTTTGTGTGATTCTGCAGCCTGTGTCAGTTTTAATAGTTTCTGTGCTTCTTCTTCATATTTTTGTTTAATCTGCTTGTTTTCCTGCGTTAATTGTTTCAATGTTTCACTTGTATCTGCTGTTTTTGCTTGATTATTTTGTATTTTGAGCTGTTGAATGTCATGCTTGAGTTGCTGGTTTTCTTGTTGAAGGATTTCATTCAGCCGCTTATCTTCAGTGATCTGGCTTACTGGAGGGGCCGAATTAATGTCTGTGGAGTTTTGTGAGACTGGTGAATGTATTGTTTTTTTATTTGTGTCAATGTTGCTCTGGATGGTTGTTGGATTGATACTGATATTTTTGTTTGTATCAGGTATGAATCTCTGTGGAGAATATACTTGTTTCTCTGATGTATTGACTGTTATATTGTGTGAGGTGTTGGCAGTGTTTGTATCAGGTATGAGTCTCTGTGGAGAATATACTTGTTTCTCTGATGTACTATCCGTTGATGTATTGACTGTTATATTGTGTGTGGTGTTGGCAGTGTTGTTGCCTTGAACTTGCTTCCTATACAGATGAGTGTTTGTAGGTGTTCCTTGTACCAATATCTTCTTGTGTGTATTCCTGGACAGTATTTCTGCATGTTTCTGGGTAAAGAGTTCCACGTCAACTGGCGGGCCTCCTTTTTTGGCTTTTTTCTCGGCAGTTTTCATTTGTTTACATAGTTTATATACCTCATCGCTGGTTGACGGAGCAGTCACTTTTTTTATCAAGGAACTTATTAATCCCGGAGATCTTGATATCTTGGAGGTATTTGGTGTCATACTTCTACTTTGATCTGGTTTGAGAATTCCATAAGCTCGATTAGATACAGGCGTTGATGTTGAGAAAGTTGGCGGTTGTAAGCTTTTTTCAGGTTGTGTTGAATAAGAAGGCATTTGTCTAGCTAGATGTTCAAATATTTCATTTGTCCATGTTCGACATCCAGGCCCTTGTATCAGTAACGTCATGGAATGATACATAGTGATAACAACCTTTTTTGAGTTTATTTCAGAAGTGGCTCTTAGACCGGTTTGGTCCTTGTTTGGTAATAGAGGATAATTTTGTTTTAACAGTTCTAACATTTCAGTACACATGTTTTTCTTGAAGAAGCGTATGGATACATTGTCGCTACTGTCACTCATGTAGATGTCATAGTGGCAGTTAGTTGATGGCTCAACAAAAGAGAACCCATCGAAATCTGTACTGTTCATTGTGCTATCCATTTTGTCAGATTTTCACTTGGAACAAGGTAGAACAATAAGTCAGTATTGCTGTTTGTTAAAGCTGCACACTATTTAGCCAGAAGGCTGGTTAAGACATTGTCCCTACAAATGTCACAATGTAATCCTCATTATCACTTATCTCCAATTTAATCTAGATATACTGGCTTCACTATTAAAGATGGTTGCTAAGTCACTCATATATTTGCAGTAATTACCTGGTAAGCTTGTTGACAAGTTTATGGTGAAGTTAATTCCATTTATTTAGTGCACTTATCACTAGCTGATTATGTAGTCCTGATATCCTGTTGATCTATTTATATATCTGATAAGAATCCAGTATGGTGATTAAACTTTATAATCCTTTTATAAAATTTATGAAGTAATTATTAATTTTTAGTTATTTTCTATAATTTCTGTCTAAAATATAAATCCAATCACTGTTTTATTCAGTTATGTAGATTGAGAAAATTATTTGCAGTTTATCCATGTAAAAATATCCATGAAAGATTGAGTTAATCCATATATAGTTAAAGATTGTTAACAGCACAATTAAACATGTCTTGTCAGTTTGACAGAGGAAGTAGTGACTGTGATAACAATATAAAGCTAAAGAGAATAAAATTGCCAGACAAAAACTAGGCAGTACATTACATTTTATAAAATAATATTCAAAAGAGGACAAAATCTAATATCAGAATTTAAACATACCATATTCATATTACCAACAAATAAATAAACTTTTAATTGATTTTAAATTGGCAGCACATACAACCATCACATCAAATCAAATGGGCGCATTTATTTTAGCTACTTTATATCACATACTGTAAAATCATTTATTTTCGTGGGGGATTAAAATTTTTGGACTTCGTGGTCACCTTCTACCACAAAATCAAATCCCATCTAACAATAGTTTTGACCCTTGTATTTATTACATGAAATGCAAAATCCACGAATTAACATCCCATTGAAAGGTATTTTTGACCGAATCCACAAAATTTTTTCCCATTGAAATTAAATGATTTTACAGTACAATGTAACACAATGCCTCTGATGATAACATTACGTAAATCAGACAGTTCCAGACAATGGTACAGTAACAATGACTTGATAAACTCGGACTATAACCTAGAGTCCACCACCTCAGACATTTCTTGATTCCCATTTTATTGTATTTTCCCCACAAACCGATATTACTGTAGATAAATATGATGGTGATTATGACATCCGCTGCAGAGGAAACTTCACATTACCGATCTCTCTGACATCATTTGGAAACTGGTTCTGTAATCAGTTAGTATCGGGCGATGATAATGTAGTCTCAAGTAGCAATATAAACCTTGTCTAGACACAGAATTGGCAATTTTCAAACCTAAATGGAGAATTGGCAATTTTCAAGCATATAGTTTTCATTTATGGTCCTGTCTCGTCAGCCTGCTACATTATGTAACAGTCGGTTCATTAATATATAGTTTTACATCATTGGATGGATCAGGTGCCAGTCATTGTGAGTCGGAGCCTTAAAAACAGAGCGCTCACGCACACACACTACCTTATAAGACATTCAACTTCTAGCTAGTTTCCGGATTAAGTAAAATTAATACATACTGCTTAAAAAAATTTTACTGCCAATTATGTAAGTGCATACAGGTTACATCATAATAAATTCACAATACATGCATCTTGTAAATCTAAATAGTAAGTACTGAAATACAGAAAACAAATATGTTTTATTTGTTTGATAGTTGTGACTGTATTTTTGTCATTCATATCATTTCATGGAAAATTTATTTTATAAATGAACAATATTCAGTTCCATTATATTTATAAATAAAATAAACATGTGCATTTAAACTGTGTTTATGTTTACCATGACCATTTATTTTTTTATTTAAGTAATTTTTAATTCATTTACTGGTTTGCTTGAAATTCTAAAAAAATGATATGCAGTCCCATAGTATTAAATGAGTCAGATTAATTTACGACAAATAAATTATATTTTTCAAAGTTAAGAGAATAAAAAATAAGTTAAAGCATTTTGTTAAAGGAATAATAAGTCAGAATATTAATTCTGGCTCAAACTATTTCTCACCGAAATCTCTACCCTACCAGTGAGCACATGGTTAAATTTGATTTTTAGTCAAATATTATAACTGATGAAGCAAGGCAATAAACAAATAAAAATTATAAAATAAATACTAACGAAACCTGAACATCAACATACAAAAACTATGCAAAAGGAGAAATATTTGTAACAGAAAACAACTAACAATACAATCTAAAATTATATAAAATAAATAAATTAGCACAAATTTATGAAACACGTTTTGGATTTTATTCCTTCATTTGTGTGATAGTATTAAATATAAATTATACTCTTTCAAATGAAAACATGTATCAGAATGAAAATATATTTTTCTGTCTGACAATAAATTGCTTAAGAAAATATTACAAAAATAAACAAAATATAGCTTGAGTTTCCGAAGCTATTTATAATTTAAGATAATCAAATTCATCAAGAAGAGAAGCAGTGTTTACAGTCTGTGCACATTTTTAAAAAAACAGAAATACATTTCTTCAGACTAACATTAAGTTTTTTTATTATTCTGTATCATTTTACATGAACAAAATCACTATAAGATATTTCATATATTTTCTGAAGCATTAATTACCAGTATTATAATATCAATGTTACTATGTTCAATTTCAGACACAATTTTCGGAAATAAACTGGAACAATGATCATCGGTCCATTCCAATGTTATTTGGACCAAGAAATTACACAAAACCAGTTAAATTTAATTCAAAATATAATTAATTATGAATTTAGCAAATATATTCTATTTAAAAAAAATATATTTAACAATTAATATATGTATTTACAATTGATATGATAACTTATAAATGAGACGTGTTAATAAAATTAATTACAATTAAAACATTTAAAAAATGTTTTAAATCTTAGGGATTTAAAATTGAAGCTAAATATTATAAAAGATTTCTTACAATTTCTTTAACATCAGAAGAAACAAGCTATTTACTCCTACTAGTCCTAGAACAAACTTCAACAGGGCAGAGCTAACCACGCCTATCGTGTCAGTCGGAACAATGTTCGTCAGATTTCTACGAGCGAATTCTAATCCATTGGATTATGTAAATATAAATGCAAATGTGTACATGCATCATGATATCATTTTATTGCATGATAGACTGAATTCTTCATTTATAATTGATTTAAAACGTCTGTAAAAAGGTCAATGTCCTTTTAAGGAAAATATGAGCCTAATTTTTTATGAAACAATGACACACATAATTCCAAGAAACCTACAGACTAAACTAGTGACATAATTACATCAGCAAAATTAATAGTCTATGCATTTGAAATAATTAATTTACTGAATATCAGCAACAATAACACCGTGATATAATATGTGATATATTTACTCCCGTACAGGTAAATGAGTGACCCACACATTAATTTGAGTGACACTAAAAGATGAACTTGAATATTCCCAATTCGTAATTTTGTTACAAAGATTCCACATATACAACCAACTTACGACAAATGATTATCACATGAACCTCAGATACAAATGTACATACATTTCCCTTGTGTTCTAAGCACACACAGCCATTTCATGATGGTAGAAAAAAAACTACATAACACAGCCAGTGCATGTCTGTCATGCATTGAAAACATTATCCTCTTGTTCAATATTATAACCATGAGTTTAAATAGGAGAGAGATTTATGATAAATCTTACTTGTAAATGTCATATCCATGATCACAGTAAGTAGTAGCGAGATTGTTTTAACGACTATTTATAAACTAGGGCATTTTAATCAAGACGATATAGCTACCTAATGCACAAGTGAATGCATCTTTTGTGTCAGATTGCATGTGCATGCGCGCGCACATGGGCAAATGATTTCATGCATACCTCAAAACAGAATGATCATGATTATGTACATACGGACCAGTCAAAAATGTTCACAGTTATGTAACACAAGCTTATCGTAAATGGTTGCAATTTAGGTCTAGAAAGAATTATGAAATAATTGAAGTGAGAGGGAAATTCTAAACTTGATTAATAATGCAGTTCAATACAGTGTTTATGTCACATAAACTTGAAACATGTTTTTTCTACAATCAAGAACTTGAAGGTCTTATGATAATTTGTATCCGGAACTCGCCCGGAAATCTAGAGCATTCCTGTGCGCGCGCACGTAGCGCAGAGAACAAGGTTAAAGTCAGTGGGTGGGGAGCGGATAGAAGTGATGCAATGAATAAATATATAAATATAATAATTATATAACAATCAGCTAAAATAATTTATAACTTTAACAGTAGGTTTTCTACAAATAATTTTTAAGAAAGATTTATAAATATTTCCCACCTAATGTAAGAAAAGCCAGTACAGTTTTTAAACAATTTACACTTGTATTTATAAATGGAATTAAAATCTATTCAAAGAACTTTACAAACCTCACATTTATGTGCACAAATATGTAATAATTATCCAAGAAGTGCTAATAAAAAAGTCATATAAGGCCGCCCACTCAAGCTTTTCTAACCACAATTTTAACTATAATATGTACATGATAACAATTTTCTTTATTAAGCCAGCCAAACCACACTGCTAACCACCCACCTAAAACTCAACTCACATTAACACATTGTAAATAAATCACTATAAGCCAGGCAAGATTAATCATCATTTTTGAAGATACTTCATAATAAGCACAATGCATCAACCCAATTCTTACTAAATTCAATGTATTTTGATGCACAGGAAACTGTATCATTGAAAAAAGAGCAAAAAAATAAGTGTGGGGCACAAAAATGTATAAATTAATGTATACTGTGGAAAATCGTCCATAAGTCGCAAAAAAACAATCCCGAAAAAAAAAAAAATAGTCACTCCAAGACTTATGAATGAGAGATGCAAAAATTATAACCCAATTTTAGGCAGTTGAAGACTTTTTAAAAATGGATAAATTTGTACACCAGTAATTTGACAGTTATATACCTCTTCTATACATTTCAAGAAAACTTAAATTTTCTTTTATTTTTTTACTCTTTTTCAATGATACAGTTTGCCTGTGGTATGATGTACTGTCTAACCAAAGTTAGTGAGAATGAGAAGTTCAATTAAGCAACTACCTGTAAAACCAACAAATGCACAAGTCCACACCCTTGAGACAATGCTCAGTCTCAGTCTCAGGGATGGGATACATAATCATTTAGTAATTCCCAGTTTTGGAACCGGACACAAGTCTATTCCCTGAAACTCCAAGTCAATAAGGTCTGAGGGGGCCCCAGGGATGAAGGGGGAATTAGTCAAACAAATCTTCCTGACGGATGGGAATTTTACAATCTCTTGACCTCGAAATGCTTAATAGCTTATATAAATATAATACAGGTTCCACTGTAATTCGACATGATTTTATTTTATCATTGAATTGCAGTTTTTATCAACACAGCTAGTTTATACATTTCAAAATTTAATACCAGAAACAATTAAAATTGAAACAATTTCTTAACTTTGATTTTTAGAAAATTTTCAATCATTGTAACTGTGTTAAGTTATTTGAATTGTGAAGAATGTTAACCTTTCAGAAACTCTTATTCATTGCAACATACTTTGCAACTTTCTATAAAACTTTCTCTTATTTTTTACACATCCTGAAGTGGATACCAAATGTCAAATCTAAATATAACAATTATGTAAACCTGAAAGAATTTAGGATGGTCACTGCTAGCACATGCTTGGTTTCCCATTATGCTTGATTGTTACCAAATTTTAGTTTTAACAGTATTAAAAGTCACGTGACATGAGGTGATACTGAGAAATAACTGAAATAAAGTAGGCCATGCAACAAGTCATCAACTCAAGTGGAATGCAATTTTGAAGGTCAAACGAAAAGGGGATTTTTTTGCATAATCCCACCACAAGTAGCGGTAAGTTTCATGTCCTGAAACAGCCCTACTCTATATTGATACATATTTACACAAATATCCAAGGTCATAACAAATAAACAAAATCATTAATGTTAATGATCATGTCGGATTTACCGTTAATCCAGATAAGAAATTTAAATACTTTGTACTAGGTATTAAGCACTGAAGTTGCGTCATTAACATAACAAAGACTTAAAAATTAAACTAATAAAGTTAACATGCACATCGTGAGTGAAATAAATTATAAAATGGAACACACAGTCTACCTACCCAGCTGAACTGTGACTTGTAAAGTGTCTATGTTTTCTATGACGCAATTAGGAGTGGTTGCAATCGAATAATCGGAACGCAATTAGAATCTAGTAACTATATAAACTATCATAATTTGTAAAGATTGTAATGTAGACTAATGGAATCGAAACAAACAAAGAATTAACATTACATACATCCTTGACATACCGTAATTTTACGAAGAAGTTTGAACACTATAATAAATATACAGCACTAAAGTAGTTCATAATGCTTTTGATACAAGCACTCTGCTGAGTGCCACACACATAACATGAATAACTTCCTTTCAACCTGAAGCCATATAGCCCATTCATGACATACAATAGAACTGGGTAATTTACCTTTATACAAATCATGACACAATATAAAATACAATGTATAGGGAACATGCCACCAACATGTCAATAATCATACAAAAATTTATTAAATATATTAATCAACAGGACATAAATATAATTATGCTTAATATGTTGTTGAGTTTAAGAATTTTTTATCAGATTAAAATGTTGATACAATCAGTGGCTATTGAAACAATCAGAAATGACACAATTTCTGTCAAAAAGTAGTATTTTGGCATTTAAAAAAAATCTCAATATCTAATACAAAATTAAGTGTTTTTCATTATTTTAAAATTAAGGCCAAGAGCTTTTTTAAAATAAAGAAAATCTTTGTGCCAAATGTGAACATAACTAATAATGTATGCTAAAGAAGAACCCATTAACATTTTACAAGGACTCATATTTATAAGACAATTATCAAACATTGTCTTGTGTCACATTTTAAAACCAGTGACATGTAATCCTCAATGATTGAGACACAATTTGATCCATATTATCATATCAAAGTCATAAATTAACATTTATCTTTCAAAAAGTTTTACTGCATTTTGTAACTATTCAAAAAACAACTTTGACACTGTCACACATTAGTCCTACTGCTTGTCAAATAAAAATATATTTTATAAAATTTAACAAATCTGTATAAATTGATATACCATGTATTGAAAGATACAATCTTAACATTATACCTTAATAATAATATGACAGTGCACAATGGCTATACAACACTTTTTACAGTATACTGTACAGTTAACACATGCTGGTTCTTTTGTAAATTCTGTAGTCTAATAATGAAAAGTTCTGATAATAAAAAATAAATCAATAATTCAATTCAAGCAATTCTCCAATTCTCTTTCATGAGTATGACTCACAAAACACTTTCTTTTTATACATATATTAAATCAGATATCTCATCAGTTATGAGTCACAATTTATCATTAATTATAAATTAAGCCTATAAATAGGTTATCATTGCCCTAGATACAAGTTCCAATTTAAATACTATATATGGTTGTTACCCATTCTATCAAATAGAGAATGGTACAGTTATGGGACAAAATATTAAAATAATATATTAATTAATAAAAAAAATGTTGCATTTAATATTTTTTTATTAACAATAAATCAATAAAATTGTAATGTTTATCATAATATATTTGTCATAGAAACATTTTTCAATCAATATACACATTAAACAACATAATAATTATTATTCACTAATTAATGACAAAAATGTCAAATGCCAATTAAAATCCAATTAAGACATTTTTGCCAGCATCAATTGTAATGCATCATGATGAAGGTCTTCAAAAAATAAGTTGTTCTAAGGAAAGCAATAACAACATAATAACATTCAATACATAAGAAAAGGTACAACATAACTCTACAAATTGCCCAGGTGAATCTGATTAAAAAAGAAGCAAAAAGTTAAAAAACACTCTTTTATGTCTACTTACAAAACTCCTTTTTGACTTATTGAACATTTAAAGAGTTCAACTGTTGGTTTCAGTAGAAAATTTAATTAATTCTCGTACACAAAGGCTATACACTCACAAACAAATTAATAGCCTAGGTGACCCCGGTCCGTCAGATACAGACTGACTCAAAAGTTTGACCTATTTCACTAGAATTGACCTCAACAGCGCAAAACGTCAACAAAAGTTAACAGCCAAACAGACAGTCGCACGATTCAATAATTAACACAAGTATGGTCCAAAAATTGTCTTACTTTCCCCGCTCCAGTTCCAACTAATCCGATCGTGTTAATGTCACCGTGTTTCACGATTTCCCCGACTCGTCATCGAGTACTCACAGAGATACTAAAGTTCAGACGACCTATTTTTAGAACAAAGCAAAACACGGGAGAAATGTCCCGTGCAAGTTGATGCACATTTTACCGGGTAAAGAAATATTGAAGAAAGTATGGCAATCAACTTTAAAAAAGTACAATAAATCCATTCAGTCGAAAATAAAAATAGGTTTAATAGAAAAATATAACAAAATGATCGTACCGGTAGATTCAGACGGCGTGTTTTCATCCATCGTAATGACCGAGTTTTCACCCCGTTTTACCGACCTAGATCTTGACGTCATTACCCAGTCTGCAACAGCCAAAATGTCAGCCTCCATGAAATTCGCCCACTGACCCAGATTCTGTTTTTCAGCGAGTTTACGTGTAATTTAGCCACAGGATAAATAATTTATGAGATGTAAGTATCCATTTGTAAGTATTTTGTTTGTTAACAACTAACGTAGTGTTGATTTTATCACAAATTCCCGTTTCCTTCTATTTTACGTTTTTTTGTTGTTTAGTCTGACAGAAGTTGTCCCCCTTGCTCCATAAAATCTGTTACTGGGAAAGCAATTTCTGTGTACGTGCTATGTGTCATTCAAAGTCTGTATAACACCCACATGTTGTAAAACTGACGACTGTTCTATTGATTTGTATGTTTCCGCTTGAATGATATACAGACTATTACAGTACTTAGATGTGTATATATCATTTGGAAAATTACTGAAGTGATTTGTGATTGTTGCAACTGAACTGTCATATTTATTTTCTGTGAATTATTCTTATTGTCGCAATTCATTTGCAGAGCCCGCAATGGGGCATTGTCCCTACTGAATGTCTGAGAATGGGTTCTTTTGACGATTGTGTCACATGCAATTTGCATGGACACCTATGTTATATTTTTATAATATATCTGATTGCCTTTGCATATAGATCGGTCATTTATTTGTTAATAGCCCTAACTATTTTCGTCCTTCTTGGCAGCTAAACAAAACCATTTAAATATTCATCAATTTCACAGAAAGATGTAGGTAAATATCTATGACATTCACCCATATTCAGTTAACTAATGAGTCTACTCATACTCAGCTAATTAGTCTACATTCACTGTTAATTGAGCAAACCATAAGTCAGCCTTCACACCTTATTGAACAGTTAAAAGGAGTCTGATTACATTGTTAATTCAATTGATGCTGAAGCAGTCTATCTACAAACTGACAGATAATTAGCCACATAGTTAATAACTTATTTGGCCAATTAAGGAGTCTACATACACAGCTCATGGTCTACCCACATAGGTAATGAATTTAAATTAGCCAATCAAGGAGTCTACCCAAGTAACTTATTGGTAAATCAAATAATATAACCATACTTCTTTAAGAATATTGTCCAATTAAGCCAGGACCTACATGTGCAGGTAATTGGCCATTTGAAGAGTGCCCACACAAGTAAATTTTCCAACTAAAGATTCTTCCCACTTTATTTATTGGCCAATTAAGGACTCAACCAATTAAGAACTCAACCAATTAAGGACTCAGTCAAGGACTCAGTCAACCAATTAAGGACTCGACCAATTAAGGACTCGAGACACACACAGCTAATTGACCAATTGAGGAGTCTACACACAGATCATTGACCAATTAAGGAGTCTACATACAACTTATTAGCCTTATTGACCAATTAAAGAGTCTTCAGTCAGCTAATTGGTTAATTAATGAGACTAAATACAGCTTATTGGCTAATTAATGAGACTACATACAGCTAATTGACCGATTTAGGAGTCTACAGACAGTTAACTGACCAATCAAAGAGTCTACCCACACTGCTAATTGGCTTATTGCTGATGCTGAAGGAGTCTACCCACCCAACTACTGCCAAATAAAGGAATCTACATACATGTAATTTGTCAATTAAGGAGTCTACACACTAAATTTGTCACCTCACCCCTAATTGGCAAATAAAGGAGCAGATGCTTTAACCTGTCAATCCAGTGACTCCACCAAACCTTCACACATCTAATTGACCAATTAAAGAGTCTACAGGGACAGCTAATTGGCCAATTAAGAAGTGAACAGACACATGTTATTGGTCAATTTAGGAGTCTACAGACACAGCTAATTGGTCAATTAAGATGTGTACAGACACAGGTTATTGGCCAATTAAGAAGTCTACATACACAGATTATTGACCAATTAAGAAGTCTATATACACAGTTTATTGGCCAATTAAGAAGTCTACACACACAGCTTATTGGTCAATTCAAGAGTCTACCTTGTAACACAGCTAATTGGCCAATTCAGGAGTCTACACACACAGCTAATTGGCCAATTCAGGAGTCTATCCACACAGCTAATTGGTTTATTCATGAGTCTATCCACACAGCTAATTGGTTTATTCAGGAGCCTATCCACACAGCTTATTTGTTTATTCATTAGTCTATCCACACAGCTAATTGGTTTATTCATGAGTCTATCCACACAGCTAATTGGTTTATTCATGAGTCTATCCACACAGCTAACTGGTTTATTCATGAGTCTATCCACACAGCTAATTGGTTTATTCAGGAGTCTATTCAAACTAGAGATGGGACCGAATACCAAAATCAGTATTCGAATATTCGAAATTCATATTCGAATATATTCGAATATTCGTTCGATTATCAATGTCAAAGTATTCATTCATTTTTATTCACTTCTCTATTAAACAAAAGTTCTATTTCCGCTCTTATGCAAAGCTACGATATTCGTCAGCTTGATATTTCTTTCCGAACCGTTGTTATTAACTCAACCTGATTGGAAAGTAATAAAAATGTTTTTGATCTATAAATCGTCGTATTTCTTTACCTTTCGGGCTTCAGGGGCGTGTGAACAGTGTTGGCATAACGGACGGTCGATTGAGTAACGGACAGGACGGCGGGAAATACCGGGAAATACCGGGAAATACTGGGAAATACCGGGAAATACTGGTCAATTGGACAATACAAGTGGTCGATTGAATTGGTCATGTGAAATTATGCTTCCATACATGTATCTTTATCTATATTATAACCTAGCTCTACTAGTGTAAACGTTATCAACTTATTATTGTTTTAAATTTTTTTTTCATGCAAGTTCTCTTCAATGGGACACTTGAAACTCATGCACTTTATGTAGAAAATTGTCCATAGAACATCTTTATTTTGTATTGTAGGGTACTAGGGTTATGTCCAGTTATGTAAACACTCCCCCAGACTAATCCTTTGTTAACTGCAAGAATATGACACAATATTGCATAATCTGTTAGTTGTCAGTTTCACACTTCACACTTAGTTGACCTGATTTAACAATGTGCTAAATTAGTTTAAGCCAATTTATACAAGCCTAAATGATTATCAATATTAATTATTTATAACAGTCTCTCTCATGCACTTTCTAGTATAACTGTAACATATTATAACTTTCATTTTAAATTGAAATTAATATATTAATTATTACTAAATATTTTAATTAGATTTGTAACAAGTGTATTTGATCTATATGTTTAAATCAAAATTCAGTTATTAAAGAATAGTTGTGTTTTAGATTTTTTTTTCACATTGAAATTGAATCGACCAATCCAATCGACCACTTTGACCACCAGTTCATTTTACCACTTGTAGATCATACTCTCAAATAAATTGAGGATCTATTCAATGTTATTGAACTGAATAAAGAACAACATGTGAAAACCTGAGAGTTAAATTGCTTCATAATGCATTTAAAATAACCAGTACACAAAAAATTCCCACTTGACCATTCAATTGACCAGTATTTCCCACATTGAAATTGAATCGACCAGTCCAATTGACCACTTTGAAAATGAATTGACCAGTTCATTTGACCACTTGTAGATCATTCTCTCAAATAAATTAAGGATCTATTGAATGATATAGAACTGAATAAAGACCAACAAGTGAAAACCTGAGAGTTCAGTTGCTTCATAATGCATTTAAAATAGCCAGTACACAAAAAATTCCCACTTGACCATTCAATTGACCAGTATTTCCCGGTATTTCCCGGTATTGGACACTTTGGGAGTATTGGACAGGACGGTATTTCCCGGTATTTCCCGCCCGGTAAATACCGGGGCGGTAAATACCGCCCAACACTGCGTGTGAATAAAGTTTTTTTTAAATAAGTTTCTTTGTTTTGTTATTTCTAATGAAGATTGTAAAAATTTGTAAGACTACGCAGTTTTAAAAATCGTTGTCATCAATCCAATGGGTGTTTCGCTGTGTTACTGCGGACGATGTGTTGACACTTTCACTAACAACTTCAACTTTATTTATCTATGCAAACAGCTAATCATACAGTGGACGAAACCCCGAATTAAAAGAATCCCACACATTTGTCAGGTAATTAATTTTGCCTGCAAAATCCGTGTTATTACGACGCTTGAATACAGACGAAATGCAAGCGTTTCGGTGTCTAAAATGCAGTCGTTTTACGGAAGTATTTTGGAGAAGTGTCATACTGTTTATTCGGAGTATATACAGTTAATATATCGATAAACATGTCATAAAATTGTCATATTAGGGACTCGATTATGCATATCACAAATTATGTTGTTATAAAGCATACGAAAATTATTGGAATTGACATATATCAATTTTTCAATTTTTGGCGAATTGACAATTTTTTCTTATTTTTTACGAATATTCGAATATTGAAATTTGATTCGAATATTCGTTCAATTTTCGAATATTCGAATATTCGAATATTCGGTCACATCTCTAATTCAAACAGTTAATTGGCCAGGAGTCTACATTCACAGTTAATTGGCCTATTCAGGAGTCTACATACACAGATAATTGGCCTATTCAGGAGTCTACATACACAGTTAATTGGCCTATTCTGGAGTCTACATACACAGTTAATTGGCCTATTCAGGAGTCTACCCACATAGCTAATTGGCCTATTCAGGGGTCTACCCACATAGCTAATACGCAAATTCAGGAGCCTAATAGGTGGGTGGGTGGATGGGTGGGCAGGCGTGCGTGTGTGTGTGATGGCTTCATCTAATACTTAATCAACATTATGTGCTGACAAATTGTAATAAATTAAATAAATGCTTCAATTAATGACACTTCTCATCAACCTTATACATGGGTACTAAAAAAATGCCGAGCACAGTCTTTATTTGCCAGTCAGCTTTCTGCTGAAATATGGCAGGCATATGAGTGCCTCCAGATGAATTTGAATCTGTGGGGAGCGGTGGCCTAGAAGTAGGGCGCGCGCTTCGGGATCGAGAGGTCCCGGGTTCGATCCCCTCTGCACCACTGGTTAATTTCTCTGAGCAAGACCCACAGCTCCACTCCATCATGGTGTAAAATGGTACCTGTGAGGGCAGTGTCTATTCCTGGGCGCCGCAGATCGATGTTGGATGCCACACCACAGGAGAGAAATAGTCTCCCCAGGGAGACATGAGTGTAGGTTACCATATGTAGCCCAATGACCAGGGGAAGTTGAAATGTCAAAGGATGCTTGAGCAGCCTGACATCTGAAAAGAGCCGTAGAAAATTGGTAACTTTTTAAACTTTTTTTAACCTGGGTTATTGAATAAGGTGTTTAGCACGCAAACCACTGAGCTATGGAGACTCCCATACTGCACATGTTCCCCATCCCAACAAGTGTGAAGCTTATATTGATACAAGCCAAAGCATTTCACCAGTACGACTCATTTTAAGGGCTCAGTGCTAAACTATGCTAACTACCGGTACATTGATTTAGAGAGTCATATACTATACTTTAGCACTGAGCCCTCGATTTGGAAATTTCAAGGAATAAGCATGTTTGTTTGTGTCCTTGAATTTACGTAATGCATATGTGGTGTAACATTTCTATGTATTGTACATTTACCAGTTATTGGTGAGTCGTTAATGTGTTGTGAATTGTTTATGAATTGTACGAAACACTGTAATTCTAGGAAACTGTGCGTAGGTGTCAATCAATAAGCTGGTTTTATCCAAAATGTTATGTACAGCTATGTAAAATAATACACATATTGTTTAGATGCATATTTCCTTTTCTTGCTAAATGCATTTATATGGTGCAATATACATAAGTCCACTTGTAAAAGTACAAGTTTCAATGAGGTCACGGTCAAAGATTGTTTCAGTTTTATGCGAAAAGTTTGGTTAAGGGTGGAGGAATAGGAAATATGAGTAATGAAAGCACCTTAAAATTGGAGCTCTAGGTTGCCAAAACAAATTTGTTAGGTGAGCAACAATTACTTTAAAGTATATAGAGCTATATTGGACAATATTTTTTAAAAAAGTTTCAAAAACCTAAAAAACAATTATGCTTTCATATCCATTAGATCATTTTTCGCTTCAGTTTTAACAGAAACTCTGTGATTTTTTGGACATGCGAACTGTCCATTTTCGTACGAAAGTGTTCTAGAACACCCTATGAACTTATAAGAATTGTCTATTTTTGACGATTCAATCAAAGTACACGGAACCCATCCAAAGTTTTAATTGCAATTAAGGTACCGTAGTCTAGTATCGTACTTAAAACGATGCAAGTAATTATTTTGACATTAAATGACTGTTAGAATATAGCTCTTTACACTTTAAGTCTTTTAAGCCCTAACTCAGTTACTTTTTCATTCCCTTCTACAGTCTACAAAAGTTTGAAACATTTTCCATAAACCTATTAATAACAATACTGTGACCAGCCTGATTCATAATGGTATATATATATATGTTTGTTTTAAAGTGCAATGATTGAATGCATGATATTGTGTTTTAATTGATTTGAAAGTCATTTGAACATTTGATGATTTCCTTATTTTTCTCCTTGTGCAGACAACAATTGTGGGAACCAATTAAGACTACTTGAAATAAATGGATTAATCTTGAATTGTGTCAAACTCCGGTACTAGTGTATTTGTTAACAATGTTATGTTCAGTTACAATAGAAGAATGCATCCGGGTATAAGAGTGCATGACGTCAACGAGAGAACTAATGTCCTTACAAGGGACTATGATTACATTTTTTGTACAATGATAATTATGTATGTCAATAGAGTGATTCAGTTTTTCATGATATCCATGATATTTCAGACCTGTAGCCACACTAAGACCAATCAAGACGCTTGCCTCAGTGAACATTTGAAAATTTTAACAAAGTTTGCGTGTTTTTGAAGAAAATAAATGCCACACAGATCTTATTTGCCTCGGTGTTTTTTGGCCTCTGGATATGGGTCTGTGTTAACTGTTGTAATAAGTATAAAGATTATATGAATATGACCCTTGACTTTTTATTTGCATAATTAAACAAATTATTTTTTGTCTATGTTTAAAACTTTGGTGGTAAGTTTCTGGAAGACACTTTTGTTAAATGGTATGGATGTACCCACTTCTCATCTAAAGGGCCGATATTGGACAAACTTGCTCGCAGAAATTTATACATGTTTATTCATTGCAAGGGCCTTTTAGTATATTTATGTTTAAAGGTTGGGATCATGTCAGTCAGCTTTCTGTTGAAATATGGCTGGCATGCATATGAGTGCTTCCTCCCGGATATGATCCCAAGCCACCAGATTAGATAGCGAGCACACTTACCACTGAGTTATGGAGGTGCAAACCATCCTTTTGTTTTGGTCTGTTACTAGTATTAGTCTGCCAGTCTGTTTGTCAAAAGTTCAAGTCTCATTGGTAATGTTCAAACAGATGACCTACCTCAGGTCTGAAAATTCAATCTGCTGTAATATCATAAATATTCGTGAAGGATTTAATTTTGTGGATGACCTTAATGACTCTCTGGCTTCTAACTTATTTGATAATGTGTTTACATCCCAACGAAATGGTCTTTTTCACACAAAAAAAGAATTTTGTCCCATTGAAATTAAATGATTTTACAGTATACCTGCCAACTAGTACTCTAGTTTTGTTACATCAAAAACACCATGCAGTTGTATAGCTTGACCAGATTTAGTAGGCACTCCGGACATATTTCGGGCATATTTCGGACAAAGTCGGTGCAAAAATAAACATTTTTGATAAGTACCGACTACGCTTACGGCAAATAATACACACTTCCGAAGTTTAATGAGTGCCTATTTGGTCAAGCTATATCTATGTCAGTGTGTGTTATATCTATTATTATTATTATTAATGATGTCCTCAGGCGCCTCATGACAAAAATACTTACTTGGGAATACATAAATACTAAAATAGATTCATTTGATATGTATATTAATTAGTGTTAACATTGATAATGTACTGTATAACTTGTACCAACATCAGAATATGACTATTACTCACTTTAAAACACTCATGTTCTGTGTGTAAAAATAACTTGGTTGCTGCAGGGCTTTCGTTTAACTCTTGGAACTGCATATTGACTCTTGAATTTGACAAAAGTGTCTATTTGAATTTGACTCAGTCTCTTGAAAATTTAAGTTCAAGAGTCAAAGTTACTGTAATATAAGCTCAAGAGTCAAATTAACTATAATTTAAGCTCAAGAGTCAAATTGACTATACTTATAATATTTTCAAGTTTTCTCACCCAGTTTTGATGACTCTTGAAAATTGAGAGTCTGGAGTCATGTTGACTCTTCAGTTTTGGAGCCTTGTGAAAGCCCTAAGTTGCTGATGATTTATTTATTTTGGCCTTTAAAATAAACAAATAAAGGACATTTAGATCCTGTGAGGGGTTATTGGGTGTTCAAAGTTTCTAGGATGTTTGTGTTGGTGCATAGTTTCTAGGCCTGTTTGAGGCAAAAGTGTTTGTGTCATCAAAGTTTAACTGTATTCTTTTGTCATTATTTCCTGGAATATTTCATCTTGCAATAGTGAGATATATGTTTTAGCTGGTATATATCTATGATAGTTTGACAGTTGTAATGTATCACTCTCATACTGTGTCTACAAACATAGACAACCAAAGCCTTGTGGGATTTCCAACCAGTTCTTGTCACATCAATATCATCTCACCGCCTGTATAGGCTTATAAATCTTTGCATTTTATGTTCATACTTATTTATAACTTGTTCAGAATGCATGCATTATTAAGGTGCTGGCTGCACACAGAGTGCCGTGTGCAGACTTAATAGTAAATAATAAATGTATTCTTGCAATGTCACCTTGTCCCAGTTGAACCTACATTCATTTAAACTGATCGTCATGGGAATTAGAAATTTGCTAACATGGGTTTTATCACGGTCCGGGTTGTTCACAATCATGGTCATCGACCACATTCTTTCCGGGTTGTCCACGGTCCTGGTCGTTCACAGTTCAGAGGGGACCAAAATCTTGGTCAATGACCACAATCTGTCCGGGCTGTTCATGGTCCCAGTCGTTCACAGATCAGAGGGGCCCACAATCTTGGTCATGGACCACATTCTGTCCGGGCTGTCCATTGTCCTGGTCATTCACAGTTCAGAGGGGCCCATAATCTTGGTCAATGTCCACATTCTGTCCTAACTGTCCACGGTCACGGTCGTTCACAGTTCAGAGGGGCCCAAAATCTTGGTCATCGACCACATTCTGTCCGGGCTGTCCACGGTCCCGGTCGTTCACAGATCAGAGGGGCCCACAATCTTGGTCAATGATCACATTCTGTCCAGACTGTCCACGGTCCCGGTCATTCACAGATCAGAGAGCCCCACAATCTTGGTCAATGACCACATTCTGTCCGGGCTGTCCACGGTCCCGGTCGTTCACAGATCAGAGGGGCCCACAATCTTGGTCAATGATCACATTCTGTCCAGACTGTCCACGGTCCCGGTCGTTCACAGATCAGACAGCCCACAATCATGGTCATCGACCACAATCTGTCTATGAACTGCAGCAGCCAGTCTCAGAGGAATAGTCACAAGTTTTCATTGTATATTTGTGTATACTGTAAAATCATTTAATTTCGTTGGGACGAAATTTCGTGGTTTTGGTAAAAATTACAATTTCGTTGGGATTTGAATTCGTGGATTTTGCATTTCAGGTAATAAAATAAGGGTCAAAATCAATGTTCGTTGGGATTAAAGTTCGTGGTTGAGGTGAACCACGAAATCCACGAAATTAAATCCCCCACGAAAATTAATGATTTTACAGTAATACATTTATTGACTAACAGTGATCTGGGGGATACTATGTCTATTCTTACCTATTAAACAAATTAAGTATTCATCAGTGTATGTTTAAATCAGCTTGCAATATCTCCAAATTGTCTCTGTACAATATATCTGATGTCTAGACGTTGTCAGTTTTGTTAAACAGTTTTATATCTCCCCTGACTTGTTGTTGTTGTTGTTGTTGTGCAGACTAGTCAATAGATTATGCACAACTGATCTTTATGGATGATGTTGTTTGTGTTTTTTCACATCAGACTGGTTATTTGTTTATTATGCCCCCCATTTTTGATAAGGGGTATGTTGGTCTTTCGGTTAGTCTGTCTACAGACATACCAATTGGTTTCTGTTCAATAACTCAAGAACGCTAAATTGCCCTAGTATCTTCAAACTTTACATGGAGGTTGGCCAGCAACAGTAGATGACCCCTATTGATTGTGAGGTTAGTAGGTCAAAGGTCAAGGTCACTGTGACCTTTACCACTTTTGACTTTTTGGCTGTCATGGGGGCATACACAAACATCTCTTGTTGTTTATAAATAGGTTTATTGAATGGGCAGAATGGTAGGATAGATTGTCTAAATAGTTCCAGTTACGCACATGTTGAGCTAGGTTAGTTCTGTTTGATGGTATGTTCATGTACATGTAGGCACTGCCCTGAATACCTGTGTGTGCCAGTCATCCCCCCAGTAGGAATAGGCTGGAGATAAAACGGACCATTGTACCTAATCAGGTTTTTTCTCCTTATATAGCAGAGGCCTGTATAAGGCTCCTTTCTGGAAAGGTCTTTAAAATCATGCAGTTTTCTCCAAAATCCCAGGTTAAACCTACTTTTTCGTTTCTTAAAAGAGGAAATACACCAATATTTTCCCCAAAATACATGAGACCAAGGCCCCTTAACTATATGGACAGAAAAAGCCCTGCAATCTCATTAAAATCAGATCCTAACATTTGCTCCATTGCTTTGTACTGTTTGTTACCTATATCAGCGTAAAGTAGTAGAGTGTCATATGGGTCTGATATTTGAATGAGATTGCCATTATACCAGTAACTATGCCCAACATCTCTCAGACAGCTTGTATCGTAAATTAAAAATAATTTGTACTTTTTAAAGGGACTTAACTCCATTCCGATGATAAAAATATGTTTTGTAGATGTTTTAATCACAAAACTATGTTTAACGATTACATAAAGTATTCTTAGAATTTACATTACGATCAAAGGTGTTATTGATGAGAACTGACACGAACATGTTTTGCCGTCCTTTAATAAGGTCACAGCTATTCTCGGCTTTTATACCCCACCCTATGCTACACAACGTTGAATAATTTTATTGGGTTAGTCACACAATAGATCTTTTGGTTTTTAATTTTAATAAGCCGACGTTATGCGATTATTTTTCTTCTAGATGAATAAGTCCAGATTTGCCTATTATAAATGTATATATTAAAGTAGGTCAAGCCAAAAACATGCAATTTATCAACTGGAGTTGAGTCCCTTTAAAGAATAATAACCCATTCCCTTTAATAAATGCCTTTTTCTCAACTTAAATTGTGTTCTTTATTTTGCAGAGACCTTTAAGAGACAATCTATGGTGAAGTTGACATTGTGACACGATGCCGCTGTCCGTAGAGAAAGAATTTGTATACACATTTATCAGTGCAGATATTGAGAGTGTACTCAAAGTTCCTGTCGAGATCCCGGCCAGTCAAGCAGCCCCGGATCTGATTGGGAGACTCTTCTTTGAGCATAACCTACCATGTTTCATAGAGAATGGTAAGCATATATGATAGTTTGCATATTTAAGGGGATTCGGATGTGTACTGTACAACTCTATCACATGAATGGTAAGCATATATGATAGTTTGCACATTTAAGGGGGTTCAGACGCATACTGTACAATACTATCACGTGAATGGTAAGCATATATGATAGATTGCACATTTAAGGGGGTTCAGACACATACTGTACAACACTATCACCTAACAATCATGTGCAGTGGTGTCAATATTCCTGATTTATCTGGAATTCCCGATTTGTCTATCCTTGAAGAGCTATGTTTTTTTCAAAAAAAAAAGAAAGTATCTCTAGAAATGGCAAATATATGATCAATTATGACTCATTCTGCTCTCAACGGTTATCTCTAATAAAAAGTTTGAAAAATTAGTTTTGAATGGAAACACTGGGGTTGAAGCAAAAAGCAAAAATAAGCAGCAGTTGATGATGTTCTGGCTTTTGATATGGCTCTATTGGTACTCCTGAATGCGAAGGACAAAAGCATTAGAATACTCCCTTATTGCTACAATGTATTAATTAAAACCCAAAACAGATTGTGCAAATAACCAGTATCAACGTAACTGCATGTATATGGCACCACACTAAAAGTCTTGTAAGTTATTGGTCGACACAGACTGTAAGCACATATAAGAAGAGATTTTTAATGCTGCCACTCTGCACAAATACTGCTAGTTTGTGCCTAAAGTGGGATTCAATTAGATCTATATGACTGTCTTGTCTGTCTGCAGTGTGTTACTGTGTCAAACCACACAGCAGATCAGTCACCGTCTGGCCTGTAACTTACTATGGGGGAAACATCTTCAATAAAACTGGCGGTAATTGTTTTGTCTGAGAAAGATTGGACTTTTTAAATTTTAATTTCCTCTGTGGGATTTTGCTAATGTTGTAAGGTCTGGTGTTAGTGTAATTACAGACTTTATGTCATACTTGATATACTTCATGTCACTGTGTAATTAATAAGCTCAGAGTTATTTGTTGTCAGCATTGAATGGTGGTTAGTTTATAACTCTTTACTACTCTAAACCAATTTACTTTGGAAAATACGAACTTCGCATTTTGCCAATCATCATCATATTTGCGACTACATTCTTTTGCATTTTTAGCTCATCTGATTTTTGAATAAAAGATGAGTTTTGTCCTTACTTGATCGTCGTCGGCGTCGGCATTGCATGGTTAAGTTTTGTGTTTAGGAAAACTTATTCATAAACAATCACATCTATTGCTTTGAAACTTGCAACACTTGTTCACCATCAATACCTGAGCCTGTGAAGCAAGACCCATAACTCTGATCTGCTTTTTGTAAGAATTATTGCCCCTTTTGGACTTAGAAAATAAAATGCCTTGGTTAAGTTTTGTTTTTAGGTCAACTTTTCTCCTAAACTATCAAGAGTTATTGCTTTGAAACTTTCAACACTTGTTCACCATCAATTCCTGACCATGTCAAGCAAGACTCATAATTCTGATCTGCATAAATTTTGTATTAGTTATTGCCCCTTATTGGACTTTGAAAATTCCTTGGTTCAGTTTTGTGTTTAGGTCCACTTTTCTCATACACTAGGTGGGCTATTGCTTTGAAACTTTCAACACTTGTTCACCATCAATACCTGACCATGTCAAGCAAGATCCATAACTCTGATCTGCATTTTACGTGAGTTATTGACCCGTTTTGGACTTAGTGAATTTCTTGGTTAAGTTTTGTGCTTAGGTCCACTTTTCTCATACACTATGTAGGCTATTGCACTTGTTCACCATCAACACCTGACCATGTCAAGCAAGAACCATAACTCTGATCTGTATTTTGCAAGAGTTATTGCCCCTTTTTAGACTTTTTAGAAACCACTTCTATATAGTCCTGGCATCTACCTGCCCAACAGTATTGTGTATTGAAATGTAACCACCATACAATCACAACATAATTTTTATGTCAACTTGTTTCATTACTTATTCACGATCACTACAGTTGTACCTATGGTGCTGCCTGGGATTGAATCCTTGATTCCCACGCTCAAAGCTGACACTCTATCACTACGCTATTAAGATGGTAGTCTAACCCATTATCCCAAGGATTCAGTGAAGGTTCACTTAAAGACAACCGATACAACGGTTCAAACTTCCAGAGTCTAGTAGACATCCAGCCTGAAACACCAAGCACAAAATCGATATGTTTCCACATCTATATGACTATATAATAAGTATCCTATACTTTGAAAAACTCATTATTAATCCTGTCTTGTCAAGTTAACACTTGTTCACCATCAATACCTGAGCCTGAAATACAAGACCCATAACTCTTTCCTGCCTTTTGGAAGAATTATGGCCTTCATGAAATAACTTCGTTAAGTTTCTTGTTTAAGTTAACTTTTTGATAAATTAGAAAAGTTATTGCTTTGAAACTTGTAGCATCTGTTCACCATTAATGCCTGACTCTACATGTACGAAGTAAGACACATAACTCCGTCCTACTTTAAGCAAAAATCACTGACCTTAAAATTGTAACAGTGACAAATAGTCCGGCAGAACTTGCAAGGTACCGTGCAATATCTTCTATACAAAATGTTTTTGCATTTTCCTGTTCTCTGGACCATACCATTACACAATCCGAGTGATGCCACCTTGTCATCATTGAGCAATTATCAGAATGAGGCCCCAAAGGGGGTATGTGAATGTGCATGAATTAATCAGTATAAATACATTATTATATTATCAAATGTACAGAAGAACACACTAAATGTTGTTTATAGTATGCCAAATTATGTGTTTATTCAGTTTATAAACATTTGTAATAGTAAATTGTGCAAATGAGGCCCCACTCGTGGTTTACACATAAAACGAGGCCCATTAGTAGACAAACAAATGGTTTTAATTAGTAAATGATTCATGTTAAACAAATGTTTCATTATATATATTATTCGAATTGAATTCAGTGACATTGGTAAGTATTAACATAGCTTAATATTTAATTAATTTACTTGAGGCCCTGCCACCATTTAGTCAATGTGGCACCATAGGGGCATAGTAGGGTTTAAACACATTATACTTTATAATGTTCAATCAAATGTAACGCAAAACGCCTGCTATATAGTTCATGGTGTGTTAAGTATTGTGTTTCAAAACATCCTAAATAATGTTTATATGTTGCCAAATAATGTGTATTTATTCAATTTATGAACATCTTTTTGTAATAGTAAATTGTGAATATGGGGCCCCATTTGTGGTTTACACCTAACACGAGACCTGTTACATGTATTAGCCAAACGAATGAGTTAAACTAGTAAATGATGCATGCTCACGCATTTTTATATTTGCATATATTTTATAATATTGAATTTAGTGGCATTGACAAGTGCAAACATGAATTAACAATTAAATTAATTGAATTGAGGCTCTGCTAGGGGTAAGTTTAAATTATGAAATTTATGAAATTCGCCCAGACTATTCGTAATTATGTCAAGTTATTTCACTAAGCATTACGGAATGCAACTTTAACCATAACTATTATTGTTAGAAAAGTGTTATTAAAATTTTTATGAACTAAATTTTGAAAAAATGCGGCAATAAGGGTGTGCGTCGGTGTTAAACAATGAAAAAGAGAAAATGATACATAGACCATGTTCAATTCAACATTTTATTATATGAAAATTGAGACTTGCTTAATAATCAAATTTCAGTAAATTATCTATAATCTCATAAACAACTAAATTATAGATTGGAAATAAAATGATGAATTGAGGCCCATAATGTATCGTTAAACTCATATATTTTTCTTTTACACAAGATGTTATACCTTGATACTACCACTTAGAACAAGACACTATGAGATACTCAATGCACCTATCAATATGTTAAAGAGGGTTTCCGAACGGGAAATGATGCAGAATGAGCCTGGGTCCCCGGAAATCGACTTCTGTCTAATTTTCGAATTAAACCACTAACGATGACCGACATGCACCCCAGACCATTTGACAAAACGAGCATCTCCCATGTGAGGATTCAGACCAAATGTTTGGCTTAAGGGTGTGGAATTAGACCTCCAAAACGAATAAAATACAATGTATAATACCCCTTGGTCTTGGCTAAATATTGAAAGGTGCATCAGAGTCAGTGACTCTATGCCGCACCCGGTATTATCCTTATAACAATAGAGGACGACCATTCTGTACATAAAGGTACTCATCGCTATCAAGAACGGACATTTCAAACCGATTGAGTTCTCACCAAAATGTAGAACATCACAATGAAGTATTCGTCGCCATCAGGTTTAGCTATTTCTACTCAACATAAACTGTAATACCCGGTATGGTATAGTCAAGCTCTATAAATCACAGACCAGGAGCGACTGTGATCATTACGGTCCCTTATGGGTACATGCGACTACGTAGTAGAGCCATGGGAAACTCTTCATCAAAGAGTAAAACTATACATCGCCTATACGTGTACTCACTACCACCATTTACTGTAATTCGAGGCTGAATAGGGTGCTTGGTCATTTAGATCATCCATCAGCGAGTTATGGCTTGTCCACTATGATTATGACGTACTCACTTTACCAGTAGCCAAATAAATCTACACCATCCCCATATGGTATTCACCACCACACAGTATTATCATTCTTGAATACCCAAAAGGCATGCAATTGCAATACATACTTGGTGGTGGTGAACAGTTCATCGATGTGTTGTGTACTCAATGACGCCAGGAATACAAAAGCCTGGTTCTCACTGGTGATCAGTACCTTAAAGGTTTATATTTCGGGGATTAAGAGTAGGCTATAATTTCATAACGTGGAATGGTTGATGGTCGTGTGTGCCTCTTAGAGCCTGGAACAGCAGTACATAGGGTGGGGAGTAACCTTTGTGGTTTGAATAGATTCATTTGTGGGCGGTTTATATGCCATCTGGCTTGGCATTGCGTGAATTGATGATGCACAGTCTGATTGTTCTACCGGGTACTTGTTAATGCCTGCTCTGAGAGGCTGTGAGAAACCCAAAGCCCTTGGAATCACATTAGGCAGTGGTCATTGATACACATTTAAAGCCAGTAATTATTTGTTTGGTAAGGGTCAAATCCCGCAAAGTGACACACATGCCTGTAGTCAGTGATTATATGAATACCGCTTTCAGAATGAAAATGTTGTATGTTCATACAAAATTATGCTTCGTATGCAGTCTATGTAAAACGACGACCCCCGTGGCGGGGCCCGCATTGGCTTAAATTAAGCAATCTTGGTAGGGACCACTAGATGATGTTACATACCAAAAATCAAGTTATTTAATGTGATTGCTAATATGCATACACAACGCTTTTAGTAATAATATATACAGAAATTGTGTGTAATACTATGTCCAACATTTCATATAATGCAATAGTTTGATAATTGGTCAACTATCACCAGAACTCAGTACAACGTTTTCGTCATTTTGGCTGTGGCAACTTCCAACAAGCAATTTGTAGTTGTTCTTTTTGCATTAAGGCCCTAATAAGAGTGAAAGATATAGTATAATTTAAAAATGTTTCAGCTGAGGATTGCCTTCTCTGTCTGATTTAAGTAACACTTTGATCGAATGCTACATATGTAGTTATCATTAGCAGAGATTCAAGTCCCGTGTTTCTATTTCCAAAGGTGGTGTTATGTCTTATCTTTAATTGTTTATACGTTATTCACAGTTGAATTTACACTTACAAAGGCCTCAGATTTATGGAATGCCATATTTATAAGTGTAATTGATGTTATTAATACTAACCGACGCTTCTGAATTCATTTGAATAGTATATTCCATACCTGAGTAATGAACTAAGCGCAACATTCCTAGTACATTCTTTATTTATCGTTTTTCACTCTAGCAGGGCCTCATTTCCTCAATTTATTACCCGTATTTCAAAATTTAATACCTGTATATTTCATTCAAACTTTCATAACTTCAAGTTATCTCCTATACTAAAGTGGTTCATTACTAATTTATTTTTAAATGATAATATATCTTTTCAAATGTTGATTTACCCTTATTAGGGCCTTAATGCCATTAATTAAAGTATTACATCAGCTTATTAAAGCTGTTGTACATTTGTATTTATCTGTGTTGTTTTAATTTTGTGTTATTCGAAAATGAAATATGTGTTTTACACGTACACGTATACTTATCTAATTAATATTCTGTGTAGGTCTACTGCCGAGACACATATTAGGTGTCGACCACATGCGGGGCCTCAATTCAAAAAGTTACTATGGTTAAGGTATAATTTATGTAACGCAATACTTTACCCAACCTGAACTACATTTCATGTGTTTTGCGTTAAATTTGATTGAATATAATAAATTATATGTGTTTAAGCTGATTATTTCGATAAAAGCCTTATGTATCTGTATTCATATACCACCTTTGGGGCCTCATTTTTTTACAAATGCTGACGGGGCCTCAAGTAAATTAATTCAATGTTTGTTCTTACCAATGTCACTGAATTCAATGTGAATAATAGATATTATGAAACATTTGTTTAACATGCATCATTTACTAATATAAATCATTTGTTTGTCTAATAGCGGGCCTCGTTGTGAGTGTAAACCACGAGTGGGTCCTCATTTTAACAAATTACTATTACAAATGTTTATAAATTTAATAAACACATTATTTTGCAAACTTTAAACAGCATTTAGTGTGTTTTTCTGTACATTTGATAAAATAATAATGTACTTATACTGATTTATTCATGAAAATTCATATCCCCCTTTGGGGCCTCATTATAAGAATTGCTCAATGATGACTAGGTGGCATCACTCGGATTTTGTTATGGTTTGGTCCAGAGAACAAGAAAATGCAAAAACATTTTGTATAGAAGACATTGCACGGTTACCCCAAAATATGCTGTTTATCTGCCGGACTAAAATATCAGATGAGTATCTGCACCTGTAAGGTAGTGCTTTGGCTAAATAAAGAATCAGTACAATTTTTATGCCCCATCATCTACTGATGTAGGCGGCATATAGTGATTGTCATGTCCGTCTGTCTATTAGTCTGTCTGTTACAAAATGTTGAAACTCAAATATTTTTTAAGTCCATCAAGGCATTGTTTTCAAACTTGGCATATTTTTCCATCATGAATTCATTACAATGTCAAAGCCATGCGACACTATTCAACATTTCAACAGAAATATGGCCTGTGATTGACTTAGTTATTTGTTATGGACCAAGGTAATCAACTGGGACGAAAGTGTTTAATGAATGCAGTCTTGTTTTCTGATTTTGCTCCTCTATTTCTGTATTTTATGTATATGACCTTACTTTATAATTGTTATATAAATATGTGTGTCATATACGAAATTGTAATAAGATATGTGTACTCAATTTTTTGAACTCATGAATTTCAAGTGTAAATCTTTAATGTGTCATAGTGGGTTAGTTTTATGTGTGTCAGTCTCCATGCACAAGCTGTAATATTCTGATTTTATAACTTGGCACTTGACTGACTCACGAGTATGCACAATGCAATCTAAATGTGTATTTTCAAAATCGATACGAAATGCATCTGCATATTTCGTGCACATGTGCATTGATCCGTAAGATGTTAAGCTGCGGCTTGGTTCACTTTATTTGTGTTTGCATGTTTTAACTGTAATTTACTCTAATTTTGATCATAAAGATATTACTAAGTGCACATACCGTACTTATCCTATTTGATGTCCTGGTTTCCTATGACCAGCGACAATTTATTGCTTAACTTCAGCAATTATTGTTGTCATGAGGGGTCAGACATGTTATTCTTTGTCAGAAGGGGTAGGACATGTTATTCTTTGTCAGGAGGGGTAGGACATGTTATTCTTTGTCAGGAGGGGTTCGACATGGTATTCTTTGTCAGGAGGGGTCCGACTTGTTATTCTTTGTCAGGAGGGGTCCGACATGTTATTCTTTGTCAGGAGGGGTCCGACATGTTATTCTTTGTCAGGAGGGTCCTGAACTACATGTTATTCTTTGTCAGGAGGGTCCTGAACTACATGTTATTCTTTGTCAGGAGGGGTCAAACTACATGTTGTTATTTTGCTGAGAGGAATCCGACCCGAAATCTCTCCTAGAAGGGTATCCTGGTCAGAATCTAAGCAAACTCTATATTTCATAACAGAAATTGTGCCAATATTCCAGGGACACTCAGGGGTGGTGTTGAAACTTGGTCTAAATATTTCATTTGAGAAAAAGGATAGCCAATCATATCACTTCTTATTGACTGAGAGTTTATTATGGTGTGATCTGATTGGTTGTCCTTATCCTTCAGTCAATTACCTGGCAATTCTTTGTTCCTGAATTCAGGTTTTTGAATCCTGAAATTTCCTTCTTTGTCTTTATTAAAAAGTGGAATTTTGGGGTTCGAAACCTGAATTTTCAGGCTTGGGATTGATCGCTAATTACCTGGCCTGCTGACTCTTTATTGAATAAAATACCCTGACCTCCAGTCCCCCACCTCTAGATCGGGCGCTGTCTAGATCTGAGCATGCACATTCCTGCATTGATATTCTGGTGCACACATACTACAGTACACGCTCTGATTGTCTGACAGGATGAAACATGCAACACTCGTTAAATTGTTTACTGTATGAAATATGTGCATACTAATTCTGTCCTCTTTCTGTTTGCCTCGTTGACTTTAATATAAAAGGAAACATTAACGTCACAATGGGAAAGGATGTGCAGTGTTGATGTAATCACACACCATTAATATGCATTTAATCTAATTCAAATGTGCATTACGTTGACATCAAATAACCATCAAGAAATTATGCAATAGTTGTATATATACATGTACATGTAAACTATTGACTATTATTGATTTAAGAGTATATTAAAATTTATTATGTTAAAACTTGAAATATTGTCTCATATTTATTCGTGTAAATGAGCTACATACAATATGTTCTAAATGCAGAGAAAGTCAATGAACACTGTGGTTGAGGGGTATTCAACAAGCATGGGGAAGGGGTATTTAACGATGGCTTGTCCAAATATGAAACCTTCAATATCTAATTGCTGAACTTATCTGCATGGCTAAAAGTTTCAGGATTTCAGTGTCCAACAATATATGGATGGTTTTCTATATTTTCCTTAGACTTAAATAAACAGCTAAAGCCTACGTCCCAATGAGCACTTTTGCCTCGAAGATGTACCCCCGATTTGATAAATGAACATTGGAAGGCATCGGGAAAAGGGTCACCATGGTCTACGGAAAGCTTCGGGGAAGTCTTTGGACAATTTGTGAATCTCTATTCCCCATGCCTCCTGAAGCTCATTGATTTAAATCAAGAATAGCCTACATCTGACACCGAGGCAAAATTGCTCATAGGGACCTAGGCTTTACCTGAATTTCAGGATTTGCAAATGCATGTCAGACTAAAGACTCTGAATATGGACTCCACAAAACCACTGTTACTTCATCAAAACTCAAGATATTAACATAATTTCTTCTGCATTTTGCTTTATTAGCATTACTCTTAAAAGCTATGACAAATCTTTTACCCATGTAATCTGTATTGTAGATATAACAGAGAAGTTGGCAGAGTTTATCAGACAGGAAACATACAAACTGAATGATGTTAATGCAACAGAAGCTATAGAGAAAGTGAGAAATGGTGATGTTAATGTCGACCAACTTGTTGAAGCTTGGGATAAACTCTATAAAAAGGTCAGTCGGTAAAAAACAGTCCTTTCAGGGTTATCAATAAGTTTTATCCTAGCAGGCCGAAATGCTTAACCAACAGGCCTGATAAGGTGCCTAATGCAACTATTTTCTTCAAATTGTGTATAAATTTCTCATTTCCAGCCGGCCCAAAATGGTTTTTAAGCAGTCATATTGGCCTGCAGCCTACTGTTATTGAGAACCCTGACTTTACCAAATGGTGATAGATTTATTTCCTGTTGATCACTTTGGTAGTGTTATGGTAGGGGTTTGCTTCCAAGTGCTGGATCAAGGTCCTGTCTTTGAGTAAGACCATGTCATACCATTGACAAAATTAGAATATCAGTTATACCCTTGTGAGAAACTCAGCATAAAAGGGAATTTCTGGCTTCTCATCCCCTCTACCATATCCATGTGGTGATGTATAACATCAGGAATGAGGTGTTGAGGTAAAACATCAGTAATGAGGTGTTGAGGTATTACATCAGGAATGAGGTGTTGAGGTATAACATCAGTAATGAGGTGTGGAGGTATAACATCAGTAATGAGGTGTTGAGGTATAACATCAGGAATGAGGTGTTGAGGTATAACATCAGTAATGAGGTGTTCAGAGTGATTTGTATAAGTTGTACAAAACTTGTTTCACAATTGACCTGAAATTCTATGCTATGAATGAAACTACAAAATCGACCTTGAACTTAACATGTTGGTGTCATATTGTTTTATTTATCAGTGTTAGTTTGAAAATAGTATTTTGATGTTCTCTTGTGCCATGCGGCCTTTTGAAATTTATTCCGTCTATTTTTGTCTTCAGGAAGTGAAGAAGTTTGCTAAAGCAGAAGAGATAACTAAGGAACAAGAATTCTCGGAGGTTTATCATTCACTCATACACTCCCCAGCATTAGAAACATTGTTGAACTTAGAACATACATACGCTATGACAGTCGAGGACCTTATACAGCATAGAGACGAGGATCTCAAACATTTAGATCAAAAGTTGGTATTATTTCTTGTTGTATCCACAGGTAACAGTATCATTGAAAACGAAAAAAAAAAGAAAAAGAAAAATATAAATTTTCAAAGAATTTTTTTTTGTTTTTTTTTCGTTTTTTTTTCGTTTTCAATGATACAGTTACCTGTGGTTGTGTCTTAAACATACTGCAGTTTGCCTGCCTTTGTATAAAAGTTACTAATTTTCGAGGACTGTTTTCAGCTGTTCAGCCGCTAAACCACCCTTTGATAGTTTACTTCTCCTGGTCATTGGGCTTACTTATGTAACCTACATTCGAGTCTCCTTAGGGAGACTATTTCTTCTCTCCTGTCGGTATGGCAGCCAACGTGGATCTGTGGCGCTCAGAAATAGACACTGCCCTCCTGTAGATTGGTGGATGTCACAAAATTTGCCTCTGCTCTTGTTCTCCTAAAACATTATTTGAATTTCAATTATATTTTGTCTGAATAGTTGGTATATCTAGCCTTTTTGTGCATATTGTCAGGAATTTTAGGTCGACTGAATTTGGCAAGAGAAATGGACCCTAGTGGTAGCCAATTTTTTATAGGGTCACAAACCTACTTAGAACTACCCAGTTAGGGGCTTTATAAAATTTTAGACGTTTGATTGACTTAATTACTTTGATAGTGTGCTTACATAACACTTGGTATCTTACACCTAGAATACAATCATGGATTATATCCAACATTTAAAGTCCAAGAAGTTGAGATTCAGCTAATTCTAAGTAATTTTTGAGTCAGCACATCTTCCTTAATACATCTTTTTGTGGTTACATAAGAATTGAAATCTTACTTCTAGTACCCATGGAAACATAAAACATCTAAAGTCTTAAGACATTTAGCTAATTCTAAGTAATTTTTGAGTCAGCACATCTTTCTTAATACAACTTCTTGTGGTTACATAAGAATTCATATCTTACTCCTAGTAGATATGGAATCATTAAACATTTAAAGTCTAATATGATTAAGCCAATTCTAAGTAATTTTTGAGTCAGCGCATCTTGCTTAATTCATCTTTCACAATGCTTACCCCTTTTTCATGAGTAGGGGTTCTGTTAAACACTTTAAGGGGGCTACTTGAGATTATATAAGTTGTTAATGTGTGTTTGATGTTATATAATGATCACAGTCATGTAAGTATGCGCTCTTGTTAGTTGTAACAATAGGCTGCAGTGTTGATTTTTGCAGCTATTACATCAAGCATTGTGTGTCTCTTATCACTAATTTAACAGCAAGTGGCATGCCGGATGTGCTTAAATTGACTGACACTACCGCAACGTCACTAAACTCTTGTCAGTAATTGTCATTTTAAGTATAAAATTAAAGAAATGAGGAATTCAGGGAAGGCAGCACTCAACTTAACCAGCCAAGCACTGAAAAACAGTAACATTACACAACATAACACAAACACTGCACTAAATTTATTCATTGTTAACTGTTTTCTGACTGATATTTTTGATCAAATGAAGTGATAATTGATTACTTACAAGTTCTCTAAGTATTGGCCAGCTCCAAGAAATGGCAATGTGCAAGCTGTATCTTAAACTAAGTTATGGAACTTTTTGCACAATCAACTTGCTAGGATACCACGCCCAAGATTCCTTGTGTTATGCACCTGTTTTCTTCCCTCAACAGTCTTCACGAAAAACTTTTCAAAGAACTAACCAGTCAGACTATGTACATGGCAGAGCTTACTAGCCTGAGAAAACTTTTGGTAGTCCAAATGTTGAATTATCAAAAATGTATCATGTTAATTAGTTTTGTGGAGAGTGAAATGGCACATGTGATATTGATTATTGTAATTTTAGCAAATTTTAGCAAACATGTGCAAATATAAGAACATAAATGCAAAACAAGGTTCATCTCCTTTTATTTAATAATTTCTGGTAATTTGATACATGAGCTCCCGAATTTTTTACTAGCCTCTAGGACTAGTCACCTAGAGACAATTACTAGTCCGATATAGGTTTTTTCTAGCCTCAGGCTTCGGGCTAGTGGCAAAATTCGAAGACTGTCTCAAAGTCAGAGGTCATTGTAAGGACAAGAAAACATTCACTAAGCACTGTCTCGGTGAACTTACCACTGTCTCGGTGAACTTACCACTGTCTCGGTGAACTTACCACTGTCTCGGTGAACTTACCACTGTCTCGGTGAAGTGCCAAAAAACAAACAAGTTTTACTTACCGGATAGATGATTGCCTGCATCATATTTCAGCTATAAATGAGTATATATATTGATATAGCTTGTTAATGGTGGTGCAATAATGTAGGTGAGCAGACGGAAAGATAATAACCACCAAGACTGGGAACGCATCACTCAACATAAACAGTGGGACAAGAAAGGCACAGACAGGGATTCTATAATCCTAGAATAATCCAGATTTCTCGATTGGGCTGCATTAGAAAGTATTATCTTTTCTATACAAAATAAAAGTTATTTGGTGAAAATATTCAAATAATTGACAGAGTTATGGCCATTTGAAGTTGCCTTGTGTGAATTTTAGTAATAAACAATGTTTGAAACCTAGTTAAGGTGTAGGATGTGTGCTCATGGCACCTGCAACAGACTATCAACTCATTTTGAGGATTGGGTATTATGCCTCAGTTAAGAATCCTGCACAGAGAAGAAAGTATACCAATGCACCTGTCTGTTCGTTCGTCCGTCTGTTCGGCAGTAACAAAATGTTGAAACTAAAACATTTTTAAGTCCGTCAATGCATTGGCATACTTGTTTTACCATCATAATCACACTACATTGTTAACTCCATGTAACACTATCAAACATTTCAACAGAATTATGGCACTTGAATGACTTAACTATTTGTTATGGACAAGGCTCCCGCCAGGGCATGAGGGTTTACTGAACAAAGTCTTGTTTGATCAACCATTGATCAATATTTTTTGTCCCCATCTTTGATGAGGGAATATATATTGCTCTGCACATGTCAGTCAGGGCCGGTATTCACAAGTATCTTAAGGGAAAACTGAAATATTTTAACTTAAGTTAAAAAATCGAACTGTGCATATTTTGCAAGAAACTAAAAATATTTCATAGTTTCTTGGTTATTATTGTAGTGCATTACATAACGCTTCAAAACAATGTAAAAAGTTAATAACCTTATGTTTCCTGTTTATACTGATACATTGTAAGATTTTGTGAAATTCTAAGTTTTCTCTTATTAATAAGATGCTTTGTGAATACCACTCCTGTTGGTCAGTCGGTAGAATGCTCAAGAATAGTTTACTCTAGGATCTTCAAACTTTACATTTAGGGTTATAGCAACACTAAAATTATGACCCCTATATATTTTGAGTTCAGTAGGTCAATGTGCTAGGTTAATGTGACCTCAAACATTAATGACTATTTGGCTGCCGTAGGAGCATACAAACATCTCTGACTTGTTATTTTTGTTGTTTGGTGGTTTTGGAGCTTAAAATCTGATCTAGTCAGCGAAATTAGCACTTGTTCGGGACAAGTACTTGTTGATTCGGGCAAGTAACTTTTGCAGTTGGGCAAGTAACTTTTTGCAGGAATTATGTATAGAGTATATAGGGAAACTATTCAATGTTTAATACCGATTCGGGCAAATAGTTTCAAATTCTTATTCACAGACTGCAGATCTAGCACTATTTTGGTAAAAAAAAAATTGTAGTGAAAAGGCAGACGCAATGTTAATGGTGAAATGAACAACTAGGAATCTATGTAATACTTGAAAATCCTTCAGAAAATCCTTCAGAAAATCCAAAATCCTTCAGAAAATCCTTCAGAAAATCCTTCAGAAAATCCCAGAAAATCCTTCAGAAAATCCTTCATAGATTGTTCAGTATAGTCTGTCGATTATGAATTAATTATAATCATGTAATATTGTCTGAGGCTATATCTTGGTAATGTGATAAGCGATAGAAATATATCATTAAAGTCTACGTGATGTCTGTCCATATTCCCCCAGGCTTGCAGTCCAGGGTCACACCATCTGAGTAAGTCGGTCCTGCTGTATATAGTAATATCTATTTTATTACATACTGTTATCTTTTCTTGACATTTAACCAAACCTGACAATTACAGGAATAGAATAATGAATTTGCTGTTTCACTGGCTTAGAATGAGAAGGTCGAATTTGTCATGTTGACCAAACTTAAGTTGAAACAGCTTGTTTTACCATAACTAAAGAGTAATTTTGAAAAGTTTTTTCTTGTTTTCTCAAAATATTGATTTTGTACTTACAACCCTCTCATTCTAAGCCAGCAAAGTGCATGAATAAAGTAATTAATTGTTTATTTATCTACTATCGTGAATATAAAATCACACAATTTTGTGAATTAAAAATTTCAGCGATTTGTTAATATTAAGAAGTTCTTGGCATTAAATGTCACTTTTTTTTAATTTAGGAAGAATGACTTTTAAGACTGTGAGGTTAAATGTTTGCAAATTTTAAAATTGTGTTTTACGCCATAGTTCAAGTTTCTCGTATTAAATTCTCGCAAACTTTTTAATTTCGCAATTATAATGAAAATTAATCAATCACGAAAATGTAATTTTACTGTATTTGTTCAGACTGCCCATGTGTGGTAAATGTTAGATGAACAATCAAGTCAGACATGTTCTATATATAGTTCACAGATGGATTCATAGATAGCTTCAAATACTCCCAGCTAAAAGTACATTTATATAGGTGACATGAACTTTTATGCAGGTTACATGAACTTTTATGCAGTAATATGTGTTACAAAGTGACATTCTGATTTATTTTATTATTTCATGGCATTAAATTTCTGAATGCATCTTTTTGTCTGCCTGATATGTTTACTGTTGTTATTGGATTTTAGATTATTCGATATGAAAATATATTCAGACATAAAAATATAAGTGTACGATGTGATTAAATTGATGGGTGTTATTAAAATTGTAAATGACGTCAAACGGAAATATTATTAGCCAAAGGCAAATGGTGTATAAATGATGTAAAACTAGTATACATTTAATAATCACTATTACTAACAGTATTTGATGTAGTGATCGAATGAATGTGTTATGTTGTCGTAAACATGTGTACATTGAATAAGACTCAGCAGTTGTCTTTCTTTTCTCTCAATGTACTACTCACTGGGGAAACACAGAGAATGTCACTTGTCGAATAGTCTACAACACAAATCACAAATTTAAAAAAATCTAAAAGCCAAACATGTGAAATTCTAAATTTGCTAAATTATTAACCCACAAAAATATTCATTAATACAGAATTTCAACTGACATAATCATAGATGCATTTATTTATCCTATCCACCAGATAATCCATGGCGAAGCCCCCAGATGAGTTTAGTCATTTTAGTTTTTGGGAAGATACCCAAGTTCCAGAAGTGTCCCTGGTTCTTTAACGTGACTGGTTTATAGCATCTTACATGGGACCTAGGTTAAAAGTCTCAACCGAAAGACTATAAGTACCGGTAAATTTAGTTGGTCAGCCCTGGGACTCCGCTGACACACAGTGTACCTAGCCATGCTTATGCCCCCCCCCCCATCTTTGATCAGGAGGTATATTGCTTTGCACATGTCTGTCGGACTGTTTGTCGGTTGACCAAATGGTTTCCATTCAATAAATTGAGAATGCTTTACCCTAGGATCTTCAAACATTACATGAAGGTGGGTCAGCAACAGAAGATGACCCCTATTTTTTGTAAGGTGAATAGGTCAAAGGTCAAGGTTACTGACCTTCACCATTTTTTAAAACTTAAATGGTTTCTGTTCAATAACCTAAAGTGGTTTACCCTAGGATCTTCAGACAGTACATGGAGGTGGGTCAGCAACAGAAGATGACCGCTATCGGTCTTGAGGTCAGTTGGTCAAAGGTCAAGATTGTTGTGACCTTTACCATTTTCGACTGTTAGGCTGCCAAGGGGCATATTTGTTTTACAAACATTACTTGTTATATTACAGACAGCAGGAAGAGATGCAGGAAGCTGTACGAAGTATTGGTTCCAGTTACTCTGACGATCAAATCAACCAATTAGCACAGAGACATTTCGAGAACTCACAAATGATCGAATCCAAATGGACGAATGAACTCAGTAATCAACAACAGATACAGAAAGGTGAATTCCGTGAATGGGTGATGAAAGTACACGAAGATACACAGGGCTCCAACACTCCAAAATATATGTAAGTCAGCCCCAACACAAGGGTCCAACACTCCAATATATATGTAAGTTCCCCAAATCTCAAATATTTATGAATTTTTGGTCATGGCTGGAATTCACAAAATTATCTTAAGGGTAAAATTAAATATTTTGCCTTAAGTTCAAACATTAATTTGCACTTATTTTGCAAGAATCTAAGAATAGCTCATAATTTCTTGATGTTTATTGTACACAGCGCTTCAAAACAATGTAAAATGTAGATAATTTTGATTTTTTGTATATACAATGTATATGATATAATTATTTGTGTAGTTTGTATACCATATTGAGCCTGAGCAGTATTGAACATTCCCTGTAGGCAGAGAGTAGGGGCTACGACCAGTAATCTAACGGACATTGAGTCTTGATTTTATACAGTATATGATATTTCTCTGTATTATAGGCAAAGAGTACGAGCTATGACGAGTAATTTACCTGACGCAGAGGAAGATGAGAGACAAGCACAAATTAGAATGGAGGAAAGTTTTACTATCATTCTAGGTCCGTATACCTACCAGTATGACTTATTTTATCATATTTGACAGTGAAATGCACTGTAAAATCTTTAAATTTCAATGGGACAAAATTTCGTGGTTTTGGTGAAAAAGACTATTTTATGGGGACTTAATTTCGATGATATTTTATCCACTAAGTCATTCAGCTAGCCTCGTTCCTGGTTAAAATCCGATCCCTCGGGTGAGATATTGTTTTTTTCGGCGTTGCTAATGTGAGATAAGCGCGTTGCTAATGGAAGAAATAAATTCACGTGCGGATGCTCATGTGAGAAAGATGTTGCTAATGTGAGATAAGATTTTCTTCGGCGTTGCTAATGTGAGATAAGCGTGTTGCTAATGGAAGAAAATCTTATCTCACATTAGCAACATCTTTCTCACATGAGCAACCGCACGTGAATTTATTCCGACCTTTTACTTCTACTACGTCGATGCGCTTATCCTACATAGAAGCTCATGGTGGATCCTTATAATTCTACATAGTAGCGCATGTTAAATCCTTATATTCTGCTTTTTTTTTTTTTAAATCAAAGATTTATAAATGTTATATGATAAAAAGAATCTAACACTCTTCAAAGGCTTGCTTAATAAAAATTTCCAGAGCTTGTTTAATATCAATTAATATCAAATGACAACTTGTGATATATCCTGCTAGTATCCAATTAGTGAATAACGTTTGTTATGACTTGCATTATTATAATGTTCAAAAGAGGGATGGTTTTACTTTTATATAGTAATGTCATTGAATTGTTGAATTTTGTGTTTGATTTCAGGTGCACAAATGAAGACGACGCATAATCTGAGGTTATTGAGTGCTAGTGTCCTAGACCTTTGTCGACATAAACCACACACCGTGGGGTAAGATATGCAGTACTGTAAAATCATTCATATTCCAGGGGAATTTAATTTTAAGATGAATCTCAACGACGAAATTAAATCCCCACGAATATAAGAAATTTCTATATGAAAGGGCTTGGTGGATAAGATGTCCTCAAAATAACGTCCCCACGATATGACCTTTTTCAACGAAACCTCAAAATTTTATCCTATTGAAATTAAATGATTTGCAGTATTAACATATTCAATAAAACACTGTATGACGTTGATACAGTGTACAGTATTGTATTGCATATTTATGAGCCGTAACTAAATATTGTAAAGACTTAAAGGTTGCACTATTCTTAAATTCAGTGCAATCGTAAAAAAAGTGAGGTAGTAAATTATCCTAAATTTCTTTATCCCTTTGCAAATTATGATTTTTTTCCTTGATCAGCATTGAAATTGAATGGAAATAAAAGTAGACATTAATTCCTAAATGAATAGGGTTCACATCCACAGCGAGATAGACATGTTTGTTGGAAAACAGTTTCCCATGACCATTGAATGAATTCAAGAAATACCTGTACCAAGCCCAGTTGTTATTTTTGGAAATTATCTGCAATGTTCGGTTGGATGATTACCATGAGTTATGGACCTTGAGGTTTATACCCATGGACTTTCATCACTAATTGACAAGCATGCACCCCTTAAATCAAAAACAATAGTTTTAAGACCCTCCTGTCCATGGTACACTGAAGATCTACATGACGCCAAACATCTGAGACGAAAATTGGAGCGAAAATGGCGAAAATCTAAATTGACAATAGACCATGAAATATATAGGAATCAATGTTCGGTAGTCAACAAAATGTTGAAACGATCCAAAGTATCCTATTACACAGATAAGGTAGAGTCCTGTGGTCGTGATCAGAAAGGGTTATTCAAGATAACTAAACATCTGATGGGTGAAGAAAAAGAAGTAGTGTTGCCAACTGGTAAACCTGCTCAAACGCTTGCACAGGATTTCAGTGATTTCTTCATTAACAAAATTGAAGCAATACGTACTGAAATAGCCTCCACTATTCAGTCATACCAACGAAACGACAGTGTTGAAGTCGAAACTCCGTTCGGTAAAGAGCAATTGTCAGAATTTTCTCCAACATCTGAGGATGAAATCCGAAAACTAATAAATAAATCACCTAGTAAATCATGTGAACTTGATCCAATACCAACATGGCTGTTAAAGGATTGCTTGAATGAACTTCTGCCATTATTAACAAGAATATTCAATGCATCACTCAAAAGTGCTTATGTACCCAAGGCTTTTAAAAGCTCCAGAATAAGACCACTGATAAAGAAGCCAGGCCTTGATCAAAATGTACTGAAAAATTATAGACCTGTGTCAAACCTTCCTTTCATTTCCAAAGTTCTCGAGAAGGTAGTCGATGCTCGACTGGAAGAGCATTTAACACTGCACGATCTCCACGAAGAACGTCAGTCAGCATACAGAAAATTCCACTCAACTGAAAGGGCTCTTCTTCGTGTGCAAAATGACATCCTTTGCTCTCTAGATCAAAATAAAGCTACGGTCCTGGTAATGCTGGATTTATCAGCAGCCTTTGACACCATAGATCACAACACCCTACTACGCCGACTTGACAATCATTTCGGTATAATAGGCAAGCCACTAAAGTGGATGAAATCCTATTTGTGTGACCGCTACCAGACTGTCTGTATAGATGGAGAACTTTCAAAACCTGTACTAATGAACTACAGTGTACCACAGGGTTCTGTGCTAGGTCCGATGAACTACATTATGTACACAAAACCAGTAGGTGCAATCTGTAGAAAACATCAATTGCAACATCATTTCTATGCCGATGACTCCCAATTGTATATGGCATTCAAACCAAAAGATTGTGTCTCGCGAGATGAAACACTGCAACGAATTAAAGCTTGTCTGAAGGATATCTTGAACTGGATGAAAGAAAATTTGCTGAAACTTAACGCCGAAAAAACAGAGGTAATCTTGTTTGTACCGAAAAGGAATGCCAGTTCAGTTGACAATCTCAATGTAAAAGTTGGTGATGCTGTGATCAGACCAACGTCGATGGTGAGAAACCTTGGGCCATGTTGGATTCGCATTTGGACATGGACAAACATGTAAACTCTGTCTCAAGGTCGTGTTTCATGCAGATCTGACAAATAGGTCAAATCAGACAATACTTAACTGTTGATGCAACAAAATCCCTGATCAATTCTTTAGTAACATCGAGACTGGATTACTGCAATTCATTATTATGTGGCACCCCGAAAATCATTTTGAATAAACTACAAATTATTCAAAATACAGCTGCCCGCCTCATCACACGGACACCACGTTACAACCACATCACTCCTGTGCTGAAGGATCTTCACTGGCTACCTGTACAGTACAGGGTAGAGTACAAGGTCTTGACTCATGTTTTCAAAGCACTACATGGAAAATCGCCTGGCTACATCAGAAGTATGTTGGAAGTATACACTCCACAAAGACAGCTAAGGTCTCAAAATGATTCTGTTCTTCTAGTTGTGCCAAGGACGAGGACTGTGACTTACGGTGACCGATGTTTCACAGCTGCTGCACCCAAACTCTGGAATGCACTACCAACAGCGCTCAGAGACAGTCAAACACTACCGTCCTTCAAGAAAGCGCTGAAAACGCACTATTTTAATAGAGCTTATTCATGCTGACTGTGTTTATGTTCCCATTAACTTGGCGCCCTATCATTGGGCCCAACGACCCACATGTTCCCAGGACTATAAGCCCCATCCACCTATTGGTAGATCCCTACTATTAAGTTTAGTAGGGCCCCGTCTACTGGGTTAAGTAGAGCCCCGCCTACTGGGTTAAGTAGAGCTCCGTCAACTGTGTTCAATAGATCCCTACTACTATGTTTAGTAGGGCCCCGTATACTGGGTTAAGTAGAAGCCCGTCTACTGGGTTAAGTATAGCCCCGTCTACTGGGTTAAGTAGAGCCCCCCTACTGGGTTTAGTAGGTCCTACTTTTATATTTTATGTACATTATATACTGTTTTAACCATGTATTAGTCATGATTGTACAGCACTTTTGAACGTGTGTATACATGAAAAAAGGGCTATATAAATATGGTATAATAATAAAATAATAATGGACCTTCATGGGAGAAATAAACAAGAGGGCCATTGGCCCTTAAGCGCTCACCTGAGTTTGTTGCAATGTTGGCTTTGTTAGCAAGATTGTTGTAGTATGAACTCAAAATACTTATGTGGCCTAGATTTGAATTTTGTACTAAAATGTTTGTGAGTAGTAGGTAAAGTAGAGTTCCTGAAATAAATACTTTGGTTTGACTGCTGATGGGTTTAGTACCGACTAGTTGTACTTGTGTAGAATCAAGCATTATTGAATTTGGAACTTTTTCCACATGACCCAGTTTCAAACTTGGCCCAGATTTCATAGAGATCATCATCTTGACCAAGTTTCATGAAGATTGGATCAAATTGATGACATCTAGAGTGTAAACAAGGTTTTTCTAAGATTTGACCTAGTGACCTGGTTTTTGACCCCACATGACCCAGTTTTGAACTTGGCCTAGAGTCCATAGAGAAATACATTCTGACCAAGTTTCATGAAGATACAACCAAAATTGTGACCTCTGGTGTGAACACTAGCTTTTCTAAGATTTGACCTAGTGACCTAGTTTTTGACCCCACATGACCCAGTTTCAAACTTGGCCTAGATTTCATGGAGAACAACATTCTGACCAAGTTTCATGAAGATTTGATAAAATTGATGACATCTAGAGTATACAAAAGGATTTTTTAGATTTGACCTATTGACCTAGTTTTTGACCCCACATGACCCAGTTTCAAACTTGGTCTAGATTTCATGAAGAACAACATTCTGACCAAGTGTCTTGAAGATTGGATCAAAACGGTGACCTCTAGGGTGTACACAAGGTTTTTATCAGATTTGACCTAGTGACCTAGTTTTTGACCCCGCATGACCCAGTTTCGAACTTGGCCAAGATTTCATGGAGAACAACATCCTGACCAAGTTTCATGAAGATTGGAACAAATTAGTGACATCTGGAGTGTACACAAGATTTTTCTAAGATTTGACCTAGTGACCTAGTTTTTGACCCCACATGACCCAGTTTCGAACTTGGTCTAGATTTCATGAAGAACAACATTCTGACCAAGTGTCATGAAGATTGGATCAAAACGGTGACCTCTAGGGTGCACACAAGGTTTTTATCAGATTTGACCTAGTGACCTAGTTTTTGACCCGGCATGACCCAGTTTCGATCTTGGCCTAGATTTCATGGAGAACAACATCCTGACCAAGTTTCATGAAGATTGGAACAAATTAGTGACATCTGGAGTGTACACAAGATTTTTCTAAGATTTGACCTAGTGACCTAGTTTTTGACCCCACATGACCCAGTTTCGAACTTGGCCTAGATTTCATAGAGAAGAACATTCTGACCAAGTTTCATGAAGATTGGATCAAAACTGTGACCTCTAGGGTGCACACAAGGTTTTTATCAGATTTGACCTAGTGACCTAGTTTTTGACCCGGCATGACCCAGTTTCGAACTTGGCCTAGATTTCATGGAGAACAACATCCTGACCAAGTTTCATGAAGATTGGAACAAATTAGTGACATCTGGAGTGTACAAAAGATTTTTCTAAGATTTGACCTAGTGACCTAGTTTTTGACCCCACATGACCCAGTTTCGAACTTGGCCTAGATTTCATAGAGAAGAACATTCTGACCAAGTTTCATGAAGATTGGATCATAACTGTGACCTCTACAGTGCTTACAAGTCAAAATGTTGACGACGTACGACGTACGACGGACGACGGACATTTTGCGATCACAATAGCTCACCTTGAGCACTTCGTGCTCAGGTGAGCTAAAAAATAGGCCGCATGACATTAAATTTGAGTGACGTTACCATTGGAAACCGTATTTGTTCAGACTTTGGTCCATATGAAATTTTCAGTGGTGTATGGCTTGAAATAAATGTATCTACTTATTACTGAATTAAAATGTTTCACTAACTTACAATTTTGATTAAAAACAAATTTCTGTGTAATTTATAGTCACCCCTCATCTCATGTATACTGTTGTGTGACAACCCCTTTTAGTATAGTTGATTATATGATTATACTTGTAGGGGTGTCCTGGTTCCACAACCACAACGATTACAGACAGCCATGTCATTGTATGCCAATAGTTTATGTGGTATGATTATACTTGTAGGGGTGTACTGGTACCACAGCCTCAGAGGTTACAGACAGCCATGTCATTGTATGCCAATAGTTTATGTGGTATGATTATACTTGTAGGGGTGTACTGATACCACAGCCTCAGAGGTTACAGACAGCCATGTCATTGTATGCCAATAGTTAATGTGGTATGATTATACTTGTAGGGGTGTACTGATACCACAGCCTCAGAGGTTACAGACAGCCATGTCATTGTATGCCAATAGTTTATGTGGTATGATTATACTTGTAGGGGTGTACTGGTACCACAACCTCAGAGGTTACAGACAGCCATGTCACTGTATGCCAATAGTTTATGTGGTATGATTATACTTGTAGGGGTGTACTGATACCACAACCTCAGAGGTTACAGACAGCCATGTCATTGTATGCCAATAGTTTATGTGGTATGATTATACTTGTAGGGGTGTACTGGTTCCACAGCCACAGAGGTTACAGACAGCCATGTCATTGTATGCCAATAGTTTATGTGGTATGATTATACTTGTAGGGGTGTACTGGTTCCACAGCCACAGAGGTTACAGACAGCCATGTCATTGTATGCCAATAGTTTATGTGGTATGATTATACTTGTAGGGGTGTACTGGTTCCACAGCCACAGAGGTTACAGACAGCCATGTCATTGTATGCCAATAGTTTATGTGGTATGATCATGCTGGTTGACAATAGACTAAACGCCTATACTGGACTAAAGAAAGGTATGTTGTTCTACTTTGTATTTTCAGAATTATGGACCCTGAATGACTTAGCTATTTTTATTAACAAGGCTAAAATTCCACCGGGGCATAAGTGTTTAATGAACCCCGTCTTTAATTGGTTGTGTTCATGTTAACTGATTGATTAAGTGAGAGAATGATGAAATAAATAATTTTTTCCCATCCCTGATGTTTGTATTTATGACCTTTAATACTTTTACATTGAACTGAACATTTAGTAACTGACCTTAAGGTGTGTATGTGTATTTTATATTCAAAGTTTTTTTCACTGAATTGCACTTAACCTTAACTGCAAATATACATCAAACAGCATTTAACAAATTGGTAAAATTGTTTCAATAGTTGCACACTTTTACTTTCTTTGTATGCATAAAAGGTTGTTCATTACATACATGCCTTTTATTAAAAGAATGAACAAAAATATTATGGCACTTAAACATGGGTTTTCAGCACAGTTAGACCTGCAGGTAACATGTGGTGTCCGTTGCCTAAGCAAAGTGCTATGTAGCGACATAAGGTAATACATGCCCTCTATTTTCAATTGAAAGGGAGGTAAATGAATGAAGGCACTACGTATTGCTTTGCTTAGGCAACGCGCACATGATAAATATACATTATTGTTGGATTTCAGAATTTGCAAAGGTGTGTGAACGATCCACTGATTTTCATTTTCCAAATCTGGATCAACAATTCGTGAAAATCGAAGAAGAATTAAAGCAAGCAGCAGAGACGAGGAAGAGGAGCGCGGAGGAGGTAGATAAAGTCAGTCTGAAGAGTAGCGGTAGTACTTCCAGTGCAGATAATCAGGTACATCATATCTCACCAGCAACAGATAAATATCGTTATGTTGTAATTGGGGTTCCTACTGAGATATCATTCCCAATCCTGACAACGAAGACACAAGTCTGTTTTGGCTACTACATTTGTATTAGCTAACATCTCTACACCAAATCTGAGTTCAAACCTTGCTCGATTACTTAAATTCTGCTTTTGAAATTTCAAATGACCGTAACAGTGTCCAAATGTGGATTTTTTCATCAAACGATTTCTGAATTATTCTAGAATTGTAGGAGCCATGTATAGAAATAAATTTATTTTAAAGAAAATTGTTGAAATTGAAAAGTCTGGAATACAATTTCCCAATGTTTTAACAACATTATTGCTGAAGTTGACACATGTGTAAATATCTTCTTTTTTCTGCTTTGAAGATTGTCTGCTATCATTACGTGAGATGAACTGGTTGGTAACCCAGAGGTTATCTTAAACTTAGCTTTCTTATATCATACATCTGTCTTTCCCCTCAAAGTCAAAATGTCATTGACCAAATGACCTAGCAATACGAAAGTCCAATTTGAAAGGTAATAAACAAACATTGCATGATGACCTGTCTATATCTTTCAGTTACAAGGGAGTAGTGCGAAGCTGTTGACAGGAGATTTCTACATCACTAAACATTCCAACCTATCAGAGGTCCACACAGTGTTTCACCTGGTAACGGACGATTCTGTACGAGCGGATATAGCATCCAGACACGCTATTATACTGGCTATACGGAACATCATCAAACTGTGTTGTAGATACGATATCAATACGCTGACTATACCATTACTTCTAACACATGAAATGCACGAGGTTAGTATACCTGTATATTGGTCCCTTATCGTGAGTGATCCATCAAAACTCAACTGTAGATACGATATCAATACACTGACTATACCATTATTTCTAACACATGAAATGCACGAGGTTAGTATACCTGTATATAGTTCCCCTATTGTCTGTTAGTATACATGTTTATAGTTCCCCCATTGTCTGTTAGTATACATGTTTATAGTTCCATCATTGTCTGTTAGTATACATGTTTATAGTTCCCTCATTGTCTGTTAGTATACATGTTTATAGTTCCCTCATTGTGCGGTTAGTATACCTGTATATTGGTCCCTTATTGTGAGTGGTCCATCAGATTGTGCTGTAGATATGATATCCATACACTGACTATTCCATTACTTCTAACACATGAAATGCACGAGGTAAGTATACCACTATATAGGTCCCTCATTGCGATGGTTTTTATAGTATACAGGGGAAATTATACATTTTTAGCTCGACTATTCGAAGAATATGAGAGCTATTACAGTCACTTGTTCGTCGGCGTCGGCGTCGGCGTTGCATATGGTTAAAGTTTTGCATGCAAAACTTTAACCTTGGTTATATTTCAATAACCAGTGCATATATTGGATTGAAACTTTGCACTGGCTTTCCCTGTCATGTAATCAACCATGTTAGATAACTCTTGCATGAATTTAATGCAAATTATGGCCCTTTTTTACTTAGAAAATTTGGTTAAAGTTTTGCATGCAAGTTACTAATAAGGCCATATCTCAAATAGTATCAGTGCTATGGCATTGAAACTAACAACACTTACTAACCATCATAAGGCAATGGTACCGGTCATGGGTAATAGCTCTATTATGATTATTATTTGAGTTATGCCCCTTTTTAACATAGAATTTTCTTGGTTAAAGTTTTGCATGCAAGTTTCATTCAGACCATATCTCAGCTACTATCCATGATACTGCATTGAAAATTACAACACTTGTTTACCATCATCAGTCAATGGTATCAGTCAAGGGCAATAACTCTATTATTTTTTTATTTCAGTTATGCCCCTTTTTAACATAGGAGTTTATTGGTTCAAGTTTTACATGCAAGTTCTATTCACGCCATATCTTAGTTACTATTTATGATATTGCATTGAAACTTATAACACTTGTTTATCATCATTAGTCAATGGTACTGGTCAATTGTAATAACTCCATTTTTAGTTTAATTCAAGTTATGCCCCTTTTAACTTAGACTTTCCTTGGTTAAAGTTTTGCATGCAAGTTACATTCAAACCATATCTCACCTACTATCAATGATATTGCATTGAAAAGTTTAACTTCCCCTTTAAACAAGTACAAAGTAACAAATTCTCACATATAAATGATTGCCAGTTTAATAATGTCGTATAATACACACATTATTTGTCTAATATGGTAAACTGAAAATATCACATTGTTTTGTTGAGACTTGAATTCTTAAGATAGATATTTAGGTTAATCACTAGAATATTGTATTACATGTATTGCTCACTATTGCTAACTTGTATTGTATTTATCCTCCCAGTTTAGTTCTCTGGCTGAATCTAAAACTTGTTAATACCTACATTTATCACAAATCTGTACACTTTCCTACTATGCAATAAAAAAATCATATTGCACAGTGTGCTTACATACTTTGCAAATGACATGTGATGTTCTTTGTTTATATGATGTTTATGTGATAAGTAGAATATTGTTGCTAGGTAGTAAAAAATTTAGACAGTGATAGGGGTGTTTGCCTTTTTTCTGTGTCTAAAGGTTGTATCTATGTGTCAAAAGGTTGTATCTCACCCGAAACTGTAGATGAATTTGACAAATTAATGCCAAATAGTCATATCTGGCCGAGATCTCACATTTTGTTACCAAAAATAAATGGGTGCGAGGTTTTGAATGTGTCATATGACGTATATCTAAGAAAATGATTGGTGCAGAGCTACGATATTTTGACATAAGGAGCAAAACGGTCTCCTGTTTCCCCGCTCATACAAACCTGAGATACGAGGTTTTGACTATCCAGCGAGGATATCAAACTTGTGTTGTTTGGCATGGTATTGTATTCAATACTAAAAATAATTACTAAACTACTTTAAACTCATCACTGATTTATAACATGACTGTAGCCTCTACATTATTATTTTAATTTGTCACCTTTGTTTAAAAATTGACTCCTTTAACAAATCATATCTTACTCATATGATTATTTTGTAGAAACTTTGTTATGTCAGTGGATGTATACAATTCCCTTTAAACATACACATTTCTTGAATAGAGTACAGTGCCGCTTGAAGTCTTAAAATCATTTTCACTGACAAATATTTGTTAATAGTCCAGTGTTGAGATAAGTGCCATGCCTCAACAACCATTGTACATTAGCTTTCATTGCCATGTAGTCAACTAAGTAGCGTAACTCACGTTTCAATATAATACAAATTTTAAATGGCCTGTTTTGAACTTATATTTTTTCTGACAAATGGCTGCGAATAGTCGAGCGCGCTGTCTAGTGACAGCTCTTGTTTTATGTCAAAATCCCCACCATGGAGACAATGGTTACTGTCTAACTCCCCGGGGACAGGACACATAATTATCTAGTTATTCCTCGGAACGGGACCAAAGTTTATTCCCCGGGACTCAGAGTCGATAAGGGTGTGCATTATATTGACAGGTTTTAGGGTAGTATGTGCATCCTCAATTTAAGACCACCTCATTACTAAAGCCATGGCTTTAGGTCGATTTTCACAGTTTGGCCCAATATTTCAACCTCAATATTAAGACCAACTCAATAATGAGACCATTTTTTAAGGGTTCTAGGGGTAGTTTGTTTATCACGGGTTTACTGTAATTCACTTCTTGATCGAAAACTTTTGTCGCAGTCAACATATTTATGACATTGGTACTGTATTTTGAGGGCTTAGTACAAAACTATGGTATATGCCTCTTTAAATTGATTTAGTTACCATAGTTTTGCACTGAGCCATCAATTTGTTTTACTTTTCATTTTTAATTCAAGGAAACGTTAACAGTTTTCAATGTTTTCTTGGTAAATATGAATTACCGAGTATTGCATCAATCATACAAGTTGTTGCAGTACTGGCCTAGATCTATACCATCAATACACACTGTCTGTATCCTAGGGGTTATTTATTTACCATTACTGACATTTCTGTCTAGTGTGCAACTATTACACACCAATGCAGACTTCATAAAGCCATATATGGATGATTCTTTCTGTAGGCAAAGTAAATTTCCAAGTACAAAGTGTACTAACGTAACTGATCGTACAAGCATTGAACAGTTATACTGTGAATTATGTATACATATATTTAATATTGATTCATCAGATGGTTGATACTGTCTGGCTACAGTAACACTCCCAACAATAACCTCTCTACAGCAACACTCTCTACAGCAACACTCCCAACCATAACCTCTCTACAGCAACACTCCCAATCATAACCTCTCTACAGCAACACTCCCAATCATAACCTCTCTACAGCAACACTCCCAACCATAACCTCTCTACAGCAACACTCCCAACCATAACCTCTCTACAGCAACACTCCCAATCATAACCTCTCTACAGCAACACTCCCAACCATAACCTCTCTACAGCAACACTCCCAATCATAACCTCTCTACAGCAACACTCCCAACCATAACCTCTCTACAGCAACACTCCCAATCATAACCTCTCTACAGCAACACTCCCAACCATAACCTCTCTACAGCAACACTCCCAACCATAACCTCTCTACAGCAACACTCCCAACCATAACCTCTCTACAGCAACACTCCCAATCATAACCTCTCTACAGCAACACTCCCAACCATAACCTCTCTACAGCAACACTCCCAACCATAACCTCTCTACAGCAACACTCCAAATCATAACCTCTCTACAGCAACACTCCCAACCATAACCTCTCTACAGCAAAACTCCCAATCATAACCTCTCTACAGTAACACTCCCAACCATAACCTCTCTACAGTAACACTCCCAACCATAACCTCTCTACAGTAACACTCCCAATCATAACCTCTCTACAGCAACACTCCCAATCATAACCTCTCTACAGTAACACTCCCAATCATAACCTCTCTACAGTAACACTCCCAATCATAACCTCTCTACAGCAACACTCCCAATCATAACCTCTCTACAGTAACACTCCCAATCATAACCTCTCTACAGCAACACTCCCAACCATAACCTCTCTACAGCAACACTCCCAACCATAACCTCTCTACAGCAACACTCCCAACCATTACCTCTCTACAGCAACACTCCCAACCATTACCTCTCTACAGCAACACTCCCAACCATAACCTCTCTACAGTAACACTCTCGACCATAACCTCTGTACAGTAACACTCTCTACAGCAACACTCCCAACCATAACCTCTCTACAGTAACACTCTCTACAGCAACACTCCCAACCATAACCTCTCTACAGTAACACTCTCTACAGCAACACTCCCAACCATAACCTCTCTACAGTAACACTCTCAACCATAACCTCTCTACAGTAACACACCCAACCATAACCTCTCTACTGCAATACTCCCAACCATAACCTCTCTACAGCAACTCTCCCAACCATAACCTGTCTACAGCAACACTCTCTACAGAAACACTCTCGTCAGCAAAACCTCTCTTCAATAACTACCTCTCTTTAACAATGACTTATCTACAACACCCTATATACCACTTCCCTCTAAACTGCAACACACTCTGCACTGAGATCCTCTCTACAGTAACACCATCTGTATAACAACCTCTGTAAAACCACAACCTCTACTGCTATCACCTCTCTACAGCAGTACACTCTAAATAACAATCTATGTTTCAATATCCTCTCAACAGTAACATCTATACATCCATATCAATTGCAACACTCTCTCTAACACAACAACCTCAATCACAATTTGGTTGCCATGGCAACAGAAACAATGGAAACCTGAAGACTGGGTTGGGGACTTCTGTATTGCTTGCTATTCCTAATTACTTGTTATTATTGCTTCGCTATTTTGACCTGATCCTGACCTTTATGCAAGAATATATTACAAGGTTCTTGCTTTGAATATATCAATGTCCGCAAGCAAATCGTGCACTATCGGTATTCCAGATTTGTGTTTGTATTACATCTCGAGCGTCTTTGTAATACTCCCCGATTATGAAAACATATACTCGGTGTTGTAAACATATCGACAACATATTGACTGTAAAATTATGCTAATCAATAGATCAGGCTCGTGTAAAATTCGCCTAGTTATATATGTGATCTACGAAAAGTTTTCTTTATGTATTTCAGGAGATGACTATACCGTGGTGTATGAAGAGAGCAGAACTTGTGTTTAAATGTGTGAAAGGTTTTATGATGGAGATGGCAACCTATGGTGGTACCGAATCATTGACAGTACAATTCCTCGTCCCTTTAGTAAGTTATAATATACAACCTCTCCAGAGCGGCCATCTGTATACCTCTTTATAACACCACATATATATTGTGGCACAGGATCATTAACAGTACAATTCCTTGTCCCTTTAGTAAGTTGTAATATACAGTACAGTACAACCTCTCCGGAGCGGCCATCTGTAGTGAAACAACCTCTCTTTTACAAAACATACAAATTACTGTACAACCTCTCCAGAGCGGCCCGCTGTAGAGAAACAACCTTTCTTAAACAACACATACACAATTCCTGTAAGCCTCTACAGAGTTGCCCCTGTAGAGAAACAATCTTTCTTTAACAATACATGTATACAAAATTCTTAAGTTGCAATCTACATGTCCTATAAAATTAACCCCCGAAGTACAACAACCTCTTAACAACAGCCAATACTTGTAGCTCCCGAGGGATGTTGCTGTTCAGAGGTTGAACTGTTTTGTAAAAGCAATATTTTTCTCGAGGGTTAGATTTTAGTTCATTTGAAACTGACTAGGAAATATAATATCCACGATTAATCGACCTCTAATAATATTGATCTAGGGTTTCTTTAATGGGCCGGCTCAAATCCAGGTGGATTTATATGCCTGCCATATTTCAGCAGAAAGCAGACTGGCAAATAAAAGCTATGTTCGGCATTTGCATGTTTTGTAATGAACAATTTTCGGAGCCCAGGAAAATACATTTTCCCAACATCTGCACAATTTGATGCCAACAAATATAAGTAGTCTATACATTAAAGTCTCCTGGAAATGCATTTTAACTTTATTAACCGAGTGATGTATGAAAGTATACATTTAATTAATATTCAATACCTTTATATCATTTTAGCTGTTAGAAAATCAATAGAATAGACATTAGGAAACCTTGATGCTACAAAATGATGGAACCAACAATGTTAGTTACAAACTACTGTGTTTTTTACAGCCTCGTTGAAGATAGGTACTGTCAAATCAATGTTCAAGATCACCTTAATAATAATAGTAATGCCTTGGTAGACTTTGAGTCCAAATGAGTTTGAAAATCTTGAAACATTTTGGTTAATATTTTTTAATCTGACAGACAGACAATTACTACAGGTATATGCCTCCCGCAGCTGTAGATACCAGGCATAAAATAACTATTTTGTTTCAAATACCATAAAACATTGTGATCACTGCAAATAATTTTAGATTGGGAACAAGAAATTTCTTTTGAATAAACAATATTTTTTAATCTGCTTAGGTCGTCAAATATGTTGTAACCAGCATACCCCTCCCTTGAGAATCTCTTTCTTAATAACTGTGTACACTTTGTGCCTCCTGTGTGCAGAAGTTGAACCACAATCATATAATTTATCACACCATGTTTTGCATATTGTCTACTAGTTGAGTAAGTAGGTCTGATGAGGAATTATGATAAATGAGGGGCAAAGGGAGACAACTCTATATTCATATAAATCATACAGTCTATATCAAATGACACACAGACAAATCTAGACGTATGACCGAAATTAGAAACTAGTCATGATAAAAGCTTTCTTAATGATACTGAAATCTGATCCTACAGTGAATGTTGGACTGAAACAGTACAACCTCTGTGGAACAACACCCTTTGGTAGCTGCAAGTATTTTCTGTGGTTTGGAGTTTGTTACAGAAAAGAGCTTAGAATGAGAAGGTAGTAAGAACAAAGACAATAGTTTGAGAAAACAAGAAAAATCTGTTCGAAAATTACTCTTCACTTATGATAAAACAAGCAGTTTCAACTTCAGTTTGGTCATCAACATTTGGTCATCTGTTGATGACAAGTTCCAATTTTCATGAAAATAGGCTCTTAGGAAGCACCTTGTGATGCTGGTTTTAAATATGCATCAGTCTTATAAGGTCTTAAGTAGTGCTTATGTCCTTCTCATTCTAAGCCAGTGATATTATATCATATAATAGAGACCATTCTGTACTAGTAAAGTACCACCTCCAAAGAGCAAAACCCTAACAGTGAATGTTTACTATTTCTTGGAGTTTATTTCTCACAAAGATGTTAAAGTAATTATAAACACTGGCTTAGGGGAATTGAGAAGGCACAACTATGAGAGGTTGTTGCTCTACAAAGGTTGAATTTATGATTAACATCAGCGGAGGGGAATTTTGAAGCTACTGTAAAAGAGAGGTTGTTGCTCTACAACGGTTGAATTTATGATTAATATCAGCCGAGGGGAATTTTGAAGCTACTGTTAAAGAGAGGTTGCTATTGCTCTCTAAAGAGCCTTTCTGGAGAAGTTGTACTGTATATTACTGTAGTTTATTCTGTTGTTTCTACTGGTGTGAAAACTCTTCACACAGCACAGCACCTTGATGGTGTTATGACAAATAGCTTGCATGGTATAAGTCGGTGATATTATGGGAGAGTTACGATCGTCAATTCTGTAGAAATGACAGTTTGTCTGAAAGGTTTTAAAATACCAGTCATTGTTTCCCTGTTTATTCATAACCCCGCTTATAATAAATACATGTGGAACATGAATATCATTGAATATCAAGCCAGACAGACGGAGACACAACTTCACATAAGAAATAGTTACTGTTACAGTTTATTTCAAGATTTTAGGCCATTGGCCTATGAATCACATATAATATAATTACAAACAATTACAAACATGTTACAAACCTTGGGTCAAACTCCTCATTCTTCTCATGGGTTTTAAGATTTGAAATCATCTGGAAATCCGAACAGAAACTTTTTTGAAAATAACTATTAGAGGCAAATTTTGTTTTGGATGCCATAAGCACATTCTTGTACAAATTTTTTTTATCAAACATAATGATTGTTCTCTATTAAAATACACCTTATTAATGAATGACTATAATTGTCATGACCAGGTGTCCAATGCCTAAGCAAAGTGCTAAGGCACGCCTTCTTTCAGTTCCCTGCCGCCCAATTAAATATAGAAAACAAATGGATTACCACATGCGGAAAGCACTACATAGCACTTTGCTTAGGTAACTGGGCACTGTTTTATCAAAGCATTTACGGAAATCTTTTACTTACGGTCAAATTTAAATTCTTCATAATACTGTTACAACTGTAAAATTTGGAAATTCAAGCTGTAATACTAATCAAGATTCAGTTAATGATGTCTTACAAACAATAGCTGTCCCCAATGTACAGCTGTTAAATAATTATACTGAATTTAAATTTGAGCGTAAGTTTACGATTTCCGTAAGTACGTTGATAAAACGGTGCCCTGATGCCAGAATATGTCCCTGTCAGTTGTAGTTTGACAGGAATACTGGCCAAAACTCTCAAAATTACTCTAAATATTGCTCAGTTTGGCCTGTATTTCAGTCAAACTAAAGCAGACGGTGACATATTTTCAGTTTTAGAGGTCATGACGACGTCTGCATTATCCTGATGTCATGTGCCGAGTTAAGGCATGGGTTGGCTTACGTAATGTCACCCTGATTCAACCAACCAACATCAAGCTAATTTAAATATTTATGTAAAGGACTGGGACTATATTACGATATTTCCGGCACTCCCAGATCTCTGGTTATGTTACAAAAAAAACGTAACCCCTTGTGGCATCATAGACCATGTGATTGTGCACTGTGTATATCTGTCTGACATAGCCAGAGTTTTATGACGATATTTAAAGTGATCATGTTATATATATTTTCAGGGAATATCGGATGAATTATTTGCGGGCATCAGCAGTATGTTACCAACAATATTCAGACTATCAAATCCAGTATATATGGCGTTATCATCGACGAAATCAAACAGTCCATAGTTACACAGGCACCAGTGTAGATACAGACATATCATAAATGGATATCATACTCATTGTTTGAATAACTTGGCTAATTTGACACGAGCCTGACCTTTTGATTAGCATGATTTAACAGTCAATATATTACCTACCATACAACATCGATTGTATGTTTTCATAATTGGGAAGTATCACAATGACGCTCAAGATGTAATACAAACACACATTTGAAACATCGATATCGCATGATTTGCTTGCGGAAATTGATATATTCAATGCAAAAACCATGTAATATATTCTTGCATAAAGGTCAGGTTCAGGTAAAAACAGCCAAGCTATAGAAAGAAAGTATACTTTACCCCACATGTTAATTGGGCAATTCACGTGCACAATAACAAGAAGCAGCAACCATCATGCTCACCAAATTGTGAATGATTGGGGTTAGTTTGTCAAATTGTATAATTGTTTCAATTGTTCAGTTTTTACTTCATTGTAAAATTGTTGTCCCTCAAAAATGTTTAAGCTGACAAGAGTGTGGAGAAGATTAAATGGTGAACTTGAAAACTGTTATTACATTCTAAACATGTATATACCGGTATTTTACTGTTAAATATTTACCTGTTGTCTAACCAAATTAAAATGACACTCTCGAACTTATGCTTGTTTCAAATGTTATGAGTCTCAGCTTAATGTGGTTTACAAATACATACATGTACTGAATATGTTCAATCATGTCTCCAATTCTTACATGTGTAAAACATTGTCATATTAATACATGTACTATGTGAATGAATTAAGTGCAATATTGTTGATAATAAATTGTGATATATGTTGAACAGTTGTGCGTTATCTAATAATATTACAAGTTCCCAAGTATAAATTACTAATTTACAAGGTACTCTCCCTTGATTTTCCAATGAGTGACTATTCTGACATAATTCTGTTATTTACCATGGTTAGTAAAGTTGCTGTTACATTCAAGTGAATTCAACCAATCAAAATTACAATATATGACAAGATTCCAGCTCCATCCATATTTCCCTAAGGTAATCAAGCAAATCTATTGGATTATGCAAGCATGTGCGATATTTCCAATGCCCTTATAGAACAATCCTTTCATTTGTCAACTCAATTTACATATTTGAACATCTGATTAATAGATGATATCCAGAACTTTGTACAAGGTTGCTTTCCCCTTAAAGTGTATGGAGCTATACCAGACGATATTTTTTTGAAAAAGCTTAAAAAAAACAGAAAAACAATTATGCTATCATATCCATTACATCATTTTTCGCTTCAGTTTTAACAGTGATTTATTGGATATTTGAACAGTCCATTTTCATACGAAAGTGTTCTAGAACACCCTATGAAATTATAAGAATCGTCTATTTTTCGACGATTCAATCAAAGTACACGGAACCCATCCAAAGTTTTAATTTGCAATTAAGGTAGTCTAGTATCATACCAAAAAACAATGCAAGTAATAATTTTGATATTAAATGACTGTTAGAATATAACTCTATACACTTTAGGTGACCCCAACTCTGTTGTCCCAGAGTGACACAACAATTACAATGGTAACAAGAGCTGTCACCAGTCGGCGCGCTCCACTATTCTCAGTCACATCCTTTGATAGTGTAAAATTTATTTCTTCGATAGTTTAAAATTTATTTCTAAGTGAAAAGGGGCATAATTTGGTCAAAATGCTTGATAGAGTTACCGCCTCTTAGATATAGGTTTGGGTCATGATGTTGAACAAGTGTGCCAAGTTTCAAACCAATATGTCTGTGGACTTTGAAAATATTTGAGGTGGTATGTAAACTTTTACATTACCAATACGCATACGCTCGTGTGACTGCAATCGCTCCCATATTCTTTGAATAGTGGAGCTAAAAATCTATTTGTAACTTCAGATTGGTGGAGGTCCTGAATAGGTCTATTAGGAACCAAATTTACAATCCGTTGATCAACAATTTTGTTTGGATAGTCTGGTTTGGTATCAGAGTTAGAGATTCTATATAATAGCAAGGATAAACAAAGGGAGACAACTTGTTTTAAACTCAACTTACCTGATGGTGTGATTTGGAAACAAGTCTTTAGAAGAGCAGACATCTTAATGACAGAATAAAATTAATTTATTATCACAGTTAAATCACAAGAAAATATAACAACTATATAATTATATCACAAGGCAGTAACATACATAATTATGTGAGATAATCAATTTTAAATGTCATAAAGTTTTAATTTTCTCATTGATCCCATTTCAGAGACCAGCAAACGTCGGCAAATCTTCATCATCTGTAATGCCTTCATCAGAATCGTCAGATAACAGTGGAAATCTGTTCGTAATTCTCGCACGCTTTCTAGTTTTCCTTCCATCACATTTTATAGGCAGATCTTTGTCAATGTCTGAAATGATCGGATAAATACCAAAATTGAAAAAAAAACCTTTTTAATTAATGATCACCAGAAAATTTCAGGTCTTTATTTTTTAGGTGGTCTTGTACAAGGTTTTACAGTTTATACCAGTCTACTTAAGTAAAGATAATATTCAAAGAAACATTGTTAAAATCAATAAATCTTTTTAAATTGATATAAAAATGATTACCCAAGTTTGAATCATCATTGTTCCTCTGTTGTAGTGTATCTGTATGTAAGTCCTCGCATTGAAAATCATCATCCATAAGTTCTGGAATCTCTGGGGTACCAATAGAATCTACAGATTCAACTTGTGAAACACTCTCACAGTTCTGTGAAACACTCTCACAATTCTCCTTATCTAATCTACATGCGTTCTCCGTTGCTTTTCTCTTTTTCCCACGCTTCTTTTTTCTGGAATAATTTAGAAAACTATTAAAGCTAACCATGATATTACAATATTGATATACATATAATGCACCAATCAATAGTTGCCCAGGGGGAATTAAGACTTTATCATTTTTTACGTCTAAATCCCTACCCTAGAGAGTAGAGACAATGCTTAAAGTCTTAATCCTCAGAACTGGGACACAAACAGAATATTATACAATATTTGAGCCAGACATTGCTGGAGTCATATTTTACTGACTAATTAGACACAGGAAGCCATTAAAAACAGAGATTTCCATTTTGACCATTTCACTAATAATACGAGAGGTGTTCAACTTATTTATGAACAAAACATGAACACCGATTGTGCAATATTGAATGAAATAATTGAAATATCTTTTTTAAACCATGCGAGAAAATGTTTTAAGTTGAACATATGATCATCATACATTGTATATTTCATTTTGTTAAAGCTTAAAACAACAATTTAGTAGATGATGTTGTTTTTCCTGTTTTAAGGCAAAATAGCCCTTTTATAAGCATAAAAAAAGTGTTGGTAAATTTTTATTTTGCAATTTCAATGAGAACATCAGTTATATTTGTCGTAATAAGTGTTTTTAAAGTTCTGTTTCCAGTAATTGTGAAATGGTACCAAAAATTGAAAAATGCCCAACATTGCCAAAACCTACACTATAAAGTTAAATTGGTTTTATGATATCTATGATGAATCCATTAGCAAAACGTGGAATAGTACCACAAATGGGAGTGTCCATAGAAACTATCAGTGACATTATTTCGAAACAGTTTAATGCATAGTACTGGGAAAATGCGAAGTTCCTACGCTGAAAATCAAGAAAAAAACATGCCTCGCAGCGCAAGTCTTGGAATCTAGAAATGCGAAATAAACAACATTGTGTGGAAAAGGTGTTTTATTATGGGGAAGCAATGCTGAATATTAAAGACTGTTATGATAGATTATGGCATGCTATTTTAGAAAAGGTCACAGAGATAGGGAAAAGTTCATGTTTGTCCAGCATGGTGTGTTCGCGGCCATTTTCACGGAAAGGCATTGGGTTTGTTGTTTTGGAAATACGCTCATCAAAATCAATATCAAATTGAAGAAGTTGAAGGCTGTGGTCTATGTACGAACCGTTTCAAATCAGGTTTTCAACAAAAAAGTGTTACGTATCGTTCCTAGTGACTGTTCCAAAAACATAGTGTTTCGTCCAGATTCAGCTTCAAGTCACCATATACAACGCCAAATAAAAAAACTTAAGAATATAACTTTGATACATATTATAACCAAACAGTGGATGTCGAAGTCTTCTCATGCTTTAACAATATAATTTTCCATCTGGTTGAGACTAAAACAACGATTAAAGGAGGACAATGTAAACGTAATTATTACGAGTTTCGGACCTTCAAAATGCAAATAACAACACCCTCTACCCTAATGTTGACTGTGATTTAACCGTAACGTATTGGCAATTTACAATTATTATATATACTTCTTGATACACTACTTTACACAATATAAAAGTTTTTATTAAATTTCATTGTTAGAGTAACACAATATAAATGTTCATTTTCTGTTCATAAATAAGTTGAACACCTCTCGTATAACCAAGTGAGGATTTTACAGGATAGTGTAAAGTAAAATAACAACATGAAACAAGAAATAGGATAAATGCTGACAGTCTGGCACCAATCTCCCGAAACATCTCAAGTAGACATCTCATCTCAAACTGAGTTTTTGCCCAAAAGTCTGAATTTCTGATAAAATGAAGTTGAAACTCATTAAATTTTACTGCAATGGTCTAAGAATAATGTTTTCTGCTTATAATGCTAATTGTGAGTACATCCTCCCATGGAAAGCATCCAAACTACGCATAGCAATATTTGAGGTGAGATTTATCTCAGATTAAGCTGTTTCGGGAGATGGGTAACTATTGGTTATTATTATAATTATTATTGAAGCAAGACCTTGAACAGCAACATCCAACACAAGGTCAACATCTGGGAACTAATAACTGGACAGTATCTACAGCTAAATGATTGATTTAAGTAGAAATGATGCTTGAAGGATACGACTGGTCTATGACGGAGAGACCAGACTAATCCGATAAAAAAATCACTCAATTTACGCCAGCTGAACTTTTTATGTTGGACTTCATACACTAGGGTTATATAATATGTGAACGTATTCTTACACTGGTTTTATACAGTCTGTCAGAGAGCCGGAAACACCAGATGAATTCTGCTGACTACTCGTAGTGACATCTGAACCAGCTTCACGCTCGAGGTAATGCTCTAACTTTATTTGAGCCGTTTCCACAGACTGCACCCCATCTGTATAGGCTGTAAATATAACACCACATTTATTATTCTGTAGGCAAAAGCTGCAAAACCACATAAAAAACAAGAGATATTTCAAGCAAATTTTGTAAATAGATAAAGTATCAGGCTAGACAGTAAAAATGAAAGAGCTAATTCCGTCGGAGATAACCTGATCAACAATTCAAGCTGCTCTCCGGTGAAATGTTAGACGTATAAATCAACAGGAATTCTGACTAATACCTGATTAAATTATGCCCTAAATCCTGACCAAAAGACATGATGAATATTCTGCGTAATATCAATTCAACTTTGAGAATGGCAGACCTATAACTTAGTCTGTATTTTATACAGATTAACAATAGACTGCGTAATACGTAATATGGCTTTTATGTACTTACTGTATTTTCTCAATTAAAACAAAGAAACGTCTCAGACAGTTTTATGTACTAAACAAAACCAATACTACAATAAAGTATAGATATTTTAGCCAATAACTGAACAATCCTAGGCTACTATTTCCTCTGACAGAGCTGTTACAGGCTTTGCTCAGACAAACCATTAGCCAGAAATTATAGATATTAATCTGAGCTTTTTCATATATTAATTTATAAAATATGCAATACAAAATTCAATTATGTATGTTTACAAATTATTAAGAGTGTGTATCGTTTTATTTTTTTTTCTCAATTTCAAACAAAAAATTCAGCCAGGCCCAGGGGCGATAAGGTCGCTCACCTGTCATGATATGCATGCACCTATGTTGACTTAAGAAATCATTTATAACTTCTTAGAATCAAGATTAGATGATACTTCCAGCTACATACCAAATATTAATGATCAAGGCCTTGTAGTTTCAGACAAGAAGACATAAATGTTTTCTCTATGTTAAACTGGTGACCCCAAGTTAATTTGGACCCCAGGGGCATAATTTGAACAATCTTGTTAGAGGACCACTAGATGATGCTACTGAAGGCACTATGCTCCATTTGGAATGATAAGGATTAAGTTATAAAGTCAGTTACTCACATTTACAATGTTGAAGAACTCTACCCCAGAGTAAATTTCTGGACAGATTGTTGACATTTCCAACAATCAGTAAATGATGTTTGGCTCGAGTTAAAGCAACATTCATACGTCTGAAACATAAATATCCAGCTGTATGTCTAGTGTTAGGATAAATACTGTGAATTAATTAATTTTTGTGGGAGATTTAATTTCGTGGATTTTGTGGTTCATGAAATTTAATCCCATTGAACAATTATTTTGACCCATGTATTTATTACCTGAAATGCAAAATCCACGAATTGTTCCACGAAATGTTCTTTTTTACCAAAATCACGAAATTTCGTCCTATCTAAATTAAATGATTTTACAGAACATTGGTTACATCTTACATGCTGCGGTGTAATGAGTTATGAAATATTTATGTACTTGCTGTACAAATCTTGTTATATTATAGATACTGAAAAGTTGTTATGTTTGGAAAGTCATGAACAGCCGAATAATTGATGGATGTTTCCGCAACGTTCTACCAGAGAAAAGTATGTACAAAGTGAAACATAAAACTGGAACAATGAACACATATCTACATAGAGAAATTTCACATTAAGTTGAATGGACTGACATCTATCACCTCATTAACCTTACTGACAGCTGTATATTGATCATTTCAAGTTCAAGGTCACTGTGACCTTTATTTTGACATGTTGACATCAAAGTCCCCAAAAGTGTATGAAATGAGTTATATAGTTGGGATGCTATTTGGTCTACTGATATGAACACAAGCAATACATCCCCATCACTTCAAACATATCAGTTTATGTAGTACCTCAAAAGAAGAATGTTACATAATATTTCATCAGGTACATACTTGTCATTGTCAATAAATCCACAAGCGTCTGTTCTAACAGTAGATAGAATGATAATATCACGTTCTCCCCCCTGGAACGCATCGACCGTAGATACCTGGATACCCTTCATTTCTACAGCATCACCTTGTCTAAATACAAAAAATGTAGATAATATTCAGTAAGTTTGTAATAAATGTGTGTACACTGATTTGGTTGATTTACTTTTTAATGAAGAAAGAAATTAACAGTATTACATTGCTAGCTTAGAATGAGAAGGCCGTAAATAGAAAAAGATATTCTGAGAAGAAAAAACTGTCCGAAAATTACTCTTTACTTATGATATACCACGCTGTTTCAACTTCAGTTCGGTAAACATGACAAGTTCAGATTTTCATGAAAATAGGCTCATAAAAAGCGCCTTGTGATGCTGATTTTAATATATGCATCAGTCTTATAAAGTGGTAAGTAGTACTTAGTATTCTAAGCCAGCGATATATTGGTTACTGTGTAACTAGAAGTGTTTTTGATATAAGAATCTTTATCTCCCACAAAGGACAGTAACTTTGGCAACAATCATCAGACCTGAAATTCCTGACAATATGCACAACTAGGCTTGGTACCAACTACTCATGTGAAGATTCCATTTAATTCTGACCAATTAATAAGGAGAAGAAGCAGTGACAAGTTTGGGACACCTAATATCTAGAGTTCTAAATCCATCATGACGTCATACACATAATCAATATGTCTGTCCTATTATAGTGAAACCCCAAGCAGCCGGTGTGTAACCGGTGTGTGTCGTTATTATTTTTTTACTTTAATTGGCAATTTTTGACACGCATGAATTAAATACTTGCTTGTTTTTGTATCAAACATAATTGTGACAGATATGACATCATTCATTGATGAAGAGGGTCGTGTGCAACATTTGGTGGGAAATAATCAACTTGTTGGCTAACATGGCTAAATTTACTTGGAAAATGTTAGTTTGGCACCGGCTGCATGGAGTTACTTCCCTTTCCTGTCAACTTGATGTGTGTGATTGTTTACATTTTGCTGGCTTAGAATGAGAAGGTTGTTACTACTACTTACGACCTTATGAGACTCATACATATTTGAAACCTATGAACCTATTTTCATGAAAATCGGAACTTGTCATGTTGACCAAAATGATGCTGTCAAAGCTTGTTTTACGATACGTAAAGAGTAATTTTCGGACAGTTTTTTCTTGTTTCTCAAAATATCAATTTTGTTCTTACAACCTTCTCATTCTAAATTATAAATAATGTGGTTGGAAAACTAAAGTGACGAAAATGAGGATTGATTGAAACATACCCTGTAAGTAAATCAGATATCCTGGACATCTGTGATTTATACAGTGTGATCACACCTATACATGTAGGTTCTATACCAGCAGTCAGTAGTACCCTCAATACGAACACAACAAACGTAGCTTCAGCTTCGTTATAATAACTTCCAAAACTCTCACAGCATTCTGTACCTTTATCCACATCGTAACAACATACAGTTGGAAGTATGTCCTGTAAGTAAGATACATACAAGGCAATATTAATGGATAATAAACTCACTGTGACCTTGACCAAATTCAAGCATGGTAAAAACTGGCATTTTGCAGGTTGCCCCCATGAGTTTCACATTTGCGATACATTTTATGCACAAAATGAAAGTTCAAACCTTTGACTTTGAACCTTGAGTCCAAATGATTTAAACATGGTTTTTACATATGATCTTCCTAAGTTGCACATTTATTTTGAGTTTCAGGCACGAAATGTAATATCAAACCTTAACCGAGTCAGCATTGTTAGTTTAAACAATATCTTATTTTTCAATAAAGGCACAAATCAAGGATCATGAGTAGAAAGCTGGCTTATTTATAAACTTGTTCCTATGGCACTGTTGGAACAAAGGTCTTGAATGTCGTCTTCATAAGTTACATATTTGCTATAAATTCTTTACAATATGGCTACAGAGTCAAAAAGAGCAGACACCCATTTAAATATGTTACAGACTGACTTGCGCAGACTCTCTAAGATAAAGGTAATTCCTATAATCCACTTACACTTTGTGGCTATGTATTGATAACATCAAAGTGTGGAATATATCCAGTTACAAGATATTGATAACATATAATGGATGGTGAGTATATTGACTGTCTACACATGCCTTAACCTAATGCACTACAGCACATGTCTTAACTTTGTGCACTGTACTCCATTGTTCCCAAACTAGTACTGAGAGATTACAAATCAACACATGTAGGCATTTCATTAATTTATACAACTACAAAAACAACCAAATTACGTAACATGAATGAACTGATCATTCAGAAATAGAGATGAAAATTGATGATACTATAGACAACTGTTCCCACCAAATGGTGTTGTAAATGATCTATAAAAGTAACACTCAAGGCTTAAGTCTAGGTCCCACTGAGCATTTTTGCCTTAGCGATTTACTCCCGGCTTAAATAAATTGGCTTCTTGAGCCAACAGGAACAGCGATTTCACAATTTTTCTAATGACTTCCCCCGAAGCTTCCCATGACCCTTTTTCTGATGTCTTCCGATGTCCATTAATTAAGTCGGGAGAAAATTACTGACGCAAAAATGCTCAGTCAGTGGGACCTAGGCATTAGAAACCTTCTATTGGCTTTGTTTGACATTTACTATAGACTATAAGATCTTAAACAAGGACGTTAAAAGTTGGTACAAAGTAGAACATTTGATTTCTGTTACCAATAGTGGTTTCCTTTGTTGAGTGGTGACCCCATCTTGTAGCATGCCACCGTAGAATAGACTGTTAGATATAGCACTGATGTCAGGATGACACCGATACTGTGTCCTCAGCAACGTTGGTATACACGCCTATATAAATATAGATATAAAATGGGTTCTCAGCAACGTAGGTAACCACGCCTATATAGATATAGATATAAAATGTTTGACAGACAGCGGAGTTATTCTTAGCAATAACGAAATACATCCCTTTATACATATAGATATAAAACATTTGACAGACAATAGAGTTATTCTTAGCAATATAGAAATGAGTCCCTTTATACATATAGATATAAAGCGTTTGACGGACATTGGATATATATAAGGTAAAACCAATTCAGACAGCTTACAATATCAGTCATAGATTTATGCAGCTGATGCTGTATATAGAATCACCACACGGGTACACACTTTGTACGTCATAGACTACCCTCAATATAGTATCATCGTTTTATAGCATAAGAGCAATTAAACAAGAAACGCAGCTGAGTGCCACGAAACCAGGTTTTCCAAGACTTTAATACCACAGTACTCTTGAAATCTTTGCTTAGGCTTTATCAGTGGTTCAGTCTCCAGTGTGACTAATAAGTTAATATTGACCTTTACCCTAGCTAGTGACATAGAATGCAATCCCAAGCTTGATTTCTAAGAAAGCTACCTCCACGCAAAATGTCAACGAAATGTCTTAATCCTTTAATTAAGTTATTCACTGAAAACTGATTTTCTATTTTTAGTATAGTGACCTTGACCCAATTGACAATACAATCCCAAGCAAAGCTTTCATGCAAGGATTCTAAATACCCAGTTTAGTAAACATTGGTAATTCCAAACTTACGTTGTTGACCGGAGATTTTTTAGTAACAGTGACCTTGACCCGACAGACCCCAAATCGATGACAGGCTAGGTTTCGATTCCAGGATGCCAAAACAAAATTTAGTCAACATTGGTCATTCCAAACATAAGTTATTGACCGGACACTGATTTTCTATTTTTAGTAACAGTGTCCTTGTCCTTGACCCCAAAGATTTCAAATACAATCCCAGGGTAGGTTGCTAAATACCAATTTAGTCAATATTGGTCATTCCAAACTTAATTTTTTTGACAGGACGCTGATTTTCTATTTTTAGTTATAGCGACCTTAACCACACCGACCCCAAATACAATCCCAGGCTAGCTTTTTACTCAAGGATGCTAAATACCAAGTTTAATCAATATTGGTAATTCCAAACTTAAGTTATTGACCAGACACTGATTTTCTTTTTTTAGTAACAGCGACATTGACCCCACCGACCAAAATACAATCCAAAACGGGGTCTTCACACAAGCTTCACACACAGCAAGCTTCATCATGATATCTCAATCCTAACTAAAATTATTGAGCGGAAACCGTTGTTCTACTTTTAGTAACGGTGACCTTGACCCCACCAGCCCCACTTTAATCCCAAGCGAGGTCTTCAAACAAGCTTCACGCAAGTTTCATCATGATATCTCATTCCTAACTGAAGTTATCCAACGGAAACCAATTGTTGAGGTCTGCCTGCCCGACGAAATCGCCAATCTAAGAACCACGATTTTTTAAAAACCTGGTTAAAAATATTGAAATAAAAAGGAAAGCTGTGCCCTATTAAATTTGCTATATTTTTGGTGCTTCTGCACTAATTGAACATTTTGTTAAATTTTCAATCATTGTATACATGATTTTTCTCACTTAGTTATGCTTGCGAAATTGTTTCTCATTCATAAAATTATGTAATAGCTACAGGACTAGATTTTGATCAAAAGTGTCTTCTTACAAGCGTTATTGTACAGTTTTTGAAGGACAAACAACATAATTGTCGAAGCCGAGGATAATTTGTTGTTCGTCCTTCCAAAACTGTACAATAACGCTTGTAAGAAGACACTTTTGATAAAAAACTAGTTCTTTATCTGACTTATACTCCACCAAAAAGTAATCCCAAAGGTTCATTGCACAATCCATGACTAGAGCATCGTTTGCATCATCGAAAATATAGTTCTAATGTAAAAATATGCTTGGCCTATAATGTACCAAAGGGATTAAGTAAACTGTCCAAAAATGTCCATTCATAGTTTTAATAAGCTTGTGATTAAAATTCAGGGTGTCAATGTGTTTGTAGACCTTATAAGTGCTTATAATACACATGAGGCATCTAGTTTTCCACATTCATTGATAAGGATTTTGTGTACAAAGGTAGAAATTTATGCATAAATTATTATTTTAACAATTGTCATATTTCCATGAAAATATTCATATTTTATTATTTCTAAAAAGGGTAATAGACACTTAATCTAACAAGGTTATATTCATGATGCCGATATTGACGCTCACAGTCATATTAATATATAGAAAAATTTAAGATTTCACTTCAATTGCTACAGAAACTTAAAAATACTACAAAAGCACTGCTTTCCTTGGGCATAATAAGAAAATGAATTTTGCAGTTTTCCCCGACTTTCTGGAGGGATTGGGCCTTTTTGTTAGAGCCAAATAGCTGAAGAGAAACCGTGGAAAGGAGGTAATATTTGCTATATTTGGAACCAAAAAGTTTCAGGTAGCAGTTTTAGTGCTGTTGAATGACATTCAATAATAATAATTTAAAATTATCATGAGTAGCGAGGATTTTTTTCAGTTTTTGATATTTCGTTCATGGAAAATGACACTTAATGACATCTTTAATGACAAATTCCCTGACTTTCTCTGACTTTTGCTCAATTTTCAAATTTTCCTGACTAATTTCAAAATTCCCTGACTTTTCCCTGACCTCGAAAAAATTATAGTTTTCCCTGACTTTTCCCTGACCATGGGAACCCTGTATTTTCTTAATTTTTCATTTATAATCATGTGTTTTAATTTGACATAGATTAAAGTTATACAATGGAAGCTGATTTACTACCTTTACAGTAAGTTGCATTACGATGTCTCATTCTTAATTAGAGTAATAAACAGAAACTGATTTTTTATCTTTAATAAGTGACTCTGAATTCATCAACCCCTACTTCCAATCTCAAGTTGCGTCATCACACAAGATGTTACATTGTGAAGTATTTAAAAGGGTTTATCATTTAGTAACAAATATCTTGACCACATCATAGATCAGCCCCAAGCCGCCTCTCCAAACATGCTATTTGTGTACCATGTTAATGTGCATCCAATGTGGTTTATAAGAGTATTTCAATTATTTCCAATGCCTACTCTGGCCCAAGTTATTGTACAATTTTAGCTCTACTTCTCCTTTGAATAGTCAAACTAAAAATGTACAATACACATTTCATGAAGAGTACAAAATTAAGCTGGAATAAATCAAGCAGGTGGCTTTAACAATTTATTAACTATAATTGGTATTTAATCATTTTGGCAGCTTTAGCAAAGTAGCTGCTTACTTTAGTTAACAAATTACACAGGTCCCTAACATTACTTAATATTTACTCCTATAATAGACTTCTAACAAACACAACCAAGGGGAATAACCCTGTGTATGTTAGCCGTGTCGTATTAGTTGTTTGGGATGGGTTTTAACCCTAACTCAAACGAGGAAGTGTAGAAGATAAGACGAAAGTGACGGGTGACTTCAGACAAACAAGATCTTATAGTTGTTTCTGCATGATGATAAACCAAGGATAGTTTATATTAGTATAAGGTACAGTAAGCAATCAATACTTAGTTATATATTTTAAATTTGAAGTACCAGTTACCTAGTCAAACTTTGCACCATAAAGTTAAAATTTCATCTACTGTTCCTATTTATAGGTGTTGTCAGGGACATTATTCTTTGATTCAGCCCAACACGTTTTAAAAGGGGGAAGATTTGGTGTGGTAAAGATTTAGTTTTATAGGCAAGTACCGACCAGTATTTGACACAGATTTGTAAACTTGCAACTCTATACTCTAGTTTAAGCATAGTGTAGATAAAGTACTCTCGTATTATCAATGGCCATTATAAGTGTGTGTATTATGACTCATTCAAGCTCAAAATACTGAGGTCAGTATTTGGAACATTCATCCAGCCAAATCCAATCTTATCCATTTGATTAGGTATAACTCAAACGCAATATTCTGCAATGTCAATATAAACAGAAAACACTGACCATTACATCGATTTAGGGAGAGCAGAAGTTTATTTTACCTGCTCACTTCTATTCACCCAATAAATTAAAATAACGGTATAGCTTGGCTATTTTGACTTGAGTCTGACCTTTATACGAGAAAATTTACAAGGTTCTTGCTTTGAATATATCAATTTCCGCAAGCTAATCGTGCGATATCAGTTTTTCAAATTTTGTGTTTATATTATATCTCGAGCGTCTTCGTTATTCTTCCCGATTATGAAAACATACACTCGGTGTTGTAAACGTAGGCAATATCGACTGTTAAATTATACTAATCAAAAGGTCAGGCTCGTATCAAATAGGCCAAGCTATACACATTTAAAAGATTATCCCTTTTCCAATATCCTTATATGTTGTTGTACCTGATCTGCCTGTTTACTTTAAGTGGCACAGGTCCCAATACCGCGTTAGAGTTATATTAAGTTTTGACTAGGCCTATATTGATACTAACATTTACCCTATGTCAGATAACTAGTCATGACTTTTGTATTATTCAGTCAAATGCAATGATCCAAGTACCAGCATGTATACTCTAAGGAATTAACAACACTTCAAACCATACTAAACTTTATAAGTTCTAATTTTGTAGGTGAGATAAAGATTTGTGTGTCAATAACAGATCTATTGTGTTGAACATCAGTTTGAGTTGCATAAATACCGTTTGACCCCAAAAATTCATGCATACTAAATTGTTTTCTCAAACCAATGAATTCACTATTCTTTTTATTGAATTACAGGGAAATTACTTCAACCTTGTTCAAAGCGTTACCTGAAAAATATAGAAGAAGTGTCATGGCTGAAGGTGGAACATGGTCAAGTTCATTCAAAGATTCGATCAGTAAAGCATCAGGTGACGCGGACGAAACATTCTGTGACCCATGTAAAAATGTGGGCAAATTTAAATATACAGAAGGTTTCTGCCAAATATGTGATGAATACTTGTGCGACACCTGTCTTGAAGTACACAAAAATCTAAAGATCACCAAAGCTCACACAATCATGGATAAGAACCAGATGCCGAGGCGGCAAGGATCCCTAGGCAACCAGGATCTCTGTGTGGATGTATGCAAAACGCATCATCCTGAAATCATACGATTTCACTGTACAGCACATGATGAACCTGGTTGCGGAGATTGTATGACCTTAAATCATACAACCTGCAAGAAGGATAGAGTGCAGGATATATCCGATGGATTCCAGAAAACCAAAGAGTTCCAAGACATAGATCAACATCTTCAACAACTTCAACAGGACTTGGAAGCCATGGACAGTGAATTGAATAAGAACTTGAAGAATTTGGACACTACATACAACAATCTTCTGCACAAGATAGCGGCGGTTCGTCAACAGATAAACAAGTACCTCGATCAGATGGAGCAGAAAATAAGAGACGAAGCTGCCCAACTGAAGACAGAAGATGAAAACCTGTTGAAAACATGGATTGCAGAAAATCAGGCAATGAAAGCAGACACTGAATCAATGCTACAAATATTACATGCATCCAATGCTAATGTAAATTCACTCTTTGTAACTGCAAAACAAGCCAAACATAGACTGGTTACAATGGAAAATGAGGCCATCAAAATTAAGCATCAATCACAACAACAACAACAGTATGAGTTTTTTATTTCCAATGAAATAGAAAATATAGTTTCTGCCAAAACACCACTGGGTAAAATGTCACGAAAATTCTTACAGAAAAGAAGTGATGTTACAAAGAAACAAGATCAGAAAACATCAAGAAAACCAACAATAAATACGAAAGCAACATACAACAGAAGCATTGAAGTGCAGAGAACTACCGACAAGAAAGACTGTTACATTGCAGACTGTACACTTATCAGTGCAGATAGATTGGTGGTCACTGACAAGACTAATAGGAATGTTAAGTTAATAGACCTCAGTAACAATACAGTGATATCAACCTACAGTACATCAAGTCTACCATACACTGTAGCTGTACTCAGTACAAACACGATCGCTATTACACTACCTGATGAGTGTAAAATACAAGTACTCAATGTAACATCAACATTTACCTCACAGCAGGAAATAAAAGTTAACAATAACTGCAGGGGTATTGCCTACAAAGATGGCAAGTTTGCTGTTAGTTATGTGAACCCAGTTACAGTAGAAATCCTTGATATTCATGGAAAAATACTACACACAATACAACCAAAACAAGGCAAGAAATGTATACTAGAGAAGCCTGACTATCTCACATTTGGACAAGACAATGATGCTGTGATTATATCAGATCGGGACGCCAATAAAGTTATTGTTGTCACATTTAGTGGACAAGTTCTTCGTACATACACACATGATACATCGAGACATCCATGTGGTATAGTGATTACCGCAGATGGTGTACTGTTTGTATGTTGCTATGGGAATAGATGTATACATGTTGTATCACCAGACTTCAAAACAAGTCAAATCATCATCAAACAGGATAAACATGCCGCGGATTCCAAAGCCATTGCATACTGTGAGACAAACCATAAACTGTACATCAGCAATACAACTATTGGTAGAGGACATCTGAACAACTACATACAGGTGTATGATTTGACAGTACCTGAATAGACAATGAGATACAATATCTGCTCATACTGTTAAATGAAGCTTGCAGTACACATACAAATACTTTGAATCAGGATAATATCCTAAACAACACTAAACAAGCTCCAATTCTCTACTTGATACAAAACATTACAAAAATTAATGTATTTATCCCCCAGTTAAAACTAAGTACAACAGTAGTGTGATTATTTGAAGACGATGGAGACAAATCATCAGATATATGAATTAAATGCGAGAAAGCTACAATAATTAATTAAACTAGAAATGTGTTATCGGAAGCCAATAATTGAGTAATGTTTCGGCAAATGGTGCCCAAGAATCATGTATCATTAAACTGCTTTAAAACTGTTATTCTAACTTCAACTATGCCAACATTACATCATCACCAACATCAAGTGCCTCATTATGTAGACAATCTACTACATTATGTTGATTAAAAATGCAAGTTAACATTTTTATAAAATACTTTGGAGAATCTTCAACATTTCATCTCTGTCATATAGAATTGTGTTGACCATTAAAGTCTTGTGACTTGTGAATTTTCTAATGGTTCATAATGGACGACATACAAAAATTGCAAGTTTCACAGGCTGTTAAAGTCAATGTTACTGATAGATCCATGTAATTTTATGCACCAAACAAAGTGACTTTATTTTGTATGCAAATGTTAATATTATTGCATCACAATTCATTTAAGCATTAAAATATATTGATAAGGCTTTGGCTGACTGACAGACCCCATTTATACAGTTCAGGGAAGTAGTGACTATTTACTGTTTATATAACAAATGTCGTTGTCGTTCACTCTTTGTGTTTGAAACCGAGGGAATTGGTATTTTGTCTAGTGAGTGTTTCACTCATTAGTTTTGGAAACAGGGAGTGAAGACTCATTGCACCTAAGAATTATCTGGAGGTATGTAATTTTGTATACAAATGCACATTAAACAGTGTTGATAATAGAACATATTGGCATGTTCACTGACAGCCAACTGGTCACATATTCCTGAACCAACTCTTTATATTGGAATGGAATGGTAGGTTATTTTGCGAATTTTGCTATTTTTTAATCAAGTTATTGGGGGGGGGGGGGTAAACAAATTTAGTACGCATGCGCAATATTTCGCAAGCATCAATGATTTTATTATGTTCAATTATTTAGTTCAATATTCTGTAACGAGATCGTGGCCGAGTGGTTAATCAGCTCGCTTAGTATTTTTCTGATGCTAAGGTCCAGCGATCGAATCACGGCAGCCCCTAAAAAATTTTTTTTATTTTTCGTCCAGCACTTAGTTTAGCGCAATAGACGAAGTTAGTCCTAATTATCTGTTGAATTTTTTTTTGAATATCTTGTCAATAAATCTGAAAATTTTTTCACATTTTGTTTCGATTTTCGGCCGGTAAACAAGATACGGTATGGATTGGAATTTTAACCTGTCACGAGCGCCCACTGTGTTGAAAACAGGTGCGTCACGTGTTGTCATGTCGTAAATATTGACATATTTTTGCATGATTGTGAAGAAGGAAGCCTGTTCTAAATATTTCCTGGTAATATGTTTCTAAAAATTCGTCGTGAAATATTCGAAGCAGACTGTCCGGTATATCTACGGTAATATCGTTGAAAATAGCACAAAAGTGCCCCTTTTCAGGCCCAAATATTTTGCTGTTCACGTGACGTCATTTTTCGGGAAACCTATTTTTAGCAAAGATCCTGAACCAAGGTATTTGTAAACACAAAAAAATCTGAGAAAAAATCTATTTTTAACTCCAGGGGAAGCTTTTTATGCGATTTCTGTCCGGAACCATCTCCTTTGCCAGTATTGCTATTTTAATGTACTTATTTTGAGAGACATATGATATGGCTATTTTTGAGTGTTAACTTATATTTATTGTAATGCTGATTTTGGAAAATTAAATATCATACATGTATACATATACTGATGTCATCCTATTATTTTTTAAAGTTGTTATTTTTAGAAGCATTGCCATCATTGAGTGTAGATGTTTAAGTTGAGAAAATGTGTCGTTTTTTGAGAGTATAGTAGAAAATGTTGCTATTTTTAATGCATACACTGACTTACCAAGAATTGATAATCCCACACTTATGCCTATGGTGAGGGTGCTAGCTAATCAATACCTTGTATGACTTGAACATAAAACTTATAGACCCAGCAATGCCAATCAAGTGATGACAATAACTCATATTTCTTTTCTAAAAATAAGATAAGTTAAATATGACCATAGCTTAAATGGTTTTAAAGGATTGTCACATACATTCAAGCATTGACCACCATTATACTTGTTATTTTCAAGGACACAACATAATCGCCTGCGGTATCTAGAACGCCAAACTGGTTTGTTAAACGCCGATGTAAAACATTATTGATACCTGTACACTAGCACCAATTTTCAGGCACACTTTAAAAACTGTATTAGGTCGTTATCAACAAGTTTGAGACATTTATGAACAATTGTAACAAATTGGACACACAAATTTCATTTTTAGGGTTAAAATTAATGTTAAAGATGTGACTCTGTCTCAAAACAGTTTACACTATGTAGATAATAGCATATCTTTATGCCTTCTCCGTGTTGGAGAACAGAAGCATAACAAGAGCTGTCACTAGACAGCGCGCTCGACTATTCGCAGCCATTTGTCAGAAAAAATATAAGTTCAAAACAGGCCATTTAAAATTTGTATTATATTGAAACGTGAGTTACGCTACTTAGTTGACTACATGGCAATGAAAGCTAATGTACAATGGTTGTTGAGGCATGGCAATTATCTCAACACTGGACTATTAACAAATATTTGTCAGTGAAAATGATTTTAAGACTTCAAGCAGCACTGTACTCTATTCAAGAAATGTGTATGTTTAAAGGGAATTGTATACATCCACTGACATAACAAAGTTTCTACAAAATAATCATATGAGTAAGATATGATTTGTTAAAGGAGTCAATTTTAAAACAATGGTGACAAATTAAAATAATAATGTAGAGGATACAGTCATGTAATAAATCAGTGATGTCAAAATATCGTAGCTCTGCACCAATCATTTTCTTAGATATACGTCATATGACACATTCAAAACCTCGCACCCATTTATTTTTGGTAAAAGTTAAACTTTTCAATGCAATATCATTGATAGTAGGTGAGATATGGTTTGAATGTAACTTGCATGCAAAACTTTAACCAAGGAAAGTCTAAGTTAAAAGGGGCATAACTCGAATTAAACTAAAAATGGAGTTATTACAATTGACCAGTACCATTGACTAATGATGATAAACAAGTGTTATAAGTTTCAATGCAATATCATAAATAGTAACTAAAATATGGCGTGAATAGAACTTGCATGTAAAACTTGAACCAATAAACTCCTATGTTAAAAAGGGGCATAACTGAAATAAAAAAATAATAGAGTTATTGCCCTTGACTGATACCATTGACTGATGATGGTAAACAAGTGTTGTAAGTTTCAATGCAGTATCATGGATAGTAGCTGAGATATGGTCTGAATGAAACTTGCATGCAAAACTTTAACCAAGAAAATTCAATGTTAAAAAGGGGCATAACTCAAATAATAATCATAATAGAGCTATTACCCATGACCGGTACCATTGCCTTATGATGGTTAGTAAGTGTTGTTAGTTTCAATGCCATAGCACAGATACTATTTGAGATATGGCCTTATTAGTAACTTGCATGCAAAACTTTAACCAAATTTTCTAAGTAAAAAAGGGCCATAATTTGCATTAAATTCATGCAAGAGTTATATAACATGGTTGATTACATGACAGGGAAAGCCAGTGCAAAGTTTCAATCCAATATATGCACTGGTTATTGAAATATAACCAAGGTTAAAGTTTTGCATGTAAAACTTTAACCATATGCAACGCCGACACCGACGAACAAGTGACTGTAATAGCTCTCATATTCTTCGAATAGTCGAGCTAAAAACTGCAAGATTTTACAATAAAGTTTACAGCATAATACACATACCATGTTGATAAGCCTATCAAACAACGTCTGTTCTAGTCCATATGGATGTGCTGCTTCACAACCTTGTATTGTAGGATCTAATTGCTGAAAGTATACCGTAGTAATATGATGTCAAAAAGAAGAGTTTTCCAACACAAAAAAACATTATACCTCCTACAAAGAGTCAGGGCTCCTAAAATTCCTAAGAATATACACAACTACCTAAAGCACCTAGTAATCATGTTAAGTATCATTAAAATCCAACCAATAGTAATAGAGAAAAAGGAACAGAAAATTGTGTGCCACCTATCTGAACATTCTTACAAAAAAGTTTTACGTGATTACTTTACAGACATAATTCCTAAATCAGATGCATAAACTGAAATTTTAGGAGGTTTTTTCGTTGACTTAGAATTCTAAGAGTATTTTAACTATTTTGTATTAGTTTTTAATGGGAATCCATCCATCCACATATTTCTATCATAGCACAAGTAGTGATTACCTCCCTTAGCTTGTTACAATATCAATAGTTAAAACCTATCCTGCATAACACAACTGCAATAATACACTCCTACTACCTACACAAGTAAGATATGTTGAACTTTGTTAAATGTGTATGACCCCATTGGTTGCCCAATAGTCAGAAATGGTAAAGATCAGTGACCTTGAACCTACACTGACCTTTCCCTACTGATTTCAAACTCAATAAAGGCTGTATACAGTTGCTGGCCAACCTCCATGTCTAGTTTGAGGATTCTAGCGCAAATCATTATTGAGTTTTAGAATGAAAGCCCTTAGGTCATCCAGCCAAACAATCCATCGACCAAAAACCTTGTGCAAATCAATATACCCGTCATCAAAGATGGGGGCATAATATTATTGTCGCAATTATACTGTAAAATCCTTAGATTTCGATGAGACAAAATTTTGTGGTTTGTGGGTAAAAAGACCATTTCGATGGGAGGTTAAAAGGATTTTGCATTTTAGGTAATAAATACCATGGGTAAAAGTATTGTTTGATGGGATTTGATTTTGAGGTTGAAGGTGAACCACAAAATCCACTAAATCATCCATCGAAAATTAATGATTTTACAGTAATTACTTTAAAAGCATACCTTAGGATCTCCGACGAGCAATAATTTCTGACATGCAAACTTGGCAACAGGAAGTAAAGATGCAGGTTCTGTCATCTGACTACATTCATCCAACATTACCAGCTACAATACATAGAGGATATTTGTATTTTTCCGTGTATGATCGGCTGATAATTCACCGAGTGAGCAGCTGATGTAATATTTTCACGAGTGGCGTAGCCACGAGTGAAAATATAAGTCAGCTGCTCACGAGGTGAATTATCAAACTATCATACACGGTAAAATACTAATATTCTATTTATTTCATGCTTCAAATAGCTTAAATGATGGAAATACTCCACTATTTACCTGAAATGTTTTGCGTGACGTCGTTTTCCCGCCATGCAGGCGTCGAGTTGCAATCAAATAGTTCTTCTGCAACGGCTTCAATTGCGTCCATTTGTTTTACATTTATGTATATATAATGTTGTGTTATTTGTTAAAGATTAAGAGAGCAAGTGAAAGTGCTTATTATTTTATTTTTGACGGCGAGGAAATTTGATTTTTAAAAACTAGTCCTTTTGCCGTGAAATTATGAACAGTGAAATTATGAACAGTGAAATTATCGGGGTATAATCGTTATTCCGCCGTAAACCACCGGTAAGCATGAAATAAAATATAGGGAACAGTCAAGTTTTATCACACTGTCAACACATAAAATTAATTACAAAATATATGAGTGAATGTGATTTTGTGAAGTTTTGTTGAAATCTTTCAAATAGTTTAACAGGACTGTCTAGCTACAATTTATTCTACCTACCGGTATGTAATATCCAAACTTCAAATGCATGCACAGCATGACTTGGTACCAATTATTCACGTAAAGTTTCATTGAAAAACTAACAATGCTTACGATTTGCGATTACAAATTTTGTGACGTCCATCCATAGGTTCATAACAAAATGTATTCCTATCCCTACTACAGTCTGTATATGTGAGGGATACATGATTCTCCAATGTTGCTTATGTTAGAAATCTCTATCCAACATAAGCATTGATGTGACATAGAGTGGGATATTAGTTTCGAGATTAACTTGTTACTGACGATATTTAGCTAACAAGCACAAACAGGCTCTACAGTACATGTCACATAATGATGACTTGACGTTGACGCCACAAACGCTAAATAATGTTGTAAACTCCAAATTTCTTGAATGATGATGGAGAAAAATAATCCACCATTAGAAAATTGATCTAGGATAAGGATATCTTACACTCAGGGTTGGCAAGCCTCGTCCTCGGTTAAAATCTGACCCAGAGGGTGAGATATCCTTATCCTAAATAGAAGCTCATTGTGGATCCTTATATTGTATTGTACTTACAGGGAACTCCATCTGATTGAGGCAGGTGAGAGAACAAGCAGCACATGTAGCTCCTACAACACGCACTCTTCCAAGTTTCTGTAAATAACAAATGCCGCATGTACATTCTTGAAATTATTCGGATGTGGACACAGGTTTGAGTCAGATGTGGAACTTTTTTAAACCTCAGTTAAAATGCATCAAATAAGTTACGCATCACAAATTGTAAATTAATTTCTGAACTCAATTTTCCTTCCTGCTGAAAAATATTTTCAAACATCAAATATACATGATACAACCTTGTCTGTAGATAAAGGTCAAGAGACGCTCGCTATCTATATTTTGTAAAAAGCTGTCATTTATTTTAGTTGAACCTCTGTCAAATAAAGAACAAATAATCTAAGATAGCAGACACACGATTTTACTTTTAATAAATATATACCTTTTTATTTTCACCATGTCTATGTTTCTCTATACTCTGTCGAACATTACTGAAAATACCACATATGAATAAAATTTTAATTTTATCTAGATTAAAACAACCAATATGCATAAAACAGCCTACAGTTTTAACCGCTAACTCCTTTTTATCTATTTTCTTATTTTAATAAAAATCAGTAACACTGTGAAGCATACCACAATGTTTTTATATTGACATCCCTTTGAAGTAAAGGGTAATAAGTGATGAGCTGATCTAGGTACCAGCAATAAAGAATGTATGACAACAATAAAAGAGTAAAATCTTCACAAAAGACCATACTTAAAATACTTTGCTTATGGTAGACTCTTCAATGAAAATTTAACAAGCTAAGGAAAAGTTTCAACAAGCTAATTTTCTGACAAAAGAAGTATAGCATAACTTCTGAAGACATAGCATACTTCAGGAACTGCAAATATTGACTGTTATTTAGAGTTTTTTTTGTTGTTGTACTATATAGGGTCACTATGGAGAGGTTGTACTGTAATAGAGGTGCATGTTACTATTTACCTCTTCTCAGCATTAGTCAGTTCTCCACTCCTCAACATTTCTTGTAAATCCTTCAGTTCTTGATTATCAGTTCCAGATGCATGTACACTGAAAATACAACAATAACATTGTAGATCTTACATAAAATTCAATTTGATTATTCAGGTTTAACACAGTTTCTCAACCATTTTTTATCTCTGCCGTGGCGATATGGTAATGGTAGGGGTCATTCCTTTCATCCTAGCTTCTGTGTGCAACTCCTCCTGACGAAACTTTAACTCAATAACTACAATGAGGCCCGCATATAGCCAGGATTTCGTGCTTTGACCATTTGTGTCCGAGTTATGGCCCGGTATGGGATATAACTGTCTACGACTGCTTCTAACTTGTTCATTTATACCATGGCTGATTCATCTAACCAGTTTTCCTGGACCATTGCTAAATACTCTTAAACTGGAACCAGCAATTTCTCCGCATGTGGAGAAAAGACAAAATTAATGTAAAATTTTCAAGAAATGGAATGACACACCTCATTCAACCAGAAAACGAACCAAGATTGCTGAGATAAAATCCAGCCATTAAACGCTGGACCATGGCCACCATTTATAGCAATTTAGACATTAAACAAGACATAGCACTGTTGCTAAACCAGGCTTTCTGTGCACTTTCACCACTACTGTTGTTTTTTATTTTTAGTAACCTTGACCCCAAATACAATTCCAAGCTATGTCTCCATGCAAGCTTGCTTTATAAAAATAGTCATCAAGATCGGTCAATTAAAACTCAAGTTATTGACCGGAAACCCCCTATTTGATGTCACCACCCACCAGCCCGCCATACCCTTACCTAATAACCAGGATTGTTTCGTTGAAAACCCTGGTTAACAACAGAGAAATATAACACAATAGATTACCTGTAAGGTAGAACTGGTTTAGCAATTTTCTTGACACTTCCAACTCTAACAAAATCTTCAAATCCTAGATCCAACAATCTGTTTAAGATAACATTACATGGTTGATATAAACTACAGGGTGTTAAAAAAGTTTCATCTCAAGTATTAAGTTTCGCTAGTAACTGATGCCAGAGTAATGTATAATTTTGGGATTCTACCATACGGAGCCAATTTAAAATCAGGAAAATCATATGCTGTCAACCATTTTTGACAAACAAGAGGTCTTCAATCACATTGTTTCCATAATTCATCAGTTTTTATTTAGGAATTCCTTCAAAACAGATTCAATTGACCGTTTAGCTTTGCCATTTCTCAAGATATTTTCACCAAATAAATTTTATTTTGGTCAGAAATCGAGGCACCTTTCAGGATATCCGGAATTCTGGAATAAACCGGAAAATTGACAACCCTTTACCTTTGTTCTAATCTTTCTGGCACTAAATGTAGCTTTCAGAGTAAGAAATTGAAATTATAAACTGGGTACATAGTTCAGATAAAATGAAGTATGAATACAATTTGAAAACAAACTTTTTAACACCCAGCATAAATGTGACAATAGGTCTAAGGAACCACATTCCAAGCTAAGGCTTCCACTAATACAAATTGTTTCACTCTGTAAATTGATCATATTTATAAAATCCCTCCCATTGGTAAACATGTTGAAATTGACAGGTATAATTGTCTCACAATTCAATTTGTGTATATCTATAAATATGCCAACTATGTTACTAGATTTAAAGATAATGAACATAGGGGTTTGGCGATGCCACATGCTTTACATTATTGGCATTTTCAAAGTGATTCCCAAACTTCACAAGAGGCTAATAAAACAATAAATAGAAGCCCTGGGGCCTTATTCACCAACGATGTAAGTCTAAAATTAAGACTTAGACTCAATATTTTCCAATGTTCTATTCACTCTCATGTTGTTATAAATCCACCAATTTGATATAAATGGTAATACATGTTCAGTGGGTAACAACAAATAATCAGATAAAATTTCACACGGTAAAACCAAATTGCAAAGAAATGGCAGTGATTAGAAAAGTTGTCAATTTTAAGTATAAGTCTGAGTTTCAGTCTTATAATGTTCGTGAATAAGGCCCCTGGTAGAGAAAGAACCCACTATACTAAATACTCAGGGGAGCTTAAAACCATATAACAATTAATGTACAAAGTTTACCCGTTTAGTATTCTATCAACAGCAACATTTGTAGTGGATGAGATCAACAGTTTCCATGGGAACGGTTGCCCTGGTGAAGCTGAATCATTGAGATGAAATACCTCAACCAGGAATAGTACCATCACGGATAACAGGTAACTCTTACCAGCACCAAACACACCTAATCATAGACAGAAAACGTAATACTGTTAAATCATTAATTTTCGTGGGGGTTGAATTTTGTGGATTTTATGATTCACCTTCAACCATGAAATCAAATCCCCCAAAAATTTATTTTTTTATTCATGTATTCATTACTTGAAATGTTTATGCAAAATCAATGAATTTGCTTCTAATCGAAATGGTATTTTAACCAAAACCAAAAATTTCGTCCCATCGAATTTAACTAATGTTACAGCACATGTAACATAAATATCAGGCCTGTGTTTACATTTTATTCTTATATACTTTTACTCTTTTCTTACAAACTTTCTTAGTTGGTGATGCAGGTCGCGTCGAGACTAAGTCCCCTTGCGAATTTGACAAACAGGAAAAAAAGACAGATAGCTTGAAACTACTGGTCAAATTCAACTTATCCCAACACTTTTGATGGTGTATGATGGTTTATGTCCTTTTTAACCTACAGACAGTCTTAACTTGAGTAAATCTTCAATATTTTGCTGGCTTTTAAGTCTCACTCATACTTGAAATCTGCATTACAAGGCGCTTCTTATAAGCCTATTTTCATGAAAATCGGAACTTGTCATGTTGACCAAACTGAAGTCTTAAAAGTTATTTTTTCCAATAGTAAAGAGTAGTTTTCTGAAAGTTTTTCCTTGCTTTCTCAAAATATTGATTTTGTACATACAGTGTTCTCATTCTAAGCCGTCGATTTAATCATTAATAATAATAATTTAATCTTATTGCATTAATGCTTATTTAGAGATTTGATCTAGAGTACTTACCATGGATCAGTAATACATTATCTACAGTTGGTGAGTTCTCTATAGAGAACATATTTGCTACCCTCCATAAAGCTTCTGATTGGTCAGTATTCAAGGTGTATCGATCAATGTATTGACTAGCCAAATCATCCTGTAATCATCATAAACAAGTCAACTATACCTATGCACACCAAACATTTCCAACATTTGACAGTCATGTAGGATAATAAATAATCATGCAAAAATCTTGCATATATTTACCATATATATAGATAGCCAGAATTCAAATATTTCATTACTAATACACTTTCTTGATGTGTTAGTGTTAAGCATCTAACTGCCAGTAGAAATGCATTCATAGGAGATGTATGCACCCATACAGTTGAACATGCCAGGGGCCACAACTACACATGTTGACTATAATTCCTACGGAGTTTGACAAATTTAGTTTTACAGTCAAACTTCGAGGCATTGAGGGTACGAGTTTATATGCACTGCCTATGTATAAGTTTGAACGCTTCTCGGTATGTGTACCTGTCAATCGTGTGTAATTGTCGAATTTTGAGTGTGTGTTCTTTTCCATATTTAATGCATATTTAATGCATTTATGTCAAATTGTGAAAAAATATGCATAATCATAATACAACATAGTATTATTTGACAAAATTGACTTGAAATCGTCCGTTAGCTCTTCAAATATTCACATTTGTAAACAAGCTTCCCTGTTCTATTAATCGCTACTTACGGTAGCCTTTTTAATCAATGTTTTAATTATAAACTCGCGATTTAAATGTCAAGTTTGTCAATCAATAATTAAAATGATAGTACGTTTGAGTTATTATTTTATTGCAATATAAATCGAGTTAAGTTTGTTTGAAAGAATGCAAACATTTAAATTAATGAAAAATAAATCAGTTATAATTTCCTTTATAGTTTACCCTACTTCTTTGTCCAATCCAAAGCCAGGGATTTTCAAATTTTGGGACCACTTATTCATTTATTTGTGCAATGGACATAATAACTATTTAGTAAATCCATTTATTAGGACAATTTGGCTGTTTCCTTATATGGAAAACTAGACCCGCCTACTCCCATAATTTTACTGTTATTCTATCACCAATTTATAATCTGCTTAAGGTGGTTCACCGGTGTTGGATTTTTCTGTACAATGTATATAAAACCTGTTATAATTATGAAGAACACATTTACGACAATCATTCTGGAAAATCCCAACAGTTTTGATCGGCTAGTTTTTAAGATATTCTTGGATTTTGGGGACAACCCCTAAAAACTGATAATTTTAATTTACCGAAAAACTTTTGCTTTAATCCTCATAAAATTTGGTATACATAAAATTTCGTATATAAGGAACCAAACAGTAATTTTTTTGTTATACTGTGCAAGTTATTTGATTTTTTAAATACTATTTTAAAATATGTTAATTTTCGTTTTTGAGTTTTTGTCTACCTAACTCCATGGTTTAACGTGAAAAATCGTTGAATGACATACTGTTTTCCAAGTCCTCAAGCAGAGTGACAAATATTGAAGTTTCATGCAAGATTTCATGACAATTGCTCGGTTTGTTTATTTTTATTACACTTTTAGTGATTTCAGAAATGCTGAAAACAGGGGAGGTAACAAAAATAATCAACTTTTTTCAGATTTTGCGACCATTCTATTTTTTAAAAACTAGTTCATACTTCAAGGTGCTTACAGTTTTAATTTGGGTACTTCTGCATGTATTAGTTTATATTCTGCAGGAATAAATGCAGGAATAAATGCAAAAGAACCGTCCTCTAAAATGCTCGGAATACAGTTTAAAACTATTAAATAAGTTTGATGTTGGCGCACAGAACTACGTTTTAACTATGTCGTAACCAATTCGCTAGATTATATGTTTAATATCATTTGGATTAAATCATCCGAAGGGATTGAGCTAAGGGTGTTCCTGTATTTTCATTAAAAGTATATAATCGTAATAACTAGTCAGTACACTCGGGATTTTAAGACATGGGAAGATGCTGAAAAATCTATTTTAAGCATTTTGTATTATTTGATCTCGTTGTCAGACGCTCACAATACACCCAAGTGACTGCGATTTTTAAACTTCCACCCAAAAGCGGTGAAACACCTTAACACTTTTTCACTCTCAATTTTCAATAAATGGACATGCTATTGTTTGCATACAAAAACATTGGAAAGCTCACCAAAAGTGGGCGGGTAAACTATAAGCCGGTTATAGATCACATATTAGAATTATGCTAGCGCTCCCTTGCTCTAATTTGTTTATAAATCTAATATATGATCTATAACCTATACTTATTAAGTATTTAACGGACCAATAAGTGTTAAGTTTTTTTCACAAACATGTAATACAATACAGCCCTAAACAGTACAATAATTGTAACAAGGTGTTAACACCTTTCACTGACTTACCGTGGACGAACACTGGATTTTAACAATCATTCAAAGGTGTGAAAATTTGCATTGATCGAGTCATCTACTGGTAAATCATAGCAAGGGACCAGCAAGTCAGTTCGAGTGTTCGACCCTCGTACTGTTCGAGTCATCTATGTTTTTTCTATATGAATAAAGAAGGGATTTTGACGGGACCAGAGAACGAGTTCAAGGCATCTGGGGTGTTCGAGGCAAGTACTGTTCGAGGCATCGAAGTTCGACTGTATTCCTTTCCAAGTTAGATGTGATACAACATTTATCCCCCCATCCTAAACACAACTTTGGTTCAAAAATAATCTAAATAATAAAGAAATGGACCAAGACCTTGCAACTATAGAAAATAGTACTCACCAACTGTTCACAATGAAGATGGATATTATTGGATCCCTGTGGTTCTGACACTGACCTTGGTGCCTGGAAACCTTTACTTGGAGCCTGGCTTCTATCATTCCTTTCACATTTACTGAAATTTAAGATAAAATACTTTCTATCAGATACAAGACTAAAACTAAAGTTTAAAGGCAAGATCCTCATATTAACAACACATCTACAAATTCATTTGTGTTTGATAATGCAAACTTGGCTGAATACAAAAAAAAGAAACTTCAGGAATCAATTTGAAGCCCTCAATCAGGAGATGGGAAGTATAGTTGAACTGATGGCAACTCCAATAGGACGCAAGATATTTGATCACATACACATGAAGCATTTATATGACATTATTTCTATGACACTACTATTGCCAACAGTGTGTTCATATTTCTTAGAGTTCAGTTCTAAATGTCATCTTTTCACAATTGAGGTACAATCATTTTATTGTTTATGTAAGAATACATGCATAAGTTTCATCACATTTAGTGTTTTTTAACACTTTTTGAAAAGGTTTATATACAAGATTACCTGTTGATCAGGTGGGTTAATACGGGCGGTGATCGTGCCTGTATATGTTCACGTATATTGTCTAAACAACTCAGTTCTGTAGACGCATTGGTAGCTCGTATAGCATGACACAAACCTAGGATAAACAAAAGTATTTATGTAATTTACAAAATAAATACTCATTATACATAACCTTTATTTTGTCTGGTGGCTAAAGATTTGCCCCCATCTGATCTACTTTCAAACTTGGCCCAGACATCAAAGCCTAGCCTTTATTTGCCTTTATTAGCCTTGATATGGCCTCCACCTGGATTTGAACCAAGGTCGCCAGATTGAACAGCAAGCACACTAACCACCGAGCTACGGAGACACACAGATTTCATAAAGATTAAATCAAACTGTAATCTCATCAGTGCAAATAAAGGTCTTCCATTTTAGTGACCATGTGGACTAGATTTTTACCAGCAGATGTCCCATTATTGATGCATTTTCGATTGTACTAATGCCAAATATGAGTAAGATTGGACAATGCACTATTAAGTTATTGTCCACGCAAAATCATACACACACATACACCAAAATAGACAATTAGGTCATGGATATGAAATCGGAAAAAAAGAAAGGACATAACAAATACAGTACCTCCATTCTGCCAGTTAGAAGGAAAGTATCCAGCAATGGGTTCTATTTCTACTTCAAGTGATGATGACGGTCCGTAATATGTACTCTTAGCAATGAATGTCTGGGTAGGGTTAAAATCCAACTGATGAGAGATAACCCATATATCATCTGCAAGAGAGGACAACCACATGTAACTAGTAAAGCTCAAGCTTAGTTTTTTTCAGGTTGATTGTAACAAGTTTTGCAGCTCCTATTAGCCAGTTTAGACACATGATGCGTGTTTGAAAACAGAAAGTCAGAAAAACCATGACCAATTTTGTACATAATTTATTGCAACAGAAAATGTTAAGCATAACATGAATTATGACAAGGTACGACATAATTTGGGGATAATTTATAACCAAATTTACCATTTTTGTTATGAAAATAACCTTTAACCTTTGAATAAATATAATGACAAAGATCAAAATATGAAAAATCATCCCTTCGGTACAAAAAGGTTGTATCTCCTTAATAACATGACTTTCCTTGTATCCGGGTTAGTATAACGAGTATGTATAATCTTATACGTAACTTGTGTAGTATAACATTTAAATGACGTCACTTTATCTTCTAAATGATGTCATCTTATGCTGAAAATGATGTTATGTTTGTAATCGTTTATATAGCTGAGTCCTTTTTCCAGCTGAAAGGTGCGTTTTTCCGTGGTATTAGAGTCCTGACTCCTGTGATATAAAGAATGTAATACTTGTTGTCATTTGATATAAACTTGAACCTTGTTGTGCCAAAGGGATGAAATGTGTTAGGCCTACACCAAAGGCAGCCAAACAGTCATGTGTTCTACACCTTACAAAAATAATCTGAAATCACAGTCTTACCTTTAGCATACATGGATGATCTCCCTTTATATGGCAGCTTCAACAAAGTCTGTTTTTTCTGTGGTCCATCATTATCTCCCCTATTCCTCACCCATTTCTATAAAATCATGTAAGCACAGAATGTAATGTACAGAAGAACTTCAGTGCTTAGAACTCCAATCAGACAGAAAAACAATTTGAGAGATTTACCTGTTCAACCCATTTAGTGCATACACTGAGGGGCCTTATTCACCAATGTTGTAAAACTGAAACTCACGACTTAAGACTTAAAATTGACAAAATTTATAATCAATGCCATTTCTTAGTTATTAGATTTAACCAATGGCATGTGAAATTTTATCTGATTATTTGTTTTCATCCACTGAACAAGTATACCCATTTATATTAAAACCTGTTCATTTATAACAACATGAGAGCGAATGGAACATTTGGCAATATAAAGTCTCGTTTAGACATAAAACGATGCTCCACACATTTGGTCAAACCAACAGGCCGACATAATAAATTACATAATACGTGGGTATATCCAAAAGTAATGTAACTGATGCTATAAAATCGTAAATAATGTCAGTAAAACCACGAAATTATTCACACCGTTACTTCAGTCTAATTTGAATATGATGACCAAATTTCACAACAATGCACATATAGTTCTGGAGATATGAACATTTTCATGAGACATACTTACGAACATCGCCGCAAGTCCGACGTCAACGACGTCACAATGACGTTACTTGCTGACACCTACTCATCCAGCAGAAGCTCATCCCTGGTGATTTCTAACGACTCGTAAACCATGCAGTCATTTTGAAGACCTTTAAAAATGCGTAACCCACCCGACACTTACTCTCTACGATATCAAATTATTTTTAAGTGTCCTCTAGATAGTCCCACAGCAAAATATTTAACTCACCAAATAATGATTGCAGTTTTGAACGTCGAATTGAATTGACGGCGTTAAAAATAATCTTGGTGTTCTTTTCAGATCTACTTAAAACTGTTCATATGACTCTCTATAGATAATGATTTGGTGATATATGCCCCCTTAAAAGCTTATACTACATACACATGAGCATATGTTGCCGCCTTGTGTAACTGAAGTTTCAGTATGTGACTTTTAGGAAAAGTGCATTACTACGCACTGCGTCTTTTTGTCACAAATCTGACGTGTTTTTGCTAAGTAATCAATACGTTGAAAATATATTACGAGTTTCAAAGTTGAGTGACGTTATTGAATTTTTAGCAGCAGACACAAAACATCTGTTTCATCACGTCACGAATGTATTGTCTGATTTCGAGAATTATTTTTTATAAAAATGCATAAAAGAAAATTGTTATGATAATGAAAACAATCGTAATTTTCGTGTGGGGCGATATGACGTCAAAGGTATATTTTAAATATTCGTATAATCCAGTTATGAAAATCGAATAATGCAGCACGTTGTATATGAATCAGAATTGAATTGCTGAACATTTTGATATCATATTTATGCATATCGGCCTATAAACAATTAAACCACGGGAGGAGTGACATACTTTTGGATATACCCTCGTACAACCATATGAGCAACAATTGTCACTGCCAGTATTTCATAAGAACTTGAAATTTTTAAGTATGGGGTTATTATATGATAGAAATACTGTCATAATATATCCATTTTTTACAAAATTCAAAAAACGTTTCTTATAACGTTCAATACTCACTGGAGCTTTGAAGTACTTGTTAATATTTTCCTTGGTACGTTTAATGAACTGACACTCCCCATAGAATGGAACATGTTGACTCTTCATGTGTTGATTTAAGCCATCTATATCACACACCTTACGTTTACTGTTAGCCGTACCACCACCCTTCCTACTTTCATCTGCCCACTGGAAATACTGATAACAACACACAATACATGAAACAAAGACAACATCAAGATTCTAAACAATCAAGTCAACAAGGTATGTTTGTAAAAACATGCACTAACATAATAGTTTTGCCAACATAAAACTTCAGTAGGATATTTCAAAATGACTAATATTTCCACACTTCAAATGTCTTAAATGTGTCGGTTCAGGGCAAGTATTATAGAATAATTTCAAACCAAAACTCAGACTAATATGTATTAAATACGAGGGTTGTCCGCGAAAGTCGCATACATTTGTTTCTACTTTATTTCTTCAAACTATAGTGCTTTCAATAAGGAGCCCAGAGCAGCAGGTCCTGGGTAATGTTTTATCAAAGTTTTTATGAAAATCTTTAATTGACGCTCAAATTTAACTTCCGTACAATGCTTTGGCATCTACAAATGGGGAAAATCATTACTGATTTAATCAACTATTAATATAACAAATCACTTTACCAGAATATGTAGCAATTTAAGACTAAGAATTAAAATTTGAGCGTAAGTTTACGATTGCCGTAAATACTTTGGTAAAACAGTACCCTGGGAACAATCCTGAAAATTAGTCGCAAGTCTGCTTCAAATAACATAAGCAAACATCCCTACACCTTAAACTAGGTTTTAAACATTGTTTTATTTTCAAAATAGAGTGTAAGGAACTTCAAATAACCATAACTTTGTCAATTCTTGGAATATATTCATCAAATAACTGTAATTTCGAGCAGAAAGAATAGCCCTTCCTTATGCAGTAAATCTGGATCTGTAGAACCCTTGTATACAATATTTATCACATGACCTACCTTACATTGTTGGTTTCTGTTAGCACTACACGCATAGAAGTATCTACCACAGTTACGTCCCTCTTTCTTCACACATACCATCTTAGATGGTACACCACACTGACATACAGGGTTAGGATTGTTCACACCAGCTCTAGGTAGTTCTGTAAGCACAAAGAGATTTAACGAAATTGTTAAGAGTAGCCACTACAAAGGGCAATAACTCTGTCGCTTATGACATACAGGGTTAGCTCTATGCAGTTCTGTAATCACATTGAGATTTCACACAAATGTTCAGAATAGCCACAATCAATTTTATGTCATTCAAGGTCAATAACTGCTGTTTATGTAACAATTTGGGTTAAACGTGACACAAAAACACTCATAATAAACATTATGTAGGATATTGGAAGACAACATGAAAACCCTATTTTGATGCATTACAAGTTTATGATTCACCTTGATAGCTTAGAGACAAGAGCATCTACTTCAAGTGTGAGTGGGCTCATTTTCAATCCCAGGCAGCTGCATTCCAAAGCCAATAAAATCAACAATCAACTTCCAATAAACAAGATGTTTGTAAAACTTGAATGCCCCCATGGCAGCTCAATAGTCAGAAAACGTAGAGGTCAGTGACCTTCGACTTACTACTGACCTCAAAATCAATAGGGATCATCTACTGTTGCTGACCAACATCCATGTAAAGTTTGAAAATTCTAGTGCAAAAGAATTCTTAATTTATTGAACGTAAACCATTTGGTCTACATGCCCACCTTACAACCAACAGGCATGTGAAAATCAATATACCTCCTCATGAATCAAAGATGGGGGAGGGTAATTAGTGTTAACAAAATTAAATAAATATGCAAACTATTACTTGTTTGAGATTCACAATATGTTGATGTGTCCACTTTAGATAAAGCATGATGATATCTTCGTGCAACATCCAACAGATGGGTATTTATATACTCTGCAATTAAACCAAAATGTAACATCAATCCGGGGTGGGGGTCATAACATGACAGGTGTGCTAAAATTCAGCTCATGAAATTTCAAATGACTATAATTTAGTTACTTAATTCTTTGAATTTCTGAATAGATTATTCTGAAATTGTAGAACAGTCTGGCCATTAAGAAATATGGCGACTGTTAAGAAACCTGTTAGAATGTAGTTGATGTTGAGACATCATAACACAAGGCTATATGGAGATATGAAAAGGAAATATGTATCATAATGAGTTTCTATATAATCATGTCTAGTAATGCGTATTCAACCACTGGCCAGAAATTCCATGTTCTATATCCTGAAACTCTACTTTTCACAAAAAGGAAAATTCAGGATACAGAAACCTGAAATCAGACTGACTGGCCCTAAAATATTACAGGCCTGTATAATAAACTAAAGGGTTGATATTTATACCTGTTAGTGCAGCAGTGAGAATTTGTTTATAATTGTTGATAGACGGAAATGTTGCAGGTATAACAACTTGTCTGGTAACATTCTGCATCTTCTCTGTCTCTCCTTTACTGGGAAATCTTAGCTCAGTCTGGCTTACACTCTGTCCAGGATCCACCTAAATAATATAATGATATCACCACATCAATAAAACTTGTATTTATTAGTTGTTGTTTTTTTGTTATCCTTACAATACAATACAATACAATACAATAGATATATTTTATATGTGATTTGTAAATGTGTCCATACTCAAATATTTTAAGTACATTTTGTATTGTTTTTAACCATGTATTAGTCGTGATTGTACAGCACTTTTGAACGCGTGTATACATGAAAAAAGGGCTATATAAATATGGTATAATAATAATAATCTTTATTTTAAGTCAGATTTTATTAACAACAATATAACATTAGCTATGTATAGCTATTGTCCGACATCCTTGACATTTAATGTAGATTTGACATGGCTAATTTATTATTCATGCCTACATTGACTGTATTTGTATGTTTCAATAATATGACTGCCATGTAAATGCTCATTTAATGACAAATTGCATATTTTTGTGGTCATTCATATTTTGTGAGGGAAGAGACAGTTGTGTGATAAATGGTTCCATACACGAACTCTTACAAAATGGAATTCTCGTTCCTTTAACATGCCCATTGTACAGCAGGGCCAATACATGAGAGACTACCTCTGGGTTACTAACCAGTTCATCTTTAGCTGGGTGGGAAACACTGAAATGATTTTCTGAAGCTTTCAGTGTCCTGGCCTGGATTCAAACCAGGACTTATCTAGAAAATTTTCACTCATGCTTCAAGACATACGAAGGTAAAGTAAAGTGTATGTTTATTATAGTGACACCTCTATTGAAAGGGCCAGCCAATTAGACTTATGAGACACTGTATCTTTCATGCACACACTTCCAGTCTCGTATAGCCAGGTGCCTGGCAGAGATGGGCCTATGGAAACCATTCTTTAACTTGCTGCCTCACCAACCGCCAACCAGCTCATAGATAAATGTAATCATTAAAATCAATACAACTAACCTTTGCTACGCACTTGGAAACATTTGACATGACAGGACTATTTCTGGATGGTAACTTGAATCTGTAATACAATGATTGTTTTAATCAATGTGACAATACTGTAACAACAAACACAGCAATTAAAGAAAGGAACTCAGTTTTGTGGGTGTATAATAGATTTGTTCAAATTCCTTAAATATAATGCTTAAAAGTTACAAAACATTCAGCCTTCCTGTTTCATAGTCACTGTAGAAGATTTTCCAAGTTTTCTAAATAAATCTGGATAAAACAGTTAAAAGTTTAAACCTACTGAGGCCATTTGATGAGTTTTAAGCCTAGTATAGGGTATAATTTGAAGTTAGGATAGAGGACCAAAATATGCAACAATATCAAAGCTAGAGATAAGAACCAAACATTTTTCCTGCGAAAGTGGTAAAAGTCCATCATATGCTGTAGAACACAAGCTAAAGGTATAGCAAGTGGTCATAATATGAACTAAGGCATTGCCTATATGGGTATTTAATAAATATTAGATAACCGCTAGGCTATATTTATAGATATAGACACGGCCCCAGTTGCTATGCATTATCCAAGGGAGATAACAAATGCATGCAATCATTGTGAATTGTAATCTTTATACAGCACACAAGTCAATCAATCAAATTGTCATAATTTGATTCCAATTCAATAAAATCAAAGACGTACCTTGTTGTACTGTACTGTAGTATTGTAGGCCTACAATAAGATGGTTTATTTATATTCCGAATATAGATAATTTACAGCCTCCGATGTTTGTCTTTCGTCCTTATCCGCTTGGAAAATCGAAGAAATTACATAAGCGACAACGTGTGGACCCTCCTAGTACACAAGTTTGTCCACCACAAGTTCCCCCGACCACAGGGATCCATGGCGGATAGCCAGGGAGACAGTCATGTTTTTACCATCCAGCTTCCCCCGCAAGGCAGGGGAAATTTAGGATTTAATCTGCGAAAACCAATAGCCTAAAGACAATATTTACCGGAAGATGTCAGGGGAAATGCGGGAGATTTTACCATCAGCTTCCCCCGCTGGCCGTAGAAACTAGGGCTGTTGATTTTGACAACTCAAAATTCCAGAGCGCCCTTCCCCGGGGCTGGGGTGCTGTGGATGAAACTAACTGGTACATAAGTCTTATACACACTGACAGTAACAAAATAATCTCATAAACATTGCTTTGACAAGCTATACATTGAGACATAGAATTGTTGATTTGCATTGTTCAGTTGTTGACATGGAACGAATTGTAGCCTACTTACGTTCAAGCATCTGGTATGATCTGAGTGTTGATATCATTGTAAAACTACGTAAAAATGTCTATTAAAGACCAATTTCCTCGGAGATCGAGTACTGTCATGATAAATCTGCTATTTAAATGAAAATTTCACCTTTATTTTTGATGATTCTTAAAACATCTTCCATGTGCAATGGGCGCATGGAAATCTCACAAACGCTTGCAATGAATTGGCTAGTGACACGGTCCACGGTCATGGGGAGTATAATGTATTTCTTACTTCCCTTTGTTTTTCAAAAATAGTTCGTTTTATTTATTACACATTTTTTTAAAAATGATGTCACGGTCTGAACATATTTACTAAAGGGAGAAACTTGTGTGAGCAGCCGGCTAGCTCAGTCGGTAGAGCATTCGCCATGTAAGCGAAGGGTCCCGGGTTCGAGCCCCGGTCTGGTTGCACATTTTTCTTCCCCTGTTACATTTGGCGCCCAACGTGAGGCCGTGACTGTATTTGCTCCGAGAACGTATCACTATATTCTCTATACCTGTCAGAAATTCGAGGACGAATTTCATTCTGACGGGGGAGTATGTCACGGTCTGAACATATTTACTAAAGGGAGAAACTTGTGTGAGCAGCCGGCTAGCTCAGTCGGTAGAGCATTCGCCATGTAAGCGAAGGGTCCCGGGTTCGAGCCCCGGTCTGGTTGCACATTTTTCTTCCCCTGTTACAATGATAATTAATTGAAAGAGAACGATAGGCTCAACCGTTTATAGCTTACTATTTTTTTATATTCCAAGGACCATTCACCTCGGAAAACTGCCTGAAATTTTTGACCGGAAATAACTTTTTTTGAAAGCATTAGTACCTGCTGAGACTCAACGAAGATACGCATGGACCCGTATTACCGGTCTGGGTATTTTCAATAGCCTGCGCGTAGTGCTCAGGTCAGTCAATGTTTTGTTCAAAATCAAAGATGACCACTAAAAACTAATCTACTGATATCTCAACAGAGTTAGGGCTGTATCATATTTGTGTCACGTCTCACTACAGTACTAAGCTCAAATTTCAAAGCAAATGATTTGAGTAAAATGATTACCTTTGATTTGTATTGGTGAGAGGATTGGATCTGTACTTTGGATCTTGATTTGATATACTGGGCCCGGCTGTACTGCAAGCTGTAGCTGTAAAAGGCACATAGGCAACTCCATCCATAACAGGGGATCGCATACCAATGCCCGGGGATGGCACACCAATGCCCGGGGATGGCACACCTATGCCAGGGGATTGCACACCAATGCCCAGGGATCGCACATCAATGCCCGGTGATGGCACACCAATGCCCGGGGATGGCACACCAATGCCCGGGGATGGCACACCAATGCCAGGGGATCGCACACCAATGCCCGAGGATCGCACATACATACTAGTTGATTCCACACGCATAGTAGGAGATTTCAATGTGTTTAAACCATCCATTCTAGGAGGTGTTGGTTTATTTATGCTACCCATTTGAGGGGATACCAGTGTTTCTTTACCACCATTATTTGACTGGGTTAGATTACTAGACACAGGTTTGTCAACTTTATGTTTCTCACATACACCAATCTTCTTCACAGATGATTGACTGTTCACAGTTTTATTATTCATCAGCCTTAAACATTTAAAAGTTGGTTTCACTTTTTCTGAATCATTTTCTTTATTTCCTTTTGGGTGTGTTGAACCTTTTCTCAACCCCTGCGTTTTATTTTCCACATTCTCTTTCACAGGAGGCCTCCATCCAATTCTGAGTTTAGGTGGTGAATTCTTGGTAGTGCATACTGTATCAGTGTTTGATTCATTCACTGATGATACACTACAGTCAAATGACAAATCAAATGATTCATCCAAACTGAACTGTATTGTATTGCTTTTATGATTCAACTTCGGTTGACATTGTATTGGTTTACTATTTGTGGGAGAACCATTCTTTTTATAAGTAGTTGACATATTTTCATTCAATGAACCACCAGAGCTCTGCTCACTCATTTGTGAAAAATCCTCAGAATTGACCTCAGATAAATTTGTCTTTTCATGATTATCAGTTAAACTTTTCAAAACACCTTGATTCTGGAAGGATGACTGAGAATCAACAGAATGGTCAGCTGATGAACCGGTCGTACCATGGGACATCAAAGATGTTTTCAAGTGTTCATTATGTCTTGTTGACATTGAACTTTTATTAGATATATCATCATTACCTTCTTCATTTATTTTGAACAAATTTTCAGAATTATCCTTATCAAAATTTTCATTAACTTCAGAAACTTCTTCCGACTTTTCTGGGCTAGTTCCTGAACACATGTCTTGACTACCTGATCTGTTTGTAACACTTTCACCTGATTTTATTTCAGATTTCTTCATATTATCTTCCTTAGAGACCTCAAGGTCTGATGTATTTTCCTTGGAGATTTTCAGGTCTGGGGAATTGTTCATATCAATTTCAGGAACCTGTTGTGCTGTTGTCTTGGCAACCGGAGGTTTGACAGTAGGAATATTGAATTCATCCATGTCGAAACATTCAGCCTCAAACATATCATCAAAGGAATCACAGGAGAACAAGGATTCTGAATTCGGATCATTGACAGGGTTAACTTCTTTGTCAGAACTGACGATTTTGTCAGAATTGACGATTTTCTCGGAATTGACAATTTGATTTCTCATATCTGTACCAGAGCTAATTGGATGAGGAAACATGACATTGACATGCTTCTCATGACCTTGATCATCTGCAGAATGTTCCGTTGTCATGTCAAGTATATCATGATGATAGTGTTTGTTACTTTCATTGTCCATGACTGTTTTATTAACAACAGCACTTTGTACATCCTGTTTTCTATTGTTTATATTAAAATCAACATTCCTATCACAGTTTTGTATATTTCTGTTACGCTGTGTATTGTATAAATCAGGAGAACTTCCAAGAACAGAAAATTCTTTAATTTTCTCCGTATTTTTCAATTTATCTGCTATTTTAGCCAGATCAATATCATTATCATCACTGTTTTGACTCGCCATGAACATTTCCCATCTAGTTAAACCATTTATACCCACTTCTTTATTTTGTTCAACATCAACATGATCAGATGTACATTCAGTCACTTCCTGTGTTGGAAATACTTCTTGTGTTGGGTGATGTCTATTGGGGACATGCTTATCATGTTCTCTGGCCATCATGTAATGGTGGGGATATTGTAGTTCTTTTGTATGGCTGTTGCCTGCATTAGAATTAAGAGTGCAATGATATTGCGAATCATCAGGATGTTTCATGTTTGAATCAGGAATGTATTCATCCTGTTCCGGAAGTAGCATGTAATGCTGTGGATGTTGCCGAGTGTTTGTATGGCTATTTTCTTCACCAGGAACCATAGATACATGAGTTACCATTTTGTGATGATGCCGAGAATCACTTAAATGTTTCAGGTTTGACACATTCCAAAGTTCACTATCAGCACTGCCTGCATTGTCAATATCTAGTGTGTTAGTGTCAGCACTCATATAACTAGCAGGATGACCTCCAATGCTGCCAATGTGTCCACTAGCACAAGGAAGTGGAAAATTTCTGCCACTGTATCTAGATAACATATCATTCTGCCCAATAGAACCCAAACTGCTAGACATATGAGTAGCAGAGCCATAGTCATCATCTATGTGATGGCCATGTTCAGTGTGATGACTATCCATTCTGTGAATGCCATGCTCTGTGTGACTTATTGAGAAACCACCATGCTCTCTATGAGGCTCAGAGTGATTGTCATGCTTGGAGGGATGGCCTTGCTCCATGTGATGCTCTATGTATTCTCCACACTCAGTGTGATCGTCATGCTCCATGTGATCTTCATGCTCCGTGTTATTACCATTCTCTGTACGAGGATACATAATCCGAGGTTGATATAATTGTTGATAGATTTCTTCATCATCTACATAAATAAAGACAAATATATTATAATGCTGATACAAGGAACAGTGTGTAGAATCATGTGATCAAATGAATAACTTATACACTCAAAACAATTGCGATTTCGTCCGATAACGTTGAGTTTGCTCTTGATTATAACATTCAATCACTTAATATGGTTAGATCATGTGATTCTACACATCGAGGAATCTAAAAACAGTGCAACATTTATACCTTCAACTGCCTTCAGACTGGGAAACTAGTTTCGGTCATCTACCTGTTAGAGGCATCTACTGCGCTCTAGTACATCTTTTTGCTATAAACAAACAAGAGTTTTAAAGGTTCCTTTATACAGTAAATGTATTTTCATATTGCAATGGTTAAGTGGAGCAGTATATTCTCACAAGTATTTAAAGTAGTTTTGTAGAAGACACAAGTATTTAGTACAGACATGATCAAACACATCATATAAATAAACAAGAGGGCCATGATGGCCCTATATCGCTCACCTGATTATAAATGAAGCCCTGCACAATTTAGACTAACAAAGGTAGAGCGTAAATATAGAAACTGGTGACCCCCGGGGCGGGGTCAATTTTGACCTCAGGGGCATAATTTGAACAATCTTGGTAGGGGACCACTAGATGGTGCTACATACCATATATCAAAGCTCTAGGCATTGTAGTTATAGAGAAGAAGATTTTTATATGTTTTCCCTATATAAGTCTATGTAAAACGGTGACCCCCGGGGCGGGGCCATTTTGACCTCAGGGGCATAATATGAACAATCTTGGTAGGGGACCACTAGATGATGCTACATACCAAATATCAAAGCTCTAGGCATTGTAGTTTTAGAGAAGAAGATTTTTATATGTTTTCCCTATATAAGTCTATGTAAAACGGTAACCCCCGGGGCGGGGCCAATTTTGACCTCAGGGGCATAATATGAACAATCTTGGTAGGGGACCACTAGATGATGCTACATACCAAATATCAAAGCTCTAGGCATTGTAGTTTTAGAGTAGAAGATTTTTATGTGTTTTCCCTATATAAGTCTATGTAAAACGGTGACCCCCGGGGCGGGGCCAATTTTTACCCCAGGGGCATAATATGAACAATCTTGGTAGGGGACCACTAGATGATGCTACATACCAAATATCAAAGCTGTAGGCATTGTAGTTTTAGAGAAGAAGATTTTTATATGTTTTCCCTATATAAGTCTATGTAAAACGGTGACCCCCGGGCCGGGGCCAATTTTGACCCCAGGGCCATAATTTGAGCAATCTTGGTAGGGGACCACTAGATGATGCTACATACCAAATATCAAAGCTGTAGGCATTGTAGTTTTAGAGGAGAAGATTTTTATATGTTTTCCCTATATAAGTCTATGTAAAACGGTGACCCCCGGGGCGGGGCCAATTTTGACCCCAGAGCCATAATTTGAACAATCTTGGTAGGGGACCACTAGATGATGCTACATACCAAATATCAAAGCTCTAGGCATTGTAGTTTTAGAGAAGAAGATTTTTATATGTTTTCCCTATATAAGTCTATGTAAAACGATTAGTAAGGTTGCATAAGACTATAATTACAGCTTAATAATTGTTTAATAGTTTGTAAACATACAATCACTGTAAACGATGATAACCCTAATATCCACATTCTGCATTTAATTTAAATTAAAGCCTCAAAGCTGCTAACAAGTACACATTTCGTAGTTCTACAACTAAAATATAGTAAGAGAGACAACTCTTACATGATCACAACCAGTATAACTACAGAGTACACTCCCTTTGATAGAATGAAAAACAAGGTTTTTCTATTACTTGACCTAGTAGCCTAATTTTTGACCTCAGATGACCCAATATCGAACTTGACCTAGATTTTGTTAAGATGATCATTGTGACCAAGTTTCATAAAGATTAGGCCAAAATTGTGACCGCTAGAGAGGACACAACCCAATTGTTGACAGACGGACGGACGGACGTACTCATGAGACGGTATTTGTGGGGTTTTCTTTTGTTCTTTCTTTTGTTTGGTTGCAACCCACAAGTAGCATTTTGCACCCCACAAGTGACGGAATGAATGGAATCTTAAAATAGCCTATTGTTCCACTACCCACAACTACCGGTGCATTCGTACGGACGGACGGACGGACGGACGGACGGACGGACGACGGACGAAGAGTGATCACAAAAGCTCACTCTGTCACTTTGTGACAGGTGAGCTAAAAATAAATACTCTCAGATATGAAGAGCAATGTTACCCAATGTTTGTGATTCATGTTTTGTATTCTGTAGGCCAATCTGTGGCCTCTCTGAGTTTCTGTTACCCATCTGTGGTCTATCATACTTTCTATTGTCCATCTGCCAAGGGAGAGTACTGTAGTCATCCTGGTGATAGAAAATAGTTTGTTAATTTACCCATGTTTACAAAATGTAGCATATCCTTACTAAACATACAAGTACTGTAAACCTAGAAACTTTCGCGGCTAGAAACTTTCGCGTTTTGCCGATTGTCGGCATATTCGCGGCTACAAACTTTCGCGTTTTTTAGTCTCCCGCGAACTCCGCGAAAACTAAGTCGCATAGTGACAGAATTATTGATATTATAACCTGTCACATACAATGACCGGTCGGTATATAATTGTTTCTTAATTATAGTTCTCACCTTTGTTAAACCCTCTCAAACTCTTTTTGATGTAGATAGTTACCTATTGTATTGTTTACAAAAATTGCAAACGACGCTGGTAATGTTTTCACTGTTTCTTGACGCTTGCAGTCATTTTGTATTATGACATACCCGGTAATAAACAGCGCTTTTTTCAGGCGTGTTCATATATTTACTTTACTTACTGATATTGAGTGTTTTTGTTAAACACGTTTTCAAGAGGTGTTTTCATTATTGTACCGTGATCATAAAAGGCTTTATTTAGACAAGAGGGCCTGAAAGGCCCTAGGTCGCTCACCTGTTGCACAATGGTCTAGGTATCAGTACAACCTACATTCTGACCATATTTCATGAAGATTGGATCAAAATAGTGACCCCTGGAGTGAACACAATGAATTTCTAAGCATTTGACCTAGTAACCTAGTTTTTGACCCAACATGACCCAGTTTTGCACTTGGCCTAGATTTCATAGAGAACAACATTCTGACCAAGTTTCATGAAGATTGGATCAAAATTATGACCTCTGGTGTGTACACAAGGTTTTAATAAGATTTGACCTAGTGACCTAGTTTTTGACCCCACGTGACCCAGTTTTGAACTTGGCCTAGATTCCATAGAGAACAACATTCTGATTAAGTTTCATAATTATTGGATCAAAACCACGACCTCTGGAGTGAACACAAGGTTTTTCTAAATTTTGACATAGTGACCTAGTTTTTGACCCCACGTGACCCAGTTTTGAACTTGGCCTAGATTCCATAGAGAACAACATTCTGACCAAGTTCTATGAAAGCACAATCAAAATTGCGACCTCTGGTGTGAACATTAGGTTTTTCTTAGATTTGACCTTGTGACCTAGTTTTTGACCCCACATGACCCAGTTTTGAACTTGGTCTAGATTTCATGGAGAACAACATTCTGACCAAGTTTTATGAAGATTAGACCAAAACGGTGACCTCTAGAGTGTACACAAGGTTTTTCTAAGATTTGACCTAGTGACCTAGTTTTTGACCCGGCATGAACCAGCTTTAAACTTGGCCTAGATTTCATAGAGAACAACATTCTGACCAAGTTTCATGAAGATTGGATCAAATTGGTGACCTCTAGGGTGTACACAAGGTTTTAATAAGATTTGACCTAGTGACCTAGTTTTTGACCCTGCATGACCCAGTTTTGAACTTGGCCTAGATTTCATGGAGAACAACATTCTGACCAAGTTTCATGAAGATTGGATCAAATTGGTGACCTCTAGGGTGTACACAAGGTTTTAATAAGATTTGACCTAGTGACCTAGTTTTTGACACTGCATGACCCAGTTTTGAACTTGCCCTAGATTTTATGGAGAACAACATTCTGACCAAGTTTCATGAAGATTGGAACAAACTGGTGACATCTAGAGTGTACACAAGGTTTTCCTAAGATTTGACCTAGTGACCTAGTTTTTGACCCCACATGACCCAGTTGCGAACTTGACCTAGATTTTATAGAGACAAACACTGTGATCAAGTTTCATTAAGATTGAATGAAAACTGTGACCTCTACAGTGCTTACAAGTCAAAATGTTGACGACGTACGACGGACGACGGACATTGGGCGATCACAATAGCTCACCTTGAGCACTTCGTGCTCAGGTGAGCTAAAAAAGTACATACACTTAACATTCCATATTTTGACAAAATAGCACTTATAATACGGTCTTATAAAAGTCGTACCAAAATTATGAATTTCCTTCAAAAACGAGAAACTTTCGCGTTTTTCTTGTCCTGGACTTGTTCGCGGCTATTTACTTTCGCGGATTTTTACAAACCGCGAACTCCTCGAACTTAAATGGATGAAATAATTTCTAGGTTTACAGTATAGTTGGGAAGAAAAGAATAAATTGGAAGTGGTTACATGGAAAATAAGGCATGCAGGGTCAGGGTCAAAAGGTCCCAGGTTCAATCCTGGTCTGGTCCACTGTTTAATTACTATGAACAAGAATAAACCACAATGCTCCACTCCACCAAGGAGTGAATTGGTACCTGTGAGAGCAATGCCTGTACATGTTCAATATTCCTGGGAGCAGTAACCTTATATTGGCTTCTCACAAACCAGGAGAAACACAGGTTTCCTTAGGTAACCCAATGACCAGGGAACTTAAAAGGTGGTTGAACTACTGAAAGTTGCCCTCAAAATTTAGTAACTTTTTTTAACAAATGCAGTATAATAATTTTATATAAGTTGGTTTCGCTAAAAATGTCATTTTTTCCCGGGGACGTAAATTTGTGGATTTTAGGTTTCAAGTAAGGAACAAAAGAAATTCAAAGAAGAACTTGAAGGTAATTGGACATAAAGGATCTGAACTCTAGCAATTGAATAGCTATCTGATCTAAAATTCCCGACAATTCTGTTGTGTTTAAAATTAAAAGTTTACTCTTGGTATTTTAAGATATTATGAAATCTCTACCCAAATACTATCATCAGGGGATGCGTTAGAATACAACATATCACTGTATAGGTACGGTGTTGATTTGCCACTTGTTTCTGAAATAGAAAGAAGCAGCAGTAATAGAGTAATTATCAAATTAACTCAGCTATCCAATTGCAACTTTATAATCACAACTCCACAGGGTACAAGTAGGCTAAATGAACGAGTTACACAATATGTTTCTTAAGGCTAGTCCCATGTACTTCATCTGTCTCTGTAGAGACATGTTTAATGTTTTGGAAGTCCCAGAAGAAGAATTTTCCTTTTCCCAAATCTGAATCTATTTTAATTCAATTTATATTAGGGTCGGAGTTCAACAACAGCTCTCCCCCACACATGGGGGGCACATAGAACAAACACGGATAGATCATAATAGTAAAGTAGGTACTCCTTACAACATTTTAAGACTGATACATTTTTAATATCTACATCACAAGGTGCATCTAATGAGCCTATTTCCATGAAAAATCAGAACTAGAACTGCCACAGAGTGACTAAGAATACCCCCACATACCGCTTTGTCACAGACTTAGGGCAAACCATGTCTATATGAAATTAATGTCACACGGTGGGCAACAATTTTACACTGACTCAAATTTCAAGAAATTATAATCAAATTTATTTGTATATATAAGCCCATTGTGTGTGTGTGGGGGGGGAAGGGGGCTCTAGATAAGTGTAATTGTCTGTCTATGATAATATCAAGGTAATACTATTCTGGTGTGATAATACATGTATACAGGAATACAAAGTTTTCCAATCTTAAATTTTCTCAATTATCAATTTAATTTAACTTTTTTCTGTATGTTAAAGGACCAAACCATTAAAGTTAACAAAGTTCCTTCAACATATGAACATGATGTTTCAATCTCGAAAGTAACTTTATTCCCGGTAAAAATCCAGTATGGTACAGAATTAAACACCCTGTTAACGAACGAGTATTTCAAATGTACCGAAACAACATGGGCGCCGCAACTGGCGATACAGGGTAAATTAAGATCGTCAGCGCCTCAACAACTGTCGGATATTGGTCAGAGAGAAACGATTGCAACCATCAGACCATTGTCTAAATGTCCAAAAGGACCGTTTGGTCCGACGATGATTCACGATGTCTGTCAAGTTACATCAAATCCCATCATGCATAAAGAAGAATGATCCATACAAATTTCAATGTGACTTTTGATCTTCAACTGTGAACTTGACCTTTGAGAAAGGAAACTGGGGTTGCTTATGAAGTACTGAGAATTTGTGCCTAATTTTTTTCAAATCCCACAATAAATGACATAGTTACACTCCAGGCTAGCTAAACAAGCTAATTTATGGCCATTTCTGACCTTACAACTCCAAGTGTGACCTTGACCTTTGACATATTGATGTGATTTTTGCGCATGACACACCGCCTCATGATGGTGAACAATTGTGCCAAGTTATATTAAAATCCCACAATAGATGACAAAGTTATTGTCCGGAGAGGCTAAATTAAGGCCATTTATGACCTTTCAACTCCAAGTGTGACCTTGACCTTTGAGATATTGATGTGATTGTTGCGCATGACACACCACCTCATGATGGTGAACAATTGTGGCAAGTTATTTTAAAATCCCACAAAAGATGATTAAGTTATTGTCCGGACAAGCTAAATTATCACCATTTCTGACCTTACAACTCCAAGTGTGACCTTGACCTTTGACATATTGATGTGATTTTTGCGCATGACACACTGCCTCATGATGGTAAACAATTGTGGCAAGTTATATTAAAATCCCACAATAGATGACAAAGTTATTGTCCGGACAAGCTAAATTATGGCCATTTCTGACCTTTCAACTCCAAGTGTGACCTTGACCTTTGAGATATTGATGTGATTGTTGCGCATGACACACCGCCTCATGATGGTGAACAATTGTGGCAAGTTATTTTAAAATCCCACAATAGATGACAAAGTTATTGTCCGGACAAGCTAAATTATGGCCATTTCTGACCTTTCAACTCCAAGTGTGACCTTGACATATTGATGTGATTTTTGGCGCATGGCACACCGCCTCATGATGGTGAACAATTGTGCAAAGTTATATTAAAATCCCACAATAGATGACAAAGTTATTGTCCGGACAAGCTAAATTAAGGCCATTTCTGACCTTTCAACTTCAAGTGTGACCTTGACCTTTGAGATATTGATGTGATTGTTGTGCATGACACACCACCTCATGATGGTGAACAATTGTGCCAAGTTATATTAAAATCCCACAATAGATGACAAAGTTATTGTCCCGACAAGCTAAATTATGGCCATTTCTGACCTTTCAACTCCAAGTGTGACCTTGACCTTTGAGATATTGATGTGATTGTTGCGCATAACACACCGCCTTATGATGGTGAACAATTGTGGCAAGTTATTTTCAAATACCACTATAGATGACAAAGTTATTGTCTGGACAAGCTAAATTATGGCCATTTCTGACCTTACAACTCCAAGTGTGACCTTGACCTTTGACATATTGATGTGATTTTTGCGCATGACACACCACCTCATGATGGTGAACAATTGTGCCTAGTTACATTAAAATCCCACACTAGATGACAAAGTTATTGTCCGGACAAGCTAAATTTTGGCCATTTCCGACCTTTCAACTCCAAGTGTGACCTTGACCTTTGAGATATTGATGTGATTGTTGCGCATGACACACCGCCTCATGATGGTGAACAATTGTGGCAAGTTATTTTAAAATCCTTCAATGTATGGGTAAGTTACAGCCTGGACAAACTTTTAAGACCGTCAGACCGACCGACAGACCGACGGACAAAGTGACTCCTATATAGCCCCCTCTACCTATGGTAGTGGGGGTATAACTAGTCATGTTGACCAAACTGAAGTTGAAACAGCTTGTTTTACCATAAGTAAAGAGTAATTTTCAAACATTTTCTCAAAATATTTATTTCCTACTTACAACCTTTTTCATTCTTAGCCAGCGAATTAGCAACACAATGTGCCTCCGTAGCTCAGTGGTTAGCGCGCTTGCTGTCTAATCTGGAGACTCTGTTTCAAATCCGGGAGAGGCACATATATATGCCTGCCATATTTCAGCAGAAAGCTGACTGGCAAATATAGGCTAAGCTCGGCATTTCAGCATACAAAATAAAACAGTAAGAAATTATCTACTTATCAAATTCTCTTTACCTGAATCTGAGAGTGTTTGAAATGGTGACTGATGTAACATGTTTCCCTGATTGTTTTTAACATTCTTCGAGGTAGTTTGTGTACGGTACATCTCCTGGTTATACTCTCGATCAACATCATGTAGACTTTCGCTGTTTGTGTCTCTCACATTACCCATCTTGGACACCCTTGCTGACGACACATAGGGTAAGCTGTAATCATCCAACTTACTGCTCATCTGAAATATATGTTGTCCATAATTAACCTAGCGACAATGCCATTCTTCTTCTGCCAGTGAAGTTCTTCTAACAATAGTGCAATATTAAGATGAAAAAAAACATCATTTGAAATTCATTGTTTTATAAGTTGAAGATGTAAATTGGTTACAGAATTTTTGATGAACATGTACATTCGGTTTTTTTTCATTCACAGACTCACCTTACCAGCTTTACTGAACAGTTTTCCAATCCGTACTAACTTCAAGTCACCAATATCTTATTTACAAGAAGATGAAAATCGACATTGATTTTCACAAAGGGTATAATCGTCCTGATTCAAACGCAACTGGGAATTAAACTTTGATGATGGGTTTTAAAAATGAAATCAAGCACAGCAGCAAAGGTCGAGCAGACTAGTGATGCTTGGTTATTCCAGAAATACTAGTTATCCTTTATTGCAACAAGTAAAATTATTGTATCAGCATAACTTACAAAATGTTCCTGTCTGCAGCTTGTTTTCAAACCTGAAATATCAACAGACATTCAAAAAAGGTATGAGAAAATCCAACAGGGAAGGTAGCACTCAACCTAACCAGCCGAGGACAGAAATCAGAAACACCACAACACAACTATCCTGAGCAATGCCCACACATAAGCCAAAGAAACAATCAAAAGCCCCAGTCCCCGCCGAAATAATGCAGGATGACCCAATTTCACAAAGAAATTATAAAATAGCAGTTATTGCATGTTACCGAATGTAACGCAGCCAAGGCCCCAATACACGGCGACAGCAGCACAAACCCATGCCAAAACGGCGACCAAATGAGGCACAACAACCTAGGGAGTGACCTAAATAAACATATAAATGTTTCAGGAGATATTATTCTAGAGCCCTATGATAATTTCCTTCTCTAAACATTCTTGCTACATAGTGCCAGCATAAAACCTTTACCAAAGTATACATGGGCATAATTCTTTATACATTTTTGTGCTATAAATAGACTGACATGTAATAAAAGCATAAAACCTGTTTGCACACTGCCAACAAGATAGAAGCACTTCAAATTGGGGGTTTGGACATCCCAAGATACAGAATCAAAACCACTATCAGCATTTTCAATCTTTACATTTATAAGCTTTCTAATACGGATATTAGGTAAATATCTAGGATGTGCTTTTTATTTACATTTATTCATATAATTTATACAGCAACGCTCCCCCCCCCCCCCATTTGACCTGCTGGAGGTAAATATTCATTTATTGTTGGCCACTATACTGAACCTATCCAAATTGGGACTATGAATTATGTAATCTTACAAGCATCTTACCAGTATCTACATTCGGCTGTCGGTTCTCAGGTCTTTCAGTACTCTCTGTAATGTTCACACGTTTTCTAAACAATTGTCGTGGATGTGGAGGGACTACATTCAGTGAAACCTGTAAACCTTTCAAAGGATCTTCATCACCTAAGTTATACAAAACGAGTAATTGGGAATTGCAAGCAACACAAAAGTCTCCCACCTGGTTTTCAGGTTATCAATGTTTCTGTTGCCATGGCAACCACAATTTCTGACCAAATAAAATATAATAAATATATAGACGTACATAATCTCCTTATTGGTCCCTATCCACACACAAAGTTTCATAAACCTAGCTTGAAAACTCTTTGAGTTATAGCAGGATCCAGATTTTCTCGAAAGACGACTGACAGAGGGCAAACTTATAGTCCCTCCAGTTGAAAACCGGTAGGGGACTAATAAAGCAATATATCAATTACCTCCCTTAGCAGCCAGCAATAAACACAAAAGCCAAAAAAATCTCAATTTTGTCTTTTACCCTTTAAAAGCTACAAAGGCTTACTAAAAGAAACACAGCAAACAAGGTATCCAATAGATGACCAGAGTCAAACCTATCTACCCCAATTTCACCCCCAACCTGAAAGTCTTTACCTAAGCTCTTAAAAAGCATATTTGGCAAGCGTTCTTAACTTAATTTTTACAATATTAACAAGAGATGTTTGTGTAAAACATGTATGCCCCTATGGCAGCCAATAGTCCGAAATTGTATAGGTCAGAGTGACCTTTACCTTTGACCTCAAAATCAATAGGAGTCATCTATGTCAAGTTTGAAGATTCTTGGGCAAAGGGTTCTGGAGTTATTAAATGGAAACCGTTCGATTTACCCACAGACAGAGCTAAAAAACGATGAAGAAGAACAAGCCCAGACAAACTTTGTTAAATCTACCAAGAAAGACCTCCAACACAAAATCAATATTCCCCACTGTGTGAGGAAGACATAAATGCTTAACTTACCTAGAGGTATATCATCCATGAGAAATGTAGCAGTCTGAGGGTGACTCTGTGGTTGTAACGATTGTTTGGCTCCTTCCATACTAGACCCCCTAGCTGCATGATGATTCATAGAACCAATATTTCTACCTGATGATGCATGGTTAACATGAAATGATGGACTAGAAGGAGGTAGGTTTCTATGAATGCGGCTTGATTGTGAATCAAACCTCTGTATGTCAGACAGTTGCATCTCCTCATCTACATATTTGAAGTCAGTGTACTCGGCTATATCATCTTCATGAGTATTAGAATAGTCCATCTGATTTTCAATTCCCGATCCACTATCTAGCATATATTGCTTAATTTTCATATAAGAATATTTCATTGGATTTTCAATTCCTGATGCATTATCTGGCTCACATGGCTTATTGGAATATTTCATTGGATTTTCTATTTCTGCGGCACTATCAGGTATATACTGGCTTTGAGAATCTTTGATATCACAGCTACTGTATCCAAACATGCCTTGAGAATCTACCAATTTAACTCTATGAGTCATAATATCCTTTTCTGTCATAAGTTGGCTATCCTCAGTTCTATGGAGGCTTTGAAAACATTGACTATCATTATTCATTGTATCAATGCTGAGTTCCATGGTATCTTGACTGGTCATGATACTGCTACCACTGTTTTCTATTGTAGTTTCTTTGGTTCGTACAATGTCACTATTTGTCTCAACTAGATCACTTAATCTTTTCAGTTTGTTTTCACCTTCATGTTCAGTAACTTCTTCCACATCATGATGACTTATCAGACAATCATTACTACCTATAAAATAATCATCATGTGTCCCTTTGTTTTCTTCATTTTTCTCAAAAACATCCTTTTCCGTCACTACACCACATGCACTACTATTAAGCTCTACAAGTGAAACAGCCTTTGAAGAATTTTTATCAGTACATTTATTACTAACAACATCAATAATTTCTTTAGATTTATCACAGGTATTCTGTATACTTGTCATATTTTTGTAACAGTCCTCTTCAATATCGACACCAACACTAACTGTTTTATCACTTCCAGAACTTATGAAATTGTTTTGTTTATCATTTTCAGAAGATCTGGAATGGTTTAATTCATTGTCTGGTAGACTGTTTAGTAAGTTATCATCATAAAACATTTGTTGATCACCTGGCAATAGGTGATTTAAGGCTTGTTTTTCAGAATTGTCATTGCACGACAGTTTTCTAGCTACTGGACTTGGTTTGTACAATAAACTATCTGTCAGTGCATCCTGACCTGTATTCTGAGTGTCAGCAAAATCATCAGCAATGTGTTTATCATCAACAATGTGTTTATCATCAACAATGTGTTTATCATCAGCAATTTGCTTATCATCAGCAATGTGCTTATCATCAGCACTGTGTTTATCCTGACAGTTTTTATCATCAGCAATGTGCTTATCATCACAGAGTGTATCATCCGCATCATCATGCTTATCATCAGTATCTATGTGTTTAACTACAGCTATTTGTTTATCATTAACAGTAATGTATTTATCATCAGCACCATTATCTTCTGCAGTACCATATATATCATCATTTGCATAGTGTTTATTATGAGCATCCTTTTGTTTATCAACCAATATGTGTTTATCATCAGCAGCCATGTGTTTATCCTCAGCAGCCTTGAGTTTATCATCATATTTATCACTATCTGTATGTGTATCGTCAACAGCACTATGTTTATCACTAGCAATGTCAATATCTATTTCAGTATCACTGTCTGTTACATGAGATAAAGGTGAAAAGTTTATATGAAAACTGGCAGTAAAATCATCATCCTCCTCATTATCATCTTCAGCTGCGTCATTAATCTCTTCTTTACTGACTTCTTGACCAGAAACGACTTTAGTAAGACTATTAGATACAATCTTAGTGTCAGCAGTACAATGTTCTGATAGAGCATAATTATCAGCTAAAAGATCACCTTCATCAAGTAAACTATTACTGACTGAAGTTACAGGAGTTCCCTTAAACACATTCACAGACTCCTGTTTATAACTGTTACAAGGCAGTGTACTTACACAACCACCATTCTCATTAAATCCACCCATCCTTAAATTGTTCTCAGCAGTTAGCGGTTCATCAGTGCACTTAGATAACATACGATCATATGGAGGTTTTATTTCATCAAACTTATGTCTAGTCTTGGACATATCTTTTAAGACTATACTAGTATTTGTTTTCTGAATTTCCTTTGTCTTTTTACAAGCAGAGTCATAACCTCCAATTGCTGGTCCTTTCTTTCCTAGTAATTTCATTATCTGAAATAGGTTTCTTTTGTCAGGAACTGTTTCAGCAGCATTGGTATTAACACGATCATGGCAGCCAGTTGTGCCAACAGAAGAATCATTCTCATATTCATGTGATCTCAGATTATTCAGGTCTTCCAATTTATCACCGTGTTCCAAAGGATCCTCAATTTCACAATCATTGACAGGAATATGATTTCTTTCACCCACAGAGGCAGTTTGCAGAAATATGTTGGTTTTATTTCTGTTATTATCAAATTTGTCAGTGAAAGGAGCAGATCTGTCAATCTCAGAGAAGTTCAAAGAAGGACTACTAGTATTAGAATGTTCACTGAGGCAATTGTTAGAAAATTCAGGTTTAGTATTCAGATCTACACTTCTTTGTTTAGCACAGTTTGTAGATACATATAATTGCTGTCGAAACAAGCTTTCTGTACCTGGACTGTTATCTTTAAGACTGTTTGTGGACATATTATGCGATCCTACTGCCTGTCTGAACAAACTACCAGTGTCTGGACTGTTATATTTAGGACTGTTTGTGGACACATTATGTGATCCTACTGGCTGCCTGAACAAGCTACAAGTGTCCGGACTGCTATGGTTAGATCCATATACCGACCAAGGTGATGTTCTTCTAATGGATTGTAATCCCTCTGTAGATTCCTGACTAGAATTCTCCTGACTTGATCCATAATGGTTGTACATATTCATCAAGTTTCTCCCTATAGTTGTTGGGGGTTCATTTACAAACATTGACCCAGAATATTCAGGTGTGGGAACCAGTGAGTCAACCGGGACTTGTTGACGGGGTACCAGGTCTTGTTTCCCAACAGCTGTAGTCTGTTGCTGGTACTCGTTTTCTGTAACCTGGCTATCTCTCACACATGCTTGTTTTACAACTCTCGGAGGCATAAAGCCCTGTAAGAGACAAATCACTGGCTTAGAACGAGAAGGTTATAAGTATAACACAATATTTTGAGAACGCAAGAAAAAACTGTCTGAAAAGTTACTCTTTACTTAATGGAACAGAATTTTTGAACTTAGGTTTGGTCAACATGACAAGCTCCGATTTTCATTAAAATTTGACTCATAAGAAGCGCCTTCTAATGTAGATTTTCGATTTAAGATGTGCAAGTCTTCTAAGTACTACTTACGACCTTCTCATTCTAAGCCACTGAAATAATGATGGCAGTGTTACAAGTGACAACATATTAAAGTTAATTAGATACTGCTAATACAATTATCCAAAACAAGATCTGTCACTCCACAGGGTGCTGGACAATTTGCAGTCATTTTTCGGTGAAACAGGTCGTAATGTGAATATTTTTGTGTTTACAGCAATATTAAATGGAAAATTTAGCTTGCAATCAATGGGTTTTGGAAAAGAATTATGAACTAAAAACTACTATACTTACACATGCGCAGTAGCCACTATTTACATTCACGAAAAAATAGGAAAGCAGGCTTAATATAAATTAATATAAAATTTTAAAGTCTTATTAAAAAGATACACATATACATAACATAAATATAACTACCGAGATCTTCCTTTTCAAGCCAGCACATCTTGCTCGAGACAATGTTGTGGCTGTAGGCTTTGCAGAAGTTGTAACATTATTTGATACAGGAGCTACTGAAATAAAAACATAATTTTTTATATCACATGACTTTCCTTGTATCTGGGTTAGTATAACAAGTATGTATAATCTTATATCACACATGTGTAGTATAACATCCATATGACATGGTTTTATCTTCTAACTGACGTCGTTTTGAATGAGCCGAAAAAATACATTATTTTTGGCGTTGTACATATAGCAGAGTCTTTTTTTCTGGCTGAAAAGTATGTGTTTTCATGATATTTGAGTCATATGATATAAAGAATTTAATACCGGTTGTCAATTGATATAAACTTATATTAAATTTGTTAAGACTCGATTAAAATTTCCCAAACTTGTTTGATATAAATTTGTATGAATTGACAACGTCTTCTCATCTTTTAGTTTGTGAAGGATTTTTTTCCCGAAACTCGAGAAGAGTTGTGTTTACAACAATGCATCTACCAACAATACAGACAAACAGACAAACTGAAACTTGTTTTGCAAGAATTATTAACAAGAAAGATGAAATTTTACCAAGATTCTGGCCGCAGAAAGGCTATAATTTCTAGGGTAAACGATTTTGCGTTTTGCCAATCATCAGCATATTTGCGACTACAAATTTTCGGTTTTTTCAGTCTCCCGACGTCCATATAAATGCTTGAAAACTTTCACTGCTATTTAATTTCATTAATTTCTATAAGTCAAAAATACGCGAAACAAATTCTTGGTCTACAGTACTACTTAATGCAAACATAATGTTTCAAAGACTATTACCATACACTAAAATCACCTGTTTGTGGAAGATCAGATTTCTTGAGATCTTCAATGAGAATAAAGTATCTACCTGTTTGTGGAATATCAGATTTCTTGAGATCTTCAATGAGAATAAAGTATCTACCTGTTTGTGGAATATCAGATTTCTTGAGATCTTCAATGAGAATAAAGTATCTATCACTTTCTAGTTGTTCACCGATCACTATATCATCTATCTTCACATGTATAGTATCCAATCTTCTACCATTGTCATCATATAGTACTGCCTGAAAATATAAACAAAAATATATTTATTGAATTTCTTTTTATAACATCAATAACAAAATATTCCATGAGATTAAAAATGACAGAACAATGTTCTCCAACATGTGGGATAACAAAATGTGACTTTACCAGCTTCTCAGCGCGAAAATGTAAAGCCACCTGCTTAAATTTGTTATTTCTGACATTGTTTTGACTCGGTTACTAAGGTAATGTGATAGAATCTTTCATTCTTGGTCTTAAACTCATCAGGAAAACATGGTAGCTACAGCACATAATGTCAAGATTTTGTGAATTGACTATTTTCGCCTAAGTTATGACCTTTGTGTCTTTTTAATGTAGAACAATTTTCTTCTCTTTGGGGTTGAATATTACTTTCTATGACTGTCCAGGAATATAAATAGTTACATGAGAAGGTCAAAATCCATTGTGCTGTGGCTGTATGCAGTATAATGCTATCAGTAAACTTGCAACTCAATGAGTAGGGAATAATTGTACACTACAGTTAGATGAATGGACATTAAACAGAATATATTGAGGTTGTAGATGACTGACATTGATATTGTTTGAATGCAAGATTACAATTTTAAAGTTTATCCAAGAAACATATCCAGAATATCCGAGAGAAACATTTCCGGAATATCAGAGAGAAACATTTCCGGAATATCAGAGAGAAACATTTCCGGAATATCAGAGAGAAACATGAGCAGAATACTGTTTGTACTAAGATGTACTCGGTGACTGTCACTAATAAGCTACCAGAGGGCCATGACCCAAAATCAAGCAATTTCAATAACACATACCAAAGAAGGTTTATCGTGACTTGTATCCAAGGTTTACAAACAATAACAAAGGGGCAATAACTCAAACAATGACAAACTCAAGCATCTAATGAACAAAGATGAAAGTAGTTGTAAATTTAGATATAAGTACATAAATCTACTATCTATCATTGATTTACACATACAGTTTGTCCTCAAAATTTACTAAATCTTATCTGAGCCCTGTACCCAGTGCACACTTTTCTATTATACTCTTATATAGCTTGGTGAATTCAGCACCATCCTGAACATTTATTAAATTAGCATAATTTTACAGCCAATATCATGTCTATAATTATACCTCCGGTTGTATGTTTTTATAATTGGGGAGTATCACGAAGATGCTCGAGATTTAATACAAACACAAATTTGAAATACCGATTTTGCATGATTTGCTTGCGATATATTCAAAACCACGAACCCAGTAAAATATTCATGCACAAAGGTCAAGATCAGGTTAAATTCTCCAAGCTATAAATACATTTAATGCCAGAACCATTAGAACAATTGTCAACCCTTGAAAATGTAACCCGAAATATTTTATTTTTCAGACATCAGACATTTTTTCGGACATCATAAAAAATACATCGAGAACAAACTTTTTCAACACCCTGTATACAAAGAGCCAGGTAGAAGATATCCCTTCACGTTTGTTGATATATATCAGTGATCTATTTCTATTTAAACTTCTATTTCATCAGAGGAAATCAGAAGAGTATAGCGCCAAGTATTTGAAAGTTAAGAGAGAGAACCTGACAGGTCAATGTTTGAAAACTAGAATTTCAAAGACATGTTTTAAGTGTTTTCATGTCTTCATGACAGTGATGACGTAAAATCTGGAGCTTAATGCGTGTAATATATCAGCTACAAGGTTATAGACATGACAAGTATTAATACATATAGGACAAAATATTGGCATGGCATTGGACTGGTATAGAAAGTTGTTCCAGCGGAATTCACCGATTTAGTAAATCACTGCCCCAGTTAAGTTCACCGATTAAAACAAGACTGTGTTCAGTAAACGCTTATGCCCTGGTGGAAGCCGTATGTCCATAACATGCCCTGGTGGAAGCCGTATGTCCATAACATGCCCTGGTGGAAGCCGTATGTCCATAACAAATATTTTTCTGTAATATTTGATAGTGAAACTTACATGGCTTTGGTAATGTAATTTGTTTATGATGGTTAATAATTACGCCAAGTTTAGAAGAAATGCATTAATGGACAAACAAACAGTCGAACAGATAGGACAATCACTTATAATATGCCACCTGCATCAGTAGATGTTGGGCATAAAATATATTTCTGGCAGAGGCGAGTACAGTAATTCACCATATTTTAATGTGATCTTTATTTTGCCAATTTGGTAAAAAAATTAAATTCTCATATCTATAAATTTAGTTAAATATATTGCAGTACAATAAAGCAGGGTATCAAGTATTATGTGTATAACATAATATTTATATAATAGTATTTATCTTATGACGGAAGATTTGACTATGACATTAATATCGTACCACCAACATAACACTATCTTATAGTCAACATGTTTGCTTGGTCATAATGAAAGATATCTTAGACGATGATCTATATACGAGGGTTGTCCCAGAATAGCGTATAATTATTGATTTATTTACTCCAACATGATGATAAAGTTTTATGATTTTGCATGGACATTTCTACAACCATAGCAAGTGTATTTGACGAAATTATGTTTTATCAGTATACGTCGTATTCGATAAATGGATGTTTTTGTAACCCATGGTAACGGTTTACGGACAGCACGAAAAAAGTATGTATCACAAAAATGAATTTAATTATTTAATGACAATAAGCAGATTTATGTGCTAGCGCCATAATATATATAAGAATAATTGGCATCTTTTGGCAAGTTTTTATACAATGATTCATAGTGATGAGGTCATATTTTATGGGTTACTGAAGTAATATAGCAACATTGTTAGTGTTACAATATAACAAAATCACGCCGTCAGACAACGTTACGGGGTGACTGCCATTTCCTAAGCATTGTGTTATTCCATATAGCATACAATAGTATCCAGCGGAACGATCAAAACAAAAACTTACGTCAGATCGCATCCTACACTATCCCCACAGAATGTCAGCTCAAGCTGTCCATTTTGAAAAACATTTAATGAATTTTTGACAGTATGTAAAGAAATATATTTCCAAAGAGCTGGTAACAATTTCGGCTTATAATTTTTTGAAGTGTAAAGCCCACAAATGGGAGTTCTTTCGCAAACTGAGGTAGCGTGACGTCGTTGGCGAGTGTTGACATTGACGTTCTGTGGGCCGAAAAGCGCCACCTGGTACTCCTCAAATGCACACACTTTGAATGTTTTTGGAATATATATCATGAAACTTGGCTAGTTTGTCAAGAAATAATTTCTCTAAAAGTCGATTATAATTTGGGCATACAGTACTTGATAGTTTTTCAGATATAACAGGATAATACCGTATTCTGGGACAACCCACGTATAGTAAAAGTTATCTAACAGTTTTTTCCTACCAGTACCCGACATCACCATTTATCATCTAATATATTTCTCACATCCTGTCTTTCAAGCATTTCTAATATATAGAATTTCAATTTCCTGCTCAAATTTAACATTTTTGAGAGGCTATCTATTTGTTACCTGATGCCTGTGTTGAGACTAAATGCTGAATTAATTCAACTATCAAAATAAGGTTAACAAACAAGCCCATGTAATTTAAGCCTTGATTTCGTTCAGAGACACGTATACAATGACTTCATAGTCATAATTCGGTCATATTTATAAGATAAATAAATATTATTTTCTCACAAACAAGTATTTAGTAAAAAAAACAACTCCATGTACTAAAAGTATTGAAATATAATACATTATCTTCAGCAATAAAAGTATTTCTATGTTAAAAGAAAAATTATTCATTTCTTTTTATTTCTAATTTCTTGCAAAGAGGGCCATTACTCCCCAAAAATAGCATCCGACACGGGGAGCAGTCGAGGGGTCCTGGGTTCAACCCTTGCCTGATCCACTGGTTAATTTTGCTGAGCAAGAATAACCTACTTGCTCTACTCAACCAAGGTGTAAATTGGTATCTGTATGGACATTTCAACATAATCGATATTCGTAGGTGCTATAAAACATTGTTGACAGAAATAGTCTCCCAAGGGAGATTTAAAAGTCTTCACAGTGAGACTTAAACAGTTTTCCGTATAGGTAGCCCAATGACTAAGCACATCTGAGGCTTGGCATGCTCAGTTTTGTTGAAATCCCAAAATTGATTAATGAGATCAAACTTTTAGACATCCCTCCATAACGGACAGACATAGTATTACATCCATCCATCCAGTGTCAAATCTACATTGTTATACACGTAACAGGGAGGCCTAATTATACGTAATATACAACATTAATGTGAGGCATGTTTTGTTTTTAATTATTTTGTTGGATTATGTGTGGGCATTGCTCCTTGTAGTTGTGTTATGTTGTGTTGTTACTGTTTTATGTGCTCGACTGGTTGAGTTGAGTGCTGCCTTTCCTATCCAATTTCCTCATATCTTTTATTACACCTTTACCACTCGTCTTTGGAGCAAACAGGCCACAGACAATTCTTCCCCATCTCACATTTGTTACATAGATAACTTGATGTACGTCACAATAACGGACAAAAAAATATATGTCTGACTAAGAATGATTTTACACCTATGTCACTCCACCTTTGAGCACAGAGGCCACAGACATTTTCTCTTCCTCTCAAATCAGTTACGTAGGCACTTTTAAAGTACACCTGAGGAACGTTTGACTAGACACCTTTGTCACTCCTCTTTGAAGCACAGAGGCAACATGCAATTCAGTTACGTAGGTTCACCTAAGGTACGTCAGAACACGGGACAAAATATAGCTCACATTCAGCAAATCATCTGATTTTTTAATCAGAGTACAATAAATGTATAAATATGAAATATTGTGACAATAATCCATTACATCAAGTACAAATATGGTCGTAAAAGTGTATAAATAAAACAAAATGTGTCAGCTAAGTGGCTAGATAACATCATGGCCCTAGGTCGCTCACCTGAGTATGTCTCTGCAAGTTGGACAGTAAGATTATGGGATTATTCTAATATTAATAATATGTAAAACAAAGTTGTTCGTATCTAGTCGCCGGGTAATGAAGCGACCCAGCTTGAAGGAATCCTGAGGAGTTTTCTATATAGACACTATTGCTGACAAACTAAACCTACACCGTGGTTGTCAAGTTTTCTTATACATCAGGGGTGGTATTCACAAAGAATCTTAAGTAAAAACTTAGAATGTCCTCAAAATCTTAGAAATTTCCTTAAGTTTTTTAGCTAAACAGGAATACTAAGAGTATTACCTTCTTACATTGTTTTGAAGGGTAATGTAAAGCATCATCATAATCACCAAGAAAATTTGAGAAAAATTTAGTTTCTCGCAAAATACAGTGCTGTTCAATTTTTTTTTAAACTTATTCAAAGTCAAAATATTTAAGTTTTCACTTAATATGCTTTGTGAATACCGGCGCAGTTTGTCAACAAACTGCCACAATTCAGGTAAAATTTTTGCTTGATTGTAACCTTCTTCATATTTTACTAATCTTTATAAAAGATCGTCTTCTCTTTCCAAAGCCAAATCATAGAAGCTCTTACAGATGTGACAACTTTTCTACTTTTTGTTGCAACGGCGCAAAATGCAAAGGCAATTGTCCAGTGAATGGAAATCGCTCACCTTGTTAACAGCATACACAGACAGGTGCTCCGTTGAACGAAAATCAGAGTTAGAATTATAGTTAAATCTGAAGTTCCAACTTTTGAAATGATACTGTAATAAACTTGCATTGAAATTAACATAAAGACACATGTATGCCAATATTTCAGATGCGATCTTGCTCAGTTTGAGTTACTTCAGGAGATCATGGCTAGGTGAGCTAAATCAATAGGTTGTTATACTCGATAACATTGAAAGTACAAGTAAACATACTTCTCATCTGATGATGAATCATTGCTCCATATATATCTACCTATCTACCGATCTACCCGTCATATTTCAAACTGAGATATATCCTCAACCAAAAGCACCAAAACATTGTTACTTTGAACAAACCTTGTGATAGCTAATTTCTGATCACTACAAAAGAAGCATAGCGTTTGATGCGTAAGTATAATGACAATATGTAGTCTAAAAGATTTAATTTATTGTCTCGTACAACAAACATTCTCTTAAAGCTATCATGATAAGCTAGGTATTAAATCACCAAGTATAAGCAATGCTTAAAGAAACTACACCAATGGCCTTATTCACCAACATTTCAAGATTCAATCTCAGACTTAGACTTTATATTGCCAAATGTTCTATTTTCGCTTTCAAGTTGATGTATATGAACTTATTTTAATATAAATTTGTATACTTGTTCAATGGGTAAACAACAAATATTCCGACAAAAGAAATGTCAGTGATTAAAAAGTAATGCTGTCGAATTTAAGTCTAAATCTGAAGCGCAGTCTTACAATGTTGGTGAAAAGGGCCCCAGTTACTCTATTTGGTACTGAGGTCTGAGGGGCTGTACTGGACATGTGTCAAGTGAAGATGGTGAGGCCCTTAGTGCCAGTGATGATTAAACTTTTTTAACAATTTCGGACATTTGATTGCCTCGGCACAATAGGCACTGGTATTGTATACTCAAATTGTCAGAACCATTTAATAATGCAAATAGACTGAGAAAATTGAAAACGAAAATTGAGTAGTTGCTGTTATCTGGCAAAGTATTTATTCAAGTCTTCGAAATGAAATTGAAACATTTTTTCACTATGTACATAAAATTCCAAATTTTTTACATTAAATCAGGCATCAAGAGAAATTTTGTAATTTGTTTAAGGTAAAAAATTGAACAATCATCACATAAAAGGAAAATATTTGTTTTACTTGAAGCATACACGTGCCATGATCAAACAGATCTATCTACATTAAGTAGGTTAATACATCAGTAGGGATATAACCAACAAAAATATATCATATATCATTTAACTATAAACATTAATAAGCATTAATTATTCGCAATCTAAGCCCAGGGAAACGTATCTTATTCGAATAGTTACATATACTGAACCACCCACTTGCCCACAACTCAAGTCATCAACAGTTGTGTCCCACCACCAATATTTATCATCCCTTTGGTGCAACATGGTATCTTACTCTTATAATTTATACTGTAAAATCATTTAATTTTGATGGGACAAAATTTCGTGGTTTTGGTAAAAAAAGACCAGTTCGATGTGATGTTAATTCATGGATTTTGCATTAATTTTCAGGTAATAAATACAAAGGTCAAAATTATTGTTTGATGGGATTTGATTTCATGGTTGATGATGCATCATGAAATCCACGAAATTTAATCCCCATAATTTTTTTTTTACAGTAGTAATTATAGTGAGATACAACCTTGTTACACCAAAGGGGCATATTGTCATTGAAGATTGCAAGACAGGAAATAAAGAAGCGGCTAGTAAAACAAGGATATCTGAATTACTGATACATGCTACCCGAAACATAATACAAAGTCCAGATTAGCATATCAACGGTGCCGAATCAAAACCCCGTAACTCAATTTTGGCGCGAAAACTTTTTTTGCAGCAACCGCATCTGCTAGACGTCCCGGGCAATTCTGTCTTGTCGCCATTTAAATAGCCAATCGCGCTACTTAGATGGCGACAAGACAGAAATGCGCCAAAATTGAGTTACAGGGTTACCGTTCGGCACCATCGATATGTTGCATGAAGAAAAGTAAACTGGAAGTTCTAAGCATCATGCAACATTCAGTTATAAATGACACTCAAAAATAAATCATTTGTCATAGACTTTCTTTTATGACAAGAAGTTCTTCATAGATAAGGACGGCACTCCAACGTCATAGTGTTTTCTGGTGAAATTGAGAAGCTGTGTTTCTGGATAACTACCATGACACTTGATATCTTTTTACTGGCACAAACTCGGACATTTTCATCCTTGGATTACTGTAAAATCATTAATTGTCCTGGGGTGTTTAATTTTGTGGATTTCATGGTTCACCTTCGATAAGGAAATTTAACTCCAACAAACAATAATATTGATCCTGGTATCTATTACCTGAAATGCAAAATCCACAAATTAACATCCCATTGAAATGGTCTTTTTTACCAAACACCACAAAGTTTCGTTCCATCAAAATTTAAATAATTTTACATTATTATCATTCAACAAAATTGCTCATTTCTGCACTAGGACAAAACCTAATTAACCACAAATTAACAATGGCACACAAACAAGACAATATCACGCCTTTGATGGCCCATTCAGATAATAAAGTTCACACTCCCGAAAACAAACAGGTACTGTTAAATCATTTAATTTCGTTGGGACATAATTTCGTGATTTTGGTAAAAAAGACAATTTTGTTGGGACTTGAATTCGTGGATTTTGCATTTAAGGTAATAAAACAAGGGTCAAAATTAATGTTCATTGGGATTAAAGTTTGTGGTTGAGATGAACCACGAAATCCACAAACTTTAATCCCCCACGAAAATTAATGATTTTACAGGTTTGTCTTCTAAAGTGCACTATCAGCCAAGCTTGCAAATTGAGGGTTTAGTGTGCAAAACTCTGGTATGTGCCTATATAAATTAATACAGTTACCATAATGTTGCACTGAGCCCTCAAAATTCTCTTCATCAGTCATACACATTTAAAAACCATTAGTCAAACTAATGATAGAGCTAATTGGTTTATGCATGGTGAAAACAAAACATTACATACTTCAGACATCATCTAACTAGCTACATTGCTGTTTACATATTTTGAGCAGGGATTGTACCATGCATATTAACAAGGGTAGAGACAATACCCATTTTACATGAGAAGAGTGGTGCCCCTTGACAAGGGGTGATATTGTGATGCCCAGGCATATAGCACCTGTCTGTATGATATTTAATTATGCCTTGAGCTGGTTAAATTCTGTTTCATGTTATATCTAAATCTAGCATTTCAGCTACCATACATTCTGCATTGTGCCAGTATAGAATCTTAGTATCTATTTGAGTCCGAGTCGAATGCTTTATTTATGTCTGAGAACTTGTCTGTGCGTAACCAGTTTTCGCGACTCCACCGTATTTATTTCATGCATTTTTACTTTTAAATCACTGTGTATGTGTTAAATCATTTAAGAACTACTTATTGTTGTTACTTACTGATGTTAGGGACTCTGATTTTAGCTGTCAGTCACGTATTTTTGTGATTCATTGTGTTGAATGTTTGTAGGCAGTTTATCGTCCGCCATATTGATTTTCTTGGTGAATAGTCGCCTAGCAACTGTGGAAGTGAATAGTTTATTCAAAGCACTGAAGCTACTACATTTTTAGCAAATATGTATAATTTAAGCTGTAGGAAGCGCAAGTTTGAGGTTATTATTGTTTGCAAGATGCTTATTTATTGTTTTAGACTGTATTTATTGTAATAGACCCGAGTTTTAGCCACGGGCACTTGTTTTCACAGTGTTCACACTGTGCACGGTGAATTCACGTCGCTGCACCAAAGTTCACACTGTATCGGCAAAACGAGCTAGATCTGGTGCAGCGATCCCGCTACGGTTAACGAAGCGAAGATAGTCCGGATAAAAATGGCGGATATCAACAATAATCAGCAGGTTAGTGTAACATTTTTGCGTATTTCATGTGCTTAATCTTGAATTCTGAAGACAAGAATACTCTTACGGAATGTCCACGACCATCATGCATTCCCGTAGCTAGTTGGCATTGGCCTGCATCAATTCGTATGAACGTAATGCACGTTGAAAATTAGGTTTCAATGGTTAACACACCAAAACACACACGAAATTCGTACATTTTCGACAAATAAGCCCATTAAAAAGCTTACCTAATCAAAATTTACGTTATGCCAGGTATTACTAGGTAACATTTCTTGCACAGCTGCTCACCTTGTATCAATACTTTATTCCATTTGACCAAAATCTTACGTTTTATATGACGAACGATTATGAGTCCGGTTGTCAATACAACGGAAATGGTACGACTCGAGTTTTACAGAAAAATTCGCAACGGCTAATGACACATAATATGGACGGTAAAGTTTATCAATTGTTAAAATAATAGTATCACTGCTCTTTGATATGAAAGGTGAGTTATATAACCCATCAGGTCATAACTAATATTATGACAACAAATAAAGCATTTAGTGTATAATGTATATCACTTCAGATACATAAACGTATCAAAAAGCCATACTTTGTAAGCTGGCTAATTTTAAAACATTGACGCAACAAAATTTATGTTTATGGGGATACTGCGAATAAAAACATCCAGGGCATCTGCTTATCTAATAATGCAGGTCAAGCAGCCGAAAATGACACTAATGGAGCAGTTGATGCTTGTGAAATAGTTGAAGATCAGTCCATCGTTCCAAGGTAAATTTTATATATTCGAATGATAAACTTGGGTTTCATATTGTTTATTTGGCTTATCTGTGGGCATTGCTCAGGGTAGCTGTGTTGTGGTGTTTCTGATTTCTGTGCTCGGCTGGTTAGGTTGAGTGCTACCTTCCCTGTCGGATTTTCTCATACCTCTTTTAACCATGGTTCGTCGTTGTATCTGTACATTCTACATGTTCATATACATCATATCAGTTGCATCATATTGTCGATTGTAATTGATTATCAATGTCCAGAATGTTTAAGTCTGTAACAAACGCAGTATGTATGATTTCAAGCAAATGCCTTATGAATTGGACAACTTTGATATCTTTCGAAAGGCGTTTTCAAGGTCTCGTGGATAATACAATATCGACCCTTATCTAAAAGTGATTAAGCTTTATTTATGTAAAACCTCATGTTCAGCATTGTGTGTTTATATTTTGAAGGGACCACAGCTTAGATGGGTGTAATAGACGAAGAATCAAACCACATAGAAAGTCTGGAATCGTCAACAGTAGATGCAGCCCTGTGTGGGACGCAGCCAATGCTGAAACACTGTTTTAATTGCGATGAATCCAAGATTGAAGGAAACGTGCAGGACTTCAACTTGGAATTCAAATTTAATGTGTGCATGATGTGTATGGACAGAAATACTGAATAAAGATTAGGAGTTCACATATTGTTTATTGCATTTATTGCTTTTATTGCAAAACTACATAAATAGAATCACATAAATATAAACATTTCTTCACTGGAGAAAACGTGTGATAAAACATGTATAGAGCTATGTTGGAAGATATTTTTTTTTAAAGTTTCAAAAACTGAAAAACAACTATGCTTTCATATCCATTAGATCATTTTTCGCTTCAGTTTTAACAGAAACTCTCTGTGATTTATTGGACATGCAAACTGTCCATTTTCATACGAAGGTGTTCTAGAACACCCTATGAAACTATAAGAATCGTCTATTTTTCGACGATTGAATCAAAGTACACGGAACCCATTCAAATTTTAATTTGCAATTAATGTAGTTTAGTATCATACTAAAAACGATGCAAGTAATTATTTCAACATTGAATGACTGTTAGAATATAACTCTATACACTTTAACAAAGATTACATATATTCATTTCCTGCTAAAATATCGCTTCGACACAAATTCATAATGGTCTCCCACAAAAAAGTTTCTAATTCTGGCATCTACCAAACTAAACATTTCTGACAGTATTCATATCAACTAGAATCTATCTATGTCCGGCCAGACATATTTAGGATAAACAAATATTCAGCACACAATCACTATGCCTCCCTCACCTTCAACCATTGCTGGATACAAAACAACCATATAAATTAAACGACAAAACAAAGTGTAAATATAAAAAATAGTGACTGTAAGACTTACAAAAACAGTGTCGATTACCGATTAGTGTAGTAATATACAGCTCAAACTATGATATATTAAAACCATCATACATGTCTCTTATAATAAAAGTGCCAAGCAAAATGTTACTACAAAAAATGTACGATGAAAATACATACAAGATGATTTTTTCCTTTAAAACGTTTTCAGAAATCTCAATATTATTGAATGAATACGTGATTAGAGTATGCAAGATAAACTATGAATATATTTTCTAAGAATCTCCACAATAAAACATAAACAAGTAAGTTGCTGGAGCTCTACACTGTAGTTACTGTCAACATTGTTCAACCTTGTTATGATTGACAATCAAACGGCATTTACTTGATGATACGTTATTCCATGAACAACACATCTGTAAAATTCCCCCACGTGTATGTGCGGCAAAACAAAACAAAACGAAATACAAATCCTCATTTTGCTATTTTGATTAGTGGGTATATTGCTTAGCACAAGTCAGTCTGTCGGTAGGACAAAATGGTTTTCGTTCAATGACTCTGGAACGCTTTGCCCTTAGATCTTCAAACTTTACATGGAGATTAACCAACAACGTTAAATGACACCTATTGATTTTGAGATGAAAATCTGGTGTCGTTTACTCATGACCCATCTGATAATATGTGTGATGACAATGCATCTTAGTGTACGAACGCTTCATCACACTCTGTGGCATTGTGGGTAAAAAATACATTCGTTTGACATGGCACTATGGCAACACACAACAAACGTTACTTCACAATGTAAAACACTATGACCTGGTCGGTATGCCTTTGTTATAAAGCTTTTGGCACATTCAGTGCATGTGTAATGTTTATCCGTTGCCTCGTAGCCCAGTTTGTGCCTTATTAATGATGAAATTGTAAGTCTTCGGGAATTAGCCACACTGGAATTGTCCTGAAAAATAAACAAAAATAATAATATGTTCATTGGTTCTTTACATACACACATTCTGAATTAATGTATAAACATGTGGGCATCATGAACGTGTTTCTCAATACATACCATTAGTATTTGCTACCAGTCAAAATGTCTTTACAGACCTACAACAACAACTATTAAACTTGCTATTGTGACAATTAGGATACTAACATTACTTTGTCAATAAAAAGAGTTAATACTCATATTGTTATGAGCAGACAGAACTTAGAAAGTGCAAAGGGTGAGGTAATTTATACTATTTGAAACACACTGTCTTACATGAACAATAAAAAGTAGAAAATAATGATAAGATAACTTAGAGCATTGCAAGCCAATGACATCAAATTTGTTGTTCTGGCGAGTCAAATTCGAGTCGTGCCATTTTCGTTGTATTGAAAACCGGACTAAGAATCGTTCAATTTGAAAACGTTTGATTTTATCCTAATTAAGTACAGTATTGAAACAAGTTGAGCACCTAGGCAAGACATGTCACCAAATAGTGCATGACAGTACAAATATCAGACTCGGTATGCTCTTGTTTGGACTTATTTGTCGAAAATGCTCGCATTTCATGTCAGTTTTGGAGTGTCTACCGTTGATTCAAAACATTCAACGTGCATTACGTTCATACGCATTGATGAAGACCTATGTCAACTAGCTACGGGTATGTTCGATGGACGTGTACATTCCGTAAGAGTAGTCTTGTTTACAGAATTAAAGATTAAGCACATGAAATACGCAAAAGTGTTACACTCACCCGTTGACTTTTGTTGATATCCGCCATTTTTAACCGGACTATCCTCGCTTCGTTAACCGTAGCGGGATCGCTGCACCAGATCTAGCTCGTTTTGCCGATACAGTGTGAAGTTTATGTGGAGCGTTATTTTCGTGAATTTCACCGTCGTGCGGTGTGAATTGCACAGTTTCACTTGTGGTGCACACTGTGCACTGTGCACAGGGCAGTGATCGTATATAAACCCCGTCCAGACTGTGCACTGGAGCATTCACCACTCCAAATTCTTAGACCCATACTTTTGGCGATTTTTTTCCGCAGAATAGACTTTGCTCGTAGGTTCTTAACTTTTAACTCCCAGGTCTATCTGTATTCATTAAGTAACATATTTTAATAATTGTAATTTCATCTTTAAACCCAATTTCATGTTAAACATTAAGGGTATTTATTTGTCTATTTAACTATTTATTTGTTAGGGAAATAGACAGCTTCGGTCGACTCGCGTATTTTTGGAATGGCAGTGGCTAGGATTACGGTCCCGTAATCCTAGACCCACAGGCTAGGATTACGGAAGTTCCGTAATCCTAGCGAGTCCTAGCTAGGGCTGTCTAGAGTTACGGAAGTTTTTATATCGAGTACAATTAAGTGTGCAGGTCGCCTTATATTGCATGTTGACATTAATATTTCATGAATTTATACCAATATTGGTATATTTACCATCGAGTAATCAGTTTTGGTTATGGTAAAGATATACAGTACGTAATTTAGATAATAAACGGCGGAAACGATCAGAATAAACACGAACGTAAATACACGAAGGTATATACGTTCGTGGAGCAAAAAAAACCTTGAATGAGAGTTGAATTTTATTTTAAAAATGCATACAGGATTGATTGTTTACATAATTCTAGTTTTAAAAGATTCCTAATGACATGAAAAGCGTAATCAGTTACAAATTAAAACAAATATTTAAGAAACTAAATATGACCATATTTGGAATTCGTATCACTACGCGCTGTCACAACGTAGGTCCACTAGCAGGCTATGTAAATTGTGAATCAGCAAACGGTTTATAGCAACTTAATGTTTATTTCGAGGACCGAATGACGAACAAACATATCAGATCTATTACCGAAATTAGCAACACAATTTGTTTCAATCATGACAATCAATTTCAATGGAACTACACTTGTGTATTCGACCACGTACATTAATTAATTTATAAACATTCGGACTGCCTCTATTTTCTTCCCCTGCAAAGACGAAATATTAGCGAAGTAAAATTCGAAGCATGAAATACTGATATTTCTATTAATTTGTCTTTAAATATACCAATATTTGTATAATTTCATGAAATAATGATGACATCATGCAATATAAGGCGACCTGCACGCTTAATTGCACTCAGTATAAAAACTTCCGTAATTCTAGACAGCCCTAGCTAGGACTCGCTAGGATTACGGAACTTCCGTAATCCTAGCCTGTGGGTCTAGGATTACGGTACCGTAATCCTAGCCACTGCCTTTTGGAATAGATCCTAGATTTGTTTTCTAGTCGTTTTGCGACGTCACCGAACATTTGGCTGACATACCGTATAATTGTACACGTATATATTTATTATAGATCTAGTAAATGTGATGCTCATTTTATTTATTAAATTCATGAACGTTAAATCTAAACTGGTGTTTGTTCAGTAGTTTGTTGGTAGATATATTGTCCCCAGGTAACCTGACAGAGATCGTCAGGTGATATTGTGATCACTATTGTCCGTCTGTTCGTGGTACATGTATATAGACTATACTGTGCTGGACGCCTAATTGATAACGCTCTGGCCTAAGTCGCTACCAATATTGTGCAGGCGTGTAGCAGGGTCCAATAGCACAGATTGAGCGTAGATACACTGGTACACTAACATCCGTTAGTACACAGGCTAATCAGTGACCACAGGGTTTAGTAACCCAATAAAGTTGTGGTTGAGACTAACATCCGTTAGTATATCTACACAGAATAACCACAGGGTTTAGTAACCCAATAAAGTTGTAATTGAGACTAACATCCGTTAGTAGATCGACACACACGAAACACAGGGACCTGTAACTCAGACCGAGTCATACGGTATATATTGTTATATCAGTTAGTGCACTCAGTGCGTACAATATACTGGTGTAACCACAAGGTTGAGGAGCGTAACAATATTATCATCATTGACAAGGGGTGATATTATTCTCAATGACAAGGTGTGAGAATATGCTCATTGACTAGTGGTGAGAGTCAGAGACTTTATTATGCTCATTGACAATGTGTGCGAGCATGCTCATTGACAAGGGGTGATAGTATCAATATTGACAAGAAATGAGATTATGGTCTTTGACAAAATGTGACATTAAAGTCATTGACAAGTTATGCGTATGCTCATTGACAAGGGGTGAGAGTATGTTCATTGACAAGGATTGAGAGTATGTTCATGGACATGAAAGGGTGTGACTGCTCATTGACAAGGGGTGAGAGTATGCCCATTAGAAATGGATGAGAGTATGTTCATAGACAAGGGGTGAGAGTATGTTCATAGACAAGGGGTGAGAGTATGTTCATAGACAAGGGGTGAGAGTATGTTCATAGACAAGGGGTGAGAGTATGTTCATAGACAAGGGGTGAGAGTATGTTCATAGACAAGGGGTGAAAGTACGCCCATTAGAAATGGATGAGAGTATGTTCATAGACAAGGGGTGAGAGTATGTTCATAGACAAGGGGTGAGAGTATGTTCATAGACAAGGGGTGAGAGTATGTTCATAAACAAGGGGTGAGAGTATGTTCATAGACAAAGGGTGAGAGTATGTTCATAGACAAGGGGTGAGAGTATGTTCATAGACAAGGGGTGAGAGTAAGTTCATAGACAAGGGGTGAGAGTATGTTCAGTGAGAGTATGTTCATTGACAAGGGGTGAGAGTATGTTCATAGACAAGGGGTGAGAGTATGTTCATAGACAAGGGGTGAGAGTATGTTCATAGACAAGGGGTGAGAGTATGTTCATTGACAAGGGGTGAAAGTATGCCCATTAGAAATGGATGAGAGTATGTTCATAGACAAGGGGTGAGAGTATGTTCATAGACAAGGGTAGGGAGTATGTTCATAGACAAGGGGTGAGAGTATGTTCATAGACAAGGGGTGAGAGTATGTTCATAGACAAGGGGTGAGAGTATGTTCATTGACAAGGGGTGAGAGTATGTTCATAGACAAGGGGTGAGAGTATGTTCATAGACAAGGGGTGAGAGTATGTTCATTGACAAGGGGTGAGAGTATGTTCATAGACAAGGGGTGAGAGTATGTTCATTGACATGAAAGGGTGTGACTGCTCATTGACAAGGGGTGAGAGTATGCCCATTAGAAATGGATGAGAGTATGTTCATAGACAAGGGGTGAGAGTATGTTCATAGACAAGGGGTGGGAGTATGTTCATAGACAAGGGGTAAGAGTATGTTCATAGACAAGGGGTGAGAGTATGTTCATTGACTAGGGGTGAGAGTATGCCCATTGGAAAGGGATTATACTATACTCATTGACCAGATGTGAAATTATGCTCATTGACAAGATGTGAGACAATGCTCATTGACAAGAAAGGGGGAGACTATGCTTGTTGAAAACGAGAAGATACTTAGTTCATTGACACCGAGAAAAAGAATGCTCTCTTTATCATTGACCAGATGTGAAATTATGCTCATTGACAAGATGTGAGACAATGCTCATTGACAAGAAAGGGGGAGACTATGCTCATTAAAAACGAGAAGATACTTAGTTCATTGACACCGAGAAAAAGAATGCTCTCTATATCCTGAACAAATTGTTCATTTCTGCACTTGTTTAATAATGTCTGCTTAATTTTCTTAAATATTGAACACAAAGAAAATAATCAGGGGTACCCTGAGGAGGAAATGTTGCCCTTCTTAATTAATGAAACATTGTGCATTTTGAAATACAATCCTTAGTATATTTCTTTCTTCGCCGGCTCAACACGTGAGCACAATACACGACTCCAAAACTGAAGGTCACTATCATGCTATATATATATATAGATAAAACTGTATCATAAAAAGTACAAATATTAATAATACAGCAAATATCAAATTACTTTTAATTTATAGACCATTAAGATTTATAGCTACCCATCTTTTAGATAAACCTCTTTAGCAATCAAAGCTTTTATAAATAGTAAGTATTTTAGCTTTAAAGTGGAAAACAATGTTGAGAGATATACCATTTTTCAAAGAGAGCTGATTATTTGCAAATCGTAAAACAAAATGCTAAATCTGTTCCCAACCTGTCACCGGTGACACTGGCTATAAATTCTCCCATCTTTCATGTACAGATCTTCAAGAGCTTTCTCCTATCTATGGATCTTTCAGATCTAGCCACCTGATAGCAACATATAGCAACCGTGGATTAACAAAATACACAAGTCAGTCACTAAGCCACCCTGATGTTTGAATTTCCTTTGCAACAACAGCCTTCAATCAAGGGTGAATTATTGTGATGGAACGGTCGTAATGTTTTCGTAACATTTTCTGAATGTTTCATAACTGGTACAAAACCTTATGAAAATGTTACGAAACGAACAAACGCTCTATCACATTATTCTACCTTGAATGCAGGGAAGGTTTAACAACAAAACAAGAAGTTTGTAAACATTGAGAAAGTTACTCCATTTTAACAGTGAAATTTTTAAGAATCTTGTAAATAATGTGCACAAAGTAGCATGCAACATTAAAAATCCACAAAGTAGTACAATTCATGTAGTCACTTAGCAAAGTTTCTATTTGGGACAACCAGATCTGGTAACCACAGGTTAAACAACAATAACATGACTTTGTTCAGTAAATGCTTATAATTTAAATACCCCGTGATAGCCTTGTCCATAATCACTAACTAATTAAGTCAATCAAATTGGAAGTTTGTAACAAACGAACGGATGAACGAACAGACAGGACAATCACTATAAGCCTCCGCATTAGGAGATGCCAGGGCATAAAACCAAGAACTTTTGTAACATAGCGAAATTTGTGCATTTTTGATTGTGAAATTTTTCAAAACTTTTTTTAAATAATGTCTTAATAATGTGCACCAAAAACAACATGCGACATTAACAAATCCACATTTTCAAACAATTTCAGCTTTTCAATTTTAAAGAAATTTGAAGCATAGAGAAAGTGACCCATTTTAACAGTGATATATTTTTTCTAAAAAAATTGTCAATATGTGCACCAAATAACGTATGACATTAAGACATTGTCAACTACTCATAAAGACGTGATACAAATCATATAAAGCAAGGAGAGGCTTGCTGTCACTCAATCAAAAGGACAACAAATCTCTCTGACCTGCACGAAATCTAAACCACAAAAAAGATAAAAAAAATTATAGTAACATGTACCCAATGTACTCAAGTAATTGAAACAATATAGTCATAAAACATTGATAATACCCCCCCCCCCACCCGTCACAAACAATGTACTATTCTTGCCCTGATGACTATTTAAAGAAAGATGGATTTCAAAATACATTCAAACATCATAAAACCTCATAGTAAATTTGTACACTTTCAGAGAACGAAAAAATATCGTCACACTCAGTTGTTTAAACTGAAAATTGTTTGTTTTAAATGTGACTGACAGACTCTACAAGGTGGCGTATAGCAAGAGATCAACAAAATAATTTTGGTGGTCATTTTGGTCGAGTGATAAAAAAATTAAATAGATAAATACCAAAGTATTTTTTTTAATTAAAACGAAAGCCTCAACATGCTCATCACATGCTTATAAATACCGACAGTTGAACTGTTCAGTGTGTACTTGGTAACATCACAGAAGTTAAAGTACTGTCAGTTTTAATCATATACTTATTGTGGTGTAAAGGATTAGCGTGTGACGTTTGGGATGTGACAGGAATAAAACCTAACAAGGTACAGTTCAATACATTAAATATAATCATCATTATCATTTACATAATTCTAAATATTGTTCAATAAAATATAATTCTTAACAAATGATTTTATTAACACCTGACATAAATTGTTTAGCTTTAATCATAGTTCGAATAGCACAACCAATCATATCAAGCCCATAAAGCTACTCAAATGGTTTAAATGCTTTGCTCAAAATTGAGATTTTTCTGATATAGGAGACTATAGACAGTTAGCCCAAATAAGAAGTTGGATTTTTTTAAATTTTAAGTCAGAGTTGAATATTACAACTAGCTTGTAACTTAATAACTTTAGATGGAGAGATAAATGTACAGGTGGCTGGGTGGACCGTGTCTAAATGTAGATCTATTTCACTTTCCTTTTGAGTCTCATAAGAAAATAATTTCAAAGACACAACAAAAGTTTTAGATTTAGTCCAAACTGATATATTGTTATGTTGAAAAACAGGTAATATATTTAGCATGTTAGCCCTGGAATCAAGCAAGTTTTATAATAAGTTAAAATTTATAAATTTTGAAATACAGAAATTATACTCGTTATTACTGGTAACGTGTTTTTCTAACAATAATTATAGTGGATACATTAAGTTATTATTATTTAAACAATATAATATATTGTCATTGGTTGCAGCTTGTTAAAAAAATAACTTTATAGTGTATAGAGCTATATTTTAACAGTCATTCAATGCCAAAATAATTACTTCCATCATTTTTAGTATGATACTAGACTACCTTAATTGCAAATTAAAACTTTGGATGGGTTCCGTGTACTATGATTCAAGGGTTGAAAAATAGACAATTGTTATAGTTTCATAGGGTGTTTTTCAGTTTTTGAAACTTTTTTAAAAAATATCTTCCAATATAGCTCTATACACTTTAACATTAAATGTTTCATAATTGTTATTAATACTCATAATCTCATTTAAAAACATCAAGCATAGAATTAAAACATTAAAACACTTTCAACATTGGTTCTCTTAAGTTTAGATTACAAAATCATCAAGAACAAGACTGTGTTCAGTAAATGCAGCTAAATCATTAAGGACGAGCCATAATTCTGTTGAAATGTTTGATAGTATTACATGGCTTTGATAATTTATTGTGTATATGATGGTAAACAAGTATTTCCAGTTTAAGAGCAATGCATTCAATTTGATGGACTTCAAAAATATTTTGAGTTTCAACATGTAATAACAGACCAACGAACAAATGAAATGTCCGATTATAAAACTTCCAGTTTGCAGGACATAGATTATAATTAGTCAGAGCAATAAACTTCAATGTGCTGTCAAAAATAGCATGCACATCCTTACTACCGGCTTTAATTTTGTTAATTAATATTCATATTACCATTTAATTTCTTTGAATTCTATGAATCATACCGTAATTATCTAACAACCTTCATGTTACGATACCACCTATATCATGTCATTTATGTCACTGGATATAATTTTGATAATTAATATTAAAATTTTGTTCTAACATAATTGTCAATTGATTTTCGTAAAATTATATGAATCATGCCGTATAGTTATCCATCAACCTTCACAAAACAACCTGTATCGCTTGAAAATGTCACTGGATTTAATTCTGATAATTAATATTAATTTATTTTATTTTTAAAAAATTGTCAATTGGTTTTCTTTGAATTATATGAATCATACTGGCAAAGGAGAAGATTCCGGACAGAAATCGCATAAAAAGCTTCCCCTGGAGTTAAAAATAGATTTTTTCTTAGATTTTTTTGTGTTTACAAATACCTTGGTTCAGGATCTTTGCTAAAAATAGGTTTCCCGAAAAATGACGTCACATGAACAGCAAAATATTGGGGCCTGAAAAGGGGCACTTTTGTGCTATTTTCAACGATATTACCGTAGATATACCGGACAGTCTGCTTCGAATATTCCGCGACGAATATTTAGAAACATATTACCAGGAAATATTTAGAACAGGGTTCCTTCTTCACAATCATGCAAAAATATGTCAATATTTACGACATGACAACACGTGACGCACTTGTTTTCAACCCAGGGGGCGCTCGTGACAGGTTAAATTCCAATCCATACCGTATCTTGTTTACCGGCCGAAAATCGAAACAAAATGTGGAAAAAGTTTTTTAGATTTATTGACAAGATATCAAAAAAAATTCTCAACAGATAATGAGGGCAAATTTCCGTCTATAGCGCTAAAGTAAATGCTGGAAGAAAAAATAAAAATTAAAAAAAAAAAATTTTTTTGGCGCCGCCGTGATTCGATCGCTGGCCCTTAGCATCAGACAATTACGAATCGAGCTGCTTAACCACTCGGCCACGATCTCGTTAGGAAATTTGAACTAAATAATTGAACACATAAAATCATTGTCGCTCGCGCTGTGCACGCGCTATACTGCGCATGCGCACTAAATTTGTTTACCCCCCGGCTGTGCTGATGTCAAAATCTCAACAGCAGACGATATTTTCGGTATATGAGTAATTATTTGTTGATTTTGATTTTTGTTTTCTTCCAGATTTCCTTTAAATACGCACCTGAGTGATTTGATACCAATATCAATGAATTATTTAACTAAATAAACCGTCTACGACCGTTTGTCCGGAACTTCTACTGTCCGGAATCATCTCCCTTGGCAGTATAGTTAGTTATCTATCAATCTCCACAAAAAAACCTGTATCGCTTGAAAATGTCACTGGATTTAATTCTGACAATTAATATTATAAGTTTTTTTGTTCTAAAACAATTGCCAATTGATTTTCTTTCATGCTGCATAGTTATCTTTTAATCTACCTTCACAAAACAGCCTGTATCGCTTGAATATGGATTTAATTCTGATAATTAATATTATAATTTTTTTATTCTGATTTAGAAACAATTGTCAATTGGTACGCCATGGTGACCTGGGATTGAACCTTAGATCTCTCCAACTTGAGGAGCCATGCTTTTACTACTTAGAATACTTGTTAACCCTATAATTTGATTGCAAACATAACAAGGTGTTTAATTACGTGAACCATGTTAAGATATGTATTTGTCTCATCTCAACATTGCCACTTTCATTTTATTCCTGGTTTAATTAGCAATAAAAACAAGTGTAACATGGACTAATTACTTGCCAAACTTCATTGTTACTTACAAGTCAACATGAAGTTTGGGAAGTAATGAATCCAAACAGTTCCCATAATAAATAATAATCTCCTTATTAATAGCTGCTACCCGAAGACCAAGTTTCATAAACCTAGCTGGGTATAAGCTTTTTTAGTTACATCCGAATCGAGACTAATTGAAGGACAGACAGACACACTAGTTACAGTCCGTTTAGAGTTAATTGATAACGATTGTAAAAATAAGCTTGTCCGTTAGGTAATCTATGTGTATCTGGATTTAACTGGGTATACCCGAGTTAATGGCAGTCCCTGCTATTCTTCCAAATGGGATAGCTCCCTCATCAGTATTACTGATTGCATCAACATTAGACAGAGAGCTAACTTATCAATATATAAAACTTCATTAAAAATATTCAGAATTTAATTTGCTTGTTTGAAACCAACTCATTCGGTCTAACATATTTCAGTTTAATATAATAATATTTGTGAAATTGTTATCCGAAGAATCAGGGTCTCAGAAAGGTATTGAACTTGTTTTGTGACCCAGAGAGTAAAAGGGTTAAACCTGTTTGAGTCACAGTTTCATGATCCATGGAGTCAGATCGGGTGTGAGATAGAAATAGGACATTGGCTGTTTCCCATCTCAGGAAGTATGGGTCTAAAAAAGGTATTGAACTTGTTAAAAAAAAAAGTTAAGTTACCAATTTTCTAGGGCTCTTTCCAGCTGTTATGCCGCTCAAGCACCCTTTGACATTTCAACTTCCCCTGGTCATTAGGCTACCTATGGAAACCTACATTCGTGTCTCCCTGGGGAGACTATTTCTCTCCTGTGGTTTGGCAGTCAACATCGATCTGCGGCGCCCAGGAATAAACACTGTCCTCACAGGCACCATTTTACACCATGGTGAAGTGGAGCATGTGGGTCTTGCTCAGAGAAATTAACCAGTGGTCCAGAGGGGGATCGCACCCGGGACCTCTCCATCCCAAAGCGCTCGCCCTACCTCTAGGCCACAGCTTCCCACTTGTTTTGTGATCCAGAGAGTCCCATGCAAGGTTCAACCTGTTTGAAGGACATGAAATCCTTACAGCAGTGTTTGGTGGACGTGATTATAATCACGTATTACAGAGATCTAGTGAAATAAGATGTGAAAATATGATGGTAAAGAAATTAGAGATGTTTTCATTCACACCTTGCATCAGTGCTGCTCAAATATCATGATGCATTATTGTACAATTTATATAGTATAATACATTGAAACTGAAATATGAGGGCTTGGTGCAAAACGATAGTAACAACATCAATTTATAGAGGCAATGTGTACCATAGTTTTGCACTGAGCTCTAAAATTTTATTTATAAATAGCAAAATAATTATTTTTCATTGGGTTTAATTTTCGAGGATATTGTACTTAAACTTGACCCATAAACCAAATTCCCAAATATAGCTGACCTACAAAATTAGGGCTTGCTATTCTGTGTTTCGTGATTCACTAATTAACAACACCAAAGAGTACATTTTTTATTAGACATCCTTGAAATTTAATGGCCACAAGAATAAGTATTTTTATAATAACACATTGAAATACCTATAGTTTGAAAGTGAATAAAAATAAGATAAATTGTAATGGCTACCAAGAGTTAGGCAATCTAGGGTTCAGCTGCAGAAAAAAAAAAAAAAACCCAAACTTAATTTATTGCATACTGTAAAATCATTTCATCATTGTAAAAATTATTGTTCGATGGGATTTGATCCACAAAATTTAATAATCTCCACGACAATTTATGATTTTACAGTACTAGGAAATTATATATATAAGCTGTAGAGGGGAGCATTTAGAGTTCATCAAGCATTCCTATCAAATATCATAAAGTGATGATATATGGATAACAATATAAGTATGGGCTCAAATTTCATCCATCTATTTTAAACATGCAAACACCTCATTTTTAAGTAACAGGACACCAAAAATGTGACGACGCTAACAAGTTATTTCCTGCCAAACATAAGACATTTAAAACTGGCAATCAGCGGACCAAATATGCCCCACACAAAGCTCTAGATACACATCATACATGTCTTAGTTTTAATATATCTTTTTAATAATATCATGTTAGATTTCAGTCACATGCAGTTGGGTATTTTTTATACTCTTTTATCTGGTCATTTAATATAGAACTGAAACCTGACCTGTCTTGATCGTGTGTTTTACTTATTTTCTCTCTTTTTTGCACTCTTTTATCTACTTCGACTGCACATGCATGAACCTGCACATAAAGTACTATGTATCGTAATCTACTTTAAAATAATTCAATTTCAAAAGGACAAAATTCTGAGGTTTGATTGAAATAACATTTCGTTCAACCACAAAATGATATCCCATCGAACAATAATTTTGACCATTGTATTTATTACATGAAATGCAAAATCCACGACTTAACGTCCTATCGAAATTGTCCTTTTTACCAAAACCACGAAATTTTGTCCCATTGAAATTAAATAATTTTACAGTATAAAGTAGTATGTGATCTATACTAGTACCGGTATACTAGATTGATAATAAAGTCAGATGTTCACTTTTCCACTAAGTATATCTGGATCATCCGGAGTTATCTCAAGATATAAAACGCTCCACAATAGTTTGTGTTGGAGACAAGATCTAAAGTTTGGACCTAAGGACATCAGACATCATCATTGTACTGCTTTACCTCGAGAAACACATTAGATATCATCCCCTGATGAAGATCATTCAACTTTGGATCATATCGCTGGCTTAGAACAAGAAGGTTGCAACTACCAAATCCATATATTGAGAAACAAAAGAAATCTGTCTGTAATTTACCCTTTACCTCTGGGAAAACACATTTTTAAAACTTTCATTTTGGTCAACATGCCAATTTCAGATTTTCATGAAAATATGCTCATAAGAAGCGCCTTGTAAAGCAGATTTCAAATATGTACGAGTCTAATAAGGTCGTAAGAGGTAGTTACGACCTTCTGGTTCTAAGCCATCGATATATGTTACCTTTAGATCATCAATTCATAACTAAACTATGGTTTATTGCTATTATTTATCTTCGCCATCGGATATTCCATACGGGCAAGACCCTCAGAAGTTTTGTTATTATAGGTTTCGGATATTCCATAATTATAGACAAGAACCCCAGAAAAGTTTGATTATTTCAGGTTTCAGGGGGATAGTGTAGATACAGGAGTTGTACTCGCTCCAGAGACACCACTTGTTATTTTATATGCCAGGTGTATAGCACCCATAAATGGGACCTAGGTTTAAAGTCTGGTCCGAATCACTTTTATTAATTTTAGTTGGTCAGCCAGGATTCAAACCCATAACACTAAGAAGTAGTGTGCTCTACCGACTGAGCTAAGCGGGCTGACATTACTAAACTATTTCATTCTATACATAATTTATATATACTTGTGTGGTTGATTAAGTCAATGAGCAATTATTTTTTATTGTTACCTATGGCAACTCAGGTTAAGATTAGAAATTGTCATTTATTGCTGGCTAATTAGGCATATTAGTACATTTAATGCACTTAGTTAAAATTTACACACAGTATCACCATCAGGGAATACTATAAAATAGGTTACAGAGAGGCTGTAGGTGTCTGCATGTGGGTGGTCCGACCTATACCCTTACTGATTGATTATCCAACACAAATTTCCTATGCACATTAGCATAAAGGGCCATAACCCTATTCTGCATATTAGGTGAAACAATATCCCATATAGCTCGCTTTGTATGAAAGAAGTACTACTTATAACCCTATCATGCTGATTCACATCACAAGGGGTTCTTATGAGCCCATTTTCATGAAATTGAAATTTATCATGTTGACCAAACTGAAGTTGAAACATCTTGTTTTATCATAAGTAAAGAGTAATTTCCTTTAGAACAAATAGATGTAGGGAAATTACATTTTTTAGTCCAAAATTCAGTTTTTTAATCACTAGTTCAATAGAAAAGCTTCAATACTTATTAATAGGATTTCGAGATCACCCTTGATTTTTTCCCACCCATGGCAGTAAGCTCTTGCTTATTGTTTGCAACTTTTTGGACATCTTTATAACGCTTTTATAATGTACTGTTTAACCAAATCTATTATTACATATTCTGGATTTGAGAAGGGTTTTTACTGCAATGAGGATGAATAAATATCAGTTTTCTCAATTACCCTGCACACTATAATGCAGCTTATTAATTCAAGTCACAATATCGGTACCAAGCAGGTTTTTACACCGTTTCATATGATAATCTATTAATAGCTGCATAATTAAATTTCCTTAAAAAACATAAAAAAAACTAAAGCATTTGATGGAGTAATGTATGAATGAGTTAAACAGTGATTCAATTGAATGGATTTAAAATGATGATAATGCATTAATTGTGATGTATTAAACTAATTCATGAAATATATTATATAAGTTTTGTTTCTAGATAACAACACATAGGTGTTTCATATCATTAATTAATCATGATTAAGTTAAACTTTACAGGTAAAATTAGTACATAGATCACAAATTTAAGACATTCACTGTAGCAGGGCCTTGTCCTTACTATTATGATGTTTGGTCCAAAAAATGGACGTCAACTGTTCCAAATTAAAAAGATGCTGGGTTTTTTCTAATCCAAACCTGAAACATTCCCTTAATTGGTAAAGGCTTAAAAATTAATAAATTTATTTGATCTAACAAGTAATTTGGCGATGTCATTGCTGCCAAAACAAGGTGATTAATTTCCAAAAAATATTTAGATCTATATTAATTTTGAGAAAATGTCAAGATAAGGTTCATAACCATTACAAGAGCACTGCAAGCAGAATGCAATGTTTGACTTATAATGGCACGTTGTCACAATAGACCTACTCCGGATCTCCACTATTGCTTGAATATTCATATCTGGACAATAGAGTTGGGGTCAGTTGTGTTTGCATATGAATACCTGACCAGTCCAACTATGCCAGTTTTGTTTGTACCTACATGTAAATTAACGGGAAAACCACCTTGCACAGATTCCCGATATCAACTATTGGTGACTGGTAGCTAGGGGACAATCACTATCATTTCAATAACTTGAAAGTGACATTACGCCAGTTGTCAATCAATACCCTTTAAGGCACTTTTAACAGTAAATTATAATCACAAGATCCAATGGATTAGCTTGAAAACCGTGGCCAAGCAAACTTCGACAACAATCAGGTGGAGCAATCTCTGCCCTGGCGTAATGTCAATTGGTATATATCTTGAGAGAAAAGCTATTTTTTAGTCACATATACGTCAGACATTGTAGTATAAAGTCATAGTAACCTCACCCCGTAAATCCAAGCAATCCGTTTGAAGTCTATAAATAGAACGACAGAATGTTATTATTTGTGATTCATGAAAAAGACGTCAAGGCTGATGTCACTCGATTGGTACAAACCACAATAATGCAGTTCTACCCTGGAGGCAAGGTATCATTTCTTACAATAACATATATTGAGGTGAAACATTGTTGACCTGTTTGAGGTACTGTAAAATCAGTAATATTCAAGGGGGGGGGATTAAACAGAGTTTGCGGATAATCTCAACCATGAAATCAAATCTCCTTGAATACTATTATTTCAGAATACTCTTTTGACAAACATACTCTAGGAAAATCTTTTGTACCTAGGTATATAGAGATGTGCGTGCATCTCTTATTATCAGACCATGAGGTGCATCTCCCTGCACAGGTGCATACAAAATGTATGTTTCCCTGGATCAGGAAAACAACCTCAACTGACCAAAAATGGTCAAGATTTACATGGGCTAAATGGATAAGATATCCTTAAATTACACACACGCACACACACAAAATGGCAATTTTCAACAAAACCATGAAATCTTGTCCTATTGAAATTAAATGATTTTACAGCAGCTAAAAGGTGCAGCAGCCACTGTTACTTTTACAATACATTAATCTTGCTTTCTTAAATGGGTAGCTTCCAGCTATGGACAAACATACCAAACATATACTATTAATGTGTTGTCTATCATCATATGTTCTCTTACATTGGTTAAAATAAAAGTATGATCTCTCTATTATTATAAAAAGCAGGTCAACAAGCCTTAGGAATATCATAGCAAATTAGCATTAATTAATGAATTTTGGGGAGTTTCATGTCAAAATAAATTAGGAATTGAACAATACAATTAAAAGGAATTTAACCACCGTTTTATGCAAGTATTCAGTTGATTTACAAAATAATTACCATCTGCTACTTGAAAAAAATCCCAGGTAACACCAAAATAGGTAGAGTCTTTATTGTTCAAATAAAAGGACCTTTGAATTAGTAGAACTCTGATTTGATTAACCAAGGACAATAACTCTTGACCCAATTATCAGATTCGGGTAATAAATTATAGTAACAGCCAGCAGAGGTTTTATGGCTATGAACATTATGATTGTTTAAAGTGTATTGAGCTACATCTGACGATATATTTTTTTAAAAATCAAAAACTGAAAAAATAATTATGCTTTCATACCCATTTAATCACTTTTTGCTTTAGGTTTAACTGAAACTCTGTCTGTGAATTATTGGACATGCAAATTGTCTGTTTTTAGTGAAAATTGTTCATAAACACCCTAATATGAAATTATACGAATTGTATATTTTTTCATTGATTGAATCAAAGTACACAGAACCCATCCAAAGGTTTAATTTGCAATTAATGTAGTTTAGTATCATACTAAAAATGATGCAAGTAATTATTTTAAGAACTTTAAGAAATAAAAGTCTTAAATCTGTCACGAGTTATCATTGGAGATCAACATCTCTAGAAAAGACAAGTTTTTAATCAGCATTTGAGCTGCTGAAGTTTTTTTTCCAAATTGTGACTATATGATATGTTTTTGGAGATCTAAATTTCTTAAAATTCCATTATTCAATATAAATGTTTGTAACTGTTATATGACTTTGATAATGTAATGTGTTTATGGAAGTTAACCAACTGTATGCCAAGTTTGAAAGCAATGCCTTGATGGACTTAAGAAATATTTGACTTTTTATATTTTTTAACAGACAAACTCAAACGGACAGGACAATAAATATAAGCCACCTGCATCTTCTACTTCTATGTTGATACTTCAGCAGATGCTGAGGCATAAAGACAAGTTGCTTAGGGAGCTGGTTTGCTTGCTGAAATTTTATGGCCATATAGATTGTAACTGTTTTAAGAAATATAGAAGCACAAATGTCAACAAACCAAACAAGGTCATTTACCCTCAGCATGGAGCTTGCAAGTTCGCTCCAAAAAGTACATCAATTAAAATAACGATGGCTTAGAATAAGAAGGTAGTAAATACTACTTATGACCTAATAAGACTCATTATATTTGAAATCAGCTTCACAAGGCGCTTCTTATGAGCCTATTTTCATGAAAATTTGAAATTGTCATGTTGACCAAAATGAAGTTTTGAAACTTTTTTCCCCATAAGTAAAGAGTAAATTACAGACAGTTTTCTCTTGTTTTCTCAATATATATTTTGTAGTTACGACCTTCTCATTCTAGGCCAGCGATAAGTGCACCAAGGTTTCATGCAGGAATTGACCGAACGAAAGCAGTCAATTAATACTTGATAAACTTGTTATGTAATCTGGGTGTCTTATGCAAGACCATTTAATGTTACTATATAAAGACTAGACAATGATAATTAATTTGTGTCATCAATACATTATTCAAATCTGAATTATAAGTTGAATGCACTATGAAGGACATCTGATGAAGGTATCCTTGTGTACTATCTTACAAATCTACAGATCTTTCAAAATTAAACGGGAATCGTTTGTCAACATCGAGTCGTCTGTCAGGTAAATTATGTTTGTTTAGGTATACCCAAGTTAAAGGTACTTTACATGGAATCATAGTATACTTAGTCCACGTTATTCATTCGAATGGGAACTTTCCCTCATTAGTATTACTTATTGAATCGACTATAACAATGTGTTAGCCTTTTTTTTAAATATTAAAGAAAAAAACAACATGACCCTCTTGAGACACTAGACTATTGGAAGTGTTATTTTTATTTTTCTTGAACAAAAATACCAACATTTCTGATATACAACAAGATGCGGTGACTGCGGGTTGCCTTCATATCACTTAGAAACGCAGATCCCTGAGAACTTAAAACGTGTTGATCCAAAACTGCGCAGACCAAGGGGATCTATATTGTTTTTGACTACCACGTATAATGTGGAGGTCGAGAAAATTTCCATTCGAGTGTGGGGTTGTGGTGTTCTCAGGACAAGTGGCAAATGCAATGAATGTGCAGTTGCCGTAACCTGTTTTGCTGACAAGATGTTTGTAAGTAGCATGTTTGCTGCGATCTATAGCTTGTCTATGCTGGTGTGTTACGACTAGTGTGTTTGGGATACTCTCCAATTATGTTATTCTGGTGGCATCCGCCGATGGCCCTCAAATGGGGTAAATTCGGAATCAAGGTATCCGATATGCAAGTCCAAAGAATGGTGCTTGATGCTCAGGTCAACCTCCAGTTAAGTTTGAAGATCCTAGGGCAAAGCGTTCTTTAGTTTTTGAATGGAAATCATTGTGGTCTACCTACAGTGTAGACAGATCAACCATGCATAAGTGCAAAGCAATATACACCACATCAAAGATGCTGAGATAAAAAATGGCCTAATTGACAGTTATATCATCCACCAAACTGTACTAGAAATGTTGTTGATTGCTGATGCCTACAAAATGTATATTTGAACAAGGGGACTTCACTTTCATTTATAATGTATTCAATGGAATGATTGACTAGCTCTTCTTTTTTGTGTAATCCTTGGTATTTAAGGAAACATGACATGGTTTTAAACAAACTATTGTAAAATAATGTGAAATATTTTAGTGTGTAATATGGCAAATGTGCCACTGTGCGACCCCTTGTGTGGAAATAAATTTATTAAAATCTCAAAATTATATGAATAGAATTGCACTCAATAATTCAAGAGCACAATGATTAATTATTATACTTAAAATAGTTTGGCTGATGAATTACAGCTAATTAATTAACAGTTCAGATAAACTTAGGAACTTATAAGTGTAGTTATAAAAGCCATACCGAACCAGTGACAGCACCTAAAGACAGGTGTAGAAATATTGCCCATATCCCCAAAACGCATACTTGGTCATAATGTATATATAAAGCCATTTTAAAGGTAAGGCCCAAGTAACTCCAACTTTTGTTTGGACATGTGCAATAACAACAAGTTGATGCTTATCTATTAAAGGGACTTAACTCCATTTAAATGATAAAAAACATGTTTTGTAGACATTTTAATAGCAAAACTATGATTTACAAAAACATAAAGTATTTTAACAACTTACATAAGAATCAATGGCGCTATTGATAAAAACTGTCGAACATGTTAAACTGTCCGCTATGGTTTTTCTCGGAATTTAAACATTCCAACATTAAATTATATATCTTAGTCACAAATACATTTTAAGGGTTCAAAATGTAATTCATTGACGTTATGGGATTATTTTTCTTCTAGATGACTGAGTCCAGATTCTTATATAAATGTACTAGTTCGGTCAAGCCAATAAATGTGATTTTTAGAGAACTTTTCAATAAATTTTGCAATTTACCCACTGGAGTTGAGTCCCTTTAAATTGCCCTCAATTTTGCCAATTATGTAAATCAATAAGTAGGCGGAACATTCAATTGAAGATATTTAACTTACAGAGATGTTAGCGATTCTTGTCTTTGAACTTTATTTGAAACAATAGTTATAAGTAGAAACGTTCCAAATGTAAGTCTGAGAATCACATTGCTTAAATACAAATTTTCACTTGGAATTGGTCATAAGAAAGAAGAGAGTAAACACATTTTGATATAAATTCAATGATGTGCCTGCATAGCTCAGTGGTCAGTGCGCTTGCTGTTTAATTCCGGGACACCGGTTTCAAACCGGGTGGAAGTACATTTATATGCCTGCCATATTTCAGTAGTAATAAAGCAAATAAAGGCTATGCTCAGCTTTTTAAAAAAAAAATAATTTGCCAATTCTCAAATATTTCAATTTCGCTTACATAACCACAAAAACAGTACACATACATAATTCAGTTCCCTAAATAGACTACAAACACCCACATTATCACAGGATACATCACTATATGTCACAAAACATCATTTCCACATTATCACTCCTCTCTATGTTAAACCATGATTGATCATAGGCTAACTTTTTATAGCCAATGATTATTTTAATTACCACAAGAACAATCAGTCAAAACATGCTCATCCCTCTTTTCATGTGAGATAACACATGATTGATTCACTATTCAGGAGACGGCTAATAGAGGCTATGCCTGTTGGCTAATCCTATTGCTTTGGAAATAAAATAAATATTAAATTTAAAAAAAATTGATTCACTATTTTCTCAATATAGAGTGTATATCACTGCATTTGCCTATGAAAATATAACTCCTCCAATTCAGTACTTAGGGCAGTAATTTGTTGTATTTGTTATGTATAAACCCTGATGAAGGCTTAAATGTTAAGCTGAATGTAGGTAATAACAAGAGCCTTTAGTGACGGGTGATGCTCCCCGTGGGATGTTTGTCACAGAAAAAATACTCCAGAATAAGCAAAAGAGAGTTATGGTTATTAGCCATTGCACTTCCCTCAATGAGATCTATTTACCTATGAAGTTTCAAATTGATATCTCAAATACTGTTGGAGTTATGGCCCGGACAAAAACTAAGTATGAAAAAAAACCAAAGGGCAATAACTCCAAAAATTGGTTATGTAGAGTTGCGGTTCTTCAGCACTGCACTTTTACTCATTGAGATCTATCAACCTATGAAGTTTCATGATGATACCTCACATACTTTTTGAGATAGGCTCCGGACAAAACTAAGTATGAAAAAAACACCCGCAATAACTCCAAAAATATGTTATGTATAGTTGCAGTTCTTGAGCACTGCACTTCTACTCATTGAGATCTATCCACCTATGAAGTTTCATGATGATACCTCACATACTTTTTGAGATAGGCTCCGGACAAAAACTAAGTATGAAAAAAACAACAAAGGGCAATAACTCCAAAAATAGGTTATTTAGAGTTGCGGTTCTTGAGCACTGCACTTCTACTCATTGAGATCTATCCACCTATGAAGTTTCATGATGATACCTCACATACTTTTTGAGATAGACTCGGACAAAAATATTCGGTCGGAACAACGGAACTATGGACGGACAAAGCGGCAACTATATGCTCCCCCAAATTTTTGGGGGGAGCATAATAAAATAATAAACTCCTCCATTGCTTAATCGTATGGTTCCACTTACTCCCTTAATTATTGTTCTCAAAAATAGGATTTAGATTAGAGAAGTTAGGATGGGAGAATTATAGAATTCAGGGTTTTCACTAGGATTTCATATAGGAGGCTTTTTGTACATTTGAGGAAGCCAAGGTGCCAGGGGGAAGGCAGCTGGGGGTAAAATTGAGGTGGCCCTTATATCAGTTGAGGCAGTCAAATTGGCCTCCTCTCGACTCCTATTGACAACCCTAGAATTATTGTTTTCATTTATGTCGAATACAAGCTTGTAGCTTATGTTGATTATGTTAACTATAATCAATGTTAAATTAAGTTTATCTTATCTTATTTTATTTAAGTAATTTCAAAACAACATTACAGACATGATCACATGTCCATTGGCCACCCCATCCAATAACATTACTAAAAAGAACAAGAGATGTTGGAAAGAAACATATAAATTTTCGAAAAAAAAAAAGTTATTTTTTTTTTCGTTTTCAATGATACAGTTACCTGTGTGACAAACTACAATAAAGAACAACTATAGTATCCTACCTTTGTGCCGGCACCAGAATGTTTGAGGCTTCCATCATGCCATGTCTTAGCTTTCTTCAATTTCTGGCCAGTATACAATACCTACAATACAATAATTATATTACATGATACTGAAAAATCATTTAATTTGATGGGACAAAATTTTGTGGTTTTGGTTAAATTTCGATGGGACCCTTATTCATGAATTTTGCATTTAAGGTAATAAATTAACAAATAAATAATAAAATTAACCCCCCCCACGAAAATGATATACCGTACCTGATAGTTTTTTACTGAGTTTTCTAAGGTTGATTGTAAAACCTTTTTTTTTGTTGCTATTGCTTTTGTGGCGGGGGGGGGGGGGGGTGCATTTAACTGACAGTCACAAGGTCATGTGGCCTTTCAATTCTTTCCCTTCCAGATTGGCCAATTAGTAATTAGTGCCAATATCAAAGGATGTGGAAAATGTGTGATATGAAGTGTGTTACCCTAGCTCCCTAGCCAGGTGTGCAATCTGTGAATGGTACACCTGGTTGTAAGAAAAAAGTAATGCCAAAGCAGTATTTATGATACATGCAAGTCTGTTTAAAATTATAATAATTATACAAAGTCTAGTACAGAGTCTAGCCAGTAACAAGGTAACCAAGTTTTCAGATAATAGATTATTTTTGGAAGAAGTTAAAAGTTCCTATCAGCCTGTCAGGTCACTCAACCTCTCACAGTTGATAGATCATTCTGCAAGGTTCCAAGAACCTTGTGACTACCATATTGCATGCATAATTAAAACGTTGGATAATTACAATTGGAGTTTGCCTTGTCTTCCATTATACACATAAATTAACCAGTCCTGTGTCTAGCATTATGTAAATAATTAATAGTAACAGGATTAAAACTTGAAATTGCTGACTACGGTCAACAGACACAATAGCACATAACCTCAAGCATTATCGATCAGTCTGGAAAACAAGTTCACCAAAAATCCTAAAAATTACCTCAGTGCAAAACTATGGTACATGCCTCATTTAATTGAATCAGATGTAGTTAAAACAGCTTTGAAATGAGCCCTCCAAATACTTCAAGGGCCATAACTTAAATGAAACAACCTATTTCCATGAGGACAAAGTCAAGTTTCTAAGATTTGTATGAAGAAGGGTGAAAGAAGATTATCCATGATACATATTAAGATGTATTATGCTTAAGATGAATTGAATTTTCTGTATTTATAAACATACCAAGTTTCATAAACATAGCTTGAAAACTATTGAAGTTATGGCAGGTTCCAGATTTTTTATGGTCACTGACTGACATACGTAGGGACGGCATAACCTATAAATGAACCATTCTCCAGGAAAACCAGGCTTAATGGCTTTGTATTGCAATTATACAAGTTTGAAAAATGTATAAAATGAGAAAAAACTTGTGTCCTTTGATATCATATTCAAGTAATTTGATAGTATAGTACTATCCATTAGCTTCAAGTTTTCTTTAAAATTGTGTTGAAATAACATCTGTCGTTGCTATGGTGATTGGTTTCTAAAATGTACTGATATCAAGGAAATCAAGGGTTGAGTAGCTAAAAAATCATGCTATTTATTCTTGTAAGCAAACACTCACAATTTGGGTACTTTTTATCAGAATAAGAATATGATTCTTAAATGTGCCACAATTTTAAAGGTTTACAAATTTTTTTTATCAGATACTGGATCTTTATAATGCCAGTTGACGTTACGTCGAAAATGTAGAAAATGACGTTCCCGACGTCAATCATAAAGTAGGCGGTAGCTGTGGGTTTACAAAGTCTTTGACTTTGTTTGAGTATGGAATAATTTGTTTAAATTTTCAGAAACTGTTCACAAGTCTCTCCTATCTAACCATATATTATCAACATTTTCACAATTTTTTCACTATTAAAGCCCAGTTTTCCTGGAGAATGGCTCAAATATATAGTCCCCTTCGGTAGAAAACAGGAAGGGGACTACAAACAAAAGCTAAACTAGAGCTATTCTTATCATTCACTGCTTAGATAACTTTCCCATGTGTTATGCAAACTAAATGATGCAATATTATTCATAGAGTAAACATAATAAAAAGGTTCAATAAATCTCATATATGCTGTCCTTCTTTGCAACCCTTTAGTACTTAAGTTTCTATTTCTGTATGCACTAATAAATTTTAAAGGACCACCCTCTGTCATAAATCTATTTTAAATTGAATCAATTTAATAATGTTATGTAAAACAGTTTGATTGTGTCTTGAGACTTTTTCTATCACCCTTTTATTGCTTTTGCAGGTAAGAGTGATTTTTAATTGAACTCTAAAATTGTGATAAAAATAGTTTACGACAAGTCTAAATGGCTATAGATAGACTGATACACCAAACTGTTACATAAAAAACAATTTGTAACCATTAATTTTTTTCTGACCCCATTTTATTCTCCACACCTATTGATTTGATGCTTAAATTATTGTTCAGAAATTTGGACAACTCCTTTGTCTTCATGATTTTTTAATGTTTACAATTAAAAGAAAGCCACTTGGCTTAAATATAAGATAAGCAAGACACGGCACTGCCAGAAAACCAGTTGTTCTGTGCAAATTTCCGAAGTACCTTTTTCTAGTTTGACCCAAAATACAATTCCAAGCAAGGTATTCATGCAGGCTTGCCATAATTATACAAAGTTTCATGAAGATGTGTCAATTTACACTTTTAAAAAAGTTATTGGCTGGTTATTTGATGTCACCGCCTGCCAGGGTTTTACGTTGAAAAACGTGATTAAATGTTCCTATGTAATTGAATACGAGGAAGATTCCTGGTGAATTATAGCACAATTACATTAATAAATACAAGTGTGATTGATTTTTATAGCCACGCAAATTCTTTCCCTTTTCCTTTCATCTAAATTTATGGCAACTGCAGTATTAAAATGTTAATGCTTATGCAACAAATAAGGTCACCTTTATAATGTTGTTCCTAAATTTGGACAAAATATATGCAAAAATGTGCACTTGCTCCTATCATAATTCTGCGCATTTTTGCAAAAAATAAAGCTTTAACTTGTTTTGACATCTGAATTATTACATATCATACCAATTTTAGTGTATTTTTAGATCAAGTTCTTTGAGGTTTTTTTTTGGTTGCCCTAGATTTGAAAACTTAATAGAGATTGATCTTAATTAAGATTAATTATACCAGTACCTAGTGGAGTCTTCTCAGTCTAGTTTTAGTGAACTTTAAGATTGTAGCCCAGCTGCCAGTTGCCTAAGCAAAGCGCTACTGAGTGCCTTCTTCAGTTACCTCCCGTTGAATTAGATATGGAACACATGGGTTACCTGCCGTAGACAGTCAAACAGTGACCTTGATCTTTAACCTAATGACCTCAAAATGATTAGAGGTCATCTACTGTAGGTAGCCAACCTCAGTGTAAAGTATGAAGACCAACTGACTTTTGTAAAGCAATTTAATGAATATACCCCCTCATCAAAGACTGGGGGCATAATCAAGTCCTACAAACTGAACTTATTTTCAATGTACAATTTTTTTTTTTTTTTACATGCCGAGCATAGCCTTTATTTGCAAGTCAGCTTTCTGCTGAATATGGCAGGCATGTGTGCCTCCACCCAGATTTAAACATGGGCTTCCGAATGAGGTGGAAAGTGTGCTTACCACTAAGCTAAGGAGGCCACACTTTTATAAAGTTTTAAAGAAAATAAAGATGTGCGTAATAAAGCCAGTTTGCAATTTCCAAAAGTGTGTTGATAAATCTGATTCTTTTGATGACACTGTCCCTAGTGTATCTACTGTAATCTGGTTTATCAAACAAGACATCAGTGACATAGGACAGTATATTGGGTCATTAACTTTGTTCAAAGGATCAACATTTCATGCAGGTATTCCACAAATGATAAAGTTTCAGACCACTTCCGCTATAAATATACAATGGTTAACAATATCAACACATACCAGGACTGGTATAGCTTGGCTATTTTGACCTGATCCTGACCTTTATGCAAGAATATATTACAAGGCTCTTGCTTTGAATATACAAATGTTTCAATTTCTGCAAGCAAATCGTGCACTATCGGTATTTAATATTTGTATTACACCTCATCTTCGTGAAAACATACAATCGGTGCTGTATACGTAGATTATATATTGACTGTTTAATTATGCAAATCAATAGGTCAGACTCATGTCAATGTGGCCAAGCTATATATGATGTTTATAACAAGAGTAACTTTCATACTCTGATGATTCTGTTGTCAATATCTCAGATTTCATATAACACTTGATACCATAGGCAATAAGATCATAGTATAATAAGCAGGTAATGAGATGAAGTAAACAGGCATGTCCCAGTAGAAGCCTTGTCCGTAAGATATAGCTTAGTCATTCATTGGCCATAATTCTGTTGAAATGTTTGATAGTGTAACATGGCTTTGATAATGTATTGTGTTTAAGATGGTATAACTCTAACGCAGTATTGGGACCAGTGCCACCTAAAGTAAACAGGTAAATCAGGTATAACAACATAAGGATACTGGAAAAGGGATTATCTTTTCAATGTGTACCATAATTTTAATTTACTTGGTGAATAAAAGTGAGAAGGTAAAATAAACTTCTGCTCTCCCTAAATCGATGTAATGATCAGTGATTTCTGTTTATATTGACATTGCAGAATATCGCATTAGAGTGATAAGTATGCCAAGTTTAAAAGCAACCGTTTGTTGGACTTAAAAAACATTTTGTAACAGACTGACAAACAAATGGACAGGACAATCACTATATGCCTCCTGAGGCATAACAAATTACAGGTTACCCTGAGTAATCCATCTTCATACATCAAGTAGAAAGTGTAAGTTCACAGGGTCAGAAGATTACCCTGGTGAACAAGAATTATCTAGTTCTATGAGTAGTTTTCAACAAAGGACAAAGGATCCAGGCATTGAGATAAAGAGCAGTTTGAAGTTATTTGAAGTCACTGATTGGTAACTTGTAGTCAAACTATAAACAGTTTACCAATTAACCACTATGATTTCTATTATTTCTCATATATATCATGTTGCAAATTTGATGACAGTGCTTTATACCCAAGGTCAAATCATTAAAGTTATTTTACAACAAGAGCTGTCATCGGACAGTGGGCTCCACTATTCTCAGTCACATCCTTTAAGTGTCAAATTAATTTCTATTTTCTAAGTCAAAAGGGGCATAATTTGGTCAAAATGCTTGATAGGGCTACCTCCTCTTGGTTAAGGTTGGGTTCATGATAGTGAACAAGTGTGCCAATTTTCAAACCAATATGTCAATGGACTTAAGTCAGTGGACGCTGACGCTCGGGTGACTGCAATAGCTCCAATATTCTTCCAATAGTGGAGCTGAAAATGTATTCCTCAATTATGGCATTGCACATAATGTAAATGTTTAATAGCTTTACCCTTACCCATAACAAAACAGTCACTTAGCATTTAGCATTCTATACATGGACTTATAATATTCAATGCAATGACACTGGGTGTGGGTTTTTTTCTTAATCCTACTCACTGTTTACATTATTTTGAAAGAAAGCACAACTTTTTAACAAGGTCATAACTTTAATCAGTTATATCTTTTTTTTTCAAGGATGTATATATTTAGTAAATGTATTCATAATTCACAGATTTGAGTATCTTACATAGAAAGCATATGTTAATTTGTTAGATAACATAATTTTTATATAGTTCATAAGTTTAATATCATCATAAATGATAATACAGCAGACTATGTCCCCATTCTACAAAAGAAATGCAACTTGACTCTATTTAGCAAGCTCATTCTATATATGGTAATGTGAGCTTGGCAGGGTTTACCCACAGGTTACAGTATCATTGAAAAAGAAACTGAAAAAATGAAATTGAAAAAAATGGGAAAATTTGTTTTTCTCGACATTCGAGAAAACAAATTTTCCCATTTTTTTTTCAAATCATTTTTTTATTTCTTTTTCAATGATACTGCAACCTGTGGGTTTACCATATGAATTTCATAAACAATTGTCCTAGGACTAAAAATTGATAGAATTAAGGCTAGGACGATGAAATCGAACAATTGAGTTGGTATACATTAGAATGATGGCATCCAATCTGAAACATCATACCACTTTAATATTGGAATTTCCGAACATACTCTAAGAGGCTTAAAGACAGATGGCCTAAAACAGTAGAATTCCAGACTAACGTTATACTGCTGGCCCTTTACCAAATGTCAGTTGTATACATCTTGAACAAGAGATGTTTGTAAAACACATATACAACAAGATGATGTTTGTAAAACACATAATTACGCACCCCAGGTTGAAAATGGTAAACAGTGACTTTGACCTAATGACCTCAAAATTAAAAGGGATCATCTAATGTTGCCGGCCAACCTCCATGTAAAGTTTGATGATCCTAGGGCAAAGCTTGAGTAATTGAACAGAAACCAACAGACATAAGCAAAGCAATATAGTACACCTCACCAAAGATTGGGGGGGGGACATTTATATAATAAAACCACTTCAATGAGTGCAAGTCTTACACTGCAAGATATCTGAGGTGTCAATGGAGCCAAATTTAGAATCAGGAATATCATAAAATATATGCAGTCATCCATTTTTGACAAACAATCTTGAGGCTTTCCATGGCCACATTGTTTCAATTAAGATGATGCTTCAAAACAGATTAAATTGCCCATAACTTTGCCATTTCTCAAGATATTTTCATCAAATAAGATATGTTAAATTCGATTAATTCGGAAAATAGACACCCCTGGATATGAACATAATGAATAAATACATAAATTTTACTGACCACAAATTCTTTCTCCATTGTAACTGTACACTAGTGATACCGTTCATAATGACAAACCGCACACAGCTCGTCTCATCTGAAAAATAAATTCTTAGACTACAGTAATAAATAATAACTAGAACTGTCACTGTTTAGCAGACTAAAATACCCCCATCACCAAAGGGCCATAATTCTGACAAAAATTATCATAGCCCATATTCTGTCCTTCGTGCATACCTACATGTTAAGGCTGTTGATGTGTGAAACTTGTCATTATCAATTTTTATTTGTCCTGGACAACAGGACATGTGCTTGTTTTGCTGAGTTAGTATGCTTTTCATTACATAGGATCTTTACTATATGCGTTCATATGTATATATCATATGTAAAACAAAACAAAGATTGTTTATTTGTCGAATGTTTGCCAAGGCCATCAGTTGTATCTGATGTTGTTCGCAACAAAAGGTTGTGTATTGGTATGCTGATAAGCAATAAGTATATAAAAGTGTATTTTTTTTATGGTACAATTTACCTAATCTGACGAATCTTTATACATTTCAGAATCTGATGACTATGTTTCAAGTCATGGGAACCATCAAAACAATACACACAGCAATACATTCATACAAAGTGTTGTTAAAGGCCTACTACAAGGGCCCTCGGAACGTGTAGATCCATCAGTGACGGCGGACAAACAGAAACAGGACAAAGTGTAACATATAAATAACAGAGGGTATACCAAAAACATCGAATGAGCTCCGGTGATTTACAAAATTTTTTTGGCATCAAATTCAACTAAGGGTATAACATAAACACTGAATGAGCTCAAAGGATTTACAATTTTTTATTTGACATAATATTTTATAGCGAATTTAATATATACACTACACTTAGTGAGCCAAGAAAATTTACAATTTTTTATTTGGCACCACAATTTACAGTGGGTATAAAGACCAGGACAGAGCAACAAGGATTTACAATTATTTATTCGACACAACAAGCGATGATAAAAGACAACATCACAATCAAAATGTCGCTTCTACCAGAAAATCACCCAATTCTGAGAAAAGATATCTACGATACAGAATGGACCAATGGCAAGGCGTTTCTAGTCACATTCATGAGCATAATGAACGTATTTATGTTGTTTGGGAATATTTTATCCATCGTGACCATCTGTTACACAGCCAAGCTACGGCAACGCGTCTCCTACTGGTTTGTTATGAATCTAGCTGTGATTGATCTCATTATATCGCTAACTGTGGTACCGCTGAATACAGTCTGGGAATACTACGGTACATGGCCACTCAGTAGAACTACGTGCGAATTCTTCACCTTCGCCGACATCTCCTTCAGCACCATCTCGGCATATTCCATCGTGTTAGTTTCCATTGATAAATATCTGTACATAACCTATTCTCTTCATTACTATGAGAAAATGACCAGACGGGTAGCTTTGTGTCTGATCACTGCAGTTTGGGTGATGGTGTTAATCTTTGCTACGGTCACTATCCTTACTGAGGTTGGAACGGATGATGTGTTTAAAGACCATTTCCTGGTGTTACCCAACAATACTAACGTATGTATCTTTGTCATGACCGACGCCTTCGTTCTTCCATCAGCAATCTTCAGCTTTTTCGTGCCGTTTTTAATTCTATGTTTCACCAGTTCCAGGATTGTATGCATTGCAGTTCGACACATTAAGAAAATCCATTCATTACCAAATGCTTTTAATTCGGATACCGAATCGGATATTTTACGTGCTTTGAACAAATCAAAAGATCAAATGAAAGTCACAAGTAACAATAATAATATTTCAAGACCAAAGAAAACGAAAAAGTCTGGTGGTGTTTATAGTATTTTCCATGACAAAGGGCGATATACATTAGACAACCAAGTGGGCCCGTTGACATCGCCACCAGCTCAGATCGCCCTCAAGGCAACAAACACTGAATATAGTGCCAATAAAGAAACTTTCAACCATTCAGCTGTGACACTAAGTGCAATTAAAACCGGTGAAGAACATGAACTTGAAAGTGTAACTAAATTTACAAATTCACATGTGGAATCCAACGGTGACGCAGGTACTAGCAACCAAAACAATACGGCGGAACATCACATTACATTCTCAGGATGTAACAATCATGTCGAGGAGGACAACAACCACACACAACTACAAGAAAATATTCCACAAACATCAGGACATTATGTACCATCAGTGTGTGATACTGTCGAGGCTGACTTCAATTCAAAGGATTCTGGGACGGATATTCCGCTAAATTCACAAGTTGGAAAACTTCGAAGTGAATCAATATTAACTGATCGACTTAGATCGGAAAGTTTGCGTAGTACAGCAAATAGTGTTCGGAATGCTTCGCCATATTGTAAACTGTTTGGAACGGTCACCATAGTTATTGCATGTTTTATCATTATGTTTGCTCCATATAATATCGCCACGGTTATAGATGTTCCATGTCATTGTATAGAACCATGGGTTTATGAGGATGTTCTGGCTGTATTATATTACATGCATTCTTTAGTAAATCCATACATTTACATGGCCACAGATAGGAACTATAAGACGGCATTGAAATCCTTGTACAATAGAATCAAGTCAAAGCTTTGTTGCTCACATCATAGATAATTATAATAATCAAATTATTTATTACCAGTAAATGAATGTTTCACAAATATCGCTGGCATAGAATGAGAAGGTCCCCAAATACTACTTATGACCTTATAAGACTGATATATACCGGTATTTATAATTTGCATTATAAGGCGCTTAATAAGAGCCTATTTTAATGTAAATTGGAACATGTCATGTTGATCAAATTGAAGATGAAATAGCTTGTTTTTCCATAAGTAAAGAGCAATTTTCAGACAGTTTTTTCTTGTCTTCTCAAAATATTGATTTTGTAGTTACGACCCTCTCATTCTAAGCCAGCGATATGCTACCCCTCAGTAAGGACAGACCATTCATTAAAGTGTCAGAATCATCTCAATTTGAGATAAAGCTCATCTCAAATATTGTTATGAGCCTTACAAGTTAATTTCAATGGGTGCATGGAACCAAAAATGACCTCACAAAGTTGTTCTAACATTATCTTTTATGCCCAGAATCTTAATATGAGATAAGATTCCTGCTAGACATGCTCCTAAAGATCAGGGTGAGGGCTAATATTCCTCCCAGGACATCCAACAAGGGCATTTTTTATCAATTACAAAAATTTGGGAAAGTCCATTAAGTAACAATTTAATTTAGTGAGTTATTTTAATCTGTACTTATGTACCTACATAATAATTGGGAATTCAACAACAACACATATTTTGTAAAATCATTATTGTATTTTTTATTTCTTATGTACCTACATCATAAATCGATGGCTTAGAACCAGAAGGTTGTAACTACAAAATGGATATTTTGAGAAAACGAGAAAATACTGTCCGATAATTACTCTTTACACATAGTAAAATAAGCGGTTTAAACTTCGTTTTGGTCAACATGACAAGTTCCGATTTTTATGAAATTTGGCTCATTAGAAGCGCCTTGTGATGGATATTTTAAATATGTATGAATCTTAAAAGGTTGTAAGTAGTAGTTACGACCTTCTCATTCTAAGCCAGCGAAATGATCTCTAAAACAGTTTAAAAAAGCAATGTGATTATCATAATCTCATATACTTTCATGAATGATGATGTTTCACTTCTCAATTTACCATACATCATGATGAAAGCTACTGGTATTTACAAGTCTTTAAAAATACTTATATCATTAGTTTTGGTTGAAAACTACAAAAAAAACCTATCCTTATTAAAGGACCTAATGCATCACATGGTTACATAAACAGCAACACCTTAAAAGGCTTCAACTTGTAATCTATCAAATCTATTTAAAACAATGTTACAGTACTTAAAGTAAACTTACCGTAAAATCAAAATTATCGTGGGGGATTAAATTCATGGACTTCGTGGTTCACCTTTAACCACGAAATCAAATCCAATAGAATTTTTTTTTAACCTTTGTACTTATCACCCGACGTACAAAATCCAAGAAATAAGGTCCCATCCAAATGGTCTTTTTTGCCAAAACCATCAAATTTTGTCCCATTGAAATCAAATGATTTTACAGTATACATGAAATGCATTGTTTAAGTATTTGTAACAATTTATGAATGAGGGGGAACATGCATTATGTAAGATACATTCCACTTTCTTTGTTACACCTGTAGATGATAACTCATCGTTTTTTATCAATCTGAACAAAAATATTCAGCAATTTTAACTATCTATGTAGGCCAGGCATCAAAAGGGATGCTTAATACATCCCAGCCCTTTATTTCATGTTAATTTATTGTAGGTCAAATTTGAGACACAATTTTTACTATAAATTTGCTAAAATCAACCCCTGGACACCCTGCACTCCAAGTGGATACTCTGCAACGGTCTTCCACCAAGCTTTTAGAGGACAAGTCTTTTCACTAGGCTAGTTGTTTTTTTGTTAAGACTTTTATGAAATTAAACTTATTTCTCACATATGAACTGAAGCACAACTATCTGTATGTTGCATATATTTATTGTTGTTGTTTATTTATGGTTAAAAAAAGATTTATCATAAAAAGTTGTTTTAGCTATTATAGCTTGACGAATTTGACATGAGCCTGACCTTTTGATTAACAGTCGATATCTGGTCTGTATTAATAACCTTGATTATAGGTTTTCATAGTCGGGGAGTATCACAAAGATGCTCGAGGTGTAATACAAACACAAATTTGAAATACCGATATTGCACGATTTGTTTGCGGAAATTGATATATTCTAAGCAAGAACCTTGTAATATATTCAAGCATAAAGGTCAAGATCAGGTCAAATTCGTCAAGCAATACTTGTAGATAAAACACTGAAAGCACAATGTTAATAAACACATTATTGAAAATATAAATGATTTTAATTACAATGTTATCTGTGCATTTTGTTTTATTTTCTCGACAAACAACTATAGCTTTAGATGATACCAGAAGTCAAAACTGCAACACTTTACAATTAACACCAGTACCATCTTGCTTTCCTTTCAATAAGGAACTTAACAACATCTCAACAAGCGGAGGAAAATCAGGGTCCTAGCTGCACTATAGGGGAAGGGGTCCGGGCCCTCAGGTAGGGGAATTTCGTGTCATTTTGAAGAAAAAAGGGAATTTAGGGGATTTTTTAAAAACTGCCTTATGACCATGCACTAAACCTTTAAAGCTTAAAATAGCTATATTTAAAAAAACAAAAATTGTTCAGGAGGGGAATTTTTATCAAAAATAGGGGAAAAAAGTATATTATTTCAGGAGGGGACTGGGGCCGAATTTCGGCCCCAAAAACGTCAAATGAGTGACCTGAAAATCAACCTTCAACATTATGAATTTTTCACAGGAGAGTTTGACCTGCCTCAACCATGAATCAAACTCAGATTGCAAGGTTCACAAGTTGAGCGCAGCCGCACTAACCACAGGACCATAGACCAACATATCTGCCAGTTCAAATAGTGAAATGGTGAACACTCAATCTCACTCAGTCATTCGTCCCTCACTATCATCCCAGTGTCTGCCATGAATTTTGTGGTCTTCCTCAGATCATCAGCTTCTCCATAGAGCAAAATATGAAACAATACCAGACATTCTGACTGACTGATACTCGACAACGTATCTCAAAGATGGAACTTTGTCAGTACTTTAAACTGATTAGCAGATATTTTTATGGAAGGTCCTACTTTTTCGCATCTAATGCAGTATGAATCAGCTCGTAATTTCAATCTTCAAATGGACAGCTATGGAAAAATGAAGGCTAGGTGCTGCTTTCAAAATAGGCTGAGTTATCCAACCTTTTTTCTTCTCTTATAAGTGAAAACTTCATGACTGATTATCGTTCCTTACAAGCCCTCCTTACAAGCCCATATCATTATATTCAACTATTGTGTCTGGTCACTCTGGTGAAGCTTAGGAAAAATCTGAAAAAGGTGACAAATTTTATTTATACTATTAAAGTGCCGAACAATTTCGAGTACAGCCACACTGATGAAATGTCCAGCTGAATTGCGATATTGACTTCCTATAGTAAATGTGTGAGTATAGCAAGAGCAATAACAGGTAAGTAATGAATACCCTTGAAGCAAGCACTTGCACGTACATCCTCATACATCAGTGGTTAGTCAAGTTCCCAGACTAGCATGTCAGGAAGAAGAAAGCAATAGTGGATGAATACTTATTAATATGTTATTAAACTACTTTTAACTGTATAGGTGTCTTTTATAGAAAACTAAAAGTAAATTTCATTACATATCTTTAATAATAATTAAATGAATCACCTAAATCATCAGTAATGTCAAGGGAATTATCAGAACAGGTATTTAAAACTATATCTCTTGAAGCCTTAAAGGGACATAATGCAATGAATAGGAGAGTATTTACTCAAAAAGAGTTATACACCTTTATAAATACATTGTACATCATTTAAACTTTGATTATACTTTATAGTGTGAAGCAATATTCGTCCCAAAGTGCAACAAATGTATGAATACACTAAAGTAACTAACTATTTCGGCCATTTGTCAGACAGAAAAGACACTTAAATTTGTAAACACAGGTCCTAGTTGCTTTTCGTAAGCCTTCGGCCAGCAGATCGATTTTAGTGTCTAGACCTGCGCAAAGTCATGTATGAATTAATCTAAACAAGATTTCAGGACAACCATTGGACCCACAGACCTGGCTGAAAAAGTTTTGAAAGTTCAGTTTGAAAGGCAGTGTTACCAAACTAAACTTCATTTATAATCTAGACGAATATCGACAAATACCGTCGAATACCTGGTATTATTGGTGTTATAAATAAATAAATTGGCGCTCTTTTTTGCTGAAATTCTTATGTCAACAGTGACTGTTTGAACTATATAAGCATTATGCATGACAGTTCTGCATACTTTTTCGGAATTCATTGGTTAACATTATTTGAAACGAGCAGAAAAGTAAAGACTCCAGGACCTCTTGTTTTTGTTTGTTTATCATTAACTAAACCTATAGTATAGCCTAACCTATAGTATAGCCTAAAGCTTTATAATGAAACAGTCACTATACTATACAGGATCCTCGGGGGATAGCTGGGGAAACGACCGTATCTTTTCCTTCGAGCTTCCCCCGCACTGCAGGGGAAATGTTAGTGCTAATGATAGACCCTGCGATTGCTTCACGGTATGCTACACTATGTTTCACAATCTAGGGTGCTAAAAAGACCCTCTTAGATGTGCTTAGCTTTTTGCGACACGATTCTTTGTCGCTGTTTGGTGACCGATTTAGAGCATTTAAATTCAATATACAGTTAAAGCACACCACACATGCCTTCATAAATACCTTTCCTATCGTTCAATACCAATATTTGCAAGAACACTAACCTCACTGTTGCACAAATTAATCCAGTTTCACTTCCACTGCCAAATTACTGAAATTTCCAGAATGTTGACAAACAACAATATGGCGCATTTTTATTAGACGAAAAAAGTGGCTAAAACCCGGTATCCGGAACATAAAATCCGGAACCATAATCAAGAACGACTACTCTGTGCAGATTAATTATTTCGTCTAAGACACGTGCGTCTACACTAGATAACCAAAATGGGGTCAACTGAAATTGATTCACGGCGGCTGTCAGAAAAACGTTTTATCTAATATTGGTTGTGTAAAGGTATATTTAATGATGTTTTTGTAGTTTATGAATGAAATAAGCGTTACTATGACCATGTTAGCTGTTAAATACAGAATAGGTGGTTTAGTTTGCAAATTACACTTTGCTATGGAGAGCTATTAATAGAGCTATAAAACTCAGTATAGGAGCATATTCATACCGCGAGTATCTGAGTTTTACTAGTAGAACTAGGGAAATGTTAGAACCAATACCAAAGGGACAATATTTAGTTTTCAAGCGCCTGGGGAAATAACGAAAAATTTTACCACCGGCTGTGCCCCGGAGGCTTTGGAAGGACAGGGGTTTTGATAAACCCAAACTTGTAAAAATCCCGGCCTATCCCCGGGGGTGGGCAGTGGAAAGCAGCAGAAATGGCTGTGTTTTACCTTCCAGCTTCCCAGCACTGCCGGGAACTGCATGTAGTGGGTTTGCTTCCGAACCAATACACCAAGACAATATTTAGTTGTATGGGGCCAGGAAAAGTCTGACTTTACCATCAGCTGTCACCTGCAAGAGGAGGGAACGCCCGAAAGGTTGGGGTTTTGACAACTCAAAAACAACAATCCCTGTTCATCCCCAATGTGGGGTGCCATGGATTCAACTGACTGATGCACTAGGGACGTACATGTAGGGTAGGGCTTAGACATGATTTCTGTCTCCGGTGGTTTTCTAGTTTCTAAGTCGAGATTGTTTGACCAGGGAATCAATTCTAAGTACGAAATGACTGGGGACGAATTGGAAAGAGTGCGCCATTCTACCTCCGCGTTAAATGATCTAAAACTACATTGACAGTCACAACGTCTCGCAGAAAACATGAAGATATATGTATTTTGTGAAATTAGAACATTAGTTGTTAGTAAAAACTGACAATATAAGAGTAAATAAATTAAATTCACCCTAACGCAAAAATCGAAATTCGCTCCTTCTGCAACATTGTTTATACCACGAAAAGGTTGAATTTTATGCGGGACAGTGAAAAAAGGATGTCAGAGGTTTCGTGCATTTACAACTTCGTCACACTGATAATAAATTGTAAACATTCGGTTGTTTCGTGGAACTGGTAATATAGTGTGTATATATATGTAATATATGTCTGCATTATATATTGGTAAAATGCATCACAAATTGTCACACTTTGAAGGATGAAATCTGAATGCCAACAAGTGAAATACAGTAGACGAACGTTGCCAAGTTGCGTTATTACAAAAGTCTGAATCTGAATCTGAATCTGATCTGAATCTGATTTAATACGTTGAAGTCACCAATACTGGCTTTCATACAACGGGAGGTGTGCGCGGAAATTTACACTGATAATGTTAGTTTGAGTTCACTTTTGAAACTATTGATCGTCTCTTGATTCACAGTATTTTCACTGAGTTTGTTCCAATCAATTACTGTTCTTGGGAAGAAGGAGTTTTTATAGTTTTCACTTGTTGTCTGGATTAATTGAAAACACTTGGAATTATTGTTCACTTGGTTTGCAACTATGTTTTTGTGTATATAGTCTTCGTACTTTTTAGCTCTAATTGTTCGTTTAGGTCTAAGTGGTTTTAAGTAGTGTTCGATATTGATAGCTGGTACGTGTCCTTCCACCACCTTGTACAGGAACGTCAGCCGCAAGTGGCGTCGTCTCTCCTGAAGTGGTGCCAGTTCCAGGTCCTTCAGCATAGCGGTCACACATCCATCTTTGTCGGGATCTATAATCCTTTTTGATGAAGCGTGCCGATGATCGCTGTATGCGTTCAAGCTTGTCAATCTCGCCTTGCTGATAGGGGTCCCATATAACACATCCGTATTCCAGTTTGGAGCGGATCAGGCCTAGGTAGGCGTTCTTCCGGCAGTTTGAAGGACAGTGTTTGAGGTTTCTTCTCATGAATCCGAGGGTAGAGTTTGCTCGTTTGGTGATTATCGATATGTGAGTGGTCCATTTCAGGTCATCAGAGAATGTAATTCCAAGGTAGGGGTTTTCTTGAACTTGTTTTAGGATTTCGCCGTCGATGGTGTAAAAATAGCTGGACTTCTGTTTGGTGCTGAGTAGATAGCATTTCTTGGCATTGAACTTCATGCCCCAGTCTTTCGCCCATTGTTGGAGATTCGTGAGATCTTGTTGAAGCAGCTCGTGGTCCTTAATCGAGTTGATAGTTCTGTATAATAGACAGTCATCAGCGAACAGACGTATGTGGGATTTAACCCTCTCGGGCAGGTCGTTGATGTGGCAGAGAAACAGTAGAGGCCCTAACACCGTGCCTTGTGGTACACCGGATCCTACTGGAACAAGTCGGGACTTCTCACCTTCCACCACCACGCACATTTCACGCTGTTGGAGGAAGTTGGCAATCCAGTCTAGTAGGGGGCCCCGGACACCATAGTTCTCAAGCTTTAGGAGTAGTCGTTGGTGTGGGACGGTGTCGAATGCCTTACTGAAGTCCAGTATCATTGTGTCGACCTGTTTGTTCTTGTCGTAGTAGCCTAGAAGGTCGTGAGCAGTGACGACTAGTTGTGTTTCGCAGGAGTAGCCTGATCGGAAACCATGATTAAGGTGCGTAAGCACCTTGTGTTTATCTAGGTGATCTAGCATATGGTGACAGATGATATGTTCCAGGAGTTTGGACAGGACACAGGTGAGAGATACCGGGCGGTAATTCTCTGGAGTATGGCGATCTCCTTTTTTGAAGACCGGTGCAATGTTGGCGCTTCTCCAGTCCTTAGGTAACTCGCCGGTGTCGACTGACTTTTGGAAGATGGCAGTGATAGCTGGTGTGGCTTCTGCTGCACATGCCTGGAGGACTCGATTCGGGATCTCGTCTGGACCTGTTGCCTTCCTAATGTTGATGTTCTTTAGCAGTTTCAGTACCCCTGCTTCCCCGATATGTAGTGGGGGTATGCCCTCGTCAACGTGGTTGGAGAGTGGGGGGTCGGTTGGTTGTTGTCGTCCTTCGTGAATACTGACTCAAACTGGTCGACTAAGATCTCCGCCTTGCCTTTACAGTCGCTGACTAAGTGGCCTTGTTTTCGCAGAGGGGCGATACCAATATTGTCTTCCTTCTTAGACTTTATGTAGTTGTAGAAGGGTTTTGTGTTGTTGCTCTCCAGGCCTTCATTGATGACTTTGTTGATGTGGTCCCATTCAGCTTTGCGGATGAGGCGTTTGGTTTCCTTCTGGCATTTTCTGTAGCTAGTCCATATGTTGGTTTTCTTCGCCTTTTTGAAGATTCTAGCTTTCCGCTTCAGCTGTTTCTTTACTTCTTTGGTGATCCATGGTGTTGCGTTTCTAGAGGTCTTCATTTAGATGGGATATTTTCTTGAATTGCTGTGTTGAGTTTTTCTTTGAATGTGTCCCAGAGTTGGTGTACATCGATGTTGTTTCGGTATAGGTGTAGAATTTCAGTTGAGATGGTTGATATGTCTTTCTTTAATGATTCCCAGTTGGCCTTGGAGAACGTATAACATTTTCTAGGTTTCTGTTTGGCATAGTATGGCTTGGTGACAGAGTCAGCAACTACAATGTCATGATCGGAGATCCCAGGCGCATTTGAAGTAGATTTGATGAGGGATGGATTTGTGGTGAATATAAGGTCCAGGATGTTGTTTTCTCTGGTTGGCTTGTCGTGCACTTGGGTAAGGTTGAAGTCAATGGATAGGTCAAGTAGAGCCTGTTGGACATCCTTGTCTTGAGCATCTCGTCGCACTGAGAGGTTCTGCCAATCTATGTCGGGGCGGTTGAAATCGCCGGCTATAATGGTGAGGCGTTCTTTGTCAAAAGTTATACCAGGTTAAATGGTGTTACAATAGGAGTACATGTGAAAAGCCAATTATTACACACCAATGTTGTTGATAAACATTAAAGGATTACAAAATGTTTAACGGGGTTACAACTTACAATAGGAATGCATGTAGAACATGTTAGAAAACACATCAATGCTATCGGTACTGTATACATATCCTGTGTTCACAAATAGTTGGTGTTCAAACGCAAGTATATCATTGCATGGTGTTCAATTTATTTTGTTTCGTATACAGAATACATGAGCCGTTCTGAATGAAACAAGACTTAGTGAAATTGTAATAATAATTGTGAAATGCGGCTTAGAAAATCCTCTTTAATGAGGAAAGTCCATGCTCTTTGATTTAATTTTAAGGACTTAAATACTGCATTCATTTTTTTTCTTATGTGAGATATTGAAATAAATTGTTGATATAGTTACCAATTTCTGGAATACTTAGTGCCTCCGTAACTCAGGGCATTGTGTGCGTCTAATCTTGATCACGGGCTCAAATCCTGACGGAAGCTATCATATATATATATATATATATATATATATATATATATATATATATATATATGAATGTCATATTTCAGCAGAAAGCTGGTTTGCAAATAAAGGATATGCTCTGATTAAAAAAAGAAATACGTGAGGTTGTTAATAAGCATTCTCGTCCAACCAGCGTATTATTTTCAATTACATATACATATAGTCTAGAGACTTGACTATACACTGATTCATGAGAATGTTAATAAGAAACAGTAGCTTCTTTTTTGATAGCAAATGTTCACGATTTGTACACAATGTTTATGTTTTATCAAAATAAGAAAATTATTCTAAAAAGTGATACAATTTAGAGAGGTTTACGCCGCCAAGAAGTTATCAAATACCGAATTTGTGAAACGCTTGTCAAAAGTTGCGCTATACAACGTTTTTGAATGACGTTTGTGATGTCACTCAAAAAAGGGTGGGAGTGGTTAACTTTAAAATTTTGACGGTCGGAATGTTTTCAATTGATTGAAACGTCATGCCAGTTACTACTTTCTTCTTTGTTAATACGCCATTGCAGTAGCTATATATATATAATTAGATATCCTCACGTGGCCAAGACCAGAACAACATATTACGTCGAATGACACAACTTTCTAACATGTCGTGTAATTGTTAAGTCCAGCCTGTATGCGGTATTTCTTGGTTCCGTTGCCTTCTACGGAACAACGTCAAAACGCGTTTCCATGGTAACATCGCGATGTCATAGTAACGCCATGGTAATACGCACGATGATATAAAACACGAGGTTAATTTGCGTTAACTCGAAATTTACTATAATGCCAACATTGTATATAACTCGTGAACTTTTTAACGTGTGGTTCCATCGTAATTTTACTAATACTTTACAAGCAAAAACATAATAAGCCTGATCCTGAAAAACGGATCCTTTGTAAACACAGGGATGGTACCAAACGTTCTTGCATAGGCAGAACGCATTTTCGGTGTCGGGTAACTACTCATGTAGTAAGCGATACTTTTATGATATACATTCATGTACGTCGGGTTTGACTTTCCAAAAAAATAATATCAATCGGACACAGGCCCGGTTCCACCGGGGGGCACAGGGGGCCCGTGCCCCCCAGATGGCCTCGGAGTGACCATTTTTTGCATCACTTAAATGTTAAAATCCTTAAAATATTACCAATCGATATGGCTGTGGATCGATATTTTGTGACAAAAACCCTGTATATTACATATTCCGGAAGCGAGGGCAATATAATGTGCCCCTGTTGTGTAATCTCCAGGTCCATATGCCCCCTGTTGTGTTATCTCCAGGTCCAGATTACATTTGATCTAATCATCCAGATGTATGATTCACAGCGTCTGAGTGATGCGGATCAAGGTATCTGTGCCCCTTGATCAATGTCACTACAGCGCTTGAATTAACAGATAAAAATTTTTGACATGAATTTGAAGAAAGTTATTTTTCTTATTGATAATTATGTTTATTTGTTATAACTGATTATGTAACACTACAATTTTGATAATATCAAGCCTGTCTGGTTTCAAAGAAAAACGTTAAAAAAGGATTTCCATTCAAAATTGAAAAAAAGACCTTCACAAGGGGCACATTTAAATTGTCTATTTTTGCAAGTTCAAATAAGTTTTCTAAAACGTAAGGGCGCAATAATTTGCAAGATTTTTATCATTTAAAAAAATGATCTGAACCTGTGAACACTACTGTCTAAGATAAAACCATGTAATACACCAGCCAGTTGCATCCACGCCTCCGCCCCGGGGATGGGCGATGGATATCTGGGGGGGGGGGATGACCTTACATATTTTACCTTCCAGCTTTTCCCCACTACCGGGGAAAGGTTGGGAATTTTTTCTCCGAACCGATTCCTCGGGGACAGTATTTAGTTGTGAGGGGACGGGGAAACACTGGAGTTTTTACTATTAGCTGTCCCTGCAGGGCGGGGATTTTGACAACTCAAAAGTAAAAATCCCGGCCCATCCCCGGGGTGGGGGTGGATGCAACTGACTGGTGCATAATTATTTCACTACTGGTCTTCAAAGTTCAAGTATTATTTATGGGTAGTCTGGAAGATTTCTTTTTAAGAATATTGTGTAATTCATGTTAGTTTTTGATGATGTAGCAGTTCAAATTTATACGCTTACTTTTGATTTTAAAAGCTTAAAGTGCAGGAAATTGCATGATTTTAATTCAAAAGTGAAAAATTCGTCGCCGGGAGGGGACCCCTCCCGCACCCACCCCAACATAGCCTTCCAAAAAATGTATTGTGCCCCCCCCAGTCTGAACTTTCTGGACCCGGGCCTGGGACACTCACATGGGCCTTTTTCACCATAGTTATAAGTCGGAACATGGACCATGTGACTTAGCCTTGATATTACCAAATTTCTCTTCGCTCCCATGTTCTTAAAAGTAACGAATGTTTATACATTTTCAGTGGGTAACCACAATAATCAGATAAAGTTCCACATTGTTTAATACAATTGAAAAGAATGGAATCGATTATAAATGGTGTCAATTTTAAGTCGATGTCTGGGTTTCAGTCAAGATTACATTGTTGGTGAATAAGGCCCCAGGCCCAGATCTCGTTAAGTGTCTCAATATATGTGCTAAAACTCCCTAAAACTCAGCTCTAATATTTAATAGTATTAGATCCACACTATCTATTCAATTATCTATATCATCTGCCCTATTATTTTCAATTTATTTTTATCAGTATTTACAAGAAGAAGTGAGTAAGTGACTGGGCCGAATAAAACTGTGTAGGTCTATGTGAAGGACCAATATATGCAGACGGATTTTCCCGCATACGATCGTATAAGGTCAGAGTTTTATACATTACCCCGTCACCGCAAAAACGGAAATTTTTACAACTATTGTGCAATTTTAAATGATTCATGCCACGTTTCCACTGTTTTGTCGGCAATTAAGTAATGCACAGATAAATCTTATATTTAAGTCGTTACTGTTTGTATCATGTCACTTACTGCGACCTGTTAAGAGTCCTTGGCTAAGCAGGAACATTACCAATATTCGGATGCAACAACATTCGGCTGTCAACACATTGAAATTGGGTGAGTTAGGCTACTTTATAATATTATTTTCACTGTTAGGTTATTTTTAATATCATTGATGGATATATTTACTCAAGAGAGACATTAGCATAGTGTGTGTACTCACAGTGACACTGGTGTAAATTAAATAGTAAAATTTGTATAAGGTTGAACTGTTGAAAAGAGGTGGGTCCCATATATGGGCCCAATGGAATCCCCCCCCCTCTTAGGTGCTAATAAATATTTCAGGTCTGAAAAATAGTCTCAGATCAATGTCGGTTTATCTAGTACTAATGATAATCACTGTCTAAATTATCAAATATTAATTTGTTTCCAAGCTTTTGGTGTTAGACTTAGGGTGTGTTCGGAACGTCTGTTCTGAACACTGTTCCGATAACTCCTGTTCCAACTCCTTGTAAATGAACTAAATAAAACTGTTTCAAACAGGGTCCTGAATGTTCCACTCCAAAGGACTTAGAACAAATGGAACAGAACAGGAAGTAACAACAACAAAAATAATGTTATAAATTTATAAATAATATTAAGAAATAAACTTTTAAGGTGGCCAATATTGTTAGTTGCAGCCATTATATTGGTGGGAAAAAAATGCCGCTAGAAAATTTTCAATTGTAAAAGTTGGGTCATTTCCGTTTTCCCTGTTGACAAACTATGGCCAAGGTGACCAGAATAACACATTTCGTGAAGTTTCCAGTTGTCTTGTTGTTGTTGTGATCATGTGACCTGTTCTGCCTGCACCACCTGTTCATTGGGAACAGATATAACATGTCCAGAACACTGTTCTGGTTTGTTCGTAAGTCTGTTCTTGAACAGAGAGAACGGACGTTTCGAACACACCCTTAGAGTCGTTATATATTATGTTAATATTCGTTAAGGCTTATAACTTCAAATATTTTCCAAGTTATTAATAACAATAAACAGAATTTGTTGCCATCAGTTGAAGTTGTTAGAATAAAATTGGTTTATATGATATCGGGTGTTTTTGTAATGAGGGCCGACTCACTGTATTTTTCACGTTGCTGCTCAGTAGTTCGATAGCTGAAGTTCTCATGGATGGTTCTAAGTGCTTAATCTTAGAATAAAATTTATAAGTTAAGTTATGTACAATACAAATTTATGTTCTCACTATATACATATCTTTTCAGGATTAGAGATGGCTGAAGGAGAGCCATGTTTATCATTTGGTGTGATAGCTGACATACAGTATGCTGATGCTGAAGATGGGTACAACTACAGTAAAACAAATCGACGATACTACAGAACTTCTATAGAAAGGTTGGATAAAGCTGTACACATGTGGAGTCGTGATCCTGTAAAACAACCTCAATTTGTTCTGCAGTTAGGTGATATCATTGATGGATTAAACAAACGGTTGGGAATATCCGAGTCTTCCCTGGATGCAGTCCTGAAATCATTTTCTAGCTTCCTAGGAAGTGTTTACCATATATGGGGGAACCATGAGTATTACAATTTTTCACGAGAGACTCTAAGGAAGTCTAAACTGTACTCGGGCAATGATACATTCTGCTTGCCAGTGTCGGGTAAATCTTACTACTCGTGTGTGCCACACCCAAAACTCAGAATTCTTGCATTAGATACCTACGAAATCAGCCTGTTGGCAAGTGTTGAAAACTCTCAGGAGTATGAGCATGCTACTCAGTATATGACCAACAACCAAAATGTGGATAAGAATTCCCACGAGGGTTTAACTGGAGTGGAGAGAAGATATGTGAAGTTCAATGGTGCAGTTAGTGAGCAGCAACTGGATTGGATACAGAAAAATCTAGCTGAAGCCAGATCATCAAAACAAAATGTTGTCATAATGGGTAAATATATTTCCTGATTTGACAATTTTTTATGACTTTCCCTACCTGTTAAGAATTTTTATGATTTATTTTCATCCAATCCATCCTTTGATTATTCCTTGTGGCTTAACAAGAGGTCAAGCAGGATTGAGTTGATCATCTACCCTTTAGGCTAGACGGCACATATTGATTTTGTGGTCTGAAGGACTGTAGGAGCAAGGTCAAGGTTACAGTGACCTTAAATGTGAATAACTAGACCAAAATTAATGGTCTCTGATCTGTGACTGAAGAATGGTTGTGCTTAGATGAGGTTGGTCACCAGCAGTAGATGACCCATATCAGTTTTGAGGTCAGTTGGTCTAAGGTCAAGGCCACCAAGATCAAGGCCACCATGACCTTTAACATAAATGACTATTAAAAAATTTGGCTGTTTTAACACACATCTCTTGCTAAATATGTATTTCACATTTTATAGACTTACTTCTATTACAAAATGTGCTAGGTTCTAACTGTGTGATTATGATTATGTTTACTTACTATTAAATGTTTTGTATCGACACATACTTCTCTCTCTTGCAGGTCATTGTGGTGTTTCTGAAGCTGCAACTGACACCTCATGTTTATGCTGGAATGCTTCCGCTATATTACAACTGATAGATGAATACAGGGATTGCGTGGTATGTTATTTCTCCGGACACGATCATGCGGGTGGATATACTATGGACGACAAGGGTGTGTTACATATGGCATTCCCTGGTGTCCTAGAGAATAATTTGGACTCAGACTTTGGTACTGTATACATGTACCCAGACAGAATGGATCTACAGGGTAACGGCCGTGTGAAGTCAATGTCACTTCCTTTAAAACACAGATTCAGTGAAGACAGTGCATGTAGTTGATGTCTTAGGCACTGGCAGTACAAAGTTGTTCTCTGTGATCATTTTACACATTAATTTTACAAATATGGTGGAAATTATCAGTCATGACTCTTTTATTTTACATTTTAACTCGACTCTTCAAAGAAAAAGTCCAGCTTCTGTATTGTAGTGACTGGATCTATAGCGTGTGCGTTGGTTAAGTTTGTGTCAGTCATTTATTTAAAGACTATCAAGGTATTCCATTTGAAACTCATCTTAGTTATTCACCATTACATGGGGAGGAGATCATATCAATAAGGCTGGTAACCTTGTGTCACATATGTACTGATTCATATGCCGTTGTTTTGATTTAAAATTAGAAATTTTGGTCATTTTTGTAATCATTAAGTGAGAGAAAGTCCGGCTTCCAGCATATTTAGGCAGGACTATTGTTATTTTATATTGTAGGTTATTAACATGGTTGCTTTGTCTAGTCATTGCTACTCTTATAAGTATTAATATATGTTCTACCTGCTATAGTGTCTTACCACAGTTAACTTATTGTTTAAAAAACTAAATAAAAACTGAATATTATGTTTAGTAAAATGGATTTTATGATTTATTAGTTGTTATAAGTCGTTCCAAACAGACTACAAAATGTATTACCAGTTATTATTAACAACAAAATATTATGATGTAGCATATAAAATTTTGTACAAGTGTCTATCTAGTTGTTTTACCAGTGAACTAAGTACATTTATGGCATAATGTTATACTAGAAACTTTAATGCTTTCAATTATGATAATTTTCTTATAATTAGATGATTAATAAATCTAAACTATATTTTAATTGTACATTTTATTTGTACATTTTATGTATATTTTACTTGTACATTTATTTGTACATAAAATCAGAAATCCTGTTCCATTTATCTTTATTTGAATATGTGTGGTTGTTAATTTAAAACCAAATCATTTAACTTGTGAATATTCATGTTTATAACTTTAGAATTTTATCGTCATCGACTTTTATCTCAAATTAAGGGCTATGGTTTTTTAATATTAAACAATAAAGTTAATTTTATTTACATTTTAAACAAAAATGGTATCCCACCATGTGTTTGCTATTTCAGTGATATTTCAAAGTTGTGATAACTTATGTCTTTCAATGTATCTTAGCCTTGACTATGAATAGTGTATTATAGTGCCATGTCTTGAATAATTCCTGGTTGTTTTATAGGAGTTTGAATTTTTTCATCATGTGTACACATATTAAATATTTGTTGACACAATACTGGGATATACTACTTTGTTATTGTAGAAAATTATTTACCTGGTGCTCAAAAACATTCCGTGCTAACTGTTTATCTATGGTTCTGTAAGGATTTAATTTGATTGCTATTTTAACATGGTATAATATTCTTATGGTGTTCATAGAGTTCCAAGTGAATGCAACAATAGTTTATATTTCCTTTAACACATATTTAAATGTCTTTTAAGGAATGGAGTATAAATGATTTAGTACATATTTTAGCTGGGAAAGCAGCAGTGTGTGATATGATAGTTTGAGCACTGCATGCATCAATAATAGTCAAATGTTTGTATGTACAGTTTTTGGCTTATTTTATTATTCAAAATTCAAAGTGTTTACTCCTTTGGTATTTTGACATACTAAAGCTACTTGTTACTATTTCAATAATTTTGATTTTACTTACATTTATATCCCCGAATTTTTAACAGTGGCAATTGAACATTTGGAATATCAGAATGAATCTGTAGAGCAGGTTTTAAAATATTTCGGTGAGGTGTTTTGTAAATAAATTCATGTGATTTTTATAAAAAATAATCTGTAACTGTTTCAATTTTATATTATCAGAAAATGGTGTTTCCATGGCAATTTGTAATTATATTTTAAATGTGATATAATTGATCATAGCAAGTTATTGTTTGTGTAAAAATAGTAAGTCTCAATAAAATATTGAAGCTATTTGAATGTGTTGTTTTCTAGTGTACAGGGGTGTCAACGAAGCCAAACTTAAAATCAGGAAAATCAGATGCGGTCAACAATTTTTTCCAAACAAGAGGCCTTCAACCACATTGTTTCCATATTAGAATCAGTTTTTGTTAGGAAATTCCTTCAAAACAGAGTTAATTGACCATAACTTTTCAAAATATTTTTATCAAATAACTTATTTTGATCAGAAATCATGACTTTTTTGGGGATATAAAATCAGAAATTATGGATTAATTTGGAAAATTGAAGTCCTTGTAGTGTATGATGTTGATCATTGTTTCATTAACCTGGTTTTTCAAAGAAAAATTCTGGTAATTAGATTGGGTATGGCAGACGGGCTGGTGGCAATGTCAAATAGGGGGTTTCCAGTCAATAACTTAAGTTTGGATTGACCTCATCTTCATGAAATTATGTATACTGACATATAGACATACCCTACTCAGCAATCGACTGCCTCATTAGATAAATACTGCACAGAAAACCTAGTTTGTTGCCTTGCTGTATCTTGTTCCTAATTGCAATGTACATCAGTGTTTATGTCCTCCGTGTGTGTCAAAATATCCATTTTGGCCTTACGACCTTCATTTCAAGCATGTGACATAATGCCGAGTCTGGGAATGTGGGTTTACTACAATCATCTTTCTGACTTGCCATTGGATTGATAATATTAAACAACAAAATATCACAATTACAACTTTTTATTACTTAGATACATTCAAGCCAAACAACAAAACTAAGCACTGAGAGTGCTGAATGGGGGTGAAAGACAGAATGCATTTTTTCAGAATTATATGCATGCACCGGTAAATAATATATTATAAGTCGGTAAATTAGAACGAGTATTGAGCATTGGTTAACAATATTGCATTGTCTTAATAACACAAATATGGTATACACGGAGCATCTTAAGGGAAATCTTTGAATTTTCTCAAAATCTTAAAATTTCTTTTTAAGTGTATCAGCTAAACAGGAAAATACAGATTATCAATTTATAAGGTAGTTAGAAGAATCATCTAAAAAGCTACAATAAACACAAAGAAAATGTTGGTTATTCTCTGGCAGCTGTGCGGCTCAATTTTATAACTTAAAGCCTGCATCCCCCTGAGCTATGTGCTCTTGATGGAGCTAAATTAGATACAGGAGGCATCAGGAACAGGGATTTAACATATGTACAAATGACTACTCTGAAGCTTCCCCTTAAATGCAATGACCCTTTTCCTGATGCCTTCCGATGCTCAATTATCAAATACGGAGTAAATCGCCAAGGCAATAAGGCTCAGTGGGACCTAGGCTTAAGTCAAATATTGAAGTTTTCACTTAAGATACTTTGTAATATCATCCCTGTTACTGATAATACTCAAAATATAACCATATAATCTTATATGTTGTGAAATATTGTGTGTTATGGGCTGGTGGCCTGAAACATAAAATAAAGTATTGTATTGTATTGAAATAAATCATAAATGATAACCTATCCTCACAACAGAGGATCCAGAGTATTGTGACAAATCTTGGGTAGTACAATATATATTCAAATACTCTACAAAAATGGTGTGGTTTCGATAACATGCTTATGAGTGTAAAAGATGTGTACATGTACTACAGCTTTGAATTAAGCATATTTAATTACTCAACTATAGATAGGTATGCCTACAATTTTCAATGCAACAACAAAATTGAACAGGAGTGCATTAGAATTGAAGACACTTGGTCTTATAGAATTCTTCTCCGTTGCTACATCTATAGTGAAGTGAATCATGGAACTATTCATGTTCCCAAGCTCCTTGTTTTGTCTACATAGGCTAAATAAGTAATAAGAACAATGCTGCATTCTAAAACAAAATGTCCCTTTGAGAGCTGTGTCCATAATAAATAGCTAAGTCAATCAAGGGCTATAATTTCCTTGATCGATTATAAAAATATTTGAGTATGAAAACACCTGAAAGTTTTGGTAAACATTTTCAATGGAACGGACAGACAGACAAACATAAATAACATTTACTGTATGCCTCCCGCATCAGTAGATAATGGAGCATAAAGTTAACATATAAGAGCAAACATGATATAATTCCTCCCCCCGAAAGATAACAAATAATATCTTAATGACCAAACTTCGTTTAGTCGAAAACAAAATTACTATAACAAGGTTTTTAATATGTAACATTTCATCCCCAAAAATACCCTGATCAGCGGATGAGACAGCAAGCTGAAGAACATTGTGAATTGAAGAACATTGTTCTCCAACGTTTGACAAAAAAATTGACGGCATCAATGATTTTGACACAAAAAAGAATGCCGTCTGCTTAAATTTTCTATTTCTTGTATTCTGACGATTGCGTAGCTTTAGCACAACCACTACTTTTACTGTGGTATAAACTATGTAAGACTATAAAGCTTGACTAGGAAAACACAAAGCAACAGTTTCAAAAGCTTCATTCGACAAACACAGAAAATACTGAACATTGACAAAAAATTAACAATTATTAAAATGTACATTTTGTATAAAATCCATAATCTCAATTATTCTGATAATTAAGACTAATATTGTCTTATAATAAATAGAATAAGTACATGTACAATGAAACTAAAAATAGTAACATTCAATATTATGCATTAATAGTGCGCCCAGGATAATGTGAAAGGTGGGGGAATTAGTATTAGCCACAGAGGTGCATTACTGAAGTGCACACAATTTATCAGTGTTATTTTAGTATAAAATTGTGCATGACCATTATGTCTTTACTTTAGTAACCAATTTTACAAAAGTAGGCTAATCCGGCCATTGTTTATAAACATCCCATTATCCTCAGGACGCAATATAACTGAAAATATCCATATCATAATACATGTAAGCATACAGTTTATTGACATGAAATACAGTATAAAATACAGCAAAATAATTATAAGGGGTGCCAAACTAGGCTTGATATAAATTACTCGTGTTCCATTGAAATCTGAACAATAGTACAAGCAATGACAAACTTTTTGACATTCACCAAGATAGACAACCAGGGACCTTATTCATCAATGTTGCAAGTCTCAGATTTAAAATTGACAAGATTTAAAATCACTGCAATTTCTTTGCCAGTAGATTTTACCATGTGCAATTTTATCTGATTATTTGCTGCTACCCAAAGAACATGTTTATCAGTACTTATTTATATCAAAATCGGCATATTTGTAACATCATGGGAGCGAATAGAACATTTGGCAATTTAAAGTCTAAGTCTGACTTTTAGACTTATAATGTTGGTGAATAAGGCCCAAGCACTAAATCAATGTCTACTCTACTAAAGGTTGGAGACAAAGTTCAACAAGATATTGCATACCAAAACCAGTAAGTTGAAAAAGATGACGCACACAAGTTCAATTATTTAAAAAAAGTACAAGGAATAATTTGCTGAGAATCTGTGAAAAATTGACAATATGTCGCTTGAAAAGTTCCAATAAAACACCGGTATCATTTGTCGATTTGCCAAGACCACAGAGCAAATCTGTAATATTACATACACAAAAACAAAATATGAAACAAAATCCATAAACAATTTATAATATAAGTGAATAATAAATCTAGGGCCCAACTCATCTGTTAAGAGCCACAAAAACTCATTTAACTCATAACAAAAAACTACAACATGCGAATTAAATTATCTAACACAATTTTAGTCAATTTTAGTCAAGACTACCCAGTAACTTTATTCTGACACCAGGCCAACCAGCAATTACCTGGAACTACCCTTATATGCTGAGCATCAAGTAAGGGAGATTAACCAGTACCATTTTTAACGACTTTGGTACGTCGTTGCCAGGGATCTAATCCACGACCTTCCACTCCAGACAAAAGAAAAAAATATTTGAGAAACTATAACAAAGTGTGAGCATTCAGTTTTGTATAATCTGGTACTGTAGAATCATTCATTTTCATGGGGGATTAAATTTTGTGGATTTGGTGGCTCGACTTCAACCACGAAATAAAATCCCATCGAACAATAATTTTACCCTTGTATTTATTTCCTGAAAGCAAAATCCACAAATTAACGTCCAATTGAAAATATCTTTTTTTCCCAAATCACAAAATTTCATCCCATCAAAATTAAATGATTTTACAGTATTATAAATAAATGAGTATTTAACTGATACCAAAGGGCGCAACAAAAACACAAGTAACAAGATATGATAAAATCAATATTGCACACAAAATTCAAAAGTGAAAAATAACTACTTCAAAATTCGATCTTGCCTGGTTAGTAAAACACCAGAATACTGAGGATGTCATAGTAAACTAGCACTTTTAATTTCTTAAGTTTACAAAATATTGCTCGGTTCTTCTCAATGAAAAAGTGATCCAAAAATGCAGCATTGTTACTGAAGAGTTTCATGAAAGGATAAAATTGTGATCCAAAACAAACAGTGCTCCATTACTGAAGAGTTACATGAAAGGAAAATGACAAAAATGAGACTCTAATAAATTAGGGTGTGTAAATAATACGCTTTTTTCGACGAGGTTATTTTGTGAAGCAGGTTAAAATCTGGTTCCAGTCCTAAGCTTAAAGCATTACCATAGCAATACTACAGCAACATTGGGAACCAGAACCAGACTGTAACCTACTCCTGGATACAGTTCAGTATAAAAGGTCGAATGTCAATTTGCAAGTAACATCCTATGGCACAAATTGAGGGGTGCCTGCAATATTGTAGTAAGTCCTTCTTTATCTATATGCAGTTACTACAGTCTTGCGGGCACCCATCGAAATACAATATATTTATCAAGTAAGAACAAAAGGAATGTTCCTCATACAACATCATGATATTTGATATTTAAACCATGTACTCTTGTTATGTCATTTTCAACTTTTAAAGTAGAAGCATATAGGAACATTGATTCAATTCTGAAAGGTTCTTCATTGTCACTTATTGTTTCCATCAAATTGTATTGACTCACAACTTATGTTATCATCGCACATATGTGTATTTTATACGAAGATCCCCACGCCATTGTTTATCCTTAAATTATCTCTATCTATTTTATATTTTCATTTCATTCATGTAAAAATTGTTCAGTACTATAAATTATTAGGTGTATGGATGAATGAGAAATAAATAGATGAGTTAATTTACATGATCTCAAATCAAACACGATGAAATCACTAAATCTCAAATCAAACACGATGAAATCACTAAATCTCAAATCAAACACGATGAAATCACTAGATCTCAAATCAAACACGATGAAATCACAAGATCTCAAATCAAACACGATGAAATCACAAGATCTCAAATCAAACACGATGGAATCACAAGATCTCAAATCAAACACGATGAAATCACTAGATCTCAAATCGAACACGATGAAATCACAAGATCTCAAATCAAACACGATGAAATCACAAGATAACAAAGCAAGCGTGGTGTTAAAACATGATCATACATTAAACATGGTGGTATTTATTTATCTATTTCCTGTTTAAGACTAGGTGTTATATAATATTCTAACATGATCGGCGATTTTTGTGTATATAGACAAAGAACACACCATACTGTTGTATATTGGTAAAAAAACCATGGAAGTGATGTCACATCGTTCTTTATGACATCATGCAGGTAAACAAATAAGTTTTAAACATAAAAACTATCCTCTTGCTAAGTAACACTCTCTTTTTATACATTTGCGCTCTTAAATCACTTTAGAATCAAAATAAACTTTCCATAAGCTGTAGTATATAGGCTGATATACAATGGTTTGTTGTTCTGAAGCTTGTAACAAACCAATCAGGCCTACAGCCTTTGTGGTTAATTCCTACGCATAAGAACTCCGAACCGTTGTACATCAGCCGATATACTACAGATTTTCAAAGTTTATTTCTTAAATCAATCATTAGAAAAGAAGAAACAAAGTGGAGAACACTTTACACATATAATGACAACCTCCTGTCCATTCAATCTATGGATACATATGCCACATAAACGCTTTTGGTAAAATAGGGAAACAAAGTATAAGTTTAGCTGTAACTTTTACATCTAGATATAAATTTGCTTGTTGACTTAAGACTACATCAACAGACAATCATATATTCCATATGTCAGAAACTGTAACTGTTGACAGGCATCTTCTGCCCATCTATACAGATTTCACAATCCAGACTATCTCCCTGTTAACATATCTCACAATGAAAGCGGTATACACTCCTACACCATTGACTGATAAAATCCATCATAATTAATTCAGCGTATGAAACTTCCAATGAGCATAAGAGTAACTCAGTCAATACTTTTTTCATCAAATAACTTTTATTTTCTTCCAAAGAGTTCATTCTTTCCAGTGTTACAAATCCAGATTTACAGATAATTCGGGAATTGTAGTATCCCTGCATTATACTGCAGATGAACTTTTCATCATATCATCTTCTCCCTCATCCAACTGTCTCTTCGCAAATTCTAAAAATACCTGAAGAAGAAAAACCAAAATTTGAACACGATTGTACCAAAGCAATGAGCAAAAGTATTCCAGAATTTCTTGCTGCCAACTGCTACCTGTAAGAATCATTGTTGATATATATCCAGGTTCCCAATTAATCACAAAAGTAGTTTAATCAGATAACACATGCTTCATGGATCAGTGATGAACGTGCTTGCCCTCTAATCTGGCGACCCAGGTTCGAATCTGGTGGAGGTACATACATTTCAGTAGAAATAAAGCATATAAAAGCTATGCTGGCTTATTAGGTGACCTGATCATGTGACTAGTGATAAACTGTCAACTAACCACATGTTCAGATGGAGTCCTTCTCATATGAGAGTCGCCACTTGAAATTCCGTACCCAAGGGCAATGTTTTCCAATGCTAAATAAATTGACTGTTGATCAATTACTGTAAAATCATTTATTTTTGTGGGGATTAAATTTCGTGGATTTTGTGGTTCATCTTCTCCCAATAAATTAAATCCCAACGAACAATGATTTAGACCCTTGTATTTATTACCTGTACTTGAATTGCGAAATCCATGAAATAATGTCCCATCAAAATGGTCTTTTTTACCAAAACCACAAAATTTGTCCCATCGAAATTAAATGATTTTACAGTATTTTCTACAACTTATCTGAGTTTACATGACGTCACTCATGTTGTACGACGATGCCCCAGAGGGGATTTTGTACTTTATCGGAAGAAGAAGTGTCCCAGTCATAGTTTATAATGATGTCACTAAATCAATGTGATGTTACAGGCTGGTCAATAGCCTCTGTAAATGATCACTCTTTAATGAGTGACCACATGATTCAAATACTGTAAAATCATTTAACTTCTATGGGACAAAATTTTTTTTTTTTATAAAATATAACATTTCGATGTGACGTAAATTTGCAGATTTTGTATTCAAGGTAATACTTACAAGGATTAAAATAAATTATAATTGTTCAATGGAATTAAATTTCCCGGATGAGGTGAACCACGAAATCCACGAAATTCAACCCCCTCGAAAATAAATGATTTTACAGTTACCATTAGAATAAAAGTATAAACTTACTTGTTCTAATGTAGATTGACTAAAACTATATTCTTCAACATTCAGGTGGAGTTTTGCTGGAAAAAAAGTGAAATATATATCAAAATGTACCATATGTCAGAAACATATCTTGACATAACTGATTACAAAGATAAGAAAACATGAAACTAAACACAAAATTGTAGGCACAGTATAAAGGACAAATATTTCTACAACAAATACCAACAACAGAATGTATGGGAATCAAACCCTTGCAGATTATGGTTAAAATTTTCCAGAAAAAGAGAATACTAGGTTAGTGTCTTATAAACTTGAATTTATTGGGTGAGTTGTAGGAAGCTTTGTATGGCGAGGCTTACACTGATTTGCTTGGTTAAAGTGGAGGTCGAAAGAAGTCCCATGTCATGTGACCACATGACCCTGTAAAGCTAATAACCTAACAAAGCTGTAGTTTACACGACGGGGTGATTTTGGCAGGATAAAGGCCTAGTGGTAGGATAAACAACTTTCTACACTCAACTAAGGTCTTAACCTGTTGACATCCTTTACCATAACAACAAAATGGTGACCTCTGGAGTGGACCATAATTTTATTTTATAAGATTTGACCAAGTGACCTTGTTTATGACCCCATATGACCCAGTTTCTAACTTGACCTATATTTTTATGGAGAACAACATTCTGAACAAGTTTCATGAAGATTGCATCAAAACTGTTGCTTCTAGAGTGAACACAAACAAATTGTTGAAGGATGGACAATCACAAAAGTTCACCTTGTAACTATCTGACAGGTGAGCTAATAATACAAATGATCAGAGAATGATTTTCATCAAGTACTCACCTTCTTCTAGTATAGTAAATGCCCGTGCTAGAGATGTGACATTATCTCGTGGAATCTTGTACTGAGCACGTTCAACAAATTCCTCCATACATATAGCATTAGGGAACTTCTCATTCATGTGAAATTTCTTTGAAATCGGACCAATGGTTAAGTAGAACTAGGGCCGACAAACTTTGTGACACCCATCCAGACAGGCATCCAGTATAAAATCGCTATGTCTTTAACTCCTATCATAAACACCAAACTCTAATGCCTTGTGCCTGAATGATATTGTGCACGAACAGACATGCAAAACTATAGCTTTCATTGGTGAAACTGGCTAATAACTGTAGAATTCTGTGTATGCAAAATAGTAATTGTCACCTTAAACAAGACTTGTTCTTGTATTAATACTTTATGCATGGTAATTTGACAGAATTTGTTGCAAAAACTGAATAAGACATAGAAATTGGAGAAAGGAAAGCATGCAAAAGTACTCGCCAAACATCTTAGGGGAAAATTTCAATTGAGAATTCTACTTGAGATGCTTTGAGAGATTGGGGCCAGGTCAATATCTCCGTACTGTGATAAACCACTCACCTCTCCTGTAGTAGATCCTACATCAGCTGTCATCATGCCTAATGTTGTAGTTTTACACGCACCATTTGGGCCTAGTAGACCGAATACTTTGCCAACATTTAGGTGAGGAACGGGTCAATATCTCCGTACTAGTAGTTACCACTCACCTCTCCCGTAGTGGATCCTACATCAGCAGTCATCATACCTAATGTTGTAGTTTTACCCGCACCATTTGGTCCTAGTAGACCGAATACTCTACTCACATTTAGGTGAGGAACGCGTCAATATCTCCGTACTATATTATATACCACTCACCTCTCCTGTAGTTGACCCTACATCAGCTGTCATCATACCTAATGTTGTAGTTTTACCCGCACCATTTGGTCCTAGTAGACCGAATACTTCACCCACATTGACAGCAAATGATGAGTTATGTACGGCCACTCTAACACGACTGAATCCTGACTTTCTACATGGCAGGCTACTCCCTGAGCCTGGTGTACTGAACTCCTTCCTCAGGTTAGAAACAATGGCTACTGCTTGCTGAAGTGATATATAAACAGAAATACAGAAAAGTACCAACAGCGTTCCAATATTGTTTTATCAAGAGGTCAATCACTGGACCCAAAGCTGAGCACATGGTGCATGCACATTCTAGTTCATTTCTGATTAGAGGCTAACAAAGCAATACCAAATTGTATTTTTGTTTAGTGTCCACCCTGAGTTCGAAAATTATCAAGCTATCCTGAGACAAAAAACAAAACTCTCAAACATAAAATCAGAGTCATAGCAACTTCCATCCTCATCATTATAGGGCTGGCAAATATAGCTTTCAAGCGTTGTCAATCATAATAACTGAAAACTTGGTTGTTTGAAAACTACAGCTATTATTGCAAAAACCTATTCGTATTCAGACGCTAAATGAAAAAACAATTTGGTATGGTCTAACCAGAAGTTTTTATAAAGTTTACTTTCAGCATTATCAATAATAAAACAGAGACATTATGAATATGGATGGTTAGACTAAGAATAGCTTCTGGTCATTGGCCCCAGAATAGTTTATTAACTAAAGGTGGATGGGAGAAAGGTTATAAATTTTCAACACATTGCACTGTACTGTAAAATTATTCATTTTCTGTTCGCCTTTAACCTCGAAATCAAACCCACCGAAACCACTAATTTTGGTCCTTGTATATATTACCTGAAATGCAAAATCCACAAATTAATGTCCCATCAAAATGGTACATTTTTAACAAAATAACCAAATTTTGTCCCATTGAAATTAAATGATATAACAGTACCTGTGGATTTTTCTTCAGTTCTATAACTCTCAGACGTTCGTTTCTAACATCCTCATCTTCAGTGTAAGTCAGTATGAGTTCTTCATTTTCACCGTCTAATTCTCTAGGTACTTGTTCCTCCGTACAACAACGTAGTGCTTGTTTCACGTCACCTCCCGTATCTCGTACGTCCAGGATCCTCAACAATGGGAACAAGATGAACCACTCCAACAGAGGCTGAAAAAAAAACCCACAGAAATACAGTACCCACCAAAAATAAGTATACATATGTTATTTCCACATTTTCTAGTCTATATAATACTATTTGCAGAACTGCAAAGCATCAATATTTTTGAAGACCAAGAATATTTATTGTTTATAAAACCCTAGATGTAAAATATTAAGTTGTTTTGCATGGCTTAAAAGGCATTTTGGTCATTCAAATGTTTATTTTAATACAGCACATTTTTATCCTTATTTTTTCGGCGTTGCTAATGGAAGAAAGATCTATCTTACATGTCTAAACACACGACAGAGGGAGGTATTTTAGTTTCGATATTTACGTGTTATTGACGCTATTTAGCTAACAGGACGAACACAAATAGGCTTTATAAAATTCAAATTGTCTTTTCTGAAGCATAACGTACGCTTTATTAACGTCTTTATTTGCGATTATTTTGAATGCGAACGTACGGCAAATGCCACATTATGATGATGTCACGTTGACGCCAAAAACACTAAATAACGTTAAAAACTCAAATATTCAAAGAAAAATTATCCATCATGAGACAGTCTATATATGATAAGGAAATCACACCCTGAGGGTCGAAATTTTATCCAGGGAACCTGACAAGCCTCGTCCCTGGTTAAAATCCGACCCCTCAGGTGAGATATCCTTATCCTACATAGAAGCTCATGTTGGATCCTTATATTCTTTCACACTTTTAACTCGTTTAGTAACATCAATCCATGCAGACAGGCAGGCAGATACACATCCAGCATGAAAACATTAAGTCAACCCAACAAAATATGGAAGACATAATTCTGTTTTATACCTTAACACAGGTACTTACAACTAATATAGCTATGACAATATCACTGGTGAAGTAGGATGTAAACTTGATATCGTTTGTAGCAAAGTTCATTTCAGCAACTCTGTATATCTGAAACATATATATCATACAGTAGTTTTATAATGAACAAAAATCCATGGTCAAGACATGACAATATTTGTGTATGACAAAATATTTGGGATTACACAGGGCACCTGAGGGGCCTTATTCACCAACGTTGTAAGTCTAAAATCCAGACTTAGACTTTAGATTGCCATATATTCTATTCGCTCTCAAGTTGTTAAAAATGTACCGATTTTGATATAAATTGGTATACATGTTCCGTGAATATCAACAAATAATCAGATAAAATTTCACATGGTTAAATCGAATTGCAAAGAAATGGCAGTTATTGTAAATGTTGTAAATTTTAAGTCTAAATCTGAATTTGAGACTTATGCCGTTGGTGAATAAGGCCCCTGAACAACATATAGGTTTGCCTGACTTTTTTACCACGCTGTTGGTTGGTTATTGTTTTTTTATTTCTTCTTTGACGAACATTTTTTATTCAGTTATATGAAGACAGGCACCTGTAACTAACTGCTGCTGAGTTTCAAGCAAGGAAGATATACTAGTACTAGCAGTTTCAAACTCAAGTATATTTCAAATACAAGGCATCAAATGCACATACTTTTCAAGGTATACTGTGTTTCACGCCCAACAAGAGATGAACTAGTTGGCAACACAGAGGATGTCTCACCTACATGTATTGGTGCTGTACTTTGACAATGTTAGAGAACCAGTGAGTCTGTTTGGAAAGAGCTAGGACAGTGCGCTCCGATTCCTTGTACCCCACCACTGTCTTTTCTACTTACTGTCCCTTCAGCAAAACATAGGACCCCATTGGAAATAAGTGTTTGCACTCTAATGGGTTATCCTTGACCGAAACGTTTAAATAACAACACAACCTTGTAATCATTTTAGTTGAGTTATTTTTTTACACAATATAACTTCAGGAGACATATTAATGTACATGCTATAATCACGGAATATGTTGTTACTTACTTTATCTATGTAAAAGAGAGAACCAAACATCGTATATGGTGGGAACACAATGCAGAAGATGATGTGTAACATACTGGCTGTACTACTACTACTCAATGAATCAATCAGGGATACAGGCATAAATGGTATAAATCCACCCTGAAATATATATCATATACATGTACATGGTCAATCCAAAGACCTAAAATACAGGTCTTTGGTCAATCACATAACTCTAGAATACATCAAAGTTAACAGTATGTGAGTTAAAATGTCCAAGTGATCAGAATGGCGAGTTGTTTGCAAGAGAGAAAAAAGGTTTACAAAATTTTGAGTCTTATAAGGTTGTAAGCAGTACTTACCACCTTTCCATACAAAGCCAGCGATATATTTATGCAAAAAGGTTATAATTGGGTCATTATCTCCATACTATACAATGAAATGATATAGTGCTACCACATTAAACTGAGACGCCTTGCATCAAACTATTTAACAATTTTTAAGTCAATACAAAAACAAACTCACAAAGAAGAAGATAAGAGGCTGTACAGCCTGTGCCGTCTCCCATTTATCAAATGCAAATGATGAGACATATGCAAACATCAGATTACAAGGTATGTATGTTATAGCTGACAGAATTAGGGTCACCATAGCTCCAGCCTGCATCAAACCTTTCACCTGAAATATAATGTAATAGATACAGTACTAGTTTTTGATCAAAAGTGTCCTCTTACAAGCGTTATAGTACCAATCATTTTCTGAGTAAATGTCTCACAAAAGTGTCCGCTTACAGAAATAATGTACACTTTTTTAATGGAGTCAGTGGGCATGTTCTAGAATAAACAATATAATACAAATAACAATGCTGTGTTATTCATAGACGAATGATTGGTTGGGGTTTATGCCATTCTTGACGGACAGCAAGACATCTATGACATAAGGACGGAATTTAAATTGGGTCCAGAAAAGAGAAATACTTTAAAATCAAGCATAAAAAGTTCAACATTTTCATTGGAATTAATTTACAGTACATCATTGTTATTTATGAAACATATATCAAAGTTACCCATTCGTTGCCTATTGATCATTTTTCATTTCGAGTAGAAAACAGAGCATAACTAGAAATGTGTCCATCGACACCTATATAGTAAAAGTAACAAAGGGCTATAACTCTAATAAAAATATCTACAGCAAAAATTCCATCCTTTATGGTCAACTACACATCTAGGTTGTTAATCTGAAAGTTTGAAGAAATTCCTCCCTATGGTTTGTGAGGAGTTCATCACGCAAGATTTGTAATACGTACATACAGACGGACAGCACCAATGCTATATGCCCCTTACTTATAAATAAGTGAGGGGGGGCACAAACAGAGCATATGAAATACAAACCTTCATGATCAAAGTGATGATGATAATCAGTATAGCAGGTATAATGTACTTGATTAAGTCACTAATAAAGAATGAACCCCAATATATATTGAATGGTACTCCAGCAATGCGTAGTTGACTTCGTACTTTGGCCTACAAAAGAAAACCATGTTGTCATTAATAAATTAAAACAATAGAACCAATATCTGAGGAGGTAGAACAGCCTGAGGGTATTATTATACAGACATCAGCTGGATTTGGTCAGTTAAGTCCATGATTTTGTACCATTCTTATTCAAATTAAATGTCATTATGAACCCCAATATATACTTAAGGGCACTCCAACAATTTTAAGTACTTTGACCTACAAAAGAAGAATGTCATGAAATTACGAAACCCTATAAAATATATACTGAACAGCACTTTGGCAATTCCAAGTTGACATGATACCTTTTTACCATAAAAGAAAGAGCATCTTGACTAGCAAGCATTATAATCAGTTATCTAAGGACTTGAGAGCATTTTTTTTTTGACCAACCAACAGACTGCCTGACATGTGTAAAGCAGTATACAACGTCATCGAAGATGCAGGAGTTGGGGGGGGGGGGGTGCACATAAGTATCAAATCAGGCTTTTAGACACATAAACTGGACTGGTTAGTATGGACAACATCAGAATGGACAAAACAAAACATATGACAAGAGATAAGAAATACATATTCAGGGCTTTCTTACCTGTCTATCTCTAACAACTTCCACACCAAATCCAGCAGGAATGACAGTGAAAGCCATCGCCAGCAAGATAACTGATGAGAATGCAGCATTGTTGTAGGTTACAGGTTCAAATTTGGTGGGCCAAGGTCGACTAATTGTACTAATATAATCAGAGTGGTTTCCCTTTCCTGATAGGAACTCTTCAATTTGGAGAACACTGTTTGAAATCAAGTTAATGATGGCAGGAATAGCATGGACAGCACTATCATTGTACAGTGCCGAATAACCAGTGGATACTCCGTACGGCTGAAAGAAAGAGCAACAGAATATGTTAAATATGTTTCATGGCAGCATACCAGATGACTGGAAATTAGCTAATGTGACTTGTATCCATAAAAAAGGCTCAAAAACTGATCCCGGAAATTATAGACCGGTGTCCTTGACATCAGTAATTTGTAAAATGTTAGAAAGAATTGTGAAACAGAGTATAATGGACCATTTGAAGAAGTATGACCTACTGTCTGATAGCCAATATGGATTCAGAGATCATAGAAGTACAATTCTGCAGTTATTAACGGTATTAGATGACTGGACTGAAGCACTTGATGAAAATCTGCAAGTGGACACTGTATACTTTGATTTTGCTAAGGCGTTCGATACGGTTCCTCATAAACGCCTCTTACACAAACTGTCAGCTTATGGTATTTCGGGGACTATTCTTCAGTGGATAGAAAGCTTCCTATCATGCAGAAAACAGCGGGTCGAAGTCAACGGGAACAAGTCTGCGTGGAGTGATGTGATTTCTGGGGTCCCTCAAGGATCAGTGCTAGGTCCGCTGCTGTTCGTCGTTTATGTGAACGATCTCCCTGAAGCTGTGATAAGTGTCTGCCGACTCTTTGCCGACGATACAAAATTATTCCGTGTTATGAAATCCGGACTTGATCAACATATTTTACAAACTGATATTGATGCGTTATGCGCGTGGAGCCAGGACTGGTTATTGCGTTTTAACTCTAAGAAGTGTAAAGCAATGCATATAGGAAATCAAAACTTTGACACGAAATACCATATGAGTGATACAAATGGGAATATTGTTGATATTGATAATATTGGAAAGGAGAAAGACCTTGGAATAAATTTCACATCAAGTCTGAACTTTGACCTACATATTAGTCTTACGGTGAATAAAGTCAACTCTTACATCGGGATGTTGAGAAGAAACTTTGTGTTTATGGACAAACATCAATTCCTACTACTTTATAAAGGGCTTATACGCCCAATTACTGATCATGGGAATATCATATATTTTCCTGTCACAAAGAAGAACAAAAGAATGGTGGAAAACACGCAGAAAAGAGCCACAAGATTAATTACAGAGTTGACAAACCTATCGTATGAACAACGTCTCCGAGAACTCAACCTGCCAACACTTGACTATAGAAGGGACAGAGGGGACATGATCCAGGTTTTTAAAATCATACATGAAATTGACAACTTTGAGTATTCAAAAATGTTCACACTCTCAGAGAGTGATCATGATGTGCGCAGACACAAATACAAACTGAAGAAATTGAGAGTTAACAAGTGCTTACGTTTAAACTCCTTCACAATTAGAATCATAAATGCATGGAATACGCTTCCAAATGACATAGTGACGTCAAAAACCATCAACGAATTCAAAAGAAAATTGGACATATTATGGCAATGGAAACGTTTCAAAGTAGATCACATATAATCCTTATGAATTGACAAGTGTACCAAACCGGACCGGACGACCACAACGACGAGAGATCGAGGGGAACGATAGTCCATCTAGGGACTAACAATTTTCCCAATCATCACAAGGGGTTTTTTTTTTTATGGTCTGAGGATGCCATTATTTTATTAGTGCTTAATTTAGCAGATTGTCTGCTGTCTGCTTATCACTTTTTTGTGAGTTAAAGAAGAGAAGATAATTCAGACAAATCATCTGAAACTTTTGTAAATTAGACCTTCAAATTGGTAGGTTTTTATGACACAAAAACATACGTCTCCCATTCTCCCACAAAGGACCGTAACTCTGGCATAAACCATCCACCCTAAAATCACTGACAATATGCACAATTATGCTTGTGAAGTTTCATTGAAATCTGACTAATGGTAAAGGAGAACCAGCTGACAATAATAAAATTATGTGAAAGACCTTATTTTACTGAAGCTCATGAATTTACTAGTCTACTTTCACACAAATATCTTGAAATTAAAATCTTCTAATGGCTTTAACATTGTAATGTCTGTTGAGTTCTACCTATTGGAAAAAGATCAGAAGCTTTGGAGTTATTTATTATTGAGCTTCCACAAAAAAATGGTAAAATATACTTTTTCATGGATGGCAAAATAAAACTGAGCTACCACTGGTCCCTAGTCCGGATGAAAAAAGAGGAGGGTTGTGTGCAGGGCTAGCAACCCAACCATTCAAAAAAGAGCTAGGTACAGAAACCTTAACCAAGAAAATAAAATAAACATTTTTACAGTGCAACTTCTAGGTTTTAATAAAAAAAAATATATGTTTTTCCTGATATTTCTGTAATCAACATACCTTGAAATCAAATTCTGTCAAGTTGATGCCCAGATAATGTGGTCCATTTGTCAGTAAGGTATAGTTATTGTAGTATGTGTCAGTGTTATATACATGTGACAGGTTACCTATAAAATTCTTGGATTCTGCAGTACCTGAAAATGAGAATAAATGTCAGGGGCGTAGAAATAAGGAGACAGGTAGTAAATTCATTGGCTATTTTTATTTGAACATGATTGCCAGCTACTATTTGTTATTTTCTTCTTTTTATTTTAAGTGATAATTAAAACCAACAACCTACTTTTGAAGATTAAATTGCTACATGAAAACAATTCTACATTCATGAATGTCAGTACAATTAAGGGTAGAGGAACTAAATAGAAAACTTTTGATGTGCAGCCCTAAAAACACCAAGGGGTCGGGGAACGCCCCTCTGAATTATTTTTTGACTGAAGATAGCATGCAGTGCAGTTTGAAATATTTGAAATTGTACAATCAGCCCTGCGTTCAAGGTAGAAGGATGTCATGTAACATTTGTAACTTACCAACATTATCGTGTACCAACAATGGAGGTACCGGACCAAATCTACCTATCACAGGTGGTCCAATGATTAATCTACCGTAATAGTATGCTCCAATCTCCAGTGATGGCGGGTTCTTCCCCTGTAATCAAAGCTCACACTTTATTGTAAAATCATTTATACAAAGGCCAAAATTAGTGTTTGATGGGAATTGATTTTGTAGTTTAAGGTGAATCACGAAATCCACAAAATTTAATCCCCACAAATATTAATGATTTTACAGTATTTTACAAATTGCATTTAACAAGGTTTGCTTGGAATTATCCCACTTACTCAGTAAAATTTGAGTTTAAGCCAGTTTAAAACTAGAAATGCCAGACATTGAAGAATACTACCACTCTACACCCATACCGCCTTTTCAGGAAAACAGGTTTTCACGTCAGTCAAACAATCAGACCCATCAAGATACAGCCCTTTTTTTATCTAAAACATCATCTTCACGGAGGAGGCCTCCATAGCTCAGCTTGTGGAACTTAAGATTAATCTCAAATGCAGACTTTAATTTTCGTAAAATCTCAATTTGAGATGCGATTTCTACTTGAGATGTTTCGGGAGATCAGGACCAGCTCCTCTTTCAATCCCAATCAATTTTTCATACATATTCACAACATCTCATTCTTAACTGAAGTTATTCAATTATTCAATGGAAACAATTTAATTTACATTTTGTAATGATGACATTGACCCTATAAGCCTCATCGGTCAAACTGTGACGACGGCTGATGACAACAGACGTCAGAAAAATAATGACAAACACAATAGCTCAATGTGAGCTTGAATAAATTTGGAAATTACTTTATCACATAAATAACGTGATATTTCATGTGATAACAAATGACGAAACAATGTTCTCAAACACGTGCGATAAAAAATCCACGAAAACATAACGTCGCCAGCTTAAATTTGTTATTCCTGACTACCCGATAGTCTATGAAAATGTGATAAAAAGAATCCATCATTCTTTGTCTTTGAGATCAACATTTCTTAAACTTGTCACAAAAACAAATTATTGAGGTCGCCAAATGGCTCGCTAAAGAACTAGTGTTTTCTAGACTTGTGTAAGAAATGTTGATCTCCAAAGACAACTTTTGGGCTGATTTGAACAGGCTGTTGATAAATAGAAGTGTCCACTAAGACAAGAGTGAATGTAGAATACAAACCTTGAGAGTAGGCGCCGATGATTTGTTGATCATAAGTCCAACAATCACAAATATTAACGGCAACAAAAGTTGATAAAATATGAGTTGTCTATTCCTTCTGTTTCTCAGGTATCTGATCCATAATAAAGCTTTCAACCTGTATCTATCTAGAGCTTTACCTGAAATAACAATATATATAGTATAGTCCGCCCAGGATAACAAGAAAAAGCGGGAAAATATAGAACAGGCCACATTGGTAGAGAAATCAAGTGTACAGGATTTATTAGTTATTTAAGTATACAAATGACCATCCATGTTATTTAAGTAACCAAATTTGTAACAGTAGACCAATCCGGTCAGTGTTTGTTAACATCACATTACCTAGGAGTACTATAATGTACAACTTTTCCCGAGGGATCCCTTATAGAACAACAAACTCACCAACAGCCTCTCTATAACAGCACCTTAAGATTTTCCCAAAGCTGATATTTACTAAATTTAACCTTTTTTAAAGTATCAAAGCTGTAGACCTTGAAGATTAAGAATAGAATATTTTTCTCTGATAATTATAACTACACTGCATTTCGCGTTTGAGAATGTCGTGGGTTCGAATCCCACCCAACATGGTGAGGGTTAATATGCGATTTTTAGAATATTTTTCATTTTCAAAATTTATTAATAATTGTTCCTTTGACTTATGTATGCAAATAGACTGCAAACTTTTGAAGAGGACTTCCCAAGGACCATTCTTATAAAGTTTTTAGCCAAATGTTATCAAGGGCTTTCGGATGGGATGACAAATGAAAGGTTAAGTGATAACAAAGTAAGATCAAGCATAACTAGATGTGTTTTTGGCACATGTCACCCACAAGGGACAATACCTCAGGCAAAAAATTAACTAACCTCAAAATTTTGACAAAATGAAAAAATTCTGCCAACCCAAATTTAATTTTTTTTGCATAACAAGCACAAAGTATTTCCTTCATGCAAATCTACATGTTAATGTTATTCATGTGTGACAGTTAAAAGGAAATCCTGAAAACACAGCACAAGCAGTTGTACACACAAGAATGCGTCCATGGACAGACAAGCCGAAAACATTAATGATAATCATAATAATAATAATAACAACGTCTTTTCAGTGCATAACATAATCGGTAAACCAATTTTCATAATATCCGTAATACTTGTTAAATACTGTAAAATCATGTAGTTTGGAAAGAAAAGATTATTTCAATGGGACGTTAATTTATAGATGTTGCATTTCAGGTAATAAATACAAGGGTCAAAATTATTGTTCAATGGGATTTAATTTTGTGGTAGAAGTTGAACCAGGAAATCCACAAAATTTAACCCCCCCCCACGAAAATTAAGGATTTAACAGTAGTGAAAGAAGATGTCTGACCAGTGATAAAAGGCTGTGTTTCTTCTAACATTTGATGTTTGGGGTCATCATCAGTAGGCACTGCTGGGTCTATATCATTTGGATCAGTTGCTACTGGATCTGCATCAATCTGTATATGGGCGGGGTTAGAGTAATCTCCAGAACTGGAGGTAGGAATACTTGAATTTGACCTTCCACGACCTAGTTCCTCAAGGTCACCGTCTGTAGGATTGGTTTCAGCTTCTGTTGTTGAAAACAATGAAAATAATACTCATAAACATGACATTCAATGTATATTTACAAGTAAAACAATAATTATTTGCTCATTTTCTCACAAAATTGACTTAAAATCGTTGTCTACCTCTTAAATATTCATATATTTGTAAACAAAGTTCCCTGCCTGTTTAATCAATGTTTTAATTATAAACTAGTGATTCATATGTCAAGTTGGTCAATCAATAAATAAAATGACAGTGAAAACAGAAACATACGTTTGAGTTATTATTTTATTGCAATATAAATCGAGTTAAGTTTGTTTGAAAGAATGCAAACATTTAAATTCATGAAAAATAAATCAGTTATATTTTCCTCCATTAAGAAATTAACTGACCTATAAGTGTGAAGTTTTTTTCACAAACATGTAATGCAATGCAGCCGTAAACGGTACAATAATTGTCTCAAGGTGTTAATAACACCTTTCACCGACTTCCCGTGGACAAACAATGGGTTTCAACAATCAATGAAAGGTGCGAAAATTTGTATTGTTCAAGTCATCTATTGGTAAATCATAGCAAGGGACCAGCCAGTCAGTTTGAGTGTTCGACCCTTGTACTGTTCGAGTCATCTATGGTTTTTCTATATGAATAAAGAAAGGATTTTGACGGGACCAGAGACAAAGTTCGAGGCATCTTGGGGGTTTGAGGGAAGTACTGTTTGGGGCATCTAAGTTTGTCAGTACAAATGTACCTAGATGAATAATACAAGTCTTATTTACAACAAGACCTTCAATACTTAAAATTAAAAAGAATGTATAGAAAAGAGAATGCAACACAGCAAACAATGATTAACAACATATAAAGAGAGAAAAAATACACAAATACACACATAGAGCATCAATTATTATGTGAAAATGTAGCACGTTTATAAAGGTTAGACAGACACTCATCAATATTAATAGTAACTAGAACTGCCACAGAGTGACTAAGAATACCCCCAAATACCGCTTTGTCACAGACTTAGGGCAAACCATGTCTATATGAAATTAATGTCAAACGGTGGGCAACAATTTTACACGGACTCAAATTTCAAGAAATGATAATCAAATTTATTTGTATATATAAGCCCATTGTGTGTGTGGGGGGGGGGGGGGCTCTAGATAATTGTAATTGTCTGTCTATGATAATATCAAGGTAATACTATTCTGGTGTGATAATACATGTATACAGGAATACAAAGTTTTCCAACCTTAAATTTTCTCAATTATCAATTTAATTTAACTTTTTTCTGTATGTTAAAGGACCAAACAATTAAAGTTAACAAAGTTCCTTCAACATATGAACATGATGTTTCAATCTCGAGTGTAACTTTATTCCCGGTAAAAATCCAGTATGGTACAGAATTAAAAACCCTGTTAACGAACGAGTATTTCAAATGTACCGAAAACAACATGGGCGCCGCAACTGCGCGATACAGGGTAAATTTCGATCGTCAACTGTCGGATATTGGTCAGAGAGAAATGATTGTGACCATCAGACCTTTGTCTAAACGTCCAAAAGGACCGTTTGGTCCGACGATGATTCGCGATGTCTGTCAAGTTACATCAAATCCCATCATGCATAAAGAAGAATGATCCATACAAACTTCAATGTGACTTTTGATCTTCAACTGTGAACTTGACCTTTGAGAAAGGAAACTGGGGTTGCTTATGAAGTACTGAGCATTTGTGCCTAATTTTTTTCAAATCCCACAATAAATGACATAGTTACACTCCAGGCTAGCTAAACAAGCTAAATTATGGCTATTTCTGACCTTACAACTCCAAGTGTGACCTTGACCTTTGACATATTGATGTGATTTTTGCGCATGACACACCGCCTCATGATGGTGAACAATTGTGCCAAGTTATATTAAAATCCCACAATAGATGACAAAGTTATTGTCCGGACAAGCTAAATTATGGCCATTTCTGACCTTACAACTCCAAGTGTGACCTTGACCTTTGACATATTGATGTGATTTTTGCGCATGACACACCGCCTCATAATGGTGAACAATTGTGCCAAGTTATATTAAAATCCCACAATAGATGACAAAGTTATTGTCCGGACAAGCTAAATTATGGCCATTTCTGACCTTACAACTCCAAGTGTGACCTTGACCTTTGACATATTGATGTGATTTTTGCGCATGACACACCGCCTCATAATGGTGAACAATTGTGCCAAGTTATATTAAAATCCCACAATAGATGACAAAGTTATTGTCCGGACAAGCTAAATTATGGCCATTTTTGACCTTTCAACTCCAAGTGTGACCTTGACCTTTGAGATATTGATGTGATTGTTGCGCATGACACACCGCCTCATGATAGTGAACAATTGTGCCAAGTTATATTAAAAGTTACAGCCTGGACAAACTTTTAAGACCGACCGACCGACAGACAAAGTGACTCCTATATAGCCCCCTCTACCTATGGTAGTGGGGTATAATTACGACAAAATTAATTAATTGATTACCCATAAAGCAAAACAATACACATTTAAACACGAAAGCAAACGTGTAGCAAAAAAGGTATGAGAAAATCCGACAGGGAAGGTAGCACTCAACCTAACAAGCCGAGCACAGAAATCAGAAACACCACGACCACAACTCTATTGTTGATAAACTACTTCCGTAATATACTGTAAAATCATTTAATTTCGTGGTTTTGGTAAAAAAAGACAATTTCGTTGGGACTTGAATTTGTGGATTTTGCATTTCATGTAATAAAACAGGGGTCAAAATTAATTTTCCTTGTGATTAAAGTTTGTGTTTGAGGTGAACCACGAAATTTAACCCCTCACGAAAATTAATGATTTTACAGTATTTACGATAACTAAATTCTTGTAACAAACCACAAAACAATACTTGTTTGAGAGTTCAAACATGTGCCTAAATTTGAGTTAACAAAGTTACAACTGACGGTCAGACATTTTGGTCCTTTAATTTAGACCTGCTTACATTTGAAGAATAAACATCAATAAAATGCCGACACATATATTTGGCAAGGTACTATATGCCTCAAAAAGCAGGCTGTCTATTTTATGTTCGAAGAATATATAGATCACACGGTATCCTGTGTCTTGGGTGATCATTGGCCCTGCTATAGGTCATGCAGGTGCAAGGGGCGTGGCAAATTTATTGCAAACTCATTTGTATTAGCCAATCGAAATTACATCATTATTAAAACAAAAGTCATTGTGGTCAGTTGAGTAAGTGGGTACAAAGAAATAATTAGATCTTCAATGAATATTCGCTTTTCTATAATACTGGATAGCATAGAGGAAGACACAAAATTAAAATATGGGTGGATAGTAAATATATTTTACTGTGAACGAAGTATCATAAAAGAAACAATGCATGTGCATTGTAATACGAAAAATAATGAAAGCTAGTGTTTTTATACATGACACTTTTTGTGAGCACTGGTAATGCGTGAGTTCACACTTCCAAATTACGTAATTTCGGCACACATGTTTTGACATATCATTGTTACGTGACATTGAAAAAATGTACCAATCGTTTTAGTCAATACTCACTCTCGAAGGATTTTTTTTCTGTAATTTACAATGATACAAGTTAAGTGTATAAAGAGTGTGAAATGATCTCGATTTTTACCCCCTGAAGTGTGTAGTTTGAACTGTGGCATTTGTAATGTATAACACATGGCTGCAGTTGAAGTCAGAAATGTCCACATCGGTATGTGGTCGTTTTGTTTCTTAAATATTAAAGGGAATTGAAACTTGGTCGCAATGACAACACATACAATGCTTAGAACATGTCCCATCATGGCCATTGCCATCACTGATCATGCATTTAATCCGATAAAAACTCGACAGGACCCATTAAAATTTACTTCAACCGAAGAGGAACAGTTCCACACATGTTCCCATATGATGTCACATGGTCTAAAAGCAAGGGAAATAACCAGGTTGGAATTTACATTTTGCGTTATCATCAACATTATCGTTCAAAACAATCGTAAATATTGCAATTATGTGGATACAAGTATGCCTTGTCTTTTAAAAGTATATATCTATGAAAATGTGTTACTATAATAAAGGTAAGATATTCTGTCCTATTTCACCTTTAAGTTCATATGATATTAGCTTAATTAGATCACACCTCATTCCGGATTGTATCCATCAAACAACTGGTATTAGCGAAGAGAAGCTAGGTTTTTGGATAGGGGAAATTCTGGCAATTAGATTATATAGCAACTAGCCAAATGGGAAACAAACTATATTTTATTTTAGACAACTGTTGGACATACTGTAAAATCATTTAACTTCAATGGGACAAAATTTTGCAGTTTTGGTAAAAAAGAACATTTCCATGGGACCTCAATTTGTGGATTTTGCATTTCAGGTAATAAATATGAGGGCCAAAATTTGTGATCCATGGGATATGATTTTTTGGTAAAAGGTGAACCACGAAATCCACAAAATATACCCCCCCCCCCCAAAATTTACAGTATCTCAAAATGTTCAAGATTATGAGTACAAACCTAGGGCTAAGAAGACTTCTTCTAATGTTGTCATAGAGATACCGTAACTGCTGACCCCTAATGAATTAGCATTATTTGTAATGGTGTCTTCAAGTGCTTTAAACAATTCTGGAAAAGAAGGGATGATACTTATTAGTCCACATTTCTAGTTATCATACACTACACGCAAGTGCAACAAGAGATGTTTGTAAAACAATAATGCCGACATGGCAGCCTAATTGTCCAAAATGGTAAAGGTCACAGTGACCTTATCTTTTGACTTACTGACCTCAATATCAAAAGTGGTCATCTACTGTCGCTGGCCAACCACCATATTAAGTTTGAAGATCCTAGGGCAAATCATTCTAGATTTATTCAACAGACACCAATTTGTTCTACCGACAGACCGACATGTGCAAAGCAATTTACCGGTTCATCAAAGATGGGGGCATAATAAATAATCCTTTACACGTACATGTAGCAGAGTTCCAAACAAGAGCAATGCCTACAATTGCTGGATACTCAATTTTCTCATTTTTGATAGTAACAAGGGCAGATTACTCAGTAAATATAGGTCACAGGGTTATCAGCATTGTCAGCATAGACTTCTATTGTGATGGTGAAAAACTATAACTAAGTTTCAAGTAGATACCTTTGATAGTCTTTGAGAAATGACTCTTACAATACATTTAACCAACACACACACAGGAGATCCCGTCACAACAATAGCGCAACTTTTTTTCTTTAAAAAGCTGAGCTTAAATGAATAGATTTTTATCTACACTATGACATGACATCATGACCATTCGTTGGTGGGGCGTACAACTATATAATTATAAAAATTGATAAGACATAAAGACATCAGCAAAACAATAAACATACCCATCAAAGTATAAAACTTATGTAATTATACAAACTCTCCAGATCATAAAATACCATGTGACACTGACCTGCAAATGTGGATACTTGTGACATGGGTAACATGATATCTAGCTCCTGACCATGTACTCGGTTGATATCTGCACCAGTGATGTACTGTGATACAAACTCTAGAACTGATTTAGTGTCGCAATCCTTCTCTATGACCATGCTGAAAAACAGTACACATGCATCAATCTAACTTACTGTAAAATCATCTAATTTCGATTGGACAAAATTTTGTGGTTTTGGTAAAAAAAAGACCATTTCGATGCAAAGTTAATTCGTGGATTTCGCATTTCAGGTACCGGTAATTAATACAAGGGTCAAAATTATTGTTCGATGGGATTTGATTTTGTGGTTGAAGGTGAACTTTGAAATCCACGAAATTTAATCCCCCACAAAAATAAATTATTGTACAGTATTTTAGTTAAGCCTTGGTCTCACTAAGCATTTTTGCTGTGATGTACTGTGACACAAACATCAATCCATCTCTACAACCATGTTGATAACATTACACAAGAACAATCTTATTTAATGCCTTGGTCTCACTGATATTATTTTGCCTCGGCGACGTACTCCCAATTTAATAAATGGGCTTCAGAAGGCATCTGGAACAATGTCCTCGCGGTGTAGGAGAAGCTTCTGGATAATCATTAGAAAATTTGTGGTATCCTTGCTCCCGATGCCTCCCCTAACTAATTCATTTAAATAATGAGGCTAAAATGTGCTCATTGATACCTTGGCGTAAGTACACAATCTTCATAAAAGTAAGATCTGAAGACAATGTAACCAAAGATACGTTTGTTAATGTATTGGGAAACTAGAGGACCAAGATGGCCTGGTGAGTGAAGAAAACTTCACAATCTTGACCAAGGAAGTATGTTAAGAACTAGAAGTATAAACCACATGATATATAAATAGCTTGAGGAATTTGACCTGACCCTGACCTTTATGCATGAATATATTACAAGATTCTTGCTTTGAATATATCACTTTCCGCAACCAAATCGTGCAATACCGGTATTTGAATTTGTTTATGTATTACTGTTACATCTCGAGCATTTTAATGATACTCCCTGAGTATGAAAACAAACAACCTAGGTTATAAATACAGACAATATATCAACTGTTAAATTATATTTGTCAAAAGGTTGGGTTCATGTCAAATTCGCCAAGCTATATCAGTCAGTCATTTTTTTTTAGTTTTTAAAATTATGTAACACACGACAGTTTGAGAGTACTTACTTTAAATGGTAACCAATACCAAATTTATTCTTCAAGAATAGAGAGGAACCACAACATCTCAATGAGCCTTGGTTGATGATTGCTTTTCTATCTGAAATCATTTTATATACATATCACTTAATTGTTGCATATTTAAATCCTAAAACAAAATATGTTTGTAAAACATGTATTACCTCAGATGAAAGTTAAAATAAGTCTCACGGTTATTTACCCAAATGTTACCCATACAGCTTTGTCTTGAGCACTGGCAAAAGAAAAACAAGACTATGTTCAATAGACGCTTATGTCCCTATGGAAGCCATGCCCATAAAAAGCTAAGTCAATCAGGGGGCCATTATTCAGTTAAAATGTTTGATGAGTGATACATGGCTTTGACACTATCAGGGGCTTGTGATGGTAAATGAACATGCCAAGGGGCATAACTGTTTGAATAATCAGTGAACTGGAACATGCCGACTATATGCGCATTTTCACTTGGTAATGAAGCTATCCATGAAGTTTTGCTAAAATCTGAGCAGTGGTTTTTGAGAAATATTAGAATTTGGCCTTTCTATAAGTCTAAGTCTAAAATTAGGGCAAAGTGAAGGTCAAAATGGAGTCAGGTGATACATGCGTATGGAGAGTGGTCATAGACAACATCCATGCAATTATGAAAGCTTTGTAGCAAGCCATATTAATGCTAGAAGAAATGGTCAATTTGGGTTAACCAGGCTGGATGGATTAATGGACGGATGGGCGGACAGGCGAATCACTATATGCCTCCCGATCTATTGATACGGGGGCATAAAAAAGAGTCAAAGGAACAGGAGGCAAGAAAATCATTGGAATAGCAGTTCTAAAGAAGAAAATCAATGTTACATACAGTACAACTTCTGAAGAGCAACATCCTTAGAGGGATGCAAATATTGGGCATTATATATAAGCTGTTGCCATAAATAGGTTAAGTTTTATAGCAAATATCATCTTAAGACAATTTTGATAGCGATGTTCTAGAGAGGTTGTTGCTCTACAGACAGCAACTTTGAAAAGGTTGCACTATACATGATATAAAAGTAAAAAAATATAAGTTATGGCTGCCTATGAACTCGAAAATGCATGTAAAAACATGTAAACACTAACATTGAGTATTGCCCTAACCTGCTAGTATGTCGGCCTCATCCATGAAATGTGTGGTAAGTAAGATAACTCTGCCTTTCTTCTTGTCCTTCAGTACCGACCAGAGATGTCTACGTGAATACGGATCCATACCAGCTGTCGGTTCATCCAGGAATATAATCTGTAATATTATGTGTAATCAATCATTATATAGAAACACAAACATCAACAAGTCAAATATCAATGTTAAACAAGAGATGGTTGCAAAACATGCATGCCCAGGTTTTTCACTAGGATTTCATGTAGGAGGTTTTTTGTACATTTGAGGAGGCCAAGTTGCCTGAGCACTGAAGAAGGAAGGCAACTGGGGGTAAATTAATGACAGACCTGCATGCCCCCATGAAAGGCAAACACTTATTCATGTTGTCATCAAGACATTGACCTCAGTATCAATAGCGGTCATCAACTGATGCTTACCAACCTTGCTATACAGTTTGACAATCCTCAGCTCAAGCGTTCTTAAGTTAATGATCAGAAACCATTTGGTCTGTCATTTAATTCAAAGGTTACAGCAACATTGACCTTTGATCTACGGACCAAAACAATCATGTAGATCTTTGATGAACATACTGGCAGTGATAAAGATTTAAGCCCACCTAATATTGAGTAATTGATTGGAAATGATTTGGTCATCATATTAATAGAAACACAGACCAACAAAGCAAAATAACCCCTCTTTTTATGGGGGAGGGGGTATAATTACAACAGATTATACAGGGATCAAACAATCTTGCTTACATGATGGTCCAAGGGTAGGAATTTTAAACCAGATAATAATTTTGAAGCAAACAGAGAACATGAAGACAAACAACATAAGCACATCTAAGCTTCACCAGCATAGACAATAGAGTCTACAGGTATCTGTAGGTAAACCTCCCAACATTTTATTCGTAATCAACCAACCTTAGGGTCTCCAAGTATTGCTATAGCAACAGACAACTTCCTCTTCTGACCACCACTAAGGGCCGTAGAATGAACATCACTCTGATCAGCAAGTCCAACACTTTGTAAAGCTACTTCTATCTAAAATTGCAAAGTAGTACATGACTTGTAATACATGACCAGACTATATATACATTTTATCGAGGGTAATGCAATGCATATTTATATGGCTATTTAAACCTGCCACTCGTTCAACCAAAGCTAACAACAAACATAAAAATCATGTTTTTTCTCACGATAAGCCTTTGTTGAACTCGGTACGCAGCAAATAATTAAGAGCATGTAAAATCTTGCCTTTTCCAGTCTCGGTTTGTAAATGTACGGGTGCACAGGTTTTATTCTAAACACACCTTTGTTTGACTCTCTCCGCCATTTTGATACATTTTCACCAATTTAGGTGCACCACCTCAGTCAATGGGTAGCTGAATATGCTACCACTATTTGATCATTAACTTATGTTCAACAAATAACTGGTATGAAATGTTACGAAAATGTTACGAAAATGCCAGCACGTTATTCTTCTGTGATCAATCCTTCACATTCCAGCAAACAGACCGAACTAGATAAATCTATAGAGAACAGATAACCCCTGGTGGCCAGACGGAGTATATTATGACAGATCAGACTTACCTCCCTTTCCCTCTTCTGTGGATCAATCCCTCGGATTCCAGCAAACAGATGTAGATGTTCTATACAGGTGAGATCTTCAAACAGTATATTATGTTGTGGACATACACCTGTCATTCTACGTATTTCTCTCATGTCATTTGGATCAGATACATTCTACAAAAAGAATTCAAAGAAATTATACACATTATACATTTTTGTTACATAATTATATAACTCTATAGAGAACAAATTAACCCTGTAGCCAGACAGAGCACCAGCTAACAGACCTGCCAATATAACTCTACAGGGAACAAATAACCTCTGTGGCCATTCTACAGATTTCTCTCATGTCATTTGGATCAGATACATTCTACAAATAAATCATAGAAATACTTCAAATTATATATTAATGATGAAGACTCAGTGCAAAACTATGGTACATGCCTCTATAAATTGATGTAGTTACCATAGTTTTGCACAAAGACCTCAGTATTTTTTACTCAATTATTTTTATTTTCCCAAACAGTTAGTGAATTTTGTGATCAATAGTTTTTTAAGTATGAATCCATTGATGATTTTGAGTATGTGATAAATTTTATGAACAAAGGAGACATTTGTATTTACAGGTTACTCTATGTACTGCAAAATCATTTAATTTTGGTGGGACGAATTTTGTGGTTTAGGTAAAAAATACCATTTCGCTGGGACGAAACATCGTGGATTTTGCATTTCAGGTAATAAATACAAGGATCAAATTTATTGGTTGAGGTCAATCACAAACTTTAATTTCCCATGTAAATTAATGATTTTACAGTATGCAATGAAATAACATTTGCTATTATTTGTGAAAGATATTGTGTGGCAATTTTATGAATCTACCTAAAAATGCTTTCATAAGCTAAAGACCACAAATTTATAAATCTGAGGAATCAGTTTATTACTGAAAAAAGTAAGAGGAATTTCATGAAATAATAATGTAAAATAATTTAATTTCAATGGGACAAAATGTTGTGGTTTTTCTTTGTCAATAAGACCATTTTGTGGGGACTAAATATCAAGGATACATTATACACTATATCGGATACTATAGAATTAATAATATTTGAGGGGGATTAAATTTCGTGGCTGATGTCATCAAACAAATTCCATGAAATTGTATCCCCCACAAACATTATTTTTTTCCCAGTTTACTTAGTGATTTAAACTTATTTTATGGTGCAATATCCAGTGCTGTATCGTGCTCATGTAAATAATCTCTAGTAGTTGAACTTTTGTGATAAATAGGTTTTGAAACAGTGGGGGTGTATTGTAAACTGATACAGGCATATCAGTAGGTCAGTAAGGCATGATACCCCAGCAAAAGATACGGTATATCAATATCGGGGTAACTTGTACACTAGGTCACATGACCTAGGATTGCTATCAGTCACAAGTTGTAAAGATGCACTAGTAGTGCCCAACACACTTGTCACTATTTCAAGTATCATGTGCGATAAAACGTGTTATGTAACTGTTTAAACAAACATAAATACTGATTATGCATGTTGACAATACAATTATCTTCCGGTGCACAGTACTATAGTGTATAGTCCAAAGAACATATCATTTGTCATGTTTACAAACAAAACTTGACAATTAAATGCATGTACTATTTCTGTAATTGTTAGATTATGTGCAATAATACTTTGAATATGCATACAGGTAACCCTTTTACAAGTTAAACTTGAAACAAACAACCACTTGACATTGTTCAGGTTGCCATCATTTTCTCTGAAAAGATTCCTAAATTAAATAAAATAGCTGGTACCAATTTTCATTTGTTACATGTTCCATGGTTTACGGCAAGTTACTTGACAATGAAAAATTAGTACCAGCTGGGCCCCGCAGATCAATGTTGGCTGCCACACCCACAGGAGAGAAATAATCTTCCCAGGGAGACATGAGCGTAGATTTGCATAGGTATTCCAATGATCAGGGGAAGTTAAAGTGTATAAAGCTATATTCTAACAGTCAATCAATGTCAAAATTACTACTTGCATTGTTTTTAGTATGATACTAGACTACCTTAATTGCTAATTAAAACTTTAGATGGGTTCCGTGTACTTTGATTCAATCGTCTAAAAATAGACGAATCTTATAGTTTCATAGGGTGTGCTAGAACACTTTCGTATGAAAATGGACAGTTTGCAAGTCCAATAAATCAAAGAGAGAGTTTCTGTCAAAACTGAAGTGAAAAATGATCTAATGGATATGAAAGCATAATTGTTTTTCAATTTTTGAAACTTTTTAAAAAAATATCTTCCAATATAGCTCTTTACACTTTAAAATGTCAAAGGGTGCTTGAGCAGCCTAACAGCTGAAAAGAGCCCTAGAAAATTGGAAACTTAACTTTTCAGAGAAAACCATGGTAGTCTGAACATGGCACCCCTTAATAGACACACTGCTTTACTTGGTTTTTACTTGGTTTTTGTAGATCACAATGTGGTCGATAGAAAACAAAATTATTGATTATCGTCTAAACTGCAAAAGGGCCTACTGAGTAATGGATTTTCCGGTTCTAATAAAAGACGGCATACCCCATGAACCTGAACTAATATCCACTTACCAGACCCCTAATTAAGGCAGTGCCAGATGTGGGACCAGTAAGCCCTGTCAATATGTTCAATGTTGTGGTTTTTCCGGCTCCATTATGTCCCAGGATGGCTGTTATCTGGTCTTCATACATATCAACACTTAACTCTACAAGGATAATAATGAACAGAATAGAACACAACAGAAACATTCACCACTTGACATGTTCCCCCTTAACTCTTCAAGGATAATAATGAACAGAATAGAACACAATGGAAACGTTCACCACTGGACATGTTCCCCCTTAACTCTTCAAGGATAATAATGAACAGAATAGAACACTACAGAAATGTTCACTACTGGACATGTTCCCCCTTAACTCTTCAAGGATAATAATGAACAGAATAGAACACAATGGAAACGTTCACCACTTGACATGTTCCCCCCTTAACTCTTCAAGGATAATAATGTACAAAATAGAATACAACGGAAACATGACACATTTGACATGTCCCCACTTAACTGTACGACAATAATAATGTAAAGAATAGAACACAACCCATTTAATAGATTCCCCCCATGTTTATAAATCAATTCTTAAGAATTTAAAAGCTACACATATCTGTAAATGTTAACTGTAATATTGGGCAGCAAAGTTAGGCAATTTATCAATAAACAGACAAAGATTGAATTTTTGTAATTGCATCACCCCTGGTATTGATTATTTTAGATTTATGTTTTTTTTTAAATGCGATCACAATAAATGCCCATTTTTAGAAAATGCAATCTGGCTAATATTGATACACTTACTGTTCACTGCGGTTACTTTCCCCTCATTTGTGGTAAACTCTTTTGTTAATCCCATTATTCTAGAAAATGATACAGAAGCATTAAAACAGACTGCTGGGTATATAGGATGAAAGTATATTTATTATTAAAAACAAAATTTGAACTAAAAAACATGTTCATGGGACACGGGTGCCCACATTTATGGCACATATCATTTCAAATGTTAATTTAAGACATAATGAAAATTCCATCCTTTACAGTCATCTTATTGCATTGCGATTGTTAATCTGAGGTTTGAAGAATATTACCCAAGTTCAATACAAAATATTTTATTATCTACGAATATAAATGTGGAATGATGATTTCGCGATGAGTATGACTCGCAAAAAATTGAACTACCATGAGCAGTACAGGCCCCAATCTCCTGAAATATCTCAAACTGAGATAAATCTCACCTCACATTTGCTGTGTTTGAGTAATTTTCATGTGAGGATGGACTCAAAATTAGCATTATAAGCAGAAAACACTATTCTGTGATTATTACATTAAAATTTAGGGAGTTCAAACTTCAGATTTATTGGAAGTTAAGACTCTGATTTGGGCAAAAACTCAGTTAGAGATGAGATTCCTACTTGAGATGTTTCAGGATACCAGGGTCAGGATTTACAGTACCTAACAGCTATTTTGTTTTTCATGTCATCGGAAACGTTCTCCACCGTGTCATCTTGTGGGTCCTGGCTCCATGCCTTTAAACTACGAGCAGATCCGTTCTGAAAGGAATCATCTGCCCCAGTCATGGATCGTCGGCACCAATAAGATGGCATAAAGATATACCAAATAGGATGCTTCGGACCGTATTCACCTAAAATGAGATGGATTTATTTTGTTTAATTAATTTTAAATTACATATTTGTTCAGTGTTTACATACTGTAAAATCATTTAATTTCGTTGGGACGAAATTTCGTGGTTATGGTAAAAAAGACAATTTCGTTGGGACTTGAGTTCGTTGATTTTGCATTTCAGGTAATAAAACAAGGGTAAAAATCTATGTTCGTTGGTTGGGATTAAAGTTTGTGGTTTAGGTGAACCACGAAATCCACGAAATTTAATCCCCCACGAAAATTAATGATTTAACAGTATTTCAGAGAATTTGGCCAGATCCAATCCTTCAGGCATGAGTATATTACGTATGCATCAAGCAAACCGTGCAATATCTGTGCTTTACATTTGTGTTTGTATTACACCTTGAGATGTAAGACATGAATAAGAGAAATTACCATGTTTATGTACAAAGAGGATCTATCATGGGTTGTCTATTGACATTAAAGTATATTTAACAAGTTTTGGAAATTTTAAACGCAAAATACACTCGGATACAAGGAAAGTCATGTGATATAAAATGTTATGTATAAACAAGTGACCAAGCTGAATAATTGATTGATACCATGGATTCTACTATGGCATAAATCCCAATCCTGAAAATGAGTCGCAATTGGTTTTGGGTGCCATATGAACACATTCCAACACCTTAACAAAGCTTCAAACATTGTTTTATTGTTAAAATCTAGTTTAAGGAACTTCAATGACCATAACTTTGTCAATTCATTGAATATGATCACCAAATAACTTCTTTTTTGTGCATAAAAGATATCCGGCTTATTCCAGAATTGTAGGAACCATGTAATACGTACTTGGTATGACATTGTCCAGGTATATAGCCATCACAAAGTAAAGTACAGCATCCACACATAACATAATGATACAATGTAACACTGTGAATTCACCATGTATTATAGTAGAGAATGTCATTCCATCAGGGTTAGCAATATCTAGATATATAGCCTTAAATATAAATAGAACATTGTTGTTTATTACAGTGACACCCCTATTTGGTTAAGAAACGTCTTTTTTTCCAAGCAAATTAACTTCCCAACTCCGACTTTTAATACCTGTAGCCTTATTCACCAACATTGTAAGACTGAAACTCAGACTCAGAAATTGACAACATTTATAACCACTGCCATTTCTTTGCAATTAGATTTAACCATGTGAAATTTTATCTGGTTATTTGTTGTTACCCACTGAACAGGTATACCCATTTATATCAAAATCGATACATTTATAACAATATGAGAGCAAATAGAACATTCGGCAATATAAAGTCTAAGTCTGAGTTCTAGACTTATAGCATTGGTGAATAAGGCACAAGGCATCAGAACTAAGTAAGGTACACCGTATCCATTATATAATCACAAGTCAGTGAAAAGCTGCAGATTAGTACTTTTTCTGAAATTTGAAACTGGCAAACATTAACATTGCTAACTATGTCCACTTTTGAACAAGACAACTTTTAGTACACGCTTATGCCCCAGTGGAAGCCTGGTCCATAATAACTGAATCTATCAGGAGCCATAAATCTGTTGAAATGATGAATAATGTTACATGGCTTACGTAGTGTGTTTATGATGGTAAACAAGCAACTGTATGCCAAGTTTGAATGCAATGCCTTCATGGACTTAAAAAATATTTGAGTTTCAATAAATGAAGCGATGGACGAACGAATAAATGAATAAATGAATAAATGAATAAATGAATGAATGAACAAATGAATAAATTAATGAATGAATGAATGAGTGAACAAATGAATAGATGAATGAATGAATGTATGAACAAATGAATGAAAGAATGAACAGACGGACAATCACTATATGCTCCACGTCAGTAGATGCCGGGGCAAAAACATAAGTTGCAGTTAATCACAGCACAAAAAATGTATGATTGCAGTAATTAGTGTATGAAAGTATATATACCTGATCTATAGCAAGTGCTAGAGCTACCGGAGAGAAAAGACATAGTAACCATCTCCCCCATACTGGTATAGTATACTCCACGCCTGATGCTGAATATGTCCTTGTTAAACTCACCGCAAGGTATAACAAGCTGATCATCATAGACGACAAACTAGCAATACCACCGGCAACCTAGAGGTAGAAAAACAGAAAAATAAAAAAAAACACATAATCAACATTATATAAAAAAAATTTATGAACACAGGGAAAGTTCCTCAAACAAAAATAGTACTGACTACGTACGGGTTCCTACGTTTTTGCACGTAGACAACACATACTTCCACATAGTCAAGTTGTGACCGTCGCTTAACTGACCAACCACCAGCCTGACCAACCTCACAACATTTTACCATTCAAGTTTTACAGATTTTACGTATATCTCACCTATGGATATTGTCGACTTCTTGGACTTTGAGACTCATACTGGAGGTGGAGTTTAGAAGATCCTGTAGTTATAGCTATGAGAAGTTGACACAATCCTGACTTTTATGCATGAATATATTACTCTTGCATTGAATATAGTCGATTCTGTGAGTAAATTGTGCAACATCCGTTCTTAAGATTTGAGTTGGCATTATACCTCGAGCATTTCGTGATACTCTCTGCTTAGAAAACATACAACCTGGATTATGAATATTGGACAACATATGAATATCAGCTGTTAATTAGGCTTATAGAAGGTGGAGAGTCAAGTCAAACTTTCCAAGCTATTCTTGTGACAATCTGTGACACTGTAACTTACCTGTGCTTGTTTGAAGAATGGTGTAATGGAGAAAGCCACCCCAATGATTGTAATACCATACAGAACTAACATCACAAAGAATAGGAACATGTTACTGTTGGCGAAGAAACTTGACACATGGGCTATCACCACGACAACGCCCGTCACCATGACAATGATTACCGTGTAGACAAACCCCCATGATAACCTGCAAGAAATAATGAAAAAAAATTTAAACAAGGAAGTTCAACACCAAATGGGAACAGATAAATTTCAAAAGCGTGTTAAATCATAAAATGGACATACCCGGTATATATATTGACATCTATGTCATCTTTTGGCCCATGCAATCCCCTTAAATCTGCCCATGCTACAATGAGAAGGTCGTAAGTACAAAATCATTATATTGAGAAAACAAGAAAAAGCTGTCTGCAATTTACTCTTTACTTATGGTAAAACAAGCTTTTATAGCTTCATTTTGGTCAACATGACAAGTTCCGATTTTCATCAAAATAGGCTCATTAGAAGCGCCTGGTACTGAAGATTTCAAATATGTATGAGTCTTATAAGGTCGTAAGTAGTAGTAACAACTTTCTCCTTCTAAGCCATTGTTATGTCTAGGCAAAACATGATGTAAAAGTACATGAATTCAAACGTAAAAGTATGTTGTCTGTAAACGGTAACAAAAGTCATTTTTGAAAATATTTTAATGGGAGAAATATTGTTAAATAAACTTAAAGGTTGTTTTACAACACAAACATAAATTCTCTTGTGCATCAATGACAACTTTATATTATACACATCAGGTACATACTGGTAGTCATAATAGTAACTTTTTAATTGGAGAAATATCGTTAAATAACGTGAAGCATTTTCACATCATCGAGTATGATATATTATACCCACATAAAGTCCCAATTTATTCGTCAAGCATTGTATGCATGCAATTTTAACGTTCTATTTTATGATGCGTAACGAATGTATCAATCACTCAAAGGTATAGAATTAAAGTTTGGATCAACATAACACATGCACCATTAATATATTTTGAGGGATTGGTGCAAAACTATTGTAACTAAATCAATTTATAGAGGCATGTACAGTCCTTTCAATGTCAAATGAGAACAGTTTGTAAACATTAGCTTGTCTGTCAGATAAACTATGTTTATCTACGTGTAACTGGGTATACCTGAGTTAACGGTAATCCCTGCTATTCTTTCGAATAGGATGATTCCTCGAAAGTCCTCAAAAATTTTGCTCCTCTTTAAGGCGAAACCGCAGTATTAGATACCTGCATATTAGTAGCATTTAAGTTTATACAAAGTCACATAGTGCAAATTAATTGTAAGTTTGACACTTCCATATTCATCACATTAATTTTTCAAATATAATACTGTAAAATCATTAATATATGAGAGGGGGATATAATTTTGTTGATTTAGTGGATGATCTTAACCACAAAATTCAATCCCCACAAATATTAATAATGTCTACAGTCTATGACTTAGTGGTACGGGATAAGTCATCCTTTAAATGAAATTATGTCCCCACATAATAGTCCTTTTCACCAATACCACGAAATTAAGTCCCATTGAAATTAAATGATTTTACAGAAGTAAAATAATATATAATATTACCTATTTTTATAAAGTAATATGATATTGTAGGTCAATTATAAATTATAATACATGCATCAATGATACTATGATGCTGTTCTTTAGTAGCATAACCCTGTATTTAACACTTGCATAATTATAGTCATATGACATAAAATAAATGTTTTTTATATACAGTAAAATATAATATCAACTATGACAGCAAAGTGTAAGTGTAGCTACACAATCAAAGCAGATAATCTTTTAAATTTCTTTATTAGACCGACGTTTCGACTTTTTATAAAAGCCTTCTTCAGAGTGTAATATATAGGGTAAATTTTTGTTACGTTATATGATGATGTAGGTCAATATGAATGCACAAATGGTTAATTGCTTTTATTTATCCTTGTGTTCGGATATTCCATACGGGCGAGGCACCCAGAAGAGTTTAGTCATTTTAGGTTTCGGGGGATAATGCAGATAAGGAGGTGTACTCGTTCAAGAGACACCACTGGTTCTTTTACATGCCAGGTGTATAGCACCCATACATGGGACCTCAGTTAAAAATCTCATCAGAAAGACAATTAGTAATTTAAGATGGGTCAGCCAGGATTCAAACCCACAACCCCGAGATCAGTAGTCTCGTGCTCTACCGAATGAGCTAAGCGTGCTGACAGCTAAATGCACAAATGGTACTGTTACTGCTCTTTATAGCAGCGTTACCCTGTATTTAACACTTACACAATTGTTTCTTTGTTTAATCCAGGTTTTTAACCCACATGAACAACCCGATGAGAGGTTGTTCATTTTACTTACTAACCCGCACATGTGCACAAGTTGTTCATTTCAACTTACTAACCATACATCCTCCCTGCTGGATGTCTATTTAAAAGCCTTTATGCTCATCCAAAATATGAGAGCCTGTATCAAATTCGCATCGATCTTTTTATCCCACATCATGGCATGTGCATTGTTGTTCACAACTGTGTTAGTCAGTTATTGACCTCGTATTTCGGTATTCCTTAATATAAACAACTCGCGCAAGTAAAAACTTAAACACGTTTTCACGTGCGCGAGTTGTTCATATTAAGGAATACCGAAATACGAGGTCAATAACCATTACTTACATTTACATAACAGTAATGTTTATATATACATGTATAGTTCAATTTTTAACCCTGAGCCATGACCTTTTCTAAAGACGAGTCTATTTGGGCGAGTAACCCGTGATTTTTTTATTTCAATAGTCATGGTTTAAAGATATGATACTTACTAATATGTGTAATTTATCAATTGGCAATTAAGCGCAGTTAGTCAATGCCGCAACAAGCTTTATCGGCGAATTTATTAAACTTTAAAAGTGCAGCCACGGCTTAATGCTCGAAATCAAACTATAATAGCAAAATGTAGAGCAAGTTTTTGAAAACTTATATAATAAAGTAAGTCATTGTAATAAATATGTTGTTACATAAGTCAGGTTTTTATCTAGAGTTATATCGTTACTGTTATTTGACAAGTTAAATAGTTAGGGCAAGTTTATGTAAACTTATATAATAAAGTAAGTCAATGTAATAAATATATTTATACATGTAGTTTTCTCTACTTCTTTGTCCAATCAAAAGCCGAGGATTTTCAAATTTTGGGACCAGTTATTCATCTATTTTTGCAATGGGCTAGTAATCTAGTCTCTTTTATTCCTTTTTCAACAATATATCACCTATTAATTATGTCATAAAACAATGCTAACTATCTAGTAAATCTGTTTATGAGGACAATTTTACTGATTCCAAATATGGAAAACTAGACCCGCAATCATACAAGAAATTTTGTGCAATTTCACCATCATTATTCCATAAATGGGCATGCTATTGCTTGCTTGCATACAAAGGGTCACTAAAAGTGGGAGGGTAAACTATCAGCCGGTTATAGATCACATATTAGAATTATAAACATTAGCATTAGCAGTACACATGTAGTCAGCGGCAACAAAATAGGAAATGGTTGGTGCTCAACACTGTTGACTGACTTGAAATGCAAGTGGTGGTTCAATTATTATTATAAAACAAGCACTAAAACAAGGTAGTAAGGATTTCATAGAGGAAATGAATACAAATATGTAAGTCTATACTCAATTCAAGAATGAAAATTAAAAAATGTAAAAATTGTCATTTTTCTTATATCCATTCGGTCCAGAGAAAACTTGATCAGTCCAGTAATTTTTCCAAGATTTCCGGACCGAATGTCCAGTGATGTCAAACCACTTTTCGGAATGTCTGCTAAAAGATTTCATTAATGAGATGGTATTAATGGGCAGTTTGTCAGTGTATAAATGAATATGAAATAAACAACTCTCTTGTTAACACATATTCTAGATGACTAAGTATCAAACTTGGCCTAAACTTGACCACAGACGAACCAATATCTTACTTGGCCTTGTTTGAAATCAGACACAAACTTGGCCTTGATACCAGTATCGAACTGGGCCTATATTACCCAAGATGATCCAGCATCTAACTCGGCTAATATGACTTAATCCATGATGGCCCATTTTCAAATGTTGTCTACATTTTACCCCTGATGGCCTAGCCACCAACTTTGTAACAGATTTGGAAAGATAAACATTTGCCACCAAGTTTCATTATGATACAGGGAAAACTGTGACACACATGTACAGCAAGAGTATCAACAGACACATTGATGGTGCTGGTTGGACAATAACATAGATCAGGTATGTCAAACTACTGATCAGAAGGCGGAGTTTACTCACTAAAAAGGCGGAGTTCACTCTCCAGAAGGCGGAGTTTACTCACCAGAAGGCTGAGTTTATTCACCAAAAGGTGGAGTTTACTCTCCAGAAGGCAGAGTTAATTCATCAGACGGCAGAGTTTATTCACCAGAAGGCAGAGTTTACTCACCATAAGGCAGTGTACCCACCATAAGGCGGAGTTAACTCACAATAAGGCAGAGTTTACTCACATGAAGGCGGAGTTTACTCACCAGAAGGCGGAGTCACTGAGTCCCATCATCTTCATACTTTCTTTGATCTTCTTCTCTTTCTCAGCAACCAGGTTCACAGTTAGGAAGTTTATAAACGGTGAATAGGCTATGATGAAGTAAATAGACGACATTATTTGTATGTAGCTTGTATCTGGTATATACCCAGGCTTGGGCATCATCTGTACGTTCACAGGTGCCAGTGGTCGGTTAGTTGTTCCATTTAAAACAAACTTCAACAAAGCCGAATCAATGGCATATTGAAGAATAGCAAATCCAGTGTGAAGGTAGGAATTTACCGCACATTTACTGCGATCAAGCCCATCTCCATCTCTGCAATTACCTTGATCTTGATATAAATCATCGGCAGCAGAACTAGCTATCTCTGAATAGGGAAACCTCAAAGCATAGCTAAGGTTTTTATTGGTATTAGTACTGTTTTTATAGTTTAGAATAACTCCAGCTAGAATGTCGGAATGTGCTGTTGTGTAGGCTTTAACTGTGTCTTCTTCAGTTGCAAAATAATCAACGCTGAAATGTTGCTCCGGATATAGATTGTTTAATTTCTGCAAGACGTCTTCCATCACTGCCCTAGAGAAGGAGGAATTGGGTGTCACGAGCAAGCTTCCACTTAGAGATGAGAAATTAGTTGAATGTAGCGAGTAACTTTTGAAGTGTTGTATCCCAGGAAAGGTTTCAGGTTTTACCAAATTCTTGATCATCGCTAAAATAGCTATGAAGTAAATCGGCATAAGCAGCTCCTGAAATAGCAATCAAAGTTAGTTCAATATTTATTTAGTATGCCTTGATAGCTTAATAGTTAGTGCGCTTGGCATCTAATCTGGCAACCCAAGTTCAAATCCAGGTGGAGGCACTCAAATATATCCTACCATATTTCAGCAGAAAGCTGACTGGCAAATAATGGCTATGCTCTGCATAGTAAATATTTTATCAGTCCTTGATCTCATTCGCAGATCTTAACTGATTTTCTCTTTTCAGTAATAGTGACCTTGACCCTATTCATCCAACCGGTTTTGATAAAGCAAGTTTCATTACAAAATCTCATTCCTTACTTAAGTTTTTATAAGGACAGACAGACAGACGGCCGGGCAGGCTCATTCCTATATACCCCTAAACTTAGTTTTGTGGGGAAATACTGAAGATAATGAATGAGCATATTAAGTAGTTCAATCAATTCTGAATAAGCATAAAAATAGTTTAAGCACGACTAAAATCATTTAAAATAATTTACAGTCATGCAGAAGGTAAAAACAACACTTATAGGTAATTTATTCTAAGAATAATTTAATGTGGTATTGCATTATTCAATACTTCCTTTTCTGCATAAGCTAAATTAAAACCAGTCAACTATAGCTATTTAATGAATTAAGCTGTTGAAATTGACAAAACCATGATGTTAAGTGAGGCATTTAAAATGTAAAATATGAAATTAATTGAATGTTTAAAACGTATTTAAAATTTATAACTTAAACATGCAAGTTTAAGCATGATCTTTTCCATTTAAAAAAAAAGAAGAAATATTTTTTACCTGAAAAGTTTGTTTTTTATTCCGTCTTTTCAACAGCACATTTTTCCAGACCAAAGCCTTAAATTGGCTGAAAAATATAGATCCAGCCATGATTTACCTCCGCACGAGAGTATGATGTACCGCTAGTTTATTCGTAGTTGATACACATCAAGCTGGAAAGATAATAAAGCATCCGTTTACATAAGCAGACACAGTAACCTTACATAACCATCCTCTTAAAAATAAGGCAGGGGTTGACACTAACTATTTTTTGTCACTGGTCCGACACTGTAAAGAAGCATGAAATTCGAAAAGAAAACAGTAACTGGGTCTGCATGATTTTCACTGGTCCTTCCAAGATTTTCACTGACCCAGGGCTAGGGGACCAGTGGTAGTGTCGAGCCCTGAAAGGTTAAGTTAAATCATTATTCAACCTCAATATTAAGAATAACACTTTTCTATATAAACTTTTTTTAATACTTCGCCCAGAGGGCTTTTAAAAAACAAGAGGGCCATGATGGCCCAATATCGCTCACCTGATTATGAATAAAGCCCTACTCAGTTTTCACCCAAGGGAATAATTTGACCAATCTCGGTAGAAAACCACTAGATGATGCTACATACCAAATATCAAAGCTCTATGCGGTGTAGTTTAAGACAAGAAGATTTTTATATGTTTTCCCAATATAAGTCTATGTAAAACGCTGAATCCCGGGCGGGGCCAATTTTGACCCCAGGGGCATAATTTGAGCTATCTTGGTAGGGGACCATTAGCTCATGCTGCATACCAAACATCAAAGCTCTAGGCATTATAGTTTTAGACAAGAAGATTTTTATATGTTTTCCCTATAAAAGTCTAGGTAAAACAGTGACCCGGGGCGGTGCCAATTTTGACCCCAGGGGCATAATTTGGGCAATCTACGTAGGGGACCACTAGATGATGCTACATACCATATACAAAAGCTCTAGGCATTGTAGTTTTAAACAAGAAGAGTTTTATATGTTTTCCCTATATAAGTCTATGTAAAACTGGTGACCCCAAGGGGGGGCCAAATTTCATCCCAGGGCCATAATTTGAGCAATTACTAAATCCCCCAATGCCACATACAATTTGGCAAAATTTCATCAAAATTGGTTTGAGATTAAAATGTTGTTTGAAAGTGTGGACGGAGGGACGTACAGACGGACGATGGACAGTGAGTGATCACAATAGCTCACCTTTAGCACTTTGTGCTCAGGTGAGCTAAAAATGTACACCAATCTAAACGGGCAATATGTGACACAACTTTCAAGTGTAATTTTTCTCTATTTTGAGCAAGAGGCTGATAAGGACACGGTTTGTTTGTAATTTTCACAGATAAAATTGCACTTTAAAATGTTGAAATGTACATATTATACAAGCTATCTTGGCTTTTAAGCAGTAAAATACACCATTGCCATAAATAGGCGCCATATCCGCTACAATCGTCTTTCGTAGTACAATGTTGTAAATCAAGCCTTAATTGACAAAACACCTTTAACAGTGAGAATGTTGTATGTGATGCATGTCCAATTTTTTATCTCAGTCAGTACTAACATGTGAAGATTTATGACATTTCAACTTGATGTGTGGGCTCAATTATTGAACTAGAAATTGTGCACTTTAAGTTGACATGTAGAGGCAGATTACCTAACTTGGTAAATGTGTGTCAAGTACATGCTATCTTTAGAACTATTGTAATTTGTAAACTTATAACCACCTCCTGGTTAGCAGCTATAGTCCAGTTCGGATATTTTGACAGTGATGTCATCATTTATGAATACCCCAAAATATGAAAACAAGTGCGTAAACAGGTAGAGTTTAGTTTGGTATTGAACTGTTGGTATTGTTTAATAACGAGCATTGAGCCGCGACTGCACTTTTAAAGTTTAATCCATTGGCGGATAAATGTTGGTGCGGGATTGACTATTCAGATATGTATTACAAATAAGTGAAATGAACTTGTGCGTATTTGTAAGTACCATACATTTAAATCATGTCTATTGCAATTAATAAATCCTGTGTTACCTGCCCACATGGATTGTCTGAAAGGTCATCGCTCAGGGTTCAAAATTGAACTATATAAGCATTTATAGTTGGTTGTACACTGTAATAGTGGATTGTTCCACTGCATTACTGTATTATTACCCAAACTGGACTGTAGCTGGTATAATGCCAATATTAGAGTCGATCATAATTACAGAACAGAATGTGTATTGAAGACAATTACTAAAAATAAAGCATACATGAATAGGCTGATTACCTTACTGCTTAGTCTTACATAATACATAAATACAAACAAAGAAAGTGCCTTTAAAAAAAATCAGCCAGCCCGCTTAGCTCAGTCGGTTGAGCGTGAGACTAGTAGTCACTACTGATCTCGGGGTTGTGGGTTCAAATCCCGGGCAGGCCATCTAAAATTGCTAATAGTCTTTCGGATGAGGTCCAATGTATGGGTGCTATACACCAGGCATGTAAAAGAACCAGGGATGCTTCTGGAATTGGGGCATCTTCTGTATCATGCACAAAACCCCCGCCCCCCCTAAAAAAACCTGAAAGTACTAAACTTCTTCTGGGGGCCTCGCCCATGTGGATTATCCTGTGGGGAGGATAAATAAGACCATTAAATAGAAATAGACTTTCAAAAGTTCAAATAATTATACACCTGATATTTCACGATTGTTTATTAGTGAAAAATGGTCAGCTGAGTCCAAGGCCTTGGTGACAACTCTTTATAACTTTATCCGAAATGTGGAAAATAAACCATATATCATCTAATTGACAGTTTGACACTTCATAAATAAATGACAAAATTCACTTTTAAATATCAATTATGAGTTAAAGCAGGGTTATGATAATGTGATCATTTTAAGTATGTGTTTAATTGTTTAACTAATTCAAATTTACCAGTTCCTAATTGTTCCTAATATAGTCCAGCAATAATGTCTTCAAAAATCGGCTAATCATTAATTTTTGGAGAAAGTTACCAAACTTGGTATATACATTGGGCAAACATATTGGAACATTTTTTTCATGAGACCCATCTCGTATCTGCCAATTGGTTGCCATGGCAACCATTTTTAAAGATGGCCGCCAGAAACGAAAAAATCGGTGTATATCTTATATAACGCATGATAACAACGTTATTATGAGTGATTGTAAAGTATTTTCATTAGAAATAACTTAACTAACATCTAACTTATACCTTTAACCGAAAAATCGTTTTGAAATATCCAAAATGGCCGACAAAATGGCCGCCAAATTTGAAATATGTTATATAATAGTCTTTAGGTATACAGATACTATATTTTTAACATTTATACTGATAATTCTAGAAAAATCTGGTTAAATGTACTCCAGTTTAACTATAAATTAGTGGATAAGGCAGTGGATAAGGCAGATATTTTATTCTAGGGACGTAAATTTCAATATAGATAAGCCTCGATCTGAGAAAAGGGCCCTTAATGGCATGACATGAAATTGAGAAAATTGAGTTTTTAAGTTACGTCACCATTTTCAACGAATTTCAGAACAGGGCACAAAATGCATATAAATGTTTTATGTTATATCCTTCCACATAAGTGTTGCCTTGTAACATACTCAATGTGGAGTTCTATACTAACACTTGAGACCTATATTTTTTTGGGTAAAATATGAGAAACTACAAACAAAAGTGAGGATTTTTGGAATTGGCAGACCATAATGCCATTTATAGTAGTATTTTATTGAAAACCCCTGCAATATAAGTGTAGTATCTTATGGTATTACACATCAAACGAAATTATCGGTTATTGGTCAAGATACGATATTTTGGGGTAAAATACTACAAAATGAAATCAAAAATGATGATTTTTGGAATCAGTTTACTGTAATGTCATTTATTATGGTATTTGATTATAAATCAATAGGATGGACACATTTTGTCTTCGTGCTTATGATATTGCTAATCTGGTGCCTAAATGTTATGTATTTTAAGACATTTTTGGGGCAAACACATTGGAAATATAAACAAAAGTGAGGATTTGAGGAATCGATTGGCCACGATGGCATTTAAAATCGTATTATTTATAAAACAACTGTAATTCGTTTGTAGTAACTTAAAGTTTAGTATATCAAATAATATATTATCATTTATGATTACTGAATGATATTTTAGGGTAAAATCGTACAAAATATAAACTAAAATGGTGATTTTTGAAATAGGGTTACTACAATGGCACCAATCGCATTATTTAGTTATAAATCAATAAGATAGACATATGCAGTTTTTCCTATTAAGATATTAATAATCTAGTTTCAAAATGACTGGCTTCTTGTGATATATTTGGGGTGAAACAGTTAAGAATATAAAATTAATAAAAGTGAAGATTTTTGGAATCTAATGATCACAATGTCATAACGCCACAAACTGTGCTATTTTATAATTAATCACGACGATAAGCACATGTTGTCTTTTCGCATATTAAGAAATTAATAATCTGTTCTAAAAGTTGTTCATATGTTATGTTATCTTTTTTTGGTAAAACATTACTAACTATACAGTAATTAAGTATTTTGGGAATCAGAAGACCACATAATTATTAAGCATCGTATTCGTTAATAACTGCATTTGATTGGTAGTAACAATTTGCTTAATACACTATACATCAAAACATTTATGTATGAAATAACTTGTGTAAAATGCAATTCTTTGGAGTAAAACACAAAAAATGTAAAGGAAACAACCCACTCCAAGCAATTATGTATCAGGCAATGATGTGTACCACAAAGAGCCGTCATCTACCAAAAGCATTGTTAAGACAGGAAAAAACACAACGTGTCGTCAAGAAAGGAATTTCTGAGGACGAATTGCTGTGCCCGACCAAACTATGTATCTTTATTGTCAGGATAAAATGTTCAGTGAGACCTAGGCATAATGAGGAATACCACACAGGCATGGAATCTCTGCATATTGTATTTTGAGTAGATCATATTGTTTGATATGGCGTTGCCTGGTCATATTTTCAAATACTAGTACCTGGTGTGGCCTGGACATTTTCGAAATTATACAGGGCTTCAAGTCTGCTAATCAAATGAGGCTAACACTACAAGTGTGCCCCATTTCCTTGATTACTGTTACAAAATGTGTCATGTGTTACTCTCTTAGGTCACCATCTCATATATTTTTGTTAACGTTGTACTGTTTGAAATATTCGAAAAAAGAAACGCTGTAGTTCCACAACAAGAAACTTTGAAATTCCATGAAAAATTGAAAATCATGTTTTCATGTCGGCCAAACAATCTGGCACAAAATACGCTATATATTCTCCAGACAAACATTTACAGCAATTGCCATCATAATATCTCATTCAAAATCATTTGATAGTAAACTGATACTCGTTTAAAGTAATTGTGACGTTGACCCCTAATGCTGCACTTAGATTATGAGCCGTAATCCAGGAAAACCTGCTGACTTGACATCATGTAATTACTGTTTTGAAAAGGCTCTAAAATAAGTGAAAAAATGTATATATATGTTGATTCTACTTTAAGTAATTTATCCATATAGTACTATATCTTAGCTTTAAATTTCCTCATAAATTATGTTGAAACTATATACTTTGTTGCCATAGTTACCAAATTCGGAAAAATACTTCAATTAAGAAAAACTAAGAGTAAGCTGTTTAAAACAACAGTAGCCTTTCTCTAAATGCAACACGTTTCTATTATGATATATATTTTAAAAATCAGGACATAATTCTAAAATGTGACACTATTTTGAACATTTTATGTCAAGAATTAATCATGTGGTGTAATTATGAAATACTTTTTACAGTCAAATGACGTTCAAATGACGTTCGCTACGTCAGGCAAAAAAATTCGGAATATTGACTTTACAAAAACAGCTGTAACTTCCTCAAAACTCAAGATATTTACACAATTTCTTTTTAATCATGCTTCATTGGCATTAGTCTTTATAACTATGAAACATCACAAAAAATGTTTCTTGTCAAAAAAGCAGGTTTTCCTGGAGACTGGCTGATATATATATCATAGTAAACTCAGAATTTTGTCTGTTTACAAAATCTAGATCCGGTCATAGCTTAAACAGTTTTGAAGCTAAATTAATGAAACTTGGTATGTGGATACAGATTAATAAGCAGATTATTCATGTAAATTTGTGTTTTATTCAGACCACAATTGATGTTGCCATGGTAACAAAAATATAGAAAACCAAACAGGGTGCTTATGTAATGCTTGTAATTTGTAATTTATTGTTAATATTAAGCAGAAACTGGCTTTTTATTTTATCAACGTCGACCTTGACCCCATTTACACATATTTTGATGAAAAGTATCTTCGCGGAAGCTATATATTGACCACGTTTCATTCATATATGTCATTCCAGACTAAATATTGTCAGCGGAAACCGATTTTCTATTTTTAGTTACAGTGACCTTGACCCCAAATGTCCCATTTTTTATCCCAAGGTATATCATCATACAAGCAACGCATATAGCAAGTTTCATCCAAATATCTCATTCTTAACGGAAGTTATTGAGCAAAAACCGATTTTCTATTTTTAGTAACAGTGACCTAGATATTGACCCCCTCCATCCAACTTTTTATTTTTAGTGGCGTATTGAGTCAAGCTACTTATACACCAAGTTTCATCACGATATGTAATTCTAAACTGAAGGTATTGGGCGAAAACTGCCATTTGATCATTTTGGCGGCCATTTTGAAAACCGTTGCTATGGCAACCAAAGAAAATATTTTAAGTGGGTCTCATGAAAAAAATGTTTCAAATAGACCAAGGAACAGTTGTACCAAATTTGGTAACTTTCTCCAAAAATTAATGTTTATTGGACATTATTGCTGGACTAATATATAACAGCTGCAACCCATCTTACAGAAGTGAAGTTATAGTTAGTCTATAGCCTTGAGCAACATATAATGACTACATGCAGTTGAAGATTGCAGACAGCAGACAGCAACAATATTTTAATCAATACAAGCAAACTGAACTTTAAATCAACACACCTTAACTGCCAGCATAATCCATACTTAGTCTACCGATTGAATGAACACCAAAATTATGAAATTTTCTTGTAAAAGAGAGACTACGCCAATTTAATTTTTATTTTATTTAATATCTACAAATGTAATGACATTTACTAAAATACAGAATCTTGAAGCTGAGTATCCACATAGCTGCACAAGAAAAGTATTGATGCAAAGCTTCCAAGGTGCAGACCAAAGTGTAACTAACAATGTGGTACTGGGATGGGATTCAATTTCAATATTGATCTTATTTAATTGGAGAATAAGGATAGAAAATCATATTGCCTGTTACTTATCAAGACTTCGAGTGTTTAATAGGCAGTGTGTAGAATCACGTGATCGAATGAACAAAGTTCGTACTCAAAACATTTGCGATTTCATCTGCTAACTTATTTTTTTTCTTGATTATAATGATCATGCGTTTAATATATATAATTATATTATATAGCCTAAAGTACATCTCATTTTAATATGTAAGAATACCCGGCAAGTTCCGATTTCGCTCTGTCTTTAGCTGTTTTTAATTGATGCTCGACCAAATGCAGTTTTCAACCGAGTGTAATAATTTGGTCAAGCATCAGTTAATAACAGCAGTAGATAGAGCAAAATTGATAATTGTCTAGTGTTGCTACATAAATGAGATGTACTTTAGGCTTTATAATATATTCATATAAAGTGCATGATCGTTTTAATCAAGAAAATACCATTAGCGGACGAAATCACAAATGTTTTGAGTGCGAACGTTATTCATTTTAAATCATTTGATCATGTGATTCCACATTGATAGGGTGTAATCAGTGAGTGATTGGTTGTTCTTATCCTTAAGTAAAGTAAGATCAATGTTGAATACCACCACTGGTATTTAAAGCTTAGGTCCCGCTGAGCATTATTTGCCTGGGCGACGTACTGCCGAATTTGATCAATTAACTTCGGGAGGCATTGGAAACAGGAATTTCAACAATTTTCTAATGACTTTCCCGAGACCATGAGGACCCTTTTCCCGATGCCTTCCATCGCCCATTTCTAAATCGGGAATACTTGATAACCGGAACTTTGTGCAAGGTGGTTTTTCCCTTAATTTACATGTAAGTACTAACAAATCTGGCCTAGTTAGACTATTTTGTATTCATATGCAAACACAACTGACCCCAACTATATTGTCCAGATATGAATATTCAAATGACACAAGGATTATAACAGTAAAAATCTATTTGTATAGATCGCCGACGATAAGTCTAGCTTTGTAAATAAACAAACAATCTGTTTTATCAACACACCACGGTCGACTGGATGCTTGTTTTCGGTGTAGATTGAAAGGGTGTAGAATTAAAAGTAATTAAACTCAAGATTGAACAAAAATGGACATCGGAAATGCATATAATTTCCATTTTCATTTATAAACAAAGGCTAGAGTTATCATCAGCGGACTATACCTACGGACAAGTGGAGATCTGGAGTAGGTCTATACATCGCTGACAAAACAATGCTCAGTGGGACCAAGGCATAAACTGCCTTTCCCCTGGTGTTAGTTATCTTATCTTGTTCCAGTTCACACCATTAGGTGCTAAATGATACAACTATCATCTATAGTAGCTGTTATCATCCAAGGTTTAAGGTATATGTACTCATTGATAACCAAAGTGCAGTGATAAGTACAGATACATTAAAAATATGCAGATAATATAAGTTAATATCTGTGATGTACATGTTTATGCACTATTTAATTATCAGTAGATATGATACGGTAGATACCCCCCAAGGCCTACCCCCCATTTGACCTGCTTGGGGTCATTACAGTCACGTTTCGAACGACGCTGTTTGTTCCCAAACAAATATGATAATACAGTACAACCTCAATAAAGCAACACTCTTTAATGGGGGCTGCTAATTTTGGCTGTTGTACAGAGGTTGTTGCTCAACAAAGGCTAAACTCAAGTAAACGTCAGCTTAGGAAAATTTTGTAGATGTTGTTATACAGAGGTTGTTGCGCTTGAGAGGTTGTGCTAACTGTAAAATATACTGTATTGATACAAAGAGGGTTTGAAATAATTTTCCCCGTAAAATGATGACAGTATATGAAATTGTCAGTGTCGTTATATCGAGATTTACAGTACCCGGTAACTAGAAATAAACGGCGTTACCCTGTAGAGGTTAAAACATAATGCAGCATACCTATAGCTTGGCGAATTGGACATGATCCTGACCTTTTAATTAGCATAATTTAGCAGTCGATATCTTGTCAATACTAATTACCCTGGCTGTATGTTTTCATAATCAGGGGGCATCATGAAGACGATCGAGATGTTAAACAAGCACAAATTTGAAATACCGATATTGCACGATTTGCTTATGAAAATTTATATAATTTAAGCAAGAACCTTGTAATATATTCATGCATAAAGATCAAAATCAGGTCAAATTCACCAAAGCTATACTTACTCATGAATATAAAAATTTCTTTGTTGTTTCTTCACAATCCACTGAATAACACTGAGGTATCCAAGTTTATCTGTTATTATATAATCACCAAACTGAGAACTGAATATCAATGTCACCTTAAGCAGCCTTAAACACTGATTAAATCAGTTTTTCCAAAAATTTCCAGAACAGCATACACAGTTGTGTAATGATAATCTTTTATTGCACGTGTTTGGTAAGTCGGTGCATTTAATGTATTTTATGTTTATTCAAGATTGATGTAGCTACCCGGTATGAATGACAGATAATTGTTGCCCTTAATGCATGTAAGTCGGTCATCTATACATACATACAACTGCTATAGTTGATTCAAAGATCTCTGTCACAACCGCGTAAACAAACATTCAACATGGGCGATTATTACAGGTTTCTCCGGATTAAATTCTACCATCATAAATACACTTATATGATTAAAACTCGAATGGTCTTATAGCGTAGTGGTTATACTTACTGCATTTAGTTATTTAGAAATGAAACATTCTGGCGGTTTTGACAGACATCTTTGAATCGACAATAGTCACGTTCTATCCTATACATAAATATATCAAATTGTTTGCCCTACTGTACGTTCAGTGTCGATGTCAAAGTTACATGCTTGACTAACTTAGCCTTGACTATATACATGTATCGTGACCGACATTACATTCAACTTGGCAAATTAACATTTTCGTGTAGTTTCAGCTCTTATTGTATGAATGGCTTGTCTTTAATGTTTGTATAATTTAACTATTGTAATTTAACTACCTAGATGTAGTGACACTAAAATTTAAAAAAATGTTTATAAAACATTTACACCCCCATGGTAGCTCTAAAGTCACAAACAGAAAGGTTGCATTGACCCTAGGGAGGGCCTACTGACCTCAAAAAAAATTTGGGTCAATAATTGATGGGAACCAACATCCTGGTAAAGTTTTGAGATCACAGGCAGGCTTGTAGCTGCCTATACGTGAGTATGCGGCTGAATCCAAATGATTCGGACAAAAAAACTTCAGACAAAGTTCATACACAATTCACACTTATTTGTCGTTTTTGTATTCTAAATTTCCATCAAAAATATGTACATGGAGCCTCCTAAATAAGTAGAAACAGTATTTTAACGTTTGTAGCAAAACCACTCTTAACTCAAATTAACAAGTTACAATGCAAAGTTTTAAGCTGAGATCAATATGTTACTTTTTGTAGACAAATAGAAAGTGTATCATAGCTCTTGAAAAAGACCGCTAGGTCGAAAATTAGAGTTAAGAGTGGTTTTGCTATGAACGATATTGTGATCCCCTGTTAGGGATATGATTATACTAGTATTTTAACCGTTATATCATACATGAAGTACCTAGTAAACACAGGACAAGAGGGCCCTAGGTCGCTCACCTGTTGCACACTGGTCTAGGTATCATTTGAATACAACTTACATTCTGACCATATTTCATTTAGTTTGGATCAAAACGGCCAACTCTGGAGTGTACACAAGGTTTTTCTAAGATTTGACATAGTGACCTAGTTTTTGACCCCACATAAAACAGTTTCGAACTTGGCCTAGATTGGAGAACAACATTCTGACCAAGTTTCATGAAGATTGGATGAAAATGATGACCACTGGAGTGAACACAAGGTTTTTCTAAGACTTGACCTAGTGACCCCACATAACCCAGTTTCTGACTTGACCTAGATTTCATGGAGTACAACATTTTGACCAAGTTTCATGAAGATTGGGTGACATTGGTAACATCTAGTGTACACAAAGTTTTTCTAAGATTTGACCTAGTGACCTAGTATTTACCCCACATGACCCAGTTTCGAACTTGGCGTAGATAGCACGGAGAACAATATTCTGAATAAGTTTCATGAAGATTGGATCAAAACTGTTGATGGACGACAGGAGAAGAGTGATCACAAAAGCTCACCTATTGTCACTATGTGACAGGTTAAGTATGAAAAAAAAACAAAGGGGAATAACTCCAAAAATATGCAATGAAGAGTCATGGTTCTTGTGCACTGCACTTCCCCTCAATAAGATCTAGTCAGCTATGTTTCAAATTGATACCTGTTTAGTAGTGTTATACTTGATGAGTTATGGCCCGGACAATAATTAAGTATGAAAAAATACAAAGGGGAATAACTTCATAAATATGCAATGAAGAGTCATGGTTCTTGTACACTGGACTCTCAATGAGATGTATTCACATATGAAGTTTCAAATTGATATGTCTTATACTGAGGCTCACAGGTAAGACTGGCTTTGCCAACTGTGTTGCCTCATTAAATAAAGTATTTTATTATTATTATTATAACTGTTCAAATAATGGCCCGGACAAAAGTGTGACGGACGGACGGACAGACGGACGGGTGGAAGGACCGAAAAAGCAGAGGCTATATGCTCACCCTTCGGGGAGCATAAAATATCAAAATATCCGCCATTGGTATCGATCTCCATGGAAAGTCCTACTTAAACCCCCAGTTTACAATTTTTTGTTGTTGTTTTTATGTTGTTTTTTTTTTTATCAGTTTACAGTTTTCAACTTTTCAGTGCATGTTGGTAAAGTGCAATTAAAAGTTGCCTTATTGGGGGCCCAAAATTTGGATTTTAATGTGACATAATTTTTGGGGAAGTCTATTTTTAAGTTAATTAATAGTTTACCAATTTTACAGGCACCAAAATACGGTAGCACCTACATATACTGTACCTGTTTGTCCTTATGCCATGAATAAATGCAGTCTTTCTGTGGAGCCTTTCTTGTTTGACTTCGGAAAAGCAGAATCACCAATTCTAGCAAATGAGTAACATGAACTACTAATTGACCCCCTCACTCGGAAAGAACGGCTGACATCGGCTTTTTTTATTTGATGGGGGTAAAGGTCAACTCTACCGGAATACAGACTTTCTATAATTAGATTAAGGATGTTCGCGCTACATTGTGAGCATGCCTTGAAACCAGGAACAATATAATTCGCTTTTGTTCCTGCCAGAAACTCAAAATTTTATTTGTCAGTTAAAAATAAGTACAATACTCAAATGTACGTTAAATAATCCACAAATTTCATATTCCAACTTTTTCTTTTTAGGTTGGTCATGGATTCTATATACTGTATGGGTAGTATACATTGTATTTATTGAACAGGTCTTGTATGTCTGAAAAAAAGTCACTACAATGGCTCGAATGTATGGTTTTTCTTGTATCCGGGTTAGCAAAGCGAGTATGTATATTCTTATACGTCACAAGTGTAGCATATAGATGGATACTTTTCAATAGAAATATGCGTATTTTTGCATAATTAGTGTCATATGAAATATTGGATATAACAATCGTTGTCAGTTGATATATCTATATTAAATGAGTTCAAGAAATATTATTAAGCCCGCTTAATAAATTTTCCTGAACTCGTTTCATACAAAGTTATATTAGACAACATGTTGTACATATATATAGATCATATTATAATAGAATATGGTCGTGCATGATTTTGTAATGGGAATAAGCTTCGTTATTAGCACTTTTAACAAATAGGCTAATTCGGAATTTCCAATATGCAATTTAGGTTGATTTATGCTAATTCCCAATTTCACACTAGAATGCTGCTGGTACCCGGTGCAGAGCTGATTGAATTTTTTTATATGGGTGCTTGTCAGTAACGGGGTGCTGGATAGTGTTTTTGGGCCATTTATGTACATATCAGGTTCCTGTGACTTAACCCAGTAGGCGGGGCTCTAATTAACCCAGTAGACGGGGCCCTACTAAACTTAATAGTAGGGATCTACCAATAAAATAAGTGGATGGGGCTTATAGTTCTGGGAACATGTGGGTCGTTGGGCCCAATGATAGGGCGCCAAGTTAATGGGAACATACACACAGTCAGCATGAATAAGCTTTGGAAAAATACTGCGGTTTCAGCGCTTTCTTGAAGGAGGGTAGTGTTTACTGTCTTTGAGCGCTGTTGACAGCGCATTCAAGAGTTTCGGTGCAGCAGCTGTGAAACTTCGGTCACCGTAAGTCACAGTCCTCGTCCTTGGCACAACTAGAAGAACAGAATCATTTTGAGACCTTAGCTGTCTTTGTGTAGTATATACTTCCAACATACTTCTGATGAAGCCAGGCGATTTACCATGTAGTGCTTTGAAAACATGAGTCAATACCTTGTACTCTACCCTGTACTGTACAGGTAGCCAGTGAATATCCTTCAGCACAGGAGTGATTTGATTGTAACGCGGTGTCCGTGTGATGAGGCGGGCAGCTGTATTTTGAATAAAAATTTGTAGTTTATTCAGAATGGTTTTCGGGGTGCCCCATAGTAATGAATTGCAGTAATCCAGTCTCGATGTAACTAAAGAATTGATCAGGGATTTTGTTGCATCAACAGTCAAGTAGTGTCTGATTTGACCTATTTGTCGGATCTGCATGAAACACGACCATGAGACAGAGTTTACATGTTTGTCCATGTCCAAATGCGAATCCAGATATGGTCCTCGGTTGTCTTAATGAGTCTGTAAAGTACACGTCTAATTGTTGATGCTATGTTGTCTGCTATGCTATGTTACATATTGGACTTTGTCTGTATAAATGACGAAATTTGAATTAAAGTTGTTGAAATAAAGAGAAGTTGAACTCGACCAGGGACAACTTCGGAACGCAAAATTGACATCATCGCAATGTAACGAAAAACTGACAAATAACAGATTCCGTCAACAGTAAGATTATATGCGCTCGAAATAGTGTGCAAAGTATCGTAGCTACACTAGGACATTTTTCTGCAGTTATTTATACAGTTTTATAATGTCATATAGGTATACTGAGCGTCAAAAGTTTCGCAACCAAATTAAAAATTCAATATTTTTAAATTGATCACTCGAAATAACTTTTTACTAACATCGTCGATTTTGGTACCCATAGTGTTCATGTTGAACCCATTTCCCTTGGCCTCCGTTACGCTTGAATGATCACATCATCAAAAATGGTAAAACGTCTTTTCAAGCGCGCAAAGTAAGGGATTTCATTTTCGTCTTAATTTCCACTTCAAATTTACTTTATACGTGTCTGTGATACGAAATACACCAATAGTTAGTCAAAATAGTTTGCAATGAACGCTACATTTGATGGCGAAAGTTGGCAATTGTATCACTATGGATACACAAATAGACAGTGTTAGTCAAAAGTTCTTTCGAGTTAACAATTTAAAAAAAAAATGATTTTTTAATTCGTTTGCGAAACTTTTGACGCTCAGTATATTATGGATGGTAACCGTTGTTCTGGCTTGAAAGATATGTAAGTAATGTATAAAATATCAACTTTTTATGATGCGGATTCTCGCTCAGAAATTCGATACACGATTCGGAAAAATATATGCGATTCTCACAAATGATATGCGTGTATATAGTTCTGTGTGTTACTAGCATGTATTCATCACCGTGATCATTGTAAACAGCGTATTTCATAGCCCTGATACGACGTATAAAATAACGTGACGTCATTTTGTGCGCCGGGTAGGCGTAAGTCGCTAACTTTAAATACCTGCGACTATCAAACCTCGTATCTATTTACCTTCATAATTGCATCGTCGGTAGAATAAGGTTTGAAATTTCATATGATATAATTTGATCTTTTGATGCGGGTTTTATGACAATATTCCTAGTAATTTTTGAACGTCCCACGTATAACGAGATTTCGAAATATATGAGTGTACCCTAGTAGTTGGTACGTCAATGCTTATTAAAAATAATGACTTAGCAAATTCTGAAACCGTGTGCCTATGATACAAGGTACAAAGAAATCGATTTTTCATTAAAAAAATGATTTCATATTCTTGATGTCCAAAACGATTTCTTGACATCAAGAATTAATTTCCTTATCTGTAGTTTAAACTGTTTATCAAAACTGGGGTGGTTGTCGATAGACTCTCCCAGGGCATTTCACACTGTCACACTGCTAAACACTATTTTATTTTATGATTGTTTATCAATATATGCTGGATAATTTAGACTGCTTTGGATTTTAACATTTATGTGTTTATTGTTCTATATGTTCTTAGTTGTAGTTATTAGTGTTGTCAAAGACCTAAAATACACAGATTGGACACTGAAAATTTAGAGAAAACGCAAAATAACAGGCAGCAGATTCAGTTATTGTGCATAAAACATTTTTTAGGCATTCATATTTAATGGACAACATCTCATATTGAAGAGCCATGTTTCTTCTAACTACACGAAGTAACTCACTTTCGTCTACCCCTTATAATTTAGGTCTTTGGTGTTGTTTAGTAGTGTAAGAATTAGTTATTTGTTAATACATATTTCAAACTTCAGGCCATGTTTATTTCAAAGTTGTATGCCCATATATGGGCCCAAAAATGGAAAATAAACAATATCTTATCTTATCATAGTTCACTACTTGGTTTTATATATAGGTCCCTACTATAACACGTACCCCACTTTTCGCTCATTTTATCCGCATTCTAGATTACTATAGTATCTATTCACGACATTAATCTTATTATCATGTGAATCATTGTTTCAGATAATCAAAGTCGGTCCCGGTGGTTATAAACACTTTCTCATTCTAATACTCAAACTCTCCATGCTCAAACTTGAAAAAAACCAGCCTTTTTAGAATTTTGCATCAAAACCGATACTAACTTGTAGAAAATGATCTAATGTATAAAATTAAGAAAATGAACCCCAATACAATATGTTTCCATTCAATTATAAAGAATTTTCAGCAGTGTTTCTAATTAAGAACAGGCTCAAGTTTGAGCATAGAGTATGTTCTCCAATATTTATAATGATGGGGCCAGTGCTTATGGACAGGGTGTATTCCGATTAGGGGTTGCGCGAGTCGTGTAGTTTCGACGCTATATGGAACTGACGCGATTTAGGATCATATCTACGAACCTGCTACTTTCTTGCTTCTCTTATATGTCACATGACTTTCCTTGTATGGATCAGGTTAGTAAAGCCAGAGGCTCGATCGTTTATTAAAATTTCCCAAATTCGTTTAATATAAATGTATATCAATTGACAATGACCATATTAATTTATGTCTTTGCAATTGACAACTCGTGATAGATCCTCTATATATTATACATTTTAATTTTTATTATGTATTTTTTTCGTTCAAGATGAATGGTCACTACCGAAATGTTTTATACTAAGGGAGGTAATTTTTACAAGTAGACGACTACGATATTGTTGTAGGTTATTCGTCCATAACTTTGTTTTGTAAAATTTTCAAAATGGCGAACGATGCTCCTCACGCACCGACTCAGACTTGGGAATTGAGTCTCTACGAGTTACACCGGACGCCACAAGAAGCGATTACAGATAATACGGAAATAGCAGTTTCTCCTCGAAGTCTACACAGTGAACTTATGTGCCCAATATGTTTAGATATGTTAAAAAATACGATGACAACGAAGGAGTGTTTACATCGCTTTTGTCAAGACTGTATAATTACCGCTTTGAGAAGTGGGAATAAAGAGTGTCCGACATGCAGGAAGAAACTGGTGTCTAAGCGTTCACTGAGACCAGATCCAAACTTTGATGCCCTAATCTCAAAGATCTACCCCAGCCGTGACGAGTATGAGGCTCACCAAGAGAGAGTGTTGGCAGAGCTGAACAAACATCATAACACAACAGCATTGACCCACAGGTAAATAAATACTGCACCAAACTGCCCAATCAGGAGTCAAACTCTGCACCAGACTGTCCAATCACAGAAGAGTCAGGTGTCAAACTCTGCACCGGTCTATCCAAGCATAAGTCAAACTCTGCACCGGACAGTCTAATCAGGAGTCAAACTCTGCTCCACACTGTCCAATCAGGTGTCAAACTCTGCACCACACTGTCTAATCAGGTGTCAAACTCTGCACCAGACAGTCCAATCAGGATTCAAACTACTCCAGACACTGAGACAGTCCAATTAGGTGTCAAACTCTGCACCGGACAGTCCAGTCAGGTGTGGAACACTGCGACGGATAGTCTGGTCAGGTGTCAAACACTGCACAGGTCTGACTGTCCAATCAGGAGTCAAACTCTGCTCCGGACAGTCAAATCAGGTGTCAAACATTGCACCAAACTGTCAAATCAGGTGTCAAACTTTGCACCAGACTGTCCAATCAGGAGTCAAACTGCACCAGACACAGAGAAAGTCCAATCAGATGTGTCAAACATTGTACTCTGACTGTCCAATCAGGTGTCAATAATTGCACTGGACTGACCAATCTGTTGTCAAACTTTGCACCGCCAGTCTAATCAGGATTCAAACTTCACAGGACAGTCCAATCAGATGTGTCAAACATTGTACCAGACTGTCCCCAATCAGGTGTCAAACATTGTACCAGACTGTCCAATCAGATGTGTCAAACATTGTACCAGACTGTCCAATCAGGTGTCAAGCATTGTACCAGACTGTCCCCAATCAGGTGTCAAAAATTGTACCAGACTGTCCCCAATCAGGTGTCAAACATTGTACCAGACTGTTCAATCAGGTGTCAAACATTGTACCAGACTGTCCAATCAGATGTGTCAAACATTGTACCAGACGGTCCAATCAGGTGTCAAACATTGCACCAGACTGTCCAATCCAGTGCTACAGCTAGGCCCTTTTAGAAGGGCGGGGCGCCCCGCTAAAATCCGACCAATCAACGAGCGCCCTTCTGAAATTAGGGGCGCCCTTCTGTGCCCCTCATCAAAGAAATTAAATTGCTTTTACTGTTTTGACCCCTGATTACGTAATCAAGGTTTCAATAAAGATCGGAGGTGTCATAAATCTTAACTAACAATCTAACTGGGTGATTAACACCTATCGTCTGCACACAGCGCTGACAGCGGTCATAAATCAATAATTGCCCAAAGCTACAAACCTACAAGGTAAGCAGACCTTTAATCCAATTAAATCCAAGCTAATTATGCAACACGTGTTAAAAACATCTTAATTGTACCAATTAACATCGTTGTTTTTGTAACAAAATCTCGACACGGTCGTAGAATACCATTGCCTATCGCAAATCAAATTTTTTTAATTCACCGATAAAAAGATCGTCAACAGACACTTTTTTGGCTTAAATCAGTTGAATTTCTTGTTTAAAATGGATAAAATTCACAACAATATGTTACAAGTCGTAATTTAATGAAATTTAGGGAAATAAACATTGGCGGGCACCTGTCATTTTTTGCCGACGAACGAAGATTGTCTGGTGAAAAATCGTCTTTAAAAAGCAATTGATCAACTCTTGAATGATTTATCTTACTTAATTATATCAATTAACACCAAAATGTAGCTTCACTGTGATTAATATATGATAATATGGCATATATTGCTAGAATTAAAATCACCACCCCCACCCACCATGGTTATAGGCAGGGGAGGAGTGATGATTTTTTTTTTTGCAATATTGCATCAACTTCATGAGAGTCTCAATCATATTTATTCTACTTTCATAACATTTATATTAGCAATGATTAAGATCCTCACTTGGTGGCAAATTTCACTGAACCTTATTAATAGTTTCAGGTGGATGCATGTGGAGACTGACTTGCAGCAGGCTTCACTTATAAGTTTACTAAGATGTCATAAATAGTCTGAGAATGATGCCTTGGGGCTAGGTGAGGTTGTCAATAGTGGCTTGACATAAGGTCCCATCCAATAAATAAAGGGGGACTAATTGTAGAGACTGACTCCCAGCCCAGCAACCTAGCAACCAGCTAGTTAAGTTGGCTGAGCTTCTGAAGTTCAGTAGTAGGGACAAATAACACTGAAGTCCTGGTTTTTTGGCTCAATGTCGGTGCATTTGTACTCCTTGCTGTACATACTCAAATATGAAGGTAAAACTCCAAAATTTAATAGATAGATCTATTACATTTCTAGTGGACTACAGCAAGTCATGGAACTGAAAACAGTTATCAAGGGAAAAGTGAAATGCCTATCATTCTGTGTCTACCCATCCTCTGACATGCTGAAAACTTGTTCATGTTATATCTATTTCTGAATAGTCACTTTCAAGTTAGCATTGATCATGTGACACCAGTATACATTGTGGCCTGAATGGACAGGTGTTTTTAATTTGCAAGGATATTCCATTAATTTATACGCCACTGGCACAGTATACAAAGCCTAAATGGATTAAACTGAAATGCTTGCAGCATGCAAAAAAGAACCTGTGTGGGAGGAAACACGCGCGCACACAAAAACGCCCCTGTAAGAAGCGACCGCGCGCAAAAAGTGCCCTTTTCAATAGGAGCTCCCCTCTATTTTTGAATCCTAGCTGTAGCACTGCAATCAGGTGTCAAACATTGTACCAGACTGTCCCCAATCAGGTGTCAAACATTGTACCAGACTGTCTAATCAGGTGTCAAACATTGTACCAGACTGTCCCCAATCAGGTGTCAAACATTGTACCAGACTGTCCCCAATCAGGTGTCAAACATTGTACCAGACTGTCCCCAATCAGGTGTCAAACATTGTACCAGACTGTCCAATCAGGTGTCAAACATTGCACCAGACTGTCCAATCAGGTGTCAAACATTGTACCAGACTGTCCAATCAGGTGTCAAACATTGTACCAGACTGTCCAATCAGGTGTCAAACATTGTACCAGACTGTCCAATCAGGTGTCAAACATTGTACCAGACTGTCCAATCAGGTGTCAAACATTGTACCAGACTGTCCAATCAGGTGTCCAACATTGTACCAGACTGTCCAATCAGGTGTCCAATCAGGTGTCCAACATTGTACCAGACTGTCCCCAATCAGGTGTCAAACATTGTACCAGACTGTCCCCAATCAGGTGTCAAACATTGTACCAGACTGTCCAATCAGGTGTCAAACATTGTACCAGACTGTCCAATCAGGTGTCAAACATTGTACCAGACTGTCCAATCAGATGTGTCAAACATTGTACCAGACTGTCCAATCAGATGTGTCAAACATTGTACCAGACTGTCCAATCAGATGTCAAACATTGCACCAGACTGTCCAATCAGGTGTCAAACATTGTACCAGACTGTCCAATCAGGTGTCAAACATTGTACCAGACTGTCCAATCAGGTGTCAAACATTGTACCAGACTGTCCAATCAGGTGTCAAACATTGCACCAGACTGTCTAATCAGGTGTCAAACATTGTACCAGACTGTCCAATCAGGTGTCAAACATTGCACCGAGCTGTCAAATCAGGTGTCAAACTTTGCACTGGACTGTACAATCAGCTGTCAAATTTTGCACCGGACTGTCCAATCAGGATTGGAACTCTGCACTGGACTGTCTAATCAGTATATTCAACTGCACCTGACTGTAAATCAGGAGTCATACTCTGCACTGGACTGACAAATCAGGACACTGCACCCGATGGTCTAATCAAGTGTCCAACATGGCCCTAAACTATCAAATATTGAGTCAAACACTGCTTGGAACTGATTGATCTGGAGACCAACACTGCTCTGGTCCCCTGACTGTCTAATCTTCCTAGCTTTTAAATTTTATATAAATCTTTTGTTCAAGTGATTTTTTTCACTGCTACTTTCGTAGCTCAGTACAGATGATCTGACATCATCATTATTTTTTCAAAGTTCACACATTATCTAGTTGCTGATATTGAGTTTACATTTATATAAACATGTTAACACTGTTTGAACAGTTTCCAAACAGTAATTTGAATTTCTGTACAATATTTTTATGCAATACAGCCAACCATTTAATAATAAATATATGATTTAATAATTATATCAACACTATTTCAGTATTGAAGAGGGTTTGAGACAGCAAGCACTGAATAGAGCGCAAAGAGTTCGTAAACAGGCATCAGAGGGAGGAGATGTACTCCTTAGAAATGATACCGGCTCATGTACATCCAATGACAACACACCAAGGAAAAAGATCAGACCATTTTCGGATGATTCCAGCACGGAAAACTCACTACTAGATGGCTTACCTGAATCTAGTCAACCTGAACCTCCCCCACAACCACTCAATGAAATAGAACTGGTATTCAAACCACATCCTAAAGATGGTGTTGTTGAGAAATTGGATGAAGCTCGCTATATTAAAACTACAGCAAATGCCACAGGTGAGTGACAATCTGTACTAGTTAAATGTTAAATTGGTCATCATTGACAAATGTTGTTCTATTAATTGTGTAAAAAACAATTAGATAATATAAATCAAACAGGGAACTTGAGGGAAGGCTGCACTCAACCTAAACCAGCCAAGCACAGAAAACTTATAGTAAAACAGACCACACAATTACATGACACAATGCTCAACACTCTTGTCAACTGAAAGATGTTGAAAGCCTAGGTTTCAGCTGTCAAAGTCTATAATTCAAGTCCCATTTGTCAAAAGTTCAGTTGTTGCATGTACAATACACCCTCTAGTGCAACTCTCTTCACTAAACACAAAGTTTGGTTGTTGAATGTTGTACAGAGGTTGTTGCTTTGGATTGGTAAAATATTATCAAATGCTTATTTTTAATACACTATTTCTCAGTTACTGAATGCTAAACTGATATTAAATCTTTTTACATAGAAATTTAAGAATTTTAGTCCTACTATAAACACTAAAAAATGCTCAACTAGTTTTGATCCTTAATACTTAGCTTATCTAGTTTTGTGGTCTACTTTGTTTTGCTAAACCAGTTTTGTGTTGTTTTTCAGTGGATCATCTGTCAAAGTATCTCGCCATAAGGTTGTCACTGGAAGTTCAGAATGATGCTGGTTTGTATACAATTGTCTATTCTATATTTCTCTTATACTGACGACTACAACTTGTATTAAGTGTTAAAGTCCCATTAACGTCTTAAACTGCTATATTTTTATAAGCTATAACTTGGTAACCTCTCTGCAGAATGATGCAATTTGAGCACTACAAGTGTTATTCCCAAATGTGGAAAACACCATAAGATGGACGAAAATGTAATAAAACACCCAGATGGTTTGTTGACAAAATGACAATTTGTTAACAACAAATGCTTAATTTAAAGTCTAAGGGGAGCAACTCTTACCAAATGAGTATTTTGTTCACCATACAATTGGCTAAATACAATATACTAAGTCTACTATTTTGACAGCTATAATCAACATTCTATCTTCGAGTATTAGTCATTTGTTAAGAAACCGGTGTTCAAACCGCCTAATGGTTCCATAATTCATTGTATAATGTAATGGATGATCGGAAAAAAAGTTGTGGGAGCAATAATGTGATTTTAAGCAAATTTATGCCACATTTCTCGAGATTAGTTTTTTTGTTTTGTAGTGTAAAAACTCAAAGTGACTTACTTGAAAAGTACTGGAATTCAGTTTAAACCTTGAAAAGTACTTGGATTAAGTGTTGCGTTGAAAATACAAATTCTGTCTTGAAGTTGAAACGTCCTTGCATTTTGGTGTAAGAATTTTGTATGAAGTTCAACCATTAAAAGTAACTGCTAACTGATATATGAACCATATGATTTCAGATCCTTCCACGGCAGAAGAAAGTAAATATGTCATCTTTATATCATCTAATGGAGAGAACTATGCACCTCTTGCTGGTAATATGACATTAGATCAAGTCAATGACAAATATTGGAAAGTCAACAAGCCCCTGGAAATGTATTATACCAAACAGAAGAAATCTACCGAATCTCCGAGTAAAAATCGTGAAAAGTGAACCATGTGACTCATATGTGCATAACTGCATATTACGTAACTTATAGACTAACTTACATGGCATTGAATGCATCACTTGAATACATCATTTAATGGAGACGTGTATTGAATTTCAGGGCTTTCACTTGCCCCGAAGAGTGACTCAGATTCAGAATGACTCCCGACTCTCAGTTTTCAAGAGGCAACAAAATGGTGCAAAATATGTGTAATGCAAGTGTAGTAAAATTTAACTCTTCAGCTTAGATTTTGAAGAGACAAAGCTGGCTTTTTTGTCAAAATCATGAGTCATATGGAAGCCGTGAATTTAATGTGTGAGTGTGTGTGATTTATTTGTATTGCTTACACGACTGTAGCAGTACTGTCGTAATCATGTGCCATGTACACACCTCACAATAATGTTACTTGCCTTACAATGATATCACTGAGATAGTCAGAGGCATTAGTTGCACTATGGTTCTGATCATGCTATGTAATTAGGCACTGGGTGATTTCAGACATACTCACTTTCAAAGCAATGTGGTAATCAGGCAGTCCCATTTACAGGTTTCATGATTGTGCTTAGCTTGTATACTGTAACCTTGTCTTTCAGGGCATCCCCTGGGTCTTGGACATTTATCACCACTTCCTGAGAAAAGTGCCAATTTCTGGACCAAATGGTGTAAAACTGCATTATTTTGCTAAAATTATTGTCGCCACTTTCAAAATTTTGTCGCCACTTCAACATTTTATCACCAATGGAGCCTGCCAATGGCTCCATTGGCGAATGTCAGAGGAGGCACTGTCTTTGTGCTGGAATATTTTAAACAATATTTTCATTGTGTAATTATGTGCTATATTTACCAACAAAGCAAGTTATGTATAATCCTTCCTGAAGGTTGAGTCTGTCCAGGCCATGAATTTGTTTTCATGCATTTTCTGTATGACAATCTTGTGTCTGCAGTTTTCTTGTATTATTTGTCATCATGAGTGTTGTCATGCTCTGTCTATATGATGGTCATCCGTCTGTTGTGTCCCATTCGTGGAATGAGGTTTTTTATGCCCTGGCATCGTCTGATACGAGGCATGTGCCAAGCACCTGTCCATTCATTGTTCGTTACTAAAGGTTGACACTCAAAATATTTTTTTAAGTCCGTCAAGGCATCGTTTTCAAACTTGGTATACTGTAAAATCATTTAATTTCAATGGGACAAAATTTTGTTGTTTTGGTTAAAACGACCATTTCGATGGGATGTTAATGCCTGGATTTTGCATATTAGGTAATAAATACAAGAGTAAAAGTTATTGTTCAATGGGATTTGATTAAGTAGTTGAAGGTTAACCACGAAATCCATGAAAGTTGATCCCCCTAAAAATTGAATCATTTAAGTCATTATCGCCAAAGGGACGATTTGTTACTCTAGATGAATGTTTGTCAGGATTTTTCTATCATGTTGGCTCTGTCATTGTGACTGGCATTATCTATGTAACAGTCGGTGGCATGTCCTCATCATGTGTTAGTTGTATATTGAATGAAGTGGCATAGAACAGTGGCTTGTATGTTCAAATTGCCAAAGAGAAAGGGGGGGGGGGCACTTGAAATCAGACCCCTGTGGAAAAAATGTTGATTTTTCAATTCTGATTATATTAGAATTAGATAAATTCATTCTGTTGTTGTCATTAGCTACAACATTTTGCCGTCTACAGTGCTACACTATGAATTAACTTTTATCAGCTTAACTTTGACTAGATGTTGTTGCTTACAAAATGTAACTTGCTTTTATCCCATTTTAGCACTCGGTGTGTCAACTGTAGTGACTAGTCAATACAGTTTAGTGCTGTTGTTAACAAAGCACTTGCAAAAACCAAAGTTCCTAAAAATTAGGGATAGATATAATTTTTTTCAAATGATAGGAGTTCATTTAAAAAACACTTCTTTTTCGTGGACCAATTTACCTCTGAGGTCTCGGGTAAATGAATGTGTGTGACAGTAATGATGTAGCGCCAATTTGAAGTTGTTGAATTGCAAAGAATTAAACTGTGCAAAAATTGAAGTTTTTTATAAAACAGCTAGTCTCCCAGAAGTTGAAAACAGTAGTTATGCTTTCTCATGTGTTTGTCCTATTAGTTGCCATGGCAACCATCATTATTTATATACATAGTTAAACAGGTGCTTTTACATTATTTCTGACATCAAAATTGTGACCATATGTGTGTGTATATAAGTATTGATGATGTTATTAAATGTTATCGCATACATGTACAGTGTCAACAATAAATACATATTGTAAACATGACTGTTGTTGGTGTTTCATGGACCAGTACATCAGTAAAGTCTTTGACAAGGTTCCCCTAATAGGCTATCCCATAAACTGAGCACTACAACACCAGAGGAAACCTCCTGTGCAGGATTAGTAGCTTCCTTGCAAATACAATGTAGATCCCAGCAAGTATTGATCAGAGGGATGTCCCCCAACATAGCACCATTGATACCAGGTGTTCCTCAGGGATGAACCACTGCACTCCTCTTGTACACCAACGACTTCCCACTTTGTGCAACAGCCTCTTGTATCGGGCTATACTAGTATTACTTAAAAAATCTAAAGCCTTACAATATGGAATGGACAGTCTATAGAAATGTGAGAATACATGTTTATGTCTTTTAAGTTTTAACTGGTACTACTGTTAGTTCGTCTGCATCACCAGGAAGAGAACCCCTGTGTGATATGACTTGGCACTAATTCCACTGTAGTATGATAAGGGGTTAACATGGCTAAGTACATCTGGGCTGATGATGTCTCATTGAATACCGTGAAGAAGGCCAGCAACAGCCTCGTTTTCCTCACGAGGAACCTGACAAGCTGTCCCCAACAGATAAAAGCATACTGCTACCAGACTCGACCACGTTAACCCTTAAATGCGCGAACTCTGTATGCGATCCGCATTCTAGAACCAACATCATTAAAAATTGGTGCTGGTTTTAAGGGGAGAAAAGCAAAAGGAGTTCAGTTTATGAGCGATGCGATAAAGTATGAACAAGTTGGTTGCTGGTCAGACCGTCAGTAGTGCTCCCAGCTTATATCCGCTAATAAACTATTCGTTTTACTTTAGTACATGTAATTACCTGTTAGGCTGTAACTGAATGTACAGCACATACATAGACCACAACAAGTTGCTTATTGTAAGTAATAATACATGTATATGAGCCGTTCTCCAGGAAAACCGGGCTTAATGACATTGTATTGTAAATATGCAATAAGATTTTGAAAAATGTCTAAAATGAGATAAAAAAACGTGTCCTTTGATTTCATATTTAAGTAATTGGATAGTATAGTACTATCCATTAGCTTTAAGTTTTCTTTAAAATTGTGTTAAAATTACTTCTGTCGTTGCTATGGTGACAATTTTTTAAACAGTACTCATATCAAGGAAAACAAGGGTTAAGTGGCTAAAAACACTTTAGAACGGCTCATATATATACATGGATCATACTGTATAACAAAAGCGGAACAAAAGTCAGGGAATTCAGAATTTCAAACATTTAAAATTGGCATGTGAAAATCATTTTAGAGTATTTTAAAAAAATCTTAGTAGAATATACATGTGCAGTTCTATGTATAGAAAAATAAGGCTAAACTGTGCAGTGACCATTTTCTATTGTACGTAACTCCACTGAATAATCAATCAAATTTGTCTTAAAATTTGGTAAGAATATGACGGATATATTACAATCAATTCTGATTTAAGTTTGTAAATGATCTTTAGAAATGTATGTCAATTATAGCAAAATTCTACGTTATTTTGGATAATTCCTCGTACATGTACATAAAAATCGCTCCAGTTGGTTGTATACGTAGGTCCGATTTACATTTTAATACAAAATTACGATTAATTTATGCATGTGCTATACAACAGTTAACACTTTACCAATAGTTTTTTACTGCCTGGATGAAACAGCAATGCGATTCTGTTTCAATAACGAATGCTCGATTATCATGGGGGGATAAAAACCTTTCATTGATCGACTTAGAGTTCGAATGAGTACCGCTTTAATAAATTCAGAGCGCCAATATAAGCATAATTATATGAATAGTAAATCTGACTTTATACCAAATGCATCGATTGAAGGTATTCATTATAACTGTATAATATATTACCAGATTAACCCACCATTAGAAATAATTCGTAAACAACATCTTAATTCACTATATAAGTGAATACATGTATAATATTATTATGGTTTTAAATTTTAATCTCCCAGGCGAGGGCTTTTTCACACATAATTGCTTCAGAATGTCTATGTGTATACAAGTGGTGTTTTTTAAAAACGCATTCGGGTTTTGAAGTGAAATTGTTGCTAATTTGCTCTAATGTTCATTAATTCTAATCGGATATTTAGTATTGAAATAAGAAGAACGTTGACTAAATGGTTTTTAATTGTTGCTAAGTGCTTTGAACGAGTATTAAGACAGTAGCAACACCAAGACTATTGTTGGCAGTGAACTTCGGTTTGGAAACGTTTAATAAAACACTGGATTAGTTACGTTTATACTACTTTTTGGTCGATTGTAAAACTAGTTTTTTTCCAAATTATCCAACGTATACTAGTACTTATTACCATCGACAACTCATTCCTAATGTTATACATCACCAAGACAGGATAAAACTGGATTCATAAAGTTTTTACCATTTTTCTGTCGATTGTGAAACTAGTTGTTTCCAAATTATCCAACGTATACCAATTATACTCTCGACACCTCATTCCTGCTGTTATAAATCGTCACAAGGGTATACGAACTGGATCAGAGTGAGGATGTCGGACTGGAAACGTAAATTACGTGAGGTGATCGTACGACAACAGGAGATACAGGATACTATAGCCAAACAAACACACGTAGAAGAAGTAGAGGAACCTGATCCTACCAATTATAAACGGGTGAGATGTTTCATACTCGTGTATTCACTATTCACAACAACTCTTTAAAGCGGCATTCCCTATAACTAGCATATTATTCTCTACTATCACATTGAATGAGCTAAATGTATAAAGCACTATAAACTATCATAATTTGTAAGAAGAACGTGCGCGCAAATATGTCTCTATAATGTCAAAAATATATTTAAATCACCAATAATAATTTAACGCTTCTAGCGATTTATTATTATGTGGTCAAAGGGAAACAACTCGTGCCTAATTTGGCTCGGTTATTTACAGCGACTGCTTCACCTAAACAGTTTTCCATAACTGTGTCCTAAGCAGTACCAACTAACATACCGACAACTTATCCACTTGTGGAGGAAAATCAACACTTCATTGATTGCTTGAGTTATACAATTAGTATACACGCAACCACTTGAGTGACAGAATGTAGTATGAAATGGTCACCAACAGGGAAAAGGAGCAAAGGAGCAGGGACAGACAAGAACAAGAACAGGTGATAGGTAGAACATATGACTGCACCGTTCTTTGTTGATATGAAGCATCAAAGGCAAGCCAGCCGAAATAGAGGATTATGTAGGTATACGAGGTACCATGCCGCGAATGAGGGCGAATAGAATCATGAACACGTTAAGTTTTAAAAACACGTCCATAGATCAACACAATAAAACCAATATCTAAATACCCACCCGATAGATACATGTACTAGTATTAGTCAAGAATTGATACAACATGATGACTCTAACTAAGTTTCGATTTTATATGGGGTCCGGTGCTGAGGTTCAGTGGGGGAATAGTAGGACATTCCTCGGTATACACAACTGCGTTGCCTTATAAATTACATCTGTTTTACATGTTTGTTTGTTGCAGGTACGACGACTGTCGGAGGTTATAAAGATAGCTGGAGGGGGACGTGGAGCACTCAATAAATGGAAGTCCAAGGTTCACAGGGAAGCATTGGTAAGTTATACTATAAACGTAGATAAAACCATAGTCAGAACCATCTGTAGTTAGAACCATCCGTAGTCAGAGCCATCTGTAGTTAGAACCATCCGTAGTCAGAACCATCTGTAGTTAGAACCATCCGTAGTCAGAACCATCTGTAGTTAGAACCATCCGTAGTCAGAACCATCTGTAGTTAGAACCATCCGTAGTCAGAACCATCTGTAGTTAGAACCATCCGGAGTCAGAACCATCTGTAGTTAGAACCATCCGGAGTCAGAACCATCTGTAGTTAGAACCATCCGTAGTCAGAACCATCTGTAGTTAGAACCATCCGTAGTCAGAACCATCTGTAGTTAGAACCATCCGTAGTCAGAACCATCTGTAGTTAGAACTATCCGTATTCAGAACCATCCGTAGTCAGAACCATCCGTAGTCAGAACTATCCGTAGTTAGAACCATCCGTAGATAGAACCATCCGTAGTTAGAACCATCTGTAGTTAGAACCATCCGTAGTTAGAACCATCCGTAGTCAGAATCATCCGTAGTCAGAATCATCCGTAGTTTGAACCAGATATGGACAGAACCTTAACCCGGTTAACTGTTTACAGCAATCAATAAAGTACAAGTATTTCCACTTCTCCCTTCACCGACGGAGTTTATGAACAAGCATGTTATCCCATCGGAAGAAACATAAGTTTAGGACCCGTTCGATACCCAGTGTGGAACGGCACGACAAAGTCTCAGGTTACTACACCTAGGGGTAAGAAGGATCATTGGATCAATATATCATAATTATATCAAACCATAGTTTATATTTGTTAGCCTATATATACCATATTGACCAATGACACCGACTCCTATGCAATACCCAGTTGTTCCAAATAACACAAACTGACTTATTATAACCAAAGTCTTCATATCATCGACTGGCCGTATTAAGGAATACAATCATCCTAGGCTGTCTATCATTCGGCTAACTCGAAAATATGAGTAAATATTAGAAAAAACCCACGTTTATCAAATGCTGGTACATTAGTCAGTGAGTCTGTATTATTAATTAAGAGTAATTAGTTAATTAATATTAATTTTAATTAAATGAATTGGTCATTGAGAACACGCAGGAGGGATAGACGTAGAGTGACGACAAGTAAGGTCGTGTGCGATCATAGTAGGTGTTTGTCAGTCAACATTAAAATTTTGATCGTAGTGTATTGAGCTACGTATTGAGTGATTCATTTTATTGGTTTCAAATTTGAACCTTTGACTGTCGAAATTTATTTATAAAAGTTGTTGACGTTTACATTAAAATGATCAGTAATGTTTGTTTACTTAACTATAGGCTAATTAAAATTGGTTAATTAAATGTATACGGAAATGAAATCTGAATTACGCACGCTAACCACGTTAAAGTTTGCGTGAATTTGAGAAATCTTGAATGAGTAAAACGGAAGATGCCCGAATAATTGAAAACGTCACAAGTTCATTTGATGACTCATTGATACCAGGAGAGTTCCTCGCTGTTATATATAGTGAAACATTTAAACATGGAAATCATACACCGATCCAACATTGAAACAACCAGCTTGTCAAACAGGTAAGACTTCATTTTCACTACTTGTTCAATGGAAATATTTAATTGAATGTCAATGCTTCAATTAAGAATTTAAGATTTCATATGGCATTTAATTTGTTTATTTGTCAACGCTTCTATGGCGTCCAAGGGTCTATTCGCAACCTCACATACATTGACTGGTACAAATGCATTTCTTTGAATTTCTTTATAATTTTTTATTTGCTGATGAATAAAGGTAGAATAGACATTAGTTTTAGTACATTTTAGTGCATTGTATTTGAATTGACTTAAAAGAAAACCACGTTAGAATATTGGACGAGACGAAATTAGGGTTTGGAAATTGTGGATCAACCCATTTTCTGTTACAGATTTGCTCCATGATTGTCTATTAAATACAAAATTAATGTATGTTAAACTAAACTTATGTTCATTTTGTGTTTGTGGATGAGAATTAATCCATCAATCCATTTCACATATAGTCCGTTCATAGTTGAATGATAACGGTTATAAACATTGACTCGACCGTCTTATAAACTTTGTTTAACTAGGGTTAACTGATTTTAACTGTTATCGTCACTTTTCTTTCAAATGGGCTTGTTCCGTCATAAGTATTACATAAGTTGAATCGATGTAGCATTTAATCATTAATTTTTTCTACAGAATTATCATCAACACATCACGTCAAGATGAGATATACAACAGCATTGTTGACATTATGTCTAGCGATGGGACTTGTGACGTCACATTTACAGGGGCTCCATCACAGAGAGGGCCATTTGTCCGGACAGTTTCCACGCGGTGGACGGTTTGATGAAGCCATGTGGCTTGGACAGAATGGACTAATGGGTAAATATTATGTTACAATTTATGTTGTCAAAAGAAACAAAGAGCTAACTATACTCGTAGAGAAAGTGTTTGATGAAGACTATTACCAAGACGTCTGCTGCTTTCAAAATACTTGACTTTTAAGGTACATGACCACGTTCATTTGGCAAAAATAATTTCAGCCGATTTTCTTGAATTTGGAACAAACAAACATTCATGACTCCTCTTCATGCTGGAATATGCATTTTGATAATAAGCATGTCATTTCAATATATTAATCAAATGAGTTGCCCTCGTCATTGCCCCGTGAGTGGTACGCGAACTTCTAAAAACAAAACATGTCTGTTACGAGGTTATTCAAAGCGCCGAATGATTGTATGTGCCGGGAATTCGACCTTGACCAGATTGCTTGTATTTTTAAAAGTAATATACTAGTAAACAGAATGCCGATATATCAAGAGGGTTGGGTAGTAATTCTCCAAAATACTTGTCTAGTATCCATTCGTCAGACCATTACTGCCCTGGTATTAAAACTATAATGACCAATAATTTAAGTTCAACCATGTATAGTACATGTATCTGAAAAACGCAGATTGGTGAATACGGTTCTCTATGAATTGGTTCATTGAAAAGGTAGCCTGAATGTTTGAGTAAATTTGGTGTAATGTTTGACACTTATTATGATTTTAGGTATTATGTTTATCTTGTAATAAAATTGGTTTATGATATTGCAGGTTTCCCTAGCGACATCCGGGAATTTATTCCACAACCACAATGGAGCGGATTTCAGAGTTGGTCTCAACCAATGGACTGGCAGAACTCAGCATGGAACGATAATTTCGTAAGTATACAAACTCATATTTTTTATTGATACATTTCAGTTGAATATACCTATCTATGATAACTATGACAACACATGGCAACCTCGTTATCCATTGAATACATGGTGTCCAAATAATTTATGGCAACCTTAACCCATAATAAACAGTGTAGTTTATATTGTAAATGACGACCATTAACATCTTTAAAATAAGCCATTCAAAGTATATAGTTCACAGCGTCATTACCGATTGGGTACAGGGTATCGAAATAGTTTATAGCAACATACATGTGTTACAAGGTGCCTTAATGGTTCATGGCATCCATTATCCAGTGGATACCAGTTCTTTTACATTTTTTATTCGTACAAAATGCTCATCTTTTATCATAAAAATACAATTCAACAAAGTATTGACGGAAAAAAAATGTAAGGGGAGACTATTAAGGATTTTTAATATTAATTCAGTTTCTGATTGTTGTACTTGTTCTGTTTTAGAACCCACAGATGACCAATAATGGTGACCCATGGCAGATATATCAACAGTTGAACCCAGGAGTAAATTCAGCTGTAGATGCTTCATTACTGAATGCTGGAACCAGCCCCCTAGTTCCATCCGGGGCTCAAGTAAATGGTTTGAACCCCAACGGTCCTTGGAGTGAATTGGATAGGGCCTCTAAGAGGTTTCCCATCATACCAAACAGATTCAACCCCGGTGGAAGTTTTGTTGGACCAAATGGTGGAAATAACATGTTCATGAATCGAAATGGGCTTATGAGCAACCAGTTCAATGGTTTAGGTTTTCCGGCTAATGGCCCGTTTTCACCAAATGTTGGCCTTATAAACGATCCATTTTCAACAAATACCGGTCTCAGAAACGATCAATTTGCAACGAATACCGGTTTCAGAAATGACCAGTTCTCATCAAATGCTGGTCTTAGAAATGACCAGTTCTCATCAAATATCGGTGGTCTCCGAAATAACCAGTTTTCATCGAATGTTGGACTCACACAGGCCGGTTTCAGCGGCTGAGATAGTTGGTCGTATTGCATGTGTGCAGAAAGTTAGAGTTGTGATATTGTCATGTTTGTTAAATATTTCATTGGCCAGTTTATGTGTGAATGTTTATATATTTATATTGTGTTGTATTGCGTACAGTGATGCTTTATTTATATAACACTTTTATTGTGATTTGTATCTTTTTATGAACATTTTATTATTTATGTAATAAAACATCAAAGAGAGAAGTAATTGTTGTTTTGAGCACATAGATAATGAAGCAGCTATTTCCATGTTTAATGCACCAGTCAATTCACGGTAATTCATTGCTACATTCAAATGGTATTGGACGTTTGGAACTTTGTATAGGACGCTGGGAACTTAACCTAATCACATACTAAATTCCGGATCACATAAATTATACACACCAATTCAATTCAATTCAATTCAATATCTTTATTTCCACCATATTTGGTGATATGTGATATATATATATACAGGTAAATATTTACATGGTGTATTACAACATTATATACATAATATAGAAGTCATATAAACTATGTATGACATAGTACATGTACATGTATCAAAATATGAAACACATTCTTAATCCACAGGTGTGGGTGCATTATATGTTGTCGGTGTGACACTATTGACAGTATACGCCACACTATATCTACATGTAGTAATCAGTCTTTTAAACAGTGGTAGATATAATGTATGCACGTTTTAGAAACACATTTCTCACAGTCACATAATCATCTGATGAGATAATCTCTGCTCCTAGGAGTGAGAGATAAAAATATTCGGGAGTCATATTAAACAGTTCGTTGGCAAGGCTGACATCAATTTCACTGACGTCACAAAAGAAATCCCATCGTTCATGTTGATTTTCAATACAGTCATATACGCAGTGAACATTCATATTGTTAGTAACTAAGGTACATTTATTGCATTGTTGAATATTGGTGTTTGGTATTTTGCACCATAACTTAGATATTAGCAGCCTGATGTGTTTATATGAGTTCTTATCTAACACTTTGTACACAATTGATTTTGAAATAGATGGATGGATCTGTCTGAAATGAGTGAAGTCTTCGTCAGACATGATTCTTTCAGACCACAATGAAGTTTCACGTTTCAATACCAGTTGTTTTACAGTAGTTTTCCATTGTGCCCTGGGCGGTAATGAATCCGGGCTTATCAGATAATCATTGACAAAATGTCTTAAGTCGAGAGAGCACAGTATATTACAGATATCGGGAATAAATCCCATTTTAACGTTTCTATCCTGAATAAACTGAAAATATCTTCGTAAAAATATATTTCTGGTCACGCATTTTGTATTTAGACTTAAAATTTGGTGCAAAAACAGTAATTTTCTGATTATGACATATGAATACAGCTTATTTAGTCCTAACATAGCTTCACACATATCAGATCTGGTACGAACATGTAAACCCTGTATCTTCTTTACAATAAAGTGCTGCGTTTTGTTAACAATATTGATATCAGATTTAGTCACATTATTCCATAGTTCACAGGCATATAATATTATTGGCATAATTATCTTAACATATAGATCACATGATATTAAAGGGTTTAAACCGAATGGGTGAACACCTTGTGCAGTCATTGCAAATAACTAGTTCCTAGTTCCATCCGGGGCTCAAGTAAATGGTTTGAACCCCAACGGTCCTTGGAGTGAATTGGATAGGGCCTCTAAGAGGTTTCCCATCATACCAAACAGATTCAACCCCGGTAGAAGTTTTGTTGGACCAAATGGTGGAAATAACATGTTCATGAATCGAAATGGGCTTATGAGCAACCAGTTCAATGGTTTAGGTTTTCCGGCTAATGGCCCGTTTTCACCAAATGTTGGCCTTATAAACGATCCATTTTCAACAAATACCGGTCTCAGAAACGATCAATTTGCAACGAATACCGGTTTCAGAAATGACCAGTTCTCATCAAATGCTGGTCTTAGAAATGACCAGTTCTCATCAAATATCGGTGGTCTCCGAAATAACCAGTTTTCATCGAATGTTGGACTCACACAGGCCGGTTTCAGCGGCTGAGATAGTTGGTCGTATTGCATGTGTGCAGAAAGTTTGAGTTGTGATATTGTCATGTTTGTTAAATATTTCATTGGCCAGTTTATGTGTGAATGTTTATATATTTATATTGTGTTGTATTGCGTACAGTGATGCTTTATTTATATAACACTTTTATTGTGATTTGTATCTTTTTATGAACATTTTATTATTTATGTAATAAAACATCAAAGAGAGAAGTAATTGTTGTTTTGAGCACATAGATAATGAAGCAGCTATTTCCATGTTTAATGCACCAGTCAATTCACGGTAATTCATTGCTACATTCAAATTGTATTGGACGTTTGGAACTTTGTATAGGACGCTGGGAACTTAACCTAATCACATACTAAATTCCGGATCACATAAATTATACACACCAGGGAGTAATCCGGTCAGATCATCAAAAAGAGAATAATAGTTTTGTTGCCATTATTTTAAACATGCAACATTTTTATTATTGCTCTATTAGAACAACCGCAGACGGGAACGCAACATTGCCATAGCAACACCATTAAAGGAGACGGAAATTGCTGAACAGTGTACATGTACCATTCTGTCTGCACATCTCGGACTTTATACAATGCAAAAGTCCGGCTGTATAAAGTCTTGTTCTCAGTGCCTAAATATTTCACTGTAAGATTTAGGACAGGGAACCAGACTAGGATATATGTACCAGAGACAAACGGAAAAAGCCGAGCTTTCAAGATTGAACATTGTACATGCATAGATCATGTCTGGTCTGATGATTATTTTTCAAAAACCGTCTCTGCACTTAAAATTTTAACTGTATGCGGCGGCAGATTCACCTTACCAGTACTAGCTTACTCTTCGACAGGCAACTAGCAAAGTCTCCCATTGTGGAGTAACTTTACATTTATATCAAATCAAAGACTTAGATTGCAAAACATATTTTAGATCTTTCATCAAATCATGTTTGGGTATGATCCTGCTGAATTGGACTTTGAACCTGGAGCGTCGGGTTTAAAATTCTGCGCACTTACAGGGAACTACAGAATTTGAACATTATTGCGTATTCGCAAAATCATGTTACTATAGCATTCTGTGATTTATAGCATAATTCAATTAGCGCTAAATGTTCCCCAGGCACCACTGACATTACTTATGCATGTAGGCCCTGGCTCCGGTCGTAAATTTCATTTATAATAATAAACGTATTGGTGACGTGTGGGGGTATGCACTATTTGAACTATCAAATTTACTACTTGTTCATTAGCAGCATAACTATTCCAGGTTAAAGGTTATGATCAGGCCTTTCACAGACATCATAAATTCCACTACGAAATTTGAAATGCTGTTCATCTATGTCATTTATCTCACTAATAACTCCGTATGTTGCATTCTTCTTCTCCCAGAATGCACTACGATTAACCACTTGACGACAGAAATCAAATTTTGTCTTACATATTGCTATGGCTTGTATCGTCTGCTGTGATATTTCATACGTTTTATCATTTAAATGAGACATAAATATTTTCAAATAAGACAATTTTTCTATGCGTTTTTGCTTTGAGTGCACTTCATTAAAAATACTTGAGATAATTAATGAACGAGAGACGTTGATTGTTTGCCGCGTACCTGCGAGACAAAAATGTTGATTAAAATGACATCGGATGGTTTAAGAAATATATATTAAACATCGAAGGAGTTTTTAATAACGTCAAGTTTTCTCCTAGACATTCAACTTTAATATAGCAATTAACATTATTTATATAAGACATTCAAAATAGTTGTAGGTCTAAATTTAAACTTATTGGCAGAACAGCGAGGCGCTGAAAATGTCTTGTTAAACACACGGAAAATGATATTGAACAAACACACAGTGAACACTTTAAGGATTAAAGTATACATCACACGTCAAATGCAATTTTCACAGTGGTTTTTGAAGTTTTAGAACTAATCTGAAATCATGGTCGTCTTCGGTGATTGGTGGATTAATATGTGGACAGTATGAAATAAGAAAAACAAAGTCAAACTTTAGGATATACAAATGTTGTGCTATATTTGCCAAAGAGCTAAGTGCACGGCGAGCGATCAAAAAGGAAAAGGATATAACTAAAGCGAGTGGGAGTTGATAACAATAGTTGCTATTGAAGTTGAAGCAAATAGTTTATTTTCAGTTAAAATTTAGTAGTTCATAAAATTGCATAACCGTTAATAAAATTATGTGACGTTAGCTTTAAACTTTCAGTAAACTCAATTTCTAATGAACCGGATAACATAGCAGTGCTTATGGATAACTTTTCAGTGATAAATATCGACCAGGCTAGAGACGAAAATTTTAGACCAATAAATTATAATAATTGTGATGTGACTTATTGCTAACCAGATTAATTTTTTAGTAAATTAATTTAATTAGTTAGTGTTAGTTGCACAAGAACTCAATAAAGAGAAATGGCTGACATACCTGTGATTCACATTGAAGAGTTTGACGAAGCAGCGGATATAAATAATGAGTCGGGAAAAGGGAATGATGGCGTTACTATACGTGTTGACCAGAAACCTAATCGTCGAAAAGTGAACGATGCAATTTCAGAAGAAACCATCAACGGTTACAGAGCTCGATTAGAGTTAGCAACAGGAAGCAATTCCCTGAAAAATAAAAATGGTACTAAACCAGAATTAGCGGAAAGGTTTAGACGCAGTTTAATTCCAAATGAATCTAAAAGCTCTGACAAGCGTCTTGGAAGCCCTGGTGCTAACAGACGGAATAGTGTTGCAATTGGTAACATCTTGAAGAAATTCGGCAAAAAGGAGAGTGCTGAAGATCGTCCCAAAAAGTTATCTCTTGACTCGTTGATTCCACGGAAGCCAAAACTGACGGATCTCATCCGGAAGCGATATTCAATAAAACCGGATCCGGAGGTGGCACCAGCGGTATTGCTTAATGCGTTAAGTATAGTACGACAACGTAGTGCTCGACCAAGAACTCCAAGAAAAGTATGAATTGGTTTAAATAACTTAAAAGTATATAACTATTCAAACTTTGATAAGGGTCAGCAACTTTTCCATACATACGAGCGTATATTTAATGCAATTTCGATCAAATGGACTGGTGGAAGTTTTTAAGATGCATGTTATGTGTGAAATATTGTAAAAAGTAAAAAAAACTGCTCTAAACTTTGCATGTCTTGATTGCCAAACTCTATTCTACTATTTGAACTGCATCAACGCATACCTGTTTATAGAAAGGGATATGTATCTCAGAAATAATGGTCGTGCACAATTTGAAACTGCTATAGTTGCATCATGAGTCACAGCTGGTTGGTGTATCAGTTGTCTGGAAAACAACAAAATGTTGTCAATGTGTATAACTGTATATACCAATTCCATTGAATGGCCTTTTCTTGATTTCTAGGTGATGTCGAAATAGTTGCACAATGTTTTCTTCATCGGTTAGTTCATTTAGCTAATGTAAGACGGATAGAAGTTCTAAGTACATGAATAACTTTTTGTTGATCCTTATCGAAGTTCAAGGAGTAATTATTGATTACTGTTTTGTTACATCCACTTTAATGGTAGGTTTGTACAGAAATATTTAAATATTTTAACAATCTGTCAAAACGTCAAGTCGTCTTCGCATATTTGTACTTTACTATTAGTTCTCTTGTATTGGAAAAGAATGGCAACTTCCTCTGAAGTCATTGCGGAATCAAATACCCGTAATATTACCCATCAAACTAGTACTCGGTTTCCATGTCGATTTTGATAACTGCATCGAAATTTTAACCATGTACGTTAAAAGGGAAAATCACCACCATTGGTGTCATTTTCGAAGATTTAATTGCAACGAACATTTTAAAATCGCTTAAATGCTTGACCTTGATGGTCTGTTAAGGCAATTACTGTCAATTACCGTAAATTTTTCTGATGAGAAATTTTAAGTGGTCATACGCGTAGGTCGGTCGTAATTTTTTGTTACTAATTTAACTAATTGTATTTTTGTTATCTGATTATTACCACATTCAGTAAGTCTATACAATATATAGTTATATTTCATTTTTCAAAAGTTAGTTAATTTGTGATAATGAATACGACCGTGGTAGTGACCACGTTATTGGTAATAACTGAACGCCTGACTTATAATATTCTATCATTGTCATAAGCATTTAAAAAGATCAAAGAAAGAAGCGTATGCCTAGTTGTTACATACTTTCAGTATACGAACTGCAAATTATCTGATACAAGCATCACTTATTAAAGAATATATCGTTTGCATTTTTGCTATAGCATGGACAGACAATGTTTCCTTTGATATTCAAAAGTAAAAATCGTACTCATTTGAAAAAAACACGGTAGAGTTCTATGGAAAGTTTAATGGTAGAAGTCCCGGTTGGGTCATTGAACCCGCACTCGTCAAAATGCCGAATAATTAAAGGATCGGCTTTTGGTCCAAATGTCTGCTATAATATATGGTTTTGTCTATTTTCGGAATAACAACCCAAGTGTACATATTCCAAATGCAAATGTATGCTTTGTTGCGTGTATTTATCCGGGTGTTATATTATATTTAAAGGGATTGTCCCTCTGCATTTGAGCTAACAATTAAACAGTTAAATCTCGGTTTTAAGAAATGAATAAATAAATAAGTAGACGAAGGTCACGATCACATTAAAAGCATCTACTTCGCAGCATAGTTCATGCATTGTTTTTATCAAACCATTTGTGGTCAACTTTAATAAAATATTGTAAACGGCATTAAGGAACTCCTATAAACTGTATATGTCCCAGTGTGGCAGGGTTTAAAGATTAATTAAGAATTTACTTTTGAACGTTAGTTTACTGCTACTGGTACTTCCTCCAGTGCTTTGATAAAATCATTTTTAATAGTTGGTCGATCTTTATGGGTTTGGAAGATTGGTTATATCATTCTGACAGAACGATACAGAGGCACCCTCTTTAATTTTCACTATTTGCTACACACACCTATTTAAAGAAAACCCGATAAAATTGAGTAAATAAATCATTATTTTATAAACAGGAGTTAATTTCAGAATGGGATCGGAAATCTGAGCGAGTGGGCACTTTATATTCTATACAAACATGAACTTCAAATAAGTAACCAATTTCCATTTTATTTAATGGATATAACATTCGAAAGTGTCACATGTCAATATTTTGAATATGTTCATAATTAAGCCACTGAATGTCTCTGTACTTATATTGTATTGTATAATATATTGTATACAAGGTGATCTTTAATCCAAACCAATTTTAATGATCTCTTCGACAGCAATAATGTACTAACGCTGCGTGATTTATTAAAGTACACTTTCCCGAAGGCGTAAATGATTATGATCGCCTTTTGTGAACGTATCTCAATCGGAAACATTTTCAGATAAAGTTTCCTCTTTTAATTTTTTTTTGTATCACCATTAGACACGAAAAGACGCCAAACACAGTAGGCCAAATATTTCTTTGTTGAAAATTTACATTTTGATATAGATGTATTTATCTATTATCAGACAAACACTTTTTTCTTTGTCACAAACATGAAAGTACTTAATACTTCAAATTAATCATAACATAAGTTGGAACATCTGAAAGGAGCTCGAGATGTTGAACATGAAATGACACCAAAATGACTGCGCTTATACTCCGACACGCTCACAGACTCCTTTCAAAAAGTGAACATTATTTCTGTAAGTGTACACTTTTGTGAGACATTTCCTCAGAAAATTATTATAGTCATGATACTTAAGGAAATCTCAACATGAGCGCCTGATATTAACTGGCATACTGAGAACGATGTGTTCCACAAGGTTCAACTGGTTTATCCTGCTTCTACTAGTATTCCAGTAATGTGTCTGATAGAACGAGTATACTAAGTACTGTGTTTTGTATTTACAGCCGAAGGTGCCACCTCTTACACGATTCCGGGGATACATACGGCTTTCTCTCATCTGTATACGTCTATGTAAATACAGCTATCAAAAGTAAGTAGCCACAAACCATTACATAGAATACAATGCATCAATATAATATATTATCACCCTTATTATGTATGCGACGTCCTACAGTTTAATCACATACTTAACTTAAGCCCCTTCACCCCTCCCAGGGTATGGACCACCAACAGTAGTCCTCTAGAGTGCTCTAGCATGGATTGTTCTTTCTATCTGTGGTCAGGTGAGTCGCACCTTTACCACAACTGCCGCCAGGTCTCGGCGCCAGGCGTTTCTTGGTCGGTTTCGTTTGCGTTTGCCCCGAGGGTTCCATCTCAGAGACTGTCTAGTGATGTTGGTAGGGTGTTTCCGTTAGGTGTACCCTATCCAATCCCATGTTCTTTTCTTTATTTCTTCTGTTGCACATGCCAAGCAATATACATTTTAATGCCATGCAATATAGTGCGCCAAATATATCGAGAAACGAGGGGAAATTTGGAATTAGCCACATAGGTGAAAAAAAACCGCGAGCGTGAACGATTTATCAGTGTTATTTTAGTATATAATTGACCGTAAGTGTCTATTTAAGTAGCCAGTTTTGTAACAGTAGACAAATTCGGTCAATATTTGTAAGCAACACATTACCCTGGGCGCACTATAGCAGATAGCACACAAATACCACGACATAAACACACAGTAAAGTCACAGTGATTGGAGAGAAATTCAAATAATACATGGATGATATTCTTTATAAACAAAAACGTTTATTTATTAACAGACAAGAGAATAACAAAATGGTGGCATTCAACAGACACAACAGAGTACGAATTTTTCTATGTTGCTATTTAATAAAACTAATATTTTATCCACGTTTTCAGTGTTGCTGTTTCATAAAATGAATATTTTATCCATGTTTTCTATGTTGCTGTTTCATAAAACGAGTATTTTATCCATGTTTTAAGTGTTGCTTTTTCATAAAACGAGTATTTTATCCACGTTTTCTATGTTGCTGTTTCATAAAACGAATATTTTATCCATATTTTCAGTGTTGCTGCTTCATAAAACGAATATTTTATCCATATTTTCAATGTTGCTGTTTCATAAAACGAATATTATCCACCTTCCCTGTCGGATTTTCTCATACCCTTTTATCAGTGCTGCTGTTTCATAAAACGAATATTTTATGCACGATTTCTATGTTGCTGTTTCATAAAACGAGTATTTTATCCATGATTTCTATGTTGCTGTATCATCTTTTTCATTTTTTTTCAGTGTTGCTGCTTCACAAAATGAATACTTATCTATCATACAAGTCACTGAGGATTATGTAACAGAAACAACGGGCACCGAAGGACTATACTTTGACCCGACGGTGTTTGTAGCCGACAAAGAGGTAACTGTACGATAAGGAAGTCTTTCAATTTATTTACTCACAGCTTTAAGGGTATAAAACTATTCGGCATTTCTATAAAAGCCATTGATTTGTCATGTTTATATTTTGTCGTCTTTCGCCAAGGGACACTATCTGGAATCTATAAACTTTGCTTAAATCGCAATGCCAGGTTCAAGGAAGTTCTTTACAGTTTGGTGAAATCGTGAACTTTCAACTTAATCATCAATATAGCGCAATATCTAAAAAAAAACTACTATATTTTAAATTTTAGACCTTACATAACCATACGCAACCAAGCACTTGCAATACTCCACCAACACGAACAAATGCATTTTCCCTTTACTTGCATTACGAGTAGACACACACCCAGCCTACTAAAATGTAAATTAAGTTTAGCCCTTACAAGTACGTGCAAGTTTTCCTACAATCGGCGGAATGTATAATAAATAAAACTTAATTGATAAAAAGGAATGTGAGGTGGGATTCGAACCCACGCCCACATACGTGGACCAGAACACTCGTTAAAAAGGTAGACTGTACACCTTGAGTATGGCGCCTTAGACCACTCGGCCATCCTGACAACATATCAAAAATGTTAAAGCACTAGATTTGAACGTTGAAAAAACGGATACAATCTAGAGTTGATTATCAAAATGGACACTTGTTCAGGGATATTACTTATGATCCAAAACAATCGTGACATTTATAAGCATGCATTGATATGAAACGTTTTAGACACATAGAGTCTGGCGCGTTAAAACACTCGGCCATCGTGGCATTTGCATGTGGTGAATTTAGCAATGAACGTTAAAAAGAGCAAAGAAATCCAGTGGTTCTTAAAATGAACATTTGTTCAGGAAAATAACAGATTTCCGATCTAAAGCAATTTCGAATAATGAAAATTGAAAATATACATTAATATCGGAAAAAATAATTTTGAAAAATAGAAAAGATGTGTCAGAAGTGGGATTCGAACCCACGCCCACATACGTGGACCAGAACACTCGCAGTTAAGGTGGTTTATACCTTGAGTCTGGCGCCTTAGACCACTCGGACATCCTGACAACTTGTTATCTATGAAATAAGCACTAGCTTTGTATACGAGGGGTACATGTTTCATAAATAATTCAACTTTGGTTGTAAAATTTATTTACGGTCAGTTGTTGTAGTTTCGTAGTTTGGTATGTATTTAGCAAACTTTCTAGTGATAGTTGGCAACTTTTCAGGCATTTCAATCAAATATCAAGGTAGTCATTGTGCATTTTATAGACCTCAGTTAAGGACACTTTACATGCCTAGATTGGCTTATCATTATTTGTAGCATAAACTACAATTCTGTGCTTTATGTGATACGTCAAATTTGAAATATCTAATGCAATATGTATTTTCTCAGAAATAATAATTTTAAACTATTGATGTACTCGAGAACAACTTATTTGCTTTTTTTAAAGATGCTCAATGACTCAAAGCAGTTTCAAATTAAGAAATTTTTAATTTTGCATTAATACAGAAAATTGAATTAAAAATGTTAAAAGGAATAGATACAATCCAGATGTTAATAAAATGAACAATTGGAAAGGGATACAACAGACTAATGTTCCAAACCAATTTCGAATTAAGAATTGTATAATTTTGCATAAATACTGGAAAAGTTAAAAAATAAAAAGATGTGACAACGTGGGATTCGAACCCACGTCCACATACGTGGACCAGAACACTCGTATTTAAGGTTGTATATACCTTGAGTCTGGCGCCGTAGACCACTCGGCCATCCATGATACCTATGATTGAAGCACCAGATTTTGAACGCTGAAATAATAGATAAAACTCCCGATGTTGATAGTAAAATGTACAATTGTTCAGGGCAAGAACCGACTAATGACTCAAATCAGTTTCTAATTATAGCTAGTTTGCGATAGAAAAAAATCGTGTTTTTTAAACATTTCTCTGTAATTACTAAACCTATGTATGCAATTTTGCACGAATAAATGAAAAATACGAGGGGTGATCAATATATTCGAGGACTTTTCATCTAGCAATTTCATATTGGCAGCAAGGATCAAAGCCATTTAACATCATTCGGATCAAGATGTCTCCGACCGAATGCACTAATAAAATTATTTGATTCATACAAGTAGCGCGTGACGTTGGACGTCACGCGACGTCATTCCAAGCGTCACCGTCGGAGCAGCGCATAGCTCCTTTCTGGACTGATACCCGGTTCCATGAATGAGACTGGTTGTCTTTTACTACTGAAATAAGTAGTTAATAGCCGATTCTGGAATGCGAGGTGGAATAAAAAGACTATCGATGCGTTATTGGAAACAAAACTCGGAAAAGGGCGGTTGGCTTTACAAAATTAGATTATTTCAATTAAGACTGAAACATGACCTATCAGGTTTAGGACGCAATATCGAAATAACCCTTTTGATTTGGAGTGAACGATTTTATGTGTTGTAGCCTATACTAGTCTTCGTTTTTGCCAGTTACATTTGATTGAGATCAGTGCGTTTTATTTCGCAGAATTTAACGGAAAATTTCCCTAACGTGGTGTTATTTTTGCTGTTTATCCTTATTTTATCGACTCACCCGTTTGGCAGAGACCCTACAATCACATAAACAACGGAATCGTATGAAAATTGCTAATTGGGAGCGCACAGAATCCATGCACAATTAAGCCAAGTCATTTTGGAGGTATCGCGAGGAATTTACAAGTTTCGCGTTAATTTTTATAGCGTGTCGTTTCTCAGAAATAACGTTACGCCCGAAATGCTCGACGGTGCGCGCTTCACCATGGTTACAAAAAGTGACGTCATAAAGTAAATAGTGACGTTACTTTAAAGAAAATTAGACAAATCGCGAGATAATTGATTGATCTACATCAGCGTGTAATTTCATTACTCTAGTTCCAATATTTCAAAATTGAGAAGGAAAGTCCTCGAATATATTGATCACCCCTCGTATCTACCTAAAGTACACACTGAAATTTCACCATCATCTGAATTCAGTTAAAAAACTTTTGTTCATAAGTTCTATGTAACATATTTGTAGTTTTGTATGAAATATCAAGTTAGAAGACTTGATACTTGCAACAGCCAATTTTACGGTCATGTGATACGCATAACGGTATATTTACGTATTTGTAACCTACTGAATATTACACACGCGAGGCCCGTCTGTGAATCTGACGAAGTACATGTTATTGTTGTACATTGTTTACAAGCGACACACCTATATGACCTGAATCATACGGGCCTACCAAGTCTCGTCTTCATAACAGTCAATGACAATCCCGACAATCACAGAGTGTAACGGTTGAATAATAATAAATCATCAATAGAAATTATGGAAAACCAGATTACCCCTCTGCGTTAAACTGTCCATGTACATGTAATTTCAATATATAATAAAGAATATATGTCTTTTAATAGGTGACTAAAATTATGGAATTCGGAATGGGAATAGGTAGGAAGTTATTGTAGTTCTGTGTATTTTTTTACCAAAATCTGAGGAAAATGTTTTCAGAAATGTTACAAAAACACGATTTTTTTTCTATCGCAAACTAGCTGTAAATTTTTTTCATTTTGCACGCACTAATACAGGAAAATTTATTTTAAAAAATAAAAAGATGTGTCAGAAGTGGGATTCGAACCCACGCCCACATACGTGGACCAGAACACTCATTATAAAGGTAAACTATTACCTTGAGTCTGGCGCCTTAGACCGCTCGGCCATCCTGACAACTTGATCACCTATGGGTGATAACATAGATTTATCTGCACCCCATTTAGACGTTATCTACAAGTGATTAAGTAGTAGATTGTAGGTTATATTAATGATACAGTAAAACTTCGTTACAACGAGCACCGACATAACGAGCACTCGTCTTATTTCGAGCAAATTTCAAAGTCCCGGCGAATTTGTTTTATTTTTGTTGTATGCATATATCAAACCGCTATGTCGATCTCCCGGTTTATTTCCATCATTTGGCGTGTCTCGATTAGTCCTCGAGATAACGCAGTTTTACTGTATTATGAATACCTACATATTTACGAACATGTATTTGCATTATACGAACCTGTATTATTACGTTCGTCAGCTACATCAATCATCAAACGCCGGATAGCAACTATAAGATACAAGTCGCTGACTTAGAACGAAAAGGTCGTAAGTGCCACTTACGACAATTTAAGACTAATGCGTATTTGACGTCTACATTATAATGCGCTTCTTATGAGCCTATTTTCACGGAAATCCGAAATTGTCATGTTGACCAAACTGAAGTTCCAAAAGTTAGTTTTACCATAAGTAAAGACTAAGTGACAGACAGTTTTTCTTGTTTTCTCAAAATATTGATTTTGTAGTTACGACCTTCTCTTTCGAGGCAACCGAAGTATTTTCTTGGTACCGACTGGCATATAAAACTGCTACCAGAGAACGGTTATACTGTATCTGTAGCATTACAATTTCACAAATTTCTTACAGCAAAGGCTTCCAGTTGATGCTAGAAGAATTCTACAGAAAGATGCTCGTCTTCGAACAGCGAAAGATATAGAATATGTAAGTAACTTCATATGCAAATAAAATTGAAAAAAGTCCTCGTGAAATGTTTGAATATTGTAAATCATTTAAATTAAATGGGACAGAATTTCGCGATTTTTTGTGAAAAAGACCATAAACATTTTCGCGGGGACGTAATTTCAAGGAAGTCTTATCCACTTAGACATAAACAAAACAATAATATTCGTGGGAAGTTAAATTCACGAAATTACCCCCCCCCCCTCAAATATTAATGATTTTACAGCATTGAAGTTTTTTGGGTAGATTAAGGTTTTGAGTCATTTTAGAAGAATCGAACCTTTTTTGAAAAAGCCTACCGACTGATCTGATTTTGATGTTCGCATGACACTCATCTGAAATAAAATACATAAACACAACAATCCACATCAAAAAGAGGGCCGTGCGAATGATTTAAAAATAAAGTGTTAAATTATATGCGAATGCTTTATTTCAAGAACACCACTCTGGCATCATCATTAATCAGTGATTAGTCAAGACTCCAGACTATAATTCAGATGAAAAATACGCTGGTTGAACGAGAATGCACAATAGATGCATTTCTTGTTATGTTGTAAACATTGCACATTTAACATTTAGATAAGTATGCTTCGGGACTTCACCGTCTGTCGTTTTGTTCAGCCTGATAAGAGGGACAGGGGTTTGGCCAAGGCTAGTCTGGCCACCCGATTAGATAATATATTTTATCAATCAAATAGCATAACTTTTTTTTAATTTTGCTAGATTTTATTTGCTAGATTTTATTCTGGGCTTGATTGGGTGCAAAGGGAAATAATTTCATGATAAAAAGTAGATTGAGGAGTTGTCTTTCTAAACATAGGGTATGTAAGACAGACTAGGCCAAGGCTCCACAGTATGATATTTCAATACGTGATATTTATATGTTGCAGCTTCAGATCGTACTGCGATCTATTAAAGCATTTGCTGATTATCCCAATATTATGCAGAAGAAATTATGTAAAGATGGCTGGTATGAATCGTAAGTATATACATTACATATATATAATCGTGAAACCTCGGCCATTTCCGTTTGTCTCCGGTAGATATTAATTCAGTGCAATCCAAAAAGGCTGAGGTGATCAGAATGCAAGTATACTGTATGTTCGACTCCTGTATGGTTAGGACACTTTTTTCAAATGATTCAATTGTACCCAATGCGTATTGATCTTAGTTTCTATTTTTTGGAAATTTTGATGTCGGGAGAAGAAAAGTGACAAAAAGACCTTTGATCGTATTGTTACTTTTCGATTTGGCCTTTCTGAGACACTAAACAACGTTGAATTATATTTTAATGCGTAAGTCACGCAATAGAATTTTTGGGATTTAAATTTCATACTACGGAATATGTCTCTTCTAGATGAATAAGTCCAGATTCGTAGTTAAAGAGGCGTTCGCTGTAACTTTGATCGTTTTTATCGTTTCAGGAATAATATACATAAAATGAGAATCATTATTGCTTAAACCCCCACTAATCACCGAGAAAAAATTAAAACATACTTCCTTAACGAGCCAAAATAGTCACGAGTTGTTTCCTTTTGACCACATAATAATAAATCGCGGGAAGCGATACATTATCCTTGGTGATTTAAACATATTTTTGACATATTTGTGCACTCTTTCTTCTAGAAAATTATGATAATTAATAGTGCTTTGTAAGTTACATTTAGCTCATTCAATGTGATAGTAGAGAAAAGTTATTGGAAATGCCTCTTTAAATGTATTAGGTAGGTCAAGTAAAAAAAGTTTTTTGATAAATTTAGCAATTTAATAACTGGAGTTGAGTCCCTTTAATACAGGAACATTTAATTCAAAAAATAAAATGATGTGTCAGAAGTGGGATTCGAACCCACGCCCACATACGTGGACCAGAACACTCGTTATTAAGGTTGTATACACCTTGAGTCTGGCGCCTTAGACCGCTCGGCCATCCTGACAACTTGTTCGCATTAGGTTCCTGTCTTCATGAGACAGCGATACCCCCCAAACCACCTCGTAAACCGTTTAAGCTAAAGTAATGTAAGGCTGAGCTTGTTGGCGAATATGTCGCTCTTGTCTAATGCCACACGCGTGGGTATAATGCCTGCGCAGTTTGTATATGTTTAAGGCCATACCAAATAGGTTTACAAGTCCGTGACCTCTTATATCTTCAAAATCCATTGATACGAGATATTGCTTTCATATTAAAAGTGTTCACCATCGCGTCCCTTACCCCTGAACAACACTGTTAAACACAAAGAAGTTTTCAGCTAGTTAAGTTAGTTATTTATTGTGATTGACATACTTGAAAGCTTTACTATACATTTTTGTATTTGTTAGGCATGACTTTTTTTCAAGTGTTTTGATTTTTGTCACATTATATTTAGATAGGTTTTTGAACTTTGGGCGGACGCTGAATTTCGCATGTTAAGCGCTTTAAAGACTTGTTATATAAAGCGCTATATAAATATTTTCAATAAAAACAAATTCAAAGAGGAACAACTCTGCAAACTGATGTTGAGATTAAATATTGCCTGGTTGTCTCCCTTGCTCATATATTTTATTTTGCTGAAGTACTAAATTTTTTTTACAGGTATGAATCTAAACGAGCCATTGTACGACAAGGAGCTCCACCACATGCATTCTACTTTATATTATCCGGTTCAGGTAAGATACAACTGACCAGGCCCGGTGATTATAAACATTGAAGAATATACTCCATGCCCCAACTCATACATGTACCTATTTACATGCCATATTTTCCTGAAGCCTATGCAGGAGATTTGGGATGGAAATGCAGGAGATTTCAATAAAATGCAGCAGATTTTTCTTGCTCAAACTTTAAACTTAAATAAATGAAGTTAATATGCAGTTTCCACCTATTTTACTTGAAGGACATCACCATATATGCTTCATAAAGCTATTAAAATTAATATTTGTTATCATTTTCATCATGCGAACCAAAAATGTCAAGGTTTCAGTATTCCGAGAAATGCAGGTGATTCGATCAATTTGCCTAAAATCATGCAGGAGTAGAGTCTCAAATGCAGGAGACTCATGTATGATGCAGGAGATCTGGCATGTATAACCCCGTACTCAAATTGGAGCATTTTTTAGTCACACAACTGCTTTAACTTTTTGTTAACTGAATAGAAACATATGAGATAGATGTTCATTTTCCTTTTTTTCGGCTTTGTCACGTGGATATAACCCATTTATCAATCCCCGTCATTGGTGGGAAAGGGTCGGGAAACCACGTTCAGTTTCTTAAATAAATCATTTGCTGCAAGTTGGTGTTGGTATTGATTCAAAATTGATAAACGCTGTTTTTTCAAGTTGGAGTACATGACATATGGTCTGTTATTAGAGTTCCAGTAGTGAGAAATGTTTAAAATCACCGGGCCAGTATTATAAAACATATTTTAATAAGATGATAACCTGATTTCCGAAAAAAGAACATACACTTGTGTACGTATGTACTTGCATACCTTGTCCCTTTGCGTTACATTCAATCACTAACTGAGTTCAAATCACAACCTTCACATACGGAGGTCCGATTGATGCATCCACCAGATGGCCATCAGAACGGGTAGTTTTTTTAGCTGACTTCATGCTTTACGAGGCTCTAACATAAAATATGGAGATTGCTGCGTTGTTCCAAAATAATTTAACGAAAGACTACAAAAATATCATCCGATGCTTTACAAACAATCAGACCTGTATCGTGTTGCCAAGGCATTAAAATTTAGTATATTAAAACGTAATTATGTCCCATCAGTTTGCGCCTTTGACCTCACCAAACTCGCTTTTTATGCCAAAAATAAAAAAATGGCATCATTTTTTCATACTTCAGCCATACACAATTTCCTTAAATTTTCAAGTACATCCACAAGATGAGGTAACAGTATCATTGAAAAAAGAATTTGAAAAATGGGAGTTGTATCAAATTTCTTTTTCAATGATAATGTTACCTGTGAGAACATCCACCCTTGCACCAAATCTGGTACGATCCCCTTAAATACGCAACTATAAGTTACACAAATACAATAAATGTTGCAATATTATACCATGAAGTGTTGGATAGACTCGAGTTCAAACTTCATCCACCGGCATTAAGTACGTTTTCAAAAAGTTCAGTTTTTGTGAAGTTATGACGTAGAAGGGATAAGCTTATCGGTATAATTGGATTTAAAAAATCTCATATGACATATAAAGTGTATCATACAAGATTACGACAGTATCCGACAATATCCGCATGAGACAATATAACGCTCGGTTCTAGATAAGTAAATTTAATATCAGATTTTGGTACAAAACATTTAACACCAAGTGCAAATAAAATCATTCTCATGCTGATTTTTTTATATGGTACTACTCATACGCATGTTCTAAACTTTTCCGAACTTTAGAAGTTGGTATTGCCACTTTTATTTTTCGTTCCATGAAACTGAGACAGGAAATACTGTCAATGATTGCTGCTTCATAAGATCTTTATAATGTTATTAACAATTATATTGATGCTGGTTTTGATATGTTTAAATTGCTGTTTATATGTGTCTATGTTTACCTAGGCCATGCTTTTTTCTACGTAAATGGCTAAAGGTGTATTTATATGCCGATTTGCTATCAATAAATGGTAAATGGTATGGTTAAATTATTAGAGTGGTTGGTATTATTTGAAAGTTAACTTGTTTGTCAGTCAACAAAGTCGTTAAAATGCATCTATGATCCTCTTTAAAACTGTTTTCAACTTTTCCCTACAATTTGACATACATGGTATAAAGCGTGCATGATTTTGTATGCATTTCCTCCGAAATTTGGTAAAATTCCGATTAAAGAGAAAAAATGTTCAATACATGTAAATAGGTGAACTACGTCAATTTTCTAAAACGGTTTTAAGTTACTTTGGTTTACTCTTATTACATTTTGTAAGTAAGTTATCTGAATAATAATAATTTACAAATTAACCGTCGTCTGTCCGTAATTTCCCATGAATGATCAATAATGAACCCAATGCCACCAATCAGGAAAACAAACGTCGAATCATACTCAAATAAAACTGTGGACCTAAAATAGAAGCAATTTACTATATAGAGATGCATAGAGCGGAAGCTCCTTACATAGGAGTAGATTTATTCTATAAAAAGAAAGCTTATACAAGAAGTAGGCGATTATGCTGCCATAAATGTTCGCATTAAGTAGAAACAATGTTACAAAATACTGTAGGCCTGTAGCGCCCAGACAATCCAAAGCCACACAGAAACGACGGTAACGCCTACAAAGCTGTTTTATTCTCTCATTTGAGTTACAAGATATCACTGGCTTTGAATGCGAATTTTGTCTGAAATTTACTCTTTGCTTACGGAAAAACTAGCTTTTACAACTTCTTTTTGATCAATATGACAAGTTCCGATTTTCATTATAATAGGCTCATAAGAAACGCCTTATGATGCAGAATTGAAATATGTATCAGTCTTATAAGGTCGTAAGTAGTAGTTACCTTCTCTTATAGTAACTTGGTGAATCTGTTTTGAAGGATTCAATGCTGATCGAAACATAGGGGTTATGCACGCTTAACACTCAACCATGTCCTTCAAAGTACTTCCGGGTCCAAAAATGTTCGAAAATACATATTGTGTCGGCCTGGCATATCAGTTCCCAGGGGCTGTGTGGTTCCAATGTGTCCCTACTTTATAGTGAGTAATAACCTTGTTGTGCCACAGAGACGAATGGACCATAAACTGTCAGTTTATTGTTTATGACATAGTCAAAGTTCAAATGTTACCTCAGATGACTGAAACAAATACAGTAAAACTTCAATATCTCGAGGAGTGATCGGAACAGGTAAAATGATCGAGATAAACAGGGTGCTCGTAATAACCAAAATGAAATGTATTGATGATACAAACGAATATTGGTTAAAAAATTGCTCGAGATAGACCGGGTGCTCGTAATATCGATGCTCGTCATAACGAAGTTTTACTGTATTACCGTTCGTATGACGCTAAAATCGTTAAAGAAAACAAACTGGCAACAAACAGATACTACTAGAAATCTATTGTTTTCTCATGGACAGTTGTATGATGTTGGAATGATAATATTGTCTTATTATGATGTATCTCATTGATTTCGTCTCAAACTAAAACTGGTCAATAGTTTTGTCAAGACAGACGATGAGAAATAGGTGTCCGTCATTCGTATCTTCATCACAATAGTGGTTATGTTCACACCAGTAGTGTGAGGCGTGTGATGGAACCAATTAGAAATAATTCAAAAGTGGAATCAAATGAATAGTGGTAGTTAGTATTTGATATCGACATTGTGGGGGTTACTTCTGGACATTGACAAACTCCGATATAATAATAATAAGGATACGCCATCCATCAATATATTGTGTTTCAAGTTTCAAACTATAATAACTTAGATTAACATGAAGTGTTAGAGCAGAGCCAAGTCTTTTATTAGTGCTAACAGGCATAAGGCATATACATTGAATTATATAGTACGGCATTAAGTCATACAGTGATTGGATTTTACATGTGTTTTCAATAGCAATAAATGATACATGTTGAATTTTATAGTAATCAGATAAGTCATACTGTGATTGGTTTACTAGTATACGCTGTGATTTCATATCAAGCTTGGTAGCGCTTCGCAATGGAATGAATTGATATTATGTGTGTATTATACAGTCTGTTTTGAGATACATATTTAGAATTGCTATATGTATTACTCTTTTCTATTTCAAAAAATAAAACTTGTTCATACAATGGAAGAGGGGTGTAAATAACGTTGATACATGCTGTGACAGATTTTGCGTGCCATTATTTAATAGTATTGCAAAGTTTGATAACTCCTAGAATGTCAATGGTTCAATAGAAAGTGAATTAACTGATTGTATATTGAGTTCCCTGTATAGATACTTCATCATTGAATCAACGTACTTGAGAGTTTGTGTAAATATTTATTATGACATTGCAAAGTTAAAACAACTTCCGTTAGTTATTTAGTTATATTTGCTACACTGTGTAACGTAACATGTTTCAGTCGTGGTGACATCGTTTGGTCAAAGCGGGACTACTTTCTTAGTGTCTTTAAATAGAGGAATGTCGTTCGGGGTGAGTATACTTATAGTATTTAACATTAATGTTGGTACAAATGTAATATAACATGCTGTGGCGATATTTATGTACCTCCGTAGCTCAATTTGTAGTTCCCTTTGTGGTCTAATCTGGTAACCATGGTTCAAATCCGGATGGAGGCATCTACACACACACAGAAAGCTGACTGCAAAATACAGCTGTAAAGGCTATGCTCGGCCTTTTCGTATCTTTAGATAGAAGCACCTATCTTGGATATCTGCAGGATTAATGTTCTTGTTCTCCTGGGGATACTTTATGTATTAACCAAGTTTAATAGAAAGGAACATTATTAAATAAATTTTTTATGTTGTTCGTATGTGTTTTTTTTTGTAGGAGTTAGCGGTGATTACTAGAAGTAAGCGTCAAGCTACCGTCAGTACCTCAAATCCTACAGAATTCTTGTGTATATCTGCAAAAGTAAGTTATCTTTCTGTTATCAACCAAATGCGACACTTTATCAATCAAAATTACAAATGTAGATCTAGTATATAATGTTATTACTGTTAAACCAAGTATATTTCCAAACATCGACATGAGCTTTAAAAGGGAATCATTTTTATCGATTGCTTGTGGTGAAGTATGGCCCATTGTTACATCTGCACAGTATGGAAGCAGCGAATCAGACGCAAAATAATTTTATCACCAATTGTTATTATTCCTATCACACCTAACCCACACCGTTCAACCCGATACATAGAAAACAGTTGGCACATAGAAGACAGTTGTCAGTGTTTATGTACGCAAAACTCGCGGAAGTAAGTATTGCTTGTTTTTATATTCTTTTTGCAGGGTCTGAACAAAACAAAGTGTGTACATGTATTCGCAGTTAAAGGAGGTATCAGTACACAAAATTCTGAGCAAAACCGTGAATTATTTAGGGAGAAATCATGAAAAATGTATGCGATTTTTAACAAAAAACGCGTTATTTGAAACTTTGATCCCCAAAAAGGCATTTTTTGACAAATGCTTACCCTTTGACTTATACCATGACGAAATAACATCCATCCCCCGTCTATATGCAGATTTACACACTTTTATTCGTCCTTTTCGCCGAGATATAAGAGTTTGAACATGACATAGTGTCATATTTTTGAGAACAATGGAGACAGTTGATGATTAAAAAAGATCACATAGAAATCAGTCGCAAGGGTATAGATGATAACAATGAAGACAGTTTGAACGCAACGTTTTTTGAGCGCAATAACATTGAAATAATTACGTTATACTTAAGTGCCAATGTGTATAACTGGATTTTTATACTGCGCTACCAAAGTACCAATGCTTTTTTTTGATAAATGCCATTCACACTCTTCGCGCATTCTCAAAATTTGAGCCAACTGCCTGTCACCACTATAATAATGTTTATAAAAACGAATTATCGAGTATGAGAAGTCTTAAATCAATTTCTATCACTAATACTTTATAGTTCCTCAAAAATAAATACAAATGATATTAGAAATAATGAACTTGGAAAAATATACTCAAAATCGGCTGTCACCCACACAAAATATATAATTTAAATGCTTCTCATAATTAGTAACTAGTCAAAACATCTTAAATTTGTTGTTTATATGTTAGCAAATAATTTGGAAAATGAACCCATAAATGCGCGAGAGTGCTATGCACTTGCTGCTTTGAATTTTTTTCGACAGAGTTCGTGTCGCCCACAAGAAGTATTTTACGTGACACTGTTTTGTGGATGCGATAGCAACGCTTACGCTTGTGCTAATTTATTAATTATTTGAACCAGTTTGTTTATTGGTATAAGCACTATCGATAAATACACATATTTTTTTACCAAAATACACGAACAAAAACTATACGTCAGTGTATTTCAAGCCTGTACCTTACCGGGACATTTATGTTGTATTCTTACGTGACAGCCACAACTCGCTTATTTATTAAGGAATGGTCATTTAATCCTTGTAATATGTCGGACACATTTTGGATTTAAATATATAGAAAAGATCATCATCGGTAATAGACAATGAATGAAGAAAAAATGCATCTTAGTGCAAAAAAGTTTTACGTGACTATACTTACGTGATGGTTTTTTTTTTAAAAAAAACGTGATTATAACGATAAAAATGATAAGGAATATATCTTATTCTGTGCCATTGTGACACATTTGATGTTTACAGTCAATATATGCATGGAAATACCACATAATTAGAATGACATTGAATTTTTACGGTACATATACTACGAATGGTCTATTATTTGCTCATCAACAGAAATGGTCAACCATTGACATTTGGGGCATAATAAATATTTACTCTTGAAAGACATTGGTGTACCTCAATTTATATTCTAGAATTATTCCGATAGTGTATTCTATTGCTTGGTCAGCGTGATCTTGTTCGTCTCGTAAAATACAATTTAGTGTCACGTAAAATTTAATTTCAATATTTTGATTTCTTTATGAACCTACGTTTGATTTTTACATTTGATGGCTTATAACATGGTTTTAGAGTGTATTACATTTAAACAACTAGTATTTGTGCAATCTACATGTAAATCACGCTAACTATTTGACATTTGATATTAGAAGAGTAAAAATGTGTATAATTTTTAGTCTGTGCAGTTACATAAAGTGTACTAAATTACTGCAATTATTGATTTTGATGAGAAGCAATGCTATCTGTTACATTTATAAAATATAAATTAAGTTATTTGCTTTCACAACTTGGCAAAAAAGCGTAAATTATGACAGCAATCATGTGTTTGATAACCGTATAACTTTCGTCACGTAAAATACAAATAAAAATCCAGAGTTATTTGAGCCAATATGACAATTGATTATTGGCATGCTGGCAATGCTTTATTTAATATTTACTCTCAAGTTTTTTATCACTATATAATATTTTCTTTCATTGGATTTGAAAAAAACCCCGAAATATTCACTGTACAATTTGGAAGAGCTCGTGTCTCGTTGGAAACAAATGAATTTTTTCAACTTTCCAGACGACTGCACATGACTTTCATGGAAGCACAACAGAAAAATAACCATAATTAGTTACTGGATATATTTCAGAAATAATGTGTGATAAAACTGAGTTATGTGTACACAAGTTTTGCTTCCAGAATAAAGGCTTGACGTTTGTTAATTGTTGTTGAAAAATATGTTTCAAGACTGGTATTTTACATGACAGTATATATATGTTCAATGATGAAACTATAAGCCATGCTTAAACAACCTTTAGTTAGCATTAGTTTTGTTCCAAATTAGTCTTTCATGCTATTTCACCCATACAATAGTATTTTACGTGACAATATTTCATTCCAAACGTAATCTTATCCCTATAATCACTATATGCATTGATTTTGTTTTTTGTAAATTGTTTACCAAAAACTGTAATAACATGAGGTAAGAATTGTCTCTACTGCACAACTTGTAGCATTTTATTATTGTGTTTATGGATAAGTTGCTTTCGTATTTTACGTGACGAACACGTCCGTACAATGCATGTACCAACACATGTATATTTAGCCGGGTTTTATTTAGATGCATATGTCAAATTATAAAGTAGTGTCATAGGTTCCAAGTCAGATTGGTGACAGTAACAATAATACCCACACGCTTTTCTACTTCTAATTCGAAAATGATTGAAGATATATAAAAGTAAAATATAGTATAAACGAAATAGCATGTTATGATGTACATACCGGTTTCATAAATGTATTGATAGTAAATTGTTTTTGGAGAGTTGGTATGTGTTAATAATTTAATATGTATTACTGGAGTTAAAAAATAACACAACCATTAATTAACTTCTTTGTTGTGTTCTCTAGGTTAATACGTATGCTGTACATGCTATCATAACGTAAAATACACAGGCGAAAACAAAGGCTTCTTTCCAACAGCGACATAGAAAAACACGCAATCTTGTTCATGGTGCCATGCTTGAAAAATGTTCCTAAAGGGGTTCGACTTTAATGTCCGATAGACGTTTTTGATATATTTAAAGGTCAAATTTACATACGCTTCTTCATAGATCTAAAATGTCCAAATCATGACAAATCGTTGTCAATCGGAGAGGATATTTGTGAACGTGGAAAAAACGTGACGGAATTGCGTTGGTCAGGAAGCTCTCCGACCTTACCACGTTTATTTTAAACATGTTCAGAACAAGCATATATATTGCGTCCCGATTCATACGTTGAGTCAGGTCTGTGATGAGTGTGAATGGCATTTATCAAAAAAGAGCATTGGTACTTTGGAAGCGCATTATAAAAATCCAGTAATACACATTGGCACTTAAGTATACCGTAATTATTTCAATGTAATTGCGCTCCAAAAACGTTGCGTTCAGACTGTCTTCATTGTTATCATCTATACCCTTGCGACTGATTTCTATGTGATCTATTTTAATCATCAACTGTCTCCATTGTTCTCAAATATATGACACCATGTCATGTTTAAACTCTTATATCTCGGCGAAAAGGACGAATAAAAGTGTGTAAATCTGCATATAGACGGGGGATGGATGTAATTTCGTCATGGTGTGAGTCAATGGGTAAGGATTTGTCAAAAAAATGCCTTTTTGGGGATAAAATTTTCAAATAACGCGTTTTTTGTTAAAAATCGCATACATTTTTCATGATTTCTCCCTAAATAATTCACGGTTTTGCTCAGAATTTTGTGTACTGATACCTCTGATAATTGCGAATAAATGTACACACTTTGTTTTGTGCAGACCCTGCAAAAGGAATATAAAAACGAGCAATACTTACTTCCGCGAGTTTTGCGTACATAAACACTGACAACTGTCTTCTATGTGCCAACTGTTTTCTATGTATCGGGTTGAACGGTGTGTAACCCGGACCACACGTTTCAAAAAGTGTAAAAGTGTGGGTAGCTCTGGTCCTTCTGCTGTCCATAAGTATATCAATGTATACACGTCCATACAAAGAGCACCCTATATTCCCTTTGTGCATAGTTTATCCTACCTACGTTTACTATATTCCATTGCCAATCTGTGTCGCTTGACCTCGTCACAAAAACTCTATCGCCTAGTACCTATTTTCCGGTTGATATTCAGAATAAGAGCCAAACGTGAAATTTGTGTTTCGTTATAATGGTACACGTAATTGTGATACATTTGGAACATCTAATTTTGTACATCTTGTCTAAATCCGTTCGCTTATTGTATAAAGTGAACGGCTGCTTGTCACTAGTCAAGGTTTTCCCACTTCTTCCGCTACGTAGCGTAGTTTGGACCCAAGCCGTTTCTTGACAAAGCGCCATCGAAGGCTCGGTACAGCTTTAGTCAGGTTAACGGGCTCCATATTCAGGAACTATTGCGTGGATATCACTCAGTAGCAAAAATACCTATAGCCAAATCTCTTTCACCGCTTATGTTTCGCTATCTTTAATTAGAAGAACACCTTCACTCCCAAAATGATTCTAAACTAGAAGAAAAGAAAAACATTGACATAATCTGTTTCGTGCGTACAGTATCTTATAACCCTGATATTGACAAAGTGTCATTAATCAGTAATGTTAATGCCTTCGTTCGTTCACTAGATCAAATATCCAATTACAACAGGTGATATTTGTATTTGTGACAATGGAAAACTATATAACAAAGTTGAAGAAGTTTAAATGGCAATAAACCACGCTGCACAAAGCCCAATGTAGTTATCTATGCTCTGTGAAATATAACCAATGCCGATTATTGATCCCAGGCACATTTTTTTGATAATAATGACTCCATGTCAGTGTTTAAACTTTAAGTTATACTTTGTGTTTGTCGTATATTGTACTTTATTAGTCAATTACCATTTCTTCTCTTACATTCGCTGTCAGAAATTATTCTATTCTGATTCAAAATACGTAGCGCTAATTATAAATATTAATACAGCGTTTCTTCTGGTTATTCGTGTAGCCAAGTCACCTATCCATTGAAATGTTCATTTTTCCTTGTATCTATTTAAGCAAATATCAAACTTTAATTCAGTTTAAAACTCGTATCATTGAGTGACTTCATTTGTATTTGAACGGCCGTGCACTTAGCAAAAGATGTTCCTTGGCTAAATAGTATCCCTTTTAACAAAGTATTAGGTGGGGTAGTTAATATCTAATTAAATTGATTAAATAAACTTTCACTAAACAGCTATATCCTTAGTGCATTTTAGGACGTAATTGAAAATCGGTAGGAATCTTCATTAGACGATTTCAGACATTATGTGAGTGAAAGAACCTGTTGAACCTGACCTCAGCTATACTCGGTACCGATGTATGTCTGAATATACACTGCCAAGATAATAGGCTTCCCAAAATTTACAGATATATAATCTTAGTGTGACATTTAGGATCTTGGCTTGGAGAGTACACGTGTATAAACCAAACGTATGGACCTTCGTTTGTGTGCGGGCTACATAATGTAGACCTGTACCCCACTGTGTGTGCACGAGTTGGACAAATGTTTTCTTCAAAATGTGTTGTTTTTGTTTACCATATTGATTGCCAATAAATTTTTAAGTGAATGACAAATGGGTCGAGCCACAAAATTCAAAACTTTAATCCTCGGCGGCTCACCCCGTAATTGACGAAATGGCCTAAAGAGAATGGCTGGTATAAGCATGTCATAAATAAAGAACTACAAAATGCATATTTTCTGTATATGCCGAGAACTACGACCAGTATGAAAATGATGATTAATTTTAACAGATACTTTAATAAATTAATAATATTATATTTTCTGACCTTTATCATCCTTCTTCCTTTCAGGACTTTGTTGAGATTTTCATGTCGGGAGGAATTAAAAGTGTCACCGATCCTGAACATAATTCATTTATAAGGTGTGTATATCTTCCCTAGAAATACCGGAGACGACCAAAACATGACATGTACGTTTTTGTCGTGTTTCAGTACATTTACATGAACAGTAATTACGTTATTACGAACACCCGGCTTATTTCAAGCAAATTTCAAAATCCCGGCGAATTAGCTAAATATATGTTGTATACTTATATCACACCGATATGTCGAGCTCCCGGTTTATTTCGATCATTTGGCTTGCCCCGATTTGTTCTCGAGATAACGAGGTTTTATTAATATTGTATTCGATGAAATTATGTCCCTCTGCAACAATATGAGGAAACAGGAAGTAAAATCTAAGCAAAGGTAATGAACATAATAGTTCGTGTGTTTGGTGGCACACAGTGACCATTGGCTTTGCCAACTCGAATGAGACAATAGTCTTATTCTTTGGAAGCACAAATAAAGCACCAAATGCGTACATGGGCTATTCATCGTTCCATTAAAGAAGAGTCCAAGTCAGTGTAAGTTAAACCATAGTTTATTAAGACCAAAGAACGACTAATGTGACATCTTACAAATGTGACATCTTACAAGCGCTATATGATAGTTTTGTAAGGACAACAAGAAATTGTCCGAGGCGAAGCAAATCTGAAATAGTTTGAAGCTTAAATTGACCAATCATTTTCTGAGTAAAGGTCTCACAAAAGTGTACACTTACAGAAATAATATACACTTTTTGAAAGGAGTCAGTGAGCGTGTCGGAGTATAAATATTAACAGTATATGTCTCAAACTATTGTTTACAAGATTTGGTACAGCTAGGGAACCAGACTAGAGAACAAGATGTAAGCGTATTAAGCTGGTCAGCAAATTCAGTAACACCAAAACAGGCGCATTGTTTTATCCTGGTTATCTTTAGCTACAAACGTGATTAGGGAGGATTTAAGCTATGGTCAATTTTCGAATTAATCAAAAACATAATATGCAAGTTAGCCATATGTAAAGAAGTAGATAGTCCCGTCCGTCGAAACATATTCATGAAGGATTAAACGTTTTAGTAGAATAAGACATGACCTAGTTACCGACATTTTAAATAGACCTAGAATATGTAAGAACGAATTTTGAAAAAATTGTCTGGATATGTGTACGAAATGTAGTGGTTATCTAACATTTTTTTGAATAGGTTATAAGTATAGTTGTAGTTAATAGAGATGTGCACACTTAGACCTATCTTGGACATCTGTAAACTGTAAGCGCTAAAACCCGAGGGATTTTTTCAAATGAATTTGGATATTATAAAGCAAATGAATTTAACCATGTGTATTGATGGTAAATCAATACATTGTACTAGTGGTAGTCAAACATATCTTTGAGAACACCCCTAGTACATTAACCCGTCAAACGATACAGAATATCATATCCGTTTTGGTGTGTACATCTCTATTAGAACTCCGATATTAGTTTCATTTCGAACCTGTCAAAGTTCTGGGCGACATTATAATTATTGTGTTTACTACAATGGAAAATCATCTCCAATCATTCTGTGTTCAATTGTTCAAAGTTTTTGCTATTTCAACATGGTGTACGTCCACCCTATCAAGTTTTCCATTTTCATCACGTTGGTATCATGTATTCTATTGCCGGTCTGATTAAAACAGATTTAATACTGATTTTATTACTCGGTTTTACTTCACATTGTACAGTAATATTACCATGTAATCTCTGGACTTAACTTTTTACGTTGTTAGGTTTTAAACTTACTCTTTTATTACTTTCAACAATATGCGTCTGTAATTACACTCGTCGTGGACTCTCCCGCCATTCTATTCAAGCGTTCTAACGTACTCGATTTTTCTTTATCTAAATCCAATTAATAAAACCTACGTCTCTAAGAATTCAATAGGTGACTGCGAGAGTTTTCTTTGTTCCCATGTTTTATTGCATTCTATTACCTAATATTGCTTCAATGTAACGATCGTAAAAGGCAAATAAACAAATTTATTATTGTTTTTTGAAGCGACGTTATAAAACATGTCCTCGTCTGGAGATTGTTAATAACTCTGCCATTGATTAGATCTACTTAGGACAAAGATCGCAGGACGCATTGTAAGTGCTCAAAGGCTTAACAAAATAAAGCGTCGCAAGAGTAAGAGTAAATATCGTAGTACGCGACTATAATCATCTAGATGCGGTGCATTATGTAATTTAATCGAATAAATCGATGGCACCTGGTGGAAACTAGACCTTAGCTTGTATTCGTGTCCAATACTTCAGAACCTAAGTCAAACAATCACTTTGGTGAAATACATTTGTATGTATATATGATACATCTTCATAAAACACAACCTGCGTTGGAGCTGGACTACACAAATAATCACAAAACAGATAGAAAAAACTCCACAAAAACAACAGAACACAATAAGAAAAATACAACAACAAAATCATGATAGTAGTCAAGCAAACGGAAACAGAGACGTAAACAGACAAGAACGCAATCTCTATGACGACCATATACATCACAAGGACAGCACACGAAGCAACACACCCAACTAGAGATGATCCTGGTAGGAAACCCAGTGGTAGTCTCGTGTGTATGGGTGCTTTACACCGGGCACGTTAAAGAACCAAGAAATCTATTCGAAACGAGCTGGGGTATCGCACCCGGATTCCTTGTATCTCACCTCTGTCTCTAAACATTCGCGATAATGCCCCAGAGTAGGCCCTGCAAATTAAATTGTAGAAAAGAAAGAAAGAACACTTAACGGAAACAGTATATAGGCTCGTATATGTATCCCTTTTCAAATTTTATAAACCGAACAGCCCTGTGCCAAAGTTGAAAACGGACACATAGAAAGCAATGGTGATCCAGGGTGGGTACTATAACGAACACAGTTTAAAAAAGGCACTGTGACAAAAACATAAGTAACAGTTTGCAATGCCTCTAGTACATTTGCAATACGCCCATTACTTCGAATATTTATATAATTATGCAGTATATCTTTATAATTGCTCTTCTGGTTTTCAACGGAGACTGTGAAGTTTTCGCCTCAACCACTAAATATTCCAACTGCTTTAGCTTTGTGTTTTACGGTTTATACTGTATGGGTACATATCTCAATGTATTGTTTAGCTGATTCAGTCATGATATCTAACTCTTCTATTATTTTATCTATTGTATCAGATGTATCACATATTGTATTGTGTAATAAGTGATTTATCAGGCTCATGGTTTGTCTTTCTATAGCATGATTATGATTCAACGTAATCAATGATCAAGTTTTTGTTCTTTACCTTATTAAGCCAATGTTTAAACAACGATAAGCCAGTAGTATCTCTATTCAAAGCCCGGTCTTTAACAGACTAATGGCACAAGATAGTCGAGCTAAACAAAGATATAAGGAAACTTAACCTAACCGATAGTTGTATCCAAGTATTGTATATGTACACTACATACGCGGATCGCCTTTTGAATACCAGTGTTAGTTGAAAAATTAAGAACTGACGAGGCGTTTATCGCTTTAATGGAGTTAACACCGTGTTTCAATTGTTTTTCTTCGGATTTAATTGATTAAAACGTGTCTTATAACAGTTCTTTAGTTATTTAATACTAAACTTGTATATAAGTGGTGTTGCAGAATTGTGTGCTTTTGTGCGTTTATTAATTTCATTATTCATACATGAGAAGAGCCTAATGTGACAAGTTGAAATTCTAAACGATGATGACAGGTCGTTTGAATATTATATGATTGTGTGGCTTCGAAAATTGTGATTTATACTGAAACATTTATTATTAATTACGGCGATATTGTAGAGTTGTAGTTGATAAGGACGATACATTGCGCAGTGTTAGAGCGATGTAGTGACGACTATACTGGAGTTATTTGATTTAACAATGCAATGGGAATGTTTGTGTAAATTAAGTGATTAACGTGATAATATTATCATAGACAACATGGAACCTAATGGAATAAATAAAAAACAATTAAAATTTCTACTTTCTAGGTCGATACCATTCTTGAAACACTGGCCTATAGAATGTCTAGCTTCACATCCACAGGCGTGCATGTTTCATTTCTTCGGGTGAGTATTGTTTTACATGTTATCTGCTGTTGTATTTTAATGACACATACGTAGGCAACTACGTACACCATTTTTTAAAAATAATACCAGTATGCCCTTTCTACCAGCGAATGTATTTCTGCTTCTTTTTGTCTTTGAAAAAAAACACGTTTTGTTGAGCAGCACTTTGGCATAGTCAAAGAGGACCTCTTTGGCTTGGTTCAATGTTGCTTTTTGATTTATCAAACTGATTCATAGCTTTTGTAATACTAACAATGAGATAAATATGTTTATCAACGTGTTGAGCACCTGTGGAATTAAGTATGGAGTTACGTCTCTGAATGTGGTAGAATACGTACAAGGGTTGTAACTTACAACATGTTAGGGGTGTAGCACAGGGTACAGTATCATTGAACAAGAAATTTACAAAATGAAATTTGAAAAAAATGGAAAATTAGTTTTTTTTCGAAATTTAAGTTTTCTATAGAAAAAGTCCCATTTTTCCAATTTCATTTTTTTTTAAATTTCTTTTGCAACGATACTGTTACCTATGGGGTGTAGTTGTTTGATTTGGAGGAAGTCCGTTCAAAAATTTTGAGCCTGCCATCTTATTCACAATATTGACATCGGAACCAAAGTTAAAATTACTAAAATATAATTTTGCTGGTAAACCTTAATATCTCACCGAAAGCTTAATTAAAGCGAACACGAGCTATAAATGCTTGAGTTTTGTAAATGAGTACAAGTTTTCTTTAGTTGCACCATTGCACAAGGGCGTAGGGGCCTATATATGTTTATAATTATCGTATTAGTCTTATATAGAAACATTCATAAAAATAAGTCAGTGCAATGTTGTAATTGCTTGTTTGACATTTTACATTAATCACTGGCGGAAGTTTTACGACGAAGGACAATTATAAGAAAAGCAGATGAATGTAATATAAAATGTTTAAGGTTGTCTCGAATTTGATATCGATATTACAGAACGAGTCTATGTGTCAGATTTTGCACAAGGCAACTAGTGTCAATAATCTCGAACATTATCAATATATTAGGTACATGTATATATCGCTGGCTTAGAATGAGCAGGTTGGATATGCATCAGTCTGATACTAATAAGTAGTACTTACGACCTTCTCGATATCGAGACCGTGGCCGAATAGTAAGAGTGGTTGCCATGAAAGTGGAGGATAGCCTAGGTGCGAATTCTGGTGGAAGCTAGGATCGAACTGATGCGGTCTCTTGGTGAGCCGCTAGCTGGTTAAAAATTTCCCATATTCCCATCTTTGCATGATACCCAGCAACGAGATGTTGTTTTTCAAGGTACAGTAGACATGACTTAAATAGTATTTGCTTAACATACAAAGAAATCGTTCTGACAACAATCAACGATTTCGTGTCCCCGCGAATGATTACAACTGTTCTCTCTGCCGAAGTTAAATGTTATAATTAATTCTTCCCTACGGAATATATATTGAGACATAAGCTCGTCCGTCGATAAACTATGTAATCTAGGTTTAACTAGGTATACCCGAGTTAAATGCCGTCCCCGTTATTCTTTCGAATGAGGCAGTTCCCTCATTAGCATTACATATAACGTATATTGAATCGTAAGTGTTTATAAATGTAATCTAACATCGCGTGAACATAATCACACAATATCGGTAGATTTATTATATACAATAAAGTACTGCTAATCAGCAGAGTATATTTTCAATAATTATTGTTACGAACCAAAATCTTAAATACAGAACGTGGTCCGATTTTAAGACCATCTAATTATCTGGTCTTATTAAAATCATCTAAGACATGTTAAGACTATCTGGCCATACAAAATTTTCGGATGCACTTTACCTACCGAAAGGTGAACCATTATATACATAATCGTCCGTAATAATGATAAATCCCACAATGATTAAGCAAGTTTAAGAAATGCATTGTATATATAATCAATCGATATCTGTATATAGTCTTCATTTTTTGTAATATAAGGAAGTCCTACAATTAATATACAAATACATAAGAACCATACACAGCTCTGACTACATAAATAGCGTCATTGTGTCCATTTTCTTCGGTCCTCAAACTGACATTTAAGTGGTCTGAATTGCTAGATAATCTCTCAGTGGAGGCATACCCTCCACAATACCCTCCACTTGTCTTATCTGGGCTATTAACTTTAATTGCTTTTATAAGTTCTGTGTTTTCCCTCCCCAGGGTACAGGTTTATCAAAGCCCTTACGGAAATCGTATACTTACGTTGGAATTTAATATCTTCACAACAGTCTACAAATTGTGGTAAAGAGTTGGTCGGCAGGATTATTTTTCAATCGATCGCTGGCTAAGAAAAGAAAATCGTAATTATAAGACTGATACATATTCAAAATCAACATTACAAGGCACTTCTAATAAACCTTTTTCATGAAAATCGGAACTTGTCATATTGGCAATACTGAAGTTGAAATAGCTAGTTTCACCAAAAGTAGAGTGATTTTCGGACAGTTTTTATTGTTTTCTCAAAATATCGATGTTGTACTTACGGCCTTATCATTTTAAGCCAGCACAATGTAGACCATGATGAAAATATTTTTGTTTTCAATTATGTTATCCACAGAAAATAAAGAAGTCATTATTATTATTGAATGTATAATTATATATCTGTAATGAGCACATCTAATGAGCACATTTAGAATTTAGATTTGAACATAATTTAAAGATTTCCGTAAAGTGCCTTTGAAAAAACAGTACCCCGGTACCTAAACAGAACACACGCCGCGGATCTGATCTTCGAAATTTAAAAACGTTTTGATGTGAATTTAAAAATGACAATCACTTTAATCGAGATCCTGCTGAGTGGCTAAAATATCTGAATGATATTAGAACGAAACACTTTAATGTTTCCGTATGACTGGCAAGCGATCGTGTTATCTAATAAGCCTGCTGTGTCAGGTAGTGAGTTTGAAATGTAGGCCCCTGTACTAAGTAAATACGAGTTAATACTAACTCTTTTTTCTACTTTTTTTTTCTTTTTTTTTTCCAGACGTGGACAAGTATTGGTTCGTGACAGTAACCACTCTGACTGGATCTATATTGTCAAATCCGTAAGATGTACACTTTATATCATATCCTTATATCTACACAATAAAGACACCCATTGATACACTTGCAAATACGCCATCATCGACACAAAGTTTATTAAGTATATAAAACAAACCGCGAACGTTTCTGGGAATACAAAACGTAGCATAGCCTTAAGTTGCCAGTCACCTTTATGGTAGGCATATGTGTGTCTCCAATAGGATTTGAACCCGGATCGCCTTTAACAACTTTATGCATCTATGCTAGAGGAGCGGTCGTCTAGAGATAGTAATGGTTGTGCTTTGGAGTTCGAGATATCCCGGGTTCGAGATATCCCGGGTAAGAACCCGTCCGTACCAATTCTCAATTTCATTTAGTAAGAACAGAATAATAGCGAGCTACCCAGTTGTATGGACGGGTGCCAGCACATATACGAGAGAGGCAATCACCGAATGCAATTGTCGTCTCGGGAGTCCATGATCGGATGTGCGGGTAAATGCTGTCGAGTGGCCATGACAGAAAATTGATTTTAATTTGGGGCCTTTTATTTACCAAATAAAATCTATGCAATGGCACATGTTTTGTCCCATGTACTTGTCCTTTTCCGTTCGTCAAGGCCGACCAATCTACAAACTAACAAAAAAGGCATGGCGTATTTCGTTCAAGGCACATGATTTTATTTTCTACAACATTTTGTTATCCTTTTTCATGGAATGTGTTTTAACTATAATGTAGCTCTTGGTTTTTACACTATTTAATACGAACCTAGATACACCTTCGTGGTTTTAATTAACATGTCTGAAATACAAAAACCTATCTGGTTTACAGGGAAGTCTGTCTGTTATGAAGAAACTAGTTGAAGTACATCCACGGACAAATCAGCCCAGACGTGATGTCGATTCTGAGGAAGACGGTAAACTATTGCATTTACATGTAGCTCTATACATATTTGTCTATATATCGCTTGCTCAGAATGAGTTCGAAAGTACAAAATCGATATTTTGAGAAAACTGTCTGAGCAAACTGTCTAAAATTACTCATTATCTGTGGAAAAACCTGTTTACACATCAGCTTGGTCAGCATGACACGTTCCGATTTTCATGAAAACAGGCTCGTATAAGAAGTACCTTATGATACCAATTTCAAAAATGTATTAAATATGTATGACGTCGTAAGTAGTAGATACGACCTTTTCATTCTTAGTCAGCGATATGTACATATTTGATATTTCAAACATACGTTATCTGCACCCTTGTTCTTGAAAACTATGTACCACCTTAATAAAACCATCCATATTTAAGCTGTTACGTGTTTGGTTAGGGTTGTCTGTGTACTAAAGTATTGCTTAGGGGTGCTGACAATAGCGTAACTGCCACAACGCTATTTGATTCGGGCATACAAGCCATTTCTCCACGTATAATTAAGAACAAATCTAACTAGAAATCGACAATATATGTATGACCTTCCTTTAAGTAAGCTTTTTGTTTTTGAGAAGACGATTTTAACCAGGGTGAGTTACGTACCTTCCTTTACTAATTCCACAATTATGGGTTCCAAATATACAAAGTCTCTTGGTATTTGGCCCATATCTTTAGGTACGCTCCTGGCTGAGAATTATAATATTTTATTGTATACAATTGAATTTAAAATCGATCTGCACATGAGTTAGGTGAAATACAAAATGTATAAATGACACCAAGGTATTGTGCGTACGGTGCATATCGACCATACTGCTTTCCTTGAGGGTTTGTTCCAAGCTGTAGACGACATAACTATTTTACCGGAAATGTAGGCGGAAACACAAAGTCGATTTGCAGACGACATCTGACGTCAATCCTACTTAACCTGCAATATATTTTCAGCGTTTCCATTCATTATGCTTTCATGTCGTTGACCAGAACTCGACGATTGTATTGGAATTTAGAAATAATTACTGCTATTGATATCTAATTGACAAATTGACACTTTAATCGTTTGATCATTATAATGAAGTACAGTAAAACTTGGTTAGGACGAGCATCGATATTACGAGCACCCGGCTTATTTCGAGCGAAATTCTCGGCGAATTTGCTTTACATTTTGTATAATGATCACACCGATATGTCGAGCTAACTGTTTATTTCAAGCATTTGGCTTGTTCCGATTTGTCCTCGAGATAACGAGGTTTTACATAACGAAGTTTTACTGTACTAGTATGGCGAACATATGTACGTGAACGGGTTTCTATATTTTAAATATTGTATTTTGTTCCCTAGCCAGACCACAGTATGAACTATATAGAGGATAGCTATAATGACAGCAGTGTCGTTTTCGTATTGAATTTGTTTTAAACGAGTTGGATAACATAATCAAATGCAAGGCTTTGATGAGACTCGGTCAATATTATAAAACGTGGAAAAGTTCAAATAGTTATATACAACATGCTTTAGCCTTTGTCATTGATAGAGTAAGCTGTAGTCAAGATCTGAGTGAATATACCAAGTTTATAGGCTAAGCAGGCGAGTAAAAATATATCCACAGAAAGTAAAAAAGTATTTATTCTTTCGCCGATGTTTTCTAGATATGTTCGGCGCTCAAGTCGAAAGTGAGCACATTTTGTTGACTAATGTTTACTTGCCGGCTTAGCCAAAACGCAACATGGAATGTCTACACTGGTACAGATGGTATTAAAGCGGATAATACTGATTTGTTCTCTTCAGGTGAGTGGGGAGAAGCCAGCCCGAAGTTTAAAAATTTTGGAACCTGGAACTATCGATTAAATAAAAAGACAAGAATTGATAGTTCAGAAGAAAAAGAAGTTTTCAAGAACAACCTTGAGATGGAGAAGCGCCTGGTAGGTTTTAGATTCCGTTTATAGCATGCTGTTTAAAGCTTCTGTAAAATTGTCATACTATTGTACCTAATGAAGAACCCCATTGTTTCCAATATGTTTTTACATTATGCTCAGTGCAGGGTTTGGACTCATGGCATCCATAATCTGTTCTAGTTGCCCCATTATCCGGTATCTACCATTCTTCATTCTCGAACACCCAGCGGTGACTCCTGAAAATAAGTTCCCAATTTTTAGAAGTTTTTGGTAACTTTTTGCAATTACAACTCATAGCCATGTCGAGAATACCTACTCTTCTTCAAGTTTACATGTTCAAACTATTCAGGTCATCATTTTTCTATTGCAAAAGTGAATTATTATACTTGAGACTGAAATTGATCCTGAAAAACGAGGATCAATTTTCAAGTTAGTACTTTTATAACAGGCCATTTGAATGTCTTTGAAATTGAAGAATATATTTTTATATACCCAAATGTATAAAAATATCAAGCTTAACCTTAACATATCTACTGAATTTCAAAGGATGTATATTTGAGCTTGATCCTGATCCTGAACACTTATTCTTTGTGAACACGGGGCCAGAACTAACTACATCGCCTGCAGTTTGTCCGAGGGGTTGATGTAGCGAGAGCAGGAGCGGTGTGTCGCCTTCGTTTTCGAAGATGACCATTAGATATCATTATCCGTATTAACATTACCCCAAACATTAGACTTTTACCGTCATGCAACTTTATGTAATGAATTCTTCCGAAGTAGTAAACTCTGCGGACACGATTTTTTTTCCAATTTTCATGCACTGGTACAAGAATGTTCTAATACATCACCCCTTCCACTTACAGGAACAAATACTGCCGGGATATTATAACGGTACAGATCGACTAGGACTTATAGACTATGATGAAATAATCACTGATCATAAAACTAGAATATTACCATCTAATAGGAAAACATCCACTGCCGAGTCACTCACTACACTGCCCACCATCACTATAAACACAACAGGTACGTGGTTATAGTTAGTTCAGGCCTGGTGATTATAAACATTTCTCATTCTCATACTCTTACTCCATACTCCATGCTTCAACTTGAAAAACAGTTTTTTAGAATTTCGCATCAAAACCAACATTTACTTGTAGCAAATGGTCTTATTAAGAAAATGAACCCCACATCATATATTTCCATTCAGTAATAAAGAAGTTACAGCAGTTTTTGTAACTAAGAAATGCTCAAATTGGAGTACGGAGATGAGTTGGAGCATGGAGTACCTTCTCCAATTTTTGTAATCACCGGGCCTGATCACAACTGACATTACACCAGAGCAGAGATCGCTCCTCTTGATGGTTTGTCGAAGGCTGCATGGCGAAGGTTTTCAAATTAATCTATTGGACCATGTGATTATAATGTACCTTTAAATTGATTTAAAGGGTAATGATTGAAACATGGCGTAGTGTCAATTGATCACCGAGCAAAGCCTTTATTTGCCAATCAACTTTCTGCTGAAATAAGACAGGCGTGTGAGTTAATACTTGTAAGTCAGTTATTGTCAAAAAACATAGCCTGGGTTTGAGGATGGTTCGGTTTTATAATTTTAATGCCATTTTTATGATAGCCTTGTTTTTTGGCAACTAGGCAGAAACACTAGCTAGTCACTAGTGTGACAATTTTGCTTCATTATTCATGGACATTCGATATTCAAGTTTAGTCTAGGAGTGTTATTTGGGTGTTTAGTTGGGGTCTGGTATTTAAAATGTGTACGACTTTGGTAGAAGATAATTGTTTCAACCTGGTGTGTTGCCTCGGTCATGGAAAAAGCTGAAACTTTTCCCCTAAGAAACTTGCACAAATGATTGAATACGTAATAACTCATTATTTTCTATGCAGTGCGTTCAATAAACTGTAAAACTTGTGTTACAGTTTACACAATAAGTATTAATGACACTCTATGGACAGAGATTTACATAAGCGTTTTTCCTGTTCCTCAATTTATTCAATAGAAATATAATGCCGCTAGAAAACATATTGTTAGTTTAAATTTAGCTGAATAAATAAATAAATAAATAAATATGCTTAAAACCAAGCTTACATGGCGATCATTGCACCCAACCCCCAATTATTGGTCTCCTTTTAAAGCGTCTAGGCAAACATGAGTTCATGACTTCCATGTCTGTGTTGGTATTTTCATTCCATTGATGATTATTGTAATTCCTTTAGAAATCTTACCACAGTCAGTTAATACTAACGATGATAAATCCTATATAAATCGTACATAAGACGGAACTAATAAACAAATAATAATATTTATTTATCTAATGTTCATATTTACCAAGTTTCTAAATTATAGATAGATCTTTAATTATGTTGTGTTTTATCTAAGATTTATTTACTTTCTCTATTCCTTGGACTTATAAATCTCGGTGAAATTAATTCACATGCTCGTCAATTCGTCTATAGTGCTCGACGATTCAACTTGACCGTATCTGAGCGATATAAGACAAGTATTGTTACGTACAATGCTTGTTTAACTTTATCTATCTAGCAACAAATTCAAAGTTGTTTTGGTAAAATAAAGCTTGCTTAACCTAATAACCCTACATTATCCCATCAAAGCCTAGAGGATAAATATTTATTTAGAGTTACGTTATCAAAAGTTCATGAGCGTGCTACCTGAAAACATAAGCGATGAAATACGACAAAATAATCTCATTTCAATGCGACAAATTTTCGTGTTTTTTTTTGTGTGTGTGAAAATACCATTTCTTTGGGACGTAATTCCAAGGATATATTATCCACTCAGTTAGATACTATAGAATTTTTCATATTCGTGGGGGTTTAATTTTGTGTTGGAGGTCATCCAGGAAATCCATGAAATTGAATCCCCTACGAATATCAATGATTTTACAGTACTATTAAGAATACACAATCCGTCCTGCATAAAAACTTTCTGAATCCCTAAAACACAAGATTTGCTCCTCTGTCCTTAAAATAATAATGATAGTAAGCATACCTTTGACAGTCAATATAACAAACAAAAGACATTGTTCACTAGGTAGGTAAGTGTAATTTTGGAACGACTTTTTTGGAACGTTTTCATGATCATAAATTCAGCTCATATGTATCGCCGTACCCAACCGTTCTAAATGCTAAATACGATGTGTTCACAATGTAGCTACGTTCAAAAAATATTGCTTGAGATAATACTGTACGGGTAAAAAACAATAATGTAAACTCGTATTGTTCTCTACTTGGAGATGAACATTCGAGAAAGATATGAAATAAATTGGTTGGACCTGGGGTGAACTAGAAAAGATGGCGAAAGTAGAAATCTCTAGTCCTTGTCCTACAAAATAACAAAATGTGTGTGCCTCTGGGCTCAACAACGACTAGGAGGATGTGTTGCAAAATGTGTGGTGCACGTATGAAATTATTAAATGAATTGGCAAATAATGTACTGCCTTGGTCCCACTGGGCATTTTTTGGCTTCGAGGATGTACTTTTGAGTTGAATAAATAAGCTCGGGAGTGATTGGGAATTGGGATACAACACATTTTCTAATAACTTCCCTAGACCAAGGGGATTCTTTCCCCAATGCCTTCCGATGCCCATTTATTAAATCGGGAGTACATCGCCGATGCAAAAAAGTCTCAGTGGGACCTAGTCATTACATATAATACTTTTACAGATGCACCACCTGACGATACGAAGAAAGATGACGACTCGGTGATGGATCCAGCAGAAGAGGAGAGAGCCATGAAACTGCCAAAAATACGCAAAACATCCAAGGTATATATGTCGTATTTTATACAGGTCCATGTTTTTTTAAATTAAAGAACAAAAACAAAATTACTACAAAATTACTACAAAATTATATAATCAAGTGTCACTATTGGTTACTTCTGCGTAAAATCATAACATTCAGCATGTCATCTTTATCATTCAATACGAGATCACCAGCCATGGAGTCCATGGTGCACCCGTCTGACGGAGTCAATGTTGATATATCTCAATCTAGCCATTTTGTTTTTGCAAGAAGCGCTTTATATAGCCATATTTGGGAGTCATTTATAATTCTGCTTCAGAAGAGTTAGATTATATTTTATACATTGCGATTTTAAACGAATATTCCAAGGACGTTGTCTATTCGGTCGTACGAAGGCTTCATATGATTTCGTTGGCTGACTATTTTATATTCACTTTAATGAACATTTCAAACAGCCCCTATATGACATATTTCAAGCCAGAACTGTAATAAGACACAACAATGAAGAAGTCTTTTTGTAGTTTTGAGCAAGGCAAAATATGAATAGTAATGCATTGCAGCGAGTGATATGGAAGGAACCGGAGGTTGGAAGCGTTCTGACAATGAGCCCTGAAAATAAGTTTGTAAAAAATCCTGTGCTCAAGTTCCCAAAGGTAGATAGATGGGCTTGTGTGTGGATTGTCGTTAGTGACCTAACGTGACTGGTTTTTTTTTATTGGCTTACTTATTTGTGTTGTCCCATGTACCAATATATGTTTGTAACAATGGCCATAGAAATGCCCGGATGGCTGGCGACGACTTTCATTGCAAAATCCTAACATATTGGTTGGGAAAAGAAAATCTTAAAACCAAGAGTTTTTGAATAGGTTGTGCTTAATTTTATTGAGTTGTGTTGTCAATTTGATACTTAATTTCCCATTTCTGATCATGCTCATCTTTGAAATGCGAGTTATATGTTGTACTTGGCTGGTTAAGTTGAGGCCTGCCTTCCCTGTTCTATTACAGTTTTTGTATGTGTTCGTCGTCTATTTAACACAGTGGTCCATGTAGCTATTGTTCTAATTAGTGTGGAACGCGTGCTGGTTTATTACTGTCCATAATGATTGTGAATAATAATTTATTATGCTTGAGTTGGATAGGATAACAGAATGTTGATTGGCATGGCGAGTTTTATTGACCAATAAGTAATTTGTGAGGTCAATATTGTAGTTTGTATCAACAAGCTTAATTTTGTTTGCTATTCTAGTGTTTGTCTGCGATGTATAGTTTGTTCTAACCCAACAAAGTTGAATAATCCATAAAATACGGGTCTCTCTTTATTTGCCAGACAATTATCTCCCAATTTACAAGAACATTTCTCCAGGATGCGACGATGTAGATTAAATATTAAGTTTTCTTAAGAACAAATTAATTCACTGATGCTCGGCGTTGGTGATTGCGAAAGCGATTTGGACTATTCTGTTAAACAACTCCAGTGAGAATTTTTTGCCGGTGCTCCTTGTGTTAAAGCTTTTAGCTGGCTTCTCATTCAATGAATTAAATTACACGTACAGACATACTGTTTAGCCACAAGCAACTTGCAATACCTCGAACAGTATAGAGTTCATGAATATTTTATCAAATCCATTTCAGTTTAATTGATATTTATTTTTAAAACAAGGCATTGCGTACTCAGAATGATCGCAGAAAGACATATTATATTTCAGGGTGCCTATCTTGCTTCCGTCAAAAATTTAAAAAGAAAAGTCACCCGGAAAGAAGCAATACAGGAAGAGGTTTTTCAAAAGCAACTAGGTAAGTATTATACATTGATAATAGGTGGCCAATTGGTAGTCTCTACATCTAGTAATACTTGTACATTATAATTTATTTAATTGGATTAATTTAAAGTCTTCGTGTACTTATACTCCCTGGTTTTCTGAAATTTCTGAAACAACATAACATGTTGTGAACGAATCATGAAGCTCTTCTGGTTTCCAACTTGTTTATTATGTGGCATTTGTTGATACATTGTATACAATGTCAATAATAGCACTACACATTTGCATCTTCGAAGTTTTATTGTAGTATATATACATTATAAAGCAATTATACAGATTTGCTGATTATGCTCATTATTTCATAGTACCTTTACTAGTAGGTCATACTCATCGCATGTCAATGGAGTTTAAACAAGGGTTTCAGGATTTATTGTATCAGTTGAAACATTGAGTCAGCGATGGCGACTTATTAATGCCGAGGAATGGCTTGTAACAACGCGTAGCTCCAACTCGCAACTGTGTGACAGAGGCTTTACATGATTGAATACAAAACTAATGTTGTTTTATTCTCTAACAGAATACGACAAGAAAGCTCAGGATACACGGAAGATAGGACGGAAGACTATAGCTGATGAATTAGATAACAAACTGATCAAAGGTTTAGACTTAACAGAGAAAGATATACGTCCAATGTTTGTATGTGTACAAGTTCTAGAACGTGGTCAATATTTCGTAAGTACTCTTGATTAGTTTGTGTTGTGTTGCGTATTTTTTCATGTGAAGTATAGATACTTGACTAGCCCTTGATTTGTGAGGATGTGTTCTGCATATGGCAAGCCGCTTATTTTAAAAGGTTTCGCATAAAGGTCATACCAGTAATGTTGGCACAATTTAAAACGTTTTAACGTACATTTTTGAAAAGACATGACTGTCTTTGATTTAATAGTTTTTATTTCCGAAAATGTTGATTTAAAAAACGCGCATGCATATAGAAAGCGGTAAATGTATTCGAACCTATACTGATTAATGGCTCCTTCGACTACCAATACGACGTACGAACACATTAGGTCATTCGGCAAGCACAATGACCCCAAATATAAGTATCGATGTAACCAGCACTAAACCAGACCAGTTATGTATTGATTTGGACACCATTTCAGGGATTAACAAAGACAGTGTTCCCGGAACAAGCGGAGAGTTTTAGCGTGGTCTCCAATGGTGCTGAATGTATTATGATCTCAAAACGTTTCTTCTTTGAAAAAGCCAACGAATCCACAATGTACCATCTACGTCAAGTGGTGAGTTCTACCAATGTATTTTAGATAAAATCAATTATGTGGTGTTATATGGACATTTTAGGTAATTGCATGATGGTATGCAACTTATGGTGTTTCTTTTTATATTTACACCATTATAATCGTAAGGACGAGACGCATCTTTCATCAAAATACAGAAACCCTCGTCAAATCAGAAGTCCCTAAAAGGACACATGTGTGACAGCAAATCACCTAACATACAGACACGTTGCTACATTGCAGTGGTAAAGGGTGCAAATGTGTCTTTTGACGCTTAATTTGGTCTGCTTTATCTGTGAAAACCGAAGCTGCAAACTTATAATACCGAATAATTTTTAACGAACGATTACAGATCCTTTTCCCCACACAGTAAATTGAAATAAGTTTCGTTTATTTCTAACAACAGGTATCTAATTTTGATTACTTAAGTAATTGTATCAGTGTATTTAGTATTGCTAAGCAATATGATTCACATTTGTTGTTTTATCATATTGTACTGTACTTCAGGAAACTTTACTGCCACAAGAAGAAGAATTACAGGGTAACTTACAGGATTTTGTTGACTGGAAGGCACATCGTGCACGTGTGTATAATCGTTTAGTGAAGAACAAACAGAGTAGAGCAGTACGTCATCAGCAATTCCCGCCACAATATGGCGGACAATACTGCTTCCGGACTGGTCCAACCGTTAGATCTATTGACTGATAACCACGGGTACAGGGATTTGACTGGTCTAACATACATTAAATCTTTGATATATTGATCCATGGATTGGGACCAATTCAGCAACGCGGAAAGAGATGTAGGAATTTGGACTGGTTTGATCAGCAGTAAAACCCAGCTCACCTCCATATACGCATAAACATGGATCGGTCCAAATGCCAGGATAGACTACCCAATATATTTGGACTGGTCCAACCGGTGAGGATAACCTAGTTAACCCACATAATTGGACATCCCCAGTTGCCAGGGTGGTCCTAAACATCTCTTTTGACTTGACCACCACTATTTTAGCCCAGCACACGGATTTGGACTGGTCCATCCATCCATTCTTGACGCACAGACATATTACTACGTACACAACGACACTATGAGGTCATATTTTCATGTTGTTCTTATGGTCAATATTATGATAAAATTATGGTACCGATGTACAATTATATAAACATTATTATACAATACATGTACAACATATATTTCTAATTATTGATCATCAATTAACAAAGTGCATGTACTTGTTATTTCAATCTTCCTGAAGACTTTTGTAACTGATGAAATTCACTTGTTTGTTACTTGCAATTTGTTTTCAGTTCACACATGTTCCCTATTTCTTTGGGCAGATATGGGTAGATATATTTTGACTAGAACACCACATACGAGGTGTTTGAGATATACATATGTTGCTATGACCACTCAGTACAATGGTGGTTAAACAGTACAGCTGGATAGTCCTAAAAATTTAGGTCTTTGTTAGTATGTTGAACATGCATGCCTGTATGTAAAAATGTGATTCCTCTTGCAATTTGTATATGTAAAATACAATGACTGCTCAATACTATATAAAATTATGTAATATTTTTTGTATTTATATTAAAATTTTATTTTATTGATTTTGGTTTCATTGTTGTTTTTGTTATTAAACATAAATTACCAGTGTTCATGTATATAGCAACACACCATCGGGACATGACCTCTGGTGGTCAGAGGAGTGAAGAGCTGGACCTGTGACCAAGAGGTGGTGAGCTTGAGTTCCTCGGCACAAAAAAACTATAATCACTTATAAGTATACCTTTTCTCTTAAGGTATGGCAAATCATGCTTCTTATCCCCTGTCTGTAACAAATTATTTCAACAATAGTGTGAAGGGGAGACAACCCAATTACAGAAATTGGATTGTAGACACATTTCAAGGGAGATCATTTCTGAAAGGTATGGAGTAAATAGTAAGTTAGGTACAAGTACTGACTAGTACAGGGTGTCCAAAAAGAAAGTATACAGTTTCGGGGTATTTTTATCAACTCTCAATGTTCTGCTATCGCAAAGAAATTTTTCACATGGTTAGAAGAAAGATGTAAGTTTTTTCTGGTACCAGTTTGAAAATTGTAACTTGAATAATTTTTAAAAAATGTTAATTTCCAAAAAATACCTTATTGTGACCGTGACGTCATTTTGACGTAATTTACAACGTTTTCACAATTCCTGTCTGTCGCATGTTTCACGGTTTGAACCCATTCTTTAAAAGTGTTGGTTATATTTACACAGTTTTCTACAAACTGGTCTTCTTAAATTTCATTTTGATGTTGATCAGAAGACAACTTGTGTATATTCGCATTTGATTGTACATAAGCGATCTCGGATAGCCCAAAAGAAAAAAATCCACATGAATTAAGACCCGGGCTGTGGGCGGGCCATTCCACTGAGCAGTGAAATTTTCTAGAAATTATTTTGACACCAAATGTTTCTTGTAATTCACTCTACACCGTGTATTGCCATGTTTGACTCAGGCTCCACTTGCATGAACCATACCACATTCAAAACAAAGGATTCGCTGCGGAGTTCCGAAAGAACTTGCTAAACAAAGGCAAGTAACACAATGGATTTACTTCTTTCTATTTTGTTGTCGAAATCACAAGTGAATAGCCTATTAAAAGCCAACAAACATGTCCATGCTCGTGACACACATCATATATATAATATCAGTTTAGACATTTGTGAAATGCAATGCAAATTTTCCAAGAATGCATGCAAGACAAGAAACACCAGAAATACAGAAATTGTGAAAACGTCGTAAATAACGTCAAAATGACGCAACGGACAGAATACGATAATTTTAGAAAATTTACATTTTTTTAAAAAATATCCAAGTTACAAGTTTTTAACTGATGCCAGATAAAAATTTCATCTTTTGACTAACCATGTGCTGAATTTCTTTGCGAGGGCAAAACGATAAGATGTTAATAAAATGCACTGAAACTGTATACTTTCTTTTTGGACACCCTGTATTCCAGGAAGTTTTCATTGACAGTAATCAATCAATCAATCAATCAATCAATCAATCAATCAATCAATCAATCAATCAAAGCATTGTTCTTATTTGAGTAAACAATTGAGGACTTGCAATTTAAGTAACAAGTAATTTCATGTGGACGTGGTTTTTCTTTGATAGAGCTAGGTGAAAGTTGCCAATTGTTTACCCCTAATGACCTAGTTGCATATTTGACCTAGATGTTACAGAGACACACACGTTTATTATGATCATGTCAAACTGAGGCCACTAGTATAGGGATTGCTAGACTAAGTGTAAACAGTGAAATTGTTGACGGGGATTGGTCCGACCGATGATAAACATAATGGCGACCACCTACAATCCACATGTGAGCTAAAATACATGTTCAACAAATACTGCAGTCTTAAGACTCGTTCATTAGATATTTAAAGGAAACAGTTGAGACTCGTGGCCACAGACCTGTGGTAACATTTGACCTAAAAATCTCAGTCAAACAACCCTACACAGTTTGAGTAGTCTTGGCTGAAGCATTATCTTGAAATAATCAAATGTTGTCTGTTGATTGAGAAACTTACATGAATCACTTCATTCCTTGTGTCAAACATCTCAAAGAGAGTAAGAATGTGAGAAACGTCCCTAATATGCTTAGTGACTAGCAAGGCAACTGTTTGGTGCCATTTAAATCCCTCTTTATGTATGACAAAGCTTAGGCTTGAACCCGGAACCTCTCACACTCAAAGTGGACGCTCTACCACTAGGCTATCAATCAGAAATTGTTAGTCTACTGACCAGTCAATCAACATACATGTGCACCCACCTCTTGAAAGGTGGTCATAACAAAATTCAAATCAATTAAGCAACTAATCCCCTCAAAGAGAAACATAAAATACAAGTATGTTTATCAGCTATAAGATATTTATTTATAACAGACACAAAATATCAACATCAATAAAAACATGTAATCCAAAGTATCATCACAACATAGAATGGACGGAAATATCACAGAATATCAAAGGAATAAACACAGAAACATACCCACATAATGTCTCCAGCTTAGAAAGAAACCCACATTATGTCTATAGCGTTTGACTTCTTCAAACACTGAAACTTTGTATAAATATGAAATTTTATATACCCGCAAAGGGCCAGAAAATGGAAAAATAAACGTATCTACCTATCTATCTATCTTATCTGAACAAATGCAAAATGAAGTAAGAAATATGGAAAAAAACTTAAACCTTGAAAAATGATCAATTTATAGAGGGCAAAATAAATAAAACAGAATAGCCCATTTTTAGACTCTAAGAATCTTGAAGTTCAGGGAAAATCCTAACAACTTGTACCAATACAGAAGTATTTTTGATTTTTTTTCATAGATAATATTTGAACCAAGCCGATAATATGTATTTATGCTTCAATAAAATAGTTAATACACCTATCCTTCTCTCACTTTTAATTCTGTAAAAACAGAAATTTTTGCAAAGGTTAAATTTTTTACTAAAACAGTTTTGTTATTTGCCAGGCCCAACATCTTGCAAAAAATTACATTAATTTTCTCTATGCAAAAATTGATGTTCACATAAATTTTCTCTATAAGTTCAATTGTAAGATATCAAATCTCACAAACAAGCTCAAAATTCCAAATTCACAAACTAGAAACCAAGCGAAAATTTGTGCTTTTACAGTAATATGGTATCTAATCCAGGACATAAAGTTTATACAGTATGGTACTACAGTGATACTACTGCTGTGGGGCGGGAGATTTCACATCCTCAGGTTTACACTCCACGGTCTGTGCTTGTGTTGGTGTTTCTGATTTTCTCGGACTTTCAGTTTTAGTGTCTTTATTACCCTCTCCTTGAGTTTTAGGAGAATCCGGCATTTTCTTCTCCCAGAAATCACTGACTTGACGCTGTATGCCACCTTTCTCATCACGCCATTCAGCTTGCCACTGACGTAATTCTTGTACCTCAGGTTCCCGTCTCACCTGTAAGTGAAAATGTATGACATGACAAGATCAGCACATGACCTATATATCGCTGGCTTAGAATGAGAAGGTCGTAAGTGCAACTTACTACCTTATTAAATATAAGACTAATGCATATTTGAAATCTACATCATAAGGCGCTTCTAATGAGCTTATTTTCATTAAAATCAGAAATTTGTCATGTTGACCAAACTGAAGTCTGAAAAGCTTGTTTTACCAAAAGTAAAGTGATTGTCTGACAGATTTTCTTGTTTTCTCAATATATTGATTTTGTAGTTACGACCTTCTCATTCTAAGCCAGTGATATGAAAACACCTATTTTCTTTAAATCGATAGTACATGTATCAACATGAAATACCCGTATATAACAATTCTATGAAGCCTTTCAAATACAAACATCATCATCAAATGCGATTGTACTCAAATCAGAGTGCGATACCGAAATCAATCGGAAGCTATGGCACATTGTTTTGGTTTTTGAAACCACTTTGAGTTTGGTCTCATCTGGAAAGGACCTTAAAGATACATGACAGTATTAGAGCCCAGGCCTCAATCACCTGAAGTATATCATGGAGAAATCTCAACTCAAATTGAGATTCTTGTCCTAATCAGAATCTTAATTTAAAATAAATCTGAAGTTAGAACTTTGAAGTAAAATTTACTGAAATAAACAAAGAATAACGTTAACTTTGCTGTTTTTAATGCTAATTTTGAGTCCATCCTCCCTTGGAAATTATCTAAATGACACAATCATGTCAATATTGAGATGCTTCTTGAGGTTGGGTGTTGCCACCTTTCAAAACAATAACTTTAAACTTTAATTTGAGTCAGATAACAAAGAAACATAACTAGCTATGTATAGCTATTGTCCAACATGCCATGCAACATTTAATATCAAGAAAAAACATTTTAATCAATTAAGAGGAAAAGTCCAGCAGACGACAACCCAACATCCATACAGAGGCTGACTGGTTCCTAACCAATTCCTGCAGTCACTGGAAAGTCAAATGTCAGGTAAGAAGTAACAATATTGTCACCCTTCCAGACAGATTGCACAAAATGTAGATCTGTTTCCTAGTCATTCGGGAGACCTAAATAGCTGCAGTCCTTCATAATAGTATTCAAAATGATAGTAACATCCCATTCCATTAAAACTACCTTGCCTATAGTAACACATTGTTTTACAAATTACTCAATTAATTACTTAATCACTCATTAATTAATTATGTGATGTCAACAGTATGAGACTCATGAAGGATCACATACAGGAGAGAGGGGGACATTTTGTATGTTTTTTGCTCTTTTTAGTGCTCGACTGAATATGTGGCTCATGGTGGCGTGGAAATGTGGTTTTATGGTTGCCTAATAAATAGCCAATGATTTCCCCTTTTGAGAGATACTGTAAAATTATTTAATTTCGATGAGATGAAATTTCAAAATTTTGGTAAAAAGGATCATTTTGATGGGATGTTAATATGTGTATTTTGCATTTCAGGTAATTAATACAAGGGCTAAAATTATTTTTTGATGGAATTAAATTTCGTGGAAGAGGATGAACCACAAAATTTAACCCCCCACGAAAAAAAACAGTAGTTTGTAAGTCAAAACTGTAGTTGGTTAAATTAATTACCAGATATCCTCTCCAGAAAGCTTGTATCTTGAGTGCAGCTTCTTCTTCAGTCCAAACCAGGGACAATGGTAAAGGTGGACGTGGACTGAAATACACAAATGAATATTGTAGTGCACAGACAATTCAGAGTCTAACGGAAACTGCTGCATCACCCAGCATACTCGCACAACAGACATAGAATGAACCATCCATACCCCCCCCCCCCCCCCCCCCCCCCGAAAATGGATAATTCAAGCAAGCCTATATCCTCGCTCTGCAATGAATGAGATTATGACACATGGTGGACTTTGAATTTAGAGTATTATTAGCCCAAAAGGGAGGTAATTATTAATGATAAGTACACTGAAGTACAATATGAGGAGACTTTTAACACAGAACTTAAGCAAGTACAATAACTTCCTTAAGTGAAGAAATTACATTATTGGCATCTCTAGTAGAAACCTCAGCTCAAATTGAGATTTTGCTGAAATAAATCTTTCTTGAAACACCAACTTTTAACCCAAGCTCACAAACAAATTATTCCACAGACATGAGAACTGATATAGCAATGAGAATTTGACCTGATCTTGATCTTTATGTTTACATAAATATATTTCAAGGTGTTTTTTTTTAATATATTAATTTCTGAAAGCAAATCGTGCAATATTGGCTCTTCGGATTTGTATTACACATCAAGCGGCTTTGTGATACCCCCCTCTTATGAAAACATACAACCGATAATACATATATATACTAAGTATCAGCAGTAAAATTATGATATTTTAAGGTTGAGAAGTGTGTCAATTTATCTGGACTACAATATTAGAGCTGAGTTTTAGCTCAGTTTGAGATACCTATGGAGATCAGGGCCAGATGAACTGATATTATACTTACTGATCTTTCAACCATTCCTTTACAAAGTCAATATCATTTAGATCTTGTTTCTCACGGTCTGTCTGCTTTGGATTGTTACTGCAATACAAGCATACATTCACATAACACTGCAAGTATACTAAGACAAGACTGCATTCAGTAAACGCTAATGCCCCGATAACAAATAGCTAAGTCATTCAGGGGCCATAATTCTGTTGAAATGTGTGATAGTGTTACACGGCTTTAATAATGCTATGTGTTTATGATGGTAAATAAGTATGCCAAGTTTGAGAGCAATGCATTGATTGACTTAAAAAATATCTGAGTTTCAACATTTTGTAGTGGACAAATAAACGAAAGAACAGACAAACAGGACAATCACTATATGCCTCCTGCTTCAGTAGATGTCATGGCATATGAAAAAATATGACAATTACAAGAGTTCTTGACACAATAATGAATCACTCCAAGAAAGGGCCATAACTCTGGCAATATGAATAAAATAATCCAACCTACAATAGTCCTGACAATATGTACAACTAGGCTTGGCACCATGAGTTTAAATGCAGTTTTATTGAAATAGAACCAATAGTTTAGCATTCTTGTTCAACCAGCTTATATTTTTGTCCAAATAGTCTGGAGACTTGACTAACCACTGATTTGTGTGGATGTTGTTTGAGATAACAATCAATGACACACTTTGTGACAACTTAGACACCTAGATAGAAGTCTGGCACAAAAACGATATACATTTATCATGTGGGAAACATACTTTTGAAAATGACTGTTGGAATTTAGCAGCTAGCAATTCCATATGAACTGTAGTAAATAATTATGTGGGTGAAACTATACATATAATATCATGTTAAAAGGATTGTCAATTTCATCACAGTTTAACATATTAATGTAACCATAAAGAATTAAACCGAGCATCACTTACTTGTATAAATACTCTGTGAGGAAATCCAAAGCACTAAACTTGGTTCTCTTTCTCTGAAATTATAAAATATATCAACATTCATTCAACTGGAAATAGTAATGAAATCATATAGAAATTTCTGAAAGGCGAATACTTGAAAGAAAGTCATTCAATTCTTTTCCCAGGAAGGAGGGAGGTTTTAACTTTAATTTCAAATTTACAAGGTACTGGCAGGAGAATTATAAAACTTGCTCTCTTTTAATATTATTGAAACATGTTAAAAGTTGTTTTAATGTTAGTTGGCTTGTGTGGACATTGATTTAGATCTGCAAGAATAGTTTATGACCACAGGCTTCGGGGGGAAGAGATATTTGTTTGATAAGAGAAATACAGGTGCTCTTCCCATGCTCTTTCTCAAGTGACTCCTTGGTTCTTAACCTGAAGAGACCATGCATACATACCTCAAAACATTTTTCTGTCTTTGCTCTCTCTAACATTTGTTCTAATGCAGGCAGTAATACAGGAAACACATATAATTCTAAATATTCTCTTGGTGCACCTGAAAGTAAAACATACTTGTCAAAAATGTCGATAGCGAACCACTGATTTAAATGAGGAAGGTCATTATTCCAAGGAGAGGAAATCAGTTTTGAGTCACTTAGCCTTATATCTACACCTACAAATGCATTATCTTTTCATTTATACAACCTGTTTACCCCAGCCACGAAACTATTTATTGTCACAGAACAACAAATGACCATTGAGGCCAGGGTTAAAACATTATTGTGACCTTTAAAGTGATTGGGGGGCAGAAAACCAAATTTTTATTTCTAAACACTTACACTTTAAACTTATTCATGTATCACATTGAAGCTAATCATAAATGAATGCATTCTGACACTTGGGATATTCATTATTGTCATTTCAGAATAATGAACGAAATGCAGTGATTAAATTGCTGGCTTTGAATGAGAAGGTTGTAAGTACAAAATCAATATTTTGAGAAAACAAGAAAACTATCTGAAAGTTACTCTTCACTTATGGCAAAACAAGCTTTTACAACTTTTTTTGGTCAACATAACAAGTTCTGATTTTCATGAAAATAGACTCATATTGCTAATAAGCACCTTACACAGTCTTCGAATTTGGCTACTAGCCCGAAGCCCGAGGCTAGTAAAAACTGAGTCGGGCTAGTAATTTTTTCTAGGTGACTAGTCCGAAAGGCTAGTGTAAATTGTAATAATTTTAATAATTTAATGGTCAGACTAGTAAATTCCACCTCGGGCTAGTAAATTTTGCCTTGTTGGTAGCCCGACTGGCTAGTACTTTGATAAGTTTTTTGTGAAGACTGCTTACAATGAAGATTTCAAATATGTATCAGTCTTATAAGGTAGTAAGTAGTAGTTATGACCTTCTCATTATAAGCCAGTGAAATGTGTGTAATATATACACAATATTCTTACATTCATGTTTTGCTGGTATTGGTGGTGGAGCAGGTGATGGTGTTTTTGGTGGTTTATCTGTGAAAGCATATCCAATAACTGATGGATGTGTAACTGCTGGGTCTACGTCTTCAGCAGGATCAGCATCTGTTGACACCCGACAGTGCATCTTTCCATAAAATACTGGATTATGTTTGGCTGGATCATAATCCTGATAGTCTGTGGCCACCGACAGTTCATCATCTTCTCTTTGTTGTTTATAGCTGGAGAATTCTGTAAAAGAAGGAGACGATTGCATGCATAGCAAAAAGAAATTATTATGTTAAAGGTCTCAAAGACCTTAGTCAAACAATCTCGACTTAGAGTATCCACTTCTAATAAGGTCGATAAAGGTCAGAAATTAAAAAATCTCCTAGCAGATTGCCCCACATCTACAAAGACCTAAGCGCTGCTTAGGCAATGTTTATAGCTGGAGAATTCTGTAATCATAGGAGATCAGACATTCTGAAACTCGCCGGTCCGACGGACATGTCCGGCAGATTTTGTCACGGTCCGACGTGTTTTTATTCCGTACCGGTCCGACTGACCGGCCTTTATCCACTGCCGTAAACAAAATGGCGTCGATTTTAAAATATTTCGACTCGGCCAACCAAGTAAAACTAATTGTTGGTGCATACATTGTTACGATGATATATTTGCTCTTGTCACCGACTCAGTCTGTCCGTCCCAAAATGTTGTGACATCTGTAACTTGAAAAGTAATTGTGCTACAGTCTTCGAACTTCATAGGAATAGTCAGCCATGAGTTGTTGTGCACACAACATATATTTTCATTGGGATCTGACCAGTATTAACAGAGTTATCCTTGGAATAATGAAATTTGACATGATTATTGCTGATTATTTTCGGTCCGGCAGTTTTTGTTTCGGTCCGGCAGATTGGAAGTTGCTGCCGGACCGAATGTCCGGCCAATTTTTTAAACTTTCATAATGTCTGGGAGATGATTGAATGCATAGCAAAAAGAAATTATAATGTTGAAAGTCTTGGCATGCATTGTTCTATCGTACAAAAATGCTATTGTCACTGCGATTTTATACCTCGTTTAACAATAATTTAATGTGTTTTCGCGACTATGGTTATCAAAATTTGTGTTTGCCAGTCTGACAGTTATTCACCGAAATAAACAAAGTCTAGAGTTTTACACAACAAATTTTACGTTTATTCAATACATAAAACACAAATAATGACGGTAACATAAACACTACCTTTGCATATTTCATCAAATAAATTTTGTTCGGGCACCTTTGTGATGACAGACATTTTGAACCGAGGAACGTCTGTTGTAAACAAATCCGTAAAGAAGTAGTTCGAAAATAAACTCACAATATTTCTTTTAAAACGATGTTTTCATACAATATTACAGTATCATTTCTTTAAAATTTAATTAAATAACTTATGTATGGTATTAAATGAGGATGGTATCACTAATGGAACACATTTGTATAACGCGTAATAATACAATGTTGTCAGGCATGACCAAGGGAAGTTACTCTAACCTAACCAGGAAGTGAGATTTTGGAAAAAAACACATGTCAACAATCAATTAAATCATGACAGAGGTGAGTAAACGTTAATTGATCATTGTTTTTGTCGTATTTGTTTAAGTGTTTCTTTAACTAGCAATCACTGTTGTATTGTCAGTTTTCATCATTTTGTAATTGACTGATTGACAGCCAATGTCACTGTAACAATGTGAGTGTGACTGTCAGATTAAGTCTGTCAGTAAGTGTTGTAGGTACATGATCTGTACATTGTGGAGGAAGAGAAATGTTTATATATATATAACTGTCGAACGCTCATGGCTAGAAGACCATTGCGCAGCAAAGCCCTACCGAAGCGGTCCATTGCATCAGTCACTCACCAAGAAATGTGCTGAGAAACAGTTTGCTAGCTAGCGGTGAGCACTGCTCGCTGATAGTGCGTCAGTCAGTTGCATCCACTGCCTCCCACCCCCAGGGATGGACCAGGATTTTTACATTTGTGTTATCTTTGTCAAAACCCATGCCCTTCCACGTACGGCCCTGTGGGGGACAGCTGATGGTAAAATCTCTGGTTTTAACCCGGCCCCTGACAACTAAATTAACATTGTTCCCAGGGTTTTGGGTTGGCGAAAACATCCACATCATTTCCCCGACAGTGCAGAGGAACCCGAAAGGTAAAAACAAGACTTCGGCGATCCACAGCGTTTCCCATACAGAAATAAATGCCCTCTGACAAACGTCTGCGGTGAATATGTCAAACATTGCAGCTTACATTGATATGCAATATAACAAATGTGTGTCTTAATATTTTCAGGAAGTGAAAACGTACCTAACTAAACTGATGCAGAGGTAAGATATGAACCAAACAGTTTTGGTCCCAGGTTGGGATACCTCTGGCTGGCTGTGAGGAAAGCCTGTTTGTCTTTCTTTGGATCCATGTTTTGTTTATTAACAAATTGAGTCCAAACTATTAAATGTTATAACTTATACAGAATTAGTAGATTATTAAAAGGTCTTATTGTTTCTGCTTGTACTAATGGGAGTTACTTTTAAAAGTGAGTTTAAAATTGATTTCATATTTTGTTTTGATTTTTCATTTCCACAGGTAGACAAGCTATGAATACATATATATTAATATAACTTTATGTATACTAGGTTTTTATTTCAGTGTGGATGGATTGTTGGCCATTGTAATCACAGATAGAGATGGTGTTCCAGTACTCAAAGGTAAAACATGACACAAGCTCAATATAATTCTACCGGTCATATTATCTACATTTATAAAAAAAAATGTATAATGGTACTGTGAATTTATACTTGTGTCTGTTGCCAAAGAAAATAGATTTGTATGGCTCTCGGCAGGAAATAACTCATATCCACTATATTTGATTGAATGGGATGTAATCAAACAATGCACTATGTAATGCTTTAAAGAGACACAACCCATATCCAGTGTATTATGAACCACTGATGCAGTTAATGAAATAAATGTGCAGAAAAAAAGAAAGCATTTTAGCATGTAAGAAGAACTATGAAGGTATGCTGAAATATATTTGTATAATGATGAAAATATGTATTCAAATTTTGTTGTGTTGTTGTAGTTGCTACAGAACAGACACCAGAATTAGTATTACGACACAACTTTCTAGGAACGTTTGGTCTAGCAGCCAATCAGGCCAGCAAGTTAGGAATGTCTACAAATAAATCTATTGTCTGCTTGTATGAAAATCACCAGGTTTGTATATGTCTGTCTTTCAGTCTCAATAACAATGTACACTCATGTGCTTTAAAAATGAAATTTAAGTTTAATTGATGAAAACGTGAAGCTATGGTTACTTAATTTTGTGTGCATGAACTACAGTTTATACGCTACTAGTTGTGTAAAGTTCATGCCGTATTAACTTGATCTTGATACCTTCAACTAGCATGATTTAAAATATTAAATTTTGTATAATTTTAACCCCAGTTTTATGTTTTCATCTGTGGGAAGTATAACAATTAAACATACCTGATGTGTAATACAAATACTTAACTAAAATTAGTTTTAGTTGGTCCAAATTATTTTAGTCGATTTATCAGTGCTAAAAGCCACTGACAAATAGATGATGTTCCATTTCTTAAAAGTCATACATACATAAGTTGAATGCTGAGTGCAAGTAGTTGTTGTTATTTTGGGCACAGGAAGCTCCGTAGCCGAGTACTTAATAGATGATATCCGGAACGTTTTGCAAGCTTGTTTTTCACTTAATTTACTTGTAGGTACAAACAAATCTTGTCTATTTATTATAATGGTTTTGTATTCATATGCAAAAACAACTGACCCAACTCTTTTGTCCAGATATGAATGTTCAAATGCCACAATGATTATTACAGTAAAATCCATTTGTACCTACAGATTAGTGGGGATCCAGAGTTGGTCTATTCACTGTCTTGCAAGTTTTATCCTTGATTCTGGTTCCAAAAATAATTTTTGTAACCAAAACGTTCAAATCATATACATTTTTGTAACCAAAAAGTTCAAATCATATACATTTTTGTAACCAAAAAGTTCAAATCATATACATTTTTGTAACCAAAAAGTTCAAATCATATACATTTTTGTAACCAAAAAGTTCAAATCATATACATTTTTGTAACCAAAAAGTTCAAATCATATACATTTTTGTAACCGTTTTAACTTTCAGATTGTACAGTTAAACATACCACCATTGTTGTTAACATTTATAGCTTCCAGTGAAACAAATACAGGTAAGATATTACACAGTCACATGACTTACTTTAACCCTTTACTCCATTTTATGATCTCCATGTAAGATATTACACAGTCACATGACTTACTTAAACCCTTAACTCTATTTTATGATCTCCATGTAAGATATTACTCAAGTCTCACGACTTACTTTAACCCTTTACTCAATTTTATGATCTCCATGTAAGATATTACTCAAGTCTCATGACTTACTTTAACCCTTTACTCCATTTTATGATCACCATGTCTATATGATGCTGGGTTCCACTTCGAAGATGTGGCAAAGTTGCTGGTTCCTTGTGGAAGTGTTAGTTGAAACTGGTCAGAATTCAGTCAAGGAATTCTAGTTTGGTGGTCAATCTACCCGAGTAAATGACTGACAATTGTTGAGGAATGGTATTATTAACCTGAGCAAACTAGCGATCACCTAATTAATATACAGCTATGTTTCAATCTTGATTTTCCAAAAAAAATATAAATGAATTGTATGTAGATGGTGTACGCAATTCAACATCATCATCACAGTTTCTTATCAGGATCTGCAGGTAAAGCTTTTTGCGTGTATATAGAGTAAAGGTTTAATCAATTTATTAAGGTTTGCTATTGGAAATTAATGCTCTCTTGATACAGCCCAGGGGGTATTCAATATTGATCTTATTTCAATTGGAGAATAAAGATAGCCAATCATATCGCCTGTTACTAACCAGGAGTTATTATGATGTGATCCTTAAGTCAAGTATGATTTATATACGGTAAAATCATTTAATTTCAATGGGATGAAATTTTCATGGGTTTGGTAAAAGACCATTTCGAAAGGACGTGAATTTTCCATTAGGTAATGAATACGAGGGTCAAAGTTTAATTTTGTGGTTGAAGGTGAACCACGAAATCCACGAAATTTAATACCCCACAAAAATTAATGATTGTACAGTATTGAATACCACTCCTGAAGCGTGTTCTTGTATAAGATAAGATTTAAATGTATCTGTATATTTTCTATTTCAGGCTTACTTCTAGATATGGATCATAATTTGGAAGATATTTTAAAAGATTTACAGCGAGTTGTTAATAGCAGCGGATGATTTCTGTGTTAATATGTTAATATTAATATAGCTCGGTTATTTTGACCTGACCCTGACCTTTATGCAAGAATATATTACAAGGTTATTGCTTTGAATATATCAATTTCCGCAAGCAAATCGTGTGATATCGGTATTTCAAATTTGTGTGTGTATTACATTCTGAGCGTCTTCGTGATACTCCACGATTATGAAAACATACACTCGGTGTTGTAAACGTAGGTAATATATCGACTGTTAAATTATGCTAATCAAAAGGTCAGGCTTGTGTCAAATTGGCCAAGCTATAGCAAGTTGTGAGCACACATTCTTTCATTGTATTATATCATAATACTCGTACCATAACAGCCCAAGCCATCATTGTTGGTAGGGCTTTAACACTAATCCATACCTGCCAGGTACTCCTATTAATGTGGAGTTACTCCTATTTGGTTGTTAATTTCTGGTTTTCCAAGTTCACCTTACTTTGAACAAAGAGACATTTGAAATGGATTCATTTTATGCTCTTCTGTCCCATATTTATAAAAAATAGAATTAGCACATTCCTTGTTTGTGCATGTACTTCTCTTTTAAATCACATTTGACTTAAAGTGAATCTTTGAGACATGTTTTGCTTTATTACTCCTATTTTGGATTTAACTAGCTTGGCAGGTATGCACTTATCCCTACATTTTGAAATAAACATTGTTTGTTTGTTGATGAATATCACATCATCCATTCTTCGTGTCAGTTAAGGGCTTGTTTATATGGACAGGTTACATTGGTACCTAGCCTCATGTGATTACTGGTGTAAATATTTGGAGTGGGCTGCGGTATGTGTTCTTACTATGGATATATCGCTGGCTTAGAATAAGAAGGTCATAACTACTACTTACGACCTTATAAGACTCGTACATATTTGAAATCTGCCTCTTAAAGCGCTTCTTATGAGCTTATTTTCATGAAAATCGGAAATTGTCATGTTGACCAAAATTAAGTTTTAAAAACTTGTTTTTCCATATGCAAAGAGTAAATTACAGATAGTTTTCTCTTGTTTTCTCAATATATCGAGTTTGTAGTTACGACCTTCTCATTCTAAGCCAGCAATATGTTTGTTATTAAGATTCTGCTTCAAATATTTAGTTAGAACTTTGGTGTTATGTATGTTTACATGTCTATACCAACAAAATTACAGTCACACAGACTTTGCCAAAATAGAAATCAAGTGATTGTTAGTTAAAGTATTTTAAGATGTAAATTCAGTTCTCTGCCATTAAAATAATTATGTGCAGTTCTAATGACCTCATGAGATGGTCTTTGTTAATGAGGTGACACCAGAAACATATATACATTACATACAAGGGAAGTCAAGTTATGGTGCTGATGGAGGAACTCTGTATTATACTAGTGGGCTGATATTGGTTGTTGTTACAATTGGAATGTGTCATTATTATGTTTCGTGCAATAAAAATTATCAAAGATAAGGATATGGTTCTTTGTGTTGTATTTGCAGTTTGTTAAAACTCATCTGATTTTGTGCGCTTGCCGCCTTATCCGTAGACCAGGTTCAAATCTGGGTGAAGGCACACGTATGCCTACCATATTAAGCAGAAAGCTGACTGGCAAATGTGGCTAAGCTCAATATTTTTAGAAAAAACCAAAAACAAAATAAGATTAAGTTTACCAGATGAAATTGCTCTGTTTTCTGTATTGTCATCAAAGTCATATACTGTATAGCGGGTATATTTCGCGGGGGTTTAATTTTCGCTATATTCGCGGTCAACATCGAATGCGCGAAATCTAAACCCCGCGAAATAATCACCAAAAATATACAAATTTTTTACAATGGGCGACAATGCATCAAGGAGCTTCAAGAAATCATCCAACATTACAATTACTTTACAAGACGTACAAAACAACACATTGTGTCACTTCAGTAAACTACGGTAATAATAAATAGACTACAACATGTATATATAAAAAATATTATTAGGAATTGGATATTTGTAAAGAACGTATTTGAATCTCTATGCATGTATATCAATATCGTTAGAAGGTTTGAATTGTAAGCGGTTTCATCACACTTGTTCAATTTTGATAACAGTTTTGTTTGGGGAACGTGTAAATGTTTGCCGAAATAATTATTAGCAGTTAATGATTAGTATGTTTGGTTAATTGTGTTTCTTTATCCTCTACACTGGATAATCCTTATGGGCGAGGCCTCCAGAAAACTTTCAGTACTTTTAGTTTTTGGAGGATAGTGCATGATACAGAAGATGCCCCAATTCCAGAAGCATCCCTGGTTCTTTTTGCATGCCATATGCCATATATGTATACCACCCATACATGGGACCTCGGTTTAAAGTCACATCTGAAAGACTATCAGTAATTTTAGTTTGCCTGCCTGGGTTTCGAACCCACAACCTCGAGATTCATTACTACCCCTTCCATGTTTACCAACAAGGTTTTAATTTCGCGGTCAAGGCCGTTAGCGCGACATCAAGACACTGTGAATTCAAAAGGATCCAATTAACACGAAAATTGGACACCGTGAAATATGCCCGCTTATATACAGTATTAAAGTTTCATAAATTATGAGATAATTTATTGTTTGAAACATGAGCATGAAACAAAACTTTACATTCACAGGCCCTTAGATCTTGCCATATAATATAGGATTGTATGGTGTACATATGAATTCACTAAAATTTAACAATATTATCGATTTTCCTTCACATGTGTAGAAGATGCTGATTGCTGGTGAGAGCAAATTAGTACTAGTTTTGGATACTGTTAGTCCAGGAAAACTGGTTAATGCATGGATCCTGAGGCGGAGACAATGGGTCCAAACCTCTGCTGAAATTCTGGTGAACATGTAGTAATTTTGTTTATATACACTGGTTTGTCATAGTGCAGAGACTGATCAGGACAACCCTCAATGGAAAAGTGGGTTGAATCCCCTCACAGAACAAATGGTTGGTCCTAAGGAAAATTTGCTAAACCTGCATAAATATGTGGTTAGGTGAATCTGTCACAGATTATATGTTCTCCATTACAAAGCCTCTGCAGCTGACAATAGTACACTCAAGTATGAACTACAGGCCAATCAGCAATTATCCACTCTTAAGAAATGTTGTCCATCTTCATATAGAATACCACAGCTGTCTTGTGTGGTGTGATGCTGTCACATTGAAAATTGGTAACTTAACTAAAACATGGCCTTTATATTACGCCGATAAACACTGTCACAATGTTTGAAGACAATCAGATATAAAGTGGATGTGTACAGAGAAAGCAACCAATTTTGTATTTTCATGTTTTATTTGTTTCCTTACACATTTATACAATATATAACATGATGACGTTCAATACAAAATGATCAACATTTACATAAAACACTCGATGATATATGAACTATACACACACTACATCCATACATGATGCTAGAGATTCTACATACACTAAGTACTAGAACTACAAGTCACTGGCTTAGAATGAGAAGGTTGTAAGTACAAAATCACTATTTTGAGAAAAACAAGAAAATGCTGTTCGAAAATTACTCTCTTTATTTTAATATGGTAAAACAAGCTATTTCAACTTCATTTTGGTTAACATGACAAATGAAAATAAGTAAGTTCATGAGAAGTGCCTTATGAATAATGATGCAGATTTTAAATACCTATTTGTAAGTCTAATTAGCACTTACAACCTTCTCATTCTAAGCCAGCGCAGTGTCTGGTAATCTTTGATTTTTACCACTTTTTGCTTAGTTTTGTTTGCCACATTTTAAAACTTAACAATGGTACATAATGATAATATACATCATCTGACTTTCACTCTTATTTTGACAAAATAAGACTTGATCCCAAGAACCATACAAAACTTTAGTTACCTGTTCAAACATTTGAACCATACAGTGATACAAAATGATGTGTCACCTGATGTTATGGAAGCCGTTGGCAATGAGCAATGAAAAAACTGTCAACATAAATCAACCAGTTATGCTCACCGGCATGGGTAAATAAATCCAACCTTAACTATCATCCAGTCAATAACTGAAACTGTCAACATACATGTAACAACGGGAAATAGTGAATGAAATTAAGTGTATAAATTGTACATCCATAAGACCTATGCTTTCATTCACAAACTGAAACAACATTTAACCTATACTCAAACAATGTCAATGTACAAAATGGCACAAATTACCACTTCTGTTCACCACAGTAGACATTCACAAACTAGTACTGAAACCACTATAATGCACATAATTGTATTAGACAATATTATCTACTACAGATATACAATATGTATTAGTACTACAAGGTACATAATGCAAGCTTTCAAACCAAAGGTAAGACGCTGTGATAGTGTCTTATTTGCCAGGTATTTGCCTAAGCAAAGTGCTATGGAGCACTTTCCAAGGGACTTAACACATGTCTTCTATATTTAATTGAATGGGAGGTAAGTGCTTTGCTTATGCAATAGACACCTGGTCTGGTATCCTTATTCATCTCTATTATATTAATAATGTTTGAAATGCTTGACAAACATAAATCGGTACTTTAACTACCCATATGTCTTCACAAGGTGTTTGTTTGCCAGCTCCAATTCATTATACATCGCAATCGGACCTAAATCTCATCTCAAATCTTGTTGCAAGATTACGGTATTTTCTTGTAGGACAATGAGCTCATTACAGCAACTGTTTAATAGTAATTAGTTCCAATTGAGCTATCTCTAAAACTTAAATTCTCAATTTAAACCCAAATATAATTCTGTTTGAGCTACTTCATGCCTGTTTGTGCGCAATGTTTAACATCTACTTCACAAGGACAATCATACAAAAAGTCCCAAATTAACTTCCAATGTTCTAATTTCACATGATATTTTACACTAAACCAGTTAAGCCAAGTTTTCTTCTATCCGTTACTGCATGCCAGCAGGCTTTTTTCCACCATGGAACTCCTCAATACACAAGTGACAACTCCAGTTTCCTGTAACAAGACACAAACCGTTATCGGGTAAGCATAACATGATATAGCATTAAACAAATCAACTTTGACAGACATGTCCCCTAAAAGGGTCCAAGGTCATTCTCCATGTTGAAGTGTAGCAATAGTGAAGACCCCTGGGGTGATATTCAATATTGATCTTATTTGAGAATAAGGACAGCCAATCATATCATCTGTCAGTGACCAAAAGTTTAATATGATTTAAGCTGATTGGCTGCCTTTTCCACAAGTCAAGTAAGATCGATATTGATTACCACCCCTGATCAAGCAAAAAGTGAGAATGCTATGTATGAATATTTTCCCTGACTCTTTGTTGAGCCCTTTACGGAACACATCTAATGATCTTGCACAGCTTTTATATATAATTTGGTTCGAGATGAGATAGAATTTTACAAATTTCATGGGCAGCTTTTACGGTCAAATATCCAGAATGATCTTCCTTGACCTCCAGGTTAGTGTTCAAGAGCCCTAACCACTCGGCTACAGTGCCACTCCAGAATCATGTTAATATATTTTTACTATAAAAGTATATGAATATACAGTACCCGGGTGAATATATGTGTATTATAAAAGTATGTGATTATATTTTATGATGAATATACAGTACCTTCAGGTGCTTCCTGTAGTGGAGGATTCAAACAATACATGTGGTAACCACGGTCACAGTCATCACAAAATAATAACTGCTCCTGTAAATATATAAAATAATAACAATTAATATTAATGACTTCTCCTGTAAACATACATGGGACAGTTAACTTCTCCTGCACACCATATATATGTACTGAAGACACTTCTGGCTAATGCAATGATCTTGTTATTTAAGATATAAGTTTCTCTTGCAATATCATTTTATACTTCTGACAGGAGTTTATTAATTCAAAGTATATGTGACTACATAAACGCATCAGCATAACAGGGCTTTCATTTGACACCAGAACTTGACATAAATGCTTTATTGTGACTCTTGAAAATTTAATCTAAAGAGTCAAGTTATATTACTTATGAAACAAATGTTCTTGCTATATTTTGATGACTTGCAAATTGAGAGTCAGGAGTCATTTTGACTCTTCACTTTTGGAGTCTAGTAAAAGCCCATAGCTGCACATGATAAATTCAGGCCTCTTATAATTAGGGATCATTCTATGGTCTGAAAATCCCAGTTTCAAAACCTGAATTTCCAGTTTTCAATATAACCAAAATAATGACAATGCTTAGGACAATAACCTGAAATGAGGCACATGGCTGAAAAATACCAAGCTTGAAAATTGTCTGAAGAATTCATGCAATTAATTTTTAGACAGAAGTCAGTCATGGTAACCATCAAAGAGAGAAAGTGGCGATGGATTGGCCATATTCTTCAAAGAGAAGACTCGAACATTACCAGCCAAGCTTTCGACTGGAATCCTCAAGGAAAACGAAGACGAGGTTGACCATTTCTGACCAGGAGAAGAACTATTGATGCTGAGCTGCGATCTGTTAGGCTATCGTGGGGCGAGGCAAAAAGACAAGCACAAAAAATAGACTACTGGTGGACAGTGGTGACGGCCCTATGCCCACCCATGGGCGAAGAGGACTAAGTAAGTAAGTAAGTAAGTAATTTATACTTACATCATTTTCTGATGTTCCGCACAATCCACAGGATTTACATTCAATACATTGCCATGGATATTTCTTCACTGATATTGTCATATTTGTTGTAAACTGTAGGCATGTTGGATGACCTATTCAACAAAAATCATAGAAGTAAATTAAACAATGCTTATCATTATCAGACATAATACAATACTCACCATCAAACAAGACCTTTGTGAATCGAGCGATCATCGGCTCCAAGAAATCATGACAAAGAATCAGAACATACTTGGACTTTCGGCTTTTTGACAGCTGACAACTTTTCATGTTCAGTCGGTGTTGTCGGGCATTGTGGTCTATGATGTGCCTGCTTTCTGTGCTTAGTTGTTTGAGGGTGGAGTGCTGCCTTCACTATTCAATATTTTTGCAATATATGAACATCTATTCTTTGGTATACAATATCACGTGTTATAATGTATGTTCTAATAAATACTAAGACTTTGAGAAACCTTTCAGATGGGTCAACATCTCTGGTTAAATCTGATAATAATTTACAAATTTATTACTAATTTTCAAATGCTCAGGCTAGTAAAATTATTTCAACCAATGTAGGCACTGGGACGAGTTGTACTCTTCTACACTTTCTTTGAACGGTCAAGCTGACAAAACACATGTTATACAAACCCGATCTGCCACAATCGCTACAGGAGACCAGTTCTTCCGCTGTCCCTGTTTTCTTATTCTCGTCAGCATCACCGAGACAGAAGTCACAATAGTTACTGTTCTGTACCTTTCCATCTTCGCCGCGTTCTGAAAGTAGTACCAATATACATGTCAACCCCCTGTATGCATAATCTTAAAGTTAATTCACTCAAATGTATAATTTGCCGGCTTAGAATGATAAGGTCGTAAGTTACTAAAAAGGCCTTATAAGACTCATACATATTTAAAATCTGCATTACAAGGAGCTTCTTATGAGTCTATTTTCATGAAAATCGGAAACCATCATGATGACCAAAATGAAGTAACATGTAAAAGCTTGTTTTACCATAAGTAAAGAGTTCATTTTAGACAGTTTTTTTGCTGTTTTCTTAAAGTATTGATTTTGCATTTACGACCTTCTCATTCTAAGCCAGTAGCAAAATACTTGACTGAATTTAGGTGGTCAGTATAAAAGTTGCAGAATAATTAATATTAGTTCACATATATAAAATTGGCATGGCACAGGCAGTGTAGTCTATAGAAAATTTAAAGGATTCTGATAATACAGGGTGTTAAAAACGTTTCATGACAAAATTGAAATGGGTTTAAATTAAAATCTAGGCAAAGTGTACTCAGGTACTATACTTTTCCAAGTCTTTCCAGCACTTTTTTCAATCCAGAAATGTAACCAAAAATTGGACGCTTCGCATTTTTCCTAGTTTTTGATGAGTATTTCTAGACAGCCAAATCCTTTCATTGTTTTCACGACTTTTTGAATTTGACTTTTCTTATCTTTTACCTGCGTTCAATATAAAGCTGCATGCAATATATATACATAGGTGGGAACAAATATTTTAGCACCCTGTATCAAACAGTGAAATTAAGAAACATAAGCATATTCAGTATTTGATAATATATGTACTTAACGCTACATACCATTAAACATATTTTTAATAAAACAATACCTTCATATCATATCATCAAAATACATAATATCAAATAATTATACCAGGATTCATGCTGACAGAAATAGTATATTTCATCATTAAAATTATTTACAATAAATATAAATGGATTAACTTTCCCTACAATATCATTAAAAGAAACAGAATGATAATAATTAACAATAAGAAGTAATACTATGGTCTCTCCCTTGTCTTGCCTTGCATGATAAGTAAGTGAAAACATATTACTAGAAAATATTTGTCTAAAAAGAAGCCACTAATTTTTTTTAAAACCAATAATTTACATTCTGTCAAATTAAGCTGAATGACAAGTATGGCAAGAACTTAGTGAGAAAATATGTACACTGTGTTTCTAGTTGTAGTATATATAGCCAAAATTATATAAATCTTGCGTAGTAATGTATGTAATTAATAAGTTCTGAAATTAAAACTTTAGAAATGAGCTAAACATGAGCATCTCAGTTATTTAGAAATAGTCTGGCATGGGCCTTAACTCTTATACATGCCAGATCTCCTGCATCAAACATGAGTCTCCTGCATTTGACACTCAACTCCTGCATGATCTGAGGCAAATTTATCAAATCTCACGCATTTCATTGACTATTGGAACCCAATATTTTTTGTTTACATTATGAAAATAATGACAAACATTAGTTTGTATATGTTTGTATTGCTTCATGGAGCTTGAATGGTATGGCCTTACAAGTTAAATTAGTGAAAACTGTATAAAACTTCAATTATGTAACATTTACAGTTCGAGCAAGGAAAATCTCCTGCATTTTATTGAAATCTCCTGCATTTCCAACACAAATCTCACGCAAAGGGGTCTGCAAAACTTGGCATGTATGAACATTTAATACTTCAAATGAACCTCAATACAAAAATTTTGGAAATTGCCTTCTGATTAGATGTTTAATTAAAACAATCCCTTCAAACGGTATTATAAACACCAAAACTTCACATCAGAGTTATAATAGGCTATCACAATTATTATCTACAAACTAGCAAATAGAAATACAGTTTTAGAGTTAACTTTTCATTAACAAAATAGCCTACAATTATAAGTTTACAAGCTTCTTTTAAAGTTCATAAAAAGTAAAATAATACAATATTTTTTTCTTTCTTTCTTCAATGTAATTTGCAGGGCCCACTCTGTGGTATTATCGCAAATTTTAAAGACAGAGGTGAGCTACAAGGAATCCGGATTGCGATAGCTTTATGGTAGCTTGTTTTGAACAGATTCCTTGGTTCTTTAACATGCAAAGCAGCATCGATACATGCGAGCCTAACTCTTGGTTTCCTACCAGTTCATCTCTTGATGGGTGGGAAACACTAAATAGTGGTTCTAAAATGACCCAGTGGCCCGGCCGAGATTTGAACCAGGGACCTCTCAATCAGGAGTCAGGCGTCTTATCCACTTGACCACCATGTCACCCAAGAGGAACATTAGAGGAAAGTTACTGTTTACTAATTTCGGATACAATCACAAAACAATATTCAAACCATATTATGATCAATACAAATAAATTCATCTTTTTTCCCATAATGAGTGAGTTTGGTATATTAGGGGGCCATTCCATAGGAAATGATTCATCAAAATCATGCACTCATCCCAAAAATGAAGTAACCTTAGTCTACCAATTTGAAGAGGATGGAAATATCTTTTTTCCCACTATTTGAAGGTCGATTAGGTCCCACACCAAGGGTTAGAAAAAGCCTTGAAAATATACCAATATTTAGTCAAGTTATCACAGGAAAAATGATTTATGAGATAAAATTTAAAGTCTTCATTCCGTTTTTAGATAAATAATAACCATTAATATAATTATCACAGACAAAGTTCAATTATGGTACTAATTTAAAAGTAGGAAGATGCAACGTCTAGTACTAAAGTATGAAGTCAAAATCTCTAGTACTTTTTAAAGTACAAAGTAATTAAAAATAAATAATGTTGAGTACAAAGTAAGTCAAAATGTCAAATGCACAATTATTTCTGAAATTAGCAATTTTAATCCCAAGTTAAGTTACAAAACTTTGAAAGAAGCTTCAATGTTTACCAGGGGAGACAACCATACCAGAATAGTCGACAGAACCCTCGGGGCTCTGGTTCATTAATTGTCATCTTTTCGCTGAAATATTCAACAAAAAATCTTATTTTACAAAACTACATTTTTTTTATAATAATAATTATTGTGTAAGTTTGTATCAACCATAATTGGAGTTATGTTTTCGAAGAAACAAATTGAATACCTAAAGTCTGAAAACCAAGAAATTATTAACCTTTTGTTTTTTATTTTAGCAGAAAAATAGATCTATCACCAAATTAAAAAAAAAATCCATGAATAACTAGTATCGAAAAAGAAGATATATAGCTGCTGAAAATGTGAAAGTGTAATATAAATCTACAAAACATAATAAATAGAAGATCAAACTTGCAATATAAATGAAACAAAGTCAAAGTGTATACAAATATGGTACTAGAGTCCTAAGACAAATTTTCAAGACTGAAGCAATTAAGATGCTGCATGATAATCCGGGGCCGGTAATAACTAATTAGCTATCATTCGTAAAGCTTGAAATGCATGTTTCAACTTAGTGGGAAATTCCACTTTTCAATATAGACAAAGAAGGAAAATTCAGGATTCAAAAATCTGATTATTCAGGGACAAGCCTGAAAAATACCAGGCCTTAAATTATCTCCAATATTAAGCCAACTTATAAATTTTATATCAATATAAATTTACGTGATAAAATTAATTAAAAATTAAATGATTTTACAGTGACCAAAAGCGAATCATAATTATATGGTCTTATTTAAGCTACTGTGACCTTGATATTCGATGATCTTGATATAAGTATTGAACATGATAAATAGGGTACAAGCACATGACTCAGGAGACCAGCACAGACAAACACATTGGACGGTGGGGGTGGGTTCACAGACATAAAATACATCATATAGGATGAGCATTAACCACTTTTGAGTCTCTTAACTTAGACCTTTTTCTATCAAATATGTTCGGAATACATTAACTGTGTGTTTAACTGGTGTCAATAATAAACTAATGCACATTGTATTACATTAAATAATTAATGTTTTCATGCAATTAACTGAAAGAGAACTGCCTTAAGACTGCAAATCAGAATGGTCTATCATAATCAGCATATAAATTATTATAATACACATTTATAATCCCGATACACTGCTTCTCCTGAGTTCAGTCAGAGATTTGTACAGTTTAATATTGCTATGACGGAACAGAAAATCAGCAAAATGCACGGGCAGAACACAGAATCCATAACATCTCTGAATTTATTGCCGGGTGCTCATGTAAGCAAAAAGGCCCTTGTGAAGAATCCTGACCTCAGTTCCCTCTGAGCATAATGTTTTTTTTTTCAGTTCCTTTTTAGTAAATTAAATATGAAAACTGTACAAGCCTTTGACGGAACAGACAAGTGGTGTATCGGAATTACTACCATTTTTAAAACAGACAGTGAGTCAATCTAAATCTTACAAGAGCACCGACGCACGACTTTCTCGTTTTTGATAATAACAAGGGCAGATAACTCAATAAATATGGTCAGGTTTTTGATAGTAACAAGGGCAGATAACTCAATAAATATAGGTCAAGTTTTTGATAGTAACAAGGGCAGATAACTCAATTAATATAGGTCAGGCTTTTGAAAATAACAAGGGCAGATAACTCAATAAATATAGGTAACAGGGTTATCAGCCTTATCAGTATGGACTCCTCTTGTGATGGTGAATAAATATACTAAGTTTCAAGTGGACACCTTCGATAGACTTTGAGAAAATGACTCTAACAATAAACTTAACCAAGGCAGAAGGACACGCAGACGATCCTGTCATGATTTTTTTTCTTTGCAAAGTCTAGCTAAAAACAAGCAAAGATAAACAGGGTAATTTTTTTCTCCCACTGAGGACACTAAAATACAGACAAAAATGTGTGATAAAAAATTTACAGTATGAAAAATAAAGCAATTTATGATCATTGAACAAAAATACTGAAATATGACAGAATACAAAAATATATAAGAATACAGTGCATGAAGACAAATATACGGACGGACATACTGCACTAACTACAACAAGTCTTACATTAACCGATGCTGATGTATCACTACACAGCACCTTACCTGGTATTATAATAAGCGGTGTTTGTTTGGCTGAAATTTACAACAGAGTTCTCTTACAGTAAACTATGGTGATCTATATCATATAGACCTAACTTTGACCGCAATAAAACTTCTATATCAAGGCCTCGGTGCAAAACTATGGTAAGTATGTTATTATGTATAAGTAGGTACGGTAACCATAGTTTTGCACTGAGCTCTTGATATATTATGTGATTTAGGAAACTTTCACAGACCTTCATCATCATGATAATAATAATAAGCCAACACTATCAATTCATCTGCCAATATAGTGTTACACTACGTGAGGATCCAGAAAATGTTCTCAGGTTTCATGTCCAACCAAAAATATTTTCTGGAAGGGGACAGGTCAGCTATTTTGCTCAGATGGTCAAACATGTTACTTCTTGAATTGGATTGCCCTGCTCAGGCTCTAATGCTCAGGCTCTAACTAGAACCAATATCTCAGATAAGTACATGCCCAAATTCTACAAAGGGTCCGGATTTCAGCCCCCTCTGGACCCAAACATGTATACAACAAAATAACTATCAAGTTGGTTCTTAACACTAACAATAATTATCATTATTACAGTTGTTTGGTGTTAGTGGGACAATATTCATCCATGCAATAAAGCTTCTCTTAAAATTGTATGGCAGTGTCACACAGTGACTTATAGCATACTAAGCTTACACCAACATTGTTGCATTTACGAATAATTCATCAAATATGACAAATAAGTTAGGGGTAAAGTTTCCATAGGTTATGAGATTACTGAAATATGATGGTATAGGTTGTCATCAAAGGAAGCAGGATAGATGCACACATAAACAAACTTCGAGCAGAGATACACCTAACCTCTGGGAGAAAATTTGATAATTTGAACACATGATAAACAAAATGAGAAGTGATAGAATCATTCAAATACAGCATGATACATAATTATTACACAAGTCAGATGTTTTTCCCAAAGGTAAATGTATCATTGATAAAGACTAGATTTTTTTACACGAAAAAAAGGTTTTTGTAAAATTTATATTTTTCCATAAAAAAAAATCAATTTAAATTTTTTTATTTTCGTTATCAATGGTACAGTTACTGGCATTTGTTCCTACATAAATATTATTATATAAGAAGATAGAATATCAGTACATGCTAACTCTCAATCAACCCAAATGTTGCAGTTGAAATAGAATATTGAAATAGTTTGTTATATAATGATCAATTGCTAGTAATACAATGCATTAAGGATCATGTTGATGAATAAATTGTAAAGAAATGATTTGATAGAGGAAGCGTAAAAAGCTATCTGGGTATTAATTATTATAAACCACTCATAGTCTATATCCGTATCCTTGTATATAAATACATGGGATAGTTTTTAATACTGATCTTACTTAACTTAAGGATAAGGACAACGAATCAGATCATCCCTTATTTTGTATTTATTTAAAGCATGAGTTATGCTACTTAGTTGACTATATTGTAAATGGCAAGGAGAATTAGTGAAAATTTGATTGTAAAACTTAAACTAAGAAATTATCAATCAAAGAGACATTAAATCCTATTAGAGACTCATTATCTCTCCCAAAGCCTCCATCCCCCCCCCCTTCATCCAGTAAATACCAGGAATTTCAATGTTCTTCACAAATGAACAATAATTGATGACGGAATGTTATCTGTATCAGTGTTAATAGTATTCCAAAACTCTAATTTAATGTATGGAGGATAAAAATACAAATTTTGCAAGAGTTGCTTCCCTTAGGCTATGAATCATGCATTTAGACCAATAATTGATGACAAAATGTTAACGGTATCGGTCTAAATAGTACGCCTAAACTCCAATTTAAGTAAAGTTTATGAAAGATAATTTTTTTTTGCAAGAGTTGCTTCCCTTAGACTAGTATAAATCATGCATTTATAGTTTACCATTCCTTATTTTATCTACAAAGCAACTGGAGGCTATATTTTGTTTTCCTTCATATCATGGTGTTTTCTACCTTTGTGCTCAAAATGCGTTATTCTGCAGATAGGTTAACAAATTATTGCCGTTTAGGGCTAAATGGGGCTAAGAGTTATTGCCTCAGACCAGTACCGGTAGCTTAATTAATGACAGTCATTCAATAATGGTTTTGACAGAAAAAACCTGTTTGTTGTACATATAAGCTGCATGACTGAGCAAGCTGAGGTTACTGTGGTAAGAGGGTAATGGACAGTGTAGGCATACCTGCCAAGTACTCCTATTAAAGTGGAGTTACTCCTCTTTTCGTTGATAAATATATGGTTTCTAAGTTCACCTAACTTGCACTAAAGTACATTTAGTTCATTTTATGATCTTCTGTCCCATATTTATAACCACTAGAATTAATGCCTTCCTTGTTTATGCATCTCAATCCCTTTTAAATCATATTCAAGTGCATCTTGTGACAGGTTGCGCTTTATCACTCTTATTTTGGATTCAACTAACTTGGCAGGTATGGTGTAGGTATGAATGGTTTGTAGCATACAATGTATTGATGATGTGATATGCAGCATACAGTCTGGGTATACACAATGTGTTAATAAAGCGATCAAACTTACCTCGCTCCTCCTTCTCGACCTTGGGAGGAGTTTTAACTGACAGGGAAAATATATATACTGTATTAGAAACATTTATAAAATATCGATAAATAACTATCAACATTAAACAAAGGCTAAGTTTGTTGATTAATATAATGTCAAAAATTTGAAATTAATGAAAGAGATTAACAAAATGGAACATAGCCTGGCCTAATTTTGTTCAGTTTCTGACGTAAAGCTAAAAGTATTATCCATTTCATCGAAAAAAAACAACAACCTTTGACTTAGGCTTTTACAAAAGTATATTGAATGGCTGAAAATATCATTCCAGTTTTGAGAAAGGAATATTAATAAAGACTCAAGTTTTGACAGGAAGACATTTTGGCATGTTTTACTACGTTATAGGGATTCACTGTTAATATGATCTAGGGTACGACATATATTCAATTTAAACCAGATTTGCGCAATGAACATAATTATGAGAATATTGCTTTAAAAAGGACATACAGATGTTACTCTGTCATTCATCAATATGTGTATACATTAGAGCTAGATGCATGAAAGAAAATCAGTAAAAATATGACTATTTCTACAGAAACAACAAAGAAAGTAACACATAATGTACAGTAGATAATATGGAGAAGTATTTATCACTTCACAAATATACTGGGGCCTTATTTACCAACATTGTAAGATTAAAACTCTGACTTAGACTTGACCTTATATATGAATACAACATTTGACAATGTAAAGTCTTAAGTCTGAGTTTTAGAGTTACAATGTTTGTGAATAAGGCCCCTGGTCCATCTCTGATCCATTAAGGGATTGTATATGCACACAGAAGGTAATACATGTAGAAGAGACACAGTAGATGATTATACTGGTGGTATATTAATGGTACAACAGTCCATCTCGGTATAAAATATGCTTGTTTGATATACCATGCTGCTCAACATATACTGAGCAAATATATGAGTATAAATTTCATTTAAGAATTTGCATGGGAGAAAATAAAGTTTACAAAGCTCAGGAAAGGGATACGACTGAGTCTATCAGGGGCAGGGGAAGTAACTATGTTGTTCATCACTCTGGACAAGGGAATTACTAATAACCGAGTTCTTTATCATTCTGATCAGGGTACTCTGTACTCCTTCATTTTGAACAGGGAAGTAACTCTGTACTCTTTCATTTTGACCAGGGGAAGTAACTCTGTACTCTTTTATTTTGAACAGGGGAAGTAACTATGTACTCTTTTATTTTGAACAGGGGAAGTAACTCTGTACTTTTTCATTTTGAACAGGGGAAGTAACTCTGTACTCTTTTATTTTGAACAGGGGAAGTAACTATGTACGCCTTCATTTTGACCGGGGGAAGAACTCTGTACTCTTTCATTTTGAACAGGGGAAGTAATTCTGTACTCCTTCATTTTTAACAGGGGAAGTAACTCTACACCCCATTTTGAGGAGGGAAGTAACTCTGCAAAACTTCATTTTAAACAGGGGAAGCAACTCTGTACTCTTTCATTTTGAACAGGGGAAGTAACTCAGGCATTATCACTCCGAAATAGTATCAAGTAGATAGCAAACAAGCAGTTTTATACATTGACGGTGATACAAACAGAATAAACTGAAGAACACATTAAATATAAACCAGGTAAATGTAATAAAGGGAGTTAATACATCAGTTTGATAAATAACATCAACATTTTATATACATAGAGAGATACCAGGATGGCTACAGCTATATACTAGGGCATCAAACTTGATACATTCATATGTATGTAAATATATGAAACAAACAAATGTCATACATCAATGCACTCTGATAAACCAGTCAGACAAAAATCACAATTTTCGCAAGCATATTGTCCAAACAATGCGCACATACATATTCAAGTAAAACACAAGTTAAGTATGAACACACAACCACGTTTATTGTGCCAAATAAAATATTTCGATTGTAATTTATCTCTTAAATTAGATTTTTTTCTCATCACTTTTTAACATGTTTAACAGTTTTTCAAAAATATTTCATTTTTTATTTTTTTTAACATTTTAACTGTATTTTTTCTCAGTGAATTCAGTAAAATAAAGCTTACAGGTAAAATAAAGGTGATCATTTAAAGGACAGTATCTAGTATAAAAAATTCTAAATTCATATTTCTATATAGATTTTAGCTGTAGTTTTATTCTGTCCAGCATTGATGTAAGACCTGTACAAAGTGTATACTGTAGTGTGATATTTACCAGCAGGTTTAGGTGACGGTTCTGGCTCCTCAGGCTCCATCATACCATTATGGAAATGATTGTAGTGATAGGATAGTCCGGGTCGTGTCTTGTATCGTGCATTGCACACTGAAAAACACAATATTACAAGAGATGTTTGTAAAATATGTATGTCCCAAAACTGCTCAATAGTCAGACTGGTAAAGGTCACAGTGACCTTGACCTTTGACCTACTGACTTCAAAATCAATAGCCGTGATCTACTGTTGCTAGTCCATCTGTACTTCAAGTTTGAAGATCCTAGGGCAAAGTTTTTGAACAGAAACCATTTGGTCTACCAACCAAACGGCATGTGCAATCTTTTCAAGCAATTTTCATGAAAATCAAAACTTGTCATGTCGACAAAACGGAAGTTAAAATAATTAGTTTTTCCATAAGTAAAGAGTGGTTTTCAGACAGTTGTTTCATGTTTTCTCAACAAAGCAATTTTGTACTTACAACCTTCTCATTCAAAGCCTGTGAATTAATGACTAAACATACCTTCACAAGCGTATGGCTTCTCCTTCTCTTCATCTATCTTTTCCTTGTCTTCACCACGTTCTGCATTCTTCTTCTTACGTCCACGAGTACTACCCTGATATAAAACAGACACATTCAATGTCATACAAATATGGCATTAAACAATTAAGCCGAGCATAGCCTTTATTTGCTAGTCAGCTTTTTAAATGTGTCTTCACCTGGATTTGAAACCTGGGTGCCAATTAGACGGCAAAAGCACTAACCATTGAGCTAAGGAGACACACGAATCTGGGTCAGTTAATCACTAGCTTCACTCTTATATAATCAGACATTTTTGTATTTTGACAATTGTCTTCTTTTATGTTAAATTAATCAAGCAAATATATAGAATGTGGTAAGAATATTACAGTTGGACCAATGCAAGGTAAGTCTACAAATTAATGATCTTAAACAAGCCTGGGTTCAGTAAACACTAATGTCCCAGTGAAAGCTTTGTCAAGACAAAAGTCATTCAGAGGCCCTTATTCTACTTATTTGAAATGTTTGATAGTGTTACAAGGCTTTGAAACTGCAATGCGTTTAGGATAGTTAACAAGTATGCCAAATTCGAAAGCAATGCATTGATGGTCTAATTGAGGGAAATATTAGAGTGACAAACGGACAGACAGGTGCATGGCTTTATGCCTCCGCATCAGAAGATGCCGGGGCATAAAAATTGACAAGAGCCAAAGCTGAACAGCTATGAAAACACAACTACCTCTATCTCTAAAAGCCTGCTGGCTCACTGTTACCTTAACCACACTCACTCATCATTCAAACATGAAAATAATACCCTTAAAGTTTTTTTTTAATAAACTCAAACATTAATTCATAATCAGGAATGATTAAACATGTACATTGAGCGATGGGACACATCAACTATTGTTCTATGTGATTATTGTTAGTTACACATTGTATAGGGCAGGGTCGCCTTATGCTGTGGTTAGCACTTTTTACCCAACCTTTTGCCTTAAAATGAAGGTTTAAAAGAAATGGCAAAAAACTTTGTTAATTACTAGTATAAAGAAATATTTTTTTAAACATTCATTTTTACTCATTGACAAGCACTTATGCATAGTCTGGCATAATTACCTTGTTAAAATTATTCTCATTTATGATGTTTGGTAATTTTTTTTGAATTTCAGAATGACAGATTTATCGTTTGTTTGACAGGTTTTCAACCTTCGCCAGTTGCATTGCCTGGCAAGATATTGAACTTCCAACCTGCATGCTGCCACTTATTATTTCTGCTAAGTGATATCCAATTCTGGCAAGATGATAGTGTGTCTATGAATAATAGATCATATCCAGTAAATTGTTAATGTGGCAGAGACTCATAGGGAAGACTTAAACAAGATCCGATTATAAACACATATGCCCCATAGCAGCCAAATAGTGAAAAATGTTAAAGGTCACAGACCTTAAAATCAATAGGGGTCATCTACTGTTTTGAGAATTGAGACTCGAAATAATCGAAAACCCTTTTGCAAAAAACATGGCGTTGATTAGGGGGTATACAGTACAAGTGTATTAGAATGAGGACAAAATATCACCCGAGACACCATATGTATAATAGGACCAATCTTTATTGTATTTTAAACCATTCCTTTCATACTGTAACCACAATACAACCATAACAATGTTCTTGATGGATGATCACACAAGACATTTGCATCTAAATGTAACAATGCAACATAAACAAGACATTTGCATCTAAATGCAACAATCACAAGATGATTTTCATTATCACTCTGGTATGTGACACTGTGAGACTTGCAATAAATCTACAACCAATTGTTACTTGCAATAAATTAAATTCCGAGGGCTCAGTGCAAAACTATGGTACATGCTTCTACATATTGATGTAGTTACCATAGTTTTGCACCATGCCCTCAAATTTCTATAGTTACTTTTTAGTAGCTAAAATGTAAAACAGTCCTGCAACATCAGAAATTTTTGCGAGGGATTAATTTTTTTTGCTATTTTCGCTAATTTAATATTTTGTGAATCTGAGTACTCATGAACTGAGATTATGGTAGAATTGTGGAGGATGCAGTTATTTCTGACGTTTAAAAATCGACAACATTTAAGCTTGCGAACTACTTTAGGATAGCAAATTCGCAAAATTTTGACCTAGCAAAAATGTCAGATTTTTTAGTAGTCAGAGACATAATAATAATAATGATTGACAGACTAAACCTACTGCGAATGTACTGTATAATGTCTTCCACTTATCTGGTATTTCTACCACAATAAACATACGGTGAATGAACTTCCATTAACCAGGTTTTTCTACCACAAGCTAACAGGTTGCAGACAAAGTGACAAGAGTTTGAAAAAATGTTTTGACATAAAATTAAAAATTTCGTCTTTATACTCTACCTTAAAAGCTTAATGACAATATAATAATGCAATTAGGCATAATACGAGAAGCAAGATTTTTCTGACAATAACTCAAGCACATAATTATGATAATCATTATTTCTTTGATGTAAACATTACAATAAATATTACAATTTCAAAGATTGCCTGCAACATACAAAGGCACTACAAACAAGGGAATTCCAATCAACATGTTTATATACACAGCACAGCCAAACATAAGCAGGTGCAGCTGATTTTATGCTGAATGTTGTAATTTTTTATCAACATTTATGTGACCTCACATGACTGTATGACTTTCATGTAAAACAAATATGATGAAATCGGAAAGGGAGGCAGCACTCAACGTAACCAGTCGACCACATAAAACAGTATTAAAACACAACACAACTACACAGAGCAATGCCCACACACAACCCAAAGAAATGATTAGAAGCCCAAGTCCGTGCTGCCACAAAAATGTAGAATGGCCCAATTACACAGAAAAGTCACAGAGACGATGATCCCAAGTGATCGAATGAAAAGAAGCCACGACCCACAGCCACTGTGTTCAAAACTTTGAATTCAATCCCTCATTTCTAAGCACTTGACTTAAAAGTATCAAAATTATTAAAAGCAAAACATCCCACATAGATAATCTCAGATAGATTCCGATTTTTCTCTCAATGGAGATCCGACCAATGACTTTTTTAGGAAGAGGTCTAACCAGATATTTTGCTCAGGGGGGAGTCCAACAAGCCATTTATTTAAGATGCATGTCCTTATCAGTCTCTCAACCTGGTCAAACACAGGTAAATATGTTGGGTTATTAACATTTTTCAACAAAAAGCAGTCAAAGACAACCAGAAGAAAAGTGTACTATAATATATGTAAATATCATCTAAGGGCCATAACTTAGGCAAAAGTGGTTGAATCACAAATTCTGACAATATGCCCTGAAGCTCACAATATTGGTTATTCTGTGAAAGTTCTGTCAAAATCCATTTAGAAATGTAGGAGTTGCATACAGAAGGTGACTGTCGAACGTATGGAATGACACCTACGATAACATGACCAGATCCCATTGGTGACGGTCTTCGTCAGGGGATGAAAAATTCAAGGTAATCTGATTGTCCCTTTTGGTGTGTAGTATTTATTATGTAAACAAAATACTATACCTTGCTCTTCTTCTTCCTTTTCTTGATATACTCTTGTTCAAAATCGCTGATATCTGATTGGTCGTCGCACATTTCACCGGCATCAGGTGGTTCCATGTATTCATCGTCATCGTAATACCATTTATCTTTACTTGTCTCACTCTTCAGATCAACCACCTCTTCTCCGGTCCCTCCCACAGCTACATTCTCCACTGTACTAATCTGGTGCATGTCTGAAATTCATATATTATGTACTGCTAACCAAGAAACTTTCTCATTTTGCCGATCATCGGCATATTTGTGACTACAAAGTTTCCAACAGCTACGTTCTCTACTGTACTAATCTGAAGTATGTCTGAAATCATATGTTAGGTATAATATTAGTGCTGTACAAACAATCAGCAAACTGGGCCCAATCTCCCGAAGCATCACAAGCAGAATTCTTATCTCAAATTGAGATTTTGCTCAAATCAGAGTCTGGATTTGAGATTAATCTTGAAGTTCAGTTCAAAATTTGCTGTAATCAACTCAGAATGTCAGTTTTCCTGTTTTGTGATAAGCTATATCCCTAGAACTAAACTTAAAGACACATACCAATATTTGAGATGAGATTTAACTCAGATTGAGATGTTTCAGGAGAAAGGGGTCAGCTCAATGTTGTTCCTAGTTTGTGTCCCAAATGAACTAGTTGCAAACTTTGTTCAACATTTCTTAAGACAAACATTGAGACTGATCATTGAGGAGACTAATAATGCCACTGGGGTCTTTATCAAGACATTTAACATAAACTGAAGAGTGCCTCTGTCGCTCTGTGGTTAGCGCGCTTGCCACCGAACAAGGGTGACCGGGGTTAAAATCTAGGTAGAGTCACTCATATAATTATGTCTGCCATATTTCAGCAAAAAGCTGACTGGCAATTAAAGGCTATGTGCAAGTCTGGATGTCATAAAACAGTAAAACATTTCAATAATCTGGATAAATTATATTATGTCCATTCGGTGTAGGGAAAATGAACATGCATGTTTTAGTCATTTTACATAAGCGAACACCGTATGTTATGCAAGCTTGATTAAGATAAACAAAATATTTAGGTGCACAAATTCTTATTTCAGACAAGCACATAAATTATAAATGCAGAGACAAACAATGGCAAATGCTGATACCTGAAAGCGTCAGGTGGTCGGGCGGGCATGTCATCCTAGTATTGTGCTTCTCAGAATAACTAGTGACAAAGGTTGCTTTTTCTGAGAAATGCCTTATTCAACGAAACATAATTTTTATCAGAAATGAAATGAATACAAGCATATCATAACAAAAATAATACTATTGAGCACTACAGGATTCTAGGAAGAGCAAACATATGGCTTATCTATGCCAGTGGATTATGCAAGAACAAAGATGGAGTCATGGTCTTCACTCAAATATGGGTAATTGTACACAAAAAAAGAGACGAAAAAATTATGATGATGCAATATTAAGCGCTTCCAATTCTATTATAGATCGACCTGAGGAACCATAGTATGAATGTTAATACAGATCAACAAATAAATATGTCACACATTTCAAAACATGACACCTTAATGTAAATATCATGCATATCATGGCTGGCTGTACCTGTAATAACCGCAATAGTTATGACAAGATGAATGCAGTTTAACTGCAGTTTAACAGACAAGGGGGCTTTGTTGAAGTCAGTGATGCACAAATGCAGCTTTTATACCAAGATGAATGAACTTTATGCACGTATGATTGGTAGGCGATACATTATTACAAATTGATGTCAGCTTAATCGACTAATGATCTAACTATAATGGTTTAAATGGGACATAAATCACATCAGATCAAAGCACTTATGGAAATAGTAAATTTATGTTCAATTTTAAATTCTATATTATATTGTCGGTATATGTAGTTCTTTTACAACTACAAGTAATGTAAACTGATGTGCAATTTAAATAATGAACCATCCAGAATCCAAACCAAACTTAAGCTCAATTTCACGATATACTGTAAAATCATTTAATTTCGTTGGGACGAAATTTAATGGTTTTGGTAAAAAGACACTTTCGTTGGCACTTGAATTCGTGGATTTTGCATTTCGGGTAATAAAACAAGGGTCAAAACTAATGTTCGTTGGGATTAAAGTTCGTGGTTCAACCGTTGAGGTAATCCACGAAATTTAATCCCCCACGAAAATTAATGATTTGACGGTAAGTGCCAACTAAACTGTCACAACTGACTCTACTATGTAAACAACATAGGATAACACCAGTTTTACAATAAACTGATGATGTGATTTTGGAGACAAGGACAATCATGGCATTATAAAGTCTCTTAATAGATATATATACTGAGTATGTGGAAAATAATTTTCATGCACACTGAATATGAGCACGATCAATAAATAATTGCTAAAACAGCAGAACATCACTGTTATATTAAATATGTTCACAGAATTGACCTGATATATTAGACAATTCCTAAAATGGCTTGGCAAACATTTTACTATTACAACTCCAATTAACCAAACAAGTGAATTACAGTGTTTTTCTGACAACCCATCAACAGGGGTTCTATTATGGCATATTTCCCAATCCTAAAAACGAGTTGCTAGGCGGTTTTGGGTGCCATAAAAACACATCCCAACACCTTAACAAGGCTTCAAACATTGTTCTATTGTTCAAATTCTGTTAATGGAACTTCAAGTTTAAATGACCATAACTTTGTCAATTCTTTTAATATTTTCAACAAATGACTTTTATTTTGTGCAGAAAAGATCATTCTGTCTAATGCAGCATATCCGGATTTCCGGATTTGTACGACCCCTGCATCAAAACTGCCTTCCCTTTTCACCAGGGTCGGTATTTATAAAGCATCTTAAGTTAAAACTTAAATATTGTGACTTAAGTTAAAATATTGTGCTGCCCATATTTCGCAAGTAAGGAAAAATTATAGCCCTGTTTTCTTTATGATTACTGTAGCTCTTTACATATTGCTTCTAAACGATGTAAACAATTGTTAATATTAGTTTTTCTGTTCATCTGATACACTTAAGGAAAATTTCAGATTTTAAGAAAATTCTAAGTTTTTACTTAAGATGCTTTATAAATACCGGCCCAGTTCTATACATCTGTGACATATAGAGCATCATATGACGACAATTGCATCCTGCATTATGACTACTCTACATATTCACGATTTTTTTATTGCAACATACAAAAAAGTACAATATTTGGAGTTTGATAAAAAGGTTTAAATAAATGAACCAGCCAGCTGGGATAGCATTTATCACTCATGTAATGGAAGACGTCTCTCAGCTGCAACATGACCTTTCACCTTCCTACATCAGACATAGACAACATGGTGAACATTGTCTAACATGCACAAAAAAACACATATTTTAACAACGAGCCTAACATGCAGGTAACTAGTTATCTTGTTATCCCTGACCAAACAGAGCATTCAAAGGCCATAAAAATCTCTTCTTCGTTTAGCGTCCAAGGCCAGATAGGTTTGAGCATCTTAGCAAAGACAAAACAACAATAAAACAACAATTGTATCATCAAAATCCATGGATACCGTATTACCTCGTATTATCGCCCCGGGGGTCATGCATTTTATGAAAAAATAATTCCATACACAGTCAGACCTTGTATAAACGCCCCCCACGGAACGGTACCGTACGGCACTTAGCCCTAAACAACAGTAGTTTTCACACAAAAAAGTTATAAGCTATTTCAGTAAGTGTGGGAACTACATATGTTATCCATATTTATGATGAGAATAGAAGTCGTTAAGGCTTGTTTTTTTCGTGTGCTTTGTCTCAGGATAGTTAGATAGGTTTTTGAATTTATGGTGGACGCTAAACAAAAATACAATTTGGCACAGCCTAACAAGACAGATGCCAGACAGGGGACATAATAACACAACAGTGGAGTCAGGAGCTTGTGTCTTTATATCATATTTTTACGTAATCTGACAGGTGACAAACACAATGACGTCAGCAATATACAAAATTGTTGCCAAAAAAATGGAAAATCAATATGACAGAAATTGAGGAAAAATTGACTTTGTTAAAACTTTTGTTAACTTAGTTTTTAAAGTTTTTATCACAAAATTATGAGACAAATAATCATTCATATTATGAAAGGTTTTAGTAATACAGTCTGGCAGGTTTGCAACAGTAATTTGATCTGTCAATTCATTCACATTCCCTGGCTAACATTGACTGAGACAGCTGAAATATCAGATTCTATTTGACCTTCAAAAAAAAGCATTTTTCATGGATTTGTTTGTTGTGGTTGAATAGATGATAACAAGATATTTCCAAAATACCGTTTAACATCACAAATGATTAAAAACATCTGCAATTAACCTGAGCCAACATTAAACATTATATCAAACCTCAGAATATAAACATGCATTTGATGACAGGCCTCTGATTGCATGCACCAAGAGAAAATAAGTCTGAAATACCCTACCCCATACCATCACCCATGTAATAGTTCCCATTTATTCACCTTTTTGAGATTTTCACCATAGTAAGTGAATAACTAGGAGCATTTATTTATAGTACAGGATTCTCAATAAGTTTTAACCTAGCAGGCCGAAATGCTTCACCAACAGGTCTGATTAAAGGTCCTTAATGCAACTATTTTCTTCAAATTGTGTATAAATTTCACTTTTTTAGCCGGCCTAAAATGGTTTTTAGCAGTCAATTTGGCCTGCAGTCTGCTGTTATTGAGAACCCAGTATAATAGTAGGACTAAGCAGTAGCAGCGGGTAGATTTGGCAGAGGAAAGGGTGTACATGTATTACTAAATAAGACTGGCCTATTCTTTCCCTAAGTCTGTGCTACTCAATATACACAGGTAGGGGTAACCTATTTCTACAAATTTATCGCTATCTGCAAAAGGCCATAATTCCGTCCAAAAGAGTCTGCAGTGTGAAATTCTTCTCTTCATGAACAAATACAAATTTGCTATTACGTGCTAAAAATTTATTAAAATTTGTAGTCAATAACGCTTACTGGTCATTCACATCTTTAAGATGAGGTTGTTCACTTGACTGTAAAAATTTGAAGAAACCCTGCAAATCATGTAGGAGACTTTTGAGTTTTGCATTGACTCAATTTTTTCACTATATTTTATATATTTAGCGATTCACATTATGAAGTGAAGAAAACTACAAAGGGCCATTATAATTCTGTTAAAAACATATGTAGTCGATTATATGCACATCAACAGGTCACGGTTAATCACCTATACAGTGAATGACATGCTTGGTCGAAAGATGTGGCCTATTATGACATCAAAATCATTTAATTTGAAAGTATAAGGTCTATTCTTATGAAGCAAACAAATCTAGGAACATATCAGCAAGATGCAATATTCATACAATGACTTACAATAGACTAAACATGCATACCACAAAACACAGTATCCAGAATAGTTATCTTACTTTTCTTTTGAATATCAGCCATCGATAGACAAAGAATTTTTAATGATTTTGCATATCAAAATAGTTTACAGATCAAAATAAGAACGGTCAGTCTTATAGGGTGAAATGAAATGATTTATCATATCTATAGGTAAAATAGCCTTTTATTCTAGGACATAACACTAATAGCCCGCTAGCAGCACACTATGAATCAAATGTAGGACTGGTATAGCTTAGCTAATTTGCCACAAACCTGACCTATTGATTAGCATAATTTACCAGTCGATATATTGTCTACTTTAACAACACCGATTTATGTTATCATAATCAGGGAGTATCAAGAGGACGCTCGAGATGTTATACAAACACTAACAAGAAATACCGATATTGCACGATTTGCTTGCCGAAATTGATATATTCAAAGCAAGAACCTTGTAATATATTCTTGCGTAAAGGTCAGGCTCAGGTGAAAACAGCCAAGCTATAGATCATGCAATGCATTGCAAATCAAATATTAATATACATAAACTTACAAACTGGTAACAAAAAGCAGAGTGGGTGTACAATGACACATGCAGAATGTCCAGCCATAACAGCCAAAATAGCCTGTATAATACAATAGCACAAGTTGGTCAAGGCGGTAAGGCCACAGGGTTGTATTTTCAGGTTTATGGTAACTGTTTTGTAAATTTTGCTGTCTATGAAGGGAGGTGAGCGACCTACACACCTAGGGCCCATTTACAATTTCATTTCCTACACTCAACCACTTATAAATATAGCATTGATAAAAAAATTCTTTTTACAGGAATTGATATATACTAGTCTAAAAGATGTATAAAAATATTACAATATTTTTTACATTTTCGTTTTAAGTCTTTTTCACAGTTCTTTGCCCAATCCTGAAAAAGAGTCGCAATTCTGTTTCGGGTGCCGTTAGCATACATCCTTACACCTTTACTAAATAATTTAAACATTGTCGTAATGCTAAAATTCAGATTATGGAACTTCAAATAACAATTTTATTATGAGCATAAAAGATCATTCTTCCTAATGTAGCAAATAAAAAATTCCGGATTATTTCAGTTACCAAAGCTACCAACAGCAATTTTTGAAAAAAAATCCCATAAACCTACAAATATAAACCATGGTCTAAAGGAGTTACAACATCGCATGGAGCATAGGAAGCGGAGTTCATACCTGGCTGTACGGGGTCAGGACGTGGTCTACGTCTAGGAACAGACGATACACTATCTGTAAATGTACAAATCTAGCTAACACGTACACAAATACACAACTACCTCACTTTCTGGAGACGAAGGTACTGTTTTATCAGCATACTTACAGAAATCATACACTTGCGTTCAAATTTAAATTCTGTATAATTCTTTTACAACTGCCAATTGGGGACAGATACTGTTTGTAGGAGTTCATTAACCGAATCTTGATTATTTCAGCATTATTTACCACATTTTAAAGTTGTAAAAGTATTATAAATAATTTAAATTTGATTGTACGAGGGTTGTTCATTTAATTCCCGGACGATCGCCATAGCGATTGGTTGGAACATGCGATTGCAGTAAAATTTCGTTTCATAAAACTTAGTCACCAACTGGATTATTTGACAAACCATGAAATAATTTCATCCAACCGAACACAAACTATGGTTACTATAGTAACCGCTCATACGACTAGCCGGCCCAACCCAATTTTGAAGTGGTATGCAGACTGTTAATTAGGTAGGGGTAGTGATATTATTGCATATTTTTAAGCAGAAAACGTCTGGAAACAATATGTATGTATCTAGGTCGTGTAATATAACATTTGATGTCGATTCCGTGTAGCCTTTTGCGTTCTAAAGACGCAGAGCGTGCTTCTATGAATATCGCGATGCGTTTAGACAAAACGGGTAATGAAACGATTTTATGAAAATATTGGCCGTACACCTGAAATACTTAAGACTCTCTTTAAGAAAAACCCTTCAGATAATTGTCGTAAATGTGGACCGTTGTTTATATATGAAATAAGCCGTTCTACGATGACATAGCACCACCATGTGGTGATCAAAGGCCGGGCAAACATACAGTCATCAACAGAAAATGTCGTAGATTCAAGGCCTGTTGGGCGGTAGACACTAATAGAATAATAACTACTGTATAAATTGCAGCTACATGCGATTTTATCGTACTTATAGCATATTACATCACTACTGAACATCTTAACATGGCGAACATATGTGTCCGGGCAACTACTTGATCCCTAAATAATTATCAAACGAAGCAACAAGTAGCGTTTTAGATGCAAAAACGACGTAACGTCGCCATTTTTGACGTCGACTTGGGCCGACTAACGTTACACGCGCTTACTAAAACGCTAATATTATGAAAACCCTTCATTGTACCAAGTTGAAATTTTGTATGTGCACCAAGAAATGATGTGAATGTGCTAGTGTGAGTTTTTATCAATATCCGTCCAATCGTTTTTCAGCAATATCGATCGTCCGGGAATTAAATGAACAACCCTCGTAAGTTTAAGGTTTCTGTAAATGCTTTGATAAAGTAAGTTTAAGGTTTCTGTAAATGCTTTGATAAAGTATAAGTACCGAGGAGTATAAACACTAAAACACAGCATGTTAGCTTATTTACAACAGACCTGCAGTTTCCTGAACAGTTAGTGTGCCAGTTCAACTACAATTCGTATCATGATAGTAGAATGAAACTTTTCCGATACTTTTTTCATTAATTATGTAACAATTTTATAGAAACGAAATGACATGAAACTAGGAAAACAAGTTATTAGGAATTGCAAGAAATTCTGTTTCTTTTGTCATGGCAACCACAATTTTTGTCCAAATAAAAAAACATGCATATTCTCTTCATTGCTCCCTATCCACATACCAAGTTTCATAAGCCTAGCTTGAAAATTGTTTTAGTTATGACAGGATCAATATTTCTTAATGGACTGACAGAGTAACTGACTAACAAAAGGAGGGCAAACACATAGTCCTCTCTGGTTGAAAACCGGTAGGCGACTAACAAGCATGACCCTCATTTGCTCTGTCAAAACTTGAAACCCATAAAAACCCAAGGTACACAACTTCTCATGCTTACACATTTTTTACGTCATATCATAAGTCAATCAGTATTTTCCATGTCTAATTGGCCAATGATCTCTGATTTGGAGGGAAGATTTAATAACTCATTATGAAAATACATGTATATGTGACCCCAAAAATGTTGACATTACACAGCCCATCAAAATGATATTCGCCATTCAATTTCGAGGGGCTTAGTTCAAAACTATGGTAACTGCATCAATTCATATACCGGTAGGCACATAGGGACATACCATAGTTTTGCAAGGGCGAGAATAATTTTCAGTTTTGGGTATTTTCTCCATAGCAAATGACACTGGTCCTGAGATCTTTATTGAAGAATTTCTTGACTTTTCCTTGACTGCTCAATTTCCTTATTTCCACAGGAACCCTGTCAATACTTTACAGGCGTATAAATAAGCTAACAGAATAGAAAAACTAGATGTAGGTCAGTATTCTACTCTATGGACACAGTAGATAAACATGAATACATACATCTACAATTATAAACAGCTACTTCTAGTAAAATAAGCAAAGTACATGTATCAGGCCTGGTAATTATCAATCATTCCCAGACCTGAAAAATCCAAGTTTCAAAGACTAAAATTTTATTTTTCAATATGAACAAGAAGGAAAATTCAGGATTCAAAACCTGAACTGAGGCCCAGGTCTGAAAAATACCAAACCTGATCAATGACAGGGCTCGACACCAACACTGGTCCCCTGGTCCGAGATCAGTGAAACCAAGAAGGACCAGTGTAAATCTTGACGGACCAGTAACTATTTTATTTACAAATTTTGCGTTTCTTTGCTGGGGGACCAGTGACCAAAAAAAGTTAGTGTCAAGCTCTGATTGAGGTATGCATGGTTTGGTTCAATTTGCTCAGTTCAGTTTGCTCCATTGACAATATTTTCAATTTAGTATAATTGATGACTGCTCCATTGGTAATCTATTCAATTTAGTATGGTAAAATTGATGAATGCTCAATTGACAATATATTCTATTTGGTATAATTGTTGAATTCTCCATTGACAATGTGAAAGTCGTTGAACCTGAGCAACCAATTATAATTCACATGCACAGCAATGTTTCTTTTGGCAGTGATGTTTCATAGAATTTCTTCTGTTGATACCAAGAAGGTTTTAAAGTTTCTAATGCATCTTACATTGTAGCTAACACCAAATGGTGTCCACACTGAATGCAGCATTTAGAGCACACATCAAGTTTAGCATACACAAAATAATGTATACACCAAGTGCAGCATAGTCACTAGATGGAGTCCACACCAAGTAAAGAACACACAAAGTGGAGTCCACACCAAGTGAAGCATAAATCAAGTGGAGTCCACACCAAGTGAAGAACTCACAAAGTGGAGTCCACACCAAGTGAAGCATACATCAAGTGGAGTCCACACCAAGTGAAGAACTCACAAAGTGGAGTCCACACCAAGTGAAGAACTCACAAAGTGGAGTCCACACCAAGTGAAGCATACATCAAGTGGAGTCCACACCAAGTGAAGAACTCACAAAGTGGAGTCCACACCAAGTGAAGCATACATCAAGTGGAGTCCACACCAAGTGAAGAACTCACAAAGTGGAGTCCACACCAAGTGAAGAACTCACAAAGTGGAGTCCACACCAAGTGAAGCATACATCAAGTGGAGTCCACACCAAGTGAAGCATACATCAAGTGGAGTCCACACCAAGTGAAGAACTCACAAAGTGGAGTCCACACCAAGTGAAGCATACATCAAGTGGAGTCCACACCAAGTGAAGAACTCACAAAGTGGAGTCCACACCAAGTGAAGAACTCACAAAGTGGAGTCCACACCAAGTGAAGCATACATCAAGTGGAGTCCACACCAAGTGAAGCATACAACAAGTGGAGCATACACTAGATGGAGTCCACACCAAGTGAAGAACACACAAAGTGGAGTCCACACCAAGTGAAGAACTCACAAAGTGGAGTCCACACCAAGTGAAGCATACATCAAGTGGAGTCCACACCAAGTGAAGCATACATCAAGTGGAGTCCACACCAAGTGAAGCATACAACAAGTGCAGCATACACTAGATGGAGTCCACACCAAGTGAAGAACACACAAAGTGGAGTCCGCACCAAGTGAAGCATACATCAAGTGGAGCATTCACCAAAAGCCAACTTGAAAGATGTAGCAGACATAAGTTTGAAAAGGTACCAATTACCTTAATTGATTTTCAAGCAGACTGTAAACAATGATTGGAAAAAACTTTGCCCTAGTCTGCCTGCTATGATAAAATGTTGCTTATTTATAATATCATATCCTAAAAGAGACAGAATCTACAGACGTACCATATAACTAATCAGGGAAAGATATACATAAATTCTATTTGAAATACTGTAAAATCATTTAATTTCAATGGGACAGTATTTGAATTTGTAGTTTCGGTAAAAAAATACCATTTTGATGGGACGTAAATTCACAGAGTTTGCGTTACAGGTAAAAAATACAGGGTTAAAAATTATTGTTCATTGGGATTTGATTTCGTTGTTAAAGATGAATGACGAAATCCACGAAATTTAATTCCCCATGAAAGTTAATGATTTTACAGTAGATATATAAGATAAAATATAGACAACACAAACTAATAACAAAAAGACATGGAATGGTATAATCCTGCAATCTATTGTAATCATGCTTACCTAATTCTCCCGTCTCTATTTCACTCGGTTTGGCAGTCCGCTCTTCAGGAAACAGGAAATAATGGCGCTTCTTTTTCCATCGCCTTTCAGGATAGGAATAAATCTGCCCAGGAAACTTTCCTACAAGCAACACAAAATCATGTACCATTAATGCAGGGCTCGCCACTAACACTGGTCCCCTGGTCCGAGGCCAGTGAAAATCAAGAAGGACCAGTGAAAATCTTGAAGGACCAGTAACAGTTTTATTTACAAATTTTAAGTTTCTTTGCTGGGGGACCAGTGGCCAAAATTTGTTAGTGTCAAGCCCTGATTAATGTTCTCAAGCAAATGCTTCATTAATTACAATTGGCAAATTCCTAGATAAATTACATGCGATTTTAGTAATTTTTCAGGGGTCGAATTCAAATCAGGAAAATCATATGCATACATGTTCATCATTTATGCCATACGATAGGCCTTCAATGATATTATATCCATATCTTACTCTGTCAGTTTTATGGAAGAAAATTCTTCAGGCAATTCCATTTACCATAACTGTGCCATTTCTTGAGAATTTTTCATCAAATAACTTTTATTTCTGTCGGAAGTGTCAGAAGTCAGATTGCTCTTTCAGGTCTGATAAATCCGGATTTCTGAGCTCTACCAGACCTTTTCCTATTTCATTTTGACACACAACACTGTCAAATCATGAAAATTGTACATTTTGGTTTTACATACCAAACATTTTTTATGCTGATCCAATAAGACAAAGAGTATACTATACCTGGTTGTCTGTGTCGATATGTATGCCATAAATCTGTGTGGCTTTGTGCAACTCCTGTTTGAGAGTCTAAGAATGGTAACCTCATTTTTCTATCGTTCTTTAAGCGTATGTTAAAACTAGCTGCTTGTTCGATAGCATCATTATAGTAAGCATCAGAACCTCCGACACTGAAGATAAAAATGTTTTAATTAAATTATTCCATGTCCTTTATAACAAATTTTTGTTAAACATATACAGTCACTCTCGTTATCTTGAATTTGGGGACCGTGGAAATAACTTCGATGTAACGAAAATTCGAGATAGAATTCCGGACATTAAAGTTGCAATATTTTCTGGGTTATTTATTAAGTACATTTAATTGTGACAGGCAGTTGATTTAAGATTTGTTTACATGTTGAGAATATTTGGTTATTATTTTTGTGTTGTTTGAATTAAAATATGATGATAAGTATTCATCATTAAGTGTTGCTGAGCATTTAGATTGACGAAATTTGTTTCTTTAATCATTACTTGACCAAAATTTGTTCAAAATGACATGTTAATTGATGTTTGGAACACAATTCGAATCTTAGTGACATGTTGGCGCTAATTGTTGCAAACAAATGATTGTTAAACAATGGAATGTGCGAAAATTACAGGTAAATTCTGGCGAGGTGTAAACAACATTCGAAGCTAGTCGGATACGTTCAAGCTTCGACACAAATTGGCGACGGACAATAGATTTAACCTAAAAATAAGTTGAGAAAACGAAAAACTTCGAGCCGAAACTTCGAGATAGAACTCGAATTATCAAATAGACGAAGAAGGAGAAAAATTGGGACTTCGAAAAACTTTGGCATAACGGAAAATTCGAGATAAGCGAGTTAGAGATAACGAGTTGACTGAACATGTTGAAATGTTTATAGACATTTTAATTTAACCTTTCAAAATGGCAGTTCTTAGAGGTACGGGCATGTAAGAGTGTTAAGACTAGACAATCCTCAACATGTTTGCTATGCACCAGTCAGTTGCATTCACAGCCTCCAACAGGATTTTTACTATTGGGTTTTAACTATTTGTTATTGATTTATAATCCAAGAACATGTAAAAAAAGTTAACCAACTGTTATGTAAAATTGACTTATGTGGAGGTGAAATAAAATTGAAAACATTTTCATCATGATTTCTTTTAGTTTTTATGCCAATTGGCACCTAGGCGGTAGTTGCGCCGTTTCATATACTGCGGTTGCTATGAAATATGATGAGTATGTCGTTCATTGTAATGGGCGTAAAACATGCGATGAAGCAGTAAACAAATAGTATTTAGTATTGAAATGTCCCCAAGGAATGGCCCTATCAATAGGTTAATGCTTTTATTATGCATGTTTAATTTATAAAACAAAATGACCATGAAAAACTGTTAAGTGCGCCATTTCCCATACCACGAGGATATTAAAAGTTTAAACAGTAAGCATACTCGTAATACAGTCTTCATGAAAAACTGTAATGCATATTCTGATATGTATTGTATCATAACATATGCATTGTGATACGTATCGTATCGTGAGCGTATCGTTACACCACTAGTAATCCTAGCCACTGCCTTTCAGGTAAGGAAACTAACATATCGGATACTAGTCAAACAATCTCGACTTAGAGTATCCACTTCTAAGTCAAGACCCATTATGCGCTTTACTGATCAGTTTTTGAGTTTCATGAATTCTGTCTTTTACGCCAAATTAGAGCCATTTTCAGCATTGAACATGTAAAATATAATAAAAATAAACAAATGGCACAGAATAGCTGTTAATATTGGTCCTTATAATCAATAAATCGATAAATAAATCAGCACGTGTAATTTCCGAAAATCCAATGTAAACATAACTGTGAGTATCCAGTACGCGTATACCGCCCGTATAGATGAGCGCAACACGTGTGTAATTCATATGCTAACGTTGTGCGAATCGCTAAGCGAACAGTAAAACTCATTTAACTTATCGTATTCTGTTCATAAGTCATTAACTATCAGTTTACAAGAAAAATCAGCTCGATTTGTCAACAAATCTTCGTTAATTTTTCGTTTTTAGTTTCACCCGAGCGAGCTCCGTGTAATTTGTTTCACACGTACCAGTGTACATCACTGCGAAAACCAAATAGTGCCAAAGATCTCCCAGCATCCTCCATTGTTCTAGAAACTCATTCCATTGAGTATTCTGATTGGTCGATAGGGGAATGCGATTTGCATATCAACAACAAATAGCTGTGTAGTGGAATTTAAAAGTGCGACATCGTCGTGTTAAAATTGTTGGACAAACGAACCGCTGAGTGTTTTATGGATGTTTTTGGTGCAGATAACGAGAAAAAGGGTTGATTTTCGTGGACATGCTATATATTTCATGGTATTTACAACTTTTCATTCACCTTTTCAAGTGCCGATAAAAATTTGATCGCAAACCCCCCCATAAATATGACACTTTAGTGCACATCTGCGATGGAGATAAAGGTCAGAAATAAAAAATCTCCTAGCAGATTGCCCCACATCTAATCGGATACGGTCCAGCAATTTATATTTGGTTTTAATACAAATAAAATAGATGTCTGTAAAACGCATATGTCACCACGGCAGACTAGTAGCCGAAAATGGTAAAGGTCAAAGTTTTTGTACTCCCACAAGCTTGTTAAGTGAAATGGGTGCGAATTGATTGAGGTGCGAATTGACTGAGGTGCGACATGGACAAATCAATGTCATCTTCAAGTACTGTCCGTTCGTGACTGAAATCGCTCTGCAAATAAACATGGTACAACTTCGAATTAAACACATAAATAACCTTTTCTGAATTGCATCGTAGCGAAGTGTAATTTCAGTCATTTTCTTTGTTGAAATTGGACTGAAAATGAAATAATCTTTCCGGAGTAGCCTCCCTTTGTTTTGGGACTAGCCAGTAATGTAAATTGTTTTACAAAATACTAGATACGCATTTCATAAAAATAGTGTTTTTATTATGAATTTTGCTATCACATGAACTGACTTGTAAATAAAATTTACATAGTAATTAAAAAAGAACAACAATGGGGTGCAACTAATAATCATTTATTTATAATAATAGAGTTTTTAACAACTGCTCCCTACCCAGAAGTTGAAGTGACAAAAATGACAGACACAGATTTGAAGGAACAAGGCAATAGGTTTTACTCTGCCCGTAAATACGATGAAGCAATTGGTTGCTACTCAAAGGCTATTGTAAGTAGAACATGTGTTGAATCAGGTCAAGCTTTTGCATGACAATTGGCACAGCTGTTTGGAATTTTAGCATGATAATGCAAACACTGAAACAGTAAAAAAATCTAGAATATTCTGTAAATCTTTTCTATAACCTGAAAATGTAGCTGTATTTTCCATTTTCCCCCAATATATGTTGGCTCTTTAATGGATATGACATTGTCGGGAAGTGGTTAAGAAGATATATTGTGACACTGACATAACACACCAACATTCTCAGTGTGACGCTGACATAACGCACCAACATTCTCAGTGTGAAGCTGACATAACGCACCAACATTCTCAGTGTGAAGCTGACATAGCAAACCAACATTCTCAGTGTGAAGCTGACATAACACACCATCATTGTCAGTGTAAGACTGACATAACGCACCATCATTCTCAGTGCAAGACTGACATAACGCACCATCATTCTCAGTGCAAGACTGACATAACGCACCATCATTCTCAGTGCAAGACTGACATAACGCACCATCATTCTCAGTGCAAGACTGACATAACGCACCATCATTCTCAGTGCAAGGCTGACATAACGCACCATCATTCTCAGTGCAAGACTGACATAACACACCATCATTCTCAGTGCAAGGCTGACATAACACACCATCATTCTCAGTGCAAGGCTGACAAAACACACCATCATTATCAGTGCAAGGCTGACATAACACACCATCATTCTCAGTGCAAGGCTGACATAACACACCAACATTCTCAGTGCAAAGCTGACATAACCCACCAACATTCTCAGTGCAAGGCTGACATAACACACCATCATTCTCAGTGCAAGGCTGACATAACACACCAACATTTTCAGTGCAAGGCTGACATAACACACCAACATTCTCAGTGCAAGGCTGACATAACACACCATCATTCTCAGTGCGAGGCTGACATAACACACCATCATTCTCAGTGCAAGGCTGACATATAGCACCATCATTATCAGTGTGAGGCTGACATAACACACCATCATTCTCAGTGCAACGCTGACATATCGCACCATCATTCTCAGTGCAAGGCTAACATAACACACCATCATTCTCAGTGCAAGGCTGACATATAGCACCATCATTCTCAGTGCAAGGCTGACATAACACACCAACATTCTCAGTGTGATGCTGACATAACACACCACCATCAGTGTGAGGCTGACTTAACACACAACCATTCTCAGTGTGAGGCTGACATATTTATAATGTAACACACCACCATCAGTGTGAGGCTGACATAACACATCATAATTCTCAGTGTTAGGCTGACATAACACACCATCATTCTCTGTGCAAGGCTGACATTTATATCACACCACCATTCTCAGTGTGAGGCTGACATAACACACCATCATTATCAGTGCAAGGCTGACATAACACACAATCATAGTCAGTGTGAGGCTGACATAACACACCATCATTTTTCAGTGGGAGGCTGACATAGCTCACTATCATTCTCAGTGTGAGGCTGACATAACACACCATCATTCGCAGTGTGAGGCTGACATAACATGCCACCATTCTCAATGTTAGGCTGACATAACACATCAGTTTTGTTAGTTTGAGGCATAATGCTGACATTACACACAACAACTTTTCAGTATACTGTTATTTTATCTAGTAGGTTGTCTACATGTATCAAGTTTGCTGTTCTGGTTACAAGTAATAAACCAGTGATCAATGTTGCAATTTTACACTAAATTAAACATCATTTTTTGCTATATTTTCCAGATAAAGAACCCTTATACAGCTACATATTTTACTAACAGATCTCTTTGTTACATCAAATTGAAACAATGGGAGAATGCAGTACAGGATTGCCGTCGTGCGCTAGAACTGGACAAACTATTGGTGAAAGGACATTATTTTCTTGGCTTAGCACTGACAGAATTGACACATTATGAAGAGGCAATCACAAGCTTTAAGAGAGGTTTGAATGGTATGGTAAACAACAGACAATCTCCTTTTAAATTTCTACTTTTTCTGTGTCATGCTATTAGACAAGATTGGTCATTTTCCGTATAAAACAGACTCCGTGAAATGTCAAATTGACATTAATTACGCCAGAGCTGAGATTGCTCCACATAATTGTTTGTCAAAGGTTGCTTGGCAAAGGTTTTCAAGTTAATCCATTGGGAAATGTGATTATAATTTACTGTTAAATTTGATTTAAAGGGAATCGATTGACAACTGGTGTAATTTCAATTGCACAATCACTGAATTTTCCTATTTGGCTAACAGGAAACTACTGGATTTTGCCAATCAGGACTGATCGGCTGACAGTTTTCATTCAGTCTGTGAAAGTATAGTCTAGTACCTTTGCTGTTCAATAAAATATATTGCACAATGAGTCTCAATCTCTCATTTTTCACATCTGCACCGTGCCACTGTTTTGGTTTTTAGTCAGCCATCAATCAGAATTATCGTTGTAATTTATACACATTCAATTAGTAAGGATTATGCTAAAATCCTGTCTATTTAATGTGCATGCACCTGTACAACTTCATTTATTAAAGACCAAATAAATAATAAGACCACCTCAAAATTATGACCACAAAATTGAGTCCATTTTCTCTAATTATAGTAGCTTTTTCTTAAGTCTTCAATTAAGACCATTTCAATGATAAGTTCTAGAGTTTAAGGGCTCTGAGTGCTGTCTTATTATTTGTGGGTCTACTGTATGTTACAATTTGTGAAAAAGCATGCATTGGGTAGTATTGTCTGTTGTGTATCATTTGATGGTGTGTAACCTTACTGTTCCGTTTTGTTTTACATCATTTATGTACCACTTTTATTATTCAAATTACATGTTCAAAAAGGCTTCAGTTTGTAATCAGTCAAGGCTTGGTTTAAACACAGGCCTACAAAATTATATCACAATGTACAGTTTTTACTTCCCCCAATTTTCTCCCATTCAATATAGTGCAGACTGACAGGTATGAATCATGCAAGTTGGATTTCATTGTCACGCTTTGTTATACAAGAAACTATTCGCTATAGACACAAGCCCGTACCATTCACTGCGGGTCTGCACTTAATCCAGATAAACCGGTTATAACAGCTGCATTAGAACAAATCCGAAAATATATCACGGTAGATTGGTTTTTTAGCAAACACTGTTACTTCAATTAGCATTGAATATCAAAACGTATGACAATGGAACCCAACTGGATCGGCTCATCAGCGAAAGTATCTGATATTATAACTAGAATAAATTAATGGTACAATTGATGAAAGCATGCAAGCCAAAAGAAGATGACCAGAACATATAAAGCATTGTTAACACTCCAAACAGTGGAATCAGTTAGTAAAAAAAAGAAATGTTTTAAAGATGAATAAAATCTAGTACATGTATTAGTTCATTATTAGTTTCATGGTTGTCTAGTGACCTGGTATGGGATGATACATGGTCAGTAAATATACTAAATATTGAACCTGGCGACCATGAAACAAATTAACCTCACCAATGACCTTAAAAATAGTTACTCCCATTGCAGGGCACCTCAAGAAAAGCTACGATAGTGTTCAATCTAAGTTAAAACTCAGATTTACCAATCTTTTAAGATTATAATATTATGTGTTACTGAAAACATACTTGGCCTTCACCGCCCTTGATTTCCAGATGCATATTAGTCTGTGCTCAATCTCACCTCAAATATGGTCGTTGGGCTCAACATGGCCATTTGTTTGTGAATCTTTTTACATCTATAATGTTGTTTAGAATATGAAAATGTTCATTTTCAGCAAATGATTTAGCCAAAGACACGAAGAAACATTTTGGTGATGACATTACCGGTGCTTTACGACATGCAAAGAGAAAACGCTGGACACAACTAGAAGATAAAAGAATACAACAAGAAATAGAACTACAATCATACTTGAACAGATTAATGAAAGAAGATATGGAAAGGTAATAAGGCCATATCAAACAATACTGTAAAATTATTAAATTTTGATGGGACAGAATTTCGTGGTTTTGGTAAAAAAGACCATTTCGATGGGACAACAATTTGCGGATTTTGCATTTCTTGTAATAAATCCAAGGGTTAAAATTATTGTTCGATGGGATTTGATTCCGTGTTTGAAAGTGAACACTGAAATTAAATCCTCCACAAATATTAATCATAATGATTTTACAGTAATGATAATAACAAATGTTTGCCTCAGTAGCTCAGTGGTTAGTGTGCTTGCTGTTTAATCTGGCGACCAGGTTTCCAATCCGGGTGGAGGCACTCATGCCAGTCATGTTTCAGCAGAAAGCTGACTGGTAAATTACTGCTCCTCTACACACAAGTGTATGAATAGGAACCGGAGAGAGTCAAAAGTCAATGTATGGGTGCTGCTATCATTGCCGATTGTAACAGACAACTTGCCACTTACTGATTAGGGGTTAAAGGTACAGTGGGCTGAGTGGACAAATGTCTGGCACAGTACAACCTCGGTATAGTAAAACCCATTTGGAGCTGAAAATATTTGCTGTTTTTTAGAAGTTGTTGCATTACAGAGGTTATATTAAAGGGGCTGTGTCACGTTTCAGCGTATAGCAAAAATGAAATAAAATTGTTAATTATTCTCTATATTTTGGCATAGATGCCTGTATATCCCATAAACAAGCACTCTGATATAAAACATAACTTGTGATGAAAACGAATTTAAAAACAAACCAAATACTTCATAGATGTTTAGACTGAAGTATGTTTATGTTACAGACCGATCTAGTGAATAATATTACTCAAAAAGCATGCTGAAAGGAAAAATTACTCTGTGTTTAAAAGGAAAAACACACTGGTGTGCGCTATGTTGAAAGTGGTTAAAATCGATTATTTGCAATAAATATTTCTTAAAGCAACAGTCAACAATATTCTATTATATAGAAACTTGATTTGGTAGGGAAATTATACTTTTTAAAAAAATTCGCTCCAAATGTGAGGCCCTTTAATAGTAAATATGAGCTTGGGGAAATTATGATTGTGTTGTTATAGCGAGGTTGCTGCTCTACCGATGACCCCTCTGGAGAGGTTGTACTGTTGACATACTTTTTTTTCAACCTTAACCTTTATGTTAATTATTATGCTATTGTTATTATATCGTTTCAGACAGAAAGACATACTTGTAGAAAATGCTGAGAAAGATGGCATGGGAGATAATGACTGTGATAAACATATGAGTGCAATCGAAGAAAAACATGTAAGTTAGACTTTGCAAATGACACATTAAATTGTGTATATGTTGGCACAAGTAACACTTCATTTAGTTTGTAACCTCATTCGGAACTCTTCAAGCATCTATATTAAGTAAGTGCCTCGGACATAATAGGGAAGCCGATATTATCACAGACCACTTTACAACATGACTCATGAGGGACTAGGGAATGGAAGAGAACTAAAAGGTTACATACTCCTGGGAATGTATCAACTCCTGAAAAGAGACTGGTAATTGAAGGGCTTCTTGATAGCATTGAAAAACTGATGATTGGCCGTTACCGGAAACCGCATAAACAAAATTTGTAACCCTACACTTATGTATGAGGCATATTTCTCAGTTACGGAAATGCCCGAGTAGTTACGATTCTGTGTTACCTGTCTGACTTATCAAAACGTGTACAGTCATTAGATCACTATTTGTAAGTGCCCATGATCTCCTACAGGACCTCAACAACTTTCCTTAGTTTCCTTAACTTTATAAGAATGATTATCTGGTAGTCAGTCCTCTTTTAAACATGTTCTAATAGGTTTGGATAATAACGTACGTTTGAACTAGGTCCGTGGAACAAAACATGAATAAATTCTGTAATATTGCTAGGTTTTGCTTTACTACTGTTAAGTCACTTGGTTAGTATAACTAATGTTGTATTTACATGATACATGTATCTGTTGATATTTTCTCTAACTTACTGTAAATTCATTTAATTTCGATGGGATGAAATTTCGTGGTTTTGGTAAAAAGACCATTTCGACGGGACGTTAATTCGTGGATTTTGCATTTTAGGTAATAAGTACATGGGTCAAAATTATTGTTTGATGGGATTAAATTTTGTGGTTGAAGGTAAACCACGAAATCCACGAAATTTAATCCCCCACGAAAATTAATGATTTTACAGTACATGTATCTGATTCTCTCGATATTGTGTCTAACTTATGTTGATACTATATATTTCAGGATAGATATGTTGCAGAAGTGAATGATCTATTCTCTCAGGTGGATGAAAGACGACGGGTTAGTTATTTCTGTTTCCATTAACACATAACTGCTGTATTAGAAATTATAACCTTTCTAAAAAAAATGCGCTTTTTACCAAAATGTGCTTAAAAAGTGCATTTTTCCTGCATTTTCTACAGAAAAGCGTATTTATACTGCATTTTTGTAAAAAAACTGCACTTTAGTGGGACAAAATTTTGTGGTTTGGGTATAAAAGACCATTTCAATGGGACGTTTATTCATGGATTTTGCATTTCAGGTTATAAATTAAAATACCAGGGTCAAAATGATTGTTCGATTGGATTTGATTTTGTGGGGAGAAGGTCAACCACGAAATTCACAAAATTTAATCCGCCATGACAATTAATGATTTTACAGTAGATGTTTTGATAATGTTATGTATTTAGGTGTTTTATGCATTTAGATGTTTTGATGATGTTATGACTGTATTTAGATGTTTTGATGATGTTATGTATTTAGATGTTTTGATGATGTTATATATGTAGATGTTTTGATGATGTTATGTATTTAGCTGTTTTGAGGATGTTATATATGTAGATGTTTTGATGATGTTATGTATTTAGATGTTTTGATGATGTGATGTTTTTCAGAGACGTGATGTACCAGATTGTTTGTGTGGAAGAATCAGTTTTGAATTAATGCGAGAACCAGTGATTACACCAAGTGGTATTACATATGATAAAAAAGACATCTTGGAACATTTACAGGTTTGTAGTGTGTCTTCATACTTCTGTGTAGTTCACCAAGGCTCACTTCATATACAGTATAATTTCGTTAAGACGAGCATCGATACTACGAGCACCCAGCTTATTTCAAGCAAATTTCAAAGTCCCTGCGAATTTGCTAAATATATGTTGTATACTTATATCACACCACCGTGTTGATCTCTCGGTTTATTTCGATCATTTGACTTGTCCCAATTAGTCCTCGAGATAACGAGATTTTACTGTAATTTTATTGAATGAGCTCCAAATATATAATACCTAATCTGGCGTCAAGTGTTTAAAGGTTCCTGGTTTGAATCTTTGCAGGGGCATTTGGTCATTTCCTAATTCTAAGCTAGAGACAAACTAGTTGGTAATCAATATTTGTAGTTCGAAGTAAAGAATGCTTTGAAATGTATTTGATAAATATGTGAATATAAAGGTTCTTCCTATTAGGGAGAGGGGCATGGCATTATTTCAGACAATGTTAAGAATGTTTTAAGACACAAACTGTAACACCTCTGTTGAGCATCACCCTTCTGGAGCTGTAAATATTGCCCAGTGCACAGAGGTTGATGCTCTACAGAGGTTCAATTTATTGTACATTAACAGCTTAATGACATTTTGAAGTTGTTGTTTTAGAGAGCTTGTTACTGTTCAGAGGGCCAATACCGAGAGTTTGTACTGTACTGTATTTTGTAATCTTTCAGCGTGTCGGACATTTTGATCCTGTGACTCGTAAGGAACTAAATCAAAACCAACTTATACCAAACTTAGCCATGAAAGAAGTTATCGAACATTATTTAGAAGAAAACCCATGGGCAGAGGAGTTTTGAACATGATATGTATGACATGTCACCAATATCTGATCGTGTTTCATGGAAGTTGGGAGGACAATTCCGGTGAATTAGCATCAAGGATTTGTCTGCATCTCTATCAGCCTCAAACGAGACCAGACCCAATGTATGTTTATCTATGACAGTAAACATACTTGTAGAGTCTTGTTTGTTGGACTAAATCTTCCAGAAAGTTTTTGACATCAATCATTTCCATGCTGGGATACATGTACATTCCTGTAAAGTTGATGACATTAACATCAAATAGACAGCATCATCTGGTGATAGGTCCATGGGAGTGTTTGTGTTATTGGGAAAACGTTATATTTAGCTTGGCTAATTTGACATGAACCTGACCTTTTGATTAGCATAATTTAACAGTTGATATTGTCTGTATTCATAACCTCGGTTGTATGTTTTCATGGAGTGCCGCATTGGAACTGTAAAATCATTTAATTACAATGGGACAAAATTTCATGGTTTTGGTAAAAAAGACAATTTCAATGGGACGTTTATTCGTGGATTTTGCATTTCAGATAATAAATACAAGAGTCATAATTATTGTGCGATGGAATTAAATTTGATTGAAGACGAACCATGAAATCCACGAAATTTGATCCCCACGAAAATTAATGATTTTACAGTATACCAGAGTACAAGCTGGATATTAGGAGAGTCCAGATCAAACCAGTCTCATTATACACTCGGCGGCACTTCTAACGCTGCCACTTGATTATTCTTGATATCTCGAAAAACGTCTGAGATAACTTTATCAAATTTTCACCAGTTTTAGTTTAAGGCATGTGCCTGTTGCTGCACGTGTTAATTCAGAAATTGGTGTGTATGAAAATGCGTGCTAAAAGCGTAATTTACGTCACCCGGAATTACAAAGTCACAAAATTAAACAGCGCATTTATTAGGGGTCAATTGAGTATTTTCAATTTTATTTCTTCGTAGCTTCAAGTGTTATGTAATGAGTGTACACAATAAAATTTTTCATAAAATTCATCTACGTTACAATTTCCTAGGTAACGAAATAGCAGTTGGTAAACCTTAGACCGCCTCAAAATCAGCCCATAATCTGAAAATAAAACCAATGCGTTTAAAATAAACGTTTAACCTCAAATAAGGCTGTTTGAATGGATAAATGCACATTTATTCTGTATTACGAATGTTAATAGTGCGTAGTAGAGTTGAATTTATTCAGTTTGATATACTAATTGGTCACACTAATTTTAAATTTCAAGTTGAGCACAACCCGCGTTCTTCGCAGGAATCGTATTTTCGCAACAGACACGCTATGGATACGGAAAACACTATATGTTGCAGCAAAACCAACAATTTTCGTTTTCTAGCATTTTGGTAAATATTGTTGACAACTATTAAAAATTAAGAGCGAATAAAATGTCGATATGCACAACCATTATATGAAATAGGGACATCTACACGCATACATAACAATCGGATGGCTGATTTTGAGTGATAAAATTGCGACTTTCAATTATAAGTATTCAGTCAGTTGAAGACGTATTGTGCAATAGTATATTGTCGAATCGAGCAGAAAATCCACCAGAACCTTTGTCAAATATTGATGCTCAAGTATGCCGAATGTCATTACAATTCATTGAGGACTTTTAAAGAAAACTGAAATATATAAGTGGCAGCCTTAGAAGTGCCGCTCAGTGTATACCCACAAAACAACATGTATGGGGGCTATATTCGGACTCCAGAGTCATGCTTATAGTCTGTCTGTAGACATAATAGTTGATATCCGGAACTCTGTGCAAGGTGGTTTTCCCCTTCAATTACATGTAGGTACAAACAAATCTGGCCTAGTTATACTGGTTTTGCTTTCATATAAAAAAAACAACTGACCCAAACTCTATTGTCCAGATATGAATATTCAATAAGCTCAAGTATTATAACGGTAAAACTCTATTTGCACCTACAGATTAGTGGAGATTCGGAGTAGGTCTATTGGTCAGTTTCATTGCTGTGTAAACATCAGTTCGATTTCAACGAATCTTCTGAAGCAAACTGTTTCTGGAGGTATTCATGACACCATTGTTTTAGCCGACAGACTACCTGTATAGGCAGATAGCAGTAGGCATGACAAAAATATGTACACATTAAATGAACCCTGGGCAGTATTCACGAAGCATCTTAAGGGAAAACTTAAATGTGTTTACTTAAGTTAAAAAATTGAACTGCACATATTTCACACAAAAGTAAGAATAAAACATATTTTCTTGATGATTACTGTGGTGTTTTACATAACGCTTCAAAATAAAATTTTGATATTTATTTTCCTGTTTAGCTGAAACACTTGAGGAAATTGTAAGAATTTGAGAAGAGAAAATTCTAAGCTTCCTCTTAAGATTCTTTGTGAATACCACCCCTGGCCTGATCAGGCTATGAGAAGTAATCATTGTATATTCCCCATGTTAGTTTGGACTTCTCTTAGTTATTGTATGATAAAATTTGTTATCTGATTACCTCCCTTTTCCATGTTATTGTTCTCTATCAGGTATAGATTATTTGAAACATTTTACTATTACGCACTGTTTTTTGAGAGATACATGACCATACTATTTTTCTATCTTTTAGTCATTGTGAACTACGGTAGCATTGTCGACAATACTGTAAAATCATTCATTGCGATAGTAAAAAAGACCATTTCAATGGGACGTTTATTCATGGATTTTGCATTTCAGGTAATAAATACAAGTGTGAAAATTATGATTTGATGGGATAAAATTTTGTGATAGAACAAGAACCATGAAACCCACTAAATTTAATCCCCCATGAAAATTAATGATTTTACAGTATTAGTCTTTGTGAACGATGGTACCATTTCGTTATCGTATCGGCATTGTAGAATAAAACGAAATTCTATGGATTATTATTGTGCAAGCACTTCTCACCTTTCAGAATCAGTTTTTCCTCGGCCATTTTCTGATTTGTCTCGCACATTTAGAGTTTATATTTTGCTTGCTTAGAATGAAAAGGTTGTAAAAAGTACACAATCGATATTTTGAGAAAACAAGAACAAAATATCAGAAAGTTACTTATTAATTATGGTGTAACAAGCTGTTTGTACTTCAGATTGGTCAACATGCCAAGTTCCGATATTCATGAAAATAGGCTCATAAGCAACGCCTTGCATGTAGTGCTGATTTTAAATATGCATCAGTCTTACAAGGTAGTAGAAGTTACGCCCTTCTCAGTCTAAGCCAGCGATTTAATGAAGTGGTGATGATTTCCCTTCGACTGGTGAATTATAACAATTACTCACTTCATGTCAACATCATACTTATTATGTAATACTGTTGATTCAATAAGTAATACTAAGGAGGGAACTTTCCCATACTAAAGAAAAGCTGGGAATAACTTTAACTCAGGTATACCCAGTTAAACCTAGTTTACACGACTGACCAGTTAAAGTTTTCAACCATTATCAATTAACTTTGAACAGACTGAACTTGATAATGTATGATTCTTTAATTAAGAAACCCCAGTACGGTAAAACTAGTTTAATGTAATAGGTATACATATATATTTGAGTTTAAACACTTGTATTGTTATTTTAAATTGTTATCGAGAGCAACCGTTTTTAATTGGTGTATTAGATATTTTATCCACAAGGTTCAATTTATTTGGATATTCAATAGAATTCATTAAGTAAATGAACTTTATTGTACCCTTTTACACTATAACATGTTTTTCTATTCAAGAAACATGTATTCTTAATTGTAACACTGGTTGTATTTTAAATGTGATTTCACGACTTTCCAAGCACTTCTTGTGATTATAACTTGCAAAACCTTGTTCATAAAGTGCCATTGTATTTCAATTTGGCTTCTCAAAGTGAGCGAGCATACACGTTTTATCTTCTTCTCCCCGAGCAAAGTAAGCCAACGTGTTTGAACATTTAGTTTCCTCTCTTGAACCAAGTTAGGTTACATGTTCAAACATTTTGTCTAGTAAAGACATGTTTCGTGAACAATTTGTCTTCTCTCAATGTAGATAAGCAAACATGTTTAAACATTGTTTTCGCTCGGAGTGGAGCAAGCGATTGTTGAACATTTTTGTCCCCTCTGAGTGAAGTAAGCAAACATGTTTGGACATTTTTGTCTTCTCTCACGAGTGATAACAATTCACTGGCTTAGAATGAGGTCGCAAATACAAGATCAATATTTTGGAAAAACAAGAAAAAACTGTCAGATAATTAGTCTTTGCATATAGTAAAATGAGCTGTTAAAACTTTAGTTTGGTCAGCATGACAAGTTTCAATTTTCTTGAAAATAGACTCTTAAGATGCACCTTGTGGTGCGGATTTTAAATATTTATCTTATAAAGTAGTACTTACGGTATTCTCATTCTAAGCCAGTGCAATGTAGATCAGCAAACATGTTCAAACATTGTTATCACTCGGAGTTAAGCAAGCAAGTGTTTAAACATGTTTGTCCTCTCTGAATGAAGTAAGCTATCATGTTTGAACATAGTTTTCTTTCAGAGTGGAGCAAGCAAGTGTTTAAACATGTATGTTCTCTCTGAACAAAAATAAGCAAACATGTTTTAACATTTTTGTCAAGAGTGGTAATAATTGTTTGAAAGTTTTTGTCTTCCCACTATGAGAGCTGAGCAAACATGTTCCGATGCCAGCATGGTCACATCAGCACTCTCAGTGGTGTAAGCTGTCCCGACGTTTAATTTGCTCATCTCTTATTCAGGTTTCCATTCTTTTGTAATAACATTGTACATTTTGTTATCATAGTAAATGATGTTTTTAACCTGAAGCTTTGGTTTTGTTGTTGCTGTCAAATCTGACTGTAGTTCCCCAAAACTATCACTAGCCTAGTTTACAAATAAAATTTGACAAATTAATGCATTTTCAATGTCAACATTTGTTCAATTGTAAGTAAGGTGGTATATAGCTTTGCACATGTCGGTCAGTCTGTCTGTCGGTAGTCCAAATATATATATATAGTTGCCCGAGGATCTTTAAACTTTATATCGATGATGGCCAGTAACAGTAGATGACCCCCTATTGATTTTGAGGTCAGTAGGTCAAAGTCACTGTGACATTTACTGTTTCCGACTATTTTGTTTGCTATGGGGCATACATTTTTTACAAACATCTCTTGTCCTCAAGGAAACTTGGTGGTAAACTTGAAATAAATGAAAGTTGAAGAATAAGACATTTTTTCTACTATATAGGGGGTATTATTCATGGTGGTTAAATTTTTGCTATATTGGGGTCAACATCGATTGCATAAACTCTGTACCTACCCAACAATATTAAATCTTTTCAAAAATATGAAACTTTTACAAAGGGAGATAATAACCTGTGATTGTGAAGGAGCTACAAGAAATAATCCAATTCTGATCAAATTACTTCGCAAAATTTTCGGCGAGGTCATATGCCCTAAAGAATCTGGAAAATGTAAACATAATGATCTACCCTGTGAAATATACCCGCTACACAGATGTGCATACTGCTTCAGAACTATACTGTCAAATCATTTAATTTTGAGGGGAGGATATTTCGTGGTTTGGGTAAAAAAGACCATTTTGATGGGACGTTAATTTGTGGATTTTGCATTTCATGTAGTAAATAAAAGGGTCAAAATAAATGTTTGATGGGATTAAATTTTGTGGTTGAGGTGAACGATGAAATCCACAAATTTAATCCCCACGAAAATTAATGATTCTACAGTATAGGATGCAAGCCCTTAATAGTCTGGATTCTCTAATTTTGCTGCAACACTTGCATTGTAGTTTAAGCTTGCTACGAAGATGCTTTGTGAAATACCCTCGCATGACAGTGTGCGATAGACACTTGTCAGAGTACACTTTCTATTTTAACAAGCAGCAACTTAAGGAGAAAATGACAATGTAATAGATTGAACTTTGTTTTTAATAATATGGTTAAAACTAGTTGACATGAATCACAGTCATGATAATAAATAAAATAAATAAAACATCAACAGAAAAAAATCTCAAAGAAAAAAACAACAACACTCATTGCAACAACAGACAATAATAACAAAAAGAGAAACATTGATTAATAAGTGTTGGAACATTTAGGAAACTTATTTATATCTTAAAATCTCGACAATTCAAATACAATTTCTATTCAGCAGTTTTCCTAGAAAATTGCATTTACAACATAAACTTAACATAAAGAATAATAGGGTATTTAAATGTACAATTGCTGTAATCAAAACTTGAAAGTATTACAACCATATTCACCAGTAACTACTCGATAACAATTCATGTCACACTCCTTTATAGTCTTAACCACTTCTTAAACACTTCCAAAAACTTTCACAACCATTTAAAAATGTCTCTCTCACACCAGTAACTGTTGTTTTTTTAAAGTTTTTAAGATGTTTGATTATACTAAAACTGAAATTAAGAACAATAACAATACATGATAAATACTAAAAGGTATAAAGAGAAAACCAACAAAACAACAACATCAAGCAGCCCAGCTGAAACAATTAAGATGCATAAATAATGCTATAAAATATTGCAAAATTTCCAGCTTAACACGAAAGAGTGTTTAAAGAAAATAATAGGATGGTTAGCAGACATAGAATGGTCCTTAAAGTTCACAAAGAGCATTTCATGCTCAATAGACCTATACATTTTTAGAATAAATGCTTAAGCCCCAGCGGTAGCCTTGCTCGTATAAACAAGGTAAGTCAATCAACTTGTAAGTTTTGTAACAAACGGATGAGCAATTGGACAGACAGGTGCATCATTATATGCCTCTGCATCAGTAGATGCTGGGCCATAATAAAAACAAAGTGTACAAACTATTAACTGGCATCAGATATTCTCCTAGAACAGTAAAATATCAACAATCCTTGTTCATAAGGGCCACAACTTCAGAGAGCATATTGGTGTTTGGCTGGCCACATAATTTTACTAGGATAACATACCTTGGAACGTAAGCAAGAACACATGAGCAATTGAAGAAAATTAAATGTTTAAATCAACAACATTACCATAAATATTAAAAAAAAATTATGTTTGTATAACAAAGTTAAAAACATGTATTAAAATATATGTCTGTTCAACAAAACAACATTGTTTAACGATTACTATAAAATGATCTATAAAATATCAACAAAAACAAAATATTTAACTATACTGGCAAAGGAGAAGATTCCGGACAGAAATCGCATAAAAAGCTTCCCCTGGAGTTAAAAATAGATTTGTTCTTAGATTTTTTTGTGTTTACAAATACCTTGGTTCAGGATCTTTGCTAAAAATAGGTTTCCCGAAAAATGACGTCACGTGAACAGCAAAATATTGGGGCCTGAAAAGGGGCACTTTTGTGCTATTTTCAACGGTATTACCGTAGATATACCGGACAGTCTGCTTCGAATATTCCGCGACGAATATTTAGAAACATATTACAAGAAAATATTTAGAACAGGGTTCCTTCTTCACAATCATGCAAAAATATGTCAATATTTACGACATGACAACACGTGACGCACATGTTTTCAACCCAGGGGGCGCTCGTGACAGGTTAAATTCCAATCCATACCGTATCTTGTTTACCGGCCGAAAATCGAAACAAAATGTGGAAAAAGTTTTTCAGATTTATTGACAAGATATCAAAAAAAAATTCTCAACAGATAATGAGGACAAATTTCCGTCTATTGCGCTAAAGTAAATGCTGGAAGAAAAAATAAAAATTAAAAAAAAAATTTATTTGGCGCCGCCGTGATTCGATCGCTAGACCTTAGCATCAGATAATAACTAATCGAGCTGCTTAACCACTCGGCCACGATCTCGTTAGGAATTTTTGAACTAAATAATTGAACACCATAAAATCATTGTCGCTCGCGCTGTGCACGCGCTATAATGCGCATGCGCACTAAATTTGTTTACCCCCCGGCGGTGCTGATGTCAAAATCACAACAGCAGACGATATTTTCGGTATATGAGTAATTATTTGTTGATTTTGATTTTTTTTTCCAGATTTCCTTTAAATACGCACCTGGGTGATTTGATACCAATATCAATGAATTATTTAACTAAATAAACCGTCTACGACCGTTTGTCCGGAACTTCTCCTGTCCGGAATGGAATCATCTCCCTTGGCAGTACTTGAAACAAACGTTTAACAACTTTACAAAATGATAAAACACGGTTTTATAGAGTACAAGCTCAAATGTACTAAAAAAAGTCAAGTGTCTTGGAACATAAACTTGAAATCTCAGAGTTATTCCTTCTTTGGAAACCATGGACACAATCATTATTATCAAGCAATAAGCGAGACAGATAGACCTAAATCAGATTTTAGCCCTAACTGTCAATTGCAAAAAATCGAAATGGTCCTTTTTAGACCCGACTGTCAATTGCAAAAAAAAAAAATGGTCAAGTCCAGTTGGAAGTGTATCAGAATAGCTATACAAATTTCAAAGAGTCTACTGCACTTTAAAGTACTAAGATGTTTTCTAAATAACCGACCATATTCTAGCAGGCCTGCATGTTAATTTTACAAATATAAATGCCCAGTTTCAATTAAGGGTGTTACAGTTTAGTATCTATACAAAAGGTAAAACTGCCCTCTAAAAATACTGTTTTTCCCACTTAAACAAGAGATTTTCTAGCAGGCTTGTAATCAGGGTTGGCGTGTCTAGCTCAGCAAGTGATTTAGTAACCTTAGTAGCTTTTTCATTCTTATCAGAAAAGTTACCCGTATTGTTAGTAGTATTTTTCTCATCAGTATGTTTTGTACTTCTGTCAAGGTTAGGTTTCACTTTGTTCACAAGTCCCATCTCGGTCAGCACAGCATCTGTACACTTACTAATCTCTTTCTCAGCCATATCAATGGTGATAGAAGATGTCCTCACTCCCTTCTTCTTCACCAGTACAGGTTTTGTCTTGTCTCTAGAAAGTGCCTGTACAGCCATGGCTCTGTACAGCAAATGCTTTTTTGCGGAAAACATAGCTTTATTGAATGTATCCTCGCCCACTTCTCCACCTGGCTCTCCATAGAATTCACTAGTACTTCTTCTCCCTGTCTGTTTATTTAAGTCTTTCACTTTATATGTACTTGGTGTTGGCATGACAAACTTGCCCCTTGTCACAACACAAGGCAACTGGGAAAGTCTGGCACCTTCATCCTCAGTAAACAGATCCACAGTGGGTTCATTCAGCAATGTGTTCAGCATCTCATTCTGTGATAAACACTCAGCCTGCTTTGTTTTATCTTCAAAGCTCATTTCTACATTGTCTGATTTGTCCTTCACTAGTTTATCAAGTAGATTACTAGTTGACTTTTCACTGGAATTTTTGGTTTTATGTCGCAATTTAGGAGGCAACTTTGCTGGACTGCTTACTTGTTTGGCTTTCATCTTCCTTTGACCAGTGGTTAGCACATTCAGTTTTGGACTCAGATTTGCCTTCTTGCCTTTTGACGATGCTTCTTTCTTAGGAGTGCTAGACTTGGTTTGCTCAGAAGTTTTCATCTCATAATCATCTTTATTCTGATCTTCAATCATCAAAGGTGAAACACGAACTGTCTTTTTCTGTGATGATTTTTTATCAGCTTTGGTACTCCCTTCAACGCTAGTGGCGATGGATTTTATGCGAGGTATTGTAAAGCAACTTATACTTCTTATAGGTATATCTTGTTCTAATTTCACAATGGGTTTACAAGTTTTATTGTCCAGGTGTATTTCAGGTGTTACAATTTTCGCAAGACCAGTATTAGATTTGTCAATCTTCGATTCCGGATCACTTGGTTTCATTATTTCCAACTTGACTGATGAAGTAAGCTCTTCTGTCTGAGCTAAGGGTGTAACCTTTGGTTCAGTAGCACTTGGTTTGTTCATTTCCATTTTAACTGAAGGCATACTCGTTGGTTCAGTATCATATGGTTTTTTCATTTCAAGCTTAACAGATGGTGTACTCTTTGGTTCAGCTTCTAGCGGTTTGTTCATTTCCAACTTAATGGATAGTATCGACGGTATATCCGCAGTAATAGCACTAGACTTAACCTTACTTTCAGATTTATTACCCACTTTATCAGTAGAGGAAGTAGCAGCACAAATCTCTGTAGCGAATCTCACCTTCTTCCAATGACGGTTATACTCATGTTTCCTCGCTTCACTTTTAACTGGAATAACGTCAGTAAATGGTCTACCACTATTGTATCTATCTTGTCTCCTTTTGTGGAATGGGTCACTAACTTTTTCTGTGGGCTTGTCAGCACCATGCTGTGGCTGCACTGTTTGTTCAGCCTTGAGGTTGCTTGGCTCTGGTTGTTCAGACTTGGGATAGTTGAGCCTTGTTTGTTCAGACTTGGAACTGCTGTACCTTGGTTGTTCAGCCTTGGGATGACTTTGCCTTGGTTGTTCAGCCTTGGGATGACTTTGCCTTGGTTGTTCAGCCTTGGGATGGCTTTGCCTTGATTGTTCAGCCTTGGGATTGCTGTGCCTTGGTTGTTCAGCCTTGGGATGACTTTGCCTGGGTTGTTCAGCCTTGAGGTGGCTTTGCCTTGGTTGTTCATCCTTGAGGTGGCTCTGCCTTGGTTGTTCAGCCTCGGGATGGCACTGCCTTGGTTGTTCAGCCTTGGCATGACTTTGCCCTGGTTGTTCAGCCTTTGGAAGACTACTTGCAACAATGTTCTTATCAACCTGAGATTTTCCCTTACTGATGGCACCTGTATGTCCACTTGGTTTATTAGGCACTTTACTGGGGTGTGGATATACCTCACCTCGCTGTGCAAAATATTTGGTAGTTGGTGCAGATATGTTGGTATGACAATCACTCCAGTTGTTTCTGATGTTTGATTTTTCACCTGCACTCTCATTGTTTCTGCGACTGTTTGTCCTGTTTAAGGGATGTTCCGATCTGTGTCTACCATTTGGGTCTTCTCCATTTCTAGGGCCTGGCCTATAAGGACCATCTTTAAGGTGTGTTCCTCCATTGGGAATATATCTTGCGGTACTTCTAATATTTGACCTATCATTACAAGGCCTGGAGTTGTGAGGACTGGAGTCATGTGGAGGTGATCGCAAACTTCTCCTGGAACGGTCGGGATCGACTTCATGATGTCTTGCATCACGCTTGAAATGACTATCATCACAACTTGATGTGTTGGGATTCCTGAATTTCCCCTCAAATGTTCTTTTCCTGGAGTTGCTCGACCCAAAAGGTTGATGCCTTTCTGTATAACGGGCACCATTTTCAAACAGCAGTGGAGGCACTTGATAACCAGAATTTTGAGTCTCATTGGCTTGTTGTCTTCTTCCATTATAGTCATTTCTACCTGTGGAATGGAAAGCTTCATCGGGAGTGTCAATATTTGGAAAGAGTGGTATAGCATGGAATGCTTGGCTAAATTCTGTAGCACCACAAGTATCCTGCAAGTCAGTTTTGCAGTAAGACCGATTACGTTCCATGAATTCTTGCTGGTTTGCCAGGGAGTCCTCATACTTATCAAAGTTCCTAGAGTTATGCACACCCGTACTGGAGATTGTTGATCTTAGATAGGGACGTTCATAATTGGCTGATCTTAGGTGTGGGCATTCATAATTTCTGACATTATGCCTCCTTGAACTATTCACATGCGAGTTATTTTGAAAGTCAAACCAATTAGAACCTAGGAGCATATTACCCCTACTTGTCTTGTCCGACTCATGATGCAATTCACCTTCCATCTTTTTAAACCTGTCATTCTCTAGGGATGTTGTATACACCGCAGACGAAATCGGTCCATTTGAAGAGACTGTCATGCTATGTCCATTCAAATAAGTCACATTTTTGTTCCGGAGTTCAGCTCTTTCTTTGTTAGGATTCATGCTGTGTCCAGACCTATTGGAGGGTTTGGAGTTACTAGTTGTAGCTGGTGTGTTTGTAGATACAACTTGGTCTGGAGTTTGTGGTGGAGGAGGGGGTGGGGGAAGAGGCAATGGAATGTGTATTACATCTAAAGGCCCACAGGAACTTGGGTTACAGTTCTGGTCACTGGAAGAAGACGGCTGGTTAGGAGTCTGGAGTGATTTAGCAGTTTCAGCGCTGGGCATGCATTCACTAGAACCAATTGACTTGTTTGTTGCACGGTTGTTGAATGGAATACACGGAGGCTGGTGATCAATCTGCCAGGGCTCAACAACTTTAGATGTACCTTGTAGAGAGTTTGCAAATCCCTGGTTAAATGGTAGTTGTGGGGGTATCAGATCAGGTAAGCACATTTCAGGAGAATGAGCGTCCCCAAATTCTGCAGCAAGACCTTTGGAGTTACCAACATTATTGCCAGGCATCCATTCAGTGGGAGGCAGACTATAAACAGCTGAAATTTGAGGTCCATTCTTCCATGGAGTGCTTCTAAAGAATGTGCTGGCAAAGGACGGTAGTTTACTTCCTCCACTTGAACCAATGTCTCTCTGCAATGTAGGATGTGGTCCAGTACCTGCAACATCTGAACTGGGCCGAGGTTCATGTGACTTGTCATTATTGCCAAACATGTGCACAGGTCTTCTCTCATTTGTCATGAAATGCTTTGATCCAGCAACATCCCTAAAGCCACTTTCTTTTTTTGGCTTCACATTTCGATCCCAATTATTGTTCTGATCCAGTTTCACATGTCGATCCCAATTATTCTTCTGATCCAGTTTCACATGTTGATCCCAATTATTGTTTTGATCCGGTTTCACATGCTGATCCCAATTATTCTTCTGATCCAGTTTCACATGTTGATCCCAATTATTGTTTTGATCCGGTTTCACATGCTGATCCCAATTATTCTTCTGATCCAGTTTCACATGTTGATCCCAATTATTGTTTTGATCCGGTTTCACATGCTGATCCCAATTATTCTTCTGATCCAGTTTCACATGTCGATCCCAATTATTCTTCTGATCCAGTTTCACATGTTGATCACAATTATTGTTCTGATAGGGTTTCACATTTCGATCCCAATTATTCTTGTGATCCTGTTTCACATGTTGATCCCAATTATTGTTCTTATCTGGTTTCACATTTTGATCCCAATTATTGCTCTGATCAGGCTTAACATGTTGATCCCAATTATTGTTCTGATCCGGTTTTATGTTTTGATCCCAATTAATATCTTGAGCCAGTTTCTCATGTTGATCCCAATTATTGTTGATATTTGGTTTAGCATATTTATCTGGATTTCTTCTTTCTCTGAAGCCTTTGTTTCCTTGCGACTCGGCATTTCTCGAGTGATCACCATGGCGATGATTCGAGTTTCCTCTCCTACTATGCTCCATCCTAGAATCCCTTCGGTGCCTCATCCTGCAAATAAACAAACAATATACTGTATTGACAGGGTGTTACAAAGATTTTAAAAGAGAGAGCCCAAAGGGCCTTTAGTCACTCACATGTCCATCAAATGCACCTATGATATCCTAAAAAATTCTTGCAATTTCTAAAAGACATGTGTCATCAGGGTTCGAATTTAAGCTCGCATACTCGCTAATTGCTTGTAGAAATTCAGAATAGCGAGTGACATCGCATATTTTAGCGAGTATGAAAACAAGGAGCAAACACCAATAAAAGTCCTCCTTAACGAATTGCTTATGGTCAAATATAAATTTCAACAAAACAACGTGTTTTCTGTCGCTAACAATCGGTGAAACTTGCATTGAACTGTCAAACTAGTAAACAGGAAAAATCCACATTCGGAATAGCTTGGCACTTTTACTTGATATACTATGACCGAGATATTGTGATTCGGCCCTTGCGATTTATTTATGCCATTTGCTTTATCGGATTGCAGATATCCGCTAAAATACACCAACAATCATCAAGTACCAGTTTGTTACAGTTAGTAATAAATTCAATGAATCGATTTACGACTGAGAGGAGCATCAAAACATGCAATAATAGCAACAAATTGAAATGTCACCTGTTTCCGTGACACCGATGGAAATTGACGTAACGGACATACAATTTTTGTACCCGACATTCGCACAAAGCATAAATAGAGGCATGAATGATGAAGCTTTAAGTTTTAAATGATTTAACACGTATATGTGAGCTGCAGTTTCCTGCTTGATATATCTCGATTTTTTGTTATCTGTTTCATGCTTCAGGCATAGTGATCAAGGCATAGCACTTTGTAGCAGTTAATTTTCAATTAAATTGGTTCCTAAATTTTTAGCTAGTAGCTTTTCCTTTTAGCTAGTGAACCCAAATGGCACAAGCTAATTTTAGCAAATAGAAAATATCGGTAAATTCGACCCCTGTGTCATTAAGATTGGATCAAAACTATGGCCTCTATATATATATATATATATATATAGCTATAAGTTTTTTTTGACATGGTGACCAAGTTTTTGACCAAACATGACCCAGTTTGTACATTGACTTTAGATTTCAGTGAGACTAACATTCTGACAAAGTACAATGAAGATTGATCAAAACTAGGGTATCTAGAGTAAACACAATGTTTTTCTAAGGTTTGACCTAGTGACATAGTTTTCATTCCAAAATGACCTTACTGTTTCTAACTTTGTCTAGATTTCATGGAGAGTAACATTCTGACCAAGTTTCATGACTGTGTCCTCTGGAGTGAGCACAAGGTTTTTCTAAGATTTGATTTAGTGAAGACAAGCATTGTGACCAAGTTTCATGAAGTTTGGATCAAACCTCTAGACTGAACATAAGGTTATGTAACATTTAACCCAGTGACCTAGTTTTGACTTGACATGACCCGCTTTCAAAATTGTCCTACATACTGATAATAATATTCTGACCAAGTCTTATAAAGATTGTTTCAAAACTGCGACCTTTAGACTGAGCACGAGGTGTTTCTAATATTTGACCCATAAACCTAGTTTTAACGCCAAAGGTTGCCATAGTGAAAATGATGACGTCATTTTCTGTTTTGAAGCACAATATTTAAACAAGTACCCTTTTTAGATGTAGGGATCCCTTCCATACACTTTCACAAAATACAGTAGACTCCCTCTTTTCTGGTAGGTCCGGTTTTCTGTGAGCTCTGTATCATGTATACCTTTAGATGTTTTCATAGGTATGTTGGTGTGTGTGTTATGATACATGTACATATATACAACTCTCCTACGCCTTGCAGGAGATTTGGACATTGTTCCAAATTTGCAATGATAGTTTATGACAGTGTATTTGAGAAATCAGACTAAGAATGATCTTGATATCAATTCTAACAATCATAAGTATCCAAATCCAAATTGCTCAATTTTTCATTGGTTTCAGAATCATCCAATGGTATAGACAGAGCAATCAACCAAATCCCGAAATGTAAGTCTTAAATAATTGGAGACATGTCAATTAAAAATGTTTTGTTTGGATTTAGTGCATTGTTGTCGTAATTGCAATTATGTTGATGCGCTAAACGATCCTTTGCTCGGGTATGTGTTTGTAACAATACCTACCTGAACAACAAAATATCAAACGAAAGGACCATTTTTAATTGTGTTCGTAATTAAGCAATTATTAAAAATCATCTAAAAATTCGGCGAATTGCACGAAGTTTTTTTCACGCCTGTGTTAATTGCATGCGGGACCAGTTTAATAGTAAACATTAACTGGACGATTTGTTGATGACACCTTTTGTTATGACACGATCTTTAATTAACAGTATGCAACAGTGTGGGGAATCATGTGACTAAAATGGTACTCCGCACTATGAAATAGATCGCGAAAATCTGGATATTTGGATAGTTTTTGATTTTTGGTAAGTACTCCTTGATTATGTTTACTAGTTATATAGTGCAGGCTATGCGAAATTGAACATGCTTTATAATGGTACACGTGTCATTCCTGTACTCTCTCTGGTTTCTGAGATACCTTCGAGGTTTTAATGCGAACCAGTGGAATATTTTGTCAACAAGTCTACAATAATGTGTATAAACTACACAAAAAACTGTATTTAAAGGCAATTTATTATGCCACAGTCAGGTGCTATGTGCCTTATTGTATTCGAAAAAGGCTTCTCGTTGAAATTTATTGACTGATAACGTCCTGTATAGGTGATTTTAAGGGATTTCTTGCAAAAATGGCTAATTGTTGAAATGATACAGTAGTCGGAACATCCGAGTTGTCACACGAAGCGCACGATGGACGAACGATGCACGCACGATATACGGACGATACACGCACGGTTCCCGTTACAGAAATACACGATGGGCGATACGATAGGATACACGATCCGTACGTTATACACGGTCTACACGGTCTGCACGATGGGCGATACGATATGATACACGATCCGTACGTAATACACGGTATACACGATACATACACGATAGAGATACGGAACGTGCGTTAGATACACGATATGTACGATTCGCAAGAAGATTCCGAGTGTGAGAAAATTCACCTTAAAATTTCGTCCATTCAGACTCAAAATTGTGTGTAATCGAAGCAGTAATTAATACGACTAACAATGTTGTTGTATCGTCGTCAAGACGTCGAGTCCGACCAAATACTGTTGCATTAAATAAGTCGAGTAACGTACTTGCGACTGAGCGTTTAGCCGATATTTATCAGTATTTGTCAAAAAAAATTACAGGGTGGCCGAAGGCCGCTTATTTGGACCATTATTATTAAAGCCTGGCCTTTAACCGACTTGTTTTACTCACTAGAAGTATAGGCCTTCATTAGGCGTGTCTGTAGGAAGGAAAAGGGAAGTAACCGTTGGCGTTACTGATCATCGGTATCTTTCTAACGTTTGTTGATCCAGATTTTTATGAAAATACAGAAAGATGGATTTTCTATTTATTTTAAGGTTTTTCAACTTATTTAAGTACTCGTTACTATAAACGAGGAATTAACGTGGTTATGCAATGCACCCCGATGACAGAAATCTTATGTAAGTATCCTGTCATTCTCGATTTCATTTGTTAGCCAAACTTTGGAATGACCCTGAACACTTTTTACACTGTGACTTTTTGTCAGTGTCTCAATTGCTCTTGTAATAGCCTTGTTTATGAGATTATGCACCCACGACCCAACCTACCACTGGGGATGGGCTAGATTTTTACTTTCGTGTTGTCGAAACCCTCTGATAAATGGTAAAATTACCATAAGCACTCTGGTAATTCTTCGGCCCCTGGCAACTAAATATTGTCCCCGTGGTATTGGTTCGGAGAAAAAATTCCCAACATTTTCCCGGCATTGCGGAGGAAGGCTCCTTAACCCTTAATGTGCCGATCGCGAGTATAGTCGCGCTACACGATACCTTTCACCAGTGCCGATTGCGACTGTGAGTCGCGCCAGTGGGTATTCCTGATCAAAGCGATGTTTTGATTAACGCGTAATTATTTATGAATGGCAATTTACTATAATTTATTCAATAGTAAGTTACTGAACTACTTGTACAAAAATACAAACCAATCAACGGCCGAATACGTTTAAATATCGAGTGAAAGTAATGACTAAATATATAGTTTTGGAAATTCCGGAACAAAAATGGCAAACAATCGCCGTAGAATGAACTCGCACAATGTTTTAGAACAAAGTTTTGAGGAAAATGACTTGAGTGATGATAGTGACAGTGAAAGTAGTTGTTCCGATATTTGTAGTTGAAATATACAATTCTGAGATTGTTATTTTTTATTATATCATAACATTAATCATTGATTATGTATGAATTGCATGAAAATATTTCGCAATGCATTGACATATTGCTGAATACTATTACAAGTGAACTACCAATAATTATCAAAATGTTATCAATGTGTTGCTTGTTTTATCTTCTTTGTACAAATTACCGGGTTTATATCGGTATTTTGATAATTGATACCTTTAATTAGGTGCTAATCAGAGTCACTCGCACATCAGATCAGATGAGATATTTATCTAAGTACACTGCAAAACAATTCGGCACTGGCTACTGATAAGCCTGCTGGGAATCCAGCATGATAAGGGTTAAATTGAAGGTAAAAATCTAAAACACAACTGTTTCCCCTGGCTATTCCACCGCCCGTCCACAGGGGTGGGGTTGTGGATGCAACTTACTGGTGTGTCATTAATGCATTGTATTACTTTGTTGGAGAAGCTTACCGAAGGGCCAGCGCTAAGCTTAGTGTATCATGTCCCTCGGGTAGTTTGTGTAATTTCTGACAAGTAATAATTTTAATACAGTACATTAATGAATAGCTACTGGAGCCCTTTCCGTATTAAACCAACGCTTTATCAATTGCTTTTTGGTAGTGCTTTACCATGTATATATAGAACAACATGCAACCAGCGAGCATACCATTTATTTGCACTGCTAGGCAAGCGCTACAAAGTGCTTTCGTATGAAACGCGCGCCTTGCAATAACTTCAGCGCTATGTAACAGTCTGCTAGCCACGAGCGCTCACCGAAATAATATATATGTTCCATTTTGTCTGATATGTAGCGCTTATTTTAAGCAAGCTGTTTCTAAGCATATCCCTCAATAGCGGCCGGACTTCTGCAATGTTTCCCTAAAATCACACATTTCTGCCATCATCATCAGGGTCAAAATAAAATATCACTAGCATCTCTGTGTTGCCCGAATGTTTACCCAGCCGCTAAGCCTGTGGTGAAATAATTTCACTCGCATTATTATCAGGCTTACTTGCGGAAATGAGTGACATTAAATTGCCACGATTACATCGCCATGTCTACTCATGTCGAATATTTACTCTATCCGCTTGGGTCAGTTGGTCAAAACCTTAATTGTGACATTGTCACGTTGTGTAGTCACTAGGTCACTTTAATCAGATGGATAATCTCTACAAAATCTAGTTCAATCTGGGGTAAAAAATTGTGTCACTTAATATATAGGTCAAATCCTGGAAATTTCTTGTATAGACAATAGAGATGAAAAAAATTGGTCTTATCTTGATGAAAATTCTTCAGAATGAATTATTTCATTATAATCTAGGTCAATTTCAATAAATTAGTTCATCCTGGGTCAAAATATAGGTCACTTGGTGAAAGTGTCTGAGATGTTTTGGGGGCTACCAGACTAACCGATAGTCGCTTACGGTCTGACAGACTTGGATAAACTGTCAGACCGGAAGGAAATCTGATTTTTGTTTCGCTAAAAGGCAGACAGATACTGGAATTGTCGGATTCGTCCAACAGCTATTGAGAAGTCTAGCTACCCTAAGTACCCTTTTAATACAGAAAAATATGCCCTCTGACAAAATTTTTAATGTGTAACATGTGTGCGGTGAACATGTATCAAATTTGAAATGAATATACAGTGAATACAGTCTTAACACATTCATTTCATTTTAAAATATTCACTTTTTGAATGCCAGTTATAGGTCTGCAACAAATAAGTGTGACAAATAGGCGGCGTACACTCGGTATAAGATGGCTTTGAGCTTTTCTTTTCCGAGTAATTTCATTGTGAAATCAGTTTTAGACTTTTTGTTTGATGGCCATCCGCATTTTTATGCATACATTATTTATCGGGGAATGATAAGGAGACTCTTCAGAAAAAGAGTACAAGAGCGAGGAGATAATTAGATTGTTTTCCTACTTTGCGACTGGCTTACAAATTTATAATTGACCAATCAAGACATGTCTTACAAAAGACATGCGGTCATGTACAAAGGAATAAAAGCGAACCATGACGGTTAAGAGTCATCGGACAGGCAGTCCGGACGGAAACCAAATGCACCTGATAGAGACCATATTTGTCAGATTTGTCTGACGACTATTGTGAAGTCTAATCATGTAATGTCATTTAATTTATAGCTAATTGTCAATAATATGTAATATTTATTAAGGATTTATTGACAAAAACATAGCCTGGTGACATTGCAACATATATATACTACTCATCCAAATGGTAAAATGTACGGTATCTGGTTAGCGCCATATGAATTATCATGCCTCGCAAGATAGGGGCCTAGCGACGGTCTAGTTCGACTACCGTCAGCCTCACCTGCATCTACATACCTGGTCATCCGGGGCCACAGAAACTGGTTGCCTCAGTACGCTCCTTTTTATCATACCATGTGTCGTGTCTCACGGTTTGTAAATTTTATGCGACAATCGGGCGATATAATGTCCGTTTGTCATCTAATTGTCGCTTCTTGACTCGCTTCGCATCTCGACCTTGGAATGCCAGGCACGAGAATCGCGCAACATGCGAAACGATGCATGATATTTCAGCCCGAGAAACGAAGCGACATTCGAGAATCTCGCGACACAGGAGGCGAGGCACGATATTCTACTGCGAAATCTCATGGTTTTTTATACTGCGTTAGAGCGAGATCCCGTGTTTGAAAATTGTGCCTTGCTTCTTGTATCAACCGATTGTCGCGCGTCGCTTCATGTGTTGCGCAATTCTCGCCCTCTTAATTGATAATTCATATTATGGCACTAATCAGATTCTGTACAAATGTGAGAGAACTGGTTAAGTACCATTCATTAAGGGGTCAAGTGAGTACTAAACCCCATTTAGGCGGTGCCTTAGTTCATATTATTGAACAACTTAGGCCAAAAGATATATGAATTAAATACCCCAATATCCATGTTGAAATAAAAAGTAAATACTGCAGTTACATGTAGTGATTAGAAATGCTGGTCGGCCGTCTTAAACTAAGTCGTGAACTTTGATATTATAAATTATTATAATTTATCATTATGCATAACACATCTACACCTCAATATTACCATTTAAATATTAGATTCATGAAACCAGAATTAGATGATGATAAAATTGGATTCTGCTTTTCAATAATAGCGGATAACTACTAGCAGAATTACACGTACAGAATGTACATCGATTTATAGTAAGTCGGCATTTCAAAGACATTGGGATAGTTGGTCGGGAAAAGAACAACATTTAAGACATTTTCATTACATAAATTATGAATTATCGATGTGCAATCAATTCTTTTCATGACGGTGTACATAATTTTGGATGTCAATTTCGGACATACTTCCGTTGCGTCCCGGAAGTTATGGTCACCGATACGATACTAAACTGATGAATGATTTGATTTGGCATTAGTTTAAAAGGTCTTCGTATCGTCCCATACCTTTCGGTAATATGGATTTTTTATAGGACCCCCGACATGAACCCCTTCATGTCGGAAAAAAATGCGTGTGTTTTTATAATGTACATGGACGATTCACACGATACGATGCATGATTAAGCTCTCGCTATCGTGTTTCATATACTTATACTGTACCATACACGTTTCACACGTTATACACGTTGTACACGATGCACACGATACGATGTACACGATATACACGATATGCACGATGGGCGATACGATACGATAGACGATGCACGTTACTAAAATCACACGATGCACGCACGCATACGATACGCACGTTACACGCACGATGCACGCACGATACACGCAAATTTTGACAACTCGGACGTTCCGACTACTGTACTCTCCACGGAATAACACATTTGTGATACAAATCACGGATCAGTCCTGTACATTCTAGAACAAATTTTTGTCCGCATTTTGGAACCTAATGGTTCAAAATGTTTGAATACAATTGCTTTCAGTTGTTTAATTATGTTTCCTTTATTCTTATACAGAAGTTACAGCAAGACGTTGTCGAGAAGCTAGGCTCAGAAGAATGAAGGAACACGTCACGGGCCAACCAAAATAAAAAGAAAATTTAGACACACTATCACCAGAGCGAATTGGAATGCGGAATGAATCTTAAAACAGTGCATTTGTACTTCATAATCAAGCAGAGACATAGCTTTCATTTGTGTAGTTTGAAGATTGTATAGTTGGACGGGAATGGAATCAAAATTTAATGTTACATCAATCCATCCAGGACAGCAATTTACAGCTGATTTAGTGCTATTTTATTGCAATTGTGAATTTTAATTATTTTTTTCCACAATCACTGTGCTGTTTTGTCTTTTTATGATTAAATGCAACACTCATTTGCCGAGCATAGCCTTCATTTGCCCGTCACCTTTCTGCTGAAATATGACAGACATGTGAGTGCCTCCACTCGGACTTGAGCCAGTGTCACCGGGAATCGCATCCACTGAGCTACTGGGGAGGGAAAATTAATAAAAGTCGACAAGTACGTGTTTAATAAAATATTGCACAACAAAGGCATAACTCCAGAAAATGAAAGTCACAATTAATTAGCATGAAACAGCATAATGCGAAATTCGAAGAAGTCGCTAACCTTGTTTTGTTGCAATGGTGTTGCAGACACTTGATATGCTACCTATTTTACATAATTTAGAATTGAAAGTCCGTAATATGTTTTAATTTACCGATAAACCCTGGGGCATTCATTTAAAGAATTAATGGCTTAGTATCGAGATAAGTTCATTAATACTTGCCCGATCTTAGCTATTTTTACCAAAATGTCGACATTGTGTTGATATTTAAGACCATATACATTGTATTCAAATGAAATATTATCCTGGTAAAAGACAACTTATCTCAGTGTCGCATTAAAAAAACGTTAAAAAGCTCAAATTTTCTGATCGAAATGACAACGTTTAAATTTTTGGGAAAATCCTTTAATTTGATGTAATGGTTAATACAGAATACAAAATCATAACATCGTTTATTTTTTGTACTATAACACGACTCAATCTAGTTCCTTCAATTGATGTAGAGCAGTTTAGATTCCAGTTCTCTCGGCACCATGTTTCTTTGATCCTGCAATTTCTGTAAAAGAATAGATGAAAACTATTTTTAGGAAACTTAAAGTAAGCATAATAAAAATATACAAAACAAAAATAGTTACATGTTCTACATAATATACAAGTTTAAAATGATCCGTGGTTTGTATCACAACATTGTTGTTCCGTGGAATGTACCATTTCAATAAATTGTCATTTTTTGCAGAATAACGCATTTAAATACCAATAAAGTATGAAACAGTAACTGGTTTTCAACAAAAACCCTTTTCCGAATACAATAAAGTACTGACACCTGAACATGGTCTAATATATTTCCATTAAACACGCTTTTTGTGTAATTTATCTAGGAATATTGGCAAAATATGTTCCTGGTTCGCCTTGAAACCTCGAAGGAAACTCAAAAACCAGAGATAATACAGGAATGATCCATGTACCATTAGAAAGAGCGTTAAATTTCGCGAAGCATGCACTATATTACTAGTAACAATATTCAAGGAGTACTTACCAAGAATCGGAAAACTATCCAAATATCCAGATTTTCGCGATCTATTTCATAGTGCTGAGTACCATTTTAGTCACGTGATTCCCCACACTGTACAAGGTGACACATTAGAAAAGACAAATATACGCGTCCGGTATTCCTGATTAGTTATCGTTTAATATTTTTTCAGCGGACCGTAAATGCCGTCCGGAATCCGGAATTCTGGGAGAATTTATAAGAAGACAATACGGGACCTAAGAAATCGTCCGATTTTGTGGGGATTCCGGTTTTGAGGGAGTCTACTGTATAAGCTTAATTCATCAAAAGACGAATGAGTAATAAGGGTTTAACATAGGCCCCCGTTTTTTTGGGACACCCTGAATACATATATCAAGTTCCAAGTCAATATTTCAAATAGAATCAGAGTTAATTATGCAGTGGACAAACAATTGTAATAAATTCGAGATAAAGGGAGATAATTTCAAACTGGACTATATCAAGTTATGGTTTATGGTCATTGACTCTTTGCACTTCTCCCGGTTGCTGTCCATTCCTATAATATATATATATATATCAAATTTCAAGTTAATATCTCACAAATAGTGTAAGAATTGTACTCAGGACAAAATTTTATGATAAAATTCAAGGATAAAATTCAATAAAGGGGGACCATTTCAAAACTTGACTACATATAGAGTATTGGTTCTTGGTCACTGCACTTAGAACTCCTCGTTGCCATCTATTCACAACAAGAGGGCCCTTGGCCCTAGGTTGCTCACCTGTTGCACATTGGTCTAGTTATCAATACAACTTACATTCTGACCATATCCATTAAAATTGGATCAAAATGGCTACCTATGGAGTGTACACAAAGTTTTTCTAAGATTTAACCTAGTGACCTAGTTTTTGACCCCACATGACCCAGTTTCAAACTTGGCCTAGATTTCATGGAGACCAACATCGTGACCAAGTTTCATGAAGATAGGATCAAATTGGTGATATCTAGAAGTAAACACAAGGTTTTTGTAAGATTTGACATAGTGACCTAGTTTTTGACCCCATATGACCCAGTTTCGAACTTGACCTTGATTTCATGAAGAACAACATTCTGACCATATTTCATTAATATTGGATCAAAACCATAACCTCACAAACTTTTTCTATGATTTGACCTAGTGATCTAGTTTTAAACCCTACATGACCCAGTTTCATACTTGGCTTAGATTTCATGGAGAACAACGTCCTGACCAAATTTCGTGCATATTGAAGCAAATTGGTGACATGAAGAGTGTTCAAAATGTTTTTCTAAGATTTGACCTAAAAACTGTAGTGACCTAGTTTTTGACCCCACATGACCCAGTTTCAAACTTGGCCTAGATTTTACGGAGAACAACATTCTGACCAAGTTTCATGATGATTGGATCCAAACTGTTGCCTCTAAAGTGTACACAAGCCAACTGTTGAAGGACGAAGAGTATTCACAAAAGCTCACCTTGTCACTATGTGACAGGTGAGCTGAAAAAGAAATAAAATACTTGTTTTATTACAAAACCAGAGCGGGCATAGCTAGTTTGCGATAGAAAAAAATGGTGTTTTTTTTACAAATTCCGTTGTAATTACTGCACATCAAATTTTGTGCGAATAAATGAAATATATCTACCTAATACACACTGAAATTTCAGCAACATCAGAAATGAGTTAAAAAAGTTTTGTTCATAAGTTTTATGTAACATATTTGTGGTTTTGTATGAAATATCAAGTTAGCAGACTTGATACTTGCAACAGTCAATTTTACAGTCACATGATACATCTAACAGTATATTTACGTATTTGCAACGCGTGGCCCGTCTGTGAATCTGACGAAGAACATATTTTTGTTGTATACTGTTCATCAATTTTAGAGCAGCACTTTCGTCCCAGGGTATTTCGTTCCAAAACACCTTCGGATCAGCAGATCGATTTCAGGACCGACAATTTCAGGAAGACTGAGATTTTATAACTAGAAATGCACTCTATCAAATTATGTTATCAACAACTTACATTCTGACCATATTTTATTAAGATTGGATCAAAACGGCAACCTCTGGAGTGTACACAAGGTTATTACTAAGATTTGACCTAGTGACCTAGTTTTTGACTCCACATAATCCAGTTTCAAACTTGGCCTAGATTTCATGGAGAACAACATTCTGACACAAGTTTCATGAAGATTGGATCAAATTGGTGACATCTTGAGTGTACACAAGGTTTTCTAAGATTTGACCTAGTGACCTTGTTTTTGACGCCACATGACCTAGTTTCAAACATGACCTAGATTTCATGGAGAACAACATTCTGACCATGTTTCATGAAGATTGGATCAAAACAGTGACCTCTGGAGTGTACACAAGGTTTTTCTTTGATTTGACCTAGTGACCTAGTTTTTAAACCAAAATGACCCAGTTTCAAACATGACCTAGATTGAATGGAGAACAACATTGTGACGAAGTTTTATGAAGATTGAATCAAAACGGTGACCTCTGGAGTGTACACAAGGTTTTTCTATTTCTAAGATTTGACCTAATGAACTAGTTTTTGGGCCCACATGACCCAGTTTCAAACATGGCCTTAATTTCACTAAGAACAACATTCTGACCAAGTTTCATGAAGATTTGATCAAAACGGCAACCTCTGGAGTGTACACAAGGTTTTTCTAAGATTTGACCTAGTGACCTAGTTTCTGACCACACATGACCCAGTTTCAACCTTGGCCTAGATTTATTGGAGAACATCATTCTGACCAAGTTTCATGAAGATTGGATTAATACAGCAGCCTCTGGAGTGTACACAAGTCTTTTCTAAGATTTGACCTAGTTACCTACTTTCTGACCCCACATGACCCAGCTTCGAACTTGGCCTAGATTTAATGGAGAACAACATTCTGAAAAAGTTTCATGAAGATTGGATCAAAACGGCAACCTCTGGAGTGTACACATGGTTTCTCTAAGATTTGACCTAGTGACCTAGTTTCTTACCCCACATGACCCAGTTTGGAACTTGGCCTTGAAGAATACTTGTTATTTGTGCGTGTTTATACTTGATAAATGTTATTCACTACTGAACACAGTACTTACTAAACAAGAGCAGTCACAAACAGGTGATGCTCCCTGTGGGGTGTTAAAGGTCATCAAAAAAGAAATAGTAATTAATACAAACGGGATTAACTCCAAAAATATGCAATGAAGAGTTATGGTACTTGTGCACTGTACTTTTCCTCAATAAGATCTAGTCACAAGTTTCAAATTGATACCTGGTATACTGTATGAGTAACTGTAAAATCATTAATTTTCGTGGGGGATTAAATTTCGTGGATTTCGTGGTTCACTTCTACCAAGAACTTTAATCCCAACCATTTCATGATTGATTTTGACCCTTGTTTTGTTACCTGAAATGCAAAATCCACGAATTCAAGTGCCAACGAAAATTGTCTTTTTTACCAAAACCATGAAATTTTGTCTCAACGAAATTAAATGATTTTACAGTATGGCCCAGACAAGAATTAAGTATGAAAAATACAAAGGGGAATACAAAGAGGAATAACTCCAAAAATATGCAATGAAGAGTTATGGTTCTTGTGCACTCCACTTCGACTCAACAAGTTCTAGCCACCTATGAAGTTTCAAATTGATACTTGTTATACTGTATGAGTTATGGCCCGGACAAGAATTAAGTCTGAAAAATACAAAGGGGAATAACTCCAAAAATATGCAATGAAGAGTTATGGTTCTTGTGCACTGCACTTCCTCTTAATGAGATGTATTCACATATGAAGTGTCAAATTGATATGTCTTATGCTGTTCAAATTATGGCCTGGACAAAAGTGTGATGGATGGATGGACAGACAAAGCGGACACTATATGCTCACAGGTGGCAGTATCAGTGTTTGGAAAAGAAAAAGAACAAATCTGTCACTGAGCTAATACATTACATGGACCGTATAAATATCGATTGTCTATCTAACTCCCTGTACACTATCAAGGTATAAAGCGTAGTATATGTCTATGTCCAAAGATTGTGGAACATTACATCTTACAATAGGCTAGGTTCCCAACAATAATTACGATACTGTTAGCGAAGCGGGTAACCAGTGCATAAATAAAATGACATTGAGCGAAGTTAAATAATGAAAGTAACACTGTTTTGCTGTTTCGCAGTTATAAGATACAATTGTACAAGATTTTCGGTAAGAATTAATATCTTATAGTTTATTTGAATGACTTGTATATAGCAATTTTTCTTCAGCGCCCGTATTTTATGTTGAAACAACGAGATGAAATGTTCCACAATCTTTGGCATATAGACATATAGTACGCTTTATACCTTGATAATGTTAGTATATTAGTTCAGTACGGACATTTTTATATATTTTTTTATTATTTTATTTAATCGTTTGCGGACCAAACACTGATACTGCCACCTGTGTATATGCTCTCCCTTTGGGGAGCATAAAAAATATTGATTGTTTCAATTTCAGCTTAATTAGCAAATATATTTTCTTTTAATCTAAAAATTTAATTAACTGTCATCCCTGCTGCGCCCGTATGTTATTTGTGTTAAGTAGGAAGCTTGAGAAATATAATATATAAAGGTAGCACATGAAAGGAAATAAGCTTTGAGATAACTACTTTTGCTTTAAAAGTCAATGATCTGGTATCTCTGAATCTTCAATTTAACCTGGAATAAAATTCGGACAGAATGTTGGAAAACAAATCCAAATGAAGAAGCACTTTTTTAATCTTTATAATCACTGATCTGACTAATTGCTCATATTTCATGTAAACTATCCGGCATTGGGCAACACATCAGACTCGCAATGTACCTGGGTCATTCAAAGTTTTAGTCCAGACAAGCTTATCGGACATCGTGTCGAAATAGCATAAAAAGCCAATTAAAGGGAAATAAGTAAAAATTATGAACAAGGCAGGGTAACGGTTCTGTGCAATGCTGTTCATGACATTGCATGAAGCATGCATACATAGTTTCGAGTCATTCAACCTTATGGTAACCAAGTTCTGCTCCAGACTAGAAATGCACTACTAAAAATCAATCAAAGGGAAATAATTCCAAAATGGCACAAGGTACAGTTACGATTCTTGCGCGACTGCACTTGGAGTCATGTTCAGAAACATGCATACCAAGTTTCCAGTCAATCCACCGGATTGTGACAAAGTTATGTTCCAGACAAGAAATGTTCCATTAAAATCAATCTAAGGGAAACAATTCAAATACGACACATGGTAGAGTTACGGTTCTTGCACATAGCACAAGTTTCAAGTCATTGTCAGAAACATGCATACCAAGTTTCCAGTCAATCGACCTTATGCTGACAAAGTTATGTTCCCGACAAGAAATGCTCTATTTTTAAAATCAATCTAAGGGAAATATAAATTCCAAAACAGCACAAGGTCGAATTACGTTCTAGCGCACATTGAATCATTACAACAGGGCTCCAGATAAGGTGCGTGAAAGCGTGATTACGCATTGAAATTAACGAATAGCGCATTAAAAATTAGTTCTGTGCGTCGTAAAACGCATTGAAAAAGACGATCACGCATTTCTGATCGATTCCGATGCGTCAAAGGGAAGTAACTCTTCCGTAATCCGGTCAGTTGTCTTGGTTTTAGACACTACCAATCCAGTGTACATGTAGAAAAGTCCACTGACAAATGTCACTTCGAAAACTAAAGTTTTTATCGGTAAATATGCAGGAATAAAACTCTCATATGCGTGTATTTTAAACCAGATGTGGTAACACATAAGAGTATGTACGACCTTGCATATAATTTATCATGGAAAATGCTTTGATAAAAGCTTGAATTGAAACTTTCCAACTCCAAATAGTTGAGAAAAAAACATTCATGACATTGACAGAAGCAATTGACAACATGCGAAAATTGCGAGTTTCACGGTTAGTTAAAGTCGATGTTAAGGATGGATTTATTGTACCATGTAATTCAATTAAAAAAACAAACTTCAAAAAAAATTTGAATGCAGATCATTCAATATAAATGCTTCACAGTTCGTTTACACATCATGTCATGGGAAAATAAAGATGCATTTTACTTGCACTTTGTCAATATATTGATAAGTGTTAAACTTTAGCTACCGGGCATATTTCAATGAGACAGCACAGGCATTTGGAAAAAGGAACTTTTTATTGCTTACTTATTGAATGTGACTATCACTCTATATGTTTAAAGCCGGAGTCATTGATATTTTGTCACCGTAGTGTTTCACTCATTAGTTTTGAAAACAGGGAGTGAACCACTCATTGCACCTAAAATTTATCTGGAGCACTGATTACAAGAAACATGCATACCAAGTTTCAAGTCATTCAAATTTATGGTGACAATTTTAAGAATTTAGCTCAGGTCTTAAAAGATACGGAGCAGTCCAGGGCTTTCATTTGACTCTTGAAATTGCATTTTGACTCTTGAATTTGACAAAAGTGCCTATTTTGACTCTTCAAAGTTCAAGGTGACGAGTCAAATTTACTATACTTATAATACAAATATTCGTTCAATATTTTGATGACTCTTGAAAATTGAGAGTCAGGAGTCATTTTGACTCTTCACTTTGGGAGCCTGGTGAAAGCCCCGAGCAGATACAAAAGATAAGATTCAAACCTTTGACCTTGAACTGAGTCCTCACCTTGAACCAGATCTGTCGGCGTGTGGTTTCTGAACCCAGAATACTGGGGTTTTGGTTATATACATTAAATATCAGGGTCCTGTGTTGTGACCCAAGAACGAATTATAAAAACAAATTAGAATTGTAGAACTAAAAAACGCAATAAATGGTTATGGTTCTTTGGCACTGCACTTCGTCCCCTCAATGAGATATGATCACGAAGGAACGTCAAATATATAATCCCTCCGTTTGGATTAATAAAAGCAAATTCAATGTCTTGATATCACCAACATTTCTTTGCACTTTTCGTTTATTTTCTGTCCCATTTTATTTGGATTAATTTTGCTGCATTTTGGATTTTTTGCTGCAGACGACAGGGGAATACAGAATAGAAGAGGCGTTCATAATTACCTGCTTATTTATGCAATGCAATAACTATTTTCTTCAAGTATCTTCGATGTATTCGTGATGCTGTTGCCGTTTTAATAAAAACAACTTTGAAGTTTCAGTGGGCGTCAACTGATGCTGACAGTTCGTGCGCTTTTCCCGCCAAGTGTCAACGAAAAACTTGTTTGGCTAAATGTCGTACGTAAGAACAATGTTCCGATCTTAATCGAATCATGTCAGCATCAATTTCTACAAGTTTTTCGTAGCACGCTTCATGAGCTTTTGGAATTATTATAAGCATTGCTTGAAAATATGTTGGATCGACCTCAAGAGCCCCTGTGACCATGAATGTGTACAGTGAGCCCAGCAAGGCGGTCAAAAACGAGCTGCGCTCAAGTAATTAAGCTGCTTGGAGTTGGGCTTTTTTCTTGCTCATCAGACACGAGCGTATTAACTGGCTTTGAAACTTATATTCAATAATTCCTTGATATTTTTATATTTTTTCCACACATCTTGATATTCAGTAGAAAGGAGACTGATTCCGGAAAATGTATTTGGCTCTAGGGCATTAAGCCCCTCACCCGGAAAAAGAAATGGTATAATAATTTCCTGGAACTGTCTGCCCCTCCCACCCCTTCCGGGAAAATATTGATATAGGTGTATCAGATCAATGCTTAATTTCTTTACTTGCAGGAACATTCAATAGCAAGACAATTTTTTTTCAGAATTTTGTTGGGCCTTTCATTTCCTGTGCAGTACTCAATAAATGCATGTAGGGCCTGTATGCAAATTTGACGAGAAATTTACGACTTTTTACAGGTTGAAATAAAGGTTCCATTCTATATAATTATACATATAATTTATACTTGTCTAGGGTGATCGATCGAGTTCAAGGTTAAACTTACTATAAGTAGATCTATGTTTAATTATATCATTAGGAAATATGTATGTCTTTTAATTGCAAACTATACGTTTGAAGATAAAGAACAGAATGATAATTTTATCATTATATAGACACTATGATTAATGTGTGACCATATGGTAGCTATCATCAATTACTAGTAGAATACGTATGCTGACTGACCATAGATGAACTTTTGACCACTTCTTGAGGACAAACTTACAGACCTTCATTGTCTCATGCTTTCGGTAGTCATAAACGAGTCGTACATGCCCAGCTTTTGCTTAAAATGCATTTTTCGTTGCACTGCTTATGGGTCGCAACTTTGACTTTTCGTCTTATCGCTCGTCCTGTCTTTTTGTAGGTTGTGTACTTTGCAATTACAGTGTATAAGCTTGGTATGGGACACTTTATTGACATTATTGCGCGAACAAAATTTGTATATATATACTATTCGAAACGTAAACTATTAATTAACTACTATACTCACCGGTTAGGAAAACCTGTGACTGAAAGATAATACCGTAATGATTTAATAATTGTATGATTATTACCCCAAAGTGACATTTTATTGCTTTCTAACCGTAACACGTTTCTCCACATTGATGACAGGCGCGTGTGTCAACCATTATGGTCAAGCGTGAGAAAAGGCATGTCTGGACAGGGATCGTAATATATAGTACATATATTTGGTCCCTAGTCTGACCCGATGGTTTATATGATGACAATGCAAGGTGACACGATTGGCGAAATTATGAATATTATATATTGTCAAAGTCACCCAACCAAGTAAGCCACCGTTACCTTGATTCTAATGACAATGAAATTTAGTTGTGTTCATGTACACGTTTTGTTCTTTACTGTTTTAGTTAATTTTTTTCTTTTGTAACTTTTTTGTAGGGATTGTTCATCGTATTCTTTGGGTTTATTATATATATATGTTAAACATTTTTCGATGCAGCAGGGGTAATTGTAAGTTTCCAAAGTTTACATACCATTGTCCAAATAAAGCTAAAACACTGTCATTGATACAAATGCACGATTTTACAAAACCAAGGTCTTTAAGACCACTGGCCTCCAACTTCGACATATGATTTTTTCGATGACTTCCATATGAACTAAGTTTACTCATCATGACGGCCATGAGCAATTATAGCTGGACATTTTAATGAGGATATGTCAAATCATAATGAAAAATCATTCGCACTGAGCCTCGCAGTTTTTTCAACTCGCTCTTTCAACTGCAGTTTGGTCAACATGACAAGTTCCGATTTTTAGGAAAATAGGCTCACAAGAAGCGCCTATGCCTATGTACCATTCCTATGAGGATCGCAAGTAGTGATATCGTCTGATGTAATATATTTTGTTCAACCGAAAACATTATATATAGTGTTGACGTTTCCGATGATACCTACATAGATAGGTAAATATAAATCAACAAATTGTTTTGACTTTTGCAGATATATTTACAAACATATTTACACTTTCAGATACCGTACCGTAACATTAGTCAGTGTTATTACCAATACTATCCTATTTCTGGTATAGTGCACTACCAGGGACATTGGGACATTATTCACCAACGCTGCAAGTCCAAAACTTATTTCGCTCTCATGTTGTTATAAATGTACCGATTTTGTTCAGTGAGTAACGAATAATAAATAGATAAAATTTCACATGGTATATGATTGCAAAGAAATGACAGCGAGTACCGTATAAATGTTGTCACTTTTTAAGTCTAAGTCTGAGGTTCAGTCTTGTTGGTGAATAAGGTCCATGTAGTTGCATCGATGCTTGTTATTTATGCTAACCTTAGAGGGTTGCTGTGATTACACAAGCGATCTAATGCTTTTGAACTTCATTTTTACCAGGCGCAGGCCCCGTACGTATGCATGCATGTTCAAATTCCAGTATAATTGTAAGTTATAACACGGAGTAATATTCCCACAGTTAAATCGATGGCTTAGAATGAGAAGGTTGTAAGTACAAAATCGATATTTTGAGAAAACAATAAAAGGTGTCCATAAACTACTCTTTACTTATGGAAAAACAACTTTTGGACTTCAGCTTGGCCGTCATGACAAGTTTCGATTTTCATGATATACATTGTATTATAATCACGAAGTAAGTGACAGTACATACATACAATTAAACCATATGTGTATATCCTGCATTTGTGGTTAAGGTTATTAGTCAGGTATATACCAGTATGCTACCAGAAACTAGTGTCATATTGAATTTGTCCCCATTGGAATACATCTGCTTAAGGGCAGTTTTCGACTAAAATACGTTCAAATACAATGAGGTCCGCATGGAAGATTGTGTTTTTATGCAAATGTGTTAACCTCGTAAAATAAAGTCATTATTATTATTATTATTATTATTATTATTATTATTATTATTATAACACCTATGGTTCTCTACTATGATTCAAATGGTTAGCATCCCCTTGTTGAGATCAGGGGCCTTATTCACCAATGTTGTAAGTCTAAAACTCATTATTCATAATCACTGGCATTTCTTTGAAATTAGGTTTAACAGTGTGAAATTTTATCCAATATATTGGTTGTAACAAACACGTATTCCAATTTATATCAAAATCGGTACATTTATAACAAAATGAGAGTGAATAGAACATTTGACGATGCAAAGTTTAAGTCTGTGTTTAAGACGAAAAAGGTCCCTGTAGTTGTGTTCGAAAGTCATGTCTTAATTCGGCTACTGCTTCCCCGCGTATATATGAGCCTAAACAAGACTTTGATTAAGCACGACGTTTTATCAAAGTAAAAAAATATTCGAAGATTACAGCTTTTGAATTGTTGTATGCACAGGTGGCAGAATCAGTGTTTGGTCCGCAAACGATTAAATAAAATAATAAAAAAATATATAAAAATGTCCGTACTGAACTAATATACTAACATTATCCTTGATAGTGTACAGGGAGTTAGATAGACAATCGATATATATACGGTCCATGTAATGTATTAGCTCAGTGACGGATTTGTTCTTTTTCTTTTCCAAACACTGATACTGCCACCTGTGGTTGTATGCGTTTGTATACTCTGGTATCGTTAAAGGTCAGCAAATAACTATTGGTCACATAATTACGACTAACGTTAGCGTTTATTATGGTAACGCTAGTACCCGCATGGAATTTAATTTATCCGAAAATGTATAATTTTTTACTTGACTAGCCATCGTTCAAAATGAACAAAGGGCCTGCAATATGAAGATTTCGCCTAATATATTTATAATAATAAACTTTGATGGTTTTATGTTTTTATATCATATAATGCTACGTCCACATATAACTCACCCTGGATACTGGCCAGGGTGAGTTTAGTCAAAGACGCATGACCATTGAGTACCGGAAGATCATAAAATACTCATAAAAATAACAAAATGTTCATTTATGTAAAGTCAGGTGGAACGACATATACATCATTGTCATATCCGTGTATCTTCAAAGTCTACGATCCGACATACAAATTGACGTTTTACTTCGCAATATGACAGTAATTATAGTATTCACTTATATCACTCTGTATTAATTATTGCCATAAAAAGAGTAGAAATTAATATCGCATAATTCTTTATGAAGAGGCCCATGTGTTATTCATGGTCAATATACCTGTCATATAGGCATCCAGATATGGACACTTTGTGATACAGGTATCATTAAACACAGATGACCAGCGCAGTGGACCATACTGTCTCCGAACCTATATAAGATCCGCCCAGAGGTTCCTTACAAACATTGCAACAGGACTGCTCAATCGAACCCAAGGTAAGTCACAAATTTTTCGCTTTTTAAAATGATTTTTTCGTAAACCACAGCCTATATATACATTTTTATTTCCTCCAAATCATTGAAGAGTTTAATGCTGCGTAAACCTTTTTGCTTATTTAAAATCTAAATAATAATAATCATTTTTCTTTTTTGATCCTTTTTCTTAACCTCAGCCTTTTAATTAGCGGGTTTTTATCCAATGTTAAGTAAAGCTTAATGGTTTTCTTATTTAAAATCTAAATATAGAATAATAATAATAATGATCATTTTTTTGGATATTTTTTATCATAATTAATAAAACTTTATTAAACCAAGTTTTTAAAGAGTGTGTCAAATGATCTTATTTTGTACATTAATGCTTTTTTCACCGCGTGCAAGGGGTGCCTTTTAAAAAAGCATCTGTATATCTGTTTCTGAACACCTTTTAAGTACTATTGTTCATGGAAAAGATTTTGACCAGCTCTTTATATGTTAGTGTTGGTATAAAGAAAACAATTTATTAAAGCATGTTTCCTCTTGATTGTTAGAAAAAATAAGGGTCTTTATTCACTTGCCCGCCTTCAATGCAGAGCAGTTAGTCGTATACATGCAGTTTTAAGTTTGTTTTAAGAAAATGTGAATCTAAAAATCGAAATTTCCCAGAAGCAACGTATTATAATAGAAAGATAAGTTATAGTGATGTTAAAATGATACACATTATAGGTAGATCACCTTACTCGTTTTCGAAATGTACACTGTACACGGTTATTACATTGCCTATTGACTCGTGTTCATTGCATAAGACAAAGGCGTTTGCAATATTACATCACGACAAAATTACATGCGACTAAACTCCTTTCGATGATAAAATCACGTTTTGTAGACGTTTTAAGAACAAAAGTATGTTTTACGAATAAATAATGTTTTAATAACCTTCACTACGATCAAACGCTTTAACAACATTAAATTATATATTTTACTGCATTAGCCACGCTAATAGATTATAGAGGCTTAAAAGGTAATACACCGACGTTATGTGATTAATTTTCAGATGCAAGTCCAGATTCGTATATATAGTATTTGGTCGGTCAAGCCAAAAAAAAGTGATTTTAAGAGAGCTTTTTGATAAATTTGCAATTTACCAACTGGCGTTCAGTACCTTTAAGCAAATGGAAATGTTTAAAGTGTAAGCAGTGTCTTTCTCATTAGCATAAACAACACTTATTATCTTTCATTTGCATTTATTTTTCTGTCTTTTGGACCCAAATTGGATTATGTGTTCTTTTAAATTTTAAACGAATTTTTAATATCCGCGCATGTGTGTACACGAGTTAACACGAACCTCCTTGCATGGGATTTTCCATTTGTACCCGCCTAAGCCCCGGGATGATAAGTATTTATTTATTGTTAAAGCCCCATTACCTCTCCCAATTTTTTCCCGACTATCCTGTAAAACAAGGAATTAAGATGTTGCCCAAAAATCGACAAATAATTATAAACAACCTAATTTTAACTAATCTGTCAAAAAGGTATGCCAAAAATCAAATTTAAGTACGATGTATGAATTGCAAAATAAATATCTTACAAGGGTTGCTTCCCTTAGAATAAAAACCAAGCCTTCGTGGTTTACAATTCGTTATTATGCCGTTTTCTAGTGTTGGGATACAACTAAAGTGCTCACAATGCATCATTCTGTAAAAAGGTTTCCAATTTCTTGCTTTTTTGAAAATAGCCGTTTAAGGCTCATGGAGCTTTAACTAAATGTATTAGTTTCTTTATTACAGCGTACCACAATGAAGGCTTTTATCCTTGCTGTGGTTTGCGTCGCCGCAACCTCTGCTTCATACTTCAAAGGTGGCTATTCCGGCGGTGGTTATGGCAAAAGAGGAGGCTGGGGTGGCGGCTGGGGCGGCGGCTCGGGAGGTATGATTGGTGGATGGGGTGGAAAAGGTGGATATGGCGGCGGTGGTGGTAAAGGCGGATGGGGCAGCTCCATGGGCGGCTATGGTGGATACGGAAAGGGATATGGCGGTAACATGAAAGGCGGGTTCATCGGCGGCGGCGGATGGGGCGGAAGAGGTGGAATGGGCTACTCCATGGGCGGTGGATATGGTGGCTACGGGAAGGGAAAAGGATTCGGCGGCGGTGGATTCGGCGGTATGGGAGGATATGGTGGCGGCTACGGAAAGGGATACAGTAATATGGGATACGGATCCATGGGCGGCTATGGTGGCGGCTACGGAAAGGGATACAGTAATATGGGATACGGATCCATGGGCGGCTATGGTGGCGGCTACGGAAAGGGATACAGTAATATGGGATACGGATCCATGGGCGGCTATGGTGGCGGCTACGGAAAGGGATACAGTAATATGGGATACGGATCCATGGGCGGCTATGGTGGCTACGGAAAGGGATATGGCGGCAAAGGCGGATCCATCGGCGGCGGCAAAGGAGGATGGGGCGGCGGCATGGGCGGCGGCATGGGTGGCTATGGTGGCTACGGAAAGGGATATGGAGGAAACGGCGGATTCATCGGCGGCGGCAAAGGAGGATGGGGCGGCAGCATGGGCGGCGGCATGGGCGGCTATGGTGGCTACGGAAAGGGATATGGCGGCAAAGGTGGATTCATCGGCGGCGGCAAAGGAGGATGGGGCGGCGGCATGGGCGGTGGTATGGGCGGCTATGGTGGTTACGGAAAGGGATATGGCGGCAAAGGCGGATTTATCGGCGGTGGCATGGGTGGCGGATGGGGCCGCGGCATGGGCGGCGGATGGGGCGGCAAAATGGGCGGTGGTTACGGATACGGCCAAAGAATTGGTAGTATGTGGGGCAAAGGCAAGAGAGGATATTGAGAACCTCAGGATTATTCATAATGGTAAATAACATTTATAATACACATGCAACAAATGAATAATATTACTTATATTATAAATGTATTTTACTATGAAAAATCAATACGTGCATTCCTAATAGAAATATAGATATTGAAATTTGGCAGTCATATTCATAATTAAATAGAGACGACAGAAATGTTTATATACCAAGAATGTGTGTATTCCATTATATTCTTAGTAAAATTATTTGATACACAACACATCTCATTTTTTTCACGTAAAATTATGTCATTATTACCACATTTATCATTATTGTCATAATCATTATCATCGTTATTATTACTATTACTATTATTATTATTATTATTACTACTATTACTATTATTATTATTATTATTATTATTATTATTATTATTATTATTATTATTATTATTATTATTATTATTTCAGATCCAACGATGAAGACCGCTTCACCAATTACGGACAAGAGCTGTTGTTTATTTTGTTGTGAGATTTCGTTGTTGTTATCTAACTTATTTCATCCAATTAGACGTTGCAATATAATACAAGCGTTTATTTTATATAACCCCAGGTTTATACAACACAGCAATTCTACACCAGTACCTCAGTGGTTATTGTGCTTAAGGTGCGTACACACAGTAAGTTTTGATGTATAAGTCAAGGATGTACGCTTTGCCACGTGTACGTCATGCCCATACATTACCCTCATACCACTTGGTAACAACGAAGGCGTACATCTTGAGAAAATGTATGGTAGAGGCGTACTTCACCGACCTACAAAGAACATCTTGACTTATAGGTCAAGATGTATACATCAAAACTTACTGTGTGTACGCACCTTTACCGTCTAATCTGGCGAGTGGATGTACGTACATATACGCCTGCCATATTTCAACAGAAAGCAGACTGGCACATAAAGGCTATGCTCGGCATGTTTTTACATTTAGAAATGCACGTGTGTTTTTCCTTAACACAGAATATACCAATTTCTACAGCGGCGCAGTTGCAAGAATGTTAAATAGTGCACACACTGTACACACTCGCCAGAGCAGCCTACTTGGAGCAACTACCTTTCTTTACCAACACCGTCAATAGAATGTTTACCTCTAGCAAATATAATTATATATAAGACGAAAGCTATTAGCAACAACGAAAGGGTGCTTTCTACAGAGATTGAACTATAAAAACACCTTCATAATTTCCAAACCCTCGTGTATATTTACTACACATAATTTCAACCTTTGCAGAGCAACAACCTTTCTACAACGACCATTATTTACAGCCTCCAAAGAGTGTTGCTCTACAAAGGTTGACCTCTACAAACAGGGAGGTTTGCTATTTCCATTTTAAGGATGACGAAAGCCTGATCAACATCCCTGCATATATCAATGGTATTCACCGTGCCAATGCCTATTACATCAGAACACACTGAGACTACACTAAAGTCTACATGGTTTGCAGTGTTTCATTTTGGTCTTCAAAAGTTATTTCCCATGGATCAAAACAATGAGTCCCACTGTGTACAACAAAAGTTTTTAACAAGTTTTTTTTATCTCAATCCAGATCTATGAGTCAACGATTTGGGACACCGACTTTGTAACCCTCTGGAAAAGACATGATAAAAACGGTTAAATATTGGTGTACAAAATAAAATAATGTGATAATAAATAAATGAACTATCTATACCTGGAGCAACAATCAATGCTACAAAGCTGCAAGCATATTGTCATCATCATGAACTAGCTCATGTTCACCATATTCAGGCCATTTTTGTAGTAGCAACACTATCTTATTTAAAAAAAGAGCAAAACCTTTAGAACGCAGCACTCCTATGACAACATGCATAAACGTTCATTCGTTCATCAAATTACTCATACGTTATCCCACTTCAGACTTAAGATCAACACGGAATAAAAAATAGCAATTCATTAAACACAAATCGACTGTTTCTGTAAATATCTACTTAGACTAAACTGTTAAAACTATCAAAACAACAAGTCCGTCACACGCACAACATTACACATGCATTACAAAATTAACACCACGCTGCACTTTTAGGTCAAACATTACCCTCCAAAACACCACCACCACATGTTTGCATCAACCTACCGTGCATTAATTCCTTGTGGTGGTTTCACAAAGAATCTAAAGGGAAAACTTAGAATTTCCTCAAAATCGTACCATTTCCTCAAGTGCATCAGCTAAACAGGAAACATTATTTTAAAGTGTTATGTAAAGTGCTACAATTATTATCAAGAAAAATTGAGCGACACTTAGTTTCTTGCAAATTATGTGCAGTTTTTTTAACTTAAGTCAAAATGTTTAAGTTTTCACCTAAGATGCTTTGTTCAGGCCCTTACGTTGCAACAGTTGATGTGCGTGGTTTAACCACCGTTAGAAGTTTTGGCGTTGTGTGTTCAATGTTCGGCGTTCACTCCGTAACCGTATTATAAGATTTTGCCATTGCTTGATGCTCATCATTAGACACATGTGGAAGAACATCAGGCCGGGTGATTATAAACATTGGAGTACGTACTCCATGCTCCAACTCATACTCCGTACTCCAATTGGGGTATTTCTTGGTTACAAAAACTGCTGTAACTTCTTTATTACTGAATGGAAACATGAAATGAGGGTTCAAATTTTTAAATAGATCATTTCTTACAAGTTGGTGTTGGTTTTGATGCAAAATTCTAAAACAAGCTGTTTTTGAAGTTGGTGTACGGAGTATGGAGTACGGAGTATGGAGTTTGAGTATGATAATGAAAAATGTTTATAATCGCTAGGTCAGGTCTGCATTAGTATGCATATATTCGCTCCTCCAGCTCTTATTTACAAACAAACAAACAATGATGCTAGCTAAAAATGTATGATTCATCAACTATTCATCGCGAGTTTCATGCACAGAAATACATATTTCTGTAAGTCTACTTACAATTTATAGAAAAACAACACTAATAACTACATTTTTGTATTGTCTATGCACAGGCCTACGAAGTTACATCACTAACGACAGTTTTGAATGGGAAGTCAACCATGGAGTTTGTGCATGTGGTCTAAGCAGTTATTCCAACATACGTGCATTGCATATGACTGCACATATACTGAGACGATTGTTTTATTTGAGTCAGTGGAAATGCATGTTAAATTCCACAGGGATGCTTATGCCACTGTACCTTAAAACTTACTTACTTAGTCTTCCCGCACTCTTCAGTGCATAAGGCTTCCACAGCTGCTCTCCACCTACATCGGTTTTGGGCATTAAAAAAAGTTCTTCTAATTAATTAATAAATTATTGATTATATTAAAGCTGTTTATTAAAACCATTATTTCGATATAAAACAACTCGTCATATATCACGTGATTTTTCAGAAGACCAACATTGAAATTGTTCTTATTTTAAATCAAAGGGAGGAAATATCAAAAACCGAGATCTTCGTTCCGATATTTCTCCCGACTGTGATTACAAAGTTCCATTTTCCCGAACTGTTGTTATTGACACAAATCTCTGTTCGATAACATCAATAATGAAAAACAACAACATAACAGTTTTTTATATCATCAAAATGTGCATATTACTTAAAGGCCCATAACTGTGTAGAAATTGTCCGAACCGTGCATTTATTTTCAAATTTGGCACGGCAATGTTTTGTCAAAGTGATCAATGAGAAAAGATAAGGACTTTTAGCTATTAAAACGGTTTTAGCTCTCATCAAATTTTCTGACCAAACTTTTTTCTTTTGAGTATACTTCTCATAATTATACTGTACCTTATTTTAATGCGTACCTTTTCTAATATTTCTTATATTTCTCTTCGTATTTTGAATACTCGTAAGCGGAGAGCAATTGATTCATCTTGACAAAAAATTATGCAAGGGATAATTAAATATTTAGTACAAGTACAAGACGAAACATATTTGTCAAATATTTGACTGATAGCAATATAATTCATGTATGAATAACTGCCAAGCTTCATTTTTGCAAGAACAGTGTTGGCAGATTGGACGACATTGCGCTGTGACTACAAGCGGCGCCGAATGTAAGACCCAACTTCCGACTCAATGAAAAGGCTTGTTCTGAATATACCGACGGCTTAGAATGAGAAGATCGTAACTACTACTTACGACATTATGAGACTGTTACATATATAAAATCTGCATCTTAAGGCGCTTCTTATGGGCCTATATTCATAAAATTCGGAACTTGTCATATTGACCAAACTGACATGTAAACTGTTTGTTTTACTATAGGTAAAGAGTAATTTTCAGACTAGACAGTTTTCTCGTGTTTTCTCAATATATCGATTTTGTACTTACGACCTTCTCATTCTAAGCCAGCGATATAGACACTAACTAACTTATATTAGTACTTTACATTATTTATATTGTTGTGTAAAATGCATATTAATATAAGCCATTTACAAGTGCTTAAATGGTACATTGTTGATTTTTGTATTTTTCACAACTTACATTATGCCAACATTACGCATTTTCCTCATCATGCCATTTTTTGTCAAAAGAACCGGACTTTGACGATCTGACAGAAGTACCCGATATATCCAAAAACTTCAAAGTTCACAAATATAGTGTCAAGTGTACAGTAGGTATATCAAAAAATGAGATTTGTTTTTGATAACATGCAAATTAATCATAATCATTATGGCACGCGAGCTGACTGTCACGTGATAGCATTCAAGCGAGTTATGACCAATTTGTAGTCAATTTATTATTCTTTGAGTATATAAGTTTTAATAATATATTTTTATTGCTTATTATAACGCAGTTAATGCGACCAATAATTTAGTTTTGTGTACATTGTATTTACAATAAAGCAGTTTATAGATGTCGTTTATGCAGCAAAATACAATTTACAAACAATAGTGGTTGGACCTTGGACGATGAAATTGAATTTGCGTTTTATAATAAATATATGAAGACATATATTGCAAAATTGTTAAGAGTGTGATTCGTTCAAATTTATATAAATAGTCCATGTGACAGACCGAAATCCATTACCAAATTGGTGAACAGATCCAACAATGATTTTCGGTGAGCTTGATATCTAAGATGTCCGAAATCAGTTGATGGACTTGCGGGACATTTTGCCAAATGACCTTTTGGCGGCCATCTTTAAAGATGGCCGCTGTTATTTAAAGCAAGCAGAGGGTTTAGGAAAACTTCGATTATTCCTCACTCACATGGGCTATTGGCTCGTAATATGTCTTAAAATGTTTGAAATTGAACCCTGCATGTGGTTATATATAAATATAAATATTATAATATGGTAATTATTTAATAATTATTGATTTTTTAAGGAAATTATGATATTTTTCGATTTTTGTCGTTAATTTTTCTCTTTCAAATCGGATCTGAGTGTGTATTTGACCATTTGTTGATTGTTATATGCAGAGGTTGATTCTAGGCGCCCATAATAAACATTACATTGACAGTTTTCATTTGAAAATCCTTCATGAGCCAGTAATATTGGATACCTAAAAGTTTAATAATAGTCCTGTCTATAAATGGGATATTTAGGTTAGATCCAACATTGGATTGTATTGTAAATATTTTTTGGTTTTCTGTTGGGGAAGATGTTGCAATTGAAGAATATGAATGATGACCAGTTGTCATCATTGAGCATTTTGTGAAAATCAAGATGGCGTCCAAAATGGCCGCCAAAATCAGAAAAACAATCAGAGATGCTAGAAATTAGTTGCAAATTTCTTTTTTGGCGATTGGTTGTAGTTAAAATGTTTAAACACAAGTGTTTATATTTTATCTATCGTTATTCGTCGATTAAAATATTGTGGGATGGCATCCATGTCGGATGAAATTAAAATAGCGGTTACAACGGCCGCAATAATTGTCATATTGATATTTTCTATTAAAACATTTATTTAAATGGTTTTTTGTTGATATCGGAATTAAAATAGTTAACTAACATTCAAATTAAAGTTAGATTCCACTCAATTGACCCGTTGCCTTATTCAAAATGGCGTCCAAGATGGCTGCCAAAATCAGGAAATATGTCGGTGGTGCAAGAGATTAGTTAAATAAATTACTATTGTTGCTAATTGGCAGTTGTGTAGATGTTAAACACAGTATCTATTCAATCATAGCATTATAAATTGTTTGCAATCATTTAAGATAGCAAACTAAGAAATCAACTACCGGCTGTAATGGCTATCATAATTGCTGAATAAGCATATTTTATTAAAATTGTATAGTGTGTTCAAATAGTTTTTACTTGTATTCAACATTATATTTATCAGACATGCATTATGTTTTAACTTCAAAATGGCAGTAAAGATGGCCACATAACGTTACATAAGTGGGGAATAAATTGTAGATTATTCTTCTTTCTGTATAGTATATATGGTCGTCCTCTTGGGCATTATCGTACCGTTGATATTTAATTACAAGATCGTGTGAGCGGCGAGTTATTTTTGTTAAAACAAATTATCATGATTATCCACTATAAATAAGACCCCTCGAGAAGGCATAATCGCTGTCGACAATGCTCATGGATCTGGTTCTAGAGTTTCCAACCACAGTCACCAATGATCTGCCTGATGTTGCTTGTTGTGCTAAAGTACCGTTTGACGAATTGCGTCCAATATGCTGAACTGCCTCCAGATGGCAAGTATTTGCCCTGGTTGATCCTTTGCCGAATTTGCGTATTCAAGGATTGATTTGACATATGTCTGGTAACATCGTACCCTAATCTGTTTCGATAGTTTGTCAAGTTTGTCCAGAAGAAGGCGATGCTGTTGTTGGCTTTCCTGACAATAGTAGCAACATCGGTACTCATGGAGACCTCATCTACGTATACACCGATGTACTTATCTCTGCCACAACTTGTAACGTTTCATGCTGTTGTGGATGAAAAACGGAGTCTTAACACGAGTTCTCTTCCTAGTGACGCGGGTGACCATTACTTGTTAGTATTTTTTGACATCAACCATGGACCCTCTCATTCATTGCTGTAGTCTGCCCATGTCATCTTGTTAGGCTTAAACGTTCTAAAACCTGTCAAGAAGGGCAATGATCTGGCTTTGAAGTAACGGTGTGTGCTCGACCAGTTCACTTCACGCAAACTTGATTGAGATGGACCAGTAGTTGCTAGGTCGCTATAAATTGGTCTCCCGTTTTGACGATAGGTGTGACGCTCTAGTCTGATGGGAGAATAGTATTCCAAAAATTTATGGGATGTTGTTTGGAATCGATGCTTCATGCGGACCGTGACCAGTTGTATTCTTTCTCACATCCAGTTTGTCCTTATCTCACCTCAGTCGTTCGTCCTACACTATCATCCCACTGTCTGCGATGAACTTTCTGGTCTGCCGCAGATCACCAGCGTCTCCATAGAGCTTCTCTTGAAGAGTTGTGTCTGTGGGCCACGTTGCAGTTCGATCCTGGTTGTGTCTTCCGTATCTTTGGAGGGCATGCTCGACAGTTTGTTCTTCTTCCCCACAAGGACAGATCGGAGACGGCAACAATTTGTACTTCCGATACATGTGATGGTTCAGCCTGTTGTGCACTGAGCGTAGTCGTACCATAATCACTTGTTCTGACCTGTTAATGCGATGGTAGGGATCAGCATCCTGTCTTGGTCTTGTGAAGTTCTTGATAATGGTAACTTTCTCTTTATATCTCACATGTACTGGTGGTTGTGCTGACTGTGCTTCCAGTTTTGCCAATTCATCTGCTGTTTCATTTCCAGGCATTCCACAGTGGGCAGGAATCCACTGTAGGGCTAGTTTGCAGTGAGTACTAAGGTTATGTAGTATTTTGGATAGTTCTGGTGTTTTGTTGAGAGCTTCGGTCTACGCTCTGTAGTTACTGCAGTGCTTCCCTGTGGCTCTGTGATGTCTCTCTTTGTTGCATGAAGATTCCAGCACCTCCATCTTTAATAGCTTTGGTGGCTGAGCCATTAGTATAGACATGGGTCCATATCTCAGGAGGGTATTCTTGGCTTATCATGGCTAGTGTCAGGCACCTTTGAACACATTCATCTTCTAGCTCGCTGTCTCGAGTTGAGGGACTTGGAGTCACAGTTACTGCAGGCAGATCATTTTGCTAATGGTTTGACTATATCATCCCTGACAAGAGGTGTACTTGCTATGGTCAAATCAGGTGCAAATTATTTGTCTAACTTCTTGGTTTCGTGTACAAAGCTGCTTCGCTTGATCCGACTTTTGGTAAATCCAGCTGATCTTGTTGCCATTGGGTGGTTCGGTTGAAGCATGACTTTGGCTTGCCTTCGTTTGTATAATGGCTGTATACCAGTGAACTTTTCGATAAATTCAATCAGTGTAGACTTCGAAGCTCCAGTCATTATGCGCAACGCTTAGTTCTGGAGCTTGTCGAAAGCTTGGCTGTTTGTATCCAGTTTGTCTATACTTAAGTTGTGCGAAATGCCCACTTCTTCATCATAGACGTTTGACTCTTCTGATTACTACTAACAATGGTCGGAAATACCTGGGATAATATATGGGTTTATAATTTATTCTAACACTGTCTATTTTTAGCACCGTGTAAACGTATAGGACTGTACCGTGGTTAAATTTCCGGTATATCACAGTTTTTGCCGTACTACTTTTTGGCTGTTGAATTACCTCCCACGTATAAATAACGCTTTTTATGAATGGAATTTACGTCTTGTTTATCACATGACGTCATGGATTGTATGACGTTTATTTGGCGTCAACGTTAACGTGACGTTGTGCGAACTTTTATTTGCGTAGCGTTCTTTCTTTAATTATTTAATTATATCCGTAGTATTGCAACGTCAATTGCATTTATCGATTCATTTTAGTTTTTATGAAATACATAGTTTGGAATGAGCTCTAGTTATGCCTCTGTTTAAAGGAAATGAGCAAAAAACGATATTCCAGGGGTGGAGGTTTTATACTTTAAACAGCGGAAGTTGTCTATAGCAACACGACAAACAACGCACCACTCTGCAATAAAAATGAGTCCATATGAAATTGCGCATATTACGCGTGTTAGAATGCAAATAGATCTTAATTTTCCGTGATATACCGGCCAATATATCACGGTTTGTCGTTCACATGCATAGTTATTAATCACTCAGGCCTACGGCCTTCGTGATTAATTCCTACGCATATGAACTCCAAACCGTGATATATTGGCCGGTATATCACGGAAAACTAAGATCTATTTCCTAAATATAGTACGTTGGCATAGTCTCTGAAATAACATTCATAATGTGCCAATATTTGTGGTATGAGACAAGTGCTAGGCAAGGTCAATGCTGACGCCCTTGATCATGCTTATGGTGTTAATATCAGCCTTCTTCCACAAAAGTGTCGTTCTTGCCAGGGTATTCCATCTTGCCGCTTTGGTCCTCGCCACTATGAATATAGCGCTACGATCGCTAACCCAAGATAGTGCTGTACTGGTTATAAAGAGGATACGTTTGTTGTTTACCCCTTGTTTCTGTGACCGTGTCTATAAATTGTCGATGTTGGGTAGGCAGGGCGGAGGTGGTTGACTCCATAAAAGCTGGGTTGCTGATGGTGGTGGGTCACTGCTTGGTGATCGGTAGATTAGTGTAATGGTTAGCGGATTGCGTCCGTGGCATATTGATGGTGCTGCTGTGCATTCGGGGTATGCGTCGAGTTTGATGTATGTGCAGATTAGGTACTACTATTCTTTGACGGCAATGTGTAAATAAAAAACGTATAACTATGTTTGAAGAATATCTTATACATATACAGTACCACGTTACCAACCCAACATACATTGGACAATCAGTACCGGTGGTACACAATATTGATCGTACTTGACTTAAGGATAAGGACAGCCAACCAGATAACACCATAGTATAGTGCGTTAGCGACTAAGCTGGACCCCCATAAACCTTAATTATTAGGAGATCAGAGGACAACAGGACGCCCAGCAACAAGCACATGGATGAAAACTCATTATATTTTCTAATTAAAGTAAACATAAAATAATGCTACTGATATAAAACTATCAAGAAATTAATTACAGCTTTCTTCCATGATCTCTGCTGCCCCACATCCAATTGACCCGATAAACAATGAATACTTAGTCAATTTTCACTCATATAATTCAGACCAATAAAGTAGCAACAACAACATTTCAAATCATATTATTAGAGCACATTGACTTGTCGAATGTTTGTGGTTTGGAATAATGGGCGTGGTTCCCGCATTCAACGTGCTAACCGAAATAGGTTAACAGGACGCCGGACAAATTGTCGTTAAGGGCGACCTTTGACAGCAATCCGTAAATGCCCCAAAAGGCATACCCCAAAGGGCACCAATAAATAGCCCCAAAAGGCTAAACAATATAAGCCCCAAAAGGCTGCCCCAATAGGCTAAACAATATATAAGCCCCAATAGGCTGCCCCAAAAGGCTAAACAATATTTAAGCCCCAAAGGGCTTCCCCAAAAGGCTAAACAATATTTAAGCCCCAAAAGGCTAAACAATATATGAGCCCCATGCACTAGGCTAAACAATTTACTCGTATAAGCCCCAAAAGGCTACCACAATATTTAAGCCCTAAATTAAGACTAAACCAGATTATAAATATATGCCCTAAAAGGCTAAATTTGAACTGTGGCCCAAAGGCTAAATTTGAACTGCAACGGGCTAATTTTGAAGTGAGTCCAAAAGGCTTAAATACCTGAACTACTGAAGCCCATATCTCGCCACACACTGAATTGCGAATGGCCCTGGGAATCAGACACCAAACACAACGCTCATGACGAAACACCAACATCAGAAGCTACGGTACCAATAATATAATTTATATAAATTATTTTCTAAATAAACGAGATTTGAATCGCTATGTTACTGATCTTTTGAAAAACAATATTTGAGTTTGGATATCGCTGTCGGCAAATTGCGAATGGCCCTGGGAATCAGACACCAAACACAACGTCAGCGGCGAATCATCAGCCACAGAGGCACCAATAATACAAGTTATATAATTATTTTCAAAATAAACGAGATTTGAGTCAATACTTCTGAACTTTTGAAAACAATATTTGAATTTTGATATTGCTGTCGCCGGTCGCACTTTTGTAACAATAAACACAAAATCCAGGTAACCACGCCGTTGTTGATGTTCTACTATTCGTGTGGATACTGTATACACAAGCTCACATACATCACTTCACCAATAATCTGCAATAGACAAACAAACAAAAGCAACACGACCAAAATATAATTTCAATTGTTAACCTTTGAAGACATACTTGACATGCACGACATTTGCATTCTGAAACAAAACTATAAATTATGCTAAATAACACAAACAGAAGGTTCTGGGAATGGGTGGGTGGGTTGAAAGAATATATTTGACAAAAATCGATACAATTTCTGATCACCCGTCCTTGGTGTAGAATTCAACCGGAAAAGGAAGTATCGTCATACATACTCCTACGTCATAATTTTCAAATAGCGCAAAGAACCTACAAGTAACGAAAAGGTCTCGTGCCTCCAATAACATGGGTTATCCATTAGAAGATAACCCTCAATATCTTAAAAAGTACAATGCCGATTGGAACAAAAATGGGTATGTCTCCGTAAAACACCCTTACCAACTCTCATAAAATAAAACAGAATTTTTTGTCCACAGAAAATTGTACTTTGCGTAGACGCCTAATGCAAAATTTTAAGTCTAAAACAGGGTAAATACGCATGGGTGATAGAAGCGACCGGAACATCAAAGATCAACAATTTCGTCCAGTATAACTGTACATTAAGTCACACACCAGTGACTGTTGAAAATATATAATGAGGCCCATACATGAACGTTTATCTAAGCCTGTATAACTGGAGGAATTTGTAGAAATATTTGCAAGAAAAACATTGCATATTTTGTTTGTACAAATGAGCATTACAATCAGAAGATTGGCCTCAACTATATACACATTGATGACCAGACAAATTTGGTCAAAGTTATACAATAATCCGGTTATAGTTGTTACACAATACAATAGCATTATTTTAAGCTAGCTGATCGTAATAGCTTATTTTACTCCCTGGCTATTTGTTGATTAAAATACCAAAAATAATACATTAGACCCAATGAGGAAAACATTAATAAGACAGTAAAAAAATCTGCAATTTAAACACAGAGTTGGTAAAGGTAATTTAGTGAAATATACCAAATTTCAATAAAATTGCATAATTACTTTTAAAGATATTTAAGGTTTATGGGGGTCCAGCTTAGTCGCTAACGCACTATAAACACTTTTTCAGCCTGCATTGATACCATTTTAAACGGGATAAGTCGATCACCAAATAGATATAATGTTATATTTTATACAACTGTATTTAAGTTGTAATTATGTGTGCAAAACTTACACTGCTATCGATCACAAAAGTATCAATTTGTAACTTCCTTGGACCACTAACACAATATTTAATTGATTTTGGAAGCCATTTTGTCTGCGTTTTTGAATCAACTAAGGATTCGATGCTTAAAACTCAAAGATTTCTTGGAGCATTTATTACATATTATATCAACAATTTATTTTACACCACTTCAACTTAAATTGTGATAAAAACAAATTATTTTCCTAACAGCTTGTCATTTTAGCCACCACGGATGCTTTTTTACATTCACTAACTCAATCAACAATATTGAATGTAAATAAATAATTATGTTTTAAACATTTAAACTACAACCAATCTGCAAAAAAGCGATTTGATCCTAATTTCTGGCACCTCTGATTGTTTTTCTGAATTTTGGCGGCCATCTTGGACGCCATCTTGATTTTCACAAAATGCTCAATGATGACAGCTGGCCATTATTCATAATATTCAATAACAACAAATTCCCTAACAGAAAACCAAAATAAATTACTATACAATCCAATGCCGGGTATAACCTAAATATCCCATTTATAGACTTGACTATTAATCAACTTTCAGTTATCCAATATTCCTGGCTAATGAAGGATTTTTAAATGAAAATCTGTCAATGTTATGTTTATCATGGACGCCTAAAACCAACCTCTGCATATAACAATCAACAAATAATCAAATACACACTCAGATCCGATTTGAAAGAGAAAAATTAACGACAAAAATCGAAAAATATCATAATTTCCTTAAAAAATCAATAATTATTAATTAATAACCATATCATATTATCTTTATTTATATATTACCACATGCAGGGTTCAGTTGCAAACATTTTAAGACATTTTACGAGCCAATAGCCCATGTGAGTGAGAAATAACCGAAGTTTTTCTAAACCCTCTGCTTGCTTAAAATAACGGCGGCCATCTTTAAAGATGGCCGCAAAAAGGTAATTTGGCAAAATGTCCCGCAAGTCCATCAACTGATTTCGGACAGCTTAGATATCAAGCTAACCGAAAATCATTGTTGGATCTGTTCACCTCTTTGGTAATGGATCTTCAATTTTCATGACCTGGGACATGGACTAAAAGGGCCGCGAATGGGAAATTATAGATTTGTACAAATCTCTAACGTGTTTTTATTATATATATGACTTCCGTTGTTCGGTCACGCGTCTTAGCAAACTCACCGCAGAACCATGTTGTTTCAGTAAGATATTTTGAAATACTGATGTTTCGTTGTTGTTTTGTTGTTGTTTTCAAACTGCCGACATCGAGTAGGCTTACGCGTTTTGGTGTTTAGGAAAAACGTTAAAAAGATAATAAACTTCGAACAGTGAAGACATTACCCCAAAAAGCAGCCGAACTCAGAAAAGATCTCAAGTTAACATCAGCAAGCATGGTCATTTGTCATTAGGGGTCAAATAATGTCCCTACTTTTAATGAACTCTGGAAACATCCCCACATACGAGTCTCTAGTATGTTAGGTGGGGTTTAGGATAATGCCATCAGCGTTTTGTAAACTGGTCGGTATAACTGCAATCGTTCTACGCTCATGAAAATATTCGGCCAGGAGAGGCAGCACTTATTCGAATTACTAAACCGCTACAAAATTACGACAACCCACTCTGTCAGTCCGCCGCCTCAGTCAGTCAAACCTATCCGAGGGCAAGAAGCCAAGACCCGTATATTCATATATACATCTTGTATTTCAATTACTAGAAGTTAGTAAAAAAAGCCTTTATCTAAGATGTTCACGTATTTGCAATAATATGTGCAATTTTCCATATGGGACTCTATAAGACTATTCGCTTAACCGCGACCGTGGCCGAGTGGTTAGGGCGTCCGCCTAGGAAGCGGGAGGTCGAAGGTTCGAATCTCGGCGGAAGCCGGGTTGGAACTGATGAGACCGGTTGGTCAGCCGCCAGCTAGTTAAATTAATGGTTACCGTATGGCCATCTCTGCCAGGCGCCCGGCATTACGAGAAGGGATTCGGGAAGGTTCTGTAAGCATGAAATATACGTAAGTGTCTCATAAGTCAGAATTGACTGGCCCTTTCAATAGGGGTGACACTATAATAAACAAACTTTACCTTTACCAATAAGTTACACGTTCGTGTAGGCTTTGCACCGAAATCTCTATGCACGTCTAGTTTTGACGTTGGTGGTCTATTTAAATCATTTCCATAAAACATTATCCATAAATATTAAATGACTGCTCTGTTGTACAGTTTAATGTTTACGACAATGTAACAGTCGATCTTTTACCGGATATAGTTTAAAACACCTTGCCTAGAACGTGACACCAGATTAATCGAAACAATAAAAATGCAATAATAAATTTCAAGTTACAAATTAAAATGCATATTATAATGTCATAATGCGTCGGATGATCCCCTCCGTAAGTGTCAGGTAGTTCACCTTGAAATGAAGATGTTGTGTATATACATGTAGTAATAACTGCTGCATCATTGCATGCACCCAAAGATCTTCCAAAATCCCTATAATGCCCTAGTCACATTTGCCCTACGAGCTCCGTACGAGCTCTGTAAGAGTTGATTTTTCTGAACTCGCACGGCGTCCGCACGGAGCCCGCACGGAGCCCGTATGGATATCGATACTCGTACAAGCATCGTACGGATTTTCACAACTCGTAGAGGACTCGGTGATCTGGTGAAAACTATACATTCTGTACAACTCGTGCGAGATCCGTACGAGCTGTGACCAGATGGTAAGAACGTACAAATACCATTAGTATTAAAAATGTTCAGACTCGTATGAGTTGGTAAATCCGTACGGTCATCGTACGAGCATTGTGACCGTAGCATTAGTCCATTTTATAAACAAATAACCCGAGTGGATTTTTTTATTCTGAATGTACTATGAACACAGTACCGGTCCCTGAATATAAATATTTTCCCACAATACATTAGTTCGTTGGAAAGCAGCAGAATAAATAGCAACCAACAAACAGCAAACTTTTCAATTTTGCCTCGGGTTTTGTACATGAAAGCCACATTTTGATATGGAGCATTCAGTGTAATGCTTTGCTTCCACTGATATTTATTTTTGCGTCGGCGATGAAGTCCCTATCTAATAAATGGGCATCGGAAAGCATCTGGAAAAATGTACTCATGGTCTATGTGAAGCTTCGGGAAAATCAATAGAACTTGTTTATATCAATGTTCCCGATGCCTCTCGAAGCTTTAAAAAAAAATTAAATCGAAAGTACATCGCCGATGTCAAAAATTCTCAATGGTCCAAGGCATAACATGATTTGCAATTCTGATTTGGTAGGTCAAACTAGCCAATCAAACCAGCATTTAGAACTGCAGTCAAATCCGCGATAACTTGGTTACGGTGTAGAGCCGTGAAATGTCGCAATGCCGTGAAATGTCGCAACTGACGTTAGTGACGTAAAACGTAGCAATGTTACCACGAAATATTGCAACCAACGCAAAACGTCGCAATCAACCTACCCTGAAATATCGCAGCTGTTACCCTAGAAAATCGAGTACCGATAAACGTCGCAACCTTAACGCAAAATATCGCACTTAGTAAATAATTACTCACATTTATCACCTTGCGACGTTTTACTTCAGTTGCAACATTTCACGGCATTGCCACATTTCATGGCGCTACATACGGGACGAAGTGACTTCATGGATTCTATGTACCCGATGTTTTGATTCGGGTCCAATGATCTCGCAGACGTACACCGAGTCTTTCCAACTGTTTCCTAGATAACAGCCACTTGGCCTCGGTTAAGCATATGGCATCATAACTAAGTACAAAAAACCCCAGAAAAACAAGAAGTATGACATTACTACCAATACTTGAACAATATTGGGTGCCAATACAACCATGCAGCGTCACATATTAGAACAGCATACTCTTGACGTAAGACTGACGTAACACGGACACCACAGCTGCGTACTTAGTCTGAATAATAAACATGACATGATTAAAAAATTAATGAACTTTTAATTGCCACTATGCCCTAGAACATTTTGCAAACAGGCATCAAGTTAGGGTACGGGTATCATATTCAAACGAGTTTTGTTATTTAGGTTGAAGTACCTACTACTTGGTTTACACTAGGCTCGAATGAAGTATTTCTTTGTTTACATTCGGTTCGAATGAAATGTTTCTTGGTTTACATTAGGTTCGAAATAAGTGTCGCGATACCCTATGATCTTAATAAGGTTCGAAATAAGTGTCGCGATACCTTATGATCTCCATATCGGCTCTTTAATGTCATTGTTGAATTTATGGATGATGGTTGACTTTGTGCAAAAAAGTGTTTGAGATTTTGAGTTCAGTGATAATTAGGTTAAAACCAACATCATGCAATGGTATCATCACACGTTATACAATGTGTATAACCGTATTATTTTCTTTACAACCACTCAGGAAGCCGAGCCGTACGGACGTTAGTCGATGGCTGACCGTCTGACCTGATTAACTGTAGTTGTTATGCACCTTCTAAAATAAATCCAAAATGTACATGGCTCTCCACCTAGTTATTCTATAATAGTTGAAAATTAAAGGTGTATCCTACATATTTATTATGGCGGCCACCTGTGCAAGCCTTCTCCCAAACATGCGTGAAATGTCCACGACATCTTTAATTTATATACACCAAAAAGTGTCGGAAAATCGACAGAAAGAGCGTCAAGCTATTTCCAAAAAAAAAATCATCGCAATTCATTTTAACCCATTAAATATGAAGCCACTGATAATTTCGATAAGTACTTCACATTAAGCTGTAAATTCGTGTTTTGTAGAAATGCCAGGTGATGAGTATGACACGCCGAAAAACTTTATGTTTAATGTTTTATTTCTTGCCCGGATACTTTTATAATTGGATGTCATGACTTTTTAGAAGCAAATTTTCCGGAATAAACGCGACATTAATGGCATTTTCCCATACCCGAGGTAACAGAGGCGACCCTAACTGTGAACGTACCCAGTCCATGACTATGCGGGTACGATAAACTATCGATTCGGATCATTATGATTGATCGGCATCGCATACATATCTGATGCAAGCCGGTTTTGACACGCATCGGGGACGCAAATTACTAAAAGTCACCGCTAGTTAAACGCCAATACTCTATGTCACGGTTCATTAACCAAAATTCGGAACTCTTCGTGAAATGTCGTCTGCAGTTGTAACATTTGATTTTTTCCCGATTTTCGTTCATTCATATTGAACGAACACCTGAAGATATAATCATTTCATATTTCGGAGGTTAAGGCCACAATTATTTCATCTTTAGGTTTACGGGCAAGTTTTGATTATCTTTCTGTCGGTATGGAAATGGATCAGGGGGATCTAAAAGGGACCAAACATAGGATAATGGCGTAAGTCTGCCAATTTGTCGAAGTGAAATAGGGCACAGAAAAAACTCACTTTTTTCTATTTCTACATGCCCATATCCAAAGACCTAAATTTAAGTCTTTGCCATATCTAAGTTTTCGAAAAATGCCCGTAAACCGAAAAATGATAACCTTTGGACTTATCTTGAAATGCATTTATCAACTTTTGACGGATTTTTGTAAAATGATAATTTTATAACGGTATGATATTAATGGATCAGAACTGAAACTAAGTTAAATTAAGCCCCGACCTATTACTATAAAAAGATAATTTTAAGACGGCCAAATCTATTTGTTTGGAAAACATTAAAATGATAACTCTAAATTGAGTGTCATTTTATTCTCGGTGATTTTAAACACTGATTAGGTTGACGGTGAAAATTTTGAGGGTAATAAAGCATTTTAGACATTCGTCTTTATAAGAGCATGGTGAAGGGATTAATTTTCTAGATTTCGATTTTCGATAAGCCTGTTATTACCACGATTTTTAGTATTTGCGTAACACGAACGCACGGTATCTCGAACCAAACTCCTCGACGGCATATTGGCATTTTGACATTTCATTTTTTAGTGTTATGCCTTTTTAACAGCCTTGCTAATTTATGACCCCGTTTCGATAATTATAATGGAATTTGCTGTAAAATTTCATGCATTAAATGTGACATAAGTTCACGCTGTTTATCGTAAAATTATAAGTTACGAGTCGTGCAGGTGTGTGTATCAGGAATAAATCAACAACGGCTACCGCATAGAATTATCCACGTACGGTCATAGCATAACGTAATCATAAACAAATATTATTGAATTTTTCCTTAGAGTCATTGATACAAAAATTAAATTCGGAGCTTTTGTTCGCTACGCAATAATATACTGCTCGGTTAAGGTAATATATGGGCAATCGTAATAGTTCCGTCAAATTAGTCTCCTGATTTGCGCTGTGATAGGGAACCAACTTTAAACCTATCGCTATTTGCAATTTGGAAGTTTTAACAACGGCTTTGTTTCAACTTTCATTGCTTGAATCCGGACTATTATCATTTCTCAGTATGTTTCCCTTATTAAACGCGGTCTGAAGTCGACATGGTGACATGCAACCGCTGCAATTAAAATAAACGTGACCTCAATCAAAGACGGGCAACACTATCCACAAACGGGTGCCCCCAGTGCAAATACCTGAAATCTGTAGACGAAGGTCCTGCATAATACAATTATGTTCATAGCCCAAGTACTCGGATGACAGCACAGTGCACTACCGCCAAATAAATTCTTAACATTGTTTGTTGTTCTTCCTGATAAAAATATATTAATTTCGTCATCGTGTGAGAAGCGGCTTTGACTCTCATAGATATTGTTATTGGTTTCTATGAACGATATTTTCCTAATAGTACTTCATTAGCAGCACGGGGTACGTCATGCTGCAATAAAAGTGGATCCCGAAATCTAGGTGCAAGTCTGATAAAACGATTCAAAATGTTATTCCCTGTACTGGTGTCATGTTTGTATATGAACTCTAGGTTAATAAACATGAAATTAGATATGTGCATTTGGCGTAAGGGGCGATTTAGGTGCTGTTATCCACATATCAACCGATTACTGTAGTCTGACCACCCGACTAGATAATAAATCTATCAATCAAATATAGCATAACTTTTTCCATTTTAGCTAAATTTTATTCTGGGCTTGATTACCTATGTTGGAGGGTACAATGGGGAATTATTTCATGAAAAAAAAGTAGACTGAGGAGTTGTCTTTCAAAACATAGGGTATGTAAGACAGACTACAATTACTGGTGTGGTCTGATGTAGCTACGTACATTGGTACTGATTATTTGTGTAACCCTCTCTGGAGGTTGATACGATAGCCGTATAATAAACAGATTATATCACTGATATAACGATGTCGTACTTGAGATTGCCAGGAGAAGGTACCGTTCATTGTGAATTTAAATTCGAATATTTAGTGTTTTATTTTGTCATAGACGTTTGTGCGACGGACTACAGGGTCAGTCCATGGTCAATATTGTCCACCACTAAAAGTACAGGTCTCATTATTTTATTATTATGACCTAATTATGTGGATGCATTATCAATGCACGTGACCGCATTAACATGAACCTGTTTTGGTCATTATGACACAGTTTTCCTCGTAAATGTCATGTATATATGACTTATTTATTATAAGTTTATTATAGGCGTGCTATAAGGCACATCACGTCCTGTATAATCAGGGTTATATAAACTGATTATTTGCTTTAGTGATGATAATTATGATACTAGTAGATTCTATCAGTCAGCGAAGCATGCAGTTACCATAAAGACGCTTTTCAAGAAGTAGACGCCGAATCCTCTCATTGTTACTTTATTATTATCATTTATAATCTATATTTGATATTATGTAGAATAATATTCTTATAGGTGCTACCCAGGGTCTCTCAGGGGCTACTGGTCAGTTTTGGTGCATTCCTAGCCAATGTTTTAACAAGGTTAAGCTAAAACTTTTCTACGATATATAGGAGACCTATAAGACAATCCCTGCATGACTCAGCTGTTTGACTTTATTGTCATCAGTCAAATTACCACAGAAAACTCTTATTACTCATTCAAGTGCATAAAACTGTTCACTATAAATTAACAAACGTTTAGTTGTTCTTTATTATGTTCAAAAATCAAGGAGCGTGAATTAATATGGCGAGTACCATGCTTGAACACGATCAAAGTGTTCCACATGTAATATTAATGGACTTTAAAGTTTACAGGGTGAGGCAGTTGTAAAAGTTATTCTCGTGTGACTGCACTGATACACTTCTTGATCTGTACGCAATTAGAGTGTAATATAATTATAATTTATTTCCTATTTTGGGCCTTTTCTTGCATACAATTTTAATATGCATACAATCATCCGTAAAGATGTTGCTTATACTGTACATGAATGTGTAATGTATGATAACTTCGCACATTTCACAGCCAGAGTCACGGATTCCCTACATATTCTGTCTTCAACCGAAGTATGACGTCGACTGATTCACTGCACATTCTGTCCGCAACCAAAGTATGACGTCCACTGATTCACTGCACATTCTGTCCGCAACCAAAGTATGACGTCCACTGATTCACTGCACATTCTGTCCGCAACCAAAGTATGACGTCCACTGATTCACTGCACATTCTGTCCGCAACCAAAGTATGACGTCCACTGTTTCACTGCACATTCTGTCCGCAACCAAAGTATGACGACCACTGGTTGACTGTACATTCTGTCCACAACCAAAGTATGGCGACCACTGGTTGACTGTACATTCTGTCCACAACCAAAGTATGACGTCCGCTGAATCCCTGCACATTCTGTCCACAACCAAAGTATGCCGTCCACTGATTCACTGCACATTCTGTCCGCAACCAAAGTATGACGTCCACTGTTTCACTGCACATTCTGTCCGCAACCAAAGTATGACGTCCACTGTTTCACTGCACATTCTGTTCTCAACCAAAGTATGGCGACCACTGGTTGACTGTACATTCTGTCCACAACCAAAGTATGACGTCCGCTGAATCCCTGCACATTCTGTCCACAACCAAAGTATGACGTCCGCTGTTTCACTGCACATTCTGTTCTCAACCAAAGTATGGCGACCACTGGTTGACTGTACATTCTGTCCACAACCAAAGTATGACGTCCGCTGAATCCCTGCACATTCTGTCCGCAACCAAAGTATGACGTCCGCTGAATCCCTGCACATTCTGTCCACAACCAAAGTATGACATCCACTGATTCACTGCACATTTTGTCCTCAGTCAGAGTATGACGTCGACTGATTCACTGCACATTCTGTCCGCAACCAAAGTATGACGTCGACTGATTCACTGCACATTCTGCCCTCAACCAATGTATGACGTCCACTGATTCACTGCACATTCTGTCCGCAACCAATGTATGACGTCCACTGATTTACTGCACATTCTGTCCTCAGCCAAAGTATGACGTCGACTGATTACCTGTTCATTATGTCCTCAGCCAAAGTATGACGTCCACTGATTCACTGCACATTCTGTCCACAACCAAATTATGACGTCCACTGATTTACTGCACATTCTGTCCTCAGCCAAAGTATGACGTCGACTGATTACCTGTTCATTATGTCCTCAGCCAAAGTATGACGTCCACTGATTCACTGCACATTCTGTCCACAACCAAAGTATGACGTCCACTGATTACCTGTACATTCTGTCCACAACCAAAGTATGACGTCCACTGATTACCTGTACATTCTGTCCGCAACCAAAGTTTGACGTCCACTGGTTCACTGCACATTCTGTCCACAACCAAAGTATGACGTCCACTGATTCACTGCACATTCTGTCCACAACCAAAGTATGACGTCCACTGATTCACTGCACATTCTGTCCACAACCAAAGTATGACGTCCACTGATTACCTGTACATTCTGTCCGCAACCAAAGTTTGACGTCCACTGGTTCACTGCACATTCTGTCCACAACCAAAGTATGACGTCCACTGATTACCTGTACATTCTGTCCTCAGCCAGAGTATGACATCCACTGATTCACTGCACATGTTGTCCGCAACCAAAGTATGACGTCCACTGGTTCACCGCACATTCTGACCTTAACCAAAGTATGACGTCCACTGGTTTACCGCACATTCTGACCTTAACCAATGTATGACGTCCACTGGTTCACTGCACATTCTGTACGCAACCAAAGTATGACGTCCACTGATTCACTCTGCATTCTGTCCCCAACCAAAGTATGACGTCAACTGATTCACTGCACATTCTGTCCACAGCCAAAGTATGACGTCCACTGGTTCACTGCACATTCTGTCCACAGCCAAAGTATGACGTCCACTGGTTCACTGCACATTCTGTCCACAGCCAAAGTATGACGTTCACTGATTACCTGTACATTATGTCCTCAGCCAGAGTATGACATCCACTGTTTCACTGCACATTCTGTACACAACCAAAGTATTACGTCCACTGATTCACTGCACCTTCTGTCCTCAACCAGAGTATGCCGTCCATTGATTCACTGCACATTTTGTCCTCAACCAAAGTATGAAGTCGACTGAATCCCTGCACATTCTGTCCTCAACCAATGTATTAAGTCGACTTAATCCCTGCACATTCTGTCCACAAACAAAGTATGACGTCCACTGATTCACTGCACATCCTATCCACAAACAAAGTATGACGTCCACTGGTTCACTGCACATTCTGTCCACAACCAGAGTATGACGTCCACTGGTTCACTGCACATTCTGTCCACAACCAGAGTATGCCGTCCACTGATTCACTGCACATTCTGTCCTCAACCAGAGTATGCCGTCCATTGATTCACTGCACATTCCGTCCTCAACCAATGTGTGACGTTCACTGATTCACTACACATTCTGTCCTCAACCAGAGTATGACGTCCACTGATTCACTGTACAGTCTGTCTTCAACCAAAGTATGACGTCCATTAATGCACTGCACATTTTGACCACAACCAAAGTTTGACCTCCACTGATTCACTGCACATTCTGTCCACAACCAAATTATGACGTCCACTGACTCACTGCACATTCTGTCAACAACCAAATTATGACGTCCAATTATGCAGAATTTTCAATCAGAGTATTATGTGCATTGGCAAATTTGGCTTACTACATGACCACTTAGTGTTTGATGGTACAGGTGATAATATTACGAAAAATGATCACATGATTACTCTTGGACATGATTAGTACAGAGAGTTGAATAATACCAATATAATATTTCAGACATCATCATTTTTACAACCAATAATGAAAAGATACTCTTGTATGTCATTCTACGGGTTTGGGTATCCGCTTTTCAGTTAAATAATACTTGCAGGCTTTCTGAGGGTCGGATTAAAATGCAAATGTGTTTCGTTCGACACCTGGATTGAAAAGCTCAACAATCTAACGGTGTCTCACTTTACACGACTACTCCACATTTAACACCAAATGTATAAAGACATATGCATATCAAATATAGGCGGGCTTTATCGGTCGTAATTAGGCGTTAATATGATATAGGCTTAATTACTGTGAATATGCATACATAGCCACTGAGTCGTTAAACCTTATGCAGGTGATATATTTGAAGTCCTAGTAACGCATTTTATCGCGCTATTCATGACAAGAATTTTGCGGCAATCGGGGAGATTTCGGTTACAACTTATGAAGTGGCGCTACTTTAAGGCTCTTCAAACAGTTTATCACTCTATAAATGACTTTCAAGTACCATTCATTTTCTGCAATAGATGGCTATACTTAGTATCGAGTTTAATAAATCCAATTCTTTACACGCCATGTCAAAAATTAAGCTTGCAATAACCATAAAGTTAATTATTCCATTAAAATTTACGAATGGATTAGTTACCACCAGTCATTGGTATTGAATGCTAATAATTATAACTGTACATCTAATATACGAGTTATTATGTTTATAGCTAATACTCAGGTCAGATTTGCCCCTACGAGTTGATTTTGCTGAACTCACCTGGCGTCCGCGCGGAGCCCGTACTGATATTGAGGATCGTACGACCATCGTTAAGATTTCCACAACTCATTGTTTATGTATACGTTTGAGTATCGGAAAAAACCGAGCAACTGATTGAAGAAGTATCCAGTACTGGTTAAGCTCGATAATTCCAGACAGAGATGTCATAACAATATTCAATTTTGAAAAAAAACTGTCAAAAAGTTGATTGTCAAAGCTTTAGCTGTCAAAAAGCCGAATGTCCAAGTTTAAGCTGTTCCAAAGACAAAGTCACAGTTTCAGTTGTCAACGTCCTCAAAAGTACACAAATAACTGTAAATGGTAAAAGTCTGCAACCAATGTATGGCGGCCATTCCAGTAAAGCATTTAATAGCAGGCAAACAACACCATCCCACAATTCGCGATGAACCCGTGTTCAAACATCTTAAGTTCAGCAAAACCGATGGAATAGCCGACGTCATAGAAATTCTAAAAACATTTATACCTGAGATAAAAAAAACTATGCAATGATGCATTAGAACACAAAATTAGGGTGTCTAGGTGCTTCAACCAGTATCTGTACCATTTATTGGATTCTTTTTTGCGTTTGTACAGTTCTGGGAACATTATTATCTAATACATCTGTAGAAGTTATAGTGAATGGTTTCAAACCACAAAAGTTCCAGCCAGGCAATTATCGCACCAGACTAACTGGTTTGAAATTAAAAGATCAAAGCCCAGCTCGAGGATTGTTCTTGTGTGTTTCTTGCGTAACCATATTTCAGAGACCAATTAAAATGAACATTTTCTTTGACTAATTACCAGCAGATTATGAAAGACTTCGAATTAACCACCTGATTTGAAAATAGCTGTTTGCTAAAATCTGATTTCTAATCGCCCGCGCTTTGATTAAAATTATATTTTAGACTTGTAACCCGCGATTTTTCGCTATGCAAGCAAGCCGTGCCTTGTATTGGATATCCGGGTGTGTATTTTTAGTCTTCAGATTTTTGTTAATTAAGTTTCCAGTCAATTTCTTCTATATTGAAGATGTTGACTCTGTAGAAACTATATTTGAGGTGCAGGTAGGATATTTAGCCGGTATGTAATGTTTTAATTAACTGTTTGTTTCTAGAAAATTGGTTACAGAAATGTTTGCGGTGTGAGCACCTGAGAAAAGGCTAAATCTGATTTCCTGTGAGCATATGAAACACTCGTTGTAAATTCAAGCAACTTCGACATGAATCCTGGACTTTATGACAATACCATAAAAGAATAAGAGTTCTGTATAAAATACAGATTTCACACAAGCGTATTTCTTTTATAATTAGGTTTTTGCAATTTACAGACGAAGCGAAATTCCACCATCGGACCATGCATTTGTTCAATAATACAAGTACGCTATTGATTAAGCATACTAAATACAGTCTAGTATAACCACGTTGGTTCCACGAAAGCAATACGTGATATTTAAATAAGTTTTTTTATATTCTGAATGAAGTATCAATTCCTTCGTGGCTTTGTATTTTATCTTGATGTTGTGGGTACCTATTGATTAAATTGTCATGGGAAAAGGGAACCCTATTTTAGTGCTGCCAATCATGCATAACTAATTTCAGTTCAGTCTAATTTCCGCTCGAGAAGCAAACACTCCTTTATTCATCCGGAAAACTGTTGGAAATGAAACATTCTTTTCGAGCATTGAATCCCGTTACGAGTCTAAGGCTTGGTATCATTTTTCTTAATGTCCCATAGGTCAAGAGTATGTTAGTCATAATGGAAACCCAGTCACATTATCCCAGTCCTGACGAACCAGCAATTACCAGAAACTTATTATGCTGAGCGTCAAGCTAGGGACATATACCAGTATACTTTTCAGGACTTTGGTTTCTTGTGACACGGGCTCGAACCAAAGACCTCTCGTTTTCGTAGCGGACATAATATCGGATAGGACATATCGGTATTTTGTAGCGTGTGTACGGAATGGTATTTAATTGTTGCATGTGTTTGAGTTGGTATGTTGAGTACGGCATATCATCTTGTTGCGTGTGAACGGCATATGACCTTGTTGCGTGTGTACGGCATATCATCTTTTTGCGTGTGTACGAGGGTAATTTGCTAAGTGCGTATGGTGAGGTTTCTAGTTACCTAGCATATATCTATACGTCCATGATGCGTTTGATGTATTCCGGTCCTTTGTTGTGGCCAATACGAATGTTTCGCTCATACTCGAGGCATTTGTAGTAACTGTGACTGCTATGTTTTGGTCCGAATCATTGGCATGCACTCATGATGCGGACAAATTGATTAATGATGCCTTTTGAATATAGAGTAACGTACAATGAGTTTTCTAGTATATGAACGTCCATTTTCGTTTCTAATTATTCATTTTATTGCGGTAAAATGCGCACCAAAACCTGCACCTACCTTTGGTGTGATAACAACGAGCTAATTTTGTAGAATGTAACAACTGACAAACAAGACTTAGTGTGTTTATTGGTTGTTTGCGTTAACCGAGGGATATTTGCCTTCGTATTGCAAGGCAACCGCGCTAATTTGGAGAGGTGTTGATTACGTACAACGTGTTTCTACTGTTGGTATACACAATGATCACCCAGTGGGCATACATTGTCTTTTGTGAATTCACATACCCACATCTACCTGTTTCTAATGCAATTATGAATCAACAATATGTTCCGTAATTAGTGAACACTGCCAACAATGATGTGCTCCACTCTATAGTATAGATATGTTTGTTTCCAGAAACCAACACATCGATTTTTAAAAAGACAAGGTTCCCGAATGATTCTATTTTCCCTCCCCAAAATAGAGCATGAACCGCGCAATTTCCTAAGTAATTTCTGGGAATCTGCAGAAATTAATATGCCATGTTTAGCAATGCAACGGCCTTTCATGAGATGAAACCTTTCCAAAATAACATGAATACTTTCCAGCTACACTTTCATAGTTTGTACATACATAATATTATACATGCATGTATAACATACTTGTAATGTCTAACTATAAACGTGTACCATGACGTACATTCAGATTTTTGGAAAGGTCTTAATGGCAAAATTGCAAGCATGTAACCGAGGGCAAAATTGCAATCATGTAACCGATGGCAAAATGGAACCATTTTTGACTTTGTTTCTTTCCACGGCCGTAAATGTTTTATGGCGTCTGCAAGATTATCAATAGTTTCGAGACATTTATAATTTTCCAAAGGAATTTTATTTGTCAACGTAAAAAATTAAAAAGGCTCAAATCTAAGTAATTGACCACTTCAGTCAAGTCTTTATTGATAGTTTCACATTCTAATAGCATAAACCGTGTGTATCTGCTCAGTCAACCCAAATGTTGCAGTTCCCGTTAACGTATTTGTATCTCGACGGTCTAATGACAGAAATGACAGAAATTGAATACTTGCAATTTTATTAAACCATCACAAAATGTTGATACTAATTTATTATGTCATATTTTAATATAAAAATTATGTAAATAACTTAATACTATAGTTACTAGTATGTTTAACTTGTTCCATGTTGTACGGTGTAACAGCTTGGGTAAGATTACTAATGTCACTCACATGTATTTTATGAGATAAAAATGATTCTCGTATAAAGATATCCATTAAAAATATGAATTTGACGGATCACCTGTCGACGGGGTGCTATCATTGACAAAAAACATTTGAAATTCTATATTGCAGTGGATTATGTCGCGGTTTATCGACGCTATTAATCCAGCAGACGAAACTCTTTAAATACGGAATGATAATTGAGTGTGTTGAACAAATTCATACAGCTATTAAACATGCATTTATTTCATGTTAACTTATGAAAGAGATACATGTATATTCTAGTGGTAGGCTGTGTGCTTAAATTGCGGGAGGTCCAGTGTTCAATCCATGACCGCGTCATATCAACAACGTAGAAACTAAAAATGAACCAGTTATTTCCTTGCACTATCGCTTCGCTTAGAATGAGCAGGTCGTAAGTAAAACATTGATATTTTGAGAAAATAAGAATAATCTGTCCGACAATTGCCCTTTACGAGAGTATTGGATATAGAACTTGTTTCACACCCGACATAAATCATTTAAGCTTTCATTTAACTTTGAATTTTATCTCGACGCTATGCCACGCAAGTTATGTATTGCTCTTTCGCGTTTTAGACTTGGTTCCCATGATCTCCGTATTGTTACCGGTAGATATGCAACAACTAGAATTGACAGACACCAGCGTGTGTGCACTTTATGCGATGGAAGAGATTTAGAAGATGAATATCATTTCTTAATCATTTCTTAATAATTTGTCCAATTTATAATGAATTACGCGAGAAATACATCAAACGATATTTTTACAATAGACCAAGTGTTTTCAAGTTTTTAGAATTAATTCAATCTACAAATAAGTATATTTTAAATAATCTAGGACATTATATTTTGGAAGCGTCAGATACTAGAAAATCCATAATTGGCAATATTGCTTTCACATAACATTATTGTTTTTATGTGTTTTTGTTTGTGCAAGTGTGTGTGTTTTCACATTTTGTGTTCAACCTCCAAATCTATGCTTTGCATAATTATAATACTATCCTATTGATTTCTCAATGACTCTTATACTTGTTTAATATAAACTCTTCTTTTCTTTCTTTTTTTTCTTCACCTTTCACGTTTATTATGTTTATGCATTTATATTATGTATGATGATGTGCTGTATAGCTCAAGTCTATAAATAAAATGTTCTGTTCTTCTGTTCATAATATCCAATAGTACAAAATGTATGTACAAGCGAACACCAAACGTAATTTATAACTAAATATTTTGTTTGTGTGTGTTTAATTTGACCTTTCCCATGTTTTCGCTCCTTTTACAAGTGTGGTCTTATCATTAGAGTTTTACTGTAGAAATTTTGTATTTCTTTCTTTCTGAAATCGTCATCAACATATCTCAGTGTTTTTGAAAGTGATTTTATCTGTTTATGTATACCACACTTATTTTGTTTTCTCCAACTCTCTTCTCCGGCATTAATGAAACAACTTGTTTTAATAAAATAGTCATTAAACAAATCGAAAATATCATAAAATATTTAATATACTGAATATACTATGTACATAAAATATTGTAAAACATATTTATAATGAAGCATTTATAGTTTATGAAAACATTGATTAAATCTCAAATTGACATTTATACTGATAACATTTGACACCAAGTAGAAAGGGGTCAAATGCTTGGTCATCCAAATCAAGCAGAAATTGATAACAGTTAAATGAAAATACCCTATTCTATAAAATTCCAATGTAATTGTATATCTGAACGCATTAATGGTCGTTCATATAATTCTAGCAAGTTAGCAAAAATACTAACATTTAGACCAATTCTTACCGTTTTCATTTTTTTTAGTAATTTGAGCAAAGCATCAAACTCATTTGTATCACAATTAATGCAAAGGACAGCACTATTTTATTACGGAACTGATGTACCAGTATTTTCCGCATTGAACACATCATGTCATTATGCACGCACTGGTCATCTGCCAATTATCACAATAGGTCTTTCAATGCGGCAATATAAGTCTGTGCCATCTGCAAAGTCTCGTATTTAGATAATTTAGAGTTATCACTGAAAGCAGGAATGACGTCACGAAGTTTATCAAACGCTACGTTCAAGCTCTCCATCCGGCGTCGTTCCCGAGCGTTCGCTGCCACTCGTCTCTTCCGTAATATGTCCCTGGTTGGTGGATCGTGACGCTTCCGCCGCGAGGATGATAACTTCTTATGCAGCGGAATGTCCAATGGTGAAACTTTGATGGAACTATGCGGAGACGATAAGGAAGCAATATCTGTAAATGTGAAATGTCTGGGTTCTGATTTTGATGACGTTGAATTAGAACTGGTCGGTGTGTTCGGGGTATTTGGAGTTGACGATGTTGTACTCGGGGTATAGTTTAAATCCATCAAAGTGTCAGAGGTTACCGAACCAATATCACTGTCGTCATAATCATTCTCACTATCCAAGCACAATGGTGATAGAAAGTTAGCAGCACTCACTGAAAGTCTTGAATTCTTTGACTCCGGCATTGTTGACGTATCCTGCAATGCTAATGTTAGCAGTTCAGACATTTTGCATTCCATTTGCATCTTTGAATAATGTTTGAGTTATTTTTATCTATTGCACAAATCTCTTTATAAGTTCATATTTTCAACAGGTTAAAATATTCCTTGACAAATATATGTCCGCATTCTGTCAAAAATATTTAACGGTGAAGTTTAATCCATTCAAATGAATTACAAACATCAAATTAGGTGCGACCTTTCTTCAAATTTTCTTTTTCTTACTTTCTTTCAAAATTGCAACTGCATTTATAGCCATCAAACAAAAATAATATTTCTGTTATTCATTCGATTTGAAAGCAAGTTGTGAAATGGTAGCTAGGTTTGCAAACTCTCCGCCTTTTAACTCGTCAAAGCGATAAATTCATTACCCAGATCCGGGTAGCTCATTTTAGGGATCTCAGCCAATCAAATTACAGGGCCCGTAAAATATCGTATTTTACTCAAAATAATATAATGTAAACTACATCTAAAATCTGTATGACATTTATGACAAGCAGTCAATGTACGAATTCTATTGGATATTTGGTTGGCATTTGAGTTGCTGTAATTGTCAATCAATATTATAAAATGGCGTTAGCTCGGTTGCCAATTTTTGATTTATTTTACATTAGCGTTCAACGAATTTAACGTGAAAATCATCTTGTTATAAATACCCGGCAACGTTTTTAATGCTGTTTGTGATAATTGTCGGTTTCGTAATGGTTAAAGCAATCGGTGCTGGGCGTCTAAAGTAGAACTTTTATGCTTTCGGTTTCATCTTTTATTCTCCTTTAATGCTAATGCGGTTTCATAATTTTCCACAACCGACTCCATAGCTAATGACTTATAATCAGATATGAACGGTGTTTTTATGTTAAACTAATTCCACTTAATTATGCTAATGAACAAAAGTTCAACGGTGAGAAGTTTCATACATGACCTTCTCTGTTTGATTTTGTAATTGTTTCTACATCAAAAAGTAGCAGAAAATTTTCAGATTTTTTATCCGATTTTAAGGTGTGGGTTTCTTGTGTTCTATTGCCAGTTTGAAGTCATTATGGTACTGCACCTTATTTTTCTGTAAACATTTAAGTATTTTCTCGTCTAGTTTAAAAATAACAGAACTATAAATAAGAAATGGAAAAGTTTTCAGTTAATTAAAAGCCCCATGCAATACATTATGCATTATTCATACTGAGCTTTCATACATCAATGAAATGAGCTCGACAAAACGTAAATAAAAATATCTTCTTACGGTTTTTTGAACGTCTCTTCATCTTAATCATTTAAAAAATAATATCAGACAAGGCAGAAAATGCACTATTAGGCAGTAACAACACAACTGAAAGATGGATTGAAATCACGGGTAACTGTATCATTGATAATGACTAAAATGAAAAAAACACTAATGTTTTTTTTTCGTTTTCAATGATACGGTTACCTGTGATTGAAATAAAATGTTTTAAAAGTTGTAATATTCACTTTTGTCATAATAGAGAGACCAGGTGTATTTTGTCCCGCGAAAATATAGAATAGATCTGTATTAAGTGTTAACCTCAGTTAATAAAAAACATATACCACAATGTCTGAAAGCTAATCCGTACCATTAATATGTGAATTAAGTGATGGTAGAGGGTGTATAGTAGTGGTTGGGTACATTACATGCTCCAACACCCTGGGAAATATGATACCATCGTTGACATTGAGGCTGTATTATACTGCTTACTTTGTGCGTAAATTGTATATTTACCACTCCAAGCATGACACCGTACATCAAAGAATTTCATACTTAAACATTCAATTTACTACTGCAAGATCAGAAGGTTTCGTTTTAATGTTGATAAAATCGCGTTGACAATTGCATTGAAAAGAAATCTAGGAAAACCGCGAGTGTGGCGAAACGCGTGACGCCACGCGCCGGTCACGTTTCTTGTACACGGTATGGCACGCGCCGGGACAATTGTCGCGCGATAAGAAACCCAAATATTTACTGTAAAGACGAACTTTGCGGTCAATGGTGGTATTACAAGCATTAAATGGTTAAATAATTAATGAACGTACATAATTCCATGGAGACGTTGCCTATGATTGATTATGTCTGGGACAGGGTGGGCCACGCGTCGGTGTCATGACATTAGGGACCCCGTAACAACCTTTGGCGCGATAAGAGACCCTATGTCCGCGCCGAATGACAGTTTGGTAACCCTAACCATATCCACTATCCTAGCCTCGTTATCAGATTGAAACATTGAATAATTAGCGCGGGAAATGACTCTACTACAAGATGTAGGAACGTAGTACATCGACCAAATGCGCAATCAATTAAGATAACAACACGAGTGCTGGTAATTCTATTTGTTTCAGTTAGATGTCAGGTGGCGATGGAAATCCTTGAAGAGTTTAAAACAAATATTTGAACGACTACTCGAACGTTTAAATGCTGAATCTTCGAAATAATTTTTTTTAAAAAGTCAAATAATGAAGAATTTGCCGCACAATTATGGATTTGAGACCAGACATCCTGCTATGCGCGGTACATTCTTTACTGGTTTGCCTAACTCTCGTCTTTATGTTTTGTTTTACATATTTATTGCAACATATCGTGGTTTAGTATTCTTTACAGGATACTGACTATTTGCGCAACAGTTTAACGATGGTGCAAGTCCCTAGCGTTCTAATGTTTGCTAGGCGATGACGTCATTCCTTATTTACGCCATTGGTGCAAACCATATTGTATTGGGCTTAACTAAATACACGAACACTCATATACACAGCATCAACGGTTAAACCAGATATGATAGCATATGATAAACGCCAGTGATGGACTAAAACTTAATAATTGATATCCATGAACATTTGTACTCTAACCAAAACAAATGGGTCGCAAACCACCTTGCTACTTGCCGTCGTGGTTCTGTTTTTTTACCCAGAGTGCGACACGTTGTCCTATTAATGCAAAACAGTCATCGTATCAAATTCCTGTAGAACAAAAACACCCGACATGAACAATGTTTTTTTTTCAAATATTAAATATGATTCGTAAGTCAGGTTAAGCGAATAATTATTTACGTGCATAATTTATACAAATCTTTTTTTGCAAAAACACCAGCCAGAAAAAACCCCATCGGCATCGTACCAGCAGATGATGTAAGCACGCGACCGGTTCCCGCCATTTTATTTACAAATAATTTAATCTTTTTGGAACGGTAGTCCATTTAATGAATTTGAACCGGACTGACACTTATAATGGGATTATACCATGATTGCCGAGCGAACAGAACATTCCATAGACCGTGTGCGGAAACCTGCTCTTCATTCTGAAGGCGAATCACCGTTGATCCTATATTTAGAATAATCGTGGAACGTAATCCCCTTTTGAATTCCGACTTTGTGTTTCTGTGCCGGTTACGGCGGATTAATGCTTTTGAAGACAATGTTTTGGTACTTTAAAGTCTAAATTTGTATTAATTTCTATGAACAAACAACACAAAAAAGGATTAAAATTTTGATACAAAAACACATGTCATCCCCGCCCAAAATTTTAGTTTAGAGCCAAATAACGTCACATCGTATCGACAACTGTCAAATTTTACATAACCATAGAGATACTTAAGAGTGGGTTCAGTCAATGATACGTCACATCATTTTGCTATATCCTCTAAGAAAAAAAGGTATGAGAAAGGGAACGCAGCACTCAACCTAACCAGCCGTGCACAGAAATCAGAAACACCAAAACACAACTACCCTGAGCAATGCCCACACATAAGCCCAAAAAAACCAATAAAAAATCCAAGTCCCCGCCGAAAAAATGTAGGATGATCCAAGGAGGTCCTCGGAGTAGGTGTCGTTTTTTTGTAACTTTACAGTTTTTTTTCTCATTCGTTTTTATCACATTGTTGTCCTTATGCGGAGAACTTGTAATACGTCCTTTATCTTTCTCATGTCTTCTTGTATCTGCCTTTCGTGGTTGCTGCTTCTTTCGAGTTCTGCATCTCCTGTCCAATTGGATAAAAGTCAGTCATATTGTATATTGACCTTTGTTCCTTCATATAAATGTTTTTATTCTGGTATACAAATATGTATTTTATGATAATATTTTATGACCATCATCAACCACCAAGCTTGACCGTCGTGTAGATCGCTTGACAGGTTTTATTTTCATTCTGAATAGCGCAAACACCAAATAGGTTAATTGCGGGGCACATGATCGTTTCCATAAACGGCGAAATGCTGTCAGACATATGACAGGCTTCATTGTGAGACACTGTTTTCTGTCATATTATTTAACCCCATATGTTCTAATGCTGGCTAATTTTTTAATTAAGTAATTCAATTTTACGTAGACCTATTGACATGTACAAGTCTATGGGATATTCAGTTAAATTAAGCATAAAATATTGACAACAGATTTTTAAGAATTTGGAACCGTAGATCATATATAATAGCGGTATTGATACGGAAATTATGATGGGTAACATAATGTAATAAAGAAAGTCAGAAAGCAATGAATAATCATCATCGTTTAAAACAGATAATTGATGGTAACACGAGTCTTGGTGGACTCCAAATATGGTGAAGATAATCGCGCAATGACGGTGTAAGCTTTCACTTAGATACCCTTCTCATTAAATCTTTTCCAGACTTTGAATTCATTCAATCTTCTGATATACCACCCACTGTATGTTCACACAGACTTGGCTCATTTCAATTTTATGGAAACTGCGCAATAGAATATTGCTCATCCCAATAAAGTCCTTTGTACCCAGAGAGTAAAAGGAAAAATGCATTTAAAGTTTTACCGTTTGATGCTCGTTTTTTTTTCGACGCTACAATTCCTTGAAAACCAACTTCAACACATCTTGCACACGTTATTGTCAGTTTGTTTACGCGAAATATTCACTAGATACTTGTTTGAATACGTACAAACACAAGCTGTTTTAAGCATAAAGTTTATTAGCTTTCATGCTTCATCCTTATTTCGGAACAAAAAATACATTATAACGATTGTGTGAATGTCCTTGCAGTGCAACACACTTATCGGGTTTCTTCAGTGTAACAGATATAAACTTTATTATTTATGACATCGTTTGATTACATGGTAGTGACTCACATTTGATATTTGTTATTTGAATCTTCTTTTATTGACCCTTGCCCTAACATGTAAATTTATACAATTAAAGAAAGTCTTGTTTTTGATACAGTGAAGAAGATTAACTTATGAAACTTTTGGACTTTCGACTTTTCGGCGTTTGCGACTCTTTCTTGTTTGGTTATGTGTTGTGCATTGTGCTGTGTGGTTTTGCGCTGCCTTTCCACTCAATTATTTCATAATCTTTTTGTAGCTTTTTAGATCTAATCATGGTTTTACTAGTTTTGTTAGCGTTTGAGAATGTATTAATCACTGTGCTGCGGATGTATAGCCACAAAGGTGCTGGTACCATCTTTGCTTTGACTTTGACACTTTGACAGCTAAAGCTTGGACTTTCTGTGGTTTATTTTTCTTGTTCAGGTTTGTTGAGAGTTGGACCATACTCCGTGTGAATGTGGTATGTGCTATTTCTGTTTTCTGTGCTATGCTGTTTCCGTTGAGTACATCCTTCCCTGACCGATTCTTCCCTGTCCGATTCTTCCCTGTCCGATTCTTCCCTGTCCGATTCTTCCCTGTCCGATTCTTCCCTGTCCGATTCTTCCCTGTCCGATTCTTCCCTGTCCGATTCTTCCCTGTCCGATTCTTCCATGTCCGATTCTTCCATGTCCGATTCTTCCCTGACCGATTCTTCCCTGTCCGATTCTTCCCTGACCGATTCTTCCCTGTCCGATTCTTCCCTGTCCGATTCTTCCCTGTCCGATTCTTCCATATCCGATTATTTTTGTGATAAGACGATGTCATGCAAAACGTTGTGAATGATTACCAGTATCCGAAAACATGTGTAATCTTGGCAAACCATTCTCAACATGATCGACCAGCAACATACTTGTAAACGATCGTGCAAAATAGCCGTGCCTTAAGGATGGGAGCCACTATTATATCTGTCCCGTAGTGACACCAGGTTCCGTTATGTATCCGTGCATAATGAAAACGTTTGCGTCAAAAGTCGGCCCCCTAACAAGTCACAGTTTAGTAATCAGGGTTTTTAATAAGGAAAATTTGTGACTATAATATGCTTGTACATTCGTAGTTTTCGCAACATTAAGCATAACTAGTTTTACCGAACAAATACGCGGCTTGATGACCCCCACCCGTCCAGATATTGTGAACACGCACTGTTGCGGAATAAATACGTATTGTAAAGTCAGGGATAAAATTTGACTCTCGACATGAACATCATATCCCGGACAATGGGAGGATAGGATGAGTTGGTTATCTATACAATTGGATAATTTATTTTCTTACGGTCGAGTGTTCTCCTATACTTTGATTACGGGATAAGGGTACCTGACTATAACAGTATGGTTACCCATTGACGAGGTCTAAACACAAACAAAAGTCGGAGAAAGTTAGTCTTTGTGTCGCACACGTATGGTTTAACCCAACACACTCATTTCGGTAATTTAATTTGGCGAAAATATGAATTAAAATATAATCGTATTCAGATTTTCTTATTTTTATGCTGATGTTATCTGGTGGCCATTTTTTGTTTGTTATCGCAGCTGATAAGCTTCCAGGCACCCGTTGCTGATGACAATGTGAACGGTCAGATTTCATAAATATACGACACGTTTTATCTTTTTAATTAGTGTTAATAGTACCATAAAGATCGTTATAGCGTGGTCAGTTTTTGTATTAACTCAATACTTAGTATTTGAATAGAACTATTTTAAAAACATCAATATTTAGTATAGAATTGAGGTTCTAAGTAAGGTTCTTTTCCGTTTTCCGTCAATAAAATTATAGTTCGTGTCTTTATTATGATAAAGAAAATTTTGCAAAAAATGTTCAGATTAAATCATGTGAATTAAGAATTATACTCGACTTCTCGATACAAAGACTGGTACTTGATCGTACATCACGGCGCCATGTGGAACACATACCCCGATTGCGGTCGACAAACATGTGTCTAGCGGTAAAACTTGGCTGATGACGAAAGCCGGGCTTTAATCACCATTTAGACTGCTAGAAAGATACCTCTTATACTCCTAGAAATCAGAGAAATGCATCGTTTCGTTTGACTGGTAAAGTACATGTAGTGTTGTTAAACCGTCGGGTAGAAATGAATTATTGGAATACTGTAGTGTGTGAAAAGGTTAATTAAGTTATAAAAAACTCGATCAATACATTAACCAAGAATTTCATATTTTCATACTGGTGAGTTTCTTATTAATGGTTAAAGCCAGTATAATTTCTGATTGTGATGAACATCACTCCTGAATAAATTATTCAATTTATTTTCAGTTGAATAGAAGTTTGTTTGAAAATGAAATTGTTGCGTTATGCACAAACCATCTTACTTGCTTTCAGTACGATATCAAAACCAAATTAAGACTGGTTCGGACTTGACACGCAGTAATATCAATAAATGCGTGCACTAAGATAGAAAACAACATTGTCGCACAGAAATTATATATTTCTTAAAACATTGTAGTACAGAAATGGGCACTGTAAAAAGAACACGATTTGAATGGGAAGAAATATAGCAGTAACAAAGTCAAATTATCATTCGCGAACCTTGTCCTTGTAATTGTCAAAGAACGCGATGTATGCACACACATAATGCACTTTGAAGTTGAGCTTTGAGCAGTGTTTCAAACTATAAAATTAATTTAGACGGACGTACTGCACCATACGCATGTTTTTCAAATGTGTTTCTTCGTATGACGGGATTATTGTCATGATTCTGATTATCATTGTAATTATATGTTTAAAATATCGCTACTCAATACTTGATAAGGGCAAAATTCCGTTGTTTCGTTGTGAATATTTTGCGAATTGAATAAAATGGGTTAATGGAATATACAAATTATTATGTAACATCTCTAAGATGGTTAAATATTAAACATGGCTCAAATACACTGATAAGCCCTAACCTCATTACACGTTTACGCCACTATGATAGCATACTGCGGTCCGATGATTTGCTTTTTTTTACAAAATATGAGAATAGAAAAAGGACAGAAAGTTCCATGTTTTTCTTTCCACTTTGGTCTCAACCAAAAGGGCTTATCAGTTACTTGGGAAATGTTGACAATGCATGTAGTATGCAACATGATTTAAAAAAAAAAACCTTAGCAGCAATTTAGGTATTGATATGATATGTACACCAATTGTTTTTAAAACATACTAATTTTCAATGGCTCTTTTTAGTTGCACCCTTTTACATTTTAACTTCTCCTGGTCATTGGACTATTCATGGAAACCTTCGTTAGCGTCTCCCTGTGGAGACTTTCTCTCTTGTGAGTGTGACAGCCAACAATCGATCTGTGGTGCCTAAGAATTTATGACACTGTCTAGACACTATACTCACATGTATCAGATTACACCTTGGTGGAGTTGAGGATGTGGGTTATTCTTGCCAACAGAAATTAACCAGTGGTCCGGACGGGGGTTAGAATCCGGGACCTCTCTATCACGAAGCGCTCGCCCTACTTCACCATGCTCTTGATACATCGTGTTCTTACAACATAAGACTGCCAAAAAGACTGATTTCTTGACCCATGTCATCAAACTTTGAGTAGCATATTACGTTCAATTGTATGTAACTTATAATTTTATTGTATTGAACGAACAGTCTAATAGCGGGGCAAAATCTTAAGTGTATGTGTCGAGTGATAAGCAATCATGTTCAATAGTATCAATAGCCCTGAAACGTTCTTCTTATTGATAATCGGTTTATTATTTATTTATGAAAACCCAATTTTTCAGCATCTCATTTAGTTTCAGTATCTGAAATCTCGAGAACTCTCAACCACAGCGTCATTAGAACGAGAGCAGGATTAAACACTCGCTTAATGAGTTATAATTGATTTTAAGTACAGAAAGAATTAGATTACAAAATTACGGAAACCAAATGACTTACTCTAACCAACTCTAATGCTAGCCGCGGCGAGAATTCACGATATCTACCGAACTGTAACGACCAGCAACATACGGATACCGACCGAGAATACCTCATGATTTTATCATAAACCGATTCTTTGTGTGTCCTTTCTTAAACAGCATCAATATTTAATAACAGCTACATTAATGTGCATATTTAAATGTCATGGGAATTCGCGAATTATTTAATACTTGCGAAAATGATTTTTCGTCTGCAAAAATTAATGATGATCAAATATTGCTAGCACAGTCTAGGATCACAGAAATGAACCGTTAGAAGACATGGTGAGATGTCAGAGTGTCAATCCTGCTTCAATTACATAACACTTCGTGGGAACGAGTACCGCTCACTGATACAAAATAGCATTTCTTGAATAAATTAACAGCTAAATATTTTATCATGCGCATTTAAAATCTAGCACGTGATAGTTAGAATTCATAAAACTGGTGATTTCTATATTCTGTTTAACCATATCTGCGAAGATGAAACTAGATTCTAGCAATAAATGATGTCTTTGTCTGTGTCTGGGGGAAGACTTTTAAGTAATTAATCCGCCAGCCATTTATGCATACTTGGACCATTTAATCATGTAAACGATCATGACTCACCTGTTCTAAGTAGTGTTCCGCAGAACCCACTGGGTATAAACGAGTCGATTTCCGGTAATTGCAATAAGGCATATACATTGAATTATACAGTAAAGTAACAAATGATACAACGGTCAGATTTACATGTGCTTTCAATTGCAATAAATGATACAAGTTGAATTTTATAGTATTCCGATAAGTCATGCAGTGATTTGGTTTATACGCGGTAGGACCCCTACAAAACCGGAAATACTACAAAGCTGCTTCAGAGAAACGCGTTCATATTTTTACTTGTTGCAAAGGACGCTGAAAAAGCTGTTAAACGTTCTTCGCGAATGAAAGATCAAACTTGTTACTTATTTAATAAGTTGAAGGGAATGTTTCTTATAAAGCGACTGTTTTAGTGTTTTTTAACAAAGGTATTGTCGTTTTTGTATACGTTGCTCATAAAGAGAAGGTTGCTTTTGTAGAGTAGTGTGTGAAGTAAGAGAATGCCGATTTTGTAGAAGTAGTAAGTGAGGGCCATATTTGTAAACTTATTTAGAATGAGAGGAGCATTTTTTGTTGAGGGTGTTCATAAAGTTATGGCCATATTTGCAGAGGCTCTTAATAAAGCGTGGGACGTTATAAAAGAGAGGGTCTTAATAAAGAGGTGGTTGGTTTCGTAGCGTTTAAAAGTCCTCTCATGTTGGTTAAAAAGTTAATGCAGTTTTGTACGTTTTACATCAAAACAAAGCATGCAACATTAAGTACGAAATCATTCACTAAATTAAACATACAGGCCAGATTTAACTGTTTAATTCGGTCCAGGTCACTGTTAAAAGCACTTTTATTCGTCAAGGTCCGGCCAAGAACGTACGATCGGTGATGAACTTTATATACTTACTGCGTCCAGTAAATTGTTTATTTGACGGCGATGCTCATAAATCGGGGCTGTTCACACGTGGTTGAAATAAAATAATTATGTTTGACAGATTTACCTGTGAAGTATGACCAGGTTTGACAGGATCTTAATATGGACGGATGTTTTATACCGATGATAAAGTGTTTGTGGTAACCCCATCGTTATGTTAATTTTTAATATAACGGTTGGTCATTAATTAATCAAGAGTTTTGTCGTTACTACCGTGTTATGATTACCATTGGTTGGAGAGTTGGAAAGCAAATTTGTTGTCATTTTGCATCCATGACAATTTATAACTCTAACGCGGTATTTGGACATGTACCATCTAAAGTAAACAGGTAAATCAGGTATAACAACATAAGGATATTGGAAAAGCGATATTCTTTTCAATGTGTACCGTAATTTTAATTTACTTGGTGAATAAAAGAGAGCAGGTAAAATAAACTTCTGCTCTCCCCAAATCGACGTAATGGTCAGTGATTTCTGTTTATATTGACATTGCAGAATATCGCGTTAGAGTTATACCAGTCGTGCTACAGTATAAATATTGAGAAAAAAACCGCTGGTGTTGTTATTTACTAATATGATTACAGTACTCGGACTGTTTGTTATTGCAACTTATAAGGACGTCATTCTTTTGATGTTTCCTTTGATGTAGAATAGCGATTTTGGAAACTGACACAGTCTGGAAAGCAATTTAATATTGGGTTGGAGCTCTTTATCATGTAACAAACGTTCTGGTCATTGAAGGCTTCCCGCGATTATGTGTATTTATTCTTGACATAACAGTCACGCTGATTACAATGATATAATACTGTACCTTTCGAAAAATAGTTTGAATGAAACACTTAATACCAACGATTAGTTTGTGTGTTGTTCTTGTAGTGGGTGGTAGGCTTTTTGGTATCTTCTTTGGTCTTGTTCTTGCTCCAGACTTGGTCTGACTGACCTAGGCGATACCCGCGTCGTTTTAGCTGTTTTGTAGTACATGTTCTGTTGCTTCTAGAGAGTGCTGTCTTCCCTGTCCGATTGCTAATATCGTTTTGATGTCAATGATTATACTTCGGCTAAATGTCTACTCTACATGTTTCAGTTTCTTTTTGAGTGTGCATCATTATACAATGTTTTCAATGATGATGAATCGAGCAGCTTTACCGCTGTTTGATTTATATCATCTCTCAACAAAATCACCACACTTCTTTTACTACGCAAGATGGAGTGCCTAAATTGTCACGTTGATACACTCTAATAGTGTCAGCAAGGTCGCTCATTAAGACTTGATTATCGCCGATTATCGCCGAAACCGCTGCAAAGAGGCTCTTCAATAGTGCCAGATAGGTCGCTCATTAAGATACGATTACTGGTAACTCAGAAACCAATGTCAAACAAGGATGCGTTGATTGATTTGGTGGAATAAATTACAAGAAAATGAGAAATACACACCAAATGTGTCAATATATTCTTAACGTTTGTATATTGTAGCTCAAAATACGCTTGTAATCATCTGCGACGAATAGTCGTTGTGCACTACTGCCATTGTTATTTGGATGTTCACCATTAACACGTAGTTACTTTAATGCAGTTAGTACAAAATGCGTTCAAGTCGGACCACGGCCATGGGAAATTACGTGACAAATCAGACACTTACTCATGATTATCAATTACAATGATACTGTCAGAGTTATGACAAACTCCATCATACAGGTGTAACAGCTGACAATCAATGAGTTACAAATAAAAACATGAACATGACTGTTAGAAATAATAGGCCTCATTTCTATATTTGCATAATGAGGTAATGTATATACATTTTTGTTTAACCAAGACGACCAGCGGTTAACAAATACACACTTGAACTGGACAATAATAAAATCTGGGCATTATTTATTGTATTTGCATAATATGTGTGTTGATAAAGTTTTCAATTATTTTGAAATAATGTTATGATCGTATCCGAGCTTTTAGCACCGTGTGCAGGAAAGTTGAATCAATGACAAAGAGAGCCGGACAGGCATCGGGCGATAGTCGGACGCCTCTCGACGGACGGACATTGACGGGCATCGGGGGAAAGTCGGATGCTAATCGACGGTCAAACATTGACCGGTGATCGGATCGTCACCAATTGTTTTTGTCGCTATGCCATGTCATGCCCTGATTGTTTCAAACAATGCCCGGATGATCGGTTGATATCTGCCCGATCATCGTATGGTTAACGGGTTTCAGTTGTGACCAATGAATTTGCAGATACTGTTCCCAGTGACTGGAAAGCGACAGTGCTGAATAAAATGCCTATCCGATGTCCATGGCATACCTTATGTCTACCATTGTTCTCAAATACATGTATAATAATAGACTTCAGTTAAAATATTGCCGTTTTGAAAGACACATAATTCTTTCAAGGTTGTGAGCATAAATTGTGCATATGATGTCGTCATAAATACATTTGTGTGCATTTACCGTAAACCTCATGTACAGTACGCTATAAAATTACCAACGTGGAAATGTAATAACAATTGCACCCTACATTTGGCCGACCAAGTTAACCTTAACGGATCGATACCATATCGGAGAGTTATTGTAATTTGCGACTATGACGTCAAACGTATTTGATGCTGTAAGATAAACGAAATTATTTAAATATTCTGAAAAAAGATCGACAAGATCGGTGTTTTTGTTGAAAACAAATTATTTTAACGTAGTAAATCTCGCGTAACTTGCTATTGTTGAACGGTTCAAGCAATTTCTCAAATCATATCATTGAATCTATAACCGTTGCATTTGAATTATGGCATGGCTGAGTGTTTTAGTTTTTTTCGAGGCTTACTAGTTCACTAATACACAACAAAACTTGTTATAAACCGACAATTTATAAAATAGCAATGCTTATGCGGTGGCCTTGAGGTAGGAAGCGCTCTTTTGGATCGAGAGGTCTTGGCTCCGATCTCCGGAAGCATCTCAAGCAGAAATCACATCTCAAATTAAGATTTTGCCCAAAAATGTGTCTGAATTTCTAATAAGTCTGAAATTAGAACTACAAGTTACCGGAATAAACAAAGAATAGTATTTACTGTTTTTACTGTTTTTGATGCTTATGTTGAGTCCACCCTCCCTTGGAAATTATCCAAGCGACATATTTCAATATTTGAGATGAGATTTATCTCAAAATTGAGATGTTTTGGGAGACCGGGGCCTGGTATCTATCCTATTCTCCTCCAAAGCCTACTTTTACTTATTAAGTATAGCCCACATGCTCCACTTGACCAAGGTGTGAACTGGTACCTGTTAGGGTGATGTATAAACACGTTCGAAGTTCCTAGGACCATATTTCAATGTTGTCTGCACACATAGTAGGACACAACAAACTTTAATCTCCAAAGCAAGACTCGGACGCAGGTTTCCTTACACGTACAGCCCACAGATCAGGGGAGTTAAATGACAAAGGTGGTTGAACGACTGAACTTCTAAATCTACTGCTAATGTAATAATATTGTCCACATGCTATCTGAATATCTTGGCACATTCTGTCAGTGTATACACGATAACTAACTAACCTGCTTGATGAGTGCCCATGTAAATGAAGATACAAGAAGAAATTATAAATGTTGGTTGCATCATTAAGTTAAAAAAATGAGAGAATGACGTTTCGTTTTATGTGCACATGAAATGTAACAGCCATTGTTTAAACAGATAAAGCGAACATAGCAGAATTGTTTAGCATTGAAATGACAGATGTCTTTGTAATTTGTTGTACATTGTCGTAATGGACATGATGTCCTAATGTCAACCTTTATCATCCCGTAACTGGCTCCGATCCTCCGAAGCATCTCAAATAGAAATCTCAACTCGATTTATTTTGTGATTCATTAACAGTTTGTTAAAATCCAAGTCCCAACTAGAAATAAATCTGAAATTCCAGTTCTTTTACTGAACTTAGAATATTAGTTCTGTTTAGTAATGCTAATTTTGAGTCCAGCATCGCATGGAAATTGACATTAAGACGCATGCAAATGTTAGCGAGGAGATTTTGTTCAGATTGAGATATTTCGGGAAATCGGAGCCAGAACCGCCATTCATAGTGTTAAATGTAGAACTCTCACGTTTGCTGAATACTGATTTGGAATGTTCTTATTTCCATAGGTGACATTTCTATTACCATGTCATCATCAATACTTTGTGGATCATCTGCAGTAAAACGTCTTCCATGATCTGAAAGAACAACAGTTTCTCATTAACATATAAATCCTTGCTAACTCGCAATGAGGAATACAGGCCGACGGATTACATGTTTCAAGCATGTACATTGTGATCGGGGTTCACTCGTCAAATAGATGTTTCATTTGCTGAAACATCTTCAATAATAACCATTTAAATATTTGAGCAAACTTTTCTAACAATCATATTTTCCGCGCATTAAGCACTTCAGGAGCTTCAAGAGATTGAATGTCATTTATGCTTACATAATTATAGTGAACTCTGCAGTCATCCAAAACAAACGACATCCAACCACATGAATCCCTAAATGGATGAAAGACAAGATGAAATATAACATGAGCAAGGGAGTGGTTGCCTAGTAGAAAATCGTGCCCCTTTTAGGGGAGATGTCCGGAAAGTCTGAAATTAGACTTTCATTTGGTACATTTGTTTGTTCCGATGATTTTTTACCGAAGGAACCATATACTCGTACATGATCATATTAATGGTTTGCCTAGGTCTCGTGTTTTACTAAAATGTCCTGTAAAATTACCGTTCGTATTCCAATGGAATCTGCGTAAATCTTCCTTTTTCATATTCGCACCAAGAGTTAGTTCCACCACATCCACGACATTAAACCGAACAAACAGATTCTGCGGGTGGAAAAAATAATATTTTAAAATTTTAAATTTATGTCAATAATTAACCTCAGCAGACAGTTGTTTTGAAGTGTAACATCATAAACAATCTGATGTGATAGTTGAAATGATATGATGTCTAAAAGCATAAACAATCTGATGTTATAACAGGACTGATACAAAAATGAGGTTTGATTTAAACTGATTACCTTTACATCATGCCCAGTGAACGGGCGAGTGGTAGTAAAACACAGCTTTGTAGCGAACTTATAAATCAAGGGATAACATTTTTTTAATTGTGCTCCATAATGTATCGTTTTAAGTTTGACTCGCTCCAGATTATAAATCAACTTAAGCGTAACAGATATCATTTTATAATTATTGTAAATTATTGTTCCATCCATAAATAATTTTAAGTTTGAGTCACTTGGTGCGACTGTATCATCCTCGGAAACCCAATGGTGACTCCACTCCCGAACTCGCTACATTAACATAGCGAGTGAGTGCAAGTTGAACATTCACTCGCTGGAGTCAACTGTTTGGGGTAAAAATTCTATGTTCGAAAGATTGTATTCAACTAGTTGGGAAACAAGTAAAATATGGACGTCATTTTGACATTTATCGAAAAAAAATGACCTTTTTCGGGAATCTTAATTCCTATCTCTCATTGATAGTAAAATTGTCATATTATATACTGTATAAAATGGTGAAATGTTGGCTTTCCATTGGTGTATAAATATATCAGATGAGATAAAGCATGTACTCGTGGCATACGTTGGTAATGGGGACGGATATTATGAGACACCCTGTACTACATATCGCAAAAATTCTAAGATTGGCTCAGTAAATACGATTGTATTTTGTACAAAAGGTTCAAACATTTACCCTAAGATTCACTGTGGCTGGACTGGATTGAGTATTATCTTCAAATCTCTCATACATATGTTCCAGTCTCAGTAAGATAGCTGTGTGTTCTGTAGGAACCGGAGGGTTAGGCCATAGATCCAATGTTAACAACTGAACATTGTCCGGCAATGCATACCTTACACCAGACCACTGAAAACATACACAATTATTGTTTTGTTGTACATGTATGATGTATTGTATCAAGTATGTAGATAAATGAGACGGAAATAAACAAATAAACTACAAATCAAGAAAATCATATAATTATAGTAAATGTTAGCTTCTGAAATAAAGATTCTATTATAGTTGATTCAAAGATCTCTGTCACAACCGCGTAAATAAACATTCACTCCCGTCGATTATTACATGTGTGTCAGGATTAAATTCTACCATTAATAATACACTTGAATGCTTACTAGTAAAACTCTAATAGTCATATAGCGTAGTGGTTATACTTGCTGCAGTCAGCTATTCAGAAATGGAACATTATGGCGGTTTTGACAGACATTTTTGAATCGACAATACTATTATTGTATAAGAATATAACCTAGATGCGGTACCATACTTATTGAAGAACGCAAAGAACGAAAGTTGGTTGTTGTACAAAGGCTAATTATTGCTATCGAGAGGTCTGTTTTCAATATAAATTTTAATACTACATTTTTGTATATACTATTAAGTATCACATCAATCATGCACAATCTGCAAATAGTATTCAGTACCACCACTCAAGATAGGACTTCTATAGAAAAACAGTCTATCTTAAACAACATAATTTTGATTCACAATATTATTATATTTACTAAAAATTTATTTTATGCCGAGTATAGCCTTTATTTGCTTTATTTCTACTGAAACATGGCAGGTATATATATGTACAACCACCCGGATGTGAACCCAGGTCGCCAGATTAGACGGCAAGCGCACTAACCACTGAGCTACGGAGACTATATATAGCAACAGCCTCTAACCAAAGCCACAGAGAAACTACCAACTTGCCAATGGTGGTGTTCTACAGTGGTTGTACTAAACAAGTACAAACTTGTATACTTATGATCATATCGGTCAACTATACAATGTCATTCATCAATCAGTATGACCATATTGTCATGACATAGGCACAATACGACACCATGCGACACACTATACGACATAATATTACAATAAGGTGTTTATGCTGACCAAGGTTAACTATGAAAGTCATTCATGAAAGGGGAATATTCAATCTGATACTAGTATATGGATTTAGCAACAATAAAAATACCACACACATATTTCTCCTCATTTCATGCATTTACTGGTATTTAACAGCAGAAAATGACCATCTAATGATCGACAACCCTATCACCTAATGTGGCAATGATGATATAATTCCCTTAACCTACTCGGTCATATTCACTTTTACTTGCGAACTCAATACGAGTTACTTTTTGCAAACTTGTTCGGTGTCTGAACAGACGTCGCTGACTCGTACGAGCATTGTACGGATTTTCTTTACAAAATAGTATTTAGAAGACTTCATTAACCGAACTCCTGGGTTGACTTTGTGATTGTAGTGATTCCTACGTATGGACACTTCACGAAACAGTTCGCTTGCAACTGTTTTCTACGAGTTTAATCAAGTCGGAAAACCCTACGACTTGTCTGCCATGTCCATGAAAATATTGGAATTTATCAACCAAATAGCTTACGTCCATTGTGTCGTGTGCTTGTGATCTGTGGTAGTCTGTTTTCTGGGCTTGGCTGTATATCCTGAGTGCTACCCTGACTGTCCGATTGCTCATTATAGACTATTATATTTGTGGCCAGGCGCTACTGTGGTTCACAAAGCACTAAGATTCTATAAATTAATCGTACGAGCCTTGTGACACAGACAATACCGGTATTCTAGTTTCTGATCCGAGTATTAGTTATCTTAATGCTTCACTTACCTGCGTTGAAAATGAATCTGCCCATTCATTGAATGTAGCGTATTGTTTGGAGAAAGCCAGTGTTGGTTGTAGATAAATTTCCTGGTACAATGGTCTGTATACAGCCGCCGCCGTCTGTATTTTATTCAGCATTATATAATGTTTTCCTGTATATAAGATAGACAATAATAAGAACTAGCAGCTGTAAACTTTCCATAAAAGTACCTTATGTATTAAAAAAAACATCGGCATAATTACATGTATTTAGTACTTTTACATTAAAAGTGAAATAATATCAAAAAGTTACAAAATCAACACAATGTAGTTGCAAAATTGTCTTTTAAGGCCATATTATGTGTGCTGTTTAACATTAGATGGATCCGACATGTTACGTACATTACCTCTTGCTACAATGCCCCTACCACTGGCCCCGTATTCTGTTAAAGGTTCTTCTACTCCCAGAGAATCATCGCGGAAAGTCCGACGGTGCACCTGTAACAATTCATCATACAAATTCACCATGTGATACAACATGTGCAGCACTTCACATACACAACAGTTTAAATTCTGTGAAAAATTATAAACAAAACTGCAAAGCCAAATGTAATAAACGAGTGCATGAATTAATGTCGTATTCTTATTTACCTGCTAATTGTCGTGAAAAAGTGCATTTACATAAATAATGTAAGAAAAAAACATATACTATAAGGTCCAATACAACAGCCTTTTGCAAATTGCCAAATCTCCAACGGGCAAATCTGGAACTGCCAAAGTGTTGTATTTTTTTCGCAGTTTTGTATTTGGTGGATACGTATTGAAGAGGTTTCAACGTGATGTTTCACATCTTGGTGTTGATATATCTTACCATAATCTCTAACTCGCCATCATGTATACTAGCTGCTCCTTCACTTCTATCAACCAATACTGTAAACTGTAAACCTCGTCGCTCTTCCTGTAATGTTTTCAATATTTTTTATACTCTTCAATCTTAAATTTAAGCTACATAATAGTAACAAATTATATATCACTAGATATATAACGTTACCTTACTTTCAAGAAAAGATTTATTGCATTTTATAGACACACAGTCATATTGTCATGTAGCACATGCTACTCTACACAGTAACAAGTTAAAAATCAATATAACCTTCCTTTTAAGAAATACAATTTTCTAGGCAAACAGCCATTCAGTTCCATGCCTTTGATTGTCGCGATCAATTTTAGTTAGGGAACCAGTGCATATCGAGCCGTTGGCTAATCTTCGCACCTAACGGGATTCTAACCTTAGAATTCCCCTTGCCAAAAATGGATGCTGTTGCCACTAGAGTAAGGACGTTAGCCGTTGAATCATTCTTATAATTATTGTTCAGGTATTTGTATAACTGTTTCATAATTCGCTGGCTTAGAATAAGAAGGTCGTAACTACTACTTACGACCTTATAAGACTCATACATATTTGAAATCTGCTTTACAAGGAGCTTCTTATGAGCCTATTTTCATGAAAATCGGAAATTGTCATGTTGACCAAAATGAAGTTTTGAAAACTTGTTTTCCCAAAGGTAAAGAGTAAATTACAGACTGTTTTCTCTTGTTTTCACAATATATCGATTTGGTAGTTACGACCTTCTTACTCTAAGCCATCAAATTATACTCGAATATACTAGAATCATTAACAGGGTGTAATAGATCTTGCCTACATCAATTTTGTAGTTACGGCCTTCTGATTCTAAGCCATCGAATTATACTCGAATATACTAGAATCATTAACAGATTAATGGATCTTGACGATAAACCTATCTTTCTAAAACCTAATACAACTGAGCATTGTTTTTGCCTCGGTGGTGTAACGTTATTCCCAATTTGAATAAATGAGCTTCGGGAGGCATCGGGGGCATCGGGAACAGAGATTTCACAAATTTTCCAAGGAACATGAAGCTTCTTCTAGTGGACCACGAGTACCTTTTTCCCGAAGCCTTCCAATGCTCATAAAAATTATCCAATCGAGAGTACAAAGCCGATGCAAAAATGCCCAGTTGGGCCTACTATAGGCGTTATGTAATATCATACCCGGAGAAATGTCCTGGCTGTTATAGGATAATAATTCCCAGCCACATTCTCTGTCTGATTCAGTTTCCAAGTTTCTCTCATGTTACGTCTGTAAACACAATGCTTTCAATTCTGACTCACGTGTACCTACATTTCACTGGCTTAGAATGAGAAGGTCGTGAGTAATGCTCGCATATATTTGAAATCTGCATTAAAAGGCGCTTCTTATATATCTACCTTCATGTAAATTGGAACTTGTCAGATTGACCAAAAAGTTTTTTCCGTAAGTAAAGAGTAGTTTTAGGCAATTTTTTTCTTGTTTTCTAATAATATTTATTCTGGACTTACGACATTCTCATTCTAAGTCAGTGATTTGAAGAGGAGTATTTAAGTTAATAATGTAGAATTATATATCATGCCTTGAGTTACTATGCCATGCTATGGTTTAAGAAATAAAATATAATAAGGTAAGGCACCCACAACTAATTACAAACATAACACTCATCCAACAGCCCGCCGCATAAGTCCTTCTTGAACAAAACCGGATTAAGAGTTAACTGACAAGAACGGATCACATGGACAATTACACATTGCAAGGAACACGCGCAAATGGACAACCTCATGAATCAATGTTTAGTCAAGTCCCCAGACTATATTAATATGAAAAATACGCTGGTTAAAAGAGAATGACAAATGGAATACCCAAACAGAATCAGTGCACATGGCATGCCTAAACAAGTAATGCTAAGTAGTTACGATAGTATACAAATTTCTAGCTCTACATGAAAGTAGTTCCGTCTTACTGTCTCTTCATCGTTTCTCGTCCGTTCATATCTGTATAGAACAACCCGTCTGTCTCCAGATCCGTCATATACTTTGTGATAACCTCTCTCCCTTCATTATATCCTTTCCTGTAAATAAAATAACAAGACATACTATAAATTAGTATATAGAATTAATCATTACAAGGCAATCTCATTGAAATCAGGCGCGGTCTCCCGAAACATCTCAACATGAGTTCAATCCCATCTCTAATATTGTTACGTTTCTTTGGGTCAATTTTCATAGGAGGTTGGGTTAAACATTGGCATCATTAGCAGTAAGTATTATTTTGAAATTATTACAGGAAGCTATAATGACTTTGAACTTGGTCTTTCCCAAATTCAGAATCTGTCTATAGCAAAATATTAATTTGAGATAAGATTTCTTCTTGGGATGCTTCAGGAGATCGGGTCCAGACTCTTATTACGCTATCTAACAGCGTAGAGGAATGGAGCATAATTATGTTAATGCGATTTATAACAAGGTAATAGCAAAGTAGACAGAGAAGGCTTAATTCAAAGAAGCATCAAAACAAAAATAAAATAAGGTCCACCAAAACTTGAGAATTCAAAAAGTTTAGCAATGCCAATGTAAAATGTTAAAAGTAAAAGAGCAATTTGGTTTTGCTTTTTAGCATACTATGACAATCATAATACTACCCTGAAGGTATTGGTCCAACTGTCCATTCTAGTTCCACATAATTCTTATTATTATACAGTCGAATGACTTGAGATATCCATGGACAGAAGACTTGACGTATTTCCTGCACTAGGCTTCCCTGCAAACACCGATAAGATCACATACCGTTTAGTAAGTTACGTCAAATTTGGCATTGTATAGTGAATACTTTATCACACAAATAACATGATATTCCATCATAACTAAGTACATCTTGAGAAATTTGTCATTACATCAAAGAAGGTGCCAAAATGAAAAACAGTAAACCATGAGAACGTTTTATGTAAGACTAAGTGAGTATAAACTAAAAGAAAATATGTATTGCTGTCTGTTTAAAGGACGGTTCTGGTATTAAACATGCATATTACTTTTGCTAAAATAAAGCAAATGAACGAATAAAGTTATAAATATTTTTATGTATACGAGGGGGGCTCGTACACTAAAGTCAAATGTGACGTTTGTATTTTAATAACTAATTATATTTAAATGAAAGTAGTACAATTCAACTGCTCTTAAAATGATTAGCTTTTTTTATGTGATACATTTGCCAATATAAGTTCGTCATGATTTCACGGTTCATATTATAACGGCTGTGATCGTGGTGGGTATAACTTAAACATGCAGAAATTTATGTCCGGTTATTTTATCGGGAATATTTTATTATGATATCAAAGAAATAACGTTGATTAATATCGGTATTTTACGATTTGTAAATCAAATGTCAACAATTCAATTTAAATGAAAGTAAAAGTTATCTGACTGCCCATCGGGGACACATGATATGGAATTTAACAATTCATGATTAATGTCCTTGCTTGATAACAGTGGACCACTCTGTCAGCGGGACTCAGCCCCTTCTTTTATCTGCGTATATACCAATATTGTGACCCTTAATAATAGGGAGAGATTAGATGAAGTGATTATGTTGTGAATGACGAGTGCTGCACACGTGCCGCCACGGTATAGGCCTTTTATTGTAGTGTTGTTGATAGAAGGAATAATAACATTGACACTAAATGTTATGTTACGTATACAATGAAATCTTCAATCATAGGATAAAATGTTGAATGAGTAAATGTTCGAATTTATAAATACAAATGTATACGAGACTCAGTGTCGGTCATACGAGCAGATTTCATACTTGCAAATGATATATGAAAATGAAGAAAAAATGCTATGTAAATACGAGGGATCCTTTAATCAAAACAAACTATTTTACAAAACGAAGAATAAACATTCTGTAATTTATTTTTCATTTGTCATTAGTGGTATAACTAAATACGATACGAGAAACGCATTTGTAAGTTGAATTTTATGTACGGCATAATTATGCTGTTGTTGCATGCATATTTATAAAAATATTTATATTATTATGTATCAATATTATATTTTGCTGTGATTACAAACATGATCCATGGGTATAACGCCTTAATTTCTGAAATAAACTGTTACAATAGACTAAGGTTGTCTGGATATCGGAAAGATGCTCATAGAAGAACATGGTGTTTGTACCTTATATGAGACGATGTCGACTGTCTGACCGTGGTTGGCACTGTCCGGGTTGTCCGATTTAGGACGGAATATGTACGCACCGGAAGCTTGGGAGTTACCATCATAATTGTAGCCTTTATATCCGATATAATAGTAGAAATTCTGCTGCAGAGATATTGCTATATCTTCTTGTTTATTCCATATATGTGATATATGACCAGTAGATCTATCTACCGTCACTGTGTAATACTGCAATACATGAGAGTAGTACTCAGTGATGACGTTTTTCTTCATCATAAATCGCTGAGGTAAATGAAGAAGTTACAAAAAACACAACATCCAACTCTGACAACTCGCCGCACCAGTAAGTAAAACATAATTAGGTGTAGGAGTCGGTAGACAATAACGAAAAGCAACAACTTATTTAACATCCATTGTTTGAAAGACGGAAATACATTCGTTTATTTGCCAATAAATGAAATTCAGTTTACGGAAAGATTTAATGTATATTTCATAATGGTTTTGCAAATAGTGGATTAAAATAGGAAATATTACACTATATATGCGTAGTATAGTACATGTACCTTGTTTTCTATCATTTCTATCGCTTCTTCATACGGTTCTGGACCAAACGAGTTTTCTGCTAATTCTATGATTTCTTCCTCCAGTATATCTATATCTACATCGTCATCATCTACATAATTATATAATTGGAAACAACGTCAATCTATGGTGCACATTCTATATAAAATATATGTACAATCCCTACAATATTATGCAATTTATATTACTAAAAGTTGCATCATCGAAAACCCCAGCGATGACTACACTCCCGAACTCGCTACATCGATTTAACAAGTGCAGTAGCTGAGTTGCGTCGCCTGGGTTATCGAGGATGATTATTTTGCATCTTAACAGATACCCGATTGTATATTAAAGTCAACCACCATCAGAACAATTATCGCAGATTACAGACACTTTCCTACAAGTAAGCTACATCAACAGTGCTTAGAATGACAAATATTAAGAATTCACTCTATTCTGAGTTCTACGAGCTATGTCATTTGGAAGCTAGAATATATTGTGGAGTATTTGAGTCCTTAACCCAAAGCAGGCTAATCATAGCCATTATTTACGGGTCAGTGTTCTGCTGAAACATTTGGCATATGAGTTCCTCCGTCCCATTTTGAACCCAGGTCATCAGCTTAGACGGTAACGACGCTAACCACTATGCTATACCAAATAATTAGTCTATGTATGTTATTGTTGACCTTTCTGACTGGTCAAAATCAAACTCCATCTAACTAAATATTCTTTTCATTAAAAACAAAGCTTGTTTAACCTTCCAACAGTTGATCAACCGTTTTCTCTACAAAGTATGTTTCAATCCCAAGTGCCGGTAACGCAGCTTCAAACACGAGTTGGTTTTCAGCAACAGATTTTGGTCGTTCAGGTATATGTTTGGTTTCCATAGAAATCGGTAACATCTAAAACAAAAAAGTGTTACGATTTCTTACTACATTTGCGTTCGTCCGACTAATGTGTCCATTATGTATTATACGTATGTGTGAACAGTGCAAAAATCGAATGTCCTAGAACAGTGGCCTTTGAACCGGCGGAGCTTGGTCTCATACTAAGCCGAGTTGTACAATTCTACTGCCAGTATGCTGTCAGATTTAACCATCTACGAAGTTCGAGGATTTTTAAACAAACTACTGTAAACTACTACATTCTTCTCATTTATTATTTGAAATAAGATGTTACAAATCTTTGCTATGCTAAACCTGATGTTTGATTACATGTCCACTGGAGTCATACACGCTATACTTTCCATCAGGAACTGATATCTGTACAAAGTGATTTCGGACTCTGGCTATCGGATTGTAAATGACAATCGTAAACTGAAATTACACCAATATTACATTTACTCGTACATATTGAAATTATCAAACAAAATAAGTTTGTTTTGAGTACCGTACGCAGCGCCGTAACTACACTGAGGCCAAACTTTTTTTATTTATTAATATATACATGTAATAAAATATCCCTAAATATATTTAAAATAAAATGTCTCAAATTGTCGCATGGAATAAACAATGAGGCAATTTATTCTGAGACACTAGGTTATCTAGTATGTACACGACCGTATGTATGGCTCCAACGGCAGACGCTCAGAATCAGAATTTTGCGTCACAATATACACCTCTTCGATACGGTTCGAAAATTCTTCTTCAACTTATATGTAAAATAAAATGCCTGAATAATAAAAAAAAATATTACAAGCTGTCGCAAGTTATAAACAAAGAGTGCAACTTGAGGCACTAGATTTGCACCTTAATGGTAGTATACGAGGGGGTATAAAAAAGTTCGTGGACTGTGCCTGCCATTTGTTTAGTTTTTGGCCGAATTCAGTAAAATTCACACATTCTTTAAAACCACGTATTTTGAATTGATTTGCTAATTTCCAGCTAATATAACTTTTATCCGAGTATGTGGTGGTTACTATGGTAACTTAAATTATGCTCCGCGGCGCACTTTCAAAATATCATGCACTTGACTTCCGACATATCCCTATAATTCTGTGAATCGTTATCCGATTTGAAATATAAAACCTTCGTCATAAGCATTAAGACCGTAGCATCATAATGATGTATATATTATAGAGCTGTCGTCACGGATACTGATGTGACGTTATAAACATGTCGTTTTGTGTAGTCTGATATTCGACGCATTTCATGACGTCGGCGCACTTTCGACATGACGTTACACTCAGAATATCGATCTTCCGTTGCATTTTGCCCGTTTACTCAATTATACACCAATACTGATTTCAGATTAGAGCGTGCCTACCAAGTATATAAAAGTAAGGTTGTCTTGCGAAAATTAATCTGTTTAAATGGTATAAAATATGTGGCGATGAGAGTTGAATAATGCTAATATCGGTAGGGTAGACTCCATGTACTGTGTGATTATCGGCGCTGGCATAAATTAATTTGTCAAATCTTTCATTAACTTTTTTATGAATAAAATGCTATTTAGTAAAAACTAAGTATTCTAGTAGGCAATAAAACAGTTCAAATCAGGTTTGTGAGTTTTGGATTCTTTAGACGATCAAAAAGAGGCAGAAGTTTTGACGTTTCATGACGTCGTAACGTCATAAAAGTGCGCCGGGTGGCTGTTGGTCATCTTTTAAATCGTTAGAATATTTTATTGATATTATCATTTAATCAACTGTTTATTTGTTTCTCAATACAGAATTGAATGTAGTTTAAGATCATAAAATAAATAATTCAATCGCATTACGCATATCGAAATGAACGGGTCAGTCCACGAACTTTTTGATACCCCCTCGTACATAGTGCAACTTGAGGCACTATATTTGCACCTTTATGGTAGTATACAGTGTGCAACTTGAGGCACTAGATTTGCACCTTAATGGTAGTATACCGGACACTTTCCCTTTATTATATATAGAAAGCAAGTGGCACCGGCACACATCCCCTTAATATCGCCGCAATCCAGGTCAATGTTATGTGAGTAAAAATAGTTAATACGCCAATTTTCGCTCGCTACGCTCGCATGGTACTACAATCAATTTAATAGTGAGGTGGGCTACACATTTAAGAGTATTTATGCATGTGCATATAAGTATTTTCTCCTTTGAGCTCTTGTTTTAAAATTGCTATGAATTTTCTTGGTGTTCCGTTTCAATACCAAAACAAGGGACCAAAGAATGTAGCAGATGAATTTGTTTGAGTTCCCGTGGAGCATGACATTGATCGCTTAATTCACTTGCATTCAAATCGTTCAAGCTTCCCCTTAACATCAATGTGCAGCCTTCGAGTTCGTAGGATATGCTGATGAAAGGTGTCGCGAATAGAAAAACGATCCTGTCGCCAATGGTGCTCTTCAGAAAAGAATGCTTTTTCTAGCTGGCTTTGCCTTCACAACAGCTGTATCAGTGACTATTATCAATTAGAAAAATAGTTTCTATAGGCTACATAGATAAATCTATAAGTGAATACTATCAAATACAGAATTTGTTTTGGCATGGTGTTCAAATAATATAAATAATGTTTATCTAGTTCGCTTTGCTATTCTACTTTTCTGATTTTGTCAATGTTGAAAGTGTATTCGGTGGTTTAATTGAGTGATTTCAGTAACGTTTTAGGTTAACAAATACACCGGACCACTACATGGTCATAACTAAGGATTGTATCGGGCGCAAACGTACCCATTTTACACCAATTTAAGGGGTCCTAGTTAGAAGTGCAATGTTTTACATTTGTAAATAAATTCGGCTCGCTTCGATCGGCAAATTAATTGAACACATATTTAAGAATGTCATGTAGAGAGTAGTTTGTGCTACCTGAACCTCAGAGAAATCATGATCTTTTCGCTTGTCAAATAACTACTCGTTAAAAATATCATGTAGAGAACTAGTTTGCATGACATGCAACATAGAGAAACAGTGCATTTTCTTTGGCTCGCATTGCTTGTCACATAACATCAATGCTTCATAAGTTCGTGTAGAGAACGAATTTATGTGGCATGCAGCTCGGGTAAATAATGCGAGGATTGATCATACCATTTAGAGAACGAGTTTGCGTGATCTAGGGCAAATCATGCATCTTTAAGGATTAATCACACCACGCGAGTTTGTGCTCACAAATATTGCATTTTTTCTGCCTCGCTTCGCTCGCCAAATACCTAATGCCCATTAATAATATCATGTAGACAACGAATTTCGTGGGGGCTCGTACAAATAGTTTTTTTTTCTGGCTCGCTTCGCTTGCCAAATAATTTATCACCATTCAATTTCACGTAGAGAACGAAATGTGTGGGCTGATACAAATAGTGCATTTTTGTGGCTCGCTTCGCTCGCCAAATAATTTATGAGCATTAATAATATCATGTGGAAAAAAATGTGTGTGGGCTCGGACAAATAGTGCATATTTGCCATAAATTAGATTTGTGTCAGCTTCAACAAATAGTCCCTTTTTCTGGCTCGCTTAGCTCGCAAAATACATTGTAAATATTCAAAATAGCATGTACAGAACGAATTTGGACGTCCCCTCATGTAAATACCCCGTCACCCAATCAAGACCCGATTTCGCACCCCTTTGGAAAATTCTTAGTTACGGTCATGTCCATCCCAAAGGCTGCCTCGGCTAAAATTCGTGTCTGTGTACGGCACTGGTACGTAAATGACACGCCACTGTAGTAATGAAATCACTACAACAAACTAACTCCGAAGAAATGTCACGTTAAGGCGATGTACGACAATCATATTAACAGAATTTTATTTGACTGTTTATAATTTTGAAGATGAATAAAAATGATATGTGTCACAAAGACAAAGATAAAACATATCGCATGATTTTAGACTTATTGGTAGTAGGTGGACTGGAACAACCAATTCTATATGGACCAGTTTCATAGATATACCATGGTACATACTTGACTTTAGAAGCGGAAATCTACTTGAAAAAAACCCATTTGCTTAGTAGAGGTCATTAAATTTAATGTACAGTTTTAAATGAATATCTTCACAGCCTAGTTGCACTTACGTTATTTGTTGTTTCTGTAACTGGACATGCCTGTAAATGTAACTGACCACAATGATCAAACGTCAGTTTCTGTACGGTTCCTTTCTTCGTCAATAGTTTGTTGATTGCGATGTGCATAATTTCCTGTAAAAATGACACCATTGTTTCAGATTTGTCGGGCATTTCGCAGTATTTACTCTTGTATAGATGACCACCATTACTTATCGCATCCGCAATACTCTTCCTTAAAATATGAACAGCTTACATAAAACAGTTAATGTCAAAGCATGTACTTGCCCGCAAGGTCTCATTCACAAACATACACACTGACAAATAGTTTTTGCAAGGTGTATTGTCTTCATGAATATAATATAAGTTCCTCTTTAGAACGGAAATCATTGCTGATATTTGCACCAAGAAGTTGCACTAGGAGAGTGTCCCAGTCAGACCATTCAAAACAAGTCGACTACACCTTTATCGAGATTCGAACCATTCTAATGTCTAATCTTTTCACCTATAAGTCAACAATTAAGGAGTATCTTACCTTACAATAGAACATGCCATTACGTAACAAACGAGTATAATCTTCAGCCACATATTGTTTTTCTGTACCTCTGTAATATAATGCACATACGTAGTCATTAAATATATCAATAAAAAATTGTGATCAGTTATGCAAATTCATTCTCGTTCAGCATAATTTTCATCTGAAAAATAGTCTAGGGACTTGACTTACCACTGTTTTATGAGGATGTGCATATTAGGCTAAATTAAAACAATCTTCCTCTATGACTCTATTTCGTTTCGGGAATATTTTCATTAACCATTTATATTTAGCTTATGAATTATATATTAAAAAGAAAGTTTCTATTAAACATAGACTGATAAATTAACCGTCCAAAGAGGCATGGCTTTATTTTTTAAAAATAATCCAATGTCTCACTGTTCAAATAGTGATTTTATAGAGCTCTCTCAATAACCTAATGTCTCACTGATCAAATAGTGGTTTTATTGAGCTCTCTCAATAACCTAATGTCTAACTGTTCAAATAGTGGTTTTATTGAGCTCTCTCAATAACCTAATGTCTCACTGTTCAAATAGTGGTTTTATTGAGCTCTCTCAATAACCTAATGTCTCACTGTTCAAATAGTGGTTTTATTGAGCTCTCTCAATAACCCAATGTCTCACTGTTCAAATAGTGGTTTTATTGAGCTCTCTCAATAACCTAATGTCTCACTGTTCAAATAGTGGTTTTATTGAGCTCTCTCAATAACCTAATGTCTCACTGTTCAAATAGTGGTTTTATTGAGCTCTCTCAATAACCCAATGTCTCACTGTTCAAATAGTGGTTTTATTGAGCTCTCTCAATAACCTAATGTCTCGCTGTTCAAATAATGTTTTATTGAGGTTGTACTGCAGAACTTATGTTGACTTACGATACAGCATCGTGATGTTGTGCCACAGCCATCGCTTCCTCTGCAAGAACAATCAAACAACAACAATAAACATAAAAGAAAGTACATTTTTATTTCTGGGCACTGCTCAGGGTAGTTGTTTTGTGGTGTTTCAGATATCTGTGCTCGACTGGTTGGGTTGAGTGCTACCTTCCTGGTCTGCTTTCTCATACCTTTTTTGTAGTATTATCGTGATGTTTTCGAAACAAGTAATATACATCGTTGGTTTAGAATGAGATGGTCGTAACTACTACTTACGACCTTTATAAGACATATTTGAAATCTGCACCACAAAGCGCTTCTTATGGACCTATTCTCATGAAAACGAAACTTGTCATGTGGACCAAAATGAAGTTGTAAAAGCTTGCTCGTATACTTGTGTACTGATTCGTGTATCACGGAAAAATTGTAGGTACATGGGCCTTATTCACCAGACTAAGACTTTATATTGCCTTATGGTGTATTCGCTCTCATGTTGTTATAAATGTACCGATTGTGATATAAATGGGTATGCATAATAATGAAATAAAAATGTACATGGTTAAATCTAATTGCAAAGAAATGCAGTGATTATAAAATGTGTCAATTTTAAGTCTAAGTCTGAGTTTTAGTCTTACAGTGTTGGTAAATAAGGCCCCTGGTAGTTGGTATGTCGACACTTACTTAAATAGTTGAGAGACATTTCAGCGTCTTCTTGAAGTGTAAGGGCAGCAAGTTGTTTACACGACTGAAATATGATATGCAGGAGTTATCTCACAGTCCATACTAGATGTAAGCTCATCAGCTAGTCTTTGCTGACCAGGGTAATCGTGAGCATTGATTATGCGGTCATGGATGATTTATTGATAAACGCCGGTTTATCAAAATACCTATTTCAAAGGTTTATGAGCAGAAAAAAACTGAACCCTGAAACATTTTGTAAAGGAGAAGTTATTATTACTGGCAATATTTTAAAAGATTCAAAATATGCCTTCATTATAGTATAACTAGTTTTCATTATCGACCATACTTATTTATTACCACGTCAATTTCGATTTAGTTTTATTTAATTGTCAACAAATCAAATAAAAGTGTCACATTAAATATCGATTTGACTAAATATCACGCTCTCCTAAATGTAAGCGATTATCGTGGTGTTTAATCAGATTTGATTAAAATATTAAAATGATAATGATCAATGTTAAATGCCGTACCTGTAACATTGATCCGGCAGTCCGTACAAGCCGTTTGAGATGAGGGCGGCTGGTATAATACCCGGTCCAGAACGAATGGTCTCTATGAGCGTATGGAAAGAAGTCATCGGACTTGGTGGTCCATGTCTTGTTTGACCGGTGTAACTGTTGCAGGTAGCAGGATGGTGTGGAATATAATAAGTTGATTTTGAAATTAGGATCCTCTATTTGCTGAAATAAAGTGGCCGAATAGTTTTATGTATTCCTATTCAGCACAATTATAACTATATCAGGACAAATGTTGTGCGAATACAACTTATTTAATCGTCTTGCATTCACCTTGTGAAATATAATTCTTGCTTCTTTGGTATATGCGCTATTTCAATGCGACACTGAGGGCCGATATTATCTGCTTGAAAAATCCATATCGGCCATTTTAACACTTTTATCTACAAGGAATCGACCCCCTTCCAAAAACTGAAGGGTTTGCAAGACCATTCTGGTTTTTTTACACTGTGTCTTGGAAATTATTCATTTATAATGTTATGGAACGTACTTTTGTGCCGCCTTTTGTGCGGTTACGTAATGTTCTATAGTTGGCTTAGTAGAACAGCGTTCATAAAACGCTGGATTTACAGTCAGAGTTGCTGACTCGTCAGGATGACACCACTCTGTTTAATAAAACAGAGAAAATATAACAAATAAGTATTTAAGTTTAAATACCAACCAAATTTTTAATAGTTCTAAGTATTTTACAAAGTTCTAAAAACAGTTTAAATGTAACTAAGTTCTAAAATAATATCTAAAATAAACAAGTTTAAAATACTAAGATCTAATCTGACTAAGCAAAATATTTGTTAAATCTATCTTATTGAATAAATAACCTAAAAAAATGTTACTAAGATTCTGTACTTAAATTACCTAATTATCTCTATCAAAATAATAGAGTCCTAAAATACTCAAAAATCTAACAGTTTTAATCCTAATTAATTAGATAAAAATATGAATAATAATTTACTAAATTATTAATGAAATAATTTACTTAAATCTCCAAGTTAAATGCCAAAGATAAAGTATTAATTACTGTTAATTAATTAATTAATTAAATAAATAAGATTATACCCTGGAGAAGTTTCTTTAGATGTTGTCAGTTCAGCTGCTACTTACAGAATGACCAAGCTCTGTGAAATTTCCACACAAGTGGCAATTTCTCTACTAGATGGCAGCACTAGTTTAGAGCCTTCTGATTGGTCAATTACAAAATAAAGGGATCATGTGACTAATAGGCTAAGAATAGATATTACTATTAAGATCTAAAAATAGAACATGATAAGCCCCTGGCTGCATAATTAAAATCAGCAAGGGAGATAAGCTTGTAAGACAAAAAGAATCTAAAAATAGATTACAAAAATATTGACTTAAAAACAATAGTAAACTATCATATTAACTAAATCATTTCAAAGTATTAAAATACATACAAATAAAAAGAAGTAAATATACAGATGTTTACAGAAATGGTTTAAATGCATGCTGATAAACAATACAAAATATACAGGTTGTTTAAATCTATGATCTTATATGAATCCTAATACACTTATAGACTAGCTAAATATAGACAAAATGACTTAAAATAGACTAGCTAAATTCCTAACATAATACAGTATATCAGACTCCAGAATGTTAAATGAAGGTAATGATCATAACTAAGTGATGTAATCATGGTAATATTATGTAACATGCTGGAGTAAAGATCTGACTTTACAACAATAAAAATTATGGCGGTCGATTCACCTAACCGTTGGGTCTGGTCTCTAGTCTCTACCTTTACATAGCAGATGATTTTACATGGAACCAACCGGGTTTTCGTAATGTGGAGGAAAATCAACATTTGCCTGTATAAACTTTTCTATGAAGGGTTTGACCTGCAGCGAATGTGCATCGAAAGTGAGTGGAGGAAAAGCGGCATTAATCAATGTCTCATTACGACCGGGAGTCACAGAAGGAAATGGTTTTATTTATATTACTTAGTATTTGATTTACCCTTTGATTGAAGAGCTCAATAAGAACATCTATGTTCTCATACCATTTGTCAGCCATTCTGTATTGAAAGTCTCCACCAAACTCTAGCATCACATGATTTGTAGAGTAATGTGCCGCCTATATATATATAACATAAAACTTGCATTATAACATGATTAAAATTGTAATAATAATTTAAGTTACCCATTTTCTAGGACTATGTTTTGCTGTTAAGCCGCCCAAGCACCCTTTGACAGTTAAATTCATAATAGCCTACCCTCAGCCACTTTTCTTATTGGTCATTTTCAAGCCCCAAAAACTGTGATCATATTTTGGTAATATTTGGTAGTATATTGCTCATGTAGCACGTCATGAAAATGTAAAAGTGGTCGCACGAACACGTTGGTTCGTGATTTAAATTTGTCGTGAATTGGTTGTCGATTCATATTATGTAAAACGCACATCTGCAAAATAGCATCAACAACTATGATAACAGTTAAACGTATTTCGGGTTTTAAAATTGACCAATAGTAAGGGAAGTAGTTGAGTGTATGGCGGAACGGTGTCTGAGTGATAATCCCTCTCGATTACCAATCCAGAAGGCAACGGTTCAAATCTCGATCGGGGCCCTTGCAAATTTCAGAAAAGATTTCCAATATTTCCCATCCCAACTAGAGATTTAAAAGTAGTTGGAAACCCAGAGGTCTCGCGTGTATCGGTACACACTTTGTAATACCAAAGAGTTATCTGGTAAGAGCTAGAACAGCGCACCAGGATTCCTTGTATCACACAAACTTACTGCCTCTTCACTGGAAAACGGAAGTTATTTTCCAATATTTAGGCAGGTATAAACCCAAATAGCCACGAACGCCAAAAATAGTTGTAATGAAAAATATGCCTACTTTCATGGTTCAGCAAACTGTACTATATGGGACTGAATGTAGGGTTAACGCATGATCTTTCGTGCTATTACATCTGCAGAGTCCCGAGGGACGGTTGGTGCCCAAGCCCGTTAGGGCGAGGGCACCAACACTCCCGAGGGACTCTGCAGATGTAATGGCACGAAATAGCTTGCGTAAACGCTATTATAGCATAAAAAAACACTTCTTGAGTGTGTTTGTCAAAATTATGACACTTTGGCGGGAAATTTTGGGCGACGTCGGGAAAACAAACGCGACGTCGCTTAGCAAACGTTACGTCATATAAAAGTTTTTGTTATGAGCGTCGACTTACGGTATCGGCAAATACCAAGAAAACAGTGGCATTGGGGGTTTGTTTACGTTTATTATTTTACTATTATAGAAAATTGATAAGCAGTTATAATTAGAATGCGAATTACAGTTCATATAACGCTGTAAATCATTTATTTTCGTCGGCTGGGTCCTGAAATGAGCATACTTAAAACTGAACACTAACAGCGCGTTCGCGCGAGAATCGTTACAATAACGTACCTTTTTCCCCCGTTGAAATATGAGCAAAATCACCGTTTTTATGCTATAATGTAATTTAAAGACAAATGAGGCCGTCAACTATCAATATTGGTCGACTCGTATTTCGCACTCGATTATAGTACATACTAAATTTTTAATAACACTTTCTTTATAATTATTATAAAAAATCGGTGGCGCCACTTGATGACGTCATGAACCTTATCTCGCGCGATGACAATGCGTATGATCGAGTTTGGTTATGAAATCATCACAATGCCCGACTCCTATTTCGGACACGTGTCATTTGGTGTCCCTAGGGCTCCCACTTAGAGTACTCACGAACTACTAGGCAAAGTAGAGTACGAGGTAAAACATTTCGTCAAGTATACGGTCCTTTATATAGATTATCTGAATTACGTTTTTTTCAATAGTTCCACCTGATTTGGTCACGAGGTGTCATTAGTCAACCTTTCTCAGATAATTACTCAAAAAAATTTAGTAGATCTACATTTAAAAATGAGATAATTAAAATTTTTTCTCTCACATTATGACTACAATCAGGTATGGGGTGTCGTAAGTGATTAAAGTTGTAGAGTTAACTGATAAAAGAATTAGGTACCTCCTCTTCAACAGCTTTTATAAACGCTTCCATTCTGGCTTTCTGAAACGACGGTGTGCTGAAACGAATGTTAGTAGATCTATCAATAAAACAGTATTACACATTATAATATGAATTAGCCCTCGAAACAAAATATTTAAGCGTACAATTACGTGTGCAAACTATAATCTACAGCTTCCCGTTCCCTGCACATATTCTTGACTCGTAGCAAATACACACACCTGAATGGCACCATGCTCAGTCTCCATAATGTATCACTGACCCAAAAATGGTAGCTACTAGTAAGTTAAAGTGTTACTGAATAAAGTGTCTCAACGATACCCGTTTTGAAATAGAAACTTTTGTCCAAGACTCGATATATGCGACAGTGTGAAATATACACAACTATTACCTGTGACGAATCTCAGGATCTGAACACCAGTAGTCCCAACAGAATCCTTTAGGTGGCCAATATACATTGTTCAATACACCAACAAATATATCAGATGAGCTTCCTGGAATAAAAGACAAAGCATTTAGTTTGGTATATGTCGAGCATAGCATTAATTGGTCAGTCAGCTTTCCGCAGGCATACATGTATGTGAGTCTCCATCCGGATTTGAACCCGGGTAACCAGAATAGAGGATAAGCGCGCTATAGACTGAGTTACAGAATTGCGTTTTTCATGCAGGTATAGCTTGGCCAATTTGACACGAGCCTGACCTTTTGATTAGCATAATTTAACAGTCGATATATTTTCTACGTTTACAGCACCGATTGTATGTTTTCATAATCGGGGAGTATCACGAAGGGGCTCGAGATGTAATACAAACACGAATCTGAAATACCGACATTGCACGATTTGCTAGCGGAAATTGATATATTCAAAACAAGAACCTTGTAATATATTCTTGCATAAAGGTCAGGCTCAGGTCAAAATACCCAAGTTATACATAACTATCGTTAATCAAGTTTTAAATAATATTTTTAGAATAAATTCATTGACAAGAGGATTAAAATGTACTTAAAACACAGTTAACTGTATTGTTGATAACGAAATAAACAAACAAACTTGAATTATTCGTTTAAGTCTGATCAATATTTCAGTTACCTAAGCTTAAAACAGCCTAATGACAAAAACGTCATCTCTTATTAACTATGTGGGTGAATATTAGTACATGAAGGGCAGTGTCCTCTAATTTAGATACACCTGCTCTTAGATATCCCCTACTTTATTTCGAACCTTATATATTGGTGACTAGACTATATATGTCCGGCTTGCAAGGTGAATTGGGTTTCCTTTCTGTTCTATTCGGTCCGTCTCTTTTGTCATCCAATAATATAATATCTCCGATATCCAAAACTTAAGGCGAGCGTTTAGTCGTTGATGCGAACGTAAACCGGCCAGAATGATACAGCATTTTTACACGTATATTAAATTGTTGATGGACTAATTTGTAAGCATCTCTTTTCTATTCACTTTTAGCAACTTGGACACTTGAGACTGTAATATAGGATTCAAGCATTGTTTGTGTGTCACACTTATGACATCATCACATTACGACGCTAGGGTAAGCTTACAAAGAACAGGGGTATCATTGATGCCCAGGCGTGCGCCGAGGTCTTCCTTTACACTGATTGTAATTATATATGACCATTGTTACAAGCTTTTGTAAAGGAATTAAATACAACCCAACGCGCGGGAACACCCCAGACACGCACCCTGATTAGCACCTTTATTGTAACACACACTTATGTAAATGAGTGATTGTTGATTTTACAAAATAATGTCAAATCATTGGAATAACGTAATGCATACTATAAGATGAGATCAGGTTTGTATGCAGACTGCAGAGGTATCAATAAGCAAATGTGCCCACCAATTAGCTATTGGTTAATGGGAAGGTTTGTATTGTCGTCCATCCAATAGATTACCGATGTGGGCATTTTGCATATGAATACGCGATCTATTCGTACGGTTTTAATCAATTTTATCTCCCTTGACATCCCGATAAAGAATAGTTTACACTTTATGGCGAGATTCGAACCTATGCTTTAAGGTTCAATCGCTTAGACGATGCACGGTACGAACGCATTGTACAACTAAGCTACGCAACACGTATGTTTTGGTGCTCGACTTGACATAGGACGTACAGGCACACGGACACCCCGCATCCTCACACACGCAAGCACACAAACGCACACACGATCGCGCAAGCACATGCGCATACGCACGCACATGCGCATACGCACGCACGAATACACACACACGCACATGCACACAACATACCTAGAGAATTACTTGCAGTCCACAGCATCTCCATGGTACGTGTATTCTCTCTGGTAGTCTTGTCTTGATAGTCAATTCTACCAATGAACATTCCATCAAATCCAAACTAAAATAGAATGCAGCACTAATCCAAATAACCATACAGTGTTATGTTCTAATAACACAATCTAAATCATGGCCTCAAGTTCTTATGACATCTATAAACATTTTTGCATTTTTACATAATTATGTCTCATACCGAAGTTGTTCGTGCATAATCGTTGTTAAAAGGAATACGTTTACAACGAAACAATGGCACATGTCCCAACACCAAAAAGTCGATTGGTCAAATATCCAGCAAGCAAAACCCAAAACCTCCGGTTAGACAAGCCCTAACGTCAGGTCTACCTTCTAGTCAAACTTCTGGTCAAATTCAGGATGGAAGCGTGCAGGAGAGCCATAAATAAGTAAGGCCTGCCATCGAGTTAGACCTGGTTAGGACTGCCCTAACCAGGTTAGACCTGAAGTTAGGGCAGGTCTAACCAAGTTAGGGCAGGCCTAATTAAATTGACCCTAAGTGAACGCCATGCGATACAGTATTACCTGTGCGAACAATGAAGCGACCTCTCTGGAGTGACCGAATGGGTCAATCTGCCAGCCAGCTCTAGGGCGTCCACATTCACCAAAGTTGAGTCTTAGAAATTCGAAGCCGAGGGTATGCTGATCAATAACGTCTACATAATATGGTGTAGCCTCATCATTCATACACCAGCCTCCTAGTACAAACTCCAGATAACCTACAATATACGTCAGTCAGTTTTAAGCCCTTATAAAAAGTAAAGCTTACAATTTTCGAAGGCTTTTTTCAACTGTTCAGCCGCTCAACCACCCTTTGACATCTGATTTCCCCCGGCCATTGGGCTACATACTGAAACCTACATTGGAGTGTTCCATGGGGAGACTATTTCTCTCCTGTGGATGTGGCAAGTAACATCGATCTGTGGCGCCCTGGAATAGACACTGCCCTCAAAGGTACCAATTTACACATTTGTGGAGTGGAGCATTTGAGTTATTCTTACTCAGAGAAATTAACCAGTGTTCCAGACCGGGGTTGAATTCGGGACCCCTCGATCCCGAAGAGCGCGCTCCACCTCTTGGCCACCGCTCCCCAAGTTTCAAGCCCTTATCCACGGTCAGAAGGCGCTGGTGTACCATAACGTATTAAAACCAGAATCAAATTTCCCCTGTCCCATTAATCCTATAATTTTGCTTCTATTATGTTATTTGTGAGATAATAGCTGGCATAATGTACACATGTCAAGTGCTTACAACCGTGCCTGGTCCTTAATATATGTACACTCATGTAGTGTTCTTATATAATACCTTTATGGCATGCTGGTTGTTCTTCTAACACGCCAAACCCCAGCGCCTTTTAAATTACAGAGAATGGTCTGGGTGTGTCTTCATTTGCACGAGTTTCGGCCTCACTTGCGACTATGACAAATAATTTATTCAGATGTAGTACAAATGTACTTAAGTTATGATCACTAAATCATTTATTATACAAGGTCATATTGCGCACATCGTTAATTGTTAAACCCAATGTGCTTAAACTAGGGCACATAATCCCCAATAAGAGTACATGTAGAAAGGAAATATGAAACTGATCATTATGTGTATCTTGATGGTTAAGCTAATAAACTAATCATACAATGTTCCCCATTTCCATATAAGGCCAAAAATATAAAAATGCTCGTTTCCACTAACGGCTTTGAAAAATTAGGGTCATTAGGTAGGGAACATTTTTTTCAGAAATAATTCTTATTTGACTTTTAACTTGTCCACTTTAATGTTTAGAATACTCACAGTCACATCCTTTGATAAATAAATACTGAAAAAATGTTCTGTAAGAAAAAGTCAAATTGAAAGATTTAGATTTTTTCTCAATTTTGTGAAACACCCTCATAGATAGGCGAAAAAACGTCGGTAGGGGTAGCGGAAATGAGCAATTTGTTTTGGCCTTATACAAGGGAAGCCAAACCGTTAGGTTAGCGTATCATTAGAAAACATTTATGACCGAATCAAGCATTAAAATCAGAACTGGTTAAAGTAGAATATTATTCTGAGTTTCAAATACATTTGCATAAACATTCAAAGATACGTTTCTTTAATTTAGTGTATGTGGATGCAAATTTAAATATTGCATAATAATACTATCTGAAAAAATGCATACGTGAATTGACCTTTGCACCTGAATGTGGAAAATCAGTTATATTAAAAACATAATCGTCCATAAAATTGCGACATTTAAATTCCAGACCGACGGAACTCGTCGGAAATAATTAATTACCTGTCGGATTGATAATGAACACATTAGCATTAAAATCGCCCCTGGACAATTCGTGTATTATGCAGGTTTCAATTTCCTGCATTTGTATGCTAATTGTGTACATTTTGCTTCCATAAGATGACAAAAGTTTAATCCTGAAATCATATACTATTGTGTTATTTTCATTGTATTCAACAGTGACATGTGCTGTTGCAGCGTTACCTGGCGATAGGTGACACGATCGTAATGTCAGGGGTTTAGAGTTTTTAGGGATTTGTTTCAGAGCAATCATCTGATTAAACGGCCTTATGATTTTTCATATATGACACTTTTTTATAAAGAGCAAAATATTGTTTTTAAAATAGACTACTCCAGCTGTCTTGAAATTACCGCTTCAAATTATAATATTTTCACGAACATACATGTACCTCTCTTACACTTTTCTACGGCTATTGATGCTTGTAATAGAAGGTCCAGGGATACATGCATGTATGGTGCTATTATGTGTATTTTTAAGAACCAACTGTTAATCATATTTCAAATTTGAAGTTTCATCTAAAAATGTTCATAAATGAGACTTGGATAAAGAATATACATAATTGTATAATTTATGTTATGCTGTCACCAGAAATTATTGAGAAACAGGCTAAGCACAAAAGGCCACCCTATTTACCGGAATTCTTTAACTTTAAAGTGTATAGAGCTATATTCTAACAGTCATTCAATGTCAAAATAGTTATTTGCATTGTATATAGTATGATACTAGACTACCTTAATTGCAAATTAAAACTTTGGATTAGTTCCGAGCACTTCGATTCAATCGGCGAAAAATATCTACGATTCTTATCGTTTCATAGGGTGTTCTAGAGCACTTTCGTATGAAAATGGACAGTTTGCATGTCCAATAAATCACAGAGAGAGTTTTTGTTAAAGCTGAAGCAAAAAATGATATAATAGGTGTGAAAGCATAATTGGTTTTCAAGTTTTTGAAACTTAAAAAAAACATCTTCCGATATAGCTCTATACACTTTAAGTTGACCGACGTTATCTTGCGGTTTTATCCAAAAGTGTAACATTATCGTAGATATCACGTATCTTTCAACGGCCATGCTTACATGTAATAGGTAAAGAACCACTAAATGCCTCCGCGGGCCAAATTAGCCTAAAAACTTAAAAACAAACTTTGGTTTGCCTGTAAATGGAGATTTTTCTTGACAAATGTAAAGTTGAATGATGAAATTGAGTTTAAATTTTTGATACATATGAATGTGTTATAGTAAAACTGTAAAAATTGTATTATTCCGCTATTTTGTTCTTGAGTAGACTAGGGTAAAACCAATCTGTCCGGACATGCGTGAAAACGCATAGACCACGTTTAAAGGACACAACTTTCTTAAAAGATACAATACCCCTTTTTATTGTATTATTTTGAAACTTAAAGGCCCCTCTTTAACATGATATACGTGGTTCAGGTGGCCATAGACTAAGAAATGTTGAAAATTGGGACTTACTACGGGCAATTTACATTGAGCTAAAGAACAAATTTATTTGGAGGTTTCTAACCAATATCGAATATACTTCTTGAGGTTTTTGCGTATACATGTATAACGCTATTTGTCATGGTTTTACCTTCATTAACAAGTTCTCTAACTTGAGCCTTCATTTGTAAGTTTTGTTCTTCCCACCATAACTTCATGAATGCCATCTCTACATATATAAAACGTCTTCTTCCACCAGCGGTACGATCTTTGCTTAGGTTATCCACTACAGACGATATTATAGTCCTTACATCTAGTAAAATATCAAATAATTATTCCTATATCTAGTCAAAATATTATCGTATATTTAGTAATATGTCAAATAGTATTTCTTAAATATATAGTAAATTAGCTAAAACATAATAGTTGTTAATATAGTAAACTATTGGTTATTAGTTCTTACATCTAATAAAATGTAAAATAGTAGTTCTTATATCTAGTAAAATATCAAATAGTAGATCTTATATCTAGTAAAATATCAAATAGTGGATCTTATATCTAGTAAAATATCAAACAGTGGATCTTATATCTAGTAAAATATCAGATAGTGGACCTTATATCGAGTAAAATATCAAATAGTGGAACTTATATCTAGTAAAATATCAAAAAGTGGATCTTAGATCTAGTTGAATAACAGATAGTGGACCTTATATCGAGTAAAATATCAGATAGTAGATCTTAGATCTAGTAAAAGATCAAATAGTGGACCTATTATCTAGTAAAATATCAGATAGTGGACCTCATATCTAGTAAAATATCAAATAGTGAACCTTGAATCTAGTAAAATATCAAATAGTAGATCTTAGATCTAGTAAAATATTAGAAAGTAGTTATTATGTCTAGTAACGTGTCAAGTAATAGTTCTTTTATCTAGCAATATGTCAAATAACAGTTCTTATATCTAGCAATATGTTAAATAGCAGTTCTCATATCTAGTAAAATATCTAATAAAAGTACTTTATATCTAGGAAAATATATAATGATAGTTTTTACATATAGTGAAATATTTAATAATAGTTCTTTTGTCTAGTAAAATGTCAAATACTAGTAATAAGTACATCTGGTAAGATATCAACTTCCGTAATATCAAAAATCTAGTAGAAATAGTTCTTGGTTAATTATTGTAAATGTCAACTAATCGTTCTTACATCTAATAAAGTATGAAATAGTAGTTTTTATATTTACTAAAATATAAAATAATGGTTCTTACATCTAGTAAATATGGAAACCCTGGAGGGCACTTTTGACTTATGACTTGGGACTTAGGACTTGAGGAGGCCCTGGGGGCACTTTTGACTTGTGACTTGCGACTTGTGACTTGTGACTTTTGAGTTGTGACTTGTGACTTATGACTTATGACTTGGGACTTGAGTTTTGACTTTCGACTCGCGACTTGTGACTTGTGACTTGTGACTTGCGACTTGTGACTTATGACTTGTGACTTGTGACTTCGGATTTGTTTCATTTTATAAATAAATATACGGGCATATGCCTGGACGCCGTGAATGGTGACGGATGTTCTTTGAATCGGAATTAACTGTTGATATTCTAGTAAATCAGGTAAATAGGCATTATGTTTGTGTGATTTAAATCGTCGTATCTACATTCACCGAGCAACTGTCCATCTCATTAACTTAAATAGCGTACTAATAAAGTAAATAATGTTTTACGGTGTAGATGTGTATTATAAGTACACATGTACGAGTTTGCTTCCTTGTCTTTATCATATGAGAGTCTCTTTTTTATCATACACTACTGTCGATGCAATAAGTAATCATAATGAGGGAACTGTCCCGTTCGAAAGAATAGCGTGGACTACAGTTAACTCAGGTATACCCAGTTAACCTAAATAAACACAGTTTACCTGACGGGCGAGGTTATGTTAACAACCATTAGCATTTAATTAACTGTGAATGGGCTGAACTGTGCAATAGTTTTTATATTAGGTTTTAAACTTAGTAATCGTAGTTTAGGTATCCCATAGTTTCCAATCAGCGTCTCAATCGACGAATCTGTTGGTTAAGACTTTAAGTATTCAGTGTTATTTAACTGTGTTTGTTTTATGTTTTGCAGGTGGAGAAAAATGAAATGTCTGCTTTCATCGTGATGGAATCCGGAAGATAACATCTCTTGTGGAATATTGCACCAACGGAATCTACAACCCTGCTATTCTACTACCATAGTTATAAAGAAGGCGTACACTCACAATGAACACTCACATGGTGAACATAAATAGCCTCGTTATACATGTATGTCATAGTAGAAGTTATATTGATATAGTCGACATAGAAATACAAACTGATCTGACATGGGTTGCAAAAATAAATGAATAATTATGGTCAATGTATCATGCCTAAGCTCAATTGTTACACCCACACCTTGGTGATATACTCGGACTCATATATTGAGATTGTGGCATTTAATTGCAAGCAATAGATCATCATTTAACATAATATTCAAACCATTTTGTCCCTCGGTATAAACTAGCTCATCCTGCTCTTTTACAGCGGGGACTTGGTTAACTATGTCGAATCGCAGCTACTGTTATTCGGTCACTTCGGGTCACCGTTATTTTGCATATCTCTTTGAAACAAGGTTATCCTGCCCTTACAGCGGGGACATGGGATTTTCATTTTTCGTTAGGTAATGTATCCACAGGCATTGCTCCGCGTAATTGTGTTATGCGATGATGTTAATATTTTCTATGCTCGGCTAGTTAATTTGAGTGCTACCTTTACTGTCAAATAGTAGCATGCTAGCCGGGTTTATTTGTATAATTTGATGTCAAGTAAGAATTCGATATTTGACTTTTTACTTGCGACTTGTGTTGTAACATGCGACTTGCAACTTGTGAAATGAGAAATATACAACTTACATGTTGTTTATTTAACATGACAGCGTCTGTTTTCATTTGTTTGTTATTAGTATCTCCTGAAGATATGACAAGTAGCCAAGAACCTAGGAATTATATTGAATCATGAAATCAACAGACTATAAGCGAACTTGGTCTTTATTTGTTTGATTATATATTCCAAGTTAACACCAATTATAACTTAGAGTCTGTAATATTGCACGTATTTTTAAACAAACGTATTATACGTTTTTTTCTAGAACAACCTAGTTCATAAAAGAAATCACATATTCTAGTTGTATTGGTGTCCGTGATTTGAAGCTGTCCACAAAACGCTCATAATGTTCTTCATCCCCACATGGCACACTGTACAGTCACACATAAAAAGTAATTCAAGCTTATAGTGTCATACACTAATTGCAAAGTCTACATTTGAGTTCGTTGCTTTCTATGGCTTAGTTTCAGGATGCGAAGACAATGACGGTAACTGTATATTAGGCAGCGGTGTCACAGTATATCGGTCCAATCACATCGCACAAACTCACCAAATAGGTATTCCATTTTTCGTCGCCTGGAACAATATAAAAGAACATATTGCGTTAACAAAACAAACGCATCTACATAGAATTAGGCTATCTATGAACCTAATCATTTGTCGCAAACAACTTATGTTGCCACGTCGAGTGGGAGAGGTCCAGGGGTCAGTCCCAGGCCGCGTCATTACAAAGACAAAACATATAGCACGTATTTCCCTTGCTCGTGAAACTGGCTTTTCTCCTCGCACACGCTCGTGGATATATATATATCGGGAATAATGTGTTCAGAGTGGTTAATATAATGTGAAAAAAATTACAAAATAAAATTGATATAAACGAAACGCGCAAATGGTAAATGATAATGGAAAGGAAAAAAACCCTGCTCTGTATGTACATGCATAATTACAAAACTACACCGTGAGATATCTGATTTTATTAGTGCATGTATCTTATTACATGAACGGCAATATATAGATAATGGTGTTAACAAGTCAAAACAAAACTAATTAAATGCCGACTTACCTAATGTGTTACTATTGTTGAGTTGTTGTTGTTTAGTTGCTGATATTGTTGCTGTTGAGTGCTGTTGTTGTTAAATGGATGCTATTGTTGAGTTGCTGATGTTGTTGAGTTACTGATGTTGAGTTGCTGCTGTTGAGATGCTGTTGTTGAACTGCTGTTGTTGAGTAGCTGTTGTTGAGTTGCTGCGGTTTTTTTAGTTGACGATGTTGTGTCGCTGTTGTTGTTGAGTTGCTGATGTTAAGTTGCTGCTGTTGAGTTGCTGATAGTGTGTTGCTGTTGTTTAGTTGTTGTTGTTAAGTTGCTGATATTGTTGGTGTGGAGTTGTTGCAGTTGAGTTGCTGTTGTTGAAGTGGTTGCTGCTGTTGTTGAGTTGCTGCTGTTGTTGAGGTACTGATGTTGTTGAGTTACTGATGTTGAGTTGCGGCTGTTGAATTGCTGCTATTGAGTTGCTGTTAGTGAGTTGCTGATGTTGTTGAGTTACTGAAGTTGTTGAGTTACTGATGTTGAGTTGCGGCTATTGAGTTACTGCTGTTGAGTTGCTGTTGTTGTTTAGTTGATTATATTGTTGAGTTGCTGATGTTATTGAGTTAGTGATGTTGTTTAGTTGCGGCAGTTGAGTTGCTGCTGTTGAGTTGCTGCAGTTGAGTTGCTGTTGTTTTGTAGTTGATGCTATTGTTGAGTTGCTGATGTAGTTGAGGTACTGATGTTGTTGAGTTACTGATGTTGAGTTGCGGCTGTTGAGTTGCTGTTGTTGAGTTGCTGTTGTTGAGTTGCTGTTGTTGAGTTGCTGATGCTGTTGAGTTACTGATGTTGTTGAGTTACTGATGTAGATTTGCGGCTATTGAGTTGCTGCTGTTGAGTTGCTGTTGTTGTTAAGTTGATGCTATTGTTGAGTTGCTGATGTTAATGAGTTACTGATGTTGTTGAGTTGCGGCAGTTGAGTTGCTGCTGTTGAGTTGCTGTTGTTGAGTTGCTGCTGTTGAGTTGCTGCTGTTGAGTTGCTGTTGTTGTTAAGTTGATGCTATTGTTGAGTTACTGATGTTGTTGAGTTGCGGCAGTTGAGTTGCTGCTGTTGAGTTGTTGTTGTTGAGTTGCTGATGTTGTTGAATTACTGATGTTGTTGAGTTACTGATGTTGAGTTGCGGCTATAGAGTTGCTGATGTTGAATTGCTGTTGTTGGTAAGTTCATGCTATTGTTGAGTTGCTGATGTTGTTGAGTTACTGATGTGGTTGAGTTGCGGCAGTTGGGTTGCTGCTGTTGAGTTGATGTTGTTCATTTGCTGTTGTTTAGTTGCTGCTGTTGTTGAGCTGCTGTTGTTGTTTAGTTGCTGCTATTGTTGAACTGCTTATGTTTTTAAGTTACTGATGTTGTTGAGTTACTGATATTGAGTTGTGTCAGTTGAGTTGTGGCTGTTGAGATGCTGCTGTGGTTGAGTTGCTGTTGTCGTTTTGTTAATGCTATTGTTGAGTTGCTGATGTTGTTGTTGTTGATGTGATGTTGTTAAGTTGCTAATGTTGTTGAGTTGCCGCTGTTGTTGAGTTGCTGTTGGTGGGTTGTTGTTGTTGTTAAGTTCCTGATATGGTTGTTGTTTAGTTGCTGTTGTAAAGTTGCTGATGTTGTTGAGTTGCTGCTGTTGTTGAATTGTTGCTGTTGTTGAGTTGCTGTTGTTGAGTTGACGATGTTGAGTTGCTGACATTGAGCTGCTGTTGTTGAGTTGCTGTTGGTGGGTTGTTGTTGTTGTTAAGTTCCTGATATGGTTGTTGTTTAGTTGCTGTTGTAAAGTTGCTGATGTTGTTGAGTTGCTGCTGTTGTTGAATTGTTGCTGTTGTTGAGTTGCTGTTGTTGAGTTGAATGAGTTGCTGTTGCTGACATTGAGCTGCTGTTGTTGAGTTGCTGCTCTTGAGTTGTTGTTGTTGAGTTGCCTTTGTTGAGTTACTGCTGTTCTTTACTTGCTGTTGTTGTTGAGTTGATGCTGTTGTTGAGTTGCTTTAGTTGTAGAGCTGCTGATGTTGTTTAGTTGCTGTTGTTGTTTAGTTGTTGATTTTGTTTAGTTGCTGTTGTTTAGTTTCTGATGTTGTTGAGTTGATGCTGTTGTTGAGTTGCTGTAGTTGTTGGGTTGCCGATGTTGATCAGTTGCTGTTGTTGATTTGCTGTTGTTGTTTAGTTGCTGAATTGTAGCAACTAAATGCGATGAAGGTTTGCATTTATATAATGATTAATTTAGTTTTGTTTGCTTTTGTTTGGTTATCATCGCTGTCAGAAATTGGCGGTTCATTTTCAAATTAAATAATTAGCATTATTCATCAATTCGGGGACGTATTACTTTATATGTAGAATCATAAACTCGAAACTTGATCACATTATAAGTGGTCAGTGACTTAATTGAATTTCGTAAAATTGACAGACTTCGCTAACATCTACAACAAAATGTCAGGGAACTAAAAAGGACTGTCTCACTTTAAAAATAATAAACTGAATAACATAACTGACCCCCCAAGGGCCCTGCCCCCCAAGGCCCTGCCCCCCAAGGCCCTGCCCCCCAAGGCCCTGCCCCCCAAGGCCCTGCCCCCCAAGGCCCTGCCCCCCAAGGCCCTGCCCCCCAAGGCCCTGCCCCCCAAGGACCTTCCCCCCCCAAGGACCTTCCTCCCAAGGACCTTCCTCCCAAGGACCTCCCCCCCCCAAGGCCCTTCCCCCCAAGGCCCTTCCCCCAAGCCCCCCTTCCCCCAAGCCCCCCTTCCCCCAAGGCCCCCTTCCCCCAAGGCCCCCTTCCCCCAAGGACCTTCCCCCCCAAGGACCTTCCCCCCCAAGGCCCTTCCCCCCAAGGCCCTTCCCCCCAAGGCCCTTCCCCCAAGGCCCCCTTCCCCCAAGGCCCCCTTCCCCCAAGGCCCCCTTCCCCCAAGGCCCTTCCCCCCCAAGGCCCTTTCCCCCCCAAGGCCCTTCCCCCAAGGCCCTACCCCCCAAGGCCCTTCCCCCAAGGCCCTTCCCCCAAGGCCCTTCCCCCAAGGCTCTACCCCCAAGGCCCTACCCCCCAAGGCCCTACCCCCAAGGCCTTACCCCAAGGACCTACCCCCAAGATCCTACCCCCAAGGCCCTACCCCAATGCCCTATCCACAAGGCCCGACCACCCTGTTCCCTACTAACCAAAACATTATTTCAATTGTGCTTTAAAGCTTTTATAAATTGCTAATACTATCTGAACATATTTCAAATTTTAATGAAGATGTGTTTAAATTTTGAAAATATTGAACATTTTATCAGTATTATAATATAACAACGTCCACTCGGTCTGTTATGTGAAAATGTAGGTTTCGGACATAGAGCCATATATTGACGGTGCAAGGAGAGACTTATCATTATATTAAGTGAATTAGTATAAACAGCGCTTACTCGGCACATAAGACAGAATTGAAATAATGTTACATGGATAATTATTGGGACTCGGACTCGGAGCATATCATGACCATGCGACCACATACACGTGTCATGTAGTTTGTTCGTCTCTTACTAGAAACAAACAGATAAAAAGTGCAAAGGCAAGTCCGCTAAGACAGAGACGAGCTCCTCGGCCACCCCTTCTGATCTAGCCCTCCTTATCTTGGAGAGAAGAAGGGGTGTAGGGAAACAACCGAAGAGCAAGCCAAGCAAAGCAGATATAGCCAAATGCTTGATAATGGATGTACCCAATGCCCAAAAGTAACTTTATATATGACTGCTAAGTGACTAACTTAAGACTTCTTTATATGTGAATACAGTATTGTTAAAGTATGTCAAACAACTCGAACCCTGCTCTGTATGAGGTAAATTTTGAGTGAACGCTTGTGCATATATTATTTTCTATGTTGTCTGAGTTTCGTTGCAATTGACTTTAAATTTAAATAGATAAATCACAATTAGAATTGCTAAATATATATATTTATATTTTCATTGTTATATGCGTACCCTGGGGCATAATGCGTAGACCAAACGTTGTCAAACGGTTACATTATATTAGCCCAATCATTTTCACACCATTTCACACTTGGTGTTACATGCCATAATGATACATCTTATACGCAGTGATCTCCCCTTACAGGTGTATATTATATGAAGCAGTTGTAACTGTCAATCATTAACCCTATGCTTTATCAAAATCAAATTGTTTATTATTCTATTTATTCTATATAAATTAAATAATTAGACATATTATTATTGGTAGCTTTGTGAACTTCCTGGATCAACCGGGGCTATTCATGATAAACAGTAAGAGCTACAGTCTCAATTGCATGTACATGCGTCATTTAATATTTATAAAAATAAAATTTGCAAACTGTTAATTATCTCTATGTCAAGTCGATATAATGCTACTTAGGCGATTACCTCCAGACCAGAACATTGGTACATGCAGGATCTGGCAACAGTAGTAGACTGGTACTACGTATCCTACTCCCAAAGATTATGTCTCTATTATAGATTGAATCGGAAATGAAACCAGTTCAAAATATAGTGTCGCAACGACTACATGCCAAGGTCACCCAGTCAAGATCGATATCCCGGAATGCAACGGATTCGAGTCGATATTGTCCGTACACCATCGTAGTAATAGTTAAGTAACCAGGTGTCCTTTGCCTAAGCAAGGCGCTACCGAGCGCCTTCATACATTTACCTCTACAAAAATAATGGATTACTTCCCATGGGAAGAGGTACGTAGCGCTCAGGTTACCAAATGATACTTGTTTTTAACATGTTTGTAACAAGCCAGTACGGTCGAGACCCTACTTATACCATACACTACCTGACAACGTAGCGATGTGACGTGCCGATCCATTTAAAAAAAACTAGTTACTATAAGTGAAATCCACGGATTTCATCGTTGTAATACAGACAGGAGAACAGATTACTACAGATATGATCTGATACGGACACTCATAGGGGATCACGGGCTAATGTAGCCCCTTGCAGAATAATTCTGATTGCTAGCTCAGTTTTCACATGGACTTCGTTAAGTTAAGAATTTAAGTCACCAAGTTTCTAGGTCGATATCGATATATATTGTATTACAAATGTTGAATTATCACGTACAAAGCAAAAACATTTTTAATATCGCTTACTTGTACTTATGTTTTGTATTTTTGCAGCCCTTTCTGACGGACATTTTATAAGTTAGAAGTACCGCTGTGTTGATAAATTATTGCTAAATATAAATCGTGACAGAAAAATGTACGAATGGGTCATAGTAAAACAGAAATTCCATATAAACTTACGTCTCCATTGTCGATTTGTTAGCGCCCTAGCCACCATAATAATCCAGCCAGCCATTATCCGATGTAGCAGTCATTATATGGATACAGACCGTGAATGTTAAAACTATGACGTAAGTAAAGGTTGATTCAAATGTCTAGTAATGGCCTTGTCCATAGTAAGTTTTATTATTAGTAACTGTAAGAGAGATTGGATGATAAGATAAGCAAACTGACATACTCAATACAATGAGTCTATTTCTCAATTGGACTGGTTAGTACTGTGGTTCGGTCCGTTCAAAGTTAAATGAAAGCGGTTATAAACATAAACAAGTCCATCAGGAAAACTGTGATTATCACGTAGAAGCTTAACTGGATGTAACAGAGTTAACTGTGTACATGTACTATTCTTTCGAATGGGTTAGTTCCCTCATTAGTATGACTTAGTGAATCAACAGTACCATGGCGTATACGGGCCTCATAAGTTTACTTTGCATGACAGCAATATCAATGTTGTCGATCACGGATCATAACGGGTAAATAAATGACAGTCTTCAACGGAATACCAGTTTACCTATTTGCGTTAAAGTGGCCAAACTAATGTAATTTTAATTCACAACAAAGAAGAACTTTATTTTACATGTAATAAGTACACAATGTATATCCGGATGCGTCCTCGGCCGAGTGATGCGTCCCGGCCGAGGTAAATACTGATGACGGGTAAGTAGTGGAGTTATATTTCTACCAGAACTTATCGATTTCGATATTTTTTTGATCTAGCGATTTGTGAATGACCACGAAGGTTGAAATGTACTATTCACACAGCCTCGTATGTTATTTTGCGGAATAAATCTGATAGAGCTTGTTTATACACGACACGCAGAAAATAATGCTCAATTCTCAGATACATTGCCCGAAATTAAACAGTTTGCGCTAGTATTGAATTATTTAACCTCACAGATCTAACAAAAATTCATCTTTGAACAATTCAGTAAAGTAATAACTCTGTCAGTGACCTGAAACCAACGATTTACCCTTCAAAGAGACCATAGTATGCACCAAAATGATGACGTTTACGGCCGAGGTGATTTTGTGATGATGACGTTTACGGTCGAGGACGCAAAATACGGATGACGTTTACGGCCGAGGAAATACTTACTAAAAGCTGTCATTTTTCGCAGTTTCAATGGTTTTCTCATCGGTAAAGTATGGGATATTCGCCAGTGTACATTCCAATGAGCATTTCTTTACCAGAAGATGTTGGATAGGATTGCCACATACTTATTTTATTCCTATATATTTTATATAAAACGTCATTTTAGAGATCTATGACTTTACAAGACATGTATTTGTTTGTTTGAAAAAGCATTTAACAGTCTATATGATCTCAACGAAGAACGTCAGTCAGCATACAGAAAAAGACACTCTACCGAACGTACTCCCTGTCTTCACATACTTGTGTTTATCATCTAATTTTACAGATTTGTGCACCAGGCAGTTGCGACCACGGCCCATATTCGTCATATGTTCGTCACATAAGGACAAATTTCATCATATATTTAAATGACAAACAGGTATCATAATAATGACACATGTTACTCATATAATGACAAATACACATCAAATGATAATCATATTATGGCAAACGGACGTCTTAAAATTACAAAACATTGTCATATTATGACAAATGAACATGATTTTATTATATCACGATATAATAGCATAATACAACAGTTCTGCTTATCTTAAGACAGCTGTGGCGTTCCATAGAGCTAGTCTGAGTTCCATATGACCATATTTTACAATCTTAGTATTTACTTTCAAATAAGCAAAATTCTGTCTCGTAAATAACAAAGATCTCCAAAATGACGTTTTATATTGAAGATATAAAAATAATATAACTGTAAGGCAGTTTTCTATTCAATATTTTCTGGGAAAGGACAAAGAAGTGTTCGTTGGATTGTACACTTGCGAATAGTCCATACTTTACCGATGAGAAAACCATTGGAACTGCGAAATACAGTTTTTCAGTAAGTATTTCCTCGGCCTATCATGCAAGGACATAGTTTGATATTGACGATTTGCACAGATTTTATATATTTTTGTATAAAGCAAGCAAACAAGTGTTTGTGAAAACATTATATGGCATGGAAGTTAAATCAATATACATATACTTGTACTGGTGTATACTGTGCAGGACCTAATTGCTTCAAGTTAATTTTTGACGTTGGTTACAGAAACAGATAACAAGTCGTCCCGAACTCAAGTAGAAATCTCATCTCAAAGTGAGGTTTTGCTCAACCTAGAGTCTGCATTTGAGATAAATCTAAAGTTCAAGCTTTTACAATTTTACTGTAATGAACTAAGACTATTGCTAGATATGATTTTATTAAGCTCATTTTACGTCCAGCCTCTCAATGAAGATTTCTAAATGACACATGGCAATATTTGAGATGAGATTTAGCTCAGACCCCAATCTCCCGAAGCATCTCAATCTGAGCACAATTTCATCTCAAATATTTGTATGTATCTTTATGTGAGTTTCCACTTGAGACTGGACTCGAAATTAGCATCCCTCAACAGAAGCAATATTACAATATTATAACAGTAAAATTTCAAGAGCTGAAACGTCAGATGCACCTCTAATTTTGATTTGAACAAAATTTTGATTTGAGTTGAGATGTCTACTTGAGTTGCTTCGGGAGATCGGGATCAGATTCAGATGTTTAGGGAGCTCGGGGTCAGTTCTTGCTGGGTTGTAACCGACAGGTGAAGCATTGGGGAGGGATAGATAATATACCTCTATCAGGGGAGATCACTGCGTTATGACAAGATATGATTATGGCATATAACGTTAAGTGTGAATGGTAGAAAATGATTGGGCTAATATAATGTAACCGTTTGACAACGTTTGGTCTACGCATTATGCCCCAGGGTACGACATATAACAATGAAAATATAAATACATATATTTAGCAATTCTAATTGTGATTTATCTATTTAAATTTAAAGCCAATTGCAACGAAATTTAGACAACATAGAATATAATATATGCACACGCGTGCACTCAAAATTAACCTCATACAGAGCAGGATTCGAGTTGTTTGACATACTTTAACAATGCTGTATTCACATATAAAGAAGTCTTAAGTTAGTCACTTAGCAGTCATATATAAAGTTACTTTTGGGCTTTGGGTACATCCATTATCAAGCATTTGGCTATGTCTGCTTTGCTTGGCTTGCACTTCGGTTGTTTCCCTACACCCCTTCTTCCCTCCTAGATAAGGAGGGCTAGATCAGAAGGGGTGGCCGAGGAGCTCGTCTCTGTCTTAGCGGACTTGCCTTTGCACTTTTTATCTGTTTGTTTCTAGTAAGAGACGAACAAACTACATGACACGTGTATGTGGTCGCACGGTCATGATATGCTCCGAGTCCGAGTCCCAATAATTATCCATTTTCATATAACATTATTTCAATTCTGTCTTATGGGCTGAGTAAGCGTTGTTTATACAAATTCACTTAATATAATAACATGATAAGTCTCTGTTTGCACCGTCAATATATGGCTCCATGTCCGAATGCTACATTTTACATAACAGTTTTGGTTTAAGGACCGAGTGGACGTTGTTATAATACTGATAAAATTTTCAATATTTTCAAAATTTAAACACATCCTCATTAAAATTTGAAGAATGTTCAGATAGTATTAGCAACTGATAAATGCTTAAAAGCACAAATTGAAGATAAAAACGAACCCGTCCATCAGATCAAATTGAAATAATGTTTTGGTTAGTGGGGGATAGGGTCATACCCTGGTGGATAAGGTTCTACCCTTGGGGTAAGTTCCTGCCGGATGGGGGTAGGGCCTTGGGGTAGGACCTTTGGTTAGGGCCTTGGGAGTTGGGCCTAGGGAGTTGGGCCTTGGGAGTTGGGCCTTGGGGTTAGGGCCTTGGCCTTGGAGGGTAGGGCTTTGGGAGTTGGGCCTTGGGGGTAGGGCCCTTGGGGGTAGGGCCTTGGGGGTAGGGCCTTGGGGGTAGGGCCTTGGGGGTAGGGCCTTGGGGGTAGGGCCTTGGGGTAGGGCCTTGGGGTAGGACCCTTGGGGGTAGGGCCCTTGGGGTAGGGCCCTTGGGGGTAGGGCCCTTGGGGGTAGGGCCCTTGGGGGTAGGGCCCTTGGGGGAGTAGGGCCTCGGGGGAGTAGGGCCTCGGGGGAGTAGGGCCTCGGGGGAGTAGGGCCTCGGGGCAGTAGGGCCTCGGGGGAGTAGGGCCTCGGGGCAGTAGGGCCTCGGGGGAGTAGGGCCTTGGGGGAGTAGGGCCTTGGGGGAGTAGGGCCTTGGGGGAGTAGGGCCTTGGGGGAGTAGGGCCTTGGGGGAGTAGGGCCTTGGGGGGGTAGGGCCAGGGTCTTGGGGGTAGGGTCTTGAGGGGTAGGGTCTTGGGGGGGTAGGGCCTTAGGGGTAGGGCCTTAGGGGGTAGGGCCTTGGAGGTGAGTTATGTTATTCAGTTTATTATTTTTAAAGTGAGACAGTCCTTTTTAGTTCCCTGACATTTTGTTGTAGATGTTAGCGAAATCTGTAAATTTTACGAAATTCAATTTAGTCACTGACCACTTATAAAGTTTCCAGTTTATGATTCTACATATAAAGTTATACGTCCCTGAATTGATGAATAATACTAATTATTTAATTTGAAAATGAACCGCCAATTTCTGACAGCGATGATAACCAAACGAAAGCAAACAAAACTAAATCAATCATTGTATAAATGCAAACATTCATCGCATTTAGTTGCTACAACTCAGCAACTAAACAACAACAGCAAATCAACAACAGCAACTGATCAACATCAGCAACCCAACAACTACAGCAACTCAACAACAGCATCAACTCAACAACATCAGAAACTAAACAACAGCAACTAAACAAAATCAACAACTAAACAACAGCAGCAACTAAACAATATCAGCAGCTCAATAATAACAGCAATTCAACAGCAACAGCAAGTAAACAACAGCAGCTCAATATCAGCGACTCAACATCGTCAACTAAGCAACAGCAACTCAACAACGGCAACAATATCAGCAACTAAACAGCAACAACTCAAAAACAGCAACAATTCAACAACAGCAGCAACTCAACAACATCAGCAACTTAACAACAGCAACTAAACAACAACCATATCAGGAACTTAACAACAACAACAACCCACCAACAGCAACTCAACAACAACAGCAACTCAACAACAGCGGCAACTCAACAACATCAGCAACTTAACAACATCATTTCAACAACAACAACAACATCAGCAACTCAACAATAGCATCAACAAAACAACAACAGCAACTCAACAGCAGCAACTCAACAGCAGCAACTCAACAACAGTAGCTCAATATCATCAACTCAACATCGTCAACTAACCAACAGCAACTCAACAACGGCAACAATATCAGCAACTAAACAGCAACAACTCAATAACATCAGCAACTTAACAACATCACTTCAACAACAACAACATCAGCAACTCAACAATAACATCAACAAAACAACAACAGCAACTCAACAACAGCAGCAACTCAACAGACGCAACTCAACCGCACATCTCAATATCAGTAACTCAACAACATCAGTGACTCAAAAACATAAGCAACTCAACAATAGCAGCAACTAAACAACAACAGAAGCTCAACAACAGCAGCAACTCAGCAACAGAAACTCAACAACAGCAACTCAACAGCAGCAACTCAACAGCTGCAACCCAACTGCAGCAACTCAACAACATCAGTAACTCAACAGCATCAGCAACTCAACAATAGCATCAACTAAACAACAACAGCAACTCAACAGCAGCAATTCAATAGCCGCAACTCAACATCAGTAACTCAACAACATCAGTAACTCAACAACATAAGCAACTCAACAATAGCAACTCAACTTAACAACAACAGCAACTCAACAGCAGAAACTCAACAGCAGCAACTCAACAACATTAGCTCAACAACAGCAGCAACTCAACTGCCGCAACTCAACAACATCAGTAACTCAACAACATCAGCAACTCAACAATAGCATCAACTTAACAACAACAGCAACTCATCAGCAGCAACTCAATAGCCGCAACTCAACATCAGTAACTCAACAAAATCAGTAACTTAACAGCATCAGCAACTCAACAACAGCAACTCAACAGCCGCAACTCAACATCAGTAACTCAACAACATCAGTACCTCAACATCAGCAGCAACTCAACAATAGCATCAACTAAAGAACAACAGCAACTCAACAGCAGCAACTCAACAGCAGCAACTCAACTGCCGCAACTCAACAACATCAGTAACTCAACAACATCAGCAACTCAACAATAGAATCAACTAAACAACAACAGCAACTCAACAGCAGCAACTCAATAGCCGCAACTAAACATCTGTAACTCAACAACTTCAGTTACTCAACAACATCAGCAACTCAATAACAGCAACTCAAAAGCAGCAACTCAACAGCCGCAACTGAACATCAGTGACTCAACAACAACAGTACCTCAACAACAACAGCAACTCAACAACAGCAGCAACTCAACAGCCGCAACTTAACATCAGTAACTCAACAACAGCAGCAACTCAACAACAGCAGCAACCAACTCAACAACAGCAACTCAACAGCAACAACTCCACAACAACAATATCAGCAACTTAACAACAACAACTCAACAACAACACACCATCAGCAACTCAACAGCAGCAACTTAACATCAGCAACTCAACAACAACAGCGACACAACATCGTCAACTAAAAACAGCAGCAACTCAACAACAGCTACTCAACAACAGCAATTCAACAACAGCAACTCAACAGCAGCAACTCAACATCAGTAACTCAACAACATCAGCAACTCAACAATAACATCCATTTAACAACAACAGCAACTCAACAGCAACAATATCAGCAACTAAGCAACAACAACTCAACAATAGTAACTCATCAGGTAAATCGGCATTTAATTAGTTTTGTTTTTACTTGTTAACACCATTATTTATATATTGCCGTTCATGTTATAAGATACATGCACTAATAAAATCAGATATCTCACGGTGTAGTTTTGCAATTATGCATGTACATACAGAGTAGGTTTTTTTTAATTTCCATTATGCTCATTGATTTAAGTAAAGCGTTTGACTTAGTAAACCATGATATTTTACTACAAAAGCTTTCATTATATGGTATTCAGTTTTCAACATTAGATTGGTTTAAATCCTACCTCAATTTTAGAACTTAAAAAACATTTATATCTGGCAAATATTCTGGCCCTGGTAATGTTTTAGCAGGTGTTCCACAGGGCTCAGTTCTTGGCCCGTTATTGTTTTTGATATATACCAATGACTTGCCTCTGTCACTTTCACATTCTATTGCCGACATATTTGCTGATGATACCACCTTATCAACTCACAGCAAGTCTTTAGATCATGTAATATTTTCACTTACCAGAGATTTATTGCATGCTGATCAGTGGTGTAAACTTAATCAAATGTCTATTAATTCTAAAAAATCCAAGGTTTTATTTATAACAAGTAAACGAAATAAACATCAAATTGTTGAATCCAATATCAACATTCCTTTTCAAGGTAATTCAATTGAAGCTACTTCATCAGCAAAGCTATTAGGTATCACAATTTACGATAGCCTATCATGGGCAGACCATATCAATAATGTGATAAAGAAATGTAATTCCTATTTGTACCTCTTATCTAGAATTAAAAACTTTCTTTCGATTGAAACTAGAAAACGTTTTTATAATGCATACATTCTTCCCCATTTTGACTTTTGCTGTATTATATGGGGAAATTGTACTAGCAGTCTTGAAGATAAACTTATAAAATTCCAGAAAAGAGCGGCTAGAGTAATTCTTGATAGCGATTATTCTACTCCTTCAACTGCTCTATTTTCAAAACTTAAATGGATGACATTTCATGAGCGTGTTATTTATCAGAAAGCTATCCAAATGTACAAGACTCTCAGAGGAGATGCACCAGATTATCTTCAGAATGCATTTACATTTACTACATATATTCATTCACCACTGTTACGTTCTTCTTCTACATACCAATTGTACAGTCCAAAACCCAACACCGAGTTATTTCGCCATACTTTTGTTTTCTCTGGCACCTCAATATGGAATTTTATCCCTCTTTACATCAAAAACTCTACTTCTATTCAACATTTTAAAACTTTATATCTACGCTGGGTGAAGCCACATCCCATGCTATTGCTACAACCTAATGACTGGCTAGCAAACTTCATGCAAACATTACTATTGCAGGTATAAAAATCTATATATCCGTCTGCAAAATTATTCCTTTGTGTATTATGTTTTTAAAATGCCATTGCTTTAAGTATATTGATAATGTCGTTCACATGTATAATGATACGCTGGCTCCTATGGTGTGTCTATATCGGATTAAGCGTTTTTGTTTAATTGCAGCTGTAGATATTGTCTTGATAAAGTTTCTATAATTATGCATAGGTATACCTTTTTTTCAAATCCTTTCACTGACACTCTTTTATGAATTTTTCAACTTATATTGTGAGACATCATAGGGGCCAAAATATCAAAATATCAAATATCATTGTTTTCTTGGCATAGTTATTTTTCTAGTTATTTTTCTAGTTCATTGTTCATTGTTGAGGATCTTATGGAAGATTGATTGTTTAGTATATTGTCAAATAAGTTTCCTCGTTAAATAAAGTCTTTATTATTATTATTATTATTATTATTATTATTATTATCACTTACCATTTGCGCGTTTCGTTTATATCAATTTTATCTTTTAAGTTTTTCCACGTTATATTAACCACTCTGAACACATCATTCCCGATATATATATCCACCCGGGTGTGCGAGGAGAAAAGCCAGTTTCACGAGCAAAGGAAATACGTGCTATATGTTTTGTCTTTGTAATGACGCGGCCTGTGACTGACCCCTGGACCTCCCGCACTCGACGTGGCAACATAAGTTGTTTGCGACAAATGATTAGGTTCATAGATAATTCTATGTAGATCATCGCATAACACAATTACGCGGAGCAATGCCCGTGGATACATTACCTAACGAAAAATGAAAAGCCCATGTCCCCGCTGTAAAGGCAGGATAACCTTGTTTCAAAGAGATATGCAAAATAACGGTGACCCGAAGTGACCGAATAACAGTAGCTGCGATTCGACATATTTAAATAAGCAAGTACCCGCTGTAAAATAGCAGGATGAACTAGTTTATACCGAGGGACAAAATGGTTTAAATTCTTGAATATTATGTTAATTGATGAACTATTGCTTGGAATTAAATGCCACAATCTCAATGTATGAGTCCGTGTATATCACCAAGGTGTGGGTGTAACAATTGTGCTTAGTCATGATACATTGACCATAATTATTCATTTATTTTTGCAACCCATGTCAGATCAGTTTGTATTTCTATGTCGACTATATCAATATAACTTCTACTATGACATACATGTATAACGAGGCAATTTATGTTCAACATGTCAGTGTTCATTGTGAGTGTACGCCTTCTTTTTTACTATGGTAGTAGAATAACAGGGTGTAGATTCCGTTGGTGCAATATTCAACAAGAGATGTTATCTTCCGGATTCCATCACGATGAAAGCAGACATTTCATTTTTCTCCACCTGCAAAGCATAAAACAAACACAGTTAAATAACACTGAATACTAAAAAGTCTTAACCAACAGATTCGTCGATAGAGACGCTGATTGGTAACTATGGTATACCTAAACTACGATTACAAAATTTAAAACCTAATATAAAAAATATTGCATAATTCAGCCCAATCACAGTTAAATGCTAACGGTTGTTAACATAACCTCGCCCGTTAGGTAAACTGTGTTTATTTAGGTTAACTGGGTATACCTGAGTTAACTGTAGTCCACGCTATTCTTTCGAACAGGACAGTTCCCTCATAATGATTACTTATTGCATCGACAGTAGTGTATGATAAAAAAGAGACTCTCATATGATATAGACAAGGAAGCAAACTCGTACATGTGTACTTATAATACACATCTGCACCGTAAAACATTATATTTACTTTATTAGTACGCTATGGCATGAACGCTATTTTAGTTAATGAGATGGACAGTTGCTCGGTGAATGTAGATACGACGAAATCATACAAACATAATGCCTACTTACCTGATTTACTAGAATATCAACAGTTAATTCCGATTCAAAGAAAATCCGTCACCATTCACGGCGTCCAAGCAAATGCCCGTATATTTATTTATATAACGAAACAAATCCGAAGTCCGAAGTCACAAGTCACAGGTCACAAGTCGCAAGTCGCAAGTCACAAGTCACAAGTCGCAAGTCACAAGTCAAAAGTGCCCTCCAGGGCCTCCTCGAGTCACAAGTCATAAGTCACAAGTCATAAATCACAAGTCACAACTCAAAAGACACAAGTCCCAAGTCAAAAGTGCCCTCCAGGGCCTCCTCAAGTCCAAAGTCCCAAGTCATAAGTCCAAAGTCACAAGTCACAAGTCAAAAGTCACAAGTGCCCTCCAGGGTTTCCATAAGTAAAATATCAAATTCTGTAATATTTCTTAAATCTAGTAAAACGTCAAAAAAAAGTTCTAACATCTAGTAAAATATAAAATAGTAGTTCTTATTTCAGTAAAATAGATAGAAAATATTAGAAATCACAACTTACTAGTATTACACTTTTAACCAAAAGGCAATTCGATGATCAAATTAATTTGCTTATAAATGTATTCACTTTTTCTACCGTAATGGGCAAAGAGAGGTAACTCGTACACTCAAATTAAGACAACATAATTTTATCCCACAGGAGATAACTCCAGTGTGTAGAAGCACGTGATCAAATGAATGCCGTTTACACTCAAAACTATTGCGATTTCGTCTGATAACGGTGAGTTTTTCTTGCTCTATCTTTAGCTGTTTTTAATTGATGCTCGACCAAATGCAGTTTGCAACCGAGTGTATTATTATTTGGTTGAGCATCAATTAAAGACAGCTTGCATATACATGTACGGAATGTACTTTAGGCTATACAATATAACCATATTAAATGCATGATCGTTATAATCAAGAAAAAACTCACCGTTAGCAGACGAAATCGCAAGAGTTTTGAGTGTAAAACGGCATTCAATTGATCACGTGATTCTACAAACAGACCTCTAGACTTGTATAATTATATCATTTGAGATTTGAGATTTTAGCATGTGCTTGTATATACAGTGCGATCAACTTAACATCGTATTCGAAACTTCAATTAGCAGAATACGATTTATTGTCTATGATCTAATTACGGTCTTTGTTCTAGAAAGCGAAGAGTGTGATTTGGATATGAATCATATAATATATCGATTGCTTAAAATTAGAAGGTTGTAACTACAAAATCAATATTTTGAGAAAACAAGAAATAACTGTTCTATAATTACTCTTTACGTATGGTAAAATGAGCTGTTCAAACTTTATTTTGGTCAACATGACAAGTTCAGATTTTCATGAAAATGGCCTCATAAGAAGCGCCTTGTGGTGTAGATTTCAAATATGCATGAGTCTTATAAGGTCGTAAGTGGCACAAATGACCTTCTTATTCTAAGCCAGCGATATGTCACAGGCTTAGAATGAGAAGGTCGTAAGTACAAAATCGATATATTGAGAAGACAAGAAAAAACTGTCGGCAATTTACTCTTTTTTTTGGTTAAACATCCTTTTATAGCTTCATTTTGGTCAACATGACAAGTTCCGATTTCCATAAAAATCGGCTCATTAGAAGCGCCAGGTACTGGGGATTTAACAAATGTATGAGTCTTATAAGGTCGTAAGTAGTAGTTTCGACCTTCTCATTCAAAGCCATCGATATGTAGGCCCTAAAATCGCTTAAGTTTGCGTTGGGAAAAATTGTATGGTTTTACGGACATTGTGTGCGATTTTATTGCATCAGTGACATTACTTTTGAATGTTCCCACGTACATGTAACAACCACAGGGAACTGTATCATTGATAACAAAAACATTTTTTCTTTTGAAAATTCATATTTTTCTATCTTTTATTCGTTTTTTCCCGTTATCAATGATACAGTAATCTGTGGAAAAAAAACTTAGTTCTTTTACCACACCTTGTTCGTTGTATTCAGAGTAAGTTTTTGTCCACCCAACATCATCATGTGTGTTTGGTATTATATGTACATTGAGCCTATCGTCTCTCACTGGGTAACAGCTCTATAAAATAATAATCATTTCAAAATTTAATTTTCAAAAACCAATGCCCACTAAGGGCATGTGATTATAACAAATGATTGAACAAAAAAGCCAACAGGGTGATAACAAAACATATCAGGGGAGGCAATTCTGGATAGTGCCGGAGTTACTTCCCTTGAATTCAGGAGAGGCAACCGCGTATCGACTATTTTTAAGTCGGTCGAAGTTCTCTCCCCTCCTAAAAATCAGCGCGTTACTTACTTCGTACTTCCTTTCCACATATTCAAAACACGCTGTGATCGTAGCCTCTAAAAACGTGCTTGCTAAAAACACACACATCGGGTTGTGACCAGGCCTTAAAGAGTATTATAAGAAAGCGAACAGCCTAATAGCCTATAAACCCCCTACCCCATATTATTACTGACGGAAAATTGAATGTCTCACTTGCCAAATCTTCCATTTCATCATTTTACAAAACGGGTATTTGACACATGGAGGCTTGTGTGGAACCTTGCGTATAGCATACAATATCGCCAAAGACAGAAGACCGATCTATAGACGACTTGTTTCTACTGATAGTTCCCTTCCCTGTAATATGTTAAAATATGTGTGTAGAAGTTTGATTACTTACTTCATATCCACATTTAGGTGATGGATAACTGTTTCCAGGAAATGTAGTCACAGATGCAATACCCGTCATGAGAATGTACAGCACATATATTCCTTTAAACTGCATACTTGGACGATTTCTATCCAACAATAAATTTATTCGAAAATACTTGATGCTTATCAAACACTTTGATAGTAAACGATTTTGTGCAACCGATGCATAATAATTTGGTTTAGTCAATGCTATTTACGCCTTTCATTTTTCACATTGATTTAATAAGAAAAAAAGATATGAACACAATTTAGTAAGACATTGATATAATACCATGCACTGTGACACATACTTGTAAAGGGCTTATATTGAGCTGATTGTGAATTTTGTTATGCCTAGGTCCCACTGGGCATTTTTTGTATCGGCGATGCACTCCCGATTTGAAGAAATGAGTTTCGGGAGGCATCGGGAACAGGGACTTCACAATTTTTTTAATGACCCCGAATAGAAGCTTACCCTAGTAGACCACGAGGATCCTGTCCCGATGCCATCCGATGCTCATTTAATCAAATCGGGAGTACATCGCTGAGGCAAATAAGGCTAATGCTCAGTGGGATCTAGGCTTAACCATACATGAAACAGTATTACTCAGTCTGTCGTGTAAGAAATCAATGGAGATTTGTTCGACATATCTTTACATGACACCATAACACCATAACATGGTCACTAGTATTTTATTGTATTAATCCTGGGATAAATGTCACGAAGCAACATGTTGCTATTGATATTGTTTTATGTGTACGAAACGTGTTGTGGCTTTGTCCCACTGAACAAATTAAGGGAAAGACAGATTAAGGAAAATACCACATTGCACAAAGTTCCGGATATCCTATTTTTCCTCAGCCAAGTATGCATTATTCCGTCCACAAAAACTTTCCACCACAATATAGACAAGAAATCAGATGTCGTTCTTGACACACCGGGGTAGCGGTGGCCTAAAGGTATGACGCGCGCTTCAAAATGGGGAGATTCCGGTTTCAACCCACGTCTGAACCACTGACTAATTTCGCCGAGCAAGAAAAACCAACATGCTCCACTCCACCAAGGTGTAAAGTGGTACCTGTTAGGGCAGTGTCTATTCTTGGGCGCCACATATCGATGTTATAGCTGCCACACTCACAGGAGAAACATAGTCTGCATAGAAAGACTCAAGCGCAGGTTTCCTTGGTTGAACGGCTGTACCGCCGATAACGATTACTCTCAGAATAAATTAAATATTCAAGAGCCGAGCTTGCAAAATTCGCATTGTATACTTTTCATGTCATCATGACACGGACAGCTGTAAACGCGATATAATGAATGGATTTTTCTCGTGATACAAATCATTATATATCCTACCTAGGCTTTTCTCCTAAATGTTAGAGACAGGGTGATATACAAGGAATCCGGGTACGATACCCTAGCTCGTTTCGTATAGATAGAATCATTGGTTATTTAACGGGCCAGTGTGTAAAGTAGTGATACACTCCAGACTACCTCTGGGTTTCCAATAGCCGGGTGGGAAACACTCAATAGCGTTTCTGAAATGACCAAGTGCCCCGGCCGAGAATCGAACCAGGGGCCTCTCACCCAGGCGTCGAGCGTCTTATCCACTCGACCACCGTGCCACCTTTTAACGAACCTGTAGACATCTTTGATTCCACAGATCCATTTCAAATACTGAATCTCAGATGCATAACAAATGCCACTAATGTCCATAATACCACGTAACTTGGGAAACTGCGCATAGACTTTCCCAAACTACTTTATAAATCTTTTGTGTTTTGATTGCTTCGTAAGGTTGTCGTGCTATCCATAAAACGTACGTTAACTCTAGTTTACAAATGTCACCGGTACCAACTGCTGCTGTCTGTACGAAGTACCGAAAACCCTACATTCAACATAAACGCATGTATATTATGCCCCTTTTAAAGTGAAAATATGACAGGGAAGATTGCGAATAAGAGTGTGCCAGTGTTCCTTTTGTTGACATAATTTCATTTTCTTGGTCAGTGTCAATTGAAACAATGGAGTCCGGTGTAAATAGTAAGGTACAAACCAAAGTGGCGCCTAGCCACACACTCAAGAGTCAGACATAGTACAAGCCATCCGCATCCCCAAAAATGGATGCATCAAGCGAGCCTTACATGCTCATTGAATGACACACTGCGACTTTGAATGTTGTGCATAATTAGCCATGAAGGAAGGTAATTATAAATGATAACTACACTGACGTGAAGTACGGGGCGACTTTTTACAGCCGCCACACAGCACTTAACACCTGCTGTAGTGATAAGTAATAATAAGGAACAGCTACGGCGGCAGCGCCTTGCCACACACGCAAGAGTCATAAGGTTGTTTGAATTCTTTCAAAAAGGCATGTATACTGTTTCTGCTGATTGTTGCTTTGTTGAATTGTATTTATGGTTCGTGGTCGTCCTTGCAGTTCTTCCCTATTATCAGACTACTACTCAGGTTGAGGCGGCAAACTGTTGAGTCGATTGTTATGGTGAAAAGCTGTCACTTTTTCTTGTATTAATTTATGCCTTGGTCACACTAAATATTCTTTGTCCTCGGTGATGTACTCCCGGTTTAAATAATTTCACTTCGGGTGGCACCGGGATCCTATTTCCCGATGCCTTCTATTTCCCATTTTTTAAATCGGGAGTACATCACTGAGGCCAAAATAATTAGTGTCACAAAGGCAAATGTGGTTCTTATTTGTGCCTTTAGTACGCTGATGATTCTGTTGATCGCTGCATTCATTGTCTGGTTTTATTTATCTTTTGATGCAACCAAAACAAACAACAGAACGCAATATTCTTAAACTAAATTTTATTGTTAAATTTTTAGGGCCAAAACTTGAACTTTTAGGGCCGAAATATAACGTTAGAATATCGAGATCTTAAAAGCGTTGAATAACGTCGGTGACGTATTAAAAGATGGTTACAAACTTTTCAGAATATACAAAAACTGCCATTCTTTTCTTGATGTCATAGTGATTTGTTTCGGATGTCTAATCATAAATCTACGTAAAGGTCGAATATTGGCATCATTTATTGACAAAATGTTGAATTCTATGTTGTATAACTGTAACGTCTTTAATTTTGAATTTTGGGTACAGAAATATTACATTAAATTCTGAATGTGTACGGTAGAGAAGGAACGAGAATGGATTGATGCAGAGATATGGTATTTTGAAAGAATGTGACAAATGGTGATAGGTTTCCCGCTGAATCAAGGATTTATTATTACGGAATTTGTTAATAGACCACCGACGATAGGAGAAACTGAACAATATATTTTTCTATAGAATATGAAGTTTTCAACAAAGATATATTTTGAATCAATAACCAAGAGCCTGAATCTGTGATGATGATTTTTATTACAAACATAGATGAACATATTTGTGTATTTGTGTTTGAATGCAACTCAATTCATGACAAAATTATAGTTAATTTACCAATTTAGCTAATTTAGAAATATAACTATCTTAATGCATTAATTGCTTTTTCAACATATGCGTGTATGATTTGTGGTGCTTTTGTTTGGAATACATCATCACAGACTCTGGCTCGTTATTATGTATTTTATTTTCGAGTACAAAATGTACATTTGTATTAAGAAACAAAAACGTCCTATTGAAGTTAATATTTTGATTATTAACTCTAAGCCAGCGATATCAGTTTAAACATTGGTCAAATATATTCGTTAATGTCATACTACTGGTCTGGTATTTGCCATAACAATCATGAATCAAATTTCCAGAATGATCAATAGATTTATTGATAGAATTTAAAAAACTCAACCAGAAATACAATTAATAAAAAGAAATGCACCACTTATGTCCAACTATAGCCAAATATAGTGTTACTTAAGCTTAGGTCATATGTTGATATTTGCAACACAACCTTTTTCTACACTCAATTAACATTTTGACAAGAATCAACAATTTTTTTTATCAAATTAATGTATTATTTTCAAATGCAAAATGTAAAAGTAATATATATTTCATTAATAAGCCAAAGGTGTCAAAACATTAAACGTTTTCAAAATTTCAAAATATATGCAATGACACAAATACGTATAGAATACAAATGCACAAACGAGTTGCAATATTAACTTACTAGATTCTTTTTAAACAAAAACTTAATATAACATTGATAAATATAACAATACATGTACACAATATGCCTTCTACAAGACACGATGGACGGATTGTGTGTGTATGTGGACGGATATAAATAATATATAGATATCACAATAATTATCACATATATGCAAGAAGAAAAGTTGTGAGTTGTCAAATTGGACTTGTATTAACTGAAAAAACATACTAGATCTACTGCGTTGAATATTAACTTAACGTGCATGAAATTTGCAAAGTTGCTGTTTTTACACACCTACACTCTAAATGATGTGAAACAAAAATGTTGTAAAAGTGTCTTTCATACAGTTGTAAAGTGTGTACAAAGTTACTATACAAGTTTCTCTTAGGACATTATTCAATGTACCTAATCGTCAGGATACAAGTTACTATTGGATACATACATTTTCTTATATTAGATGATGGAATGAACAAAAGTCGTTCGTATTAATCAATAATTTTCATATTCGATGTATTTCGAATGCCAATTATGAGGGAAACAATGTTAAACGAGATGCAATGAACTATAAGTTACCATAATGCTATTATTTCTAGTTGAAAAGCATCAGTAAATATGTGATAACTAAATCATGTTTAGAGATGCTCTTGTTATTTCACGAGCTACAATATCATTTTCTACTGATTCAGGTAATAATGTTGAAAGCCTAGTCATTATTAAGACTGTAAATCATGTTTACTAACTGTTAACCAAATGTTTCGCCGGTATTTTTGGATCATTTGACTCCGATCAGTTTCTTGAACTTTCTCCATATGAAGTCAACCATTTCATATTCGTTCTCAGCATGTTGTGTCTGTTCCTTAACTGTAGTAAAAGCATCGGCGATAATAGTCAAGAAGATACTCATCAGGCCGACGTAGATGACCATTATGAAGGTGAAGAAGAAAACCGGACCAAGGAAGGCGTGAGCGTCAGTCATGGCATGGAAATCAAATGCTCCGAGAGTGAACGCGAATACGGACTCCGCCGACGTAACAAAGCCATTGTAACCGCCCATGTATTTGCCAAACAGTAAGTACGCCGTCAAGACAAACGCCAAGAAATATAGGAGGAATGCAATGGAGAACACTTTCAAGTCCTTTGTAGCAAGTTTGACCGTATCGCCGAGCATGTTCATTTTCTTGTTGAATTGAAGAAGTTTCAGGAATTGAATAGAAGCCAGGAAAACCACAATAGCTGTCATGTAGCCGTAAAACTCGTCGTACATAGCTAGAGACTGGAAATTGATGAACTCCGCTAAAATAGAACAAATGATAAAACCATAAATATAATGTTGATACAACCCTTGTGTTGTTCATATCATAATAGCGATGGTAAACAAGACACTGTAGCGCATACCCGGTGACAGCACTCAACCACGCAAGCAATAGGAAACGTATAATATTATGTAAATATTTGTTTTCCAGCGTCCAGTCAAAGGTTTTTGAATATATTTTCTGAACTTGTAATAGATCTTATGAAGATAATAATAATAGTAAATATCAATCTTAAGAATACTCGATTTTAATGTGAAAGAATAGTAAGGAATAAGGATTCTAAAATTAATTCGAGATAACTTTTCTTGATTTATTTTAGAGTGCAGTAAAATTATTTTAAGAAAGTACAACTTTGATGTCGATAATATAACTTACGTTGTGATTGCTTTTTCAGGAAATGGAAGGCAACTTTCGTCAACATATGTTTGAATACATACATAGCTATACACGACACAGCGAAGCACAACATGGCAAATTCTAGAATGTCCCAGAAGGTCTTGAAGTATTTACACTTCTCCTTTTTAACTTTCTTTATGCATCGAACGAAGAAAAATATTGTGAAACAACAGTAAAGGACTTCGAAAAAGATGACGACAATAGCGAACCCTCCAACATAACTTTGTAGACGGAATATCTGTAAGATAGAAAATAAAAATGATGAAATTATAACCTTCAAAAAATTACAAACTTAATGTATATATTCGGAGACATCGGTAATACAAATAACGATATGAAACTTTCACAAATCAGTACACAAGATGAGCGTAAAGCCAACACATGCTTGTTTAACATTGTTTTACAAATCATTTGACAAAGAACTTTTAGGCATTTGAAAACAGCGGACAACAAGCGTCACATCAAACAAGAGAAAAACGAGAAAAAGGATACCATAGGACCATAGGGTAATAATTACTAAACAAACTAGAAATACGTGTATATTAAAATAATACGGCATAAGGTAACTACCTTGAACTCGCTCCTACCAATAGCGCCTCCATATGATGGGAATTCGGTCGTCAAGACAGCTGAGGCAAACAAGTTGGAATTAGGATTATATACTGTGAATTCCAAAATGACAGCTCGAGTTCGCAGATCAAACCAATCTTCTTCTCGGAGTCTCGTGAGATTTCGCTTTGTTCGACGGAAACTTCTCTCAAAGTTGACCACGTAGCCACCTCCCTTGTATGTCTGTAGTGTAGCTACATATGGCGCACTCTTCAGTCTGGAAGTCAATATAAGAATGAAGAAAGTGTATGCTGAGAAGTCGAAATGTATCAAATTGTATTTGTTTTGGAAACGTGAAAAGATGAAATCGCGAATTGAATATAGGAGAATACTAATAAACAGCAAACACAATGAACATATGTCGTTATTAGCTCTTCATTTTATTTTTAGTATTAAAAAAAGTAATAAGTTACATTCTTGATTTAAGTTACAATCTTTGACATTACATTGTTGTAATTTGGTGTAGGTAACCATTGTGCCCCCGTAGCTCAGTGGTTAGTGCGCTTGCCGTCTAATCTGGCGACCCGGGTTCAAATCCGGGTGGAGGTACATATATATGCCTGCCATGTTTCAGTAGAAATAAAGCAAATAAAGGCTATGCTCGGCATAATTCATTGTTGTGCAAGTTATCTTTATAAAAAAAGTATTCTGATGAAGATGCGGAAACCAGTTACCTAACAGAGTTTTGGTAAACGAATGGATCGTCTCGACGTTTGTCTAGTATTGTTCTATTTTCCTCACTAGTTTCTTGCCAGTTAGGTAAGTATGCTTTTGTATCGTCATCCAGCCAGTTGTAATCATTCCGACAATGGTTGATAACAGGTCTCATTGTTGACATAATTTTACAGGAATCTGAAATAACCAATTAAGTGAGTACAGCCGATCTTCTGTATCTTTCTTTTTGACTATTGCAATTATATATTGCAAATAATTTTAACACCAACCTCTCGAATTAATTTTGTTCTGACGTAATTATTAACTATACATTATATATAATGTATATTACATCTCCCCAGAAAAAACTTCACTGCATCAACCAAACTTGGTAATTCCTAAAGCCTGTGCTCAAGAGAGGTTGTAATATACTTATTATTCCAGATTACCACAACATGTAAGTCTGTTATACTGGTAGCATAATATCGAAATGTTTACCTTCTTTAATTCTGAACTGCCTCATTCTGGCAATGCCCATGCGTCTAGATTGGTAGTCATTCAAGCAACGTTTATCCCACCATTTTACGAGTTCTGTACCATTGTGAAATTTGGCTGCATACAAGGTAGGTAGGAAGAATTTATCTAACCAGACCCAATAATCCAGAGTAGTAGATATCTACAATAAATGTCCATTCAATGAAAGGAACTGTCTATCAGATATATTTCCTTTATTCATAAATGCAACAAAGTAAACAGGCAATGAAACTTAAAAACATGACATGGAAGATAGCACTCAACCGAAACAACTAAATTCGGTTATTGTCAATAATAATCGTATAACAACTACTTGAAATTATCATTAGAAGAATAGTATATAATTTAGATGTATTAGTAGCTTCACAAATTTCTTTCCTGTTCTCTTGTAAATAACTTTATTTACTTTAATCACCATTATCATCCCAAGCGTATTCTAACCATTGCTTTATGGGGATAATCAACATATGATTAATTAGTTACTGTCCTCGAACACTGCAAAGACAACGTAATTAACTGTGGTTACGCCTTAATAAAACAAACAAGTTCCAGACATATGTGATATTAAAATGTTCCCTTACGCTGTGAAACTTTCCAAGGAACATGTTCTTCATATTGTCTGTGTAATAATAGGATTGTAGATCTCTTTGTTGATAGGACAAGAAGAAGAGAATGAGAACAAAGAACCCATAGACCATAATCTCTTTTAATATAGCTTCCATCTTCATCTCCCGCATTCTTGTCTGACGTTGTTCTTCTAGCTTGGCAGTATCTGGTGGTTCCATCGTTTCGTTAGCATTCCGACGTCGACTTGCAATCTCTGAAATTAGTTGTTTCAAGTATTGTGAATTGCCAATTACTGGAGTGTGTCTTCTTTAATGTTTTTATAATTCTATTAATAATGGTGTCTATTATAACCAATACGTTTCATCTCACTTTGTAATCGCTTCATCAACCACATTCATTGATGTTCATCATATTCAGTCTTCATACAGGACAACACGACGTAAGCAATAAGGGTACTTTTACATCAAACTGAACATAGCAGATCAATTGCATAAATACAAATGGCAATGTATAGTGCACCTGCGGTGCATAGTACCTATTATGAAGAATAAGAACATACAAATGAAAAAAAAATTCATTGAAAGTAACTGTTGTGAAATTGGCAAACTCAATTATAATATCTAATTAATATTAGGTCACAACGCAATAAGTAATGGTACAGACCATCAATGGCTGCAGCTCCTTTAGCCGAAACTTCTTCATCATATTTAGCAATTGCATTCCTTAATTCGTCCGTGCAATCCCCCTCTTCGTCCAGATCTGGTTTCTTCAACACACAGGCAATAAATGTCACTAGACATAGGACCTGCAAACATGAAAGTCAATATAAATTATCTTCAAAAATCAGTGGGTAGTTCAAGTTTCTATTCTACTATATTTCAGATGAAAATACCCTGGTTGCACGAGAATGATATAAATAAAGATGTAACAATTTTGTAGTTTTCAACATTGTTTGTAATCATATGCATGAACCCGAAAATATCTGACAAGTTTTCCTTCGATAACTTTGTCTGCCAGTACATAAGCACCCTCTCGCCTTGGTCCAAATGAAATTGTTTTGCCTAGGCGAAAGTACTCCCGGTTAAATATATGAACGTCGGAATGCATCGGGAAAAAGGTCCTAGTTGTCTAGGGGAAGCTTCGGTGTAGTTATTAGAAAAGTTGTGACATCCCTGTTCCCGATGATTGCTATTCTTTTAACTCGGGCGTACATCTCCGATGCCAAAAAGTGCTCATTGGTGCCAAGTCATAAAGGACATGCCACAATGCAGGAGGCTATAACCTGTCCCAACAGGATGAAAACATGACCGAATTCTGTGTTTTTGAATAATTTTGTATACATCTGAACTTATTATAGTAGCGTTGTTACACATTCAAGTAGGCCCACGGCATCGTCTTCAATCGTTAAGAGTAGTAAACATTAATGTCACATTACAACAGCATATATTGGTGCAATTGTGTATACACAATGTATTGCTTATCGAAAGAATGCAGAGGAAAATAATGTCTCATCCTTTCGTATCACATAGATATTTAATGTGTTTACCTTGATTGGTTGGACAACAATGACCGACTGGAAGAATGACATCACAAACGTGATAAGCCATTCATTAGCCTTGTCTTTACCCCATTCCATACTGTAGAGAATCGTAAAGAACGCTGGGGTTATTATGCTGAAGAAGCATACTGAAAAGTAACACAAATCTTAAATTAACTGTCCAGTTATTTATGCCAATACGTTTCGTTATAAAGTTTAGAGGAATCTGGCGAATAAAGTTAAATTTTTGTAATTCCAAACATGTTTATTTGATTGAGCAATTATTCCTTATTTATTAAAATCATTTTATTTTGACAGTACTATGTGTCTCAACCTTTGCTATTTTAACATATAAGTTAAGTCCATTTATTTATGCCAAAACGTTTCATTTTAACTTTTAAAGGATCCTTGCGAATAACTGTAACATCAAACATATTTACTTGACTGAGCAGTTAGAAATTATTAATCAAAACTGTTTTATTCTGACAGTACCACGTGTCTCAAACTCTAAACCTTTGATGTCTTAAATTTAATTAAGAACACTACGTATTGGTCAATGAAAATACAAGCGGGTACACTGCATGAAAGAGTTCTAGTAATTAAGATAGACTACAATACTCACAGATCCATGCAATATAACTGCACCAATGTGGGAACATGAACGGCTTCTTTTTCTTTTTCTGCTTGTCTGCATTTTTCTTGGCATTAGGGTCACCAGCAATTGTTGGTACAGGAGCATTGTCTAGTTCCTCTTCGTCCTCGGCGTACTTAGATTTGTTGTTTCCCTTCACTAACTCCTGAATACTCTCCTTGAATTTCTTAAACCTGTAAGAAATGAAAGTAAACTAGAATCAGTTTTCAGGATATCAGTTTTCATCCTGAAACCTAATTCTTATCAATACGGAGTTTCCGTATTGTGTACTTAGAGGATACTCGTATGTCCCATACTTCGTTATGTGGTCATGACTAGTGACTTTGAAAACCAAACGTATAAGTAACAAACACTGATAATAATTATTGTTGTTAACTTATAAACGTACGAAGTGTATTTTAAACTAGTACCAGGCATTCAACAAGGCCATATCAATCACACGAAGTTTAGATATAATTTTACATGCATCGACTGTAATATTTAAACTTTTATTTCCGGGCTATCTCAAAACTGACAGCCACTTAAAATTAGGAACTGATCTTTAAGTATATTTACACTGTTGATTTTGTTGAATATGAATGTATTAGTTTGAATGCTATGTTGTATCGCGTTCAATACTTAATGTAAAAATATTAGTAGGCGAACGTTACGTACCTAGATGTCTTTGGTTCTGATCCGCTCCACATGCTGGCTCGGGAATTTGTTCCTAAATTTTTCCATTTTCCACGTTTCGGCTGTCGTAGGTTCGACTGGGTTATCGTGTTCTTCTTCTTCTTGGTCCTTCGGAACAATGTGATTAACAGGAAACTCGGTGGAAATACGATCAAAGTACTCATCAAACTGATAAAGATCTAAATTAACAAAACATAAAAAATATCAATACAATAACATGCATCATAGTATGTATGCTCAAATAAGTCGAGCCTGTCACACGTCAGTCAGTCAAATGATCCTCCAATCGGTAAGCAACTGCATGTAGCTGTTTAATTCGCTGAATGTTTAAAGAATGTTGTTAAATAAAAGTTGGTTATGTAATTCTAAAAAGTAAAAACATATTCAACAGTATAAGCTTAGCATAAAGTACTAACGCCACTTCATGCGTAGCCAAACAAATTAACAATCATGTAACATTGAAAGTTTTGTCATGATCATAGATACAAAGACACAAAGTTCATAATAGCCATTCACTATGGATTGAACATACGAATATGACACAAATGTAGACCATACACAGGTAATAGAAAGTCGGACGGGGAAAGCAGCGCTCAACTTTACCAGCCGAGCACAAAGAACATAAACACCATCTTACATCACGACTGACCAAGCTAAGAAAATGTACAAATGTAACTCACCTGTTGCAGTGTAAACGTTATGGGACCAATTTTCAGAGATACTACATTCGTTGTGTCCTTCGCGTCGCCGTCAGATTTAAACCACATGGCGTTCGTTATCATGGTCAGGAACAGTAGGTTCATACAACAAGAGATTCTTTGGACACGTGTGAAGGAACTCCTGGTAGGACGGCTGAACACGGAGAGCCACAGATGATCACTGGTCAACTTCTTACGTACAGATGAAGAGAAGAGTTGTTTGAATGCTACCAGATCTTCTATACCAGCTACAGGGAGAATACGATCTACCATACCATCATCCTCCTCGCACGCTAACCATCGATTACATAGGAAGAAATACCTAATACAGAAAAGCAAGAACAATCTTTTATAAGTGATAATCAATACAGACATTGAATAATCCGATCCAAAGAACATTTTTAAATGCTTAGAATGCATTTTTGATATTAGACATCTAATTCATATCAACAGTTGGACTGGTTTAATGTTTTACATGAACATTGGAGATCTTAGGCTTATGTCCGCCATATTTGGAGAAGTTGTTAGTTGCCCTCAGAACATGAAAGTATTACAAAATAATGTAGTTCAAAATTAATTTCAGAATATTATTCAAAATAAACGAATACATTATCTCAAAAGTACAAGCGCTTTGGTGGAAGTTACAATTGTGATGTTGGCACAAATGTAGTTATTTATATTTTCGTTATGACATGTTTCAAATACTCGCAAAGTTGTCAATATTGTAATATGTATCTCACCTTTCTCCAGTCTGTAGATCTGTCATTTCTATTTGATCGAGGAACCAAGATCGATCTTTACCCTCACCAGAGTTATCATGCCATACTCTACAGAAGCTGATAGGCCCAAGTTTGTTCTCAACACTGACGATATAGTTCATGATACTGCCAGTGCCATGGGACTAATAGATTGGAAATATATAATGGTTAGAACATGTATATAATTATTGCATCTGTTCGCCACTAAATAAATTATTATTTTCTTGAAAAAGGAACACCTGGGGATTTGAAAAATAGATCGCAACACAGACATATGAAATAGATAAATGACATAACAAATGTTTATTGAATCAAGGAATCATGTGGGGACCAAAGCAACAAAAGAGACATAGATGGAAATTGGTCATGTTTTGCGAAATGTTCCTGATATGTGTTCGAGGCAATAATTATCATGCGAGTTTCATTAGAACTATCCGAAATTGTTATTTGCTGTGAACCAGAAAATTTACTGTGTTCAACTTTCATATTAGTTTTGCAAATGTGCTTTCTTAATATTAAGCTACAATACAATATAAAAAGATATTTCGCCACGAGTCAGCTGATGCATTGTTATTTAAGTTGAAGTGATGTGCATAATGTTTGTTTATATCCTTGAAGGACATGTTCAAGTAACAGTGCTATATACCGTCTTACCTTACGTTTACCGTCAAACATGCGTCTGACACCTGTGTCTGTAACCTCTCCAGATATAATAAAACTAATGTTAGACTTCGTGCCGGAATTCTTCTTGGTACCCGTGTACACGGATATTTGGTAGTGGTAGGTATCTGTTGGTAGATTGTCCTCCAATGGTGATGCACCCCACTGAAACACGAACACTACACTAGTTGTGAATCAATACCCTTTAATTCAGTTTCACATGGTCCAATGGATTAATTTGAAAACCTTCGCCAAATACCTTCGTCAACCAAACAGGTGGAGCGAACTCTGCTCGGGCATAATGTCAATGTGCTCATTGTGTATACTAAAAGTATTTCGATTAACCACTGTGGCATTTGTTTGTTTTGCAATGTAGCAGCAATGCACCTTTGGACTTTCAAATTCATATTTCGTTTTCCATGTGAATTCTAGTAAACAGTGGTACCAATTCGAACACGGATAAAGTGGTGTGACATTTAAACACCCTTGCATGTCCATGTATTTGTTACCAAATAACAACGAATGTCATTTAAAACGTGCATATAGTTTGGAACAACTGTGATTTTAATATGTAATCATGTATGCCTTTTGTTTTTGCAGTGGTCGAGTTAGACTACTATGCGGTTACGCTGTTCAGTTCAGGTTCGAATCCACTACAGCGGTTCGTATAGGTGCAGGGTGTAAACTACGTACCTTCACAATATCCTTCTTGTCCATATACCTTGCCCATATCAGACCAATCACATACAGTCCAAGTAGAGAGATGATGACACTGAATACGGCAGCATTTTCATTCAGATCTTTGAACTTGGCCCAGACATTGTTGAAATCTATGGTGTTAGGTGGTACAACCATCTCTCCACCGAACGATGTCAAGTGAGTACATAGACATTGTGTGGCATTGAAGGTTGTCAGATTCCCAACCTGTGAATATCAGTACACATAAAGTAACTCTATTTGTATTCGAGCGTATTTTTTCCATACCTAATTTAGACACTTAAACGCATTCGTAAGGAATTATTCGAACCGGGAATAACAAAGTCTTTGTGCACTTCATATGTTGACTCAGTTTAAGATGACCGCGCTACAATAAGTTCCGATATTATGAATCTGTAGTAATTAAAATTGATGAGTATATAAATGTAAGCAATGTCTACATATACATGTCTATATCCTGTGTATGTGCTCTACTATACACAAAATGAATAATCAAGAATAAAATAGGGATGGTAACTTACAATACAACCATCGGAGTCCCATGTTTCATTTTCATGATTCCAGAAGCGACAACCACCCAGAAACATCTGCCAGGTATAGTTGAAGATAGCTTCCTCTAGTTGCAGATCAAACACGGCCGCTGTAAGAATACTCATTGTATAGTGCGCCCGGAATAACGAGAAAAGCGGGAAAATATAGATAAATAGGTGGATAAATCAAGCGTGTATGGTTTAGCAGTGTTATTTTAGTATACAATTGACCATTTGTGTTTATTTAAGTCACAAAGTTTGCCACAGTAGACCAATCCGGCCAATGTTTGTAAACATCACATTATCCTGGGCGCACTATACGAGTATAGAACTTAGACCTACTGTTACGTCGTGCATACGACGGATATTAATGGATTTTGCGTTATTATTTCTTATTCAATGTATTTGCCAATTGTGGCTATTACATATTTGCTGACAGTTAATTGTTATCATTTACTTAGGTAAACAAATTAGAATGTGTGACCAAAGGGTATTGTGTGCTACGTTTGGCTTCATTAAAAACATGAATATGAGCCGTTCTCCAGGAAAACCGGTAAAAAACAGTACTCATATCAAGGAAAAAAATGGCAAAGTGGCTAAATCACTTGCAATTTTTCTCTGTAAGCAAACACTCACAAATTGGAAACGTTTTATTAAAAGAAGAATATGATTCTATAATGTGCCACAATTTTAAAAGTTTACGTCAAAAAATTATCAGATAGATCTACTGGATCTTTGAAATTTCAGCTGATGTTACGTCAAAAACGAAGAGAATGACGTTCAAGACGTCACTCAAAAAGAAGGCGGTAGTGGTTGGTTTTAGAAGTCTACAACTTTGTATGTGTATGGAATAATTCGTTCAAATTTTCAGAATCTGTTCACGAGATTCTCTTCTTTCTAACCATATGCTCATCAATATTTTCACAATTTTGTCACTAAGCCCGGTTTTCCTGGAGAACGGCTCATATATATAGTGGCTACATGGTTTAGTTTTCGCATTATAGCGAATCACATATGTGAGATCCGTTCCGGTAGGGGTACTTGGTGAACAATATACTGTATTATGCTGTGACGAAGGGATTTCCTTTACCCACATATCCGCTGTATGGCAGATCTATTACAATGATATTACGGATAGGCTAGTAAATACACCCAGGAATTAAGTACATTTGTAGCTGTAAATAATGCATAGCTCCTTGAATAGGGACGGAACTTTGAAAGCTTAACATTGTTTGTATTTTGTTGTAAACATGCTTCGGACGTACTCAAGGTACATGTTTTACTAAGAACATTGTCGGGTACATACATCTGAGTTTTACGCCGACTTTGTATAACCCAGCCCGTTTCGTTAGTTCAGCATCCGGGAAAAATGTGTGACGTAATACATCAGTTTTCTCCCATGTGAGGTTAGGTGCTATACTCTCTTCCGGAAGTGGTAGTGTCACCATGTCAATATAATGTGTCTCGTTTGGTCGATCTTCGTACTAGTGGAGAAAGACAGAAATACAAAACATGAAGCTTACAGAAAATTGCTGGTCACTATTTTTTCTAAAAGATAATAGATACAGTACATATAGTGCAGGTCATGTCGAACTCAACGTTAACAGCCGTGCACAGAGAACACAAACATATCATACCAGTATACCACAGTCAAATATACGACATGTATAATGCCAAACACATTCATTCGAACATTATCCAACAGTAATTGAAATGGGGAAACCATTCAACCAGGTAGTCATTTTGACAATCAAAGACAATGCATTTTTGCAAGAATAGTGATTCCTGAGTCGCAATGATAGTAATACGGATGAATTAAAAACAACAACAATTGAAATGTTAAGAGTTCCATTTGTATGATTATGAACAAGCCAAATGAGATCAAGCATTTGCTCATGGCATTCAGTTGTAATAGGAGAGATAAATTATGAAACACCCTGTACATCTTCCACTACAGACTACAATAATATTCCACGAACGAAAGCAATAACTCAATTAAGATCAAAGGTTAGATCTAATTGAATATTTCCTTGGCGGCGAAGTTATACTAAATTATTCACGTATATCAATATGGGGCGCACAACCACGCGGCATTGATTTTGGACACTGATTACGACTTATAGACTTTTGGATTCTTAGGCAAATAATGATGTGCACGTACAATGCACATGAGCAGGCACATAATGTCATTAATTACAAAGTAGACATCAATAGTTACAGTGCTGTTTAAACCGAACAATTTTAAGCATTTGTAACTATTTTATCTACGCTCCAACACAAGTGCAGGCCTAGAGGTAGAGTGCGCAATTTGGGATTGAGAGATTCTGGGTTCAATCAAAGTCCGTGTCCAAAGTCAATTTCTATAATCAAAATAATAAACTACATGTACGTGTATCCTTTTCACCAAGATGTAGACATAAGGACGGGTACATGAGACGGTAAAATGACCTTGTGAAATGGCTGATATCGGGACGGACGGTAAAAGAAGACTATAACCGTATGATTGGGGAGGGGGTTGATGCTAGTGATAGACCAAGCTGAAGAAAGCAGAAAGCCAAAATCAGCTATTGTTATATGCTGAAGTTTATGGACAGGAAGTTAGTTTAGTTACTAGTCTGTTCGAGTGAGCTGATTAAATGTAAAGTTAATGTGTAGTATAATGCGTGGATGAGTCTAGTATACTGTAAAACCGTTTAATTTCGATGGGTCAATTTCGTGATTTAGGTAACAATGACCATTTCGATGGGATGTTAATTCATGGATTTTGCATTTCATGTCATAAATACAAGGGTCAAAACTCTTGTTTGATGGGATTAATTTATTAGTTGAGGTGACCCACGAACTCTACGAAATTTAATTCCCCACTAAAATTAATGATTTTATAGTAGTTACCTGGATAAGGACGTCAAATAGATCCTCACTATCTGCAAACTGTGGACGTACAATGATATGGATAGTAGTATCATTCTTGGTGACATTGATAGCGTGATAGTTCATCGAACTCTCAGCTTCACCCTTGGTCCAGATTATTGTATTCAACATCGGTTCTTGTACTTTGTCCGGGTTTCCTGAATGAGGTATGAATAAATTTACGTGGCTGTCTTTATCGCTGGATGTAATAATCAAGAGTTTAACTAATACGGAACTGAAGACTGGGATTTTGTACCGTGTGTTAGAGTGTGAACATTTCTTAAAATTGTACATGCGTAACCTGTCTTACACTAATTATTAATGTACGTCGTAGATGACTACATGGCGGATCTTTGACAACGCCACCACGATTTTAATTGACATCTAGTATAGTATATCCTAAAATATACGGACGTTATGCACTTTGATAGGTGCCATATGTATTGGTAAAACAATAATTTTACGAGGAGGGGGCTCTAAAGCTTTTTGTTGCAGATTCTTCATCTATTCTCCAAGATAAACCATCATTTGTTTTTGGAAGCTCTCAACTATCTCAAAATTTGGTAAAGTGATTTCTGAGATGTTTGAAGAAATGTACTAACGATCTTTCTTTCAACAGCCCAATTGTAAACATCTCCAATTAATGCAATAAAAATACATTTGAATATAGCACGTTATTCAGTAAAACATATCGCTGTAAGACGATGCTGCTATGTTGTACATCGACAACAAAACATTGCAAATGCATATACACTTACAAGTAACCTGTTACGTCAAACAATACGTCATTGGATACTTAACGAACATACCTGCTAGATATATTTCTATGGGTTCAGTAGTGTTGGACACGGGTACCTCATCTTTGGTACCCGGTGTGGAAAGTTTGAATGTAACCACACCGGTACCCACCTCAGTCGTATCATTCTCATTTCCGTAGGTAAACGGTGACTGTTCGTTGAGTATCAGCTACAACAATACGATGACAATAAGTGTGATGGTATAGATAAACCATGTTTTTTTAGCCGTGGCGGAAGGTTACACTTCTTAGTCAAGGTATGTGAAAATCTCTTTGGGCCATGTATTGGTTACTGTCATTGACCACATACATTGCTTTTAAAAGCCTTAATACATACCCTATATCTATCCTTTGAGGGCAAATCAGCCTTCCTCCATAAATTAGTCACGGCTCAAAAACATGGTTTACCCATAGTATGATGAAGTGTAACTTAAAATAATAATAATAAACTTGATTTGTTTTTATTTTACGAGGAAACCTATTTGACAATATACGAACCTTTAATGTAAATAATGGGTATCTTGACAAATAGTTGTACTAAACAGACGTGAGTGGTCAAGTATAACCAGGGGCCTTATTCACCAATGTTGTAAGTCTTAAAATCAGATTAAGACTTAAAAATTGCATTATTCATAATCACTGGCATCTCTTTGAAATTTGATTCAAACGTGTGAAATTTTATCTGACTATTTGTTGTTACCCACTTAACATGTACATGGGCGTTGGAGCAGGGGGGGGGGGGCAGGGGGACCAGGCCCCCCCAATGTCTGGACAGGGGGGCCAACATATCTTTTGGCCCCCCCAATAATTCAGACGAAAAGTATAATTTACAACCTAATATATCTCGTTATAGGCAATTTGCCTTTAGTTCTTAGTGAAAACGTATTAAAATTTTTTTTGCTCGCTTCGCTCGCAAAATAACTTCCTTATATAAAACATGTCAACACACATTGTTTGCAAAAATACACTCGTGACAGAAATTGTACTCTTAACGTCACCCAACCCTCTTATACGACTTTGAGAGGTTGTCAATTATATATAAAGCCTTCGAAACATACGTTTTCACATTGAGCTTCAATTTCAAAATCGAGCAATTTAAATTTTGTGCAAGCACTTTAAAATTCCCTGTAGTTAGGTCCTTTTTTAACCAAATAAGGTATCTCGGAAGACTCAGAATGCACCAGATTGATCCATTGTTTAGAACATTTTCCCGGGGGCAGGCCCCCGGACCCCTTTATACTTGAACTGATTAACTTCCAGTTACCACGTAATGTAGTTACTTTGCGAGCGAAGCGAGTAAAAAAAATTTTTTACCCTAAGTTGCCAAATGTTTGGCCCCCCCAATGTTGAAGACGCTCCTACGCCCATGATGTATTATTATACCAGTTTACGAGTATATCAAAATCGGTACGTTTATAACAATACAAGGGTGAATAGAACATTTGACAATGTAAAGTCAAGGTCTATGTTTTAGACTTACACCGTTGGTATATAAGACCTCAGATTGCGGTTTAACGATGTCCGGGTGTAAAAACTTTTTTTTTAAATGTTGAACTCTGCATTTTCAACAGTTTTGTTCTATTGTATACCCTTTAAGACAACTGCATGTGAATTTTAAAACACTTTTATTGTCTTTTAAGAGAGTAATTTCTATTTTTATTTCCCTACACCTAGCGTAAAAACGTACTGCAAAAATCAAAGGAGTCATCTGCATTATAAATATAATAAGTCTCCAACAGATGACCCAATAAAAACAAGAGTGTGTTTAAATTCAATGATAATGATTATGTCTTCAATCTAAAGTGTAAAAATGATATTTGGTCTAATTTTGAAGTGGATAAAAATAAAAATGTAACCCTACCCTACTTGAAAGTAAGGCATTTTTTCGCATATTGCCAGTAAGTACCCTATAGATAAATGGCAATAAAATATGATCTAAACAATCGGCACCATTGAATATTTTTCACAAATAGCTTCAATGTGTGTGGAATGTTTTAACAAAATTTTGAAAGGTTTTACCGAGCGGTTTTGAAAATATACATTTCAGAAATTCATAGTAACCCGATTTTCATCTATATTTCACATATTTTACTCCTATAAAATTAAAGAAAAAAGAAAAAAAATATTTTTCTCCAAATTACACTAAAAAGTGATGTCAAAAAGCCAAAACATTGTCTTATAACTAAAAAATAAAGAAAAAAAGAATAAAAATATTTTGGCTCCAGTGGGGGTTGAACCCACCACCTATAGGAAATCAGTCAAATTGTCATAAAATTACTAAACTTGAGAACTCTTCAAAAGGAGATTCTTTATTACACCCGGATATCCTTAACTGACGGTGTCGTTATATGATTGCTGAGAAGTGTTTAATGTGGTCGTACTACGCAAATGTTGTTATGCGATGGTGTCTTACATAATGGATTCGAATCCCACTTTAGACACAAACTAATAAGATAAAAAATCGACTTGAAAGGTATAACACAATTATATTGCCGCCATTTCTTATTGATATAGGTTTAATAGTTAGTCCCAGTTCTTACCGTTTGTCCAATATCAGAGTCATTACCATTAGCAGCAATCAGTCCCATTGGCATCTTCACACCACCTCCATCACCGACAGCATCGTCTTCATCTGTATAAGATACATGTACTGGTGTTCAAAAAGTTCGTTCTCGGTGTTTAGGAATTTTGGTAATGCGAGTTTATATTTTTCTGACGTCAGAGGAATAATTTTTTTTAGATTAAATTTAAGCGGATGCTACCATTGTTCTAAAATTTCTTGCAGTAAATGATGCTATTAGAGCAAGAACTTGATATTGCACACTGTGTATAGATTGAGAGTTGGAGCGGGTTAAAATGATCCTGTGTGTCCCTGTTGTTTGGCGTAGAGCACATTGTAGTATATATCTAATTTGTCTGGTGCCAGATGTACAGGTTTGACACGGAATAGTTTCCATATTCATTTTAGTCAGTGGTACTTAAAAATATTTGAATTTGACTGTTCACTTTATTAAGCCTTGAAAACTGTTGACTTTGTACATGTATAATAATTTGCATGCCTTGTTAAAGGAGTAAAAATCTGACTAACCTGTGGCGTTTGGAGAAACTTTCTTCATGGCAACCTTAAGTCCCTGACCGCCCATTTCTACCGTCTGATTGGGTTCACTTTTACCTAGGACAACGCTTGCCACAGAATCTATGGATCCCAGGAATGATTTACTTACATCCCTGTCCTGTATAATTAGACAGAAAATATATTGTTCAATATACAAGACCTATAAAGATAAATAATAATCACGTGGTATGTTTTATACATGACTGGAGTCCCAGCATTGATCTGAACCAGTAAGGCGACCATGCACGACCATCGTTGTTCAAATACTCAACAGTGAAACTTATACATGCATTCGAAGGTTGTCCAATATAACATTTAATGATTTCTACCTCCGTTTTATATTAACTTAATACATGTTTCCGCCTTTTATTTGTATGGTATCAATGCAAGTCTGTTGAAGGTAGCCAGACAATGTCATATTTTTTGTGTAGTTTTATTTCGAAATTAAGTATTGTTGTCTTAAATAAAACAGTTCAGTCATATCAATCATAAAATTAAAAAAATTGCAGAAATAATGTGTTACATGTTCTATAGACTTTGAAGACAATGTCTACTATATTTAGTATTCGAGTATTTACCGCATTCTTCCTGATAAGATCCCGGCGGCGTTTTTCTTCATCAAAATACCGATTATAATACCATTCCACATCACCCGGTTCTTCAAGAATACCAATGTAACAGAATATATCATTTCTTCGCATTTTTAGGATTTCAGCATCTACCATGATCTCTTCACTTTTATTCTTCAAAATGACTCTGAAATGAATGAAGAAATTTTAAAAGTTAATTGATTTTCAAAACGGATACTTCTCAACCCAACACTTTCGTTTCAATACAGGTATTTACATACAGTAGGATCAAAACCAAGGCCAATGTTCATACTATATGGTGCAATCGCCTAACAGTGCGGAGAACGAAAGCATAATCTCAACCATATGGCGATCGCAACAACTCCAGAATGAGTTTTGACTACCATCGTTGAATAAGATAAACCTCTACACGTTTATGGTCTAGAACGCTCATAGCGTTAACAGTCTGAGGCAAAATACACATTTCACCAGCATAGATGCTGATCTGCCTTGCGTTCAATGAAAGCTAACTACAAAGTTAACATATAAACAAATCATTGCGTTTTGTGACTACACGGTCCTTCATTGAACACAAGGCCGATATTATGGGACGAGAAGAAAAACAGAATTATTTTAATAGCTCAAAGATACGAATTGCAAATAGATTTCTACCTGAAAATGGATTCATAGAAGAAGATATATTTGTAGAGTTTATCTAGCGGTGGACTATGTAGAAGATCACATTTCTTCAGTAACTTGTTATAAGGTAATGGATCATTAGAGGCAACATCATCTTCTGTAAGTTCGGTTAATTCATCAGTCTCCTCTTCAAATATAATATCTGCGGGTTCGTTCTCCGGGGTTACTTCTGTAAAATATATACAACCAGGGGCGCAAAATGAGAACTAGTAACATAAAATATTTAACTAATGCAGATGTATAATAATTATTATGTAGGTTGGAGACAACTAGATTTCTAAATGGTTACTAAAGAAAATCTTAAAAAATATATTTAATCCAACGAAAACTGTAGTCGAAACCACTCTCTTAATAAATTGGGTAGCGGGTGAAAATCTATGGGAGTTAGATGAAAAATGAGTGTCTTATGAGCCAACTTATAGACTTGACGGTATCAAAATCTTTTCCTGGCAGAGGTGAGATCATGCGAACATGCGTTTTTTAAAATGTGAACAAATCGGGTCAAATCACGTGACATATGACGTATTTAACTCAAACCACGTGACATATGACGTAATAAAGTCAAACCACATGAGATATGACGTTTTTACCTTCCTCTTCCTCGTCTCCATTACTGGTGGCAGCTTTAGCATCGTTCTCAGCCAGCGCCAGAGATTTCTCATGTTCCGCAAGTTTCTTAGCTATCTCGTCCTCTTTAGGTAACACATTACTGACGCCAGATACCACCTCTGTAATGTACAAGTATGCGTGAGTTTTGAACTTTTGTAACAACAACATATCAATGCAAAGTCAGTGACACTGTGACAAAGAAAGTGTTGCGTTGAAAGTGTATACAAGTATATGCAAGTGTAAGTGGTCAATTAAGCGACCGCCTTATTTATGATCTCAGTACCGAGTGATACACACGCATGTTCATGTATCTATTAACAACCATTCGCTTCAAATAGCGACATGGAAATATTTTTATTGATTGGAATTAGTTAAATACGTTAGTTTTGAAAACATGATATGATAAGCCGTAACGAATATTTACGAATGTCTAAATTGTTGCTATACCAATTATCTTAATTCCAAATCGAATGCAATATCATTTAAAATGGCAAATTAATCGTCATTTAACATGGATACGTACTTGATCCTACGTCCGTTAGCTTATCTAAAGGTTCTTCAGCAAAACTTTCTGTTACTGTGGCCGAATTCTTGATTGCAGAAGTGGCACCTACCTGTAAGACATACATATGAATAGTGAGTAGTTAAAAACGTAGAATGTTCGGTTTGAAAATAAAAAGCTTTCAAAAACAAAAATGACTAGTAATTTTGATACGATTACATGAAGACGTTTTTGTTTGACAATATTTCTTTTTTAAAATACATTTTTGCAAAGTGTTCGCGTTATTCCCCGCTTTACAGGAACATGTTATGTTTGGGCTGTGTCTGCATTAACACTTTTAGATGTTGTGATTGACGGCAATGTAACAGTCAATTAAATTCGGTAGATGACCCAAGAAGCAATACTGTATAATAAAACACTGTAGACGGAGTGCGCCTATTGTACTTCTATATTGTAAATGGCTTTAGTTGAAGTCATGATCACAGCTCGTTGTCAAAGTTGTGTGCGATGATTTGGTCAAACACAAGGACACTGTGGTAGCTATATGATGTTTAGATGTTAAGACAAAAGTGCACATAAAGTGCTCATTAGGATTCACACTCACCATTTTAGACCTCTGCTTAATTAGGTGTTTTGTTCTGTTAAGCAATTGACATTACGCCGAACAAAGATCACCCTGCCTTATTGTTTGTGAAATGCGCTTGGCGAAGTTTTTTTAAGTTCATCCATTGAACCATGTGATTATAATTCACCGTTAACGTTGCTTTAATAGGCAATGATTGACAACTGGCGTAATGTCAATTGCGTTACAGCATCAATTGGTGTCATATAACTTACCCTAGCACTCTCAGATACACTGCCGGAATCCTTTGTTAGATCATCAACCAATGAGATCATACCTCCAGCTTGATCAATATCCTTTACACCTTCAGATACAGAGTCCAGTGCACCGATCAACTTGGATTTTAACTAAAATATTAGATATACCATAATTAATAGCATGACAATGCACATAAATAGTAGTGTGTTGCCTTTATACATCACCCTACTAACTCTTACATTCCCACTTACACTGTTAGAATAATTTGACGACCAACAAGGTACGTGTACGTTCATGATTATTTGTGAGTACTTAAGTGGCGATTACTAGTACTTCGGAAGGTACGTTATGAAACATTTTTCTAGTAAATAGAAACGACATACAAGTACTACCGGTTGTATGTATTAGCAGTCCGTGGTACTTAAAACACTATAATTAATTATATGCGGATAAACCATTTATTGCTTACCTCTGTCATCGCTTCCTTAGCTTCAAACTCTTCCTCTTCCGATGCATTACCCTTAAATAGAGCATGTTACAATGTACGAGTGATGATCTATATATTCACGTCCATAGGAAAATAGTGCATTTGGCATATTTTTGCGACATTACGATAATGCTATGAGCATAGTTTGTAAATCAGCATATTAATAAGACAGTAGAGTTAGTTGTTTCAAAGTTAAAAGGCATACAAATTACGAACATAGCCTTTATTTGCTTTATTTCTACTAAAATATGACAGGCATATATGTTAAAAGGCATAATTATATTGCAATACATTTGAATACCATTTTGTGTAAATGTCTAACGAATAAACATGAAGAATAATAATAAAAGCCAACATACCGATGTTGTTACCATAGAAGCGGTGAGTGCAGTAACGGCCCTCATTACACCCGTGGTATCTTTAGACTTCAGAAGATCGTCAAGTTGATCTAGCAGATTTGATGAGTTGCTTAATCTGATCTCAAACGTGACGTAAGCTGATGACCTCAGTTTGTTCTTTGTTACGTAGAGTATCATGGCGAACGAGTTCACTTCACTCAGGAAATATTCAGATGGCAAGTTGAATTCACCGTTTGGAAACCGGAGATCTTGTGTCAGATTTGCACCACCCTGAAAGCACGGTTTGTATTCGTACATGCGTACAGGGTTCTTTGAAGTGTATTTGTGCGTTATACCAGATGCAACCAGTGATGATTTGTTGACCAAGTTGGACGTAGATGTCAGAAAGTCCTCGGAGAAATCTGACTCTGGCATAAACACAAGATCGTATTCGATACCTGCAGGGATGTTGAAATCTGGATCGATTGATTTCTGGAACTTTAACATTGTAGTTCCATAAACCAAGAACCATAAGTGTTCATCGTTGCCGTCAATAACAGCGTGTGGATGTGATGGACTGACGTCCATAAAGAACTCATGTTCGGAATAGACAAGAGGATGACCGGCAGGAGAAACCACTAATGTCACTACGTATGAACCGAATGGAAGTGAAGATCGTGGATACTTGAATATTTTCTCTGTGTTTTGTTGGACACATATGCCCGTATCATGGTATGGACGACGTATAAGTCTTCCATTTTCTGTAACAATTTTCTGTGTTCTCCAGGAATATTCGGCATCTGCTTTTCCACACCCCGTCATTTTTACGGTAGCCGTGAGGTTAATTTGCTCCGATCGGTAGTATTGCAATGGCGTTTCAGCAGTCGACAAATACTTGACAGGAATATCTAGTTCGGATTGACGACATGGCGGGTCACTTACGGTTTCATTAGCGACAATGACGTCAGGACAAAGTTCATCCCTTGCCCAGTTAAAATGGTTGGCTACTTGAACGTTAACAGAATACACTCCAGTCGTTTGGAAGCGATGGGTTATTTCTATTGTGCCGTCACGAAGTCGTCGTGCAAATGTTGTATTACTGGTGTACGGAGTGCTTGCATCGTCGGGAATGGGCGCCATTGTTGATGTTATTATCATACTCGTGGTCGTCGGGGCCTGTGTTGTCGTTGTTTGCGGACGACCATTGCCATTTCCAGTACCAGTCGTCGCATTAGCATTAGTAGCATTAGATGCGTTAGTTGCATTAGTAGAATAATCTGTTCCATTTGTGTTCCAATCTGACGTTCCGTTGCTACTCATTTCTGTAACCATTACCGGAGAGTAAGTACTATTGTCAAAAGTGGTTTGAATGGTGGCCGGCATGGATGTTGAGTTCATCGATGAAGTTGAATTTTCATAATCTGAACCATTAACTTCCCGACGTCTTCGTTCCAGCACTTCCTCCGTTGTAGTATTATACATGGCAGTTGTACTGTCTGTTTCGTTATAATCACCAGTAGAGTTACTCAGACTTTGCAGTGATGTTGTATTATTTGCATCGGATGACGAATTTGCATTGACTGAGGTAGTATTCTCTGCCATTGTCGTCTGCGCTGCGGTACTCATGGTTGTGGATGTCGTGGTTGTGGTTTCCTCAAAATGTTCCGTCTCCTTCAGGTACCTGTCTGTAAAAACGAATGTTTCATCCTCGAAGTCGACTATATACGTCTTGTCTGAACCTTTTGGACAACGTATAATAGCCAGGGCTGTTTCATCGGGTACAAATCTACCTGCAGAGGGCATGGTGATATCAACATAGCGGATTCTTTGTCCGACTTGAACTGTTATACATTCTATAATTGAAGATATTCTGTTGAAAGCTCTGACACAAATTTCATAAATTCCCCAGTCTGGATATATGTAATAATGATGATATGTAGGAAAGAAGAATTGGTCGCTGTAATCATGGTAGGTATCAACGTACCCATTTCCTTGGTCAATCTGAAAGTTGATCTTCATTGGGCCACGGACACCATCGTTTAGGTCGATAAGCAATTCAACCGGCTCCTCTTTATCAGTGATGTTTTTAACCTGCAGAGTTATGTATCTTAGTGGAACTTCAACAGAAACCAACATGTCTGAAGTATTGTAACTTATATCGTTGGAAACATTTGCTTGTACGAAGTAGTATCCTAAAACTGGAAATATGATTTCAAACATTATATCACTAGGGTGGGGTAGGTTATGAATGTAGAAGATCTGGTCCTCGCCAGCGCTAAATGATACATTCAAAAACATATTGTTTCCAGACGGTACTCGGATGGTTATGTTGGTTGTCAGGTTCCAGGCTCCATCAATGACAGGTGAGAAAATGTCAGGTTTCTGAATTTTATTTTGCACGCTAATAATTCTCTTATCAAGTTCGATATCTTTGAAAGTGTACTCAATATAATTGTCTTGGATTAAAAGTGAATTTGAACTAATTTCCAATTCTGCTTGATTTGTTTCATTCAGTGGGATGTCTCTGTCGAGGTTTGAGACTTTTACGTAATCATAAAATTCCGAATCGCCTGCATACGGGGTGACAAAACTCAAAGCGCTATCATGGAAGTGGAAAGTTGTGTCTAATTTCTTTGATATGAAGTATGTGTCGTTATGTATATCACCGTACGGGTTTACACAATCAACGTGTAATTTATACCGACCAATATGTTTGTAGATATGAGTCGTATGAGCTGTCTCAACATATTCTTCAAGGGCTAACATTTCTTCGACCGTGGCATTGTCAGCAGTTATATCGTATGTGTAACGACAAGCAGCCGTTGCATAATCGACGTTAGTGAAATCTACATTTGCGAAATGATCTTGATCGCCGTGGAATGTTTCCAGGATAACAAAGTCGCCTGCATATCCTTCATCGATATCTTCCACAAAGAAATCAGTGGACCCTACAATTCTTGCCAGACCTATTTGAGCTTGAACAGTGATGTCGTACCGTCCAGCGGCCTCCCAATAGTACGATACTCGTTTGTCTATGACGTTCGCGATAGTTCCGTCACCGAAATCGATTGTGAATGGTATGTCGAGTAAGAAGTTTGTATCGATGTTGATGATTACGGACTCTCGAGGTTTCACGTAAGGTTTGGTGCCCAACTTGGTAACAGTAACGACGATGGAGTAGTGCGCATCGTTTTCACGGAGCGCGGAAGCAGAGTAGTAATCCCAGTCGGTGTCAGAGCATAGTGTCCGATCCTCTTTCAATGACGCCATAGGTTGCTCATCAGAACATGCGCATTGCTCCTTATTTTGAACAACAGCAATTGGCATACGAACTGAGGTACATATTTCTCGACAGCTAAATACGGCTGTACCTTCAGGGACAGGTAAGATCCGATCTGTCGAATCAAGTGCTCCACATCCAAGCCATAACTTGTCGGTATCTAGAATGGAATCAATACGGAATGATTATTGGTTTTATATGTGTAACGATTGATACAATAATCTTTACTTTGTTCAAATTATATTTGTAACAAAAGACAATATAAAGTTCAAAAAATAAGCATGCACATGGGTAACAACACTATGGTAACAATAATATAGGCTTTAAAGAAGTTTTGTAGCCGTGCTGGCAAGTTTGAGTAAATAACTTACATGTGCATTGTATTTTGGTCTAAATTAGATGTTGGTTGGGCACAGCGATATTCACTCTCATGCTTATAAGAGTGTGCGTAAAGATGAAGTAGATACAATGCCATTACAATAGTATGTTTTGAAGTACAGCGGGTGCTTAGTACAGGTCGTATTCTACGTTATGAACATCACTAAACGTATCTGAGAACGGAGAAAGGGTTACCGGTTAATTACTACTGATGGTTCGGTGTGTATTTTAGAAATACAGAATGACCGCATACTTACCGATATCATTCAGCGGGAATGAGATGATCCAGTCATATATGCCGAGCTTGAATACTTCAAATCGTGAGTGCTCAGTGAGAGGGGTACCATCTACGTTTAGTCCGAACTCTAGGTCCATGAAGGAATCAAACGCCATTTGTTGAAAGTTCCGGTTTTCAGCATCAGGGTTCTGATGACTTGCACCATCCACCATCAGAACAAGACCATTAACATAGTCCCAGAACGCATGTATGTTCACCCAGAGACCGGGTCGTACCCGGAACTGTACGCGCCAAACCAGATCGTCAATGGCAACTCCGAATTCATACTCGTCACCGTATCGCTGAGATAGTTAAAGAAAGATTGATTAAAATTTGCATGCACAGTGTAATGAGTTCCAAAAAAGTGTTGCGTTCTTTTAAAAGCGAATGCTTAAAAATTATTAAATGTTCGTGAAAGCTTATCTTGTTTTCTTTGAACAATAATACTTACAGAAGAACAACACAAAGACCAACTATATTTAAAAACACATCGTATACGTATATATTAAGTACAAAATGTATTTAACACTTCTATGTTTGAAACGTGAATTTCTGTCATACAGTTTTCGTGTATGATTATATTCGAATATTTTAACTGCAAATGTATATAAGCATTGTCGTCTTGTTTAGGCACTGCTAGAATTCACTTCATATGACACCAGTCCTGGCTAGTAATGAAAATACTTTAAAATATAGTTGACATCATTAAATTGTTGTGAATAATAAATTAGATATTTAATAACGTAGTACCTGAAGTAAATAAAATCCGTTTGCATACCACATGTGACCACCAGAGCTGAGGACGATTACATCGGAAGCAACTTCGGCAAGTTCCGTAAACTTGATCCACAGGTCCACTGTGAGACCGTTCTCACATTTGGAGAGGTTACCGAGGCACCAGTGTGGCCACTCACCGAGACTGGCATGAGATCCATCTAGTGTGATACCAGTACTCACGATGGTGTAAGGTTCGTTTTCCGTCTCATTTCTCTCCTGGTACACGAACTCAAAACTTTCAGCGTTACATATCGATATACCTGGGAAATAAATTGGTAAGTTCATTAATTTCTTATGTCTTTCGATAGCGTAACATGACGATATAATCTTGGGAAAAATTGATAGTTATATTGATTTCTTATGTCTTTCAGCGTAACATAACGGTATACCTGGGAAATAAATGGGTAACTTCGTCAACTTATTATATGTATGTCCTTGGATAGCAATATATCATAGAAGTTGATTTATGCAGTGCAAATATATCATATGCGTTGTTGAAATATAGAAACGCTAGACTTGCGCAACAAAACGAAACATCTTTAAACCTTTTTTGTCTTGGGAAGGAAACCTATCTGTGCGCATTGGTAGTGTTTTATATTTAAAAGCACATATTAATTTGATCATAATTGTGGATGCGCCAAAACACAACACTAAAGCAATATGTCTGGAGCAGGCAGTTATCAGTGTCGGGTTTTCATGAAACGGTATGACCTGTCGCGATCGGGAATCGAACGCATCTCATTTATTAATTAAAAGTTATATTTATGGACTCCTGGTATTAATCAGATAGCCGCATGACTATATTTGTAGTGGTTTTGTATAGTATACATTACTGTTACATTGATGTAAACATATGCTAAAAATATACAAAGTGTGACAATATAGAATACCATGCGCACCTTCCATGTTTAAATTAACCCAACTTCTACAAAATGGCAATACTTTAATATTAAGTAAAATATGTCTGTTTATTAAATATGCTCTGGAACAAAGAACTACAACTTTATCTAACTAATAATGCATACATGTTTATCCTCTTTCTATGTGTATGTATACTTTGTACTGTATTGATATGTGTATATTTTGTATTGTCTGTTAACCATGATGTCTATGTTTGTATATATCGCTGGCTTAGAATGAGAAGGCCGTAACTACAAGATCAATATTTTGAGAAAACAAGAAAAGCTGTCTGGCAATCAGTCTTTACTTATGGTTAAAGCCTTTTCAACCTTAGTTTGGTCAACATGACAAGTTCCGATTTTCATGAAAATAGGCTCATAAGAAGCGCCTTGTGAAGCAGATTTCAAATATGTATGAGTCTTGTAAGGTCGTACGAGGCACTTACGACCTATTCATTCTAAGCGAGCGATATGTTTGTAATTATGACTATGTACTTTGTACACGACTTTGAAAATAAATTCCGTTATGTTCTATATCTACGTAGAACTTTCGTATTAACATGCTGTTTGATAAAATTCTGTTTTTGTAAAAAAGTATGTACCAATTTCCTCCTTTCGGAGAGTCAAATATATGGGAACAATGCTTAAATAAACACTGTAAAACAAAACATATGTTTATTTATCACCTGAAGAAGCCATCTAGGCGAAATGTTGTGAGAAATTAAATGAACATGATTTAAATTTCATTTCTTGTTTGGACGTTTGCCCTCATTATTTTTTTATAAAAATTGTTAGGCAAATGAATAAAATAATTTATAAATAAGTACTTAGATTAACTACATATAGTTTTTAATATTTAGACTAATAAATTGTTTTTACAATCGTTCACCATTTTTTGAAATATTGTATGCGTCATTACAGACTTTGCATTATAATATAACACATTTAAAACATTTTATATTTTAACAGGTTTAAATGACTGGCAGCATATTTATTCTACAATCCCGTTTGTCAAGTTTTATGAAAATCGAATCAGTATTTTGAAAAATAAAACTATGCAAACTTACATGCCAGCACAAGAAGGGGCAATATCCACTTTTCCATAACCATGCACTATTGTTTTATTTTGTAAATCACTTTATATAAAAAATCATCAAAATTCACTCCCCATCGTATTAAGTCCAAATCACGTTCTGCTGGGAATGTTCCGGATTGCACAATTCAGCTACCGGGGTAGAAATCAGATAAAAGCGACCAAAGTCCGGGCCATGGTAACGATGCAATAAATACTTAATGAATCTTAGCTTTACTGTGTTAATTAGCCCTGACTTCGTGTATTTGGTCAGGTATTGTCGATAGGATGGCGTATCGCTACCAACGATATGAAGTCAAAATCTAATTACAGAATTCAATAAGAAGTCAGATGAATAATAGATTAGATCGCGTGTTTAGGGAAATGTTATTGTCTTACCTGGGCAATAAACATGTTTGTTGCGCGGTAAAGTAGTCCCGGGCTATACGTGTCTGCATGCTAACTTTATTTTCAGATTTATTTTCTAGAAGATCCGATACACTCGCATGCAGCATAATAAAATGTTGTGAAACTCTCGAGTGACATTAGATGAAGGCATTAAATACACAGTGTTTGATTAGATTGTTTTATGTTGTCTTTATGTATCGGTCTTTTACCGGAATTTAATCCAAACATCCGACTCCTCTTCTCGTTAATTATTTATGGACATTGTTGTTTTTACATCCTCGAAACCCCAGCGGCTATTCCGCTCATGAAATCGCTATATCATGATGTAGCGAGTACAGGAGCGAAGTGTCGCCTGTGTTTTCGATGATGTTTTTTTTTTAATATTGAAAACGCAAACTGTAGCAATTCAAGTATATAATAACGGATCTGCAAAAAAAACACACCATAAAGTGCATATTTTGTATATAGGGCGATCATTAATATATGGTAACATAAATAACTTTAATAACTTTGTCAGTTTTTAAGATAATATTTGTTGTTATATGCCATTGTTTAACATATACATGTAAGTTTTATTCATGACATAAATCATTTTCAAATATTACACATTATTTTCTCAGCAGATGTTTGAAGCGTTTTCCTTCATTCTGATTAACTGCCAAAATCAGCAGCAAATGACGTCGTAGATTACCCATTTATTCCTTGCATTTTACTCATTGATACTTCCAATTTCACATTGTATTGTAGCTTTCAAATCAAGTAAATATACTGGTTTTGTATCATACGATTCTTCTTCCAGGTATTCCGAAGATAAAAAATCCAAAGGGTTTAAGTCTGGTGAATATATGGGGCATATTAAAGTGCGGTCTTCAGAGAAATGATTCCGGATCGCAAAATATCCTGAAATCACTGAAATGTATGGCTTCAACGTTATTGACATCAAGTATACGTAGCATGTATTTATTATCCACATCTTGCAAAAAACCTGGGCTCATTAGCTTTTAAATAAGGGTCACACCACTTCTCTATCAATACATCTGACAAAGTTATCAAAGTTATTTATGTTACCATATATTAATGATCACCCTGTACCTACATTGTGCGAAGTTTTGGACCGTTCCAACAAGCATCGTTCGTGGACACTTAAGCAGAGAATTACATACACTAGGAAAGCTTTCTGTGCCTGTATTTATAAAGCATTTCAAATGAAAACTTAGCATTTTCTTAAAATCTTCCTCAATTGAGTGTATCAGTTAAACAGGAAATTATTTACATTGTTTAGATGCATCATGTAAAGAGCTACAGTAATCATATAGTTTCGTTTCTTGTGAAATAGGGGCAGCTCAATATTTTAACTTAAGTCACTTAATATGCTTTACAAATACCGACTATGGTAGCTATAGTAGCCTGGAAGGAAGAAGTGCTGGGTATCTGCCTAGGTCCAATGCTATATTAGGTCTAAGTGGTACTTAATTAGTCATATTATCATAACATCGTTGTGACTATATATACGTGAATTCTATTAAGCACATACGAACTGTCTGCCAGGCTTCCTATCCATCGATACGAATCGTTTGATGCGTTCATAAGTGCTCTGCTATAACCATATCAGTAGTTGTAAGCCTGCAGCGCTGTCGAACACAAACATGTATTAACAAAACTAGCATTGCCCCGTCCGAAGACAGCTTTCTCGGCTAATTAAACCAATAAGTCGATGGCTTAGTATAAGAAGGTCGTAAGTGCCACTTACAAACTTTTAAGTTTCATACATATTTAGAATAAGCATCACAAGGCGCTTCTTATGAGCCCATTTTCATAAAAATCTGAACTTGTCATGTTGACCAAATTGAAGATGTAAAAGTTTGTTTTACCATAAGTAAAGAGTAAATATCAACATTAGACCACCTCAACAATAAAACCGTCTCAAGAAGAAGATTATCTCAACTTTAAGACCATCTAAACGATAAAACCTTCTCAAGAATATGACCATATCAACAATAAAACCATATCATCACATCCTGAACAGTATGACATGCGTCTCGAACAATAGGACTTCCTTAATACTAAAAAAACAACAAGATTATCGATGTTTATTTACCAGACCCCCAGGACCCGATCCCCGGACCAGGACCGACCCGGGCTAAGTCCGGACCCCCGGGCTAGGACCCGACCCCCGGGCTAGGATCCGTACCCCCGAGCCAGGACCCGAAACCCCGGGTCAGAACCCGTACACGCGGGCCAGAGGCCCAGAACCCGACCCCGGCCAGGACCCGACCCTGGGCCACGACCCAATACATTCAGGCATGCCACAATGAGCAACAGTGCAATAATTGCTGTGGTAAACTTGACATTCAAGCATACCACAATGAGCAACATTACAATAATGGCAGTGGTAAACTTGACATTCAGGCATGCAAAATGAGCAACAGTACAATAATGGCAGTGGTAAACTTGACATTCAGGCATGCCAAAATGAGCAACATTACAATAATGGCAGTGGTAAACTTGACATTCAGGCATGCAAAATGAGCAACAGTACAATAATGGCAGTGGTAAACTTGACATTCAGGCATGCAAAAATGAGCAACAGTACAATAATGGCAGTGGTAAACTTGACATTCAGGAAGATTTTTAGACAATCGATCATTAGGGTGGATATGATATGCTCAGTAGTTCAAGTTTCTAGGAGATATACTGTATACAATTTGGTCCGATGTTGTAAGAACTGTAGGGGGTAACTTTGATGATATGTTTGACTCTTTTGTGGAAAATTGAACCCCCATCGACTTATAACAGAAATAGTCTAAAGGGAACCAACTACAGTTGGTTAAAATGCAAAATTGATCAAATTCTTAAAATTGCATTTTTGGGCTTGACCTACCTGTATAAAGCATTTATTTAAAAAAAACTGGAAAAGAAATTGAAAAAAAAAATGAAATTGAAAAAAAATTGGAAAGAGAACCTAAATTTCGAAACAAATCCCTTTTTTTTCCAATTTAATGTTTTCTTCAATTTCTTTTTCAATGATACCTGTGCTTTGTCCTAAATAAGTATAAACATTTTTATGAAAACAAATAAAGCTAGTGGATAGAAGTAAGCCGTTAGATCACAGTCACAGTGGAACAATAAAATCTCAGCAGGGGAGAACATTGATTACATAAACATCCACATTATTTATTCATCAGTTTGCCCTACAATCAAGTTATATACAATGGTCTAGTATCCTTTGATGTACATACATCAATAGTTCACTAAACACATTAGGAATGCATTAATCACAGTGTTATATCACTCGCAATATTCTACCTATAAGTTCAAAAATACAGATGCCATTGTGCCATTTGGACTGACTTATTGGTGCTAAGTTTCTTTGGTCGCCATTTTGTGCTACTATTTGGACTGCCTCATTGGTGCTACGTTTCTTTGGTTGCCATTTTGTGATACCTTTTGGACTGCCTCATTGGTGATACGTTTCATTGGTTGCCATTTTGTGATATCTTTTGGACTGCCTCATTGGTGCTACGTTTCATTGGTTGCAATTTTGTAATACCTTTTGGACTGCCTCATTGGTGCTACTTTTCTTTGGTTGCCATTTTGTGCTACCTTTTGGGCAGCCTCATTGGTGCTACGTTTCTTTGGTTGCCATTTTGTGCTACCTTTTGGGCAGCCTCATTGGTGCTACGTTTCTTTGGTTGCCATTTTGTGCTTTGTGCTACCTTTTGGGCTGCCTCATTGGTGTTACGTTTCTTTGGTTGCCATTTTGTGCTACCTTTTGGACTGTCTCATTGGTGCTACGTTTCTTTGGTTGCCATTTTTGGCTGCCTTTTGGGCTGTCTCATTGGTGCTACGTTTATTTGGTTGCCTTTTGTGCTGCTTTTTGGACTGCCTCATTGGTTCTACGTTTCTTTGGTAACCATTTTGTGCTACTTTTTTGGCTGCCTCGTTAGTGCTGCGTTTCTTTGGTTGCTGTTTTGTGATGCTTTTTGGCTGCCTCGTTGGAGTTAAGTTTCTTTGGTTGTCATTTTGTGCTTTTTTTTGGACTGCCTCATTGGTGCTACGTTTCTTTGGTTGGCATTTTGTGTTATTTGTTTTGGACTGCCTCATTGGTGCTACGTTTCTTTGGTTGGCATTTTGTGTTATTTGTTTTGGACTGCCTCATTGGAGCTACGTTTCTTTGGTTGGCATTTTGTGTTATTTGTTTTGGACTGCCTCATTGGTGCTACGTTTCTTTGGTTGGCATTTTGTGTTATTTGTTTTGGACTGCCTCATTGGTGCTACGTTTCTTTGGTTGGCATTTTGTGTTATTTGTTTTGGACAACCTCATTGGTGCTACGTTTCTTTGGTTGGCATTTTGTGTTATTTGTTTTGGACTGCCTCATTGGTGCTACGTTTCCTTGGTTGCCATTTTATGCTACCTTTTTGTCTGCCTCATTGGTGCTACGTTTCTTTGGTTGCCATTTAATGTACCTTTTTGTCTGCCTCATTGGTGCTACGTTTATTTGGTTGCCATTTTGTGCTACCTATGGGGTGTGTGGCAATTTTATGCTACTTTTCTTGAGTTGCCTCGTCGACTGTGAAACTACTGACCTAGCTACACCCTAAACTCCCTCTTAGCTAGAGTGTATGCTTTATTCAAAACCATTGAAATAAATATATTTATAAAGTAGATGAGCTTGATACGATTCCACTAAATATAATTTACATTTGTAACAAAAGATTACTGATATTGCAATTTGCTTGTAGAAAACTGTGTACACTGTCTATGATGTCAATGTGCAAGTATAGTGCGCCCAGGATGATGAGAAAGGCAGGATTATATGGGATAAGCCATATAGGTAGAAAAATCAAGCATGCACAATTTATTAGTGTTATTCTATTATGAAATTGACCATACATGTTTATTTCAGTAACCAGTTTCGTAACCCTAGTAATACATATCTTGTTAATAATGCAAGGCTAAATTTTCAACATGTCGGTAAGTCCAGCAGGTAAGAACAAATGTTCAGTTTAAATTTCACATACTCAGTTAAATCTATTTGCGAAGATGACAGTGATCATAACCAGACCTTTTTCTTGGTATTGTGTGAGGCCGAATTTCGGCCTCAGATTGCATTCCCAATTGGTGAAAAAAAATCCCAATTGGTGAAAAAAATCCCAATTGAAAAAAAATTTTTTTTATTTTTTATTTTTTTACTCCAGAGCGAAAAATGTTTAACACTAAATTCAACACGGTATACCAAATATCATAATTTATTTTGGATTTACCGTTGTAGCCTATTGGACGGTATATAGAGTTTGTTTGGTCACAGTACGGTCTGTACTATGCATTGACTGCTCCGGTTCAGTACGGAATGGTACGGCGTCTAACCATCCTCCAATAAAAATGGATATATATCCATGGTTTTAAGATATTTTAAAAGGAAAAATTCCCAATTTTGCCATTTAACCACTTATTTTTTTCCCAATTTGTAAGAATCCGCGACGCAAAATTCCCAGATTGGGCAGAGGCCTTTTTCCCAAAAAGGCCAGAAAAAGGTCTGATAACTATTGTCTAATTCTGAGTTTTGGTCAAACAATGTTGGTGAATAAGGCCCCAGGATACATATTTTACAGTGGAAATACAAAACAAGCGTTGCTTTTTTTCACATTTTATTTACAAATTTCTGTGAGTTGTATAAGTGTATCAGTATAATAAATTATTAATATCAGGAGTATAAAAATACACAAATAAGTGTGTGAAATCTACAACAATAAAACCAATTCAACCTCAGTCTGTGTTCCACACACTGTTCATAAAATACATTGTTATCCGTAATTTCATAAAAATATGTTTTAAATGTAATTTTAAATTTCATACCACTAAGCTATTCCTCTACAGATTTTGCATCAGATTTTAAAACAAAATAAATTACTATAAAATCTTTTTTCAATGGGACAAAATTTCGTGGTTTTGGTAAAAATGAACATTTCAATGGTACGCTAATTTATGGATTTTGCATTTCAGGTGATAAATCCACATGGCAAAATTAATGTTTGATGGGATTTAATTTATAGGTTAAAAGGTGAACCTAAAAATCCACAAAATTTACCCATCTACGGAAATTATTGATTTAACAGTAATTCATTTTCAAATTCATGCACGAATGAAAAAGAACGTCTGTCAACATTTTCCAAGTGCCAAAGTAACAAGAACTGACTTTATCTTCATTGTGACATTAAATTAGACAGATCCTGACAGGCATTTAATTATATGAGTGCCTTCACCTGGATTAGAACTTGGGTTGCCAGATTAGACGCCAAGCATACTGATCTATGAGCCATAGAAGCACACTATCAGATATTAACTTACTATTCTGCATAAATCTCAAATATGGCACAAAGACAATGGATTTGTAATTGTTTAAAGATTTTATGAAAAAGGTTAACATAAAAGTAGAATTTAGCCAAGATATTTTCTAATTCCAAAACGGGGCAATAAAAAAAGATGTGTCAAGGGTCTTGTTTGACGTGGTCAGGTATTGATGTTGAACTAATGTTGAAATTTTAAAAGCAATAGCTCAAATAGTTCAATAAGGGGTTCGCCTAGAATGACAGGGGTGCACCTTACAAATCCTTGCCATTAGTGGAACGGCATAAAAATCAAAACTTCAAAACAATATAGTTAGTATCATAGTGACAAATTCAAAAGAGGTAAATAACAACTGTTACAATGAATTTGTGTTATATCTTGGCTTATTTGACACAAACCTGACTTTTTGATTAGCATAATTTAACCGTCGATATATTGTCTATATTTATAACCTCCATTGTATGTTTTCATAGTCTGGGTGTATCACAAAGACGCTTGAGATGTAATACAAACACAAAACTGAAATGCTGATATTGCATGATTTGCTTGCGGAAATTGAAATATTCAAAGCAAGGACCTTGTAAAGAATTCTAGCATAAAGGTCAGATTCAGGTTAATACCGTCAAGCTATACAAAAACTAAGCTTTGTAACAAAGTTAATTGTTGGTATAGTTAACATAATTTACAAAATTTACAAAAGATAGATAATGTTAAGAAGTTTTACAATCTGGTTAACCAGCAAAATAAAATTAATATAATAGAGACATACTGTAAAATCATTAAATTTTTTGGGGGATTAAATTTTGTGGATTTTGCGCTTCACATTTAACCACAAAATCAAATCCCATCAGACATTGATTTTGGCCCTTTTATTTAATACCTTAAATTCAATATCTATGAATTAATGTCCCATCGAAATGGTGTTTTTAATCAAAACCACCAAATTATGTCCCATTGAAATTAAATAATTTTACAGAATCAAGCGTGATGAAATATTGGCATAATTAAACACAACTACATTTCGTACAACTTTAAGTAATATATTTTGAAATATAATGTAATATTTTGAGTTATTGGTATCATTATAGTATGTTGGTTTCATCAACCTTTAATTAGGCCAAACCAAATTGTTTCTTTGTTTAGCGTCGGAAAGGATGGATAGGTTTAGGCGTCTTGGAAAAGAATATAACAAATTTGCAAACTCTTATATCTTCAAAATCCATAAACCAGAGGTATTAATTTGATACCTGTTCAACATCACAAACCCAGCCTCTATACAAGAGTAGGTTTCACACAAACAAGTTTTCAGTTATTTTCAGTTATTTTCAGTAAGTTATTATGATTGACAAATTTGTATGACAGCTATATTTGTTAGCCGTATAATGATGAGGATAGAAATAAATATGACTTGGGCTTCTTTTTTTGTATCAGGATAGCTAGATAAGGTAGGTTTTCAAACTTAAGGGCAGACGCTAAACGAAAATACAATTTGGTATGGCCTAATCTAGTGGTATGATATCTAGTTATGCCTTATTCCTATATTTCTGTGGTTCTTAATCAGCAAATCTGCGCATGCGCAGTGTGAATACATTCAAAAGAACTAAAAAAATTACCAAAACTCTTCCTGTGACTTATTCCCACCTAGTCCAACTCCAAAATTAATAGTAAACAAGTTTGTTCACAAATACACGCATGTTTTATAGTTGATTCAAAGATCTCTGTCACAACCGCGTAAACAAACATTCAACCTGGGCGATTATTACTGGTTTCCCAGGATTAAATTCTACCATCATAAATACACTTGTATGGTTATAACTCTAATGGTCCTATAGCGTAGTGGTTATACTTACTGCATTTAGTTATTTAGAAATAAAACATTCTAGCAGTTTTGACAGACATCTTTGAATCGACAATAGCCTTGAACCTCATGCAGCCGGGGCATCAAACGAAATTGACAAAATAAATATAAATCACTAACTCCTCGACACATATTTTGTTAAAAACTGCTAAAATGACCTTTAATCTTTAACAAAACTGCAAAGTCACATCAAATGACCTTTGGAATCGGAAAAAATACATGTAAACAAACACCATGTAAAATTTCAGGAAAGGGAAATAACCCCATCTATCCGGTGCAACAATAACTTTTTCCACGTAAATTTGGTCCAGTTTGTTGACAAGTTGATTTTTTCCCGCCAAAAGTTGCACACGACCCTTTTTATCAATGGATGACGTCATAGCTGTCAAAATTATGTTTGATAAATAAACAAGTGAGCATTGAATACATGCATGTCAAACATTGCCGATTAAATAAGGATTTACTCGTAGTGAAGGCATGGTGTAAGTTTTTGTTGTGATTTCATTCAGAAATTGGTCCATTTCGTATTTATTTATTTAATTTACTTGTCAGTTATTGTAAACAACCCTGCAGGCAATGTCACGAGAAAAAAATCTACAATTTCATGAGAAAATTACATACACCGGTACCGTGGATACACCGGTTTCATGGGGTTTCACTATACATAGTGACCTCCAGCATCGAAATATTCCAGAAAGCTCCTATTGAAAGCGTGGCTAAATTTAGATGTTCTTATAATAGGCAATCAATTTTATGAACAAAGTGCATGATTTGGAAGCTGGTTCCCAGGTGAAGGTCAGATGATGCAACAAAAATGGATAGGATTAAAATTCACCAAGAAATCGTCACTAAATGAAGCAATGTGAAAAAAAAGTATTTTCGTGTTTGCAAAACTTCACTACTATCGGACTATCGGTGAAATAATACATTTTTAAGGCTCAAGTAAGGAATTTCAGCTGTTTTAGTTGCATTTTCTTTCACAAATATGACCAATGTTTCCATCCATAAAAGTTCAGACCTCACTATTTCGCCAAATTCATTATTTACATTGCCACGGAATCAATAGGTGGCCACGGTTTTATAGGAAGAAGCCACACAACAAAATAAGATTCAAGAACACAACATCATATGATGAGCACTGTTATGTGCATCTATTTGAAAGTTAAAGAACACCAAAATTTCCATTGCATTTTATACAGAAAAAGTAGTGCTGTCACTGAGATCAGGATTTTAATTGCAAAGTAACAGCCATTGAGCAGGAAATGCTATAAAGAAAATACAAAGTTTAGAGATATTAAAATATAAACATGAACTATCTATGCCAAATATGGTAGTTATAAAGTTAACATTTCATTGCATCATCACAACCTCAACTCAAACAATACTCAATTAATGTGCAATCACCGATTAGTAATAAACGTTATAAATATCGATAAAACATCTAGACAAAAATATTTTAACAAGTTACAAATTACCAGTATTATATAAATGGTACAATCATGGAATGCTATTTGAGGTATATCACAACACATAAGTAAAAATCACCAATAAATATCTATATTTTAATTAGTTTCATGAAAACCAGGAGATAATAAATTGAACAGTAACCAACTCTGTTGACCATTTAATTTATTTCTACAACCTGTCGACAGTTACTTCTTCAGGTATAGATTTTGGTTTCAAAACAAAGGAAAATTTCAAATACAAAATATCAGTACACTCCTAATATTGCAAATTAATTGCATCCATCATCATACAAAATGGCCCCTCTAAGTATAAATGCCCCAACTGACAATCCAAACATTATGGTATAAATGGTATAACACTATCAAAATCTATAAACATGATGTTAAGATACAACTTGAACACATTTAATTAGGTCGCTTATGTCACACTGCAATGTCCATCTGGAAACACAACAACAAACATAAATCCATGTAGACCATACAGTTAATCCAAGCATAATTGTTATAATTTGAATGCTTTTAGGCAAATAGATATGAGTAATATTCATTTGTGTAATTATAAATTTGAAAAACAACAGACACAGTAGTTTAAAATGTGCTCGGTGATAATATTATCAAGAAAGTTACAAAAAGATAACAATAAAACATGAGCTAGGTTTTTCTTCATAGTTATCCACATATCCAACTTTATTTGCCAGCCAGCATTCTACTGAATTTGGCAGGCATAATATGTGCCTCCACCTAGATTTGAACCCAGATCGCTGGATAAGACAACAAATGCACTGACCAATGTCAGAAAGTCACATTTCAAATCTATCTTAAATATTTGTATGAGGTAACAATTTATTTACATACTTGAGTAAATAAGAACACATTAACGTCAGCATTAGGCTCAATAAAAATCACGAAATATTTCTAAATACAATAAATTAGAGAATATGTAAACACATACAGATCTGTTAACACTAATCTACATACATGTTGTAAGTGAATAACTGATGTAAGAAAATGAATTAAATGTAGATTTGTACAAGATAAATATGATGATGAACAAAAGCATCATCTCTGTATGCTCATGCTCGACTTTCTCATACTTGATATTGAGCGAAAATTCTAAGAGAAACAAGGGCTGATAACTCAATAAACAGGGTTATCAACCATGTCAATATGGACTCCCAATGTGATGTTGAATAACTAGGTTCAGTTTCAAGTGGATACTTTTGGTTGTCTTCGGGATAATGACTCTGACAACTAACTTAACCATTACACATGCACATGATCCTATCACGACAATAGCTCAACTTTTATTTGTCAAACAGTCTCGCTAAAAAGACTTATAAATGCAATGAAGTATAGGACATGCTATGGAATGAATAAAACAGTGAAATGTATGATTACAGAATGCAGGAATGATAAAAATATGCAGCAAATAATGTATGACAAAAAACATATGACACATAATGTAATTGAGCAATATTAAACATGATAAGAATGATTGAATCAGATCCTCTGCACTGTAACATCCACACATAACTGTTTCATTGATAATGAAAAAAAAAACATTTCCATTTTGTTTTCGTTTTTAGTCTTTATTAAAGAGGCGCTCCCTATAACTTTGATTGTTTAAATCGATTCAGGAATATTATACATTAAATGAGAATCATTATTGCTTAAACTCTGTAAATTTTCAACAAAAAGCTCTCGCTAATTACCGAGAAAAAAATGGAAATATATTTCTGAATCGAGCCAAAAATCACGAGTTGTTTCCCTTTGACCACATAAAAATAAATCCCTGGAAGCGATAAATTATTATTGGTGATATGAATATATTTTTGACATTATAGAGACATATATGCGCACACTTTCAACTGACAAATTATGATAATAGATAGTGCTTTGTACATTTAGCTCATTTAATGTGATAGTAGAGAAAAACATGCTAGTAATAGGGAATGCCTCTCTAATGAAACAGTGACCTGTGGTAGTATCTTGATTCAACAACATCCGATATACTGACATATTCAAATACATTGTAGGGTTCTCAATAACAGCAGGCTGCAGGCTTAATTAAATACATTAAAACCATTTTTGACCGGCTGAAAATTTGAAGAAAATAGTTGCATTAAGGGCATTAAAAGGCCTGTGTTGTTAAGCATTTTGGCCTGCAAGGCTTAAATTTTTTGAGAACCCTGAAAATGTACTGACATTCATTTAAGCAAGTTAATGATTTATATCCCTTTGCCAATCTGTCTGAACCAAATCAGTATACAGACATATTTGTTACAACAAGATTTTGCTTCAGAAGAAACAACATTGTAGGGTTAATGCATGCGTTTTCGTGCTATTATATCTGCAGAGTCCTGAGGGACAGTTGGTGCCCAAGCCCGTCAGGGCGAGGGCACCAACACTCCCGAGGGACTCTGCAGATGTAATAGCACAAAAAGCATGCGTAAACGCTATTATAGCATAAAAACAACACTTTATTAGAATATTTTTCAAAATTATGACATTTTGTCGGGACATTTTGGACGACGTCGGGAAAACAAACGCGACGTCGCTTAGCAAACGTTACGTCACATACAAGTTTTTGTTATGAGCGTCGACTTCTGGTATCGGCAAATACCAAGAAAACAATGACATAAGGGGTTTGTTTACGTTTATTATTTTACTATTATAGAAAGTTGACTAGTTGTTACAATTAGAATGTGAATTACAACTCATATAACGCTGTAAATCATTTATTTTTGTTTGCTGGGTCCTGAAATGAGCATACTTAAAACTGAACACCAATAGCGCGAGAATCTTTACAATAACGTACCTTTTTTCCACGTTTAAGTATGAGCAAAATCACCGTTTTTTATGCTATAATGTTGTATTTTGCCTGACTAAACAGTTGATTGTTGAAAACATTCAGAGTAATAAAATACAAGAAGATTAATAATGATGGAGTCAAGGTATACAAACACTACATTGTTATACTGTGAAATCATTAATTTTTGTGGGGGAATAAATTTCATGGATTTCTTGGTTCGCCTTCAACCACTAAATTAAATCCCACTGAACAATAGTTTTGACCCCTGTATTTATTACCTGAAATGCAAAAACCACGAATTAACGTCCCATCGAAATGATCTTTTTTACCAAAACCACAAAATTTCGTCCCATGGAAATTAAATGATTTTACAGAAAGTGTGAATGAATGACATTAGGATTGTATTAAAGAGATGTGAAAAATACAAAAGACAAGTGAACAATTCAGGAAGATTTCATTAGCTGTCATCTTCTTCTACAGAATCCACTGTTCATCAAGTACGAGATAGTTCCAATCACTATCAGTATCAGATATCCCAGTAACATTGTATAACGTCTAGGTGACCAGAGTACTGTAAACTGTATGTTACCATCTGTACCTGCAATATATACATAATATCAGTATAATGCTACATGAATACCTCTAATGCTGAATATTAACCTGAGGGAAAACACTGTTTTTAAATAAATTCACGTCAATGCAGATGCATTATGACAAAAATACTATTATTTGTGAAACATTTTTATAGGGCTGTTGCCGCATTAACGCATGCCTCACGTAAGGGCCATAGCTCAGGCAAAAATCAGCCCACTTAAAATTTCTGACAAAGCGCACACATATCATCCAGCAAAAAATAAGTATTAATTATCGCCCCCCTCACTATAAGTGGGAGACCTGATAAGTGAATGACTATCAATACTAATTAATAGAAACAAAGACCTAAATTACAATGACCTACATTTTAAAAACATAGTCAATACAGTGGGGGACCATAATGAAAATTGGTTTACCAATTATGTTATCTACAGAAAAAGACTTTACTATAATTATTATTTACCACAGGTAACAGTATCATTGAAAAAGAAATAAAAAAAATGAAATTGAAACAAGAGGGCCATTGGCCCTTAAGCGCTCACCTGAGTTTGTTGCAATGTTGGCTTTGTTAGCAAGATTGTTTTAGTATGAACTCAAAATACTTATGTGGCCTAGATTTGAATTTTGTACTAAAATGTTTGTGAGTAGTAGGTAAAGTAGAGTTCCTGAAATACATACTTTGGTTTGACTGCTGATGGGTTTAGTACCGACTAGTTGTACTTGTGTAGAATCAAGCATTATTGAATTTGGTACCTTTTCAACGATTTTGATGGCCATATTGAGTGAGCCAGACAGTACACATGATTACTTTTGAGTACAGCTTTGTGAGTGTATGCATAATGTTTAAATTTGAAGTTTTTTCTAGTGGGGATATATTAACCTGATCCTCTTACCTTCTATTAGGCCAAAACAAAATATTGCGGTTCTGGTAATTATACCTACCCTATTATTTTGCCCCTACCCTAAACATTTTATGGCATTTTTGCTGGAAGTCATCGCTGATCGTTGATTTTCCAGTACATAAAATCAATGAAATAATTTCAAAAAATGACATGTTTTTCCTACCTACCTACCCTATTTTTTTTTCAATATGTTATCAGAATTTCAATATTAATTTGTTTTGGCCTTAGCAAGATTTAAGAACCAACTTCTTGTATATATTTAAATCCTGTTGCTAGACCGTAACCCGATCGTCCACTGTTCATAACATATATTTTAAACATTCCAATAATCTCTTATAACCGTTAAAATTAAGAACTAGATTTTGGCCCAAATGACAAAGTATCTAACTTGACCTAGATCTTATAGAGATAAACATTGTGACCAAGTTACATAAAGATAGAGTCAAAATTGTGACCTCTAGTGTGTTCACAAGATTTTTCAATGATTTGGCCTCGTGACCTAGTTTTTGACCCCAGATGACCCAATATCGAACTTGACCTAAATTTTATAATGATGATCATTGTGATCATGTTTCATAAAGATAAGGTCAAAATTGTGACCTCTAGTGTGTTCACAAGCTTTTTCAATGATTTGGCCTCGTGACCTAGTTTTTGACTCCGGATGACCCAATATCGAACATGACCAAAATTTTATAGTGATGATCAGTGTGATCAAGTTTCATAAAGATTAGGCTCAAATTATGACCTCTAGTGTGTTCACAAGCTTTTTCAATGATTTGGCCTTCAAAGGCTTGTGACCTAGTTTTTGACCCCGGCTGACCCAATATCGAACTTGACGTAGATTTTATAGAGATGATCATTGTGATCAATTTTCATAAAGATTAGTCACAAATTGTGACCTCTAATGTGTTCACAAGGTTTTTCAATGATTTGGCCTAGTGACCTAGTTTTTGACCCCAGATGACCCAATATCGAACTTGACCTAGATTTTACAGAGATGATCATTGTGATCAAGTTTCATAAAGATTAGGCTCAAATTGTGACCTCTAATGTGTTCACAAGGTTTTCCTTTGATTTGACCTAGTGACCTAGTTTTTGACCCCAGATGACCCAATATCGAACTTGACCTAGATTTTATGGAGATGATCATTGTGATCAAGTTTCATAAAGATTAGGCTCAAATTGTGACCTCTAATGTGTTCACAAGGTTTTCCTTTGATTTGACCTAGTGACCTAGTTTTTGACCCCAGATGACCCAATATTGAACTTGACCTAGATTTTACAGAGATGATCATTGTGATCAAGTTTCATAAAGATTAGGCTCAAATTGTGACCTCTAATGTGTTCACAAGGTTTTCCTTTGATTTGACCTAGTGACCTAGTTTTTGACCCCAGATGACCCAATATCGAACTTGACCTAGATTTTATAGAGATGATCATTGTGATCAATTTTCATAAAGATTAGTCACAAATTGTGACCTCTAATGTGTTCACAAGGTTTTTCAATGATTTAGCCTAGTGACCTAGTTTTTGACCCCAGATGACCCAATATCGAACTTGACCTAGATTTTACAGAGATGATCATTGTGATCAAGTTTCATAAAGATTAGGCTCAAATTGTGACCTCTAATGTGTTCACAAGGTTTTCCTTTGATTTGACCTAGTGACCTAGTTTTTGACCCCAGATGACCCAATATCGAACTTGACCTAGATTTTACAGAGATGATCATTGTGATCAAGTTTCATAAAGATTAGGCTCAAATTGTGACCTCTAATGTGTTCACAAGGTTTTCCTTTGATTTGACCTAGTGACCTAGTTTTTGACCCCAGATGACCTAATATCGAACTTGACCTAGATTTTATGGAGATGATCATTGTGATCAAGTTTCATAAAGATTAGGCTCAAATTGTGACCTCTAATGTGTTTACAAGTTTTCCTTTGATTTGACCTAGTGACCTAGTTTTTGACCCCAGATGACCCAATATCGAACTTGACCTAGATTTTACAGAGATGATCATTGTGATCAAGTTTCATAAAGATTAGGCTCAAATTGTGACCTCTAATGTGTTTACAAGGTTTTCCTTTGATTTGACCTAGTGACCTAGTTTTTGACCCCAGATGACCCAATATTGAACTTGGCCTAGATTTTATGAAGATGATCATTGTGATCAAGTTTCATAAAGATTAGGCTCAAATTGTGACCTCTAATGTGTTCACAAGGTTTTCCTTTGATTTGACCTAGTGACCTAGTTTTTGAACCCAGATGACCCAATATCGAACTTGACCTAGATTTTACAGAGATGATCATTGTGATCAAGTTTCATAAAGATTAGGCTCAAATTGTGACCTCTAATGTGTTCACAAGGTTTTCCTTTGATTTGACCTAGTGACCTAGTTTTTGACCCCAGATGACCCAATATCGAACTTGACCTAGATTTTATAGAGACAAACACTGTGATCAAGTTTCATTAAGATTTAATGAAAACTGTGACCTCTACAGTGCTTACAAGTCAAAATGTTGACGACGTACGACGTACGACGGACATTTGGCGATCACAATAGCTCACCTTGAGCACTTCGTGCTCAGGTGAGCTAAAAAAAAATTCACGAAATTTAGGCATTATAATTTTATAATACCTAAATTTTGCGAATTTGTTTTTAAATTTCATTTTTTTATTTCTTTTTCAAAGATACTGTTACCTGTGAATAATACATACCTATAATCAATACAGTATAACCAATATCGACCACACCCATCCTGTAGCTACATGTAGGTGCAGCTATCTCTAACATGGAATGTTGACCGTTTACATTCAATGTAAGATAGGAGTCTATATACGACAGATCTTGTCTGTTGATGGACCAGCTATATTCATCATCCTTCAAACAATCATCACACGTAAATACTTGAGCCTGAAAGTGCATACAGTCAAACATTGATAATAATACTAATACTAGGATACTGTAAATTTGTTAATTTTCGTCGGATTTAAATTTTGTGGATTTCGTGGTTCACTTTCAACCATGAAATCAAATCCCATGGAACAATAACTTTGACCCATGAATTTATTACATGAAATGCAAATTCCACAAATTAACATCCCATCGAAATGGTATTTTTACCAAAACCACGAAATTTCGCCCCATCTAAATTAAATGATTATACAGAAATTGAAAACCACATTCTTTGTTAAATGGTCTGTTTAAAAAAGAAGCCAATTAACACAGACAAAATAGACACCGCACAATAACTATAGAAATTTAGAAACTTTGATCATTATGTACCACAAAGTACTGTTATATCAAAGTACTTAAGGAAATCATGAAATTATTATCAAATTTTAATTACGTATAATTTGTTTGCAATTATAAAGTAGGGTAAGTTATGGAGTTGGCATATATAACTAATGATTGAATTAATGATCTCCTTCAAAGCAGACATTCTCCAAAATGCAGTTGTTTAAGAATGATAAAGATTTAAAATTTGAGCATGATTTTAATTTCTTTTTGTAAAAGCTTCGATACCACAGTACCCAGTAACAATTTTTATTACATCACCATGCATACTAGATTACCGTAGATGCAGGGGCAAGTATTAAAATAATTGCTCATATTTTACACTTCATTAAACATACAGTAATTGCTCTATCATTATAAAATGAAATCATAAAGTAACATTTGATCTTGCTCGCCCAAATGGGTTATCCCAGTGGCGAGGGTAAATAAACCCAACTTTCTACCTTTGATCACCCTATAGATAGAGACTGTTGATATAATTCAATCAATCAATTAACTGCAACATTGCAAGATTACACTAAATGATTAAGGTGATAGTTAATAAACAGTACTCCTCTGCTCACATCCGAGTATACATATACAGTGCCCACCAAAAATACAGAGAGTTTTCCCCCATTTACTTGCCTGTATAACACTACTTGCAGAACAGAGAAGCAACAATGTTTTTGAAGACCAGGAATATTTTTTTTTTATTTAGTGTAAAGACAATACATTGATTGGTACCCTAGATGGAAAATATTAAGTTTATTTGCCAGCTTTGAATGACAACATGATCATATAATACGGCAAATTCAGCCCCTTGAACCCCATAGTTTATTTTTAAATCAGAAAATGTTCATCTTTAAATCTGTCACATTTTTTACTCCTTCATTAATTGTTTTTTCAGAAATTACAAACATTTTTACCGTCTGACATAAAGATATGGAATAATTAAACCAATTATGATTCTGCATCTGTCAAAAAGTGTATCCATATTTTTGGTGGGCACTGTATTTAATCCCAATTTGAACATAACTTATGAATTTGCCTACAGCGACAGGGGACAGGAATGGTGTTGTATAACGTTCTATCACATGAATCTCCTTCTATCCGGGTTAGTATAGCGAGTATGTTTAATCTTATATGTAACATTTGTGATATAAGGTAAACTACATAGGCGTTTTTTTCCAATAGATTGATGCGTTTTTAGTGTCATATGATATAAAGAATCTACCACGAGTTGTCAATTGATATATCTATATTAAACTTGTTCAGGAAATATTATTAAGCTTGCCAAAGGCTCCCTTAATAAAATTTCCAAATCTTGTTTAATATAAATTGATATCAATTGACAACTCGTGATATATGCTCTATATATAGCAGTGACATCACATCATGCTGATATTTGATTTATGACATTATACAGATAAAACATGTAAAGTAAACACCATACTCTCCCAAAGTAAAAATAATTTAAGATACACATTATCGCACAGTTTAAATCATGTCAGAATTGAAATTAAATATTCAGCAGCTAGTGTTACATGACTTTGATAATAAAATGTGTTCATGGTGGTTAACAGGTATGCCAAGATTGAAAGCAATGCCTGGATGGACTTAAAAAAATTATTTGAGTTTCAACATTTTGTGACAGACGGACAGGTGCATCGCTATTTGCCTCTGTATACTTTAATAGTCAGGCTCTGTTATATATATTTGTTATATGTGACAGAGCTTTAAAAAATAAATCAACTTACCTTATGCCAGTGAGCAGAGAGTATCAATTTAGGTTTGAGTCTTTTAGTGATCTGTAAGAGAAATGTTTGAGTGTTATACATCTTTGGAAATATTAAAAATTCATACTTTATACCATAAAACTATGCAACATACATCACTGTGTACAGCGCATTAGGGGAAACTAGCACTACACGATTACAATATAGCCATACCTACAAAATACTCCTATTAAAGTGGAGTTGCTCCTATTTTCATTGTTAATTTCTGGATTCTCAAGTTCACCTACCTTTGAACAAACTAAAGGTACATTTGATTCATTTTATGATGTTCTGTACTATATTTATATCACTAGAACTAACATATTCCTTGTTTATGCATCTAAATCCATTTTTTAAACTTTTGTTACTGCTATTTTGGATTTAACTAGCTTGACAGGAATGAATATAGTACATTTGATTCATTATTTAGCAATTACTTCAAAATTATTATTATGCCATTTTTTCATATATACCTTTAGAGGTATTAAACAAAATGATCGAATTCAGTTGAAAACCAAGTCTACAGATAAGAATATCTGGTATTAATGAAAAACAATGTGTAACAATGCAAGGGAGATCAATGCTAGAAAAATGCTTTAAAAGAATGACGGAGAACGGATACTCATTCAGAAAGTAATTCAATCCAGTTGAAAATATTAATTTATACAACATGCTTTTATCTTTTAGATTCAAAGAAATGTCTCAAGCAAATGTTGTCATGTTGTAGCGTCAGACATTATCAAGATTACATACACATTGCAAGAGCCATGCACAACTTCTGAGGAAAGACCTAGGCTACATACCCGATCAGTTAGTTTGGTAAAAATGGGTTGTCAAGTCTTAGAAACTGATAATGACAACAATGTAAGAAAATAGTTGGCTGTTCCCCGAGCAAAATCACAGACCAAACTCCTTGCTGAGAAAAATTGCTGACAACACACAAGAGATCTCGGCAAAGGAGGCGGGTGGGGGAGCTAAACATGCTTTTGGGACACAGCAAGTTGGAGAAAAATACAAAATACGGGTCAGAGTAGAAAACAGATTACACAAATATTGTTTAATTGAAAACAATTCATAAGTCTATTGCACTATAAAAATACTTACAGTTTCACCATTTTAATGACCTCGGTCAAGGCCACCTGAAGATTAAGGTCATGTTCCTATATGTCATTAGTATGGTCTAGTAATAGGGGACATCATAGGCAAGTATGAACAAACGTGTTAAAATAGAATAGTTATGGCTAATACTACGGGTCATTTCATTTTAATTACTTTTCAAGGTAAAGGTCAAGATTATTTAATACCAAGGTAATTTTAAACTAATGTTTTGTATAGGAAGGACATATTAAAATAGGGAAGTTATAGTTGATTCAAAGATGTCTGTCAAAACCGCCATAATGTTTCCTTTCTGAATAGCTAATTGCAGCAAGTACATGTATAACCACTATGCTATAGGACTATTAGCTTTTTAATCATTTAAGTGTATTATTGATGGTAAAATTTAATCCTGACACACATTAAATAATCGACCGGGGTGAATGTTTGTTTACGTGGTTGTGACAGAGATCTTTGAATCAACTATAGTCAATTGTCTATAATTATTGTCGAAAAAATATTCAAATTAATTATTGACCTACGGCATCAGTGGAGGACAATTTGATGAAGATCACAAATAAATAAATACATGACTTTGTAGTTTATAACTGTCACAATGATATACAGGAATGTAGACCTATAACTTACAGGGTATGAGAAATGCTTTGGTCCCATCATTACAGTCTGATGATTCGCAAGAACTGTATACTGTGAGGTTCTTTTATGTTTCAATTTATCAGCATTTTCAACTTTATCCTCTGTCAGGGCGTAAGTCAGTAGATCCAGCTGTAAATTTCAACTTGTAATCAGTAGCATATATGCCAGATTGCCTGTATCATACACGAGTCTCAAACATTTTAAGTCTATTAATGTGTCGTATTTACGACTTGGGTCAATGAAAGGTACGGTCTGTTCTGTTATCTTGCATTCATATTGATCAAATCTCAAGTGTTCCTTGGACATACTGAATCCTTACAAAAGTAATCAATTTACATAATGAAAATGATCACAAAAAATGTACATGTATATTGATCACAAATATTACATTATAAACATGTATATTGAGAAGTATAATATTAATTAAATCCCTAGAATATGAAGATCTTCAATTGATCATTAAGCAAGAAAGTAGAATTGCAAACCTTCACATAATCTATGAAAATATCTTGACTTGATTAATTAATTGTGTGTATAGATCTACTAACCTTCACATAATCTATGAAGCTGTACTTTACTAGCTCTGTAATGTTACCAAAATGTTTCTCATATCTGTTAAGTTTTCTTGCTGATATAAAGTCATTACTTTCACCACCAATATCATTGTCCCCAGGAATGTAGACAGTCTGAGACATAAAACAGTCAATATAAATACTTCTCATTAAAAATATTGTTGTGCCAAAACATAGCCTTTAATTGCCTGTCAACTTTCTGTTGAATATGACAGGCATATGTGTATCTCCACCCAGATTTGAACCAGGGTAGCCTGTTTAGGCTGCAGCCTGACACACTGGTCAACAACATTGCAGTGACATTGTTTAGATATTAGGTGAAACAGCAGTTACCTGAAACAAACTAAGCCAAGCTCAACAAGAGAGATAAACCAGCTCCATTTAATATCTTTGGTATGCCTCCGTAGATCAGTGGTTACTGCGCTTGCTGTCTAATCTGGCCATCTGGGCTCAAATCCGGGTGGAGTCACATAAATAATTATATGCCTGCCATATTTCAGCAGAAAGCTGACTGACAAATAAAGGCTAAGTTAGGCATTTTTAGGTATGCATGGGATCAATTTGGTAACTTTCACACCTGAAGTGAAAGCTTTACACCTAGACAATCAAGATGGTGTAAATCATTTGTTATACTTGTCCAATATTTCTGAGAATCAGTATAATGTAAATACTAAATTAATTCAGAGTACATTTTACAAGCATGCAGTAGATATTGCAAAGTGGAATGTCAATACAATTTATGAGAAAGAACTTACTCAGTTACTGGGTTATATCTTGCACAATATATTTTGACATAAATTGAGATGTACAAGTATGATATGATTCCATGCATGTTTCAAGCAGAACTTTTAAATGTTAAACAATGATAAATTGATATTTTGTAAAGCGTGCATTTTAAATTTTTTCAGTGAACAGTAGATCAATACCTTGGAATGTTTTGTTTCTTGAAATGTATGATTAAATCTATGTAATGTTTGAGCATATTCTTGTGTCGAAGCTTTACTGCCTTCATCGAACAGATCTCCCAGAAATAAGACCACATCAGGTTGACTGTACGCATACACTCGTGTGAATGTTTGCCTTAGGTATCTGTAAAATAAAACAAGTAAAACAAAGATTCGGTAAAAAATATGTTGCTTTGAGATTTGTCATTGATAGAAATGAAATATCATTATCTTTACAAATAACATTTAAATTAAATAAATAAATACCCAGTATCAATTAACTGGCTGCACAGAAGTGAATACATTCCAAAATTCTTTGACTTTTTCTGATCTGATTATGAAGATTTATTGATTCTCCCATGCCAACCTTGAATAATTATTATCATACGAGCATGAAAGTGTATTTTTCATTCTTCTTTCTGTTATTTTCAGTTGTGAATGCATCGGCATCAAAAGAGCAAAAGTTTGTATACCTGTCAATATCCCATCTTGCTAATGTTCCAATAGGAAATATTGGTTCATCTTGGTATCCCTGCAGTTGTGGATCAGCAATTAGTAACAACACTTGATACTTGCCATTATGTCTGCAATGAATTTAATATATCAGTTATTCAATTAGATAGTCACAAATAAAACATATATTTAATTGTCAGGGGTTGGGGTCTCGGGGAAATACCGGATATGATACATTCAGTTGTTCCCCAGGGCAGGGGAATGGGAGGAGTTTTAACAACCCAACATAAAAACCTCTGTCCATCCTCGGGGGTGGGGAGCTCTGAATACAACTGACTGATTCATTACCTAGGAAAGTTACATTAATTTGCCATAGTATATGACGTCTAGCATGACATCAGATGTCATGCCATCAATTAGCTGTGTTTTATTTGGTAATCTAAAATAGTTAGTTTATTAAATGCTAATTCACAGGGGCTGGTAGTTAGTTTCCAGGGCACTGTTTTACTAACAATGCGTAAATGTCGCGTATATTTACGCGTAGATATCTACCTTACGCAAACTCGTGAGTGTGTTTTACTAAACGATCGCAAGTACTCGCATACATTTACGCAAAAAATATTGAAGATTGAACGTAATTCGGGACACAATATAACCAATATAACAAATATAACGGGTACCAGAAACTGAATGAATAAATATGCGTCAAGAGTTGATGATTAATCACGCCTAAAACAACAAGTGACGGTCTAAAACAACAAACGACGGTCTAAAATAACATGCGACGGTCAAAAATCATCAGTGCGTGTTAAAAACTCTTCACTTACGTTCATATTTACCATTTAGGGTTGCCCAGCCTTGGCATAGAAATAAGTTAAAACTTACGACAGAATGAGAACTTAAATATCTTTGTAAAACGCATTTACTCACATATATTATCGACGTACACAATATTTTAGGAAACCTTTGGTTTACGCTAGCGTAAATGCTTTGATAAAACAGTGCCCAGGTAACCAGGGGCAGGGCATCTGTTGGAAGAAACAGACTATGTTGGCATCTTATTCAATATTGCTTTCATGAATTATTTAGCCTAATAGGACAGAAGCCAAGCCATTCAGAATACACCAGTATTCGGTATAAATACCTGTTAATTCGAGGAAACTTTGGCCATCTATAACTCTGGATTTGATACACTAAATATTCATTGATAAACACAACAGTAACTGCCAGGAGAGCAAACGTCTTCAGCCAGTTTGAACTTCTTCCGTTTGACTTCATCGCAATACAGATATCTAAGTTTATGTCGTAAGTATATTCATGGCATAGTTGTCAGGTTATTATAAAATTCAGCGGCCACTTTGAAGAATTTTCATAAGATTTACGGTTTGCAAATGGCGTTTATTAAAAAGGGGAGGCAACTCTGTCATTTTGATGACAACACTAAACGCTGGACTAAGTCGGTCTCCAGACCGTATCTACAGACTGGGGCGTAGCAGGGTTTGGTTTAGTCATTATCTAGATCACATTCTATAGAAAGACCATCTCAACAAGTGTCTATATCAAGATATATTTTTGTCTAGATAATTATACGTGTGTAGACATGTAGAGTTGAATATAATGGTGTCTATGGTAGAAACAATGTTGTTACTTTTAATAATGTATTGTCCATTTGAGGGCGGATTTTTTTCGTGTCCTTTTTTGATGAGACTAGGCCTATGACCCTTTGTGTGACTCAACACATACTCTATTATGAGACTTGTATATGTTAACATCAGATATAATTAGTATGGTGTCAGGGGCGTAGCTTATTTTCATTGTATGCACATCTAATTGCGTAATTGCGTTTTATCGGGTCTATTTCAGGGAGCGTTGCTGTAGCTAGGCACGGCGTAATATAAAGTGTATATTTGTAGAGATCTATTACACCTTCTTATTGTAAGACCTCCATGTATACTTGAGATTGTATATTCAAGTAAGCACTGCCTCATAGCACGCATGCCGTTTTCCAATTTCCAGAGAAATACATAGATACGCGCTTGACCTCGGTCGCAAGAAGAAACGAAGCGATGTTTCATGCAATTTCCTTCTACATTTTTGTATCTGCAAAATTGAAGCATACATGTACATAACTTGCCGTTGGTGCAGGCAAGTATAGAGAGTGAGGCAGAATAAAGTATGCATGAATAACAGAGTTTTTACATCCCCAAATCTTCACTCATTTCTTAGGTAAAACATGCATCTGTCAATGTTAAAGAACTGAACATTGATATACAAAAAATGTACATGTATTGACTCAGTACTTTTGCTATTTAATATTCGTGTGACCCGTTTACCATGAATGCCACTCATAATTAAATACCGCCTCATCTTTCTTAAATGATAACTCTATTCATAAAATAATTAGCTTTTTCAAAAGTGTAACCTACCCGGCATGCACTTACCAAAAAGAGTCGTTTTATGCCGAAAATATACTTTAAGCTAATGAAAAATGTTTCCTTACCGACCTTAATGCCACAACTTTCTACCTCAATGATTTAAATCAAGAAAAAAGTGATGTCGAATGTCTCTCGACGCGAATACCTAAATACTGTATTTTAGGTCTTTGCTCAACATAACCGTATAATTGTTTTTGAATTGCGCTGTTTTAGGTCGAGCGATTTTCATCATAGAAAATTGTGTCGTGTGAAATTGGATGTATGTATCAGTAGTTCATTCCCCTTTTTGTATGTTTCTAGATTCATTTCACAGTAAAAAAACTCCGGATTAAAAAAACCGACACGCTGATATTACGAACAAAACCAACTGACAAGTGACATTTGCAAAGAGTCAGAAAGTAAGTGAACTATTCATTCAAACGAGCTATATATTAAAGATTGATTATCAATGTAACGTTTATGTATTTTCGTATGAAAATTATTGCCTTCATTATAATTAATGTTCAGTAAATCAAAACTTATCATGATTTTTATAGTTCACACATATTTCGACAAGTATAACTCAATGGTCGAATTCAGTGACAAATGTGTCAAGTAGATCTATAATATTATTATCCCACAAACTTTAAACACGATACAGCTGGTAAATTAAATGATTGGTGTAAAAACAATATAAATACAGCAAAATAAATAGTACACCAATGTATGTATTACCTATAAAATCCAAATTACCGAAAGTTTTGGACGGTAAAGACACATTAAAATTGTCTTTATCAAATCAATTCAAAATCAAATTAAATAAAAATGAAGCTTTTTAACTAAACAAGATAACTTACAAGATAATTCATGATACCGCTCCGTAAAAAACCCAATCAAAATGAGGTAATTGAAAACATTTAAGTAATTCGAGTGCTCAGTGCAAACCTATTACTAGTATAATAATGGTACATGCCTCTATTATTTGATGTAGCTACCCTAGTTTTGCACATATGCCTCAAATTGTTCAATTTTTATTTAAAACATTTTTTTGACGAGAAGTAAATGTTTTTGTTGAATTCTGCGCGTGTGACTGAGAGCAGTTCGCTTGTTTCAAGATACCGACAAATTCATCAACTGGTTCAGTAATACAATTTGGTATGCAACAAATAAAATAATAAAATCTGGATCGACTTATGATATTGTCTATAAAATTAAACCCCAGTGCATTTCAATGAATGAGTATTTTTACATTTATGTATTTATTTATCGTACATGCATCGAAACTCAAGTTGATCCATGTTTGAACTAAGCGGCGGAAACGTCTCTTTAATGGTGACTGATGACGATTCTTACATGTAAAAATCTCAGTGAGGTACAGAGGGTAATTTTTATGATAATTTGTGGACGACATTTTAATCAAATATAAAACCTGATCTATTTGAGGAGTGTTCATTGTTTCCCGGGGAAATTGTCAATGACAAGAGGATGGCTTGTCTAGTAAAGTAATTTTTATTTGCTATATTTGAAGGGAATTTGACATTTATATATTTTAGGACATTTTGGGAGACGAATAATTGACATACCAAAGGAATTGAAGGTTTATCGTTTGCATACACCTGTTCGTTCAAACACTCCTGGAGACTTCTTGGTGATATTACTCAAGTGGAACTGGGTGAGTTGAATATTTTAGTTTTTCATTCACGGTGCTTGAGCTCTTGAGATCAGGTTTCGGATTAATCTTAAATGATGTAAAAAGTAAACACTTGTCTGCCGCCTACTCAATAGATTTGTGCATTATTATACAGTGTAAATCATATTTGTTGAGCAGTTTGCTCCAGGCAGTGATTAACATATGATTTCATATTTCAAAGAGACGATTAAAAACGACAAAAGAAAGACATTAATTTTGATTTACTTGAGTAAGTGAAAACGACAGAAAGCATAGTCATTGGTTTTTACTGCAGTGTTATACAATATATGGCATCTTCTTTTCGGAGCCAGTCTTAAGTGGATGCATAGAGAAAAAATTGAGCAAGTTTTAAGATCTGTCGTTCATTTGTTGTAGGTTTGTAGTTGTGTTCCCACGAGAACGATGTGGCGGTGGCGAGTGCGGTATGACGGATACGGCGGTCACGATAATGGAGGATTTTTCAGCTTGCACAAACAACCAGAAGACGGTGACTCGAGCAGACGTCATTCTCAGATGCAAGTGATGCCGTGGTCAGACCAGTTTCGCCCAGCGTTAAACAGTATTTACATTCCTAACGAGGAACCAGACGACGATGATTTCGTTGTCGTTGACGAGGTCGGAGGTTATGACCGTAGTTCTTGGGTCAAGGTCGACGATACGGCAGGAAATTCGATATCGAAAACAATAGCTTTACCAGGATCGTATCCTAAATTTTATCCAAACTTCTGGCAGCATCTGGCATCGTTCCAGAATGAGAATACGGTGAAGGTCAAGGCGAAGGTTCGTGACCTTGACTCTGACGGTAGTGAAGGCACAAAAGAAGCGGCGGAAATAAACGATATCTACGGAAACCACCGAATAATGTTCATGGCGATCTTTGTTCGTCTGTTGTTGATTGCCCACAATGTGATGACAATATGGCGGGTAACTGAGGCATACGACAATAACAACTACTGGCTTATGGTGTTAGGAAACTTCTTCCTTATTTTCGAAGGACAAATTGTGGTGACCAAACGTCATGGAATGGATTACTCATGGTGAGCAAACTTGTTTAATTCCAATATCATGAATATTTAATACAATAACGTGAATTTAGCCACCAATAATAATATAAGTTGTTTTAGTCAATCGTATACAATGTTGGTCAATAGCACACCCGCTCAGAAAAATATCCGAAATGCCTAATGCATTGTGCTCGTTAATCAACTACAATGTATAAATTTAAAATTACATATAACTGTAGCAAAACTTCGAAAAAGCACTAGACCGAATGTTGTTTCTATTGTTAAGCTGTTTCTGTATACAGAAATTCGCACATTAAACGACGAAAACTTTTTGGTGTTTTAGTCTTTGATATTTTCCTTTGAAAAGTTCCTTCACAATACTATAGGTTTAATGGGTTGACCAACTAAACTAAGATCAACGATTCTACAGCAGGAATTTCTAACTGTACTGAATCATCGTTTCTCCTTGTGTACACGGCTAGTTAAAAAACCCAAAGGGTGTTCAAAAAGTGTCGGGACAAGTGTTGTAATATTGTCATTTCTTGATATGTTTCCATCAAATGTTCTACGACATATGCACACGCTCTTTAGTAACGTTACATTTACAAGACAATGTGCCTCTGAAGGAATACCTGTTCACATAGCCATATAAACAAGATCCATGTTATGTTAGGTGATATATTTTATTCACCAAAATTAATACTATATTATTAGTATTATCGTTTAACGAAGTTTGTGCACTTTTCGTTTAAATCTCGGTTTTTATATCTATTTTGATACGATAATTAAAAACTTAAAATATTCACGTTTAGTAAAAACATAATTCATTATTATATTTTTACACAATCGCCATCGGTGCTGTGAACATATACAATGTCTGAATTTAAATTGGGTATTTGACGGTACTAGTTAACGTCTTGTATCACTGCAGTTCAAAGTGATGAACAAGCATTTTGTCCTTTCACCGAAACGTTCATTCTCGTCAACCAGCGTATATGTCTGTCGAAAACATAGTCTGGGGACTTGACTAACCACTGATTTATGATGATCCAAGATGTTTCGCCATTGAACCTCTATTTATTCATCAAATATTTATCAGCAACGGATCAAGTTCAGACCTTTTCTGTACATTCAAATACGTTCATTTACGTATTTTTAAAACGTATTTTTATTTATGTTTTAATGTGTTTCTTTCTTACCTAGGTGGTGTCCATGCTTCATGTTTTATCTCCTATCAACGCTACCAGCAATCTGGTTACTACAGATCAACCAGTATGAACGTTTCGTGGATTCACAGACTATACCCACTGTAGCAGCACCCCAGATGGCAGCATCCAGCACACTGTCCAGTACAGTAACACAAGTATTATGTTCTAACGTCACAGCTGGGATATCATCTACCGGAACAACAGTACTACCAACCACAACCACAGCAGCATCGGCCGGGGGAGAAGTAATCACATTTTCTTTTTCCCCTACCCCCCTCTCTTCATTACACATTCTGATGGCAAACTTTTTAATTACTATCAATCCTATCAGACAAATAAAGTGCAATAACAAGTTTACACACACAATGGTATACATGCTGAACGTGCCGGCACATTCAAATATTATTTGACTATTCTAAATAGGTTAAAGAACTTATAATGCAAACGTATCATTACTATTTTGTAAACAGTTGCACCACCACAGTATACAGAGCGCACACAAATGGTTTTCATTTCTTATATTCTACGAATACTTTGAAGAGAACATGGTAAGCCGTGTTTGTTATTCATGGTAAACGAATGCATATACATGTAGTTACATTCTGCAATAGTTCCGTTTATTTATTTTATTGTTATACTTGTGTATATTTTGTGACTATGTTGCATCGTGACTGATATATACATGTACATGTATATGAACGTTCCTTGTGGCAATCATGAAGTTAAAATTCATGAATGTATTTCTTTATTCTAGGCAATCATTGGTACATTGGACAACGATGTTTGGGTGATCATAGTTGAAGAATCGCTTGTGTATTTACTGGTACTTAGTCGCTGGTTACTGCCACGTGGTAACGTGACACGTGACTTCCTGTCTGATCTTCTGCTAGAATTTCTCGCAATAGCTTCCGATATCATGGAACTTCTGGCCGTGTTTGACGAGGATCGTGTACGTGGCAACCTACGTTTAACATATGCTATATTAGCCATATGGTCTGCCAGTTTTATACAATTTGTTCCAATCCTCATGCAGAAACGACGCTTCCGGCGCGTGCGCACTCCAAAAGTGAAGTGGATGACACGTGCTTGCGGGGAGCAGTTTGTGGAGATCGTAGTCACGTGTATGAGTATATTCCTTCAAGACTTCCCGTTTTTGGTGCTACGCCTGTACATTATGATTGAAGTACAACTTATCACATACAGTTTGATATTTTTCGTATTGAAGAACATTGTCACATTAATGCTGCTGTTTTACCGTCTGGCAATACTGTGTTATAGAACACCGTGCTGTCGACGTAATGATACAAACAAGATAAAACATCCGGACGGTTTGTTTTAAGTTTTAACTTTTAAATGGCCTAGTGTTTGACATCCGGGCACTTAAGGTTAATACAATAGACCGATTGATATAATACTCATACAATGGATGCCATTATCATGTACCGGTTTTATATACATATCAATACCACACATTGTGAAAATATTTTATGTTTTATCCAAAAATATATTTTTGTAGTATTGAAGCCTTGTGTATATTTCATCTTTTTTTTACAGTGAAGCATTACTTAAACACCGCCTCAATAAAAAAAGACAAATTTAAAACTGAGATGACAGTTCCCAAGTCAAATGCGACTGTTTCACTCGTTAAATCAACTAAAATATTAAGACAAACTCAATTAAAAGACCATACCCGATCTCCCGAAACAACTCACGATCTCATCTCAAATATTGGTATGTGTCTTTAGTGTTGATTTTAATGCACCGGATATTGCACGTAAATTAAAGCAATGCTACTACTTTCCTCGACATTGTTACTCGAAACACGTTCAAGTCCAGTCACGATATTTTCTAAATGATTGATCCCTTCACGCATTTCATGTAATTTTAAACGTCTTCAGATATTTGCAAAGCCATAGAAAACATCAAATTATACCATATTTTCGTGTAAGTGTTTTAAAAAAAATAATTGTCTTGAAATGGTGGTGCTGTTCACTCTCAAATGTTGATGATGATGCTACGAATGTGTTTGGAATGGGTGTACATTGTATAACTTAGGTATATTTTATGTGGAGAGCGGTGGCCTAGATGTAGGGCGCGCGCTTCGGGATCGAGAGGTCCCTGGCTCGATCCCCCTCTGGACCACTGGTTAATTTCTCTGAGCAAGATCCACATGCTCCACTCCACCATTGTGTAAAATGGTACCTATGAGGCAGTGTCTATTCCTGTGCGCCGCAGATCGATGTTGGCTGCCACACACACAGGAGAGAAATAGTCGCCCCAGGGAGACAAGAGTGTAGGTTTCAATAGGTAACCTAATGATCAGGGGAAGTTGAAATGTCAAAGGGTGTTTGAGCGGCCTAACAGCTGAAAAGAGCCCTAGAAAATTGGTAACTTAACTTATTTATTTTATAAAAATATGCTTAAGTCCAAATTTCTATACAAATGACCAAAGTGCAGAAAGAGACAACAACCTTATAAGACTGAGACATATGGAAGCCCTGGAGGGCACTTTTGACTTTCGACTTATCATTTTTTCACAAGTTTTGTTGCATGTATTATGAATTGTCTGATGCTCTTTCTAATGACATGTACCAATGCCCTTTCTGAAAAGAACGAAGTCGTACAAGTTTACCTAGAAGCGGAAACATATCGACTTAAAATTGAGTCGGTCATGCATACCCTTTTCTCCACTGATTAAATTGATAACTATTAGTTGCATCAATGAAAATCATCAACAATTCGCCTACTGGAGGCCGAGATAGTGCATCTTTAACTACACAATATGTGAATAAATGGTAAGAAATGGGGCGTTTCTTCGCAAATTTAGAAATAAGGCTGGGCTGTGTTGTTTCGAACTCCTCGGAACTGGCGATGTCAATCAAAGTTTATGTGCGAGCAAATCGTTGGTATTTTAACAAACGGAATCTAAATATAGGTGCTGGTACTTTTATAAATGTGATGCCAAATGAAAACTCTTTAAGATTATTTTATAACAAAGAATTGTGTTAAAGCTGATGAGTTCAAACACAATTGTTATAGCCTGTTGTCTTATTCGTATGTAGTTATAAAGTTATAAAGGCGTAATGTAAACTATTTACGTTTATTTAAGACTTTAGAAACCGAGGCAAACTTATAGTTGGCTAGACCTAAATGCACAGTGAAATATACACGCCTTTTATGTAATAGAATACACGGGCCCTGTACTTCGGTGCAATTGTAAGATAGTGTTGTATATCACTGCTGGTGGTATTTTGGGTGTAAGAAGAAGGTTGCTAAATATGCAAATATTTTACCAAACTCACATTTACATTAAACTTCGATGCGACGTAAACTTTTATATATTAAGTACATGTAAGTCACATTTTGAGATTCGTGCAAGAAATTGTTATGCATCCTACCAACCATTTTACCATTCTCAAATGCAACCAACGGCGTTATGTAAAATTGCAAGACAAGTTGCTGGAGTTTTAGTAATTGAATCTAGTATTCATATCTAGTTTATGATCTCAATTTTGATACGTGTTCTCGTATTTGAATACGTGCAATTGTCGTCTCACAGCAGTATAGGATGACGGCTGTCGTAGAACGAAAGAACAGTGTTCAATCATAATGTTTTGTTCATCCAATTCTATCTCATAACTTTTATCAAAGGCCTACGAAATTATATCACAAACTACAGATTTTACTTCCCCAATTTTTCATCTATTAAATGTAGTAATTCTGACAGGTACATTAATCCTAATACATCGAGTCATGTTAATATTCATACACCTGATTTTGCAATACATCTCTCATAATTGGCCAACAAGTTTCTGGGGTATATATTTACTTAGTAATACTTACTTACTTACTCAATGGGTCCTCGTCGCCCATAGGTGGGCATGTCCACCAATCTTCTCTGTTTAGAGCCTCCCGCTTTGCCTCACCACACGATAGTCTGATATATCGCAGCTCAGCATCCAGAGTTCTTCTCCAGGTCAGTATTGGTCGACCTCGCTTTCTTTTTCCTTGAGGATTTCAGTCGAGAGCTTGGTGGGTAGTGTTCACCTTCTCTTTTCGAAGAATGTGTACTAGTATTTAATAGTTTGTCTATTTTTCTAAAATTAGTTTTAAACTGAGAAATTGGGTCTTCATCTAAGATGGGAATTTCTCTAGTAATTCAAATCAATGTGTCTAACATTAAAATGAAATTAACGATACTTCATAGCAATCAAGATGATAATATTCAATATTACCATAACCATGAGGTTCAAGTTGCTGAATTGTCTTTTTAAGTCCAAGTTACCTCAAAATTCAGGCAAAGAAATTATTTTTTACATCTAGGGTAGCAATCAATGTACTATTGTCTTCACACTTAAAAACCCCAGCATTCCTGGACTTCAAAAATAGTAAATAGTGTTCTGCAAATAGTGGTATAAAGGCAAATAAATGGAGAAATAACCTCTGCATACTTATTTTTTGATGGGCACTGTGAATATAGCTGGAAAGTTTCACTGTTTGAGTTTAAGAAAGAAATCCACTACAGGTGCATAAACGAGTCGATTTCAGGCAATTGCAATAAGGCATATAGTACGACAATAAGTCATATAACGATCAGATTTTACATGTGCTTTTAATATCAATAAGTGATACACGTTGAATTTTAAAGTAATCTGGTAAGTCATGACAGTGATTTGGTATCACAATTGTAATTTGTACCGTACGTCGAACCTGGCCATGATTGTATTACTATGTAAGAAAGATAACCCATATGAAACTAAATTATCCAATGTTTAGATCGGATCTAGTTGTCTCCCTTTTTTAAATATTGCATTTTAGTTTATTGCATTTCCAAAAAAACTCAGCCAGGGTTCTTCTATAAATTAGACCATTTTAATATGATTTAGCTAGGTATCTGATGACATAACGAACTTGAATACTGTCTATATTATGTATCTAATTACCAGACAGCTGTAACTTGTTAAACCGAAAGTAGACCACGTGGGCTAAACACGGAAGTGACGCTGTACGCTGTATTATCAAGACCTAACCACGTTTGAGTGGTTTAATTTATACGAGGAAACATAAGATTAACCTTTTCTCACAGATTTGCTCAAATAAAGACCAACTGGACATTTGTACGACCACACTATATCGTGTTAAATACTGCCAGATTTTAAAATGTGTTAAAGCAAGTTGTCAGGATGGCCGAGTGGTCTAAGGCGCCAGACTCAAGGTATATACAACCTTAAATACGAGTGTTCTGGTCCACGTATGTGGGCGTGGGTTCGAATCCCACTTCTGACACATCTTTTTATTATTTTTTTTTACATTTAACACATTCTTTTCTCCATGATCGTATTACATAGAACTTTTCAGGCTGAATTATTTGATAAAAATATATACACTTAAAAAATATATACACAAATAATTTATCTGGTCAAATCAACATAGTAGCCTTCGAAATAGTATTCCTAAATTGGCGGGTTTTCCAGTTAAATAATGTATTTGAAAACTCTTCAGACTCTACTTTGTTACTCAACTAAGTATAATTCAAACCGAAAGCTTGACTGGTTTACTTCAGGATGGATACCTTTAGTCACATGTCATCTCAGTTTTTATGAAAATGTTCTTATAAATAGCAGACATCATATATGTATTTATTGTTGAGTAGTTTAGTTAAAGAATAATTAACCATTCGGATGATCTGTCTGACTCGACCGATACACTTGGTCATTTCAGAAACGCTATTTAGTGTTTCCCACCCAACTAAAGATGATCCTGGTTGGTAACCCAGGGGTAGTCTCGCGTGTATTGGTGCTTTACAACGGGCACGTTAAAGAACCAAGGAATCTATTCGGAACGAGCTAGGGTATCGCACCCGGATTCCTTGTATCTCACCTCTGTCTCTAACATTTGCGATAATTTCACAGAGTGGGCCCTGCAAATTACATGGAAGAAGAAGACTTTCGATATGCCTACACATTACAATGGTAACAATGGTAACCGTGAGTTGGAAACTGATTCAGCGTTAACTTGTTCGGAGAAGTTGTAGTTGAGGGTGTAGGGAAACAGGTTAATGCGAGGCACTAGAGTCTACGCTCTACCTGTATAACAGGTATCGACAATGTAATATTTATCAAGAACTGTGTGCTATAGTTGTCAGGATGGCCGAGCGGTCTAAGGCGCCAGACTCAAGGTGTATAGTCTACCTTTATAATGAGTGTTCTGGTCCACGTATGTGGGCGTGGGTTCGAATCCCACTTCTGACACATTTCTTTTTATCAATTCAGTTTTATTTATTATAAATTCCACCGATTGTAGAAATAATTGTACTTGTAATTAAGTGCTCAAATTAATACATTTTAGTAGGCTAGTTGTTACTACGAAAAGTCATCAAAGTACGATGATACACGTATATTCCCTATTAGCGTAAACTTTATCGTATTTGATATCTATAATATTACATGTTAATAAAAAGAAAAAAGGATAATTTGATATTAAGTATCGATGTACATGTGTTTTTAACTTCAAACCTCGATCTTTAATACACGCAGATTCATTCACCAGACATAACATATTTTATTTAGTACATAGCCAACCTTCATTTCACAATAAGAGGAATATATATAACAAAAACTGAGCAGTGACAAGTGTTATTCATCACGATACAGCGTAATACAATATTTAAACTGCAAGCTTCACAATAATATGATTTTGTTAATAGCTTAAAATCTTATTTCGACGATTCTGTTACCAACATTTTTCATTATTATTAATGACACTGAAGTAGCTTTAATAGAATTATTAATGTTGACCTATATCCGAGAGATTCTCATTATGACAAGACAGAACATTCAGGTTAATATAAAATGATTCAAGTGATATAATACGTGGTATCTTATAACGTATGCAAACATTAAAGAGGCTTGGGTTACTTCAATGACGTTCTAGTTACTATTAAATATACCAAGTTACTTCCCTCCTGTTTGATACTAGTATCACGCAAAACTATTAACATTTATTTAGTATCGTTTTGGTCCGATTAGAAAGTATAACTACATGCCTACGAAATGATATAACGAACTACAGTTTTGACTTCCCCAAATATTCACCCAGGCTGTTACTACATGTAGTAGATTGAATGCCGGGTGAAAATTTGGGGAAGTCAAAACTGTAGTTTGTGATATAATTTCGTAGAGTATGCGATGTAACATGTTAAACACAGGTTGGTTACGGGGCGGAGGAACAAGTTACACGGATAGCCACATAAGGCTTTCTTCTCTGATTGACGCCAATGTAGATTTCGTTAAAACATCCATTTTCAACAAAGTCCGTCTAAAGCAATATATGTTATACAGAACTTTGTGCAAGGAGCCCCCTCCTCCCCCCTAATTTACATGTAAGTACAAACAAATATAACCTTTATACTGGCTTTGTATTCATATGCAAACACAAATGACCCAAACTCTGTTGTCCAGATATGAATATTCAAGTGATACAAGGTAAATATGCTTGTACCTACAGATTATTGGAGATCCGGATTACAGTCCTTTCAAAGTCAAATGAGAACGGTTTTTTAACATACTATCGTCTGGCAGGTAAGCTATGTTTATTTAGGTTTCACTGTGTATACTGGAGCTAACGATATTCACCGCTATTCTTTTAAATGGGATAGTTCCATCGTTAGTATAAGTTATTGAATCAACTATAGACATGATCTTTCTTTTTATTTACCAAAATTGGTGAAATAAATTATCAAAATATTCAAATGTATTAAATTTAGGCAAGAAAGTGACACAAATCAAGTTGTCAGGATGGCCGAGTGGTCTAAGGCGCCAGACTCAAGGTATAAACAACCTTAAATACGAGTGTTCTGGTCCACGTATGTGGGCGTGGGTTCGAATCCCACTTCTGACACAATTTTTTATTTTATAATATGATAGCTATATGGCCACCGATTTATAATTTACAAGAATTTAGTTGGTAAACTATATTATACAGCTTTATGTCCCCAAATAACTGAAGAGTTTACAACAAATATGGTACACACATAGATGGGTTACATACAATAAAGAGTTACATCTTCCAATCAATTACACAAGTATAATATAGAAATACTGCACAAAGAAATCTACCCGAGAAACCTTTTATATTATAACCCAGTTTAAAATACACAAAATTATGTGTAAAAAGTTGCAACACATTTATAGGTTCAAAGGTAAAGTATGCGTTTGAATAGATCTCAGAAAATTACGACCCTTAAATTGTACCAAAAGTCATTTTTGTCATAGTTTGGTACTTAAATCTGAATGGAGTATGTTACAAAACATTGCGGCAGTAATTTTACAAGCTTTTGAATACGATTGCATTTATTACATGTCATTACTACAGTATTTGTGTATCAAATGGATGTAACATTTCAAATTTCAAGCAATTTATTCGGGAAAATAACGCCTATAAAATTTACTAATATTTCAGATGAAAGATGAAATCTGTAAGGTTGAGGCAACTTTAGAGGCATACACGTGATAAAAACAAAAAAGGACATTAATTCTTTATTGGTGACTAATTCAGTGGACGTTCGATATAGGGGTTCCTAATTCAGTGGACGTTCGATACAGCCGTTTCTCATTCAGTGAACGTTTGATACATGTACATGAGTTTCTCATTCAGTGAACGTTCGATACATGGGTACCACATTCAGTGAACGTTTGATACATCGGTTCCTAATTCAGTGGACGTTCGATACATCGGTTCCTAATTCAGTGGACGTTCGATACAGCCGTTTCTCATTCAGTGGACGTTCGATACATCGGTTCCTAATTCAGTGGACGTTCGATACATCGGTTCCTAATTCAGTGGACGTTCGATACATCGGTTCCTAATTCAGTGAACGTTCGATACATCGGTTCCTAATTCAGTGAACGTTCGATACATCGGTTCCTAATTCAGTGAACGTTTGATACATCGGTTCCTAATTCAGTGAACGTTTGATACATCGGTTCCTAATTCAGTAGACGTTCGATACATCGGTTCCTAATTCAGTGGACGTTCGATACATCGGTTCCTAATTCAGTGGACGTTCGATACATCGGTTCCTAATTCAATGAACGTTCGATATATCGGTTCCTAATTCAGTGAACGTTCGATACATCGGTTCCTAATTCAGTGGACGTTCGATACATCGGTTCCTAATTCAGTGGACGTTCGATACATCGGTTCCTAATTCAGTGAACGTTCGATACATCGGTTCCTAATTCAGTTTGATCATAATGTTGAATGGAATATCGTTTTGGATGAAACGTGCTTTCGAATGGGGATGCTAAATTATCGGCAATCTGGCGCACGACATGAAAGGAAACGACCTGCTTCAGCGGACACTGGACACATACGTGTAGCAAATGAAAAAAAAACTTTTCGGAGAGATAATTCAAAATGCAAACGACTTAATTATTTTTTATGTGTTCCTGTTGTCTGTTAATGTTCGTTTTGTTTCTCCCGTGATTGGCAGTTTCTGTTGGGAGTCTTTCCGAAGATTTGTTTTTGTCATTTTAAATAAAAAAAACAAATATCGCTAGCTAATTTGAAATTTGCATTGAAAGGCGCTTCTTATGAGCCTATTTTCACGAAAATCGGATTTTGTCATGTTGTCCGGAGTCCCAAAATTGTTTTCCATATGTAAAAAGTAGTTTTCAGACATTTTTCGTGTTTTCTCAAAATATTGATATTGTACTTACGAACTTCTCATTCTAAGCCAGCGATATAATTACGTACATGATGCTATATGAAATTGTTGAATGTGCACTCTATGCGAAAGAGTAACGCTATTTAAACTTACTGAAGTTTTGTCGAGCTTGAAATGAAATACTAGAAAGTAGATATGCTTGTATGCTCTGCTCGAAGTGCATAATTTGCAGCCATAGAACTTGAACTAATAACACAACCATTATGTCAAGTATATTCGAATGGCTTTGAATGTCAATCATAATACCGCATACCATCTTAGTGTACAAATACTGAATGAGCTAATATTTGACACATACAGTATGGCTGAACAGATGCTATCTGAGAAACTCTCTTTTGAGCTGCTTCTGTTTCAAAACACGTATCTTAACTAAAACAGACACTGGGTAATTAGGAACGCTGTTCGTAACTTGAATACCTTTCTGTAGGTAATGATACAGTGGTATCGTTTTAAACTTTAGTTTATAAGCTTTATAGATCATTTACGTACTGGGTGTGATATTTGATATTCCTCTACCTCTCAATATGAAGTATGTAGGACGTCCCAGTTGAAAAATACAAAGCAACACGGTAATCAAGGATATAATTACTGCTCCCAATAGTGCTTGTGTACACAACGGCGAAGGAGGATTTCTGCGGACCTGCGGTTTCACCGATTTTTTTCGAACTGAAGAATTTGAATTTCAGAGTCTTCTACTCTATTCATGTGAATAAAACTTGGCAATGAATATTTAAACATGTACAACGAGCTTGTTGTGATTCATAACGTTTTTCTTCTTCATAAATATAAACGGTTAAACAAACTTGTAGAGGCGGATTTCTAAATAGATTAATTCAAATTTTCAATTGTCCGGCAAACATTTTAGCATAGAATGTATAACTCGATATATTTGTTCGGAAGTTTAGCATAACATACTAGTACTCCTAAATCTAGCTCGCCGAGAGAGTTGAGTGAGTTTTTAATATAATAAATTGTGTACGCGTGTGTTTAACAAGAACTTAAAAAATGGAAAAGTCGAAGGAGAGTAAGACTAATAATGAAGGGCGATCTTGGAAAGTTGCTGCGGCTTCATTAGTGCGTTCAGTGCTTGTGCTACACAGTATTATGGCGGCATGGCGTGTAAGGATTGCATATGATAACAGATGGATGTGGTGTCTTATATTCGGTAATATACCACTGTTACTGGAAGGTATGATGGTGGTGAAATATAATGGAGGCAACGAATGGAAATGGTAACCTTTTATTTCTGTATAGTCATTTATGTCAACATTTTAACTTTTTAAAAGTTGTATACAGTATACATTCGTTATGACGAGCATCGATATCACGAGCATCCGGCCTTTCTCGAGCAAGTTATAAACCTACATCCGTTTGTATCATCAATGCATGGCCTTTGGTTATTTCGAGCACCCGGTTTATCTCGAGCATTTTACGTGTCCCAATCACTCCTCGAGATAACGAATTTTTACTGTATAACAATTATGAACTCTCACCAAAACGGATGGGATTCGAACCCATGACCCCAAGTGTGACTTTACCTTGCAGTGAAGTGACTGCAAGTAATGTTAATTATTTTTCTTCTGTAAGCGTTTCTAGAACAAGCATGTTATTAATCACTTACACTAAATGCAGATAATATATGTTAGTTATGCACATGTTCTATGTACATGCATATTTGACAGTCCATTTGCCTTAAAGTATCCCTGTTTTACTCCTGGGTGAGGCTGAGAATTGTGTGCATTACTAATAGTAATATAAAGGCATCGACGGAGACGGGGCCGAACTCAGGTTTTCTAGGTCTCCCCTGGCCGAGTCTCTTTCCTACATCTTAAACCACCGGTATCCACATAATATTGTTTTAAGACAGTAATCGGCAAATGGTGTATACGTAATCTGCGTGCTCTGTTAGTGCATAAAATAATTACACAATGAACTTGAACATGAACGCCATAAATGTCTCATTTAAAATTTGTCACTTCACTGATATAGCCAAAGAGGTTATGTATAATTAACTTGGTGGAGTATTGAAGGTTTTGTAATTATATTGATAAATGTAGACTTAGTATACTAATTACACAGCCTGCCAAATTAGTAAGTACATTTGTACTAAATGCAGTCTCCTCAATAGATTGTATCATTCAACCAGAAACCGCAAATGGCTCTCAAACCTATTTTTATCCCAGGTTAATGTGACTGTACGATACTTGTATATGTACACCATTTGTAAACGTATACTTCCCTCTACTAGTAATTAGTTATGAGCCGACATATTGTCGCTAAGACAAACTCTTGTTTTAACTTTATGCATGAAATATCAATGTCTTAGAATGAGAATGTCGTAACTACAAAATCAATATTTTAAGAAAACAAGAAAATGTTTCTGACAATCACTCATTACTTATGGCAAAACAAGCTTTTTCAACTTCAGTTTGGTCAACATGACAAGTTCCTATCATAAGAAGCGCCTATTTATGCAGATTTCAAATATGCATAAGTCTTTTAAGGTCGTGAGTGGCACTTACGACCTTCTCATTCTAAGCCGTTCTCTTTACAACATACATTTGTTAACTTATTCCCCCTTTTCTAGTTAATTAGATTATACATATACCGACATAATTGCGCTAACTTAAATAGACACTCGGCATATTTTTACTTTCTACATTCAATGTGTTGCAACTTTGTTACTTGTATTCTAGTAATTAGAAATACATTGGCATGCATCGTATTTTTGCAATTTCACAATTTCGCTATTTCGCTAAGACAAAATGCATGTTTGTATTCTTGAAGCAAAATGTCTTTTTAAAACAAATGTCATACAAAACAGTCTCTTTACAACTGTGTAATTTCTTTGACCTACAATTCTTTAATGCTGCAAACCTTGTGAGGAATACGAAAATTGAAAAGACCAGCATAGGCTATTAATCAACTTACGGTAATTTTACATTGTAAGACACCGGTTCATATCGTTATTCATGAATATTAAATCATGTCTCTATGTATACCGAAACTGTGCCTCCTGTTTATCATAACATGTCCATGACACAAGCGGGTCATGTCAAATACCCGAGTATACTGAATTGGGAGAGGTAGTTTGTGCAAATATTCGGTTTGCTTTTATATTCAGAATACTAGTAAAGAATATTTAAACACCTTTCATATCAATATACAGCTACATAATTATAACAAACATGAAGACTGGAGTGTAATGTTTGTACTTATACCTAGTCAGGTCAAATCGTAATTGTAAGCTCTGAATTACAGCATCGTATCTTAAATTGACGTTATGCCGGTTGTCATTCAAAACCGAAATTTCAATCAATTTAACCGTAAATTATATTCACATGGCCCAATGGAATACCTTGAAAATCTTCACAAAGCAACCTTCGACAGGCAATGAGATGGAGCGAGCTCTGCTCTGGCGTAACGTTAATTCTGAGTTTAAAATAGTCTCATCATAAATTATGAATACTATCAAGCCATCATACCATGTCTCTTATAGTCCTAACATCACACCCTTGTTACATGCGCGTAAAGTACCAAACGGTGTTGCTTCATGTAATCTATAAAATCACCGACACGACATCGCACCTACAACCAACACCATATTCCCGAGAGTCACGTGCAAAGCGCTCGAATACACAGGTGCAAATAGTTACTGAACATATCGTATGCATATGAAACAAAATGATAAATGCATGTTTATTAATCAATTTTAATACAACATTTCCAAACGAATCGAAGCTTCTGGGGTTTTCTAATTTACATGTGAAAATTACATGCGCTGTACATCACGCTGACATGCTTTTCGCCGTGTTATCCTGCCTCGTACCTTCGCTTCCGCAAATCGTATCTTCTTTATAATAATGGTATGGAATAAATTAAGATTAAGCATCTAAATAAAGATACCAATGCGTAAAGTATTACATACTATTCAGTTGAAATATAGTTTGATTTTTTGACACAAAGTTGATAAAATATTACAAACATCAGCACAAACATTGCTGCACGTAAATTCTAGTTGCCAGTGCATACTCCACGGGGTTGACGGGTACGTGTCAAATTTTGAATGACGTAAACTATGATAAAGATTATTATATAATTGGCCCGCTTCCTGACGACCCTGTTACACCAACAGAGTGCAATGTAGTGGTGTTTCTGCAATAACAGAAAACGTATACGTATACAGTCTGGGAAACAGAGATAATCTCAGAGTTTTGTCTATCTCCGATGTTTATCTTGGAGAACATCAGGATTCATAGAATGTCGATTGAGTAAACGAGTGCGTTGGAATATAATTGTATGTTTTTGTTGTCGGTGACTGAAACAGCCATAAGTGCATGGTTGTCCAACATTCAAATGCCCTCCGAATTTAATTTTATGAAAGCTAGGTTTTCCTGTCAACCAAGGTCCAACTGTTTCGTGTCAGTTTTAGATGAGACTCGATTGGCACTTAGAATCGTAACAAAATGTGCTAATTATGTCACACATAGAAATATGTGCACTTCAGAAATTTGAAAAAAACCAGACATGTCGTACGCTAAGCTTGCAACTACAACATTGCACATTGAATTTTAATCTTCTATGAGACAGATACAACGCATGTACAATTCTAATAAAACATTTATAAACACCAATCATACATCACACGGAGTAATCATTGAAATCCAAAGCATAATATGGTCTAGATATTTCCTCTCATTCATAAATGAGGTTTGTAGATGTCTCATTGTTTCTCGGATGTATTGAAGAACTAGGTTCAAGATGGTTAGATGATGCATAGAAAACAAGTATCAGCAAAGTATCTATACTAGCATTGATTACCAGCTAAATCAGAGTAAAATTAATTAATTTATATTAATTACAAGGAAGTCATTCATCATGACGGTGGACGCAATATACCGAAGTTTGTTTCTATATCCTTTTCTAATCGAGCATTTACGTATAACCAAATTTCTCTGATCAATGCGTACTGTTTGAGCGATTTCCTTGATAAAAGAGATCCTCTTTTTTTTAATCGTGTGCTTTGCATCCGTATCAATTAATTCATAATACATTTATTTGTATTTCTAATGAAATGGAAATATTCTCGTTTTGTACTGGTTGCTCATTCAGACTGCTAGCAATGGTGAAAGTCATTCACTACACAAGTTCGTATTTCTTCGAATCCCGGCAAAACAAAATAAGCATAGTTTTTACACATACACAGTTAAATGTCGGCCACAATGGAACTACGAAGAGCCAGTTAGTAATGGGAGTATGGTAGCATATATATCAGTTCGGCATCAAGCTATTGCATAAATGAAAATGTCTATATCGGCCTTTGAAAAAAGAAATGAGCAGTTTGTCATGAAACCCAATGTTAGAAAATGTAACATGTACATTTCTTTATGTTCTCATTGAAGTGTTAAAGCTCTGTAAACTCAAAATGCTTCTTCTAATTTCAGGTGGTGTCCATGTTTCTTTCTATACATGGGATCCACACTACCATCTATATGGCTTCTACAACTCAGTCAGAACGACAAACTACAACCAACCACCATGTTGAGTATGGTTCAGCCCACAGCACAATACCTTGTTGGAGATGCTACCAGTAACTTCACGGCGGCAGGCAATCTTACTGGAACAACAAATAGTACAGACATTGGGAACTTTACTGATAATACGACATTGTTGACTTCGACAATACCAACAACTACTGACCCTGGTATACTGGTTAGTATGCATTTTTATCATTCTTATTGAGCGGATGGTTAGAGTAACGACATTAGTCTACAGGGGTATTTTATGGTAAGACCGGAGACCGGTAAGAAGCCAACAACCAGCTAGTTAAAATTGCTAAGTCTGATGACAGGGCCTTGAAAGATAGGAATTGGGGGAGGTGTTAGGTACCTCTTAGCTAAATAGAGTAGCATGAATTTCTATAGGGTCATTCTCGTTCAACCAGTGTATTATGTTTTGTCCGAAACATGGCGTGGTAACTTGAATAACCACTGATGTATGAAGATGAACAGGGGTGACACTAAAAGTACGTCAAAGTCATTTTTTTGATAATTCGCTGGCTTAAAATAAGAAGGCCGTAACTATTTCTTACGACCTTATATGGCTGATACATTTGAAATCTGCATCGTAAGGCGCTTTTTATAAGCATATAATTATGAAAATCGGAACGTGTCGTATTAATTAAGTTGTAAAAGTGTGTTGATAAGTAAAGAGTAAATTTCAGGCAGTTTTTTCTTGATTTCTTAAAATATTGATTTTGTATTTTCTCATTCTTAGTCAGCGTAAGGGTGAATCCAGAATTGTGTTCTCATGAATGATATTCAAACCATGTTTTTTCAGCGCTATGATACCTTTGATTTCACCATAGAATCACCTTTAGACGCTACGATCCTTTGAAGTTTGCTAATGACACATTATGCAAAAGAAAAGAAAGTTTTTAAATATACCGAGTATTACCATTACCTTAATGTTTTAAGGAAAGTTTCACATATGCTATTTCTATTATTGGTGTTACCTGGCGAAACTCTTTGCTTGTACTATCTAAACAAGGTAAACATATTTTTAGGTGACAATTGAGGAATTTCTAGATCTTGAAGATACAACCTGGATAGTGGTAATGCAGGAAGCTTTGATGTACTTGATTGTGTTCGGTCGGTGGATATTACCGCGTGCTGAGGTATCCAGGGTAGCACTGTCCGATCTATTACTCCTGTACCTAGCCATGGCCTCGGATATCATGGAGCTGTATGCCGTGTTTGATGAACAAGTGGTACAAGAAAATCGCGAAGTGACTTTCGCCATTTTAATTATATGGTCTATAAGCTTCCTGCAATTTGTGCCTGTGCTGGCTCAGAAAAATAAATATCGCCATTTACAGAGTCCGCATTTGAAGAGGCTAACTCGCGCATGTGGAATGCATTTTACGGAAGTTGTGACTACCCTTAGTAGCATATTGTTACAGGACGGGCCGTTTTTCTGTCTACGTTTGTACATAATGGTAGAATTCCAGCTCATAACATACAGTTTAGTGTTTTTCGTTCTCAAAAATTTCGTTTCCGTTTTATTGCTCATTTATCGGCTTGTGATTCTTTGTTTACGTTTACCGTGTTGCTATGACGACGGCATGAAGCGTGACGAAGAAGAATTCACAGACGCCGAGTTTGTAAGCCCAGCCAGGTATTCGGACACATTTATCACAACCAATGGAAGGTATTACCCGGTACAGCCTAGATTAGTAAACCTACATCAAAATCATCCTCCACAGTGGTCACGACAACCCAAAACGTCACGGCCACACTCGTCACCACCAAAGGCGTCACCGCGGTCAAATACGTCACCATGGTCAAAGGCGTCACCACGTTCAGTGACGTCACCATCATCACAAGTGTTTGTACTTACTGCCGGTAAACAGAAGTTTATAGCTAAACCAGGTGTGGTATACAGAACTCCACTTAAAAAGAAAACTGAACGTCTTGGATCCTTGTGAGCGTAAAACATCATTGAAATATAAAAATATACATACACACTATTTTGAAATAAAATAACACAGAAACTGCAGAGTAAACAAATTGTTTTGCGGAGATATTAACTTTTGAACATTAAGTCGGTCCAATTATTCCCTAATGAGGAATATAGACTGCACGTTCTAACACGTGACGTTTCCTGTATTAACCAAACTTTTCCTGTCCACGTAAGTAACATGTGCAGTGGTTAATTTACCTTCCTGCCAAATGTTAAGCTTGTCCCCATGCTATTATCATCTATAGCTGCTGAAATCGATAGTTGTGTTTTAACAATATATTGATGCGTCAATCAGTGCATTTATAACATTAACAGAAATATCTAAGAATTCTACAATGAGACGTTTCAAGTGGATTATACGTATATGCAATGTGTTTCATAGTGAAAACCGGGCTGGCTAAACTTAAGAGTAGGATATACAGAGTGAACAAACGAGTCTACTTCCGGTTATCGCAATAAGTCATACTGATTTAATCAAATAGTCTCCCAAAAAGTCATACAGTGATTTTGGTTTAAACGCTGTGAGTAATGGAACAGGATGTGCAATGTGGGGACTATTGTTGTCAAAAAATACTACTTCACGTCCGCTAATGAAGGGGCGACATCTGTATGATTTGGGTCGGTCATTGGATGTGCTATTTTCGATTTACAATAAGTCACAAATATCGTGCATAGTTGCATATTGGTCCACTACTAGTGTATGTGAAACATGTTTCTATCCTATACTGGCAATTTTAGTGTTGTTTTTTTTCAATAATTTACAAAAAATATTTGTATGAATAATATAAGCGGAACTATTTTGCAGATTTCATTGTTGGTATTCTTAATGTTTTTTTGTCATAAATCATGTATTTGTTGAGTTAACATATATGGACATTCTACAGATGTAAGTTTTATCATTGTATTCAGTATTGTGTTAGAGTACTAGTATTAAGCATGTTCATTGTAAGCCTGATTGTTTTACTGATATGTAAGTTTGTTAAAAATGTTTCACCGTGTGTCGACTATAGAAAACATTTATATATGTACAACATGTAATCAGGAAATCTCTGTTCCTTGTACAAGTATCAGAACATGTCCCTTATGTAGTGGTATAATGTACAATAAGATATACATCTATACCTCACACTTTCTCTAGTTGACAACGAGTATGCCGAGTAGAGCCTTTATTTATTTTATTTCTACAGAAATAGGGCAGACATTTATATGTACCTCCGCCCGGATTTTAACTCGGGTCACCAGATTGGACGACAAGCGCACTAACCACTGAGCATCGGAGGAGCATGACAACAAAATCAATGTACAGCTCTTTTACCCGAATTTTTAGGCCATCCCAATAGAAGCTATTCTCTTTTTCAATGTATTGGTCTTATGGTGGTCTAATCATTGAGGCTTTAGTATTTTACGTGCATTACGTTGTAAAACAAATGCTTGTTATATATTGCCCCTAATTTTAAAAGCATGCATTGTTTTAACTATTGGAGGCGCTGCAGCTGAACGGAAATCATTAATTTGTCTGCGCTCTATATATTTCACTGAATGGTCTAAACGCATGGACTAATTTGTGTTGTATGTTCATATCATGTGTTCGTTGGGTTGCAGATTTTTAAGAAAACAAATCTGACACGGAAACACATTATTAGTAACACCCACAGGACAGTTGTCAGACGGGTTGGTTGACGACAAAACCAAGTCGAGCTTATTCATTGCACCACTCACAGACTTAGTCTTTATTTGGCATTATGAGCATTTATATTTTTCCCGTTTTTGGGTAGACCGTTGCAATATATGATTATGTCAAAAGCACATACTTCTATATTATTATTAAAACAGGTGTATCGTACTCACTGCTCACGATATTATTTTTCACTGTTCATAAACACCGACCATCACTCACTATAACCCCTTATTAACCGGTGTAGTCCGGTGCACAGGCCCCATGATTAACCGGTGTAGTCCGGTGCACAGGCCCCATGATTAACCGGTGTAGTCCGGTGCACAGGTCCCCTTATTAACCGGTGTAGTCCGGTGCACAGGTCCCCTTATTAACCGGTGTAGTCCGGTGCACAGATCCCCTTATTAACCGGTGTAGTCCGGTGCACAGGTCCCATTATTAACCGGTGTAGTCCGGTGCACAGGTCCCCTTATTAACCGGTGTAGTCCGGTGCACAAGTAACTATATAATGTCATTGATAAAGTCAAAAACAAAACAAAATGTTTTTAAATTTATATTTTTCTATGAAAAGAAAATTATATTTTACAAAATATTTTTTTCGTTATCAATGATACAGTTACCTGTGGTCCGGCGTAAATATATCATTATTGTGGGATTTCTACAATTGTTTTGTCATCAAATGTATAGTGTCTTAAATATTTACAAATGTTTTTCACATACATTCATCTTTCATACCTTCTGTGTTACCTACCCATGATTTTTATTCAATGTTACTGAGGCATAATAAATGGAATGTTATTGCAATAATTATTATAAAACGCTTTTGTTGCTTATTTATACACCTACAAAAAAAGTTTATTGTGAACCCCGAAGGCTGCCAGATTAAATCTGCAGTTTACTGATGGCAACGAGCAGGTACATTAATTTCCCTTTGTCCACTTTTTTCAACAGTTGTCATATTCGAGTAGAATTGACGATGTAATTTATTTGTACAGTAGGGAGTATTATATACTCGTTTATAACATAATTATCTCATTTATTATAACTGTATAGTGATATAAAGAATTGGATGATATTGGGTTACATGACATATACAATTATATAATTATATTTCTTATTGGTTGCCCAAACATTCATCAGTCAGTCACACGTACTTGGATGCCCCTCCAAATCTTAATACGAACCCCTTGGGATTTCGCCTTGTACTAAAACGGGTATGGGAGGTCGTTGAAGTTGGCTTCGAACTGTTAGATGTTAACTGTTAGAAGTTAAGTCAATTCTGAGTTAACTTCTATCGGAAGTCAGCTCAGATTTTTAGTAAAAAATTGAAAACTTGAGAAAACTTCTGACTGAAGTTTTTTTTTCAATTCTTGAAAGGGTCAGGGAAACATCACGCAGATGATTTGAAGAGATCATAAAGAGAGCGTGACAATGTTTAAATTGTCATACAGACATTAGCTTAAATTCATGTACTAAAATAATTATTCTACTTTTCATTCTATAATTCGGCTGCAAACATTGAATTTCGTGTATGAATCATGGAGAGAACATGGGCATGTTTGAGATACATTCATGTTTTGTGATGTATAGAGAGAGTATGCAATATTATATAATTTCATTTGTTGACTTAATGGAACATTTTAATACGCGTTCCCACCGAATCTATCTTATCACCAGCGCTGTTTCAATACATTCATTTCAATGTTCTTTAAAATACCAACATATCCCACTTAGCTATTATAGGTTGTGTGGTAATTTACCTTGAAATGCAGTCAAATGTATTCACAGCGGATAAACGACTGTATGTATATACCAGATGTTGTCGTTGGATTTCAATCAATGAAGAAAAAAACGCAAAAATATTGGTACAAAAAGTCGAAATACTTATCATATTTACAAAGCAAAATTGTAACTTGTACATATTCATTATCTTGATTAAATTTGCTGTCGTTCGCATATACTCGATTCCGTAATGTTTGCTCAATTTTTTTAAAATCATTGAAAATCGTTTGACTTTTTTGGAGAAAAATGTACATCGGCCACTTTAAAACATTGTTTCATCGTGATTCTATACGCTTCAGTTTAGTAATTGTACATAATATAATAGATATAACATTCATACACAATTTGTACGTTTCAAAAAATCTACAAATTGTGTTATTATCGAGATAGAGGCCAAAAGTGACACGGCTATGTTATCCCATCACTGTATGTTTATTGAAATTAGTGGTAAATTGATTTGTATGTTTATTGCAATCAATGTGTATTCATTATTGCAGTGATTTGACATTGTTTCGTCAATGTTTTTCGTCAATTATTTAATTAAAAGTTTGAAATGCCATTTTGAGACCCTTAGGTTGTTGAAGCATTCAATTAGTATCAATGTACCGTTCTAAAAATAGACGGCTACACATTTTCGGTGTTCTCGTTTTTCACGTGATTACTCGGTCAGTTCTTATTTAGGTAGTACGAAACATCACATTTTAGGATTGAAGTTGTCTTCCGACGGAGGTTTATTTGAAAGTACATATATATCTTATTAAAATAATTTATTTAATTTATTTGTAATATCGCATATGTACAACGGAATTTAGTTCCCATTCCTGTTTGTCTTTCGACAATGTAACACGTATTAGGCAGCGTACGTGCGATACAACGGACATCGTACGTTGCAACAAAAACCTAAATCATGTGCTTTAGGTTTTTGGCTGCAAACACATTGTACGCACGTTCAACTTACTTTTTATATGCACCACTTACCATGCACACAGTCACTCATGTCCGTATGTACATCCGTCTGTCTGTCCGTCCATCCGTTAACACTTTTAAATAACTTCTGCTCTTAAACAGTTTGGCCAATTTTGATGAATTTTTTTCTGACTGTCCGTGGCATTGGGGGATTAAGTAATTGCTCAAAGTATGGCACTGGGGGAAAATTGGCCCGCCCCAGGGGTCACCGTTTTACATAGATTTAAACAGGGAAAAAATATTAAAAATCTTCTTGTCAAACACTTCAATGTCTATAAACCTTAATATCTTGTGGTCCCCTACCCCAGATTGCTCAAATTATGCCCCTGGGGTCAAAATTGGCTCCGACCCGGGTGTCACAAGTTTAACATAGACTTATATAGGTAAAACATATAAAATCTTCTTGTATAAAACAACAGCATGCCTAGAGCTTTGAACTTTGGTATGTAGCATCATCTAGTGGTCCCCTACCTCGATTGCTCAAAGTATGCCACTTGGGTCAAACTTGGCCGCAACCCGGATGTCAGGTTTTTACATAAACTTATGTAGGGAAAACATATAAAACTTTCCTGTCTAAAACTACAATGCCTAACGCTTTGCTAATTGGTATGTAGCTTCATCTACTGGTTTTCTACCAAGCTTGTTCAAATTATTCCCCTGGGTGAAAATTGTACAGGGCTTCATTTATAAAAGTTTGTTGAATTTCAAATATATGGCAACCTGATTTTCTGTTTTCAAGTATTCTAAAACGGATGGAATGTATCTTACAATTTCTTCGGCATATGCTTTGTCGTTGTCATCAAATTCAGCTGTATTCAAAACAATTGCATGTATCAGTTTGTGTAGAAGTTGATTTATCTAATAATGAAAGGTCTGTGAAGACATCGTTTATATCATTCTTATCTTCTCTTGGCCCTGGTATTTCAACCGGTGTTGATATCTTTTGAATTTTCTTTAAAGGAGACAAACCAGGAATATTTGAAATTCTGATAGACCTTGATTCGATGTTAGGAATTATGGTCTTGTTTGATGCTTTTATATCTCTTGGGACAATGTTGTAATCTTTAGAAAATGACGACACTAGTTTTGTTTCAGAATTGTGGTGCGTAATATGGATTTTCAAATTACTGTCTTCGTGGACTTCAGTGTAATGGATAATGCAGGTAGTTGAAAACGAGCAATATAAGCACCGAAATTCGTCCATTGTGTCTGAAAGAAACAAAAGTAAAGCATTATAATTTGCACAAATCACGATAAAAAGTGCAATAAATGATACAAATCCAACTTTGATAATTGCAATAAACATACAGTATCGATGCAATAAAGGATACAGTGATGGCAGCGCATAGTCAACTCTTTTTTGGCTCAATCTCGATAAAAACACAATTTGAAGACATTTTGAAACGTACAAATTATGTATGAATGATATATCTATTATAATATGTACAATTACTGGACTGAAACGTATAGAATCACGATGTAAATTATGTTTAAAAGTGACCGGTGTGCATTTTTCTCCAAAAAGTCAAACGATTTTCAATGATTTTAGATAGCATGAGCCAACATCACAGAATCGAGTATATGCAAACGAAAGCTAAGTTAATCATGATAATACATATGTACAAGTTACAATTTTGCGTTTGTGTTTATGCTAAGTATTTCAAATTATTCTACCAACCTTGTTATGGTTTTATCGTCCACCATCGAAATCCAACGACAACATCCGGTATATACATACAGTCGTTTATCCGCTGTGGTATTATTGCAATTATTATTACTAGACGGTTTCCTTTTCAATGGCCAAGCATTCAGTGAATATGAAATTGTTAATTACAAGTACACCAAATTCGGTCAATCGTGCATTTCAGGGTTATTCTGTGTTTCCCTCCCACTGAAGAATTAGAGGTTGTAGCCGAGACGTAAAGTCTGATATACCCCGGACACGTCCATCGTAACTACTCGGGGGTTTCCGTGATGAAGCTCCGTTACGTGTTACATTAGTCACGTTTGATGGGTCCCGATTGCGGGCAAGTTAAAGAACACAGGGGTACGATAAATTCTATAAAAAAAACTTGGTTAGCGCACATACATTTCTTAAATTATAGTTTTCCAAAATGTTCATCCATTCACGTGCACTATTCGTCTTTTATAGTCTATTGGTGAACATTTGGGGAAGTCAAAACTGTTTTTTTTATATTATGTCTTAGGCCTCTAGAAGTATGTAGGTCATTGGTCGATCTTATAAGTAAAGCCGTTTTTGCGTTGGCACTATGATAAATAAAATACGGATCGGATTTTAAAGAACATTTTTCTTTTATTATCTAGCCGCTTATTTGAAAGTTGGAACATCAAGTTGAACATTTTAGCGTGTGTTTGACAAAATAATTATGTACAAGGCGTTTAAAGGGAAGTAATCGAAAAGCTGAAAGAAGATGACAAATAAGAGTTGCTTCCCTTTGTTTGACGTAATAAAAATAAAACCATCTTCCATGTGTTCACAGATTTTTTATGATGAATGCTACTTTTAAAATATCCATCTGACAACAACAGTTTTATTTTTATGATATACGCGTGTATATAAAACAATCAATAACCACAGAACAATTCGCCTTTGTCCAACGACCCAACACCATAATATGTCAATGACCATTAGTTAATAGTTTTCCGAACCAATAGGACTGATGGCTGAACTTGCGACTGAGAAACACGCACATAGAATAGTATATATATTCTTTAATTCGATCTCATTAATGTAAATGTACAAGCAATACATTTCGTAAAATTATAATAGAACAGTCCAATATGAACATAATCGTTCACATTTAAATTGTATAAGACATTTGTTACAAACTATTCATAAAAGTACCACAATATATTTTATTACTATTATATTATAGTATTAATATATAGGTATCATTGAGATATATTGTATCATAAATTACATAAATAAGAAACTGCTGTTAATACTTCGTATTAAAAATGTGTTAAAATGATTTGTGTAAGAAAATAGAAATTTGTAAATACTATTAGGCAGTATGTGGGTGGTTACATTGACGAATTTGTAAAACGTGTGGGATTACACCTTAATATAATGACTACTTTATTTGATATAATTATTCAACTAAAACATCGCCCAGCACAAAATTAAACACCCTACTCAGGGTTGAATACAACCATGATGCATTCAAGACGACATCCACTGAAAAAAACACGATCACCTGATCATGCACATTCTTATTTCAAATGAGATGATTCAGTAATGAATATTCATGAAGCAAGGCTAATTACTAAGTAATTACAATGTCATTAAATGTCCATTTATCACGACCACCACCGTTTTTAAGGCTTCATATGAAATCATTAATGCATATGTCTACATGTATTCATTTTCTTAAATCTTAAACCATCCATAAACATAGTTTGTTTAAAGTAAACTTAAGCCATAAACGGCCGGATATTCAAACAGAAAGCCTGAGGGAAACTGCATGTAACTCTAAACGACTTGCAAATTTTGGTATTTTGTCTTCATTTCGTTTTGGCATACACCATGTCGTCAGATACACAAAGTTAACATTCTCAAGTTTTGTTCATTTGTGAAAAAGACTTTTGCATTTTCTTGATTTACCGTATAAAGCGTCGACTATAAAACATTATAAACAGTACTGCAACTATATATATATGGAACACAGACATTGCCATTATCATCCACAAACTATGTCTGTTGGATAATTGGATTGTAATGAATGAGGATCTAAATAAGTAGACTAGCTTTAACAATGACATGCATGCAACGTAAATGATGGGAATCGGTTGCCGTTGTTTTTGTCTATCACAGAACATCAATTGTTGTTTATGTCATGGTGAATAGTTTTATTGCATGGGATGTCTGGTATTATTTTAGAAACTCTCGACAACCAGTCATGCTATGGTGTAATTTTCTACTAAAACACTAATATAGCTTCCTGGAAGACAAATCAGAAATGGAAGACTCAAAGCGCTTGAAAGGAACAAAACGAACAAACAACAAGTATAATCCACAGACAACAACCACACGCTACTGTACGTCAACCCAAACATGAAGGTGCGAAACCGCATAGCTCAATTATCATGTAAATACCAAACGCTTTGTTATGTCTTCAACTACATTATTACATAATTAAATCTAATTTTAATATCAATGATCGAACTGCAGTTTGGAGTTTGGTTTGATATACATTGTATTCTATTTTAGTTCGAAACAAAATAGTAGATAAAAATTTAAATCTGATTAGCTTAAACACTAGTACTGAAAAAACATTGTTCTTTTGTTAATGTAGGTGTTAAATTTTGATAATGATATATTATAGGAAAGGTAGCACACAACTTAAACGAACTTTGTACAATGAGGTGCTTACCTGTGTTGACTTGAAGCACCCGTTTGAATATCTCTGTATTCTCATGAACGTAAACTTTGGACATGCTTTAGTGTCAGCAAGAATTTCGAGTCGCAAGAATTTGTCGTCACTTAGAAACATGCTGGCTTGCCATCCAATGCATATTTTCGTCAATAAAAATGAGGTTGCTGAAGCAATTGACAATGTTTCGCCATATACGCAAGCCATATTCGGTGCGAGCCATATTCGGCGCGAGCCATATTCGGTTAATCAAGGAACAAAACACAGCCATGTATCCTGCTGCATTCCAAAGACATGTTGGTATACTGTACTTTTTGTCTATCTTGCAACGATGTCTTTAATGATAAGAATGAGGATAATAAAATTGTATCTTTGTTCTCACGCCGTGGTGACTGGTATCTATACATTTATAATAAAAAAATGTTATCGTAAGTCGATTCCGGCACATTCCGGATATTTACCTAAATTCCGGTCATTCTACAGACCGCTCAACCTTACTAGCAATTAATCTTCTCACAATTCTTTTCCAATGATCATAACTTGTCTACAAACTCCTGCTTATCACGATTTGTTTGGATCTGTCTCCGTGTGTTTATTCTTGATATTGACAGTAAACATGTTGGCGACTAGGATTTGTGACGCTGCAGATTACATTATGTTATTTCCGGTGCAGACAATACAGTTCATTTGTTTTGATAATAAAACATGTTTAAGTATGATGTACATGTCAGTTGGCTTGGAATAGATAGATAGACAACGAATATATAATATCCATGCATTGTTGTTATTTTTCTCAATACTTTAGGCAATCCATTTGCAGACAGTATTTGTTGAGATATTTCTTAGCCATATTTCTACCGGCAGACGACACTTATTTAAGACGTAATTAGTAGCATTGTTTGACACCATAACATTCCAATTCCCTAACTCGACCATTTCTTTGAATTTCAATGTAGATGTCACCAACCAACCACACAATTAATAGAAGATCCAGACATATTGCCAACCTACTGTGATAAACTTGCAAACTATCGTAGATCGCAGTATTGTTTTTTTCATTTTCTTGCGAATATTTGCAGTTGTCCTTGTGACACGTATTAACATCACATAAATTCCTTGTAACTGGGTTAGTATGGCGAGTACCTATAATCTTGTTTGTAACATGTATGATAAAAGGTAAACTACATGGGCGTGTTTTTTTCAATAATTTGAAGCGTATTTGACGTTTTTAAGTCTCATATGATACATGTATATAGAATCTACCCCTCGTTGTCAATTGAAAAAAATAAATCAAACTCGTTCAGGAAATTTTATTAAGCTCTCCAAAGGCTCGCTTAATAAAAAAAGTTTTAAAACTCGTTTAATGTAAATTTATATCAATTGCAAACTCTTGATAGATCCCCTATGGAAAGAAACAGTTCTCCTAATTTTTGTCGTTCGAATTTGGTTGCCTTATTCACTAACAGTGTCAGAGGAAAGAAACATCAGCCTTAGGCTTAAAGTTAACAACATTTATAATCACTGCCATTTCTTTGGAATTAGATTCATCCTTGTGACATTGTATATGATGTTTGTGAATAAGGCCCCTGGTGTTTCTGTTATGTGAGTTCTGCCCAGTCAGATGGTTATCATTGTTTGTATAATTTGTATTTCGCGTTTCAATTTCAAACAAATTGACACCCTATAATTATAGAGCAAAATAATTTCCTGTGGTGTTGAATACGGTATGACAATGGCTATTGTACATGAGTTTTCAACAGGTAGAAACAAAGCGTTAATGTATACGTAATTGTTGTTAAAGGGTCCTTATAAAATGGAATATTGGTTGCTGTCAGGTTAAGCGTTAATTTATTGATCTATAAAGTAAATACAAATGTATTGACATAGAGATGTCAATGGTCGGTTTAGATGCAGCTAAAGTCCTTTATAAGGGTAGGGGCTTTTTAAGAGTTACATTGACATATTCCATTGACTTTTCTCTCTGTGTATGGAATGCAATGGAAATAAGAGGTCCTCTCTTTAATGCGTCATCCTTGGTGTGGATGTGGTTGACATGGCCTTTTTAATATATGCAAATTTTCCGAATTTATTTTTGCGATTGTTTGTTTAAAGATTAATATTTTATCTATATTCTGTGATATTTATGATATACCATGTTACATGCTACCTATACTGTATAAATATTATCATATTATCAGGTGATAAATGATTGTTGGGTGAGGCAATGTTGATATAACCAGTGTTCAAGTGTATAGTTTTATCAAGGCGTGCAGTAATGGGCAACATATCAATAAACAGTAAAGAAACATTAACACCATGAGTTCACAACAAGCCACAAGGAGACAATGTTTCCGAACAAAACACAAACTTCTAGTTGTATCATGAAGTAAAAAGTGAACAGAAATTTTAGGGACCATTAAATACGACACATATTTTAATATTAAAATAAAACATCCGTTTTACTCATCAATCACCTGAAGGGAACTTGTATTTGATGTGGTGTGGGTATATATTCATTTAACTATAGTGCATTTTGTGTATACACTCTGTTGACGGAATGTTGTGAATGCATCTTGAGTCTTGTCAAAATTCGAGGATTAATATCTTCGTCTACTCATGCCTTGTAATATACACAATATATTTTAGTACATGCAATGCATTTTATCATCGGGTGAAAAGTGTAGAATCTACTTAAAATCTAAAACAACACACAATCATGTTTATATGAAACATCCAATGAATAAGTACTATAGTACACGGATAAAAATGTGTACCCGGATGGTTTGGACTATCTATATTGGACACATATGATATAAGCGATACGCACTTTAACAGGGAGTTTATTTATTTATTCAAATGTCGTTTTCTGTCTTATGTTTCTGAACAGACAATTAATTTTAAAATAAAACTTAGCATCAACGCGATTGATATGCGTAATAAAATAACGACAGGATGTCTGAATGGTATGTTGGGTCTGAGTTACCAAAATGATGCAATTTTATTAATACTCGCTCCTCATTATGTCATTCACATCTCCTTAGGTTAGACACAAAAATTTTGACATCTTATCATTGATGCATATGTCAAGTATAGAATACATAAAAATCTGCAAAGTCATATCATTAATTTCAGTCTCCGTATGTAACGCTGCCAGGCAGTGAAGAAGATGAAATTATCTTTTCATAGAAATAGAACCAATGGGAATTCGTGACAGGTCTTTATGGGAAGTACGGCTGAATAATTAGTGATAATTCTATAGAAAATGTGCGTTTTGCTCAACAACTTACGTTTAATTTGCCGTGCACAAATCAATCAATTCTCCGGACTCCGCGAGCATTATTCCACTGTTGTTGACCATAACCGGTTTTTAACCTTTTTAACCCTATCTTTTCACTTTTTTATACTTTTTTCTCAATATCTCACTAATTTTCTTTGTTGTTGACGCGCGTCACGGTCCAAGTCCGTTTGCGGGATTCGATCGACCAGGAAGATAGATTTACCTGTGTAGGGTTTAGAATTACTGTTGCTGAGACAAGTGTCGCACTATCACATATTAATGATATACCAATGTTTTTGTGGCAGTATTGTATGCCTAAATGATGTTCCCCATCGTCACACATGCGAGTAAAACATCATCAAAATGTAACAAACAACGTTAATAAAATGTGTCGCGTTATGTTGCACATTTTTTGTGAGTGTTAACAGCAAAGCCCTGTGAAACTCTACAAAGGGATGGTTTAGGTACGTCTAACTGTATAAGGAAGAAGACAATCCTAATCGGAGAGTGTATGCACCACTTTTTAGAAACAGCTGAGCATGAAATTGTACTGAATACTAGAAACTACAAACACGTGACCTAACACACCAAGGCCTTTCACAAATGGGACGACTACATACAACATACAAGAAGTCGCATTCCTAGCACATCGTTGTCCAGCAAGATCAAAATTACATCTAATAATCGGTCAGTTAACTCATGGAAATCACATCCTTGTTTTACGGTTTTGTGTTTTAAAGCGGAATATTCTCTCTTATATACAGCGATGGATGCCAGTCATTATCTCTTAAAATACCTGACGTTAAAGAGTAACGACATTATTTCAGCGAGGGATAACCAAACTTTAATGTACTCGTACTTAAATATTTCGCTTATAGAAAACTCTAACATGACTTTAATTGAAGCAACCTGATCGAACGTAAAATAGAAATATAACCCCGCGACAATTAATTAAAAAGGAGTCTGTAGATGCAATGCAAGGTAGTGTAATAAAGCCGTTACTTTAGAGAACAGACGCTTCAAAGCAAGCCACACAGAAATATTGGCAACACTTCACTGGACGGTTTATGTAACCCCACACATAAACAAATGACAGACCTACTGTTAATAACATTTTGAGAGAACATCGAGAATCTGGAACAGACGGCAGGACGGCAATGTAGATATATAACAGTATATATAATTCGGTCACCACCATTTACGTACGTATTAAGTATGTGTTGCGTATTTCTGTCATGATATAAAGCTGAGAGGTTTTTTCTTGAGGGATATGCAGTGGCATCTTGTGGTCTGGTGCATATTTAAGGGAGAACAATTAATTAATCAGATGATACCAGTATTGTACCCCGGGTGACAATAAGATAGAAAACTGGTCACTGACTACAAACGGACAGAACGCTAGATGAAGATTTAGTATCGCATGGCGTGACATAGATTAATGAAGAAACGCCACACACATTTTTGTGCACTGTCGTCTCTGAAGTGTCTGATAGTCTGGCATATATTTGCTGGCACTCTGTAGTATACTATGGTCTGTCTAGTATAGTATAGTATAGTGTAGTATTTCTGTGGTTTGCTAAAAGTACCAACCAGACATTTTATCCCATATGCCTCGTAAAATCTACGAGATGATTTTATGTGACCAATCATGTGTATGTCACATACCAAAACAGATCGTAGCATATAGGCTTTTGTTGTTGTGTATGTGTATATACTTGGATATTAAATAAATTTGTTACATCCTAGTCTGGATGATTGCTTTTTGATTAAATGATGTAACGCACAATACTTATGACATTTGAATTGACACCCAACGTAAAATGTACAAGGGTAAGCAGTTTTTTAAGTAATATTTCGCAGCATTGGTTATTCGCTAGATTTTGTTTTGCCTTGCATCATAAACAAAACATTAAGTTTAACTTTAGTTAACCATTCAATGTATCATGCGTATAAGTCATCATACACTTTGCTATATTTTATTACATTGTAGACCAAAGCGACACAGTCATGCTTGGATCCATGCTTGATTTTTTCCATTTTCCGTATACTGAAAATCCACAGAAGAATTCGCTTTTACCCACCTACCAAACACCATTATTACTCAAGATGACAATGATCATGAATTTATAGTTCCTAACCCCCAGGAATGTTGGTTGAAAATGTGACTGACGAACACATATACATGGAATAGTACACGTGGGTGGTTATAGTGTCGAATTCGTAAAGTGTTTGAAACTGCACCTTCATATAAATGACTAATACATTTATGTAATCAATCCTCTAAAACATCGCCCAGAACAAAATCATTAAACCTCCGAATAAGAAGGTTGAATACTATAATGTGTTAAAGATGACAGCCACTGAAATAACACGATCGTCTAAACATGATACATGTACATATTTTTATTTTAAATGAGATGATTCAGTAATGACTTTTCATAAAACAAGGCTAATTACCAAGTATAGCTGGGCCAATTTGACACGATCCTGACCTTTTGATTAACATAATTTAACAGTCGATATATTGACTACGTATACATCACCGATTTTATTGCGGAAATAGATATATACAATGCAAGAACCTTGTAATATATTCTTGCATAAAGGTTAGGCTCAGGTCAAAATAGCCAAGCTATACATTGTAATTACTATGTCATTAAATGTCCATTTATCACGACCACCACCATTTTTAAGGCCTCATATGATATAATTACTTCATATGTATACATTTATTCATTTGCGCTTACAACTTAAACCATTCACATACGTAGTTTGTTTGAAGTCAACTTAAATGTCATATTCTTTGAGAAATGATTAATAATAAATTCAATTTCCCCACAGAAAGTCAAAGAGAAAGCGCATGCAACTCTAAATTACTTGCACATTTTGGTATTTTGTGTTCATTGTGATTTAGCGTACAACATGTCGTCACATAGACATAGTAAACATTTTGCCGTCAAGGTGTGTTCATTTGTGATAAGACCTTTGCATTTTCTCGATTAACTGAAAAAAGCGTCGACTATAAAACAGTATGAAACACACAGCATCTCTAAATATTGAACGCAGACGTTGCTATTATCATTCACAAACAATGTCTGTTGAATAATTGGTTTGTAATGAGGTTCTGAATAAGTATACTAGCTTGAACAGTGACATGCATGCAACGTAAATAATGAGAACCTGTTGTCGCTGTTTTTGTCTATCACAGAACATCAATTGCTGTTTATGTCATGGTGAATGGTTTTATAGCATAGGATGTCTGGTATTATTTTAGAAACAATGGACAACCAGTCATGATATGGTGAAATTTTCTACTAAAACATTAATATAGCTTCCTGGAAGACAAATCAGAAATAGAAGACTTGCAGCTCTTGAAAGGAACACAACGAACACTCAAAAAGTAAAATCCACAGACAACAACCACATGCAACGTTAGCCGAAATATAAAGGTGCGAAACCGTATAACTATAACCAATTCCGGAACAAGAATAACGAGCAATTAGTCTCCTTACAATCCTTTTCCAAGGATCATAACTTGTCTACAAACCCCCGGTAATCTCGATTTGTACGGAACTGTCTTCGTGTTTGTATTAATAATGGTGATAGTAAACATATTGGCGCGACTGGTTTGTGACGCTATTTCCGGTACAGGCAATACGTTTGGTTGTGATAATAAAAGATGTTTAAATATGATGCAAATGTCAGTTATCTTAAAATAGATTGATAGGTGACGCACATATAATATCAATGGCTTGTTATGTTACTCAATAATTAAAACAAACCATTTGCAGGTCAGTATTTGTGGAGACATTTCTTAGCCCTATGACTCCCAGCTGACGTCACTTATGTCAGATGTAATCAGTATCATTGTATGACACCATAACATCACAGTTCTCTCACTCGACCATTTCTGTGAATTTCAGTGTTGATTTCAACGACAAACCATACAGTAAATAGAATATTCTGTCATATTTTCCAGAGTATACTTATAGGAACTTACGGTGATAGATTTGAAAGTTGTCTGAGATCGACGTGTTGTTTTTTTTAAAATATAATTTTGCTTTTTTTTGCGAATATGTGCAGTTGTCGATGTGACATTTATTTGTGATGAACTGGTTCTGTTGCCTTATTCACTAACAATGTAAGACGAAAACTCAGCCTTAGACTTAAAATTGACAACATTTATAACCACTGACATTTCTTTGGAATTATATTTAACCTTGTGAAAAAGTATCTGATTATTTATAATTTGTTGTAACCTACTGAACATGTATACCAATTTATATCAAAATCATCGGTACATTCATTACAACACGAGTGCTTATAGAATATTTGGCAATATGAAGTCTAAGTCTAAGGTTTAGAGTTACAATTTTGTTAATAAGACCCCTGGTGTTTCTGCTTCGTGAGTGCTACTTTTCAGTCATATTAGTAATACAATTGACACTCTGTAATCATATATACTGAACACATTTCCTGCGATGTAAAACTGTATGACAATTGCTACTGTACATGATTATCCAACAGGTAGAAACAATGCATACGTAATTGTTGTTTTAGGGTCATTTCGAAATGGAATAGTGACAGGTTGTGATATGTAAAGTAATACAAATGTATTGAACTAGAGATATTAATGGTCGGGATAGATGTAGCTTAAGTGATTTGTAAGTGTATAGTGCAACCTCACGTAGCCGGTGTATCCACGGTAGCGGTGGCTCGCGAAATTTTGCTCGCGACATCACCTGCCCATTGTTTTCAGTGACCAGCGTTACGAGACAAGTCAAAAAACGTCTATTTGAGAAAATGGCACGATTTTTGGTGAGTATTTTATCATAGAATCTTCAAAAGTTATCAATTATCATGTAAATTGACACTTACGTTACATTTTTGCACCTTTAAATCGCACTTTTGATTAATCTGTGCACGTTTGTTTACCGATATCTTTAGTTTGACAGATGTGACGTCATGCAAATCTCGCGTGACTCCGAGACGACTGTTTCGGCGGGAAAAAAAGTAAGTATGGAACGCCGAATTGGTACGATTTTTTTTATATCTGGCTTATTTTGTTTTTCTATTTCAGGGACCTCCTGAGAAGAAAAGAAAAGTAGCATACGACAGGACCAATCTGGTGCGAGCTTTTGAGGCCACAAGAAGCGGAATATCTGTGTATAGAGCAGCCAGACAATATTCTGTGCCAGAATCAACCCTTCGTGATAGGCACTTGGGTTTGGTGTCTTTAGATGCCACTATAGGTTTCAAGACTTTATTCACCAAGTCAGAGGAAGAAGCACTTGTCAACCATGCTACCTACATGGCTGATATAGGATATGGATACAGCAAATCATCATTGCAGCATGTTGCATGTGAATATGCCAAGTCATTAGGCAAAGATGTCAAATGCCAGGAATCGTTAAGCAGCAATTGGTTTTATGGACTGTTGCAGAGATGGCCCACATTACGTGTGAAGAAACCTCAAAAGTTGTCCATTGCTCGTGCAAAAGCTGCATCAAGGGAAGCGCTGGATAAATATTACAATGAGCTAAACTCCATACTGACTGAAAATGATTTACATAATATGCCTCAAAACATCTACAATATTGATGAAACGGGAGTAAATGCCGAACACTCACCACCTAAGATCATTTGCAAGGAAAATACGACTCCTCAAAATATAACGTCTACAAGATCACAATTGGTAACAATTATAGCTGGTGGAAATGCTATTGGCAACTCTATTCCTCCATACTATGTTTATCCTGGAGTACGCTGGAACGCAGATTTTTTGACAGGTGCCTGTCCAGGTTCTGCCGGCGAAATGTCTAAAACAGGATGGTCAAATTCTTTTATCTTTGAAAATTATTTAAAAAACCACTTCACAAAATTCGCTGCTGTTTCTCGAGACCGTTCCAGTCCCAAGACACTCATCCTCTACGACGGTCATAGATCGCACACATCACTAATGTTGACTGACTGGGCAAAGGAGAACAACGTGATTTTGTTCGTGCTTCCTCCACATACAAGTCACATCACACAACCACTGGATGTAGGAGTTTTCGGGCCGTTTAAATCAATGTACTATGCTGAATGTCAAAATTTTATGCAGCGTAATCCTGGTAGGAACATTTCAAAGTATGACATAGCTGTTTTAACCCATAAACCATATCTTAAAGCATTATCTGCAGAAAATTTAACAGCATCATTCCGTAAGACAGGAATTCATCCTCATAACAATAAAGCTATAGTGGATTCTCAGATTGCACCGTCCACCATATATACTGAGATAAGTGAGTGTCCTGAAGAAGAACCTCAGATACCTGGCCATGTAAGTTGTAACAACACTGCTGACATTCCTTCAAGTACAGGAGATTTTTTTCAGGCCAGAACCATTGTTACAGCGCAAAAACCCAAAAGGAAGTTTGTACCACCATTCCTGGCGGGTAGCTTGCATAAAGAATGTATTCAAGACGTACTCAAATCGCAATTCAATAAAAACCAACTAATAACCAATAAATCTAAAATACCTAATAAGGCCCCAGCCAACCCACAACCTAAACCAAGCACTTCAGGAATTTCAAGATGTGGTGGGCCGATACCCCTTCTTTCAGAAGATTCTGCATCAGATTCAGAATTAGACTTTGAAATTGAAGAGAAAGACAAATGTTGTATATGTAAAAGGTTCGAACCTGAACTCACAGCTGGATGTGCTTACGTTTCTTTCGTGAATTGGGGCCAGTGCGACGAGTGTGGGCACTGGACACATTTAAAAACATGTTCAACCGTGAGGGTATTAAGAAGAAATGATGTGTTCCAGTGTCCACACTGTGAGCAAAAAAAGTAACAAATCGAGAAAAAAATATTTTTTTAGTTCATTTATGTTTCATTTTTGTTAAAATTCATGTTTTCTGTGATAAAACCCCACATAATACTTCAAAATATTTTTTGATATGACTGCTACGATTTTTCGTATTTAATCAAACTTTCTGACGCACGAGGCGTGCCATAGTCGAATATTGTACCCTTACACCGTCTGCATGAGTTACCTCCCTTTGCTATGGAAATTAGGTCATCTTCTGTTGACACTTTGTACGCTTCATTGACGGCTCTCATTGCATTGAAAGATGTGTAATTGCAAGGAAAATATGTAAATAAAGAACATCAGAACACACTTATTTGAGGTAAGAACTTGTTTTTATTTAAAATCGTTATGTTTCGTTAAGTACACCGTCTGCGTGAGGTTCCAGGCTACAGTTTGTTTGAGAGTTACATTGACATATTTTCAGTTGATACAATGATTGTATGGTGAGGAAATGTTGATATAATCAGTGTTTAAGTGTATAGTTTATCAAGGCATGCAGTAATGGGAAACACACCAATGAAACAGTAATGAAACATTAACTCCATAAGTGCCCAGCAAGCCACGAGAAGACAATGTTTGTGAATAAGTCACAAACTTCGGTATGTACCATGCAGTAAAAAGTGAGCAGAAATGTTAGGGGCCATTAACTGCGACAATTGTTTTTTAAGATAAAAAATAAAACATTCGTTTTATACTCAGCAATAATCTCAAGCGTACTTGTATTTGATGTGGTGGCCGTTGCCTAAGCAAAACGCTATTTAGCGCTTTCCACGGGAGGTAATCCATGCCTTCTGTATTTAATTGAACGGGAGGTAACTGGACGGAGGCGCTCGGTAGCGCTTTGCTTAGGCAACGGACAACTGGTGTGGGTATATATTCATTTTCTGTGGTATAAATTGTGTACGGAGTGATCTAGTTATGTCAATGTTCGGGAATAAAAACCGTTTTGTTTTACTTTGGTCCGCAACACAGGTAACTGTATTGTTTAAAAAGAAAACAAATACGAAAAAACAATATTTTTGGAAAATTTATATTTTTCTATCAAGGTCAATTTGTACAGAAATCCACGAGCCGGTTCGAGAGGTGCAGTTTGTTTTTAATAAAATAACTGCTTTATGCATACCAATTATCTATAAAATGGTGTGTGTTTACACAAACAATGTTATGGGATGAATGTAAGCCTAAAATTAACTTCATATAATAAAATCCATTGCTTAAAGGTATACTTTAACTGTCGCTGGTGTAACACATTGTGAGGGACGGCCATATGGATTTGTGTTGATTGCACCATATGAATCGGCTGTGAAACAGTATCTACATTTTATAATATTACTTTTTAACTATTTGATCAATTCTGATAAGATCTGGCATATAAGTACTTTAAACATTACTGTATATGAATATAATTAGTTTATGGGGATATTGATAGTCAAATTTTGTTTTTGATTGATTGAAATTCTGGTTCATCTAGAACAAATAAACCTTTATAGAAAAATATAAATTAAAAAAAAAATGTTTTTTCTTTTTTTTTTCGTTTTCAACGATACAGTTACCTGTGGTCCGCAAACGATAAAAAATAAAATAAAAAAATATGAAAGAAATCCGCCACTGAGGTAATATACTATCAAGGTATAAAGCGTACTATATGTCTATATGCCAAAGATTGTGGAACATCGCATCTCGTTGTTTCAGCATAAAATACGGGCGCTGAAGGAAAATCGCTACACGAGTAATTCAAATAAACTATAAGAGATTCATTCTTGTCGAAAATCTTGTTCAATTGTATCTTTTAACTGCGAAACGTCAAACAGTGTTCTTTTCGTTATTTAACTTCGCTCGGGGATATTTTATTTACGCGCTTGATACCCGCTCCACTCACAGTATCATAATTATTGTTAGGAACCAAGCCTATTTTTAGATGCGATGTTCCACAATCTTTGGACATATACATATAGTACGCTTTATACCTTGATAGTGTATTAGTTCAGTGACGGATCCCCCCCCATTTTTTTTTTATTTTATTTTCCAAACACTGATACTGCCACCTGTGGTTTTAACCACGGTGAATACTTGACATTTAATACCCATTTTACAGACATTTGTACATCCATGAACAAGGTTAAACATTTAAATTGTTATTTGGCGAGTTTTTTGTTATTATAACATAAACTGTGAAATGAAATGAAGACATTAATATGATAATACACGTGGTTTCAAATAAAACATTGTTGTCATTTAGAGATAAGGTCAAGGCAACACTAATTATATACATGTAATGCTCTTCATTGTTAAGATGTTTTGTAAACTTTCATCTCCAAGAAGTGTCTATCTTCATGAAAGTGTTACACCATTTATGAAATGATGATTTAGGAGGTGTTTCTTCATACGTACAAATGTAACTATTTTTTGTCTTGCATTGGTGTTTCGTGTGGTCGTCGAGCTGTACATGGTTGTCCACGTAAATCTAGTTTACCTCCCCCTGTCGACAACTGGCACCAAATAAAACGGTGGAGCAATATGGGGCAACCACTCTTCACTCACACATGTCTTACAAATAAACGATGTTTTATCATAGAGTACAAAGTGTACTACAAATCTCACAAAAAATCCACTCAATCATGTTTATATGAAACATCCAATAAATAAGTACTATAGTTCCCAGATAAAAAGTGTACCCGGATGAACTTGAGTATTTATATTGCACATGTTGCTTTATTATAAGCGATAGGCTCTTACAAATTGGGTTTCTTTATTTATTTAACGTCGTGTTCTGTTTTATGTTTCTGAACAGACTTTTAGTTTTAAAATTAATTAACATAATAGAGTAACGACAGTGTCCTTGAATGGTATGTTGGGTGTAAGATAACATATTGGTGCATTTCAATCAATATACAATCCTCATAATGTCATTCACATCTCCTAAAGTTAGACACATTCATTTTGAAACCATATCACAGTTGCACATGCAACGCTATATACTGTAATGATAAAATACATAAATATCTGCAATGCCACATTAATTTCAATATCCGTAAGACTGTCAGTCTGTAAATATGATGTCATTATATTTTCATGAAATAGAACCTAGGGGACTTTGTGGCAGGTCTTTATGGGAAAAGCAGCGGAATAATGTTATAGAAAATGTATGTTTTGCTCATCAATTAACGTTTAATTGGCCGTGCATGTACCAATCAATTCTAGGGATTCCGCGAGCATTATTCCACTTTGGTTTATATAGACCAGAACCTGTTAATTCACCCCTGCACGGTTTGGCATTACTGTCGATCAGACACTAGGTTAGCACTGTCACATAAGAATGATATACCAATGTATTTTGTGGTGGTATCGCTTGTTTATATGTACCTATTCGCCAACATCCGTTAACCATAGAACTTGGGGGAAATTGTGACAGATCTTTGTTAATAGCAAAGCGCGTTGAAACTGTATGTTATACACGAGTGGTTTAGGTACGTCTAACTGTATAAGGATAAGACAATTTTATCGGACAGTGTAGGCACCACTTTCGAAACAGCTTAGCATATAATTGCACCGAATAACTACAAAAATGAGGCCCTTTCGCCGCATTCAGATACACAAGAGCCATACAAACAGGACGACCACATACAGCACCCAATAAGTCGCATTTCTAACACACCGTAGTACAGCAAGTTTAAAATAACATCTAACAATGGGTCAGTTGATTCATGAACATTCCATCAGGAATACGAAAGAACTTGTATGTTCACTCACACAGGGCATATCTTTTGAAACATACGCCAGAGGAATGGCTTACGCTATTGAGGTACGGCATAAAAGTAGCAGGGATATGTTATTAGTTTTATAAGTGATTATTCGAACCATTCGTTATTCAATAGATATTGTTTTAACTCGCACCATAAAAACATCAAGTACAACTTTAGTTTAGTTTTAAATGTATCATGCGTATAAGTCAGCTCATATGTTGCTTTATTTTATTATATTGTAGATGAAAGCGACACAGTCATGCTTGGATCCATGCTTGATTTTTCCATTTTCCGTATACTGAAAATCTACAGAAGAATTGGCCTTTGCCCAACTGGCAACTACCAAACACCATTATTACTCAATATGACAATGATCATGAATTTATAGTTCTTAACCCTCAGGACTGTTGGTTGAAAATGTGACTGAGGATCACACATACATGGAACAGTACAAGTGGGTGGTTACAGTGAGGAATTCATAAAGTGTATGAAACTGCACCTTCATATAAATGACTAATACATTTATGTAATAAATCCTCTAAAACATCGCCCAGAACAAAATCATTAAACCCCCTACTCAGAGGGTTGAATACAATAATGGGTTAAAGATGACAGCCACCGAAATAACACGATCGTTTAAACATGATTCATATTTTCATTTTAAATGAGATGATTCAGTAATGACTATTCATGAAACAAGGCTAATTACCAAGTATATTGTAATTACAATGTCATTAAATGGCATTGCCCATTTATCACGACCACCACCATTTTCAGGCTTCAAATGACATAATTACTTCATATGTATGTATACATTTTTTCATTTGCGCTACCACCATTCATATACGTAGTTTGTTTAAAGTCAACTTAAATGTCATATTCTTTGAAAAATAATGAATTCAATTTAAACGACAATTTCACACAGAAAGGGAAATTGCAAGCAACTCTTAATTAATTGCAAATTTTGGTATTTCGTTTTCATTATGTTTAAGCATACAACATGTCGTCAGATAGACAAAGTGAACATTCTGTCATCAAGCTTTGTTCAATTGTGAAAAAAGATATTTGCATTTTCTTGATTATCAGAAAAAAGCGTCAACTATAAGACAACATAAACAGTAATGCATCTTTCTAATATAGAACATAGACGTTGCCATTATCATCCACAAACAATGTCTGTAGAATACTTAGTAATTGGATTGTAATTAATGAAGATCTAAATAAACAGACTAGCTTGAACAGTTAAATGCATGCAAAGTAAATAATGGAATTCTGTAATCATTGATTTTGTCTATCACAGAACATCAATTGTTGTTTATGTCATGGTGAATGGTTTTATTGCATGGGATGTCTGGTATTATTGAGAAATATTCAACAACCAGTCATGCTATGGTGTAATGTTCTACTAAAATAGTAATATAGCTTACTGAAAGACAAAATTAGGATATAAAGACTGCAGGGGCATATTCGCCAATAGTGTTAGACTGCAATATAGACTTAGACTTAAAATTGACAATATTTATAAAGAATGCCATCTCTTTGCAATTAGATTTAACAAAGTGCAATTTTATCTGGGTATTTGTTGGTACGCACTGAACATGTACACCCATTTATATCAAAATTGTATATTTATAACAATATGAAAGCGAATAGAACGTTTGGCAATATAAAGTCTAAGTCTGCGATTGGGACTTACAGCGTTGGTGAATAATGCCTCAGCGCTTGAAAGGAACACACCGAACGCACAGAAAGTAAAATCCACAGAAAACAACATGAAGGTGCGAAACTGATTAGCTATTAGCATGAGTTCAATTTCCATGTAAACAGCAAACACAGTTTGATATCGCCGAGTACATTATTACATTATTAAATCTTAGTATAATATGGCCGATATAATATATCTATTAAACAAGAACCCGACTAAGTTACCTCAGCAAAATGTACTTACGTAGGCATATATACTACGCATTTTACAATGACCAAATGGAAAATCGTTCATGATCAGCATAACAAGCAATACATCTTCTCACCATCCCTTTTCCAAGGATCATTACTTGTCTACAGACTCCTGATTATCACGATTTGTTTGGAACTGTCCCCGTGTATGACAGTATACATATTGGTGCCACTGGTTTCTGACGCTGCAGCAGGCACCACATTATTACCGGTGCAGACAATACAGTTCATTTGTTTTGATAATAAAACATTTTGAGTATGATGCACATGTCAGCTGTCTTGGTCTAAATTGAAGAGTATCTCGCATATAATATCCACTGTTGTTGTTTTACTAAAATATTTAGACAATCCATAAGGAGACTGTATTTGTGGAGATATTTCTTAGCCAAGTTTCTCTCAGCAGACGACACCTATGTCAGACGTAATAAAAAATATCATTAATAACATTTATATTCACTGCCATTTCTTTGGAATTAAATTTAGTCTTGTGAAATTGTATCTGATTATTTGTTGCTACCCACTGAACATGAACGAGTACCATTTATATCACAATCACCGGGACAGTTATAACCACACGAGTGCTTATATACTATTTGGCAATATAAAGTCTAAGTCTGAGTTTAAGACTTACAATGTTTGTGAACAAGGCCCCAGGTGTTTCTGCTGCGTGAGTGCTATTTTTCCAATCCTATTATTTATCATTGTTTGTATCATTTTTATTCTGTTTCTAATTTACAATAAAATTGACACCCTGTAATTAGTTATACTCCGATACGCCCTGTGACTCCATTGATAAAGTGTACATTATTTTCGTAAGTGTACACTTTTTTATTTGTAAGAAAGTTGTTTGTACAAAACATTTACTCAGAAAATAATTGGTCAATCATGACAAATCCGCGTATAACTACATGAACAGTTAATAAATGACATACTGTAAAATCAATAATATTAGAGTGCAATTTAATTTTGTTGATTTTGTGGATGATTTCAACCACGAAAATCCTTTAAATTACATTGAACTTTCCACGAAACGGTCTTTTTCACCAAATCCACAAATTTTGTCACATTGAAATTTAATTATTTTTACTCGTCAAAAACATGTAGCTAGAAAATTGTAAGTCCACCCAAAGATAGTGCAATATTAGACTGTACTACTGTAAAACCATCTTATTTGTGATTTTTACTCGAATCAATAGTGTAGATAACTAAATCATGAATTCCAATATTCTTGATTTATTTAGACCAGAACAAATTTTAGAGAAATTGTTTATTGTTTTGTAAACCGCAAAATGGGGAGCTAAATTTATATCATTGTAATGACCAAGAAAAGTAGAAATTAATTATAGCAATATTCATACCAAGCAAAATTTATTTTCTTATTATTCCCAAGAAAAGCAGTGCTTTTACAGTATTTTTTAAAGTATTTGTAACAATTTAAGCGAATTTAAGATTTAGCTGTAAAAATTCATTGTGCAATTAATTACATGTACAAGAAACCTGAATATATACAGAATACAAATAGTTTCTATAATTGTCTATCAGGTGAACTTTATTCTATATATTAATATAACTGTGAGCGTCAACATGGGCAGTAGAATATAACATTGTTATGTGTATTAGAAATAAAATAATACCAATATTTTCATAGAAATATGACAATTGTGAAAATAAGATGCATAAATTTCTACCTTTGTGCACTAAGTCCTTTATCAATGAATGAAGAAAACTCGATGCAAGTGTATTATAAGCACTTATAAGGTGTATAAACACATTGACACTTGTGTGAATTTTAATCACAAGCTAATTAAACCTATGAATGGACATTTTTGGACATTTAACTTAATCCCTTTGGTACATTATAGGCCAAGCACATTTTTACATTAGAACTATATTTTCTATGCTGCGAATGATGCTCTGTTCATGGATTGTGCAAGGAACTTTTGGATAACCATGGTCTCTCTGGGGATCATTTTGCTTTTTGTCGGAGTATAAGTCAGATACAGAACTTGTTATCGCTCAAAAGTGTCTTCTTACAAGTGTTATTGGCTTCGCCTCGGACAATTATGTTGTTTGTCCTTCCGAAACTGTAAAATAACGCTTGTAAGAAGACACTTTTGAACGAAAACTAGTACTGTATCTAATACATAGTGAATAAATTTCCTGCGGTGTTGAATACGGTATGAAAATACATACACATGTAATTGTTGTAAAAGGGTCCTTTTGAAATTGAATAGTGCTTGCTGACATGGTCAGCGTTAATTTATCGATCTATAAAGTAAATACAAATGTATTGAAATAGAGATGTCAATGGTCGGGATAGATGCAACTAAAGTTATTTGTAATGTAGCATTTGTTTAGAGAGTTACATTGACATATTATCCGGTAATACATGCCTGTTGGGTGAGGAAATGTTGATAGAAGCTGTGTTCAAGTTATAGTTTCATCAAGGACATGTAGTAATGGGCAATTCATCAATAAACAGTCAAGAAACATGACCTCTATAAGTGCACAGCAAGCCACGAAGAGACAATATGTGCGAATAAGACACAAACGTCTATATGTACCATGCAATAAAAAGCGCGTAGAAATGTTAGGGATCATTAAATCCGATAATTATTTTCAGGTTAAATATAAAACATTCGTTGTATACTCAGCAATCACCTCTAGCGTACTTGTATTTGATGTGGTGTGGGTATATATTCATTTAACTGTAGTGCGTTTTTGTGTATACACTCTGTTGACGTAATGTTGTGAATGCATCTTGAGTCTTGAGTTCAACATTCCAGGATTAAAATTCATTTTTTTTACTTTGCGCTGTTACGTTACTTTATTGTGTGTTTTCTCGACATTTAAAACTCATTATACAGATATATGTTCATCAAGGAACAAGGTTAAACATTTTGATTGTTATTTGGCCAGTAGTTTTTGTTATTATAACATGAAATAGGAAATAAAATGAAGACTTTAATGTGATAATACACTTGATTTCAAATAAAACATTGTTGTCATTAAGTGATGAGGTGAAGGCAACACCAATGATATAATGCTCTTCATTGTTAAGATGTTTTGCAATCTTTCACCAGAATTGTCTAACATCCAGACTGTGTCACGCACGTTATAAGAATTTGGTCTTAAATGATTAAATGATGTAATTTCAATAACAACACTTTCTTGAGAAAATATTTGTACAAAATTCGTGAACAAGATATGGTTAGTCTATGTATTCATTGTTTGGGAAATATTGCTCTGTGTGAATGTATTTACACCACATTGTAATGCTCATCTTGTCAAGGATTATGTTCGTGCCATCGTTGTCAACTACACGCAATGTTTTTTCGTGCTTGCAATATATTGTATCATCTGGTCCAAAGTGAACACACAATCATGCTTATATGAAACATCCAATAAATAAGTGCTATAGTTTCCGGATAAAAATGTGTACCCGGATGATTTGGATTATTTATATTGCACACGTGTTTTATTAGCGATTCGCACTTATACAGATAGTTTCTTTATTTATTCAAATGTCGTATTCCGTTTTATGTTTCTGAACAGCCAATTAATTTTTAAATAAAACTTAACATCAATGCGATTGATATGCGCAATAGAGTAACGCCAAGGTGTCTAAATGGTATGTTTGGTGTGAGTTATTCCTAAATTTGTCATTCACATCTCCTAAAGTTAGACATAAACATTTTGACATGATATCATAGATGCACATGATAATGATATAATGCATACGTATTTGCAATGTCACAATATTTTCAATCGCCTTGTTTAACAATGTCAGGTGATGGAGATGATGTCATTATACGTGTATTTTGAAGGATATAGAACCTAGGGGATTTTTTTGTGGCCGGTCTTTATGGGAAGTGCTGAATAACAAATGATAATACTATAACAATGTATGTTTTGCTCATCAATTCAAGCGTATTTGCCGTGCATTTACCAATCAATGCTCGAGATCCTTTGAGCAGATTCCACTGTAGTTTATATAGACCATAACCTGTTGATTAACCTCTGCAGGATTTGACATTAATGTCGATCAGATAAAAGACAAGTGTTACAGTCACATATAAATGTTACACCATTGAATTCTATTGTGGTTTCACAGGTATATATGCTGTTCTCCGTCATCGCCATGCGAGTATACGCATGACCAAAAGGTAACAAACAACGTTAACCAATTGTGTCGTGGTATGTCGAATCGAAAACGCTTCAATGGAGTGTCAATAGATAAGCGCGTTGCATCTGTGCACTACAAACGAGAGTGAAGGCACGCCTAACTGTAAACAATCATAATCGGACAGTGCAGGCACCACTTTTCACACTGGGGACCTTGGTTTCGTCTTGGCTGCGTTTCATTCGGTCTCCTGCAATAAGCGCTATTCTATAATTTATTTATGAAATTGATTTATCCTGCATTTTTTCGGCGGTAACTTGGAATGTTATTGTTTCTTTGGCTTATGTATGGGCATTGCTCAGGGTAGTTGTGTTGTGGTGTTTCTGATTTCTGTGCTCGGCTGGTTAGGTTGAGTGCTACCTTCACTGTCTGATTTTCTCATATCTTTTTTGTCTTACATGTAGAAAGCTCTGACGTGACTTATTTGAAGCAATTTGATCGAACATAGAAATAGAAAAAAGACCAGACCGCGACAAATATCATGTTTAGAATCTGAGGATTCAAAACACAATAATTTATTGGATTTGTTAAAGTCTATACTGTAGAGAAAGGCCAATCAAAAGCCACACTGAACATAAAAGTATAATTTTATCCACATAATTTGCGTATTGATATACATTGTACAAGTTTTCTGTCGTGATGTAAAGCTGAGCTGTTGATCAGTGAGTGATATATTATAGTCTTATGTGGTGGGATATTTATGGGAGAATAGCTAATTGATCAGAAGAAGTTGTACCCCTGGGTGACATTCAGATAGAAAACAGGACACTGGCTGGCAAACTGAGAGAACGCTAGATGCAGATTTAGTATCGCATGGCGTGACATAGATAAATGAAGAAACGCCACACACTTTTTGGTGCACTGCTGTCTCTGTAGTGTCTGGAAGTCTGGCAATTATTTGCTGACACACTGTCGTATACTGTAACAAGCACCCATATGAGGTCTTCTAAATGGACCAACCAGACATTTTATCCCATATGTCTCGTAAAATCAACAAGATGATTTTATGCGACCTATCGTATGTATGTCACACACCAGAACAGGTCGTACGATATAGGATTTTGCCGTTGCATGTAAGTATATACTTTGATATTGAAAACATTTGTTACATCCTAGTCTGGATGATTGCTTTAAAAACTTAAACGATGGAACGCACAATACTATGACATTTGCAAACACCCAACGTAAATTGTGCAAGGGTAAGCAGTTTTATAAGTAATTTTTCGAAGCATTGGTTATTGATAGATTTCGTGTTTGCCTTTAGTTTGACTTTAGTTTACCGTTAAATTTATCATGCGTATAAGCATTACATATTTCGTAATATTGCATTATATGAAAGCAACACAGTCATGTTGGGATCTATTTTCCATATACTGCAAAGTCAGCCTGCCATACTGTTTTCTTATATGAGTATATGTCGAATAAGCAAAAACTCTATAATAGAATCTGAAAATGACTCACTACATAATCGATAAATTTGGATCTTTAATTATCGCCATGGTAATGTTTAGCAGAATTGTAATATGGTATTACATGGATGTGGGAGGAACAAGTCACCTGCGAGAATCAGAGTTCGAAATATTTTACTATGACCATTGTAATGCATCACATGACTTCTCGTGTTTTATAATTACGAATGCATTGTTTTTCTTCAGAGAAAATAGTGATAATATAATTCACACACCGATACACTATCTAAGGTGTCGATTGTTGTAAGTCAACGATCATACACAACTTAATTCAACACTTAGGGCAATAGTTGCATTGATCTTGATATTGAATGATTTTTACTAAACATGGAAATGATAAGTTTATATTTCCAAAAGAGGACTGGTGTTTTAAAATGCGAAACACACATAAATGTAACGAATGGGTGGTTAAAGTGATGAATTCGTAAAATGTGTGGGACTACACCTTAATATAATGACTACTTTATTTTATAAAATTATTCAACTTAAAGATCGCCCAGCACACAATTAAACACCCTACTCAGGGTTGAATACAATGATGCGTATAAGTCGAGAACCGCTGACAGAACACGAGTATCTGATCATGCTAAATGAGATGAATCATAATGAATATTCATGAAGCATTTCTAATTACCAAGTAATTACAATGTCATTAAATGTATATTTATCACGACCACCAGCGTTTTTAAGTCTTCATATGATATAACTATTTCATATGACTGTATTCATTTATTCATTTGTGTTTTCCATTTAAACCATTCATGTACGTAATATGTTTGAAGCCACTTAACCCATAATTTAGCGTTAGATTCTTAAAGGAGCTAAGCTGCATGCAAAACATTATGGTATTATGCTTCCATTCAATTGACTTAAATGAGTTTGGGCATACAACACGTATTTCGACATGCATGATAAACATTATGTAGTCAGTATTTGGTCATTTGTGGAAAAAAACTGAATAAAAAGAAAAACACGCTTTTTGAATAGATAATGAGTCTAAATGTTTACGTTGAAAGCACATGCATGTTAGCATCGACTTTAAAATAGTCTAAAAAATACTGCATCTCTATATATAGAACATACACGTTGAAGTTGTCTTCCACAAACAACGTCTGTTAAATAATTGCATTGTAATTTATGAGGATCTAAATAAGTAGTCTTGTTTGAACAATGACATGCATGTAACGTGAATAATGGGAACCTGTTGCCGTTGTTTTTGTCTATCACAGAACATTAATTGTTATTTATGTCATTGTAAATATTTTTATTGCATGGGATGTCTGGTATTATTTTAGAAACGCTCGACAACCAGTCATGCTATGGTGTAATTTACTACTAAAACATTAATATAGCTTTCTGGTAGACAAATCAGAAAAGGAAGACTTGCAGTGCTTGAAAGGAACAGAACAAACAAACAACAAGTATAATTCACAGACAACAACCACACGCTACGTCAACCGAAACATGAAGGTGCGAAAACGCATAGCTCAATTATCATGTAAATACCAAACGCTTTGTTACAGATTGTATGTCTTCTACTACATTATTACATTATTAAATCTTATTATAATATCAATGATCAAACTGCAATTTGGAGTTTGGTTTGATATTCATTGTATTCTATTTTTTTTCGAAACAAAATAGTAGATAAGAATTAAAAATTCCCTCAATCGGATTAGCTTAAACACCAGTACCGAAAAATAAGAGGCATCTTTCGTTAATGTAAGTGTAAAAAGTTGATACCATTATTGCAGGAAAGTAGCACACAAACTTAAGCGAATATTGTAATGAGGTCCGGGAAGCCTCCGTTTATTCCTGCCCCTTCCGGTTATTTACCTAAATTCCGGTAAGTCGATAGACCGCTCAGAACTACAACCGATAAGTCTTCTCACAATCCTTTTCCATGGATCATAACTCCTACTTATCATGATTTGTATGGAACTGTCTTTGGGTGTCTATTCTAAAAATTTGCCAGTATATATATTGGCGCCACTGGTTTGTGACGCTGCAGATAACATTGCATTATTTCCTGTACAGACAATGCAGTTCATTTGTTTTGATTATAAACATTGTTTAAATATGATACACATGTCAGTTAGCCTGGCATAGATGGAAGAGCATCTGATATAATATCCATGGCTTGTTATTTTACTCAATATTTTAGACAATCCATTTAGAGGCCGGTATTTGTGGAGATATTTCTTAACCATATTTCTCCCAGCAGACGACACTTATGTCAGAGGTAATCAGTATCATTGTATGACACCATAACATCACAATTCCCTAACTCGACCAGTTCAATTAATGCCAATGTTTGGTTGAAGTCAACCAGCAACTACATAATAAATAGAATATCCTGTCATATTGTCAAGAGTATATATGTAGGAATTTAGAGTAATAGATTTGCAAGCTGTCGGAGATCGATGTAGTAATTTTTATAGCTTTGCATATATATCGTATAAAGTAAATTTATCAAATAAAGTAGTCACAAATGTATTGAAATAGGGATGTCAATTATCGGGATAGATGCAGCCAAAGTGATTTGTAAGGGTAAGGATTTGTTCATAGCCACATTGACATATGCTCAGATCATAAATGATTGCGGGGTGAGGAAATGTTGATATTTATTATATAACCAGTGTTCAAGTATATATATAGTTTTGTAAAGGCATGCAGTACTGGGCAACACATCAATAAACAGTACATAAACATTAACGCCATATGTGCACAGCAAGCCACTAGGAGACAATGACGGTGAATAAAACACAAACTTCTATTTGTACCATATAATAAAAGTGAGTAGAAATGTTATGGGCCATTAAATACGAAAATTATTTTTATATTAAAATAAAACATCCGTTTTATTCTCAGCAATCACCTCAAGCGTGCTTGTATTTGATGTGGTGTGGATATATATTCATTTGACTGTAGTACAATTTGAGTATAGGTAACAGGAGAAGAAAAATGTGCAACCAGACTGGGGATCGTACCCGGGACCCTTCGCTTACAGGGCGAATGCGCTACCGACCGAGCTAGCCGTCTGCTTACACAAGTTTCTCCCCTATTAGTTATTAAATCATATACACCGGCTACAAATACACTCTCATGACGGAGTGTTGTGAAGGAATCGAGTCTTGTCAACGTTCGGAAATAAAAAATCGTTATGCTTTACTTTGAGCTGTTACGTTTTTTAACCACGGTATATACTCGACATGTAAAACTCATTTTCAGGTTATTTGTACTTCAATGAATAAGGTTAAACATTTTTTAAATTGTTATTTGGCGAGTTTTGTGATATTATAACATGAATTGTGAAATGAAGACTTAAATGTGGTAATACACTTTGATTCAAATAAAACATTGTTGCCATTTAGAGATGATGTCAAGGCAACCACAATGATATACTGCACTTCATTGTAAGATGTTTTGCAATCTTTCATCAGAAATTGTCTAACATCAAGACAGTGTCACGCACGTTATAAGCATTGATTTAAAATTATTGTTACACAATTAGTGAACAAGATATGGTTCATCTACATACTCCTTGTTTGTGAAATATTGCGTTATGTGAATGTATTGCCACCACATAGGTATGTTCATTTTGTTAAGAGATATGCTCGTGCTATCTTCGTCTTTATACTCATGCCTTGTAATATACGCAATACGTTTTCGTACATGCAATGCATTTTATCCTCGGGTGAAAAGTGTAGAATCTACTACAAATCTAAAAAACAACCACTCAATCATGTTTATATGAATCATCCAATAAATATGTACTATAGTACCCGGATAAAAATGTGTACCCCGAAGAGTTGGATTACTTATATTGCACACGTTCTTTTATAAGCGATTCGCACTTGTACAGGTAGTTTCTTTATTTATTTAAATGTCGTGTTCTGTTTTATGTTAAATAAAACTTAACATCAATCCGATTGATAAGCGCAATAGAGTAACGCCAAGGTGTCTAAATGGTATACTTGGTCTGAGATATCCCTAAATTTGTCATTCACATCTCCTAAAGTTAGACATAAGCATTTTGACATGATATCATAAATGCGCATGCTAATGATATAATGCATACATATTTGCAATGTCACATTATTTTCAATCGCCTTGTTTAAAAATGTCAGGTGATTGGGATGATGTCATTATACGTGTATTTTGAAGGATATAGAACCTAGGGGATTTTGTGGCAGGTCTTAATGGGAAGTGCTGAATAACAAATGATAATTCTATAAAAATGTATGTTTTGCTCATCAATTCAATCGTAATTTGCCTTGCATTTATCAATCAATGCTCGAGATCCTTAAAGCAGGATTTCACTGTAGTTTATATAGACCATAACCTGTTGATTAACCTCTGCAGGGTTTGACATTAATGTCGATCAGATAAAAGACTAGTATTACAGTCACATAGGAATGATACACCATTGAATTCTTTTATGGTTTCACAGGTCTATATGCTGTTCCCCATCATCACCATGCGAGTATACGCATGACCAAAAGGTAACAAACAACGTTAACAAATTGTGTCGTGGCATGTTGAATCGAAAACGCTTCCATGTAGTGTCAATTGATAAGCGCGTTGCATCTGTGCACTACAAACGAGAGTGAAGGCACGCCTAACTGTAAAAGGAATAAACAATCATAATCGGACAGTGTAGGCACCACTTTTCAGACTTGGGACCTTGGCTGCGTTTCATTCGGTCTCTTGCAATAAGCGCTTTTCTATAATTTATTTGTGAAATTGGGTCATCCTGCATTGTTTTCGGCGGTAACTTGGATTGTTATTGTTTCTTTGGCTTATGTATGGGCATTGCTCAGGGTAGTTGTGTTGTGGTGTTTCTAATTCTGTGCTCGGCTGGTTAGGTTGAGTGCTACCTTCACTGTCTGATTTTTGTCTTACATGTAGAAAGCTCTGACGTGACCTATTTGAAGCAATTTGATCGAACACAGAAATAGAAAAAAACAACATCGCGACAAATAACATGTTTAGAATCTGAGGATGCAAAACACGGTAATTAATTGGATTTGTTAAAGTCAATACTGTAGGAAAAGGCCAATCAAAAGCCACACTGAACATAAAAGTATAATTTTATCCACATAATTTGCGTATTGATATACGAGGGCCATTCAAAAAATACGTAGACAAACTCGATTGTGAAACTATTTATCATCCGATTTTCTTCAAAATTGGTAAAAATCAGGTTCTACCGGTTATGATTTCAGTGCGCAATTTTATCACGAAAAATATATGTTACATTCGAAAAAATGGTAGTTATAGCAACGTTTATCCCGTAGAAATTTGGTGTTGATTTCTCCGCACATCACTTACCTTTAACGGATGCGAAACCTTTCGAAGATGCATGTGTGTATCGTTTAAAACTATGTAGTTCTGTGTTTCAAATTATGATGTCACATTCAACACCGTTACAGAGATATTGGGCATCATACAAAGTCACTCTTAATAGCAGAAAGTAAACGTGACGTCACGTTAAACCACGGACCACACGTAATGCCGAAATTATGCGTTACGCTTGATATAAACACACATACTTACTTAAATCGTTGCCGAAAATTAGAGATTTCACCTAGAGGCAGTGCCGGAACATCATGTAAAACATACAGTGCCGGAGTTGGGTGTATTTCTTGATTAAATCAGCTTAAACATGTTTAATACAGTCCAAATTACGCTTTTCTAGACGTCCAGACTTTGCTAATAGTGCAATTTGAGTACGTGAACATGAAACTCGAAACAACAAATTAAATAATGTTTGTTATTTGTTCTTTTTTGTCAGTTTAATCCGCCGTTATATATTGGTTATTATACAGAATGGTTGGTGACAGAGTTGTACAATAAGTGTAATTGTGAGAATTTAGAATATGTTGTGAGGTAACCGAAACCGATGACGTCAACAACGACGTCTGGACTTGTCCCGTGGTCACTATAGGCGCAACGCTTAAAACAAGATCATCACTTAACCGTCGGCCCGATTTCTATGAAACTTTAGGATTTTGGCGAGTGAATGTGGTGGTACACACAACTGAATAATTATTGATTTATCTGAAAAAATTAGCTAGCAAATTGATTTGTCTAGTACGTATTTTTTGAATGCCCCTCGTACATTGTACAAGTTTGTGTTGCGATTTTCTGTCGTGATGTAAAGCTGAGCAGTTGATCATTGAGTGATATATTATAGTCTTATGTTGGTGGGATATTTATGGGAGAATAGCTAATTGATCAGAACAAATTGTACCCCTGGGTGACATTCAGATAGAAAACAGGACACCGACTGCAAACATAAAGAACGCGCTAGATTCTGATTTAGTATCCCACGGCGTGACATAGATTATTAAAGAAACGCCACACACTTTTTGGTGCACTGTTATCCCTGTAGTGTCTGGAAGTCTGGCAATTATTTGCTGACACACTATAGTATATTGTGACATACACCTTTTTGTGGGATTCTAAATGGACCAACCAGCAATTCTATCACATATGCCTCGTAAAAGCTACAAGATGATTGTATGCGACCTATGATATGTATGTCACACACCAGAACAGGTCGTACGATATAGGATTTTGCCGTTGCATATAAGTATATACATTTGTTACATCCTAGTCTGGATGATTGCTTTAAAACTTAAACGATGTAACCTATAGTACTATGGCATTTGTAAGCGACACCCAACGTAAATTGTGCAAGGGTAAGCAGTTTTATAAGTAATTTTTCGCAGCATTGGTTATTGATAGATTTCGTTTTTGCCTTTAGTTTGACTTTAGTTTATCGTTAAATTTATCATGCGTATAAGCATTACATATTTTGTTATATTTTATTATATGAAAGCGACAGTCATGCTGGGATCCATTTTCCATATTCTGCAAAGTAAGCCAGCCATAGTGATTTCTTATACGTGTATATGTCGAATAAGCAAAAACTCTATAATAGAATCTGACAGTAGCCCACTACGTAATCGGTCAATTTGGATCTTTATCGTCGTGGTAATGTACATGTATAGCAGAATTTTAATGTGATATTACTCGGATGTTGGAGGAAAAGTCTCCTGTGAGAATCAGAGTTCCAAATGTTTTAGAAGGACCATTGTAATGTATGATTTTGTTCACGTGTTTTATAATTACGAATGTATTTTTTCTTCCGAGAAAATACAAAATGTAGAAATAATATAATTCACACACCAATACACTATCTAAGTGTCGATTGTTTTAAGTCAACGATCATACACAACTTAATTTAACACACTGGGCACTAGTTTCATTGATCTTGATATTGAATGACTTTTACCCAATATGGCAATGAACATGCTTTTATTGTTCTATTACCACATGGTCTGGTGGTTAAAATGCGACTGGGAAACACACATAAATGGAACGGTACGAGTTAGAGTGGTGAATTTGTCAAATGTATGTGACTACACCTTAATATAGCGACTACTTTATTTAATACAATTATTCAACTAAAACAACGCCCAGCACAAAATCAAACACCCTACTCAGGGTTGAATTTAATGATGCGTTCAAGTCGAGCGCCACTGAAAAAATCACGATCACCTGATCATGCACATTCTTATTTTAAATGAGATGATTCAGTATTAAATATTCATGAAGCACGGTTAATTACAGAGTAATTACAATGTCATTAAATGTCTATTTATCACGACCACCACCGTTTTTAGGTCTTCATGTGATATAATTAATTCATATGCATACATTTATTCATTTGCGCTTACCACTTAAACTATCCATATACGTAGTTTGATAAAAGTTAACTTACGGCGAGTTTCAAACAGAAAGTCTAAGGTCAACTGCATGCAACTCTAAATTACTTGCACATTTTGGTATTTTGTCTTCGTTGTGTTGTGACATACAACATGTCGTCATATAGTACAAAGTGACCATTCTGACGTCAAGTTTTGTTCATTTGTGAAAAAGATATTTGCATTGTCTTGAATAACAGAAAAAACGTTGACTATAAAACAGTATAAACATTACTGCATCTCTATATATGGAACACAGACGTTGCCATTATCATCCACAAATTATGTCTGTTGAATAATTGGATTGTTATTAAAGAGGTTCTAAATAAGTAGACTAGCTTGAACAATGATATGCACGCAACGTAAATAATGGGAAATTGTTGTTGTTTTTATGTCTATCACAGAAAACCAATTGTTGTTTATGTCATGGTGGATAGTTTTATTGCATTGGTTGTTTGGTTTGATTCAAGAAATACTCAACAACCAGTCACGCTATGGTGTAATTTTCTACTTAAACATTAATGCAGCTTGCTGGAAGACAATCAGAAATGGAAGACTTGCAGCGCTTGAAAGGAAAAGAACGTACACACAGAAAGTTGGACCCACAGACAACAATCACAAGATACGTCAAGGCCAAACAGAAACGAAACATGAACACACGAAACCGCATAGCTTCAATTAGGAGTTCAATTTCCTTCCTTGTAAATAGCAACCACATTTTGATGTCTCCTACATTATTACATGCTTAAATACATATATAAATATGATAAGGTATAATGGTTACGTATTTACCAAGAACCAGATTAAGTAACCACAGCAAACGTAAGCATATATACCATGCATGGTACAATTACCAAACTGCAGTGTGCAGTGTGCATATTTGGCGCGAGCCATATTCGGATCACCAAGGCATAAAATGGTGTCATGTTTCCTACTGCATTCCAAAGTCATTTTTGATTTAATAAATCCCACCAAATACGTTTGGTGTCTATCTAGCAACGATATTCTCTTTGTTAGGGATAACAAACGACGTGACGACTGGCATTTATTTAATATCAAACTTAATGCCTATTATTGTGAGTGTAAGTCTATTCCGGTCCCTGCCGGTTATTTACCAAAATTCTGCTCATTCGATAGACCGCTCAGAATTACAAGAGATAAGTCTCCTAACAATCCTATTCTAAGGATCATAACTTGTCTACAAACTCCTCATAACCTTTCTTAGCGATATTTCTCCCAGCAGACGACACTTATGTCAGACGTAATCAGTACCATTGTTATGACACCATACATAGCATCACAATACCCTATAACTCGAGCATTTCTGTAAATGTGAATGTTGATGTCAAACGATTAAGCACACAATACATATAGACAATATGCCAGGAGTATAGGAACTTACTGTGGTAGATTTGCAAACTGTCGGAGAACGATTTAGTGTTTTTTTAATACTTTTGTATTTTCTTGCGAATATTTTTGATTGTCCGTGTGACTAATATTTGTAATACTGTAAACCAAGAAATTATTTTGAGCGACCTATTTTCGCGAAGTTCGCAAGTTGCAGACATTCGAGAAATTAAATAGCCGCAGAGGTTTCTAAATTCTATTATGGACATAGCGGGAGACTTAAAAAAGCGAAAATGATCGGCCAGACGCGAAAGTTAGTATGCGCGAAAGCAACTTGGTTTACAGTAAAATAAGAGTCCTGTTTTTGTTGTTCCGTATCTGTTGTTTCTGTTTCATGTGTGCTACGTTCCAAGTCAACTGCGTTATCATTGTATAATTTTATTTTGCTTTTAAATTTCAATAAAATTGACATCCTGTAATTAGATAGCGAATCCCGTGGTGTTGAAAAACTGTATGACAGTGCCTATTGTACATGAGTGTCCAACAGGTAGAAACAATATATACATAATTAATTGTTGTTAAGGGTCCTTTTGAAATGGAATAGTGCTTGCTGACAGGTTAAGCGTTCATTTATCGATCAATAAAGTAAATACAAATGTATTGAAATAGAGAAGTCAATGGTCGGGAGAGATGCAGCTAAAGTGATTTATAAGGGTCGGGATTTTTTAGAGTTACCTTGACATATTCTGAGGTGATAAATGACGGTTGGGTGAGGAAATGATGATATAACCAGTGTTCAAGTGCATACTTTTATCAAGGCATGCGTTAATGGAATAATTAAACAGTAAAGAAATATGAACTCCATAATTGCACAGCAAGCCACGAGGAGACAATGTTTGTGAATAAGTCACAAACTTCTGTAATTACCAAGCAAGTGAGTGGAAATGTTAGGGGCCATTAAATACGACAATTATTTTAAAATAAAAAATAAAGCATTCGTTTTACTCAGCATTACCTCACGTGAACTTTTATTTGCGAGTGTGTCGGTGTAATTTAACAGTTGTACAATTGGTGTATACACTCGGAGTAAAAGAATCAAGTCCTGTCAACGTTCGAGAGTAAACATTCGTTTTGCTTTACTTTGAGCTGTTAATCTATTTTTATCCACCGTGTATACTCGACATTTAAAACTCATTTTAACGACACTTGTACATGTACGAACACGGTCAAACAGTTTAATTGTTATTTGGTGAGGTTTTGTTATAAGACTTAAATGGGATAATACATTCTACACTTGATTTCGAATAACAAGTTGCTGTAATTTACAGATGTGATCAAGGTAACCACAATAATATAAGTAAAAAGCTCGTCATTGTTTAGATGTTTGCAAAATTTCACTAGAAGTTGTCTAACATTAAGACAGTGTCACGCACGTTATAAGAATTTGATTTAAAATTATTTTTAACTCAATGAGTAAACAAGATATGGTTAATCAACGTGCTCCTTGTTTGTGAAATATTGCGCTGTGTGAATGTTTTCACTACGCATAGGTATGTTCGTCTTGTTAAGGGTTATGTTCGTGTCATATTCGTCTACTCATGCCTTGAAATATACGCCATGTATATTCGTACATGCAATGCATTTTATCATCGGGTGAAAAGTGTAGAATCTACTACAAATCTAAAAAACAGCACAATCATGTTTATATGAAACATCCATTAAATAAGTACATAGGACCCGGATAAAAATGCATACCCTGATTATTTATATTGCGCATGTGGCTTTGCATAAGCGATGCGCACTTATAAATAAAGTTTCTTTATTTATTCAATGACTTGTTCTGTCTTAAGGTTCTGAACCCTAAAGTTGGCACTTACATTTTGACATCATATCATAGATGCATATTCCAGGCTATAACGTAGTGACAGAATACATCAATATCTGCAAGGTCACACTAATTTCAATCTCCGTATGTAACCCTGTCAGTCGGTGGCATTATGTCATTATATTTCGATGAAAATAGAACCTAGGGGAATTTGTGGCAGGTTTTACAGGGAAGTTACGACTGAATAACAAAGCTATGATGCCATAGAAAATGTATGTTTTGCTCATCAATATACGTATAATTTGCCGTGGCTTTATCAATCAAATATGTAGATTCCTTGGGCATTATACCACTGTGGTTTATGTAGACAATAACCAGTTAATTCTTCTCTGCAAAGTTCGGCATTACTGTCAGTCAGATAAAAGTGTCGCACTGTCACATATGAATGATATACCAATGTATTTTGTGGCGGTATCACATATTTATATGATGTTCCCCGTCGTCATCATCCGTTAACCATAGCACCTGTGGGAAATTGTGACAGATTTTGTTAATAGCAAAGCGCGTTGAAACTGTGCGTTATACACGATCGATCTAGGTACGTCTAACTGTATAAGTAATAAGACAATCTTTATCGGACAGTGTATAGGCACCACTTTTCCGAAACAGCTTAGAATGAAATTGCACTGAATAACTTTCAAAACGCCTTTCGCCAAAGCAAACCAAACAAGAGCCATACAAACAGGACGACCACATAAAGTACCCAATAAGTCGCATTTCTAACACACCGTAGTACAAATAACATCTAACAATGGGTTAGTTGATTCATGGAAATTCCATCAGGACAAGAAAAGCTTTGAAATTCAGAATAACGGTTACTTGTATGTTCACTCACACCGCGCCTATCTTGAGGTTTCGTCTTTGTCTCACATAAAGAAAGCTCTGACGTGACTTATTAGAAGCAATCTGATCGAACATAGAAATAGAAACAAACAACACAGCGACAAATAGCATGTGTAAAAACTGAGGTTGCAATACATGGTAATTTATATTTCCTGATAAAGTCAACACTGCAGTTAACAGTCAATTAAAAGCCACACAGAACATAAGAGTATATGTAATTTGATCAACACCATTTATATATTGATATACGTTGTACACGTATGTGTTGCGACTTTCTGTCGTGATATGAAGCTGAGAGGTTTATCAGTGAGTGATATATTATAGTCGTATCTGGTGGGATATTTATGGGTGAATAGCTAATTGATCAGAAGAAATGGTACCCCTGGGTGACATTCAGATAGAAAACAGGACACCGGCTCCAATCACGTAAAGAACGTACTCGATTCAGATTTAGTATCGCATGGCGTGACATAGAATAATGAAGAATCGCCACACACGTTTTTGGTGCACTGCTGTCTCTGTGGTGTCTGGAAGTCCGAATTATTTGCTGACACACTGTAGTATATTGTGACAAAAACTTTTTAGTGGACTTCTAAATGGACAAACCAGACATTTTATCACATATGCCTTGTAAAATCTAAAATATCGTTTTATGCGACCAATCATACGTATGGCACACACCAGAACCGGTCGTAGGATATAGGATTTTGTTGTTGCGTATATGTATATACTTTGTTATTGAATATATTTGTTACATTCTTGTCTGGATGACTGCTTTAAAAACTTAAACGATGGAACGCACAATACTATGACATTTGCAAACGACATCCAACGTAAATTGTGCAAGGGTAAGCAGTTATATTTCGCAGCTTTTATTATTCGATATATTTCGTTTTTGCCTCGCATCATAAAAAACATCATGTATAACTTTAGTTTACCGTTTAATTTATCATGCGTATAAGTCATTACATATTATGTTATATTTTATTATATGAAAACGACACAGTCATGCTGGGATCAATTTTCCATATTCTGCAAAGTCAGCCAGCCATAGTGATTTCTTATACGTGTATATGTCGTATAAGCAAAACCTTCCTAATATAATCTGAAAATGGCTCACTACGTAGTCGATCAATTTGAATTCTTTTAATCATGGTAATGTTTAGTAGAATTGTAATGTGATGTTACAAGGAGGTGGGAGGAACAAATCACCTGCGAGAATCAGCATCTTAGTGGAAACTTAGTGGATATAACGACTTAAGTTCAAAATTTATCCCCACATATTACCTGTAATTACAAGAATGATCCATGCTTACTTAGTTATTATGGTAGCATTCTACATAATGCTTAATGCTATTGTATACAATCAATAAATTTGGTTGCCTCCTTCAACAAAGGCACTTAAGATTATTTTTTTAAGTTTTCAAATAAGATGCTTCATGAGTTCCAAATGTTTTATGATGACCATTGTAGTGCATCATATGTCATCTCGTGTTTTAATATTATGAATGCATTGTTTTATCCAGTGAAAATAGTGATATTGTAATTCACACACCGATACACTATCTAGGGTGTCTGTTGTAGCAAGTCAACGATCACATACAACTGAGTGATTCCTCTTTAAGCATCATCTCACATGATTTAATTATTTTTAGCACCCAATTAAGTTTGTATCATTTTATTGGAGAATGATGTTTTTATTCGGCAATCAATATTATTAATTGAATTATGAAAAAGTAACTATTGGAAAACGCTTTTTGTACAAAATGTCTTACTATGTTAGTGTCAATGGAGCCAAGCAGATATCGACTTTACGTTCTAAATCACATACAATATAAGAAAATAAGATAAAGTAGTCATTTCTCATGTCTAATTTCAACCAATGACAAATGGCAGTAGTGTATTCCATGCTTTCTCGTTCACTAGCACATACACAGTCTGTTTGTGATTATCTGTAATACCAGTACTATCATGATTCTAAAATGGCAACTTTTCCACATACAATGTACCTTATATTGTGTTCTTTTCTCTAATATTACTTTCAAACTCAATGAAGCAGTTACTCCTGCGAGAAAATGCCGTATGGCCACGCACACATGTTAACGACTATAAGCTGTGCATTATTCAATATTTCTGCTTTACTCCTAGCATAAATAGTAAGTTTTATATTCTTGGGAAAACGTTTCAATGACCCTAGAATACAAGTAACTAAACTTGTACTAGATACATTGTATGTGTACTACTATTAATAATTTAAAATATCTTGTGACCAAGCAGTTGGTCAAATATGTATAATGTATAAGATAATGCCGAAAACGGTTTTACAAAAGTTATATTTAATTTCTCTAAATGAACCAATTAACATTCATATAGTGTGTCCATACTTAATAGGTTGTTACACGACCTTCACCATAATGTTATATACATCAGATCATCAAGTCGTTTTGATATACATGTATAACGTATATACCTACCTACCTAACCTCTTCGTCCCCTGTGGGACATAAGGCCGCAACAAGTTTCCTCCTATTTCCCTCTGTCTTTCGCTGTGAACTGTGCACGGCCCCAGGTGTAGTCCATCTCAGCTAGCTCGGCCGTCATCGTTCTTCGCAAGGTGTTTCTAGGTCTTCCGGGATTCCTCTTTCCAGGAGGTGTCCAAAAATAAGGCAGTTTTTACAATACGCTGTTGTGGCATTCTTAAGACGTGTCCTAGCCATCTAAACCTTCTTTGTTTGATTTATGTTGTGATGTTTTTGGAGTCGCTTATTTTCAGGAGGTTTATGTAGCTGATCTTGTTCGGCCAAAATATTTTTGTAGATTTTTCTTAGGCAGCTGTTGTGGAATACTTCTATTTTTCTGATGTCAGATTCCAGGACTCGCCAACATTCAGACCCATACAGCAGTACTGATTTAACATTGCTATTATAGATGCGCAGTTTGGTTTACTTACTGTATTTGCTTGACTTTCTGATTGGTTTCAATATGGCGAAGGTATCTCTGGCTTTTGCAAGTCTGGCTTCAATGTCTTTACTGGCTCCTTTTTCTTTGCTGATTTTACAAAATCTTCTACATTTTCAATTTGCGTGTTTCCTTTGGTGATATTAAATGGGTTGGCAGTGCTGATCTTCATTACTGTGGTATTCTTGGTGTTTATGTTTAGTCCAACTTGTTTAGCGACTTCATTCAGTAACGTGGTCTTTTCTTGTAGATGACTGTTGGTAGTTGATAATTCAGCGAGATAATCAGCAAAGTCCAGATCTTCGAGCTGACGGAATAGAGTCCACTAAACACCTCTACCTCTGCCTGATGTTGTTTAGCTTTGTATCCAGTCGATTGCAAGCAGAAAAAGTATTGGTGACAAAATACATCCTTGCCTTACTCCTGAGTTTACTTCGAATGAGGTGGTGATGGAGTTTCCCATGATAACGCTGCATTCAAAGCTGCTATAGAATGCCTTAATCATGTTGCATAGTTTGTCTGTTACTCCACATGTTTTTTAAAATTTTCCATAAGGTGTCTCTATGGATGCTGTCAAAGACTTTTCGAAAGTCGATAAAATGTATAAATAGGGGGGTATTCCATTCGATACACTGTTCAATGATATTTCTCCGAAATCCTGCTTGTTCATCTCTAAGTTTTGTGTCAATTACTGTTTCTATTTTGTTGCGTAAGAGTTTACAAAACACTTTGCTTGGTATTGTTAGCAGTCTATTCCTCTCCAGTTGTCACAATTCCGTAGGCCCCCTTTTTTGGTAGTTTAACAATCAGTCCTTTGCTCCAGTCTGTTTGTATAGTTTCGTTCTCCCAGATACTACAAAAGAGATTGTGTATCACTTTTATATAACGTATATGGACATGTTAAACAAAGTTAAACATTTTAATTGATATTTTGGTCAGTTTTTTCGTTATTTTTACCTGCACTTTCACGTATAATTAAGACATTTAAATGTCACAATACACTTCATGTGGTACAAAACATTGTTGACGTTGTGACCCGATGTCAGGACTATATCATAACATTATAATGCTCTACATTGTTGATATGTTTGCAAACGTTAAAAAGCAAATTTGAAGACAGTATAAGGCAACTTATCAATTGATAAAAACACCAGGCTTCAGAGAGCATACTGCTTACATAAACTCTTGAATGGTTTGATTTGATATGTTTCTGTCTTGTCTAATTCGTAACGTTGTTGTTCAGCTAGATTTGGCAACATGTCCTAAATTTGAGAGTTTACTACAGTTTAGGAATTACTAATTATAGTTGGCTGAGCATACATATGTCTAAAAGTATATTTAACTTTTAAGCTATGAATATTGGTAGCATACCTATCACAAATACATTTCAGCTACTAGAATATAAATTGGTAGCATTATTATCACAAACACTTCTCAGCTATGAAACTTTGTAGCAAGCTTAAAACATTTTATTAGCAGCTATGAACATTGGTAGCAAGCTTATCACAAAGACTTTTAAGCTATGAAAATTGGTAGCAAGCTTACCACAAATACTTTTTTAAGTTTTAAGCTATAAAAATTGGTAGCAAAAAAGGAAATCAGACAGTGAAGCACCCAACCCAACCAGCCGAGCACAGAAATCATAAACACCACAACGCAACTACACTGAGTAATGTCCACACATAAACCAAAGAAACAATCAACCGCCTTATCACACTTAATTTGCAGCTATGGATATTGGTAGCATTTTTATCACAACGGATATGCTACAACAGAAATGAAATGTTTCAAACTGCAACATTGAACAGCACGTTACACGTACAACATGTGTGTATGTTATCATTGTATCGGATGATTAGATCCATTTGTTAAATTATTCATGGAAGTGATGCAATATTACACTATATGTACAAAACTACTTTGTATGGTGATAAAATGTGTTATTTTCATGCACAATAGTACCAGGAATCGAAGCGAAATTTGCCTGATGCTACACTTTTGTTACATGTTTGGTAGATCAAATCCCTCCTTATTTAAAGATTATTACGTCATGTAAATAAATCCCGCCGTATTTGCATGTTCATTTTATTAAGATATTTGCACATGCGGTCGACGCCCACTGAATGACTTATAACCTACGGTATGTATGTTCTCGAAATATTCAAAGAACACTTCAAATCTCGTTAAAACCAAAACATGTATTATGACCATTTGCAATAAATGAGTATTGTAGAGCCCGGATATTATTGCGTACCCGGATGTATGGCTTGTTCGCATTACATATGATTTGTACGTAGTTTCTAACGTGAGTTTCAATGATATCCATGCATATAAACGGGGTTTCTTTGTTTATTTAAATTTCCCGTTCTGAACTAAGTTCCTGCATAGACACATACTTGCAAGACAAAAATAACAACAATTTTAATGGTTTATATGAAAAGATCGTTTCAATTATAGTCGATTGAGGTTTGGCTCTGACGGAAACTTACTTAAACACAATGTTCCTATAAATGGCTTCATTCAGATTGTAGTTTTGTGGTTCATATGAGAGTCTAAGATGACGTTGCTGCATTAATCAATATTTAATTAAAACTGAACCTAAACCAAACATAAGTTTTGACATGTGTTTGTGCGGTTGTGTCGCCGTGCAGCAGTGCCTTGGGAAACTTAGTCAAGTCTTTGCTGCGTTTCGTTCGGTCTCATGCAATAACCGCTATTCTATAATTTCTTTGTGAAATTGGGTCGTACTGCATTTTTCTTGGATTTTTTATTGTTTCTTTGGCTTATGTGTGAATATTGCTCAGTTTAGTTGTGTGACAGTGTTTCTGATTTCTGTGCTCGGCTGGTTAGGTTCGAGTGCTACCTTTCCTCTCTGATTTCCTCATACCTTTTTTAGATTTAGTTTATCCTCGATTATCCAATGATAAACGATGTGTACCCACACAAAGACAATTTGTCTCAAAGGCATGTCTCGTTGATGATAAAATACTTATCAATTTAAGTAAATATAAATTCCCCATTGTATCATACACATCTTTTTTATTTGGTCACATTTTGACACTCAATCATAGACTGCACATGCCAGACTGACATGTTATACTGCAATGCAAGAATGCATTAATATTATGCCATGTCACATTAATTTCAATCACCGTATGTAACAAGATGATATCATTTTATTTTGATGGAAATAAAACCTAGGGGAATTTATGGCAAGTAATACGGATGAATAACGAGTAATGAATACTCCTAATGCTATAGACATTTATTTTTCTCATCAAATTTTAATTGCGTTTAATCTACCGTGCATCAAACAGTTAATCCTGATGCTTGAGCATTTGCCCACATTTTCATTATAGGGGCGTTAGTCTATAGTGTAGTATACATATTGCAACTTGTCAGAATGTACTTTGCATAGATTGTCAGGTTTGGCGACACAGTCAACCAGATTGTGTGTCCTTCTACTTCCACATTAAATGGTTTAATGACGATTATCTGATTTCCTGTAATTGGTCCTACGTGGACTATGATATTATGTAGGACAACCTTCTTCACATATTGTGGACATAGTTCTCCGGTACGTTCCATAAGAACATCGTTGGGGATTGCCATCGGTTGCAAAGCGCTTTGCAATGGTGTGCTCCAAACATTCAGATTTTGCTTTGCATGAAAATGTCTCGGCGCTAACGTACCATGTGTTCGGTAAAGCTCTTGTTGGTGTGTATACATGTAAGTGTGTAATAGGTTATTCGATAACTTTTGTTTTACTTTCATACCCTAAACCCAAGTAATCTTATAACTTTAAGTTACAATTTATCAAGCGTTTAAGTCATATTATAAGCATTCATTCATTTTCACATTTGTATCATACGAAAGCGGCACAGCCGTGCATACTGTGAATCACTTTGCTATAAGCTGCAAATCCACCATTCCCCAGTTAGTTACAACACGTCGGATTAACACAACTTGCTAATTAATAGAACCCGCTCGACACGTAATCGATCAACGTTAGTCATAATTAACTGAACAGTACTGTGATTTTAGATTAACGTGGGAGGAACAAGTCACGTGATGGAAATATAATTCCAAATTAATTTCCTGAAATATTTTACCATGTCAATTGAAATGTATCATACTTTTGTTTCTCACATGTTGGCATTACAAATTTTTTTATTTCATTAGAAAGTGTGGTATTTAAACAAAGATATACTCACTTAAGTGCCAGAAATTATAGGCGCACGATCAAACAAAACCTAAAACAACGTTTTATAATAATAATATTGTAATTGCTCTTCTTGTTAGATGACTGTTCCCGTTGATTATTAAAATGGATGTTTAAGTACTTTACATTTTAAGGGCAACCGTTTTTTGTCAAATTATCGGTCACATATCTAGAAATTGTGTCAGTATACTTTAACTAAGTTGTCTTTAATCATTGTGTTCGGTAATGCAACACAAATAAAAATAAATGCAATGTTCATGCAAAGGTTCCTCTCTAATCATACCGACCAGTACAGCGGTATTGTCATTTCACTATAACTACCGTTATCAGATTGAAACTTTGCTCATTGGAAGCAAAGTTACCAGCATGCAAGCTACCATAAGGGATTGGCAGTTGTTACACATTGTGCAAAAACATCGTACAGAGACTTCTTCTACGTCTGCTGATAATGGAATCACAATTGATGAGATTCTAAATAGGTGTGCTACCTTAAACAGTGACATGCATGCAACGTAATTAATGGAAACCTTTAGTTGTTGTTTTTGTCTATCACAGACCACCAATTGCTATTTCTGTCACGGTGAATAGTTTTATCACATGTGATGGCTGTTATTTTAGACAAACCACAATGTAATTGTCGACTTGCATGTCAATATATCTTGAATAAAGATGAAAACACATCAGTCTTGGAACAGACACTGAAGCGATTGACAGGCACAACGAACAAAGAACTCACAGAGACCACGAGTATACACAACAAGCACAAACACACACACACGTAGAATTAAAAATCTAAATCTAACGATAAAAACCACGCGTTCATGTTATTTCTCTGCTAATATCAACCCCATTTGGATGCCTCCGACTGATGTAATGCACTCTTACATCATTATGAAATGGGTAACTGTTCAAAAACACAATGACGATGCCCTTTGCCATACAGCTTTAGATGAACTTACTGTGATGCAACTGCAGGCTGTTATGTGCTATTTGATATCTTTATTATCGATGTATCATTTTTTAATTATTCTACGAATGTGTCGAGCAGGATTTATATCCTCTAAGAGAATAGTTAAATAGTATACATCTATTTAAGTCATTAAGAATGTGAAATACGAATATCTGGTGATAAAATCGAGTATGTAACTTGTGTTTGTGATATCGGTGTGTTATGTTTCTGTAATGATTGCCAAAAAGGATTGGAAAATCGGACAGGGAATGCAGCACTCAAATCAACTCAACTCAACACATATTCTGAGCTCGTATTTTTCGACATTCATCCTGGTTCAGGTTTGTTGAAATGTATAAAACTAGAATGTTTGTAATTGTAGTATCAGCAATACTCAGACTCAACACTTAGAGGCTCAACCTGTAATTTCAATCTTTCAATTTGATTTAAAACAAACTAGAGCTATCACAGAAGTGATGAATCATACCCCCGCAGCACCGCATTGACACAGGAATATTATCTAAAATTATAGTCTAAACAACACATTTGATGGAAATCTGCTGCTATACAGATTGAAAAACACCATGATTGAAATTTCATGACTTGGTACCATTTTAAAATCCAGTAAGAAATGACATAGTTACAGAGCGGACACGATTTGCATGACTATATAACCTTTGACCTCTAAGTGTGACCTTGACCTTTGAGATAGGGACCTGGCTCTTGCGCATGACACACTGTCTTGGTGTGGTGAACATTTGTACCCGGCAATTTTAAAATCCAGTAAGAAATGACAAAGTTACAGAGCGGATACGATTTGCATGACTATATAACCTTTGACCTCTAAGTGTGACCTCGACCTTTGAGATAGGGACCTGGGTCTTGCGCAGGACACACCGTCTTGATGTGTTGAACATTTGTACCAAGCAATTTTAAAATCCAGTAAGAAATGACAAAGTTACAGAGCGGACACGATGCTAACGTAACGACAGACCAACAGACCGACAGACCAACAGACCAACATGGTGACTCCAGTATACCCCCTTCAAACTTTGTTTGCGGGGATATAATTAGACATTGATTATAACTATGAATGCTACTAAAATACAAATTATCAACACAATTCTTCCAACAGCTATGGACAAATTAAAAGAAGTATTAGCGGTACCAAGACAAGCCGGTTATTTAAAGGATTAGACCGACTTTGTATTCTACTCAATTCAACACGATACAATCATTATTTATATACAGGTACTAACTAGTATTAGTGGAGCGTCAGACAACCATAAACAGAAGATGGATGGTGACGGTGTTATTGGAGACAGGCAGAAGATACAAACAATGTGGTGAAATTTGTCATTCAATTTGGTAGAAATCAGACATGAGAATGACCAGTAAAGTTGGTAAACTAAATGTATTGGTCTGTTAGACATTCATCAATTTGTATAAACCAGATTATTAGTGCTGACACCAAGATCAACTTGAATCCATTCTAAAACATGACCAGGGATTTGTATAAAATTCCATTAAGATTTACAATATAATGTCTTAATGTATTGGTCTGTTAGACATTCATCAATTTGTATAAACCAGATTATTAGTGCTGACACCAAGATCAACTTGAATCCATTCTAAAACATGACCAGGGATTTGTATAAAATTCCATTAAGATTTACAATATAATGTCTTCCAAAAGCTTTTCTTTCAAAACATAATTAAAAGCATCAGTTGACGCATAAAAAATCTGATATTTTTCATAACAAAGTTTTTTTTTGAAAACAATTTAATTCTCAAATAAGACTTCGAATAAATCAAATGTCCATGTTCGGTAGAAGATCAACTCCATGATCTGAGATGAAGTTAGAAGACTTTGTGATTACTCGTACATGATGAATCACTCAGGAAATTAACGGATATTTACGATCGATCTTTTGTTATTCGTAAAGAACGGGTTTGTGTCAGATAGAGCGTTCCAATATATATAACCTACTTCTTTTCTCCTGATTTTTGCATCCGTATACTAGTATTCAACAAAAATACATATAACATAGTGTTGCATTTTAAACTAGTTATATGCAATTAAATACTAATATTCTGTTTTAGATACGATGATTTCACACAAGGTGCTATCCAGGTCTAAACCTTATTGCAGACGACTGGTTGACACAAGTTGACTCGAACTAAAATCAGTCAATAGGCAGAACTTTGTATATATAATTTAAATATAAATGACATTTCATTGGTAATACTTTGTTTGATTGAGAAATTTAACTTTATTGGTGTTTCATTACATATTCTTTTTTATTAACATATCACTTAACTTTACATGTTATTGCCATACTATTTTAACAGTTGCCCGGTGATTTGGGGGGGGGGGGCAGTGTTGTCCTCACCATTGATATCGAAAATATCGGTTATGACACATAATATAAGCGAGTGTACATTTGTATGTGTATATGAAAACATAAACACCACTTTTCCTTAAAAGCAAATGCATTGTGATGACAACACCCGAAACACAATACATGACAATGGTCCTGGAAAACATTTGAAATTCCCACTTGTGATTTCTACCAACCAAACGATCATGTAATATCGCCTTGTAATTCTGTAAAACATTGTCATGATGACAGCAATTCAAGTTGATCGATTAAGTTCATGTATTATGCTATTTTTGTCTGGTACTAGACTAGAGACCTTTTGCTAATCTAACGCTTTGGAAATTATTTCCGTTCAGTTATATGGAAAAGGGTTTCACGGCATGACTGATGCTTTCGTTTAATAAAAATGTAAGATGAATTATACGCATGATTCATTGAACACAAAGGTGAGGTATACTTGATGTTTTATGTTGCGAAGTAAAACAAAATCTATCGAATAGCCAATGGTGCGAATCATAACTCATAAAACTGCTTACCTTAGCAAATTTTACGTAAATGTGTTGTGTGAGCGTCGCATAATATTATTTAAATTGATTTAGCATCAGCAATCAAAATGATACTAACATCGGTCTAAACTGTAACGCACGTTTGGATTTCTGACTACATACGTGTATACATGTACACAACAGCAAACCCTATGTATTGATATTAATCAGGATGTGTAGCTGTTGGTAGAAACAACATTTGATTGGCCACACGAATTCATTTTGAACGAGACATTAGTGATACGATGTCTGGTTGGTCAATTTAGCAAGGTACATGTATGGCCACAGATAAGTGTTTGAGTTTTATTGACTGTGTTAGACATTTAGATGCGTTGAAGTAATGACAGTCATGATAAGCTACATCACGTGAAGCAATATAACATGTTGGATTGTTGGACTTACAGACTTTTCAAAGAAAACAGCACACTCAAAAAATGAGTGATATTTCTACTTGTATCTCAGTCACGCCACGCTAAATAGATATCCAGATAGCATTTTCTCCGTTTGTCACACGGTATACTGTTTAGTATCCGAATGCCACCCAGAATAACAGCATCATCTGATACATAAACGGTTCTCCCATAAATACAGAATACCAGAAACGATCATATACCATTGTCTATGGAACTTTGCAGACTTATTACGTGATGGCAATTCCAATCTTCATATATCAAGTCGTGAATTGTGTTGCTCACTTTAGTTATACTTTTATAAATCTACGTCCGACTCGATGTTCCTTCGTCTATTCAAGATGCACGATGTTTCCTAACGACATTGCTTATTTACGAACAGAAGATCTGATACAGATTTACGACTGGTAAAACATTGGAAGCGCTAATTACTACACTTGACTTGTTCCTCACACGTCTATGTAACATCACATAACACTTTTGTTCAACATTGTCATGATGACGGCGAAGCAATTGAACGATCACATATTGAGCTATTGTCCGTGGCTTTTAGAGAGGTTTTTAAAATCTAACGTATAGGAAATTTCTGAAGCTGAGTAATTTTGTAGTGAACCGAAATGGATCGCCGCATTTTATCAAACGGGGAGTACTTCGCCGAGACAAAACAATCTAAGTGGAACAAAGGCGTCACTTTTGTATAATATAATATAGCAAAGTATTTGATGCCTTACATGTATACGCATGAGAAATTGAACAATAAACTAAGGCTTTAAATGATGTTCATTTTTGCGAGGTGAAACAAAATCTATCGAATAGCTAATGGTGCATAAATATTACTTATGAAACTGCTTTCGTAAGCAAAATGTACTTACAGTGATGTGCGTATGTGACATAGCATTGTGTTTCATCGTTTAGACTTCAGTTATCAAACGAATATTCACACCAGATCAAGTTTTAACGATCGTATTCTAAATATCCAATTACATTAAATTTCGTATATCGTACATGTACACAGTAGCGAAAGACTATATTTATTTTAATATCTGTTTTGCAACATCATGTAGATGTTGGGAGAAAAGAACATGTATGATAGGTCACATAATTATAGTTTTACAATTTTTTACGAGGCATCTGGGACAAAATGTCCGATTGGTCTCAATTTAGCAAGACTAAACTACATGTTGGTGCTTAAAGTTCAGTATGTCACGATAAAATGCATGAAATGTTAACCAATAAAACATGTCAGCATATCGGTCTTTCATGTACTATAGAGAGAGATAACACCGCACCAAAACGTACGTGGTGTTTCTTTATTAATCTCTGTCACGCCATGTGTTGCTTCTGATTTCATCACACACAAGTCAGTGTCCTGTTTTCTATCTAAATGTCACCCAGGGGTACAATATCATCTGACCAATAAACGATCCCACAGAAATATAGCACCAGAAACGACTATATTATCACTCTCTGTGAAACTTCTCAGCTCTGTAGCACGATAGAAACGTACATGTATCTGCATAGAAAATAGTGTTGATCGAATTAGATATACTGTTATATATCTTCATCTACGCTTTACGTCTATAACAGGGAATCGATGTTTTGTATTATAAATTCATAGAAAATCCAAAACGACGTTTGATACGAATGCTACTGCATGCGTTTCTTATCCAACATAACACGACTCTAACACATTTTGTTGACGTTATTACTCTCATTTAAATCATGTTTACTTACTGTTTGATGACGTTTAACTCTCATATTTTGTTTCAGCACGCACACATGCCGATATTTATAAAGCATCTTAGGTGAAAACTTATATATTTTGACTTAAGTTAAAATATTGAGCTGCCCATATTTCACAGGAAACGAAAAATAGCTCATGCTTTTTATATGATTTCTGTAGCTTTTTTACATAATGCTTCTAAACAATGTAAAAACTTGTTAATATTGGCTTTTCTGTTAAGCTGAAACACTTAAAGGATTTTTTTTAATCGTTCTTATGTGACATGGCAAAAATATTGTTCTGATCGACTGCTACAACCTGCAGCGGAGACAATTACCGGTAATGGTATGTATGATCCACTTGATTTGTTATATGCACTACAGATTAAACACAAATTGATAGGCAAACATTTTGTTATACGGACATACGTATAACCTTAAAAACTTATCAAAGAATTTCTAAGGTTATATTTCGATTAAAATATAATGCCATCATCTTCACCGATTGACAGTGTTACATGCGGAGATTGAAATTAATGTGACATTGCAGATATTTATGCATTCTATCGTTGCAGTATAACATGTCAGGTTGGCATGACCAATCCTTGAAATGTTATCAAACTGTGCTGGACTAAATGGGAAAGACGTGAATGACATTATGAGGTGTTTTATTTAGTAAAATTGATCGTTATTTAATTCCATACCAAATACACCCCTCTTCCATATTGTCGTTGTGTGGGTACTCGTATGTATCGTTTATTATTGTATGACTTCAAACATGTAAATTTTAAATCTAAATGTAGTTGTTTTGGTTTCTGTCCAATTTCAGCTTACACCCAGTTATACTGTATTATAATTAATTTCAAAGTAAGCGTATATGCACTTTCAAATCATATACTAATAATGCAAAAACACGAGAGTATTTAGTAGTTTTAAAACAAGTTACATTGTACATTTTCATCTTATATAAATAAAGGCATGTTATTCAGTTATATCATCTGAAAATACCGTTTATCATACAATCAAATTGAAATGACATAAAATCATAGACACTTGCAACTTATTGAGAGGACATGTTAGTGCAGTTTCCAAGATAACAGACAAGATATAAACTAATTTAACCACAAACCATTTCATGTTATTGTTTTCTGTAAATCATTACGTGTTAGATGTAATCCCCAATGATTGATTTGTCTCGTTGAAATTATTGTTCGTATTATCTTATGGGAATTTGTCTTTTGTTCATTGTACAGAAGTTAATAAAAGAAAAGATGGAAAAAGTGAAATCTTAAATCTTTGCTTTGATATATTGTGTCAACGTGTTCGGCAAGAATAAACATATCACCAGTTACAAACATACTAGTATGTATCCCTGCCTTCTGCGTATGCAAATTAAAAATACACAAACCATCGACAATCATACTCATTTTTATTTTGAAGAACATATTTCCCGTGATATTCTAAATCAGGATACCTCACATTTTAAAACATTCCACCACAGATGCTTCACCTTTGTAAACTATGTCTTAAATATGTCCGTGCAAACGGGAACATTTAGTTCAGCACCAGTTCAAGATAAAAACCAAACATAATCGTAAGAAATGATGCTAATTAGCTTTTAGTCCAAAGACTAATAAATTACCTTAGACGACATTGTCTTTAACTTCTATTTTCTGGTAAATATGCAAAACATCTTAACAACTTAGAACATTATATTAATGAAATGGACTTGACATCGTCTCTCAACATCAACAATGTTTTGCTTGACATCAAGATAATTGTCACATTAAAGTCTTAACTACACTTCATATTTCGTATAACACTTAGAAAAACTTGCAAACATATAAATTAAAATGTTAAAACTTTCTCGTACATATACAAATAATTTTTACTACAATCGAAATACACATGCTGAAAATCGTGTGACCATCGATCATTGAAAGTTAATCAGAAAGCGATTTAATTTTCTTGAAAACGCGACTGTCAAAAGCGTTCGTTTGTATTGATCACATTCGAGAAGTTGAATATAGAGAGGAATGTATATACAATAATACGGTAACTATATTACTAGGTGGAATGGAGACATGTAGAATATTTGGCTTTAATTTTGAATATCTGAGGTTAACATGTACATGTTGTACATGTACTGAGATTACATATTATGTACCCACATCTAAATATAAGTATGCTTGAGTTGATTGCTGAGTAAGACACATGTTTTATCTTCATCTACAATTTGATTGCTTCAAACATTTATCCTCGTTTTCTTTTCTCTTTGAAAGCACAAGCACATGCTACCATTTGTGCTTTAGTATGTTAACATTATTGTTCCTGGTGTCGTTGTGATTGTACATGTACTATTGCAAATATAGTAATCACAGATGCGGTTAATCGTCGGTGGTTAATGTTTCACTACGCATTTTATTAGACTTTAATCAGAAAATGATTAATTGACCAATCACGAGGACGAAATTACCCCATGATACACATTTATGTTTACACTGATTTCATGAATGTTTTATTTATTCGTCACCAACTGCAATATTGTAATGTTCAAAGTGCTATGCTTTAGGAAGGTGTAAGTGAATGATTACTAAATGGATGCATGCATTAGATAGATTGAGAGGTTCAGACAGAGTTCACACTTGTTTTTTTAAATATACAGTTATTAAACCAATTTCTCTCGTATAACATAATATCCTATGACATTATTATCTTGCGTTTCACACCCACACACGTACGTATATAAGTATGTACATGTTTAAATATGGGTGGAAGGAGATTGTTTCATGTTTTATTACACCGTCAAACGTTTTCAGATGTGCAGTGATAAACATCGTGTAATTTGATTACACTCGTTTATAAATGCGACCTGCATGTTCATTTTTCGTTACTGTTTCTTGATAATTTATTTTATTATTGTTTTCATTTATGCCTTGGTAAAAACATGAAAGTACTTTGTTACGTCGAAGTCAGAGGGAGATGACACAAAACATTTAGTGCAATTTGGAAAAGGTAGAAATCAGCCATAAGCAATCTCCAGTCATTTTGAATAATTAATATTGTTAGTTTGTAAGGCATTACACAAACAGTAAATACCAGGTTAGTGCCAATATAAAATTGAATGTTTTCCAATACACAGTAAGAAATTCGTCCGAATATTGCATTAATGTAAGATGTGGTCTTTCAAATGCTACTATTTCCAAACACAATTAATAATATCGATTGGTGGTTCCATCATTAAAATTATTTTCTCTAAAAACTCTCTTAGGATATTTCGACTTAAGGAGGTAGTTGCAAAACAATTTCTTCGAGTCTGGTTGCCAATTTATTAGTTGCTCTGTATGTGCCCACTATTCCATTTATGTAAGATGTGGTTTTTCAAAAGCTACTATTTCCAAACATAATTAACTATATCGACTGATGGTTGCATTTTTCATTACAACGTCTTTTTTCTCGTGAAAAAAAATTAAAGTCAGGGATAAGAATTTTATTACAACAAATGAACAGGTTACATCGAGTTCAATTTAATTATGTGAGTTGAAGTTAGAAGAATATTGACATGTTGTATCACTCAGGAAATTAACGGAAGTCCAACATCGATGTGGTGTTGTTTGTAAAGAAGAGATTTGTGTCAGATAGAATGCCGTTCTTTTTTCCCATCCGTTCATTCAATTATAGTTGCGCAATATTTTAGAATAGAAAAATGTTTTTCTTACAGCCACGTAGCGATAAAATTTATCAGGAATATAGTGTAGATAGTGTAGAAACTATGTCATCTTGCTCTTTTACAAATGGGACTGTGGGCATTGTTTATATGTGGACATTGCTCCGCGTAGTTTTATTATGTTTTGCTGTTACTGTTTCCTGCACTCTTCTGATTAAGCTGTGTGCTGCCTTCCCTGTCCGATCTCCTCATATCTTGTTATAAGGAATATGGTGTAGAGAGTGATTCAAGCAAATTGTATAATTGGTTTGCGTTCCATTGGGTATTATAATGTGTATTTACATAGTATGTTGTTGTTTACTAGTTGTTGGCAATAACTTACGTATACATTTTGTAATCTGTTAAGTTTTCGTTGCTGTTGCACAAGACAAACACATTAACAATAATAAATCGGTAATGATTTGTGTGGTTTACATGCTGACATTATAAGTATTTATCTTTACATAACATATGGCTAACATAACACAATTGACGTCGCGTCACAAGTTGGAGCTATTTTGCGTAACGTCAAAAACGCCGTTATTTTAGCTAAATATGACGGACATAAGGCGTACAATTGACAGAATAACTAAATCAATGGCGCACAACAACCATAAACACATAAGTTTTTGTAACTATGTGTATAGGGGGGTATATTCAGCATCCTTCGGGATTACAGACTTTATATTTAGGCAAAATAACTTGTACGTAATTAACCATATTGATGTAATGTGTGCATTTATCCCTTTGGTCTTTGTACAGTTTAGACTAGCTTGATGTAACCCCAATGAACAAAGAATTCAAAATAAAAATCCCTTAATGAATAAAGTACTGTGTACATTTCCTAGTATATAAAAAAAACATTTTCGAACGAATCTTTAAAATTTCGATTTCAATTTTGCATTGAATTATCGAAGCTACAACATAAAAACTTAAGATATTTTGACGTTACTTAGTACGTAATTTTGCTGGTGGGACATTTTGTGTCGACATTGAAAAATACCAATAACTTCATCGTATATTAACGATTTTGATAAACAATATACTATTCAACAGCGTGGAAAAAACGTATTTTATCATTTCAGTGATGAATATTGTTTTACAGAAAATTTCACGTTTGATCAAATCGAATTTCATGTTTAATTCAGTTTTTAGTTTTAAGCACATGGTGGGGCATTTTAGGTCGACAAAGAAAATTTGAAATTATTTTTGATTTCTTGACTCAAAATCTTAAATGAGTAACGTATTTAATAATATATGAAAAACGTATTTTTTATAGGAAATTTCAAAGCCCAACGAGATTGGATGTTACATCTCTACAGTGATATTTAACCGTATTCTGGCTCTTTCGAACCCTGAAAGTGTGGGATTTTGTAATAAAACTCAAAACATATACATTCAGGTCGATTGTGCTGATTTTCTTCGTTCGATTGATATATAACATATTATATTTATTGAAACAAACAGAATTACGTTTGCACCATTTGGCAAATAAATTACGCGAAATTGAAAAATAGCTCCAACTTGTGACGCGACGTCAATTGCATTTGTTATTATATGATGTCATACTACTTTGCTTTGTGTAATTTCAAAAATCATTATAACCATCACAAGAAATAGTCCGATGGCACCCACCAGATCATTTAAACTGATTGTGATCGGTCGTTGACATGAAACGAATGACACATCGGAGAGTGTATTGGTATGTGAATTACATTACCACAATTTTTATTGGAAAAACATCAGAGTTGTAATGACAAAACACACCAGCAGAAATTCCTACACTTGACTTGTTCCTCCCACGTCCAGGTTATGCATGTATCACATAACAATTTTGTTTAACGTTGACAACAAAGAATGTTTATCGTTCACGTATTGAGCTTTTTTACGTGTCTATTATAGAGGGTTTGCTAATCCGATGTATATGAAACTTTAGAGACAGTGTGATCTTGCAGTGAATTTAAATTTGCCCCTGTATGACTGTGTTGCGTTTATATGATAAAATATAGCAAAATATGTGATAACATATACCCATGATAAATTGAACACCTAATGTATAGGCTTTACTTGATGTTTTATTGTGCGAGATAAAACACAATCTGTCGATTAGCCAATGGTGCGAAATATTACTTATGAAACTGCTTAGTTAGCAAAATGTACTAATAGTGATTGGTGAACGTGACATAGTTTTGTTTTTACTCATCAATTATAAGGTTAAAGTTATCAAACAAATATTTACACCAGACGAAGTCGTAACAAACGTATTCTAAATACCAGCAGATGCTATTTAGACAAAAATATTAATTTTGTAAAATGTCTAGTTGGTCAAAATAACTAGACATGACTACTGGTTGATGGTTCGACTTAACCACATATTTCCATCAGCCAATAATACAAGATGCCAAGTTCCAGGACAAACCTGACACTATAGAGACGACAGAGCACCAAACAACATGTGTAGTGCTTCTTCACTAATCTATGTCACGCCACGCGGTGATAAATCATCTGCATCAGGCTTTTTCTGTTTTCTTCATCTGTATTCTGTTTTCTATCTGAATTATACCCAGGAGTACAATATCATCTGATCAATTAACGATTCTCATAAAAATATACCAGTTACGACCATATATCACTCGTTGGGCACATTTCTAGTGTTATAGCACGACAGCAATATCCATCAGTATACTAATATATCAATTCGATTTAGGTATATGAATCTAAGTCGATGTCGTTTCGTCTCTTCAAGATACTACATAGTTCCTAAAGATAGAGTGGTACTGATTATTAACGAATAACATATCTCACAGAAGAGTTTTGAGTGTTGCCTTCGTTTTGTTATTGGAGTTCAAATAAAACCACAAAAGAGATTATATTGCGTAAAACAGTCGATATATCCCTGCAGAACACAGTAGGAATATCATTGTTAGGATGACTTTATACAGAAGAAAACACGTACGACACGTATCACACTTGTACAGAGCCTAAGGAATCGTCTGTATCGAAACCTCTACAATGACGACACTGGTAAACAAGGAGATGGACTCCAACGTCATGGTGGTAGTACAGGTGGTAGTACTATAACGAGACAGTGGAATAATCCTCCAAGAAGCATCAATGATTGATTGGTTTTTCACGGCAGAATAGTTCAACGCAGTTTGAAGGGCACAACTAATGGATAGTTATTCAGTCGTGTTTCCCTTAAAAACTGTTATACATTCCACAGGTTCTACCTCCATCAAAACCTATTCACCACCTGATAGTATTATATACGGAGATTGAAATTAATGAGACATTGTGTATATTTATGCAATATTTCCTTGCAATATATCCCGTCAGACTCACATGGCGAATCAATAAGGTGTTACTCAACTCTACGTGACTACATGAGGAAGATATTAAACACAAAGAGGGTTCTTTATTTAGTAAAATGTATCCATATCTAATCATATACCTATCATACCAGTCATACACATTGTCGTTGTGTGCGTACTCATGTCGCTTGTAATTTATAATTTAATATAACACCATAAACATACAGATGTTTAGTTCCTGTCTATTTTGCAGCATTAAGTCATATATTATGTATCTAATGAAAATGTTTGTGAAAGTAGTACGAACGCGCTACGTCTTACACGGGTACTAGATTTGTTTTTAGGGATAAGTTAAGTGACTGATGTAGCAGGCCTTATGTGTTTAATAAAATAAAACGACCAATTTTCGAAAGTAAATAGTACGTTTTCAATTTTTCGAACAAGAATATATGTCTCACGCAGCTACATCACCAAATGGAGACATATGAATGAACCAGTTATGTCTTCCCACAATATTATCTCTAAAATTAAATTGAAATGGCTTTAATTGATCGAAAACGTTTAATGATTGAGAGAAAAGCAATTAAATATTATTACGATTTCCAAGATAACAGACTAGATCTAAACAAATTTAACCATAATATTGTTTCTGTGAATAATCACGTTTTTGTTTGCATATCAAAGGATTAACTCGTCTCGGTGAAATCCTACTACTCGTAATATCTTTTGCAAATGTATGAACTTATCATTTGGCAATTAAACAAAAGAACAAAGTACAACGGTCTCGATTGATTACAATCATACTTATCCCTGTACTTAATGTATGCTATTCAAAAATACGCAACATGAGGACATTCCTATTCTTTGATGTGGCTCTATATTGATGTGTACATGTCCGTCGGTTTGTTGACAGGTCGGTCGGGAGACAAAATGTTGACCGTTCAATAACTCAAAAACGCTTTGTCATAGGACACGTATTAATTGACTTGGTTTTTACGATTCCGACTCTTGGGCTGCCTTTTGGACATAATGTTTTTCAAAGGTGACTTGTTTTTATGCTACACTCGTGTACAGTAAGAACAGAATTTAAAATGCAAATAAACAAAGTAACTTCCTATATAAAAATCAGGGTACTTGTTAATATCCGGGTACTATAGTACTCGTTTATTGAATAATGTTTCAAATAGACACGGTTTTCATGAGATTTGAAGTACAATTTGCTGTTTAAGATAATATAGTTGACAAGCACACATGCAAATATCTTCATAATATACATATTTATGTAAGGTACGAAAGCGTCGACGCAATATTTGCATGAGGCAGTTTCATAAAATAAAACTTAGTTATTAAATATATTTTGTAGTCTTGTAAACTTAGCATGCATCATACTTAAGAACAGATGAAACAGGACCTTTCTACTCCTGTCAACACACATAGCTCTTTTACAAAATGGAACCTATGAAGGAGATGAGTGATATTGCAATAACACTTTCCTTTAATCTATCAATAAAAAGATGAATATGTAATACAACATTGTTTTACATACTGACTTTTGTGTAGCGGGGACTTGGGATTTTTGTTTGGAAATTGATCCGAGTAAATACGTTATGTAGTGTTGATGTTGTTTTCTGTGCTCGGCAGGTTAAGTTGAGAGCTGCATTTTCTGTTCGATTTTCTCATATCATTTTTACAAGTAACATATTGTTAAGTATTGTAAATTCAATCATTTTGAAAATATCCTCTCTAACGAGCAAGCAACACGTGTTTGAATGCTACACACTGTATGATTTCCCGTGACACGATGGCAACACGTTGTAGCATCACCTTTTAAAATTAAGTGAAATAAACGGACTGTCGCACCTAAACAACTAGTTAAAACATCACCGCAAAAAAACCCACAAAATTTAATCATAGTAATACATAAGAATTGCTAACTATAAACCATGAAGGTTTTTGTCCAAAATCCATTAATTATTTTAGGTGATACATGTACCGTCTTTAAATTTCTAATATTTTCTGGAGAAAGTGCAAAGCATGTTAACAATGAAGAGATTATATTAATAAGATGTCCTTGACAGCGTCTCTCAACATGAACACAGTTTTGCTTGACACCAAGAGAATTGTCACATTAAAGTCTTAATTACACTTCATATGCCATGTTGCACTAAACAAAACTCGCACAAATAGCATTTAAAATGTAAAACCTTGCTCGTACATGTACAAATGATTTTTATAACAATTGAAGTACACATGCTGCATATCGTGTTACCACTAATCATTGCGAGTTGATTGCACTTTAATAAGGTCAAACTTGTACGTTTTGACAACGCATTTACGAAAATCTTTAACTTACGACTCGTATAATTATTTTTTTAGTGTTTTAGAATACTTTACAACAGTATCTAAACATATGGTAAATGGAGCTGCAATACTTATAAATATTCAGTAAATGAGCTCCTACAAACAATAGCGGTAGCTGTAAATAATTCAAATTCGATCGTTATTTTATGAGTGTCGTAAATGCTTTCATAAAATAGTGTCCATGACTCTACAGTACGTCGCAGTACAAATTTTAAAGAGCCTTTTTTTCTTGAAAACGCAAATGTCATTAAGAAGTGGAATATAAATAGGAAGGTATATACAATAATGTCAGAAACTGTAGTACTTGGTGGATTTGGGAAACGTAGAATTTCTTGCATAAGTTTGAATAACGACGATATTTATGGTATGTATATACGAACTTTCATATACAAAATGTACTACAATTACATAATCGTGTGCCTACACCGACTTAGTGTGCTTGACGTGTTTGTTGAGTAAGACGAATGCTTTATTTTAATTCACGAATTATTGTCGTATTTAATAGCTCCTGACATTCTCATCATTTTATTCTTTGTTTCAAAGTACATGCGAACATTTGTGCTTTTGCACAAACATTGTTATTCCTCATGTCGTTGTCGATATATAATCTTTCAAACATAGTAAACACAGATGCCGCCGTAAATTGACAGTGGTTCATGTTTACTACCATTTTGACTTGCCTTACCTCAGAAAATGATTGATTGACCGAACACGAGGACGAAGTTTACCCACATACACATTTATGTTTACTTTGATTTCATACATGTTTAATTTAGTTGTCACCAGCTGCAATAGTGCAACGCTCAAAGTGCTATGCTGTAGAAAGGTGTAAGTGAATGATTACTAAATGGATGCATGCATTAAATAGATTGAAATGTTTAGACAGAGTTCACACTTGTTTTTTTAAATATACAGTTATTAAACCAATTTCTCTCGTATAACATAATATCCTATGACATTATTATCTTGCGTTTCACGCCCACACACGTACGTATATAAGTATGTACATGTTTAAATATGGGTGGAAGGAGATTGTTTCATGTTTTATTACACCGTCAAACGTTTTCAGATGTGCAGTGATAAACATCGTGTAATTTGATTACACTCGTTTATAAATGCGACCTGCATGTTCATTTTTCGTTACTGTTTCTTGATAATTTATTTTATTATTGTTTTCATTTATGCCTTGGTAAAAACATGAAAGTACTTTGTTACGTCAAAGTCAGAGGGAGATGACACAAAACATTTAGTGCAATTTGGAAAAGGTAGAAATCAGCCATAAGCAATCTCCAGTCATTTTGAATAATTAATATTGTTAGTTTGTAAGGCATTACACAAACATTAAATACCAGGTTAGTGCTAATATAAAATTGAATGTTTTCCAATACACAGTAAGAAATTCGTCCGAATATTGCATTAATGTAAGATGTGGTCTTTCAAATGCTACTATTTCCAAACACAATTAATAATATCGATTGGTGGTTCCATCATTAAAATTATTTTCTCTTAAAACTCTCTTAGGATATTTTGACTTAAGGAGGTAGTTGCAAAACAATTCTTCGAGTCTAGTTGCCAATTTATTAGTTGCTCTGTATGTGCCCACTGGCCGTGGTAATTTAGGCTAACCCTGCTTTCCTTAACGTATTGAGTATCATTATTTATTTTCATAGTGTACATTAGTGGAGTGTCAGACAACCATTAACAGAAGATGGATGGTAACTGTGTTATTGGGAAGATGGAGATGATACAATGGTGTGCAATTTGTAGAAATGAGGCAGGAGCAATGGCTAGTCAAGTGGATTTACTAATAATATTGATTTGTACGACATTACTTAATTTGTATAAATCAGACCAGTGCCAACATAAACTTGATTCTATTCTAAAACACAGTAAGGGATTCGTCTGAATGTTCCATTTATGTAAGATGTGGTCTTTCAAAAGCTGCTATTTCCAAACATAATTAACTATATCGACTGACGTTTGAAAATCTGACATTTTCCATTACAACGTCTTTTTTCTCGTGAAAATAAATTAAAGTCAGGAATAAGAACTTTATTACAACAAATGTACTGGTTACATCGAGTTCAATTTAATTATGTGAGCTGAAGTTAGAAGAATGTTGTACATATTGTATCACTTCGGAAATTAACGGAAGTCCAACATCGATCTGGTGTAGTTTGTAAAGAAGAGATTTGTGTCAGATAGAATGCTGTTGTTTTTTTCCATTCGTTCATTCAATTCTAGTGACGCAATATTATAGAATAGAAAAAATGTTTTTCTTACAGCCACGTAGCGATAAATTTTATCAGGAATATAGTGTAGATAGTGTAGAAACTATGTCATCTTGCTCCTTTACAACTGGCACTTGGGATTAGTTTTTTCGTTGGGTTATCCGTGGGCATTGTTCCACATAGTTTTATTATGTTTCCTGTACTCTTCTGGTAAAGTTGTGTGCTGTCTTCCTTGTCCGATCCCCTCATATCTTGTTATAAGGAATATGGTGTGGAGAGTGATTCAAGCAAATTGTAAAATTGGTTTGCGTTCCACTAAGTATCATAATGTGCATTTACATAGAACTAGTATGTTGTTGATTACTAATTATTTGCAATAATAAACGTATACATTTTGCAATCAGTTTAGTTTTCGATGCTATTGCACGAGGCATTACCAATGTCACAACATTTATTACTGAACAAGCAACTAACAGTAATGAATCGGTCAGGATTTGTTTGGTTAGGCTGACATTATAAGTATTTATCTTATTGATGTTTGGTAACATAACATATGACAAGCACAACATGATTGAAAATGTTTGATATAATAATACTTGGTCGATAGTTTCCAGTACAAGGTTGTCGTCCAAATGGTTAAAATCATAAAACAATAAGAGGAAACCGTCCAGTAGTACCCAACAGATCAATTTAACTGGTTACGCTTGATCGTTGACTTGAAACGAACGACACATTTGAGAGTGTATTGGCATGTGAATTACAGAACCTCAATTCCTATTGAAAAAAACAACATAATTGTAATGACAAACACACAAGCAGAAATTCCTACACTTGACTTGTTCCTCCCACGTCCATGTAATGCATGTGTCACATAAAATTTTATCAGTGACATGATGACATCAACGCAAGTTAATCGATCACGTACAGATCTATTTTCTGTGTCTATTAGAGAGGTTTTTTAATCCGACGAGAATATCTGAAATTTCTGAGGCTGAGTGAGCTTGCAGAGAATGGAAATGTGTCCCGCATGACTGTGCCACTTTTGTATGATAACATATAACAAAATAGTTGATGCCTTATACGCATGATAAATTGAACACTATACTAAGGCTTTATTTGATGTTTTATTTTGCAATGTAATATACAATTATATCGAATAGTATATGATGGAAAAAAGTATTTATGAATTTGCGTTTATTTGCAAAATTTACTTGTGGCGCTTAGCCATAAATATGTCTTCGTTTTGTTGTACCAGTTTAAATAAAACTGCACAATGGCTTACACTGTGTAATGCGTACAGGAAAGTCTATCGTAGTCATAATATCCCTGCCATACACAGGGAATGTATCATTTTTTAGATTTACAATGACACTGGTAAACAAGGATTTGATTGAAAGAGATGGTATTACGGCCTAAATAATCCACAGTGGAATAATCCTCAAGGAATCATCCAAGATTTATTGATTATGTTCGACTGATTAAATACAGTTTAAGAGCAAAACTATTTTCTATAGAATGTTTACTCGTTATCCAATCTATTTCCTTTAAAACCTGTCACTAATTCCCCTAGGTTCTATTGCCATGAAAATATAATGACATCATTTTCACCGACATACGGAGATTGAAAGTAATGTTACCTTGCAGATAGTAATGCATTTTTTAATTGCGATATAGCATATCAGACTAACTTGTGCAATATATGAAATGTTATAAAACTTTCCGAGACCAAATGAGGAAGATGTGTATGACACGATGGTGATTTTGTTTTACGTAAAATTGATAATCATGTTAACATACCCAACATAACATTCAGTCATGCTGTCGTTGTGTGGGCACCTAGGATTTATCATTGAATAAGTTGTAGAAACATTTACAATTTCAAGTTCCTGTTCAATATTACCCTACCAAGTATATACCAGCCAATTGTCTTTCATACACTTATACATATTATACAAACTTCCGCATCTGTCAACGGGAGAAAGTTGTTGTTTTCAGTTTAAAGAAACTAAAATTTCTTTTTCTCAGAAACAGTGGTTTCACATTACTTACGTATTGCTTACAATTATCTGAATAACTCATTTGTTTGATAAAATGGTAACTTTGATATTTTGCCTGATAAAGAACGAACTATTTCAGAAGTCGAAATGCATGCGTATATCTAACACAGCAAGTTTAATCAAAATATAAATGAACCTGTTACTAGTACATCTTTATAACATTCTGTAATTTCAAATGTAATGGAACTGCCAATAGTTAACTGAAACTTTGGCAAACTATGGATAGGAAAGCACAGCAAGCGTTTATGTTCAAGGATTACAAACGAAACTATTTCGATCTAAACCACACGAAATGCAATAAAATAATTCATTGTAAATATTTAAGTTTTCAGATTGCATTCTAATGGTTTGACATGTTTCGTTGTAAACACGCTATGAATATTATATAAGCAACTTCAAGTGCAGTACAAATACTTCAAGTCATCCGGGTACTATAGTAAAGGATAATTATTCATAAAGCGGTTTGTTGCGAGGTTTATAGAAAAAAAGCTTCTTCTAACTTCTCATTTATAAGATGCATGTTATGTAGGTTAATTGACATGAGTGGGCGATAACCGCACTTACAACATTCGCAGTAAGGTGTACATACGGCGTGGCAATATTCAAATGGTGCGGTAGTTTCCGAATAAGGAACGGTATTCTGTTAAATAAGCATGTAACCAGAATTAAGAACAAATTCGCAGGAACATTTTATTTCTGGTACAATTTTAAACTTAAATAAACAATAAGCATAGATAAATCATTTTTAATATATTGCAACAGTTCGATGAATATTTTAACAAACTGATCGTATCAGCTACCTATAAAATCGTGCAACCAAACATGTGTTACGTGTAACATGCTGTCCAGTATAGTTTTAAATAAAATTGAGTCTGAAAATATCCTTTTATATGCAGCCTTTGTTCAAATGCTTCACACTACATGTACATGTATTCCTCAAGACTGAAGATACATGTAATACCTATGTTGGTCTTTTGCTTTTATTTATCCTCTCAATCGGATATTCCGTATGTGTGAGGCCCTCAGTGGAGTTTAGTCTTTTTATGTTTCGGGAGATAGTTTACAGCATCCACACTTGGGACCTAGGTTTAAAGTATCGTCCTTAAAACTATAAGTAAATTTGAGTTGGTCAACCCGGGATTCGAACCCTAAACCCCGAGATCTGTTGCAGATCTACTGACTATGTTGAGCGGGTTGACCTAACACCTAGATCTACAGCAATATATAAGTGAAACAAAGGTCATTGCACCTAAGAATAAAATGTACCACAAACAAGGTCATTGAACCTTAAACCAAAATGTTCGACTAATTACCTACAGTAAATATTAATATGCTTCAGTTATCTGCATTTACAAATAAGCGTCGTATTTAATAGCCGCTGACATTTTGAGTGTTTGTCAGAGTATGTAAACTTACCTCGTGTCGTTGTGCGTGTACATGAAACATTACAAAACAATTAAAACAGATGCAGGTCCCTGTCAATAACTGTTGTTTACGATTTCCCTAACATTTTGATTTCACTTTAATCAGATTGTGATGGATTAATCAAACATTAATCACACGATGTACACCTCTGTTCACACTGATATGATGCATGTTTAATTAAGTTGCCACCAACTGCAATTGCAACAAGGTTTTGTGATGTAAAAATGTGTACCTAAATAATTACTAAATGGATGCATTGAATTAGATAAATTGAAATGTACCTCTTTTTCTCGATTACTTGTGATACATACTCGCAGCTCTCGGAGCAGTGGGGATAGCATTTGATTAGGTTAAACGAAATGCTAGCTAACATGTACAAGTGAACTGACTTACAACTTACTAACGTCAAAAATGTTTATTATCTATAAATCCTGTTTGCCTACATGGTCTCTAAATAGCTTCAGCAGACCATAATATAATACAAAAACGACATAAGGACGATTAGTCAATGACAAACACAAGCACATGCACCAAAAAGTTAACATTAGTTCTAGCTCATCGCAAACGGGCTAGACAAAATGTTAGATCTATGTTGATCAGCTTTCTAATCATAGAGCACCTGAGCATTTGCCATTAAAGGACACGAAGAAAAAGTCGACATTGCAAATCATCGTTTTCGCTTTTAATATTCCCTCCATTGAGGACATGATGTTTAATACATGAATCATTGTTTTCAGGCTGTACATTAGTGGTGTGTCAGACTACCATAAACAGAAGATGGATGGTGGCAGTGTTATTGAGCTGAGGGAGATGATATAAACACTGTGATGCTATATGTCATGTGCAGAAATCAGACGTGAGAAATGACCAGTCAATTTGATTGACCAATATTGTTGACATAACCCAATTAGTATAAATCAGATAGGTGTAAATATCCACTTGAATCCATTCTAAAACACAGTAACTGATAAGTCAAAATGTTCCATTTTGTCAGATGCGGTCTTTCAAAAGCTTCTATTTACAAACATAATTAATTATATCGATAGGAGGTTTGATATCTGATAAACGTTTTTATCGTGAAAACAAATTAAATTCAGGGATAAGAAAGAAATTAATTTAATAAACGATATATGTTCAGTCGAGTTCAACTTAATTATGTGGAGTGAAAATTAGAAGAATATTGTACATGGCGTATCACTCAGGAAATTAACTGATTAAAGAAAATATTTATGTAATATAGAATATCGCCGTTTTATTCCAACCGTTCATTCAATAACAATGACGCAATTATAGCATAGAAGTTTCTTTCTTACACCCATCCAAGCATCTTATCGTAATATGGTGCAGAAAGTGATTAATGAAATTGGAATAATTTGGTTTGCTATCCATCGAGTATAAGAAGTGTACATTCATATAGTATGTTGTTGTCCTTCAAGTAGTTATATGCAATAAAATGCCTATGATCCTTTTGAGGTTCGATTCTTTTGAACAAGGCATTACCAACGTCATAATTAATGTTAAAAATCAATATTATCATCAAAGGAAATCGTGCGGAGGTACCAACCAAATCAATTACACTGGCTGTGCTTGGTCGTTGACTTGAAACGAACGACACATTGGAGAGTGTATTGGTATGTCAATTACATTATTATAATGACAAAACACACTAGCAGAAATCCCTACACATGACTTGTTCCTCCCACGTCCATTTAATGCATGATTACATAACAATTTTGTTTAACAGTGATATGACGCCTTGGGATATGTTCTGCGTCTGTTGTAGAGGTTTTGCTATCCAACGCATAAGAAACTACTTAGACAGGGTGAACTCGAGTGAATTTAAATGGATCCCGGTATGACTGTGATAAAAATGACTGTGATAACCATGATAAAATATAGTAAAATATGTGATAACATATACCCATAATAAATTGAACACTTAATGTCTTTACTGGATGTTTTATTATGCGAGATAAAACACAGTCTATCGATTATCCAATAATGCGAAATATTAGTTATGAAACTTCTGAGTTAACAAAATGTACTAATAGTGATAGGTGAACGAGTATTTCTTTACACATTAATGCTTCAGTTATCAAAATAATATTCACACCAAGCGAAGTTGTTACGAACGTTTTCTAAATATCAGCCCCTGTTATTTTGACAAAAATATCAATTACTTTGATACAACGTCTAGTTGGTCAATATAACTAGGCCTGACTACTAATTTGTATTAACTTATTCATGTACACGACAGCCAATAAAACATGTCAAGTTGCAGGACAAACTAGACCACATAGAGACCAAATCGCACAAAACTACGTGTGTAGGGCTTCTTCATTAATCTATGTCACGCAACGTGGTACTAAATCTACATAAAGCGTTTTCAGTTTTCTTCATCTGCATCACTGAGTCTACCTAAATGTTACACAAGGGTACAATATCATCTGATCAATTAACGATTCGCATATAAATACCAGTTACGACAATATATCACTCGTTGTGAATCCTTCTAGTTTTATAGCACGACAGCATTATCCATCAGCATACTGATATATCAATACGTAAATGGTACTGATCGATTAAGATATATCAATCTAAGTCGATGTCGTTTCGTCTATTGAAGATATTCGATGTTTCTTAATGCTACAGTGCTTATTTACGAACAGCAGATCTGACTAAAGCTTAGGTCTCGGGTCACATCATCAGATGTTGTAATGTACGCGACGACGAAACAATAAACACACACATGTATATCGCCTGGTGTTGGATCTATATAACCTTAACTTATATGTATGTGGTTTTTACTACCTGGTGCCTTGTCATATGTCTTCGTTTTAACATTTGAGTTCAAATAAAACCACACAAGATATTACAATGTGTAAAACATAGAAAACAGACTATCGCAGTCAGTATATCCCTGCAGAACATAGTAGGACAATCATTGTTTGGATGACTTTATCGAGAGAATACACGTACGACACGTACCACACTTGTACAGAGCCAAATGCATCGTCGGCATATGAACCTTTACAATGACACTGGTAAACTGCATGTAGTATTTGATGGAAAGAGATGGACTACAAAACCAACTTACAGATGGTATTGCGGCCTAAATAATACACAGTGGAATACTCATTCAGGAATCATCTATGAATGCCTGGTTATGCACGACAAACTAAATACAATTTGATGAGCAAGACTAATTTTCTAAAGATTAATTACTTGTTTTAGCCATATTCCCTTTAAACCTGACATAAAGTCAACTAGGTTCCATAACCAACAAAATATAATGCCATCATCTTTACCAATGACAGTGTTAAATACGGAGATTGAAATTAAGGTGACATTGCAGATATGTATGCATTATATCCTTGCAGTATAACATATCAGTCTAGTATGTACAATCTATGAAATATTGTTGAAATCTGTATGATCAAATGAGGAAGATGTAAATGACACAAAGGTGATGTTTGTATGAAAAAACTTTGGTCATAATGTTTTCACATACCCAACATACCACACAGTCACCTCGTCGATGTGTGGACACATATAATAAATTATCATTGGATATTTAAAGTTGCAAAATACATATTTAATATACACACGTCTTCAGGTCTAAGGCTCAATAGAATCATACAATATATGTGTGCTAGTTCATGTACTACAATGATTAATATTCAAACTTCCGTATTTGTCACAATGCGAAGTTTTCTGTTTTTATCTCAAACTTATATATATAACTATATAAACACTTGATTAATAAATCAGGAATGTTGATATTATGTCTGGAAAAAAGAACAATTTCAGGAGACAGGTGCATGTGTATATTTAACACAGTAAGTTTAAGCAAAGTATAAAGGAGCCAGATATGTCTTAATTACGAGGGGTTATCCAGAATTAATAGGACTTTTCTCATAACTTTTTACTCAAAACATACATTTAAATGAAATTTGACCCATATGCATAGTTACTTATGCTCTATATACTGGTAGCAACAGCTGTCCGTTGTTGTTGGTGATGGTCATATAAAGCGTTGTCATAGTAACCATGTGTTATTTGTCGTTACCAGCCTTCTTAATAATGCGAATATCTTAGTAACTATTTAATAAATAATTTCGCCTAATTGTGTGATATTTGGTGGATGACACTGACGTGCGCATACAAAATTTTGAAGAAATTGCTCAGTGTTTACGATCATAAGTCAGTTATCAAATGTATGTATCCATAGGCGTCATAGATGATACGACGTCAACGCCAAAAACCTGAAACCGCGAGACTGTTAAACAATAATATACATTGAAAAAGCCAACAGTAATAACCATTGAAATGATAAAATACGTCGAATGTAGTGGTATTCAGCAGCAACTGGTGGCCTATCGGCTTAAATTATATACAGTTTGCCGAGGTATGAGCTTACAGCTAAACACAGGTCATGACAAAGAAAAAGTAGTTTGACGTTGCTAAAGACTGTTCATACACTGATAAACGCTCCAATGTTAGAGCCATTTCTAACATAACTGTAACACATTTTTGTAAGCAGTGGTACCGAATCACATTTATACAATAAGAACAGTGGTATTAGAGCTGTTTTGGACGTCAGAGTGACTAAATATAAAGCTATAGAGTGTTTCTTTCTGTTAAAATACTGTGTTCGAATTTGCGACGTCATAATAACGTCACGGTGCGACCCGCCCCCTTGGTACATGGTATATTTAACGTTAAATATATTTCTTATTTTTCATCCAATTACTTTGATATTTCGCATATTTGTCAGTGAAAGATCAAAATTCATTTTTAGCGAATTAATTTTGTTAATTTCTGATTTGCAACGCTGCTATGAAAAAATCCTATTAATTATGGAATATCCCACGTATATACCATTACACAACTCTCACATGTAATAGAACGGCCAAAGATACAATAGTCGTCGTGAACACAGGACAACTATGAAGAGGAAATCATTGACACGCACGAAGGATTACAGGCTAAATGAATTTAATCTTCGGTGATAAACGTGTTCTTTGTCAATAATTACTTTTGAGATTGCATTCCAAACGATCATAACTTGTATTAGTGTAAACAGTGAATAATGCAAACAGTTTAATGTGATGACAAATAATTCAATTCTTCCGGGTACTGTTTTATTCATGTGATGTTCATCGTGAGGTACATACACTTTGCTACTTATAACTGCCCATAACAAGACGCATGTTTCTTGATATCAGTGGGTGATAACAACACTAAAAAATGCACAACAAGCTGTACATACGGCGTGGCAATATTCAAATGATGCGGAATTTTCCAAATAAGGAACAATATCCTGTTATCATTACTTGTAACGAAAATTTAGAACAAATGCACTTGAACATTTTATTCCTTGAACACAAAAAAAAACATTTGTAGTGTAACATTGCAATAGTTCCATGAATAATTTAACAAACTGCTCTTATCAGCCAAAGATCAAGCTATACAACCCAAACATGTTACGTGTAACATGCTGTTCATTATAGTTTTGAATAATATTTAGTCTGAAAATATCCTTTTGGATGCAACTTTTGTTCAAATGTTTCACACTTTATGTCGCTGGTTAAGAATGAGAAGACCGTAATAAGATTTGCGACTACTTTGATCTGTCTTTAATAAGATTGTGATGAATTGATCAACATTTTGACGTAAATGTCACACGATTCACAGCTATGTACATGTACACACTGATATGATGAATGTTTTATTAAGTTGTAACCAATTGCAATTTTAATTAGATAATGTGATGTAAAATGATAACTAAATGAATGTATTGCATTAGATAGATCGTAGATTAAAATGTACATCATTTTCTCGATTATGTGTGATACACATTCACAGCTCTTAGTCCGGAGGTGAATAGCATTTGATTATGTTGATTGAAATGCTACATGTAGCTAACATGTACCTATGAACTAACTTGCAACATATCCGCGTCACAAGATGATTATCATTTGTAAAACATGTTTGCTTCCATGGTTTCTAAATAACTTCAGATGACCATAATTTAATAGAAGGAAAATTGGTCAATGCACAAATTCAAGCTCAGGCACAATTTTAAGTGACGAATAATTCTTGCTCACCGCCATCGGGCTCGACAAAATCATTGTATCAATGTTGACCAGCCCTACAATCATTCACAGGAATGGTCGAGTTTGGTAATTGTGATGTGATGGTGTCATACAATGATCCTGATTACGTATGACATAAGTGTCGTCTTCTGGGAGAACTATGGCTAAGAAATGTCTCCACGAATACTGGCCTGCAAATGGATTGTCTAAATTATTGAGTAAAACAACAAAAAGGCATGTTAGATGCTCTTCAATCTATGCAAGGCCAATTGACATGTGCAAAATAATGAAACGTAATTATAATGCATGATAAAAACAAATGAACTGCATTGTCTGTATCGGAAAAGATGTATTACAGTGTATAATCGGCGTCCCATACGAATAACGTCAATATACTGTTAAATATAAACAATGAACATTCTCGAAGACAATAATTATTCCAAACAAATCTGGATAAAGTACACACTATCTCAATCAAAAACACTTCGTTCGCATCGTAGTCTACTGAAGGGATGATATTGATGAGTTTGGTTCCAAACACATTGTCACTAATACGAATCAGTAGACCAACACAGATAACGTTCCTCAGAAAATGGAAACGGAAATACTTATCGCTTATTGCTGTGCATTATGACAGATTTACGAGGGTTGTTCATAAATACCAGCCGTCATTATCTGCGACCTGAAATACATTTATGTTAACGTCATCATGTCGATGAATTATCTATATTATAAGTACTAACATTAACTAATTAAAGCACAACGCCACCATTGCTCAAAGAATCGTTAATGACGTTTTATCAAAACTGTCTTTAGAAAGCAGCGGAAAATAATAGACTGTTTGGCGACTTCAATAAAATAACATACGTTTCCTAGTAAAAAATTATAAATTACTAGTATAACGGATCCAATACCTCATACTACAAGTAGTTACAAATTTCTTTCCATAACAAAATATCATAATTCATGTGTGTTTACGATTTTTTGGTCTCCTATTTGTCTAGAAAATTGTCAAATTTGTCTGAAGTTTAAGGTGAAATATTGTTTTCCTGATACCAGTAGGCATTTACGTAGCATTGTCAATCAATTGTTGATATATTCAGTAGTGTTATTTCTCTCGTGAACAAACATAAGTGCATGATCTTAAAATGGTGTCTAGTGTCTAGGCAATAAATGGAAACCACAGGGTACGTTGTTTTGACTAGCCAGTAATGATGAAAAGGTATCACATAACATAGTACCGGTATGTAGATGTGTCAAAGTGTTTTGCCTAACACACAAACTTGCACCACTCCAAGATGTTATCTATATTTATGCATATCCAACTATTTGTCCCATTTGTATTGGCACATGTGACAATTTTTTTACCATTGGAAGGCATGGGGACTGCACGTAAAATTGTCCACATGATAAAAACTATTTGAGAGATTTCCTATGTGCAAACATATTTTGTAGTTTGATATGTCTACAAAATAATGCACTAAATTTCATAGTTGTATCTTAATGGGATCAGCCCCCTTTTTAAAGGTTTTTAACATGACTATCACTCACATTGAACAAAGAAGAAAATGAACGAATTTGATATAAAACTTGGTTACTTTCTTGTCCGCAGTTCTTTTGTTTCTCGGGGAATATATATTGTGCTAACTTGATTAATAGTTTAATTTCTTCTCGTCAGATTGGTGTTTTGATATAAGAAATGCGATAATAAGATCTGCCCCCTTTTTACGTTTTTTTAAAACAGGTATCTTTTTTTTTTTAGTAAAAAAGTAATACACATATTTAATTTGCACATTGTTAATTGTTTTATGACGCGCCTCGCTGCGATTGTCACAGCATGTGGGGTAATAAAAGTGGTACGTTCGCTTGAAGGGTTCTAAACGCTATATTTCTATAACCGCTACATTTCCTGTATACATACTTTATTATGATTTTAGAGATTTGAAACGTTGACTTTATTGCCGATTTGGAAACTAATACATGCATTAAAGTAAAGTGAAATGTCATAAGCTCACGCATAATTTACAATTATAATAATCGTACAGTTGAGACATAAAAATGAAGAATCATATCATTCCTATGACACTTGTTAAATAAACTGGTCAATTGACACGTTGTACCACCTAATTGAATATATACGAATTGTAAAAATGAAAATTAAACGTCAAAAAAGGTGAGGAAAGGTGAGCTATTGACTGAATAATAAGTAAAACAAGAAGACATCTGATGTTGTAAGTATACATTTTCTTTATTTTCATAATATAATAGAACAATAAAAAGGGAAATGTTGCTTTTGTTTGGTAACTGTAAAGTAAGAATCACTGAGCAGTACGTTAAATAAAAGTTCTACATTGGTTTTCGAAAATTCAAAGAAAAGGTAATTGACACGTTGTACCAACTTATTGAATATATACGAATTGTAAACATGAAAATTAAACGTCAAAAAGGTGAGGAAATGTGAGCTATTGACTGAATAATAAGAAAAACAAGAAGACATCTGATGTTGTAAGTATACATTTTCTTTATTTTCATAATATAATAGAACAATAAAAAGGGAAATGTTGTTTTTGTTTGGTAACTGTAAAGTAAGAATCACTGAGCAGTACGTTAAATAAAAGTTCCACATTTGTTTCGAAAATTCATAGAAAATAACGGCGGTAGAATAAAATTATCATCTATCACTTGCTAAAGATTCGCGCACTCATGTTCACAAATGTTTTGTTTTAAAGGTCGCTAAAACTACATGCTTCTGTAACTGAATCCAAAGACCTCTTTGTATGTGATATATGATTGATGTTTTGAATTGATTAAATGTTTTAAAACAATGAAAACTGATTGAGTATTTGTTTAACATTTCAACTCTTCATAACTTTGATAGCACTTGTCCAACATAAATATAAGTTGAACAAATGTTTCACCCCGATATCTTGAAAAAAAATATTTGTGACAATTAGAGGGAAAATTTGAGTTTTGTCGGTCCGCGAGCGCGCGAATATTCTCCTATTTAATTCAAGAAAAAAAACGCTCTATTGCACGAACTTAAAATTGTCATAACTTTTTTATTTTTCAAGATATTAAAAAACCAGTTCCATAATTGTGTGGTCTATGGCTTGAAGATGCAACTGAACAAACCGTACAAAATCAGCAGTGGTTGCTAAATTTCATTTAAACTGTACTTTGTGATATTTCACACATACTCAAGCATTGTACAGTTACTAGTAACCGTTTCTTTTTTTTATCATCTATCGAATATGCATGATAATAAGTATACACACATGTATTGCGTTTACTAGTAGTCCTATAACAAAAACATAATTGTTGGATTCCTCACACATGATCAACGAATTCTGAAAGATACCATGAAAGCATTTAAATGTTCCTGTTGATACCTACCTTATAAAAAAATTTCATAATGACAAAGCTATGCCCATAAAAAAGATCCTGGTATGCATCATATACAAAATGTCAAAAATACCAAAAGTGTAACTGCATGAACGCACAAAACCCCTCCAGCAAAGGATATACATTAACTTATACACTCCCGACAACCCGCTGAGTTAGCATAGCGCGATTACGCAATTGAGATAAGCTCGATCAGATTAAAACCGGTATAACACCAGTCAAGGAAAGGTAACTGTGGTCGACTTGAAAACACATTCAATACAAATGGGACAAATAGTTGGATATGAAAGTAGTCTGTCTTCGAAATAATTTTAGTGTTATCATATTATATAACACCTGAGCTGGGCTGAAATCGAATTCACAAAACATAAGTTGATAAACGCAAGCGCCAGTTTGTTTATTCCGTAGTAGATTATAAGTATGCAGGGGATTAAGATGTTATGAATAAAATTATGATTTCTATCTAAATATAATCAGTACTGTTTTACAAACAGACACCTACGCGTCTACTCATATTTCCGTTCAACCACAGTTTGTTGTATTAACTTCTCAAGCGTTTATAAATGCTGAGCTAATCATTTTACATATTGCCTGTGTCCTACTAATATGCTGTTATCACTGGTAAACAGGAAGCAGTCATAGACACCCATAACCCCTGCCGAAAAGATGATAATTGTACTGTAAATAAAAAAAGTAAATGAAAGCAAAAAATAGTCGAATAAAAAACCTGCTAATATGCGCTGTAGTTCCCCCATAGTAGCTATTCTGTGAAAGTTTCATCAAAATCCATTAACAAATGTAAGAGTTTCACACAGAAAGTGGGACGGTCGGTCGGACGGACGGACGGAATGACGCCTACCATTACCATATCCCCTTTGTTTGTGACGGAAAATATTAAATGATACTCCGGATATAGTGGTTCCAACACGCAATAGACGTTAACGTCATTAGGACCTGCTTGACCAACGATGATTGACGTTTTTATAGATTGAAACAGGCCAAACAACACACTTATTCTGATCACCTCGGCCTTTCTACAAGGCAAGACTAACATGACCGAGCTTCCACGATTGACTATTTACATAGACAAAGATGATGTCGGCAACAGTCTGGGAACATGGTATAAATAGACTACTTATATACTTATTATACATGTATTAATTGTTATATTGTGTGCACATTTGGTAAGATTAATTAATGGATGTAATTGGATGTTATTATTGGTGACTAGAAGCTGGTGAGGCAGTATAATCGTGTATTCTATCTTCATACATCGTAGTTATGCCAGTAATGGTACTTTATCGTCAATCTATATCATTCAACCACATGTATTACTGATTTATATCCAGCGACTGTCACTATATAGTCCTCTGAGAAATAAAAGATGTATCCCTTGCCAAAACATGTAACAAATTTATTGTAAACCACTTTGGAAATTGTAACATATTGAGTCCTTGTGACATGATGTGGAATTTATTGAAACTTCTTACCAAGGTCGTCCAATGCATTTTGTCAAAATAAGTCATTGTAAATATTTAAGTTTTCAGATTGTATTCTAATGGTTTGACATGTTTCGTTGTAAACACGCTATGAAAATAATATAAGCAACTTAAAGTGCAGTACAAATACTTCAAGTCATCCGGGTACTATAGTATAGGATAATGATTCATAAAGTGGTCTATTATGAGGTCCATAGAAAAAAATGCTTCTTCTAACTTCTCATTTATAAGATGCATGTTACGTAGGCTACTTGACATGAGTGGGCGATTACAACATTCAAAGTATGGTTTACATACGGCGTGGCGATATTCAAATGATGCGGTATTCTCCAAATAAGGATCAATACATGTATCCTATTACCAATACATGTAACCAGAATTTAGAACAAAAGCAAATGCATATTTTATTCCTGGTACAATTTGAAATTTAAATAAAAAAAAGCCATAGCAAACCATTATGAATACATTTGTAGTGTAATATTGCAACAGTTCCATGAACAATTCAACAAACTGATCTTATCAGCCACCGATAAAATCGTACAACCCAAACATGTGTTACGTGTAACATGCTGTTCAGTATAGCTTAAATGATATTGAGTCTGAAAATATTTTTTATATGCAACCTTTGTTCAAATGTTTCACACTATATGTACATGCACATGTGCTGGCTGAGAATGAGTAGGTCGTAACTACAAAATCAATACTTGTGAAAACAAGCAAAAACTGTCTGGCAATCGTTCTTTACTTATGGTAAAACAAGCTCTTTCAACATCAGTTTGGTCAACATGACAATTTCCGATTTTCGTGGAGATAGGCACATAAGAAGTCCCTTAAGATGTCTATTTCAAATATGCATTAGTCTTATCAGATCGTACGACCTTCTAATTCTAAGTCATGTATTCGATGTATTCCCAAAGACTGAAGATAACACCAAGGTTGATTTATTGCTTTAGTTTATCCTCGCCACCGAATATTTCATATGGATGTGGGCCTCAGAATAGTTAAGTCATTTGAGGTTTCGGGAAATAGTGCAGATACTTGAGGTGTACTCAATACACTGGTGAAGTCATCACTGGTTCTTTTAAAGGCAATGTTTACAGCACCCGTGTGTGGGACATAGGTTTAAAGTCTCATCCGAAAACTATTAGTGAATTTTAGTTGGTCAATCCGTGATTCGAACCCACAACCCCGAGATTAGTAGTATCATGCAGGTCTACTGACTGGGCTAAGCGGACTGACCTAACACCTAGCTCAAAGAGCAATATATAAGTGGCACAAAAACCATTGCCGTAAGAACAAAATGTACGATAAACAAAGGTCATTGAACCTGAAACCAAAATGTTCGACCAATTACCTACAGTAAATATTGATATGCTTGAGTTATCTGCATTTACAAATAAACGTTGTATTTAATAGCCGTTGACATTTTGAGTGTATTTCACAATATGTAAACTTACCTCGTGTCGTTGTGCTTGTACATGAAACTTACAAAAAAACAAGTACAACAGATGCAGTTCCCTGTCAGTAACTGTTGTTTATGATTTCCCTACCATTTGATTTGACTTTAATCTGATTGTGATGGATTAATCAAACATTATGACGTAAATATCACACGATGCACACCTCCGTTCACACTGATATGATGCATGTTTAATTTAGTTGTCACCAACTGCAATTGCGATCAGGTTATGAGATGTTAAAAGGTGTACCTAAATAATTACTAAATGGATGCATTGCATTAGATAAATTGAAATGTACCTCGTTTTCTCGATTACGTGTGATACACATTCGCAGCTCTCGGAGAGGTGGGGTATAGCATTGTATTAGGTTAAACGAAATGCTAGCTAACATGTACATGTGAACTAACTTGCAACTTACTAACGTCAAAAATGTTTATTATTTGTAAATCCTGTTTGCCTACATGGTCTAGAGACTCAGCAGACCATAATATAATACAAAAATTGTATAAGGACGATTAGTCAATGACAAAACACAAGCACATGCACCAAAAAGTGAACATTAGTTCTAGCTCATCGCAAACGGGCTCGGCAAAATGTTAGATCAATGTTGACCAGCATTACAATCATAGAGCACCTGAGCATTTGCCATTAAAGCACACGAAGAAAAAGTCGACATTACAAATCGTTTTCGCTTTTAATATTCCCTCCATTTAGGATATGATGTTTAATACATGTATCATTATTTTCAGGCTGAACATTAGTGGAGAGTCAGACAACCATAAACAGAAGATGGATGGTGGCTGTGTTATTGAGCTGAGTGAGATGATATAAATAATGTAATGCTATTTGTCATGGGAAGAAATCAGACGTGAGAAATGGCCAGGCAATTTGATTGACCAATAGGGTTGGTTTGTAAGACATAACTCGATTTGATTTGGATAAATCAGATCGGTGTCAATTTCAACTTGAATCCATTCTAAAACACAGTAAATTATTAGTCCGAATGTTCAATTTATGCCCAATGCGGTCTTTCAAAAGTTTCTTTTTACAAACATCATTAACTATATCGATAGGCGGTTTGATATCTGACTTATTCCATTACAATGCTTTTCTCGTGAAAACAAATTAAATTTCCGGGATAAGAAATTGATTAAATCGACGGTATATGTTTGGTCGAGTTCAACTTAATTATGTGAAGTTGAAATTCAAGAATATTGTGCATGATGTATCACGCCGGAAATTACCTGATTAAAGAAAATATTTTTGTGATATAGAATGTTGCCGTTTTATTCCAACTGTTCATTGAATTAAAATGACACAATTGTAACATAGAAGTATCTTTCACCCAAGTAAGGATCTTATCGTAATATGGTGCAGAAAGTGATTAATGAACTTGGTATAATTTGGTCCGCTATTCATCGAGTATAAGAAGTGTACATTCATATAGTATATTGTTGTCCTTAAAGCAGTTACAATAAAATGCCTATGTTCCGTTTGAACTTCGATTCTTTTGCACAAGGCATTACCGACGTCAACATTAATTTTAAAAATCATTACAACCATCAAAGGAAATCGTCCGCTGGTACCCACAACATCAATTACACTGGCTTTGCTTGGTCGTTGACTTGAAACGAACGACACATTGGAGAGTTTGTTGGTATGTGAATAACATAACCACATTCCTATTGGAAAAAACAACAGAATTGTAATGACAAAACACAGCAGCAGAAATTCCTACACTTGACTTGTTCCACCCACGCCCATGCAATGCATGTATCGCATAACAATTTTGTTTAACAGTGACATGATGACAGCAAAGCATGTTAATCGATCATGCACTGATCTATTTTCTGCGTCTATTAAAGAGGTTTTCTAATCCGACGAGAATATCTGAAACTTCGGAGGCTGAGTGATCTTGCTGTCAATGGAAATATGTACCCGAATGACTGTGTCACTTGAAACTCTATCGAAGTCATAATATCCCTGCCATTAAAAGGGAAAGTATCATTTTTTGGAGGACCTTATATCAGGAAAAACACGTACGACACTAGTACCACATTTGTACAGAGCCCAATCGTCGGTATATGAACCTTTACAATGACACTGGTAAACTAGGATTTGACTGAAATAGATGGTATTACGGCCTAAATAATCCACAGTGGAATAATCCTCAAGGAATCATCCAAGATTTATTGATTATGTTCGACTGATTAAGTACAGTTTAAAGAGCAAAACTTTTTTTTATAGAATTTTTACTCGTTATCCAATTTGTTTCCTCTAAAATCTGCCACTAATTCCCCTAGGTTCTATTGCCATGAAAATATAATGACATCATCTTCACCGACATACGGAGATTGAAAGTAATGTGACATTGCAGATAGTTATGCATTTTATAATTGCGATATAGCATGTCAGACTAACATGTGCAATATATGAAATGTTATAAAACTTTACCTGACCAAATGAGGAAGATGTGTATGACACAATGGGGATTTTGTTTGACGTAAAATTGATAATCATGTTTACATACCCAACATACCATTCAGTCACGCTGTCGTTGTGTGGGCACCTATAATTTATAATTGATTAAGTTGTAGAAATATTTACAATTTACACATGCTTTCAAGTTCCTGTTCAATATTATAGTATATACTAGCCAATGGCCTTTCATATACTAATACATATTATACAAACTTCCGCATCTGTCAACGGGAGAAGGTTGTTGTTTGCAGTTTAAAGGAAATAAAATTTCTTTATCTCAAAAACAGTGGTAACACATTACTTAAATATTGCTCTAAACTATCTTAAAGTGTATAGAGCTATATTGGACGATGTATTTTCAAAAAGTTTCATAAACTGAAAAACAATTATGCCTTCATATCCATTAGATTGTTTTTCGCTTAAGTGTTATCAGAAACTCACTCTGTGATTTATTCGACATGCCAATTGTCCGTTTTCATACGAAAGTTTTCTAGAACACCCTGTGAAATTATAACAATTGTCTATTTTTCGACGATTGAATCAAAGTACATGAAACCTATCAAAAGTTTTAATTTACTTTATACACAACCTTTGTTCAAATGATTCACACTACATGTACATGTATAAGGTTATGTTAAGTTAAGTAACCAATTTTCTAGGGCTCTTTTCAGCTGTTATGCCGCTCACGCACCCTTTGACATTTTAACTCCCTTGTCATTAGGCTATCTATGGAAACCTACACTCGTGTCTCCCTGGTGAGACTATTTCCCTCCAGAGGGTGTGACAGCCAACATGGATCTGCTGAGTCCAGTAATAGTCACACAGGTACCATTTTACACCATGGTGGAGTGGAGCATGTTTGTCTTGCTCAGAGAAATTAACCAGTGATCCAGTGGGGGTTGAACCCGGGACTTCTCGATCTCGAAGCGCGCACCCTACCCGTAGGTCACCGCTTCCCACATGTATTCCAAAAGACTGAAGATAACACCTAGGTTGGTGTATTGCTTTCATTTATCCTCGCCACCGGATATTCAATATGGGTGAGGCCTTCAGAAGAGTTTAGTCATTTAAGGTTTCGGTAATAGTGCAAATACATGAGATGTAACCGTTCCAGAGACACCACTGGTTCTTTTAAAGGCCATGTGTACAGCACCCATACATCGGACCAAGGTTTAAAGACATGAATCCTTAAAACTATTAGTAAATTTGATTTTGTCAACCCGGGATTCAAACCCTTAACCCCGAGATCAGTAGTCTCATGCAGATTTACTGACTGAGCTAAGCGGGCTGACTTTACACCCAGACCAAAGAGCAGTATATAAGTGGCACAAAGACCATTGCACCTAAGAACATAATGTACGATAAACAAAGGTCATTGACCCTACGTGTAATAACACAATGTACGACAAATTACCTACAGTAAATATTATTATGTTTGAGTTATCTTCATCTGCAAATAAGCGTCACATTTAATGGCCCCTTTGACATTTCTACTGTGTTTTTCTTCAATTTCAAGCAACTCAGTGACAGAAGGTGAATAGCACGTAAAAATGATTATTATTTGCAAAACATGTTTCCATAGTTTCTAAATAACTTGTGTAGACCATAATATAATATAAGAAACATTGGTCAATGCATTTCAAGCTTAGACACAACTTTAAGGGACGAATTATTCACACTCACCGCAATTTGGTTTGACAAAGTTGTTGCATAAATGCTGATCAGCCTTACACTCATTTAGCACCTGAGAATTTGCCATTATAGCACACGAAGAAATAATTGACATTGTACATTTTCGGATGAGATTATGATGTTGAATACATGCATGCAAATTTTAGAGCAACAGTCCGTAAACCTACAGAATATCTTTCGAATAGATTTTTAATGAAATGACCAATAAGCATTTATCTCGTCAGCAACCAATACATTTGTTTCCAATTTACCCTATATACTAGTACATTTTGTATAGGCAATTATGAGTGTATGCTTTGTGTCTTACAATCGGTCTCTCAGCACAAAGTACATTACTGTACAGTTTTTTCAGTTACATAAAAAAGGTTCGCTAAAAAATTCCAGGATTTCAATTGTATTGACAATCAAAGCGAAACAGTATTGATAAAAAATGCTAGAAAGTGTCACAAGAAATACCACAAAAGTAAGCAAGAACATCTGATTTAACAAATAACATGAATTTACATCGATCACAAGCATAAAAGCCTATACCCATAGTGATATAGCAGAACCCCCTCCTTATTGTATGATTGGATCTTTGGCATCAACATTCGCAGAAATAGTGAAGTATGGGAGAAATATGGCTAAGAAATATCTCCACAAATACTGGCCTGCAAATGGATTGTCTAAATTATTGAGTAAAACAACAAGACATATATATTATATGTAATGCTCTTCAATCTATGACAAGCTAATTGACATGTGCAAAATAATGGAACATAGTTATGTTTTATGATAAAAACAAACGAAGTGAATTGTCTGTATCGGAAATGATATATTACGTTCAGCGTCCAGTTTCAGTAACGTCAATATGCTGAACATATTCATAACATGAACAATCGTGAAGACAATCCACAACCAATCTGGTTAAAGTACACGATATATCAAACTCTTAGTTGGCATCATAGTCTACTGAAGGGAGCTTAGTTCCATGCAAATTATATTTAGTACGAATCCGTAGACCATCATAGTTAATGTTCCTCGGAAAATTGAAACGGAAATACTTCTTGCTTATATTGATGTGCATTACGAGTTGTTTATGAAGATGCCAATCGGCTTGATGTAATACCGGAAATACATTCTCTTAAATGACATCATGCGGCTGACGTATCTATATAATAACTTTTACTAGATAAACGTTTGCTAGAACATCGTCGCTGGATGGTCCACACATCGTATCTGTAGGCAGCGGAAAATAAAGGTCCATTTCCTGGTAAGAACTTTATCAATTATTACGGAGCCAAAATATATATACGATATTAAGGACCACAATTGAAATAAGAACTGCATGTATGTGTAGCTCTTTTATGCACCTTCCTTTACATGTATTGTTGATTGCCATGACTATTTTTATTGCTTGTATGTTAGTTTATTGTTATTATATGTTGCGATATATTTAGTCATGTTTAGTTTTGCATTTTATGTAGCAATAAATCTATCTATCTATCTAAAACTTATACTAGTGGCTTATTTCCATTTGTAACAAAATATCACATGTCATGTGTGGTCACGAATATTTCACCAATTCGTCTAGTAAATAATACATTTGGTGTGATCTCTTCCATATTATTGGGAACTTCAAGTATAGTTCTTTAAATACCCATATGCTTGTGGTTTGTTCTATATATAGTACGCTTATTTTCTGTTTACTGTATCTATAATGATCATTTGTCAATTCTGCACCAATTATATCACCTAAGCAGTTGTCGATATTGTACTATATCATTATTGACAATAATTATATGGTACAATATGGTAGCTTTTACTATTACGTGTACATCCATTGAGAAATACAGTTCAGAGATTACTTTATGATCGATCAGTTAACACTTATCCATTCATGAACCATTGAATTCATTCTAATGAGATCCTTTGACAGCAATTCAGTGTTTATGCATTGTTTCTACCATTTGGACACTCAGCACAATAGTCATTGCGATACAGTTTTCGTCCTAACAGGAAATCGGTTCGCTAACACATTACAGGATGTCAATTTCATTGAATATTATAGATTATTAACAAGTCTAACATGAATGGTAGCACTCACTCAGCAGAAATATAAAAGCACAACAGAAAATTAGAGAACGTACGAAAACGAAATATTACAGATTAAAAAGTAACATAAAATAGGTCAAGGACAAATCATATTGAAGACAAAGTAAACTAAGTAGCTTCAAAACACGCGACACTCCGATATCGGGCAAAGTAACAACATTCTTATACCTTGGACGATATGGCTTAATCTGCTTATTGAATGATTGATCGTTGACATCAACATTTACATTCACAGAAATGGTCGAGTTATGGAATTGTGATGTTATGGTGTCATACAATCATACCGATTACGAATGACATAAGTGTCGTCTGTTGGGAGTCATAGGGCTAAGAAATGTCTCCACAAATATTGTCCTGCAAATGGATTGTCTAAATTATTGAGTAAAACAACAAAAAGGCATGTTAGATGCTCTTCAATCTATGCCAGGCCAATTGACATGTGCAAAATAATGAAACGTAATTATAAAGCATGATAAAAACAAATAAACTGCATTGTCTGTATCGGAAAAGATGTATTACAGTGTATGATCAGCGTCCCATACAAATAACGTCAATATACTGTAAACTATAAAAATAAACATCCACGAAGACAATAATTATTCCAAACCAATCTGGATAAAGTACACAATATCTCAATCACAAACCGTTAGTTCGCATCCTATTCACTGAAGGGATGATATTTATTAGTTTGGTTCCAAACACAGTGTCACTAATACGAATCAGTAGACCAACGCAGATAATGTTCCTCAGAAAATGAAATCGGAAATGCTTGTCGCCTATTGCTGTACATTATGACAGAGCTACGAGGGTTGTTCATAAATACCAGTCGTCATGATCTGCGACAGGAAATACATTCATGTTAACGTCATCATGTCGATGAATTATCTATATTATAAGTAATAACATTAACTATTTAAAAGCACAACGTCACCATTGCTCAAAGAATCGTTAATGACGTTTTTTCAAAACTGTCTTTAGAAAGCAGCGGAAAATAATAGACTGTTTGGCGACTTCAATAAAATACCATAAGTTTCCTCGTAAGAACTTTATAAATTACAAGTATAACGGATACAATTCCTCATACTACAAGTAGTTACAAATTTCCTTCTACAACAAAATATTATTATTCATGTGTGTTTACAATTTTTGGTCTCCTATTTGTCTAGAAAATTGTCAAATTTGTCTGAAGTTTAAGGTGAAATATTGTTTCCTGATATAAGTAGGCATAAACGTAGCATTGTCTAAACAATTGTTGACAGTTTCAATCGTGTTATTTCTCTCGTCGGCAAACAAAAGTGCATGATGATTTTTTCGGGGTACGTGGTTTTGACTAGCGGGTAAAGAGGAACCGCACCACATAAAAGGGTATGTAGATTTGTTGTGAAGTCTTGCCTCGAACACATAGCTTGGACCACTACAAGATGTTATTTATATTTATAAAAGTAGTTTGTCTTCGAAATAATTTGAATGTTATCCTATTATATAACACATGAGCTTGGCTTAAATCGAATTCACAAAATATAAGTTGATAAACGAAAGCGCCAGTTTGTTTATTCCGTAGTAGACGATAATTATGCATGGGATTAAGATTGTATGAATAAAATTATGTTTTTTTTTCTATAAATGTAATCAGTATAGTTTTACATACAGACATCTACGCGTCTACTAAAATTCCCGTTCTACTACAGTTTGTTGTTTTTATTTCTCAATCGTGTATACTAGTAAATGCCTAGCTATTCATTTTGCATATTACAACCTCATACGACTGATACATATTTGAAATCTGCATCCTAAGGCGCATCTTATGAGCTTATTTTCATGAAAATCGGAACTTGTAATTTTAACCAAAATACTTGTTTTTCCATACATAAAGAGTAAATATCAGACAGTCGTTCCTTGTTTTCTCAAACTATGGATTAGTACCTACGACCTTCTCATTCTAAGCCAGTGATATTCTCTGCAACCTACCGTAACCACTGGTAAACAAGAAACAATCATAGACAGTCACACCCCCCACCGAAGAGAAGATAATTTTATTAAGAGTAAAAAAATCAACTAAGGGCCATAACTCTGGCAAAAATGGTCGAATCACAAAATCCTGACTATAGCTCCCCATAGTAGTTATTCTGTGTAAGTTTCGTTGAAATCCGTTTATAAATGAAGGAAGAGTTGCCCTCAGAAGGTGGGACGGGCAGATCAATAGTTCCAACACTCAATGGACGTTGACATCATTATACATGTATCCGCTTGACCAACGATGATTGACGTTATCGAAGAGTAATGATAAACTACGCTGCATAGACACAGATAAGGTTGGCCTCAGTCTGGAAACATGGTAAAACCACTAGACAGTATACTTATGATACTTGTTATATTAATTGCTACAGTGAGTGCACATTTTGGTAAGATTAAATAATGGATGTAATTGGATGTTACTATTGGTGACTAGAAGCTGGTGAAGCAGTATAATCGTGTATTCTATCTTCATGCATTGTATTTATGCCAGTAATGGTACTTTATCGTCAATCTATGGCATACAACCACAATTATTACTGATTTATATCCAGCGACTGTCACTATACAGTCCCTATAAAATATGTATTCCTTGCATGCTAAGACATGTAACATCTTTCTTGTAAACCAGTTTGGAAAATGTAACGTGATGTTGTATTGATAGTAAAGTCTTGCCAATGTCGTTTATTATATTGAAGGACTGGTGTATTTCTGGTTAATGATAATTACAAGTAGTGTAAAGCATTGCGTTAGATTAGAATCTTCTATATAGTAACGTGTCCTACTTCGCAATCTCCGTCACACAATCTATTAAACGCCCCTAGTACAATTGTCACTTGTGCTAAAGGCACTTTGTGATACTGGTAGGTCAAAACACCTAGTGGAATCAACATTACACGACAATTTTAACATACATAACTGCAGTACATACGAAAAAGTATAAAAGGGCAAGCAACAAAGCAACATCCCTGTCGTATGTGTATAATCATACAGGTGTCCAAACTGTATTATACGTATGTGCAATCTTACCTGTACGATTTTCTCATCGACACATCTGGCAGTTCACTGACATATATGTAATCGATATTGATTAACACCGTGTTAATTATTTCTACAGTCCTACCGAGCTGCAATTAGAAACCGCAACCCGAGCATTGTATAGACTAAATTGATGGTAATATGAAAGTACAAACAGACTTTGAAATAAGATACAGGGACAGTTAATGAACTTGGATATATAATATGAAGATTGATTACAGGTTGGAATCAATGTTGATTAATGTGACTGGTTCCAGAGAAATCTAGACAGCTATCCGTTTCAATATTGAAACAAAGTGTAATTTACGATAGTTAAATTGGCATACACATAACATTGTCAAACAATTGTTTGTTGGGCAAACAAAAATAATTGCAGGATTTTAACATGTTATCTAGTTGAAATAAATCCTAACCATGGGTTACGCGGTTTTGACTAACCAGTTTAGATTTGACATGAAGTCTTGTCGCGCATACTGAACTTGCACCACTCCAAGATTGCATCTATATTCTGAAATTTAGTTTGCCTTCGAAATAATTTCAATGTTATCGTATCCCACGGAATCGTCGGTAAATGAACCTTTGCAATGACGCATGTAAAATAGTGTTTGGTGGAAATAGATGGATTACTTCACCAACGTACCGATGTAATCACGGCCTAACTAATCCACAGTGGACTAATCCTCCATTAATCATACAAGATTGATTGGTGATGCACACTTTGATGAGCAAAACTAATTTCTGTACTATTATTACTCGTTATCCAGTCGTATTTCCTTTAACACCTGCCACTTATTCCCCTAGGTTCTATTACCATCAAAATATAATGACATCAACTTCACCGTCTGACAGTGTTACGTACTGAGATTGAAATTAATGTGGCATTGCAGATAAATATGCACTCTATTCTTTCAGTATAGCATGACGGAATGACATTTGCAAGAATATTATATGAAAGGTTATAAAACTATGTGTGGCTAAACGTGGAAGATATGAATGACACAATGGGATTTTGTATTACGTAAATTGTTAATCATGTCTTCATATATCCAACATACCATTCAGTCACTTTGTCGTTATGTGGGCATATATAATTTATCATTGAATATTTGAAGCTATACAATACATTCAAATATACACATGTTTTCAGGTTACGGTTCTATATGACCCTACAAGACAGTATTTACCAGTCAATGAGTTTCATATACTAATACATATTTTACAAACTTCCGCATTGGTCACCGGGTGAAGATTGTTGTTTGGAGTTTAATTGAAATGAATATAAATAGTGATATTACATTACCTTCATATTGCATACAACTTCCTTAATAACTGACTTGTGTAATAAAATGGGAATTTTGATATTTTGCCTGATAAAAAAATATCAATTTCAAGAGTCAACATGCATGCGTATATCTTACACTGATAGACATACTTCAGGATTACAAACCAAACGAATTTAATTTTAACCACTAATCAAATTTATAAACTTATTCTTTGTCAATAATAATTATATTTTAGATGGCTTTCCAAAACAATAACTTGTATTAGTGCTAACATGTGAAGTTAATTATGCAAACAGCTTAATGTGAAGACAAATAATTCAGTTCTTCCGGGTACTGTATTATTCATGTGGTTTTTATCGTGAGGTACATAAACTTTGCTACGTCTAACTACCCATAAAAAGGACGCATGTTATTTGATATGAGTGGGCGATAATAGCACTTACAAATGCACAACAATGTGTACGTACGGCGTGGCAATATTCAAATGATGCGGTATTTTCCAAATAAGGAACAATATCCTGATACCATTACATGTAACGATAATTTACAACAAAGCCTCATGAACATTGTATTCCTAATACAATTTTAAATTTAAATAAACAAAAGCCATACAAAACAATTATGTATACATGTGTAGTGTAACATTGCAACAATTCCATGAATAATTTAACTCTATGATGTTATTAGCCACCGATAAAATTGTACAACCCAACCATGTTTTACGTGTAACATGCTGTTCATCATAGTTTTGAAATATATTCAGTCTGACAATATCCTTTGGGATGCAACCTTTGTTCAATTGTTTAACGCTACATTGTACATGTTGCTGGCTTAGAATGAGAAGGACGTAAGTACAAAATCGATATGTTGAGAAAACCAGAAAAGAACTCAAGTTCTAAGTTTTATGAAAAAGGCTCACAAGGAGGACCGCCTTGTAATACATATTTTAAATATAAATGACTCCTATAAGGTCGTAATTAGTATAATACTTCCCATTCTAAGCCAGCGATGCATTTCTAAAGAATGATGATAAAACCTTGATCAAAGAGCATTAAGTGAAAACAAAGGTCAATGAACCTAAGAACAAAATGTGCGACAAATTACCTACAGTAAATAGTGATATGCTTGAGTTTACTGTTGCGCAAGATAAATTATTTATCTTCAACTACAAATAATTGTCGTATTTAATGGCCCCTGACGTTTCTACTGAGATTTTTCTTCAATTTCAAGCGAACGTTTATGTGTTTCGTTTTCTCAGGATGTAAAATTACCTCGTGTTGTTGTGCTTGCACATGAAACATTACAAAACATTGAACATAGGTGCGGTTCACAGTCTACGATTTGTTTACGATTTACGACTATTTTGATTAGACTTTAATCAGATTGTGATGAATTGATCAAACATTTTGACACACGATTCACATTTATGTTTACACTGATGTGATCAATGTTAAATTTAGTTGTAACCAACAGCAATTTTAATTAGTGTATGTGTTGTAAGAAGATGTACCTAAATGATTTCTATATGTATGTATAGAATTAGATAGATTGAAATGTACATAGTTTTCTCGTTTAGGCGTGATACACATTCACAGCTCTTGGACATTGGGTGAATAGCATTTGATTAGCTTAAATGAAATGATAACTTACTTGTACCTATGAACTTGCAACTTACTCGTATCAAACATTATTTTTTGTTAAACATGTTGCCTCCATGGTTTCTAAATTACAACAGACCATAATACATGCATAAGGAAGATTGGTCAATCCACAAATTCATGCTCATGCACAACTTTAAGTGACAAATAATTCTTGCTCACCACAATCGGGCTTGATAAATCTGTTGCATCAATGTTGATAAGCCCTTTAATCATTAAGCGCCTGTGCATTTGTCATCATAGCACTCGAAAAAACAATTGACATTACACATTGACTATTCCCTTCATTGAGTATACAATATTTAATGTTTTCACGTTCATGTTAGAGTAACAGTCCGGCAATCTACAAAACATTCCTCGTACTATTTTATCTCATGAATAATTATTCATCAATTAACATTTGAGCTCTGCTGTGCGATTTCCAACCGCTTGATAAATTATTGTCTTTTGAGAAGCCCATATTTAGTCCAGAGCACATATTTTTGTGAGAAAAAATGCGAAAAAATGATTTTTGTTTGATTATGTCACACTATGTTTGTTTTGTAACATATTAAAAATCTAGGTCCTTACATGTTTGTGAAAGTCTATTATTTTGGGGTAAAACCTTACAAAATATATAGAGGATATTTGTTGATTTTGGTGTAAGAGTGGCGTAGCCACGAGTGAAAATATAGATTTATGTGATCACGAATGAAATAAAATTCAATCGTACACCAAAAATCAACAAATTTTCTGTTTATTATATGCGTAATTAATCATATTATTAATATTTTACAATTCTCTCTTCAAACCTCACCCCGTGGGGCGCCCCAAATTCAGTTCAACCTATTCACTTTTTTAACAGAAGTTCCACTGAAAGTAGTGCAACTATTTGCTGTAGTATTTTTCTGCAAAACATAAAACAAGATATGTGTAAAGTTTATAAATAAAACAAATATAATATTTGACGAACACAAAATTATTTAAATGTTTTATTGAAAGCGAAATAACTGGCACTTATTAAATTTGATCGCGGAGTAATTTTATTGTCAACAAACAGTTTTTGTCATCCACCATCGTGAATTCAAGTCACGATGCCGGGAATTTTTAATCATTATCACGTCATAGACTTATTTTTTTTATGTCGCCAGTCTGATTAATAAGAGGAAATACTCGCACTGACAGTTAAAAACGGGAATCGACGTACAGAGTGACTTTATCATGTGTTTTGACGTCATCACAACATCGAAAAACGAGAACGACATGTTGATTTTTTTGACGAGATGCGATTTTGAATCTCAAAATGCATTTAGTATGATCATTTACAGGCCGTGATTTATATATGCTTCGATAAATTGTAGGTTTGTGTTTATTGCTTTTATTTGAATTGTTCAAAGCTCGTTCAGATTTTCAGATTCGCCTTTTAAATAAGGAATGATAGATTTCATTCTGAGACCTTGGCATGTCAGAACAGAATAAGCCTTCCAACTCTCCAATAAATTGAAGTTTATAAGAAGGATCTATCCTCTTTCTAAAGGTCCTTCTAGGAAAGCACTTACATAAATAGTGGTTCTTTCACCTGACTGTCACTTGTTGAGGTTCTCGATTTGCAGTAGATCTAGGTTCATTTTATTCCTCACAATAATGAGGCCAGTGACAGGTCACAAAGGTGCAGTATGCCAGCAGTATCGTAAAACGAAAAACAACAAATTTTCGGGGAAATATTTTTTTGAAAATTTATATTTTTCTTTTTCTTTACGTATACAAAAATATAAATTAAAAAAAAATTTCGTTTTTTTTTCGTTTTCAATGATACAGTTACCTGTGAATGAGGCTCGAATAAATGCCAAAAAAGGCTTCAAATTCAAAGCCATTGGTATCAGATTCTGCTAAATACTCCATTTTTGACAGCTGTCAAGTAGCAGACATAATCAAGGAGGTAAATATGTAATTAAACAAACAATACAGGGAGGTAATTTATTTTTTCATTGAAGAAAGTAGTTCCGTTAAAAACAATGAATTATCAAAAATGTTATTTCACTGTTATTTTTCATTGTTATTTTCACTGAAAATCACCATAATCCATTGAAAGCATATAATAAAAGCACATATTTGTGTGAGAAAAAATGCGAAAAAATGATTTTTGTTTGATTATGTCACACTATGTTTGTTTTGTAGCATATTAAAAATCTAGGTCCTTACATGTTTGTGAAAGTCTATTATTTTGGGGTAAAACCTTACAAAATATAAAAGCTAAGCATGATTTTTGGAATCAGTAACCCACATCACCATTTACAGCTTTATGTGATACAAATAGATTGTGATAGGTATGTTGTTACTTGTAGTTTACGATATTAAAAATCATTTTCCAGACCGTTGTCTAAAAGCCGATATTTTGGGACAAAACCTGTCAAAATTTAACAAAAGCGAGAATTTTGGAAAATCGGTTGATTACAATGTCATGAACAAATATATTTGAATTTTTTTAATTGTGGTAGGTACATAGTGCCTTGCAGTTTAAGATATCAAAACTATAGTGCCAGAATATTTTGCTAAATGATAGTATTTTGGGGGAAAATACAGTAAAACATAAACGAAAAATGAGAATTTTGAGAATTGGTTAATTATTTTGTTGTGCTTACTCAAAAAATAAAATATCAACTTAGTTTACAATACATCCTTGATGTGTCATGATCCAACAAATTAAATATGTGTATTTTATTTCCTTTTTCTTATAGGGTGCTAGTAATAGGACCTGTACTAATAATATGACGTCACCATATTTGTTTATTTTTTGTGACGTCAATAACGTCGTTTTGAACGTCAGTTGTAATTTCATGCCTCTAGTTTTCATTTTGTCATAGCATGTCACTACCCTGGACGATCTTGAAAAGGTATACCTTTTTGGAATCCTTAAACATTACTCTACACAATCCTATTAAAATGTGAAGATGTGAAATTGTGACATCAGGTTGGAAATCGCACATCAGAGCTCATTTAGTCTATCAGCAAACATAGCAATTTATTTCAAAGATACCCTTTAACAGCAACTAAGTGTAGGCATTGTTTCTTCCAATGCGACACTCAGCTCAATAGACATAGCGTTACAGTTTTTGTCCTAACAGGAAATTATTTCGCTAACGAATTACAGGATGTCAATTGTGTTGAAGCACAACAGAGGACGTACGAAAACGAAATATTACAAATTTAAAACAGTACAATAAAGTAGGACAAGGACAAGGACAACTCATATTGAAGAAAAGTAAATTAAATAGCTTCAAAAACGTGAGACTCCGATGTCGCGCAAATTACAACATTCCTATACCATGAAAGATATGGCATAATCTGCCTATTGAATGGTTGATCGTTGACATCAACATTGATGTTCACAGAAAAGGTCGGGTTAGGGAATTATGATGTTATGTGGTCATCCAATGATCTGATTACGTCTGACATAAGAATTGTTTACTGGGAGAAATATGGCTAAGAAATATCTCCACAAATACTGTTTGTAAATGTAGTTTCTAAATTATTGAGTAAACAACATGACATGGATATTCATTGTGATGCTCTTCCATCTATTTCAAATGAACTGCCATGTACAACATATTGGAACGTATTTTTCATAATCAAAACAAATGAGACGTTTTATATTAATGCCCAGCGTGTCAAACCAGTGACGTTAATATGCTAAAAACATTGAAAAAAAAGATTCGTGAAGTCGGTTCCAAACCAATCTGACAAGCGTACAAATTTTCCAAACTCTAATGTCGCATTGTAACGTCGCCCCTACTTAAAAAACGATGCCCAATAGTGTTTGTCCGAGCTAATTATGATTAATTCGAATCCGTCGACCAGTGCAGTTAACGTAAATATTCATTAAAAGGGAGATGAAAATACTTCTATTGATGTGCATTATGATCGATTTAGGTAAATACCAGCCGTCATGGTGAGAGACCGGACATACAATCGCTGATAAAATGACATCAAGCCGAAAGATATCTATATTATGAGCGCAACATAACAATTTGATAAGACATCTTTTGACCGTTTTGAAACATGGACACAGAAGCATTATGGAGGTCAGAACCAAAAAGGTAGTTGCAAAACGATTTCCTAGAGCCCTTTTAACCAGACATTTTAACAACCAATTTATAAGCTGCTATATACGTGTCTTCTTGTCCTGCTAAACTAGTCTAGTGCTGCTTTCCTTAACGTTTTGAGAATTCATTAGTTTCATACTGTACATTAGTGAAGTGTCAGACAACCCTCAACAGAAGATGGACGGTGTCTGTGTTATTAGGCTGAGGAATATGATACAAACAATGTGATGCAATTTGCCATAGGCAGAAATCAGACGTGAAAAATGGCCAGTCAATTTGATTAACTCTTAATTTTGGTTTTATAGGACATCACTCAATTTGTATCAACCAGATAAGTGTTAATATAAAATTGAATCCGTTCTAAAACATACATCTAATAAATGCATAGTCTGAATCTTACATTTATGTAAGATGTGATCGTTCAAAAGCTACTATTTCCAAACATAATTAGTTCATCGATTGACAGTTTGAAATCTGACAGTTTCCATTAAAATGTTTTTCTCTGAAATCAAATTGACAACAAATTAAATCCAGGGATAAGAATTTGATTAAATTAACTGTACATGTTCGGTCGAGTTCAACATAGGAAGATTATTGTACATAACATGTTACTTAGAAAATAAACGGATGTCCAACATCGATCTGATGTTGTTTGTAACGAACAGATTTGTGTCAGATAGAATGCCGTTGTTTTGTCCATCCATTCATTCAATTAAAATGACGCAATATTATAGAATAGAAAAATGTTTTCTTACACCCACATAACGATATATTTTATCCGGAATATATAGTAGTAGTGTAGTTAGTGTAGAAACTATTTATCCTGCTCTTTTACAGCGGGACTTGGGATATTGTTTTCGTTGGGTTATCTGTGGGCATGGCTCCACGTAGTTTTATTATGTTTTGCTGTTACTGTTTCCTGTACTCTTCTGGTAAAGTTGTTTGCGGCATTCCCTGTTCCATCTCCTCATATCTTGTTATCAGGAATATAGTGTGGAGAGTGATTCAATCATTTTTTATAATTGGTTTGCGTTCCATTGAGTATTACAATGTGCATTTACATAGTATGTTGTTGTTTACTAGTTATTTGCAAATAAATACGTATACATGTTGAAATATGTTTTGTTTTTGATGCTTTCACTCATGGCATTACCAATGTCATAACATGTATTACTGAACAAGCAACTTACAGTAATGAATCGGTCAGGATATGTTTGATTAGGCTGACATTATAAGTATTTATCTTATTGATGTTTCGTTACATAACATATGACAAACATAACACGATTGAAGATGTTTGATATAATATAATAATACTTGGTCGATAGTTTCCAGTCCAAGGTTGTCGTTCAAATGGTTAAAATCATAAAACAATAAGAGGAAACCGGCCAGTAGTACCCAACAGATCAATTAAACTGGTTACGCTTGATCGTTGACTTGAAACGAACGACACGTTTGAGAGTGTATTGGCATGTGAATTACAGAACCTCAATTCCTATTTGAAAAACAACAGAATTGTAATGACAAACACACCAGCAGAAATTCCTACACTTGACTTGTTCCTCCCACGTCCATGTAATACATGTGTCACATAACATTTTATCAATGACATGATGACATCAAAGCAAGTTAATCGATCACGTACAGATCTATTTTCTGTGTCTATTAGAGAGGTTTTTTAATCCGACGAGAATATCTGAAATTTCTGAGGCTGAGTGAGCTTGCAGTGAATAGAAGTGTGTCCCGCATGACTGTGTCATTTTTGTATGATAACATATAACAAAATAGTTGATGCCTTATACGCATGATAAATTGAACACTATACTAAGGCTTTATTTGATGTTTTATATTGCAATGTAATATACAATTCTATCGAATAGTATATGATGGGAAAAAGTATTTATGAATTTGCGTTTATTTGCAAAGTTTACTTGTGGCGCTTAGTACGGAATACCGTTAGGGCCATCGTGGTTACACATTAAAATCCAGAGGGCGACAATGCGATAGTGCGATAGTACGATGGCGACAATGCGATAAAACGATGGCGACAATGCGATAGTACGATGGCGACAATGCGACAACGCGATAGTACGATGGCGACAATGCGATAGTCATATCGTACTATCGCCATCGTACTGTCGCATTGTCGCCATCGTACTATCGCGTTGTCGCATTGTCGCCATCGTACTATCGCATTGTCGCCATCGTATTATCGCGTTGTCGCATTGTCGCCATCGTACTATCGCATTGTCGCCATCGTACTATCGCGTTGTCGCATTGTCGCCATCGCAATCTCTGAATCAAACATTTTTTGTGATATATAGATCAAAATATGCAGCAGTAGAAGCTCTATATAATGTGATGTTTACATTTTATGATGAGCAAAATGAAATTAATGTGGTAGCCATTTGTTTTATTATACGCGGTGGTTCTCTTTCTAACAACTTTGTATGCCACATCTCATATATATGCAGTGAATCTGCCTGCATATACAGTTTCCTTATATGGGATGTCCAGAGCATTACATGCGGTGCTTAGTACATTGTATATGGTGTATGCTGTCCTTAGATTATTTTTGGTTTTCACACACTTTGAATTGTGTTATTTCGAACTGCACAGGCTACATTACAGGTGTATTGTCTGGAAATACGCAAACCATCTCATAATGGCGAAACCACCACATATAAGATGATTTAATCCCAAAATATGAATGTATGCATCCAACATATGGACTTTCTATTGAAAAATGAAAATGTACATCAAATAAATAAGTATTTACTGCACAAGTTACAGTAGGCCTACACTTAAGCATATAATAAGGTATGTGCCGCATATAAGCAGACAGTTTCGTCGTAAGACAGTCATGGCTTTCCATATTTCACAAATGACGGATTTGAAGTACTGTACATGTATTTCCAACAGGTAATGGGGAAAAAACGCGAAAAATCTAACATCAAACGGCGCGTCTAGGAAAAAATACGATGTGCGCATGTGTACCGGAAGACGATGACGACTATGCGACAGTGCGATAGTACGATGGCGACAATGCGATAGTACGATGGCGACAATGCGATAATACGATGACGACAGTACGATAACGCGATAGTACGATGGCGACAATGCGATAGTACGATGGCGACAGTACGATATGACTATCGCATTGTCGCCATCGTACTATCGCGTTGTCGCATTGTCGCCATCGTACTATCGCATTGTCGCCATCGTACTATCGTGTTGTCGCATTGTCGCCATCGTACTGTCGCATTGTCGCCATCGTATTATCGCATTGTCGCCATCGTACTATCGCACTATCGCATTGTCGCCCTCTGGATTTTAATGTGTAACCACGATGGCCCTAACGGTATTCCGTAGCTTAGCTATAAACATGTCTTCGTTTTGTCGTACCAGTTTAAATCAAAGTACTGAAAGTACTGACAGGCTGGCGAACTGCTAAGGAACAATAGCTTTTCAAGTAATATAACATCAAGTGGTTTTCTAAGTCGAAAGAGAGGTAAGTGCTGGACTCAACAAAAAAAATTTAAAAAAAAATCGTTTTTGGAGCCGCCGTGATTCGATCGCTGGACCTTAGCATCAGAAAATTACTAAGCGAGTTGCTCATCCACTCGACCACGATCTTGTTGGAGAATACTGACCTAAATAATTTAACATAATATACTCATTTATGCGCGCGCTATATCGCGTTCGTAACGCGTAGTATACGAACGCGTAGTAATAATTATCAACGCCTTTAAACACCTTTTCTTTTAATTTCATACAATTTCCTTCCATTTCAATATTACAATCGAACAGAATAAATGAAACAAGGAAATTTGAATGTTCTTATCTTGAAAAACTGATTAACGAGGAGGAACTATTTGCATTGGGTGTATAGATTCTGTGTTGTCAGTTTCGGGAGTAAATTCATCTTAGTGGATTTCATTTTTTAGGATTGTAATAGTCTGGCGCAAATCGCCAGCCTAATAAAACTGCACAATGGCTTACACAGTGTAATGCATACTGGAAAGTCTATCGTAGTCATAATATCCCTGCCATACACAGGGAATGTATCATTTTTTAGATTTACAATGACACTGGTAAACTATGATTTGACTGAAAGAGATGGTATTACGGCCTAAATAATCCACAGTGGAATAATCCTCCAGGAATCATCAAAGATTGATTGGTTATGCTTGACTGATTAAATACAGTTTGAAGAGCAAAACATATTTCTATAGAATTATTACTCGTTATCCAGTCGTATTTCCTATAAAACCTGCCACTAATTCCCCTAGGTTCTATTGCCATAAAAATATAATGACATCATCTTCACCGACATACGGAGAATGAAAGTAATGTGACACTGTAGATAGTTATTCATTGTATAATTGTGATATAGCATGTCAGACTAACTTGTGCAATATATGAAATGTTATAAAACTTTACGTAACCAAATGAGAAAGATGTGTATGACACAATGGGGATTTTGTTTTACGTAAAATTGATAATCATGTTTACATACCCAACATACCATTCAGTCACGCTGTCGTTGTGTGGGCACCTATAATTTATCATTGATTAAGTTGTAGAAACATTAACAATTTACACATGCTTTCAAGGTCCTGGTCAATATTACCCTATCAGACAAGTATATACCAGCCAATTGCCTTTCATATAATAATACATATTATACAAACTTCCGTATCGGTCAACGGGAGAAGGTTGTTGTTTGCAGTTTAAAGAAAATAAAATTTCGTTATCTCAAAAACAGTGATATCACAATACTTACATATTGCTTACAACTACCTTATAACTCATTTGTTTAATAAAATGGTAACCTTGATATTTTGCTCGATAAAAAACGAACAATTTCAAGAGTCAACATGTATGCGTATATCTAACACATTAAGTTTAATCAAAGTATAAATGAACCTGTTACTAGTTCATCATTCATTTGAACATTCTGTAATTTCAAATGTATTGGAACGGCCAGTAGTCAACTGGAACGCTGGCAAACAATGGAGAGGAAACCACTGACAATGCTCCTGGATTATAGACTAAACGAATTTAATCTAAACCACACGAAATGCAATAAAATAATTCATTGTAAATATATAAGTTTTCAGATTGCATTATAATGGTTTGACATGTTTTGTTACATACACGCTATGAAAATAAAAAAGCAACTTTAAGTGCAGTACAAATACTTCGAGTCATCCGGGTGCTATAGTATTGGATAATGATTCATAAAGTGGTTTGTTGTGATGTTTATAGAAAAAATGTTTCTTTTAACTTCTCATTTATAAGATGCATGTTATGTAGGTTAATTGACATGAGTTGGCGATAGCGGCACTTACATGTACAACATTCACAGTAAGGTGTAGATACGGCGTGACAATATTCAAATAGTGAGTTATTTTCCAAATATGGAATGGTATCCTGTTAAATAAGCATGTAACCAGAATTAATAACACATTCGCATGAACATTTTATTCCTGGTACAATTTGAAATTAAAATCAACAAAAGCCATAGAAAATCATTATAAATACAAGTGAAGTGTAATATTGCAACAGTTCCATGAATAATTTAACAAACTGATCTTATCAGCCACGGATAAAATCGTACAACCCTAACATGTGTTACGTGTAACACGCTGTTCAGTATAGTTTTAAATAATATTGAGTCTGAAATAAAGCTTTAATATTCAACCTTTGTTCAAATGTTCCACAATACATGCACATGTATTCCCAAAGACTGAAGATAACACCTAGGTTGGTATATTTCTTTAATTTATCCTCGCGATCGGATATTCCATATGCATTCCGGAGTTCCTCAGAAGAGTAAGGTCATTTTTAGGTTTTGGGAGGATAGTGCAGATACTGGAGGTGTACATAAGAACACAATGTACGACAAACAAAGGTCATTGAACCTAAAAGCAAAAGTAAGACAAATTACCTACAGTAAATATTAATATGCCTGGGTTATCTTCACCTACAAATAAGCATCGTATTAAATGGTCGGTGACATTTCAAACGAGTGTTTTTCAAATTCAAGCAAACTTTCGCGTGTTGTTTCACTGTATTTAAACTTCAAATTCAAATAAAAGAACGCAAATGATGTCCACTGTCAGTTGTTTACGATTTGCAACAATGTTAATTTGATTTTAATTAGATTGTGACGAATTAATTAATCAAACATTTTGAGGTACAAAAATGTAAATGTCACACGATGCACATCTATGTTCACACTGATATGATAAATGCTTGATTTAATAGACATCAACTGTAATAGCAATTAGGCAATGTGATGTTAAAAGGTGTTCCTTAATGATTTATAAATGGATGTATAACATTAGATAGATTGAAATGTATATCATTTTCTCGATTAGGTGTAATGAACATTCGCAGCTCTTGTGCAATAAGTGAATAGCATTTGATTAGGATAAAAGAAATGCTAACTAACATGTACCTGTGAACTAACTTGCAACATACCCGCGTCAAAAGATGAGTATCGTTTGTAAAACATGTGCGCTTCCATGCTTTCTAATTAACTTCAGATGACCATAATATAAAATAAGGACAATTGGCCAATGCACAAATTCAAACTCAGACACAATCTTATGTGACGACGAATAATTCTTGCTCACTGCAATCGGGCTCGACAAAATTATTGCATCAATGTTGACCTACAATCATTTAGCACTGAGCATTTGCCATTATAGCACACGGAGAAAAAGTCGACATTACAAATCATTTACAAAATTAGGCAAGAAAATTAACAATAAAACGTGACTTTGCATCGTGATCACAAGCATAAAAGCCTATACCCATAGTGATATAGCAGAACCCCGCCTTATTGGATCTTTGGCATCAACATTGACATTCACAGGAATGGTCGAGTTAGGATATTGTGATGTGATAGTGTCATACAATGAAACTGATTGCGTCTGGCATAAGTGTCGTCTGTTAGGAGAATATTGCTAAGAAATATCTCCACAAATACTGGCCTGCAAATGTATTGTCTAAATTATTGAATAAACAACAACAAGGCATGGGTATTAAATTTGAAATGCTCTCAATCTATGCCAAGCTGACTGACATGTGCAACATAATGAAACATAAATATAATGCATTGTAAAACAAATGAACTGTATTGCCTGTACCGTAAATGAAGTATTAAGATCAGCGACCCATACCAATGACGTCAATATACTATAAAAATGTAAACAGTAAACATTTACGAAGACAATTCTTCCAAATCTGGATAAAGTACACAATATCTCAATCACAAACACTTCGCATTATAGTCTACTGACGGGATCATATTGGTGAGTTTGGTTCCAAGCATATTTTAATAAGTACGAACCTGAAGACCGTCGCGGTTAATGATCATCGGAACATTGAAACGGAAAAAACTTTTTGCTTATATTGATGTGCATTACGATTGGTTTATGTAGATGCCAGTCGGCATGATGTGAGACCGTAAATACATTCTCTTAAATGACATCATGTCGATGCATAATCTTTATTATAACTTGTTACTAACAATAACACATTGAAAGCACATCGTCGCAGGATGTTCAACACTCGTATCTGGCGTTTTTATAAAAACTAATGTTAAAAACTGTTTTTTAAAAGCAGCAGGATATAAAGGTCCATTTCCTTGTAAGCACTTTTTAAATTATGAGGGAACCAAAACCACAACCTAGTATTTGTAACAAAATGTCATATGTCATGTGTGGTTACGAATTTTTCACAAATTTGTCTAGTAAGTAATAAATATGATGTGGTCTCTCATATGATATCAGGAAGAAGAGAGTGTATTATGGACTAGTTAAGCTTTCGAGGCCATGGAGGCGGAAAACATATTTTACAAATTAAAATTATATTTTGACGTAAGTAAGTAAATAAAAAGGTACATGTTACCTAGCAGTTTATTTAACTAAATACAATGTTATTCACCCCAGCGCCTGCAAATGTGTATCATACCTAATCGAGGAAATGAGATACATTTCAATCGAATGCAACGCGTCCATTTAGTAATCATGTTGGTACACCTTTCTACATCACATAACCTTAGTGAAATTGCAGTTGGTGACAACTTAATTAATCATGCATCATATCAATGTGAACATAGGTGTATATCGAGTGATATTTACTTCACAATGTTCGATTAATTCACCACAATCTGATTAAAGTCAAATAAAATAGTCTGAGTACTAATGAACAGCATGTTACACGTAAAACATGTTTGGATTGAACAATTTTATCGGTGGCTGATAAGATCAAAGTGTAAAATTATTCATGGAACTGGAAAAGTCGTAACTACAAAATAAATAATTTGAGAAAAACAAGAAAACACTGTCTGAAGTTTAGTCTTTACTTATGGTTAAACAAGCTTTTACAAGTAAACTTTGGTCAACATGACACGTTCCGATTTTCATGAAAATTAGCACAAAAGAAGCGCTTTGTGATGCGGCTTTCAAATATGTATCAAACGTATAAGGTAGGTAGGAGTAGTAACGGCATTCATATTACAAGCCAGTGGAATGTATTCATAATGATTTTATATGGCTATCGATGATTATATACTTCAATTTAAGTTGTACCAGGAACAAAATGTTCACGTGCATTTGTTCTAATTTCTGGTTACATGCTTAGTTAATGTACATGTCCACGTAGCTCAATGTTAGTGCACTTGTCGTCTTATCTGGCGACCCGGATTCAAAAACGGTTGGAGGATTATTTCAGCAGAAAGCTGACTGGCAAGTAAAGTGTTTGCTCGGCATGTTTAAAGAAGTTAACAAGATATCGCTCCTTATTTGGAAAATACCAACCATTTGAATATTGCGACACCGTATGTACACCTTGTTGTGTACTTGTAAGTGCTGTGGTCGTTTACTCATGGCAAGTAAAATACGTACCATGCATACTTTTAACGAGAAGTTAGAAGTAGCAATGTTTTCTCTTAATCTTACAATACGTCACTTTACGATACTATATCCAATACATGAGTACTAAAATACCCGGATGATTTGAAGTAGTTGTACTGCACTTGAAGTTGCTTACATAATTTTCATCGTGTGTTTACAACGAAACAAGTCAAACTAATAGAATGCCATCGCAGAACTTAAATATTTACAAAGAATAATTTTATCTCATTGAGCGTGGTTTAGATTAAGTGTTTTGTCTGTAATCCTGGAGCATGAATGTCAGTGATTTCCTCTTCATAGGTTGTCTGAGTTTCAGTTGACTATTGGGCATTCCATTTCACTTGCAATTTGAGAATGTTACATTTTCAAAGATGTACTAGTTACTGGTGCATTTATACTTTGCTTAAACTTGCTGTGTTAGATATAAGCATGCATGTTGACTCTTGAAATTGTTCGTTTCATTTCGGCAAGATATCAAAATTACCATTTTATTAAACAAGTGACTTATAAAGATAGTTGTCAGCAATATGCACTATTTATATACGATTTTGAGATAAAGACATATTATTTCCTTCTAACTGCAACCAACAACCTTCTTCCCGGTGACCAATGCGGAAGTTTGTATAACATTTTTAGTATATGAAACGCATGTTCTAGTATATACCTGCATTGTAAGGTAATATTTAACAGGAACCTAAAAAAAAGTATATTTTGAATGTAATATTAAGCTTCAAATATTCAATGATACTAGTAATTGATATGTGCCCACACAACGACAAAGTGACTGAATGACATTTTTGGTATGTGAAGACATCATGATCAATTTTACGTAAAACACGATCGCCATTGTGTCAAACACATCTTCCTTCTTTTGGTGACGTGGTTTCATATATTACACACATCAGTCAGACATGCTATACCACAATGATAAAATGCACAACTATCTACAATGTCACATTAATTTCAGTCTCCGTATGTAACAATGCCAGGCGGTGAGATGATGTCATTTTCTTTTCGTGGAAATAGAACCTATGGGGAACTTGTGGCAGGTTTTATGGGAGTATGGCTAAATAACAAGTAATAATTCTATAGAAATTAGTTTTGCTCATCCAATTGTATTAAATCTGTGGTGCATAACCAATCAGTCTTGGATGATTACTGTGTGATTATTCCACTGTGGATTATTCAGGTCGTTCTATCATCTGTAGGTTGGCTTGGCAGTTCATCCCTTTCCATCAAACACTACATGTAGTTTACCAGTGTCATTGTAAAGGTTCCTTTACCGACGATTTCGGAAAGGCAGCACTCAACTTTACCAGCCAAGCACAGAAAACAGTAAAAAACATATCAGATTACAGATAACCAGGCGAAAACCAAGAATCCCAAGTCCCAGTTGTAAAAGAGCAGGGTGACCTAGTTTCTACACTATCTACTCTATATTCCTGATGAAATTGAACGTTACGTGGGTGTAAGAAAAAAAGCTTTCTGTTCTATAATATTGCGTCACATCACTAAAATTGAATGAACAGACGAAAAAACAACAGCATTCTATCTGACACAAATCTGTTCTTTATAAACGACACCAGATCGATGTGGGACATCCGTTAATTTCCTGAGTGATACATCATTGTACAATATTCGTCTTACTTCAACTCAAATAATTAAGTTGAACCCGAACGAATATGTAGAGTTGATTTAATCAAATTCTTATCCCGGAATTGGATAACACTTATATGCTTTCAAAAGAAAAACCTTGTAATAGGGGATTTAAATAGCCCCGCGCAGCAGGGCTATTGAAAATACCCAGACCGTTAACAGGCGAACGTGCATATCTTCGTTGAGTTTCTGCCGGTACTAATGCTTAAAAAAAAGTTATTTCCGGTCAAAAATTCAGGCAGTTTTCCGAGGTGAATAGTCCTTGGATTATAAAAAAAATAGTAAGCTGTAAACGGTTGAGCCTATCGTTCTCTTTCGATTAAATATCATTTTAAAAAAATGTGTAATAAATAAAAAAAATATTTTAAAAAAAACAAAGGGAAGTAAGCAATACGCTACTGTAGATACTCCGCTTTACGTGTCACTAGCCAAAGCGTTTGCGAGATTTTCATGCGCCCATTGCACACGGAAGATGTTTTAAGAATCGTCAAAAAATAAAGGTGAAATTTTCATTTAAATAGCCGATTTATCATGACAGTACTCGATCTCCGAGGAAATTGGTCTTTAATAGACATTTTTACGTAGTTTTACAAGATATCAACACTCAGATCATACCAGATGCTTGAACGTAAGTAGGCTACAATTAGTTCCATGTCAACAATGCAAATCAACAATTCTATGTCTCAATGTATAGCTTGTCAAAGCAATGTTTATGAGATTATTTTTTTACTGTCAGTGTGTATAATACTTATGTACCAGTTAGTTTCATCCACAGCACCCCAGCCCCGGGTGAAGGGGCGCTCCGGGATTTTGAGTTGTCAAAATCAACAGCCCTTCAGCCTTCTACGGCCTACAGGGGAAGCTGATGGTAAAATCTCCCGCATTTCCCCTGACATCTACCGGTAAATATTGTCTCTAGGCTATTGGCCTTATATTCCAAAGCCTTTAATCAGAAGGATATTCTTTTAAAAATCAAGTTCAGTATTGTGACATCCGGGGTCAAAAAATGTGTCACTAGGTCAAGTCCTAGAAATTTCTTGTCACGGTAGACAATAGAGATAAAAATGTTGGTCTTTTCTTGATGAAATTTCTACAGAATAAATTATTTCATTATAATCTAGGTCAAGTTCAATTATAGGTCTTCCGGACCGGGGTCCCTGATTTTTTGGCTACCCGTCTGCCCGATAATCGCTGATAACCTGTGGGACTGACGATCTGGCGGACTAAAAAAAGTCGGTCTGACTGTCAGATGGACTTTTTTCTGCTAAAATCAACAAATGCAGTTATTCCCTTTTAAGGCGGCGTTTACACATTAAAAGAAGGTTTTCCTTGTTTCCAAGTCCTTTTATCATGATCTCAGTGTAAGACTTTGTTTTCCGGTTGTCATTTACCAATAATTCAATCGTTTTAATGCACAAAGTTTCCCCTTTTCCCTCGCGAAATCATCGAGACTTCAGAAAAAGAGTACAAAAACACCAAGTTAGAAAAATGTTTCAGCTTTGCGATTGGCCTAAGAATTTATTATCGAGTCGACCAATCAAAACATGTCTTACACAAGACACCGCATTGTCGCAAAACCAGTCTTTCTGTACGGGTGTCCGCCTAATGATGGTTGAAAATTCTTGAGAAACATAGGAGTTGAGCACAGAATTAATTGCTTACGCTGCCTGCCCACACATTTGTGGCTATACCCAAATATAATAACAAATGATTCTGAAGCCTGGTTAATAAGTGTAGAAAGCATGAATATGCCAGCACAAAACATAGCATTTCATAAAAAATGCCCAATGCAAACTGAACTTATTGACCGGAAACCTTTTTTATGTATTTTTAGTAAATGTGACCATGACCCCAAATACAATCCCAAGCTAGTTATCCATGCAAGCTTGCTATATACAAAGTATCATTAAGATCAGCCTATCCAAACTTCAAGTTATTGACCGGAAACCCCTAGTTAAAAATTGTTTGACATCGCTGCCTCGCTGCCCGTCATCTAGTCCGGGACCAATTGTCCCAATCTTATAAAGCAGGATTTTTCGTTGGAAAACCTGAAAAAAATACATGCGATAATGTACCCAGGAAAAAACGTACCCAGGACTGAAACTGAAATTTTTCAATTCATTGGACGGCTAATTGAAAAGTCTGGGTACCCTTACAGAAAATATTCTCTCTGACAAATGTGTAACATGTATGCGGTTAACATGTATCAAATATGAAATGAATATACTGCGAATGCAGTCTTAAAGGGACTGCGTCACGTTTTAGCGTATGGCAAAACTCAAATAAAATTGTTAGATATTTACTATATTTGGCATAGATGCCTGTATATCCCATAAATAAGCACACTGGTATAAATATAACTTGTGAAACATTATTTAAGTATTTTACCTAAAAAAATTCTATTCCATATATCTGAAATATAGCTTAGCAATTACCCAACATCTATTTAATCCCCGTTTAGGCGGTGCCTTAGTTCATATTAGAAAATGAAAGATTTTAACCCGTCATGGATAAAATTAATTAATTTTGGAAAAAGTAACTTTAGAAAATAGTATCTTAAATAATGGAACATTCGTACTAAGCATTAAACTGTGTTTTAGAATGGATTAAGGTTGATATTGGCACTTGTCTGGTTGATACAAATTGAGTAATGAATCAAATTGACTGGTCATTCTTCATGTCTGATTTCTACCTATGACAAATTGCATCAAATTGTTTGTATGATCTGCCTGTTCCCAATAACCCAGTCACAATCCATCTTCTGTTTATAGTCGGCTGACACTCCACTAATGTACAGTATGAAAATAATGATTCTCAAAACGTTAAGGAAAGCAGCACCAGACAGTTTTAACAGGACAAGAAGACAAGTACAGAGCAGCTAATACATTTGTCGTTTTAATGCCTGGTTATACAGAATCTTTTTTTCAACTACCTCTTGGTTCTTACTAACATATTGCTTCTGTGTCCATGTTTAAAAACGGTGACCGTCAAAGATGTCCTTTCAAATAATTGTGCTTATAATATTGATTATAACTGGTTGGATGTCATTTGTATCAGCGATTGTATTTCCGGTCTCTCACCATGACTGCTGGTATTTACCTAAATCGTTCATAAGGCACATCAATATAAGCAATAGGTTTTTTTTAATTCCATTTTTTTTCATAAATATTAACTGTACTGGTCTACAGATTCGTACTCATCATAATTGGTTTGGAACCAACCTCTTGAACATCGTCTTTTCTGTAGACGCGACGCTTCGATGCGAAATTGGAGTTTGGAAGATATTGTACTCTTGTAAGATTGGTTTGGAACTGACTTCAAGAATCGCTCTTTCAATGTTTTCAGCGTTGATGTCACTGGTTTGGCACGTTAAGCACTATTTTCGTGAGGGACAAAAAGTCTCATATGTTTTGATTATAAAGAATATGTTTCAATATGGTGTACATGTCAGTTCAATTGGATTAAATGGAAGTACACCTCAAAGAATATCCATGACATTTTGTTTTACTCAAACATTTGGCAATCCATAAGCAAGCCAGTTTTTGTGGAGGCATATCTTAGCATATTTCTCCCAGCAGACGACACTTGCCAAACGTAATCAGTGTCATTGTATGACGCCATAACATCACAATTCCCTAAATCGACTATTTCTGTGAATGTCAATGATGATGTCAACGATCAATCGTCAAAAAAGCAGATTAAGCCATAGCATCCAAGGTATAGAAATGTTGCTATTTTGCACGATATGGGAGTGTTGCGTTTTTTAAGCTATTTAGTTTACTTTGTCTTCAATATGATTTGTCCTTGACCTAGTTAATTGTACTTTTTGAATCTGTGATATTTCGTTTTCTTACGTTCTCTGTTGTGATTTTATGAATCTGTTGAGTGAGTCCTTTTAGACTTGATGATAATTTCTAATATTCTATAAAATTATCATCCTGTAATTTGTTAGCGAACCCATTTCCTGTTATGACGAAAACTGTTTCGCGACGACAAACAATGCATATAGACTTAATAGCTGTCAAAAGGTCCCATTGAAATGAATTCAAAGGTTCGTGAACTCATGAATGGATAGGTGTTAATTGATCGATCATAAAGTAAATTCTGAACGGTATTTCTCAATGGATGTAATAGTAAAAGCTAAAATGATCGCTAGTAGAAGTGTCAGTAATTGCGTTGGTGCAATATCGACAACTGCTTAGATGATGTAATGATTGTAAAGTTGACAAATAATATTATAGAATCTGTAAACAGAAAATATACAGAAATGGTCGATTTAGAAAATTGTGATGGCATGCAATACAATGATCCTGATTACGTCTGACGTAGGTGTCGTCTGCTTGGAGAAATATGTCTCCACAAATACTGACCTGCAAATGGATTGTGTAAATTATTGAGTAAACACACAAGGCATGGATATAATATTTGAGATGCTCTTCAATCTATGCCAGGCTAAATGACATGTGAAAAATAATGAAACAGAATTATAATGCGTGATAAAACGAATGAACTGCATGTCTCTATCGGAAATGATGTATTATAATCAGCCCATACCAGTAACTTCAATATACTGTAAAAATGTAAACAATATACATTCACGAAGACAATTCCAAACCAATCTGGAAAAAGTACACAATATCTCAATCACAAACACTTAGTTTGCATCGAAGTCTACTGAAGGGACGATATTTATTAGTTTGGTTCCTAACATATTGTCATTAGTACGAATCAGTAGACCAACATAGATAATGTTCCTCAGAAAATGGAAACGGAAAGACTTACCGCTTATTGCTGTAAATTATTACAGATTTACGAGGGTTGTTCATAAATACCAGTCGTCATGATCTGCGACCGGAAATATCATGTCGATGAATTATCTATATTATAAGTACTAACAGTAACTATTTAAAAGCACAACGTCACCATTGCTCAAAGATTCGTTAATGAAGTTTTATCAAAACTGTCTTTAGAAAGCAGCGGAAAATAATAGTCTGTTTGGCAACTTTAATAAAATAACATAAGATTCCTCGTAAGAACATTATAAATTACTAGCATTACATACTACAAGTAGTAACAAATTTCCTTCCTTAACAAAATAGCATATGTCGTGTGTGTTTACAATTTAGTTAGTCTCCACTTTGTCTTGAAAATTGTCAAATTCGTCTGAAGGTTAAGGTGAAATATTGTTTTCCTGATATCAGTAGGCATAAACGTAGCATTGTCTAAATAATTGTTGACATGTTCAATCGTGTTATTTCTCTCGGTTGCAAACAAAAGTGCATGCTTGTTTTGGGGTACGTGGTTTTGACTTCCGTGTAAAGAGGAACCGTATCACATAAAATGGTATGTAGATTTGTCGCGGAGTCTTGCCTCGCAGACTTAACTTGCACCACTCCAAGACATTATCTATATTTATGAAAGTAGTTTGTATTCGAAATAATTTGAATGTTATCATATTAGATAACACCTGAGCTGAACTGCAATCGAATTCACAAAACATAAGTTGATAAACGAAAGCGCCAGTTTGTATATTCCGTAGTAGACGATAAGTATGTAGGGGATTAAGATGTTATGAACAAAATTATGTTGTTTTTTTCTATAAATATCATCAGTATAATTTTACATACAGACACCTACGCGTCTACTCAAATTCCCGTTTACCATAGTTTGTTGTATTCATTTCTTAGTCGTTTAAACTAGTAAATGTTGAGCTAATCATTTTGAACATTACGACCTTATAACACGGTTACATAATTGAAATCTGCATCATAAGGCGCGTCTTATGAGCTTATTTTCATGCAAATCGGAACTTGTCATGCTGACCAAAATACTTGTTTTTCCCAAACATAAAGAGTAAACATCAGACAAAATATTGATTTTGTACTAACGACCTTCTCATTCTAAGCCAGCGATCGATATTCTCTGCAACTTACCGTAACCGTACCGTAAACAAGAAACAATCATAGACAGTCACATCCCCCACCGAAGAGAAGGTAATATTATTATAAGTAAATTAACTAAGGGCCATTACTCTAATGGTCAAATCACAAAATCCGGAATTTAGCTCCCCATAGTAGTTATTCTGTGAAAGTTTCCTTAAAATCCCTTAATAAAAGAAGGAAGAGTTGCGCTCAGGAGGCGGGAGGGGTTGATAAAGGGTCCCAACACTTACTCAATGGACATTTTAAAACATCATTATGTCCGCTTGACCAACGATGATTGACGTTATCTCAGAATATAATGTTAAACTACGCTGCATAGACACAGATAAGGTTGTCTTAAGTCTAGAACATGGAAAAAACCGCTAGACCGTATACTTAAGATACTTGTTAATGCATTGCTACATTGTATGCATATTTAGGTAAGATTAAATAATGGATGTAATGTCGGCAATTATTATTGGTGAAGTCGCCGAAGCTATATGATAGTGTATTTTATCTTCATGCAATGTAGTTATGTCAGTAATGGTACTTTATCGTCAATCTATGGCATTCAAATACAATTATTACTGATTTATATTCAGAGACTGTCACTATAGTCCTCTGAGAAATAAATGATGTATTCCTTGCAGGCTAAGACATGTAACGTCTTCCTTGTAAACCACGTTGGAAATTGTAACGTATTGGGTCCTTGTGACATGATGTTGAATTTATAGTAACTTCTTACCATGGTCGTCCAATGCATTTTGGGACTTGTGTATTACTGGGTAAAGATAATTACATGCAGTTTAGAGCATTGTTATTTATAAGAATCTTCTATATATTTGCGTGCCCAACTTCACAGTCTCTGTCACTCACACAATAAATTTAAGTTCCTTACCGAAATTGGTCACCATAGCGACCAGTATGTAATTTCGACATGTGAACATGACTACAAATTGGTGTTTTACTTAGACATATACACGACAGCCAACACAGCATGCCACGTCCCAGGACAAATCAGACACTACAGAGACGACAGGGCACCAAACAACGTGTGTAGCGCTTCTTCATTAATCTATGTCACGTCATTATGTTTTTTCTCTATAAATATGTTCAATATAGTTTTGCATACAGACACCTACGCCTCTACTCAAATTCCCGTTCAACCACAGCTTGTTGTATTTATTTTTTTATCGTCCATAAATGCTGAGCTAATCATTGTATATTTTTCTCTGTGCCCTACTACCGTAACCACAAGAAGAAAAAGTCATAGAAAATCAAGGGCCACAACTCTGGCAAAAATGGTCAAATCACAAAATCCTGACTATAGCTCCCATATTAGTTATTCTGTGAAAGTTTCCTAGAATGCCGTTAATATATGAAGGAATAGTTGCACTCAGAAGGCGGGACGGGCTGATAAAATTCCCAACACTTACACAATGGACATTAACATCATTATATCCGCTTGACTAACGATGTTTGGCGCTATCGAAGAATAATGATACACTACGCTGCATAGACACAGATAAGGTTGGCGGCAGACTGGGAATATGGTATAAATAGTCTACTTATGAACTTACATGTATTATGCATGTACTAATTGCTACATTGTGTGCACTTTGGTAATATTTAATAATGGATGTAGTTGGATGTTATTATTGGTGACTAGAAGCTGGTGAAGCAGTATAATCGTGTATTCTATGTTCATGTATAGTAGTTATGTCAGTAATGGTACTTTATCGTCAATATATGGCATTCAACCACACTTATTACTGATTTATATCCAATGACTGTCACTATATAGTCCTCTGAGAAATAAAAGATGTATTCCTTGCAGGCTAAGATATGTAACGTCTTTCTTGTAAACCACCTTGGAATATGTCGCTTGCTTAGAATTAGAAGGTCGTAACTACTACGACCTTTTAAGATTCATACATATTTAAAATAAACTCTAAAATGCGCTTCTTATGAGCCCATTTTCATACAAATCAGAACTTGTCATGTTGACCAAAACCAAGTTTAAACCTCTTGTTTTACCATATGTAAAGAGTAATTAACAGACAGTATTTTCTCGTTTTCTCAAAATATCAATTTGTAGTTACGACCTTTTCATTCTAAGCCATCGATGTAACGTGTTAGCTCCTTATGGCATGATGTTGAATTGGTTTTAATTTATTTCAAGCTCGTTCATTTTATTGTGTGACGTGTGTATTTCTGGTTAATGATAATTACAAGTAGTTTAGAGCATTGTATTTTATAAGAATCTTCTATATATTTATGTGTCCTACTTCGCAGTCTCAGTCTCACAATAGATTGAACGCGCCTAGTACAAGAATCACTTGTGCTAAAGGCAGTTTTGTTATTGCATATGAGCCTACAAAACGTCTATCCATACGAAATATCATAAAAAGGGCACAAAAGGTATGAGGAAATCGGACAGGGCAGGCAGCACTCAACCGAACCAGCCGAGCACAGAATTCAGAAACACCACAACACAACCACACTGAGCAATGACCACACATAAGCCAACGAAACAATTATAAGTCTAAGTCCATTTATCTACTAACACACATCCCTGTCGTTTGTGCATAGTCATACAGGTGTCCAAACAGAATTAATGTGCAATAGTTATATCCTGCACGAATTTATTATTTTCTCATCGACACATCTGGCAGTTCATTGACATATATGTAATCGATATTAATTAACACCGTGTTAATTATTTCTACAGTCATACCGAGCTGCAATTAGAAACCGAAACCCGGGTATTGTATGGAATACATTGATGGTAATATGAAAGTACAAACAAACTTTGAAATAAGATACTGTGGCAGTTAATGAACTTGGACATTTAATATGAAGATTGATTACAGGTGCGAATCAATGTTGATTAATGTGACTGGATTCAGAGAAATCTAGACTGCTATCCGATTCAATATTGAAAAAAGTAATTAACGATTGTCAAATTGGACCAAGGTACCAGTCTGTGAGTAATTTATACTTTTTTAAGTTACGGGATCGATAAAATTTCTCTCTTCGCTGATGGATTCATTATTGGTTTCAAACTTTCTATCAAATAAATTGAATTGGCTTACATTTATTTTTTTATTTTGGTGATGATTAAAAAGATTTCGCAAATCTATTCTAGACTATTCGTAAAAGAATGTAGTCGATACATCACATTGGGAAAACGTCTATAACTATGTTTGACATGAGTTACTCGTTAAACAATGTGTCTGCAAATTGTGTTCCAAGCACGTATTTGACAAGGCGAATTATGTCCGTTATGTTTTACTACCAATAATACGAGCGCATATCTTAATTATGTCGTTACCAATCCTTACTGCAATAATATTATATCGCCGGCTCAGAATGAAAAGGTCGTAAGTACTTCTCGCGATCTTTTAATAATCTTACTTATTTACGAGCTACACTACAAGGCGTTTCCTGTGAACAAATTTTCATGAACGTCGGAACGTGTCATGTTGACCAAAGTTAAAAAAGTTTTCCATAAGTACAAGTAAAGAGTAATATTAAGACCAGTTTATTCATGTTTTATCGGAATATCTATTTTGTTCTAACGATCTTTTCATTCTCAGTCAGTGATATGTACGTGTATGTTGAATGTGTTCTAATCTGTTCAAGTGTACTCAGCAATTAAGGTCTGAAATTTGATTTCTTCCTCCTTCCTGGTTCGATCCAGCATAAACAGAGTAGGCGCATGATTACATAAATACACGTATTTCTTGTAAACCACTTACATGCTTCAACATTCGTTACCTGTTAACGCATCTTGCATTGAATTAACTGGCGACGGAAAGAATTGAAAGCAATTAACCTAATTTTCTTAAAGTGCTAGTCTGCATAATGCGATAAGGAAAATAATTAATGCAGCTGATTCGTGTAATTGTTCGTAGCATGGTAAACCATCGGCGTAATGTCAGACTTGTCTTATATATTTACATGCATGTAATTATAGTCTAGCATCTTTATGAAACTTGCATTTATATATTTTTCAAGTTCATGGTTATGGCTACTGTTTAATTTTCAGATGCAACAGTAAAAATTCCAAACTTTGTAATGTTTTACCGTTCATCTGGTGTAACATCAGACTTGTGTTAGATCTATTATTTTGTATAAAATTATGTTGGTCTGGCGAGATTATGAAGTGCATTTGTATATTGAACAAGTTCATGGCCAAGACTACTAGATACTAGTCTATGATTCATCAATGAAAATTGCAAGCTTTTAGTGTTTTAACGATGACCTGGAAAAAGCTATGGTTAGTTAGAGATGTAAAAAAACGATATAAACAAACCAACTGTTACTATGGCTAATTTTTTCTCGAGTTAAAAATCCGATAATGTGAATGCATGGAATGGGTTGTTTCGTTAGGATACATCAGGTATTGATCAAGATTTATTTTATGGAAATAACATTTCTGGCTTGAGCTTCCATCTGTTTCAAACGATTAAACAAGAAACAGTTTGCATCAGTATCTAGCTGATGTTGCGTAGCTTCGTGTGGTGGTGTTGTGATGTGACGTGTCGATATGTTGTATCATCGGTTAGGTTACAAATGCAAATATACGAATAGACGAATATACGAAATAACTCAAGTGGAGTAGAGCGAAAAGTTGTTTACGCGATACCTGTGTGCAATTATTACTACTTGGGCCTATGGTAAACGCCCGTCGTGGGATAAATAGTGGATAGTGTGGGAGTAGAACGTTTTATCTAATATCTGCTGATTTAGATGGAAATAAATTGACTGCTTCATTTGGATATTCACCACGTCTGGTAGACGCTATACCACTTTTAGTAGGTTCACTATTGAAATATTCGGAGTGATTGGAGGATAGAAGTTTATCTTTATTTCTTCTCATTTCATTATAGAGTGTCTTTTTGTTATCAATTGTTTAGGTATAAATTACTAAATTTCAATTTAATTTTTCACATTATACATGTTTCTTTTAGTGTGTGTCTGGTGGGAAAGTACTGCACATAAATATAATTTAGCATTTATTTGTTGGATTTCAGGCTTAAAACGCAGAAAGATGGATTTTTAATTCACGGAAGTGCTGCTGGAATAGTTTCAATATTTTCTAACGGAGGTATGTTAATACTTTGTCTGTTTTACCTATCGACTCATCTTAGATTCTCGTATATATTACACATATCTTTGATCGGTGTGTGGATAGCATTTATGAAAATTATACATAATAGAGTATACGTTTATTTGGTAGTTTGGTAACCGAATATGATGGGTATCAACGGTGACTAAAGCGCTTAATATCCCATAGCAATGTTTGGCATTACCGACAGATGCAGTTTGTAAGTCACATGACTCAATAGGTGTTCTGCAACATAGGAATGCATTGTGCGTTGATTCTACCTGACCGTTCCATGTTTAATGCATTGTGTGTTAATCTCATTTATAATGTTTACACAAATTTTGCTTTAAGGTAAAGTAAGCGTTGTGATAAATAAACGCGAAACAGGTAAATAAATGTGCCACGCCCATTTTACGTACTTAAGGTACGGTCCGCGTTTGTCTTATCCTGAACTTTTATATATAATGTAGGCTACGAAATAAATATAAATTGTGAATATATTGATTTAGAATAAACCTAGCTATGTGAACCAGTGACCTGGTCAATGTCGACTGTCTGATAAATAACTTCGTAAGTTCTCATCAGGGAACGATCTACATGTTGCTGTAGGCGTTTATACGATCGTTTTGTTTTAATATTTATACAACTTTGATCAACTAATATTCTGTACGCTGATTGATATGCACAATGTAATATCAATGGTCTTAAAGTGGATGAGTCGCTATTTTTAAAAAGTTCATATCAAAATTGCAATTTAATCTTATACAGCGAATCACAAGTTGATAATCTAATGAAACACACAGAATAAACTTTTATTAAAAACCAACACACCGTGTATACGAATAAATATATTTTAAAGAGTACAATAAACTTAATCCGTACATATAATAAACAGTGAAATTATAAATACCGTATAATTCTGGCTCTATTTTGGTTCATTTTGGGTGGGCGTTGACGTACGCTGTAACCGGTATTCGCGAGTTGTACATGTAGTTTGTGTTTGAAAGCATTTGGAATAAACGATTCTTACAATTTTAGTTGCATAGCTGTGTATATTATTAACTTTTAATTTCTATTGAAACATCTAAATCGCAATTTTATGAAATGAGCATTTATTTGTTCGGTACATCCCCTTTGATGGACGCGGATGACTTCCTCCAACGAAGTGACTGCCATCATTGTGTGTTTACGTTGCAACTAGCTTGTAACTTATACGTGCACTACGAACATCGTATAACCCTTATAAGGTTTCAACTAAATTAGTTGTATGTCTTTGTGGTCATGGTTTCAAATTAAAACCCTTGCAATAATTATTTTGAACTTTGGCTTCGATTTAACCATTTCCAGCGTAGCAATCTGACCCAGCAGCGTTTTACAGATGCTTTGTTACCTTGCAATTGTGTTACGAGGTTGATTGTTATTTACGCGTATTGTATTACATTTGTACACGTTTTCTTTTCCCTTTGTAAGTTTTTTCTGTCGTATGATGAATGTCAACTTTAAAAAAACTTGAAAACTGAGATTTTGTAGACTGGCTTTGTAACCTTACAATGTGTTGAATGAAACTAGCTGCACAAAAATATCCTTTGTTATGGGGGTTTGTTTATTGGTGCTATCTAGCGCAAGGTCCCCTACGGTTTTATAGTCGTATGCAGTCAAAGTTATTGCTTTGATATACACTCATTTACAACAATTGGGAGGGGGTAAAGTTCAAGACCAAGTTCAGTCCGTTTTATGACCATTAAGATAGTTGTTCACATACTTGCTTTGTTTATATGCTATGTCATTGTCCATATACGGCAAACATGGTTAAATATGGTATGGAGACACGATCAATGTTTATTTGCCTGCAATGGGATACAATTACAGATACGCGCACAGTTATGGTGCGTCATTGGGGAAGTATTTTAAGTAGACTACGTTCAGTTCTGTATGACATTATGTGCGTGAATGGCTACATTGTTACTTGTTACAACCATCGACACTGTATACTACAGTATATCATTTTACCACCAATACAACAATTATCGTGTTTTGTATAATGTGAATGCTATAATTACATGTATCTACATATATGTCGATAGGCAACATGAGTCAGTATTATGGCGGGGGCGCTTGTATTATCAACGCCCGGCATACCACAAAGACGTATTTATCAAATTGTCAATATTTGTGGGGAAATCTTAAGCAAACAATTTCGCTCAAATTATATGCCTTAATTCTGGTTTTTGGCGTGGTTTGATCGCCATATATCCACTGTCACTGACTAGCCTTGTTATCGATACTGACTGATAATCGATTTCTTATCGCGATAACTGATCCATCCATTATATATAAAGATAAAATCAATATTCCCATTCAATATATCAATTGAAAGCTGCGACATTTTGCATATTAAGATTTCTATCGGGTTTGATAAACTTTTGTGACATATTGAAGTCACCTGGGGCTACTCTACGGCCAGTCATCAAGGTATGCTATCGGATTTTTGCTGAAGGTTTATTTCAATTTGACGCTAGCTATCTAGGTCAAAGTAGGCGGCCGCGTACTTTCGTTTCGCCAGACCCTCGGGCAATGCAGTAGTTTATGTTAAATCACGTTGAAAGTTAGCGTTAATGTTAGTATTAAAAAGTACATCGGCCTTGAATGAATAATTGATGAAATATTTGTTCAGGTGAAATCAGGATTGTGCGCATACGTGTTCGGTTATTAGACATTTAACTGTTGTGCGACGCATCGATTCGCTTAACATGCGGAATTAAAGGATTTAGTTTGAGTAGCTTTATCAAGGTACATATGACTCATTATATCAAAATAGATCACTTTGAGAAACGTATTTCCAAATTCCATAATGCATTATTGTATTTGATGAGGTGCTGAACGCACACAAATCTAAATAAACTTCTGTCCTGTTCATAATTTGTTATTACATGTACTCCGTTTAGGCTATTAGTATGCAACTACAAGTTAAAATGTTGCATTTGCGAATGCGCATGTTTAGTTTATTCAACCGTAACGTTTGTTTGTTTTCTGTTATGTTTGTCAATATGCCGATTTATTTTTGCTAATTCTACGTCTGGTTTTCATGTTAGAAGTAATTATGTCTGTAGAGCAATGCTTTTATCTGACATCAATGAAAATTCCTACACTTTTACACAATGAATGGTAATTAAGTTCAGTACGGTAGCCTATTCGTGACATCTTGGCTTGAACCGTTTTTTACAGGTGCCAACTTCACGCAACCTTTTTATACCAACAATGAGAAAAATAACCCAATTTAATTTTAAAAGCTTTGTATTAATACAAAAAGTATGCTTATCACTGAATGTACCTGAACAAAAACTTGACAAAAACGTCTATTTTCCCCACATATTTAGAGTTTAGTTAATACTGGTAAAGTATACAGCCCAGGACAAACTGGTTACGTGAATCTGTCACAGGGTGATTGAAACGTTAAGATACAGCTTTAAGCCCGAATAAACAAACAACACATCTAGGTATACTTAAAGTTGTCAAAGTATGAATGCTCACTTATCTTCGTGTGGGCGTATAGTCGAGTGATATCAGTAAAAAGGAATTTCACATTTTTTTACATTTTCTAGTTTATTATTTAGCGGCCTTGACGTCGATTAAAGTGGTGTCGTAAATCTTGATGATTTCTACTTGCTTTCTACTTGATCATAATGTCTACACTTCATTAGTTATTATGTAGTAACTTTGTGAATAATTAAGTGATTATCGCGCGCCTGAAAGAATGCTTTAATTAATAACTTTCTCGTCTCAGTATCCTAAACTTACTCACTGAATCTTTCAAGGTAGAGAAACTAGGAATATTGAGTCAGATAGAATGCATTACTGAGTCTTGAAACTTCAGATCGTTCCGGCGTTCCATAAGATGCAATAAAATTAGCTTTTTTGTTGAAATTCCGAGTTTTAAAAGATATAATTCAGAACCCTATGGGAACAAAAATGATTTACAACATATATAGAGAACAGAACGTCGTAAAAGCGCATAGAAACATCGCAAATTATTTATAGCCTAACATACAAATGCTGGCTAAATCCAATATGGGCCTTGCTTCTGCGTCTGTGTTATTTATGCGTTCCTGCAATAAAATGTTAGAGACACACTTACATAAAGTATGCCGTAGTTTTGCCAGACTGTTTATGTCTCTGAGGAGTAGTAATTTAGTCCATGTCATTCACAGACTTCCCTGGCTACGTACGTATATTTTTACAAACCTATAAATCATAGCATACAGTGCGTACAAAATGTGCATGTGCGGAACCAGTACTACTTCTGAAAATGGGATTCTATCAGCTGTGTTTCCGTCAAGAAGGGTCGGATTTGTATTTTTATCTTAAGAAGGGGTATTATATCCGCTTCTTTGTCAAGGTACCACCAACTATGTTTATAGCGTAGTCCTGTTCAATCTCTTCGCCCCGATAAACACTTTTGCATCCAATTTCCAGGATAGGGAGACGACCCTAATCCCTCCGCACAATGTATCTGCATATAGTCTCGTAATTTAAAACATAACCAGCGTTTTCCCTTTCTGCACCACTTACGTAGACGATCTAATAATTTGTATTGATCTGTGGTTAGCCAGAAGATTTTATCTAGGGAATTGCTCTTTACTTGTAAAATAATATCTTATTTCTGTTTGCGTGTAATTACTAGCATAACTGGCTAATTTCCTCTCTGTGACATAATGCATGAGAACATATGTTTGCTAGCTCATGAATATGCATTAACTAGATATAATTACTGAATATATCGATGGCTTAGAGTTAGTGCCATTTACGACCTTTTACTATTCGTACATATTTAGAATAAGCATCACAAGGCGCTTCTTATGAGCCCATTTTCATAAAATCTGAACTTGTCATGTTGACCAAAATGAAGTTGTAAAAGTTTCTTTTAGCATAAGTACAGAGTAAATGTCAGACAGTTTTCCCGTGTTTTCTCAAAATATCGATTTGGTAGTTACGAACCAATGTTCGTATTTGTAACTAAAAAGCTAAAGAAGCCAGACATTCAGAGATGTACAATTATTTAGAACCCTGTCATACCTCGCATCCTCTCTCCATCTTTCCACCAATTTCTCATAGTCGGTCTCTAAAGCATATCACCAAACTAAACAATTTCGCACCTGTCACGGCTGTTAGTGTTTTTGAAACATTTAATGTTTCTGCACCAATTGTTCGATGCCTAATACACACGCTATATACATGGCCTAGTCTTGTTTATAATTCATGAACGGTTTGAATTCTCTGCCGGGTCGATAATGTAAAATAAGCACGTCAACTTGAGCATTTCATTTACTCTTCCTCTGTTTTATATTTGCATATAATTCGAGTACGAGTGTACTAAAATGTCTCTACTTCCACGTTTTTCTCCTAGATATTCTTGAAATGTGTCAGCCGATATTTCAGTTTGCCCTAATTATGTAAAGTGTCAACGCGTCTCTCATGTACTGAGATTCTTTCATTGACATTTATAGTTTTACATTCCACGAACAAAATACAGTAAATCTGCTCCACACTTCTATTCCAAGATCGAGTGGTTTCCCCGATGATATGGGTATTTTAGCATCTTCCGGTTCGTGTGAAATACAAATTAACGTCACTTCCGTTCCAATGAAAACGAATCTAATCTGATTGATCAGACGTCCATTCAAGCGGATTGACCAGTCGCCAGTTGACTCGGTTCACCAAATATAGTTTCTGGGGGTAAATTACAGCACATAGTCGCCGCGTTTCCTGTGCGTTAGAAGCTAGCTAACGTAAACATTGTATACTTTATTTGTAATGTGCAAATATGAGACTGAACTAAAGATATACATGCATGTATAATAAAGTAAAATAATGGTGTAGCTTGGGCCCGAAATTACAACCAATACTTACACTCTCGAAAACAGAAAAGGTTATATAATGAGCTATTATTTGTTCAGGATTGCAAATATAGATAAGGAAAGTGCGCAGAATTATTATTTGAATGTTGAAAATAGCATTTGGTACATTTTCTTTGCTATTGTGTACTATTTATGAGATAGAAATGTAATTGTTGAATCTGAGAACCACACTCTGCACCCAGGCTGATAAATTACCCTTAAAGCTCACAAATACACTAAATTTCAATTTGAAACACGAATACGACAATAATAAAGCAAAATAATGGTGAGGCTTGCACTTTGTTGCCAAGTTGTGTTTTGCTCAAACTACGGGTGTATGTTTTACTTGACAAGTTGACGAATATGTAACGTCCTCAGTTTGTCGTTTACGTTCGTTTCATATGCGGGAAATTATCTATCGCTTGCGGTAGTAGTTCAGACAAGATGTTTTGCAATTCAAATTACGCTGACTGTTTTTACTCTCTGGAGAATCATGTTAACACAAACCAGTAAGAGATATTCACACTGGGTTCATTCATGGATGATAAGATGTACATTTGTAACATGTATTGTATTCATTTCTGATGATTATCGTCTCAGTTATGTTTGTGCGTGGGTTGCATTTTGATGTCTGTTTCCAGTTATTAATAATTTGGTATTGACTAAATGCCCTATCCATATTCCCTTAATTAAGCCAAACAAGCATTCAGGTCAGTACATAGGATAGACAAGCAGTGAACCAACCTTGACTCCTTGGCAAAATCTCTAAGAATTACCGATCATGGAGAACACAGAATGTGATTCATTGGTTGTAGTCCAAATTGAATACAGACATACAATACAGTCTCGGATTGTATGTACATGAGGGCAATTACCCTTGCTGCCACCAATATATACCAACATTCCTCACTGAAGCACCATGCTCGGTGACAATTATCTAAATGTCTTAATACAATACACAGGAACATTTCTTATCTAAAATAGTGCTATTATGGGACGAAAGCAAGCACAAAGGCGTGTGATTGCCATTCAAGTCTTTGTGTCGTTGCCAACATAATTCAATTGTCCCAAACACGTATTCTTGACAATGTCAAAATTTATTGCATACATAGTAAAGGTTATTCAATATAGGGATGGCCTAGTATTTCTCATGGCTTCGTTCATAATGTGACACCAACTTTATGATATTGGTCATAAAGATGAATACAGTTCGTTAAACGAAAATATTATACGGGTGATCGTAAACAACCAAGCTTTTATGAATGCTTCACAGGGCATCAACATATACCGATACCATTTGAAAGTAGGTTAAATAGAGTAAGTGATTTATGAACATAGATGTAATATTCTATTCATACCGCCGATCATAAAGTGACACAATCTATCTGGGTAGATATTACTTTTTACACTTAAAATATCCGCGACTATCAGTTTTAATGTTTGGCAAGTGACTGCACGACGCGGTGCGATTGTTGTTTGATTTGCAAGGGGATTGCCATTAGCGGGACAATGTTTATATACACAGGGGGCGTCTGTGAAAAAAGAACATATTACGCCGCCTGAACGGGGTTCGGTTTTCTCAGATCACACTGTATTAATTTTGTTGAGTGTTTTATCCGTACCAATGCAATAAATACACGTTGGATCATGTACCATGGTACAAAAATGTACACACATTAACCCATATTCGGTGGTAACCTCTACTAGGTCCCCAGCGTTCAGATACACATGCATACTTGTATATATACGAGTAAAGTAACCTTTGATGTATGACATTTATTATAAGCAATAATGTGCTCTCAGTCACGACTGTATATAATCTATTGTTAACACCCACCGGGGAAATCACACGTATTGAAGCGTTGTTGCATGGCAAGCACCACTTGATCTAGTACTAAATCGGCTAAGTATTAAGTCAGTTCACACACACGCTACGCCGCACACCATTCCACTGAGAGGTGGGCTTACGGAGCTTATGACCGAGTTTTAGAAATACGAGATATATTAGATATATGTCCCATGGCAGTAATCGCGATACATGACGTGACTGAAAGCCTGTGAAACTGACCGATGGAAATAGTATGTCACATATCCCCATGAATTCATTTAAAGCATTACATTGGGTTTTCAGTTCCAACAACACCATAATTCGATGAAGTAACCAAGAAGCGATGTAACAAAATTACTACAGTAGGTCTAATTGTATGACAAACGCATAATCATTGTTAGGGCATCCATTTCATTGTCTATACTATGCTCAAAACGCACAGTCACTAATATCTAAGACGTGCATGATTTAAGCATTGTACCTATATTCACAACACTAACGTTATTTCTACTCTGATTTTCAGATTTAACAAATAAGAACAACCAACAAATATCAAAATGTCGAAGGTTGTAGAAATCGGGAACGTCACAGTTGACCTGTTGAACTACACGTGTTCTCACAAAGGTCTGCTACTTCCGGTTGTCAGCGAGTACACATGGCCGCTAGGAGGACGTGCATTTATTTACTTACTTGGATTGCTGTGGATTTTTATGGCTGTGGCTATCATTGCTGATGTGTTTATGTGCTCAATTGAACGCATCACAAGTAAAACGACTAAGGTCCGTATCGCAGATCCTGAAGCAGAGGGCGGTTATAGAGAAATGGACGTTAGGGTATGGAATAATACGGTAGCCAATCTAAGTTTGTTGGCATTGGGTACAAGTGCACCAGAAATCCTCCTGTCCGTTATTGAAACAGTGGGTAACAATTTTAAAGCCGGTGATCTTGGTCCTGGTACTATTGTTGGGTCCGCTGCTTTCAATTTGCTCGTTATCTCGGGTATTTGTGTGATGTCTATTCCATCTCCAGATATCAGACGTATTGCTGAAATTAAGGTGTTTTTCGTTACCGGATTCACTTGTATTTTTGCCTATATTTGGATGGCTTTAGTTCTCATGGTAATTTCCCCGGACGTGGTGGAAATCTGGGAAGCTTGCGTCACCCTCCTTATGTTCCCGGCACTGATCGGTGTCGCCTACCTTGCTGACAGGAACTTCTGCATGGGCAAGAAAGAAGCTCACCAAGACGGCATGGTTGGTTTTGCACTAGGTAAGTTGATGACCTATATTACTTTATATGCTATGAATCGTCCTGAATGACATTAATTAAATAATAGTACTAGTGTATACCATAATAGCCCATAACAATGCTAAAAACCCTATTTTTATGTATTATATGACCTAAATACGTATTATTTATGTGTGTATTCGTTTAATGACAATGTAACAATGTAATTTATATATGTTATGTCAGTGTATGTCATGTCAGCAATGCCACTCCATTTAAAATCTTTACGTACATGACCAAGTTTATCGACGCTATGTTAAACCTTTGACGACCCGTTTGATTAAAGCGGAATTAGAAGTTACATACTTTTGAGAACGAACATGTAACAATATAAGCAAATATCTATAATTAAAAAAGTACGCTAGGATTCCTATTTTTCTTTGAAGTAACAAAACATCTCGGTTATTGAATCCGCAAGCATGAGTGTTTCGAATTTCGGAAGTGTCAATGATTCGGATATGACTTTGAACTCTATGTAGTTTTGTACATGATAAATCCTGCTGATTTAATATCTATCACCTTGATTAACGAGTTCGTTAATAGACCAATCACTGTTTTCAAATTATTGGTGTATGTATTGTTCATAAATTAGAGTTGAATTGCCAGTCACGAATTTCTACCTTATTTTGCTGTCGTTAATATGAATATCAACGTTGCAAAACAAAATTGAGTTGAATATCAAAGTGTTACTAACAAGAAGCTAATTGCTGTATTCGTGTGTGTGTGTGTCTATATATCATCATATTACGTATACCATTAATCCTTAACCTATAAGTGCATCATCAAGCTTAGGTCCAAATGTCTCCGAGGACCATGTTTCTATAAACTGTATCAAGTCGACATCCAGATAGAAGTTTTATGGCTTGTTTTGTAGTACATCCATTAGAATAATATATATATATCATCTGATCCGGGAAGGAAACTAATCACAGACATAAATATCAACAATGTTTTGTAGAATAAGCACGATATCCAGCTGTTGTTGGTATCGACCAAGGCTTGAAAAATTCAAATGTCCAGATGGGTTCTTGGAATCCAGCGGATGGGTTGCCGGTATCGATCAAGGCTAAGCTTTGTTGAAAGGTTCAACAGTCTGGATTGGTTCTTGGAATTCAGTTGTTGGGTTCTTGGAATACGGGGTTACCGATGTCGATCAAGGCTTGTTTGAAAGTTCAATGTCCTGGTTGATTCTTGCAATCCAGTGTTTACCGGTATCAATCAGGACTTGTTGAAAAGTTCGACGTCCGGGTTGGTTCTTAATAGCAACGCGTTGGAAATAAATGTTTATGAATACAACACATACTGTGAAACTTTCATTCCTGATTGTGTTTATGATGTATGATCCACGGGGTACGTTGTTTATGCTGTTCTATTAATTATAAACTAGAACTAGATCTACGTTAACTAGCTCCAGGAATCTTTGTTATGTCACGTGGTAACGATATAAAATCTTCTATAAAACCCAGTGATAACGATTTATTCGACATAAAAGGTGGAACAACTACAAACGTTATGTACTGATATTGAACGTATTCGGGTTAATTGGTTCAGATGGGATTTTCACACACTACTACGCCAATATTGTTCGAACTCAGTGAAAATGTTTGAAACATAACAATCCGATTTATTGATACCTTATTTCAATATTTTGTCTAATGATTTGTCTTCATTAAGTACTCTTACAAGCCTGGTTCATTGTTTTGTCATGGAATTTTGCTGCCTGTTTCATTAGATATTGGAATCATATTTCAATGAACATTATGTCAGGACTTCAGAATCCTGATTCCGAATAAACATATCTTTGCTTTCCATCTGATATCCGAGACAAAAAGACACGGAAAAGACCTTATACTTTGTATTGTCTTAAATGATTCAGTCTGATAGCTAGCTAATATGCGTTTAGTCCGACATACTATCAGTCAAATTGCATGTTATTGTAGAGACTCTTGACTTTTGCTGACTGGGAACTGTGTTTAAATATTCTATACGCGTCATTAGTCTGTGAATGCTGTCCCGTCTTAGAACAGTGATGTTTTATATGTAATTATACAAAATCCTGACAGTAAATGCCGTTCTTATAACGATAAACGCTTCCAGAATATGGCAATAAAACGAGCTAGAGATAATGTTCCCTTAAGGCACACTATAAATAATCTACAATGCGCACCTTTGTGGCTGTATACATATTTGTTATACATTGTTTTACATCGCGTAATCCACTCTTTATTGTCGTGACATTTACCGTGTGACCGAAGCAAATAGTTTATGTTTTAATTAACAAATATTTATATGGCTTAGAATGACACGGCAAGTCGTTTAATGGAGGTCGTAATCTTAGAGATAATCAGCTTAAAGGTTATATTGTTCCTCATTATATACATCATAGATGGTCGGCTTATACCTTTGTTGTGTCCGTCTAATTAGGTTGTTATTGCTACTTACCATTGCATAATCAATCATCATAACCTTTGATGTAAAATGTCAATATTTGGCTGTAGATTTTTTATACTGTACGATAAAAGTAAATAAACACATCACCGTCTTTTAGACTGTAGACACTCCCACGCGTTGGTGAAACTACATATTGCAAATCAGATCAGTGTCCAAAACAGACTAGTCTGTCTGCACTCCAGGCGTATTCTGTCAGTATTGGTTCTAGTACAGTAGCCAGTGTACGACACATGAATACTAAGACCTTGATTATTTGGCGTTGCTGTTAATGGTAGCACTGCTGTTCGTTAATAAAATGTCACATCTTCTGTTTGTCATGATCTCACATTCTCGTAATGCGTAATGCTACATACGAGGGACATTACTATACATAATAACATACATGTTAGATTCAAACTATCACATAATTATATTCACTATTACATACATTATTAATCGTTCAAACATGGTCATACTCATCTAAAGTAACCTTTCTTATGGTCATTGGCAGACAATCATTATGCGACAGATATTCAGGACCCGTTGCTATGCAACTGTGTGCATATACGACGCCATCTGAGAGACGAGAATGCGTTTTTTTGCTGAGCTATTTCTTCATTGATATCTAACTCTTTGTAAACATTTATAAATGACAATATTTATATCCTACATATGTCTGTTATATGTCTGATGTACGTATTATTCTGTCAAATGTCATGTCTAGAGCTACCAATATAAATACGTTCCCAATCACATTCTATGTCTTCAAGCATTCTCAGGCCTGTCTATACTATGAATATATCATTTACGATTCTCCGCGGCTAGAGTCTGAATAATCCAGATTCTGATATACGATTATATACAATCCCATCAATAACTCCCCGTACTCCCTTGCTCAACAATGCGAATATATAATATACAATATAACACCATATACGGAATCTAGGGTAATCTATTATTTGTAACTGTCCGGATAAACTACTTTTTGTGATGACTGAATCAATACGAATACTACTTAAGGCCAAAACAAATTAATAATGTGGTTCTATAAGTATATACATAGTATTTCTACCGAATCAATTGTTTGGCCTTATACCCTAAACATTGTAGATCTATTGGAATTTTTCTGGCAGTCAACTTGGATTATTGATTTTTATTGCATATTTTAAGCAAAAAATACTTCTTAAAATATCACAAATAAAGGACCACAATAATATGTCTCGCTAAAATGCATGACACAACCGGACAGGAAAGACAGCTATATCTCAATATTTGTAATATCTCAAAATACGTTCTTCTCTACTAAAATATTTTGATCATGTTTTCATTTTAGAGGTAGAATAATACTTGTAACATAATTGAAAAATAGGATATTTATCTACCAAAGCAAGTTATAGCACAACCACAAAATGATTTGTTTTGGCTTAATATGTATATCATGTGCTAGTCTGGCGTATATTATTGGATGTATACGTGATAATAGTTCTAATGGAAGAGAAAGCTAATATGTAAGTGGTATATTATACATTGTACTGTAACAGCTGAATACGATGGGTGTGATTATTGTAGAAAACAACATTATTCATGAAACATGAGGCTACAATACAACCAGTTTGTTGTAAGCTACACTTATATACTAAGTTATAACAAATAAGTGGTTGTATACGTCAGTAAGTGAACACTTAAGTGGTTGTGTATACCAGTAAGTGCACACTTATGTAGCCATTCAATAAATAAAAGCTGATTTCATTTACAGTAAACCCTTACTCATATAGGCCTCTTTGAATCCTGCATCGATGCATTGCGTTTATCAGGTCATAATTTTCACGGGCTGTATTCCAATTGTCTTTTATATTGTTATCCAACCTTGCAAACGTCTTGCAAGCTCACACATATACCCACTGTACAAATGTAGTTCCATAACTAAGACTTCAATTTACTAGTACGCGTAAACCATCATAATACTCATAAAAGCAATATCCGTATTTCACCCACTTATGAAAACAATCATACAATGTACTGCAAGTTGTTTTATAATAACAATCTTCATCTCGAAGCATGTCAAGTCTTAATTAAAGTTCACTATAATAATTCTCTCCAATCTTGGTCGATAGTTTTATTGCTCTGTGAGGCATTACTGTGTGTCCATAGTATCATCTGGTCGTATTCAACTCTCAGTATTACAATGTCATTCAGTAGTTACATGTGAAATGAAAAGCAATTTATTAACAAGGCCATCCTTAAAACATTTATGTTTGGCCTAACGCTACCTACTCATTGAAATCGCCCCCTACTCAAACTATTTCCTTATATAACTACATCGACTTGAATTTGTTTACAGGTTCCTCAAAAATTATTTCCATACAAAATAAATCAACCTACCTACACACCTTAAAAACTTGGGTCTTGTTAGGGCAAATAAAATATCATTTTTAGGGTGGCCCAATGCTTCTTAATAAGTGCTGTCCGGCGACGTACTCATGGGGTACGCTCTATGTTACACAAGAACCTGATTCTCTGAAGATTGTCCATGGGAGTCACACAATGAGTAACTACTAACTAGACGTCTGCTGGGTCAAAACGCTGACTCGACAGACATCCAATTGTTTGTAACTCCCACGATCGTGAAAGCTAGGTCATTTCCGCAGAAGTCCGAGTTGATCAGAATGTAACTCCCATAGACTCTCGACAGCCATCCAGTTCTCGTGTGAGACAAATATGGGATCCTTTGATATTTCTATACTCCAAGTTGAGCGAGAGATTGGACCAAGTGGTACCCGGTACTTAACACTCAAAGATGGGCGAAAAGTACTATGTGAGTAGGACCGTAGGTCGATGTACAGGCCCAGAGCTTAAGCAAACAATACCACCTTAAAACGATTGCACTTTTATGTTTAATCACGTGGTGTGAAGTAGACGATAAAACGTATTTTCCCTTTCTTCAAACATGTGTTTTAGTACAAGCTTGTTGTTAATGTCACATAAAAACATATTGTTTACACCGGGTCACACCCTTTTTACAAATATCAAAGACAAGTGTGCATATTCAACGTAAGGATTTTTTCTGTTTACCACGTATAAATATTCTTACCATTGAGTACAATATTCAATTTGGTTATATAAAATGTAATTTAATCGTGGTTATCATTAAATTTTGTGATAAATATTAATAAAAAAACACGAAGCACATCTAAAAAGATGTGTCAGAAGTGGGATTCGAACCCACGCCCACATACGTGGACCAGAACACTCGTATTTAAGGTTATATACCTTGAGTCTGGCGCCTTAGACCGCTCGGTCATCCTGGCAACTTACATAAGGTGAAGTTTAAACTAGAACTGTATATTAGTTAGTAGGAAGTACAAAACGTGCGAGTAAAAAACGAAGGTTATTAAAATGAACAATTGGTCCAAAATTGTGGAAGAATATAATAGGCATACGATCCAAAGATTCGAATCATAACTTTTAATTGATTCGGAATAAGTTAAATTAAAAACAATAAAAAGATGTGTCAGAAGTGGGATTCGAACCCACGCCCACATACGTGGACCAGAACACTCGATTTAAAGGTTATATACACCTTGAGTCTGGCGCCTTAGACCGCTCGGCCATCCTGACAACTTATTACATTACAAATTTCGTACGTACCTGTTTAGTAAAATGAAGAACTGGTTTACCTACCAAAATGATGAATGGACGTATTTGCAATTAACTAAATAAATCTTGTTTATCCTGCACTTAATCGTAACGACACACATGTCAATTTTTAAATGCACTGACACCTTTACATGTGATAACATTGAACAGGTGAAAGATAACTGTACTTTATAATCTGTCAAAACCACAAGTCAGGTCTGCCTATCGTCGCTGGAGAGTCAGAAACTCATATATTTCTATATCTGTTGTTTTTTTCAAAATAGTTATATTTTTATTCAATACAAATATGAGACCATTTATATGCACCAAAATTGTCCTTACGTTAACATGTCGTAGCTATTCACCATCCAGTTTCATTAACATGTGTCATTATGAGACATTTAAAGCGCTCTAACCATTTAAATAGTTTGTGTATCAAAAGTTTCGACCTCTTGACACAGAACTATAAGGTGTGGTGTAGATTAAATGGTCCCTTCCCCAAAATAAAATCGAGTAACATTGTCTAAAAGGTCATTGACAGCATCAACACATTTATTTCATGGGCAAAAATAAAGTCAAACGATTAAAAATCCACATTTTTGCCTCTTCTGTAAAGTTGGAAAAACTTTAGATACGAGAGGTTGATTATCCAGCGACGCTATGTTGCATCCATTACCTGTATTTGTGTGTCTACATGCTATGTGTTTAGATTCTTTATCATGCAATAACACTTTGGTGCGCGTGTGCACATTTTTTCACAGAGCAAGGCATTATCGCGTACATTATGTCTGGTATCATACATTGAATGATTCAAACATTTTCAGTCAGTGAGTCAATATAAAGTGATGCATATAAAACTCTCTAAATCACCAATCACATGACTTCTGACTCGTCAGTCAGTCAGCCATTTTACTCATACAGTCATCAATGAATCACGTCTGTAAATGACGTCACACGTGAGGGTTACTTCCATCACTAAATTAGTCTTGACATTTAGCTCGTCAGTCAGCCATTTTCACTCATTCACTCATCCATGTATCACGTGTTTTAATGACGTCACACGAGAGACACAAGTCACGTGATTCTTCACTCGTCAGTCAGTCATTATAACTCATTCACTCATCCATGTATCACGTGTATTAATGACGTCACATGAGAGACACATGGCACGTTAGTCTTGACTCGTCAGTCAGCCATTTTCACTCATTCACTCATCCATGTAAAGTGGCTTCACATAAAAGTTGGTGTCAGTACTGAACAACTTCCGGTTCCGGTGATTGTATTCAGCCTTGGTGATGGAAGCCAACATATAATCTTTGTTCACATTTGCTATAAATTTATCACAATATTGTTTTAATTAACTTCACTGTATTTTATCTACATTTTTTGTATTTATTTGAGATGGCTACAAACTTATGGTCAGCAATTTAGCAATCTAGCATTTTACCATATTGCAATTTTATAGCAAAATCAGCATTTTTGTAAAGAAATGAAACACTATGATTGTGTAATCTTTCTTAGATGTACTCGATTTTGTTTATCACATAATTATCTTGTTAAGAAAGTTGCATCAGTTTGTTAACTGTTTATACCATTACTCAGGAGATTTTTACTTTATTACCAAACGCTAACTAAGTTAACCGAACTTTTTTACATTATAATTATGACGATATGTTTTTTATATAGAATCTAGTTTCTAGGGATACAGTAGAAAAAGAAACACATTTGTATGCTAGTACTTTATAATACTTGTGAAGAGTTATATTTTATAGATTTTAGGAATGCCATAACCACGAAATCAAACCCCCGACGAACAATTTATACCAACAATTATGTAGAATGATATATAAAAATATCATTATGGTTTTTTACTTTTTTGTTTCTTCAGACAATAAGGCTACGCGGAAGTATGAAGGTAAAAATGATGAGCATTATAATAAAGGGTCGAATTGTCAACACTGCTTGTTTCTATACGTCATGGATTGTTTTATCTGTTATTTTCTGTTTATTCTGCTATATATTTTATTGCACGAATTACCCACAAAACGTCCTAAAAATGCCAGCAAGAACATAACCCCATAAACATGCACAACCCATATTTCGGATCTGTTCAAGTACTCCAAGATATTTTCTATTGCAGAAACAGATTATATATAAAGTTTTACACAATGTATCGTCTATCAAATACACAGTTTAAAAGCTCTGGAAAGAAGGATTTATATTTTACCATTCTGAATTTGTCTGGATAATTGTGCGTTTTGCTTTGAATGCGAGACTGAATACCATTTTAAAATGTACTTGTCACCGCATAAGATATAGTTACATTAAAAAGATTAACCATGTTAACACATTAACAATACAGTCAATGGTCCGAGATTCGGTAGCTCGCAATTACACTTTTTACATAAGTACAAGAATATTTCAACTATACCATATTAGGTTCTTTGGGATAATTTTTAAGTATTTAGGATGCTTTGTGGGTAAGTCGAGCAGCAGTGTAATATTTACGTACGCTCAACGTTAACTGATTGGTTACATAAACAACTACACCTAATGAAATTCATTAAGAATGCCAACTGTTTCCTGAGGGAAAAATTACATTGGTAGTTAATAGATCCAAGAACATCGAATTTAATTCCAGAGCAAAAATCGCTGCCATGTTTATAACCTTGCTTTCTGGTTTCTTTCATTCACTGAGCTTCTGTTTAATGTTTCGCCAACTGCAAAATACATGTTCAAAGCAACAATACGTTATTGGTGATTGTTGTTATTTGTGTGTAATAAAATTGTTATCTAATAGCGGAATATGTTTACTAACCACATGGGAAACATACAAATAATTTCAGAAAGTTCAATAGCAACAAAGATCAATTGGCTTATTCAAGTTCAATAACCTTAATATGAAACAGAAACATAATATTTACGTCATAGCCAGGAACATGTAATGCACCTATTAGTGTTTTGCCCTTGGTGGATGAGCCGGCGAGCAGAAATGTGTATAGATTGAAGGTGGTTGCTATTTAGTGATGATTTAGCCTATAAGATTTTATGCCATTGTCCTCTTGGTTCATGAAAACCTTTCCCCTTGGTTATTTGATATGGTGCTCTATAGGAGGATTTGTTTTCTCTGATAGGGCACGCAATGTCGAATTCCCTTTGATCACGGTCCACACAAGGGTAAAACATTGAAAGGTGCATTACACATTTATATGCCATGTAAATTTGGTAACCTTAGAAGACTTTGTTACAGCTATGTGCTTGAACCCTTTGTTTTAACGTAAAGTAACATATTGGTGACGTAACAATGGCGGAACCAATTTGATATAGAATACTAGTATATAATTTGTTTTAGCAATTATATTTACGTATGTGTGTTGTCCAGTATACGTAAATCGTATTTTAATTGTATGAGATTATGTTAATGAACGTAGATTAGAATATTATTGTCCCCGTTATTTTTGTGAATGATTAGCGTAGTTTACACAGCTCAACTATTTTGTTTTTAAAGTTTAGAGACGAACAGCATGTACAAAATGTGTATAAACTTACTAAATTTAAATGGGTCGTATAAAAATTAAAACTCACACGATAAAACAATCCAGTGTAACAGGCCTTTTACTTCCGATGCTATATTTAGTTGCGAATTTGTGCCAATGTTGATCCATATCCATGGATGTGCGCATGCTCATGACGTCACGTGATGACATTAGATGGGTATAAATGCCGCTTGCCTTCGGTTACGGACCCGCATGATAAAATGCATGTTCTCATTATGTACTACACTGGCTTTTATCCACAACTAGTTACACGTTTTTCTACTTAACCAATGGCTGCACTTGACGAGTATATAAATCACAAGAAAAATAAGCATCGTCCATTAATGCTCGCCCGAATGGGTTATCCCAGTGGCGAGCACAGGTAACTGTATCGTTGAAAACGAAAAAAAAAACGAAAAATTTTTTTTTTTGAAAATTTATATTTTTCTATAAAGGTTTATTTTTTCTAGATGAACCAGAATTTCAATCAATCAAAAACAAAATGTGACTATCAATATCTCCATAAACTAATTATATTCATATACAACAATGTTTAAAGTACTTATATGCCAGATCTTATAAGAATTGATCAAATAGTTAAAAAGTTATACTATAAAATGAAGATACTGTTTCACAGCCGATTCATATGGTGCAATCAACACAAATCCATATAGCCGTCTCTCACAATGTGTTACACCAGCGAAGTTAAAGTATACCTTTAAGCAATGGATTTTATTATATGAAGTTAATTTTTGGCTTACATTCATCCCATAACATTGTTTGTGTAAACACACATCCTTTTATAGATAATTGGTATGCATAAAGCAGTTTGTTTATTGAAAACAAACTGCACCTCTCGAACCGGCTCGTGGATTTCTGTACAAGTGACCTTGATAGAAAAATATAAATTTTCAAAAAAAAAATATTTTTTTTCGTTTTTGTTTTCTTTTTCAACGATACAGTTACCTGTGGTGGCCAGGGTATATAAATCCAACATCTCTTGCATTGTACATTATACTGTGAATAAAACCCTAGATGAATATAATTCCTAAACATTAATAGACGGAATAAAACCAACATGGGTTACTAACATTCGTGGTATTGGTTCGACATACTACTAAACGTATAATGTATGTACTAAATGTCTGCCGTATTTCATTTGAGTGTGAAATGTATAACTTTGCATATAAACTCCCTTGATACTGGCTTGCAGAAAAATCGGCGCCTTCGTCAGGTTTGCTAAAGAGCGAAATCAAGGGAGCAGGTCGCTCCTACCAGACTAGTAAGTGGGTAGCACAGATGTAGCCTGGTTCGAGATCTTATACTAGTATAGTAATAATGCTACCGACTTAACGACATCTACACCGCATGTAATATAGTCATCAAGTAATGCTCAAGACATGGTCTACTGGCTTTGGGGCCATTTTATTCTTAGCTTAAAGTAGATATGCGTGCGCAATGATTCTTTCAGCTTGTACATGTATACAAATGCAAACCCCTTCCTTTTCCTACACCACACTTTACTGCAGCCTAAATTTTTGCATAAACTATAGACGTTCACGATTTAGTCGCTTTCATATTCATGAAAGCTTAGCAGTTTAGTTTATGAAAAAATTGAAAATAGATTGATTTCATGTATATGTTATCAATTCAGTTTTGCTTATTTAGTGTGAGACGTTACCAGCTGTTTCCATTGATATCATGTCAGCATTTTGCTTTGAAAGATGCTCGCATTGCTGATGTATAAAGTTTATATATGTTATAGATGCTATTCATTACATCACTATGGTTTATTCGTTTTTGCAAAGGTACATCTAACCCCAGCAATGTATCAGATATACAGCCCATGTGGGCGCGCCAGTCGCTTTCAAACCCAGAGTTAATATTCATAAAATAGATAAGCTTAAGTATATACCGACATGTACGTATGTTGAATAAATATTCTGCAGCATTTGCACACCACGTGATTGCTATATTTGCCAGACCGGTATAACTGCATAATTCTAGACTTTATATACAAGTGTTTATGAAATACAAACTAATAAAATTTATCTATTTATAAACTCTAACAAGTTTTTCTCCGCTTGATTAATCAAAGCTTTTCATATACGTTTTCAATAAATATATCCACACCTTATACATACTTCTAACCAGTAACATCGACATCGTATGTCGTAAAAGCGACAAGCTACTTAAATATCACTTTCTATAAGTTGTCTATGATGTATAAATACGCATACCAGATTCACTAATTGTGTATATGTGTGATATAAGTATACCGCATGTGCTGTCTATCTTCTACTAAATACAAAAATCTGGCTTTCATTTTTGCAATAACACAAGACTTGTTACGCTACAGATTCTTTATATTAAACACTTAATAGAACCACTGCTGATTAATCAAAGTACTGAAAGTACTGTTTGTATTATATGTATGTAAGCTTATCAAAGTACTGAATGTATTGTATAAATCAATGTTGCTCGTGTGTTTCAGTGAGTGGCGATGCTGAAGAGGGAGCACCAAGATACGAGTCTGAGGAAGATCGTCTTAGAAGAATTGCTAAGGTAAGATACAAACACTTGCCATTCTATTAAGCAACTGTTAAAAAAAAGTTTAGTTAAGTTACCAATTTTATAGGGCTCTTTTCAGCTGTTAGGCCGCTCAAGCTTCCTTTGACAGTTCAACTTCCCCTGGTCATTGGGCTACATATGGAAACCTACACTCGTGTTACCCTGGGGAGACTATTTCTCTCCTGTGGTGTGGCAGCCAACATCGATCTGCGGCGCCCAGGAATAGACGCTGTCCTCACAGGTACCATTTTACACCATGGTGGAGTGGAGCCGTGGGTCTTGCTCAGAGAACTTAACCAGTTGATATCGTCCTGTTCCAGAGTCTATTATAGTTTTGCAATTTCAATGAAAAGACAACAGTGTCGATTTGCCTCCATACTTGGTCATTCTACCTGCAAACTTGTTGAAAACAGCGTTCATGTTGAAATGTTTCACAATACAAACTATGCAAAGCTCAACACCAACATTTATTTACCGATTTCTGCTATTTGTTTACCGAACGCCTATGAACATTCAATTCCAAGATATTCAGTGTAAAACATCGTATCAATTTGAATAGTATCACTTTTATTGAATTGTATTTGTTTATTTCAATAGGAATTGAGTCATGAAGTAAAAGATGGAGACATACCGGAAGATCAGGCTGCCAAGATTGCTATTGCTAAAATCAACGAAAATACGACTCATGACCGTGGTTGGTATCGAATTAACGCAACGCGCATGCTCACTGGAGGACGGAAGTTAGTGCCACGTGTGATGTCCAATTTCCAAGAGGTATTGTATTAAGTCCTTATCTGCTTTACTACCGACACTATGTCACTATTTAGACCAGCTAGACAAATTCTCTTAGGTATTCTTTTGTACAAAAACATACATAATTTTATTTATTACCAAATGCTTCATTAATAGAAGAAACTACTTTGACAAAAGCATTTGTCGTTAGCTCTGCTTATTTGAAGATAAAATATATATATTGCGCTTGTCAATGAAATTCTTAATTCTTAATCATGCTGCGAAACTTAATAACAGAAAAATATTTAATTTATTAAACTTGATTTTGCTGAAGCTTTCGAAATATATGGCAATTCTTTATACTCAACACACTATAAAATGGTTGTATAGATACTCACTTATATACATGTATACGCTCTGGTTTAGGTGCTCTATATTCGCCTTTATTTAATGATATAGATCTACCTGTAATGTTCGATATATTACATGTTTTACTTTTATTTTCCATTCCCTTAAAATTCACTACAAAATCTTGTAAGTACCATCCTTTACATATATCTGTGTTATAACTTCCGCCACGTAGTGACAACTTTTACCTTTTACACGTGTTTGCATCTTTTGTGTACTTTTCCTCTCACTTTATATTTCCGGTCATTTCTACACTTTTTCTTTTTTTGTGTCCATTTCTTTCTGTTTCGTATTCAGCTAGTTTCCGAAGGCTTCTTAAATTTGGTTGAACTATTTTTGTGATGCACATATTTTTCTAGCATTCATATGAGATTTTTTGTCAGAAAAGATGGCGTCAAACATACATTTGACGTTGAGTAGTGATCCCCTTTGAATATGGCGTATTTTTAAATTGATCAAATAAAGTGTGATTCAATCGTAATGTGTGATTCGTCATTCATCATTGGTCATGCTTAAGATTAGCCTTATTGGTACTTTTTTAAGTTTTCATATATCTGGAATTAAAAGAAATGATTAATATTCAAAACGGATTTTAACTCTATATTGACGTCATTTTCGAAAAGGATCATATTGTTGTGTCTCAGGGTGTAGATATATCGTGTGAGCTACTTTAATTAGTTCCGATTTAGCGAGCTTGTAAACGATAAAAAGACATATACGTACAACCTCTTTAAGAAAACCCTGTTCGAGGTTGCTATGGTGTATAAACAAACACTGCTCGATGCATCGGAAGTTCTACAGGGCACATTGAAGCATACCACAAAAATAACGAGACAAAACCAAAATTACAAAATACACAAAAGTAACAAATGCCTAGAACAAGGACAACATTCATACACAATCCCTACTCCAAATGCGGAGGTCGTACTTGCTACATTAGCAAGATCAGTGCACAAACACAGGTACACATGCCATTTAAATGAATAAAGCAGTCTTATGTTCAAACAGGCACACCCACTAGCAAGTCATAAGGACAAGTTGGACAATCATATTAATGAAATAAAACAAACAGGGAAAGTTGCATAAACACCACCATGAGTCAATGGTGCCATAATGGCACTTCCGTACGAGATCCTAGAACATAAACTACATTTCATTATGATGGTTGCATGAGGATATGTGTTCTGTTTATGTGTGTGTTAAATTTTGTATCATATTCTCGAATTTCTAGTCGTGTCTCTTATTTTTCATGGTACAGGGAGCACGTGACTCAATCTGTAAACTCTGCATTTCCTTTAAGTTTCAGTCACTATAGTACCCTCACTACAGTGTGTTATAGTAGCATTTTCTCTTGTTTTACATTCGCTATTGACTTGTTGTTTTGGGTTTTGGTGATTTGCTAGTAAATGTTGTATGACCAAGTGAATGAACATGGATTATTCAAGCGTTACTTACCGAAAGGCGATCTAAATGTTACCGCAATAACGAGAACTTAATCATCATTTTGCCTCGCCTCCAGAGGATATGCCGCACAACCTCGTCCCAGTTAGTGAATAAACCTTTTAGTAGTGTTTTTGCTAGTATAATAGGCTGATTGTTTGTAGCTGACATGGTTTATTCACTAGATAAAATTGATACATTCGTATATGTACATTGTATAAATGTCCCAGTCTCCCATACAAAACACCTTTGTTTGGCTTAAAAATGTTTTGTATTGTCTTTTTGTTTCTCTTACAAAACACTCGCTAATGAAACCAAGACTCCCAAGCTTGTGACCGTATCATTCAAGGAAATCAAATAATCAAGAAATCCACATTAGATACCCCTACATGATAAATGACTGTATTTATAATTCCATTACGATCGTCTTCAATCTGATCCAAGATTTTGTCTGGCTCGTCGCGTTGTTCTTTTCTGTCTCGTATAATAGACTCTATTAAATCATAGGGACCAAAACCACAGGAAACAGTATCATTGAAAAGAAATCTAAAATTTCATTTTTTTTCAATTTCTTTTTCAATGATACTGTAACCTGCGGTCAAAACAGCTTTCTATTCAACTTATTCCATGGCCCCACTCTGATAACAAACTAGAAGTACAAAAACCCACATAACTCCAAAGTTGTTCAATTATGTCTGACACATGTACATTTAGATTGGATTCATATTTAATTACGAACTTTTTCTCCACTTCTCTTGCTCGTATATTGTACGTTTACCAGCTTTCTAATTGGTTTTGGGGATTCAATTAAAAAAAGTATGTTTCCAGGAAACCGAGCTGCAGATTATTAAAATTCGGACATAAATCTTCAAAAACTACTCGGAATTTAGATTAAAATCAATTTGCTCTCCGATTTATGATGCTACCACTTATTGTATGTTCTGAATCCTTTCTCAATTGATTGACATGCAATGAAGCCACGCGATCCCCCGTTGGTAATTGAACAACTTTGTGATCTACGTACATTGTAGTTTGACAGGAAATAAGAGTTAGTGTTAATAATATACTATTATTCATTATAATGTTCATTGTATTAACATGCAAACCTTCAAACTAACAGACATTAGTGCTTTGTTAAAACTTTGAAGTGTCCGACAATAGTTGTAGTTGTTTTAACATGTGTTTACCATCATGACAATCTCCCCGGAAGCACAGAGTTAGGTTAGTCTGGTTCCTGGTACCTAAATCTTAGATTACAGTATAGGTCCCAAACTACTGTAATATTTTGGACAGGGAACAAGACTAAAAGTAGGGTCTGTAATGTATTTTTCCAATCTAAAATCATTGTTTGTATTTTGTAATACTGCTATTGGGTATTCAATGTAACTTTCAGATGGGTGTACAATTTCATAAAGCATTTTTTGTGCGATCAAAGTATAACCTTAATCACATCTTCCCACATTGTGCTTCCGGGTGTTTGACATACACAGTTATCCGAGGTTAGTTACATTACCTGGACTTGTATCATAGTGCAATAACTGTAATACTGCATTCGAAAAGAGTGCAATAACTTCAATACCGCATTGGATGTGCCTTTCTACCATTGCAACTACCACGCCCCTTAGTTGAACTATGATACAAATAAGATAGTGAATGGACACTAGGATATCCAATTAGAATTGTCATTGGTCAATGATGATACGCCTTCTGGTAAAGTGAGCTCTCATTGGTCAATACTGACAAACCTTCCAACATAGTGAGCTCTCATTGGTCAATGCTGATATACTTCCAGCATAATGAGCTCTCATTGGTCGATAATGACAAACCTTCTACTACATGTGATAACCTAGTGTTCCAGTTCTCTATAAATAACTTAGCTATATTACAAACATGCTAATTATTTATATTAGTCATTATATATAATCAAATATAATATAATATAATATAATATAATATATTTGTAATAACTATATAAATATATACTGACATTATAGTGTGATGTATGAATTACTAGTAATTGTCAATAGTGCTGTTTGGTTTTTTGTTTCATTTTTGTTCAATAGTTAATATCATGAACGTTTAAAGGTATCATAATAATACTAATTATGTCCGTTCTTGTCACATCAATATATTCAAAACACGGTACATGTACACTTATAAAGGCATGAGCTCGCACTATGTAAAAATGGGAACTTAACCTTGTCATATCTGATGTCGATACAGTGCACTCAGGATAACACGAAAAGGGGAACATTTGGAATAGACCACATAGGTGGGAAAAACAAGCGTGTACGATTTATTAGTGTAATTTAGTATTAAAATTAATTAAATAATTGATGGTACTGTATGTGTTTATTTAAGTAACAAATTTTGCAAAATTGTCTATACCAATTCGGTCAATGTTTGTTAACTTCACATTATCCTGGGCGCACTATAGACTATCGTAATGTTTGACATATTGCTACACTGTATATATCTAGTATCCACGTGTGTTGATACATGTGTTGTTATATTTCAGATTTACGACAATGTAAAGTTGTCAGGTGATGGGAGTGATAAGAAAGACCCCTCACACAAAGATCATTCCGCTGGAGGAACTAAAGCTGTTGTGGAGTTCACTGCGGCCGCTGTCAGTGTGCTGGAAAATGAAGGCAAAGTTAGAATTGGTCTCCGTCGATTTGGTAAATTGGATATGCCATGTGTTGTACAGTAAGTAGACTCTATGCATTTTCTGGGTTAGAAGATAGGAGTGCTGAGTTAGAAGATAGGAGTGCTGGGTTAGAAGATAGGAGTTCTGTGTTAGAAGATAGGAGTTCTTGGTTAGAAGATAGGACATCTGGGTTAGAAGATAGGAGTTCTGAGTTAGATGATAGGAGTTCTGGGTTAGTAGATAGGAGTTCTTGGTTAGGAGATAGGAGTTCTGGGTTAGAAGATAGGAATCTGAGTTAGAAGATAGGCGTTCTTGGTTAGAAGATAGGAGTTCTTTGATAAAAGATAGGAGTTCTGGGTTTGAAGATAGAAGTTCTTGTTTTGAAGATAGGCGTTCTTGGTTAGAAGATAGGAGTTGTGGGTTAGAAGATAGGAATTCTGAGTTAGAAGATAGGCGTTCTGGGTTAGAAGATAGGAGTTCTGGGTTAGAAGATAGGAGTTCTGGGTTAGAAGCTTAAGCTTTCTCTAACTTCTAACACATGCGTCTTGTAACAAATGTGAGTTTCTGTTCATTTAGCAACCAGCCATCAGTGTAATAAAGATGTCTGTACAATTATCACGGCTTTATTTGAACATAATGTGCATGGATTGGCAACCTTTATGGTCTCGTTGACAGTGAAATGTTGAAATTGTTTGAAGCCGTGTGTGCAGTATTGTACGGGAAATGTTTCAGCACTGGTGTTATATTCGTACGATGTGTATTAATTATTTAAAAACTGAACCAACAATATGATGGCAAATACTGATTGTGTGTTTTCTCTCTGAAAATAGAAAATATTGATTTAAACTGAAAACAGTAATGATGTGCTTCATGGTTAATATTGTACAATGCTGAAATGGAAAACACATAAATAATTGTTAGCTAGTTTATATTAGTTTGCGGATAATATTGTGAAACTATAAAATATCTCATTGAAACCTGAACTATATTCTGATGCTATGGTGATATTGGAAATAAGTGAAAGGCGCCATTCAGCTTATAGTCCATGTCCCAGGTCTTGAAAATTGAAGATCCATTACCAAAGAGGTGAACAGATCCAACAATGATTTTCGGTTAGCTTGATATCTAAGCTGTCCGAAATCAGTTGATGGACTTGCGGGACATTTTGCCAAAGGACCTTTTGGCGGCCATCTTTAAAGATGGCCGTCGTTATTTTAAGCAATCATAGGGTTTAGAAAAACTTCGATTATTCCTCACTCACAAGGGCTATCGTCTTGTGATTTGTCTTAAAATGTTCGCAATTGAAATGTGCATATAGCAATATATTAATATAAATAATATAATGTGGTTATTAATTAATAATTATTGATTTTTTAAGGAAATTATGATATTTTTCGATTTTTGTTGTTAATTTTTCTCTTTCAAATCAGATCTGAGTGTGTATTTGACCATTTGTTGATTGTTATATGCAGAAGAGAGTTCTATGCGTCCATAATAAGCATTACATTGACAGATCTTCATTTAAAAATCCTTTATGAGCCCGAAATATTTTATACCTTAAAGTTTAATAATAGTCCTGTCTATAAATGGGATATTTAGGTTTGACACAACATTGGATTGAATAGTAAATATTTTTTGGTTTTCTGTAAGGGAATTTATTGTAATTGAAGAATATGAATAATGCCCAGCTGGCACCATTGAGCATTTTGTGAAAATCAAGATGGCGTCCAAGATGGCCGCCAAAATTCAGAAAAACAATCAGAGATGCCAGAAATTAGGATCAAATCGCCTTTTTGCAGATTGGTTGTAGTTTAAATGTTTTAAACATACTTATTTATTTATATTTAATATTATTGATTGAGTTAGTGAATGTAAAAAGGCATCCGTGATGGCTGGAATCAACATGGTGGCTAAAATGACAAGCTGTTAGGAAAATAATTTGTTTTTATCACAATTTAAGTTGAAGTGGTGTATAATAAATGATTGAACTGTAATATGTAATAAAAGCTCCAAGAAATCTTTGAGTTTTAAGCATTGAACCATTAGCTGATTCAAAATGGTTTCCAAAATGGCTTCCAAAATCAATTACATATTGTGTTAGTGGTCCAAAGAAGTTACAAATTGATACTTTTGTGATCGATAGCAGTGTAAGTTTTGCAAACATAATTACAACTTAAATACCCTGTATAAAATATAACATTATATCTATTTGGTGATCGACTTACCCGTTTAAAATGGTATCAATGAAGGCTGAAATCATAATTGTGACAAAATGGCCACCGCATACAGGTATGTCAAACTCAAAAAGTGCATTAAAACATGTATCGTAATGGAATGTGTTGATGTGAATACTGATATAGGTTAAAAATATAGATCTACTGTACCATTAGAACACTTTATGTGCAGTATATTTGATATGACTTCTAAGATGGTTGCCAACCTTGTATGTTCAAATAGGAGTGGTATGCAATACTGATCTTATCTAATAGTTTTGGAGAATAAGGATAGCCACATAGTCACATCGCTTGTAACTGACCAAGTGTTGACTATGGTGTTATCTGGTTGGCTGTCCTTATCCTTAAGTCAAGTGCCATCAATATTGTGAACCACCGGTACTGATTGTCTGATTTGTGTTCGGTTGGTAACGTGGTACGGTATATGCATAAGATATTTTTCATACATAGTTATACAGGTTTTATTTACACATTGCCGTCAAAGAATAGATCATCTGCACATACATCAAACTCGACGCATACACCCAGTTCACAGTAGCACCATTCATATGCCACGGAAGCGATCCGCTCGCCATTACACTAATCTACAGATCACCCAGCAGCAACCAAGCTTTTTATGAAGTCAACCACCTCCACCCTGCCTACTTAACATCGACAAAATGGCTTACAGGCTGCATCAACTTACCAGATATCGACTTGGAAACTGGCATGATTACAGACAACACCTACCATCGCCATACTTGCTTAATATTTATAGACACGGTCTCAGAAACAAGCTCAGAACAATTTTTCATCTTCACGATAGGGGTAAACAACAAACGTATCCTCTGTATAACCAGTACAGCACTATCTTGGGTTAGCGACCATAGCACTGAATTCATAGTGGCGAGGACCACAGCGGCAAGATGGAATATCCCGGCAAGAACGACACTTTTGTGGAAGAAGGCTGATATTAACATCATAAGCATGGTCCAGGGCGTCAGCATTGACCTTGCCTAGCACTTTTCTCATACCATTGATATTGACACATTATGAATGTTATTTCAGAGACTATGCCAACGTACCATATAAAATTACAAACCCATAAACGATCCCAGGTATTTCCAACCATTGTTAGTAGTAATCAGAAAAGTCAAACGTCTATGATGAAGAAGTGGGCATTCCGCACAACTTCAGTATAGACAAACTGGATACCAACAGCCAAGCACTCGACAAGGTCCTGAACTAAGCGTTGCGCATAATGACTGGTGCTTCGAAGTCTACACCGATTGAATTCATGGAAAAGTTCACTGGTATCCAGCCATTATACAAACGTAGGCAAGCCAAAGTCATGCTTCAAGCGGAGAAGTTCAGATCAATACCGAACCACCAAATGGCAACAAGATTGGCTGGATTTACCAAAAAATCGGATCAAGCGAAGCAGCTTTGTACATGAAACCAAGAAGTTAGACAAAGAATTTGCACCTGATTAGCAAGTACACCTCTTGTCAGGGATGATATAGTCAACCCATTAGCAAATGATCTGTCTGCAGTAACTGTGAGACTCCAAGTCCCTCAACTCGAGCCAGGCAAGCAAGATGATGAATGTGTTCGAAGGAGCCTGACACTAGCCATGAAAACTTGATACGCCAAGAATACCCTCCTGAGATATGGACCATGTCTATACTGATGACAACAAAACACCAGAACTAGCCAAAATACTACATAACCTTAGTACTCACTGCAAACTAGCCCTACAGTGGATTTCTGCCCACTGTGGAATGCCTGGAAATGAAACAGCAGATGAATTGGCAAAACTGGGAGCACAGTCAGCACAACCGCCAGTACATGTGAGATATAAAGAGATAAAGAGATATAAAGATGCTGGTCTTAACAAGTCAGAACAAGCGATTATGGTACGAATACGCTCAGGACACAACAGGCTGAACCATCACATGTACCGGAAGTACAAATTGGTGCCGTCTCCGATCTGTCCATGCGGGGAAGAAGAACAAACTGTCGATCATGTCCTCCAAAGATGCAGAGGACACAACCAGGATCGAACTGCAACGTGGCCCACAGACACAACTCTCCAAGAGAAGCTCTATGGAGACGCTGACGATCTGCGGAAGACCAGAAAGTTCATCGCAGACACTGGGATGATAGTGTAAGACGAACGACTGAGGTGAGGTGAGGTGAGGTGAGGACAAACTGGGTGTGTGAAAGAATATAACTGGTCTCGGTACGCATGAAGCAAAGATTCCAAACAATACCACACAAGTTTTTGGAATACTATACTCCCTTCAGACTAGAGCGTCACACCCATTATCAAAACTAGAGACCAATTTATAGCGACCTAGCAACTACTGGTCCATCTCAATCAAGTCTGCGTGAAGTGAACTGGTCGAGCTCACACCGTTACTTCAAAGCCAGATTATGGCCCTTCTTGACACGTTTTAGATACTAGCTGACTAACAACAAGGTTCAGAAAGATATCCACTGAGAGTCAGCTGCATTCCATAACCAACTACAACTGTTACCTAGATGGTTGAGATCAGAGTAGCCCGTCATTCGGGACTTCAACAAAGCCTTCGGTCTAAGGAGAGGAGAGGCAAGCCAGCAAACTGAATTATTACAATATCTGCTGGGCAGGAATAGCACTAGCATAATTCTTGCAATCAGAACCCAACATGTACTGGTCAGAGAACAGTCCACCAACACAGCACCAGTCATCAGCCATTGGACAACTTTTTCTGTTGTATATCTACCACCTTCTAATTCATGCAACATCTACCCACCATCTGCTTGCTGACAACAACCTCTTGAACATGGTAATTACTAAAGAAAATGCTTAAGGCTAACAAGATGACATTGACAGACTACAACAATGAATGGGAGGGTCCATGGTTCATGTCATTTAATCCTTTTTTACAAGTATATGGTCACCCGCATCACTAGGAAGAGCACTCGTGTTGAGACTCCGTTTTTCATCCACAACAGCATGACACGTTACAAGTTGTGGCAGAGATAAGTACATCGGGGTATACATAGATGAGGTCTCTTTGAGTAACACTGTTGCTACCATTGTGAGGAAAGCTAACAACAGCATCGCCTTCTTCTGGACAAACTTGACCCACTATCGAAACAGATTAGGGTACGATGTTACCAGACACCTGTCAAATTCGGCGAAGGGTCAACCAGGGCAAATATTTGTCAGCTGGAGGCAGTTCAGCATATTGGACGCAATTCGTCAAACGGTACTTTAGCACAACAAGCAACATCAGGCAGATCATTGGTGATTTTGGTTGGAAACTGGAGAACCAGATTCATGAGCATTGTCGACAGCGATTATGCCTTCTCGAGGGGTCTTATTTATAGTGGATAATCATGATTATTTGTTTTTAACAAAAATAACTCGCCGCTCACACGATCTTGTAATTGAATATCAATGGCACGATAATGCCCAAGAGGACGACCATATATACTATACAGAAAGAAGAATAATCTGCAATTTATTCACCACTTATGTAATGTTAAGTGGCCATCTTTGCTGCCGTTTTGAAGTTAAACCATAATGCATGTCTGATAAATATAATGTTTAATACAAATAAAAACTATTTGAACATACTATACTAATAAAATATGCTTACTCAGCAATTATGATGGCCATTACAGCCGGTAGTTGATTTCTTAGTATGCTATCTTAAATAATTTCAAACAATAAATAATGCTATGCTTGAATAGATACTATATTTAACATCTACACAACTGCCAATTAGCAACAATAGTAAATTATGTAACTAATCGCTTGCACCACCGACATATTTCCTGATTTTGGCGGCCATCTTGGACGCCATTTTGAATAAGGCAACGGGTAAATTGAATCGAATCGAACTTTTATTTGAATGTTAGTTAACTACTTTAATTCCGATATCAACAAAAATCATTTCAATGAATGTTTTAATAGAATATATCAATATGGCAATTAGTGCGGCCGTTGTAACCGCCATTTTGATTTCAGCCGACATGGATGCCATCCCACAATATTTTAATCGACGAATAACAATATATATAATATAAATACATGTGTTAAAAACATTTTAACTACAACCAATCGGCAAAAAAGAAATTTGTAACTAATTTCTGGCATCTCTGGTTGTTTTTCTGATTTTGGCGGCCATTTTGGACGCCATTTTGATTTTTACAAAATACTCAATGATGACAGCTGGTCATCATTCAGATTCTTCAATAGCAACATATTCTCTAACAGAAAACCAAAAAATATTCACTGTACAATCCAATGTTGGGTCTAACCTAAATATCCCATTTATAGACAGGACTATTATTAAACTTTAAGGTTTCCAATATTCCGGGCTCATGAAGGATTTTTAAACCAAAATCTGTCAATGTAATGTTTATTATGGACGCCTAGAACCCTCCTCTGCATATAACAATCAACAAATGGTCAAATACACACTCAGATCCGATTTGAAAGAGAAAAATTAACGACAAAAATCGAAAAATATCATAATTTTCTTAGAAAATCAATAATTATTAATTAATAACCACATTATATTATTTATATTAATATATTGCTATATGCACATTTCAATTGCGAACATTTAAAGACAAATCACAAGACGATAGCACATGTGGGTGAGGAATAATCGAAGTTTTCCTAAACCCTCTTATTGCTTAAAATAACGACGGCCATCTTTAAAGATGGCCGCCAAAAGGTCATTTGGCAAAATGTCCCGCAAGTCCATCAACTGATTTCGGACAGCTTAGATATCAAGCTAACCGAAAATCATTGTTGGATCTGTTCACCAATTTGGTAATGGATTTCGGTCTGTCACATGGACTATTACAAACTGATACAACTACATGTATACGTGCATATTATTAGAGTACGACTACAATTTGATCAAACTTATATACATTACTAGCATAGAAACTAGCCATATATTTGATTTTAGCTCAAAAACCATCAAAATAATACTAGTAGTTACCAAACTTAAATCAACATTTGTATTTACCAAACTTATAGATATATGTAGTCATTCTAAAGACATCAAAACCTGACAACTTCAATGTAGAGGTACTTTTCATTTTGTACGGTTTGCTTTTTCTGTTGAGGGTTGCCTCTCCTGTCCAAGTTATTATTCTCTTCAAAAAAGGTATGAGAAAATCCGAAAGGAAAGGTAGCACTCACCCTAACCAGTCGAGCACAGAAATCAGAAACACCACAACACAACTATCCTGAGCAATGTCCACACATAAGCCTCACTGTGAACTCAATGCACTGTATCTTAATAAAATGGAACCATGCAGTGATTCGAAAATATAACCTTCATTTATCTTTCAGTGTTGAAACAATTAACGGTACAGCTCTTTCTGGAGAGGATTACAAAACCTTTAGTGAAGATGTTAAATTTGCCAAGAACGAAGAATTACGCCAGATCTTCATTGAGATCGTTGATGACTGCGAATGGGAACCCGATGAGTTCTTCTTCGTCAAACTGTCCATACCCGCTCAGGAAGATGGAAGTCACGAACATATTGCTTGTGGAAACGTTTCTATTAACCAAGTCACTATTATCAACGATGATGGTAAGTAAAATTGCTCCTGTTGAATAGCACTGAATATTTCTTGACTGTTGCTGAATATCTCTGAATAGTCTGACTGTGTTCGAATATCCCTGACCATTTTTGACTGTTGTCGAATATCTCTAAAACGTTTGACTGTGTCGAATATCTCTGAATACTAGTAGTTTGACTGTTGTTGAATATCTCTGAATAGTTTGACTATATTGCTGTGGACCTATGAATATTGTATGTACATATTTCCAATCTGCACATGTTGTCAAATTTATATTGCTCCCTTGTGCAGGTACGTGCAATGTGCTATGTCTATTTGCAGTCTAGAGTAGTTCGTAATTCTAGACATCAAAGCACGAATTAAAGCGAGTTCAAATGCATGTTTTATCCCCATAGGTGTGCTTCTTTTCTTGATTCTATAGCATCATGCGACTGCAATTACATATAAATTACAAATGAATGTTTTATGATGTCAATTCTGCAAAAATATTGTAGGCTACAAACGTAGATATTGCTATTCAAATGCCACTTCATAAACGGGTTTTTTATGAAAAAGAAATAATTTTATTATTTCTAAAACGATTTCTTATAGAACGTCCGCTATAGTTTGAGTTGATGACGAATTGTTTCTATTTTAGAGCCTGGTAAACTTGAATTTGGCAAACCCAGTTTGGTTGTCAAGGAAAGTTACTACACTGCCCGAATCCCCGTACAGCGTGTGAACGGATGTGATGGTCACGTGAGCGTTAAATGGGCAACCTCTGATATTACCGCTAAAGAAGGCATTGACTACGAAGGAAAGGAAGGCGTGCTCATTTTTGACAACCAGGAAATAAATAAAACCATCGATATCCCACTGTTTGAAAGCAACGTAAGTTTCCTTGGTTGTTTTTACAAAAAAATTTCAGTCACACTGACCCATTACATTTCAGTCATTTTGAGACTACAAAGTCACATTTAATTTATCCCGATATGCTGACACCTGGTAAATCAGCAGTTACCTTGGGCCACCTTTCTTAGCGTCAAGCCCGAAGTTCCATTTTAACGACTTTGGAATGTTTGTGATCACCGGTGTTGGGATGCAATCGCTTGAAGCGGATACTCTCCCTCAGAATGGCTGTTCTATGTGATTAGTAATGTTTTGTAACATAATAAGAATATAAATGTACTTACTCATAGAGTTAAACCATTGTAAGGCTTTCTTGACACAGTTAGTTATGAAAAGTTTCTTCAAAGATGCTAAAACATGTACGTACATGTTCGTTACCAAATAACATTCAATTACTGTCGTACAAGAGAATAGAAAATATTAAGAGTCACTATAAATGGAAACAAATTCCAATGAAATCACGAATGGTATTACATGTATACATAATAATGTGTTGGTTTATTACAGAAAAAAGAACGCGATGAATGTTTTGCTATTGAACTTGGCGAGTGTGACGGTGGTGCTGAACTAGGAAAGATCAAGAAGACAATTGTTACCATTGTAAATGATGACGGTAAGAATTAGCTTGTATCTCATATACAGGGTGGTCAAAAAGTTTGTTCTCATTTATTTTAATTCACAAACCAAGCTTAATATGTGTGCTGTCTCCGTAGCTCAGTGATTAGTACGCTTGGTGTCTATTCTGACGACCGTCGGGTTCAAATCCGTATGGAGGCACTAACATGTATGCCTGCATATTTCACCGTTTAACAGAAAGCTGACTGATAAATAAAGCCAATACTCTGCACTGTAAGCGTGGTACTTTCTTACACGTATATCCACATGTAATGTCAGAAAGATTAGAACAATGGTGTAGAATTCTCTTGAATTCATTCACCTGAAAACATACATTCTTTTGACCACAGAATAATAAGTACTGAGAACGATCTTTTTTAACACCCTGTAGTTGTTAACATCAAAGACTTTTGTAACATCAAATAGCTTGGCACTACAACATGTGTTTATACAGTTTATTACATTCATGTTCTATACTGATGGTTATAACATTGGAATACTGGGCACAAATTGAGTCTTTGGAATAATGGGCCAATTATATATATACTGAGCCTTTGTAGCGTAAAATATGGAATTCCTCAGTGGCAAATTATGCAAGATATGCACTGAAAGAGCATGGTTATGTACTAGGATAAAAGGTTATTGACTATATATATAATAGTGTTTGTCTCTCATAGGAAAGTAGTATTTGATATTTTGAAAAATAAGTTATTGACTAGATTCCAAGTTCACATTAATGCATACTTGTATTGCCACAAAATATCAACAAAGGGAGGTAATCGAGTATTGCTCTAACAGTACAACTCCCACACTTCTGTCTCATTATCGAGTTAATCAATCAATCAAGTATCTGATGATATTCACACTTTATTGGCGGATGTACAAAGAACTTTGTAAAGAAGACCGGTCTGAATGTGTTCGCAAGCACTTGACCTTGATTTCGATATCCAAGTTACATATTTATGCCTCTAGTGGTCATGCATCGGCTAAATTATGTATAATTGAAACTGAAACTGTATTTATAATTAGCTGTTGTAAAATAAATGTTGATCATCTCATTTCAGAATTTGACGGAATTGTAAGTCGCTTATTGAACATGACAAAGGCTAACATTGGTGGTGTAGCTTTAGAGTCATCAAGTTACGTACAGCAGTTTAAAGACGCCATGAATGTGAATGGAGGTGATATTGAGTCTGCTTCCCTACTCGACTACATACTACATTTCCTGACATTTGGATGGAAAGTAAGTACACCATAGCACCAACCTATTATTCCATTATAGACTCCATGGAACTGTTTTAACAAAGCATTTACAGAAACCTTTGTTGAAAAGTTGAAAATGTTTGGTTTTCCATACTAGGTAAAGAGATGTTTGTAGACAGTTTTCCTGTTTTCTCAAAATAATGTTTTTGTACTTGCGGTCTTCTCATTTTAAGCCAGCGATAAATGACAGCAGATTCGTCTTAATGCTAATGATACAGAGAATTGCACTTACAAAATTGATACCTTGGGAATATCTGAAGGAAAACATGTTAATGCAACACTATCAAGTCTGCTCACACATGCCTGTATTCTATTCCATGTGAAAGCCTTGATTATCTGTACGGTTTTAGCTTTATCGAGTTAGTTGAATAGATCTATTATCTGTTTTGTAAATGCATGTTGGAAACAATTCAAACAATTCAATGTTCAAGTATCTTATGTGTTTTGTTTCCATATTCGCCATTGAATTGTCTGTTGGAATAATGGATATTTGGTTGGAATTTTGAAGGGTTTGAGATACTTTTTTGAATATTTGTTTGCATTATTGAAAAAGTAAATAAAATCAAGTACATTGTAATGTTATTTAAAATTAACGCTTGTTTTTTTACTTTCAGATCATTTTTGCGTTTGTTCCACCCGCTAAATACCTTGGAGGCTGGCCATGTTTTCTTCTCTCACTTGCCGTCATTGGACTTCTCACAACAATTATCAATGATTTGGCGGGAACTTTCGGCTGCTTGATTGGTCTTCCAGACGCTATTACTGCCATTACATTTGTTGCCTTAGGAACGAGTATGCCGGACACATTCGCCAGTAAAACGGCTGCTCTTATGGAAAAGACGGCTGATAGCTCTGTTGGAAATATTAACGGCAGTAATTCAGTGAACGTGTTTTTAGGTCTTGGCTTGCCATGGGTGATCGCCAGTATATACTGGGCCGTACAGGTATATATAGATTATACACATGTTCCTTTTTTAGATTTTTATGAATTAATTAAAAATGTATTCAGTCTTTGGAATTTTATAGCCTCTTTTCGTATTTTTTTTGATAATTTGTACTATTTACCTCATGTATTTGGGCGTCATACACACGTTCAGTATAAACACAGTTGAATGCTGTTGTTCCAAAATACGCTTGTGCATATAGTTTCGCAAGTTGTAACTGATTTATGTATTGAATATATGTGTAAAATATTGTCCGCGTTCTATGGTAGCTCCATCTTCAAAAAAACTATAATCAGTTACAAATGTACATAGAACGTTCTAATTAGGTTTACAGTACTTGAGTACCTTTTCGAGGGTGAGCTTCTTTGGGACGAACTTATACATAATCTACTAAGTAAGTCAACTAGATCAAATAAGCATTATTCTCATACATCAGAAGACAGACGGACGGACCCATAATCCATATTATATGTCATATACATTAATATGATGGCGCCTCAGTAAACAGGTAGGTATAAGCCGCATGTGGTAGATGTATATACATTGGTCCCTCATGTGTATGAAAATACAAATGTATAATCAAATGTTTATTTCTATGTTTCAGACTCATACGGATGATAAAGTGTTCCATTATCCTGCCGGATCTTTAGGTTTCAGTGTCGTTGTCTACAGTGTGTGTGCATGTGTTGCCCTCAGTCTCTTACTCGTCCGACGTTATGTACCACTCTTTGGTCGTGCTGAATTGGGAGGTCCACAGGGACCGAAAATCGCCTGCGGAGTATTCCTGATCAGCTTATGGGTGTTATATATTTTGCTATCATCACTTCAAGCTAAAGGCGTCATTACGTCACCGTTTTAGTAGACAAATAAGCGCCATAGTAACACGTTAGTTCGCTAGTTGTGACTTATATAATTTATATATACAATAACCTACAAACTGCCTTTATTGAGTATAAATGCGGGCACGTACATTTGTATGAATGGTGCCTGGTAGTAGTGAAACATAGTGTTAAGCCTACGCAAATTGAGATTCGTATACAAGTGAACATCTGCACGAGTTTTTTCACTGACGTTCATCTCATTTCGTGCCATTGTCCATGTCATACATCATTTGTACATAGGCTTATTTACTAGGATAGTAATAGTTTTATTCAAATTAACTGCATTTGTACTTCACTTTAATAGCCGTACAAACAAACATTTATACCACAGCAAATGAAACTCAGCAACGTGGATATTGCTTATAATAAATTATGTAACAATACACCAATTTGAGGTACAAATAACGTTGTAATTACGCAACAATGACCTTTATTACTTTTTGTCACAAAATCAATGTACCGGTGGCAGTGGAATTCCAGTGGGTTTTTTTTTTAATCACTTGGGCCGGTATTCACAAAGCATCTTAAGGGAAAACTTAAATATTTTGACTTAAATTTTAAAAAAAAATTGAACTTCATATATTTTGCAAAAAACTAAGAATAGCTCATATTTTCCTGATGATTATTGTGGTGCGTTACACATGTAATGCTTTCGAACAATGTAACACGTTGACACGCTTAGTTTTCATGTTAAGCTGATTCGCTTAAGGAAATTGTATGTTATTTTAGGAAATTCTAAGTTTTCCCTGTATATGCTTTGTGAACACCACCCTTGATCTATAACAGACGTGTCAATGTTTACGGAATGTTTGATTGATTTATAGATATATTGTACTCTGTACGGCAATCTACAACTGTTCATAATCAACATAATTATAAATGGCTGGCTTTTAATGTTGTACGTTTATCATTTATATACATATTATATACATATTAGCAATTGCTTCATACATTGTATGCATTAGCATATTTATGGTTGTATATTGTGTACATGCCTTTTATTTTATATTATCTTTTAACAATTTAATAAAAGTTGATTTATATATACAGTTGTCGTTATTTGTTATCTCCACAGCAACAGTTATGCGTGTAAATGACTTAAAAAGTACAAGCAAAAAATGGCACACTCAACTTGGTTGTAGCGGCATCATGTGGCACACCATACAACTCGTGCGTACAGTCCATTCCCGTATTGGTTGTGCTATATACTTCACTGACATGAGCCGCTTGTATTCCTGTTAGAGCTGGTCATCTGATTCCAGGAAAACTGATTTAGTTATACGAACTGTCTCTTACAATTTGACAACGATTGGAAGATGGCGTAAAACTAATTGAAATGGCTTCACAATTGACATTATGTCAGTTGTCAATCAGGAACCTTTACATCAATTTTAATGTTAAATTGCAATCACACGGTCCAAAACCTTGGCCAAACATTTTCGACAGACAATAAGGCGGGACGATCTCTAATTAAAGGTATTAAATCAGAGACCTCGTACAATTATTCAGGTTTCCAAGTTTTGATATATTGCACAGACGGTACATCTGGTAACTGTGGTGCTTGATTTACATCCTGACCATTTAATTCTTTCAGCACATTATTGTTTTCTTCATGACCTTCCGTCCTTTCACCTTCAATACCTCCGCCAGTTTCACCTTCGACTTCTTTGTTGCATTGCAAGGTAGCACAGATCTTAAACAACATACCAACTAGTCTGGGCAAGAAGCACAACAAACCTTCAAACAATTCCCTTTCAATACCCGAGATTTTATACACCTTGGTAATAGTTTCATCTGCTTCAAACTTCTTACCGGGTTCCAGTATATCTCCAATCTCTCCAAGAAGTCGATTAAACTTCTCACACGAATCTGGATGAAGCGTCTCGTCAAACGTTACAAAAAGCACTTTTTCATTAATACCCTGCACAGTCAATCGAACAATATTCACACAGGCAAGATATTCATATAGAAGGTCAATGCCTTTACCGCGAGCCATACTTTTACTGTGTTGAAGATGGTGGTAACAGTTGATCACATCTTGAAGACACTGGATCTCCTGTTTATCACCGGGTAACACAATTCGTAACGTTACAAGTAAATCTTTCATCGATTCTTGAAATTCATTCCACCGTTCTTCAACAGCTGTTATTTTATCGTATAATTCCTGGTGCCAAGTTTGGAGATTAAACGTGCGTATTTCATCTGAAAAATAAACGAATGATGTACCAGAGAATATGCAAATGAATGCAGATATGCAAATAAATCATGCACAATGGAATCATATTCAATGGTGCCAAGAACATCGAACTTTCTTAGGAAAGGGATATTATGAGACTGGGTCGAGTGATAGTAATAACAGCAATACCTTACATATTTATTATGACCAACTAAACAGCGATGCAGTGAAAGTGAACATAATAAAATTTATAGTTACTAGCGTTTTAATTTAAGATACATATGACTAGTTATAAAGGTAAAGTAAAGGTAAAGTTTGTGTTTGTCATCGTGCCGCACCCATTTAAAGGATCAGCCAATTTGACTAATGGGACATCCGTCGAGATTCAAACCTTCGACCGCCCACTCCAGGTGGGGGGGGGGGGGCTGACCATTTTACCGGTCGCGGAATATGTGCATTGCCAGCTGAATATTTTAGTAATAGTTGGGAAATATTCATAATTTCATTATTTAATCACTTTGAAAACGGTGATTACCTAAATCCAGACCATGGCCACCATCGTCACATACATCGTCATCTTCACACCGGAAGTAATCAACAATCACATCTACCGGATGTGACGTAGCATCTTCAATCGGTCCACGAACCAATAAAATGTCTCTGTACTTAGTTATAAGTCCTTCGTCAATGTCAACGGATAATTCCAGACGCCGAGCTTTGAGTCGATTCAGAACTTCTTTGGTCACTAAGGCAGTTTGAACAATCTTTTTCAAGCGTCCAGTGACATAGTTTTGGAAAAGAATTTCAAACGCACCCAGATTAAAACACAGAACAAATGCGTTTATGGTGAAACCAACTTGACTAAGACGTTGAACAGTGATGCCTTCGTATCCCAGAAGGTCTTTAAGCTCTTTAAAATGTGTTCGCATGTTCGCTTTGACAAGTTTCACGAAGGTATAACATGTATGTTTAAAGTCATCTTTGGTTGATTTGTAAGCATCATGAGTTTGTTCGATCTCGTCTTGATCAGCTCGCTGTACTCCTTTCACTGTAATTTTCAGTTTCACCTCACCTGCAAAAGAAAATGTATCTTGTTATTTCGTCTACTTTTATTTTGTTAAGGTTGACCGTTGAAGTCGAAACAAGCGCGATTCAGCTATTTTAATTGAGTGAACAAACGTCATTACTCGTCATATTCATCGCCACGAGGCCTGTATGGGAGACGAGAAGTCAGTTTTCCTTTAATAAAAAAGTTGAGAACGTAATGCAACAGAAAGCAATGGTGATCAAGGGGATGCTTCAGGGAAGCCGTTAGTAAATGTATGTAATCCGTGTTCCCGATGCACCCCGAAGCTAATCTATTTAAATCGGGAGTACGTCGCCGAGGCCAACAATGCTCAGTGGGTCATAGGCTTTAGGTATCTCTACGCAGTATTACTCACATAAATCTGATGGCTTGGATGGGGTTACTTGTAACATCAGTGGATTCACCCCAGTTACTACAGTATTCTTCACTGGTTTGTTCTTCTTTGTAGTTTGTTCCTCGGCATTTGGTTTCGGCTTGGACAGTCGATCTGCCAGTGCTAATAGGAAGAACAAATTAACAGTTACAAGTATGTCTGATGAAAAGTAGAGAAGTATAAGAGACATAATAACTTCAGTGGAAAATTAAATTAAAAAATACATCTTATTAAATTAGCACTCCATTCTCGTTTTGTTGAGTCTTGATTATAAAACAATTTCTGAGGAAACGATGTACCTAAAGAGTAATGACTTAGATCAACCCATATTATACACCTGGGATAGTGTAGCACTATAACTGCACAAGCATGTGTAAAGCAATGGGGATATATGATATGCGTAAAACGGATAGCCTACACGCTGCTACGATGCCTGATTCACACACGCGGTCAGACTAATAACACCGCACTGCCGGTATGTCAACTCAACGCTGCTAGGCCCCGGACTTAAAATTCACACTGTACTGGTGTGGGGCTGCTCAATTCGTAGATTTTGGCAATGCATCTTAACAGAGTGATGGGACAACCAACGTCTCAAAAGAAGAACTATCAATAATAAAATATCATTAATAAAATATTTCACTATGATCCAACCAAGTGTTACAGAAAATCGTACCTTTCTGTCTGGTCTGTTTGTTTACTGATACATCCTGTGCTGATGGCGCCGTCACAGGTCGACCCATATAGGGCACAAGTCGCGTTTGGCTCATCGACTTCAATTCCTCTGTAAAATAAACATAACAGTTACTATACATAAAATAAAAAATATAAAGATATGTCTTCCGAAACTGCGTTACCTTAGCAGGCTTTATTCAAGCACATATACCACATGGGTAGTATAATGTTACAGCGTATATGTAGTGCAAATGAATGCATCAATATGTAGTGACATTATTTCAAAATCACCCATGTTTACCGTAATATGTAGGCGTGTTACCTCTCCATGAAAAAAGTGGTTTAGTGTCGGGTCTCTTACAATTAAATAATAAACATCTTAAACAGCGTGCACTCACCTTCTGCGCGTCTGAGCCCAAGGAATTGTGTCACCTTGAGCAGCTTCTCACGACTTGCTGACCGACCCACCATTTGTTGCCAGCGACAAAGACCCTGGAAGGCCATCTCTGACATCCGGGCACTTCCATAATCACGTTCTAGATTATCTAGTTCAGCATCGGCCACACCGAGCTCCTCGCATACATCTCTCCATTGGTGAACTATGTACGGCGATACACGCCTGCAGATGTTCCGAATGTCTGAAATATTCGAAAATACAGTTAACACAGATGTGAAATTTTCTCATTGTGGAATATTCGTAGGTATGCATGTAAGGCGTCTTTACTAATGAATGTGTAATTTGTCAATAGGGGTGTACGGATGACAAGTACGTGTATTCATACATGTTATAAGGAACACGACTTCCCATATTAACCTTCTATCCAGTTTATGTGCGGTAATAGTAAGTAAGTAAGTAAGTAAGTAAGTAAGTAAGTAAGTAAAGTCTTTATTTTACGCGGCTAACATATTTACAATAATGCAATCTTCCATATGGGCCTCAACATAATGAGAGGTCCGGTTTCTATAAGCATGTTCTCATACTCCATGCTCAAACTTGAACAAAACGCTTTTTTAAGACTTGTACGTCAAACCCAATACCAATTTAGCCAATTCTCTTACTAAAAACATTAACCAATATTATATGTTTCCATTCCACAATAAATAAGTTATAGTTACTGTAGTTGTTTTTTTACTAAGAAAATGCTCCTATTGGTGTTTGATCATGTAGTACGTTCTTCAATATTTATAATCACGGGCCAGAGCAATGCCATCCTTGGTATAAGTAATGGCCATTTCCCATACATGCAAGGCAGTGAGGAGGGTCATTTCTTGTGGAAGAGTAAGATAGGGTAGATATAGAATATATTCCACGAAAACTGCAGGTTAGCTTAACTGATCGTTGCTTATGACTAAAAAGTTGTTTTCATATGACAAAAGAGAAACGTACTTAAAATGCAAACCTCACAATAACAATGACCACGATTCGAACACAAAATCAGGTGCCGAGTAAATGAAGACGCTAACTACTGAATTCTGAAGCCATATCATTAATAAACGGTATATTTGTGAATATAAAAACCCAGTATTAAGATCAATATCCATCGGTCAGAATCGATGTCTAGGGTCAGAGTCGTATCAACGTTGGTCCCAGGTGTGAGCTCATTTGATATGTGTAGAAATAAGAATAAAAAATATGTTTGGGCCATGTTTGTAAATGATTGGCTTACCAAATACGCCTATATTCCATGCGCAAGTGGTGCAGGGATTATACCATGTTGATTTTGAATCAATGAACATTTACTTAGCTATAAAACATACCATTTTAGATCAAAGATAAAACCAGACGATCAAGTTTTTTGGTAAAAAAGTTAAAAATCAATTTAGAATTAGATCTAAATCAACTAGATGGATTTATCGATCTGGTGATTTGCGAGACTCTCAACGTGAGTTTTAAACACACACTTTGGTCTATTTACTTTCTCCTTCTCAAACAAGAGATCTAAATTACAAATCCTTGTTGAGGTAGGAGTATTACTAATCAATATGATAAAACAAGGAACTTGAGGAGCTAATAAAATATATGTATGTATTTCGCTGGCTTAGAATGAGAAGGTCGTAACTACAAAATCAATATTTTGAGAAAACAAGAAAACTGTCTGACAATCACTCTTTACTTTTGGTAAAACAAGCTTTTTCAACTTCAGTTTGGTCAACATGACCAGTTCCGATTTTCATGTTAAAAGGCTCATAAAAAGTGCCTTATGATGTATATTTCACATATGCAGTAGTCTTATAAGGTCGTAAGTGCCACTTACGACCTTCTCGTTCTAAGTCACCTATATATGATATTAATGACTGGGCGTTTACACAAATGTGCGCCGCAATTTATTTCAGACATCAATTGCCATTATCTAAAAACTATTGATGTACAATTTTGTTTTAGTCTGGCTACCCGACTAGATAATATATTTTATCAATCAAATACCATAGCTTTTTCAATTTTAGCTATATTTTATTCTGGGCTAGATTATCTATGTTTAAGGGTGCAATTTAAGGGAAATAGTTTCATGAGAAAAGAAAGATTGAGGAGTTGTCTTTCTCAAAATAGGATACGTTAGACAGACTAACTTTTGTTTATTAAATATTATAGTTACTATGTGAGTCATTATCATATGCCCTGTCTCTGTCACAACGATAAATGCAATGGGTGACTCTCGTGTGTCTACGGGAAAATCTTGAAGAATTGGATGCATGTTGAACAGTCAGCTATGGTGTACGATTAGAGTCATAACTATTGAAAACTGTCTGGAACAGTTTATAAAGTGTCTGAGACAGTGAATAGCACTTTATAATAGTTATGACCCTAATCGTACATCACAGTCACCTTTGGTGGAGCCAGGCACCCATTCCTTGATATGACCTCAAAAGACACTCGATAGACTCCCAATTCTCGTGTGGCATAGATGGAAATATGTCCCCATGTTCATGAATAAATACCGCTGAATGAATAATAAGTGATAATGCTGATTGTTTCCTTGATTGGTTAAAATTTGGTTTTATGATATTAAATAAAGAGATCATATCATGTGGGGCTCACTTTGTGCGTGTTTTGAAAATTGTAAAAAAAGTAATTATAATCAGTGACTTATCCTTGATCTATAATTATAAAGGTACGGAATATATTATGTGCATTTCTCAATAACAACGTGGGTGTCTTCGTAGAATAGGTGTCTATCACGTACGAACACTATTAAGACAGCCTTGAGAAGCGACATTTCATACATACGTTATTTGCTCGGCTTTGTCATTTAGAGCCAGCTCATTTATTGTAACAACTTGTTATTAAAAATAGTACTGAAATCATAAAAGGAAAGTGGTTGACGGCAATTTGTGAATAAATAAAAATGATGAATGTCTTTTCCGTTCAATAGTAAATCACATAAACTTATTCTGATATTTCTATAAATATTTCCATTCGGTCAATTGATCAATGTCTTGTAACCTAATTCGTTCACCGATGTGTTTGGGTTATAAAAATAAAACTTTATTTATGTTTCTGTACTCTGAGAAGTTTATTTGAAGAACAGATTACTAGTATTCTTGTTACTGGTTGTGTACGAAGTATTCATGTCAAGTTTCGTTTCACAACTTTATACACCAAGCAATGGTAAGTTTGTCAATTCCTAACAAAATAGGTTGTTCTTTTATTACTTGAACATCCGACCGATTGAAGCACAGAACCTTTTTGAAATGCGATATATACATACTGATAAATCAAATATGTTTATTGAATTTTTATCAAAATAAATATTGAATTTGATGAAATTGCAATACTGTAAAATCATTTAATTTCGAGGGGACGAAATTTTATTATTATTCGATGGGATTAAATTTCGTGGTAGAATTTGAACCGCGAAATCCACGAAATCAAATTCCCCCCGCAAAAATTAATGAGTTTACAGTAATTGGTTAATATGTGACTTTGTGCACATTTGGCATGTTTGAAATTGTTAAGCAAATACATGTTTGTCAATAATACGATCACTGTTATATCGAATATTGACATAAAGAAAATATTTATGTATAATCATCTTTTGGGTATGTTTGTTTAAATTGAAGTAAGGCGTTGGTAATATGCGAATCTTAACCATAAACGACGACAACTGACAATTGCAAATACTATTTCTAGGTATGTACATGCTAGACAATTCCCTGTGCGAAGAAGACACTAAGGTATCGCAACACATTCAACCCATGTTCAGATTTCATCGGGCAATACAATCCAAGCATGGTACCGAGCATGCCAAACTAGCCTTTATTTACTAATCAGCTAGTTGACTGAAATCACTATGTAAGAGACTTAAAATATGAATAAGCATATGTTTTCTTTTCTAAATTATGGAACGCCATAGCTGCCTGATGATCAGCAGAATTGTTACATTATGTTATTATACATTGAAATGATGTACTGATCTCAATTCATCTTGTCCAGTTGTCATAATATGATCATGATAGGTGATTTTATAACGTCTGTTTGTCAAAATTTGATGATCATTTGCCATCATAGGATGATCCTTTGTCATTACAGGATTCTCATATATCATTATACGATGTCCTTTTGTCATTATATGATGATCCATACTAAACCCATTTAGACATAAGTATGGTGTTATGAGCGCCTTAACAGTTCTAGAGAAGGGTCCGCACATTGAATGTTAATGTGTTAGCTGTACAATGTATCTGTGTTATACTGACACCGGTGCAACACGTGGTAATTACGACTAAACATTATATTCATCATGATGAGAAAAAGCAAATTAATTTTTTATAAAAAGTAGGTTATGTTATTGCAGTAATGTTTATACCACAGTACGTTTAAATACACGAGTAAATAATGTAAATAGCAGTGCCCAGTACTAGTAAATTTACATAACCCCCAGACGGATGACAACCATGCAGGCCGTGATACGCGGAAACAATTTTCTGAATAAAGTTATAATAAAAGCATGTTTTCTACAAATGAGACGTACGATATTATTATCGGATAAACAAATATATTGTAGTTTAAATAACATTGATACAATTGTCCAATGTTAATTGCATAAATAATAACTATTATAAGTCATTGATTTTAAATTATTCGGTCAAATCGTTTATTTGTCATTACTAATACGTTCAGTAGCGAAGTGTGTTAAACTTTGCTAATATTGAAGCCACGAAAGTATTCACCTACCAACATTGAATAGAACTTGTAATTTGAACGTTAGCAAACATGTCATTCTCAAGTAACGCCTAATTAATATTTTAAATTAATATGAAAGATTCGCCATCCTATAGTACACCAAAAACTATAAGCCCATTTAACTCAACTAAAACGTTTTCTGCATAACTGCGTGTGGGCTTTTTGACTAGGGTATCGACTTTTTGACAGCTGAAATTTGGGTTACATGAAAATATGTTGATGAAGTAGTAATTAATATAATATTTTTATTATATCCCTGATAATAGGTATTTGGGACAGTGTTCATCTTGAAACAGAATGACCAAGCATCACGACTGTCTTAGTAAACGCAAAAATAAGGAATTGCTAAATTCCATTGCAATCTTACCTTCACTCGTCACTCTTGCAGCAATCACCGCTTCTCCGGCAGATTTAGTTCGATTCATAACAGTATGTAATATGTTATAACTTCGTCCGATAATCTGTCATAACTCTGTAAGATAATCCGTAAATCTAACCACGAATTAAAGGATATAATTAAATAACTTAATCGTTAATTAAACGATTTATATACACTTCAGTGCTCCAAATCGTCAATAGTGCGATTTAGAATAACTGGTGTGTCCCCAGTTGCCCGTTACGAGCTTGAAACTGACTTCATCCGTGCTCCCGGGTAGGCCTATCTAAACAGTGAGCTTGAAATTTACTCAAAGATTCCAAATTAAAGCTTGCACTAATTTCCGAGCTACAAACTATTAGCAGCTAAACAGAAACAAAGTTCGGATTCCCAACTGTCTGAACCAAGCCTAACACCAAGTTCTAAGCTTCCAGCATCCGCAACTAGTTTGAAACGAACTTCAGTGCTCACATAAGTCAAAAGCACGCTTGCATTTAACTAAAAAAACTCCAAGAAGTTAATTGTACGCTTCAAACTAACCACCGAGCTCCCAAATGTCTACAACACGTTTCAAACTAACGTTCGTACTTTCGGATTTCCAATCCAAGATTAGACAGCACATACTAATGCATTTGATGTGGTATGTGGAATTTCGTTTACTTTAAAATTCCCGTATATCTTCTTATTTTATGATTTCAGCAGCAATAAACATGGATCAAACAGGAGTTTACGCTACTTTAACATCTTCTATCGACAGCTCTACTTCGTTTGTTGCACTACATTCATTCACCAAAAATACTTCCAAACCAATTTTAAACATTCAATAATTCTAACGTGTACTTAACACATCATGAAGTTAATAACATATCCAAACATTTCATATTATCATAGTATCGCCAAGCTAAACCTTACAAACATTCTACCACTGTTTCCTCCACTTGTCTGATTTTTACCTTTCATTAAACACAAACAATGCAATCCATACAATCCATTCACGTTCATTTATGACTATTGATTTCAGATTTTTAACAACGTAATAGATACCCCACAAACAGTTCTAAAAGTAAACACCCGAGTCAAGAAGGACTTAAGTTTCACTAGGTAGACACTTGGAGGAGTATTTCATAGACACATATCGTATATCCTTCGATATTTTTACTAATGTCGCTACCCGCCCCATTGATCAGGTTAAGAACTCCATTTTTCCTGAGTGTTCATTGAAATATTAAGACTCAAAGTAAAAATAATGCAAATATTAATTGATCAAGGTAAGAACTCATTTTTTGCTGAGTATTTATTGAAATATCAAATACTCGAAGTGAAAATAACGTAAATATCAAATAATTTAATAAGCTGTCATGTACTGCCACAACCTTGTTATTATTAACGATTAAAGTTACAATATATCGATGAGATAGGGTCTACATTCATACTTAGTTTTTTTTGACAAAATAATTATTTAAATAATTACATTTTTGTATACAATTCGTGAGAAGAAGACATCAAGGCTTCCAAATTAGTTTTTTTTATGTAATATTGAATACAATCCCAAAGCAATATTAATCTTCAGTAAATTATGTTAGGAGAACTTGTTAACAGACATTGTGATTTAGTAGTTAAATCAAGGACGAAGGGAAATATTTATAATATTTCGCTGGCTTAGAATAAGAAGGTCGTAAGTACAAACCCGATATTTTGAGATAAACAACAAAAATGTGTGAATATTACACATTGCCTATGTAAAAACAACTTAGTGGGCTTCAGTATGGTCAACATGACAAGTTGATTGTCTCATAGACGGAGTATCAACTATTGAACTAAGGATGTGGGAATGGTAGAGAAGTTGTTCTAAAGGTGAGCATGCATCCGATGAGTCCGTATTTAGTTCAGTGTTAAGTGGTTTGTCGCCTAATCGGGCGATCCGGGCGGCGGAATTTATATACATAAAAATTATGTCATACTTCAGCAGAAAACTGACTGACAAATAAAGGCTATGCTCGGCATTTTGGACATATATTGAAAGCAACAAGTAATGCAAACAACGATCTAGTGTGTGTTGGTTGTTGAGTAAGCTCCAAATAATCCTAGCGCACATAAATGATAAAATCAAATTAATATCCATACTCGAGTATGTGAAGATTAAAATTATAATTAATGTATTAATAATATTTTCACACGGTGGAATATAACGAGCCATAAATCAACTTAAAAAGTAATGTATTGAAGGAAAAATCTATATAACATTTTGTTAAGTCTGTGATATGGCGAAAATAAATTACTAAAATAAAAAAATGTGTGGTCTAAGCGGTTATCTATATTGCAGACGCTAAATCCGTTCCTAATCCACGAAAAACCTAGCTCGTACATAATGTCACACCTTCACAAATGCTTCATAATCTTAAAATCAATGTAAAGAAATAAATATCATTACTTAAAGCACAGCTGGTCGTTTGAAATTGGATTAGTCGTAAATTGCTGTTAAGGCTATGAAATGTTTTAGAAAGGCAATCAATCTGTAAATGTAGTATCCCAGAGGATTTAAGAGCACGATAAAAAACAAAACGACTTCAGATTTTTACTATTTATCTGTGCACAGAATTTTTAGACAATTTGCCATTTAATTTTTTTTATAAATGCCGATCGAAGCTTAGCCTTTATTTGCCAGTCAGGTTTCTCACGAATATGGCAGGCATATGTGTGCCTCCACCCGGATTTGAACCCGGGTCACCGGATAAGGCGACACGCGAGCTAACCACTGCGCTACAGAGGCTATTTTAAATAGAATTAGATTCTAGACAGGCGCGTAGCCAGGCATACGCCCGTACGCCCGGGCGTACGCTCCAATGAAAAAAAGATAAAATGAACTGACGCAAAAATGCAATAAAAATCGATGCCTCCCTAGGGTTAGGCATAAATGTCATTAATGAAGACAGTCTTCCTTTTTTTTTGGATTCAGGGTATATTCTAGATATTTTTATAGCTCGCTTCGCTCGCTCATCAACTTTCAAAATGAATTTCATCTGAAAGAGAACGAGTCTGTGTTGCATGCTGTCTAAAAAATAAACAGTACAACCTCGCTCTATATTTTAATTAGAATCTAGTAATTTATCAAATATACTAAGCATATAGTTTGAGTGACATGCTGCCCAAATAATAATCAAAATTCCAGCTCGCTACGCTCGCTCAGTACATGTACTTTACAAAGTTTATATCACCAAATAGAGAACCTGAAGGTATAGCCTGCTGCTCAGATATGACAGTGCGTTTTCTAGCTCGTATCGCTCGCCCAATTTTAATTAATAAGCGAATACCACCAAGTAGAGAACGTGTATACTTATGTATTACCTGCTGCTCAGGCAAACAGTGTTTTTTTTATCTAGCTCGCTTCGCTCGCGCAATACTGTATTAAGTGAAAATAATCATGTAGGGAACATGTAGGTATGACCTGCTGCTCAGACAAACAGTTCTTTCTAGCTCGTTTCGCTCGTTCAGTACTGTATTTCGTTAATATATTCAAGTACGGAGCACTAATGTATGATCTGCTGCTCAGGCAAACAGTGTTTTTTCAAGCTCGCTTCGCTCGCTCACTACTTTAATATATATTTAATTATATGAAGTTAATATCATTAAGTAGGGAGCATATATGTATGCCTGCTGCTCAGGCAAACAGGGTTTTTTCTTACTCGTTTGCTCGCTTCTAAAGTACTTTAATAAGTGAATATCACCAAGTTGAGAATGAGTATGCGTGTCTGCTGCTCATGTTAACTTTTTTTTCTAGCTCGCTGCGCTCGCACAATACCTATCTCAGTTGATTTCCCGTGGAGTCTGTTGGCTGTATATTTACATGTACTCCTCAAAAACTAAATCTAAAAACGGGCGTACACTCTGAATTGACCCAGCTACGCCCCTGCTAGATAAGATTTTGCAACAATATCTCAGGTCAAAATCATCCGACATAAAGTTCCTGACAACATACACAAATGAGTTTAAATCTGCATGTATATGATTAATATGAACATGACCCATAATCGCGCCGTTATTTAAAATTTTAATTTATATTAATATTGGTACATTAATCAAAAGCCCTCATGCCAGGACCACGCAGAACCCAATTTCATATTGCTGTTCAGTATATCATTGCTAATCAATACAAAACGGCTAAGTCCGATTATACTACTCATCAATTTTCTAATTCACAAAAACAGACATGTCAAAACTATGATAGATGGGTTGTCTTCGATTGAAATATTTCAAGGGTATAATTACTTTCGATCGGTCCAACTGGCAACACAATTAAGATCACAGTGCTTGTAGCTTGCGGTCTGCTTTTTTTGTAAACCTATGATGAATTTTATAGCAGAGCACAATGGATGCATTGCATATAAATATTACATTAGAATCAAGAGACAGTATTAAAATCTCTGATATCCGTGAATAGATGGCGAATCTAATTCGTCAGTAAGAAACACGATGGTGTAGAAACACTGAACAGAGTGGATGGTGTAGCAGTGACTAAATATTTTGCAGCCTCATAACAAATGTTATACTGATTTTTCTATAAGTGTTTCCCCATAATCTAATAATCCAAATATTTCAAACTAATTTTATGACTAGAAATTACCATTATTTAAAACTTTTGGTAATATAACCGAGAGTAGCGCAAAATATATTTCTACATAGTGGGTTAGTATTACGGAGTTCGACAACTTTGGTGTAGTATAAACATTATGCTCACAGACCCATTTGCAGTCAGGAAAACCGAAACCGGTCGTGGATATGATGAGAGCAATATGCATTATTGATACGAGAATTGTTGCTACATTGAAGAGGCTTGCTATACACTATGCGAAAACTATGAGTTTATTAGAAATGCGCCCACAGGACAAGTCTGTTGTTCATGTCCTATGTTTATAAAGGCAACAACCCAATTTCTCTTTTCTCATGAAATTATTCCCCTTTGTACCCTCCAACGTAGACGATCAAGCTCAGATTAAAATCTAGCTAACATTGAATAAGGTTATGGTATGTAATTGATAAATTATATCATCTAGTCGGTTAACCAGACTACCATAGGGCCAAAACATGCACCCACGTGCCATTCAACAATGTCAAAGGCCATAATCCAACTACATATGCTGACTAATGTTACAACAACATTTGACCATTGTAGTACTTATTAAGTATTTGAAGTGATTAGGATCACCAGCAAATGTTCATTATGGCAAGGGCCACAACTCTGCTTAATTAAATCGAACCACCATAAAAATATCAAGGTGTGCAGCTACAAATGCTGAGTAATATCCGTGCGAGGTCTTAAGATTGTATCTCCTTTACCTGTATAAAAGAGTCAAATCTCATCACTACAATGGACATAACTTCTTTCAAAACTGGTTAAATCAGATTCAAATACCTAGAAGTACATTACATGTGTCGACTAATATTTCTTTCATGTTTTAGCTGGTGTGTAAAAATCAGCAAACTGTTTCAATCGACTATGAAAATACTTGCTGTAACGAGACTGGGTTCAGTAAACGCTTATGCCCCGGTAAAAACCTTGTCTGTAACAAATAGCTGAGATATTCAGGGGCCATAATTATGTTGAAATGTTTAATAGTGTTACATGGTGTTGATGACGTTATGTTTTTATGATGGTAAACAAGTATGCCAAGTTTGAAAGTAACCTTCAGGGACTTCAAAAAGAAAAACAAATAGAAGAAAGTGCAGGATAATCACTTTATCAACATGGACTTTAAAAATATTTTAGTTTCAACATATTGTAACGGATGGACGGATGGTTGAATGGACACACAAATGAACAGGCTGGTGCATCACTATATACCTCCGCATCAGTAGATACCGGGGCATAAAAATCAACATGTGTATGGTCATGAGGAGGGTGAAAATTCTGCAGTAGGGCATACTACAAACTGACAATATCACACCTCAAAAGAGAACAGTACACACTTATGGTAGTTTTTATCTTTTTATTTGTTGCAAATAAAAATGATAAATTGCATTAACAACAAATGAAGAATACAATGCATGTAAGTTTGGTATATATAATGTAAATATTGTACCACGCAGGTTACTACACAAAGTAAATCTCTTTTTATACCAAGAACCAACATTCAATCTCAGAAATTTAACATAAGGCAAAAGTTTTTTACATCCTTAGGCTTACAGGATTGTTTTCAATTTTGCTGCTTTTTTGGTGTAAAATTTATATTTTTACAAAATATTTTTCATTTTTTCCTTCTCAATTATACATTTACCTGTGGTTCGGATGGGGGGAGTTGGAAAGTAACATGAGGCCATTGAAGGGTCCTACAGACTTCTTAGATATCTTGTTTTCCACTGCCTTCTCCATACAGAATTAATCGTGAACATTATTTTCCGTGAACCTAAGAGACAGTGTTTGTTTTTTATGTATTAGTACACAGATTCAAACACAGCAGAAAAAATATAATGCTAAATGCTGTTCAGCTATAAATGGTTGTGGCACATAAAACATATGGAAAATAATGGTTTCAACTGTGTTAGTTTTGGAAAAACAGATTCTGGGTGACTCCATCAAACAGATTAAATACTTAGTAGATTATTTTCGGATCAGCACAGAAAGTCACACTTCAAGCTGTCAAGAGTCATTCACTCAAAAAAAACAGAAATCAAATCCCAACCAAAAAAATGAAAAATACACAATTTATACATGAAACTGTTAAACATACCAACCACTATGATTAATAATACTCAAACAGACGAAGGTCAAACATCAAAGGGGCAAGAGATGTTTTTATAATATGTATGCCCCTATGGCAGCCCAATAATCAGAACTGGTAAAGGTCAACCTCGACTTAGACATCTGACCTCAAAATCAATAGGGGTCATCAACTGTTGCTGACCAACCTCCAAACAAAGTTTGACGATCCTAGGAAAAAGTGTTCTTGAGTTATTGACTGCAAACCATTTGGTCAACCTACAGACAGACCGACCGATCGACTGACATGAGCAAAGTAATATATCCCTTCATCACTGATGGGGGCATAAAATATCACAAGAAAGTACAGAACGTGTACTGCAAAAGTCAATGAATTCACAAGAGTTTTATTTGTGTGATTTAAAAAATTCATAAGGTAAAATTTTGTGAATTAATGAGATTTACAAACACTATTAATTCGAGATTGATGGAATTAATTGAATTATAATAGCATGAAGTCATGAACTTCGCAATAAAAGTCATGAACAGAAAATATTGCAAAATAATGTACTCACAAAACAATGGTAAAATAAAACATATGCGAAATACATGGCATTTACATGGCGTGGTGCAAAACCATGGTTTATGCATCTTGAAATTGATATAGTTACCATAGTTTTGCACTGAATCCATGATTTACAGTTTTGCGAAATACATGGTATCTACAGTATATAAACATCAACAGTAATAGAGTTTTGATTGACACAGCATTCTCACTAATATTCGATGAAATACATACAAGTGATTACAGGTTAGAGGCAAGACACAACACAGAAATGCTTCAACAAAAATTAATAAAAAATAACAACATTTTTTGTTAGAACTACAAATTTAAAGTTTATAATCTGGAAGGTATCACATTATTTTTAAAAGCAAAATCTTGTTGGGACAGTACACACAGGGCAAGGTCACGTGTAAGGTATAATATTGATCATCAGTAAGAAAAACAGGAATTTTGAAAAAAATGTGCTCAATAAATATGTACCTATGAAGATCTCAGAGTAAGTTAAAAGATTGAAAGCTGGAACAATACTTGACAAATACAATTCAGCATGCAATGATCAATGTTTAATGATGAAAACTGCAATAAATAATGAAGACATTTAAATGATTTGATACATTCACATTTCTAAAATAAATATTCAATATCATTCAGTTTTTTTTGTTCTAAATAAAGAATTTGGCAATCAATGTTTTTATATAATCCAAGGGAGATAATCAATTACATTTTCCATAGTAAGCTATCTTAGTCAGCAAAGTTTGTATAGCTAGGCGAATTTGACACGTTTCTAACCCTTTAATTAGCATAATTTAACAGTTGATATTATAACCCCGGTTGTATGTTTTCATTGTTGGAGAATATCAAGAAAATGATAGAGATGTAATACATAAACACAAATTTGAAATACCGATATTGCATGATTTGCTTGCAGAAATTAATATATTTGAAGCAAGAACCTTGTAATTTATTCATGCATTAAGGTCAAGGTCAGGTCAAATCATAAAGCTATACAAACAAATCAACCTGGTCCCCCAGCTTTATGCATGTACATATATTATAACAAGCTTTTGGACAATGGTGCAGAATATACCAATTTCTTGCTGAAGTCCTGTCACACTATATATATAGCCTTTTAGTTAAATTTAGTGTTTTCAGAAAATAGTAGTGCTCTAATGAAAACATTGACTAAAGATAAATAAAAAGAGATCAACTGCTAAATTATGCTAACAGAAGGCAAGAAGACCAAGTTGATTTGTTTGAACTAAACAGACAACGAAGTTAGCAAAATAAAAGCTTATACCCTGGTGGAAGTCTTGTTCATTAAAACAAGATAAGTCAATTGGGTACCAAAATTATGTTAAAATATTGGATAGCGTTACATGGCTTTGATAATGCAAGGTGTTTATAATGGTAAACATGTATGCCAAGTTTAAAAGCAATGGCTCTGTGGACTTCAAAAAGACACTATGTCTAAGACTGCATCAGTAGATGCCAAGCCATAAAACAACCTTAACATATTATAAAGTTTAAATAGAATGGGTTGGGGGTTAACTTTCATCTTGTGCATGGAAGAATAGTGCTGATAATTAACTAGTTAATATATTTGCACAACACAAAGTAATATAAATTGTTGATTATAAAATCTCATGACAAACACAACAGATAATCTAATAATGAGACATCAATCTAGGTTTTGCGATTCTACCTAAATAAGCACCAAATATAATGAAAAATTGCTTGCCAACTCACAATTTTAGATGACAAAGACAACAAATAGTTTCTATATAACATAAGCTGATCTGTACAACATAGTTAATCTATCAAAATTGTTTTGCCTCAATGATGTTATAATGAATAATAATTATCCATATGGAAACATGTTTTTTTTAAAGTATTGACCAACATGAGTAAACTTTAAAAGTGTTCACAATAACTGAACTGAGTCTCTCAAATAATTATGAATTGACAGTAAGTTCCCTGATCAAATTAGGTCAAGAGGTCAATCAGTTAGAAGTAAGATTCGGCTGATGTGTATCGCTATCATCGTACCCTGCCTTGTACCATATCATTACCCCTAATATAAACAGATAATACTCAAAAATATGTTCATAACAACCATTTTTCCCTGTTTTTAAAAAGTTTACACTGAAAAAAGCCAAGGACCAACCAATATGAGCCGCATAATAAACCAGTCTAGAGATAGTCATAAACTAATGGTTAATCTTGCTTAATTTAGCCGAACCATTATCTCAAATTCATCCATGTAAATCTTGAATACCAAGACAACTATAATTATGCAATGTTAATCATAATCCTTCTCACAATTCACATCAAATCATAGACACCAGAATTATGTTTCTACTTCCAATACATAAAAATATACTTTTTTTTCTTTTATGATTAATCCCTCCTTGATGACTTTTCTCCCAAACACCATTTTTATTGATTTATGTTCCTTTGTATTTGTATTTGATATATTATTATGTACATGTCCATTAATGCAACATATTATACAGCCACCATGAATAATAATAAGGAAAACTTTATATGAAAGGGAAAACAATTTATATGAAAGTTTTATGGTAACACACTGTACATACTGGCACTAGGTCAGGTATCCATGCTCAGAAGGAATATATAAATATACAATATGGGGACTCATGAGACTAAAATGGTACTTTACACTAACATAAAGTTCAATTGTTTGTCTGTTTGGATGGCCTGTCTTAATACAAAGATTTTTTTTCTATTCTTGACAAGCACTTGTTTTAATTTATTATCGCTTGTTACATAATGCAGACTATACAAAAAATAACTCTCCTTTCAGCATTTATCTCTGGTTATAATTTAAAAACCTCAAAGGTATTTCAGAAACCACAAAGGGTAAAGAAATGGCACATGAACCATGAGAATAGTGATAAATTATGCAAAAAAGGTCTGCATCATTACATAACAATTTAAAATCATTAAGGATTACTAGTGTACCCAGAAATTTAAAGTTAACTACCCAACTTAAAAGATTTTTGTGATATCTGGTACTGTGTAAAGTACCATCTTAGGCACATGATTCCTAACACTGGATATATAGTACTAACAAATTCACCACAGAAGCCAACAGATATCCAGAAGCCACAAACACAGACTTACTAGTTTTGCAAATAAAAATTGTAACATAATCCAAATGGTCTGTTGGAAATTACCCAAAAATACATGAAAAGTTGACAACCTTGACATCGAATGTACATGTACTGTAAGTTAATCTCATACACAATGTGAATGTCTATTGTAATGTTCTAAACAACCTGGTATGGTTGAAACACCATGATAGCACTTATGCTGACTAGCCAACCAATCAACTCCCAATTATCATAATGCAGCTTGTGACCCGTCAAACAAATAGTATTACACAAAAAGTGAACACTGTTGATAAGACCTATCCAAAATGGTGACGATCCTCAGTGTGCAGCTACCATGTAATTATATTTATTTTGACAGGATAGAGACACTGCACTATATTCATAATGCAATTTTATTGACCTGACAATAAATACATAAGTTCATTGTATCTGCCTTCAATAGATAAGTCTGTAATGATAACTAATCTATGCAGTGCATCTACCATGTAATCATGAAATGCTGACTCGTCAAAAAACTGCACTTTACCTAATACTTATATTTTATTACAGTGCACAATATAGGCAAATACACATATCTGCAATAAACCAACAACCACTGGCTGTATATACAGGCCTGTGATTGCTACAAGAGAAAAAATACCGTACACAGACCTAATCACCCTTGTAAAAATATCATGTTCGTGTAGATCAGACTGAATCTGAACCATTTTGTAACAATGACTTTTTAGACAAACGGGGAGAAATCAGCCTAAAGGAGGACGAATCACAGACCTGTATACATAATATCAATCATTTAACAAGGTGTTATCATCATCATCATTATTATCACTGTTGTTGTTTTTGTTGCTGTTGTTGTTAAAGTCAGTATCTATCATCATCAGTCTACTTTATGAGTCATTGGTGGAAATTCATCATCATCATTTAGTCGTAAAGCATTTAATCCAACATTAGTAGCTTCCACATCCTGTCCTGTGGCCCCTTGACCAAACTCCTGGAATGGTTGTGAATCTGAAGATACAGAATAATATGGTTACACAAGTTCATCGAATAAGTGTTAGTATATGTAAGTACATTATGACCAAGACTGGCTACTATTATCTAACTCTTAAACTCATTAGCATTGGAAGTCTAATAAAACAAGTAAGGAATGGCAAGCAATACAGAAGTCTCCTGTTGCTGTTGCAATGGCAACCATAATTTGTGTCCGAAAAAAAAACCCAATTAGACATGTATATTTATCTCCATATAAGACCCTCTCCACATACCAAGTTTCATAAACCTAGCTTGAAAACTGTTTGAGTTATGGCAGGAACAAGATTTTCTTGACAGACTGACAGAGGGCAAACCTGTAGTCCCCTCCAGTAGAAAACCGGTAGGGGCCTAACCAGCATTTGATTTTTGCATACATACAAAGCTAGAATTGATTGACTAGTTAGTGGGACTGAATTTGAGATTAGACAAGAACAAAGTGATGCAAAATTGGAGTGATAAAAGATCGGTATCAAGTAACAGGCTCTGTCATGTACTCCTTGCATAGACTGAAAAATGTACCAAGATGATTCGGTTGAATGAGTCCAAGTTCAACTTACGACAAGAATAATATACTTTTGAGCCTTAATGACAAAACAGAAAATACTAAATTGAAAGTTCTATAATAAGTTGTTCACCCCTCATACAGATTCATGTAAACTCAAAGCACATGTACAGAATGAAGTAAGTACTAGCAAGTCACACAATTTCAAAGACTGTAATGCAAGCAAGTGTTTGTAATCATATGAACTGAATGAGGCATTATCATAAAATATCTGCAAAATAATTTAAATCAGCTAAATAATTACAAATTAAGGCAGCATTTAGCATGCATTAATTTGTATAGATACATATACATGTAAATAAAACAAGCAAAACACAGAAATAAATAAATTGTGCATAAATTTACCAGTACCATTATAATTTATAAAATAAAAGAAAACAAATATAGCACATTATACCACAATATAAGTACAGTCCAGCTAGGGTAAGATTAGAATGAGGCAGTGGTCCAGTCCATTATCAATATTGTGTAAAACCAATTATAAAAGCAAATACAGGCATCTATATTGAAATACAATTTAAATGCTAAACTATTTCGATGGCTTAGAATGAGAAGGTCGTAACTACAAAATTGATATTTTGAGAAAACGAGATAATACTGTCCGATATTTACTCTTTACACATAGTAAAACATGCAGTTTAAATATTGTTTTGGTCAACATGACAAGTTCCAATTTTTATGAAATTGGGCTTATAAGAAGCGCCTTATGATGCTTATTTTAAATAAGTATCATTCTTAAAAGGTCGTAAGTAGTAGTTACAACCTTCTCATTCTAAGCCATCGATTTATGGTCTACCTGTTCATACAATGGTTGTTATCTTTTGTGTTCACATAAACGAAAATGTCACTCACACAAGATCCTAACTGAACTGTACTGTGCATATTTTATACAGTAAAATAATTAATAAATAATATCATCGAGATGGTTAAGAAGCAGAACTGAACATAATCTATATAAATTTACCTTCAACCCCCATGAGATCTATATAAAATCATAACATATTTTAGACAAAGCAACTGTTTCGCATATTAATACTGTAACAATTGTAGCAAAACAACAAAATTTAATGCCAAAAATCTATGTTACATAAACCAGAATTCAAAACCAGACTAATTTAACTTGTCATGCAGTTGTATAGGCCTACTGCTGCCAATTTACCAAACCGGTTTTCCTGGCCTGTATCCTTCCAGTACTAACTTAACCTTAGAAAAAGAAACAGCAACTTCTCCAAATACAGAGAAAAATCAACATTGATGTCAAATTTTCAATGAAAGGTTTTGACTTGCCATGACCGTTAAGTATCAAAATGAAACAAATATAGAAATGAAATTACAACACATTACTCAAAACAACGGACATAATATTTTCAATAGCTTGAGATAAGAAGAAGGTTATGACCCGTTCAACGAAGTCAAACCTAGGGTCATACTAGAAGATTGGTCACAACAGCTTATCGAAACATGAAAACCTGCTAAATAATAGATGACCATATCATGATTTATTACCAATTAGTAATTTCTATTCCTAAGTTCATACACCATGGTTCATATAGAACTTCTTCAAATAACTTTAAGTTCTTTATAAGTACATTTTCACCTTTTTCAAGGACTAAAATGGTACAAATATGCAATAACTGCCAGTGAGCTATACTAACTTCATTTACCTGTCATAAAATTATACTCAAAGAAAAGAGACATTTTCTGAAGTGTTTCTTTTTTACTTTAGTACTATTTAAAATTCTCATGTATTTAAAGTTAGTTAGCGTTACAATACTTCTTGGTATAAATTATAATAAATACAAGCATTATTGGGTGACTAAATATATTAAACATACGTACATACTATATAAGGGTAAATAACTCAGTTAAAGCGTTATCATTTTGTATTTAACTTTATTTTGAAACATTTTAACTCAATCGGCTAAATAAAATGTAGACATTTCTAAAATAAATGTCAGATTCTTAAATAAATGTCAGATGATTTTAAAGCAGGCTGAACTAGTAGTAAAATGTTTGGTATGGACATTTTATTTATTAGATAAAAGGGAATTCATATTAATTTAATTAATATAATTGTGTATATAATAATACAGGGCCGGTATTTATAAAGCATCTTAAGTGAAAACTTAAATATTTCGACTTAAGTTAAAATATTGAGCTTCCCATATTTCAAAAGAAACGAAAAATAGCCAATGATTTCTATGTTATTACTGTAGCTCTTAAAGTGTATAGAGCTATATCGGAAGATTTTTTTTAAAAAAAGTTTCAAAAACTGAAAAACAATTATGCTTTCATATCCATTAGATCATTTTTCACTTCAGTTTTAACAAAAACTCTCTCAGTGATTTATTTCACATGCAAACAGTCCATTTTCATAGGAAAGTGTTCTAGAACACCCTATGAAACTATAAGAATTGTCTATTTTTCGACGATTGAATCAAAGTACGCGGAACCCATCCAAAGTTGTAATTTGCAATTAAGGTAGTCTAGTATCATACTAAAAACGATGCAAGTAATTATTTTGACATTGAATGACTGTTAAAATATAGCTCTATACACTTTAACATAATGCTTCTAAACAATGTAAATAATTGTTAATATTAGTTTTCCGGTTTAGCTGATGCACTTGGAGATTTTAAGAAAATTCTAAGTCTTCACTTAAGATGCTTTATAAATACCAGCCCAGGTGTTTTAATGACAAGGACTGTGAAGGATCTAGTAAAATGTAAATACAGCAGAACTATGATGTCTCAGACTGACTTTGGACCAGGAAAAAGTTCAAGCCATCTGATTATTTGCATCACTTTTCCTAGTTCAAAGAACCTGTTTGTGATAACTAGGGTGTTTGAGGCATCAGAGTTCAACTATATATTTAGAGATTAAGAAAGACAAGGAAAATATTAAGATAGAATAGGAAATAAAAATAATTTGCACAAAGGTTAAGGGCATGATGGTTATGGCCTGGTCATCTATAATCAAAGTCAATAATTTAAAATACCGAAGAAAAGCAATCTGATTATGAAAACAATCTGTATACATTATATCAGATGTTGTTTTATATAAGTAGATCAACATACTAACTGCTTTTTTATTTAACATGTCATTATGGTAAATAAAGAATGATTTCAAATACTTAAAACGCAACAAGAACAAGTATTTAGGACTTGCAAGCAATACAGAAGTGACCTTTCTGGTTTTAAGTGCTTCTATCTGTTGCCATGGCAACCACAATTTTGTCTGAATAAAATGTTTTTAGAGAAGAGCAATCTTCTAATGCGTCCCTATCCACATACCAAGTTTCAAAAACCTAGGTTGAAAATTGTTTGAGTTATGGCAGGATCATTATTTTAGTAACAGTCGGACAAACTGATGGACAGACAGAGAGCAAACCTATAGAAAACCAGTAGGGCACTTATAACTATAATCATACTATTAGAAAGTTGAAAATAAATATCTACAAGTTCAGGGATACCAGCAGTATAAAGCCCAGTAACCCCCATTTTGCACTTTTTACACCCAACACACAAACATATTTCTATGGAAGACACAGCCAGGGTAATTATTGGTATTCATCTGATTTTGGTATGATACTGTAAAATCATTAATTTTCGTGGGGGATTAAATTTCATGGATTTCGTGGTTCATCTCAACTACAAACTTTAATCCCAACGAATATAATTTTGACCCATGTTTTATTACCTGAAATGCAAAATCCACAAATTCAAGTCCCAACAAAATTGTCCTTTTTTACCAAAACCACGAAATTAAATGATTTTACAGTAAGTAAACTAGACTAGTAGTACTAAACAAAATGAAGTATAGTGTGCATACAATACAACAGGGTTATAATGTAGGAACTTGGTATTCCTCTATACACCATATTGTGTAAGAAACAGAAACTTGTAATTAACGAATGGTGGAAATACACAATGAAGACTGATGTCACAATGTAAGGCATTTGAACATGCATGTGAACATGCAGTGATAATGGTAAATTTATCCTATAACCTGATTACAATGACTGCGGCGGATGAGAAGCGAAATGTTAAAGCTTGAATGATTTAAAAGAAATTTGACGAGACAATGTAAAAAAACATTCTGTTTAAATTTGTACTAAAGTCAAAACCCAAATAAAATGGAGCATGCAAATTATATGATATTCAATAAAGAAGACACTGACTGTAATGTAACATTGAAGCTCCCCACAAATTGTTAAATACAAGATTGTATTGTAAGGTATCATATGGTGGAATTTAGTCACTAGTCCCCACAATCCTACTTAAATTACTCAAAATAACCCAAATCTAACAGGACCAATGCCGTTATTCTTTGTTTTTATTCCACTGACAGAGGCAGTCGCAAGGGCATGGTAATTCAATTATTCCATGCCAATTTGGCCATTGACTCCAGACTTTGAGGGAAGTTCAGGGAACCAATGCCGTTGACAATCAGCGATATTGTACACATAGGCCTTTAATCTTGAGACGCTACAACTTTTGTTCATAATATTAGAATAATTTCCACAATAAAATACCCCCATACATTCTGTTAAGATATACCTTAATGCTATATGACTTACCATGTGAAAATGCTTAAAAAATTAAATAGAATAAATATGTGTGACACCATTCCATTAACTACATGCACTGATTTCTGTTTCTACAGGGTGTATGAGCGAATATTACCTCTTCCAGCAAGGATTATATCAATCTCTGACACTTGGTCGAGCCCGACAAGTTGAGGCCCCGACTTGCCCTGGTGTAAGATGGTAGCGTAACTCTCCAATCTGAGCGGCGATGTACAGGGAGTGAGGACAGGCTTACCTGTATTGTTTCTAGGTGGCGTACCGTCTCCACTACTCTCAACCCGTTTCAGTGACCCAGCGTAACTTATAGGGCTTGAAGTCTGGGTCAAAGGTCGGTCAGAGCCAGATGGAGGCTCAGATACATTTCCTCCTTCACATAGTCGCCCATCCAAACTTAAAACAACAATACAAACATACAATATAGCATAATATGTGCATAATATACCAATGTGATGAAAGAAAACATAGATTTTACTAAAATTGATAGTTTTAAGTATATACAGCAGTCTGCAAAATTAACATTAATCCAGAAAAAGCAATTTTGTTTCAGGCAAGTAACTTCTGCAGGAAATATGTATTAGAGCTCTTATAAAGGGAAACTTTTCATTTTAGCTTATGTGGGCAAGCAGTTTCAATGTCTAAATTCACAGATTGATACAATGTTGGAAAAGTATTTTAAACTGTGTACTAACATGATTCTTAAATGGGCACATTAAGTTTAACAAAGATTTTGAAACAATTAGCTGAGTAATTTGGTTGGTGTTTTAAGACACATCTTGATTGGCTTATGTTACAACCAATCATGTTAACCTCAGCCATGACCTGATCTATGGCGGAGTACTGTAAAATCATTAATTTTCGTGGGGAATTAAATTTCGTGGATTTCGTGGTTCACCTCAACCACGAACTTGAATCCCAACGATCAGTAATTTTGAACCATGTTTTATTACATAAAATGCGAAATCCACGAATTCAAGTCCCAACGAAATTGTGTTTTTTACCAAAACCACGAAATTTCTTCCCTATGAAATTAAATGATTTTACAGTATAGTGGAGAACATACCTATGTTGACGAAGTAACATACATTCCCCACCCTCATTAGGATCTAGGTTATAAATGTAAAGATATCCATCTTGAGATGCAACTAGAAGACGTGGGACTTTTTGTATGCTGAAAGAAATGATGACAATCAATATACAGAACCACCTCCCCAGAATGGCCCTCTGCAGAGCAATAACTTTGCTTCAACAATAACATTAAAATTTCCCCTAGCCAATATTTACAATAAATTTGACCTCTTTAGAGCAACACCCTCTGAACAATGATCAATATTTGCAGCTCCCATTTAGGGTATTGCTCTTGAGTCTACAAATACTAACAATATTAAAGTAGGTACACGTGTACCGGTATCTTGATAAAATTAGAATAGAAAGTCGGGGTGTAAGTGGCAAACATTTTTGGACGATTTTATATTTAAATCACAGTTAAAACAATGCCATATTACATTTCATGAGAATTATACTAAAACTTTTAAGCGTTATGTAAGCAAACAACCAAAAAAAGCCAAGTTTGGCCTTTATTTGCCAGTCAGCTTTCTGCTGAAATATATGGTAGGCATATATATATATATACACATGCCTTCGCCCAAACTTGAACCCAGGTCACCAGATTAGACTGCATTAAATTAAGGATCAAGCAAGTGCACTAATAAACCGCTGAGCTGCAGAGGCAGGTTAAGTTGCTCCAAGTTTATTAATGCTCAATGTTTTAGCTTTAACAAAGCCTTCACCGTTCTGAGTTTAAATACCGTTCACTTTATCAAATCTTTAGCAAAGTATTAGCAATTGTCTAAGCAAGAGGGTCTCAGATTAATCCAATGGTATGAAAAATTGTTTTAACACCTGTAAAACAAAACTAACATAATGCAGCATAATGCTGGCGATATGTGGAATGCATACTAACAAAAGTCTAAGATGCGACAAGATATGTGTATCCCATGCCAAAAGTTTTGCACAGAGAAGTTGAATATATTAAAGAAGTCCCTAGAAATATCCCATAGAAAGTGTTTTATCAAACAAGTATAAATCAAACTTTCCCTATCATAAAATGCTACTCGGAATATCATGCCTAAACAATGATAGAGAGTCTATAGATCCTATAATATACAGTGCCCACCAAAAATAAGTATACAGAGGTTATTTCTCCATTTACTTGCCTGTATAACACTATTTGCAGAACAGATAGGCAACAATATTTTTTAACACCAGGAATATTTTTTGTTTATTAAGTGTTAAGATAATACATTGATTGCTACCCTAGATGTAAAATTTTGAATTTCTTTTCCTGACTTTTGAGGTAAGTTGGCCATAAAAACACAGCCCGTTTTGACCTCATGGTTATTTTAATTGTTAACAGTTTCATCTTTATTTCTATGTCATTATGTACTCATTTATTAACTGTAATTTCAGAAATTACTATAGTTTTGCCCATCGGATAAACAGATATTGAATAATTGAACCAATTATAATTCTGCATCTTTCAAAAATTGTATACTTATTTAAGGTGGGCACTGTATGAAGGAATACTCAGGTAGGATTTCGGAAAACAACATAAAGACTCATGCTTAGTATAAACAGGATTGCATACACGTTTACATTAATATAATGAAATTTGAGGTGAATGCCTATAATTTAGGATAGAGAGACATTTACTAATGGACTTGTATACATAAGCCGTAAGATTGGTAGAATCAAAATGCATACATCAGATTTAAAGGCAAAAAGCAATTGAATCATTTACCTTTCCACTTCTCTATAACTAAAACAATATTCTTTATCATTGTACTGAACTATATTATGATATGTCAGAATATCAAGCCATAAATGGGGTACTTAGTTTCAGGAAAGTTATTCTTGGGGTATATCTAATTATCACACAAAAGGCACATTGTCAATGTAAACACATTATTACTAGCAACATGACTATAAAACATATTTATATGTAACACACATGACATATTTTTAGCTAGAAACAAACCAAATCTTGCCAGCTTGTACAAAGTAAAAGGGTAGGTCCATATTCCCAGGGTGCCGTTTCTAAGACATCTTAGCTAGGATTTTACTTTTTCATGAATGATTTTGAGCAAAGTTAGTCAGTTAGCACATTGTACATTCAGGCAAAATTAAATGTAAATAAGAATTATCTTAAATAATTATTTTTTAACTTGACAAAGTTCAATATGTATGGGTGTACGGGCCCAAATGTCAAGGAAACGGCCCAGGTGTCTTGATAGTCCTCCTACCAAATTGTTGGCTTGATTTAATGTGTCTGGTTCATGTAGGTATGCACACTGGTTACAAATACCCAAGGCTTATTTCAATAATACATAATTCTACTTTCCTCATCTTCATCAAAATGGTAATATGAAATTGGACAGGGGTGGCAGCACTCAACACAAACTACAGAGCACAATATACCGGTACTCTAACTGACAAATAAATGATGCTCGTTACTTGACACAACACTAAATACCAGGGCCAGTATTTATAAAGCATCATTAAGTTGGTAGAAAACTTAAATATATTCAAAACTTGTGATGCACACATACTTAGCACAGATAGAAGAATAATATGTGTTTGCTTAGTGATTATGGTAGCTCTTTAAACAATGTTTGAAAATATTGTATAAAAGCAATAAATTACAATATTGATTACCTTGTTTAACTGAGCCACTTATTAAGTAAATTTAAATATTTTAAGTTCAACTAAAAATGCTTTTATAAATACCGGCCCAGTACAACAATCAATGAAAGTCCCTACAAACAGACACAAGCACATGATGTTACTACATACCTAGCTATTGCACAGACATTTTTAAGGCCCTGATTAGGAAGTTTACAAACAGCGAAGGAACGACCTTGGTTGAACATATCAGTGACCGGGCTGGGTAAATATCCAACAAACTTGCTCACTGTTGGATTAACATAGCTCATCCATGACTGATCATCTTGTGGTTTACTGGAATAGAAGATACAACATTACAATACAATCCAACCTATTACAAACATCACTAATGCCTTGGTCCCACTGATCATTTTTTGGCCTCAGCAATGTACTCCCGATTTAAATAAATTAGCTTCGCGAACAGAGATATCACAAATTTTCTAATGATTACCCCGAAGGTTCCCCTAGACCATGACAACCCTTTCCCCAAGCCTTCTGATACCCATTTATTAAATTGGGAGTACATCGCTCAGGCAAAACATTTCAGAGGAACTCATCATAAGTAACAATAATAATTTTGTCAATGATTTTGATCATATTAAAATCCTGATGATTGGCATCATCCAGCCAAATATACTGTGCTTCAATGGTAGTAAAAGGACAGCAACATAGAAATCATTTTAATTTAAACATAATGGACCCTAACCAAGGCTTAGCCATCATTGAAAAAAGTCAAATGTTCCATTGTGTCAAAGTTTTTCAGAAAGTTTGTCAAGTATTTGAAATTTTGTTGAAACTTTAGGAAAGCCAAGCTTATTCTTAGCCTTTATTTGCTTTTTTTCTGCTGAAATATGGCAGGCATATGATATATATGTGCCTCCACCCAGATTTGAACTAGGGTCACCAGATTAGCGTACTTAGTCTAACCCCTGAGCTACAGAGGCACATATATATAGCTATGGTATAGCACCATGAATCCATGTATCACACAGCTGTCTCTTCCCTCAAAATCTGAGTTGATTAATTGGCCAATCAGACAGGGAAAACCCTAATAAATAATCCCCCATGTCTAACTTGCAAACAAACAAACATGAAGTAACAAGTACTTACACATCTTTCTGAGTCTCGAGTTTAAATATATGAACAGTTTCTGTATTACTTGATGCACAAAGGTAAACAGAATCACAACTAAATGCCAGTGAGTATATATGTACACATCTGAAAAACAAAACACATGTACAGATTATTGATCATGATGTCATACAGAGCATCCTTTTGCTATGAAGCTTGAATGTAGCTGAAGAGAAGGTTAAGTTTGTATCTGTATATATTGCTGGCTTAGAATGCGAATGTCGTAAGTACAAAATCAATATTTTGAGAAAACAAGAAAAAACTGTCTGAAAATACTCTTCGCTTATTGAAAACAAGTTCCGATTTTCATGTCCAATAGGCTCATAAGAAGAGCCTTGTGATGCAGATATCAAATATGTATGAGTCTTATATGACCTTCTCATTCTAAAACAGCAAAATGTGATAAGAGCAACTTAGCTTCCAGAGGTTTCAAATATAATGACAAAAAGTATCAACTAACATTGTATGAAGTTAAACATTTTTCATGAAACAAGTGCACGTGCAGTAATACTAAATAACCAATGTGTTCTATGAACACTGTCCAATACAGTAACTGTAAAATCATGTAATTTCAATGGGGCAAAATTTTGTGCGTGTTTTTTTTTATTCGCGTGAGCTTTACTACGCGATTTTCAGTTTTGAACTTATTTCGCAAATTGTTGAATTCGCGATCAAGGGTCCCAAAATATTAAATTTGCACTAAATTTCACTATACAAGTAGGTCACCATGTGATAAATGAGATAAATACTTATTACTCGATATATCACACGTATTATTAAGTAGTTTGTAAAATGCATTTTAGTGTTTTCCTGGGAAGTAGTTGTTTGCTACATGTCAACACTTTCCACTTTTAACCGGACAAACTTTACTAAAAATTGCATAATTATATTTCAACAATGTTTGTTTAGATAATTATGATCTCTAAAGACACCATAACTATACCAGTATGCTTTAACAAAATAATATTTACGCCCAAAAATGTATTACTAGTATTCGAGATTTATTTCAAGATATGTCTTATGTTGCAAAAGTATATTTCCGCGGAATGATGATTTCGCGATGAGCACCAATTGCGAAAATTAAACCACCGCCAATAATACCGGATTTACAGTAATTAGTGGATTTTGCATTTCAGGTAATAAATACAAGGGTCAAAATTATTATTCTATGGGATTTGATTTCATGGTTACTATTGAAGATGAACAACGAAATCCACAAAATTTAATCTCCAACAAAAATTAATGATTTTACAGTATTATATAATAGTGCATAATTATCAAGTTTCTGCCGGCAGCAGCAACATGCAAGCTAGACTGTCTGATTCTCTGAATATTGCAAGATGTTGAAGATATAATTTAATATTATCATGGTAAACAGATGCAAGCTCACTTATCCAGTATGCACCAGCCAGTATCGTCTAATAGTATACATTATTTATACACAACAAAAACTCTTTGTCAGGGTCATCTATACAGTATTTATACATATTACACAACAGAAGTTCTGCAAGTATGGTTAAAAGCTAATGCAATGAACAGTTCATACTGCAAGTGGAATTTCATACATATTTTATTACAATAAAACACTTGACGTATGCACGCTATTATTCAACAAACTACAGTAAATACTCACATAAAGACCATCTCAAAACAAAACAAAGACCACAATTTTCAGGTCAATGTTGTGAATTTCAATTGATCTTAATCTGAAGACCAACTCAAAGACACCAGTTTTAGGGGTTCCAAGGGTGATCTTACCTTTTCATTCCCCTTCGGAATTCAAACAATTTTACTCCATCAGGGATTGAAAACACTCGTATCACAGTACCCTGCAATGTAATATTATACACATTAAAAATTAGGTGAATATTTGACAACTTAAATTTATTTTTGCAATACTTCTAAACATGAGGCAGTCAGGCAGTCTGTTTAAGATTGAAAAGTCCTGCGTATATCATGGTTATCTTTCAGCTGTTAAAATAAGCTTAGAGACCCAAGCAATTTTTTTCTAAACTGATTTTAGGTTCAATCAAGACATCTTGCACCTATGGTCAGACTCAGGGAACATATATTTGATGCAGTGTAACATGACTAGACAATATCTTACTTTTTCTGAAGCAGTGGCTATTTTTGTTCCTTGAGCATTAAAGGCTATGGCAGCTAGGGGATTATCATGGGCTGGTATCATAGTGACTGCTCTCTGAAACAATACACACAGAATCATTGTACAGTGTAGTTACTGTAAAATAAATTAAATAATTAATTTGTGTGGGGGATTAAAAAGGTTCACCTTCCATCACAAAATCAAATTCGATCAAACAATAAATTTGACACTTGTATCTATTACCTGAAATGCAAAATCCACGAATTAACATCTCGTTGAAATGGTCTTTTTAGCAAAACCACTTAATTTTGTCCCATCGAAATTAAATAGTTTTACAGTATACATTTTATGTCTTCTGTTACTCAGACTATGCCACTGTAAACCAAGAAATTATTATAGAGTTTATAATATATAGAGTTTGTGAGTAGTAGAAATTCGCGAAAGTGTACAAATATTAATATGGACATCGCAGGAGAGTTGAAAATTGAGTTGAAAATGCGAAAATTTGTAGTCACGAATATATCGACGATTGGCAAAATTTAGTATTGGTGAAAGTAAATTGGTTTACAATATTCAAATTCAAATACAGGTTACCACAATAACATGGGTCAAAGTTAGAAATTTTGAAAAACCTGAAATTCTCAAAAATAAAGAAAAACAGACATCTTGATTCACTCAAAAACCTGAAGTTCAGGCATATGCCTGAAAACTTTCACCCATGCAATAAAGAAGATAGAACAAAATACTGATGCAACAGCAGACCATATAACAACAAATTAAGCCTCATAAAACGAACTTTAAATAGATGTAGCTGCAAAACATTTCACAATTATTACCATTACTGCCAAGGGAGATGATTCCGGACAGGAGAAGCTTCCGGACAAACGGTCCAGGCGGTTTATTAAGTTAAATAATTCATTAATATTGGTATCAAATCACTCAGGGGCGTATTTAAAGGAAATCTGGAAGAAAAAAAAATCAAAATCAACAAATAATTACTCATTATACCGAAAATATCGTCTGCTGTTGTGATCGGTATATCGAACCGGTATATCTACGGTAAAATCGTTGAAAATAGCACAAAAGTGCCCCTTTTCAGGCCCCAATATTTTGCTGTTCACGTGACGTCATTTTTCGGGAAACCTATTTTTAGCAAAGATCCTGAACCAAGGTATTTGTAAACACAAAAAAATCTGAGAAAAAATCTATTTTTAACTCCAGGGGAAGCTTTTTATGCGATTTCTGTCCGGAACCATCTCCTTTGCCAGTACATAAACTGCAATCCAAGTTGTGACCATAACATTGTCAGTTGATGAAGTAATTTCTGATTGCGTAATACATTTTCAAATATTTCACTTTTACAGGTATCAGTATACACTGTACATACTGCTGGGTGAAACATAAATGAAAGAAACACCAAAAGTAGTTCAAAGAACTCAAAATTTACATACTGGTTATCAATTTAAACCAGTACTGACAAATGCACCTGCTTATTTTTGTGAAGCATGTTATTATTAAATATCATAATTTGATAAATACATCAGAAATTGTACATACCAAGTTCATAGTGTCGAATATTTGAACTTCTCCAATTTGATTACTTCCCGGGTACGCCAGGAAACAGTTTTCATTACTAATTGATAGAGCACATAATCCTTGAGGATTAGCGGGCGTGTCTCGTATAGTGTGTAGGACTTTCATGTCTCGAATGTTGTGGATATATAAACTCTCCTCCAGACATACTATTAAACGCTGAAATTATACAACAAAATTATCATAAAATTCAAATCATACAAGAGAGGTTTATAAAACATGTACGCTACATCCTCTACACAATGGTCAATATTTACAGCTCTCCCAAAGGGTGTGTTGCTCAGCAGAAGTTGTACTATACATGTATATCAAACATAAAACAAGTATGTCAATCAATCAATTCAGTCAATATTTACAGAGTTTGACACTAACATTGTTCCCCTGGCCTTGGGCCAGTGAAAATCTTGAAGAACCAGTGAAAATCATGAAGGACCAGTACCGTAATCTTTATACATTTAACACATCTTTACAATTGGATCCGTGACCAAAAATAGTTAGTGTCAACCCATGATTTCAGTTCTTTATGTGAACCACACATAGTGACATAGAAAACAGTTCATGTAATAGTAAGATTTACTCACAGTTAGTACTGAATACATTCTAACGGAGTCTTTATATTAAATTTTATTATATATTTAACCATACACAAAGTAATCTTTTTTACACTTAATATTTTTTTAAAATTTATATAAAAACATTTGGGTCTTTTACCAAGCTTTAACAAAATACAATCAGTACTATTTTAACAACAAAGTATGATGTTGTGTGAATGAAATGAATCGAAATCACAAACAGATGGACAGATGCTGAAAATGGATAAAGTTTGTATGTAGAGATTTTCAGGAGTTTCATTAAGTTACATTTTGGTAAAATAATGATAAATCTATCACAATTCTTTTAACCCATTTTAATCAGCAAAAACCATTTATGACAGGTAAAAAGTGGTCAATTTAAAGTATTTAGTATAACATCTCATTTTTACAAATTTTGTCATAAACATCAATCCAGTTATTTGAAACCGTCAATTAAGACCTAAAGTAGAGTGTGTTGACATAATGTCAATAAAACTGTCATAGACTGTACATGTTAAACTTGCAATGGACTATCGTATATAGAATGATTATATCAGCAATGTTTGTAAATTAAGTCAGATCTATGCATAATGTGATTTATATGATTATGAAGATAATAAAAAAATTTAATTAATTTATTTGTTGCACAAGTCAACAGTTTATAACTGCTCATGTAATTATTTTCTGGTATTACTGGCTAGTAGACCAAACTATTGTTATTTTCAATGTATTTTCAAACCTTTTTAAGGACATTACATTTAATTTAATAACAAAGAATAAACACAATTCATGCAAAAAGATAAATGTCAAAGGCTGTCAACAATTGATAAATGTTACTATTGTCTTCATGCATGGAAGTCCCAGCCATAGACCAGTGGTAAGCCACTAAGTGTGCAGGATTTATAGCAAGGCAATATTGTTTCGATTTGTGGTTGAAAATGAAACTGGTCATAATCTCCAATGAAAAAGTCTTTCAATGTTGATTTTCCCCAAAAGGTGGAGAAGTTGCGGGTCGCTACTGGAATGGTTATTACTGATTACAACACAAACCAGGCAAACTAGTTGGTGATTTTGAAAAACAGCATTCCACCTGCATAAATAAATTGTCTTCATATTTCCATCGCCAGACACAATAGATCAAAACAGATCAAGTTGCTTAACTGATTGCACTTCTAGCAGTAGCTTTTATATAACATTGTTTAAGGTCACAGGCTCTGGGGTCAGATTTTATCTATACATTTGTAAACCAATGAGTTATTACCTGTCTATTTAGTTTGACTGCTAATATAGAATTAGAATAGCTATAGTTGCAGATTTCTGTCCCCTTCTTAAAATGGCAAACTTTGAGTTTCCTAGGGGACGATAAACTCACTATGGCAACCAGGCTGCTGGAGAACAACCGCTCCACAATACTGATATCTTCACATACTGCAAATAAAAGTAAATATTTAAAAGTATGTTAATAACAAATATAAAAATTTTTGTCTGAATTAAAACAACTAGAAGTGCATAATCTCCTTATTGGTCCCAGCTACCCTCATACCAAGTTTCATAAAACCTAACTTGAAATCTGTTTGAGTTATGACATATTCCAGGATCCAGATTTTTTGACAGACTGACGACAAACATATTACAGCTCCCTGGACTATTACTAATAACATGTAATTGGACTAAACATTCAAGCATTATGAAGACAACCAGTTACAGTTGAGTCTTACAGCAGCATAAAGATAAACTTGATTATGACGTAAATCAAGGGTAAAGTCCAAACTCTGATGTGTGATAACCTACAACCCCTATTAACATTATCAATGTCACTGCACCTACTAAGCTGACTGAGTTGCCACCCACCTCCACAACAATTATTTCCCCTCCCCTCAAACTTCTGAAGCAACGGTCAACGCTGGGGTGTCAAATACCCCAGATCTATGCCATTAAAGTGACCTAAGGGGCAAAATTAGCATATGCCGGCTGCAGGTTTCGAACCCACCACCCAGGTTGACCTGCCATTGAAATGATGCGCCGTCACCCCTAGAATTTGGAAAGGGCAAGGGATTCAATGAGATAGCTGTGTCCCATGTTTTTGCCATCCCCACGGGTTTGGGGGGGGGGACTTTAGTTTCAATTGATTGACCAGTAAGTAACACCACAAGGCATGCCAGTCCTTATTTGGACTTAATTCACCTGTCAATGGATATCCCCTAACCCCAGGCTTTTTTTAAAAAAGGGTAAAATCCCTGCCCCCCCCCCCCCTTCCTAGGACCATGCAAAAGGTAAAATCGCTAGCCAACTGTCATCGCCTTAAACAAGTGAATGTCACGACTTCATTTCACCAAGTGCCATCAAAATTCTTGCTGTCAAACAAATGCCCAGTAGTCACCTGGCAGTGCAAGGAAATTGGAAAGGTAAATAACCAGAACTATTCCCAAGGACCTGCTATCCTAAGTTGGTTATCCCGCGTAAACTTCCACGGGGGCTTGGGGGCGGGGTTTTAATTTTTTCATTGATTGGTGCAAAACCATTGTGAACAATTTAAATCGTACGACTGTTAGGCCCATATCATGCATATACAGGCCCTTGATACCATTCTATGAATGAGGATCTGTGATACAAATTTTCAACAATGATGTCATAAATATTTTTATCAAGTTTGGTTTGATAATTCTAGCAAATTCACCATTGTCATAAATTTGGTCCAACTTCTCCACAGATGTCAGTGAGAATAACTTGTATCCAGTCTTCTTCCCCACTGCCAAAGAGCTGAAAATATAAAGACAACAGTTAAGAAAAACGTAAACCTGAATTCTTGACAATGAAATAGACACAGCTGTCACAGATGATGTGATATATTGCACAATGAAAACGAAAACAAAACAACTGTTTTATCTTACGAGCAGTCTTGATTGAAGTTCACAAACAGCAACTCGGACTGTTCGTCCCAAGCTTGACTTGCAAGGTTCATGAGTCCAGTCAAGCCTCTTGACACGCCTCCGTATAAGTAATCCGTGATTGTTATTAACGTGTATTGCGCATTTTATTTATCTTTCAACTTCTGTTTACTTCGGCTGACATTTTGTGACTAACCTAATTCTCTGCAATATGATTGGTCCAAACTCACAATATCTTGGACAACGATTTATGTCGCAAAGAGCGAAAAGATCATCTAATGTTCAAAAAGAGTGATTTTACTATTTTTGTAATTGACCCGATAGAACACATATTCAATTTTATAATGCCGAAATATATCTGCTATATCAATTTTCAAGGGCTTTCTTTATCATGACAGTACACAAAATTATATAGTGAAGTAAATGGAAGGTATTTTTGGCGCCAAAATTCAAAACCCCAGTCCTGACAAAGACATTTTTCTTCGAAGATGGCTGCATGAAATTATACAGCATTCTCTCATGTTCTTATGTTGACATACATTGCAAAATGAGTAGATAGTGCCTAATGGGTTTAAGTAAAAGTAGGTTAAAACATAGATGTATGCTTCTTTATAAACAGATGGCGGAAAGTTGGTTTATGTCTAATTAAATTTTAACTATGTATATTAGCCAGCGAACACTTTAAGAAACCATTGTCTACTAGATCTGCCGATGGCATATAGTGGCTTCTAGGTTTATAGAAATAGAAATAATAAGATGATATAACGATTTACACTGAAATGGGTCAATATGCAACTGAACAAAAACAAGTATCAACAAATAAAAAATACATTTTTATGCGGTATTACTGAATGCCGAAAACAACATTTTGCCGAAACCCCGTTTGTTTTCGGCTCTCTCATTTTTGTCGCGTATAATTATGACATTCGGTGAATTACTAAATGAAAATCAATAAAGGCTACACGTCACATTGACTAGCAGTAGCTCCATTTAATACTAAATCAAAACGCAATAGAAAACACAGTGTCATACGAGAAAAAGTTTGTTTTCGGCAATTGAAGTTTTTGATTTCGGCCTCCTCTTAAATTACCGTATAGAGTTACTGTGATTTATGATCCGATAGATACACTCCGATTGTGATCTCCCGTTGATATCTTGCTGATGTCATGCTGTTTTTGTTCAATAAGTAAGAAGCCGTAATAAGTTTGTTTTCGGCATTCAAAATATTTCTTTTCGACTTCTACGTGAGTAATAAAAACTTGAATTGAAAGGTAATTATGAAGTTAATAATGAATACCAAACTTCGCATCGATGGCAATATATAATGCTTTTTCATTTTCATATTAAAACTGAACCAACAATTTAACACAGTTAAATATGATTATCCGTTTGTTTTCGGCATCCTATGTGTTTGTTTTCGGCTATTGAGAAACAAAACTTTTTGGTCGAAAGCAACAAAATTAATCAAAATTTTCATTTACTTTACAGATGTGATATTAAGATATTGAAAAGGTGAGAAACCCGAGGTGTTGAAAAAAACCCATTTGTTTTCGGCCTTCTATTTTTTTTGGTTGCCTATAATTATGACTTCAATGAATAAATAAATAATTGAAAATCAATAAAGTCAACATCTCACATTGACTAGCAGTGGCTCCATTTAATGCTAAAACAAAACACAACAATAGGAAACACAGTGTCATACGAGAAAAGTTTGTTTTCGGCAATTGAAGTATTTGATTTCGGCATCCTCTCAAATTACCGTATACAGTTATTTTACTGTGATTTATGATCCGATAGATACACTCGGATAGTGATCTCCCGTTGATATCTTACTGATGTCTTGCTCTTTTTGTTAAGGAAATGAGAAGCCATAATACGTTTGTTTTCGGCATTCAAAATATTTCTTTTCGACTTCTACGTAAGTAATAAAAAACTATTCTGAATTTAAAGGTAATTATGAACTTAAAAATGAAGACTAACTTCGCATTGGATCGCAATATATAATGCTTTCTCTTTTGAATATCTTATGATCCGATAGATACACTCGGATAGTGATCTCCCGTTGATATCTTACTGATGTCTTGCTCTTTTTGTTAAGGAAATGAGAAGCCATAATACGTTTGTTTTCGGCATTCAAAATATTTCTTTTCGACTTCTACGTAAGTAATAAAAAACTATTCTGAATTTAAAGGTAATTATGAACTTAAAAATGAAGACTAACTTCGCATTGGATCGCAATATATAATGCTTTCTCTTTTGAATATTAAAGCTGAACGAACAACACAACTGAGTAATATAGGACTGTTCGTTTGTTTTCGGCATCTTGTGCGTTTGTTTTCGGCTACAGAGAAACAAAACTATTTGTTCGAAATCAACAAAAGTAATCACAATTTTAAATTACTCTACAGGTGTTAAAAACAACGGATTTAAAAAAAAAACTGTCAATTAGTTAAACGTTATCATTAGCAATATTAAAATCAAACGTTCGCACATGAACACACTGTATTAGTTGATGATTTAAGATATTGAAAAGGTGAGAAACCCGAGGTGTTGAAGGAAACCGCGTTTGTTTTCGGCCTTCTCATTTTTGTCGCGTATAATTATGACTTCAATGAATAACTAAATGAAAATTAATAAATGCAACATGTCGCAGTGACTAGCAGAAGCTCCATCCATTTAATACTAAACACAACAATAGAAAACACAGTGTCATACGAAAAAAAGTTTGTTATCGGCAATTGAAGTATTTGATATCGGCCTCCTCTCAAATTACCGTATACAGTTATTTTACTGTGATTTATGATCCGATAGATGCACTCTGATAGTGATCTCCCGCCTATATCTTACTGATGTCATGCTGTTTTTGTTTAAGATATAAGAAGCCATAATAAGTTTGTTTTCGGCATTCAAATGAAGATATTGCTTTTCTGCTTCGCAATATATACTACTTTCTCTTTTGAATATTAAAAGCGAACGAACAACACAGTAATATATGACTATTCGTTTGTTTTCGGCATCTTATGTGTTTGTTTTCGGCTACTGAGAAACTTAACTCTTTGTTTCGAAATCAGCAAAATTAATCACAATTCTAATTTACTTTACAGGTGTGAAAATATAAAAACTGTAAATTGATTAAACGTTATCATTAAATTTTGAAATATGAAAAGCATACGAACGTACGTACTCTATCAGTATTTGTCATAAAAGGAGAGAAAGCTGAGGCGTTGCGGAAAACCCCGTTTGTTTTCGGCATCCTGAATATTTGTTTTCTGCTGCTCAGTATCATATGTCGCATATAATTATGATTTCAATAGAAAGCTAATAAACAACTAAAATTAAATAAAGTCAACATGTCAAGTTGGCTAGTTATATAGTATGGTGGTACATGTGTTTAATATTAAACGAACGAAAACTGATTACTATAGGAACTCTCGTTTGTTTTTTCGGTGTCTTATATAAATTCCTTGGTTTGGTACCAATGGTAGTATCAAGGTAGTTCGCAGATGTGAACTAAGAAAACACCGACTTCCATATGTTATAAATTGTATTAGCTTGTGCATGATTGTAGCATACACTGCGCATTACAATTAAATATGAAAAAGGAACGAACACAAAGTAATTAAGGAACTGCCGTTTGTTTTCGGCATTCTAAATATTTATTTTCGTCTTGTATGTGTATCATATTAGCTTGAATAAAAAGTTAATACTTAAACTAATGAACTCAAAATATCGCACAGGAAAGTAATATACATGTATTACGTTAATCTGTTGTATATTCCAGACGGATGGTAATCACTATAAAATAAGTTATCGTTTGTTTTCGGCATCGTGTATTTCTTTTTCCGGCGTCTGCGATAGGTGTCAATTAATTCGAAATCAAGGTTAGTGATTATAATTTGAATTTTCATTGCAATATGCACGTTGAAATTATTATACTTTAAACTCAGTAACCAAAAGTTAATAATTGAATTAATACCGTCAAAATTAATATTACGGTGGATCGTTCTATATTATCGATAATATATCTTTAAAAAACACCATGGTATAGTAGGTCTATGGTAGGAACTGCCGTTTGTTTTCGGCATCCTGGATATTTCTTTTATTGCAGTTTTGAGTATGATGTATGTTTCCTTCAACGATAATAAAATCGAATCAAAATAATTATTAAAAAAAACCCAGGTGATTTTTTTCTGTTGACCACAGCGATAAGAATTATTATTCGTTTGGCAAAAGGGGAGTAACTCTAATATTACTGATATTACTAGACATTACTACATTACTAGAACAATTGATAAAACGATTATTATTTGATCAATCAAGTCAAATTTTAGCACACAAGTTTAATATATAATAATATACGCATTTAACAATAAAAACAATATAAATCTCAACGTTACAGAAAATATCGTTAGTTTTCGGCAATCTTGATTTGTTTTCGGTTGTTTTCGGCAAAATGTTGTTTTCGGCATTCAGTAAAAATGTATAGTCTTAGATATCCGTGAAAAAGAAACATATTTCTGAACTAGTATCATGGTTCAAAACAGTGGCGCTACCAATATAATTCAAATAAGTGCGCGGTCATAGTTTTTAATGATGATTCAAAGGCTGTTCAGAATCGAGAATTTAGACTAGGAGCTAGTAGTGTTGCTGAAACAACTAACTATACTCATCTTGGTGTGATATGTGATCCATTCCTAAGTACACGCTCAGTGATCGACGATTCGTGTCATAAACTTAGAGGGACGTACTTAAATATCATCAATAGCGGAATCAGTCCTCGTGGTTTCAATCCTTGCACTTCAGTTAAAATTTACAATACTATAGTTATCCCAAAAGCCCTTTATGGATGCGAACTCTGGACGTCGCTGACGGCTACAGACTTACTCAAAATTGAGCGTGCGCATAGATTCTGCATTAAATATATGCAGACATTTAGTTCTGGAACATCAACCGATTTATCGTTGTGTACATTGAATATGGTATCGATGGAAAGCCTCATTGAACATAAAAAATTGCAGTTTCTTGGACAAATATGTAATCTTTCAAATGTCTATATTGCTAAACATATATTCAACAATAGACTTACTCACTACATCAATTATGACAATCAACGTAATGGATTTATTCCTGACGTCTACTCGATACTCCAGAAGTATGGCTTAGTTGATTATTTATCGAACTATATTTCAAATGGGACTTTTCCTTCAAAAGCAAGATGGAAGACTATTATTCGTGACAATCTGTTATCAAAACAACGAACTGAAATGATGAATAATGTTATAACTAAGTCGTCACTCCTTCAACCAATTTTAAGAGGAGACCAACCGTGTACATTGTGGTTGTTATCTAGACATAATCCCCGGCTGTCCTCTGTTTGCCTTAAAATAATGTCGTCGATTGTCCGCTTTGTTTCGAAGAAGTTCATATGCATATGCAAAAAGTGCGATTGTGCAACTGAAAGTATTATTGTACACTTGATCAGTTTCTGCGAGAAAAATGTGACAATTCGAGAGCAAGTGTGGGATATGCTCATTTGTGAATTCGGGTATAATGCATATAGGGAATTTACTGTACTGTCACCTACTGAACAGACCGAGCATTTGTTAAGGCGAGCCACTATTATTGATGGTGATACCTTTAAATGGTTTCCGTTAACGTCATTGTTAACAAAATTATTATAGTGATCGAAGCCAACGACAATATCACACATGTATCGATCAATTGTTTATACACATGTCTATTATACCTACTGAACAACTTGTGTTTGTAACACGTATGTTCGTGAAATTTGTAAAACATACTTTTGGTATGATATACATGCTTTTATGCAAACTGAACATGTATGTGACTGATGTATATTATACACTTATAAATGTGTTTCTTGAAAAGATAAATGACATCAATAAGTATTGTACTCTTATCGGCAAGAGTTAAGTACATTGCAATCTCTCCATAGTGGCCCTCCATAGGGCGTCATTCTATCCTAAGCAACACGTTCACTTTAACTTTCAACGACTATTTGCTGGTTTTTTCAACAGCCAGAAGTTGTGCTTTCATAGGGTGCTGCTCTAGAGAGGTTGCACTGTATTGTTGATTACATACACTGAACTAGCAACGTCCATCCTTGGTTATCTAGCTATTTCGTTTCGCTGTCTAGGTAATCTTCTGATGGTGGAATTTGTACATATAAGATATGAACATACATGCTATTATGTACGTGTATGTTTGGTTGTGTGTACGTGTATGAATGCATACTTACATGTATCAATGTATATAGTGCGTGTGCTTCATGAATGTGTTTAGGCGTGCGTGCGTACGTGTGTAAGTGTTTGGATGTATGCGTGGTGGGTATATATGAATGTGCATGCATGTGTTAGGGGTACGTGCGTGCGTGTATGTGTGTGTGCGTGCGTGTGTGCGTGTGCGTGTGTGTGATAACGTGTATGCATGTATATGTTAATGGGCGTGTGTATGTTCGTGCTTAAATGTGTTTAGCTGTGCATGCATGAGTGCGTGCATGTCTGCGTGTAAGGTTATGTTATCTTATTTAGAAGTGATTCCATGTGTTACTGTCTACTATGCCATTATATTTGCCATTCAGTTTTGTATTGTGTAATTTTGTATATTGATGTATATTTGAATGTATTGTAACTCTTCAGAAAATGGAGGAATAAAAGTTAATAATAGTATTCTACGGAATGATCTGGAAGGCGGAGTTTACACCTTTGTCAGTCACGGTTCCACGTTTCCTGCACATATTGTTTTTCGTGGATGTCCAGCATTTCGTATGATGAATATAGCATTGTCTATATTTTCAGGATTATTCGGCTATTTATAAAGATAAGTTCAACAAAAAAGTTCAAATTTGGCATTCGCATAAAACACAATTATTGTATTGGTGTACCTGTGATTTTTTTAATTAAAATGAAGTCATTGCAATTAATGAACACCACTTTTCATTGAAAAGTCCAAACGTATACCAGTACATTTAGTGTATTTTCTTTTACTAAACTGTTTATTGAAACAATTAAAGTGATCAAATAATAGCATTCCATTCCTTGTGATTTAGTATAGTGTATGTACTTCTTTGACGTTTATGAAAATTATACGTACATCCCTAAAGTGTCGAGAATGAAATGAACAATGACCTGTTCTAAGTATTCTTGGTGGTTTTGTATGGCTAGTGGCCGTCTCATTGGTCTTGTATACAGCTTGTTTCCATTACCCCTGAATACACGTGCTTTGTGAACCAAAGCTTTTTCGTGCAGTATTTAAATGGTGTCAGTTTTGTGACTTTTAGTTTTGCAGTGACATTCATTATAAAGTTTATTTTCATCTTTCAATGAACCGATTAACAAAAAAGTAACAGGCATTCAACAAGTAAATACTAAATATATACGATGTAATTGATATATTCGCCGTCCAAATTGTAACCATGTTTATTGATTACTAGAAGAGAAATCATGAAAAATATAGGCGTTGCGTTGGATGTGTGATTAAGTGAATATTCGCCATATACGTGGATTGTCCCAGAATACCGTATAATCCTGTTAGATATTTTAAAAACTGTATGCCCAAATTAAATCGACTCTTAGAGAAATTATTTCTTGACATACTAGCCAAGTTTCGTGATATATCTTCCAAAAATATTCAAAGTGTGTACATTTGACGAGTACCAGTTGACGCTTTACGGCCCACAGAACGTCAACGTCAACACTCGCCAACGACGTCACGCTACCCCAGTTTTCCAAAGAACTTACATTCGTGGGCTTTATACTTTAAACATTATAAGCCGAAATTGTTATCAATTCTTTGGAAATATATTTCTTACATACTGTCAAAAATTCATTAAATGATTTTCAAAATGAACAGCTTGAGAGAATAATGAAGGAAGCGATCTGACGTAAGTTTTTGTTTTGATCGGTCCATCTGATCACGTTTGTTCCGCTTCCTTTCTGTGCCAAACAAAATGTCTGGGAATCTTAAAAACAACTGCCGAATCACCAAGATGTATTGTGCTGTGGATTGTACATACTTTATCGTTCCTCCGGGTACTATTTTATGTTATATACGGTATAGCACAATGCTTAGGAAATGGCCGTCACTCCGTAATGTCGTCTGACGTCGTGATTTTGTTATATTGAATCGCTTACAACGTTGCTATATTACTTCATTAACAAATCAAATATGACCTCATCACTATGAATCATTGTATAAAAACTCGCCAAAAGATGCCAATTATTCTTATATATATTATGGCGCGATGCTTAAGTACTATTGTCATTAAATAATTAAATTCTTTTTTGTGATACATACTTTTTCCGTGCTGGCCACAAACCGTTACCATGGGTTACAACGACATCACTTTTTCGAATACGACGTATACTGATATAAAATAATTTCGTCTAATACACGTGCTATGGTTATAGAAATGTCCATGCAAAATGATAAAACTATATCACTCTGTTGGAGTAAATAAATCAAGAATTATACGCTATTCTGGGACAACCCTCGTACTTAGTACATGTAGCCTGCAGACCCGAATCCATCGGGGGACAGAGAGTACATGTATATGCCTCCTCTAGTTGGTCTCATATCGACCTTTTTTAATATATAAAATATTACCAAACAATATGGCCACGAATGCTAATTAATACTAACTACACTGTCACTGTCTGTAAGGAGCGATACAATTTCATGAATTTCTCGTCTGTTGAAAAAATCGTCAAAACTGGCACATTTAAAGGCCTATATTATCCCTTCTATATTGTTGGACTTTTTAAGTTTATTGGGGATCAGCATGAGGTCAGCAGAGGATCACTATAAGTATTTTGATATGGTCGCAAAACACAGCAACTGGTCAGTGTAATTTACAAGAGCCCATACATCTACAGTCCCGTGCCAAATTGAAGTTCACAACGTGCAAAAATCGAAAAATAATTTCATTAATTTCTTCAGCTAAAAGAATATAACAATTGTAAAAGAAGAACAAATAGACTGTATATTTACTATAATTTAGTGGGATAATCAATTTCTGATAAAACTGTCATGCACTTTACTCATTTACAAGGACCATTCTCGGTTGCTAAGCAATTCTAGAACACCACTAAAATAAGATAGTTAGTCAATTTGAAATGCTGTCATGGAAACACAGACTAACTAAAAAAATAAAGTTTGTTGACTTTTACCACAGTAGCTTAACCTTTGAACAATTTTTATCTGAAGAAAATCGGAGTTCTTAAATGAAAATAGAAAACATTTTAATTTTGCTTTTAATTTTTTTAACGTGAAAAGGAAAAATTACATGGGAGTCAATATGGGAACACAATTTTCTGTTATTCAACTTCGAGATTTAATGACTTTACATTTTACAAACTTACATCTTAAGAACAAATGAAGTCGATTTTTACGAATGTCAATTACTCCTTTATATTTATGTTTGATTGACAAAACTAATCGTATGTAACCTTGGCAATCAGGCTTATTCCATAAATCAATAATTTTCATTAATTGTAGTTCTTAAATTGCATAGTAACCAAAAATGAGATAAGTATAAATTATTTTCGACACAAAATCAAATCATGCTTGGACTATTCTATCATATGATACCAAATTATAGTATAAAAAATCTGCAAATTTATCGTGTCTACTGAGTAATCTGCCAATTCAAAGTGAAAAAACCTGTCCAATTTTCCATGATTTTTTTTACTTTGTGAACTTTAATTTGGCACCTGACTGTACTAAATGTTAGTTATGTGCTACTATATGTATTTTATAAATGTAAAATAGCATAATGCCCATACAATTACAAACAAGTTTACTATTTTGAGATAGCATTGGTACTTTAGTAGTGAACGTGAGAAAAATAGAATTGTACTTTGCGCTACAGTACATAATCAACTTTTCGACAAAAACAAGATATTCCGAATGTGACCTTCAAACAAAATGGCGGCGCCCATGTAGTCGTTCTCCAGCAACTTGTGCTTATATAAATCCTGATAGATTTAGTCTTCAAAAATGTAGCCAGGTTGTTTCAATCATGTCTATCCCTGCAACATTATGTGTGTTGATCAGAAAATCAGCTTTACACGGTCAATCATGTTGTAAGCTCTCACTGAACCGAAAATGGAGCTCCGTGCCTGTGGCAGCGACGTTCGATCGGACTGGGTTTCCCTTGGTTTCAAGAAATGTAAGCAGAAATGTTCTTATATCTTATATGAAGTTTGTGTAAAATACATTTGTAAAGTTTAAAAGTGTGTAGGGCAATGAACTAGGAGTGCTGGGTGGGTTGTGTACTTTGTCCCACATTGCTAAGAAAGGGTGGGTGCTGTAGAAAGGGTGGGTGCTCTATTCCTCCTCTGTGGCTTTGGTGGCAGATGTGTAAAAACCTCAATTAGTGGCACGGTGTTCAAGTGGATAGCGCTCATGACCACTGATCAAGAGGACTGAGAGCAGGGTAGTTCTGGGGGGCACCATAACTAAATGATCCTTTATTGATAATGACGGTGATGAATTGGAATAATCACTGAAATGGAATAATCATCGTCTAAGAAGCTGGGACTAAGATCAGGGCACTTTGTCATTTCTAAACTTAAACACTCACGATTCAGAGACTGAGTTACGTCACAAGACATTGAAGACCTGCCGTCGACTAGACCCCGAGGGAACCAGTCAAGGTGTACCCAAACTTAGGTGTACCCATATATTTTGGTCAAGGTGAACCCATTCTTAATGGTCAATGTGTACCCAAATATAAAATATTTATATGTTTGTTATAAATCAGTGTCCATATTATTCATTTTGGTATTATAATCACATATGCATAACATTACATTGATTTATACATTAAAAATAAACTTGAAAACATGTTTTCATTTGTGTTTTCAGCTAATTCTAAGTGTATAAATCAATGAAATATTAAGCTTATGATATGTTATAAAAATACCAAAAAGAATATTATGAACACTGTTTTATAACGTAATATAATTAATTAAATGATACTTAGTCTTAGAAGTTGTTTTTTTAAATCTTCATATGAATTATATATTTTTATAATTTTCATGAAGCAATTTAAAATACATTAGAAAAAAATCTTAAAATACATTAGATCTTTGATAAAATCCAAATAATTCAAAGAATCATTAAATGTTAAATTAATATAAAGTAAGGATGCTTCATATTTAATATAAAAATGATAAATAATTTTAAAAAAATACTTAGATGTTTTTGTAGTTTTAATTAATTTCTTATAGTATGCATGTCTAATTCATCTTTAATTTGATTAAAAATGAAAAAGCACATGAATAATGTCAGAAATAAATTTAAAAAAACACAAATAGTTTTAAGTATTTTTTTTAAAGATATCCAATTATTTATCAAGTTTTTAATTAAATATTAACCATCCTATAGCTCCACTTGCATAAATGAAACTAATTTTGTTTGGACATAATCCAGTGAAATCTCAGTGTATCATAAATTCCTGTGAAATTCCTTGTAACATGTAATGAAAGTGTTACCTTGTTAGAAATTCCTTAGTAGGTGACATATGACAAGGTATTTGTGTATAGATTCCTCTCAGTATAATATCAAACATGTGTCACACTTGGGTGCTGTTTATAATTATTTCATTGTATCAATTAAAAAATTATGCATTTGTAATATATGGTCAGTGTTGACTTTGAAATGGTTTGCAAATCTTGAAATATATGACAAGTATTTGTTTCTTAATTTATCAATGTATGATAAATTATTTTATAAATTATGAAATTTCATGTAAAAATAAAACAAATCTTTTCTAATTATTTAGATATAATATACTGTAATGAGGAAATGCAAAATAAATATCATAAAAGTCATTCAAACATAGTGGAATAACTATATTTACAAAATGCATCATAGGCAATGTACAGTAAAACATGTTATACTCAGCAATAATTAGAATAGTTTTAATAATAGTTTTATGCTAAAATCATTATATATTATTAAAAATAAAATAATAACAGATATGTCATGAATAAATAAATAAAACTATATGAATAGATAAATAAAAAATATAGACGTGTTTACACTACAATATATATGTCGTCTATATACAGTAGAATAATATAGATAACCTGTTATGTAAATATATATTATAATGTAACTAGAAAATATATAAGATATGTACAGTAATATATACAGGAAGAATATTATCTTACTGGTAATAAAAAAAATAAGGATAGATAATGAGATTACATAGAAAAAAGATAGGTAAAACTACTTACTAAATAAAAGTATACTTAAATGATATAGATATTTTTTTTTTCTTTTTAATTTTGTTCGTCTCTTACTAGAAACAAACTAGAAAAAAGAGCAACGGCAAGTCAGCTAAGACAGAGACGAGCTCCTCGGCCACCCCTTCTGATCTAGCCCTCCTTATCTAGAGGAAAGAAGGGATGTAGGGAAACAACCGAAGTGCAAGTCAAGCAGAGCAGACATAGCCAAATGCTTTATAATGGATATAGATATTAAGAAAAGCTCAATATTTATCTTTTCTTTAAATATTTAGATTCTTTTTAGTAGGAAAAAATGATGATACTAGTGGTAATTTTTAGAAATCTTATCAACTGCCAGTTATAGACTATTATCATGAGTTGAAGATCAGACTCAATTGTCTGCAAGAAATAAGATTAAAATTAACACAATGAAGGGACCATGGACTTAAACTATATATGCATGATACAGGGGTCCTACTCGGGCATAATGGTCAATCCTGAAAATGAGTTGCCCAGCGGTTTCTGGTGCTATTAGCACACATCCTTATAACTTAAGTAGCTTTGAAATAATGTTTTATTGTCCAGATATAGATTTAGTTCGCATCGTCTGGAAATTGAAAGTAGGAGATATAATAATGTAGACAGAGTGGATAGAATATGTAAAGTTTGTTCACAAAATGTTGTCGAGTCAGAATATCACTTTTTATTATGTTGCTTTCCATATAGAGAATTCCGAATTAAGTACTTCACAAATATGTCATGGGTCTCACTTAAAAAATTCGCAAATATTCTTTCTTCTAAAAACAAGAAGGTACTTGTTAATACGGCCACTTTTATTTTTCGATCCAGGAAATACTGTCAACGATTGCTGCTTCATAAGATCGTTATAATGTTATTTCTATTACATTGATGCTGGTTTTGATATGTTTAAATTGCTGTATATATGTGTCTTTGTTTGCCTAGGCCATATTTTTTTCTATGTAAATGGCTAAGGTATATTTATATGCTAAATGGGCATAATGCGAGTTTAATGCAGACCCCGATTTCTTTCGAAATAGTTTTCTTTAGTCGAATTGTTAACAGAATACTTTTAAAAGTGAAAGTGCTTAAATCTTATTAACAACGTTTTTTTAACAATTTGTTCAAATATGTAATGAAGTATATTTTGGATTCAATATCCCCTGTGTTTACGCATCAATTATACTAGTGTAGACCCTTTAAATTGAGCTCATAAATTATTGATGTACTCAATTAGAAAGTTGTGACAGTTAGTATCAAACACATGTGATTAGGTGGCAATGACAATTTGAAATTATTTTTTTTTCAAAATGCATTTATGTATTGTCATATAAATATACAATAATCTGAATGATCAATGTATAAATATGTTTATTTCAGTCATTAAAGAAATAAGTATGGGTACACCTTGACCAATGTTTGGGTTCACCTTGACCAACGTTTGGGTACACCTTCACCAAAAAAAATTGGGTACACCTAAGTTTGGGTACACCTTGACTGGTATCCGACCCCGATGCTTTGCAGAAGAGATGCTAATAACATTTCACTGATTTTGGGATTATTGTTATATACACGCTCAATGTATATGTACATGCACTTGTGGCTTTGAAGAGTAACTTAGAGTATAACGTTGAAGTGAAGTTGAAGTATCGCAATACAAGTAATTAACAATCTTCCAGTTGAGTTTAATATTATATAAATGTACAAGTTTGTTACTTTCTTTTTCAGTATTCCAGTAAGCCAAAGGTGGCAGCTACTGCAAGTGATACAAATGGCAAGGCTGTTCATGTATCCAATCCACCAGAAAAACATAAAGTCATTTTAATCAATGTGCCAAAGCAGGTACAAACGTTTAATGGTAAAAGTAATGGGAAAGTGGGTGATAAACATGGAGCTAAATCGGCTTCCGTGAACAACAATGATCCAAATGGACCAACTGTAAAAGACACTCAGGATTTTACTCTTTTTCTACGTGACAGTTCCTTCACATTAAATGTTAGTAACAGTGTTAAGAGGACAAAAGAATTAGAAGTTTCAATTCCAAATCAAGACAGGAGGGTTAGGTTTAACTTTAATAATGAAGAGGAGTTAAAAATTGATAATACCAATCCAGCTGCCAATGTTGAGTCAGTGTCCGAAATCATGTGGCGGGAAGTGAAGATGGATTACTCCAAGTTACCTCGATACTACATGAATTTATCAAAAATTAGACTAACAGGTATGACTTGATATTTCTTCTTCTTTTCACTAACGCCTTGATCGAAAGTTATTACCTTAAAGGTTAATTTGTCTGTGAGATTAAGGAGTTAAAAAAAAACAAGATCTAAGCTAGATCTTCTTGCATTATCAAGATCCATATTCTGACCCATTTCCAAATTATTTATTTCTTCAAAAATAAGTAAAATTCTAAAATGCCGGTAGAACTCCAAACGTCTTCACAAACCATATCGAAAATTCAAATATCAATTTTTTGCTGTATTATGGAGTATATCATCTAAGTTGTTTATTTATGTGTTCAAGTTGTTATAAACATTCTGTATTGTGTTTCTAGGTTTGGTTGTTATTACAACAATGGCAGGATATGCTGTTGCCCCAGACCCATTCATGTTTCAAACATTTCTGTTGTGTACTGTGGGAACTGCTCTTACATCATGTTCAGCTAATGCCACCAATCAAGTAAGTCTTTGATAGTAATACCCTATGTAGTACATACCTCAGGCACAAAGCCACACAGAGGTCCACTATAGTACCTCGGTGAAAACTGCAGAGAAAAATGCCTCTCAGAAATACTCCCAGAAAGTATTTGCCTGCAGCACTGATAGTGTTTTTTTGTCTCTGGATAAAGCCCTGTACACACTATGAGATGTCTGATGATATCAATCTTATTTTTGTTCACTGGACAACATGATGATGGATTATTATGATGGTCTATTCTAACAGCCCAACTTGCTGGAACCCTTTGTTCAGTTTGCATATCATTATCCAAGTTGTCTGTAATAATCATTATGTCCTACAAGCTAGTAATTACCGAAGTTAAGTATAATTATGTATATGAGCCGTTCTCCAGGAAAACCGGGCTTAATGACATTGTTTTGTAATTATGCAATAAGATTAAGAAAAATGTCTAAAATGAGAAAAAACTCGTGTCCTTTAATTTCATATTTAAGTAATTGGATAGTATAGTACCATCCATTAGCTTCAAGTTTTCTTTAAAATTGTGTAAAAATAAATTCTGTCGTTGCTATGGTGATCGTTTTCTAAAAAGTACTCATATCAAGGAAAACAAGGGTTAAGTGGCTAAAAACACTTGCATTTGTTCTCTGTAAGCAAACACTCACAAATTGGACACGTTGTATTAAAATAAGAATATGATTCTATAATGTGCCACAATTTTAAAAGTTTATGTCAAAAATTTATCAGATACTGGATCTTTGAAATGCCAGTTGACGTTACGTAAAAAACGTACAAAATGACGTTCGCGACGTCACTCAAAAAGTATGCGGTAGTGGTTGGTTTAAAAAGTCTTTAACTTTGTAAGTGTTTGAAATAATTTGTTCAAATTTTCAAAATCTGTTCACAAGAGTCTCTTCTTTCTAACCATATATTCATCAATATTTTCACAATTTTGTCAATAAGCCCGGTTTCCCACAGGTAACAGTATCGTTGAAAAAGAAATTGAAAAAAAAATAAATTGAAAAAAATTTTTTCTCGAAATTTAGGTATTATATACAAGGTATATTTGCAAGGAAATTGAGAGCAAAATCAAAAGGGTGCAATTTGTTTTCATAGACTACGGCATTTACGTGAGTTGATCATGTACAAATAGGCTGTGTGGGGGACAAATACAGCATAATGCCTTGCAAACATTTGAAATCATGCTTTACATTTACCTCAAAACGATCAAATGCATCGTTTAAACTTTTATTTTAACTCTCGATGGCGTAATTCGAATTACGCTGCAAGGACGGCCGATGTGGTTTTTAGAGTGTCCGACGACTAGAGATATTCCGAATGTATTTTTATAACCAATGGAAGTCGTTGTCACAAAATGGAAATCATTCGCAACTTTCGGACAAACATGGTGAAAATAAAAACATTTTGACTAAATAAAATGTGCAGACGATTTGTTTCGCGGCTTATACGGAAGCTCGCATATTTCACCACGGTAAATTTGTTCAAACTGTTGCGTCCTTCAATTCTACCGCATTGTTATGCTTATTCATGACGATAAATACAAAATATGAAGGTTTTTATCCTCGAAATTTGTATTTTTGGTTTCATTGGAATGCACCTTTTGAACCGGCTGGCCACAGGGATCTAAACTTTATGGCATAACTTTTTTATAAGTTGATCAATTTCGATGGAATTTTGCATGCGAGTAGTTTTAACAATGTTGCGTAAGAATGTAATTAGTTATTGAATGTATCGAAAGCTAATTTTTGTTTTTTGATACTTTGAAAATCTGTGTTTTTAGGGCAAATATACCTTGTATATAATACCTAAATTTCGAGAAAAAATTTTTTTTCAATTTTTTTTTTAATTTCTTTTTCAACGATACTGTTACCTCTGGGTTTTCCTGGAGAACGGCTCATATTTATTATATTTTCTGTGTTTCATAGTATTGAAGTAGAAGTTTAAAGCTTTTAAACAAAATTGAAATAGTATGTTTTAAATACAAATGTTCTGGTATTATCTGCCCACATTAAACTGAGACTTGAAGAATAACTTATTCCAGTGGCACTGCAGATGAGTCTCTCTTTTTAAAATATGGTCAGGACTCAGATAATGTGTAGTTTATAAATTTAACTTATTCCAGTGGCACTGCAGATGAGTCTCTCTTTTTAAAATATGGTCAGGACTGAGATAATGTGTAGTTTATAAATTTAACTTATTCCAGTTGCACTGCAGATGAGTCTCTCTTCTTAAAATATGGTCAGGACTCAGATAATGTGTAGTTTATAAAGTAACGCCATCAGCATTATAGATCCATGTGTAGTAATAAAAAAAAACTAATTCCCAGTCCAACCTGTGAGTCTCTACCTTCCATGAAAATTTGACAACAGTGTTCACTGTTGGTTTTCCTCCACATACCAAATACAATGTATGTAAAGACAGTAACTTCAACTATTTAATAAGTAATAAATTATTAAGTATCTATTGGTCCAACATTGACGATGATAGACCTGGGGTCAAGAAAAAGTTACTTTTGTATTATGTTGCTGCTTGCTGTAGTATTAATCAGTTTAATATGACATACATTGTAATAAATGATCAGACAAAAGACTGAAAACTTTTGAAACAATCAGTGTACTTAAAATCTGTTACTGATTAATGATTGTGATGTCATTGTATTATTTTTCAGTACCTCGAAATTCCATTTGATTCCCAAATGAACCGAACAAAGAACCGAGTCCTGGTTCGTGGATATTTAAGGTAGGTCACATGTTATAACTTATAATATACTAGATGAACCAACATTCCAACAGAATGATTAAAATTATTTGAAGAAAACAATAAAAACATAATTAAGATATATTTATAATTCATAAGTTATGGTCATTTTAGACTGCATCAGCTGAGCTTTAACAATATCACAAATTCCACATTCATTTTGATGTAGGGATGTGTGCTATTTGTACCCAATCCAAACAGACCTGTATCTTACTAACAGAATTTAGCATTTAATACAGGTGTCCTACAATTCCGGATTTGCATCAGCATTATAATAAACTTTTCTGCAAAATATAAAAATTCAAAGAATTGACAAAGGTATGATTGTTTGAAGTTCCATAAGCGAAATTTGAACAATAAAACAATATTTGTACCGTAGATAAGGCGTAGGGATGGGTGCTATTGGCACCCGACACAGACTTATGATTTGTTTTTAGGGTTGTGCATTACACCTCAGTAGGACCCCTGTTAATAATGCCTTAGGGGAATCCTTGTGTAATAAATTGTTATATGTTGAATTATTGATGTATGTGATTATTTCAGTCCACTTCATGCTGTATCGTTTGCTGTGATAACTGGATCAGTGGGTCTGACAATATTGATGTATGGTGTGAATCCACTAACTGCTGCACTAGGAGCTTTCAATCTAGGACTATATACTCTCGTCTATACACCCATGAAGAGATATAGTATATTAAACACATGGGTCGGTTCCTTTGTGGGAGCTATTCCACCTATGATGGGATGGACAGCTTGTACAGGAATGCTAGAACCAGGTATAGTCAGGGAAAAATACTTTTCATTTTAGTTATAACCGCATAATTATACCTCCACTACCATAGGTAGAGGGGGCTATATAGGAGTCACTTTGTCCGTCGGTCGGTCGGTCTTAAAAGTTTGTCCAGGCTGTAACTTACCCATACATTGAAGGATTTTAAAATAACTTGGCACAATTGTTCACCATCAGCAGGCGGTGTGTCATGCGCAACAATCACATCAATATCTCAAAGGTCAAGGTCACACTTGGAGTTGAAAGGTAAAAAATGGCCATAATTTAGCTTGTCTGGACAATAACTTTGTCATCTATCGTGGGATTTTAATATAACTTGGCACAATTGTTCACCATCATGAGGCGGTGTGTCATGCGCAAAAATCACATCAATATGTCAAAGGTCAAGGTCACACTTTGAGTTGTAAGGTCAGAAATGGCCATAATTTAGCTTGTCCGGACAATAACTTTGTCATCTATTGTGGGATTTTAAAATAACTTGGCACAATTGTTCACCATCATGAGGCGGTGTGTCATGCGCAAAAATCACATCAATATCTCAAAGGTCAAGGTCACACTTGAAGTTGAAAGGTCAAAAATGGCCATAATTTAGCTTGTCCGGACAATAACTTTGTCATCTATTGTTGGATTTTAATATAACTTGGCACAATTGTTCACTATCATGAGGCGGTGTGTCATGCGCAAAAATCACATCAATATCTCAAAGGTCAAGGTCAAACTTGGAGTTGTAAGGTCAGAAATGGCCATAATTTAGCTTGTCCGGACAATAACTTTGTCATCTATTGTGGGATTTTAATATAACTAGGCACAATTGTTCACCATCATGAGGCGGTGTGTCATGCGCAAAAATCACATCAATATGTCAAAGTTCAAGGTCACACTTGGAGTTGTAAGGTCTGAAATGGCCATAATTTAGCTTGTTTAGCTAGCCTGGAGTGTAACGATGTCATTTATTGTGGGATTTGAAAAAAATTAGGCACAAATGCTCAGTACTTCATAAGCAACCCCAGTTTCCTTTCTCAAAGGTCAAGTTCACAGTTGAAGATCAAAAGTCACATTGAAGTTTGTATGGATCATTCTTCTTAATGCATGATGGGATTTGATGTAACTTGACAGACATCGCGAATCATCGTCAGACCAAACGGTCCTTTTGGACATTTAGACAATGGTCTGATGGTTGCAATCGTTTCTCTCTGACCAATATCCGACAGTTGTTGAGGCGCTGACTATCGAAATTTACCCTGTATCGCGTAGTTGCGGCGCCCATGTTGTTTTCAGTACATTTGAAATACTTGTTCGTTAACAGGGTGTTTAATTCTGTACCATACTGGATTTTTCCGGGAATAAAGTTACACTCGAGATTGAAACATCATGTTCATATGTTGAAGGAACTTTGTTAACTTTAATGGTTTGGTCCTTTAACATACAGAAAAAAGTTAAATTAAATTGATAATTGAGAAAATTTAAGATTGGAAAACTTTGTATTCCTATATACATGTATTATCACACCAGATTAGTATTACCTTGATATTATCATAGACAGACAATTACAATTATCTAGAGCCCCCCCCCTCCCCCCCCCCCCACACAATGGGCTTATATATACAAATAAATTTGATTATCATTTCTTGAAATTTGAGTCCGTGTAAAATTGTCGCCCACCGTGTGACATTAATTTCATATAGACATGGTTTGCCCTAAGTCTGTGACAAAGCGGTATGTGGGGGTATTCTTAGTCACTCTGTGGCAGTTCTAGTTTTGTTAGGGAACACATAGTGTCACCCAGCTTTGCAGAATTGGTGTTCCTTACCAAATTCTAGAGTCCCCAAGGTATCCTGGGTTAGTGTTGAGGCTTGTTTCTAGTTATAAACTGTTTTGATTACTGTACAGTTGTTTATAGAGGATTTATTCCGAGTTGGCAATTGGTTATAAACTTGCATTAAACTGGAAATTTTATTAAACAAACCTCTGGCAAACTTTCCTGAACAAGATTAATATTTATAAAATGAATCAATTAACAATGAGTGTTAGATTCTTATGACACAAATTACACGAAAAATAACCATGGTTCTGTGGAAAAACAGACACTGTAAGTCTGTTGTATATACAACGCCAAAAAATATGCTATTTATGGGATATTTTTTACGTTAATCAGGAGATAGAGTGATTTCATTAGAAGGCTGGACAGGTATAGAATAAGAATATACATATTTGTAATAAAAACCCGGATATGAGGAAAGTCATGTGATAAACATTTAATAAATAATATTATATTCTTGTTATTTTCAGGTGCTTTCCTACTTGGCGCTATATTATATGCTTGGCAATTTCCTCATTTCAATGCTTTAAGCTGGAACCTTCGACCAGACTATTCTAGAGGTGGATATCGTATGGCTAGTGTAGTACGACCAGAACTGTGTAAACGTGTCGCATTGAGATACAGTCTTGGCATGGTAGGCTTATGTGCTGCGGCACCTTTAGTAGACCTGACTACATGGACATTTGTTGCAGATTCACTTCCATTGAACTTGTATCTAGCATATCTGGCTTGGAACTTTTATCGGAAAGGTGATAGTAATTCTTCTAGGAAATTGTTTCGGTTTACATTGGTACATATACCAGCATTAATGATCCTGATGCTGGTCAGCAAGAAATATGGACGTGATAAAGACAAGAAAAAATTAGAATTGACTTCCATACAAGAGACAGTGTCATGACATCCGAATCCAATATGGCGCTTTGATTGAATTCTTGAATTGTTTCCCAAAGAGCCTTGGGAAACCCCTCTGCAGTGTAATATGTGTTTAAATTATGAGGCTGAAGCCGCAGAACAATATTTACAAAGTTTTCCAAAGGAAAAAAAGACGCTTATAGGATTGCTGAATTGACCAGACTCCAGATGTAGAGAATCTGAAAAAGGCGCAATGCATTGATGTTATATGGCACAGGTTGTTGAACAAATCCGTTGGATTATGCTAACATGTGCAATATTTCCAATGTTTTTACAACCAAAATTTAATGCATTCATTATTGAATTGAACTATCAGTTTACATCTGGCTTCTGGTCAATTCAGCATGTGAGTGGGTTAGTTTTAACTGCACCTCCAACTTATTGTTATGGTAACGTGCAGAGACTTTAGTCTGACCCTTGACCTCCTATTCACATAATTTAACAGCTGATAAATTGTCTATATTTATTATCCTGGTTGTATGTTTTTATAAGCAGGGTGTGGCTGTAGCATGGAGATGCTTTAGGTGTAAAAACCCCAAATCTAAAGGACTGATATTGCATGGTTTGCTCGTAGAAATTGATATATTCGTTATGTGCATATAGGTTAGGATCAGGTCATTATCTTTGTACAATACTTCACAGGAATATTTATTTGCATGTGAAATTGTTGATCAATTCACTTTTGTGCAGAAAAGATGATTCAGTATATATTGTAGCAAATCCGGATTTAAGTATAAGTATTATAATTTATATATACTTATTGTTTGACAACATGGCTTTCATGCTTCTTATTTATCTTGATTGTATTGTAAAGTTCTGGAAATTGTTGTTAGCTCACCTGTCACATAGTGACAAGGTGAGCTTTTGTGATCACTCTTCGTCTGTCGTCCGTCCGTCAACAATTTGCTTGTGTTCACTGTAGAGGCGACAGTTTTGATCCAATCTTCATGAAACTTAGTCAGAATGTTGTTCTCTATAAAATCTAGACCAAGTTCGAAACTGGGTCATGTGGGGTCAAAAACTAGGTCACTAGGTCAAATCTTAGAAAAACCTTGTGTTCACTCTAGAGGCAACAGTTTTGATTCAATCTTCATGAAACTTTGTCAGAATGTTGTTCTCTATTAAATCTAGGCCAAGTTTGAAACTGGGTCATAGGGGATCTAAAACTAGGTCACTAGGTCAAATCTTAGAAAAACCTTGTGCTCACTCCAGAGGTCACCGTTTTGATCCAATCTTCATGAAACTTGGTCAAAATGTTGTTCTCTATAAAATCTAGGCCTAGTTCGAAACTGGGTCATGTGAGGTCAAAAACTAGGTCACTAGGTCAAACCTTAGAAAAACCTTGTATTCAGTCCAGAGGTCGTGATTTTGATCTAATCATCATGAAACTTTGTCAGAGTGTTGTTCTCTATAAAATCTAGGCCAAGTTTGAAACTGGGTCATGTGGGGTCAAAAACTAGGTCACTAGGTCAAATCTTAGAAAAACCTTGTGTTCACTCCAGAGGTCACTGTTTTGATCCAATCTTCATGAAACTTGGTCAGAATGTTGCCCTCTATGGAATCTAGGCCAAGTTCAAAACGTGGGCATGTGAGGTCATAAACTAGGTCACTAGGTCAAACCTAAGAAAAACCTTGTATTCACTCCAGAGGTCATGATTTTGATCCAATCGTCATGAAACTTGATTAGAATGTTGTTCTCTATGAAATCTAGGCCAGTTTTGAAACTGGGTCATGTGGGGTCAAAATCTAGGTCACTAGGTTAACTCTTAGAAAAACCTTGTGTTCACACCAGAGGTCACAATTTTGAGCCAATCTTCATGAAACTTGGTCTCTGTGAAATCTAGGCCAAGTTCAAAACTGGGTCATGTTGGGTCATAAACTAGGTAAACATGAAATATGGTCAGAATGTAGGTTGTACTGATAACTAGACCAATGTGCAACAGGTGAGCGACCTAGGGCCTTTCAGGTCCTCTTGTTTTTCCCTTGTTTTAACTTAATATGTTACATAACTCTGTTTTGAGTCAATCTATTATTGTAACTTGTGAAAAGAAAATTATGTACTTAAATTCCAGTAAAGGTTATATTTATAATTTTAGAACAAGGCCAAGATACTTTGTTTGTGTTCTTGGATCAAGTAAAGTTAACTAAATTGTGAATTTCTTAAACTCCCAATTCATTAATTCCCTTGTAAATTGCATTTGAATATTAGCACTGCCAAGTTAAATGTCACTACACATTTTGCACTGAACATCATTTTATCCGTATTAATATAGTGTTACACTGCAGAGTTCCCACATTATTTTTTAAAGGTCAGGGAATTTTAAAATTAGTCTAGGAAATCTGAAAGTTGAAGAAAAGAATTTGGTTTTAGCTGTCAATATTTACGAAGAAAATAACAAAAATCCTTGCTTGTTCTTAATCATCATACATTTATTTCAATCATCAGCCCTAGAACTGTAACCTTGAACTTGTTTTGTTTCATATCAAGCTATAGCTTGACCAGATTAAACTGACACTCATTAAACTCTGTAAAGTTTGTCTGGCTGTGCTCGGTTGTATTCGAATTGCATCTTAATTTGCTATATTCCGTTATCCCGGACTTTTACAAATTATGCAAGGAGTCTCAGTTTAATCTGGTAGAACTATGATTTAGCTTCCTTTTCTCTGTGTTATTGTTATATTTTACGCTTACAAAAACATACTTTCGCCTCTGTCTAATTACTCTAAAATGTCAGTGAACATAGCTCTGTGGTTAAAGCAAAATCAGGAAAGTCACAAAAATGTGTTGGAACCCTGCACCGGATTCTTTTTTGGTATGTGTCACCTGGATATATGCTTCATAAATAAATTTATGTTTCTTGTCTCAAAGTATTGAATTACATACTGAAGTACATAGCATGCTATAATTTTATACCTAACTCGAGTGCATAGTTTTACAATCTCTATATGAAATACAATATCTCTGTTAGTAAAGCTAGGCATGGATATTATTCTCATTTGACCACAAATTGTGGTAGATGTGTTTATTGTGTGTATTGTGTCAGGAATTTTAAGTTCAATTATTTTTGCCAGTGATAGAGCCTTTTGTGGGACACACACTCTGCTGTGTCAAAAACACTTCAAACTTAAATGTCTATGCAAGATCATGGTATAGTGAACCCTAGATAATGGAAAGGTGGGAAATTTTGGTACAACCCACATAGGTGGTTTAACCAAGTGTGCACAATTCATCTTTGTATACTGAGCGTCAAAAGTTTCGCAAACGAATTGAAAATTCAATTTTTTTAAATTGTTAACTCGAAAGAACTTTTTACTAACACTGTCTATTTGTGTATCCATAGTGTTCATGTTGAACCCATTTCCGTTTGCCTTCTCTACGCTTGAATGATCACACCATCACAAATGGTAAAACGTCTATTCAAGCGCGCAAAGTACGGGCTTTTCATTTTCGTCTTGATTTCCACTTCCAATTTACTTCATAGATGTTTGTGATACGAAATACACAAATAGTTAATCAAATTAGTTTGCAATGTACACTACATTTGATTTGGAGTTAACAATTTAAAAATTTTGAAATTTTATTTCGTTTGCGAAACTTTTGACGCTCAGTATATGTTCAGTATAGAATTCACGATTGAGTGCTTACTTAAGAAACCAATTTTGCAACAAATTGAGTATAGGCAATTCTGATCAATGTTTATAAATTTATATCACATTATCCTGAGCGCACTATACCTTCAAGAAAAACATCATGTATATGCAAGTAATTCTATTTCAGGAAATATTTTTTGTAAACTCGGATAATACATGTTGCATCAGTTGTCAGTGTATCTGTTGAGTAGTGATGTATAAATGTACTTGGATGAACCCGGTGTGAAATCGTGAAGCTTTGTTGTCACATTGTTTGAATATTTGGTTTGATTGATAATAACATAATTTACACACAAATATAAATATTGATGAAATAATAAAATGCTAAATATTAAAACTGCTGTTTCTTTGGTTTATACATCCCTGAACTTTCTTTCTGAGTTTCTCCAATGAAAAAGTGAAATTTGTTTTGAAAACTACCAATGATATCATATATATTCCCTTAAGCGTAGGTATTGGAATAGTATAAGCCATTAGACTACTCCTAACATTGCCATGGGCGTTGACGCACATTACTTTTCCACAAGGATCTATTCCTGATTATTTGTTGTATGTAATATACTGACACTGTTGAAGATACATTGTTGAACCTCTGAACACAATGTAAATATGGCCATTCTTAAATCATTGGTGGATCTGATATCTTTCCAGAATAGTAGAACAATTTTTATTTTGTAAGTGTATAACTGACTAGAATTAAAAATCAAATTCTGAAAGGAATATTTATTTGCAAATATTGCTTAAATTGCCTTTCACTTATTCAATCTTTTTGCCCCTTTGCAGAGCTCTCAGATTAAAATCATTATCCTGTGGCCGCTTAACGGTTCTGTCAATTGATCCTTCTAGTCAGGACTGGTGTCCGTTGCCTTAGCAAGGCGCTACGTAGCACTTTCCAAGGGAGGTAATCCATGCCTTCTATTTTTGATTGAATGGGAGGTAACAAAATGAAGGCGCTTGGTAGCGCTTCGTGTTAGGCAACAGACACCCAATTAGTAATGATTTAAACCGTGAACAGATGGATTTCATTACAATTGGAAGCTTGTTATTGTTAATATTGTATGTCCAAGAAACCTGCATGCAACATGGTCGTGCATGTACTTCTGTCTGCTTGTTCCATTTATAAATCTGTTTTAGCAGCTTTGAACTTAAATGTGTTCAACTTGTGCATTCTTATAGCTCATTATAGTGCGCCCTGGATAACATGAAAGGCAGGGAAACTAGGTATAGCCCACATAGATGGTGTCATTACCCTGGGCACACTGTATGTTCTTGTTCGACTGCTTGTACATTTGCTTATTATTATAGCTTGGCTATTTTGACATGAGTCTGACCTTTATGCAAGAATATATTACAAGATTCTTGCTTTGAATATATCAATTTCCGCAAGCAAATCGTGCGAGATCTGTATTTAAAATTTGTGTTACATTCCGATAGTCTTTGTGATACTCTCCGATTATGGAAAATCGGTATTGTAAACGTAGGCAATACATCGCTTGTTAAATTATGCTAATCAAAAGGTCCGGCTCGTGTCAAATTGGCCAAGCTATACTTCAGTCTCATTATAGAAAGATACTGAGCATTATATGCAATTCATCAAGTATTCAATCTCACATGTGTCCACTTCCAACTAAAATTGTTGGGTTCTAATCTATTGCTACAGATGTTCAAGTACTTAGCAATAGTGGATGTTTAGTGCTTCTAAGCAGTGTAAGCACACACCTAAACAAACAAGGACCACCTTTAGGCCCTTTTTCTCTCACTAAGACGTCAACATTTTGCAATATATCAACTTCAGTGCTTGTGACCAACATGTGCAGCAGACATAATCTACCTGTTTTACAGTTTATACATCATGAAATGGTACCACCAAGACATCCTTCCAGTAGTGGTATGTCAATGAGTTGAAATGCATTGTTCTACACTTAAAATTGTAAGAACAATTAAAATTTGAACCGTCATATGCAGCAACCAGACTTAACATTGCAGTGCTTATGGAGAAGGCATTTAACATCACACATCCAGCTTTTCTAACATCGACAGATACTCACGTTCGATTGCATTACGTTATACTCATGAATACAAAATGAAGTTGTACGTAATGTGTAACGTGGGTATCCGACGATGCTTTTCTAACAACACACCTTGAACTCTTAGTGCGAAGGCGAGCTAAAAAATAAGTGCCCATATTTCCAAGTAACAATTTTGCCACTTTGGCAATCTACATAATAACATGGCTATGACAAAATACAATGACACAAAACAGTTTTGCTGCTTTTTTTGCTATTTTTTCTTTCATAAATAACACAGGATGAAAATTAATGTACAATAAATGGGAAAAGAACAATGAAAATATTAAACACTACAACTACAGCAAGTCCAACTAAACTTGCAACTGAAAGTTCATTCTATATCTTAGACTTCTTAGCTTTATTAATCTCGTGCATAAGTTCTTTCATATATTGGATCTCTCGCTGTAGAGATTCGACTTTTTCTTTCAGTTCATGATTTTTGTCGGATAGTCGAACTTCCTGTTCCTGCAAAGTTTCTTTTTCATTCCTCTTCTTCACACGATATCGAGTGGCAGCATTCTTATTTTGCATCTTTTTACGTTGACGTTTATCTGTTACAGTACCAACACTGTAATCAGAGTCATATGGAGAAGCCTTGGCTTTACTGCGTTTACTTTTACTTTTTGATTTCAATTTGGTAAAACTTTCATCAGAAACCTGACTGCTTTTTGCTGAACTAGAACATGCTTCATCGCTGCTAAGAAAGTTTGAATCGATAGTAGAGAAATCTTCTGTATATCCAAATGGTGAAGATGGACCGGAAGAGAGAACTGATTCAGCCTCGGTACTCAACGGTGAACAAATGTAGCTCACATCATCAACATCAGCAGCCTGTGTGATCACATTTCCGAGCTCACTAGTCAAGCTGATTTCAACAACATCACCGTTACCCAGCGAGATTTCCGGCTGAATCAAATCTTCAAATGTATGAAATATAACATTTTGTGTGTCCTTGTTTTCCGAACTACCACAACCACTGAAATCAAACATAGGAACTTCTGCCTCCGGAGATTTAACAACAGGAAGCTTGTTTGATGATTGGACTTCAGCTGGCCGTAAAATATCCAATGACAGATCAGTTTTAATCGGCTGCTGTTCAGTAAGAAGGGCTTTCAGAAGTTCAAAAGCTGAAGCTTTCATACCCTCCTTCCTGGGCTCAATCTTTACTTCGCCTGCTATTGCTGAATTTAGCAATGAAGAAATGTCAAGAACATCAGCTCCAACTTTCTTGCTAGGTGTGATATCTTCGGTTGTGGTGAAATCGGTGGAGTCCAAAAAGGGCTCCAGATCTAATGTCTCCATCCATTCTTCACCAAGAGGGTCTGAAATAGATAAAGACACATTGTACTGTTTGTAAATAAACACTTTGATATTTCAATCATTATTCAATTTAATTATTTTATTTTAACACCCTAATCTTGTTCAATATTATTTTGTTAATCTTATTTCATACAATTTTTTTCCAGTTGCTAGTGATTGACGCAAGGCAACTTCTAAAGGCAAGTCATGGCGTTTTGGTAAATTGACCATACAATTCTTTAAATTGCTGTCTCTCCAAGTCTACAGCAACCATCCTTTGATTTGAATTACAAATTAACAACCTATGGTTAGCAACAGTATATTAATTTTGTTCTTGATGTGTTAATTTCCAGTAAATGTCACTTCTAAATGTTTACCAACACGCAAACTGCATTCAAAAATGGCAACTGCTGTTAATGACAACGCTACTAGATTAAGCTGACATTTATGTATAGTGATCCGCAAAATAATTACCTTCAGTAGAATCTGTTAGGAGATCTTCCAGAGATTGATTGGCAGCATTTGATTTCTTTAGACCCTCATCCAAACTTATGTCAAGAATGCTACCATCAATATCTAGGTCATCGGCAAACAAGTTTGCTGACAGACCCAACGGGACTTCCAGGAAGTCCATCTGAGACTGTGAATCCATTGTACTGAACATAGTCTTCTATGCTAGTGTGTCGTGTGTATGATATACTGTCTGTGGCTGATGCCAGGTATTGGTCAATGTGAAGGGACCTGAAATAGAAGGGAAACAATCTTAGCAAAGGAAATTTAGACATATAGGATACTAAGTAACTATGACTAGCTAAACAAGTCTTTGCTCTGAACTTTTGCATCACTATGTGCTACAAAGCGCTCTCATTTAACAGTACCGTTACACATTACAGGGTGTCAGACAAGCACTTCACATGTAGTTTACCACTCAGACTGAAGCAATTAATTATCAATTAGCAAATTATGAACAGAACAGAATGATTGACATGTAGATTTAATGATCATGTTGGACCCACAAATAGGTAGTGTCACTAAAACATATGTGGATATACCTAAAGTTCATTTTGAGTATACACATTGAATTCTATTAAATTTTAATTGAGTACAATATGGGAACGGCCACGTGGAATTTTATTTCATAAGGAAGCGTCAATTATGGTACAAATAATAATCAATTATGAATGAATTCGACCAAATAAAATGTAGATTTATTTAAAAGTACATTGTATGACTTGTTTATGATATCTTAATCATTCGTAGAGCAACTGTCATAACAAACGAAAATCCAGACATAAACAAAGGCGATCCAATATGGCGGGCAACTTGAGTCGAAACAAAATGCGTAAAAGATTGTCTCAATTAAAATCGCGATTTTCACAAAGAAATCAAAATAAAATAATACTCACGCCATGGTGATAATTTAATTTTGTTCTTGTGCAAAGCAGTGCTTTGGCACGGGTTGTTGGAGGCCGACTATGCACCCATTATTGCGGTAAATTTTTCACGTTACTTTATCCGTCGTCTTGAGAACATGGTATGCCGCACGCGCTACGTTGTCGGATATTTCCCTCTAAGGTCAGTCTTGTATTCTTGCGCGTTATGATTGAGATAGCCTAAAATACTAAAAATGATATAAGTAAATAATTAATCAAAAAAACAAATACATAAAAAAATTTAAAGCGTAAATAATTCTTCAAAATAAAGAGGTTATTATATGAAACCATGAAATGTTTTGGTGGACTCTTTATTTGTCGCGTTAGAATACTACACGCAAATCGGTCGAAAAAGTTGCATCAGACAGAGTTGGCGCATTGCCAAAGGTCGGTCATGGAAATAATAGACCGTTCATTGGATCACACCGACACACCTCTGACGTTGAAATCTATTTTTACATCAATGGAAATTTATAAATAGTTCGTCGTTCTAATTCTTAACTCGGCTATTTCCGTCACTGTGACGTCAATAACGAGGACATAAATGCAGGCGCGTAGTTGAGAAACGCCTGGGGCACGCTTAATGGGGATTTCTTTTTACAACTTTTCTTATGCATTCTTTAAATTACGGGTTGTTCTATCTATTTTTACACTCGTCTAATGTTGTCTATTCTAACTGATCATGCAAGTCAGTTGCAAACACGGCCATATACCCAACTCGATAGCCGGGGAAACGGGCGTATAGATCTATTTACCTTGGACAGCTTGACCTTCTTTCACTATAGATTAACCCAAACACATAACCCGAAGTTAGTAATCTGAATGGCAATACTTGCTAGTATAATAGTATTTAAAATATCAAAATTATTAGACAGATATAATATATTCTTGACAGAATATAGCAGGTTTTCCATGAGATTAGCTTATTTCTAAATAGAGTAAAAAATTCGTTGAATTTTGATGCCGTCAGAGTTATCAGGGATTCTATATTACTATATATAGAGAAGTTCCTGGAGTATTAATGCATTGGACTACCTAATTGTACCCCAGTACCACAAACTAAAAATTAACTTCTACATTTGTAGATATTTGACAGTATTTGTCATTGTAGGGAGCGGTGACCTAGATGTAGGGCGCTCGCTTCAGGATCGAGAGGTCCCGGGTTCCATCCCCCCTCTGGACCACTGGTTAATTTCTCTGATCAAGACCCAGATGCTCCACTCCACCATGGTGTAAAATGGTACCTGTGAGGGCAGTGTCTATTCCTGGGCGCCGCAGATCGATGTTGGCTGCCACACTACAGGAGAGAAATAGTCTCACCAGGGAGACGCGAGTGTAGGTTTCGATAGGTAGCCCAATGACCAGGAAAGTTGAAATTTCAAATGGTGATTGAGTGGCCTGACAGCTGAAAAGAGCCCTAGCAAATTGGTAACATAACTTTTTTAACTTCTACCATGGACCCAGAATAGCTGTACCTGAGGCCCTTGCAGTTACTCATAAAGCTTTATTTATCTAATTTCATATCCTCATTTCTACCATGCTTTATTGATGGTTTATGTGTATTATGTTCATTGCATTATGTTTTATATATTGATTATATATGTCATTTTATATGACCCATGATTGGTGAAATAAAATATTTTATTCTATTCTATTCTAGAGCTATGACTGGTTTAGCAAGGCAGATTTGTCGACCCATTGAGCCAGGTGTAGATGTGTTAATGGGAAGTAGGTAGCTAATTAAGCTTAAAGACTGTTCCAAAGAGTGACAGGTCCCCAATCATGGCCGTAACTAGGATTTTTCACAGGGGGTGCGAAATGATCGGGTCTTGTAGAGATGACCGGGCTGTTGAGACGTTAGAAAACGAAATACCTACCCTTCTAACGAAGTTGTGGCTAAGTGCTCTCTTAGTTTTGCTAAATACACGTTTTATCTGAGGGGTATAGTGTACGTACATTGTACCCATTGTTACATACAAACGTTGAAGCTTTGAAAGAATGCATATTATCTAAACAGCCTACCACACAAACTCGTGTTAATTGCATGTCACTCAAACTTGTTTTCTACCTAATATAATAAACTATTAAAGTTACATGGCGAGCGAAGGGAGCCAGAAAAACTATTTGTCCACGCTACATGCCAAAAAACTAATTCTCTGGAAGATATTACTAAGTTATCAACCATTTTAAAGTTATTTGGCGGAGTAGCATGCCACATAAACTCGTCCCCTTGTTAGATATTGTTAATCATAAAAACATTTGGCATTATTAGTTCTAGCTGCATGCCACATAAAATCGTTCCCCTGTTAGATATTGGCAATCATTAAAAATATTTGGCGAGCGAAGAGAGCTAAGAAAAAATGCATTATTAGTCCGAGCTGCATGACTCATAAACTCGTTCCCCTGTTACATATTATTAATCATAAAAATAATTGGCGAGCGAAGCGAGCTAGAAAAAATGCATCATTAGTTCTAGCTGCATGCCTCATAAACTCATTCCCCTGTTAGATATTTTTAATCTTTAAAAATATTTGGCGAGCGAAGCGAGCTAGAAAAAATGCATTATTTAATATTAGTTAGAGCTGCAGGCCATACAAACTTGCCGTTGTCTACATGATATTAAGGAACATTAAAGTTACTTGCTTGCAAAGCGCGCCAGAAACAATGCAGTGTTTAAAGATTTAAATGTCCCAGCTCGATGCTACACACGTTGGTTCTATATTTGATCTATTAACTTGTTAATGTATTTTGCGAGCGAGGCAAGCCAGAAAAGTGCCTTATTTTTCAGAGTTGCATGCCAGAAAGATACAACGTATATGCATACAGTTTTATCCTGACAGCATTCAACTGTTGATACTGCATCCACGATGAATTTATTGATTGGGGAGCTTGAAAATATGGACTGCTCTATTAAACTTTTACAACAGTGTGAGCTCGAAGAACTCAGTGTGTATAGAACAGCATTCCACATAAATTATTCAGTCTAAACCTGATGATATTGACTATTATTCATTGTTTAGCGAGCGAAGCGAGTTTTGCAAAAATACGATGTAAATAAATTACCTCTGTATAAGAAAACAAATACTTTGATTACGTTCGCACCCGACGCACCCCCTAGTTACAGTCATGGTCATGAATCATTAATGTTAATTGGCGAGCGTAGCGATCCAGAAAAAATAGAATGTTATATATTGAATATATTTCACCCTCGAAAAAAAAACTACTTTGGCGAAAAAGGGGGGTGCGTTCGCACCCGACGCACCCCCCCCCCCCTAGTTACGGCCATGCCAATTGAACTAATGTTACTGTGACAATCGAACCTTGAGAAGCCCGCGTGTACCTAGTACAGTCTTGTTTACTTAGTTTGAAAGCGAGAAACTAATGTTTTTATGTTAGCTTCTTGCATCGCCTTGCAACTGGTAAAAAAAGCAACTGTATCACACGGAAGCTTTGAGATTATCAGAAATGGATTCAACTTTCATATTAATATAATATTTTTGTTTTTAAAAACTTTAAAACTGGTTATACGTATATCATGCTAAACTTTACAAGCTTTATATGTAATTCAACTTGGAAAGCAAATTCAACATAGACGTCATTTTGACTTTTATCAAAAATTGACATTTTTCAGAAATCTTAATTCCAATGTTGCTTTGATAGTAAAAAATCAATAAAAATGGTCATATCATATACTAAATAAAACTTTGAAATGTTGGCTTTCCATTGGTATAGAAAGATATCAGATGAGATCAGGCATGTACGCAAGGCATTTATTTGTAATGGGGACTGATATTTTGAAACCTCCTGTATAATAAACACAACTTGGGATAGCAATGAACAGGATCTTATTTGTAAAAATTACCGTTTTTACCACTCTCTGTCTCTTTTGCCTCTGTAAATATCGAATTATTTCTTTCTGACTTCCATTGAAAACCAGTTATGCCATTTAACAACACAGTTGTGTTGAACTGGGTAGTTGTCAAATCATCGTCAGATGACACACGGTACATAACAGCATTAAAGAGGCGTTCCCTATAACTTTGATTGTTTAAATCGATTCAGGAATATTATACAATAAGTCATGTACATTAAATAAAAATCATTATTGTTTAAACTCCTCAAATTTTCAACAAAAAGCTCCCACTAATTACCGAGAAAAGAATGAAAACTTTGACCCCATAATAATAAATCGCTGGAAGCGATAAATTATTATTGGTGATTTAATTATATTTTTGACATTAAAGAGGCATATTTGCGCACACTTTCTTCTGACAAATTATGACAATTGATAGTGCTTAGTCCATTAAGCTCATTAAATGTGATAATAGAGAAACTATGCTAGTTATCACAGGTGCTTGGCATGTGGATATGACCCCCATGGTCCCTCTACATCCCCCAAAAAAATCAAATCTCTATTATATATCTCTATGAAAGTCATTGGTATAATAGAGATTTTATTTGGGGGGGGGGGGGGGGTTGTAGAGAGGCCATGGGGTCATATCCACATGCCAAGCACCTGTGCTAGTTATAGGCCTCTTTAAGTACTTTTTATGTAGTATTGAATCGAATATGGGTTCCGACGACGGTGTCAGATCATCTCAGACGTACTTGTATTCAGGTATTGCAATTATGCATTATCATTCATGCGAGTGTAAGAAGATTATTAACAATGTGCTTGACTTGTCTATGGGATTGTTACTGTTATTGACATACATTGTCAACCCATCAGCGATGACACTTAGCCGACATTTAAACACTAAACAATTCATAAATGTTCCTGCTGAATAAACTACATATGAACTAAATGATCTTTATTCACGTATACCTATACATGGCGTTTCACATCGGACCATTTCTAACAGGTTGCTCAGTGCTGTCAGCCACGCTATTTCGCTGGCTTAGAACCAGATGGTCGTAACTACCAAATCGATATATTGAGAAAACAAGAGAAAACTGTCTGTAATTTAGTCTAAACCTATGGGAAAACACGTTTTTAAAACTTCATTTTGGTCAACATGACAATTTCAGATTTTCATGAAAATAGGCTCATAAGAAACGCCTTGTGAAGCAGATTTCAAATATGTATGAGTCTTATAAGGTAGTAAGTAGGAATTACGACCTTCTCATTCTAAGCCATCGATTTGTACATTCAAACCTGGATAGTTTGCTACTCGTATGATGCACGATGAATACTGTATAGCGGTGTTTAATTTAACCACAGTCATGCTGCGAAACATGTCATACATGTACTCTACAACTGTGACTGATGCGTGTAAATGTGTCTGCCATGGAAGCTGGCAATGGAATGTTTAAATCCCTGGGGAATCTGGGTCAGATCTGACTCTGAAGGTGGCGAGTCGCCATCAAGTTACAATTGATTGCCATTGGCCCTCAATTTGAAGTTTTTTGTCAGGCGTTCAGGGAAGATTGATGTCTCATCAGTTAAATTGGTATGCCCTTTTTGTAGCGGTGGCACTTTAATTAACAAATCCCTTTCTTTATAGAATGTTAACCCAGTAGTAAAATGTCCCGACCAATCTCTACCATGCGTTCGACAATACGAGAAGGGATTGGGGAGGCACTGTACACAGGAAAGAAAAAATGTCTCATATTAAAGTCAAATTTGACTGGTCATTTCAATAGGGGTGTCACTATAATAAAAACATTTTACCTTTTATACTATCTGGCAAAGTGTTCCTTGGCAAAAATAAAATGACCATGTATACTGAAAGAAACGATACTACTTTCATAATATCTAGTAGCAAATATAACAGATAGCATGGGACGACACCGAGTTAGTGTAACACGCACTGGGTACAGACGAGTTTTCTCCCTTAGACTAGGTCTACTTTGCAGCGTGTTAGTTTTTCGGAGGCCGATTTACCGAACCAGTTTTCTTGACTGTACTCAGGTAAATATTGAAGCATATGTTCCATTGAGAACACTTTGACTCGGCGATATCCCCCCGAAGGAAATATATGAACTTCAGGTGGCTTCGGTAACCAAATCCTCTGTTCTAGGGGAAGCTTTGTGGAAGTCATGATCGCCAGTAGGCTTACATCGTGACATTTCAATACCTGTATTCATGTCGTCGATGATAGTTTATTCAGTCACTATGGGACAAAGTCTTTACTCAGACGTCTACCTGCTTCTAGAACGTCTTCACTTGTCACCGGGAGGAAAATCGAAATTGATGTCAGATTGTCATGGAAGCGCATGACATACCGCAACTGGGTATCGTATCCGGACCGGCGATTGACAAACCTATCGCACTAACCACTGGTCCCTTATCCACACTGAATATTCGACTACTTCATGTTCGTTGATATCAAATAATATTACCAAAGCCGCGACACCATCCTGTATACTCGACTACTTGAAAAACCAACTGTCTGTACTGGATACGTTTGTTGTGGAATGTGTGACTAACTTTTATTTGCTTACTCACCTCGAAAATGGCAACATAAGAAAAGGAAATTATTGTCTGCGCATTTTTTGTTAGATAACAAGATTTAATGTCACAGGGGTAATAAAAACCTTGTGAAAATAAAACAGATCTGACATGAAATAGCAAAATAGTTAACTTAACGTAAGGAAAGCGGACGTTGCCACCAAAACGTGCATACATAACTTAAAAATAGCATCATAAGTTAGCAGAAAACGATTCTGATATCAAATCAACAACAAAACCAGGATATGTTCGCCAGGCAGTTCTGACATTGGACCTCATAGAATACTTTTTAGTAGGTCCTTTGACTTAGATATTACTCGAACTTGAGCCAAATAGTGATATTGTTTGTCATATTTAAACAGAACCATAATCCACAATGACTATGGAACACCTGAAATAAAGTTTGAGGTCAGCATGATTATCTATCTCATTAAGCTCTGAACCCCTTCGTCACTAAATGGTATTGCACTGAAGCATGCGATTGTAAACATGGGAGGTAACTCTGGGTATTGAACTAAATTATCCCAATAGTGATGCTAGTATTCTGAACAATGTTCTTCCCTTATTGCTTTGACATATTGATACTGTGATATCTATAATAGAGAAAAAGTTACTAATATTCATCCTTAGCCGCCGTTTGGAGGGAACCCTGCTTGTAAGACGCTTGACTCCTGATCGAGACGTCCCGGGTTCGATTCACGGCCGTGACACTTGGTCATTTCAGAAACGCTTTTTAGTGTTTCCCACCCTTCTAGAGATGATCCTGGTTGGTAACCCAGGGGTAGTCTCGTGTGTATCGGTGCTTTACACCGAGCACGTTAAAGAACCAAGGAATCTATTCGAAACGAGCTTGGGTATCGCACCCGGATTCCTTGTATCTCACATCCGTCTCTAACAATTGCGATAATGACCCAGAGTGGGCCCTGCAAATTACATGGAAGAAGAAGTAGATAGAATCTGAAATTTGAGCCGTGACCTTAAACAATTCACTCTATTTTTATAAAGTCTACTACTAAACGTGCAGTCATGGCTTGAAATACTCTGTTTAGATCTATATACGAGTATTAGATAATGGTGGTGTATGATTTTTTTTATATATTTTTCTTTTTTACTTAGTAAACAATTTTTTACAAAATAAGACTGTCTTTGTTTAACGTAGCAATTTGTACAACGAACTCTAAAAGTACTTCATGCGAGAAAAGCAGCGGCATTTCGGTGGCTTAGAATGAGAAGGTCGTAACTACTACTTACGACCTTATAAGACTCATACATAATTGAAATCTGCTTCACAAGGCGCTTCTTATTTTCAAAAAAAAAATCGGAAATGGTCTTGTTGACCAAAATGAAGTTCTTAAGAACTTGTTTTTCCATAGTTAAAGAGTAAATTACAGACAGTTTTCTCTTATTTTCTCAATACATTTGTATATCGAATTTGTAGTTACAACCTGCTGGTTCTAAGCCAGCGATTTTTATTTTTGCTTTGTTGCATTGTCTTTGGAAATACATGGTTTATGAGAGTAATAAACTATACGCTAGTCATCTTCAAACAGCTGTTTCCTAAGGTGTTTCAATACAACGCTTTATATAAAAACAATAATATTGTTGTTTTTCTCCAAAAATAGAATTTAGGAGTGGTTAAGTGTCTGAAAGTTTATTCCAATCTGAAAAAAATAATATTTTTTTTATCGTATTGAAGAAGTAACTTTTTACTTGTATATCTTCCAGATAAACCCATTAAATATCTATTGTATTGCAGCATTCCAGACATTTTATGGAGAAAAAAACGCTTAACAGAAAAGTACAACGTTTCATATAAAACCACTTATTGTAGTTATTCTGTTTTCGTAAAAGATTCTCTATTTCATACTTTATGTAACGAAAACATTTGGTATTATTTTTGTATTTCTATTATAAAAAATTCGTTAATAATTTCAATAGAACTACAGAGGCGTAGAAACATGTGTTATTGGTTATTGCCGCAAGAAAAAAGGACCATGAAATATAGCACGGTTACAGTTTGCGATATGAATATTAATAACCCGCTTCAAATATGGTGAATAGAATGGAAACATAATCATATACAGTCAATTTATACAAATGCAATTGTACATGTACCAAATCGCAGTGCCTTGGCATACGTGTACAAACAATTAGCACTTGAGTCACATTGGTCCCACTGTGACTGTTTTGCATAGGCGATGCATCCGCTATTTGCTTAACATCGAAATGCATCGGGGAAGGGATTCTTGTGGTCTTCGAGAAGCCTCAGAGTAGTCATTAGACAATTTGTGATATCACGCTTGTTTCCAATGCTCCCAGAAGCGTTCTAAAGACGCAAGACAACTACAGTATTTGATACGTGAGACTGTTAATTGCTTATTAATAATTGCGTAAAAATGAAAGCTGAGAAGAATTTACAATCAGTATTGTTCAATTAAAGTATCATATTTACACTTCAAAGTGTTAAGTAGAGTCCTGTATACTAATATGTTCCTTTCCATTTGATATCCATACAGGAAACATCATATTACATGTAACAAGATTGACGTCAGTAACAAACAGTTTACAGGAAAATCATCAGCATGTAATACACTGACGGGAAAATATCATACTTCTGCAGAACATGGCATCACTTCATTTTACATGCACAAATGCATTAAATAACGGTGCGTTCAATTGCGATATATCCTTTACATCACTGGCACCTTTAGCGTGTTTGTAATTTGACAAAACATGGTTCTTGTTTCTATAATTATGCATAGGTATACCTTTTTTTAAATCCTTTCACTGACACTCTTTTATGAATTTTTCAACTTATACTGTGAGACATCATAGGGGCCAAAATATCAAAATATCAAATATCATTGTTTTCTTGGCATAGTTATTTTTCTAGTTCATTGTTCATTGTTGAGGATCTTATGGAAGATTGATTGTTTAGTATATTGTCAAATAAGTTTCCTCGTAAAATAAAGTCTTTATTATTATTATTATTATTATTATTATTAATTTGTTCAAGACTTACGCAACAAATATATGTGTTACAATAACTGCTTGAAAAATATTCGTCTTAACTATTAACGCGTTTTGGTGAAACGCTTTGTCATAATATACTCTTGAATACTTAATGTCTTATTTATATAAAAAATACAATTTAGTTGCTGGTGTCAAAACAAAAGGAAAATTTCATATCTCCCTAGGAAATGAAATCACGTTTTATTTCTTGCACAAAACCAGCAAAGCATCGTGTGTCATAACTCTGATATATCCTTCCTATCATTGACACACCTAGTGGGTCTTGAATTATGAAAATAAAACATAATTATAATGAATTTACTAAGTCCTTTATGCAATAAATATGCATTTCGATAGCATCATGACAAACATTCGTGTCAATTATAAACGTGTTTTGGTGAAACGTATCGCCATATTGTATTACCCTTCTGGAATACGTGTACTTAAATCACATTAAACTATAAATATGTTGCAATAAAAAGTTGCATCCTACTCAGTTCCGAGTTTATACTTTGGTATAACAATGAATGCAAAGAGTGATAAACATGAATACATGCATTTGATAGATGACTCGTACAAGAAATATACTATCAGACAAATAATGATGGCTCGATTTGAATGTGTAACCATACACGCTCTCAATACGTATTCTACGGTTATGTGTTGATGACTTTGGACACGTCTTTCCAATATTAACTGTATCTTCAGTTGCAAATTGCCCAGGTTAAACCCTTTATTTCCAGACACCAGTAATAAACGAAATTAATCGCCTGGTCATGCATAAAATACATCTTTGAGAAATGTAGGCAAGTAACGGTTTCAGTCTGATTTAGAGACTAAGTGCGTTATACGTTTTATGTATATTTCGATATTCGTATCATTTCGTAGTCTGGTTCCCTGTCCTAAATCTTACAGTTGTTTAGGTCAGGCAGCAACCAATAATCGATAACTACGGTGGTCAAATCAAAATGGCGGACATACGTTAGTTTATATAGGCAATTTTAGAATATCCCCGTAAAGTGTATGTTATGTATGTGTCATTTTGATGTGACTTTGCATAGTAATAGAAAAAATAATGGTCTTTGCAATGATAGAAGTTTATTCGCTACAACAGCACTAATATCTACAAAATAACGTTTATAAAATGATTGAAATATTTTTGTAGCAGGGTTTTAATAGTCCATTAATTTATAATTATTCAATTGACCAAGTTAGCACAATCGGTAGAGCCACTGACTTATAATCAAGGGATCTCTGGTTCGATCCCTGTACAGGCCAGTAATTGATTTCCTTTTTTAATATTTTTCTTAATTTGTGTAATACAAAAACTTTATATTCTTATCATTTTCCTTATTTAAGTATAAACTAATAGCGAATTACGTTACATATAAAAATAATAATAAAAAAATTAATGACAATACTGGTATCGAACCTCCAACATCTATGTTACTGGTTTGGCGCTTACCAACTGAGCTAACTGGGCATTTAATATCAGCTGCGATTTATATACACTCTATACACACTGGTACAGAAATTTTCTTAATTTACTTTGCGTTTTTTTCTACATATCAGTTGTGTCATTTTAATGAAACATGTTTAATTGAAAAGAACAAACCTTTTACCATTAATATACAAAATCTCATCGATATGACACATACATAACACATATTTTTGGGGGATATTCTAAAATTCCCTATATAAGCTAATGTTAAACCGCCATCTTGTTTTACACATGGAAGCGACCATATTTGTTACATTACGCCGGACCTATACTGCAATGTAATGAAAGATTTAGGTTACGGGAACCAGACTAATCATTTCGCGGGAAAGTAAACGCTGTACACGTATCAGGCGGTGAAGAACATAAATAAATATACGGCTGGTATGTCACATGACTAGTATGGTGTCTGATGTAAGGAATCTCGGCACTACTAATCGGGTGAGTGCTATTTGTTACCCGGATAATGTGGTTAGCTATTCCCAAATCACGAAACATAATGTACATGGGTTGTCCCAGAAATGCGTATAATTCCTTATTTATCATTCTTTTCAACCAGCGTATGTTTTTTTTCAATTACATAAGTCTACATGACTAACCACTGATTTATGAGAATGTTATTTATTTACTCCTCCATAATGATACAGTTATGAAATTGTGTTTGGGCCTTTCTACGAAACTATCACTTGTTTTGTCGTCTGTTCAATCTAGACTATTAGTAAAGGAAGATATATGCTCCCATTGCATTTTCACAGGAGAGAATCGCGTGACCGCTATATTATATAACGTGTATAGAATGGCGGATGAAATCGTCGATTAGAGTAAAAAAATGCAGGTACGCGCATCGATTGAAATTGAATCACAAATGCATAATAGGCGCATAGTACCCGCATATCAAATCGATTAACTATGATATGTTTCACTTCTCTGAATTAGCGTTTTAGTACATTTCATATACAAAACACTTTAGACTCATCGTGGATATCCGACGATATTGAACTTGAGTGTTTTCTCTCTAAACACGAAGCATGTGGTTTAAATGTGATTGTATTGAAAATATCCGCTTTAAAATCCTGTTCCCATTCTATCTGTTTCCTTCATCTGTCGTACACACTTCAATCCAGTAGATCTTCACCACTTCCGTCCGCGTTCAGCTACATGTAGAATTCAATCAACTTAAATCACTTCACATTTAGCTTCCATTTTACTATTTAAAACCTGTAGCAAAGTTGTGGCAACCAGTAGAAAAATCAAATATTGAAGATGTTTGAACGAATTGTGTTAGTTATTGTGCTTTTGACACTGAGCAAAGTCAATGGTTAGTTCACTTTTTATTATACTGTTTATCTTATTTCAAATTTCTCATTGTCATATAACGTTACAATAATACCGGACTTTTACGAACCTCACTAAAGTTTTTCTAGGTTTCTAGTAGTCCATGTACATTTTTTTGTTTGTGTGTGTGTGACAAATAACGTAATATAAACATGAACCTTATGAGTATCATCCACTTTTTATTTTTGATAAGTTTTTTTATAAGTCGTCAAGTATTCTTTGACACTAACTTCTCTGCAAAATACCAGGCAATTTGAACATCAAAATACGCGCAATGTAAGGGATGTCCTTCAATAATTGTGTATGCTACACTCAGACTAAATAGACGGTGAGAGGCCGCGTAGGCGATACGGAAATCTTATGTTCGATAACACATACGAAGGTAGATCTAAAATAACGTGGACTTTTGCTATTGCTTCCAATAAACTCTTTATTTCTTCCAAATGCTAACATGAATAATAAGGAAACATTTATTACACACGAAGTCGATAATTTGAACAAACGACACGTGTTTTTGTTGACATAGTAACAGGTATGCGGCGCCCCAATATTGTGCGACTTTCCTCGAGTTACATATGCTTATATACAGAATCAAATGCAAGTAAGAAATGCACTAAGCTTAACCAATCTTCTATAGGATATGCAGAGACATCTTGTTAAAATTTGACGTCATGGGAACAGTGCTTTTTGAAGTTGCACATTATTCTTTGCGCGGTACCACCTGTGTAACTTACGTTAAAATGGCGTTGCAAAAACCGGCATGAAATACTAACATGAACTAAGGCATTGCCTATTTTGCGGATTTATTTTTAATACTAAAGAATCAAATCAAATCCAATGTAATCCGCAATCTCATTATCATAATAAGCCCACTGAACAGGCGCTCGTTACGAGATCCACGTAAACATGACGTCACGTTGGATCTATAAAGACGTTACGATACACATACTAGGTTCAATTTATTTGGCCACGATACATAATCGGCTAACTGCCAAGCTACAATATTGTTTTCAACATACTAACCGTTAAGTAGTCGGAGACGCAAGTATGCCTACATTTGGTAAACTAGTGCAGTTGCCGTACGTATTCGGGTTTTAAGAACGTCTAGACGACAATGATACGACGACAACTGTTAGTCGTCCTTATTGATTCTGTTCCACACAAAACTGAACTTGACAGTGGATGGAATTTTTACACGATGTCTTCTTGTGCATTTTAATACGTGGCCTTGCCCACGTCATACTAATAAAGTATACGCACGTAAATCTGATGTTTACCTCAATCTGAAGTTTCTTTTTCAGGCACACCAACAGCACATGAAGCTAACAAAGAGGACGGTCTTCTTTTTGACGCTCTAGAAGGTAATAAAGTTAATCATCCTTTATTGGATTTTATGTACGGACGTCGGATCCAATTTAATGCACTGTCCTCCATTACCAAGGTTCATAGTGACGCGCATTTAATCCCGTGGATTTTACACACATTATATATTACTTTCACACATGGGTATCGGTGCTTTGGTTTTTCATGGATTTTATCAATTGACAAATTACCCAAAAGGAATTAGTCAATTGAAGTAAATGGTAAAATTTAAGGAGTGCGAAGGAGATTTTTGGAAGACAACTGGTACATTCACTTGCTATTCACAAAGGAACATTTCGTTATAGCCTTCATTTATTCCCACAGTTAGCAATTACTGTTTGTCCGTTCACGTAAGTAGGTTGTTAGTATTAAAAACACAGGGAACAACGTAATATGGTCTTTGTTGACAGATAGCCTCTCTAAAGGATCATTAGACAGTTCCTAATGGGAGATACATACATAGACAATAGGAATTCATATAATTATATATACTATATAATATTATAGTCTGGTCTTTAAGCCCTACTGTTTATATGTGACACTGTATACGTACATACAATTGTAAACTCGTCTAGAACGTTAGTCGAGTTGGTCCTTTCTTCCTGCGATTCTTGGAATATGCATGTAACATTACTTGTCGAATATGTAATTAAATGATACTGATTATGTACTAGTAACCAAGAATGTTTTACGATTCAGTGGGATCACTTGGTGGGAGCCTCGGCTGTACCCTTTGTGAGGACGCCATGAAAATGTTCCATACATTCCTGCAAAAACCATGCAACCAGGTAATTGACGGATTAATTATTGGATCAGTTGACGACACCTATATTAGCCATTTACTCCATTATTCCGTTATTCTTTGTTATCTGTATTATATCATGATAAGAGTCGTCTACGTTTATTTGAATAGGGAGTTTGCGAAAGGTACCCCAGTATACACACAACGTTTAATCTACGTGGATTAAACGTGGATTAAACGTTTACAATCGTTGCAACCACTATCAACCAAAATACAACGTTATATCAACGAAAAAATAAAGATTGCTACTTCAACGTTGACAAAACGTTGAATAAAAGTTGACATTTGGCGGAAAGTTTCTTCTTAGTTTAACAGTATAAATCAAACCATGGAATAGAATGTTCTCTGGTAAAACATGATTATAGTGAAATATGCTAAAGCTGTAGTGCATGGTACTATTTACTTCCCTTCACATCTGACCCTGGAGTATGCAGTACCTCCTAAAAAGGTCAGAGTATGGGGTAAAACATAGGGTGATGCATCCTCGAGTATGATACCATCATCCCTCAATTTTGTATATAGGAGTATGTGTGCTATAGGGTAAGTTGGTTAGCTTCATTTGAAGATGTGTATGCCACATGCAAAAGGGCTGTCGAAATAATTAACACTTGAAGAATATATCACCATACTGGATTCTTATCAGATAAAAATAAATGGCTCAATAGGAGATTGATAAGTGAACTTAATACATGGAATTAACATTAGTGACATATGACATCCTAGCAAAACTATTAACCAAGTGTTATACACTTAACACATCTTATAAGTGAGCAGGCTTTTTACCTTGTAACTTTTTTATTTATTTACATTATGCAATGTTGTATATACAATGCTGTACCAGCTGGGACACTGTTACCCGTAGGTGGAGAGCAAATTAGGATGTCATAAATAAAGAACATCACCAATGTGCAACGTATTTGTCCACGTGTATCGGTAAAAATAAAACAAACACGCACGTTTTACTTCTTTCATACATTTCTGTTTCGTTCCCTACCTAAATAATGACTCTCTACATTTTAAATATAAGGCGGAACCATGTAATGAAAGGTCTATATGCGAAACATGTGTTGCTGAAAAGATCCTCGATGAGTTAAATACGACGACCATTGGTACATTTGAAAACTAACAGTGAAAAAATGACTCGAAAAATGTTCTAATATTGATGAACCATTTTGAAGTTGAGCTTAAGAGACGCTTTATTCTATTCTTAAGGCGTATCTGGTCAATTTGATAGAAAAGGGATGTCAGTGGCTGCCAATCTTCAAGGACAAATGTATGAGCCTGGTGAAGGAATATGGTACACTCGTCCTGGAACTTGGTGTGCAGTATATCAACCCAACACTCTGTAAAACTATTCATCTCTGTGCTGCTGGAGAAGGTAGGTGTAACATCATTTCCATAATTTATGCACATCGTTTTTATCAAATTCAAACTATTAAGCAAGACGTACGGACCACAATGGAAATTATTTGTTTTTCAATAGCTGGCATGCTATTCATACAGTCAACATCCTCTAAATAATCATAAGTTCATATTAAAAAGTTTCAATTAATTCACTTTGCTAAGCTGACTTATTCGCGATGATATATGACTTAAATCTACGTTCGCGAGGATATATGACCTAAATCAACGTTCGCGAGGATATATGACTAAAATATACGTTCGCAAGGATATATGACTAAAATATACGTTCGCGATGATATATGACTATATGAAAATATACGCCTTGGTGCAAATGATATCAAAAGATACCGAATCACAATGACCCGCTTTTATTTTATTTCATGTTAAAATATTGAATATAGCGTTGACTGTTGCAAAATATACATTATCTTTCAAAATGTATCTATTTCAACGAAACACCAGCAAGAAACCTTTAAAAGTGCTTGTCATACGAACATAGAATATGGTGTTAAAGTTTATTACCGTTCTTTCATTGTAGCGTCTGTGTACAAGGAAAACTGTAAGATGTGTGAGTTAGGTATGGGTGTGCTGTACGACACACTACAAGACCCAGAACTATCCATTAGGGTGAAACTCAACACCATCGATCTGTGCATGGACCTCATCGACAGCAAACAAACTGTAAGGCGTTTAGTTCATAGTAAATTGATTTTAAGATAATCATCCTAATTTTTAATACACAGGGGAATGTTTTTAATGCCCAATTTATACGGATGATACTAAAACTAGAGGGCCATGTTGGCGTGTGATCACTGACCTAAATTATAATTATGATTCACTAAAATCAAATGACCAAGTTTCATGAAGATTGGATCACCACTGTCACCTACAGAGTGAACACAATACTTTTCTAAGAGTTGACCTAGTGATCCTAGTTTTTGACCCTACATGATCCAGTTTTGAACTTAGCCTAGATTTCACGAAGAACAATATTCTGACCAAGATCAATGAAGATTAGATCAAAACTGTCACCTCCGGAGTAAACACAACGCTTTTATAAGATTTGGCTTTTTTTACCCTACGTGACCAAGTTTCTTACTTGGCCTAGAACATAAAGAGAACAATAATCTGACCAAGTTTTATGACAAATGGCTCACAACTGTGACCTCTAGAGTGAACAGAATGATGTTATAAGATTTGACTTAGTGGCCGCGTTATTGATCCCACAATAAGCAGTTATGAACTTGGCCTTGATTTCATGGAAAATAACATTCTGACCAAGTTTCATGAAGATTAGATCAAACTGTTGACAAACAAAATGTTGACGGCCGGTCGACCAGTGATCACAAACGCTCACATTGTCACTATGTGACAGGTGAGCTCATAAAACAGGCATTGTGATAAAATTTCATAATGAATTTGGCGTCAACTCTGGTAAGAATAGCGTTCGCAAGCAATTATAAATAGACAACAGACAAAGAGCCTTTTCATTATAAATTCTAAGTTCAAAAAAAGTTATTGCCAAAGAAAAGCCAACTGCAAGCAAGTTAAGACTTATTGTATTTTTTTCAGTGTGTTGCTTTGGCTGATAATGTTGTTGCGTATGCCCTTCCTATTGCTGACGAACTTCGTCGTTCCAATTTCTTTATGAATGCATGTACAGTAAGTATAGATAGCTGATGCCATAATCATTATGCGCCAATATGACTAAAATACGTTTACTTTTTATTCAACGGTCCAAACTAAGCTAAGCATTGCTGACTGTTATTTTTTTATTCATTTGTTACTTAAGATGGGGTCTTTAGGATGAACATATAGGCTTGAACTATTCCATTTGGAGATATAAATGTTTTGTTCTATGGCCATGACTCATGCCAGTCCTGCGTGGGTGGCTGGGCAATGCCGCCGTGTGATACAGTATTTATGAAGTCAGAAAAACTCCAAAAAGAAGTTTCTGTTAATCAGGACCCTTCTAATATATACGCATGCATGTATGTTTTCTTATTGGGATAATCTTACAAAAAATGTAATACTCATATTGATTTAAAAGCAAGGCAGAGATAATTAATATTGTTTTGTAAATTTGTCCTACTATTGAGAAGTTCAAGTGCAAATAGTACGACTTGTAATTCAGTAGACTTCCATAAAACAGAAAAGGCGCTCCTTGAATAATTCCACAATCACAAATCACGAAAATGTCTCAACAATTTATTTTTCGTGCAGGAATCGGAAATTTGCACCGAGTAAATCTACTTTGAACCCAGACTACATTTGAAGGAAAACTAAAGACGAAGATAGCGTGAACTATGCTTATATGGACAACCAAAACTTGCTCAGAGACAAATCAATCTTCTGTATTCATTTTGATAATGGTGGTAAAAAACGACAGTTGACTCCAATATATCCGTACCAAGCAAAATAAGTTTGTCTTAACGAAATTTGGAAATATTTATTATAGCATGATCATTTTAGTTTAGGCAAGAACAATATTTCAAATTACGAAGTTTTAAATTTTATACACATTCTGAATAAAAGTCTTATAAAAAATGTTCAGCGATTTTTGTTCTGAAGTAAGCCACTTTTGACTGACGAGATGAGTCCTCAACACTTCAATTCGGAACTTATGTACACATGAATCCACTCCTAACCTGCCGCTTCAAAATCTATTTTTTTTAAGAATTGAATTTGCTGTTTTTATTGATATAGCTTGAATTAATTGCCATGCAATAGCTAGTCAGGCAATTGAAAAGCAAGTCCATCACTTATTGACTTCACATTCTAAATATACTAAATTATGTGGCAGGTTTAAAGCGTTACGAGTACCGGTAGGTTTAAGTACGTACATGTATATAGGGTATTAAAATAGTTGGTTCTCAAACGTTAAAGTCATCTGAAGTTTTATTTGAGCTTTGTTTTCAGTAGACAAGTTAAGTTTCTTACTCTATTAACTTTATTCAAAGCCAGAAATTCCCAAAATAATTAGAACAATGGTCTGGATTTTATCTGAAAATGTTACTGTCTACTGTGGTCAGAACAATAGCTAAATAAATCTTAAACATTGAGAACAAACTATTAAAATACCCTCTAAATTATATAAGGTAAGTTTTGCACAATATACATTCACATTCTTTAGTTTTTGACACTGTTTCTCAACAATTTTCTGTAATGCATGGTGGCTTGTTTTACCTCATCATGCAATTTTCCTGGATGGTCTCCTTACCAGTACCAACTACCCCATCCAAAATCACCAGCAACTTCTCCTCATGTGAAGGATTATCAACATTCTTGTCCAATTTCCATGAGGTAAGATTTGAACAATAACGGAACAAAACATGTCAATTTCACTAGCAAAGTGTTCAATAATAAGACAAATGTACAAAACGGAACGTTATTGAAAGAAACTATTTGATACTGAATGTTATTTCCTTGTTTCTCATCAACAGACAGGTCGACTTAATGTTTAACACAGGAAAATAAATCCCAAAATAGTTTAAATACGAATTTTATCGGTGTTTGTGCAGTATCGTATTATGTCGAATACAAGCTTGTGCACTCAGTACACATTTCTTGAAATACAAAAACTAATTTAGTTTCTACTCAATAACACGTATTTTCTGTATCAATGCTTAAATGATAACGATTCGTTTCCGCTGCATTTGATTGAGATCCACGAAGGCGTTTTTTAACGGTACATTTAACAGTCCTGTTCATGCGTTGCTGTTCCTGTAAAGTTATGCTGTTACTGTAAAGTTATGTCTTCCCTGTAAGATTTGTTGTAACATTTTTCTTCTTTATCGACAAACATGTCCATTATACAAACATTACATTGCACATTATTTCTTTGAACGCTTACAGCATTATCAACGTTTGTACACAATATGTCAAATACATCAGTACATCAACCGCGAAGGTGACCAAGTGGTTAGGGCGTCCGCCTCCGGAGCGGAAGGACGAATGTTCGAATCCCGGTGGAAGAAGCTGGTTTAGAACTGATGCGAGCCAACCGCCAGCTAGTTAAATAATGGTTACCGTAGGCCCATCTCTGCCAGGTGCTCGGCAATACGAGAAGGGATTTGGGAGGTACTGTTCGCACGAATAATATGTGTCTCATAAGTCAAATTGACTGGCCGTTCCAATAGGGGTGACATTTTAATAAAAAAAACACTTTTACCTTTACCATAATTATGTATGCATTGTGTACATGGTTTTAATGTTTATAATAAAGGATGTCGAGTGATAAATATACTTTAAGATAAATGCCCAATCAATTATAAATAGAGGATATTGCATGGCTTATTACAAACGAGCTCATAGCTAAATATGAGTCAATCCAATCACTCGTATTAAGCCTCGGTCTGGGGAGGATCAGTGCATTTGATCTATTTCAATTTATACACTACCATGGAGACTTTCGTTAATGTTTTGCTTGGTCGTTCATAATGTTATACGTCACCAATCGCAGTGATTGTAACTTCTCAAAATTGTCCGATATACTTATTAATACGTTAGTGCAAACGGGATTTGTCTCATTCAATAGAGTGTTTGCATCAATGTAAGAAACCACTTAATGTGAAACGGCACAGCACATATCATAATGATAATCCATAAAGCAGATACATTGTACTGACTAAGACTTACGCTGTACTCTGAATAAGCGTTCAACGAATCACAGGTTCGAAACGTGATGATAACATCATGATTTATTATGTTACGTTACCCGTCAGCGTTTACTGCTTGAGACATTGATTGTCCACGACAACACATGCTCTCTTTACATAAAATTATACACACTGACTTAAAAAGTGTTTGCATAGTATATATTAGCAAGTGTGGTGTAATTAGTTTTTCAATCATTATATCCTGCCATTGAGAATAACAATTAAGTGTATATCGAATCAAGAGAACATGCAGAGCACGACCACATATAAAAGAACATTTCATATTTATACACCTCGGGGTCTCAATCTGAGACAAAGAGTTTCCATTTTATTTCAGACATGCTTGTCCTTTCAACTGAAGAAAACATAACATAGAATCTTTGTGGATACAAATAAAATGTCACCATCCTTGAAATGAAATTAAAGTGTTCTTTTGGTACTATAACCTGATAATAAACTGTCAGTAACATGTTATTGCCGGGAACATTTTCGAGCTATGGCGATATAAACGTCCTTGTGTTGTTGTCTGATTGTTTCAACTTTCGTTGTTCTACGAAACATAGAATACATCATAATAAGATGGAAAATAGTGATTAACACTTCGTGTAAAGAGGAAATACAGTTAGGCATGTCAAAAGATAATAGACAATGGAACAGTAAATGAAACACTCAACCTAAACAGCCGAGCACACAGAATATTACATACAACAACTACTGCACAGAGTCATGGTGAAATTCCCAGCTCGACTGAAAAAGAAAATGAACTGGTATGTCTTACATCTGTTTCTTTAGTACGCTTGTCAGATTAAAGCAGACGGAATACCGCTCGTATGCCGAGACAAAGTTCTATTTTTGTTTTATATTTGGATTGCTTATATTTTATTAAAGCAATAATTTGTCTTATTTTCAATTTCACTTTATTTCGCAATTTATCTTACGATGTCTTACAGAGACAACTCGGCAAACGAATTTCGTCGAGACTGCCCATTACACTTATAAATAATCATAAATTATATGTCAGCTGGCGCCATGTGTTTGTTTACTATACGTACAGTGTAATCAAGTTGGAATGTTCATTCCAGTCTGGTATCCTTTAACTTAATTCATATTGAACTGATTTCTTCCGCTTAGATTGTCTGGGCACGATGGTCTGCTGAAATATATTAAATCTTGTATGGCGCTTTTGCGTTCCAATTTGATCATACATACTTGCGACACTCGTTTGGTTGGCGTGGTACTTTAATCTACGGTGCGAGGTTAATTGTATTTCTTGGTTAGTAAGAAACCATGAACTAGTGCTGCACCATCCTTCAATCGACATCTTCTCCATAAATATCAGAGGTTGGTGATTATGCCAGCTCGATAGTCAAATATATTCGTAAAGATGTTATCGTAAGTTCTGCGTGATATGGTGTACGAGTTGGTAATTAAACGAATTAAATGCCTCTGATTCAAAACTATAACGAAGCACATGACCATTTCTTTCAGTGCTCTCTATTCATTAAAAATGAACTGGTTGGAAAGTCAGAAGTTATCTAGCGTGTATCGGTAACATACACCGGGTAATACTATGTAAAAGTACCACAGAATATAATAAAAATGAGCTTAAGTATTATTACACAAAAGTTTCTGTTTTTCCCTCAAAACCAGAGGTTAGGGTAGGGCGAGAACACTGTATAAACCTCAACAATTTTACAACTGTCAGTTGTTCGCAAAACAAATATCGTGAGTTCGAATACGGGACACTCTTGTTGACAACTCGGTATTTTCCTACTGAGCACAATGGGCAGGGCTTAAAGTTGTAGATGATGGCATAGATGTCTCAATCAATGTAGAATACATTGAGTCAATACATATTTTTTTCCTTTGCCGTAGTTTGTTATTATGAATAACACACAATTTTATTGCCCTTGATAGGATTCCTCCTTTGACTGTAGTTTACGATTTTGCAAGGATTCAAATGATGATGAATGCGCCTGAAATTATCATTGATCTCAATCCCCGACCAGCTATGAATTATTGCGTTTTAAAATTAAAATTTTGAGCCATATTGAGACTTCCTTGTTCAGACATTTTCATAATACCTAGTGAATCAACAGTTGAGAATTATCGACCAGCAAGGGAAATTAACATGTACCATTAGAAGGCAATTTTGGTAGTTCGTGGACTAAGATCGACCGACTCCTTTCGCTTTCGTATACACGTAGTTGGTAGGCACTACATATTAATAACAGCAGCATTTTCTAATTTATTTGCTAGTGTTAAAACTAAGGGATATTGTCATTTCTCTCAAGAAATAAAATCCCGTTTTATTACTTGTGCAAAACTATAGAACAATGTGTCGTAATTCTAATATATCCATTACGGCACCGACACAAAAATGAGTCTTTAATGTTGATAAAAAGGATAACTATGATAAATTTGTTCAGGCCTAATGCAAGAAATATGTTATTTAATATTTCTCTCAATTATTAACATTTTTTTGTGAAACGCTTCACTATATTGCCTTCAGGAATATGCTATCACATTAAACCATAAAAGTGTTGCAGACTACTAAATCCAGCGTTAAACTTTATACATCCGTGTAAAGAGAGACAAAGTGGAATACTCGTATTTGATCGACGATTTGTCCTGGAAATGGAATAACAGGGGAGACAGTATTCTAATCACTTATATATTTGAACATGAGCACAAGCACATTTATACGCAGTCAATATTATTTTCACATTATCGCATTGGACACGTCTGGTATTCAATCTGTTTGTATCGTGTTTTGTAGCATTGTTCACGACATGTCTACAGGCGTCATTGAAGCAGCCAATCTAAAAAATGTTTATCCAGACACCGGTAATACGTGGGTATATCCAAAATTAATGTCACTGATGCTATAAAATCGTATATAATATTAGTAAAACCACGAAATATTTCACACCGTAACTTCAGTCTAATTTGAATATGATGTCTAAATTTCAAAACAATGCACATAATAGTTCTGGAGATATGAACAATTGTATGAGACATACTTACGAACATCGCCGCAAGTCCGACGTCAACGACGTCACAACAACGTTACTTGCTGACACCTACTCATCCAGCAGAAGTTCATCCCTGGTGATTTCTAACGACTCATAAACCATGCAGTCCTTTCCAAGACTTTTAAAAATGTGTAACCCACCAGACACTTACTCTCTGCGAAATCAAATTATTTTAAGTGTCCTCTAGATAGTCCCATAGCAAAATGTTTAACTCACCACATAATGATTGCAGTTTTGAACGTCGAATTGAATTGACGGCGTTAAAAATACTCTTGGTGTTCTTTACAGATCTACTAAAAACCGTTCATCTGACTCTCTATCGATAATTAGTTGGTGATATATGTCCCCTTAAAAGATTATACTACATACACACGAGCCTATGTTGCCGCCTTATGTTACTAAAGTTTCAGTTGGTGACTTTCAAAACTTTTAGGAAAAGCGCATTACTACGCGTAAGCGACTTTTTGCCACAAATCTGCCGTGTTTTCGCTAAGTAATCAATGCGTTGAAAATATATTACGTGTTTCGAAGTTAATTGACGTTATTGAATTTTTAGCAGCAGACACAAAACATTTGTTTCATCACGTCACGAAAGTATTGTCTGCTTTCGAGAATTATTTTTTATAAAAAGGCATAAAAGAAAATTCTTATGATAATGAAAAACAACCGTAATATTCGTGTGCGGCGATATGACGTCATTGGTATATTTTAAATGTTCATATAATCCAGTTATGAAAATCGAATAATGTATCACGTTGTATATTAATCAGAATTGAATAGCAGAACATTTTGATATCATATGTATCACGGTGCACAATCACGTGGTTTGTGACGTCACATTTTGGTATCGCGAACAGCAATTTTGGTAAATAAACGCCCGATTGAACCAAGAAAATCGTCGTAAGTATTTATCTACGCATATTTAGAAATTATCATTTGTATGTTGCAAGTCCTTATATCAATGCACACCCCCGACAACCACGAAAATGTCCCTGTCTGCTCTAGTTTTAACGGAGTTGCGGCCAAACTGATCAAAAATCTCAAAATTGGTGTTGGTATTGCTGACAGCAGATTCAAGAACACCATAAAACCCGGTTTTCCTTGCCAGAGTCTTTGAAAGGCATCATTTGTTGGTACTTTATGCCTACAAACAGCTGATGACTGATTGTTTTGTTCATTAAAGCCGCTATTTCCAACGTAAAATGGGATTTAAAATAATGCTATTGCAGCACGTTATGAAAGTTAAATGATATTGCAGCCAGCGGAAAAGTATGCTCCAATATGGTTCTGAACCAAGTGTTATTATGGTCAATTAGCCATCCGTATTGTGGTCATTTCCATAAAAAATTAACGATGGCTGTAGGCCAAACCAAAACATTTCTTCGTTTAGCGTCGGGTAGGTTAAGGCATCTTGGGAAAGAAAAAACAACAAAGTTTATAACGTCTTATATTTTTAAACTCCATTGATATATTGATTTTTAATTTCATACTTATCATTCGTGTTCACCATCATGTCCCCAACCCCTACACAGCAGTAGGATTCACATCAAAAAGTTTTCAGTTATTGCAGTAGGTTATTATGATTGGTAATGCTTGGGTGTGTGTAAGCTATATAATAATGAACAAAGAAGTCGTTTAATTACTTGGTGTTTTTCGAGTATTTTGTTTTTTGTCTCAGTATAGCTAGATAAGTTTTCGAACTTAGGGTGGACGCTAAACGAAGATACAATTTGGTATGGCCTTACTATCAGTACACTGTACTTTAATTTGAAGTTCGATTCTTACAGGAACCACGACTTCGACCTCCCTGAGCGAACCCGGGTTGTATGCAGGAAAAAAGTCGCTACCAAGAGCATTGACAGAATTGCGGTAAAAAAGGGTTCCCTTGGTGTTCGGAGGGACAGCAGTGCCCGGCGAAATGAAAGCAAGATCCCCCCGACGATAAGAATGAGGCTTGACAATTGATACACGACACATATATGCGTCTACATGAACACTATAATATGACAGCAAATGTTCTCAATACAGACAATTCGAAATTGCCTGCGGAACGACTATGAAACGCCATTGTTGGATATTTCGTGTGTTAGCAACAGACCTATCGACATCGACGTCGGACAAGGCAAATATTTAGTTATCTCACATCTTGTGCTCATTACTTTAAGGTTAAAAATATGATGATGTGAACTGGACTTTTCTGACAAATAAAGATTCAACAAAGACAATTAAGAGGTTTCATTAACATTTGATTTTCTACAAAAACATGTAACTTCATTCATAATCATACGTTAGCAAAATAAAAGTCATTTATAATAAATAATTTTGTAATGTGGTATATTAAATGACGTCAGGAAAATTCGTTCTTCGGAAAATTTAGAATAGTACGAACAAACTGGTGTTTATTGAAAAACATTTTGTACTACAATACTTTCTCTATTGTCCACATTATTTAATGTAAGCAAATTTGAAACCAGAACGAACTTTCAAGACGTTCTTTTGTTATAAGACAAAACAATTAATGCCAGAATTGTGTCATCGATACTTTTATCTTGGTGTTCATCAATACACGCCAATACACGATTAAGAGATCAGTTAAGCAAATTATTTCAAGTTTAACCAGAACTTGAGTCAGTAATTAAGTTATAAAAAGGGCATTGTGTTAACGAAATATATATCACAAACATACCGCATTTAACACTCGGTCATTTTCGGACCGATTTAACCAAACACTTATACCTCAAATAATCGCCCAACTCGAAATTTAAATGTACCAAAGAGAATTTCAATTCCTTTTTAAACACACAAATGTATTCACAAATCCGATAGATGTGATTCTGTGGAACTTTCTTTATCTTTTAGTATTTTATGCTACGTTTGCGAAAAAATAAGGGAGGCTATAATAAGAACAAATACGGTATCTGAACTGAAAAATATTAAATCTTAAACATGAAACAATAACTTTAGTAGAATTAACTTATGAACCGCAGAGTAACTTTTCAGTGTGAACAACTGTTTTCAATGAAGCCTGTGGCGTTGACTAATGTGCCTATTAAGAGAGGATCTGTGCTTGTTCTTTGCACCACAGTGTCGACATGCCATACTGCGATCTTCTGCATGACTATGCATATGTTCATTCAGTTCAAAACGTGGAAGTGCGTGATGGTTACAACTGTCACAACAGAATGTCCGCCGATTCTTCTCCCTTTTCTCATGGGCCTTTAAGTTGGAGTCAGTAAACAACGTCTTACCACAGGTCGGACAGACGTGCATTTGTGTTGCAGCATGTTTATTGCACCTGGAAGATAATGGAATTAATGCAGACGTTTATAATAGTATTGTCTTCATTATGTACATGTATGGGATCGCGCCGGGTGTGAGTTTAGCCATTTCAGAGTTAATACACGTGGTTAACGGCAGTTTTATGTTTTGTGTTGCTGTAATTAAAACAGTGTCCTCGTATAGTACCACGGGCCCAAATGGCAATTAATACTATTCCGTAATAAACAATAGTGTTTAGCTTCTTATAATTTACCCATATGTGGAGGAAAACCTGAAACTCACTCGAACCCGAAGCTTTTCAAACCACCTTCATTTCATATATATATATACAGATATTCTTCAGCTAACTATTTGAGATAATACTATACTGGTTGCAATATCATTTAACTTTCATAACGTGCCGCAATAGCATTATTTTAAATCCTATTTTACGTTGGAAATAGTGACTTAATGTACAAAACAATCAATCATCAGCTGTTTGTAGGCATAAAGTACCAACAGATGATTCCTTTCGAAGACTCCAGCAAGGAAAACCGTGTTTTATGGTGTTCTTGAATCTGCTGTCAGCAATACCAACACCAATTTTGAGATTTTTGGTCAGTTTGGCCGCAACTCCGTTAAAACTAGAGCAGACAGGGACATATTCGTGGTTGTCGGGGTTATGCATTGATATAAGGACTTGCAACATACAAATGATAATTTCCAAAAATGTGTAAATAAATACTTACGACGATTTTTCTTGGTTCAATCGAGCGTTTATTTACCAAAATTGCTGTTCGCGATACCAAAATGTGACGTCACAAACCACGTGATTGTGCACCGTGTGTATGCATATCGGCCTATAAACAATTAAACCACGAGAGGAGTGACATTACTTTTGGATATACCCTCGTATAAGAAATTATTTTCTGGAGTATCGTCTGGTCATGCACAAAATAGATAACTTTCATTTCTAAGAGAAATATAGACATGATACAGTCTTGATAATGAAATCTGTACATTCGAGATAGTGTCGGTCATAAAAGCCTCAAGCAGGACCTGCAAGCTATATGAGCGAATCTATTTCCGGTTGGGATGCTACATGACACAATTTAAATAGTGTTATGAAACAGTTTATCCTCGAATCCGACTCAATGCATGTACATTGTATAGCAGTTGAACTGGCTTCGGGCAAAAACCGTGACCTTCTTTTGGATGTTAGTTGCTGGTGATATGATTCAATTAGGTGGGCGTTATATATTACTTACACTTAACGAGTTCTTTCGGAGCGGCTAAATTCGTTTAGCTGGGTAAATGTTGTTAAGTAATTCAGTCTTACGTACTAGAAAATAGTATAATAATAAGTGCCTGTATAGTGCGTTAGCGACTAAGCTGGACCCCCATAAACCTTAAATATCTTTAAAAGTAATTATACAATTTTATTGAAATTTGGCATAGTTCACTATATTACCTTTACCAACTCTGTGTTTAAATTGCAGATTTTTTACTGTCTAATTAATGTTTCCCCATTGGGTCTTATGTATTATTTTTGGTATTTTTATCAGCAAATAGCCTGGGAGTAAAGTAAGCTATTACGATCAGCTAGTTAGAATAATGCTATTGTATTGTGTAACAACTATAACGGGATTATCGTACAACTGTGACCAAAATTTGTCTAGTCATCAATGTGTATATAGTTGAGGCCCATCTTCTGATTGTAATGATCATTTGTACAAACATAATATACAATGTTTTTTCGTGCAAATATTTCTACAAAGTTGCTCCAGTTATACAGGCTAAGATAAACGTTCATGTATGGGCCTCATTATATATTTTAAACAGTCACTGGTGTGTGACTTAATGTACAGTTATACTGGACCAAATGGTTGATCTTTGCTGTTCCTGTCACTTCTATCACCCATACGTATTTACCCTGTTTTAGACTTAAAATTTTGCATTAGGCGCCTATGCAAAGTACACTTTTCTGTGGACTAAAAATTCTGTTTTATTTTATCAGAGTTGGTAAGTGTGTTTTACGAAGACATACCCATTTTTGTTCTAATCGGCATTGTAGTTTTTAAAATATTTAAGGTTTATGGGGGTCCAGCTTAGTCGCTAACGCACTATACTCTACTTTACGGACCTGCAAGTTACTAGTATTGAACATAGTACGTTACGATCATATTGTTCAATTGTCGGGAAGGGACACACTGCTTGTAAAAATTAGACAATTAGATATGAGCCGGTCTCCAGGAAAACCTGCATGGACAAGAAAAATAATTTTTAGAGTTTTCTTAGTAGTAAAGAAGAATACCAATGAAGCAAATTGCGAAAGAAATTGTGTTAATATATAGCGTTTTGAGGAAGTTAGAGTTGTTTTTGTATAGAGTCCATTTCAGAGTTTCAGAGTGAACGTCATTCAAACGTTATTTGGCGTTACTGTAATAAGTTTTTAATACATATACCATTTGATCAATTCTTGTCATAAACTCATCAACATTGCATCAAGTTTTAGAATTAAGTTTAAGTTTTCAAAATATGTATAAAATCGACATTATATGCTTTCAGATGTAGGCTATAACTCATTAGCGCATTGCTGAGGCAACGGACCCCAGGTTTCATAATAGACAACCCTCCATAGGCGATACTAAAATAAAAATGTCTTCACTTATTTTAGTTGTATTTGGAAGATGACCATATAAATGTATGACCACACCCTCTTACATCGGATATTAGGTAAATTGTGCCATGGCAGATGTCAAATGATAACGTATAATGAAATAAACAAGTGCATGTGTATGACTTTTAGAAGCAAATATAACATATAACATGGACCAGTACTGAGGTAATCTACCAAACAATGCACACTGTCGAGTATTCTCCCTTTTACTAATATGCAACGTGTTGGTTTTCTGCTTCGCGTCTCAACCAATGTACGGAGGCAGATTTATCTTACCAGTTGTTCTGACTGTAAGTTGGCCAATTTTTAAGCATAGGTCCCACTGATCACATTTTGCCTCAATGGAAATTAAAGAGCTTCATGTTGATTCGGGAACAGAATCAACTGGTCTAGGGGAAGCTTGGTGAAAGTCATGAGGCATTTATTGACAGTGTCGGTACATCGTTAACGTTCTTGAAAGTAAAACATCAATGCAAAAATGGACGATGCAAAAAACAACTGCCTGTACTGTTGACCTGGGCATTTTCAGATAAAGAGTGTAGACTTTGTTGCAGACTACATGAATTTCCGATATATTACATAATAATTATGTACGTATGTTTTGTATATTGTATTATACAAATCTATTATTTTTTATTTCACTTGATATATGTAAACAATTTCTCGCAAAATGTGCCTGTCTTTGTTTAAAGTAGCAATTTGTACACTATTCTAAAGTAATACATGCTATAGAAAAGCAGCATCATTTGTGTTTTTTAATTCTCGGTGGAAATATTTGATTTATACTGGTAATATGCTAAATGTTAATCATCTTCCTAAGGCGTTCTAATAAAACGCTTTAAATAATATTGTTGATGTACTCCGAAAATAGATTTTAGGAGTGGTTAAGTGTCTGAGAGTTTATTTAGATGTGAAACAAATCTTTTTGCTCGTACTCAAGAAGTAACTTTGTACTTTTATATCTTCCAGATAAACACACATACCTATTGAATTGCAGACTTCCAGACACTTTATGGAGAAAGAAATGCTTAACAACAACGAATACAACATTTCATATAAAGCCACTTATTGAAGTTATTCTGTTTTCGTAAAAAGATCCTCTATTTCATACTTTATATTACGAAACCATTTTTTTTGTATTTCTATTGTCAAGAATTTGCAAATAATTTCAATGACAACTATAGACGAGGCTTACAAACATGTGTTATTGGTTGTTGGCGTAAGAAATAAGGACCATGGAATAAAGCATTTCTTCGAATGTATAGATAATGTATACTGTAGCTTCAACGTCCCCGTACTAGACAGTCGCATGGAGTTCGGTTGGTCGCGGTGGCTTCAATCGTTGATTGTTACTGATATTACCCCTCCTTGCATTCCGTTCACTGCATCACAAACTTTCCGTAAATATGATCGCTTTTAGTTAATTGTTTCACATTGTTGGTATATATGTCTTCATAGTTCAATTTCACAGCTTCCTATGATAAGAGGGAGTGATTTGAATTTAAGACGGGTAGTTCTACAAAATTAAGGCGTATGTAAGGTAAAATAATAACAATTTCTTGGTGCAATTGGGTCCTACTGCTTTGTTTTCGGCGGGGACTTGGACTATTGTTTCTTTGAATTATGTGTGGGTATTGCTCGGCGAGGTTTAGTTATGGTTTTACTGATATCTGTGCTCGGCTGGTTAGGCTTAGTGCTGCCTTCCTTGTCCGATTTCATCATATGTGTTTGCATCGTTTAGATGGAAATGCCATCTATCATTAGATATATTGGCAGATTTAAGTACCAGTGTGTCCATTTTAGAACATATTTTCGTTTTATTGTGTTCACAGATGATATCAAATATTGCACCTCGTTCTGGGAAGAAACCGTACTTGCTCCATCAATTTCAATTCATACGTCGCAACAGAGACCCTTTTAAATATCGTTTTCGGTCGTTTATTACACCAGTCGTCAACAAAATGAGTAATTTTCAAACCTCGAATGAGGTACTTACCTGTCTAGTAGACTTATCTGTGCGTAAGTTTGTCTCAGACTTGCCTAGTTTGATTCAGTCTATAGACTGATTACATTATTGAAGGAAACTATTTGATACTGAATGTTATATTCTTGTTTCAAATTAACAGACGGGGCGGTTTTTTAAAAGAGGAAAATAAATCCAATATTAGTTGACACATGGTTTGTATCGGTGTTTGTGTTGTTTCTGAGCGTTTAATAACTAATTTTATATACAGTATACAATATGTTGGTTAAATAAAATCCATGAACACGTAATTGAACTCGCTGATTGTACTCCAGATAGTTGTTTCTTAAAATGCCACGATATCTATAAGCATAATCCAACCCAGTCCCTGTAGGCATTATACAGTTTATAAAATGTATTTGACATACAGGACAATGGTTCTAATGCGTTCAGTTTCTGTTTTAAAATTGCATTCAGTACACATTTCTCAAAACACAAAATCTAATTGATAGTGTCTAATCAATGATGCGTTTTATTAGTATCAATGATAAAATGATTACGCTTCGTTCACGCTGCATTTGCATTGAGATCAATGAAGGCGTATATTAACGGTGTAAGTTCAGCAGTTTCGGCCACATTGTTTGGTTAAATGCAGAAAAGAACTAGCTATAAATATAAGCAGCAATACCGTAAATGAACAGTTTACCACCAGGAAAAATCTGGATAAATTAAACTAACATATTTAGTGAGAATGTGCATAGTTATGTAATTGAGTATGTATTGGAATGCAGGGGTTCACCAGTGCCCCAACACGTCGTTGCAGTTGTCAAATACTTGACAATAAATTTGAAAACAATGTTTAAAGACCTGGATTCTCCCTTCTTTGTTTCTGGTCCAGAACTTTATAGAGGGAACAGCATGGTGCCAGCATTGTGCCAGCTTGAGATCGCTATCAGTGATTATCTGGGGTCATAAAACACTGTAACTGGTCAGTGTAACACTCATGTTGTCCTATTATCTATTAACAGGGGCCCTAGTAAACTAATTAACATGCTGTGCAATGTTGCATAGTATTATGTAATAGGGTACAATATGGTCAGATATTTTTATAATCTGGAACCACATGCTGGGAAAGTAATGACCAAATTTAGTTGGCTCGGTGCCAAAATCCATGCCTTTAATGCATGCATTATTCACAAACAGCATACATTAAATGTAGCTTTTAGCTAAATCAGAGTCGATTCAATCAGTTTTATTTAGCCTCTGTCTGAGGGAAAATCATGAGCGTATGATCTATTTCAATTAAGACACCACTATGGAGAGCTCTTTAATGCTTTGCTTGGTCGTTCATAACATTACACGTCAACAATCGCAGTAATTTTAACTTTTCAATCCTGTCCGATAGGCGTATTAATGCGTAAGTGCTTACGGGGTTTGTCTCATTCAATAGAGTGTTTGCATCACTGTAGGAAATTATTTGATGTAAAACTGCACGTAAGCACACAATACGTCATATCACAAAATCATAAGGGCAACCTATAAAGCAGATACTAACTAAGACTTATGCTGTACTAGATATGTGTTCAACGAATCAAAGGTTCAAAACGTGATGAAAATATCATATTATGTTACGTTACCCGTCAGCTTTTACTGCTTGAGACATTGATTGTCCACGACAACACATGCTCTTTTTACATAAAATTATACACATTGACTTAAAAAGTGTTTGCATAGTATATATAAGCATAAGCAAGTGTGGTGTAATTAGTATGTCAAACATTCTGTCCTGCTATTTATAATGACATGTACGTGTATATCGAATCTGGAGAACATGCAGAGCTAGAGCACATATAAAAGAACATTTAATAATAGCACACCTCGGGTCTAAATCAGAAACAAAGAGTTTCCATTTTATTTCAAACATGCTTGGCCTTTCAGCCGGAGATAACATTATATTGCGTCTTTCTGGTTACAAATAGAATTTCACCATTCATTGAAATGAAATACAAATATGCTTAGGATATTATAATCTGGTAACTATCAGTAACATGTTATTGCCGGGAGCCCTTTACGTGTTATAATGATATGAACGTCCTTGTGTTTTCTGCTTGTTTCAACCTTTTTTGTACGAGGCATATATTTTCGCTTAACCCCGCCATACGATAGCCTGACAGATCGCAGCTCAGCGCCAAATGTTCTTCTCGAGGTCAGTAATGATCGACCTCCAGTCAAAATTTAGTCGTTATATTGAACATAAAATAAACTGAATTGCATTCATTTGTTTAGCGTATATATGTTTCTTTAATACGCATGTCTGATTAAAGCAGACCAAATACCACCTGTATACCGAGACCGAGACAAAGTTATATTTATATTTCAATTGCTTTTATTTTCTTAAAGCAATAATTTGTCATATCTTCAATTTCACTTTATTTCGCAATTTTCCTTACTATGTTTTGCACAGACGACTTGCCGAACGAATTTCGTCCATTACAATAATAAATAATCATCAATAATATGTCAGCTGGCGCCATGTGTTTGTTTACAATACGTACAGTGTAATCAAGTTAGAATGTTCATTTCAGTCTGGTTTTAACTTAATTCACATTGAACTGATTTCTTCGTATTCCGCTTAGATTGTCTCGTTACGTTGGTCTGCTGAAATTATTTAATATTGTAAGGCGTTTTCGAGTTCTAATTAAATCTTAGATTATTTTCACCATCGTTCTATCGGCTGCTTTTTCATACACATCAAAGGTTGGTGATACTGTCGAATCGATTGTACAATACATTTGTTACACATATCGACAGTACGCAATTTGCATTATTATGCTCAAAAGAGCAATGCTTGGCTAAATGAATATTTTCTTGTCGATTAAATACATATTTTCTTGTCGTCTTTGCTTTTCAGATTTTGTCTATTTCTAACCATTGAGCCACTTTGGGGAAAAACTGTTGGTTTTTGTGCAAAACCATTCAGTGACATGCATAATATTCTCTCTGGGCTTGAGCGTGGGGTAGTCTCGTGAAAATTGGTCAACGAATAAAATATTTACGGTTGATTTTCCTGTTTTGTTGACAGTTTTCTTCTTGTAGTCTTTGCAAAAAATAAGGTCACACACCACGTCGTATGTCCACCCTGAATATGTTGTGCCTATAAAGCAAGTTTGCGAATGCGAGATGTTTCGAGTCGATTTTAGTCCGCGAACTACCAAAATCGTCATCTAATGGTACATGTAAATTTCCTTTGCTGGTCGATCATTATCAACTGTTGATTCGTTCGGTTTTATGATAATGTGACTGTGAAATCTCAATATGGCTAACATTCTGGTAACCAGTGGAACCTTTTTTAAAACCACGTGGTGTGTCCACCATGCATATTAAAACAGCAGTATGTTATTTATTTGCTAGTGTTAAAACTAAGGGACATTGGGAAAATAAAACCACGTCTTATTACTTGCGCAAAACCATCGAAACAATGTGTTATAAAATCTGAAATATCCATAACGGAACCGACACAGAAAAATATCAGCATGATAAAATATTCGTCTCAATTATTAACATTTATTTGGTGAAACGCTTCGCCATAGTGCCCTCAGGAATATGCATATCATATTAAACAATACTTTACCATTAAAACGTAGCACCTTACTCAATCCAGCGTTGAACTTCATACTTCCGTGTAAAGGGAGACTTAGTGGAATACTCGTGTTTGATCGATGATTTGTCCTGGAAATGGAATAACAGGGGAGACAGTATTCTAATCACTTATATATTTGAACATGAACACAAGCACATATATAAGCAGTCAATATTATTTTAACATTATCGCATTGGACACGTCTGTCTTTCAATCTGTTTGTATCGTGTTTTGTAGCATTGTTCACGACATGTCTACATGCGTCATTGAAGCAGCCAATCTAAAAACTGTTTATCCAGACACCGTTAATATAAGAAATTATTTTCCTGAGTATCGTCTGGTCATGCACAAAATAGATAACTTTCATTTCTAAGAGAAATATAGACATGATACAGTCTTGATAATGAAATCTGTACATTCGAGATAGCGTCGGTCATAAAAGCCTCAAGCAGGAAGTGCAAGCTTTATCAGCGAAACTATTTCCGGTTGGGATGTTACATGACACAACTTAAATAGTTTTGTGAAACAGCAAAAACTGTGACCATGTTTTGGGTGTTAGTTGCTGGTGAAATGATTCAATTAGGTGGGCGTTATATACTACTTACACTTAACGATTGGTTACTGCTCCAATATAGTGGAACTCACAAACTTGTTCGAGAAGTTCTTTCGGAGCGGCTGCATTCGTTTAGCTGGGTGTGAATGTTGTATTGTTAAGTAATTTCGTTTTACGAAAATACTAGAAAATAGTATTATAATAAGTGTCTGTACTCTATTTTACGGACCTGCAAGTTACTAGTATTGAACATAGTACGTTACGATCATATTGTTCAATTGTCACGAAGGGACACATTGTTTGTAAAGAGTAGACAATTATATATGAGCCTGTCTCTAGGAAAATCTGCATGGACAAGAAAAATAATTTTGAGAGTTATCTTAGTGGTAAAGAAGAATACCGATGAAATAAAATGCAAAAAGAAATTGTGCTAATATATTGCGTTTAGAGGAAGTAACAGTTGTTTTCGTAGAGTCCATTTCAGAATTTCAGAGTGAATCTCATTCAAACGTTACTTGACGTTACTGTAATACGTTTTTAAAACATATACCATTTGATCAATTCGTGTCAGAAATCATCAACATTGCATCCAATTTTAGAATTAAGTTTAAGTTTTCAAAATATACACAATATATTAAAATTATTATATGCCTTCAGATTTAGGCTACAACTCCGTACTTAGCACATTATAGAGGCAACGGACCCCAGGTTTCATAATAGACAACCCTCCATAATGTCTACACTCATTTTAGTCGTATTTGGAAGATGGCCATATACATATATGATCACACCCTCTCACGTCGGATATCAGGTAAATTGTGCCATGGCAGAAATCGAGTGGTCACGTATAACGAAATAAACAAGTGCATGTGTATGATTTTTAGGAGCCAATATAACATATAACATGGCTTCGCATCTCAACCAGTACAATATACAGAGGCTGATTGACTTAACCAGTTTTTCTGACTGTAAGTTGGCCAATATTTAAGCACAGGTCCCACTGATCACATTTTGCCTTAATGGAAATAAATGAGCTTCATGTTGATTCGGGAACAAAATCCACTGGTCTAGGGTTAGCTTGGTGAAAGTCATAAGGCATTTATTGACAACGTCGATACATCGTTGACTTTCTTGAAAATAAAACATCAATGCAAAAATGGGCAATGCAAAAACCAACTGCCTGTACTGTAAACCTTGGTAGTTTAAGATAACCAGTGCCTAGACGTTTGGTGCGGATTATATGACTTGCCAATATGGGTTAGACAAAAGTTGAGTATGGTTTGTATATTTTTTTTATTTCACTTAATATAATATATTAATCATAGTAAGTTTTTATATATTTATAGTATGTAAACAATTTCATACAAAATGAGACTGTCTTTGTTTAGCGAAGTAATTTGTACAATGAGCTATAAAAGTACTCAATGTTGGAAAAGCAGCGGCATTTGTGTTTTTGCTTTTTTTAATCGTCTACGGAAATACATGGTTTATGGGAGTAAAAAGCTAAATATTAATCATCATCGCACAGCTGTTTCCTAAGGCGTTCTAATGCAACGATTTAAATACAATTGTCGTTTTACTCAAAAAAAGGAGTTTAGGAGTGGTTAAGTGTCTGAACGTTTATTTAAATCTGAAAAAAAAAACATCGTTTTGATCGTATTGGATATGAAACTTTTACTTGTTTATTTTCCAGATAAACCCACAAACCTATTGAATTGTAGACTTCCAGACATTTTATGAAGAAAAAAACCGCTTAACAACGAATACAACCTTTCATATAAAACAACTTTTTGAAGTTATTTTGTTTTCGTAAAATATTATCTGTTTCTTAGTTTTTTTACTTGATGTTACGAAACAATTTGGTACATTTTGGTGTTGAAATGTCTCAAGAATTCAAAAACGATTAAAATGAAAACTACAGACGAGGCCTACAAACACGTGCTATTGATTGTTGGCGTAAGAAATAGGTATTCTGAAAGATAGTACCGTTACAGTTTGCGAAATAAATACCAATAATCCGCTCCAAATATGGTGCACAGTATGGAAACATAATCATATACAGTTAATGTATTCAAATAAAATAGTACCCACTTGCAGATAACACCATGCGCTTGAATCATCCCAACGTCTGTGTAGCCACCAGCTGTATAAATTAGCTAAATACATATACGTATAAGAACGATAACCACCATATTAATTAAAAAATTTTTTTTTAAATACTACACTAAATGTGTTCCGATTTCAATTCAAATGTAGGTATTTAGAAACATACACGTACACAAGTTTGGCTCAATCTGTATTAGCATGCTATCATTATGTTTTATATCAAACTTGCTTTCTTTTCACAAATAGTTGATGCTGACAGCATACTTAGTTATATCAATAAACATTCTTAAGACAAGCAAAATTAATGTTATTGAACATTATTATTCCTCTTTTAAAATTATTTTGCGCTTAGATTTGAGTCTGGATTTGAGAATTCGTTGTTAAATGCTAGTATATCACGCCAATAAGATAAAACATATCGATTTATCGACTATTGCTCGTTCATTACTCACCTAACCAAAACTGATACAGAATATCCTTAAGAAGCAAAACGAATCATATTTTTTTTAAAAATCAGTTATTTCCAGTTATTTCCAGTTATTTAAACATGTTATGCTTACATTTCGCTGACTTGAGACACTTACGACATTTTAAGGCTAATACGAGGGCCATTCAAAAAATACGTAGACAAACTCGATTGTGAAACTATTTATCATCCGATTTTCATCAAAATTGGTAAAAATCAGGTTCTACCGGTTATGATTTCAGTGCGTATTTTTATCACGAAAAATATATGTTACATTCGAAATTATGGTACCTATAGCAACGTTAAATTGAACACTAGGGGCAACCCATCGGTTTATTCCGTAGAAATTTGGTGTTGATTTCTCTGCACATCACTTACCTTTAACGTTTGCGAAACCTTTCGAAAATGCATGTGTGTATCGCTTAAAACTCTATAGTTCTGTGTTTCAAATTATGATGTCATATTCAACACCGTTACAGAGATATTGGGCATCATACAAAGTCACTCTTAATTGCAGAAAGTAAACGTGATGTCACGTTAAACCACGGACCACACTTAATCCTGAAATTATGCGTTACGCTTGATATAAACACACATACTTACTTAAATCGTTGCCAAAAATTGGAGATTTCACCTAGAGGAAGTGCCGGAACATCATGTAAAACATACAGTGCCGGAGTTGTGTGTATCCCTTGGTTGAATCAGCTTAAACATGTCCAATAAGTCCAAATTACGCTTTTCTGGACGTCCAGACTTTTACATTAGTGCAATTTGGGTTCGTGAATATGAAACTCGATACAACAAATTAAATAATGTTTGCTATTTGTTCTTTCTAGTCAGTTTAATCCGCCGTTGTAAATTGGTTATTATACAGAATGGTTGGTGACAGAGTTGTACAGTGAGTGTAATTGTGAGAATTCAGAAAATGTTGTGAGGTAACGGATTAACCGATGACGTCAACAACGACGTCTGGACTTGCCCCGTGGTCACTATAGAAGCAACGCTTAAAACAAGATCCTCACTTAACCGTCGGCCCGATTTCTATGAAACTTTAGGATTTTGGCGAGTGAATGTGGTGGTACACACAACTGAATAATTATTGATTTATCTGAAAAAATAAGCCAGCAAATTGATTTGTCTACGTATTTTTGGAATGCCCCTCGTACGTTGTACTTGCAATGTAAGTAAATGCCTCATGAGTTTCACGAAGCTTGCCTAGACCAGAGGACATCTCATGTAATTTGCACTATTCCCCACCATATTTTAAATAAAATTTGAATCAACTGTCGTCACATTTTCAAAAATTTCATTTATTTTATTTATGTGTATCCCTTCACATTCTGCTGTTGGATAATAAATACTACCATACTATTACAACGCAGCGAGACGTTTTGCTCATTATCCGTTTTTTGAACGTTTAATTTATAATAGTTCATAAGATTGTACCTTTCTGTTCCCCAAAAGAATTGCTAGTACTTTAAATGCAGAATTTGATTATTATAGGGATGATAAAGTATATATGTATGTAAAAAGAATGCTATTACGCTGCGCTTTGTGCATGTTTGCATTAATTTATAAGTACAAAAAAATAATCTATTCCGATAAGCAATGCGAGACAACATATATTATGTTATGTCGTAAATGTTCTTAGTATTTTTTGTGAGTTATATAACAGTAGTTTCCTATAACGTAATATAATTTGTTGTATCTAATTTGTATTATATACTAGTGAGCATTGATCAAAGAACTCTCAAATCGAGATAAAAATCACTGGCTTAGAATGAGAAGGTCGTAATTACGAAATCAATATTGTGAGAAAACATGAAAAAACTGTCTGACAATCAATCTTTACATATGGTAAAATAAGCTTTTTCGCCTTTAGTTTGGTCAATATGACAGGTTCCAATTTTCATGGAAATAGGCTTATAAGAAGCGCCCCATGGTATATTTTCCAAACATATCAATGCTAAAATGAACAATGCAAAAACCAAATGTCTGTACTGTAAACCTTTTCAGATAAAGAGTACTAGTATACACGTTCGTGTACCTACCGATATATTATATAATAGTTGTGTGTATGTTTTGTATTATATAATAATTTTTTTTTCACTTGATATATATGTAAATAATTTTCAGAAATAATCGAAATGGTTTCCTGTAATATCGTCTAGTCAATTGCAAATATGAACATTTCAATCTAAAAGAGACCTAGAGAAGAAATAAATTAATTTGCTTTTATACTTTCTACTTGCAAAGAGCATTATGCGCTAGACTCATCCCAACATCACTTGTTGTATAAATAAGCTATACATGTATTAGGACGGTAACCATCATATTTATTTAAAACAAATACTTTAAAACGCTACAGTGTATGTAGATGTGTTCCGATTTCAATTCAAATGTAGGTAATTAGAAATTTACCAAAGCTTGGCTCAATCTGTATAAGAATGCGTTCAATATGTTCAATATCAAACTTTCCTTAACAAATAGCTGATGTTGACAACATGACTCATCTATAATTTTATCTTATCAGCAAAAGTATTGTTGTTGAACAGTATTATTCCTCTTTTAACATTGACAATGCGCCTAAGCAGAGTTCGCTCCGTTGTTAAAAGCTAGGATGTCATGCAAATAAGATACATATAGACTATTGCTCGTTCATACCTCACCTTAACACAACAGAAAATAGAAGTTATAATACAAATGCTAACACCTGAAAACAAACGACTACTAATAAATCTGGGTATATCCATTTTATAAGCATTTAGCATAAGAAACTCTTTTTTTAAATAATTCTGTGTAGCTATTATGACGGTTGCTATATGTTGATTGCTGGAAGTGAAAAAATGTATGCACTTATTTGTAATTGTCTCATGTATCATATGACATTATGTAATTATGTTTTGTAAATATAATCATCTTGTTTGTCAAGAGACTAATAGTATTTTGTTTTCGACAATTAACTGTTCGGTTTTGTTCTGTAAAATAAGCAAAACGAATCATATTTGAACAAAATGAGTTATTTCCAGTTATTACAATATGTTATGCTTGCATTTGAAATTATCTTTATTTGAGAGTTTGTTCATCAATGCTTACTAGTATTAAAAGCAAATTTGATAAAAAACTATCAAATAATATGATACTGCTGTTATATTCCTCATAAAAACCAACAACTAAAAAGATTATCAATATACCATAAAACTTTGATGTTGTCTCGCATTGCCAATCGAAGTAGATTTGTGTACTTATAATGAACAAATGCAAGTCTGTGCAAAGCGCAGCGCAGAAGCAAACGTATTACATTATATATCATTACTTAATCTTCCCTACAATAATCTAATTTTGCATTTAAAGTAATTCTGATGGGGAACATATAGGTATACATCAAATGAACTATTATAAATAAAAAGCCCTAAATGCGGTTAATGAGCAAAACATCTTACTGCGTTGTAGTACTGTAGTGTTGTAGTATTTCTTATCCAAATAGCAAATATAAACGAATACACATAAATAACATTAATGGAATTTTAGAAAATATAATGACAGTTGTTTTAAATTTCTATATAATATGCTGGGGAGTCGTGCACATTACTTGAGACTACTAAATTAATGTTAACATGTTGGTGAGTATCACGCAATTACTACGCAAATATTGTAATAAAACAAACGCGTTTCGAATTTGTTTATATCTTATTTCCCCGACTTAATCTTTGGAAGATATTTCTATGTTCCCGTATTAGCATTTCTTCAAATATATATAGTTAATGTATGATGTAGCTTCAACTTCCCGTACTCGACTGTCGCTTAGAGTAAGTCGTTCGGTAGGTCGCAGCGGCTTCAATCGTTGAATTGTTACTGACATACCCTTTCTTGCAATCCGTATCACATAGTTTCCAAAAATTTTATCGCTTTCTATTAATTGTTTCATACTGTTGGTCTTCATAGTTCAATTCCACGACTTCCTAAGATACCAGGGTATTATGTGAATGTGAAACGGGCCGGTAGATATATTTACAAATGTAAAGACACTTAACTCCATTTTGACGGTAATACACGTGTTTTTACGTGTTTTAATCACAAAACTATGTTTAAGGAATACATTGTTATGTCTTTTTGTATTATTTTGCTGAAAGATCATATACTGCCATTACCATCATAATCATTTTGGTATGCTTTAATTCACATTTTCTGTATATAATTCATTTTACCATTTTTAATTGTACATACTTGTAAACTGTTGGGATTCAAGCCTTATGTTTGAAATAACTTATCTATCTTTATCATAAAGTATTCTTACAATCTTACGATCAAAGGCGCTATTGATGAAAACTACCGAACATGTTTAACCGTCCGTTAATTAGGTAACGGCTTTTCTCGGCATTTAAACACTACCCTACACTTCACAATTTGAATGATTTAATAAACCGACGTTATGCGATTATTTTCCTTAGTCCAGATTCGTATATAAATGTATTAATTAGGAAGGTCAAGCCCAAAAAATGGGATTTAAGAGTCTCGGAGTTGTTTTGATAAATTTTGCAATTTACCAACTGGAGTTGAGTCCCTTAAAGGCATTTGTAAAGTTCGCATCCCAACCAGACATCGGACATCAACAAGATAGATATTTCATCTATCATGAGATATATTGTCAGCTTTAAGTACTGTTGTGGTCATGTTAGAATGTATTCTCGTTTTATTATGTTCACAAATGGAATTAAATTGCACCTCAGTCTGGGAAGAAACCGTACTTTTGAGATCAATTTCAATTTATACACCGCCTCAGAGACAATCTTTAATATCTTATACGGTCGTTTATTACTCCAGAGTTAACAATCACAGTAATTTACAAACCTCGAATTAGGTAGTTTCCTGTCTTGTAGACTTATTAGTGCCTTGTTTGTACCAGCATGTCCTAGTTTGATAGCTTCTAATTCAATATACTGATTACATTATTGAAGGAAACAAAGTTAGCTGGGTTAATGGGTGGCATTGTTATTAAAAAATGATGTTCTTTATCGAATGTTATATAATAACCGAGTAGTAAACCGTCACGAGCTATGCTATCAAAACAACATTCCTCGACCTCCAATCTTTATGGTGTAAAAGAGAAGATGTATGTAACTTTATTTATCAAATAAAAGTCATTATTCTCCTTGATACAATGATTCACCAGGCGTGATGGTATTGTTATCAACGTCGGTACGAATGTCCCGAAATATCTAATTAAATTAAGTTTTCTGCAACTTTAGAAAATTAACACCAACTGTGTACACGTATACGACTTTTCCACAGATCACCGGGACTCGTATTATGATTTGCTTTTTGATATGAACCACTTGCCACTGCCATTTCCCAGAGAGTGTGCTATACTCATGCCTTTCATAATGGAATAATTTACAGGGGTCTGTGAGCATTAAGCGCTACATTTACGTAGCGCATTCAATCAATATTATGGTTTCCAGATTATCGCACTGAGCACGTCTATCTTTCAGTCTGTTGTTATTTTGTTTTGTCGCATTGATATTAACATTATTCACGATATACATATCTTCAGTTTCCATTGAAGCAGCCAATTTAAAAGTGTTTCATCCAGACACCGGTAATATACGACATTATTTTCTGCAATATCGTCTTGTCATGCACAAAATAGATAGCGTTCATTTCTAAGAGAAATAAAGACATGGTACAGTCTTGATAATGAAATCGAGATAGTGTCAGTCATATATGCGAGCTACATCAGCGCAAATATTTTCTGTTGGCATGAAACATGACGCAACTTAATAGTTTTGTGAAATAGGTCACAGTTTATGCTCGAAACCAACTCAAAACCGACTCATCTGCATGTATAGCAGATGAACTAGCTTCAGGTAAAATCTGACCTTTTGGGTGTTAGATACCACTTACACTTAACGATTGTTTACTGCTCCTATATAGTGGAACACACATACTTGATCAAGGAGTTCTTTCTGAGTGGCTAAATTCGCTTAGCTGAGTAAATGTTATTATGTAATTTAGGCTTATTTACATACAACGTAATTGAATATAGTATTGGAATAGTTGTCTGCACTCCATTTTACGGATGTGCAAGTTATTGTCCTCTGTTACGAATATATTGTTCATACATCGGGAAGGGACAAATTGCTTGTAAACAAGTAGACAATTATATATGAGCCGGTGGGCAGGAAAACCTGCATAATGACAAGAAAAAGATACATGAGATTTTTCACAGTGGTAAAGAATAATACCAATGAAGCAAAATGCAAAACGTTATTTGACGTTACTGTAATAAGTATTAAGTACTTACACCATTTGATCATTTTTTTCATCAAAATTGCATCAGATTTTAGAATTAAGTGTAATGTTTCAAAATATGTATACAAATTGACATTATATGCTTTCAGATGTAGACTATATCTCAGAAGGGCTTTTCTGAGACAACGGACCCTATGTTTCATAACAACGACAACACAGACAACCCTCCATAGGCGATACTAAAATAAATATATTTACACAATTTTAGTCGTATTTAGAAAAAAAACCTTTCACATCGATTATCATGACATTTGTGCCATGATCACGTATAATGAAATTAACAAGTGCATGTGTATGATATTTAGAAGCAAATATGAAACAAAACATGAACCAGTACTGAGTTAGTCTACCAAGAAATGGGCACTGTCGATTATTCTCCCTTAGACTAACATGCAACGTGTTAGTTTGCTTCTTCGCATCATATTTGTTAATAGGGCGTTAACGCAATGCCTAAACAATGTACGGAGGCCGATTGACCTTACCAGATTACCAGACTATATGCTGGCCAATATTTAGGACTACGTCCCACTGATCACATTTTACCTCGATGGAAATAAATGAGCTACATGTGGCTTCGGGAACAGAATCCTCTGATCTAGTGGAAGCTTGGTGAAAGCCATGAGACATTTATTGACATCGCCAGTTCATCGTGAACTTTCTTGAAAATAAATAACAGTGCAAAAATGGACAATGCAAAAACCAATTGACTGTACTGTAGACTTGGGTATTTTAAGATAAAGGAAGTAGACCTTTGTTGCGGTCTACATCACCTGCCGATTAATTAAATAATAGTTACGTATGTTTTGTATATTGTATTATATAAATATATATTTTTATTTCGCTTAATATTTGTAAACAATTTCTTACAAAATGAGCCTGTCTTTGTTTAGCGTAGCAATTTGTACACTATTCTAAGGTACAATATGATTTAGAAAAGCTGCATCATTTGTGTTTTTTAATTGTCGGTGAAAATATTTGATTTATGTGAGTAATAAGCGAAATGTTAATCATCTTCCAAAGGCGCTCTCATAAAATGCTTGACATAATATTGTTGTTTTACTTCAAAAATAGATTTTAGGAGTGGTTAAGTGCCTGAGAGTTCATTTAGATGTGAAACAAATCTTTTTGCTCCTATTTAAAAAGTAACTTTGTACTTTTATATCTTCCAGATAAACACACATATCTATTGAATTGCAGACTTCCAGACACTTAATGGAGAAAGAAATGTTTAACAACGAATACAACCTTTCATTTAAACCCACCTATTGAAGTTATTCTGTTTTCGTAAAAAGATTCTCTATTTCATACTTATGTTACAAAACCATTTTTTTTATTTTTATTATCAAAAATTCTCAAATAAATTCAACTAAACACGTGGCTTACTGGTGTTATTGGTTGTTGGCGTAAGAAATAAGGACCATGGAATATAGCATTTCTTCAAATGTATAGATATTGAATGATGTAGCTTCAAAGTCCCGTTCTAGACAGTCGCATGGCATGGAGTTCGGTTGGTCGCGGTGGCTTCAATCGTTGAATTGTTACTGATGTACCCTCCTTGTGCACAGTCCGTTCACTATATCACAAACTTTCCGTAAATATGATCGCTTTTAGTTAATTGTTTCACACTGTTAAGATATTTTTTATATGTCTTCATAATCAATTCCACGGCTTCCTAAGATACGAGGGGTGATCTGAATTTAAGACGGGTAGATCTACAAAATGAAGGCGTATATAAGGTTTAATAATAACAGTTTGTTTCTTGGTGCAATTGGGTCCTACTACATTGTTTTTGACGGGGGCTTGGACTATTGTTTCTTATGCTTATGTGTGGGCGTTGCTCAGTGTTGTTTTGTTATGGTTGTACTGATTTCTGTGCTCGGCTGGTTAGGCTTAGTGCTGCCTTCCTTGTCCGATTTTTATTTGTTTGGGACTTCAGTCCCAAATAAATACTGTTAGCATGATTCTCACGTCTATGCCCTCTAACTACAGTCTCCAGAAGTAGTCCGTCATTTGCCAGGCGCAATAATTTTCAACAGCAGAAAAAATAATTCTCAAATTGCCTCTTCGGTTGTAAACCGTCATTTGGCAGGCGCAATAATTTTCAAGCGAGGAAACGTCCGTAGAAAGGTACTCTACCGTCCTCCCGATCTCGCTGACTTTCCTTGCAACCGAGGAAAACTCCTGCAAACTTTTCTCTAATGTGTCGAGTCTAACTGTGTCGGGGCGCCCGTAGGGCATTCCGTTACGCCTTTTTCTGCCTGCAAGTTAAGAATACTTTATAAGTAATGCGATTCACGCAAAATATAGTAAAACTATATGAATTTTCCGTCTGTAATGTACAGCCGTTTATTGGGGCAGTTTATCATTTTATATATACAATATCTTAAATTTGTTTCATAGACACTGCACCTTAGTGCGCCCCTCCGTATTTTATTATAGGTTTTACTGAGTTATAAATAGCTATGTAAATTATTTATAGTTATGCCCCGTCGCTGTAACTATAAAGCTCAGTGGGGCCCCGAAATGGATAAGTAAAACCTCGGGGCGCTTTGTTTTTTTTAGAGTTAACCCCGCACGCGTGGTTAGAAGCGTGATAACAGACTCTTTGTTTGTAAACAAACATGTGGATTAAAATACGTGTATAGATAAACCATGTTTTTTTGAGCCGTGACTAATTCATGCAGGAAGGTTGATTTGCCCTCAAAGGATAGATTATAGTGTATGTATAAAGGCTAAAGCAATATATGTGATCAATGACAGTAACCAATCCATAACCCAAAGAGATTTAGATGTACATAGCTTTCAAGCGGTGGCTGTCTTGCTCGATACCCCACCTGGGACTTAATACAATCCAGTTGATGGATTCCTGTCCTGTAGAAGGAAGAAGAAGAAGAAGATTTAAACAGGTATATTCACATACCATGACAAGTGTATTCTTCCGTCACGGCTCAAATCAAAGCACTGCAAATACTGATGTGTGCCGTACTGATGTCATTATAACCAATCAAATAAAGGCTGCATTAGCATGCTGTGTCAGAGCTCTGAAAAGCCCAGACTCACTCGAATGTTTGTGCTGCTCTCAAGACACCAAGCGCCGATGTCAAGATAAGTGACTGGGTAGTCTCCATACAAATGAATACAGTGGAAATTAAAACACAACAAACGAGATGGCCACCCCCTGCTTTAGAAACAGGACTAGTAGGGGTGTAACGATACGCTCACCTCACGATACGATACGTATCACGATACAGACCTTATGATACGATACGTATTACGATACACATTATAGTTTTTCATTAAGACTTATAACGAGTATGTTCACTGTTGAAACTTTTGATATTACACCATAAAGGCTTTTTTCCTTATATAAACAGGCAGACATTTTATAAGACGTCTTCTCTTACAAAAATACCTATTAAAAGCAATTACTTTTACCGACAAATGAAGTTCACTTAAAAAAATAATCCCCCAATACTGCACAGTCATGTCCCTATATACTGTATGTAAGGGTCTTATGAAGTTTAGAAGATCCCCATTATAGCCCACAACTGTCACCTTTAGTTTCACTGATTAATTAATTATTGTTTCTTTAAAGTTCTTTTTCGAACATAATAAACATTTCCATTCTATGAGCTGTCAATTAATTTTACGATTTTTGTCCGTATTTATTTCACTATTCTGAACGTATTTTCGGTCCGGATTCGTATGGTACGGTCCCGAACGGGCTTTAGCCATTCTGCATAACCAATATGTCCTGTCACTTTCCACGCTCGTTGATAACAAACACAATATTGCTTCTGAGATGTCGCACTCGTAATTAAATCTAAAAAAATATTGACGTCCGTTCGTTCAATTGATTAGTAATGTCAAGCGAATGATTAATATTTTTCTTCATTTTAACTGAAGAATGGATAAACTCCGTACCGTAGCGGTCTATTCGTCGTACCGTGAACCGAATATACGTAGAACTATTTCAGCTTCCCGCCACCAGTGAAAACATGCTTTGGTAGTAGGAATATAGTCCATGCGGAATGATTTGCTATAAATATCCTCTAACAATAAAAGTCTGATATAATTGTTGGTCTTAATATTAATAAATGTTCGTAATGTAAACAAATCGGGTTCAATGATACGTGTAACCTGTGTAGCATGCTTGTTATGTTGTTCAAATCATAGAACTATTTATTGGCGTAGGCATAAATGCGTTAAATTGGTAGTAAAGCTGAAAGAACGGTTATTACTTTGTGTGGCGGTAAACGCCACACAAAAACATGGTTTATCTATACTACAAAATGCTATTCAAGCAAACATGTAAGCCTTCAAGCGTAAACCGAACTAAATTTCGCACTTTTAGCGTGCAACCGGTACCAATTGTTCTATCCAGGTTAAAGTACATATATCCACATCCATCGGATAATTAATTCCTCAATAAGTTCAATGTACATGTACCGCTAATTAACGTGGTACAATTTTATCTTACATCATAATACATGGATTGGGTTTTCAACCCTACATGTGTCATTCAGACAGTGTTTTAAATAACATATTTGACACTCATCGTGTCGGAGTTCATCCATGCATATTGCCATTCAGGCTTGGTTTGTCATTCAGACTTGTTTTGTCATTCAGGCTTGTATACTTATGCCGTAATGGCGTATACTGACCATCGTTTCTCGGAACAAAGATCCGAAAAGAAATCCCGATTTAGGATTCATACGATTAGTCAAATTGATTCAATTTTCCATCGAATCAAACTTATATAAATCTGAAAAATAAATTATAATAAAATAATCAAATCTTACCATAATTAGCGTCAGATAAATCGATATTTTAAAATTACTTATAAGAATTCCCAAATAACCGTTTGTTGTAGCTGCTGATAAGCCTCGTTCTGATTTGTTTGGCTGTGGTAGCTGCGTTATATCTCCATGGCTAAGTGGTTAGAATCGCTGACTGACTTGAGATCACTTGCCCTTCACCGCTGTGAGTTCTAATCCCCGTCGGTGACATAAAATCTTTATGTGATGTAGCCATCCAACTGGTCGGTGGTACTACCCAGGTGCCCGCTCGGGCCTAAATTATGTCTGAAGGGGCACTTGGGTTCTTCCTCCACCACTAGAGCTGGAAAGTCGCCTTATGACCTACACTGTGTCGATGTTACTTAAAACCCCACAAAACAAACAAACATTATACTTGGGGTAGACAATTATCTACAGATGGATATATCTTATTGAAACAATGCATTCCTTTCCATATATTTTAAAGATTGTAATTTTCATAGTATTGTAATGAAGACAGTGCAGTGTCCAAGTACTTTAACTTTCTTTTGGCAATTTTTCATAATTATGTCTCCCGAAATATTGGTTTTGCCCATGATGTCTGTCCGTTGATAAAATCTTGTCTGTTCCAAATCTTATATACGCCTGGTCCAATTTTAATGAAACTTTCCAGGAATAATTTGTATGAAGTTTAAATGACATTGTGTATATTATTATTTTGGTTTGCTCGGATGATTGTTGACGGAGTTATGGCCCTTTAATGGTTATTTTAGAGAAAGTTTGTCTGCATATCTCCTGATCAGTATGAGGTCCAGTTGTGCAACTCGTCTTTTTGTTCCGCTTTGATAATTTTTTACGGAGTTATGGCCCTTTTGTCCTCAAAATCTTGTCCGCTCCAAATCTTATATACCCGTGTTCCAATTTTAATGAAAGTTTGCTGGAATGATCAGTGTGAAGTCTAGATGTGCATATTATCATTTCGTTCCTATCGAATGATTTGCCATGGAACTATGGCCCTCTAATAGTCATTTTAGAAAAAAATTGTCATGAGCGTTCTTCTTGTTTGTCCTTTGTTTATCTCAAAAGGTTCTGGAGGTATCATACTGAAAATTCACACTACATTTTTAGATAGATAAAATTAATCTGTGAAATGGAGGGGCAGCTGATTTTCAGACCCAAACAAATTCAGTGCCTTCAGCGCTTTGATATTATATGTGTTTGCATCGTCCAGATAGTTATGCCATCCATCATTAGATATATTGGCAGATACTGGTGAGTCCATTTTAGAACTCATTTTCATTTTATTGTGTTCACGGATGATATTAAATATTGCACCTCGTTCTGGGAAGAAATCGTACTTGCTCCATCAATTTCAATTCATACATTGCAACAGAGACCCTTTTAAATATCGTGTTCGGTCGTTAATTACACCAGTCGTCAACAAGAGGAGTAATTTTCAAACCTCGACTGAGGTACTTCCCTGTATAGTAGACTTATCTGTGCGTTCGTTAGTCCCAGAATTGCCTAGTTTGTTAGTTTTCATTCTGTAGACTGATTACATAATTGAAGGAACTATTTGATGCTGAATGTTATTTCCTTGTTTCAAATTAACAGACAGGGTGGTTTTTAACAGAGGAAAATAAATCCAATATTAGTTGACACATGGTTTGTATCGGTGATTGTGTAGCTTCTCAACGTTTAATAAATAATTTTATATAAAGTATACAACATATTGGTTAAAGAAATCCATGTACGTGGAATTGAACTCGTCTGATTGTACTTCAGTTAGTTGTTTCGTTACAATGCTATGATATCTATACGCACCTAGTCCCTGTAGGCATTATATAGTTTATAAAATGTTTTTGACATTCATGACAATGGTTCTAATGCGTTCAGTTTCCGTTTTAAAATTGCATTCAGTAAACATTTCTCAAAATACAAAATCGAATTAATAGTGTCTATTCAATAATGCGTTTTTTCTGTATCAATGATAAAATGATTACAATTCGTTCACGCTGCAGTTGCATTGAGATCAATTAAGGCGTATTTTAACGGTGTACGTTCAGCAGTTTCGCCCACATTGCCTGAATAAATGCAGAAATAAACTAGCTATACTATGTAAGCAGCAATACAGTAAAGCAACAGTTTCCCACCAGGAAACATCTGAAAACGACTGCATAATAACCCAACAAGTGCAGCAATACTATACATTGTATGGTATGACATACATAAAGTCATCCAGAAAACCTGAAGTTAATAATCTGGTGGCGGCTGTAGATGCAGGATGGATATCAATGTGGATCAACTAAACTAATATATTTAGTGATAATGTGTTTAGTTAAGTAAATGAGTATGTATTGGAATGCAGGGATTCATCAGTGCCCCAACACGTCGTCGCAGTTGTCAAATAATTGACAATAAATTTGTAAACATCGTTTAATGAATGTATGATTCACAAACAGCACACATTTAATACAGCTTTTATAGCTAAATCAGAGTCGATCAAATCAGTTTTATTTAGCCTCAGTCTGGGGGAAACTCATGAGCGTATGATCTATTTCAATTTAGACACCGCCATGGAGAGCTCTTTAATGCTCTTCTTGGTCGTTCATTACATTACACGTCAACAATCGCAGTAATTTTAACTTTTCAATCTTGTCCGATAGACTTATTAATGCGTTAGTGCTTACGAGGTTTGTCTCATTCAATAGAGTGTTTGCATCACTGTAGGAAATAATTTGATGTTAAGCTGCACGTAAGCACACAAGACGTTACATCACATATACTAAGGGTAATACTAAATAAGACTTATACTGCACTGAATAAGCGTTCAACGAATCATTTGTTCAAAACGTGATGATAATATTATATTATGCTACGTTACCCGTCAGCTTTTACTGCTTTACAAATGTAGACATCGATTTCCACGACACAAAAGTATACACACTGACTTACAAAGTGTTTGCCTAGTATATATTAGCAAGTGTGGTGAAATTAGTTTTTCAAATCATTCTATCCTGCCATTGAGATAACATTTAAGTGTATATCGAATCAAGAGAACACGCAGAGCACGACCACATATAAAATAATATTTCATATTCATACACCTCAGGGTCTCAATCTGAGACAAAGAGTTTCCATTTTAATTTCAGACTTGCTTGTTCTTTCAACTGAAGAAAACATAACATTGCATCTTTGTGGATACAAACAAAATGTCGCCATTCCTTGAAATGAAATAAAAGTGTACTTTTGGTACTATAACCTGGTAATTAACTGTCAGTAACATGTTATTGCCGGAACTATGGCGATATAAACGTCCTTGTGTTGTCTGCTGGTTTCAACTTTCGTTGTTATACCAAACATAGAATACATCAAAGTAAAAAGGAAAATAGTGATTTACAATTCGTGTATAGAGGAAACACAGTTAGGTTGTCAAAATATAATAGACAATGGAACAGGGAATGTAGCACTCAACCTAAACAGCCGAACACGCGGAATATTACATACAGCAACTACAGAGATATGGTGAGATTTGCAAAACGACTGAAAAAGAAAATGCGTCTCATTAGGTCACTTGAAATCACTGTTATTGTGTTATTCCCTTGTACAATTTGGGAATTCTGTATCATTGCGGCGGGGACCTTGGCTTTTAATCATTTCTTTGAATTGTGTGTGGACATTGCTCCGTGTAGTTTTGTTGTGATGTTTAACGTGCTCGGCTGGTCAGCTGGTTAGGTTGAGTGTTGCATTCCCGGTCCGATTTCTTCATTTCTATTTTGATCGCTAAAAGACGTTCATATGATCCTCTTCCCATACAATTAGATTGTTGAAGTATTATACTACATCCTGGTATGCAGTATATCTGTTTCTTTAATACGCTTGCCAGATTAAAGCAGACGGAATACCGCTCGCATGTCGAGACAAAGTTCTATTTCTGTTTTATATTTGAATTGCTTATATTTTTTTAAAGCAATAATTTGCCTAATTTTCAATTTCACTTCATTTCGCAATTTATCTTACGATGTCTTACATAGACAACTCGGCAAACGAATTTTGTCGAGACTGTCCATTACACTCATAAATGATCATAAATAATATGTCAGCTGGTGCCATGTGTTTGTTTACTGTACGTACAGTGTAATCAGGTTAGAATGATCCTTACAGTCTCGTATCATTTAACCTAATGCACATTGAACTGATTTCTTCTTCTTCCGCTTAGATGGGGCACGTTGGTCTACGGAAAGTATTTAATCTTGTAAGGCGTTTCCGAGTTCCAATTTAATCAGAGAGATAATTTTCACCATCCTTCTATCGACTGTTTTCATACACATTAAAAGTTGGTGATAATGTCTGATCGATAGTACAATACATGGGACGAGTTGTTAACACTCTTGCCAAAGAGTTGAAAGGCTTCTGATTAAAAAATATACCGGAGCACTTGTCCATTTATTTCAGTGTTCCCCACTCATTGAACTGGTTGGTAACTCAGAAATTATCTGAAGTGTATCGGTAACATACATCGGTTAATGATATTTATCCAGTCACTTCCGGCAAAATCGACCGGATAACAGGGTGCCGATTAACAATTTTAATAAACCGTCAAGTGGTCATGTAACTTGCAATAAACCGTCAAGTAGTCATGTGACTTGCAATAAACCGTCAAGTGGTGATGTGATCTGACGGACTTCTTCTTAAAGCAGAGTCGCCGGCTGAAACTCTGTACCTGAGGATGAGATTTTCCTCTTTAAAATGAGCTTTGGTCGATCAATAATTGTCTTACGACTTACCTGCGTGTACATGGCGTTATCAAGATGTCCGACGTTGTTGTTTTGTCGTGACGTCATTTAACGAACGTGACGTTACGCACAAATACTGAAAAGGCAAATTAATAGTTCAAACTTTTATTTCCTTTTTAAAGCAGATGGAGTGACCGGATAAATAGAATAATATGTTAGAGCCGTGGAGTGATAAAGTTAATCCGGCTCGGCTGCGGAAATTATCGAATTTGCATACGGCTTACCCGAAAAATTCCTCCGCCTTGCCAGATAAACTTATACTTCCACGGCACTAACCTATTATTCTCTATGTAAAAACACAAGAGAGTATATAAAGGAGGTATCGCAACCGAATTCCATTATCAGACAAAAGTGTCTGTATCATTCCCCAAAGGCAGAGATGATTGCTTGGTTAGGCAGCGAGAAAACGGTATGAACATTAACACTTTTTACAACTGTCAGACGTTCGCAAAACAAATATCCTGTGTTCGAACACGGGAACTCTTGTTAAACAATGGAATGGGCTTAATGCTACCATAGCTGTCCCCATCATTGTAGGGTGTGAGGTCGTTAAAATATGTTCCTTTAACATCGTTTGTAATAATTAGAAACCCACAAATGTATTGCACCTGACAGGATCACTCCCATGGCTGTATCTTATGATTTTACAAAGATTTAAATGATGATAAATGCGTCTGAAATTATCCTAAATTTCAATCCCCGACCAGCTATGAAATATTGCTTTTTAAAAAAGATTACCATATTGATATTTCAAAGTCACATTATCGTAATACCGAGTGAATCAACAGTTGATAATGACCAACCAGCAAAGGAAATTTACAAGCACATTTTTGTACCATTAGATAGCGCTTTTGGTAATTCGCGGACTTGCATTCGCAAACTTGATATTTTTGATACGCATTACATATTAATCAAAGTACTGAAGTACTGACAGGCTGGCGAACTGCAAAGGGACAATAGCTTTTCAAGTAATATAACATCAAGTGGTTTTCTAAGTCGAAGGAGACATAGATAAGTGCAGGACGAAAAATAAAATTTACCACTCGGCCACGATCTCGTCAGAGAATATTGAACTAAATAATTTAACATAATAAAATCATAGATGCACGCCCTATATCGCGTTCGTAGAGCGTAGTAATAATTATCAACGCCTGTTCTTGCAAAACTGATTAACGAGGAAGAACTATTTTCATTGAGTGTATAGATTCTGTGTTGTCAGTTTTGGGAGTAAATTCATCATAGTGGAATTCAATTTTTGACATTGTAATAGATCTGGCGACATCGCTAGCCTGAAAACAGCTGCATGTTATTTTTTTCTAGTGTTAAAACTAAGGGACATTGGGAAAATAAAACCACGTTTTATTACTTGTGCAAAACCATCGAAACATTGTATAATTCTGATATATCCATTACGGCACCGACAAACCGGCCAAAAAATATGAGCATGATAAAAAAATAAGTCTCAATTATTAACACTCTTTGGTGAAATGCTTCGCCATATTGCCCTCAGGAATATGCATATCATATTAAACAATACTTTACCATTAAAACGTAGCACCTTACTCAATCCAGCGTTAAACTTCATCCTTCCGTGTAAAGGGAGACTAAGTGGAATATTCGTGTTTGGTCGATGATTTGTCCTGGAAATGGAATAACAGAGGAGACAGTATTCTAATCACTTATATATTTGAACATGTTCACAAGCACACATATACGCAGTCAATATTGTTTTCACATTATCGCATTGGACACGTCTGTCTTTCAATCCGTTTGTATCGTGTTTTGTAGCATTGTTCACGACATGTCTACAGGCGTCATTGAAGCAGCCAATCTAAAAACTGTTTATCCAGACACCGGTAATATAAGAAATTATTTTCTGGAGTATCGTCTGGTCATGCACAAAATAGATAACTTTCATTTCTAAGAGAAATATAGACATGATACAGTCTTGATAATAAAATCTGTACATTCGAGATAGTGTCGGTCATAAAAGCCTCAAGCAGGAAGTGCAAGCTATATCAGCGAAACTATTTCCGGTTGGGATGTTGCATGACACAACTTAAATAGTTTCGTGAAACAGGTGTTGCCCGAATCCGACTCAACTGCATGTATATCAGTTGAACTGGCTTCAGGCAAAACTGTGACCTTCTTTTGGATGTTAGTTACTGGTGATATGATTCAACTAGGTGGGCGTTATATACTTCTTACACTTAACGATTGATAACTGCTCCAATATAGTGGAACTCACAAACTTGTTCGAGGAGTTCTTTCGGAGCGGCTAAATTGGTTTAGCTGGGTAAATGTTGTTAAGCAATTTAGTCTTACGCACATACAAGAAAATAGTATTATGATAAGTGTCCGACTCTATTTTACGGACCTGCAAGTTACTAGTATTGAACATAGTACGTTACGATCATATTGTTCAATTGTCGGGAAGGGACACATTGTTTGTAAAGAGTAGACAATTATATACGAGCCGGTCTTCAGGAAAACCTGGATGGAAAAGAAAAATAATTTTGAGAGTTATCTTAGTGGTAAAGAAGAATACCAATGAAGCAAAATGCAAAAGAAATTGTGTTAATATATTGCGTTTTGAGGAAGTTACAGTTGGTTTCGTAGAGTCCAATTCAGAGTTTCAGAGTGAACGTCATTCAAACGTTATTTGTCGTTACTGTAATAAGTTTTTAATACATATACCATTTGATCAATTCTTGTCATAAACTTATCAATATTGCATCAAGTTTTAGAATTAAGTTTAAGTTTTCAAAATATGTATGAAAATCGACATTATATGCTTTCAGATGTAGGCTTTAACTCAGTAGCGCATTGCTGAGGCAATTAACGGCCCCAGGTTTCGTAACAACGACAGCATAGACAACCCTCCATAGGCGATACTAAAATAAAAATGTCTACACTAATTTTAGTAGTATTTGGAAGAACACCCTCTCACATCAAATATCAGGTAAATTGTTCCATAGCAAAAATCGAATGATAACGTATAACGAAATAAACATGTGCGTGTGTATGACTTTTAGAGCAAATATATCATATAACATGGACCAGTATTGAGGTAGTCTATCAAGCAATGTACACTGTCGAGTATTCTCCCTTTTACTAATATGCAACGTGTCGGTTTTCTGCTTCGCGTCTCAACCAGTGTACGGAGGCCGATTTACCTAACCAGTTCTTCTGACTGTACGTTGGCCAATATTTAAGCATAGGTCACACTGATCACATTTTGCCTCAATGGAAATAAATGAGCGTCATGTGGATTCGGGAACAGAATCCACTGGTCTAGGGGAAGCTTGGTAAACGTCATGGGGCATTTATTGACAGTGTCGCTACACCGTTAACTTTCTTAAAAATAAAACATCAATGCAAAAAAGGAAAATGAAAAAATCAACTGCCTGTACTCTAGACCTGGGTAGTTTAAGATAAATAGTGCCTAAACGTTTTGTGCGGATTATATGATTTGTCGATATGGATTAGACAATGGTTGAATATGTTTTGTATAATTTCTTTATTTTACTAAATAATAATATAGCAATTATAAGAAAAGTTTTTATTTTAATTATATTATGTTAACACTCTCATACAAAATGAGACTTTATTTGTTTAGCGTAGCAATTTGTACAATAAGCTACATGTTTAAAAGTAATGTCTACATGTTAGAAAAAACAGCGGCATTTGTGTTTTTGCTTTTTGATCGTCTGTGTAAATACATGGTTTATGGGAGTAAAAAGTAAATGCTAATCATCTTTCAACAGCTGTTTCCTAAGGCGTTCTAATGCAAAGATTTAAATAAAATTGTTGTTTTACTCCAAAAATAGAGTTTAGGAGTGGTTAAGTGTCTGAACGTTTATTTAAATCTGAAAAACATCGTTTTGATCGTATTGGATAAGAAACTTTTACTTGTATATCTTCCAGATAAACACACATACTTATTGAATTGTAGGACTACCAGAAATTTTATGAAAAAAACACGCTTTATAGACAAATACAACGTTTCATATAAACAACTTATTGAAGAAAATATCTTTTTGTATAATATTATCTATTTCAGACTTGATGTTATGAAACAATTTGGTACATATTTGGTTTTAGTATTTCTATGATCAAGTATTCGTAAATAATTTAAATGAAAAATACAGACAAGGCTTACAAACACGTGTTAATGGTTGTTGGCGTAAGAAATTAGTATCATGAATGATAGCACCGTTACAGTTTGCGAAATAAATACCAATAATCCGCTTCGAATATGGTGCATAGTATGGAAACCTAATCGTATACATTTGATTTATTCAAATGCAATATCACTCACTCGCAGTGCTATGGTACACGTGTACCAGTAATTAGCACTTTTGACACCTTGTTTGCATCATGACTGTTTTGCATCGGCGATGTATTCCCGAGTTAATCAATGGGCATCGCATAGCATCGGGGAAGGGATTCTCGTGGTCTGGAGGACGCCCCGGAGTAGTCATCAACCAATTTGGGATATTCTTGTTCCCAATGACACCCAAACCTTACTACAAATGCTTAGTTGGACCAAGACATTAGACGCAAGACAACTACAGAGCTTGTTACATTGGAAGATTTATTGCTTCTTTAAGTAATTGCACAAAAACGAAAGCTGAAGATAATTTACAATCAGTATTGTTCTATGAAAGTGCCATATTTGCACTTAATATGATTATGTATTATGTTCCTTTCCATTAGAAACTCCATACAGGGAACATCATATTAAATGTTACAGGATTAACGCCAGTTACTATAATTTACGGGGCACACATCAGTGTGTAATACACTGACTGGAAAATACCATAATATAATTATTATGTCGGCAGAAAATGGCATCACTTCCCATTACCTGCGACGAAGCATTATATAACGGTGCATCAACTTGTGATATATCCTTATGATACCTAGTTAAACCATGTCTGCAAATCTGAAAAAAAGTTTTTCTGATTAATTTGTTCACGTCTTACACAATAAATATGTATTATTATAGCTGCATGACAAATATTCGTCTGAATTATGTACGTGATTTGGTGAAACGCTTCCCTATATCTATGCTCTTGAATACTTTATTTCAAATAATTCTGTGGAGCTATTTTGACGTTTGCTATATTTTAATTGCCGGAATAAAAACAGTGTATGCACTTATTTTGTAATTGTCTCATGTATCATATGGCATTATGTAATTATGTTTTGTAAATATAGTCGTCTTGTTTGTCAAGAGACTAGTATTTTGTTTTCGACAATAAACTATTCTGTTCTTTTCTATTTAATAAGAAAAACGAATCATATTTGAACAAAATCAGTTATTCCCAGTTATTACAAATATGCTGTGCTTGCATTTGTATTATCTTCATGTGAGAGTTTGTTGATCAATGCTAAGTATATAATGCAAATTTGATAAAACATATTGAAATATAGGATACTGCTGTTATATAACTCATCAAAACCAAAAACTAAGAACATTAACAATATAACATAAAACTTGTATGTTGTCTCGTATTGCAAATCTGAAAAGATTTGTTATACTTATACTGAATAAATGTAAGCGAGTGCGAATCGTAGATGCATATCTTATTTTGCATTTAGAGTAAGTCTGTTGGGGAACATAAAGGTATACATCAGGTGAACTCAATGGTGTATTATAAATTAAACGCACTAAATGCGGTTAATGAGCAAAACACCTTACTGTGTTGCAGGTAGTGTGGTAGTATTTCTTATTCCAATAGCAAATGTGAACGAATACATATAAATAAAAATAATGACATTTAAGAAAAAATAATGACATTAGTAATTCAAACGCGTATCAATTTTGAATCTTATATTCCCGACTTATCATTGGAAGATATTTTATATGTTCCTGTACTAGCATTTGTTACTGTATGATGTAGCTTCATCGTTCCCGTACTCGTCTTTCGCTTGGAGTTCGGTAGGTGGCTACAATCGTTAAATTGTTACTGACAAACCCACCCTTGCATTCCGTTTACCAACTCATAAAGTTTCCATAAATATAACCGCTTTCAGTTAGTTGTTTCATATTTTTGATATATATGTCTTCATAGTTCAATTCCACGGATTGCCAAGATACGAGGGAGTTATATGAATGTAAGACGGGTAGATCTACAAAATTAAGGCGTACGTAAGGTTTATGTCCATATTGGACATCGGACATAGTCAAAATAGAACTGAAATCAATCATTAGATATACTGGCAGTTTTAAGTACTGTTGAGTGGATGTTAGAACGTATTCTCGTTTATTGTGTTCCCAGATGAAACTAAACTGCACCTCGGTCTGGGAAGAAACCATACTTGCGCGATCAATTTCAATTTATACATCACCTCAGAGACCTTCTTTAATATCTTATACGGTCTTCAGCGTCAACAATAACAGTGATTTTCCAACCTCGAATTATGTCCTTTCCTGTCTAGTAGACTGATCAGTGCGTTCGTTTGTACCAGCATTGCCTAGTTTGATATTTTCTCATTCAAAAGACTGATTGTATTATTGAAGGAAACTATTTGATACTGAACGTTTTTTCCTTGTTTCAAATCAACAGACAGGGCGACTTAATGTTTAACAGAGAAAAATAAATCCAAAATTAGTTTACACAATAATCATAATTACAAGAAGCTTGTGTAGGCATTATAAGGTTTAGTACTGTATTTGACATACAGGACAACGGTTTTAAATGTTCAATTTATGCTTTAAAATTGGATTTAATACACTTTTCGCGAAATACAAATCCCAATTTAGTGTCTATTAAATAATGCGTATTGTCTGTACCAATGCTTACATGATTATGGTTCGTTTACGCTGTATTTGCATTGAGATCCATGAAGGCGTGCATTAAACAGTCCTGTTCGTGCGTTCCAGTTTCTGTTTCCGATTTGTTGTACCATTTTTCTTTCTTTATCGACAAACAAGTCCATTATACTAATAAAACGTACATTTCACATTATTATTTTCTTCTACAAAAGTATCAACGTTTGTGCACAATACATCAAACACATCAGTATTATGCATTATGAACATGATTTTGAGTTTTATAATAAAGGGTGTGGGATGATTAAATCTTATTTATTTTACAGTTAATTGACAAAATGCTCGTAGTATGAAACAAAAGAGCTTGTATAGATCTACAACAATCTTCGAGGCGTGACTAGTAAACACTTTGTATTCTATCTCTATGGAGGTCACGCCTCGACGAGTGTTATTCATCTTTACTAAGCAAGTTAATGCCATGTAACGTATGTTATACATGTACCACAAACTAAACACAAAACCTTTCAAACATGATATAAGTACACTTAAAATATAATTCAATTTTATATTTATTTTATTTCCAAAGAAATAGGATTCGGCAATAGGCTAAGCATATATCAGCCCTCTCCTTACAAGGTACATATTACACAATTTACAACAATCAATACATTTATACAATGAACAAGGTCGATATATTTTGACATACGCATTAGATATTTTGTTAAAATCTGAAAAAAGAGAAGAACTTCTAAAATTAATGTATTATATGAAGTATACTTTATATGATTACCCACATGCAAGGAACGTATCTAATATTCAGCATTTAACGAAAAGGAAGAATAATGTTATTTAATTTATTGAGGGAGGGGTCAAAATTATATGATCGAACCGTTGTTTAATGATTTCATTGGATGCAGTCATTGTGAACTGTGCATTTACAAAAGTGTATGGTCTTTCCACACTCTTAAAATTATTTGTGCAATTATATGAAGCAAACGCGTTTTGTAATACAGTTTAATCTGTTCTTCACAATGTAGTAGCCGCCAGTACAAAGGCGTATGTTGGAGCCTATATTACGAATTTCTGGAGAAGTAAGATTTATCATCCAATTAAGAGTTTCTGTTCACCTGTGTGACTTATATTACGTTTCTAATATAAACAGTTTTAGAAGGAGAATTACAATGTCTGGACTTTTTAAATTGGATATCTTTTTACAATTCGAAGCAATTTGGTTTATTTGCAAGATGAATATAATTATTTGGAGTATGTTTGGATGCTGCTTCCCAGAGTAATCTTTTGGTGCTTGCAAACATTTGTCCCATATAACGTTTTTAGGTATCATTATAAGAATCCATTAAAACTTTACTGTTGTATATAATATCAAAATACAAGAGTTTCAAGCTGAAGCTAAATTAAACCACCGCACGGTTAATTTTGTCTTTATTTTCCCGATTGAAAGTGCAGTTTAAGTCAATTATACCGACAACCAGTATTTTTCACGATATTGTAATTTTAGCAGTTTCGCCCACATTGTCTGGTAAAGTGTTGAAAAGAACTAGCTATGATATATAAGCAGCAATACAGTAAATCAACAGTTTGCCACTGGGAAATTTCTGAAACCGACTGCAACCAAACATGTGCAGCAATACTATACATTGTATGATATGACATACCAAAAATCTTTCAGAAAACATGAAGTTGATAATCACGTGGTGTCTATAGCTGCTGTATTTAGATGAATGTGGATAAATTAAACTAACATACAGTATTTAGTGAGAATGTGCGTAGTTATGTAAATGAGTATGTATTGGAATGCAGGGGTTCACCAGTGCCCTAATACGTCGTTGCAGTTGTCAAATAAATGGCAATACATTTGTAAAATTGTTTCATGAGTGTAATATTTACCAACCGCAACAGTAAATACCGCTTTTGTAGCTACATAAGAGTCGGTCAAATCACTCGTATTAAGCCTCAATCTGGGGGAGAATCAGATCGTGTGATCTATTTTAATTTAGAAACCGCCATGGAGACCTTCTTAAATGATTTGCTTGGTCGTTCATTACATTACACGTCAACAATCGCAGTAATTTTAACTTCTCAATATTGTCCGATAGACTTATTAATGCGTTAGTGCATACATGATTTGTCTCATTCAATAGAGTGTTTGCATCACTATAGGAAACTATTTGATGTGAAGCTGCACGTACGCACACAATACGTCACATCACATATCATAATGACAACCCATAAAGCAGATACTAACTAAGCCTTATGCTGCAATCTGAATAAGCGTTCAACGAAACATGATGATAATATTATATTATGTTGCGTTACAATATCCGTCAGCTTTACTGCCTTTGATTCTCCACGACCACAAATTCTCTCTCATAAAAGTATACGCATTGACTTACAAAGTGTTTGCCTAGAATTAGCAAGTGTTCTATCCTGCTATTGAGAATAACAAGTGCGTGTATATCAAATCCAAAGTACGTACAGAGCACGGAATACATAAAAGAACCTTTCATGTTAGTACACCTCGGGGTCTAAATCTGAGACAAAGAGTTTCCATTTTATTTCAGACATGCTCGTCCTTTCAACTGAAAATAACATTACATTGCATCTTTGTGGATACAAATAAACTTTTGTGATAAAATGTCATCATTCATAGGAATAAAATTCAAATGTACTTTGGATATCATAATCTGGAAACAGTCAATAACATGTTATTTCCGGGATCTCTTTACGTGGTATGACGATATAAACGTCCTTGTGTTGTATGTTAGTTTCAACATTTGTTTTGAACGAGTCATATAATACAACATGGTAAGAAGACACACTAGTGATTAATACTTTGTGTATCGTAGAGAAAACAAAAATAGGCATGTCAAAAGGCAACAGAACATTGGACAGGGAATGTAACACCAAACCTAAACAGCTGATCACACGAAAGTTTACATACATTGTTCCATAACTACACGATGCAATGCCTAACACGAATGGAAGAGAAAAATAAACATGACCGCTAAAATACGTTCATGTGACTCTCTTTCCATTTAATCAGATTGCTAAATGATGTTTTAAGGACATGAAATATCTTAAAAGTTTGGAATTGTTACTTACTTAGTCCTCTTCGCCCATGGGTGTGGATAGGGTCGTAACCACTGTCCCGACAGTCGTCTCCGTCTTGTGCTTTTCGCTTTACCCCACCCCAGATAACCTGCCTGATCGCAGCTCAACATCTCCAGGTCAGTAATGGTCGACCTCGCCTCCGTTTGCCTTGAGGATTCCAGTCAAACTGATTTGCATTTATTTGTTAAGCATCCCCGTATATCCGTTTCTTTAATATGCGTGTCTGATTAAAGCAGACCCAATAACGTTCTTATACCGAGACAAAGTTCCATTTCTGTTTTATATTTCAATTGCTTATATTTTCTTAAAGCAATAATGTGTTATATATTCAATTTCACTGCATTTCTCAATTTATCTTACGATATTTTACATAGACGACTTGCCAAACGATTTTCGTCGAGACTGTCCATTACAATAATAAATAATCATAAATATGTCAGCTGGCGCCATGTGATTGTTTACTGTACTTACAGTGTAATTAAGTTAGAATGTTCATTATAGTCTGGATTTATTTAACAAACTTTACATTAAACTGATTTCTTCCGCTTAGATTGTCTGAGCAAGATGGTATACTGAATTATATTTAACATTGTATGGCACTTTTTAATTCAAATTTAATCATATATACTTTTGACAATCCTCTGGCTGGCGTTTAACTTCAAACTACGGTCCGAGATTAATTGTGTTTGTGAGTTAATTAGATAACAAAACTAAACTAGTGCTACACTATCCCTCCAACGACAGCTTCTCCATATACATTAAAGGTTGGTGATATAGCCTGATCGATAGTGAAATACATTCGTGAAGACGTTATCGTAAGTTCCAAGTGATACGGTGGGCTAATTGGTAACACTCTTGCCAACGAATTGAATGGTCTCTGCTTGTCCATTTATGTCAGTGTTCCCCACTCATTTAAAATGAGCTGGTTTGTAACTCAGAAGTTATCGGTAACATACATTACAGGGTAATTTCATGTTAAAGTACCATTATATAGTATATTAAGAAATAGCAAAAGTATCGCATCCGAATTCCCTTATCACACAAGAACTTCTGTGTCTTCCCTCAAAGTCAGAGGTAAGGTCAGTTAGGCAGCTAGAAAACGGTATGAACATCAACAATTTTTACAACTGTCAGTCGTTCGCAAAACAAACACGGAACACTCTTGTTGACAGCTCGGAATTTTTCTGACTGACTAAGCACAATGGGTAGGGCTTAATTTTTTCTTTACCGTCGTTTGTTATTATGAAAAACGCACAATTTTATTGCACTAAATAGGATCACTCCCGTGGCTGTATCTTATGATTTTTCAAGGATTTAAATGATGATAAATGCGCCAGAAATTATCATTAATTTCCATCGCCGACCAGTACATGATATATTGCTTTTCAAAAAGCATTTTAGCTGTATTGAGACTACACAGTCACATTACCATTGCATTGGGCGAATCAACAGTCGATATTGATCGACACACAAGGGAAACTTACATGTATCACTAGGTGGCCATTTTGGTAGGGAACTTAGTAGTAGTGATAGACTAAGACCGACCGACCGAAACCTCTCGCTTTCGTATACTTGCTTTTGATAGGCACTACATATTAATAATAGCAGCATGTTTTACTCGTAATTTATTTGCTAGTGTTAAAACTAAGGGACATTGTCATTTCTCTCTAGGAAATAAAATTACGTTTTATTACTTTCGCAAAACCATCGAAACGATGATTCTTTAATTTTGATAAATTTGTTCAGACCTTACGCGAGAAATATGTTCTTTAATATCAGCATGACAAATAGTCCTCTCAATTATTAGATTGTGGTGAAACGCTTCCCCATATTGCCCTCCGGAATATGCATATCACATTAAACAATACTTTATCGTTAAAACGTTGCACCCTACTCAATCCAGCGTTAAACTTAATACTTCCGTGTTAAGGGAGACAAAGTGGAATACTCACATGTGATCGATGATTTGTCTGGGAAGTGGAATAAAACGGAAGAACGTTTTTTATAACTTTTTTATTTGAGAATGTGCACATGCACACGTATACGCAATCACTTGATAAGTATTATGACTTCCAGATTAATTGCATTGGACACATCTGTCTTTCAATCTGTTTTTATTGTGTTTTGTCGCATTGATATATCTTATATTTTGTAGCATTATTCATCATATATCTACAGTCGACGATGAAGCAGCAAATTTAAAGATAATGTATCCATACACCGGCAATATACGACATAATTGTCTGCAATATCGTTTGGTCATGCGCAAAATAGATAGCTTTCATTTCTTAGAGAAATATAGACATTGTACAGTCTTGATAATGAATTCTGTAAATTCGAGATCTTGCTGGTCATATAAGCTTCAAGCAAGAAATGCAAGCTACTCAAGTATATCAGCGAAAATATTTCCAGTTGGTATGTTACATGACGCAACTTAATAGTTTTGTGAAATAGGTCACAGTGTATGCTCGAAACCGACTCAACTGAATCAGACAAGAAACTGACTTTCTTTTGGGTGTATGTTGATGGTGATATGATACAATTAAGTGATTAAGTATGCTTTAGATACTACTTACACTTAATGATTGTTTACTGCTTCAATATAGTGGAACACACAAACATGTTTGAGGTGTTCTTTCGGAGCGGCTAAATTTGCTTAACTGGGTAAATGTTAATAAGTAATTTAGGCTTATGTACATAATTGAATTGAGTAGTGTCATACTAGTAATTGTCTGCACACGATTTTAAGGACATGAAAGGTATTGTCTTCTGTTACGCTCATATTGTTTACGTGTAGGGAGGGAAGGGATCAATTACATGTACCGGTACTTGCAACACTTGAAACATTGTTGTTTAACGTCGTCGGCTGAGAATGGTATTTGTAACAACGTTCGTCTTGACCTTGGTCGTGGATTGCATCGTCACATTTCTACACACATAGCACTTGCTTTACACTCGGCTTACATCAAGATGTTATATCCAGACTTGCAGGTACCAGTATTTAATGTGTTATATTGGGTCAATGAGCTACCGAATAACGTAAACAAAAATGCAGTAATACATGTCAGTCCATGATCATATTTAGGCAATGTTTGTGATTCCATAATTATACTGCAATCGACGCTTTATAAATGTTTCAAGTGCTATGTTTTTCTATAATTTACAAGTATTCTGAATGTATGGTATCAAAACGAACTGTGTGCAATTTAGGTCTTTGGTAATTGTATAATCTGCAGGCATTCTGAATATATTTCTACGTTAACGTCGTCTACGAACACATAATACAGGCATATCGCTCTATCGCATCATAGGAAGTCGAGAGTTGCATCAAAATATACTGAGCGGCAACAGTTTCGCAAACGTATTAAAAATTCATCTTTTTTAATTGTTAACTCGAAAGAACTTTTTACTAACACTGTTTATGTGTGTACCCATAGTGTTCATGTTGAACCCATTTCCGTTGGCCTCCGTTACACTTGAATGATCACACCATCAAAAATGGTAAAACTTCTTTTCAAGCGTGCAAAGTAAGGGCTTTTCATTTTCGACTAAATTTACACTTCCAATTTACTTGATACATGTCTGTGATGCGAAATACACAAATAGTTAGTCAAAATAGTTTGCAATGTACGCTACATTTGAGGGCAAAAATGGACAAATGTGAACATAATCGTGTATATGAGAGTCAAGATGCTGGCGTTTCACTAACAATACTTTGTGTCGGATACATTTGACATGTCTCTATCATAATAAGAATGTTGCATCATATCCAACATACGGACCGGGTATATGACGTACCACGTGACAACAGGTCAAGGGTGAATGCCGCTGACCTAGACAGGGAATGCTGCTATAATTATAACACCAAACTCAATGACATTGTGTTAGCTAAATCGTAGTCCAACCGACATTAAAACTGGCCCAGGGCACTTCCTTTTATATTGCGTTTTTATGACCAGTGCGATATTTCTTAAAATGTGACATTTCGTACTGTGTCTATTACGACATCCACACTTGTCTGCGGTCAAAGGGAGACTATTTTGGTACAATTACCGATTAAATTACCTCCCTTTCACTGCAAAAAACGTAGTGAAGTGTTTATGTTCACAATTGTTTGTATTTGCCAACTATTTTGAGTAACTATTTGTGTATTTCGTATCACAGACATGTATGTAGTAAATTGGAAGTGGAAATTAAGACGAAAATGAAAAGCCCTTACTTTGCGCGCTTGAAAATACGTTTTACCACTTTTGATGGTGTGATCATTCAAGTGTAACGTAGGCCAACGGAAATGGGTTCAACATGAACACTATGGGTACACAAATAAACAGTGTCAGTGAAAAGTTATTTCGAGTTAACAATTAAAAAAAATGAATTTTTAATTCGTTTGCGAAACTTTTGCCGCTCAGTATAGAATTTAAGTCAACCAAGATAGAAATGTCATCCATTATTAGATAATTATATTGACATATTTAAGTACTGTTGGGTCCATGTTAGAACGTATTCTCGTTTTATTGTTTTCACAGATGAAATTATATTGCGCCTCAGTCTTGGAAGAAACCTTTCAACGCGATCAATTTCAATTTATACACCTCTACAGAGACATTTTTAATGTCTTATTTGGTCGTGTATTAAATTAGACGTTAACACCCGCAGTAATTTCAGAACTTCGTTTACTTACTACCCTGCCCAATAGACTTATCAGTGTATAAGTGTTTACCAGTATTGTCTCGTCTAGTAGATTACCATTCAATAGGCTACTTACTTTATTGATGAAAAAATCTTTTAAAACGAAACTGAACTTCCGTGACTTAAATCAACAGACAGGGGCGAATTTATGTCGCAGGGTTAAATAAAGTTAAATTAGTATACATATAAAAGATTTCTATGTATTTTAACTTTTAATAGCAACAGAAGTATACGTACGGAATGTTGGTCAACCACATAACAAATAAATTGCAATTGTGTTATTGTCCTGCGTTATATAGATAAGCATATGCCATAGGTGGTATAGCACAGAACATCTTTTTACATCAGTTTTAAGCATGCTCACTACAAATGCTTCTAGCCATTATAGAGCTGTACGTGTATATACGTGACGTACACAAGACGGTGGTTATACGTGTTCAGTTTCTTTTTTTTAAATTACGTTCTGTACCAATTTCTCGGAATAAGAAGAGCTTAATTTGATGTAGATATTCAGCAATGCATATTTTATGTTTGGGTGCTCAAAATAATATTTTTTTCGCTTTCTTTTCAACCTACATGTTGTTAACCTGAACACCAGTAGTCATGGCTCCTTATTTAATCAAATTGCATGATAGATGTTCAAAAGCCAACAGAATGAATGTACTTGGTGTTGCAAAATACATTTCGCCCATGTTATTTGTATTTACGTGATAGAAACAATTATTGTCTTGTGGATATTATACTGTTTCATCTAAAATGGAAAAATATCCGTGTTTTATGCATTTATTGAGGAAAAAACTTTTGCAAATGACAAATGGTACCAACGGAATAAGACACATCGTTTGAAAGTTTTAATTCCCATGGAAGAAAAACAAAACAATACGTTCGTATAAACAAAATAAAACATAGTTTAAAAGTGTTTGATTTACATTTGTCTTCTATCTTTCAGATCCATGATGCATTTCAGTGTTTTATTGTAATCACACAACAAATAATTTTATTCAGATATTTTTTCATCTTGCTGGCGAACATTCACAGAGAAGTAATGTTAAAACGTGTAAAAGACAAGACTTTCAGCTTAGCTTAGCTGCGTATAAAATAACCCCATGTCTACAATTGGAAATGCGCATAACAATAAAACTAGACGTTATAAAAGATGATAAACTTACACGTATGTTGAACGTACATTATACCTGAGGAAAGTCCTTTGAAGAAGGTTAATATCGTGGCGAATATGGATTACGTTTACACATGTTCTTTATTATATGGTTACAAAATAAGAAAAATGGGTTTACTAAAACACCAAAACCAACATATACCTAACCTGGAATACGCACAAGCAGTATAGTCACCATACAAATAGAAAGATATTGAAACCATCGAGAATGTACACAAAAGAGCGTCAAAACACGTACCGAGTCTACGTAACCCGGAATATACAGAGAGACTGAAAAAGCTGAAAATTCCAACTCTAAAATACCGAAGATTGTGGGGAGACATGATAGAAGAATTCAAAATATTGAAAGGAATTTATGAAACCAATGTAACAGAAGGAATTTTAGAACAATCAATTCATACAAATACAAGAGGACATGATCTAAAACTTAAGAAGAAACCATTCAAGACCAAGAAGAGGAAATTCTATTTTACTAACAGAATTGTGGATGTGTGGAATAGCCTTTCACAAACTGTAGTGTCTGCGAACAAAGTGATTCAATTTGAAATAAGACTAGATAAACACAGGGGGGGGGGACCAAGAAGTTAAATTCAATCCTAAAACAGACCTTATATTCACGAATGCAAGAGGAGACAGGATAGTACAAGAAGAAGAGGTGGATATAGAGGTTTTGTAACCTGCGTCCACAGAAGATCCTAAGATATCCTAAGGTAATATAAATGATGAATAAGTTTCAAGATACGTTCAGCAGTGTCACACACATAAAAGAACTTGCTGTTTTACTAGCTTTCCCAAACATCTGAAACAGACTGCACGAGAAATAAGCACTTTCAGCCATTGGTAATCACATGGCTAAATATGCATTTATAGTTTTGTGGATCAACTTAAGTGTCCAAAAAGTGTTGGTATGTTTGTGTTTAACGCATTATGTGTTAAATGTTGCAAATGAATATTTACTTGAATGCAGAGTTCCGTAAGTACCCCTACACATCGTTGCAGTTATTAAATAAATAACAATGAATTTGAATTTCTTAAAAGCCATTGTAATACGAACATCTTCAACTATGTCCTCTGTTTATCAGGGCGCTATATAGATTTATACGTAAAAGATGAACTGACAATTGTCCGTATCAAAATTGGCATTTCAAGTTCTTATTTCACAGTCGTTGATTGAGAAGCTTGGTCAAGTACGTAGCAGTTAAAAACGTACCTATTTATAAAACATAGAATACACAGATATGTTGATTTTAAGTGAAACTCAACTTTAATTATACCAATTAATGATACCAGACAATTACCAATTCGCTCTTGGCTAAACCCGCATTGAACAAAGGATGTCTGTGAGGCCATTCGTTGAAACAACGACGTTTACAACTAACGTATGTATTTGTTGATGTTGTCAGTGATGACAAATGTGCCCCTGGCTATCAAATCATATTTTGGACTAAACATTGACGATGTATAACTCTAAAGTAATTTATTTATAGTATATAGGACATTATAAATGTCTAAAATTATTTTATAAATGTATTCCGCACACATATCAAACATGTAATACCTCTTTGATAGCTACATCATAGATAAGCGATCTAGTTGTATTATGCATCGGTCTGGGGGGGGGGGGGTTCAGTGCATTTGATCTATGTTAATTTAAACACTGCCATGGAGACCTTAGTTAATGTTTTGCTTGGTCGTTTATTATATTATACGCCACCAATCGCAGTAATTTTAACTTTTCAATCTTGTCCGATAGACTTATTAATGCGTAAGTGCATACGGGGTTCGTCTCGATTTGTCTCAGTAGAGTGTATCCACCATTGTAGGAAACTGCACGCTAGCACAAGACAACTCACCACACACATCATAAGTAACACTATGACAAACACGTCTGAAAGAGAAAATGAGGTTGTCCGCTAAAAGACGTTCATGTGATCATCTTCCAATTGAATTAGATTGTAATACGGTACATCACACAAGGGCCAATCGTTATTAATTAAAATAATTTGATAGGTTGGTGTTATTTGATTGGCCATTAAAAACTTAATTGTATTCATATTTTAAGTCTCTTCGTAATTTTTTATATTTAATGCGCTAGTCTGATTAAAGCAGACCGAATATTGTTAGTATGCCAAGACACCGTCTATTTCTTCAGGTGCTTATATTTTCTTAAAACATAATTTGTCGTCAAGTTCACTTTATTTCGCAGTTGTCTTACGATGCCTTACATACAATACTTGCCCAACGATGTTAGTCGGGACATGTACATTTCAATCGTTAATAATTATAAATTTATAATATGTTAGCTGGCGCAATGTGTTTGTTCACTTTACTTACAATGTAATTACAGTCTGGTTTTAACTAAATTTACATTGACCTAATTTCTTGCTTAGATTGTCTGGGCACGTTGTGGTACTGGATTACATTCATCCTTGTCTGGCGGGTTTTTAGTTCTAATTTGCGAATAAACAAATTAGACTATCCTTTGTCTGACTGTTCACGACGTTTTATTTGAGCTATGTCCAGAGGTTAATTGTGTTTCTTGGTTAGTCAGTTAAAAGTACTAGTCATCATCAAACCGTTGCTACCATTTTTATTCCAGGAAAGTCTTCCAGGGCCAGAGGTCTTTACTCAATTATGCAAGGAGAGAATATGATGACCGAACTAAAAGTGTTCAACTATATGCCAAACAAACATCGGACGTTCAAGCGAGCAAAATTATGGCTTTTCCTTTTTGACTAAAGTGTCACTTCTTATTTACTTGCAACATGTCAGTGATACGAAATACACAAATATTTATCAAAGCAGTTGGCCATGTACGCTGAATTTGATGGCAAACATTGATAATTGTGAACATTATCGTGTACATGTATGTAGTAGTCTAGAGGCTCGTGTTTCAGTAAAACTATTTTGTGTTGGATAAAATCGACATGTCTCTATCATAATAAGCCTGTTGTATCGTATCAAAAAGACGAACCGTATTTATGCCGTAACACGTGACAACAGTTCAACGGTCAATGCTGCTGACCTAGACAGATAATCCTGCTATTATGTTAGAACCAAACCCAACGGCATTGTTTAGCTTAATCGTAGTCCAGCCGACATTAAAATGTATGGGATACTTCCTTTTATTTTGCGTTTTTATGACCAGTTCGCTGTTTCAAAAAATCTGACATCTCGTAAAGTGTCTATTACGACATCCCCAATCGTCTGCGGTCAAGGGGAGATTATTTTGGTACAATTATTGATTAAATTACCTCCCTTCCACTGTAAAAAAGTTATATACACGTTTATCAATTGTTGACATCAAATTAAGCGTACATTGCTTACATTGCTTACAGGGTAATGTTCTGGTACTGGTAATCTTATTCCGTGTCATCATGGGTACATCTCCATCGTATCTAAAGGCAATGTTTGATCCTATTCGGCAAGGGTACAGACTACAATCACAAAATGACACTAACTTTCACATCCCTAGACGGCGAACAAAATTAGCAGACAGATCTATGGCCGTCACTGGTCCAAAATGGTGGAACGATCTACCAAACTATCTCAAAGACATCAAAAGTGAAACCAGATTCAGAGCATATTTGAAAACTTATTTGTATAGGAAGTTTCATCGGCAATGAGTGTGCTCTTTATCATATGACTAAATCTAGTTTCTAGGTTCCAGGTTTTAAATTGAATTTTTTAAGTGAATGTATATAACGGTGAAGCGCAATAGAATATGATTTCATAATTTTTGCGCAATACAAATGACATGTATTTGTATTTGTATTTATGTGACTAACTAATAATGAACTTCGTATCACAGACATATTGCAATTGAATTGGAAGTGAAAATTTAGTCGAAAATGAAAAGCCCAAATTTTGTACGCTTGAATGGACGTTTTTCCATTTGTGCTGGTGTGATCATTCAAGCGTGACGGACACCATCGGAAATGGGTTTAACATTAACACTAAGGGTACACCATCGTCGGATACCAACGGTCGTTGCTTCCGCTCCGCTACGTAGCGGAGCGGAAGCAACGACCGTGGGTATCCGACGATGTGGGTATACCAATCGACATTGTAAGTAAATATTTCTTTCGAGTTATCAATTTGAAAATATTTCGCAACTTTTGACGCTCAGTATATTTGATTGATATGGCAATTGACTACCAAAGAATGAGAAGGTTGTAAGTGTCACCACTAACCACCTTATAACACTAATGCATATATTAAATCTTCATCATAAGACCTATTTTCAAGAAAATAATAACTTTTCCAGTCGACCAAACTGAAGTTGAAAAGGGCTTGTTTTACCCAAAGTAAAGACTGATTGTCAGAAGTTTTTCTTGTTTTCTCGAAATATTGATTTTTTAGTTAAGACCTTCTCGTTCTTAGCCAGCGAAATGATAGCATAATATGAACATGTCAATATATACGCATTCAGTAAGGATAATGGATTTGAGTTGATGTTTTTGGACACGTCTATTAGTTACTTATCTGACGTAGAAGTAATTCGTCGTCAATCAAAATTGTCAGTGTAGAAATAAGTGTGAAAAGCCTTTATTACCCGACACCGGTAATATACGAAATTATTGTCTGCGATCTTGTCTGGTCATGCATAAAATAGATAAATGTATGAAGTTAATGTTTTGTTCAAGCGTTAAGCTTATGACAACGACGACGACGCGCCGAACATTGGTGCTGTTTATCACACAAACTAACTTTCACAAATTTCAGTCTCCGCTCTAATTTGAATGAGTTGCGTACTGCCGATGGCACGTATATTGTGAATGGGATATCATTTTCTAATTTGATTAAAAAGTTCTTTTGTTGGAATTTAATGCTTTACAAAGGCGTAACACAATGTGAGTAATGCCCGTAAAATCCTTTTTTGCCGTTGTAATGTCACTCAGGAAATTAATTTAGTTAAGAAATAAAAAAAAAATCTGAAATCGTCCATTCAGACACCCTCATTGCAATTAGACGAACAAAACAACATTTGCAGAAATGAAATTGATTACATCCCACAAATTCTATTAATTCGAGTGTTTACAGAAGAAGCTATGGTGTCGCTGTTGTTCTGATGAGTGTTTTTGTTCTACGGAAAAGGAGTTGTTAGCATAAATCCATTAATAAGCAAAAATAATGATGGTGGATTACGATAGATGGTCTTATTTGGCACCTCAATTTTCAAGCATACGTGTATTAGAACAATATTTGAACATTCAACGTTGTGTTTTATGTTTTAGAACAATACATACATGTACTACATGATACATGTACTACATGCCATTGTACGTAAAATTTCATATTACTTCCCGAGTAAAATTGCTAGATTATTACATAAACTTGTTGCATATGTCGATAACAGAATTTTTGTGTAACAAAATAATCAGTATTGGGAAATTGGGTCTTTCGAAATTCGGATAATTGGTAATACTTGAACCATCTTTTCAACACCATCTGTGATTATATTAAGCAAGGCGGAAGCGAATAATTGTCAGTTTTTCAACCTTTTAAATAGCATCGCCCTTTGTTGAATGGGTTCCTTGTGATAAAGTATGCATACTACTCAATGTGTCAACATAATAATTATGTTATGGAGAAACGGTAAGCACTTTAAATACATTTGATCCGTATGTGATTGAAAACTACATGTATATCTAGACGACCCATTTGTTTAAATTGAACGTTTGGCAGTAGATGTGTCATATGTAGATTATTGCTTGTTAATTATTTAAGTATTTAATAATCGAATGCGTATGGTGCCAATGTGTGTATTTGCTTATACTTACGACCTTATAAGATCAGCATCATAGGGCGCTTCGTATGAGCCTATTTTCATGAAAACCAGAAAGTGTCATGTTGATCAAACTGAAATTGAAAAATATTGTTTTACCATACATAAAGAGTAATTTTGGGACAGTTTTTGCTTGTTTTCTTAAACTATTGATTCTGTATCTCAGCGACAGGCTTTCGAAATCAGTTGCCATTGTTAACAGTGTTTTGAGGAAAAGAAAAAAATGCAAAACATTTACTGTAGACGTTTGTACATGTGTACTATGGGATCTTAAAGAACGACGCATTAAAAAAGCAGCGACATTCATATTTCAGCTTTCTTAAAAGTTTCCTTGTCCATAAATAATGTATTTCAGTAAAAAACTAAATGCTAGTTATCTTCGAATATGTTAACGTCTACATCTGTATCACAAGGCGTCTACGCTACCTTTTAAATAATAATGTTTTTTCACTCTAACAATAAAGTATAGCAGTGGTAATGTGTCTGAAATCTTAAACAGTCTGTGATCGTCATCACATTTATGAAGTAACTTTATATTCCATCTAAATATCAATTCATATTAGATTTACTACTGCCTGACATTTTATTGAGAACAAAAAGGCTTAAAAGATGAATAAAATGTATTGTTGAACCACTTATTCAAGAAGTTCTTTTTGTTTACACTACGAAGCCACTTGGTACACTTCCGTTGTTAGTGTATATCTATTAGCAAGAACCTGTAAATATTTTCGTCTACACACCCAAATTGCATCAATGAAACAAAAATCCTCAAAATATCGATGCTGCATAACTTATGGGTTATTTGAGGCGAAGAAGATCGTATAAATTGAAGATGTCTCGATAGTTATTGCACCTAAAATTATGAGGCTTACAAAACATAATAAACTTAAGAATTAATTTCTTTAATAGGTGATTAAAAATAATGAAATTAGTAATGGGTGTAGGTAGTAATTTATCGTGGTTCAATGTAAAATTTTATCAAAATATGATGAATAGATTGTCAAATTTAATAATAACATGATTTTACTATCGTAAACGCTGATTGTCATTATCTTGGACATTGGTCGGCTTTACCTCTACTTACTTTACGGTGGCATCCGTATTTGTCTCGTAAGTTATTTTGACTATGACAAAATTTATTGTATGTAATGTATCAATGGTACATGTAACTGAATATGATACGACACAGTGAAAGAACTTCTCATATTACTCCGACAATATAGTTGGTATAACTCAGAAGCACGGATACAGTGTAACGATATCAAAGTGACCAAGCACAAAATATGAAAAATTGCAATTTATCTATGAAGTTCATCAAATGCATTGTAAATCTGGATAAAATACGCTTGTCTTTAATATCGATGTGCCACATAATGCATGAGGAGTACTGATGTTTATAGAAATGTTTCGGTCATATTCTGCAGCTATTATAAAACAATGTGACTTGTGAAGTTGGTTTGAATACTTGAATACTTGAATAAATGAACACATAGCAAAGTAACCTCAGGACGCCGTAATACACATTCAAATATTTGCTAGGAGAAGAACGTAACTATTTTATACGCACATGTATATACTGATCGAAAGCTTCTTGAATTACTTGACTTAAGCCTGTTCACTCTGGTATGGAGCATAGACCGCTAACAACCGTTCTCCAACTTTTTCCTGTCCTACGCATCTGTCATCATGGTGTGCCAACTATGTCTGCCTTCCCTCATCTCCTGCTCTAGGGTTCTGCGCCATGTAGCTCTAGGTCTACCTCTCTTTCTCTGACCTTGAGGGTTCCATTTCAGCACTTGTCCTCGAATATATTGATCGCCCCTCGTATTATGGAATATTGGCGTCTACGAGTCAGTCCGTACAATTGCAAATCAACTACAGTTGTATAACATATTCAATCCCATAAACTATTGATTACATAGACTTTTGTAGACCAGATTATTGCATATAACATTGATTTTATGAATCTGTAATGTTTGTGTGCAGTGTTTTATATGTACCAACAACATCAATCGGCTGAAAATACGATCGCATTTCGTCTGATGGAGGCACATATACGTTTATGCCTGCCATATTCCAGCATAAAACTGACTTGCAAATGAAGGCTTGGTCTGTCCTAATGTTCCTATACGTCATAAATTGTGCACTTAATTAGTGATATGACCACCACCAATGTTAGCTGTCTCACCGTGTCTACTCTACTTATTTACTAGCCTACTTGTTTGGTATATATCTTAATCTAGACATTGGTGACGATATTCTCAAATGGAAATCGGATTGTATAGAACAGTGGTTGGGTGATGTGTTTCAGAAGGATGTATTGTTTATGCATTGTTTACTGGAACATTTTTGATCGAAACAAAATCATGTTACATATTATATTAAATGTGTCTTGATAATGTTTAATAAGGCTGTGTGAAGGTGTCAGTGGTTAACATGTATCTGTCTTTTTTTTAAATTCACCTTTCAAACGCGGCAATCTACAAATTATTTATAAGATGGAATGACAGCTGTATTAAATAGAGTTTGAGTTCTGACATGTTGTGTGCTCTTTGCAGATAAGCAGCATGCTCATTAATGACATAGTTCGAAATCTGGTGAACAACTTTTAAACATCCTACATGACGTACCAAAATCAGAATGTTGCATAAACTTCCCAACACATTGAATGGTGTGTTAATTACATAAGGAACGATAAGTGATATAAGTAAACGCGGCATTACCGGAGTCGGTGGTGTTAGATAGCTTGCAAGGCTTTAAAATAATATGGAGATACAATACACATTCTTCAGATTGTGCGTTGGACACTAATGATCCATTTAGATACATTAATGATCATGTTTGTCGAATCATCAGATTTAATGTGTAGCTGCTTTATACCAAAACGATAAAAATAGTATCAATCATTGATCAATGTTTTAAATTGAAGTAAAAGTAAATTCGAGAACCATTACGAATCAATAACGAAATTCAATTTGAAAAACATTGCAATGTATCTAGGTTTCTCTCGTAGCATTGATTCAATGAAACTATACCATCGCAACACATAATCAACCTTTGAATTTATAATTCAACATTAACCCGATTACCAGTGTATATACTTAGAATGCAAAAAAGTACACCAATTGGTAGCGCAGACCAAAATAATTTAAATACGTATTGTTGTCATATTATTTGAAATTCATAGATTTTCAGTGAGAGACTTTAAAAACGCTCCACTTTTTAAAACTATTTTTTTCTTAAACCAAATTGAGTTAACCAATTTTCCCTTGATAAAAACGTCTTTAACACTAATGACTATCATGTTTGCTACAAGAATTGACGAAATTATAATAAATAGTTATGCTGATTACGTTTGAGCTATTTTGGTCCTTTTTGCACGTGGTTCAGAAAATGAATGTTATGCGTGCACTTCAATAAAAACCTGATTTATGCTTACCATACAGATCGGCATATATGAAAAACACAAAAAATTTATTATAATTTTATCGGTTACGGTGTCGCGCTTGTCCAAACATGAAGACCCAGAGACTGTAGGCATATTCAAAGCCGGATGTAGAGTACCGGATATTGTGTGTCAGAACAATGGCACACAGAGCACAACTTTTCGTCATAGTGAATGATTCCATGCCACAGAATGTAAAAACAATAGGTTTCAACCAGGACAGACCTGAATAATAACGCATCAACAGCATATAAACATTCACCAAATACCCAGAAATTTTAACTTCCAGTGCACCAACCAGAGCGAACAACAAACCATTAGTATCCGATTACAAGTTTTTGACCAATTTAAAAATTATATTTGTACTTGAACGCAATGAAAATGTACATCGAAGTAATAAAATTTAATAACATGAGTATTTGTGGCGTTCCATACTAATGCCATTACTATGAGACGAAAGGTGTGTTGCGTTTGTTTACAACTTTCTTTGACAAACTAAGAGATATATTGTTACCAATAGACATAATGTGGACTGATTATCTTGCTACAAATCGGCATTCTTACCTAAGTCTGGTCATTTTTTACAGTATGTATTGAGTTTTCTTCGATGAACTTAATGCGTTTGCAAGCCCATAACACCACCCCTAAAACGTCAATTATACCTCTCAATCCCTAATTCGGAAATTGAGTAATATGTCGCAACACGGCATAACACATATTGTTCTCCCGATGTAGCTGAGGTGGAATATCGTTTCCGGTGCAATTTTGTGAATTTCATTTTTGGAGTGTGCCTCTTTGGAACCAGATTTTTTGGTTATGTTTATTGTTATGCCATACAATTTTCAGATATGATTGCGAAAGCATAAATGTCTACTTATGCCAATTTTCATAAAAATATACGAATGTTGACTAACTTTTCCAATAATTAAAAATTTGTTGCGTTTTTAAAGTCTCTCACTGTACATGAAATTGCATCTTAAATAAATAGATTTAAATACAAAACTGCATACCAGAGACTGAGTGTTGTTTCCAGCAAATACTCGTATTTAATACCATATCTGAAACTAATAAGCAAGTATTTACATTTTGTATTTTTTATATTGCCATTTCAAGTTTCGGGTGAGGTACAATGGGTAAGTGGGTTGAAATTATGACATTCAGTCTAAACTCGAGTAAAAACTAATGAGAAATATATGTCATAATCTTAATACAAGAAACCACTACTCCTGTTAGTCATATAGTTATAGACGCCTGGGTATCGGCCAAGACAGCCAACCAAAGTTGGTGGAATTTGTGCCTCGAATGATAGAGGTATAAGGGTTGATCTCAGATCGCGAAATACCAAACTCGGTATCCAATGGTACCGGAAAATAGTAGTTCCAGGGACTAGTAACTTCACCGTTACCAGGATTATTTGATTGTGTAGTCCCACTGTCCCAAAGTAACTGAACTAGCTACATGTAATGATGACAATGGGACTTTTTCAGTAAAACTTCATAGCTGATAACTAATGGGGAACATTTGAGGCGCATTCATCATTTTTCAAATTTTCATAAGAGACAAAAATATTTGAGAAAGTCACGGGAGAAGTCCTACATTATGCAATAAAAATGTTTCTAATTTATAATTACACTCGACAGTATAGAACAAAATAATATTTATTGACTCTCCTTTTTGTGGAAACCACACTGTAAACTAATTGGAGCGGTTGATTCTATGTTATCGTTTAAAAACAACATACGCCAAATCAAGTACCTGTGTTGGTTGTTAACCTTAAGTGTTGTCATTCGGTTATATCCCTCTCAATTAACCGATGGTCAGTTGCATTGAGAGAATGTCTGTGATACAAGGACCCGGGTGCAATACCTTTACTCATTCTAGATATACGGCATGGTTCTTGGCAAATGTTATTCAGACATGGTCAAGTCCTCCGGTCGAGATTCGAACCATGAACCCCTGAATCTGTTGGAAAGAACGGTACCCTCTAGACAACTCACCCAGAACTAACGATGATTCCTTAACTCATTTGGTCGATTATGAATCGCCAACTAATGATATATGTGTGAAGTTGAGAGAATGAGAGGATGGCAACACTACTTACCAATAATAAAAGAATTACCATCCGACTATAGGTCGAAATAGAACGACGTAAAGCGCCACCCAAAGGATAGTCGAAATTATTTATTTGCAAATTGGACCTCAAATCGGCAGACAAGGTTGAATATAACATAGTATAATAATGTGCCCAGACAGTCTAAGCCAGAAATAAGTTCAATGTGAATTAAGTAAAATAAAACCAGACTGTAATGAACATTCTAACGTGATTACACTGTACGTTTAGTAAACAAACACATAGCACCAGCTGACATATTATTTATGATTGTAATGGGCAGTCTCGACGAAATTCATTTGGCAAGTCGTCTGTACAAGACATCGTAAGATAGATTGTGAAATAAAGTGAAATTGAAGATATGACAAATTATTGCTTTAAGTTATTATAAGGAAATGAAATATTAAACAGAACGGCACTTTGTCTGGGTATGCGAACGCTATTCGGTCCGCTTTAATCAGACACGCGTATTACAGAAACAGATATACGATGAGGCTCAAAATATGAATACAATTTGGTGTATTTTAATGGTCGATCAATCCACACCAAGCTATTAAACTATTCTATTATCTCGAACTATTCACAAGTGTGTGATAAACCATTGAACAAATGGGAAGAGGATCACGAGAACTTGAATTTGCATTTTTAGTCGTGTTGAGCATTGCAACATGTAGTTTATGCGATATTTGGTGTGCTCGGCTATTTATGTTGAGGGTTTCAATCCCTATATTTGACATTTTTTCTATAATTAGTTATCTTTTGATATGCGTAGTAACTATAGCGGCAGTCACAACTTGAAGTACGTGCAAGTGGTGTCTGTCTGCAAATTGTAATACTTTGTTAGTTACAAACAATTATGCTAGTTCTACGCCATTCTCCAAACCACAGCTTCCACTTATACTCCATGGAAGTCTTCCAAGGCCAGAGGTTATTCCTTTATTGTGCGAGGAAAGAACAGGATGACAACACACAAAATGTTCGACAATATGCCAAACGCAAACAAACATCTAATCGGAAGTTCAAGACCATGATCTAGCTTGCTAATGCTTGATGTATGTAAAATTCAACATTCCTTTCAATTTTAACGTTGTTATGATGAAACCCTTCACAAATTTCGCTCTTGAATACAAACGATAGCATAATTTGAACACATGACCATATACCCACTAAATTAGTATTGAGGTTTCGGATTTGAAGACTTTGGAAACGTCGATTCGATATTAAGCTGATATAGAAGTGTTTCGTCGTGTATCTAATGTTGTGTGAAAAGCTTTTATTGTCAGACACCGGTAATATACGACATTAGTGTCTTCAATATCGTCTGGTCATGCATAAAGTAGATATATTTAAATTGTATCAGAAATATAGACAAGTTACAGATTCACTTCTATTCACAAAAATGTTTACATTCCATGTATAAAGTTAATGTTTGTTCAAGCAATAAACTCATTTTCTAATTTGATTAAGAAGTTCTTTTTTTGGAAGTTAGTGCTTTACAAAGGCGTTATACAATGTAAGTAATGGTCGTAAAATCCTTTATTACCGTTGCAGTGTCACTCAGGAAATTAATTTAGTTAAGAAATAAATATTTTTTCTGAAGTCGTTCATTCAGACATCCTCATTGTAATTAGACGAACAAAACAACATTTGCAGAAATGACATTGATTACATCCCACTGATTCTATTAATTCGAGTGTTTACAGAAGAAGCTATGGTGCTGGTGTTGTTCTGATGATTGTTTTTGTACTACGGAAAACGAGTTGTAAGCATTCATAAGCAAAACAAATTACGTTGAATTTTTATATAAATTGTTGGTATAATTTGGCACCTCTATTTTCAAGCCTACGTGTATCTGAACAGCATTTGAATATTCAACGTTTTGTTTTATACGTTTCAGAAAACAGCATACTACGTGTATGTAAATCCCTTATTGCTTCCTTCTATGAAATTGCTAGATTATTACATAAATTTGTTGTATATGTCAATAAAAGAAATATTGTGACAAAGGAATCATTATCACAATTGGATCTATTGAAATTCTGATATTCGGTAATATTTGAACCATGTTTTCGACACCTGTTGCGTTTATATTATGCAAGGCGGAAGAGAATAATTGTTTGTTTTTTTAACCTTTTGAATAGCATCGCCTTTTGTTGAATGGGTTCCTTGCGATTAAATATACATAATACTCAATGTATCAACATATAGAGAAATGGTAAGCACTTAAAATACATTTGATGCGACTTTGATTGACAGCTATGTTTAGATGACCTATTTGTCTAACTTGAAATTATGGCAGTAGATGTGTAAGTACTTACAACCTTATAAGATTGACACATATTTGAAACATATTTAACATCAGCATTACAAGGCGCTTCTTATGATAACTTGTCATGTTGACCAAACTGAAGCTGAAAAATCTTGTTTTACCATACATAACGAGTACTTTTCTGACAGTTGATGCTTGTTTTCTCAAACTATTGATGATTTTGGCCTTCTCATTCTCAGCGATATATGTTAATATCAGTTGGCATAGCTATTTTATACTATGTTTTGTATTTGTTTTTATGAATATCGATGCAGGAAATGAATAACGAAATAACGTTTTTACATGTGTACAATGAGCTCTAAAAGAGCTACGCATTAGAAAACCAGCGACATTTAAAGTTTAGATTTCTTAAAAGGTTTTCTGACCATAAATTATGTATTTGAGTAAAAAGCCAAATGCTGGATATTTTCGAATGCTTATCTTCTACAGTTGTATCCTAAGGCGTCTTAACAACGCTTTAAATAATAATGTTTTTACTCTAACAATAGAGTTTATGAATGGTTATGTGTCAGAACTCTTTAACAGTTTGTGATTACATTTGAGAAGTAACTTTATGTTCCGTATAAATACTAATCCATATTACATTAAATACTTCTAGTTATTTTATGTAAAATGAAGAAGCTTTAAAGGGACTGCGTCACAGATGGAGCTTACCGAAAGCAAGTATTCACTGGGTCATTCTGAATTATTAACACACTTCAGCCTAAACATTTATGGCGTATTTGCTGCGTTTTTAATTCATATTCATCACATGTGAATAAACTGTCGGGTACTTCAAATGAGATTAGTCTAAATTCTATACCGAATTAATACGGTATAGACTTTAGGAGATAAAACTACTAAATAATTAATATTTCGCAAGTTATACAGTAAAGTTCCGCTAATAAGACCAGTTTGATTATTTTGAAATCATGCAGATTTTTGCCAGTTTAAGGTCCAAAAGTATTACATGTAGAACAAAAAAGGTCCGCTAATAAGACCGATTCGCTATTAAGACTACCCTTTTGACTGGTCTTATTAGGGGAACTTCACTGTATATAATACCAGCGCGCTTGTTTATTGTACGAGAGGTGTTCAACTTATTTACGAACAAAACATGAACACCGATTGTGCAATATTGAATAATAACAATTGAAATATCTTTTTTAAACCATGCGAGTAAATGTTTTAAGATGAACATATGATCATCATACATTGTATATTTCATTTGGTTAAAGCTTAAAACAACAATTTAGTAGATGATGTTGTTTTTCCTGTTTTTAAGGCAAAATGACCCATTTATAAGCATCAAGAATGTGTAAATATTTTTTTATTTTGCATTTTTAATGAGAACACCAGTAATATTTGCCGTAAAAAGTGTTATAAAAGTTCTGTTTCCAGTAATTGTAAAATGGCACCAAAAATTGAAATTGCCCAACATTGCCGAAACCTACACTATAAAGGTAAATTGATTTTATGATATCTATGATGAATCCATTAGCAAAACGTGGAAAAGTACCACAGATGGGAGTGTCCATAGAAACGATCCGTGACATTATTTCGAAACAGTTGAATGCATAGTTCTGGGAAAATGCGAAGTTCCTACGCTGAAAATCAAGAAAAACATGCATCGCAGCCAAAAGTCTTGGAATCTAGAAATGCGATAGAAACAACATTATCTGGAAAAAAAATTCATTATGGCGAAGGAATGCTGAATCTTAAAGAATGTTATGATAGATTATTGTATGCTACTTCAGAAAAGGTCACAAGGATAGGAAGAAGTTCATGTTTGTCCAGCTTTGTGTGTTCGCGGCCGTTTTCATGGAAAGGCATTGTGTTTGTTATTATGGAAATACACATCAAAATCAATATCAAATTGACGAAATTGAAGGTTGTGGTCTATGTACAGACCGTTTTAAATCAGGTTTTCAACAAAAAAAGTGTTACCAATCGTTCCTAGTGACTGTTCCAAGAATATAGTCAGTTTCATCCAGATTCAGCTTCAAGTCACCATATACAACGCCAAATAAAAAACTTCAGAATATAACTTTGATATATATTATAACCAAACAGTGGATGTCGAAGTCTTCTCGTGCTTTTACAATGTAATTGTCTATCTGGTTGATACTAAAACAACGATTAAAAAGGAAAATGTAAACGTAAATATAACGAGTTTTGGACCTTCAAAACGCAAATAACAACACTCTCTACCCTAATGCTGATTACGGTTTAACCGTAACGTATTGGCAATTTACGATCATTATATATGCTTCTTGATACACTACTTTACACAATATAAAAGTTTTTATTCAATTTCATTGTTAGAGTAACAAAATATCGATGTTCATTTTCTGTTCATAAATAAGTTGAACACCTCTCGTATATGCAAGCCTCTATACCAAATCAAGTAAATATTTGACACTTTTATTGTATTTTTGCAATAAGCCAGAACGTGACGCAGTTCCTTTAAAGATGAATAAAATGTTTCATGTAGAACCAATAATTCAAGATATTTTGTTTGTTTAAGCTACGAAGACATAAGGTACACTCCCGTTGTTTGTATATATTATTCTAATATTGTCTGTATTTTACTGCATGTAATCCTTTAGGACTGTGCCAATATATCACGGTTTAAAACTGTACAAGTTTTGGCTGTTCAATAACCTCCAACGTATAACAACCACTTTTTATGAATGGAATTTACGTCTTGTTTATCACATGACGCCATGAATCTTATGAAGTTAACCTAGATGTGACGTTCGACGAACTTTTCTTTACGTAACTTTATTTACTTATCTATTTCATTATTGAAGGGGTTGGATTAACGATTGCAATTAAATCTATACTATTGACCCTCCCAACGAAATTATGTATGGTTTTGCTTTGATCACGAGCCATTATATTTGTGTAACAAATATGGAATATTGACGTCTACGAGTCCGCGCAATTGAAAATCAACTGTAACATATTAAATCCCATACACCATTGGTTGTATAGACTCTGGTAGACCAGATTATTGCATAAAACAATTATTTTTTAATTTACAATGTCTGCGTGCAGTGTTTATATGTACCAGCAACGTCAATCGGCAAAACATAGATCGTATCTCGTGTGTCCCAATGTTCATTTACGTCCTACAGTATGCACTTAATTAGTGATATCAGCGATGTCAATGGTGCGATGTCCTCTTGTTTACTGTTCTTATTTGCTAGGCTATCGTTTGGTATATATCTTAATATGGACACTGGTTGCGATATTGTATAGAACATGGGTCCTTGGTCATCAGCTGTGTCCTACCAAAATCAGAGCCGATACAATGAATGGTGTGTTTATTAACTATGGAACGACAAGTGACATTTGTAAACGCCGAAACACTATATTCGGTGGTGATATTAAATAGCTTACTAAGCTTTAGAACAATATGGAGAAACAATCCACGTACTTCAGATTGAGCGTTGGACACTGATGTTCCATAAAGAAAGAATAAATATCATGATTAGATTTAATGTTGAACAGCTTTTTTTCAAAACGATAAACACAGTATCAATCACTTACTCTAGTTACAGTTTTTCAAATAGAAATAAAAGTAAATTCGAGAAATGCGAACAAAGGAACGAAATTCAATTTGAAAAACATCGCAATGTATCCAGGTTTGTCTCGTAACGCATACTTAAACTTTGAATTTATAATTCAACGTTAAGCCGATTACCAGTGAATATATTTAGAATGCAAAATAGTAGGCTAGAATGTTTTTCTGTCTTTCATTATTACATCGTCCTCCTACAAGTACATCTCTGGTAACCCTGTAGTTGTTCGGCCTGTATTTGGCAAGAACATTCAAATTTAATGAAAGCAGAATGTTATGCCAAAGTTACCACATAAGAGATCGTTTGTCTCGGAACATGTTTATGTGGGAATACTTATACTTGATAGATTTTAGATGTAGACTTTTTCCCTCCAATGCTCGAACTGTAAATGCGATATTCTACTCACCAGCTTTAATTCATGACCTCTTTGTTTTGCATATATTGTTATAGTAGTATGTCGATGTCAGAGTCGGATAGCGACCGAAGATGTATAAAAAAATATCCTGCGTACTGGCACATTTACTCTTAGACAGTTGATTAGTAATTATTATTAATACAAGAAGTACCTGCTGTAGGAAGTATACAAAACCTATTTGAATGTTTCAATTATCATTATCGGTGCTTCTAAACATACAACTACTCAATTAAATGCTAGTCAGAGAAAACATAGAGTACCTTGTCGAGGAAGGAAATATCGAGTGGAACCTCACTGATTGAAACGCAATACTGTATTCGACGAAGATGCTGTGAACGTACAAGGGGGTAATTGTTGAAATTTTTATTCCCTTGTTGACTGTGTAATGACAATTGTTGCATCATAAACTGGTAGTAATCTAAACATGCTGAAATACAGTTAGAGCTGTGCAATTATATATTTAAGGCCTCTCAGTTTTGTTGTTAGTGTGATGTTTTTTGTTCGTAGTTTATAATCATGTGTTATTTCTGTTGGGGCGAAATCTAATTTTCAAACAGTTTATTCGATATTCTAATTGGGTTAGTGTATCTTTCATAAAGGTACGCCAGTTTAGTGTAATTGCTTTTCACACGTTCTATATATGATTTGCTAAGGGTCGTAACACCGGGATGGTGTTTCGTACAAAAACGTATAGCACATGCCTTTCTGGTGATGAATATGGTGAACGACGTGCATTTTCGCATTGTGTTTCGTGAAGCTTTATAGGCATGTTTCGCTTGAGAGGTATATGTTATTTTGTGTCTAGCTTCTGGTGACTTTTAAACTTTGTGAACGGTATGTTTTATCTGCAAAGTTATACTCATCGCTACGCTGAGGTGGTAAATGTTGCACATGGAAGCGCTACATACATACACATCTAGCAGTCTGTCTTCATCGAAAATGTATCATAAGCAGAAACTTCGCATTCATTGAAATTGTCACTGTACAAATTTGCATCAATACATTTGGAGTGTTTACATGATGAAACCAATCCAGTACCTTTGTGTTTCAGAGATACTCGTTTGAACATAATAATGAAATCACTCGAAAAATAGATCTAATAGTGTTATTAATACTACATTCTGCATCATGAAGTGCTACCTGTGGTATTGTATCATGCAATAGATATTTGGGCAGTTGACATGCATTCGCATGTTCATCGTGCGTGCATTGCACACTAAAAGTTGAAACAAAGAACATCTAGGAACAAAATACTTTCGATTTGCGTGTTAAATTACGGTCTAAGTGCCTTCGACAATACGCTTTATGAGCAATTTGATAATGACAACATGCCCTTTCATCGTCAATTAGACATACAATATATTTATCACTGTATAATATCACAGTCACTGTGGTATAACGTACACCGGATATTGCTAGCAAGATGAGTAATATTATCAATTTTCGCGACATTCTAGTGTTGACAAGGGTAAGTTGAGAGACAATTTTTAGTTTTTCTGAGTGTGTTTAATGTACATTTTATACAAAACTATCTCCTCCATAAATTTTCCTAGCATGTGCAACCGGTAAAGTGCCTGTAATTTCTTAAAAGGGTGATTAAAAGACCAAACTCGCATCGTTACTCACGCAGAAAGTAAGCTCGATCTGTCGAAATTAGATGTTTTTGTTTATATTTTTCGTTAAAATACTCAACTTGAATCGAGCGAATTGTCATTCCTGTTACAAAGATTATATTGCAAATGTGGTATCCGAAACTAATCGAAAATGAGGGCGCATTGCGAGAATATATACAAGTGTTAGTGTACAGAGTATTGCTATATGGTTGCTCCCTGGTGTACGGAGTATTGCTGTATCGTGTACGGAGTATTGCTTATAAGTGCAGTGACTATTTGTCACTTAAATTGAATAAATACAAGGTATAATCAGTGTTATTTTGTAAAAATAATTTATACTGAATAGATTTGTACCTATTTAGACTGGATTACATGGACCACATGAAGCAATTAATGTAACAAGCTTATCCTAGCTCCAAGCGCCCCCCACGAATTTTATGGGAAACTTCTATTAGTTACTGTGTTTCACATACAGTAAAAGTTCATAACTGGGCAATCGCATTAGACAAACACAAAACAACTACAATGTCCACTAGTTTGAATTAGCAACGTTTAAAGTAAGTCATAACAAAGGAACCTCATTGCAGCATCAGAAATAGTTGAGAGATTAACAATAAACCTTGGTGTGTATATATGGATGTGAAAGCCCTCATTTCCCATTTGACCATAAGCATGACTCTCAAAGAATTGCATATATCCAAACTAAATATCACATTTGCACTTCTCACAAGAACACTTTATGCAAAAAATTCAGCATTCAATATTGTTAATCGCATTCAACTGCCTGAGGATTGATCCATTTTAACAAACATAACAATTTAAGAATATTCTTAGTATATCATATAACCTATAAGACACGACCTTATTGGTTTGCCGACGTAATAATACGATAAAACTGTCCATTTATATACTTTATTTACTCATTTTATTAAGCAATACTCTGTACACCAAACAGCAATACTCCGTACACAGCCGTGTATCTGTTTTGGGATGTATCTTAGTTGTTTTTCGAACAATATTTATGAAATTTGGTCACAGCATTTTGGAGTTCAATATAAACAAAATGGCCAGTTCAAAAAATCTACAATTTGGTGAAACAGCCTTTCTATAAGCTTGTACAGTACTGCTGTCAATATTTGCGAGTGAGTAACGGCATAATACTTGATCATTTTAACCTTTCTATGACCATTTGATATACGATAGTGTTCTATAAAGTTACCAAAATGCCCGAAGAAGTTAAACATCAATTTGGATATGCATAAGAAGTCAGTAATTAGGAAAATATCGCGTCTAAACTCACCCTGGTCTCCATTTCATGTCGTTAAAATTGATAATATTACTCACTTTACTAGCAATATCCGGTGTACGTTATACCGCAGTGACAGTACAGACATTCAATAAGGGATATAACCGATCATGCTGCGCCAGTGTGACGACATTATAAACAATGTGTCAGCAGCTTTGACATTGCACCATGTTTTATATTACACAAACTTCGATAAGATTCATCAAATTGTGTTTACAGATACATTGTATATTGCAGATTTGATAAGATGAGAACATCCTGCGAACAATTGGTTTTGTTGTGTCAATTCCCTATGCGTCGGAATGTATGCAAAATACAGACCGAAATAAAACGAAATCGGGAGAAAAGTTCTCGACACATCAGTTTACAAAATATTTTCACGAAATTGTATCTAACAATTAGATAAAAATTAATGTTCTTCTACGGCAAAGCATTCTCCGATTTCCAAAATAATGCTTCCAAATATTAGGTAACATTTTAGGTAACATATGTATTTATTCACCTTTTTTCTTCCGGAAAGAGACGACAGTTCTACCATGAACATTGTGATAGCTCCTTTCATTTTCACCTTTATTCGATGCCGCCAGGAGGCGGCATCGAGTATGAAAGGGTGCAAGCAGATGTCCCAGGAGGATACAAGATTTGATTGGTTATAACGCTGTTGGACTCGCCCGTCAGGGGTAAAATAGGATGATAAATGTTCGGTAGGTACTAAAGTCCAAGTCCCAGGAGGATACAAGATTTGATTGGTTATAACGCTGTTGGACTCGCCCGTCAGGGGTAAAATAGGATGATAAATGTTCGGTAGGTACTAAAGTCCAAATCAGTTCGGAACGGGTGTTTATATAACGGCTACATATGTTGCAATTTGCGGGTCTTAGCAGGGGCTATTAAAAAGTAAAAAAAAACTATTTGCGCGGAGCGGCGATTTTCCTTTCGAACTTTTATGGAACATGTTAAATACTTTCATGTCTGTCAGATATTTTTTAGTTATGATTTTCGATTTTTTCCAGTTCTTAAGTTTTGTCTTAATCTAAATTTGATAAATGCAAGTGTTTTTTTAATCTCTATGTTTCTTTATTTATGTATGTCAGAATAGTTTGTTTTGCCAAAATTTAAACGGGTAAATATAGCTTGCCAACATTGAACTGACACTTCTTATTTACAAAATATTCATATGCGCTCCTATACTCCTGCCAAATGGAACTAGTTCTATGCATATTTTAAACTATGTTGAACGTATTAATTCGCAATAAATTTACTTATCAAGCTCACAAACCACGAAATAACAATGTCCTTTAGTGTCAGTTTCACGTTGTCAGGCTATACCACGTTATTGGAATACACTTTGTTATTTTATGAAACATGCTAAATGCCATCTGTGAAGCATTAATCAATATTATAATGGTGCTCATATTTCTAAAACATGTTATGTTCATTTGAATAAATATTTCAATAGAAAATAGAATGTTTTCATGTTTTCTATTCTTTCCTGGTGTTTCACTGCCTTCAAGTTTTTAACCAGGTTTTCCAAAGGAAAACTCTGGTTATTAGATTGCTGAATGTCGGCGGGCCTTAACAATTTCTTCTGTGCACAACTCCTCCTACATTTCTTCATAGATTTCAACCAAACTTTCAGAGAATGATTGTCATCATGTGACCTGGTGCATATTATCAGGGTTTTATGATTCAACCAATTTTGACGGAGTTATGGCCCTTGAAACAGAAAAAATTGGCCGCTTTCCTTATGTCGCACGGTACTCAAAGTACACGACATAGAGTCATGAAACCTTCACAGAAATGGTCAGGATGTTTTCTCTACACCTGGGGTTTCACTCCCCTTTCAGTTTAGTACATCCAGAGTTATTAGCCATTGAAATGGTGTAAAATAGCCATTTTTGACTTGTTTCACATGCTACTCAAAAAGTATTTGACCTAGGATCATGAAACCTTTATAGAAATGTTTGACAGCATGTACTCTAGTGCACCTGGGGTTTCACTCCCCTTTCAATTTAGTACAACCAGAGTTATTGCCCTTGAATTAGTGAAAAATACCCATTTTCAGCAATCTTAAGTTTTTGCAGCGTACACTCAATACATGAGAATAACTTCCCTTGTGCATCACACATCACGCCGGAATTTTAGTTTGTTTACAAGTTTCTACCAATACCTTTTACTAAATAAAAAGATTTACTTAAAAAGAACTAGCGGCATCTTTGATGCCCAGCATCAACATTTCACTTGTTTATTGGTGGAGCTAGGGTTTTGTAGCCATGACCATGTGACTTGTAAAATAATGTTAACTTCCATAAATCATATAATTAGACAAAACGTTTTCAAACGTAATTTATTTCTACTGATTTTACACACGTAGTACTTTTAACGGATTATAAGAAATTCCAAGAAGTTGGTTTTGGCAAATTTAAACAGTATCTATACTTCAGGCCCTCACATTTAAATTATGGATGTTATTGCTTTTATTACGTGTCATTATATATGTTTATGTTTAGATTTTACAGAATATTGTCGTCTATAAGACCATTTTTGAAATTGCAAATAAAATTAAGACAAATTAAATCCCATAAACCATTTATTAAATAGACTGTGAGAGAGGATACTTGGTTATTGTATATTTTATGAATCTGAAATGTCTATACTGAGTGTGTTATATATTAGCCGACAACGTTAAACGGCTTTACATATTCGTACGATCGTATTTTGTCTGTCAAACTGTTCCTATAATTTCTTCATTATGCACTTAATTAGTGATATCAGCGCTGTCTATGACTGTTCTTATATGCTAGGCTATCCTTTTGTATAGATCTTAATATAGACACTGTTGGCGATATTCTCAATTGGAAACCGGATTGCATAGAACATCGGTTGAGGGCTACTGTGTTTGATAAAGATTTATTGTTTATGCATTAACTGTAATAAATTTGATCGAAATATAATGTTACAATATGGGCGAACACGTGTTTCATTATAAGCGACTTAAACTAGGCTGTACTTTGCGTGTACTGAAATAGGTGTCGATGCCGATTTATTTTGAATGTATGAATGTGTCGATGGGTTATCTTTTTTGCTAATGCACTTTTCATAAAACTACAATCTATGAATCACTTATTAGTTGGAATGACATCTTTATTAAATATATTTTGATTTCTGACATGTTGTGTGTTATTTTAGATAAGCAACATGATCGTTAATTACATAATTTTATTTTAAATTACAGCATTTTAACGTTAAACATGTCGTACTAAAATCAGAGTGTTTAATTAACCTTCTGAAACAATAAATGGTGTGTTAATTAACTAAGAAACGATGAGTGGCATTAGTGATCGCCTCATCCACAGATCATGTTGTGTTAATACATATCCGACAATATGCATTACCAGATCCAGCGGTGTTATTAGAGAGATAAATACGCTTTAAATAATATGGAGATACGATCCACGTACTTGAGATTGAATTAAGATAGATTAATGAGCATGTTTAATCGAATCGTAAGATTTAATTTCTTACAATTTTCGTCACAACGACAGAAATAGTTTCAACAGTGTTCAAATAGAAAAAATGTAAATTCGGGAATTACCAAGCAAGAACAAAATTCCATTTAAAAAGCAATGTGCGAGACATATATGATTAAACAACCGTTTGGTGAAGTCCATTGATATGCAAATAACCTATCTGAAGGAACGCAAATTCCCGGAACCTCACGTCTTAACCAATCGTAATACAGGGATTGTGCGACCAGTACCAGAACGTTGTGCTTAACTGAAATCCGATGTATTGCCTTTGTTACCATAACATGTATTCTACTTCCTTGGTTACCGATTAACAATCCCGATCTTGATATGTCTAGCAAGAACGACATTCTCTTAGATCAGTTTGCTAATATGAACTAAGGCACCGCCTAAATGAGGGATTAAATAGGCATTGGATATCTGCTAAGCTATGTTTCAGATAGTAACTGACTAAATATGAGTTGAATTTAGACATTATAAAATATACAAAGATAGTTATTGATCAGCAACTGATCACTTTTCCTCTTTAAATTTAAGACCAGACTAAATAACAATTATTCAAAATTTTAGATTGTCTATATGTGTCTGTCGTTTATGTTTGGAATAAGTGTAGGCATCCCTAACCTTGAGTTTTACCTATATTATACTGATTTGTTATACATTGCAACGTAACGTCATGAGTCTATTTGGCGTACTTTTGGTATGACGTCATTTCCTGTTATTTGTGACGTCATGACATCACGTCTTGTATTGGCGCCGTGTATCCAGTACAGTAGCGTACTTCTTACTTCCCTTCGGTTTTTTTTAAATAGTTTGTTTTATTTATTGAATATTTTTAAAGATGGTTATAATTCGAAAGAAAATGGTAGGGGGCAACCGTTTACAGATTACTATTTTTTTTATTTTCAAAGGACCATTCACCTCGGAAAACTGCCTGATATTTTTGACCGGAAATAACTTTTTCTGAAAGCATTAGTACCTGCAGAGACTAGACGAAGATACGCACGTGGACATTATTGGTATGGGTATTTACAATAGCCAGCTTCGCTGGCTATTTAATCCCCTATCAATATTTATTATTATATTTTTATGGTTTCGTGGTGGGAATTACGTCCGTCTTAGAAATGACTGGCATTTATACTGTCTGATCAATCATACAGGCGTTCCATTATTGTAGCAGAATTATATATAGCAGAATAAATCAGGCATAACTAGTTTTCTTGTCTGTCTAAAGTACAGATATATTTAGATGTGAAATCAAAGGAGAATCACAAAATGAGACTTTTGGAAAGGTTAAAGTCATTTTGACCTCAAGTATTATGTAATAAAATAGAGAAAAACTTAATACTCACCAAGAGATATGACAGAGATTGACTAGAGCTCTGAACAAAGATTGGAAAACCGAATGCAACCTCTATGATTGTTAGACAAATATGTCGTCGACGAAGGTGTTGTAAAATAAGATGGAATAATATTTGATCTTTTAATCCTAGAAATGATTTCAAGCAATTTTACTGCATAGAAATTTTATAATATAAACAACGTTGAAGGCTACGTTCAAAACAAATACGACGTTTTTCAACGGCTGGCAATTCTAGATTCAATGTCTCTTAGTTTATTGTTTATTAGGTACGTGTGAAGTTTTACGCTCATAATTTACATACGTTATTTCAGTTGTGATCGGACCTCATTTAAACACAGCTTGTTCGATGGAATAATTTGTTTAGGGTATCTTTTTCATAAAGTTACTTCAAGTTATGTGTAATTGCTTTTCGCACGTTCTATGAATTTGCTAAAGGTCACAATCTTGTGCATCTAGGTTATTCAATAACGGCAGACATACCATACTGGTGATCAATATGTTAACAAATGTGTGAATGTAGTGAAATCGTGCATTTTCGTATTGTGTTGCCGGAAACGAAACATTTATTTATTTTATTGACAACTATGAGGTGTTTATTACCAGTTCCTGGTGATATTTTCAGTACACTCGTCGCCAAGATGAGGTAAATGCTTGCATGAATCGCTAAACCTCTCGGGTGCCACGAACGCATCTAACATGATATCATCATTGAAAATATATCGTAAGCAGGATATTCGTTCAAATAAGCTGAGCTTTATAATTATACACTTACCATAAGACGTAGCTAATATTGAATGGAATGAAATTGTGATGCTATGGATAATGCATTAACATGGACGTTGACATATTCAGCACGGATGTGAATGCACATAAATTGATACGTGTCAAAACAGATACAACAATTAAGATGGGGAACAAAATACATTATACACACGCGATATGTTGCACTCTAATTTCAGTGTGCAATTCATCGTCAATCGGATACGTAAAAGTACACGGAAAAGTACAAGTTTTTGTCACCGACGGCGTGTTCAAACTTATTTCATTAACACTGTATGTATGGGGTGTATTAGTTGTGATTTTCCTCTACAAATACTTATCGAACTAATTAAGGCAGTGAGCCCCTAATACACAAAATTTTAAAATTGATCAATTTGCAATTTTTTATTGCTAAAAATACTAAGGAAGCATAATGTGAAATATAAAAAAATTCTAACCGCAGGTTTTGGTCTGATCACCTCCCATATTGCAATTTGTATGAAAAAATGGAGGACCATTCTGACAAAAAAGACAATAAAATCATCCAATTTTATTTCAATTTTCAAACAAATTAACTTTACATGTGCCTAATAGTCATATACAATGAAAACAATATCAATTACAAGTAAGGTATAAGATATAAGATAGCTATGTATATTACTAGCATAGTTGTAAAACGTCGAGATTTGTTTTTTAGTCTACAAAACATATGATTTCTAAAATCCTAAAAAAAATCAAATAAATGAACAAATAGCACTTTCAATCACCCCAAAATTTTCATAAGACCATAATGCATATATTTAAGTCAAAAGAAATATAGGTTCACCATCAAATTATCAAGATATAACATTTTGTTTGACCCCCACCCCCACTTATAATGCTGGTCAAAAAGCATGGGAAATGGTAACCTGACGATTTTTCAAAAAGGTGTTACTATTTCATTTGAAAATGTCCATTTGTATAAGTAATATATACATACATTTTCATCATATGAATTTCCAAAGGTCTAAAATCAAATGATGCAATGGTTGCCATGGCAACCAATTCTTAATGCGAAAATTGCAAATTTTTGCTAAAAAGTCTTAATTTGACCCTTTATTTCACTTAAAATTAATGAGAGATAGTTCATGATATGCACTTGAACCAATTCATAGTAAGAAAATATAAACTTAATGAAAATATGTATGTTCTTAACAAACTTAGAGCTGCAAATTCTACCTGGGGTGCAACAAATACTGTCACATAAATTGAAGTTGCATCATAAAAAGCACAAAGAAAATTACAAAAAAGCAGTGTTGGGCTCTGTTCTGCAGTTCTCTTTTTTCAACACAGGTAAGTAACAAATAATTCAATGATTTAATTGTATGAAAAGTCATTATTAGGCTCAACTGTGGCATAGTTCTAGATTTGACCCCCAAGTTATGTACATTTTTGGTATTTTGACTCACAAAATGTCGTTTCAGGCATACACTAGGAAATTGTCATGGTTAAGTGAAAAGCATTTGAAACTTTGTCCTTATATATAACATGTTCAGATATGTAATGAGGTATTTTTTATTTTATATTGCTTGAGATATCAATGGTCCCAATATTCCCCCCCTATCCAGGTAATGAATATTGCCATTAACCCTACTTTCACAATCTATTTGCCTGGGATTTTCTTTGCAAAACTGGGTTAAAATTGTGAAAATGTATTTGTCTTCTAACATAATGGAGTTTCATTACTTCTCTGCTAACTAAAATTTCTCATACCAGACTTAACACTATTTAAATTAAGGTTATTGTTTACAGCATTGGCAGTAAAATTACATGACACTAGTTCCGAATTCGGACATAATACAACAAGTTGTTTCAGAAAATCAATGTCTGCCTTGGCATTATGCACATCGTTATTATTGCCTAGGTTAAGTTTTACTTCATGTTTAGTGACTGTCATGGATTTAAAAAACAACACTAAGACCGTCTGTTCCACCGTGCACACATAAAAAGAAGGAATCCCGTTTTTTCCTTGGCTGTCAAAATAACTGGGAAGTCAGTTTTGTGTATGAGTAATTATAAACACATTGAATCCAAGCTGCATAATTCTTTTATGTGAAGACTTTCAATCCTAGCATAACTTGTGTTTCAGAAATACACAGAAGCTGTCTTAAGGTTTTACTTCCGGCGCTCCACAGCATTTTTTTTCGTCAGGCGTCACTGTATCACAACCTGTAAAATATGAATATGGATGAGTTCAGTTTATATGCATAACGATACATGTATATTTATAGATTAGTATCAGGAAGTATAACGTCGTGACACAATTGAACGTCATAATGACGTTTTAGAGTGGCGATTGATATTTTTTATAAGGGAGAGAACTAAAAGACGTCCCATCCTCTAAAGTGTAGGGATTGTGTCCCTTAGACAATTAAATATTATCCCAGGTCATGACGTCATACATGACGCAATATATGTTGAAACAATAATCTTGAATGTACTTTAATTTCCATGTAAACAAACATGGAAGAAAGGTGTAAAGAACTTACACCTGATATAAAAGAAGCTGCATCTGTGATGAATGTGATGCTTCAATACATGCCTTATTATATTTTATATCTCATTGGCAATGTTTACAAGTGAAGGGGCTACCTCACAAGTATAAGCTAGTGTAGCAGGATAGCCAATACAATTAAGAGGCTGCCCTGTAGTGGTACTCATTGAAGCATTCCAAGACGTTATTTAACTGGCACATCGACTCCTGTGAGATTACATTGTAAATGACAGTATCCAAAATGTAGGTTTCGTCCGAATTAAGATACACTTCGACTGGTCAGGAATGTTATTTAAGTGTAATGCTTATTTCTATGATACTAAATATACATACATGTACCAAGTAGGTTGTTTATGTCAAAGTATGGTGTTACTTTCGCTTCCTAGAGGTTTGTTTTCCTATTGTCAACTAGACTTGCAGGTTGGCTGTCGCTCACGAGATGCGCTTTTCAGGTTTCAAATGACAATCACAACGACAATTTGAGACTGAGCAGCTGTCGGTATTATTCTGGTTCATTTCAATTACTTAAGACACATTGTACGGTAGTTTAGATGCGCAAACTTGACGAAACATCCCAGATTTCTCTCGATACATCCATGTTAACGTGTTGATGGAGTTCTGCAGTGTGCTATTTTTAGCATCAGTTATTTTTCCGTTTCCAGGGAATCCCCAAAGCGGAGCTCTCAAATCGAGTTTGTTTTTTAAAATAAACGGTTGGTATTACAGTAAACGAACCGATTAGTAATTAAAACTTAACTATTTAGTGAAATTCAGAGCAAAAATAAAATAAAATTCTTGTTTAGAAATTAACGTAGATTACCGACATTGACCGACATCGGCCGACATCGACGCAGCTCGACGCAACGTCATTATGGGTCCGCTACGTTAAGTAGATATCATAATAAGGTACCAATCATGATGAAAACAGGAGTCCGGTTAACCAATTGCATGGTACAAAAATGATTGCGTCCTGATTATTACAATACGACGTAGGTCTAGACAAATCATAAGTTTGTAAAATGAGCCTAACATACAACACTGCGCTTTGCACTTATATTAACACGCTTGATACATGGGATGATGATATTTATTGCGTGAACTATTCTAAACAACGTTAGTTAACTGCTGATAATTCGAACTGGAATTAGTTTGTGAGTAATTCCTGTATTCTTATTTCCCATTGATTTCTCAATCCATAACGATAAATCAGTTCGACGTTTGGTGTGTGCTGTGTATTATATACGATACGAAAGGATCAAAGGACGTTTTTATAATTACATTTCGTACATAATCCTCCTTGGTCGTCTGCCAGTCGTGATTGGATCTGTGTCCTCGCGGATGAATTTAACCATCTAATTTGATCAATTATATTTCACATAATGGACACGTGTTGCTGTTTTGTAGTTCCGAGTACGGGATCACTGATACCTTCGATTTGGGCAACTAGTTTAGTCATTATTCACAATTAAGACTGTCATTCGTTGATTACAAGTATCAGAGTGTAATATTTTATTTGTTCTGTGATGTTACTGTTTTCTATGCTCACCTGCTTAAGTTAAGAGCTGTCTTTCCTATATTATTTCATCACTTCTTTATTATTAGAATGTAAAGACTTAGACCTTAGTTAGTGTACGAACTTAACCAGAAGAAGCCATGGACCCACATCCGTTCTTTTGGGAGAAACAAACTGAAAACATTCAAGTATGATGCAGTGCAAGCGCAATGACACACATTTATAATGAACAGAAGTAGAGGAAATTAGTTATTCCAATATGCATACGTAGAATGTGAACTTCATCTTTAAGTGTTAACTGTCTAATCAAAAGTGACGTTTGTCTTTAACCACACAGCATATCTTCACAATATGGCTTATTTACGCGATCTTTTTCCGACTATCATAGCATACAATACACTTCTTCTCGTTTTAAAGCACCCAGTTCTATACATCTGTGGGTTTCCGTTAATTTCTGTCGTGTTAGTAACGTTCCGCCGAATGCATATTTGGAATGGATTTACATCTCTAATTTGATTACGATGTTCTTTTTTGTACTTTAAATTTGACAAAGGCGTTACGCAATGTCAGTAAGGCTTATAAACCATTTAAGTTACATTGCAATGTCACACAATAAACTGATTTTGTTAACAAATAAATATTTAATTTTTTTAAATTGTTCATTCAAACATCGTAAGTGTAATTAGACGAACACAATAACTTTTACAGAAATGCGATCGGTTTTGTCCCATCAAGCCTGTTTATGCGAGTATTTGCAGATAAGTTATTATGTGTTGTGAATGTTTTTCTGATGAATTATTTGATTGGCGTTTTTATACTACAGAACACGAGTAGTTGTCAGCAGTAATAAGGAAAAAGGATCATGGATAAAGTGTTTGTCTTTTTGTTACGTATGTTATGTTTGTATCAAAATTATTATGTATACATTTAAGGTTTCTTTTAATATGTTTCAAGAAAAACATGCATGCTGTATACAACTGCTTCCCTGAGATTTTGCAATCCGTAAATAATGCTTTGTTGCAGTATACGATGATGACCCGATATAAGAATTATGTTTGTATACTTTTACTTGTTTTGATTACTGGTATAGACACCGCTACAGTAGACTTTGTTACAAATGACATAAACACCGAATACTGACTGAAGATTTGCGTCCTGTTGTTGCATGATAAAGATATCGTCATATTTCATATTATCCGACTAAATAATCTGTTTTTGGATAATATATCTCCATCAGGATAGTAGCCATACTAGATATGAACATGTATTACAATTTGATACCAAACTGCAGATAACTGATATTTGTCAAAATGAGAGGAAAATATCACATCTACCTTGGAAATGAAATCACTTTTTATTGCTTGAACATAACCATCAAAATTATCGTGTGTCATAACTCTGATATATCCTTCATGTCATTGGCAAAAATATTGTGTCTTAAATTATGAAATTAAAATAAATTATGATGAATTTGCTAAGCCGTAGGCAATGCATATGTATTTCAATAACAGGATGACAAACATTCGTGTCAATGATTAACGTGATTTTGGCTAAACGCTTCGAGATATTGCCATCAGGAACATTTAAATCACATTAAACAAAATTGTACAAAGAAAAAATGCAATGTTTAAGCTTCGATATAGCAATACAAAGAGTGAAAAAGTGGAATATTTGATCGATGGGTTGTACAGGAACTTGACTATCAGACAACAAATGATAGCTTGCTTTGAACGAACGTGTGAACATACACACACCGAATAAGTATTATTGTCTTCGGTTCACGACTTTAGACATTGCTTTATGTATTTTCCACTTTACAGTAAAAATAAAAAAACAATTTTTGGCTTAGGGCCTTCCTTTCTGTTACTGTATTATTATTGTACATGTTCTGTTGCAATTTCGATGTCCAGCATAAGGCTGCCTTGTATCTTTCAATAGTACCTGTATAATGTGTCATTTAGATGTGTGTTGTCACTTGTTCTAGTATTGTCGCTTGGTTCTTGCCCCGCGTAGTTTGACTGATTGAGGCGGCAAACGCACGGGGTGGAAATTCGGGTTTGTGTAATTTGTATACCTGGTGTCTTCAAGTTGTATTCTGTTATAGCAGTGTCTATGGTCCCCTCCCTTTTACAGCACTGTGCAGTGTCGGTGTATTTTTTGTTTCCGCTTGTCCTTGAAAGTTATTTCCTTGCCCTCCCTTTAAGGTACACCGCCCATTTCCCTCTTTCTTCATCAGTTGTATCTTGCGGAGATGCTTGATGAGATACTTTTTAATTAGGTCACTGTGCTACTTGGTCGCTATAATAAACGGTTTTGGCATATATATTTTCGCCCTATTTTTACCCATTATTGTAAATTAGGTCAAGTCGCCCCCTCCTTTTTACAGCACTAGCATTAAATAGATTGGCATATTCAAGTAGTGTTGTGTCCCCTTTAGAACGTATTCTCGTTTTATTATGTTCACAAATGGAATTAAATTGCGCCTCGGTCTGGGATGTAACCGTACTTGCGCGATTAATTTCAATTTATACACCGCCTCAGAGATCTTCTTATACGGTCCTTTATTCACCAGAATCAACAATAACAGTGATTTTCCAAGCTAGATTAGATACATTTCTATCTGATAGGCTTAGAATGTGTTAGTTTATAGCAGAATTGGTTCGTCTGATAGGTTCTCATTCAATAGACTGATTACATCATTGAATGACACTACTTTATAGTGTATGTTACTTCCTTGGATCAAATACACAGGCTATGGCGACTTTAAAATACTATAGTTTACAGAATTTTTGTTCAATAAAGTGTCCATAACTTTATATATACATGTAGTCATGTGTCATACGCAGCATGCATAGACCATATTTTTACAACACAAAGCTATGTATTAATATAAGCTGATATACAATACCCTGGTTCTATATCTCCGGTTTATTCTTTTACAAATGCATTCAGTACCACTTTCACCAAATGTGTAGAGAAAAATCAGATTAGTTTGTTGTCTATTTTGCAATGTATATTTTCTATTGGAATACTTAAAATGGTTTAGATTTGTTAATGTTGCATTCGGATGGGTATTATGGTGTGTTGTTGTGCTCTGCTGGTAATGTTGAGTGCTGCCTTCCCTGACCTATTTGCTCATATCTGTTTTGTTCTACCTTTTAATTTCTTATCATCAAAGACGCCCGTATACCAACACGTACAATGCACATTATCTCAGTTTCAACTTTTACAACCTTATTAACATATGTGCACATATCAAATATTTCGGAGTTATGTACGATAATAATTTTAATCTTTTGAAAGTAATGTCGAAGTTTTATCTGTTTAAGCTATGAAAAGCTGTCACAGTGATAACTGGTTTTATGTGAGTTGATGATCCTTTAATGCTCCTCAATTTGTGTTCTGTTCTTATAATATGCTATGAACTTCCTCCTTCATCCTCTCACATACATATTGTAACATGAACTACATGTATTTGCAATCCCTTCGAGCATCTATATATGTAATATGCATCAACCTAGTGTCCCATTATGTGTCATAAGGACTTCATTGTTATTACTCAGGGAACAGTATATGCCTGATTAAATATTTATGTTTGCTTTTATGTTACCAATCTGAAGCACACGTTTCCTGAGTTGAACACCAGAACATAGGGTGCCTATTTTTATCCAACTAAGAGAAGGTTTAAGGAAAGCAGATTTAGAAAGAATTACTACCTTGTAATTTGTATTACCATGTTAGAAACGTTTACTGTTCTAGGAATCGCTCTTTGAAATATCAGTTTATATCTTTTCAAACGTAAAAATATCCGTGTTTTATGCATTGATGAAGGAATAATCTTTTGCAAATCCATTGCGAAGACAAATGGTGCATTCATCATTGTCAAAGCGACGGAACTAGACAAATAGTTGGAAACTTTTAATTCCCTAGGAATAGAAATACGCCATTAAAGAATAACAAAACTATTTTAAATTTGTTTGATTTACATTTTGTCTTCTATCTTTCAGATCCATGATGCATTTCCTTGTTTTACTGTAATCACAGGACAGAGAATTATTACCTGATATTAATTCATCGTGTTGGCGAACATTCACCGAGACAAATAAAGTTAAGATGCGTAGAAGACAAAAATACCAACATAAAAGCAAACGAAAATTCCTTACTTTTTAAACAACATTCTTTCGCATAATAACGTAAGTCTTCAAACGATGTATTCAAATAACACATACCATTCTGGTTGTTTGTCTTCCATGCAAAATGCATGATACCTTATTTACAGCTAAATCAGCGACGAACGAATCTCTCATATTATATCTCTGTCAGTGGAGAAGCAGTGTATTTAATCTAATTCAATTTATACACCGCCATTGAGATCTTGGTTAATGTTGTGCTTGGTCGTTCATTATAGTACGAGAGGTGTTCAACTTATTTATGAACAAAACATGAACACCGATTGTGCAATATTGAATGAAAATAATGGAAATATCTTTTTTAAACCATGCGAGAAAATGTTTTAAGTTGAACATATGATAATCATACATTGTATATTTTATTTGGTTAAAACTTAAAACAACAATTTAGTAGATGATGTTGTTTTTCCTGTTTTAAAGGCAAAATGACCCTTTTATAAGCATCAAGAAAGTGTTGGTAAATTTTTATTTTGCATTTTTAATGAGATCATCAGTAATATTTGTCGTAGAACGCGTTATTTAAGTTCTGTTTCCAGTAATTGTGAAATGGCACCAAAAATTGAGAATTGCCCAAAATTGCCTAAACCTACACTATAAAGTTAAATTGGTTTTATGATATCTATGATGAATCCATTACCAAAACATGGAATAGTACCTTAGATGGGAGTGTCCATAGAAACTTTCAGTGACATTATTTCGAAACAGTTTAATGAATAGTTCTGGGAAAATGCGAAGTTCCTACGCTGAAAATCAAGAAAAACATACCTCGCAGCCAAAAGTATTGGAATCTAGAAATGCGAAATAGACAACATTATGTGGAAAAATTGTTTCATTATGGGGAAGCAATGCTGAATCTTAAAGAATGTTATGATAGATTATGGTATGCTTTTTTAGATAAGGTCACAGGGATAGGGAGCAGTTCATGTTTGTCCAGCTTCGTGTGTTCGCGGCCGTTTTCATGGAAAGGCATTGGGTTTGTTGTTATGGAAATACGCACATCAAAATCAATATCAAATTGACGAAATCGAAGGCTGTGGTCTATGTACGAACCGTTTCGAATCAGGTTTTCGACAAAAAATGATTTCGTATCGTTCCTAGTGACTGTTCCAAGAACATAGTGTTTCGTCCAGATTCAGCTTCAAGTCACCATACACAACGCCAAATAAACAAATTAAGAATATAACTTTGATATATATTATAACCAAACAGTGAATGTCGAAGTTTTCTCGTGCTTTAACAATATAATTTTTCATCTGGTTGATACTAAAACAACGATTAAAGAAGGAAAATATAAACGTAATTATTACGAGTTTCGGACCTTCAAAACGCATATAACAACACCTTCTACCCTAATGTTGATTATGATTTAACCGTAACGTATTGGTAATTTACAATTGTTATATATACTTCCTTATACACTACTTTATACAATACAAAAGTTTTTATTCAATTTCATTGTTAGAGTAACACAATATAGATGTTCATTTTCTGTTCATAAAAAAGTTGAACACCTCTCGTATATGTCAACAATTGCAGTAATTCTAACTTCTAAATTTTGTCCAAGAGACTTATTAAAGCGCCAGTCCATACGATACTTGTCTCATTCAATAGAGTGTTTGCATCATTGTAGAAATCCATTTGATGTGGAACTGCACGTCAGCACACAACAACAAATCACACTACACACTATAAGGACGTCCCACAAAGCTGATACCATCTGCAGCAGTTTTGCAATAAACTATGCAGACTAAAGTTGTGCTGCGATTTAACGAAGGGCATTAGCAATAACAGAGTCACAAGGACAAGTATACAAATAAACAGTAATCGAATTGGAACTGTAGCATAATATAATTAGGGCGCCATTATAGATGCACACGCTGGTCGCATGCAGAAATGTTGGCTAGTTATAACTCGGAAAACAGACAATCGGAAACCATTAAACGCTTACAAACTGATAAAACTTGTACATATATATCCAATGAATAAAGAGGTGACTTACAAGACTTGAAACTATCACTTTACAACAATGTGCAATTTCACTATAAAACCTAATATGTTAAGTTTCAATTGTTCGGTTAACGTGTTTGCTTCTTTGTGAACACACGCTCATCAGCACAAATAAAGTAAGAAAGTATTTAGCAAAGGAAGCAAAAATAGCAAGCACGAACATCAATACTCTTATTAGAATATTAACTAAACTAGCTATGCAAACGAGGCTGATATATATGACCAGTAATACATCGCCTCGTATATTAAGTAGCCTACACAACGACATTGAAAGCGAGCATAACTTTGCGGGAATACATATTTCAACTTGGATCTACATGTACGAGGGCCATTCAAAAAATACGTAGACAAACTCGATTGTTAAACTATTTATCATCCGATTTTCATCAAAATTGATCAAAATCAGGTTCTATCGGTTATGATTTCAGTGCGTATTTTTATTACGAAAAATATATGTTATATTCGAAAATATGGTAGTTATAGCAACGTAAAATTGAACACACGGGGCAACCCATCGGTTTATCCCGTAGAAATTTGGTGTTGATTTCTCCGCACATCACTTACCTTTAACGGTTGCGAAACCTTCCGAAAATTCATGCGTGTATCGTTTAAAACTGTATAGTTCTGTGTTTCAAATTATGATGTCACATTCAACACCGTTACAGAGATATCGGGCATCACACAAAGTCACTCTTAATAGCAGAAAGTAAACGTGACGTCACGTTAAACCACGGACCACGCGTAATCCTTAAATTATGCGTTACGCTTGATATAAACACACATATTTACTTGAAGCGATGTGAATCGACGTGCAATTTGGGTACGTGAATATGAAACTCGAAACAACAAATCAAATAAGGTTTACTATTTGTTCTTTTTTGTCAGTTTAATCCGCCGTTGCACATTGGTTATTATACAGAATGGTTGGTGACAGAGTTGTACAATGAGTGTAATTGTGAGAACTTCGAATATGTTGTGAGGTAACCGAAACCGATGACGTCAACAACGACGTCTGGACTTGCCCCGTGGTCACTATAGGCGCAACGCTTAAAACAAGATCCTCACTTAACCGTCGGCCCGATTTCTATGAAACTTTAGGATTTTAGCGAGTGAATGTTGTGGTACAAACAACTGAATAATTATTGATTTAGCTGAAAAAATAAGCTAGCAAATTGTTTTGTCTACGTATGTTTTGAATGCCCGTCGTATACACGAGGGGTGATCAATATATTCGAGGACTTTTCATCTAGGAATTTCAATTTGGCAGCAAGGCTTAAAGCTAATTAACATCATTCGCAGTAAGATATATCCGACCGAATGCACTAATTAATTGTTTTTATTCATACAAGGCGTGCGTGACGTTTGACTTTCTTGACTGATATCCGGTTCCATGTATATTATTGTTTTCTTTTAATACTGAAATAAGTGATCAATAGCCAACTCTGAAATGTGAGGAGGCAAAAAAGAGTATCGATGCGTCATTGAAAAAAAACTAGGAAAAGGGCGGGTGACTTTAGAAAATTGGATTATTCCAATGACGAATGAAGCACGACCTAGCCAGTATAGGTGCAATATCGAAAGAACCCTTTTGATCTGGAGTCAACGACTTGATGTTTTGTAGCCTATACTACTCTTCTGTTTCACCAGTTACATTTGGTTCAGATCTACTCGTCCTATTTCGTAGAATTTTACGAAAAGTGCCCCTACCGCCTTACTATTTCTGCTGTTTATCTTTATTTTATCGACTAATTCGTTTGACCGAGTCCCTACAATCACATTAACAATGGATTGATATAAAAATTGCCAATTTGAATCGCACATAATCTATGCACAATTTAGTCATTTGGAGATGTCGCGAGGATTTTACAAGTTCTGCACTACTTTTCATAGCATGTCGTTGCTCTGAGATAACGTTACGCCCGAGATGCTCGACGGTGCGTGCTTCACCTTGGTTACAAAAAGTGACGGCATCCAGTAAATTGCGACGTTACCAAAAACTAAAGGAGAAGAAACGCGCGAAAGTTGATTGATATACAACAGCTTGTAATTGCATTACTGTAGTTCAAATATTAAAAAATAGAAGGAAAAAAATAGAAGGAAAGTCCTCGAATATATTAATCACCCCTCGTAATTACAGGAGTGTGGTTACTACATTGGCGCTCCTTCTCCACCGATTTTGCAAATGACATTTTACCAAAATAAAAGGACAAATCGAGCTCGATAGATATAAACAAAACATTTCATGTTAGTGCACCTCAGGGTTTCAATCTAAAAAAAGAGATTCAGTTTAAATCCAGACATACTCGTCCTTTGAAGATCACATTAAAGCATTCCACAAAATGAAATACAAATGTACTTTAGATACTATAATCTGGCAACTGTCAGTAACATATTGTTTCCGGGAACATTGTACGAACTAAGGAATTATAAATGTCCTTGCTGTGTCTACTCGTTCCAATTTATTGTTAAATAAAAAATGTTTTTGTATGCAACATAAAATAAGAAAAGTACAAATGAAACCATAGTGATAATACTTCGTGTATAGAGGCAGCATAACACGCACATCTTTTCCTGACCGAAATTACTGCGTGCATAGAGCGTTGTGCATTTGACAAGTAGAAGAAATGCAAATTGCATGCGAATCGCACGTATGAGCTCAAGACATAGCCGCATCTTAGCTCGAACGCAGCGAACGTCCCTCATACACGAAAAGTGCTGCGTCGTGTCATAGTGCTCCGACAAAACACACAAAGGCTGTGCTGACCACAAATTAACTGTACTTTAGTTGTGGCCGCCGCTATAGAACTTTACGCATGCCAAAAGATAATTATTCATAGCACTCGACATAAACCACCGAGCACACACAACATCACATAAACTACATGGTACAATGTTCAACACGACTACATAGATAGAAAATGCACTTGACGTTAAGTGATCCTCATCCCCTTGAAATTAGATTGTTATATGGTATATCAAACACTGGCGAATAGTTCGAAAGAATAAAATATTTTAACAGTTTGGTGTTCGGTGATTGACCATTACAACAAACTAAATTGTATTCATATTTGGAGCCTCCTCGTATATGTTTCTTTGATGAGCGTGTCTGATTAAAGCGGACCGAATAACGTTCGTACACCTAGAAAAAGTGCCTTACTGTTTAATATTTCATTTCCTTATATTAACTTCAAGCGATAAGTTGTCATATCTTAAATCTGACTTTATTTCACAATTTATCTTACGATGTCTTGTGCTGACGACTTGCTAAACGAATTTCGTCGAGACTGCCCATTACAATCATAAATAATTATAAATAATATGTCAGCTAGCGCCATGTGATTGTTTACTATGCGTACAGTATAATCACGTTAGAATGTTTATTTACAGTCTGGTTTTATTTAACTTAATTCATATTGAACTGATTAGATTGTCTGGGGATGTTATGGTACTGGATTATATTAAACCTTGTCTACCGATTTTGAGGTCCAATTTGCAAATAAATAATTTCGACTATCCCTTCGCTAGTGTTTTACGTCGTTTTATTTCGAGCAAAAGTCAGAGATTAATGGTTTTGCTTGGTTAGTCAGATAAAGATACTTCTCCAACGCCATCAACAAAACCACAGCCTTTACTCATTCTTTACTCCAGGGAAGTCCTCCGTGACAAGAGGTAATTTCTTAATTATGCAAGGAGAGAACATGATGACGGTTTTTGACTACTAGTAGATGCCGAACGCAAACAGTTCAAACTCATGGACACTCTGTTTAATAGCTATGATAAATAAAACAGAAATGCCTTATGTTTTAAATGACACCATACACCGTAACTAGCCTTCCTAGTCACCGAACATTTTCGAAATTATTCTCTGCAATATCGACTGTACATGATATGTATTTAAATTATTAGAGAAATGTAGACAAGTTACAGAATCACTTCGAATGAAAGAAACCAGTACATGCATTGTTTGTTCAAGCCATAACCAATGACAAAAATGATGACGTTTGTACACTCAACCGCTTAAAAAACGCACCACTTATGAAATATCGGTTTTAGTGATGAAAAAGTCAATCAATGGTTATTTATTTTCGGATTAATAATCTTCAGTCTTTACACAACGAGTTGTGTAATTTTCATGCCATTATTACGAGCTTAAAATAAATTATGATATAGATAACACAGTGACCCATGAAAGTGAAAGTCACAATTTCAAAAGCAATTATAAGAGCCCGCTACATTGATGCATGTAAGTGGTTTCTCCTCCTAAAGAATAACATTACTTACGCAATAGGATAGAATTATGTTAGACGTTATTTTTCTATCCATCTAAGCAAAGCTTTACTTGAATTATAAATGTTATGTGGCTTTGGCTGTCTGGCTAATACCATATGATCGAGTTCGGTCCAGATATGCGCATTTTGTGAACCTAAGATTGATTTCAAGCCTTATTTAAACTTGAAATCTTGGTTATGAGCATTAGACTGTCAGGGTATTTCCCGTGGTGCTTATATGGCACCACAAATCAACACTATGAAGGAGCTTGAAGACAAAAAGTTGGGACATTCGGCTCTAAACGGGAGAAAACTCGTTAAAAAGTGTACTAAAATGATTTTCCTTATTATTGACAATTATGAAAAGAATTATTATGAAAATGCAATAATGTACTTTTGGCTTGTTTATTGATCCCCGACAAGCTCTTGACACTGTGTGCAGCAATGCGGAACCAATTACAGTCGCACAACCTGTGTCATGTTTGCGTATAGCTCAGGCTCAAAACCTTTAGCTTGTTTCACCCAGGTCTGTCTTTGACTGTTTCATTCGCTAGGAATCGATGTTCTAAGCCAAAACTCGTTGTGTAGGCGGATGATCCGCCATGCTAAGGTACCGATGCTCTTTGCAGTTGGAAGCGAAGGGACAATCATCCGAACAATATTCGAGATATTCGCAGCATATAAATACTATAAGCAAATACTGTTTCTGTTGTTTTTTTCAATGTGTAAACCAACAGCGTACTGTTTAAAGTCAATATTGACCACATAAGTCGAAACGATCGAGCTGCACATGCAAAACATGCAAAATAAAAAAAAGTTCTTTGAGTGGGGTATTCCGAATGAAAACAAAATCGTTTTCTTTAATTAGGTCAAGCTTATGAACTGAACAAACCATGTAAACTATTAATTTTAGCAAAAAATGATTTTTGACGATTTTTACTATTTTCAATAGTGGTGCGTTTTTACAGCGGTTGAGTGTATATCACACAAGTAATGTCCATAAAATCCTTTAATGCCGTTGCTATATCACTCAGGAAATTTATTATGTTTACATATGAATCTCCTTTTTTTCGGAAATCATTCATTCAAACATCTTAAGTGTAATTGGACGAACAAAACAACATGTACTGATAGCATTTGTTTTATCCCATAAAACGCCAAATTCCAGTGTTTACAGCATAGGTTATAATGTGTTATGATTGTTTTTCTGATGAGTTCTGATGAGTGGTTTTGTATTACAGAAAACGAGTTGTTAGCTTTAATAAGCAAAATGGGTCATAGTTAATCTCGAGATAAATTGTATTTATTTTGTAAGTAAGCGTGTATCAGATAATCTGAACTTTAAACGGTTTGATTAATAATCATGTTGCAGGAAAAATAGGTACGATTCAATAATGCTACTCTGATCCAAACGGTCATATGTACCGCAAGTATTAATACAGTGATAATGATTGATGGCATATGGCGACGACAGAAAATTGGCAATGCGATAATGCGATTCATTTATGATGTTAGTATTTATTACAAGTGAGGGTGTAATACACTTGTCTTAAATATGAGACTTTCATTCAAAACCATTCTTATGTTAATGGATTATATTCTGCAGCTAATACAAAACGAAATAGTAGTGTAGGTTTTAAGAACAATTGGCGTCTACCAGATAATTTGTAAAATGGAACATAGAATTAAAACAAATTAAATCTCATAAAACATTAATTACATAGACTGCAGTAGACCAATTTATTGTATATTTTATATGAATCTGCAATGTCTGTGTTCAGTACGTTGCACGCGCCAGCAATATCTATAAAACGGCTATACATTCGATTTCTGATTGTCAAAACGTCACTATATCATCGAGTACACCTAATTAGTGGTATGTATCAGCAAAGTCAATATTATGATGAATCTCCAGTATCTATTCTGTCTGTTTAACGCTGCAGTGTTTGGCTGATATACATGTATACCCATCCGGAGATAAGAATGTACAGAATATCGAGCGAGGGGATGCTGTGTTTACGACGAATGTATTGTTGATGTATCTCTTTCAACCCATTTTTTTTAAACTCAACAGTACATGTTGCATATACAAACTTTTTGTTAGCGAAACTGATCTGATCGTTTTGAATATTGAGTTAATATTGTTATTATTATCTAATGTGTATGTGACAAGTGTGTCTGTTGTGTCTAAAATTCTTTTCATCAAGCTTATAATTTATACGCATATTTACGACAGTATTTGAACGAGGTTGATATCTGAAGTTTCGATGGTCTTCGCAGATAAACACCATGACGTGTGTATCGTTCTGGTCGAAACATTGAATTTCATTGAAAGCAGAAAATAATACATATACAGTGTACCACAAAATGCCCTTTTCTTCTTCTTCTTCAGTTACCTTGTCATTGATGCGTCAAACAAGAGGTTAATTCTCTTAGATCAGTTTACTAGTAGTATTTATTATTGCATGATTAATGCATCGTGGCTGGAATAACGTTCGTCCTATAAACGACAGGTGTTTGTTCTGTCGGATAAATCATTCAGATGCTCCATTATTATATTCATGTACTTGTTCTCTTAAAATGCAAGATGGATATTGAATGTTTTCTCCAGGCAGCGCTATATCAAACTATGTTATGAAATTTTGTCCGTGGTATATCACACTTGACACACTTAATTATAATAATGTTATTTGTCAATCGATTTACTGCAGAAATACAATAACAAATCAAACATAACCAATTATTTGCCTGAAGTACAGATATATGCCGATGTGATTAATCGAAAATACCACAAAATATAATTGCTGCAACTTAGAATTTTAAAGTTAATATGCTTAACAGTGTAGCATTGAAGTTATTCAGCGTTTCACAAATAAGACGTGCAACTAAGATTAGGAAATGATTCATGATTTGTGTGGGTGCGATGTTTTTTTTATTTTCAAAGTTTCAAATGTTAAAAAAATTAATGCAGTTTTATGTGGATCGAATCTGATTGAGGAGCTGTTTCTATTATTAACCAATGTGTTTAGTGTATATTTAATACAGTTACTCCAAATTAAGTGTAATTGCTTTTCACACGTTTTATGATTTTGCTTAAGATCACAAACATGTGCTTTTATTCAATTCAATGACTACAGACATGTCATACTGGTGCTTAATATGTTAACAAATGTGTGCATGTAGCAACATCAAGCGTTTTCGCTGTGTGTTGCTTGAACCGACACATGTATTTATTTTATTGACAATCCTAGCTACTGGTGACATTTGCACTATATTAATTCGGCAACAGTATACTCGTCGCTAAGATGGGAAAAGTGTTTGCATTTCAAAACCTATAGCCGTAAGGGTGTAACGTACACATCTACGTAGCATGATATTTCATTGAATATATATCGTAACTGACTCATTTTCGAGTAATTAAATTGAGTTTTAAAGATGCATACTTTAAGACTCTGCTAATTTTCACAACAGGACACTAATCCAGTACCTTTTTGGTGTCCATGTATAAGTATGTGAAAGCCGATATCACCACATGAAATGATTAACCTCTAATGGCGAAGCCAATACCACCTGCTACAACGTCACCAAATACATACAAAAGACCGAATATGTGATGTGTTACTTAGTGCATTAACTGTAATCGATCCATGTGGAAGTTGACAAAAACAGTGTGAATGCACATGAACCCATCCGTGCCAAAACAGATAAAACAAAATACATAGGGTACAAAATACATTTTCTTACGCGTTATATCGCGCTTTAAATCTCTTCGATAATATATCTTATGCGAAATTATGATGACAACTAACTCCTCTCTACAATTGACCCGACAATAAATGACAGTATATCATACATCGTCAATCGAAAACAAACATAATTAACAAATGCAAGTGTTTGTCGCCCGCGACGTGTTCAACTTATTTCATTTAGATTGTGTGTATGCGGTGTAGAAGTTGTTGCTTTCCTCACAATAAACTTATCGAACTTATATAGTATACATTATAACCAGGTACATGTACCAATCAAAACGAACCACTTGAATGGTAAAAGTTTGCACCCGTCCTGCTCTTTACAACGCGACTTACGTTTAAGCAAATAACAAGTTAGTAAAATGAGCACGACCTACAATACAACACAACCCAGCACATTTTATATTGATACACAATAACTTGCTATTTTTATAAGCCATAACGTGGTAACCTCTGGTGAATGCCGCCGTTGCTCCGCCTAATCTGGCGACTCGGGCTTAAATTGGGATTTAGGCAAACAAATATTTACGCCTGCCATATTCCAGCAAAACGCTGACTGGCACATAAAGGCTATGTCTGGCATTTTTAAACACTTTAGGCGATTTTCAAATACGAAATACACCATAGGATGGAAGAAACCTTAATAAAATATTCAAATAATTTGTTGATAACATGACAATTTAAAAAAAAAAAATGAATGATTTAAAGTCTAAGAGAAGCAACTGTTGCAAAAAACTTTTTTGTTCACCATAAACTTTACTTAGTACGATGTTTGGCCAGATATTTTGATAGATATAATTGCATGTAACATTCTATCGTCGAGTTTGGTCAATTGTTAAAAACAGCCTAATGGTTCCATAATTCATTGTATTTAATGGATGATCTGGAGGCATTTGTGGAAGCAGCAATATCGCTTTATTATCAGGAATGATTGCGTAATATATTCTTAACAACGTTAATTAATATCTAATAAAAACGAACTGCTTTTACTGGAATTAGTTTTTCAGCAGTTTCTGTATTCTGATTTCCGAATTATTTCTAAATCAAAAACGATAAATAAGTGAGACCATCAGCATAATTATGCTGAGTACTCGATCCGTTAAGAAAAGATCAAAGTTTCATACAATTATCCTTACTGATCGTTGGCCAGACGTGATTGAACTGTGTCCTTATAGATAAATTTAACCATTTGATTTGATCAATTATATCCCCCACTAATGAAGAAGTGTTGCTGTTTCGTAGTTCCAAATACGGGATCAGTGATTTCCATCGCTTTGGACAACTTGCTTATTCATAATTAAGACTGATATTCGTTGATTACAAGTATCAGGGTGTAATATTTTAGTTGTGTTGTGTTGTGATATGACTGTTATCTGTATTCGCCTGCTTAAATCTTTCCTGTCTGATTTCCTCATTTGTTTATTAAATAAATGTCAAGGCCACGACCGTACTAAGTGTACGAACTAAACCAGATAAAGCCATGGACCCACATCCCTTCTTTTGGGAGTACACACTGAAAACATTCCAATTTGATGAAGTGCAAGCGCAATGACAACCATTTATAATGTCTTGAAATAGAGGAAATGAGCTATTCCAATAAACATAGAATGTGAACTCCATCCTTGAGATTTCTCTTTCTGATCAACAATTACGTTTTTCCGAAACCACTCAGAATGTTGCATATTTGCGTCTGCTCTTCTCACTCACAACAGCATACAATTCTCTCCTTCTCAAAGCTTATTAAATTGTGAGTTTCCGTTGATTTATGTCGAGTGAATTACGTTCCGCCAAATGCAAAGTTGGAATGGATTTTCATCTCTTTTTTATTACGATGTTTTTTATTTGTAATTTATATTTGATAAAGGCGTTACGTAATATCAGTAAAGCCTATAAACCATTTAAGTCACTTTGCAATGTCAGACAATAAACTGATTTTGTTCACAAATAAATATTCTATTTTTTAAGTTGTTCATTCAAACATCGTTAGTGTAATTAGACGAAAAAAAAGTCTGTTACAGAAATGCGATTGGTTTTGTCCCATCAATCCTGTTTATTCGAGCATTTGCAGACAAGTTATTATGTGTTGTGAATGTTTATCTGATGAATTATTTGATTTGTGTTTTTGTTCAACAGAACACGAGTAGTTGTCAACAATGATAAGGAAAAAGGATCATGGATAAAATGTTTGTCTTTTTGTTACGTATGTTATTTTTGTACCAGAATTATTATGTAAACATTTAAGGTTTCGTTTAATATGTTTCAAGAAAAACATGCATACTATACTGAGCGTCAAAAGTTTCACAACCGAATTAAAAATTCAATTTTTGTAAATTGTTAACTCGAAAGAACTTTTTACTAACACTGTCTATTTGTGTACCCATAGTGTTCATGATGAACCCATTTCCGTTTGCCTCCGTTTCGCTTGAATGATCACACCATCACAAATGGTATAAAGTCTGTTCGAGCGCGCAAAGTAAGGGCTTTTCATTTTCGACTTAATTTCCACATCCAATTTACTTCATAGATGTTTGTGATACGAAATACACAAATAGTTAGTCAAATTAGTTTGTAATGTACGCTACATTTTATTGCAAAAATTGACAATTGTGAACAAAAACGCATCACTACGTTTTTTTGCGGTGAAAGGGAGGTAATTTAATCGGTAATTGTACCACAATAATAACCCTTTGACCACAGACAAGTGTGGATGTCGTAATAGACACTGTACGAAAAGTCACTTAAGAAACAGCGCACTGGTCATAACAAGGCAAAATAAAAGGAAGTGCGCCATAAATTTTAATGTCGATTGTATTACGATTAAGCTAAAACAATTCCATTGAATTTGGTGCTATAATTATAGCAGCATTCCCTGTATAGGTCAGCGGCATTGACCCTTGACCTGTTGTCACGTGGTACGTCATATGCACGGTCCGTATGTTGGATATGATGCAACAGTCTTTTTATGATAGAGACATGTCAAATGTATCCGACACAAAGTGTTTTTAGTGAAACGCCGGCCTCTTGATCCTTATATACACGATTGTGTTCACATTTGTCAATTTTTGCCATCAAATGAAGCGTACATTGCAAACTATTTTGACAAACTATTTGTGTGTTTCGTATCACAGACATGTATCAAGTAAATTGGAAGTGGAAATTTAGTCGAAAATGAAAAGCCCTTTCTTGGCGCGCCTGAATAGGCGTTTTACCATTTGTGATGGTGTGATCATTCAAGCGTAACGGAGGCCAACGGAAATGGGTTCAACATGAACACTATGTGAACACAAATAGACAGTGTCAGTAAAAAGTTCTTTCGAGTTAACAATTTAAAAAAATTGAATTTTTAATTCGTTTGCGAAACTTTTGACGCTCAGAATATGTACAACAGCTTTCCTGAGATTTTTCAATCTGTAAACAATGTTTTGTTGCATTGTACGATGATGACCGAATGTAAGAATTATGTATGTATACTTTTACTCATTTTGATTACTTGTCTAGACACCGCTACAGCAGAATTTGTTACAAATGACATAAACACCCAATACTGACTAAAGATTAGCGTCCTGTGATTGCGTGATAAAGATATCGTCATATATCATGTCATATCATCCGACTAAATAATCTGTTTTGGATAGTATATCCCCATTCAGGATAGTATACATACAATATATAAACATGTATTACAATTTGATGCCAAACTGCAGATAACTGATATTTTTCAAAATGAGAGGAAAATATCACATCGATATAGCAATGCACGAGATATAGCAAGAGTTACATAGTGGAATATTTGATCGATAGGTTGTAAAGGAATTGACTATCAGACAACAAATGATAGTTTGCTTTGAACGAACATGTGAATACATACGCACTTAAAAAATATTGTTTAGGGTCGATGACATGGTACACGTCTTACCGATATTAACTACGTTTACAGTTGCCAGTGCAGAAGTAAATATGAAACACTTTTATTACCACACTCCGGTAATAAACCAGACACCGGACATAAACCAGACTCCGGTAATAAACCAGACACCGGACATAAACCAGACTCCGGTAATAAACCAGACACCGGACATAAACCAGACTCCGGTAATAAACGAAATTATTGTCTGCAATATTGCCTGGTCATGCACAAAATAGATATGTTTAAATTCTAGGAGTAATGTAGACAAGTAATAGTTCCGCATAGGTTTATAAAGTGAGTACTTGTATAATGGAGATGTTGCTGTTTGAATAATCTTCAACCAGGAAAGTGAAAAATGTATCGAGCGCACAACTATCCAGTTGGATTGTAACGTGACCAATATGGTAGCGGATGTCAGTAACATCCACAATAATTCGGAATGGGCTATGGACGCTATAGTCCGAGAGCCCACAGACTTTTATTGCAACAAACGAAGTACAAAGAAGTATTGTGACATCGTAACTCTCATAATTGTAAGAAACTACAGGGTGATCATTAATATATGGTAACATATATAACTTCGATAACTTCGTCAATTTTTAAGATACTTTGTTGTTATATGTCATTGATTAACATATACATGTAAGTTTTATTCAGGACATTTTCAAATGTTACATATTTTTTCTAAGCAGACGTTTGAAGCGTTTTCCTTATTTCTGCAAAACTGTCAAAATCATCACCAAATGACGTCGTAAATTACCAATGATTCCTTGCATTTTACACATTGATGCTACAATGTATCAATTTTTAAGTGTATTGTAGTTTTCAAATCAATTAAATATACTGGTTTTGTAGTATACACTCATTCCTTCAAACATTCACATGATCAAAATTGCAAAGGAATTTTGTTCTGTGGGTACAGGGGGGCTAATTTAAATGTGGTCTTCAGCGAAATAAGTTTATCGCAAAATTTCCTGGAATTACTGAAAATGTACGCCTTAATCTATGGAGTTATTGACACAAAGTTCAAACAGCATGCCTTTATGAATTAAAACTAATGAAAACTTGGGCACATTAGCTTTGAAATAAGGGTCAAACCAATTTTCTATCATTAAATCTGACACAGTTATTCAAGTTATTCATGTTACCATGTATTAATGATCACCCTGTACTTGTAGAAATTGTACCTACAGCGACACTTAAAGGACTCTGTTCGGATACCAATTAATTCTTTAGAGTGTGCTGAAATATGACTGATTTAAGATGCACCATCATTAGTATTGCAAAGTTAACAATAAATCTTCAATTTCTAAAAATAAGAATATCAAATTACGTCAATTAACAGAACCTCTTTAACAAAATCATTTAAAACATTTATATAGATGGTTTACACAGAAGCACATTTCTATGTTGAATAATATTGTATCAGGTCTTTGCAGTTATTCTTATCAATTCTTCATTGGAAAGACAACTACACTGAACAAAATACTAATTGATCACCTAGTTCCCACCTAACATATTGCCACAATTTCGGTCAATGATTATTCAAAATATATTCTGTCAATAGTTAATGTAACATATATGTGAAGACAACATAAACATGAAATTTGATGCAAATTCTACTATTTCTGCTATTCTCATGCTCAATCAAAATGCTAACAACCCTTAGAATCAGAAATCACATAAAATATGAATAAATGCATTTATAAATAATCCTATTTTTAAACATAAAACATAATAAACATCATCTCATATGGACGAGTCGGCAGTAATTAATTTGTATGGCAAAGTTATACTCCATTAGGTTGTATGGTTGATGCGGTGAAATTAAATGAAATACATCGACTTTTAAAATTAATCTGGATTTCTGAAAGCTACAACGTAATTCGCCATAGGAAATCAATGTCGCCTCTAAAGTTGAAACGCACTGATAACTTGCCATAATTGAAGCATAAAGAAGATAAGTAATAAAAGAAACACAATTTGACTTATGTATCACTCGCGTGTATCCTTATTTTGAGGATTTAATTTTGTTCTATTTTCAATTAAAAGAGAGTTAATTTCAGAATTTTCAACTTCAAAGCTGTATATCTTTTTAACGCCCACTTGCTTTAGCAATATTGGTTGTTTTTTTCTGTTTGAGCGATCACAAATTGGTTCATATTTTTACAGTTTATCACATTTCCAAGGACAGGTTTCGCATTAAACTTAAAAAACTGTTTCGTAAACAATGGACCATAACCCAGAACGGGTTACGAGGCTATGTGAAACACGAACTGAATTTGATTAAGAACACAAGGCCGAAGGGGTAAAGTACACTAAATATATTTATCAGTTGTTAAGTACAAACATATGTGAGTTTGAAAAGTGACCAATTAGAAATTTTGCCCAGTGTATAAACAAGTGTATTTTTCATTAACAGTGATTTACAATTCAATTATCCATATGTATGAATTCATGTCTTATGAAGCATCGTAGACCAATAAAAATACCAAAATGCTTAATCGAATTTAGTTAACATACCTTATTGTATTTCGAGATAAGTATACTGTCTGAATATGTAGGCGTAAAGCATGAACGATCACCGCTTAGTTAATGTTCCAAGTGCTATATTTCTTTATATGATGCAGGCTTTCCGTATGTATGTCTGTTTTGAATTCGCCTACGTACTTACCTGTATATCGTGTCATTGTGCCAAAGGCAGTCGATGTTTGCGCCCGAATAGTATCTGAATTAACCACGATAGAAATATGTTAAACCACCATTAGATTGGCAGATTTAAGTACTGTTGGGTCCAGTTTAGAACGAATTCTCCTTTTATTATGTTCACAAATGGAAGTAAATTGCGCCTATGTCTGTGAAAAAACCGTACTTGTGCGATCAATTATACTTTTAACACCGCTACAGAGACCTTTTTTAATCTCTTATACGGTCGTTTATTACACTAGAGTCAACAATGACAGTGATTTTCCAAGCTCGATTAGATACTTTCCTGTCTGATAGACTTAGAAATGTGTTAGTTTGTACCAGAAATGCTTCGTCTTATAGGTTCTCATTCAATAGACTGATTACATTATTAAATGAAACTATTTGATATTGAATGTCACTTCTTTGGATCAAATACACATAATGTGGCGACTTTAAAATACTTCTGTCTAAGAAATTTATACCATACTTATTCATTTAGCCTTGTGCCATATGCGGTGTTGCATAGAACATAGTTTGACAATGCATTGAATATATGTTTTAGCATTATCCTAACAATCGCTACTAGCAGTTATACAATTAATAAGCTGATATAAAGGACGCTAGTTCTGTACGAGCTCAGTTTATGTTCTCACAAATGAATTCAGTAGCAATTTCACGAAATAAGAGTATATTTGTTTGGTGTCGATTCAGCAATGCGTATTCTCTGTTTAAATGCTTATAGTGATTTGAATTCGTTTACGTTGCATTGGCATTTATATTATTGAAGCTGTTTGTTACATGTAAAGGTGCATTAAACACTACTATTATCTTATGCTTGCGCATTATAAATTACTCAAGCTGTCTTTCCTTCTCGATTTGTTTACGAAGTAGCATTTTGTAAAAAAACTAAATTAAATTATATGCCTCTTATATCAATTAACACACACATATAAATCATTTTTCCATTACATAAATAAATTAAGCGATAGCGGACTATGAATCAGGTGAGGCTTTTTTAAGTCCTTGAGTGTATATGAAGTGCCAGAGAAACAATATTTATATGCAGGTTATTAGTTCGTGTATATCTATGTGACTACATGTACATATTGCTGTTCGAGCGTACGGTTTCGGAAATGTTCTAAACTGTTCTTAAATGTCTGGGTTGTTAACAATATACACAAATGTTTAGTCAACTATTCAAACTGGAGTAATTTTGTGTATTTTTGCTTCATAGATATAAAACACATGCTGTAGGGATGCTTATGGCAGCAATGTATTTTGTAGTGTGTGTGTGTACCTAGTGTTGGTATGTCCTTCAATATTATATACAAAATTGATAAACAACACAATTTAAACGTGTCATGGTAATGCACGTTCCACACTGGGTACAGACTAGCAAAATGATCACGGGTGAGTTTTATTGTTTAATTTGAACCTATCCGCATATTTGTAACAATTCAGTGACCCTTAATAGGCTTTACTGACTTCTTGTTATTACTGAGGTAACCGTATAGGCCTGATCGAAACTTTACTTTTACCAATATGCGCAAATGCATCATTTATTTGAATACCAGAAGATAGGATGCCTCATATCATCAAACTGAGATAGGTCTTAAGGGAAGCGGAATGTGCTTGAAGTAGAAATATTTATTACCTTGTAAATTGTGTTGTCGTGTTATAAACGTTTACTGTTCTGGGAATTGCTATTTGAAATATCAGTTTATATCTTTTCAAATGTAAAAGTATCCGTGTTTTATGCATTGATCGAGGAATTATCTTTTTCAAATCTATGGCGATGACAAATTGTGCATTCATCATTGTCAAAGTGCACGGAACAAGACAAATCGTTGGAAAGTTTTAATTCCCCAGGAATAAGACCGAACACAACATTAACGAATGACGAATTTTAAATATTTTTAATGTGTTTGATTTTACATTCGTCTTCTATCTTTCAGATGATTTTCAGTGATTTACAGTAATAACACAACAAATAATTATATCCAGATATGTATTCTGCTTTCTGGCGAACATTCATCGAGAGAAATTTAAGTTGAACTTAAAAGCATGTAAAACGATCTCACTTCTGTTGAGAAAAGTGTAGCCCAATGACAGAGGACGATACAAAATAAAGATACACTTATGTCACATACGGGACATGTTGCTTGAGAAAAGTCCTTTGAACGAAAATAACGTCGCGAAAAATTATAATGTATACATATGTTCGCCCGTATATGGTTAAAAATGTTAGTAATGTTAGAACAAAAATACCCCTATTATGCTAAAACTCAATTACATCTATACAAGGGTGTGTATTATTGCAATACGAGAACTTTGTGTTCAGTTTGCATTATACCATAGATAACGATTAATGTCCAAGATACGTTCAGTTGTGACACTACTGAACGTATCTTGGACATTAATCGTTACTGTGTTGCCCACATCATCTGGCTACACGTAGATAGCACAAACTGCATTACTACTTTTCCCACCAAGAAACATCTGAAACAGAATGCATAAAATAAATGCAAAGTGAAACAACAGCCCGTCGCATAAAACGCAACTATTCAAATGATGCATACAAAAAACGTATATCGTTTTGTTTTTTGTCTCCCTTGCAAATGCATGATAGCTTAATTATAACTAAATCAGAGATTAACAAATCACTCATATTATATCTCGGTCAGAGGAAAGGAGTGCATGCAAACTAGTTCAAGTTATACACCACCATGGAGACCGTGGTTATTGCTTTGCTTGGTCGTTCATTATACTATACGTCAATAATCGAGGTAATTTTAACATCTCAATCTTGTCCTATAGACTTGTAAATGCGGTAGCGATTTGTTTCATTCAATAGAGTGTTTGCATCATTGTAGGAAACCATTTGATGTGAAACTGCACGTCAGCACACATTAACAAATCACATTAGTACACACACTCTAAGGACGCCAAACAAATCTGATATCAACTAAACTAATACAAATGCCGTTTAAAATAGGTATACAGACTAACACTGCACTGCGAATTAGCAAAAGGGCATTAGCAATAACAGACTTACAAGGGCAGGAAATAAAATGAACAGTTAACGAAATAGAACTGTAATATACTAGTAATAGACTAAGTTAAGAGTACCATTATAGATGCACACTTGTCGCATGTTGAAACATTGGCTAGCTTCAACACGGAAACATTTAGGTGTCACAGAAAAATTACAAACTAATAAAACATGTTCAGATACATACAATGCATAAAGAAGTGACACGAAGACTTGTAATTATATACATATACAGTCAGGTGCCAATTTAAAGTTCACAAAGTAAAATATGCATGAACAATTTGACAGATTTTTTCACTTTGAAATTTCATGACACAATAATTATAAATCTAGTATACTATACGTTGGTATCATATGTCTTGAATAACGTTCGTACACCCGGACAACGCTCCGTTCTGTTTAATATTTCATTTTCTTATATTATTTTCAAGCAATAATTTGTCATATCTTCAATTTCACATTATTTCACAATTTATCTTGCGATGTCTTTTACAGACAACTTGCCGAACGAATTTCTTCGAGACTGCTAATTACAATAATAAATAATCATAGATAATATATCATCTGGCGCCATGTTTAGTTTACTGTACGTACAGTCTTATCAAGTTAGAATGTACATTACAGTCTGGTATTATCTAACTTAATTCACATTGAACTGATTGTCTGATTAGATTGTCTGGACACATTACGGTAATGGATTATATTCAACCTTGTCTTAAGGTTTGAGGTCCAATTTGCAAATAAATAATTTCGGTTATCCTTTGGCTTTGTGTTTATGTCGTTGTATTACGAGCAAAAGTCAGAAGTTGATTGTGTTGCTTGTGCTTGGTTAGTCAGATAAGATTCTAGTCCTGCGCCATCATCCAAACCGTTGGTTCCACTTATAATCCAGGGAATTCCATCATGGCCAGAAGTCATTCCTGAATTATGAAGGAGAGAACATGAATACCACAAACACTGATTTCGACTTCTAGTAAAGGCCGATCGAAAACAAGCATCGATAGTTCAAACAAATGGACACTCTATTTGGTAGCTCTGGTAAGTACAACATATTTGTCTAATGTTTTAAATGATACCATATACCATAACTAGCTTTCCAAATCATAGTAGAGTACATTTTCCATATAGGGAAAGAGAGAGAGAGAGGTTTCGTGATTGAAATAACGTCTGTCCTACAAATGACTGGTGTTTCTATACTGTCTGATCAATCATCCAGACGTTATATTAATATGTACTTGATTTCATAAAACGCAAAAAAGAGAATAAAATTTATGTTTTCTTTAGGCAGTTTTATATCAGTATGTGTTACGCAATAATACCACTGTAATAGTACACATGGCATAATTTAGGAGGTTACATGTACTTGTATCTGTCAATTTACTGCAGAAGTATCAGAACAAATCAAACACATCCAATTTCCTGTATACCTAAAGTACAGACATGTTTCGATTTAAAATAATTCAAGAATTTCAAACAATTGTTGCTACACGGAAATGTAATTTTAACAATATTGTTATTCACTTAAAGCTGTATTTCAAAATGCAAAGTTTCTCAATGATTGGCAATTACAGATACAAAGCCACTAAGCTGTGTTGTTCATGTGATGTTTTATGTTCGTTGTTAACATGTGTTATTAATGTTGGAATGGCATCTCATTTTGGAGCAGTTCGTTCGATAGTCTACTTTGTTTAGTGTACATTTAATCAACTTTAAGTTTAGTGTAATTGCTTTTCACACGTTCTGTTTATGACTTTCTAAGGGTCGCACAACTGGGAGGCTATTTCATACAAAATCGTTCAGGCCTTTATGGTGATAATATATGTTGAAACATACATGGTAAACGTCGTGCGTTTCCGTATTGTGTTGTGTGAATCTATATATGCATGTTTCTCTGACAGGTAGATAGCATTCAGTGCCAAGCTCTTCTATACAAGTGTCAACATGTCAGTATCCTTATCGCTAAGATGCTTTGGTAAATGGTTTGAATGGAATTGTCAAATAGTATTGCTGCTAAGAATCCATCTAACAATATGTCTTCGTCGAAAATCAATATAAGCAGAATCTTAGTTAAACAGGTTAATAAAGACGCTTACTTTAAGATATTGCTATTTTATAACAGATACTCCACCAGGTGTTTTCTAAAGTTGCATGTATGTGTAAGCTTATGGAACCATTAAATGATAGATTACGGGTATCTTTGGTAACACTGCTACAAGTAGTACATGGTTCAATGTATGCATATAATCAGGATGTATGTCAAGTGATATTTGGTGTCATATATTGCAATCGATCTCACATAAGTAGACATGATTGCACATGTTTTGTACCTGCAGAGCAAGAAAATACTAAATGGCTCACAGAAACTTTCTACTTTCATATTATATTGCGCTTTAAAAGTCACATCGACAATGCGTTTTAGGATTGATTGCGATAACAACCTAAACATCTATCCAATAGCTCTAACAGTAAAACGAGTGTGACATTTATCGTCAATGGGAACAAATATAATTTACAAGTATTAGTGTTTGTAGCCGGCATTGTGTTAAAAAAATTCCCATTAAGACAGTATGTAGGAGGTGTAGACGTTGTTCGAATTCCCTAAGCAAACTAATTAAGTTAGTTCATTTGTAATCACCTATTGGAAAGCATGAAAGAGATGAACTACTTACATTGCATAGTGTAATATGGTTATCGTCATGTTCATTACGAAACAAATGAAGTTCAAACATATGATAGGTTAATCAAATGAGCATGACCCACAAAACAATAAGACATTTGGTGTGGATGTGTTCTATATTATGTTATATGGAGTAAGTACGGCATCTATTCATAATCGTGCTGGAGACCCTTATTAAAAAGTACAACTTTTACTGAAATAAGTATTTATATGGTCATGTTTTTCATCAGGGTATTCTGATTTTTCTAATGTTTTCTGAACCAAGAACGATAAATCATTGAGACGATCAAAATGTTCATATAATGCTTGTGGTGTGTTGTTCCATTCTTGCAGAAGGGCTATGCAAATTTCATGCTCTTGAAAGGCTTGTACACTGTAATGCTCACGACCAGATAAATCGTCCAATCGTCATATTTTTATGGAGGTAACCATTTAGTAATAAGTCAAGTAAATAAAGCACTTGGGGATTGTGAATAACGCTGATTCAAAGTTGTACGAGAGGTGCCCCACTTATATTTGAACAGCGTTGAACAGCCCATATTTTCAACATGGCATGGAATATTGGAAAGGTCTTTATTCAACCGTACACATCAATGTGTTAATAAATATATACACACATTGTTTTTGTAGTTGTAATTCAGTTAGAACCAAAAAACACATTGTTGTACGGGCATCCTTATGACTTTATGACTAAAATAATCCCACCAACGTTGTGAACTGGTATCAAGTGTAACCAATGTGGCTTTATCTTTAAGATTCCATTTCTTTGGATGCAGCGTTGTTTGACTTTGTTCTTAACTATTATCGCGCAATAAACATGAAATATGTGTTCTTAAGGTACCGAATGGTGTGATTGTGTTGGTGTATGGTGTTGGGCATTGGCTAAAACACCATGATTCGGAAATTGTCACCAGGAAAGACATGTGGGGTACATTTTGACCAAAACAGGTTTTGAACACACATGGCATACTATCATGCGCTGATTTGTCCGTTTGTAGAAGAAATATAAGTTCTATTTGATCAGTTATAGCGAACAACAGCACAGGTAATAAAACTGGCTGCTAACACAGGAAGCTTAACGAATATCAACTTCTTGGTAGGATCGTGGATATTTCTCATATACGAGGGTCATTCAATAAATTCGTGGACTGGACTCGTCATTTTAATTTACATTGACACAGAGAATAACTAATTATATCACACTAAACTACAGCCTTTTAGACACAAGTGCAAGAAAATTGTGCACGAAACGACGACTTTTTAAAGAAAATATGGCTAAAACAAAACTATCAACTTACCGCAACCACCTTACAACGGAAATATATTCTGACGTCAGCGACGTTATTGACGTTTTGCTATTTCTCAAGTGGTAAACTCGAAACTGAATTATGTCATTCATATGGAATTAAACGTAATTATTTAAGTTATATATTATTATATAGATCTACCAAATCATTTTATGTATTCAAAGTAACGAATTAAGCTAGAAACAGTGGTTTTATGCTAAGTCGAAACGCCTCGCACATTTTGACTGGCGTTTCCTTAAATGTTCCTACGTTTGCAATCTGTATCATTTTTAATACCATGCTGCTCTTCAGAAATTTGACTTTGTCCCTAAAACACTGGGACACTGAATACTGCACTTGGTCCTATTGTTCTCATTAGCAACTTATGTGTGTTTGTTGTGTATTTCCAAGACTAGTGCACGATTTAATAGTTGCATGAATTTCCTTGCGTAAATTCATCGGCATTTTGACGTTAATAAAAACGTGACAGGCATAGAAAAAATACTTCTCAATTCAAACTCAAACGTGCAAACAACTTAATGATTTCACAAAATATTATGCTAATATCTTGCAATAACCTGGCAAATATTTGGGAATGTAAATTAATTAGTTCTGAATAAATCACTAGTTGAACTAGTTTAAAAGGGTACGTTACGTCGGTCGGGGGTGGTAGCGCGTTACTATGGTAATACAACGGCTCATGACATGTTACTGTGTTGCATAATCAAAGATAAATTTGTATCTACGGTAGGTAATAGATAAATGTTTATAACGATATGAGAAATTATTATTTAAATACGAATATAATAAAATGAAAACGATTGTCTACGAATATATTGAATGACCCTCGTAGTAGTCTAGTCGTGTACCGTAAATATCTCAATGTTTATGTATTGTCTTATCAGAGGTGACAGAGTTCTGATTCGTGGTTTTTACTGCAGAAAACGAGTTGTTAGCATTTATAAACAAAACGTATGATAGAGGATTTGATATAAATAGTTGTGAAGCAAGCGTGTATCATTGCAACTATATGAGCGTATAACGTTTTGTTTAAAATGTATCGGGGACAAACATTTTCCATAATAATTTGTAATTCCAGACCAAGAAAAAAATATATAACACATAATGCACTACATTCAACACATGCATGGTTGCATTCTTCGTAGATGACCATATACATTTTGTACCAACATTGTATATACTATTATATATACTTTCACCGAATTATTTTATTGGATTAGACATCTACAGTAGACTACTGAATTACATATACCATTAACGATGAATACTGACTAAAGTTTAGCTTCCCGTTGATGCATAATAACAAAATTGCCATAAATCATGTCATATCATCCGACTAAATAATATGTTTTGGATAGTGTATCCTGATTCAGTGATGTAGACATACAATATATTTATCACAGCATACTATCACAGTGCAGACATTCAATTAGTGATATATGCATGAAACAATATATTAACCGACCATGCTGCGTCAGTTTGACGACATACTAAACAATGTGTCAGCAGCTTTGACATTGCACCATGTTTTATATTACACAAACTTTGATAAGATTCAACAACTTGATTTGATGATGACATCCTGTGCAGAATTGGTTCCTTGTGTCAATTCCCTATGCGTCGGAATGTATGCAAAATACAGACCGAAATAAGGAACATCGGAAGTTCTCGACACATCTGTTTACAAAATATTTTCACGAAATCGAATCTAAAAATTAGTTAAAAAACTAATGTTCTTATGCGGTACTGTATTCTCCGATTTCCCGGAAAAATGCATTCCAAATACGAAAAATTTAGGTAATATAAATTTTACTCACCTTGTTTATTCCGTAAAGAGACGATATCTCTACCATGAAAATTGTGATAGCTCCTTTCATTTTCAGCTATCTTTATTGGTTGAGCTAGGGTTTTGTAGCCGTGACCAAGTGACTTCTAAAATAATGTCAACTTCCATAAACCATATATTTAGACAAAACGTGTTCAAACGTAATTGATTATACTGATTATACACATGGATTACTATTAACGGTATATACGAAATTCCATGGAATTGGTTTGATTTTAAAAAGTTATTGATTTTATTGCTTTTATTACGTATCGTTATATATGTTTATGAGGATTGTGTAGATTTTATAGAATATTGTCGTCTACAAGACAATTTGTGAAATTGCAAACAAAATTAAGACAAATTAAATCCCATAAACCATTTATTAAATAGACTGTGTGAGAGGAGACCTGATTATTGTACATTTTATGAATCTGCAATGTCTATGCTGAGAGTTTTGTATATTCACCAACAACGTTAAACGGCTTTACATATTCGTACGATCGTATGTATTTTGACTGTCAAACCGTTCCTATACTTCCTTCATTATGCACTTAATTAATTTTTAGTGATATCAGAGCTATTAATGGTACGATGTCTCTGACTGTTCTCATATGCTAGGCTATCCTTTTTAATAGATCTTAATAAAGACACTGGTGGCGTTATTCTCATATGGAAACCGGATTGTATAGAACATCGGTTTGAGGGCTACTGTGTTTCATAAAGATGTATTGTTTATGCATCAACTGTAATATATTTGATCGTAATATAATGCTAAAATATGGGAGAACATGTGTTTCACTAATAGCCATTTAAACTAGGCTGTACTTTTCGTGTACTGAAAAAGGTCTCGATGCCGTTTTCTTATGACTGAATGAATGTGTCGATATTTTTTGCTAATGCACTTTTCATAAAACTACAATCTATAAATCACTTATAAGTTGGAATGACATCTGTATTAAATAGAGTTTGATTTCTGACACGTTTCTAGCTTTTTTCAGATAAGCAACATTATCGTTAATTACATTTTTTAAATTGCAGCATTTTCGTGTTAACGTCATACATTTCTTCTAAAATCAGAGTGTTTAATTAACCTTCTGACACAACGAATGATGTCTTAATTTACTAAGAAACGATGAGTTGCATTAGTGATTGCCTCATCCTCAGATCATGTTGTGTTATTACATTTCCAAAAAATATGCATTACCAGATCCCGCGGTGTTATTAGAGAGCTTAACACGCGTTAAAAAAAATTGAATAAACAATCCACGTAGCCTACTTGAGATTGAATGTTCGACATTGATGTTCAATTAAGCTAGATTAATGAGCATGTTTATTGAAACGTAAGATTTAATGTCTAGCAATTTTAGTCACAATGACAGAAATAGTTTCAATTATTGAACAGTGTTCAAATAGAAACAAATAAAAATTCGAAAATTACGAAGCAAGAACAAAATTCAATTTGAAAAGCAATGTGCGAGACATGTATGCTTACACAACCGTTTGTTGAAGTCCATTGATGTGCAAATAACCTTTCTGAAGGAACACAAATGCCCGGAAGCTCATGTCTTAGCCAGAGTTCAGTGGTTGTGCGGTTCTGTACTTTACGAGAACGTTGAATTTCACTAAATGAGAATGTATTGCCTATGTTACCATAACATGTGTTCTACTTCCTTGGTAACCAATTCACAACCCCGATCTTGATATATCTAGCAAGAACGAAGTTCTCTTAGATCTGTTTGCTATCAATATTTATTATTACATTTTTATGGTTTCGTGGTGGGAATTTCGTCCGTCCTAGAAACGTTGGTGTTGTTACTGTCTGATCAATCATCTAGTCGTTCCATTATTATATATTTGCTCTCTTAAAAAGCTACATAGCGATTAAATGTTTTCTCTAGGCAGTCTAATATCAGTTTATGTTATGCAATAACGTCAATTTTATATCACACATGGCGCACACTTTAGAGGGTTATCTGTCAAATTAGTGCAGCAATTTCAGAACCAATCAAGCATAACGAGCTTTCTTGTATGCCTAAAGTATAGGTATAAGTAGATGTGGAATCAATGGCGAATCACAAAAATGAGTCTTTTTGAAAGGTTGATGTCATTTTGAACTTAAACATTATATAATCGAAATAAAGAACAACTTAATATTCGTCAAGTAATATAAAGGAACATAAATTGGAGAGTGACTAGAGCTCTGAACAAAGGCAGGAAAAAACCAAATGCAACCTCAATAGATGTTTGACGAAAATGTCGTCGACGAAGGTGTTCAAAAGAAGATGGAATAATAATTACTCTTTGGATTCTAGTGTTGATTTCGAGCAATTTTGTTACATAGATAGTTTATAATCTAAACAACCTTTCAGGTTACGTTTAAAACAATACAAGTTTAACGCTTCTCAATGGTTGGCAATTATATATTTAATGTCTCTCAGTTTATTGTTTACTAGAAAAGTGTGAAATTTTGCACTCATAATTTACATGCGTTATTGCAGTTGTGATCGAATCTAATTTAAACGCGTCTTGTTCGATGGATTAATTCGGTTAGTGTATCTTTCATAAAGCAACTATAAGTTGAATGTAATTGCTTTTCACACGTTTTATGAATTTTCTAAAGGTCACGCTCTTGTACTGTTAGGTTATTCAATAACGGCAGACATAACATACTGGTAATCAATATGTTGACAAATGTGAGCATTTAGTGAAATCGTGCGTTTTCGTAGTGCGTTGTCTGAAACGAAACATTTATTTATTTTATTGCCAAGTTTGATGGCCAGTACTTGGTGACATTTTCGGTAAGCTACTTCTCCAACGGTGAGGGAAATGCTGGCATGAATCACCAAAAGGGTGCTACGGACACATCTAGCAGGATATTCTCATTGGAAATATATCGTTGGCAGGAAATTCGTTTACAGAACCTGAATTCTATGGACCCTTACTTTACAACATCGCTAATTTTCACAACCGAATTCCATCAATACATTTTGGTAGCAGGTATATGTAAATGAATGTCAATGTAACAACTCGAAATAATTGAACCAATGCACTGCTCCTTTGTCATCGAATACATACAATGGAATGATGATGTGATGTGTTGGTTATTGCATTTACTTGAAAGTGGACATAATACAGCATGAATAAACATGAACCAAAACGTGCCAAAACAGATAAAACATATAACATGGGGTACAAAATACATTCTAATTACGCGTTATATTGCACTCTAATTGCAGTGCGACATTCATCGTCAATCGGAAACAAACAAAATTAACAAGTCTTCACCCTAATTCCATTTAGATTGTGCATGCGGTATAGAAGTTGTTGCTTTCCTTATCGAACAAATTTAGTATACATTTTAATCAGGTATCAATCAGAATGAACCACTTGAATGATACAAATATGCACGCGTGTTGCTCTTTACAACACCATTACGTATGAACAAATAATACGTTTGTAAAATGAGCATGACCTACAACACAACAAAACACATTTTATAGTGATGCACATTAAGCAATAAACTGCTATTTTGACAAGGTATAACTTTGTAACCTCTCGGAAGAATTGCGCAATTTCAGCATGCCTCCGAAGGTCAACGGTTAGTGCGATTTTCGTCTAAAATGGCTACTCAAATTCAAATTGGGATGGAGGAGAATGAGTTACTTCATTTTGTAGAAGAAACATAGCTCTTCAACATGACACATTGTCCATTAAAACTGGATGACTAAAAAAGTTTTATTTACAATAACTGAATCTGCTGCCTGTTATTTTGCGTTTTCTCCAAATTTTCAGTGGAGTGTCCAATCTGTGTAATTTAGGTCTTTGGTCCACCATACATTTTACTAATTTCGATATTTGGCCAACTATTTTGACAGACTCGAGTATTGGTCAATGGTTAAAAACGGCTTATGGTTCCATAATTCATTGTTCTTCATGGATGATCGGGAGATATTTGTGGGAGCAATAATATGGCTTCATATACATCGAATGATTACGTAATTAATTCTAAACCACGTTTAGTTAACCTCTGATAAAAACGATCTGATTTTACTGGAATTAGTTCTCTTCAGTGGTTCCTGAATTCTGATTTACCAATTATTTCTAAATCAAGAACGATAAATCAGTTAGACGATCAGCGTGTGCTGAGTACTTGATCCGCTAAGAAAATATCAAAGTTCGTTTTTATATGATTATTTTTTGTAGAATTATTTTCACTGGTCATTTGCCAGATGTGATCGGATGAATTAAACAATTTCATTTGATCAATTATATCCCCCAATAATGGACAAGTGTTGCTGTTTTGTAGTTCCAAATACGGGTTCAGTGATATCCATCGCTTCGAACAACTTGATAAGGCATTATTCATTATTCAGACTGACGTTCATAGATTACAAGTATCAGTACACTTTATTTTGAAAGGATGTTACTATTTTATGTACTCGGCTGCTTAAGCTGATTTCCTCATTTCGTTATCATATAAATGTAAAGGACTCGACCAAAGTTAGGGCAAGAACCTAAACAGCCTTAGGAATGAATCCACATCCCTTCGTTTGTGAGTAAAACATGAAAACATTTAAATAAGATGAAGTGAAGGTGTAATGACGACCACTTATAACGAACAGAAAAAGAAGAAATTAGCCATTCTAATGTACATATAATGTGAACATCATCTTTGAGAGTTGACTGTCAAATCAAAAGTAACGTCTGTCTTAAAACAAGTAGCATATCCTAAAATGAAACATATTTATGTATTCTCTTCCCACCTGTCACACCATACAATACACTCCTTCTCATTTCGATAGCTCCCAAGCTTATACACTGAGCGGCAATGAAAACGCAACACTTACATAGTACAGCATAACACATTTAATACGTATGTGAGCATCGCGAAATTTTGTCATTGAATAGATATATGCAAGTGACTAATGGATATCACTTCGAATCAGATAAATTTGTTCAGCAACATAGTTTTTTATCAGTTGTTTTGGGGTCAGTATAAAACAGAAAGTCGCATTTTTTAATCTTTTAAAACAACCACCAGGAGCGATCCATCGTGTGCATCTACGACTAATTAATCTTATGAAACGTTAATTGAATGTTAGAGGGATGCTGTTCCGTTGTTGCAGAAGGGCTATGTAAAGCTTGGGTACTTTTAAGGAGCCTATGTACTATTTCGCGCACACCCACTAAAATAAAACAACTTGGTCTATTATAACCATGGTGTATTTTCTATGGTCAAAGGGAGATAATCTATGAGAAATGAAATGACTAACTAATTAACTTGTCAGTTACTTTATAACACTGCTTCGAATTTTGCGCCTCTAAACGCATATTCGAAACTTCTCGTTTTTAGATTGATAAAATTGTATTATAGTTGTCCCAATGATGTTGAAAGTATCACAATTTGTAACTGGAAATTAATTGTATAAACGCTATAGCTATTCTTTTAAGACTGATTATTGCACTAAATGGAGACAAAATGCGCTTTTGAATTGCGTGCTTAATTTTCAAAACACAATTTACGTCTAAATATTAATGAACACCATAACTTGAGCATGAAGACTAGTTCAGTAATATCCAGTAATACAATTTAGTGTAAAAGTTTGGTGATTAATCTAAAAAAGTGAGGATAATTATCCAAGAGTTATCGCACTTGACTTGAGCATTTTCTTACATGCTATGATTTTTTATGAGTTTTTTGCTTTCTCAACAGGTGTATATGTATCCCGACATGTGTTAAATAAATGAAATAATGACTGCGGTAATTTGATTCAACGAAACTTAAATTGTTAGTACAGATACCCCACAATTTAGCATAACGACCGATCTTTTGGAGACTGACTTTGATATATGCACCATGTTTTCTACAGGTTATTTTGTTTTTCCGACTAATCCATCCATATTCTTCAAAATGCTTGCAAAATACGCGAGCAAATCAGTAGCCACCAATAAGCACGCGGGAAAATGCGGTTTAAGGCAATTCCGCTATGGACGAGTGATTCTTAAAGTATTTTCACGGAAAAAGCTGAATTCTGTAGATAATATATATCGAATTGAGCATACAAAATTTCATGTTTATAAGTTGACAGATTACAGAAATATTCAAGTTTAAAAAGTGTTGCGTTTTCATTGCCGCTCAGTGTACATCTGTGCCTTTCCGTTGATTTTTTTCCAGTGAGTTACTTTCCGCTTAATGCATAATTGGAATGGATTGTCATCATTAATTTGATAACGATGTTCTTGTAGGCGTTACGCAATGTCTGTTATGCTTAAAAACCATTTAAGTCACATTACAAGTGTAATATGACGAATAAAACATTCAACCTTTACAGAAATGCAATTGGTATTGTCCCATAAATCCTATTAATTCCAGTTTTACATATGAAGTATGTATAAGAATAAGTATAATGTATTGTAAATGTTTTCTTAAGAGTGTTTTTATACAATAGAACATGAGTTGTTAGCAATAATAAGCAAAAAGGATCATGGTAAATTTTGCGACAAATCTTTTGTCTGTTGTTTGTGAACGATACATATGCCGAGCATAGACTTAATTATATTATTAGGCTTTATTTGCTTTATTTCTGCTGAAACATGGCAGGCATATATCCACCCGGATTTGAACCCAGGTCGACAGATTAGACGACAAGCGCACTAACCACTGAGCTACGGAGTCACATATATCATAATGATCATCTAAATATTTAAGGTTTTGTTTAATATGTTTTAAGAAATATAATATGTACAACTCCTTTCCTGAGCTTTTACTATATTTGAACAATGACATGTTGTATTATGCGACGCTGACCCGACACCAGAAGTATGTATACATACATGTGCTTTAACTTACAACGCTGAAGTAGACAACTATATTCAGGATGACCTTTACACAGATCACTATGTTATGGCTTGTGTCCCATTGTTGCGTGATAACGATATCGTCATATGTCATGCCATGTCATCGGACTAAATAATCTGTTTTAAATAGTATATCCACATTCATGATAGAAGACATACAGTATATGTATTACAATTTAATACCACACTTCAGATTACTGATGTTTGTATAAATTCATATATTCAAACATGTTACGACAGTGTGGAAGCAGAGTCGTGGGTAAAAAGGGGCCCCGAAGTGATAACCATGATCTGAGAAAATAAAGGTCTTTATACACTCATTTTGATAGAGTGCCATATTTCATAACAGTAGTTAACATAAATACTTAATATATAATAGCCAAAAATGGATAATTGAAAAAAATGTATTTACTGTTGATGTTTTTGCAGACTGCATGACGTGCCAGTGTATTAGTGCATGGAGTGCAAGTTCTGCATATGTTTTTCAGGATTTTACACTCATTCCATACGAAATAAGTATGTCTTCGTATAGCGTGACGATTTGAATACATTTGTAAATTGTCTTTCTTTAAAGAACTACGTGTTTCAAAAGCTTAGTTTTTGCTTTCTTGATAGTGTCCATTGGAACAAATTAATTATGTGATTAAAAGGCTATAAACTTGTTATCATTGAATATCGTATTATATTTAACAGCTGTATCCGAATGCTTGTTAACAGCGCTTAAGATAATAATATTATTGTATTAACTATATAATTTAGGAGTGGTTATAGGACTTACAATTTTATTGCAGCGTTTGATCTTGCACAGAACTATCAAACCAGCGTGTTATAAATCTGATATATCTTTCATGTCATTGGCAAAAATAACGTGTCATCAATTTTGAAACTATAACATAATTATGATGACTTGGTGCAAGCAGCATGATAAACATTCGTGTCAATGATTAACGTGATTTTGGCAAAACGCTTCGAGGTATTGCCACCATGAGCATTTAAATCATATCAATTCAATGTTTATGCTTCGGAATATCAATGCGACGACTGACAAAGTAGAATATTTGATCGATGTGTTTACAGGAAATTGACTATCAGACACCAATTGATAGCTTCATTTGTACGAACGTTAGAACATATACGCACTCAATAAGTATTATTGTTTGGGGTTGATGACATTGGACACGTCTTTACCGATATCAACTACATCTACAGTTGTCAGTGCAGAAGTAAATGTGAAACACTTTTATTTCCAGACACTGGTAATAAACCAGACACCGGTAATAAACCAGACTCCGGTAATAAACGAAATTACTGTCTGCAATATTGTGTGGTCATGCACAAAATAGATGTATTTGAATTCTAGGAGTTATGTAGACAAGTTATAGTTCCGCATTGGTTTAAAAATTGAGTACTCGAATATTCAAGATTGTGTTGTTCGAAAAGACTTCAAGCAGGAAAGTGGAAGCTGTATCGGGCGGACAAATATCCAGTTGGAATGTAACATGGCTAATGTGGTCTCTGGTGTAAGGCACGGTGAGCGGTGTACAGTTGATTACGGAACACGAAGAACAACTGATTAACTATGTGTAAGACCGTTATGAAATGATACAATCTAGAAGGTGACAACACATTCTTACCAATTTTAATGTTGTATTACGTTAATTATAATCATGAACGTGTGATGTTTGGTGTACTTATGACATAAATATCAGTTTACAGAACCATATACAAATGTAATTGTAACTTTATGTCAAATTGCTTTTTAACAATACCAAAACGTCCACATATGTTTGGATATCCAAAGTAGTAGTTGACTGTAACTGGCGAAATATACTCACAATGTACATTTTTTGTAGCACATTACTAAGCCACAGAGGAGCTCATGTTTTTAATCAAACCACATTTTAGCTCATGCTGTGGTAAAGAGCTGCCATCTAAAGGATTAAATTGATGGGAGTGCTTATGTCTCCAAACAGGCGCAAATGTACTGCGAAAATTCAGATATTTGTCCTGTCTATTGACAAATTAGTTTTGTAAATTGTAGCCAACATAATCGGTTGATAAAAAAGACAAACATTTGAAATTCAATTGTACATTGGAGGTAATTGGAAACATACAAAACTTTGCGTCAATCTGTATTTGTAAGCCTTGAAATTCACAATTTAAGATATCTGATTTGATTTTTTAACAAAAATGCATGTACTGAGGTTGCTGAATGACACATTTTAACTAACCACTTCCGATTGTTTTAATAATCAAAATTAATAGGGGATTTAATAGCCCCGCGTAGCGGGGCTATTGAAAATACCCAGACCGGTAATACGGGTGACATGCGTATTTTCGTTGAGTCTCAGCAGGTACTAATGCTTTCAAAAAAAGTTATTTCCGGTCAAAAATTTCAGGCAGTTTTCCGAGGTGAATGGTCATTGGAATATAAAAAAATAGTAAGCTGTAAACGGTTGAGCCTATCGTTCTCTTTCGATTAATTATCATTTTAAAAAAATGTGTAATAAATAAAACAAACTATTTTTAAAAAACAAAGGGAAATAAGAAGTACTCAAACAACACGGCCCGAAGAGCGCCGTGTTTTAAACACATCGACAACCAAGGAAAGTCATTCTAGTGTATTTAATTTTACGCGCAATTTCATCATTTTCGTTCGTCTGAGAGCAGCATTGGTCAAGTAAGTTTGTTTATTGCTACGGATCAGATAATTAATCATTATGCCTGTACGTTCAATTCAATATTTACCCGAAATTAATGTTGGTAATGATGTATTCCATATCGTTGACGTACCGGGTGATGGAAATTGTTTTTTTCATTGCTTGAGTTATTTGTTGTCCGGTGATTTTAACGAGACGCTCATTTACCGAAGGTTTATTTGTGGTCAAATTTATGACAACTGGGATACTTGGAGAGAAAAGATTGCAATACACCATGGTCAAAACATGTCTCGCGTCTGGTATCAGGATGGAATGGTTCTAGGTAACTGGTGGGCCACTGCATGCGAAATAGAGGCTGCGTCGGAACTGTTAGATTGTAAAATAAATATTTGGTTTTTTATACAAAGAAAGGATCACATATCTACGTTTACATTGACCACTTATCTTCCAGCATCTAATCGTGACCCTCAAACTAGTATAGATATTCTTTTGAACAACCACCACTTTCAAGCTTTGAAGAAAAAGACTGGTGATGATGCGCAAAATCCTCACAATTCACAAACTTTAAATTCTAAGTTTACTGGCAACGAAGAAAGCCAAAGTTCACACGCAGCCTCTGGTTCAAGTTCACCCGCGGCTACCGGTTCTAGACTTGATGACCACACATATATGAGTATTGACATAAGCGTTTATTGAACGCAGTCTTTTACACTTGTTACTATAATGTATAGTATTGACACTGAATGAACACATGTATTGATATTGTGCTGGATGGATGTCACAAACTTTCTCCATGCTTGTTCTTATTATCAACTTGCTGCATTTAAATGAAACTTTCCTTGGATATTAAAAAATGTAGCCAATTTAATTAGGCTGATTGTTAATGATATCAGATGGTTTCTATAGGCCGTGTGGCTATGTTTATGCATTAAGTGTATTTCTGTAGCACAGTCTGTTGTTTAAAACATTTAGGTGACGCTAGTTCTTTTTCTTATTTACAAATTTGAAGTAGAAAAACATTAGGTAACTGCGCCATCGTCAGGTCCCAAGTACTGAGTTCGAAAGCAGGAGGGCCTAATTGTTTATATTTTCTACTTCAAATTTTGTTCATGCTGTCATCACAAATGATAATAATATCTTACAGTGTCAATACTAAGTTCACTCTGCCAAATTAACAATTAATGTCATTGTCATATAATTGGTAGCTAGTTGTCAGCAATATGTAACACTTGTAAGGGATTTATTTGACAAAAACATAGCCTGGTGACATTGCAACACGTATTGTTCATCCAAATGGTCAAATGTATGACGACTGGTTCACCACCAGGCAGTCTGGGTTCAAGTCCCAGTTTGGATTATATAGTTGTTGTGTTGCCTAGCTAAAACTTAGTATAAAAAATATGTTTGATATCATATTTTAAAAGGGAAAAGAGGGAGAGGGCTTATCTTGTTGCTGATAATTAGCGCCATATATTAACATCTAAATTCAGCTTATAATTTTTTAGTGTATACAGGTCTACAAACATACCCAATCAGAATTCAGATATTCAATATTTATTAAATCCCCATTTAGGCGGTGCCTTAGTTCATATTATTATTTAAACAAAATAAATCATTCCCTTTCCCATTCCTAAAATATGTTGTGATTACATAATTTGTGTAGGACGACATAATATACGTTCACAACTAGCAAACCAAGTAAATATATCACCGTTGAGTTTTGGTGTTAGTTGATATCATCTCTGGTATTACCCCGATCTCTTACAACTAAATGCTTTCCCCGGGGTATTGGTTCGGAGACAAATTTCCCCGGAAGTGCAGGGGAAGCTACAAGGTAAAATCATGACCATATTTCAGCTATCAACCGCTCTTTCCCGAGGGTGAAGGGTCGTGGTTGCAAATGACTGATGTACAAATAATTTCCGACTTTCCAAGATAGAAAACTGTTAAACCATCATTAAATACATTGGCATATTTAAGTACTGTTGTGTCCATTATAGAACGTATTCTCGTTTTATTATGTTCACAAATGGAATTAAATTGTGTCTCGGTCTGGGAAGAAACCGTACTTACGCGATCAATTTCAATTTATACACCTCTACAGAGACCTTCTTTAATCTCTTATACGGTCGTTAATTGCACTAGAGTCAACAATAACAGTGATTTTCCAAGCTCGATTAGATACTTTCCTGTCTGATAGACTTAGAAATGTGTCAGTTTGTACCAGAATTGCCACGTCTAATAGGTGTTCATCCAATAGACTACTTACATTATTGAAGGCAATTATTTGATATTGAATGGTTTTTCCTTCTTCCAAATCAACAGACAGGGGCGACTTAAAAATACTATAGTTTACAGTTTGTGAAATAAATGCGTAGACAATCTTTTTACGAAGCAAAGAGGCATATCAGTATAATCCCCAAAAAGCCCTACTAGCCATTATACAGTTCATAACCTGATATACAAGACCCTTGTTCTACATCTCCAGTTTATTGTTTTACAAATGCATTCAGTGCCACTTTCACGAAATGAGAATAGATTAGTTTGTTGTCTGTTCCGCAATGCTTATTTGACTAATTAAATGCTTAAAATGGTTTAGATTCGTTTATGTTGCATTCGCATGGATATAATTGAAGTTGTTAAATGTTAACGGTGTATTGATCAGTGCTGATTATGCTTGACTGCTAAAAATGTTAAGAACTGTCTTCCCTGTCCGATTACCGGTTTTTTTATTTCCTTGTGAAACTAGGTCATTCCGCTCTTTAAAGCCGATAACTAGGATTTTTAATTATTTCGTTGGTATATGTAGGCATTATTCTATGTGTTTGTGTTACGGTGTGTTGTTGTAGTGCTCTGCTGGTTAAGTTGAGTGCTGCCTTCCTTGTTCGATTTGCTCATATCTTTTTTGTTCTACCTTTTAATTTCTTTATCAGCAAACACGTCCATTATACCAACACGTACAATGCACATTATCGTAGTTTCAACTGTTACATCATTATTATCATTTTAACTTATTCAACCTAATTAACATCTGTACACATATCATCAAATACTTCAGAGTTATGTACGATGCTAATTTAAATCTTTTGAATGTAATGTGCATTCGAAATTCGATCTGTGAAATGCTGTGATAACTCAGTTTTAGTGAGTTGATGATTCGTTAATGCTCCTCAATTAGTGTTCTGTTCTTATAATATGCTATGCACAACCTCCTTCATCCTCTCACATACATATTGTAACATGAACTATTTCTAGATTACTGTTCAATCCCTTCGTTGCAATGTTGTCGCCAGTTTAAACGCTAGAGTCTATACTTATTATATACAAATTGTCGGAGAAACACTATTTATTAGCCGATTATCAGTTCATGTGCATGTATGTGACTGCATATTGCTTATCTAACATACACTTCCGGAAATGTTCTTAACTTTCTGGGTTATTTAAATGTATAAACATGTATAGTCAAATACGTAAATTGGTTAATCGTGTTATGACCCGGCGTGTGTCGGACATAGTGTTCATGCTAGCTAAATGCTCGCGGGGTGTTTTTTCAGTAATTTGGAAGCATCCATATATGTAATTTGCATCAACCTAGCGACCCTTTATGTGTCATAGGGACTTCATTGGTATTACTTAGGGAACAGTTTATACCTGATTTAATATTTATGTTTGCTTTTATGTTACCAATCTGAAGCACACGTTTCCTGAGATGAACACCAGAACAGTGCCTAATTTTATCCAACTAAGAGAAGGTTTAAGGAAAGCAGATTGGACATGTAGAAAGAATAACTACCTTGTAATTTGTATTACCATGTTAGAAACGCTTACTGTTCTTGAAATCGCTATTTGAAATATCAGTTTATATCTTTTCAATAGTGAAACATCAGTGTTTTATGCATTGATGAAGGAATAATCTTTTCCAAATCCATTGTGAAGACAAATGGTGCATTCATCATTGTCAAAGCGAACGGAACTAGACAAATAGTTGGAAAGTTTTAATTCCCTAGGAATAGAAATACACCATTAACGAATAACAAAACTATTTTAAATTTGTTTGATTAACATTTTGTCTTCTATCTTTCAGATCCATGATGCATTTCCGTGTTTTACTGTAATCACAGAACAAAGAACTATTATCTGATATAAATCCATCTTGTTGACGAACATTCACCGGGATAAATGAAGTTAAGATGCGTAGAAGACAAAAATATCAACTTAAAATCATACGAAAATTCCTTTCTTTTTTAACAACATTCTTTCGCATAATAACGTAACTCTTCAAACGATGTATACAAATAACACACACCATTCTGGTTGTCTGTCTCTCTTGCAAAATGCATAATTCCTAATTTATAGCTAAATTAGAGACGAACGAATCTCTCATATTATATCTCAGTCAAGGAAAAAGCAGAGCAGTTAATCTATTTCAATTTATACACCGCCATGGAGATCTTGGTTAATGTTTTGCTTGGTCTTTCATTATAGTATATGTCAACAATGGCTGTAATTCTAACTTTACAATCATGTCCTATAGACTTATTACTGCGCTGGTGCATACCGGATTTGTCTGATTCGATAGAGTGTTTGCATCACTATAGGAAACCATTTGATGTAAAACTGCACGTCAGCACACAACAACAGATAACAATACACACTATAAGGACGCCGCACAAAGCTGATACAATTAAACTAATACGAATGCTGCTTTTGAAATAAAATTTGCAGACTAACTAGGTACTGTGAACTAGCAAAATGGCATTAACAATAACAGATTCTCACTGTCAAGCAATAAATTGAACACTAAACGAAATAGAACTGTAACATAATAGTATAAGGGTGCAATTATAGATGCACACCCTTCTCGCATGCTAGCATTAACACGGAAAAGGGTTATTGGGGATTCATTAAACGCTTACAAACTAATACAACATTTGAAGATACAAGCACTACATACATTAGAACCTCAATTTAAAGACCATACACCGACACTAATAAACAAGTTACATTTTTCATATAAACACATAGAGGTTTGAATGTATTTACTTTTTTATTTTTGAATGATTGCTAACGGCATTTCACTTTCTCGTTAGGTTTTGTGTGGCATTGTGACAATGTGTAGTGTATTTGTGTAATGTGATGTTTTTATGTTTCTGTGGTCGGCTGGTTTGGTTAGGGGCTGTCTGTCCTTCATGTCCGAACTCGTATCGTTTTACGTTTTAGCTGTTTGAAGTCAACGACAACACGTTATTAAGATCCGATTAGATGTTTTTGCCCAAAGTGTTGTGTTGATCATCGCACACGAGTAAAAAGTAACATAACAGTTAGAAAATGAAGCAATCAGCTGAAATACTCAAGCACGAATCACAATAAAAGACAAGCTTTATGGAATATCAACTAAATGAAATATGGTAACCAATGTGATATATTTGAGCAGAACCACAACGCTGGGAATATTGAGTGCCCTTAATAACGACTACGAAAGCAGACACAAATCGGCGGAAAACCATATTTCAAATTGGATTTACGTTCATATAATTGCACGAGTGTGGTTATTAGATTGTCAATCGTTCTATCCAGATAATTTAAATGTTCATCAAATCTAAAATACATATGAACAACGAAAGTTATTAACAAAACATTTAGTGAACCTCGGGATTTCAATCTAAAAACTACGAGCTTCAGTTAAATTCTGACATGCTCGTCCTTTCAGCTGAAGGTCACATACTATCATTGCATCGTTGTGGATGTAAATTTAAAGTGTCACCGTTCCATAAAATAAATACAAATGTACGTTTGGTAACTGTCAGTAACGTGTTATTGTCGGGAGCATTTTACGAGCTTTGGCGATATAAATATCCTGTTTCTGCTCGTTTCAACTAGGTGTCAAATAATAAGTAGTTTCGTATGCTACAATACATAGAACAAAGAACAAATAAAACAATAGTGAATAGAGGCAAGATAAGGTCTGTTTACAAACCGACGTGCATATTTTAGCACGTATGTTTTTTTCGATAACATTGGAAGGAAGTACGGATGAAGTACATCGCTGCACGTATATTGTAACGCACACATCTTTCCCTGGCCGAAAGTAACTGCGTGCATTATGTGTTGTGTATTTTAAAGGGCTAACAACGTGTGTACAGTGTACGATCTCCGGACGATTGTCAAGTAATGGTACTAAGACCGTACTTACACGTTCTGCTCATATGTGTTGTCATCGACATTGCATTAGAAGACACACACGTTGTACGCGCTTCGCAAGTAGCAAGACCGCAGATAGAACGCAGCGAATGTTCCCCATTCACGAAAACTGCTGTGTCATTTCTTCGTGTGCTCCGAAAAACGTACGCAGGTAGAGCTGACCATGTATGAATTCCTTCATGTCACTTGTGTTTTTGCAAGCAGACACCACGTTCTTGCACGGGCATCTAGTTGTTACTGCTACAATAGTTATGCATGTCAAAAGATATTATTTATAGACAAAATGTCAAACATAGGGAATGCAGCCCTCAACATAAACAGCCGAGCTCACAAAACATATACTACATGGTACAATGTTCAACACGACTACAGAGATAGAAAATGCACTTGGCGTTCATGTGATCCGATTATCTTGCATTAGATTGTTAAATGGTTTATCACACATTGGTGAATAGTTCGAGAGAACAGAATAGTTTAATAGCTTGGTGTTGGTTGATCGACCATTAAAATAAACCTAATTGTATTTATATTTTGAGCCTTCTCGTATATCATCTGTTTCTTCAATACGCGTGTCTGATTAAGGCGGACTGAATAGCGTGCGTATATCCAGAGAAAGTGCCGTTCTGTTTAATATTTAATTTCCTTATATTACCTTAATTTTTAAAAGCAATAATTTGGCATATCTTCAATTTCTCTTTATTTCACAATTTATCTTACGATGTCTTGAAGAGAGGCCTTGCAAAACGAATTTCATCGAGATTGCCCATTACAATCATACATAATCCTGAATAATATGTCAGCTGGCGTCATGTGGTTGTTAACTATACGTACAATGTATTCAAGTTAGAATGTTCATTTACAGTCTGGTTTTATTTCACTTAATTCACATTGAACTGATTGTCTGATTAGATTGTCTGGGCACATTATGCTACTGGATTATATTTAACCTTGTCTACCGGGTTTGAGGTCCAATATGCAAATAAATTATTTCGACTATCCTTTGGCTGGTGTTTTACGTCGTTTTATGTCGAGCAAATATCACGCTGTGAACTACAGGCATGGAGTACACTTAACACATCTTATAAGGGTGCATGCGAATATAAACGATGGCTCAGTCAATACCTGATGGATTATGCTGAAATTGTCAACATATGTTGCTTGGATATTTGGAATTACAATTCAATTGATTTAAGTACCATCTGATTAAAACGATTATAACCAGAATAAGCAAATGACCACCATCCAAAGCTATTGTCTCCAATTTTTGCGGTGGTTTGTCTGGGTCTTGAGGCAGCTATTTGACCGCTTTGCTTTTAATTATTATATTCATGCATATGTTTTTATCAGTTGTCTAAAAACAAAGGAAACCATGAATCGAATAAAGTATAATTATTGAGGATTAGAAATATCCACTTTCTTCGGAAAAAGTAAATTTTGCCAGAGTTACCTACTTTTGACCATCAACATAAAAATGATTCATAAGTTGATAAATACCCTGTTGTTGAGTAAAAAGTATTATCATTTTGTGTTTTTTTTTAATTTGGTGATATAACTTAAATTCAAATTGACCATACTTAAACATAATAAGCACGTACGTAAAAAATTCCCTGTAATTTTGCTTGTTTGGATTTTTCACGATTCAATGAAACGCATCTTTTAATTTCGAACTTAATTGATTCAATCTTGAGCAGGTGAATAAAATGCATTTTACGTAGGCATTATTTTCTGCTTTAAGTGAAATTCAATCGTCCGTCCAGTTACAAGCCTAACAGCCAGAACGTTACACAAGACAAATCAGATGTACTCATAGGATTAGAATGTAGTAATGGGAGATTCAGAAAGGAAAACATACTGGTGTTGTAAAACACATTCTAAATCTTTACAAGTGGATTTTCTTCTTGTGCTCACAATTTACAGCTTTGACCTGAATGCGTCTTACAAGAAGTAAGTTATCTTCGATCAGTTCACTAGTAGTATTTATTATTACATGATGAATGTTTCTAGGTTGGAATTACGACCGTCCTATAAATGACTGCCATTTCTACCGTCTGATCAATCATCCAGACGTTCCAATATTATATAGTGGCTGTCATAAAACGCAATATAGAGATTCAATGTTTTCTCTAGGCATCCTTATATCAGTATATGTGACACTATTATGCCACTGTTATATTTCACATGGCACAATTTAGGAGGTTATCTGTCAATTGATTACTGCAACAATATAATAATACAACAAACATAACCAATTTCCTGTCTGCCTAAAGTACAGAAATATATCGATTTTTGAAAATATTAAAAAATCCGAAAATAACACGTATTCACATTTTTTTATAGAAGCGGGCCATTTTGACATTAAGCATTACATAATTCGATTAGAGACATGTATAATCCTTCAAGTGTTTTAAGTGGAACTAGCTACCTTTTGTCCGCATTTTATCTTATCGATGTCTTACATAGACAAAGACTTGCCAAACGAATTTTGTCGAGACTATCCACTATTAACGATCATAAATTCAAATCCCATCGAACAATACCTTTTGACCCTCGTATTTATTACCTGAAATGCAAAATTCACGAATTAATGTCCAATCAAAATGGTCTTATTTACCAAAACCACAAAATGTCATCCCATCGAAATTAAATGATTTTACAGTAAAACCAGACTGTAATGAACAATGGACCTAAATTACTTTATGTGGGTAACACTCATGACAACGAATCGATGGATTCCTGGTTCGAATTTTAATATCTTAAGCATGCTTCATTGTTTCCCAAGCATTAAAAATCATATTCAGAAACAGGTACTGCACCGGAGTCTTTATATGACTAACATTCCCTCAAAGCCAGAGATCATCGGTCCATTGGAAGGGGTACAATCGGATGATCACACACTATCATTCGAACGCGAACAAACACTTTGAGTTGACAGATCGGGGGTGCCTTAGCAATTGCTTGGGTTTATGTTTTGAAAAATATTATTTCATATAATCAACAGATCCAATCCACAGTGTGGTTTCCTCAATGAAAATGACGATATTTTTTTTCCTTACCATCGTTTGTAACTTTGAATTACCGGCAGTTTTATTGCATGTGATAGGATTTCTCGAGTGGCTTTCTCTTATGTTTTTGTCCGCGAATTTGAATAATGATGAACGTGCCTCAAATGACCCTCATTCGTTATCAGCTATGATTTTTTAAAAAGTTTTATTGCCACAAGTAGCTAGTCTAGTCACATGTAGACTACACAATCAAATTATCGGTGGAGCCACAACTAACCTAGAACCACAACTGGGCGTCGAGCAGGGCAAAATGACGAGTAACATAAGATAGCGAATTTTATATTCCGCTGTCCAAGATCGGACCCAATACAACTAGCATTTGAATCGGACAATCTACTATTAGGCTGTCGTCGTCTTTAATTTTAAGACTAACAGATAGTGGGTAATAGTTTATTGTTTAATGTTTATGACATTTTTGGCAGTACGTTTTTCTCTTTGACTTTTCATACCGTCATTCTGCCACAGTTCTAATAATCTCACCCAGTGTACTCGCGTCTGTAACATGTTCACAACTATTTTGGCATTAAAGTTGTGTACATTCACGCAGTCTATATTTATATTATACATTAATAGTCCCATACACATTTATCTTATATCGTTTATGCATGAAACAACAATTATATGCAATTATGTATTTAAATACCGATAGTTATTCAAAATGAAATTGCGTACATATGAATGTACAATGTATATTTATTAATTAACAAGCCAACAAAATGAACATTGTATTTAAATTATTTTGGTCTGCGTTTCCCATACAAAAAGGTATGAGGAAATCGGACAGTGAATGTAGCACTCAACACAACCAGCCGCGCACAGAAATCAGGAACACCACAACACAACTACAAGCATTACAAATACCATACGAACTTTTTGTTAATGACCTACGTTCCTTCATATTTCACATTTCCTTTGGGTTCTGTTTGATTAATCTGTTCAACCCGATTTATTTCATGTTCAGTAATCAAAGTGTGATAAAATGCAAAAAGATTACAGTGTATTAAAATATTGACAGTAAAGAAGTGACGAATCAAAATAATTGCATGATATTCCATCAAGTGTCTTTTATTGACATTTGTACAGTGGGAAAATGCTGGAAATAATATGTTTTAGAAGTAAAAGCCGTGAGAAACATCAGACTGAAAGGGTAGATGAGATGAAAATATCAATTTGAATGTATTACAGTATGTTGTCAATGTAATAAACTATCACTTAGTCGCTATTATATGTTTTGTCTGTAGTGACGATGTTCGTCATTGCTGTGTGTACTTTGTTTTGTATGCAACATTGACATCCAGCGCAACGCTGTTTCGTTTACTTCAAAAGCACACGCTGTAGTGTCACTGCTTCTGTCTCTTATTGTACTGTGTGTTTTTCAAATGTAAAGCGTGTTTGCATTGTGATTAAATTTGTAATTATGTGTTGCCTAATGTCTCGTTCATGACTAACTGACGGAGGTAGTATCTTTTTGGAGAAGGTTGTCAATTGGACATGTAATCTGTGGTTATTTGTATGTGTATGTACTTGTATTGATCACATAACCTGCGGTCTGGGAGTGCATTAAAGCCGTGCCGGAAATATCGTAATGCACTCCCAGCCCATTCATTTAAGATTTAAATTAGCTTGACGGTGATTGGTTGGTTGGGTGAGGATGACGTAACGTAAGCCAATCCATGCGTGGAATCGACCCGTGGCGTCAGTATAATATAAACGTCGGCATTACGTTGCGCGCATTGTTACGTTACATTTTGAATGACACCTATGCAGTGTACATCCGCATTTTGACCTTTAACGAACGTTCTCTAAGGTTATATGATAAATACAATCTTACATTCGTGCGATTTACATACGAGTATAATTAAACTCGTCGACAAAAACAATATGACATTCGGTAAAGCCTCGTGTCATATTGTGTTGTCCACTCGTTTAATAAAACTCGTATGTAATAAGCACTCATGCAAGATCCTTCATTTCTGTTGCGTGCCGCACTAATATTTCTGCCATAGACTACAAAAACTGACTGTCAAAAAGACTTTGCTCGGCATTTGCAGTGCAATGTTTTATTATCTTTTAGCATGGAAAAAACGTCAGCCAACACAGTAATCATGGACTGATCAATGTAGTTGCATGTAGACATATCGGATTAATTTTGCTTCTATTAATAAAAACGGAATAAACTAAGTGTCTCTTTATAGACTGTATATGGCATTGACTGTATATATATACAATGTCGTAATTGACGTTACCAACAGTTCGATTAAGATACATAAAAGACTTGAATGTTTAGCAGAGATAAATACAACCACATTATTGCATTATATAGGGGACTTTTTCCAATCTACAAAAAATAAATTAACACCAATAAGAAGAAATACAGTGTCATTCAAATGCAGAGTTTTTGTCACATACAAACTTGTAATTTAAATATAAATCAGTAAATATGTGCATGACATTAGCAGCCTGTGGCCAGTAGAAGATTCAATGTTTTGAATTGAGAATTAAAACTGACAGCTGTATACCTTTCTTCCCCTTCATAAAAATGGGTTGTAAATGTACTAGGACTTAGTGTAATATTATTTGAATGTCCGATCTAGCATTCATAAAATGTTACACATAGATACATATAATCAACGAATGACAGTCCTAGTAATGAATAATGGCTAATCAAATTATTTATAGCAAATGTAATTAGTGATCCCATATCCAGAACAACAATCAGTAGCACTTGTTGACCATAAGTCCATAGGGGATATAATTGATTAAATCAGATGGTTTAATTCATCTACCAGGACACAGCTCTAATCACGTCAGACAAACGACCAGTGAGGATAATTGTACAAAGTATAATTATATAAAAACGAACTTTGATCTTTTTGTGGCGTACATATAACACAGCAAACGCGTATCGTCTAACCGGTTTATCGACATTGTTACGGATAGAATAAGAATATAAACTATAATCATGAAGTATTCAAAAACTAATTCCAGTAAAAGCAGCACTTCATTGTTATAAAGAGTTGTCGGGACAAGATTGTGAACATCGTATAGAATATTTTGAACGAAACATTATGGGCTGTGGTAAGAATAAGGCTCATTTTATTATCCTATCATTTATCCAAACGTGTTGTAAATATATGTAATGAATCCGATGCACGAGAGTACTATGTACGTTGTTCATCACTTGCATTCTTACTGATTGTTACATGTACCTGATTGTACTGAATTATTTCGATTAGTTTGTTTAGGGTAAATGAACAATTTCTACACCACCTACACATAATCTAGATGAGATCACTTGGAACACGTCGCCGGCGCCAAGCAATTATACTTGTAAAGTATGCTTGTTTCCGATTGACGATGAATGTCATACTGTCGTTTTATTGTCACAGCTATTGGATGAAGGAGCAATTTGTCATCATAAACTAGCCCATAACACGTAGTGTCGAAGGCACTTAGACTGTAATATAACACGTAAATAGAAATGATTTTGTACAATGATGTTGTTTGTTTCATCTTTTATATATAGTGTACACTGAATACACGGTGAACATGCGAATTCATGTCAACTGCCTCAATATCGATTGCAGGATAAAATTGTAACAGGTAGGAATACACATCCTGATTCAGAATGTAGTATTAATCACGCTATTAGAACTATTTTTCGAGTGATTTCATTATTATGTTCAAACGAGTATCTCTGTAACACAAAGGTACTGGATGGGTTTCATCATGTAAACACTTCAAATGTATTGATGCAAATGTGTCCAGTGACAATTTCAATAAATGCGAAGTTTCTGCTTATGATACATTATCGATGAAGACATACTGCTAGATGTGTATGTATGTAGTACTTCCATGTACAACATTTACCACCTCAGCGTAGTGATGAGTATAACTTTGCCGATAACATACTAGTATACCGTTTACAAAGTTTAAAAGTCACCGGAAGCTAGACACAGAATACCACATACCTCTCAAGCGTAACATGCCTATAAAGCTTCACGAAACACAATGCGAAAACGCACGTCGTTCACCATATATGTTTAATTACAAAATCATACACAGAAAGGCATGTGCTATACGTTTTTGTACGAATTTTATATAGAACGTGTGAAAAGCAATTACACTAAACTGGAAGTACCTTTATGAAAGATACACTAACCCAATTAGAATATCGAATAAACTGCTTCAAAATTAGATTTCACCCATACAGAAATAACACAAGATTATAAACTACGAACATAAAACATCACACTAACAACAAAGCTAAGGGCCTTAAATATATGATTGCCAATCATTAGGCAACGTTGCATGTGTGAAACACAGCTCTAACTGCATTTCAACATTATTCAGATTACTAACTGTCTGTGATGCAACAATTGCCCACAGTCAACAAACAAGAAAATAAATAATTCAACAATTACCCCCTGTACGTTCACAACATCTTCGTCGAACACATTATTGCGTTACAATCGGTAAGGTTCCACTCGAGTGTCCTACCTCTGCAAGTAGTCTGACTCTGACGAGCGTTCTTTTGGGTAGATATATCTTTAGTTGTAACGTTTATGCTCCTTGGAAACATTATCACTGGTATTGTCCACTTCCTACACCGGGTAGCATCTTGTAATAATGATACTAACTAAATGACTGTCTGAAAGTTTATTTGTTATATATCTTCGGTTGCTACAAGACTTCGACATTCACGTACTACTACATGTATAACAAGATAAGCATGCAAACATGATTGGTAATGTATGTAGCATGAGTAAAACTGGTGAGTAGAATATCCAATTAATATTTTTAACATTGGAGGGTATAAAATTATATCTAAAATATATCAAGTACTAGTACATGTATTAGTTTTCACAAATTAACATGTTTCGAGACAATTGATCTTATAGTATATGGTAACATTGGCATAACTTTCTGCTTTCAGTGAGATTGAATGTTCTGATACAGACCAAACAACTAGAAGGTTACCAGGCTATACTTGTAGGAGTACACTGTAGTAATAAGAGAAAGGAAAACATTCTGGTCTACTATTATGCATTCTGGTTGATCATGCGTTGCGATGAAATGATTTCTTTTAATCAATGTTACGAGACAAACCTCAAACAATGGATACATGTACATTGCAATATTTTTCAAATTGAATTTCGTTCTTGATTCGTAATTCTAGAATTTACTTTTATTTCTATTTGAAAAACTGTTCAATGATTGATACTATTTTTGTCGTTTAGGAAAAAAGCTGCTACACATTAAATCTGATGATTCGACAAACATGATAATTAAAGTATCTAAATGGAACATTAGTATCCAACGCTCAGTCTGAATATAAAAGATGGATCAATCTAACTGATATCGAACACAGATAATTTTTATAGGTAAATTAGCACCAAAGTATTAGATTAGTGTAGGTTTAACGCAAGCTTTTTCGTGTTCTTACATCGCCAGAGTCCCGAGGGACGGTTGGTGCCCAAGCCAGTTAGCACAAATAACAGGGCTTTTATCAAACCACCCATTTATTTAGATATAATAATAAATATATTGTGTGAAAATCACAGAATATAAATATACAATACAAAATATATTATTTGGTCGGATGGTATGGCATGAAATATGGCAATATCGTTATCAAGCCACATGGGGATGCCCATCGTTAGCCAGTTATCCTTGTTTATGCCTTCCGGAAGTAAGTAGTATACTGTAGCTGTCTCAAGTCCAAAATGAAAAATAAGGAAATTATATATACTTAATTCGAGTAGCTGGTAGTCATCGACATATGCAACAAATTTATGTAATAATCTAGCAATTTTACTCTGGAAGTAATATGAAATTTTACATACAATATCATGTACAATGTAGTATGTAGTGTTCTGAAACATATAAAACACAACGTTGAATGTTCAAATGTTGTTCTGATACACGTATGCTTGAAAAGAGAAGTGCCAAATAAGACCAACTATTTATATCGAAATTCACCATCATTCTTTTTGCTTATTGATGCATTAATGCTAACAACTTCTTTCCGTAGTACAAAAACACTCATCAGAACAACAGCGACATCTGTTATAGCTTCTTCTGTAAACACTCGAATTAATAGAATTTGTAGGATGCAATCAATGTTATTTCTTCAAATGTTGTTTTGTTCGTCTAATTACAAAGAGGATGTCTGAATGAACGCTTTCAGAAAAATATTTATTTCTTAACTAAATTAATTTCCTGAGTGACATTGGAACGGCAATAAAGAATTTTACGGGCATTACTCACATTGCGTTACGCCTTTGTAAAGCACTAACTTCCAACAAAAGAACTTCTTAATCAAATTAGAAACTGATATCCCATTCACAATATTCCTGCCATCGGCAGTACGCAACTCATTCAAATAAAAGCGGAGACTGAAATTTTTGAAAGTTAGTTTGTGTGATAAACAGCATTATTGTTCGACGCGTCGTCGTCGTTGTCATAAGCTTATTACTTGAACAAAACATAAACTTCGTACATTAAATGTAAACATTTTTGTAAATCGAGGTCAATTTGTTAATTGTCTATATTTATCTTATAATTTAAATATATCTATTTGAGCATGACCAGACGAGATCGCAGACAATAATTTCGTATATTACCGGTGTCTGGTAATAATTTTTTTTACATTTAATTCTCCACCGGCAACTGTAGATACACGTCGAAACACTTCGTCTCATCAATATTGGATATACATGTCCAAAGACATCAACACTAATCCATAATCCTTACTGAATGGGTATATGTTCACATGCTCATATTATGCTATCGTTTGTTGTCTGATAGTCCATTTGCGGTACAACTCATCGATCAAATATTATCCTTTGTCACCGTTTGCATCGATATATCAAAGTATATACACTAGGTATAGTAGGATGCAACTTTGTAATTGTAAAGTATTCCGGATGGAAATATGGCGAAGCGTTTCATCAAAATCACGTTTTTGAAAAGGGTGTTGAAATACATACATTAAGCCTTAGTAAACAAGTACATGGATTTTAACTCCCGATGTTTGTTTGTGTTCGGCATTTAGTCTAACACTTCGTGTGTGGTCATCGTGTTCTGTCCTCGCAAAATTGAGAAGACTTCCATGGAGTATAATAATTATTATATAATAAGTGAAGGCTGGGGTCGGGAGGATTGCGTAGGACTAGTATTGTATCTAACTTACAAAGTAATACAATTTGCACGCAGACACCACGTACTTGCATGTAGTTCGAGTTATGACCACTGCTCTAAAATGTAGTTACGCATTTCCATAAGATAATTATGTATAGACAAAATGTCAAATACACTGAGCGGCAATGAAAACGCAACAATTACATAGTACATCATAACACATTTGTAAAGTATGTAAGAATCGCGAAATTTTGTCACAAAACAGATTTATGCAAGTGACACATGAATATCACTTTGAATCAGAAAAAGTTGTTTAGCAACATAGTTTTGTACCAGTTGGTTTGGGGACAGTATAAAACAGAAAGTTGCATTTTTTAATCTTTTAAAACCACCGTCTGGAGCGATGCATCGTGTGAATCTACGACGTATTAATCGTATGAAACGCTCATTGAATGCTAGTGGGATGCTGTTCCGTTGTTGCAGATGGGCTATTTGAAGTTCAGGTACTTTTAGGGGCATGTACACTATTTCGCGCACAACCACTAGATAATAAAAACATGCCATATTACCGCCATGGTGTATTTTTCTACGTTCAAAGGGAGATAATCGTGGAGTAATAAATAGAGTAAGTAATAAACTTGCCAGTTTCTTTAGCGCCTCTAAACGCATATTCGAAACTGCTCGATTTGAGATGAATATAATTGTAGTATATTTGTCCCAAGGATGGTGAAAGGATCACCATTTGTAACTGGAAATAAATTACATTAACGCTAAAGGTATGCTTTTAAGACTGATTATTACACCCAAGGGAGAAAAAATGTGATATTGATTTGCGTGCTTTATTTTCAAAACGCAATTTACGCTTAAATATTAATGAACGTCATAACTTGAGCATGTAGACTAGTTCAGTAGTATCCAGTAATACTATTTAGTGTAAACGTTTGGTGGTTAATCTAAAAAAGTTAGGATAATTACCGTAGAGTTATCGCACTAGACTTAAACATTTTTCTTACATCCTATGATTCTAATGCATTTTTATCTATCATAAAAGGTGTATATGCATTCAAACTTGTGTGAAATGAATGAAATAATGACTTCGGTAATTTAAATAAGCGAAACTTTGAGTTTTAGTACGGATACCCCAAACTTGAGCATAATGACCGATTTTTCGGAGTCTTCCTTTGACATATGCACCATGTTTTGAACTAGTAATTTTGTTTTTCTGACTAATCCATCCATATTCTTTAAAATGCTTGCACAATACGCGAGCAAATCTCTAGCCACCATCAACACGCGGGGAAATGCGGTTCAATGCTATTCCGCTATGGACGAGTGATTCTTAAAGTATTTTCACAGAAATAGCTGAATTCTGTAGATACTATATATCGAAGGGAGAATACAAAATTTCAAGTTTATAAGTTAACGGATAACGGAAATATTCAATTTTTAAAAGTGTTGCGTTTGCATTGCTGCTCAGTGTATAAGGAATGCAGCCCTCAACATAAACAGTCGAGCAGCTATTTTTAGACGGGTATATAAGGAAAGTTTGTGAGTGGGAACTTTCTTTCGATGTGCTTGGACTCAGAAGAGTGAAGCCGTAAGTTGAATAATTTTATTTGCATAAAATTGTTGCACGTGCTCCGAATTTGCATTCGTTTTTACTTAGGTCTGTTTCACATTGTCTGTGTCTTTTTGAATTTAGGACAGGCTTGAATTTTAAAAGTATCCTGTTGAAAGTATTTGCCTTTATCGTAGGCCAAATGAGTTTAAAAGTACACAGGTCGAGTGCATGGACTCAGGTTAAATCGAGCGAGGTTAAATAAATATTTGTAGATCGGTTTGATGGATCGTCATACTTATGACGTCAGTAATTTGTAAAGTTTAAATAGAATCTAATTGTGTATTGAATTAGATCTAATATTTATCAAATATGTTAGCTTCGTTTTAGTTAATTTTTGCTGTGTTTTTGATTTCATAAACCCGTGTGAATCATGTCAAAAGCAAGATTGGACAGACCGACCAAGAAGTGGAAGAACAGGAGACCAACGGTACAGGTGGATGCGAGATCGACAATGGTTGAGCCTGAGGAGCCAAGCATGGTGGTTGAGACCAATCGTACAGGTGATAACATTTGTTTTTTTGCAGACAATTGACATTAATTCTGTTATGCCAACGTGCTCCACATTCATGCTGTCTGCCCACGTGCCTTTGGCAATCATTGACATAAATTCGTTGTTACGAATTAAGACGGCGGATGCATTTATGTCCGTGTACGTTGAGAGGCATCCTGAGGAAATACTTAGCTTGTTATAATACATGTCTAACATGAGGTTGTCATCCACAAAGTTTACCGGTTGGTTGCTTTATGATAAGCAGTATAGATTTAAAAAATACAAAAACAATGTTTAACATTAATTTAATGTCATGTCATATCGTTGATTCATAATTATGGATGTTGTCAATGTGTATGCAGCTTTTGCATGCTCAATACACATCGGTTGTTAGTAGTGTCAGTAACATCTGTTAACTAGCCTTGTTTTGCCTTTAACCAGAAGGGTTTCTGTGTAGACAAAAAGTGTAAATATATGCATTATTAATTTATTGTGTATAATGTCTAGGCCAGCATCCTGCGGTAGCTTGTTCAAATAGTTCTGGTGATGCTGGCATTCGTTTCAACGTCCCCAATTTTCACAAAGGGGCATGGGTCAGCAGAATTTGAAACCGCGTTATCCTGGTACCCGTTTCAGGTATCAACATTCAGGCCGCTCGCGACTTTTCTTCCATAGTCAATTCCAAAAGAACAGATTTATGGGCCCTGGGAACAACCCCAAGGATGCCGATTATGTGTACTAATTTGATTTATGCACGACAGAATAGCACAGTTCTGAATTGTACGAATATAGATCTTTATATAGAGTTATTGGGCCTTTTAGTGCTCCTACAATTTCTAATTTGCGTGTTAATCCCGTGGGATTAGTACCAAAAGGTTCGGGTGGTTGGCGTTTGATTACAAATTTGTCATTTCCTAGCGGTTTGAGTGTGAACGGTTTTGTTGAGCAGAGTTTTTGCAGAGTTCAATATCCAAAGTTTGACAGCGCTGTTAATATTTTGCAAAACATTGGGCGTAAAGCTTACTTGACAAAGTCTGACATCGAGTCTGCTGTTTATTATTTGTCCGATTTGGCCTGGTGATTTTGATACGTTAGGTATACAAACTAATGATGGGTATTAGATCCAAAACATGCTTCCGATGGGTGCTTCCTGTTCCGTGTTTCGTCTTTGAAAAATTTGCTAGATTCTACTTTTATTTAGTGGTTGGTATTTTTAAACTAAAGAATCCTCCTCACATAATATTGATCATTTATAGGATGATTTCTTTATGGTAGGAGCTAGCTATGTGGAATGCTTGCATTTATTTAACATGTTCGAATCTGTTGTTTCATGTTAGTTGTCCCTCTTAGTGAAAGCAAAAAAGTCGGACCGGTCACAAAATTAACGTTTTTGGGGCTTGAACTGGACTTGGTTAATCGGACAATTAGTGTACTGGAAGATAAGATAGTTAAAGCCCGTGACGCGTTAACCTGTTTAATTGGTAGTAAAACAATTACAATAGCTGGTTGGTTTACTCAATTTTATTTTCACAGCTATTCCGGCGGGTAGAGCATTTAATCGCAGGTTTTATGATGATATGGCAAAAGTCAAGAAACCACACCATTTTGTTAGAATAAACAAATGCCTAATGGAAGATGAGCAAGTGTGGTTGCATTTCTTAGAGCATTTCAATGGTACATGGTATTTTAATGAAATGAATTGGTCAATTGACAATGAGTTAGAGTTCTACGCTGATGCATCATTATCGGGTTATGGGAATTTTTTCAGTTGGCCATATATTTGGAATGATACAGTATTTAAGGATAAATAACATATTTATAGCTGGTGCCGATATGTTTAGCTTTTAGCATTCGAGGCCAGGCACTACATGTATATGATAAAAAGATAGTTCTCAGACCAGATAATAAATCTTTAGTAGAAATAATAAACCAAAACTCTTCTGGAAACCCTAGAGTAATGCAACTGATAAGATTCCTTGTATTACTGTCATTGGTCAATAATATTCAAGTTAAAGCCTTACATATTGTGGGTAAGCGTAATACGACTTGTGACGCAATCAGTCGTTTTCAGTGGACACGTCTTTCCAGTCACTTCCGGTTCATGCTTCAAAGCAGTCAATTCCAGTCCCACAACAGTTATGGAAATATTTCAGCCTGAGGTAGACAGGCTATTTAAGTTTTCAGTGGCGGAAAGTACAATAAAGAAACACAATTCGTTTGAACAATTTTGTAGGGAAACTGGGTTTGGTGTCAAATGATCGCCTTCGACTGCCATGATTTCGGATTACATTGCATTTATGTCACTCAAGAAATACTCATATTCGTCTGTAAGTGGTCTTTTAGCAGCCATAATTTATAAATGTAAAATAAACGGTTGTGTAGATAATACCAAGCAGTATTTAAACAAATCATTACTAGAAGGGGTGCGCAGAACAAGGGGCACACGCGATCATAGACACCCTATTAATTGGGATATATATACTGTTGACATAACTGCAGGCACTCCAAGTTTTTCGTTCTCAATTCGAAACGATGATGTTTTCAGCGGCTTTTCCCCTAGCACATGTAGCTTTGTTAAGGGTGTCTGAATTAACAGCAGGGAAAGTGAGCTAAACCAAGTCAGCTCTTTCGTATGAAAACCGTAGTTATTGGGGGTAACATTATTCGTTTGTATTTTGGTTTTTCTAAAACTGATCGAAAATGTAGAGGCACACACGTTGCTATCACTATTGACAATCAGAATAAAATATGTTATGAACATGTACAAACGTATCTTAAGTATGGCGTAATTTTCCAGACCCTGCTTTCCGTCATTTGGACCGCAGTCCTTCAATGGAACGCAGTGCTCAAAAAGGTTTTGAACTTTGTTGGTTTGAAAGACTGTTACTTTAAATCGCACTCATTTAGAATTGGAGGGGCAACTAGCATGTATAATCATGGTTGTGCAATTAAGGCAATTAAACAAAGAGGTCTTTGTAGATCTAATCATAATGCATTCAAACCTTACATAAGGCCTAAGGTTCGTGTCTTAATTGTGATAATAATTATCAACTCGTAGTGTTGTTTATATTTACCCACCTACCACGGTAAACTAATTAATTTCTACATACTTAAAAATCAGTTGTGAGTTGTAGGAAATCTTGCTAAGAGTTTGTAAAGTAAGTGGTTCTTGCTGTAATGCAAGTGGTTCTTGCTAAGATTTTGTAAAGCATGTGGTTACTTGCTAAGAATTTATAAAGCATGTGGTATCTTGCTTAGAATTTATAAAGCATGTGATATATTGCTAAGAATTTATAAAGCATGTGGTATCTTGCTAAGTTTTTGTAAAGCATGTGATATCTTGCTAAGAATTTATAAAGCATGTGGTATCTTGCTAAGTTTTTGTAAAGCATGTGGTATCTTGCAAAGAATTTATAAAGCATGTGATATCTTGCTTAGAATTTATAAAGCATGTGGTATCTTGCCAAGTTTTGTAAAGCATGTGGTATCTTGCTAAGAATTTGTAAAGCATGTGGTATCTTGCAAAGAATTTATAAAGCATGTGGTATCTTGCTTAGAATTTGTAAAGCATGTGGTATCTTGCTAAGTTTTTGTAAAGCATGTGGTATCTTGCAAAGAATTTATAAAGCATGTGATATCTTGCTTAGAATTTATAAAGCATGTGGTATCTTGGCAAGTTTTGTAAAGCATGTGGTATCTTTCTAAGAATTTATAAAGCATGTGGTATCTTGCTTTAATATTACAGCATGAGGTATCTTGCTGAACTAGAAAAATATGTGGTTGAAAAGTGAATAACAAAGTTATGTTTGCAAATCAAGAATACTTTAATAAAAAAGTTTATTAAATTTGGTATAGGAGCCACCATAATGCCTTACAGGCCGGCGGTCCGATTTTAGTAGCAAAACTTAACAAATGGTTATTTCCACACGGAGACCGTTGCCGGGTCTGTGTGAAGAAGTAGTGAAATTTCAAATTCAATTGGTATAGGAGTCGCCATTTTCCATGATACAATTAGGCCGGCGATCCGAATTTAGCTTTAATGATCAAGCTAGGCAGTATTAGTTTCCAATGGAGACCGTTGCCGGGTCCATGTGGATTGAAGTGGTAGGTGGGTAATATAAGTTTTAAGTCATCACGCCAAATAATGCGTGCACGTGGGTCTCGCGGTGGACGGGCCTGTCCCGGATGCAGCCATATATGTGACGTGGACTGCAGAAATCAGGCCAGATGCGGTAACGTCTATTTTAAGAAAAATGACGTCAAAAACTTGCGCTGTTTTTTTCGCGGATTTTCTAATTTATTAACTTATATTTTCAAGTGTAATTGTATAACAAAAGTTCTGCTTTAGAAAATAAACAATTAAGATATATTTGCAACATTTCACAACCACTTCACGAATATTTTAGTGTAGTCTAGCCATTTTAGCGATAGTTATTTCCCTTTTACTCTGTAAAGGTCAACAAACCAAAATGGCGGACACTTGATTGTTTGTGTTTGTTGAGTGCAGTTTGTAAGGTATAATGATGAGAAATGACGCTGATGTTGGTTTGATCTGGTTGATATCTAATTATAAAGCTCGTATTTGAAGGTAAGCATATCTTTTATTGTCTGTGATTGCTTTACTGTTGTGAATTATGGGTTTAAATTCGTTGATAACATTGACTTTGAAAGCGAAAGTTGACTTTAAAATGCTACAAAGCAGTCTGTTTTTATGTGGATAAGTCCATTGTATACCCGATTCTTCATAGCATAGTGCAAATTTTATGCCTACAGATAATGAGTTAACATGAGGATTGCTCATGGGTGATTTTATGGATGCATTCATGTTTGTTGGCATATCCCCCACCCACCTTACTTTGCTGAAGTTTGCACACATCAAGTAAAATGACTGTCATTTGTCTTCATTCTTTCAAACTCTTTGAATGCATATATCCAACTCACCAGTACATCCTGAAATTAAGTAATGTTCAAACACTACTGTTTACTAGTAAAATAGGTCTGGTTTAGACTGTCTGAACTGACAAGTAAATTCATTTGACACTTCAGCTACTGAACTGTAGGCTTCCATCCCTACAAAAATGTATGCGGTTCAATTCACTAGGCCAATTTCCTGCCGGCTTACTTAAACGGGTTTAATTCAAGTGCGTACGGCTCATCCAGACTTAACTGCAAACCCAAATAGCTGCACATCTCTACAACAATGTAACAATTTGGTATACACATGCCTCTAGTAGCTGTTCTACTTATAACTACACTGTGGTAGGCCTACTGAGTACTGGAAAATCCTTGATGCATCTAACAGTAAGATACAGTATGCCTGTTCTGTGGTTAGTATTTACAGTTTGACTACATGTAATAAAAGGCAAATTATACTTAGTTATATTCTATATGAATAATTATCTTCATAAAATTAATTCTCATTTTCAGGATGTTCAATAATTGATCTTGAACAACATGTGTGGACAAACCATGAACATGTCAGTTATGTGGAGTTTACTGCGGGGAGGGTGAGTTTGGACAGAGACCTCTATCTCAGGTATACAACTGATCCAATTATTAAACTTCCATTTGTAAATCCTTCATATTACTTATTCCACTAATTATCTGTAGTGGTTACTGGACCAAGGATATGTATAACAGTTGTTATACTGTAGACCTGACTGCTGATCATGAAGTGGTTGTTCCACAGAACTATTTCAACATAATATATCATGATTATGACAGTAGCTGATATTATGCCAGTAATTTCAGTATCTGTTATCAATAGTGAACATATCAATAATAATTTTCAAATGTCATTTCCTTTTTTAAATAGAATATAGACTACTATAATACATATCTTCTATTATTCATCTATAAAAAATGCTTGCAAGACTCTATTTGAGCAGTGTCCATTAATTTGTAAAAGGCTGATGCTGCACAAATATATTATTTGATTGGTTTAATTATGAGTTCTTTCAATAGTATTGGCCTAAATTTGATTGCAATATGCCCAATATTTGAGTTGCTTTCATTGTATCAGGACTATTGATTAATGGATATGATACCCAGCATAAACTGTATACCAGTACTTTGCACTTTAATCATTAAATAAAAAAATCTTATAATTTCTTTTCAGAAAAGTTGATACAGAGACCATATGGCAAAGAAGTGAAGATTAGAAACATTCCAGATGATTATTATAACTCAATTAGTCAGTTTTGGAAATCAACAAGTCATGACTGGAAGTTAATTCTACCTGAATTGTCATACATGACGAAAATAATGTACATTACTAACATCGGAATAACTGTAATTGTTAAAGAAACTACATGTATTTTAACAATTGTAACAATATAACTTACTTTCTAAAGTTTAATTATATTCTGTCAAGTGAAGCATGTTCCAGTTATGAGTTTAGATTTGTATATCATACATGTATATGATGTAATAGCCTTGCATTGGTATCTTATCTGTCTGTGCAAATGTTGATGTTATTTCATGTATTGTCTATTGATTATATGAATTAAGGCATTTTATATTTGTTTCTGCTGCTACTACTGGTTAAAAATGAATTGTTTATCAAGCCTTGTATTATTCTGATGTTACTGAACTGTAGTTTTGTTGCTATACAATAGTTTGTCATTGTAATGGGATAAGAAAACAATTGAGAGAGCATTTCAGTACAAAAACCACATGAAACGGTCTGTTATACTTTTGCAGTTGCTTTGCAAAATGTTCTATTCCACCAGTTGTCAAGGACATTTGCATGATTGAAAATGCATGATAATTTTATACAGTACTGTTATGATAAGAAGATGTGTAGTTCAGCTTGAATATCGCTTGTATATAGTGTATACCATGTTTGAATGTTGTTCTCTAAAACATTTATATATAGAAGGTAATTTGTGATCCAGCTTTCTTTGAAAATGCATCAAAAGCTTCATAATTAAACATGTTAATCTACAATTCAAATGCATTATACTGTCAAAAGTATTAATTTTAATATTGTACTAACTTGACCTTAGAATTTTTTAACTTTATACCTGTAGATTCAATGTATTTTGATATTTTTGATCAAAATTTAGTTTCTATCCGTTGCTGGGCAACCAAAATGTCAATATTTACAAGCAGATGTTAAATATTCCAACTTGTTGTTAAAATAATAAAATAAATAAAATGATAACATGTCTTGTGTGTTTATTGCTGTACTATAGCTACACTGTTTTAATGTCTTCTTATTGTATTTGGCATGGAAAAGTCATAATTTTGCACTAAGGCAGTGTTACTTAGTTACAGCATTTTATTTCATTATAATGTAAATAATTCAAGATAACAATTTGAGCTGATCAGAATCTTCATATTTAATAATTTACTACAAAGAAATGAGTGTATTTGATCTGAAAATCTAATTCACAGCCACATGTATAGTTATTGAAGTACTGTTGCCATGGTAACTATCATGATATGCAAAATATTTCCATAGTAACCATGTTTTAAAAAGAATGTTGTTGTTCAAGCAATATATGAACTTGTTGATGTTGTATGGCATACATTTAACAAAGAAAAAGCAGAAGATCTTGGATTTTCCTTTTGAAGGATGTATAGGTTTTGTACAGCCGTTTCACCTTTTTATTGTGTTTTCGGCATCAAGTGCACGTGAAGAAAATGCTGTAAAACCGAAAATAATCACCGGAATCATCTGAAATTTTGAGAATGAATTCTTAAAAGGCTATTCTTCAAGATTATGAAGAAAACTCAAAATGTGAAATTTTAGCATCTGGCCTGATTTCTGTAGTCCCTGACACATATGTATAAATTTGTGTTTGGGGATGGTTTGTGTGTTGTGGCATCCATGAGTAATCATTCTGGGTTTGTAAATATATTTGCGTTTATATAGCGTAATTGGTTAATTATTTGCATTGTAAAAATGGTTGTATTTGTCAATTGTTGTACATTTTTACATGTAACTAATATAAGGCTAGTTTTCAGGATCGACAATATGGATTATTGGTTCTTCCATTGTCAGAGATGCCTACCAGAGAGCAATGCAGCGACCAGACGGCCCTTGTCTTGGCTTGTCCAATTTCGGGGTAGACCTGTTTCGGCAATTTCAGAATGGTATGAAACTATGTAATATTTTAGAGTTACTTGAATATATGTGGGGATTATGTCCATTACCAGATCTCATCATAATTCATTGTGGTGGAAATGATATCAAAATGAAGCCTATGGTAGAGATTACGTGTGAATTTAAATGTATTTTGAGTGAGATACAAGCTATGTTTCCGAATTCCTTGGTGGCCTGGTAACATATATTACCCAGGCTATCTTGGATAGTGGAAACGTTATATTTATAATAATAATAATTATGCATAGTGTACTATGTTTTATATACATTATTGTTCATGTCTTGGTAGACAACTTAAAATGCTGATATTTCTTAATTTACATTGGTTTATTTTTGTTCATGGCTGTTGGAAAGTTATGATAGACCGCTGCTGGCGGAAGGTCCATTCTCTCCTTTTTGCTCCGTGCATGTACCTTTTTGGCATATTCTATCATAACAGTTGTGACTGAAGATGGAACATACTGTATTATCATTTAAGAAAAAGAATATGCTTATTGTATTCAAAATTTCAAGTTTATAAGTTAACGTATTACGGAAATATTCAATTTTTAAAAGTGTTGCGTTTTCATTGCTGCTCAGTGTATAAGGAATGCAGCCCTCAGCAAAAACAGTCGAGCTCACGAAACATCACTTTAAACTATGGTACAATGTTCAACAGGACTGAACAGAAAATGCACTTGCTGTGTATGTGATCCTCTTTTCATTGAAATAGATTGTTAATTGGTACATCACAAACCAAACTGGTGAATAGTTTGAGAGAATAGAATAGTTTAATAGCATCTTGTTGGTTGATCGACCATTAAAATAAACCAAATTGTATTAATATTTTGAGCCTCTTCGTATATCTGTTTCTTCAATACGCGTGTCTGATTAAAGCGGACCGAATAATTTTCGTACACCCAGACAAAGTGCCGTTCTGTTTAATATTTCATTTCCTTACATTAACTTAAAGCAATAAGTAGTCATATCTTCAATTGTACTTTATTTCACAATTTATCTTACGATGTCTTGTACAGACGACCTGCCAAACGAATTTCGTCGAGACTGCCAATTACAATCATAAATAATATGTCAGCAGGCGCCATGTGTTTGTTTACTATACGTACAATGTAATCAAGTTAGAATGTTCATTTACAGTCTGGTTTTATTTAACTTAATTCACGTTGAACTTATTTCTAGCTTAGATTGTCTGGGCACATTATGGTAATGGGTTATATTCAACCTTGTCTATTGGTTTTAAGGTCAAATTTGCAAAGAAATAATTTGGATTATCCTTTGGCTGGCGTTTAACGTCGTTTTATTTCGAGCTATAGTCAGATGCTTATTCTTGTATTATTTGTAAGTTAGATAATAAACTAGTGTTGCACCATCTTCTCATCGGCAGCTTCTCCATATACTAGTATAACATTAGTTGACGATTCATAATCGAATAAATGCTTTAAGGAGTCATGGTGAGTTCAGGGTGACTTGTCTAGAGGGTATCGCTCTTGCCAATAGACTCAGAGGTTCCTGGTTCGAATCTAGACCGGAGGGCTTGACCATTTCTGAATAATAATTCCCAAGAACCATGTCGTATATTTATAACAAATGATGGTATTTCACCGTAGGCCTTGTATTACACACATTCACTCAATGTCAGGGACCATCGGTTACTTGGGAGGGATAGAACCAGATGACAACACTCAAAGTGTACGACAAACACAGGACACGCGTGTTGACAGATCCGGGTCGGTGACTAAGTAATTTATTTGATTTGCTTTTAAATGATAACATCAACTGCTGCGATTAATTTACAGTGTGATTTCCAAGAAGAAGACAGTCAATATTTTTTGTTCAATACTGTCCAGTGTAATTATAAATTAAAGACATTTTATTGAATGTGATTGGATTTCTCCCGTGACTTTCTCTTATGTTTTTGTCCGAGAATTAGAAAAATGACGAATGCGCCTCAAATGACCCCACTCGGTATCAGCTATGAATTATTGCTTGAGAAGTCCAGTTGTAACCAGTAGCTAGTATAGTCACATGGATACATACTGTAAAATCATTTAATTTCGTTGGGACGAAATTTCGTGGTTTTGGTAAAAAAGACAATTTCGTTGGGACTTGAATTCGTGGAATGTGCATTTCAGGTAATAAACAGGGGTAAAAATTAATGTTCGTTGGGTTTAAAGTTCGTGGTTTAGGTGAACCACGAAATCCACGAAATTTAATCCCCCACGAAAATTAATGATTTTACAGTAATTGAATTATATACGGTGGTGTTACCTGTAACTACAATACTGGGCGCCACGGGATTTGTTTCGGTACCTTTAGATAGCGTTTATAGTAGTTCTCGGTCTGAGATCAACCCTAATACCTCTAGCACGCGAGACGGAAGGAAATTCTACCAACGTTGGTAGGCTATCGTGGCCGATACCCGGTCGTCTATAATTAATTATACGATTAAACCGCTAAACTGCTAGACTGCACAATTAACTGTGGAGAAAATATATACCGTTGACAAAATGTCAAAGTCACCAGATGCTTGTCACAGAAGATCTCATACCTTTCAAGAGAAACATGCAAATAACTTTTTACAAAACACAATGCGAAAAAGCACATAACTTACTTGACTTAAACCCTTGGGTTCCTTGTGGAGCATAGGGCCTCTGCAACAGTTCTCCAGCGCACCCTATTCAGGGCAGCCTTCTTTAATTCACCCCATGAGAGGTTGCAGCTCTTCATCTCTTCTTCGCAGGATCGCCTCCAGGTGGTCTTAGGACGACCAACTCGCCTCTTGCCCTGGGGATTCCACTGCAAGGCCTGCCATGTGGTGTCCTGTGGAGGTTTTCGCATGCTGTGTTTGCATGTGTTGGTGTTTCTGGGACATCAGACACAGGTCATCTGCGAAGTCGAGGTCTTCCAAAGTCTGTGTCAGGGTCCATTGGATTCCGGTCTTGCTTGTTCTCGTCGTCTCTCGCATGACCCAGTCCACCACGAGTAGGAATATCATCGGTGACAGTAAACATCCTTGACGGACTCCTGTAGTCACCTCAAAATCCTCTGTGAGCTTGCCGTTGTGGATCACCTAACATGTGGTGCCCTCGTATAGCTGTTGGATCAGATTGACAAATGCTGGCGGGATTCCATAATGCTGGAGGAGGCTCCAAATGGTCTACACTGTCGAACGCTTGACGTAAGTCTATGAAGTTCAGGTACAGCGTCGATTGCCACTTCAGGGACTGCTCAATGATAATTCTGAGCGTGGCGATCTGGTCCGTGCATGACTTGTCTTGTCTGAAGCCAGCTTGTTCTGGTCGGAGTCTCTTGTCGACGGCTTCTTTTATTCGTTCCATGATGATGCGGGTCAGTACTTTGCTTGACACTGACATGAGCATAATGCCGAGCCAGTTCTTGCATAGTCCGATGTCTCCTTTCTTTGGGAGTATAACCAGGTGTCGTTTTTCCGTCTTGAGTGCTTCTGGTGGAATTCCGTCCCGTCCGGCTGCTTTGCCGTTCTTCAGTGCCTTCTGGATCTCGGTTTTTGTTGGTTGGTTCGTGTTGATCCTGAGTGAAGGTCCGCAGGGGAAGTCTAGTCTCACTGATGGCGAGAGCCGGCTTAGAAGATCCCCAAAATGTTCAGCCCTTCGTTTTCTCTGGTCTTCCTCTTTGGTGATAGTGTGCCCCTCGCTGTCTTTAACCGGTCTGCTTTGGTTTGACTTCTTCGTGGAGAGTGTTCTTATGATATTGTACAAAGTGCTGAGGTCTCTCTGTTCTGCTGCTTGTTCTGCCTCTGGTGCCAATGTGTTGTAGTAGAGTCTTTTGTCCGTCCTGGCACTTTTCTTGACTTCTTTGTTCAAAATAGTGTAATCTTCCTGGAGCACTTCTTTTTCGTCTTCATTCTTGCTGTTGTTGATTTTCTGCTTGGTGTCTCGCCTGCTCTGTATCAGGTTCCAGGTGTCGCCGGAGAGCCACTCCTTTACTATCATGTCTCTTTTCCCCAGCACTTCTTGGCATGTGTCTTTCACTGTGTCTCTCAGGCAGTTCCAATGTTCTTCCAGAGGGGTTTCTTCTGTCCCAATCTGCAAGGCCTGAAATCTGTTCTTAAGAGAAACTGAGAAGGTGTTCTTGAAGCCGGGTTTTTAAGTCGTTGGATGTTGAACTGGGTCTGGGGTCTGTCGGCCGTGTCTCTGAAAGATCGTAGCTTGATCTTGATGGTTCCGATCACCAGTTGATGGTCTGAGGCTACATCCGCTCTCCTTCTAGATATTGTGTCCTGTAGACTGCGTCTTCACTTTCGTGAGATGGTAATGAAGTCTATCTGGACTTGGTCTTGCCATCTGGTGAAATCCAGGTTTCTTTGTGGATGTCTTTGTGCTGGAAAACGCTACCGCCACTAACTAGGTAATTAAAGGCGCAAAAGTACATGACGTTCACCATATTCATCACCAGAAAGGCATGTTCTATACGTTTGTGTTTTGAAATAGCATCCCGGTGTTACGACCCTTAGCAAATCATATATAGTACGTGTGAAAAGCAATTACACTAAACTGGGAGTATCTTTATGAAAGATACACTAAATCAATTAGTCCATAGAATAAACTGCTTCAAAATTAGATTTCATCCCAACGGAAATAACGCTTGAAAAATACGAAGGTCACAAACCACTAAATAAATTTGTTCTTTAGCTCAATGTAAAGTTACAATAGTCAGTCACAGGTTGATAAATGTTAAAGTCTATGGCCAAGTGGCAGACATATATCAATGAAAAGAAGGGGCTACCAGCTTTAAGAAAATACAAAAAAAACAGGGCGTCACGTATCATATAAGAAAAATTTTGTCCGTCCAACGCGGTGAACATATTTTTACAGGCGCGCGGACCGACCAAATCCGGGTTTTACCCTACCCTACTTTCGCTTTGGTATTTTGGCCAAAATCTCAAAGTATGTAAAATAAAACAGTTTCAATACATCACATATATGTATACAATGCCTGTAAACCCAATTAGATGATTCCAGCTCCACCTTGCCAAAGCATACTACCATTTAAACACAAGCACAAGTTTATTTAGGGACTATTTGAGTGTATCCTATTTTGGTTCGCGGAGGCATTTAGTGGTTTGTAACCTACGAACATTAAACATCACACTAACAATAAAGCTGAGGGCCTTAAATATATGATTGCCAATCATTGGGCAACGTTGCATGTGTCAAACACAGCTCTAACTAATTTCAACATTATTCAGATTACTAACTGTCTGTGATGCAACAATTGCTCACAGTCAACAAGAAAATAAAGACTTCAACTATTACCCTCTGTACGTTCACAATATCTTCGTCTAACACATCATTGCATAACAGTCGGTAAGGTTCCACTCGATTGTTCCAGCCTCTACATGGCACTCTAGGTTTTTCTGACGAGCGTTCTATTGAGTAGTTTTATCTTTACGAGCAACGAAGATGATCTTTGGAAACGTCATCACTGGTTATTGTCGACTTCCTACACCTGATACTTCTTGTTTTAATAATAAATACTAAATGAAAGTCTGAAAATATATGTGCAAGTGCGCGGGACAGGAATTTTGCAATATATCATCGGTTTCAACTTCTATAACAATATATGCAAAAGAGGTTGGTTTTGTACGTAGTATGACTTTAGCTGATGAGTAGACTATCCTTAACATTTATACATGTACAATAAGTGAAGACGGTCCAAAATTACATCTACATGTAAGTCTGGAAATGTTTTTGGTGTCCTATTCTGGACAGAATAAATTTTTGATATCTAAAAGATGTACACGTTTCAAAATGAAACCTATTGAGTGTTCTCCCTTAAACATTTTTCAAGACAAGCGACCTCGTATTATTTAGAAACAGGCGCATTATATTGCGCTTGTTTAGTTCCATGTTCAGGCCAGAAACAGGCCGCACAACGTTAACAGTGATGTACATGTGGGAGTAAAATATAGGCTAGTAATGAGAGGAAATGATACATTCTGTTGCTACCAGTATATAGAGCATACATTGCTATGCATATGGGACAAATTTCATAACTCTGTAATTGTTAAGTAAAAGGTTATGAGAAAAATTCTATTATTTCTGGAACGCCCCTCGTATATCTATTTTATGCAAGACCAGACGATATCGCAGACCATAATTTCATATATAACCGGTGTCTGGTAGTAAAGGTTTTTCACACTTACTTCTACAATGGCAACTGTAGACAGACGACGAATCACTTATTCGCCAGATTAATATCGGATCGACGTGTCCAAAGACATAATCCTTCCGTTGACATGTTCATATTATGTTATTATTTCACTGGCTTAGAACGAGAAGGTCTTGACTAAAAAATCAATATTTCGAGAAAACAAGAAAAACTTTCTGACAATCAGTCTTTACTCGGGGTACAACAAGACTTTTTCAACTTCAGTTTGGTCGACAGGACAAGTTCTGATTTTCTTGAAAATAGGCCGTATGATGTAGATTTAAAATATGCATTAGTCTTATAAGGTGGTTAGTGGTGGCACTTACGACCTTCTTATTCTAAGCCAGCGATTAGTTGTTTGGTAGTCAATTGCCATATCGATCAAATATTAAATGTCATTCTTTGTCACATTTTGCATTGATATACAAAATACAGTAAGATGCAACTTATTACTTGTGAAGTATTCCAGAAAGAAATATGGCCAAGGGTTTCATCAAAACCCATTAACAAATGAAAAGGATATTGAAAATTTGAAATACATACATTAAGCCTTAGTTAACTAGTGCTTGGGTTTGAACGTCCGATGATTGTTTGGCACATACTAGTAGTTGAACACTTTTAGTGTGGTCATCATATTCTCTCCTTGCATAATTGAGTAAAGACCTCTAGCACTGGAGGACTTTCCTGGAATTAAAGTGGTAGCAACGGTTTGATGATGGCGTAGGACTAGTACTTTTAACGGACTAATCAAGCAACAAAATTAACCTTCTGGACATAGCTCAAATAAAACGTCGTGAACAGTCAGCGAAAGGATAGTCTAATTTATTAATTCGCAAATTAGACTTAAAACCGCCAGACAATGATGAATGTAATCTAGTACCGACAACGTGCCCAGACATTCTAAGCAAGAAATTAGGTCAGTGTTAAATAAAAACCAGACTGTAATGAACATTATCACTTGATTACACTGTTAGTTAAGTAAACAAATACATGGCACCAGCTAATATATTATAAATTTATCATTATTAACAATTTAAATGTACAAGTCCCGACTAAAATCGTTTGGCAAGTATTGTATGTAAGACATCGTAAGACAACTGCGAAATAGAGTGAACTTGAAGACAAAATAATGTTTTAAGAAAATATAAGCACCTGAAGAAATAGAATAGCGTCTTGGCATACTAACAATATTCGGTCTGCTTTAATCAGACTAGCGAATTAAATATCAAAGTACGAATGGACTTGAAATGTGGATGCAATTTAGTTTTTATTGGCCAATCAAATAACACCAACCTTTTAAATTATTTTAATTAAAAACGATTGTCTCTTGTGTGATATACCGTATGACAATCTAATTCAATGGGAAGATGATCACATGAACGTCTTTAAGCGGGCAACCTCATTTTCACTTTCAAACGTGTTTGTCATAGTGTTACTTATGATGTGTGTGGTGAGTTGTCTTGTGCTAGCGTGCAGTTTCCTACAATGATGGATACACTCTATTGAGACAAATCGAGACGAACCCCGTACGCACTTACGCATTTATAAGTCTATCGGACAAGCTTGAAAAGTTAAAATTACTGCGACGTTGACGTTTGCTACGTATAATGAATGACCAAGCAAAACATCTAAAAGGTCTCCATAGCGCTGAATGGACCAATCATCATGATTCTTCCCAGACCGAGGCCTTATATGAGTGATTCGCTTGTTGCTGAATTAGATATAAAAGAGTTGTCAAATGCTTAATGTTTGTGCGAAATACATTCTCATGAAATAATTATAGACATTTATAATGTATCTATCTATGAATTAAATGTTTTACAGTTATACATCGTCAATGTTTAGGTGTTTAGGTCCAAATCTGATTTGATAGCCAGTGGTACATTTGTTAGCACCGGCAACATAAACAACGACTTACGTTTTTGTATACGTCGTTGTTTCACCGAATGACATCACAGAAATCCATAGTTCCATGAGGGTTTAGCCAAGAGTGAATTGCAATGTGATTGTCTGTGATCAAGAGAATAATTAAAGTTGATTTTCACTTAAAATCTAGATATTGTCTATGTAATATATTTTTTATAAATTGGTTTGGTTTTTAACTGTTTTGTTCGGGACCCGGTTTTTAAAACAATGACTGTGAAATGAGTAACTTTAACTGTCATTTTTTTAAACAATTATGGACAATTGCCAGTTTATCTGTTATGCATCAATCTATATAGCTCTCTGATAACAATATATGTATGTAGTAAAGAGAAACTTTACCATTTAGAGAACATTTTTGAAGATTGTTCTTATTAAACTGACTTTTAAGACATTCAAATTCATTGTCTGCAACGATATACGTAGGGGTACTAATAAATCTCTGCATTCCAGTAAATATTCATTTACAACATTTTTTAAACACCTAATACGTTAAACACAAACATATCGACAACCTTTTGGACACTTAAGTTGATCCACAATATTATAAATACATATATAGTCACGTGATTATTGATGGCTGCTCATGCTTATTTTTGTACAGTCGGTTTCAGATGGGTCCAGGTAGGAAAGCTAGTAACACAGCTAGTTCTTTTTTGTGTGTAGCTGGAAGACTCGGTGACATTGCTGAACGTATCTTGAACATTATTCCTCACTTATATTGGTTTGATGTTTTAGTAAACCCATTTTCTTATTTCGTAACCATATAATAGAGAACATGTGTAAACCTTATCAATATTCGCCACGTTACTTACCTTCTTCAAAGGACTTTCCTCAGTCAAAAGTCCATTCAACATACGTGTAGGTTTATCATCTTTTATAACGTCTATTTTCATTCGTGTGTGCGTTTCGCATTATAGACCTGTGGTGATTTTACACGCAGCTAAGCTGAACCTCTTATCTTCTACACATTTTAACTTTACTTCTCTGTGAATGTTTGCCAGCAAGAGAAAAAAAATATCTGGTTATAATTCTTTGTTGTGTGATTACAATAAAACACTAAAATGCATCATGGATCTAAAAGATAGAAGACAAATGTAAATCAAACACATTTATACCATGTTTTATTCGTTCTTTGTTTATACGAACGTATTGTTTTGTTTTTTCTTCCATGGGAATTAAAACTTTCAAACGATGTGTCTTATTCCGTGCGCTACCATTTATCATTTGCAAAAGTTTATTCCTCAATACATGCATCAAACACGGATATTTTCCAAATTAAGAAGAAACATATAATATTCACAAAACAGTAATTGTTTCTATCACGTAAATACAAATAACATGGGCTAAATGTATTTTGCAACACCAAGAACATTCATTCTGCTGGTTTTTGAACGTCTATCTTGCAGTTTGATTAAATAAGGAGCCATGACTTCTGGTTTTCAGGTTAACAACATGTAGGCTGAAAAGAAAGCGAAAAAATTTTTTATTAAGCACCCAAACATAAAATATGCATTGCTGAATATCTACATCAAATTAAGCTCTTCTTTTTCCGAGAAATTGGTACAGAACGTAATTTTAGAAAAAGAAATTGAGCACGCATAACCACCGTCTTGTATAATACATCACGTATATACAACTAACTATATAATGGCTTGGAGAATTTGTAGTGAGCACGCTTAAAACTGATGTAGAAAGGTGGTCTGTGTAATACCACCTATGGCATATGCTTATCTATATAACTCAGGACAATAAGGCCATTCCAATTTATTTGTTATGTGGTTGATCAACAGCCCGTACGTATACTTTTGTTGCTATTAAAAGTTAAAATATACAGAAATCTATCATATGTATACTAATTTAAATTGATTTAACCCTGCTGACATAAATTCGCCCCTGTCTGTTGATTTAAGTGACGGAAGTTCAGTTTCGTTGTAAAAATTTTCATCAATAAAGTAAGTAGCCTATTGAATGAGAATCTATTACACGAGGCAATACTTGTAAACACTAACGCACTGATAAGTCTATTAGGCAGGGTTGTAAGTAAACGAAGTTCTAAAATTACTGCGGGTGTTAACGTCTAATTTAATACACGACCAAATAAGACATTAAAAATGTCTCTCTAGAGGTGTATAAATTGAAATTGATCGCGTAAAAAGGTTTCGTTCAAGACTGAGGCGCAATTAATTTCATCTGTGAAAACAATAAAACGAAAATGCGTTCTAATATGGACCCAACAGTACTTAAATATGTCAATATATCTAATATTGATGACATTTCTATATTGGTTGATTCAAATTCTATGTTGATGCAACCCTCAACTTCCTATGATGCGATAGAACGACATGCCTGTATTATGTGTTCATAAACGACGTAAATGTAGAAATATATTCAGAATGTCTGCAGATTATGCAATTACCAAATACTTAAATTACACACAGTTCGTTTTAATACCATACATTCAGAATACTTGCAAATTATAGAAAAACATAGCACTTGAAATATTTACTAAGCGTCGATTACAGTATAATAATGGAATGACAAACATTGCCTAAATATGGTCATGAACTGATATTACTGCATTTTTGTTTACGTTATATACGGTAGCTCATTGACCCAATACAACACATTAACAGCTCGTACCTGCAAGTCTGGAATAACATATTGATGTATGCGGTTTGTAAAATAAGGAAGGGGTATGTGTGTAGAAATGTGACGATGAAATCCACGACCAAGGTCAAGACGAACGTTGTTCAAATACCATTCGCAATCGAGGATGTTAAACAACAATGTTTCAAGTGTTGCAAGTACCGGTAATTGATCCCTATGCTACATGTAAACAATATGATCGTAACAGAAGACAATACCTTTCATGTCCTTAAAATCGTGTGCAGACAATTACTAGTATGACACTACTCAATTCAATTATGTACATAAACCTAAATTACTTAGTAACATTTACCCCGCTAAGCAAATTTAGCCGCTCCGAAAGAACACCTCAAACATGTTTGTGTGTTCCACTATATTGAAGCAGTAAACAATCTTTAAGTGTAAGTAGTACATAAAGCCTACTTAATTGTATCATATCACCATCAACTTACACCCAAAAGAATGTCAGTTTTTTGTCCGATTCAGTTCAACTTCTATTCATACAGTTGAGTCGATTTCGAGCATACACTGTGACCTATTCACAAAACTATTAAGTTGCGTCATGTAACATCCCAACTGGAAATATTTTCGCTGATATACTTGAGAAGCTTGTATTTCATGCTTGAAGCTTAAAAGACCGGCAAGATCTCAAATTTACAGATTTCATTATCAAGACCTTTACAATGTCTATATTTCTTTTAGAAATGAAAGCTATCTATTTTGTGCATGACCAGACAAATATTTCGTATATATATTTGTCTGGATACATCAGTTTTAAATTGGCTGCTTCAACGTCAACTGTAGATATATGATGAATAATGCTACAAAATATATCAATACGACAAAATACAGTAAAACAGATTGAAAGACAGACGTGTCCAATGCAATTAATCTGGAAGTCATAATACTTATCGTATGTGCATATGTTCAAATAAAAAAAGTTATAAAATACGTTCTTCCGTTTTATTCCACTTCCCGGACAAATCATCGATCAAATGTGAGTATTCAATTTGTCTCCCTTTACACGGAAGTATTAAGTTTAACGCTGGATTGAGTAGGGTGCAACGTTTTAACGATAAAGTGTTGTTTAATGTGAAATGCATGTTCCTGTGGACAATATGGGGAAGCGTTTTACCAAAATTTAATAATTGAGAGGACTATTTGTTATGCTGATATTAAAGAACATATTTCTTGCATTAGGCATGAACAAATTTATCCAAATTAAAGACTCATTTTCAGTGCCGTTAAGGATACATGTATATCAGTGTTATGACATATTGTTTCGATGGTTTTGCGAAAGCATTAAAACGTGATTTTATTTCCTAGAGAGAAATGACAATGTCCCTTAGTTTTAACACTAGCAAATAAATTACGAATAAAACATGCTGCTGTTATTAATATGTAGTGCCTATCAAAAGCAAGTATACGAAAGCGAGAGGTGTCGGGTCGGTCGATCTTAGTTCTATCACTACTACTAAGTTCCCTACCAAAATGGCCAACTAGTGATACATGTAAGTTTCCCTTGTGTGTCGATCATTATCGACTGTTGATTCGCCCAGTAGTGGTAATGTGACTGTGAAGTCTCAATACAGCTAAAATGCTTTTTTCAAAAGCAATATTTCATTTACTGGTCGGCGGTTGAGATAAATGATGATTTCAGGCGCATTTAGCATCATTTAAATCCTTCTAAAATCGTAAGATACAGCCACGGGAGTGATCCTATCAAGTGCAATAAAATCGTGTGTTTTTTCATAATACCAAACGACTGTTAAGGAAAAAACATTTATCTACTCCGCACTCTACATTGATCGAGACAGCTATGGTATCATTTCCAAGCTGCCAACAAGAGTGTTCCGTGTTTGTTTTGCGAACGACTGACAGTTGTAAAAATTGTTGGTATTCATACCGTTTTCTCGCTGCCTAATTGACCTTACCTCGGACTTTGAGGAAAGAGACAGAATCTCTCGTGTGATAAGGGAATTCGGATGTGATACTTTTTGATCTTTTTTAATATATTATATAATGGTACTTTAACATGGTATTACCCGGTGATGTATGTTTCCGGTAACTTCTGAGTTACAAACCAGTTCATGAAATAAATGGACAAGTATATTTTTGAATCAGAGACCATTCAATTCGTTGGCAAAAATGTTACCAATTAACCCACCGTAGCACGCAGAACTTACGTTAACATCTTCACGAATGTATTTGACTTTCGAGCAGGCATAATCACCAACCTTGAATGTATATGGAGAAGCTGTCGATGAAAGGATGGCGTAGCACTAGCTTAGTTTTTTTATCTAACTAACCCACAAACACAATTAACCTCTAACCGTAGCTTGAAGTTAAACGCCAGCCAGAGGATTTTCAGAAGTATCTATGATCAAATTTCAATTCAAACGCGCCATACAATGTTAAATATAGTTCAGTAGATCAACGTGCCCTAACACTATAAGCGGAAGAAATCAGTTCAATGTAAATTTAGTTAAATAAAACCAGACTGTAAATAAACAATCTAACTTGATTACTGTACACTGCAAGTATAGTAAACAAACACATGGCGCCAGTTGATCTATTCTTTATGATTATTTATAATTGTAATCGACAGTCTCGACGAAAATCGTTTGGCAAGTCGTCTATGTAATATATCGTAAATTGCGAAATGAAGTGAAATTGAATATATGACAAATTATTGCTTTAAGAAAATATAAGCAATTGAAATATAAAATAGAATTGGAACTTTGTCTCGGTATACGAACGTTATTGGGTCTGCTTTAATCGGACACGCATATTAAAGAAACGGATATACGAGGATGCTTAACATATAAATGCCAATCAGTTTGACTGGAATCCTCAAGGCAAACGGCGGCGAGGTCGACCATTACTGACCTGGAGATGTTGAGCTGCTATCTGACAGGCTATCTTAGGAGGGAAAAAGCGAAAAGAACAAGACGGAGACGACTGTCGGGACAGTGGCTACGACCCTATCCACACCCATGGGCGAAGAGGAATAAGTAAGTAACAACTCCAAACTATTAACTATAAACTATATTTCCTTCCCTTAAAACATCATCTGTATGTAATATACAGTTTAACAATCTGATTTTATGGAAAGAGAATCACATAAACGTATTTTAGCGGTCATGTTCATTTTCTCTTCCATTCGTGTAAGGCATTGCATCGTGTAGATATGGTACAATGTGTGTAATTTTCGTGTGCTCAGCTGTTTAGGCTGGGTGTTACATTCCCTGTCCAATTTTCTGTTACTTTTTGACATGCCTTTTTTGTTTTCTCTATACACAAAGTATTAATCACTAGTGTTCCTTTTTACCCTGTTGTATTAAATGACTCGTACAAAACAAATGTTGAAACTAACACATAACACAAGGACGTTCATATCGTCATACCACATTATAGGCTCCAGGCAATATTATGTTCCTGACAGTTACCAGATTATAATATCAAACGTACATTTGTATTTCATTTCAATGAATGATGACAATTTATTTGTATCCACAAAGAGGCAATGTTATGTTTTCTTCAATTAAAAGGACACGCATGTCTGAAATATAATCGAAACTCTTTGTCTCAGATTGAGACCCCGAGGTGAACTATCATGAAATGTTCTTTTATATGCATGTTTGCTCTGTATGCACTTTGGATTTGATAAGCACGTTCATTTCAATCTCAGGGTAGAACGATTTATAAACTGATTGCAACACACTTGCTAAAACATATTAGTCGACCACTTTGAAAGTCAATGCGTATACTTTTATGTAAAGAGAGCATGCGTTGTCGTCTAAAGCAGTAAACGCTGACATGTATTGTAACGTAACATAATATGATATTATTATCACGCTTCGATCCTGCGATTCGTCGAACGCTTATTCAGAGTACAGTATAAGTCTTAGTTAGTATCTGTTTTATAGGTTGACCTTATGATTATGTGATATGACGAATTGTGTGCTTACCTGCAGTTTTACATCAAATGCTTTCCTACAGTGATGCAAACACTCTATTGAATGAGACAAACCCCGTAAGCACTAACGCATTTATACGTCTATCGGACAGGATTGAAAAGTTAAAATTACTGCGATTGGTGACGTGTAATGTAATGAACTACCAAGCAAAGCATTAAAGAGACCTCCATGGCGGTGTCTAAATTGAAATAGATCATACGCTCATGATTTTCCCCAAGACTGAGGCTAAATAAAACTGATTGGATCGACTCTGATTTAGCTATAAAAGCTGTATTAAATGTATGCTGATTGTGAATAATATATTCTTTAAACAATGATTACAAATTTATTGTCAATTATTTGACAACTGTAACGACGTGTTGGGCACTGGTGAATCCCTGCATTCCAATACATATTTATTTATAAAGCTTAACACATTCACACTAAATATGTTAATTTAATTTATCCACATTGGTGTAAAAACAGCAGCTATAACCACAACGTGATTGTCAACTTCAGGTTTTCTGGAAGACTTTAGGTATGTCATATCTTTCAATGTATAGTATTGCTGCACATGTTTGGTTATAATGCAGTCAGTTTCAGATTTTTCCTGGTGGCAAACTGTCCATTTACTGTATTGCTGCTTACATAGTATAGCTAGTTCTTTTCTGCTTTTAACCAGACAATGCGAGCGAAACTGCTGAACTTACACCGTTAATATGCGCCTTCATTGATCTCAATGCAAATGCAGCGTGAACGAATCGTAATCATTTTATCATTGATACAGAAAATACGCATCATCGAATAGACACTATAAAAAAGACTTTTTTTAGAAATGTGTACTGAATGCATTTTTAAAACAGAAACTGAACACATTAGAGTTATTGTCCTGTATGTCAAATATATTTTATAAACTGTATAATGCCTACAGGGTCTGGTTTAGATTATGCTAATAGATATCATGGCATTGTAAAGAAACAACTAACTGAAGTACAATCAGACGAGTTCAATAACTTGTACATGGATTTTATTTAACCAACATATTGTATACTGTATATATAATTAGTTATTAAACGTTGAGAACTTACACAAACATCGATAAAAACCATGTGTCAACTAATATTGGATTTATTTTCCTCTGTTAAAAACCGCCCTTACTGTCAATTTGAAACAAGGAAATAACATTCAGTATCAAATAGTTTCCTTCAATAATGTAATCAGTCTATAGAATTAACCAAACTAAGCAATTCTGAGACACACTTACGCACAGATAAGTCTACTAGAAAGGTAAGTACCTCATTCGAGGTTTGAAAATTACTCATTTTGTTGATGACTGGTGTAATAAACGACCGAAAACGATATTTAAAAGGGTCTCTGTTGCGATGTATGAATTGAAATGGATGGAGCAAGTACGAGTTCTTCCCAGAACGAGGTGCAATATTTAATATCATCCGTGAACACAATAAAACGAAAATATGTTCTAAAATGGACACACCAGTACTTAAATCTGCCAATATATCTAATGATGGATGTCATTACTATCTGGACGATTCCAACACATATGATGAAATCGGACTGTAAGGCATCACTAAACCTTACCAGCCGAGCACAGAAATCAGTAAAACCACAACAAAACAACACTGAGCAATGCCCACACATAAGCCAAAGAAACAATAGTCAAATTCCCCGACCACCGAAAACAATGCAGTAGGATCCAATTGCACCAAGAAATTATTATTATGTAACCTTACATACGCCTTAATTTTGTAGATCTATCCGTCTGAAATTCAAATCACTCCCTCATATCTTAGGAAGCCGTGGAACTCCATGAGACTGTCTAGTACGGGGACGTTGAAGCTACATCATACATTATCTATACATTTGAAGAAATGCTATATTCCATGGTCTTTATTTCTTACGCCAACAACCAATAACACATGTTTGTAAGCCTCGTCTATAGTAACTGTTGTCACTGAAATTATTTGCGAATTCTTGATAACAGAAATACAAAAACAAATTGTTTCGTAACATAAATTATGAACTCTTTTTACGAAAAAAGAATAACTACAATAAGTGGTTTTGTATGAAAGGTTGTATTCGTTGTTAAGCATTTCTTTTCCATACAATGCCTGTGGATTCTGCAATTCAATAGGTATGTGGGTTTATCTGGAAGATATAAAAGTACAAAGTTACTTCTTCAATACGAGCAAACAGATTTGTTTCACATTTAAATAAACTCTCAGACACTTAACCACTCCTAAAATCTATTTTTGGAGTAAAACAACAATATTATTTAAAGCGTTTTATTAGAACCCCTTAGGAAGATGATTAACATTTAGCTTATTACTCACATAAATCCACCGGCAATTGAAAAACACAAATGATGCTGCTTTTCTATAGCATGTAGTACTTTAGAATAGTGTATATACAAATTGCTACGCTAAACAAAGACAGGCACATTTTGCAAGAAATTGTTTACATTTATCAAGGGAAATAAAAAATATAGATTTATATAATACAATTTACAAAACATACGTACATAACTATTATTTAATATATCAGCAAGTCATGTAGTCTGCAACAAACGTATACACTCTTTATCTGAAAATGCCCAGGTCTACAATACAGACGGTTGGTTTTTGCATTGTCCATTTTTGCACTGATATCTATTTTCAAGAAAGTTTACGATGTACTGGCCATGTCAATAAATGTCTCATGACTTCCATGAAACTAGACCAGAGGATGTTCTTCCCGAATCCACATGAATTTCATTAATTTCCATTGAGGCAAAATGTGATCAGTGGGACCTATGCTTATATATTTACAGAACGATCAGAAAAACTGGTTAGGTAAATCGGCCTCCGTACACTGGTTAAAACGCGAAGCAGAAAACCAACACGTTGCATATTATTAAAAGGGAGAATACTCGACAGTGTATATTTCTTGGTAGACTACCTCTGTACTAGTCCATGTTATATGTTATATTTGCTTCTAAAAGTCATACACATGCACTTGTTTATTTCGTTATACGTGATCATTCGATTTCTGCCATGGCACAATTTACCTGATATCCGATGTGAGAGGGTGTGATCATACATGTATATGGTCGTCTTCCAAATACGACTATTATTAGTGTAGACATTTTTATTTTAGTATCGCCTATAAAGGATTGTCTAATATGAAAAAAGGTATGAGAAAATCCGACTGGGAGGGTAGCCCTCAACTCAATCAGCCAAGCACAGAGAGCAGAAACATCACGACACAACTACCCTGAGCAATGCCCCCAGAAACCCATGCCAAAACGGCGACCAAATGAGGCACAACAACCCCGGGGCGTGACCTAGTTTAAAACACTAAGGACAGTGACCTAGCGTTATGCGACCCAATTACGCACACCTACGACTTCACTAAGTTAAAATAGTGGACAAGGCAGGAATGGGGTGGAAAATATTATAACATATTCCTAGCAACTACATTGAGCATTGTCCACACAGAAGCCGAAGAAACAATTAAAGATCAAAGTCCCCGCCGATAAAATGCAGGATGACCCATATTCACAAAGAAATTATATTATAGCGGTTATTGCCGAATGAAACGCAGCAAGTACTCTACCAAGTACCCCAAGTCCAAACTGCATGGCGAACCAACCACACAAAACCGTGCCAAAACGAGACTAAATGAGGCACAACCTCCCACTGACCAAGTTTAAATCACCAAGGACAGTGGCATAACGTTTATGCGTCTTAAAGAGGCATTTATGGACTTGACATTGTTTACATTAATGGGCAAAAAGATGGCGAGAATATATATGCTAGAAAACGTTTATCGTAGTGACCGAACAGCACATCTCATCCAGCATCTCCGCAAGATAGAAATGATGAAAAGGGGTTGGGTGGAGGGCGGTACACAGTGCTGTAAAAAGAAGGGGGCGACTTGATCTAGTTTACAATAATGGGAAAAAAGAGGGCGAAAATACATATGCCAAAAACGTTTATTATAGTGACCAATCCGCACAGTGACCTAATTATAAAGTATCTCATCAAGCATGAAATCAGGGGTCCGTTGTCTCTACAATCTGAAAGCATATGATGTTGATTTTTACCACTAAGAAAACTCTTAAAATTATATTTCTTTTCCGTGCAGGTTTTCCCGGAGTCCGGCTCATATATAATTTTCTTCTTTTTACAAGCAATGTGTCCCTTCCCGACATTTGAACAATACGATCGTAACGAAGTACAATAACTAGCAGGTCGTGCAGACAATTATTAAAATACTATTTTCTAGTACGTGCGTTATACGTTATTTCTTAACAACATATACCCAGCTAAACGAACTTAGCCGCTCCAAAAGAACTCTTCGAACAAGTTTGTGAGTTTCATTATATTGGAGCATTAATCAATCGTTAAGTGTAAGTAGTGTAAAACGCCCACTTAATTGAATCATATCACCAGCAACTTTTAATACATCCAAAAGAAGGTCACAGTTTTGCCTGAAGCCAGTGTAACAGCTTTACATGTAGTTGAGTCGGATTCGTGCATAAACTATTTCACAAAAATATTTAAGTTGTGTCATGTAACATCCCAACCGGAAATAGTTTCGCTGATATAGCTTGCACTTCCTGTTTGAGGCTTTTATGACCGAAACTATCTCGAATGTACAGATTTAATTATCAATACTGTATCATGTCTTTATTTCTCTTAGAAATGAAAGTTATCTATTTTGTGCATGACCAGACGATATTGCAGACAATAATTTCGTATGTAACCGATGTCTGGATATATTTTTTTTTAGATTGACTGCTTCAATGACGACTGTCATATGTCGTGAACAATGCTACAAGATATTTCAATGTGACAAAACACGATACAAACAGATTGAAAGACAGACGTGTCCAATGTGATAATGTAGAAATAATATTGACTGCGTATGTGTGTGCTTGTGCAGATGTTAAAATAAAGAAGTGATTATAAAACAGTCTTCTCCGTGATTCCTTTTCCAGGACAAATCATCGATCAAATGTGAGTATTCCATTTTGTCTCTCTTTACACGGAAGTATGAAGTTTAACGCTGGATTGAGTAGGATGCAACGCTTTTATGGTAAAGTATTGTTTAATGTGATATGCATATTTCTGAGGGCAATATTACGAAGCGTTTCACCACAAAATGTTAATATTTGAGACGAATATTTGTCATGGAGATATTAAAGAACATATTTCTTGCATTAGACCTGGACAAATTTATCATAATTATGTTTTATTTTATTAAAATTAAAGACATTTTTGTGTCAGTGCGCCAGTTTTGAGCAAGTAATAAAACGTGATTTTATTTCCTAGAGAGCAATTACAATGTCCCTTATTTTTAACGCGAGTAAATACATTAGAACATGCTGCTGTTACTAATATGTAGTGCCAATAAAAAACGAGTTCCCTACCAAACTCGCTATCAAATGGTACATGTAAGTTTCCACAGTGTGTCGATCATTATGGAATGTTGATTGTAATGCGACTGTGAAGTCTCAATATGGCTAAAATACTTGTAACCAGTGGAGCATTCTAAAAAGCTATATTTTATGTACTGGTCGGGAATTGAGATAAATGATAATTTCAGGTGCATTTATCATCATTAAAATCCTTGTAAAATCATAAGATACAGCCTCGGGTGTGCTCCTATCAAGTGTAATAAAATCGTATGTTATTCATAATTACAAATTACTAACGACGGTAAAGGAAAAAATATTCATTGACTCCGCACTATAAAATGATTGAGACATCTATGGTATAATTCACAACCTTAAGCCCTGTCCATTGTGCTTGGTCAGAAAAATACCGAGCTGTCAACAGGAATGCTTAGTGTTCGAACTCAAGATATTTGGTTTGCGAACGACAGTTGTACACGTTGTTGATGTTCATATCGTTTTCTTCGTGCCTTATTGACCAATTACCTCTGACTTTGAGGCAAGAGACAGAAACGTTTGTGTAATAGCGTACGTAGGGTGCGATACTTAAGCTCTTATATTCTATGGTACATGTACATAGTATAACCCAGTATATGTTACCAATACACGCTAGATAACTTCTGAGTCACTAACCAGTTCCGTTGAAAAGAGTTGGGAATATTGAAATGAAGTGCTACGATATAGTTTCGAGACAGAGACCATATCATTCGTTGCCATGAGCGTTACGAACTCGTCCACCGAGTCACGCAGAACTCACAACAACACATTTGCGTATGTATTATGCGTTATCACCAACCTCTGGTGTATATGGAGAAGCTGTCGATGGAAGGTTGGGGTAGCACTAGTTTATTTTTTCTAACTAAACCCGAAACGCAATATACCTCTGACCGCAGGTCAAGCTAATAGTCCAGCCAATTGAAAGAGAAAAGTATCCCTAATTAAATTGGAACTCGAAAACGCAACAAGGTTAACTAATTTCTGCCGATCACCGTGCCAAGACAATGATCTTAATTGAAGAAATCATTTCAATGTAAATTTAGTTTAGACAGTAAGGAACATTCTTACTTGTTTACACTCTACGTAAAGTTAACAAACACATGGTGCCAGTTGACATATTATGTATGAGTATTTATGATTGTAATGGACAGTCTCGACGAATTTCTTGTGGCAAGTCATTTGTGTAAGACATTGTAAGATAAATTAGGAAATGAAGTGAAATTGAAGATATGACAAATTTTTGCGCTTTAAGAAAATATAAGAAATACAAAAATAAAATAAAAAAGGAAATTTGTCTCGGTATACGAACATTACTCGGCCTGCTGTAACCAGACAAACGTAATAAAGACACAAACATACGAGAATGCTTAACATATGAATGCTATTCAGTTGATTTAATGGTCTATTTAACACTTTCGTAGGGCAGGGTAAAGCGAAAAAACAAGACGGAGACATATGTCGGCCAGTGGTGAGGGCCCTATCCCCACACATTGGCGAAGATGACTAAGTAAGTATCAACTCTATACTATTAAGATATTTCATTCCCTTAAAAATCCATATGTATGTGACGTAGAGTTTAACAATCTAATAACATGGAAAGCGAATCACATGATCGTCTTTTAGCGGTAATGTTCATTTTCTCTTTCATTTGTGTAGGCACTATCCCGTGAAGTTATGGTATGTAATGTTTCGTGTGCTTAGCTGTTAAGGTTTGGTTTAACATTCTCTGTCCAATTTTCTTTAACCTTTTGACAAGCCTCGTGTTTTTGTTTTCTCTATACACAAGAATTAATCACTAGTGATCCTTTTTTTCTGTTGTATTATATGCATCGTACAAAATAAAAGATTGAAACAAGCAGAAAACACAACGACGTTTATATCGTCACACCACGTAATAGTCTCCAGGAAATATTATGTTACTGACAGTTTCCAGATTATAATATCAAACGAACATTTGTATTTCATTCAAGGAATACTGACACGTCATTTGCATCCTCAGAGATGCAAAAGAATAATGTTTTCTTCAGCTGTATGTCTAAAATAAAATGGAAACTATCTTTGCCTCAGATCGAGACCCCGAAGTGCACTAACATGAAATGTTCTTTTATATGTATTCGCGCTCTGTATGTACTTTAGATTTGATAAACACGTTCATGACATTCTCAAGAACGATTTATAAACTAATTACACCACACTTGCTAAACATATTAGTCAACCACTTTGTAAGTCAATGCGTATACTTTTGTGTAAAGAGAGCATTTGTTGTCGTGGAAAGTCAAGGTCTAAAGCAGTAAACGCTAACAGGTATTGTAACGTAACATAATATGATATTATTATCACGCTTCGAACCTGGGTTATTCAGAGAACACTCTATTGAATAAAACACATCCCGTATGCACTAGCGCATTAATAAGTCTATCGGACAAGAGTGAAAAGCTAAAATTACTGCAATTGTTCACGTATAATATAATGAACGAACCGGTGTCTAAATTGAAATAGAGTATACGCTCATGATTTTCAATTAGACTGAGGCTCAATACAACTGATTGCATTCCAATACATATTTATTTACAAAACTTAACACATTAACACTAAATATGTTAATTTAATTTATCCACATTGGTATAAATACAGCAGCTATAAACACATGGTGATTGACAACTACAGGTTTTCTGGAAGACTTTAGGTATGTCATATCATTCAATTTATAGTATTGCTGCACATGTTTTGTTATTATGCAGTCAGTTGCAGATTTTTCCTGGTGGCAAACTTACTAAATTTACTGTATTGCTGCTTACATAGTATAGCTAGATCTTTTCTGCATTTAACAAGACAAGGTGGGCGAAACTGCTGAACTTACACCGTTAATACATGTATACGCCTTCATTGATCTCAATGCAAATGCAGCGTGAACGAATAGTTATCATTTTATCATTGATACAGAAAATACGCATCATCGAATAGACACTATAAACAAGATTTTTTTAGAAATGTGTACTGAATGCAATTTTAAAAATCAAACTGAACGCATTAGAGCCATTGTCCTGTATGTCAAATATATTTTATAAACTGTATAATGCCTACAGGGACTGGTTTGGGATTATGCTAATAGATATCATGGCATTGTAAAGAAACAACTAACTGTAGTACAATCAGTCGAGTTTAATCACGTTAAATGGATTTTATTTTACCAACATGTTGTATACTGTATATAAAATAGTTATTAAACGTTGAGAAACTACACAAACACCGATCGCACCATGTGTCAACTAATATTGGATTTATTTTCCTCTGATAAAAACCGCCCTGTCTGTTAATTTGAAACAAGGATATAACATTCAGTATCAAATAGTTTCCTTCAATAATGTAATGAGTATATCTAATGAGATCCTATCAGACTAGGCAATTCTGGTAGAAACGAACGCACTGATAAGTCTACTAGACAGAAAAGTACCAAGTTCGAGGATTGAACATTACTGCGATTGTTGACGCCTGGTGTAATAGACGACCATATAAGAGATTTAAAAGTGTCTCTGTTGCGATGTACGAACAACTGAAGTAGGGGAGTTTCTTCCCAGTCTGAGTCGTAATTTGATTCCATCTGTTAACACAATTAAACGAGAATGCGTTCTAACACGGACTTAACAGTACTTAAATATGCCAATCTTTCTAATGATGTACTACATTTACATTTTGATGATGTCCGATATGGATGCAAACCTCACATACGCCTTAATTTTGTTGATCTGTTCGTCTCATATTAATCACACTCCCTCTAGCACTACCTTAGGGTTTCGATGATTTAAAATATGAAAGCACATATACCAACAATATGAAACAATTAACTAAAAGCAGTCATATTTATGGAAACTTTGTGATACGGTGAACGGAATGCAAGGAGTAGGATGTCAGTTACAATTCAACGATTGAAGCCGCCGCGACCTGCCGAACTCAAAGCGACAGTCGAGTACACCTTACATTAAGTATACATTTGAAGAAATGCTGGTTCAGGAGCATAACAATATCTTCCAAAGATTAAGTCGGTAATATAAGATGTAAACAAAATTTAAACCGTTTGATATACTATAATATTTACGTAACACTTGCATGATACTCAACAACGTGTAAACACTAATTTAGTTGTCTCAAGTAACGTCCACGATTCCCCAGCAATTTGTTTTAAAACAACTGTCTTTTTATTTTCAGAAATTTCATTAATTTTATTTAATATGTGTATTCGTTCACATTTGCTATTTGGATAAGAAATATTACCCCACTACTATAAAGCAGTAAGGTGTTTTGCTCATTATCCGTCTTGTGTGCGTTTAATTTATAATATAGTTCATTTGATGTATACCTGTCTGTTCCCAAAAGAATTACTTTAAATGCAGAATTTGATTATTATAGGGATGATAAAGTATTGGTATGTAATAAGAATGCTATTACGCTGCGCTTTGTGCAGGTTTGCATTAATTTAAAAGTACAGAAAACTAATCTATTCCGATTAGCAATGCGAGACAACATATTTTATGGTATATCGCAAATGTTCTTACTATTTTGTTTTTTGTGAGTTATTTGACAGAAGTTTCCTATAAAGCCATATTTATATATAATATTTTATATATATAATTTGTATTATATACTAGTGAGAATTGATCAAAGAACTCTCAAATTAAGATACAAATCACTGGCTTCCGATTTTTATGGAAATAAGCTAATAAGAAGCGATTCATGGTGTATATTCCAAATATGCATTAGTCTTAAAATGTCGAAAGTGCCGCTTACGATCTTCTTATTCTAAGCCAGCGAAATACAAGCATAAAAGGTTTAAATAACTTGCAATAACTGATTTTGTTCATATAGGATTCGTTTTGCTTATTAAGGATATTCTGTATCGGATTTGGATAGGTGAGTTATGAACGAGCAATAGGCGACAAGTCAATATGTTTTATCCTATTTGCAATATATACTAGCATTTATTAACGAATTCTCAAATCCAGACTCAAATCTAAGCACAAAATAATTTAAAAAAAGGAATAATAATGTTCAACAGCATTAATTTTGCTTATCTTAAGAATGTTTATAGATGAGACTAATTATGCTGCCAACGTCAACTATAAAGCATTAACTTCCAATAAAAAAACTTCTTAATCAAATTAGAAATTGACATCCAATTCACAATATATAGTCAGCGGTACGGAAATCACTCAAATTAGAACTGGGTCATATATTTTAATGTGTGTAAGTTTGTTTGTGTGATATACAACATTATTTTTTCACGCGTCATCATTGTTGTAATTAGTTTATTGCTGGAACAGACATTGAATATACTGATTTTTATTATTCAACGTGAATCTGTAACTTGTCTTCATTTCTTTTAGGAATTATATACATATCCTGTACATACGCTATTAAAGAGAATAATTTCATATATTACCGGTGAATAGGAATGCTAGGTGCGGTATATGGTATCATTTAAAACATAGGACCTGTCTGTTGTATTTACCGTAGCTATTAAACAGAGTGTCCTTCTGTTTGAACTCCCGATGTCTGTTTGCGATCGGCATATACTAGTAGTCGGACGTAGTATGTGCGGTCTCATGTTCTCTTCTTGCATAATTGCGGAATGACCTCTAGTCATTGATGACTTCACTGCAGTATACACTCAACAGCTTTAAAAACGCACCACATCTGAAATATCGGTTTTAGTGATGAAAACGTCAATCTATGGTTATTTATTTTCGGATTAATAATCGTCAGTCTATACACAACGAGTTGTGTGATTTTCATGCCATAATTATGAGTTTAAAATATATTATGATATAGAAAACATAGTGACACATGACTCATTCGCTAGAAATCGATGTTGTAAGCCCACAATCGTTTAGCGGAGGCACCGATGTTCTTTTCAGTTGGAAGCAATTGCACAATTATCCGAACAAATATTCCAGATATTCGCAGCATATAAATACCATTAGCAAATACCTTTTATGTTGTTTTTTCAATGTGTAAACCAACAGCGTACAGTTTAAAGTCAATATTGACCACATAGGTCGACACCATCGAGCCGCACGTGCAAAACATGCAAAATCAAAAAAGTTTATTTGGCGGGGTATTCCGAATGAAAACAAAATCGTTTTCTTTAATTAGGTCAAGCTTATGAACTGAACAAACCCAATAAACTATTAATTAAGTTTTGATTATTTTCAATAGTGGTGCGTTTAAAAAGCGGTTGAGTGTATATGGAAGCAATTATTTAAATGATGACGTAGGTTTATCTGACTTAGCAAGCAAGCCAATTAATCTTTGACTTTTGCTCGAAATAAAACGACGTAAAACACCAGCGAAAGGATAGTCGAAATTATTTATTTGCAAATTGGACCTCAAAACCGGTAGACAAGGTGCCCAGACAATCTAATCTGGCAATCAGTTTAATGTGAATTAAGTTAGATAAAACCAGACTGTAAATGAACTTGATTATATTGTACGTATAGTAAACAATGTCATGGCGCTAGCTGACATATTATAATTATGATTATTTATGAGTGTAATGGGCAGTCTCGACGTAATTTGTTTTGGCAAGTCGTCTGTACAAGACATCGTAAGATAAATTGTGAAATCAAGTGAAATTGAAGATATGACATATTATTTGAAATAATTAAGGAAATGAAATATTAAAATAGAACGGAGCTTTGTCTGTGTATACGAACGGTATTTGGTCTGCTTTAATCAGACACGCTTATTAAAGAAACTGTAAGTTTCTCTGTAGTCATGTTGATCATTGTACCATGTAGTTTCGTGTTCCCGGCTGTTTATGTTGAGGGCTGCATTCCTTATATTTGACATTTTGTCTATAAATAACTATTTTTGGCATGCGTAATTAATGCGGCGGTTACAACGAGAAGTACGCAAAAGTACGTAGTGTCTGCGTTCATACAGCACATGTGGCACGTAGGAATCCATACGTGGTCATTTTCACCTTTATATGTTTTTTGGAACACAAAGAAATGACACATGACGTTTCGTGTTTGAGGGACTTTCGCTGCCTTCGATCTGGCTTCGTGCTTGTCCCCGCACTTGCAACGCTCGTCCAACGTGCATCTCTTCTAATGCCAACTTACATGGCATAACAACGCACGCGTGTAAGAACGGTCTTCGTACCTCCACTTTATAATCGACTGGAGACCGCACGCTGTACGCACGTTGTAAGCTCATTTAACACACGATTCACGCAGTTTCTTACGGTCTTGGAAAGATGTGGGTGTTACGTGCGTAGACATACTTCATCCGTTCTTCATTCCAATGTTATTGAAAAAGTAGTGTCAGTTGTCTTGCAAAAACCACACGTGCCAAAACACGTACGTCGGGTTGTGACCAGGTATTATGTTGCCATTACACACGAAGTATTGTATTATCACTTTGGTTTGAATTGTACTTTGCTTTATTTTATGATTTTACAAAACGCTTTTTATTTGAAGTTGAAGCGAGCAGACACAACAAGGACGTTTAAAATGTTAAAGCTCGTAAATTGTTCCCGGAAATAACGTGTAAGTGACAGTTACCAGATTATAGTATCAAAAGTGCATTGTATTTCATTTTATGGATAGGTGACATTGTAAATTTATATTCACAGAGATGCAATAATATAATCAAATCTCCAAAGGACGAGCATGCCTGACGCTCTTCGTTTCAGATTGAAACCCCTTAGGTGCACTAACATGAAATGCTTTGTTTATGTCTTTCTGTTTGTCCTTAATATTTTACAAAATGTCATTTTCACACCACTGTCAATATTTACATGAATTTCCAAGTTGAAAAGCATGTATATATTCCCGCCGCATTAAGTTCGCTTTCAAACTCGTTATTTAGGTAACTTAATATTCGAAGCGTTGTGTTATCGGTCCTATATATCGCAATAGCTAATATTTCATTAAGCTTATTGCTACTAGTCAGCATTCCTGCATGCGATCAGCGTGTGCATCTATAATGGCGCCCTAATTATATTATGCTACAGTTCCATTTCGATTACTGTTGATTTGAATACTTGTCGTTGTGACTCTGTTATTGCTAATGCGAAGTAATGCCCTTTTGTTGAATCGCAGCGCAGCTTTAGTCTGTCTGTTTCTTTTTCAAAACGGCATTTGTATTTTTTTGGATGATAACAGCTTTGTTGAGCATCCTTATAGTGTGTATTGTGATTTGTTGTTGTTTGCTGACGTGCAGTTTCACATTCTATAACGATGCATGAGACAAGTAGTGTATGGACTGACGCTTTAATAAGTCTATTAGGCAAGAATGAAAAGTTACAATTACTGCGATTGTTGACATAATTATAATATACTTAACGACCAAGCGAAACATTAACCAAGGTCTCCATGGCGCTGTCTAAATTTAAATAGATTGCATGTACTACTTCTCTCCTGACCTAGATATCACATGATACGAGGGGTGATCAATATATTCGAGGACTTTCCTTCTTATTTTTAAAATATTGAAACTAAAGTAATGATCTTACAAGCTGGTGTAGATCAATCAATTATCTCCCGATGTGTTTAATTCACTTTATGATAACGTCATTATTTACTTGGTGACGTCACTTTTTGAAACCATGGTGGAGCACGTACCGTCGAGCATATCGGACGTAACGTTACTTCTGAGTAACAACATGCTATGAAAATTAATGCGAAACTTGTAAAATCCTCACGATATCTCCAAAATTACTTGACTAAATAGTGTATGGATTCTGCGAAATTGGACGCACAGATCTCAACCAAATGTAACCGGCGAAAACGAAGACTAGTAAAGGCTATAAAATATTAAATCGTTGACTTCAAATCAAAAGGGTGTTTTCGATATTGTGTCCTAAACCTGATAGGTCGTGCTTCATTCTTAATTGGAATAATCTAATTTTGTAAAGACAACCGCCCTTTTCCAAGTTTTGTTTCCAATAACGCATCGATACTCTTTTTATTTCTCCTCACATTTCAGAATTGGTAATTAACTACTTTTTTGATGAGTAAAAGATACCAGTCCCATACATGGGACCGGGTATCAGTCCAGAAAGGAGCTATGTGCTGCTCCGACGGTGACGCTTGGAATGACGTAGCGCGACGTCCAACGTCACGCGCCCCTGGTATGAATCAAATAATGTTATAAGTGCATTCGGTCGGACACATCTTACTCTAAATGATGTTAAAAGGCTTCGAGCCTTGCTGCCAATATGAAATTGCTAGATGAAAAGTCCTCGAATATATTGCTCACCCCTCGTATATTTGTTTGTCTCTGATGTAGCTATAAATAAGCTATCATGCATTTTGCAATAGAGATGAACTTATTTGTATGCAACATTTGAATAGTTACGTTATTATGCAACGGAATGTTGTTTCACTTTACATACATTTTATGCAGTCTGTTTCAGATGTTTCTATGTAGGTAAGCTAGTCATGCAGCGAGTTCTTTCTGTGTGTACCCAGATACTCTGGGCAACATTGCTGAACGTATCCTGGACACGTATCGTTCTTTCTAGTGGTATAATGTTGACTGAACACGAAGTTATCGTATTTCAATATTACATTCAGGTATAATTGAGTTTTAGCATAATACCAGTAATTTTGTATTAACACATTGTCATTTTCACATGTGAAAACGTTATTGTTTTCCCCAACATTATTTTCCAGCAAAGAATTGTCCTTTGACAATATCAAGGGTTATAACCTAAAGCATGGAGATTGGTGGTTTAAGTAAGACTTTCCATGGAGATTGGTGCCAATGGCCGATATTTTGATGTTTTTTTGTCACTTGACGGACACATTTCCACCAAAGTAAGTCCATTGTCTTGTTTTATATGCGGCGTGTATGCGATAACCACCTAGCCATAAGCTTAAGCCACCTATCAGCGGTCTGTTTTAGTCCGTCAGTGCAGCGATAAAAGCCTAAAAGATAGAATGGTGACATCGGGTGTCCGTAGTCCGCATATATTTTTATTAATTCTTAAGTATCCGGGGCATTCTGGCTTGTTTTATTGTGTTTGCTAGGTACGTCATGCATGTTTTTTTATGGTTAAATACTGTTTTTGCTGATTTAGGAGGCTCCATGTGTATATGTTGAACGTTTAAGACGATTTCATGGATATTCGTCAACTTTGAGACCCTCTCCATGGAGACTTGTTATTACTTTGTAAACAATATGTGATGGTATTATAATCATGGAAGTAATCTCTATTTTGTACCAATTTCAGGGCTACTGTCTTACAGAGGGTCTTCACTTGGCGAGTAACATATTATTGGAACCAAATAGTATACAGTGACAACACCACCTGGCTGCAATAATTGTTGTGATTTTCTTATTTGTACTTCAAAGATATGCATATAATAATAAAGGATGATTTTATTTATAAGTGTGTGCTCTGTTTTTTATGCACCAGTCAAATCAAACCCTGACTGCCCAACCCCGGGTTATAGACACGAGTTTTTAACTTTTGGTGTCCCCTCTCTGGTGAATGAGAGCCGGACATTTGCTCCGCACCTAAATACGTAGATCGGGAATATGTTTCACTGATAAGGGCGGTATTTTTACCTTTTTTAAGGTTCTCGGGCAGGGATTTTACCATAGTTTAAAAAGTCAACCCCTCATTTCCCCATGCTAAGGGTTTCAATGGACTGGTGCATTGTGTATCTGTAATGATATTCAGTTGAACTGACAAAAGGCCTAGTAGTAGCCGTCTTCTCTACTAGATGGATATTATCTTTTTCGAAAATGTGTGCTACAGGCAACATCAATTTGGTAGATTGTGGTTTCAAATATACATGTATTTGAAACACCCACCGTTTTCTGCATCGCATTTATGATATAGAGGATTTGGAATCAGTTTTCGGATCAGTATTCTTTCAAGCACTTACGTACAATCCACAAGGAACCAACAACTTCTCAACATGTGGAGTAAAACCAGCATTGACAAATTGAAGCAACTAGGAATCAAACCAATATTGGTGGCTACAAACACTGCGCGTTAACCATTGCAGCAGTTTATAAGTGGCATGTCAATGTTCAAAATATCACAATGAAACCTCACTTACCCGACCACCCTTATTTATTTTAAAACATACTTATCATCGCTGTTTATATATTAATAAAGGCTTATCATACTTGAAACTGTCATATTTTAGAGTTGATTATAATATAAATCAAGAGTACAAAATGTAATCATTGGAACTGACTTCGAACTGGAGGTTTTAATTTTAAGGTGGTCTTTAAGTGAAGTTTTATTGTTTGCTACATTCATAAGAGTGAAATTCAATATTCGCTCTCATCTCTATAATGCATTCATCTTGTTAAATGCATTGTACCTTTGACACTTATTTCAAATGGGTCATTTGTTTTTGCTTAAAAGGCAAGTAGGGAACACAGTATGGTGTTACCATGTATATGGGCGCACTGTCCTTCAGACATTGGTTCTTTAACGTACCTGGTGTACAGCACTGATACATGCGAGACTACCTCTGGGTTATCTTCCAAATAGATCATGTCTAGTTGGGTGGGAAACACGGAAAATCGTTCCATGAATAACCAAGTTCACCGGCCGAGGTTCGAACCAGGGACCTATTGATCAGCAGTCAAGCGGGCTATCCGCTCGACCACAGTGCCACCCTAGTAAATACTTTGTATACTACATTTGTAGATATAAAGGGGTCATTGCTGAGAGGTCACAGTAGACCGATGGTCACTTTTTGTGCAACCAATATAGTAATAATTACGTAAATTTTTTTGATATTTTTATTTACAAATTGTAGTTTTAAAGGCTCATTAGCGCAGATGATCAATGTTATAAAGGCAGTTTGATCTGATGCTATATGAACCAAAATGTTCCAGGCAGTATCTTAAGATATTCAGCAAGCATTGTTGAACAATAACATTAATTTTAAAGTAAACAAAAACAAAGAATACAACCAAAATCTGTGCTATTGGATCTTTCAAACAAAATAAAGTAGACATATTATTTCATGTTCTTTCATAATTTTATAGAATCATAACCTTGAACATGTATTAAATTGAATTAAATAAAGTGTTTTCATGAGACTTTACTCTATATTTTTTTTCTGGCTTTTCACTGGGGTTCTTCGTGCCGATACAAATGACAAGGTGATGCTGAAGTTAATCGTTTTCTTTTTGATGACGAATATCTAAATGGTGACGGCGTATTTAATTTGCGACACAAAGCTTTTTAGTCACACTTTCATAAGGCAAAGATATTTCATTTAAATTTATCTTTCGTTTTCTTTTCTGCCACTTCCTCCTTGAATGAAGTAACGTCTTTTTGGTACGCATTCTTCAAACCAGGAGTCTGAAGAATAAATAGAAACCATATTTTTAATCAATGAAGATAACACACTATGGTGCCAAACATTTTAGAACAGAATACTTACATTGATTTAGTTCTCCACAGTTTGGGTCTTAAAGTTGACGAATCTCCATGAAATCGTCTTAAGCGTTAAAAATATACACATGGAGCCTCCTAAATCAGCAGAAACAGTATTTAAGAGCAATTCTCTGTAAAAACCAAAAAATTCAAGAAGGGGTCCGGCAGGCATAGTCACCGATTTTGCTGAAACTTGCACCCTTTTAAACATACCACCCACTTACAACAAACCAGGGTTCATATCAATGATATTGGGTACCGTTGCCATGGAAACCGGGTTTTTGTGATTTGGGCATATTTTGCCACTTTTCCTCATTCATTTTACAGCCAAAATGCGTTATTTAACCATCTCCTGTAATCTTTACTAAGCCACTTACATGATTTTGAGTTTTGAATTAGATAAGTTCATGGATAGGTAGGTATATAAACGTTAAAAGCCACGGAAATATACAAATGCTAAGTATATGGCATGCATTTTAGATGACCATGGTTTTCATATATTGATATTTTATCAAATTTATATTTTTCATGTGTTTTTCAAATTAAATTTGCTAAAAAAGCCGGGCACATACCACATGCTTGTTGCCATGCAAACAAAGACGACAGACTGGTACAAATCAATTTAGAAAAATCTCGGTGGGGCTATGGGAAATTTTTTTGAAAATGTTGTTTAAAAATGTCGAAAATGGCGACTTACGTATTTCTTTAATTTTCCTATTTTCGCTATTTTTAGTTTAATTGCATTCAGAATAAGTCTTGGTAGGTAAAAGCTGGGGTTATTCACAATACACATTGTCGAAACAACACTTAAATTGTCTGAAGTAAGTCCAAAAATCAATATTTTTGGATTTTGTGGGTATTTAATTAGTACCCCACCCACTTTGTTCGCAGGGATATCAGTATACACATTTTTCTTAAATATTATGAGGTACATGAGGGATAATATATGTCAGACTACCTAAACAACACACTAGTAAATAGTTTTGATCATTAATTATACAACATACACTCATATCTTCATTTGTTGCCATGGCAACAAAACTCAAACTTTCCAGTTAATTTGAAAGAAAGTACAGAAAGTTCATACTTTTGCTGCTATCTGGTATCAACATGATACATGTGTATCTTATACAGCCTTCTACATAAAAATGTGTAATTCTGTGAGGAACATGTTCATAGTCATACCCATTCAAGGGTTGGGAGGGGGCGGTTAGGAATACAGTAGATTTCAGATGGGATGTGGCATGGCCATATGGCTCAGTGTGCGACTGCACTGGATTTGTAACAGGACATTCTGTGTTTGTTTCCCAATCAATGCAGGTCATAAAAATCTGTACGTGAAAATTGGACTAGATGATGTTTATCCACCTGTGGATTTGCTGTTTCCTGTTGGAAGGGTTGGTATAGCAGTACTGGTTAGAATACAGTTCAGGAAAACTTGTACGGTTTATCAGCTTCTATATACTGTAAAACTGAAAATGGTTGTGAAATGGCATTTAACCCGGATAAACAGACAAGACAATTATTCCATGGACAATATGATTTTTGCTCTGGTGAAATCCAGATAATGAGATTTTTTATGTGAGAAGTAGGATGTGTGCACATTTTCATGCAGAAAAGGGCCTCGGGGTTTTGAATGTATTATAAGCCTGAATTTTGATTGTGCATGATCAACAAACATACATGAAGTTTTAACGATTGACAAATATCATCAAACTCCATGTTAATGCCAAAAGAGTTAAGACTTGCATTAAATAGACTTAATGAAATGGTCCCTTGAACTTAGATACATTTATAACAATAACATACACAAACATTTTTTTTTCAGAATTGAGTCTTTTAAACTATGTATACATTAACACACATTTCAAATGACTTTTCTCTAGTTTGGTAGATCATAGCACAACAGAAATATAGACTTTGAAATAATTTGCCATTCCATGCATATAGGTTTGCATGCAAAAACTGTGTTTTGCTAACAATGATAATAATAAATAAATTTATTGATGTTTTGGTCACTTTTATTTGACATAGCTCATTTTTATATCTACATACAAGCTCATTGGCTTTTTCAATGACTATACTAACAAAGTTATAACTACCTACTTATAAAAAAAAAGTTAAGTTACCAATTTTCTAGGGCTCTTTTCAGCTGTTAGGCCGCTCAAGCACCCTTTGACATTTTAACTCCCCTGGTCACTGGGCTACATATGGAAACCTACACTCATGTCTCCCTGGGGAGACTATTTCTCTCCTGCGGTGTGGCAGCCAACATCGATCTGCGGCGCCCAGGAATAGACACTTCCCTCACAGGTACCATTTTACACCATGGTGGAGTGGAGCTGTGGGTCTTGCTCAGAGATTTTAACCAGTGGTCCAGAGGGGGATCAAACCCGGGACCTCTCGATCCCGAAGCGCGCGCCCTACCTCTAGGCCACCGCTCCCCTTATTACAAAAATAAGCAATTCAAGTATTTTTACATAAATTTACAAACTACCAGTAGTTACCATCTTGCATGTGACTGTGACGTGTCATGTAAAATGACTAGTGATGACCTAACATTTTAACTGCAAATTATCCAAAATTACCAGATACATCACAGCCAGTCAGACTGAAATATGGCATTATGCATTTTAGGCTAGACATGAAATGGAATAATTTATACCAAATATAAAGATTCGTACACAATAATTTATTATAGAGACAATACATTTAAATATTTTTGAATATTGTATGCATACATTTTGGAATTTCAGATTAATAATAAAAATAACTAGTGTATGCATTTATTTATTGGCTCATTGTTTAATATTAATTGATCACACTGGATAAACTTGTTTCCCAATCCTTTATACTTTGTAATTGATAACCACATGTTGTAAAAAGTTGTTGAATAAATATTGTTTAAACTAATAAAATATTATATATACTAAGTACATCTAGAAACGCAACACCGGGGTTTCTGTCAACACTTTTCAAACTTTGTATGACTGGCAACCAAACTGTATTTACATGATGACATTTTATTCCATGAACAATGCAACTGTAACATTGTTTTCATACAGTGCAATTGAACAACACTTGTGTGTATAGCGCGGCTAAAAAGTAACGAAACACAAATTTGAAAATTCCTGTTTTTTCCAGAATCGTTGTTCTAAGTGAAAAGATAAAGTTTTGATTAATTATTGATTGATTACATAAGCATGACGTCCAACAAATTGATTTGAAGTGTTTGAACCAGTTGTGAACTTTGCCTAGAGATGGTACATGTGGAGTTACTGGTCCTGTCGGAGAGTTGTTTCACATGGATTACCTGGACATGGGTGGTTGTAAACGGTGCCAAAGTGCTAGTAGAGTGTCTCCCGATGAAACATTGTCTGTTCATGGCAATTTAGCCAAAATGAAACCTCACAGTTGACGTCTCCGTCATAGGCATCCGAATTGGTTGATTTGGCCCATGCTTGGACTATCCTGATATTTTATCCTGAAGCCTAGAAGTTTTCTTTTGTGACTTTCTTTCCATTGGCAATTCTTACAAAGGATTCGAAGCAATTTACACCAAAATCTATCATGCATAAATGGTGCACGTGGAATTCGTGCGTTTTTGCATTTTCTTGACGCACGGGAGTTACGTAACCCGATCGATAAAATTTGGACAATAGCCAAGTTTCTGCACGGTTATACAATATTATTACACAAAATTAAAACATGTATGAGCAAAGGAAGGAAGAAAAAACCAAGGATGAAAACGTTGCGTTTCTAGATGTACTGAGCATATTATAATTAACACAATGTTTACTATGATCAGAAACTATTTATTTTAAACACTATTGACTGATACATATGATATATTAGATTCATATTTTAAGGCAAGAAAGGCTATAGTTTCAATGCTAAAACAATTATAGTTTCAATTAAAAGCACAGAAGAGTTCTTAGAAAAAAATTATATTTGTGTTCAGATTATGTTGAATCTTGCTGTCAACACTGCACATTATGAGTCCACTGTTTGATTGCACCTTCACTAAACACTATGTGTTCTTTAGTTTCTTAATCAGCTGTATTTGTAGAATCTGAAAATATAAATACACTGAATGACTGAATATGCAACATGTGCAGTACAAGCTCTGTAGAATAACAGCAATAATAGCTAGCCTTTATATTGGTCATTGTTTATAGGTTGTTGCTGTACAATAGATTAAATTAACAAATAAATTACAACTCTAAAAGGACAATTTTTAAGTGTTGCTATACAGAGGTTACTTTCTGACAAAGTGCTGCTCTGTAGATGAAGTACTTTTTGAAACGTTTGAGTGATGATAATTTCAAAAGAAGCTGATGATTCAACATACTGTGTTTAATAAAAATAAATAGATGTTGAATAGGCCTGTCAGTATGGATTGACAGTTAACGTTTATAACTCAGAATGGCCAAGTCTTGCCATCTTAGTAAAATGTGCATTTATGATTGTGTGCAATAAAGTACCTTGATATCTTGGAGATTGATGCATTGCTAGCTGTTGATATGACCCTTTGTCACCTAGTCTTGACACCATGAACAGAATCAAGAATGACTGTATTTAATTAGCATAGGCTGTGGTATCATGTTGATCCATAGTGAAATCTGAAAAGATAAAATAATGAAGTGTATTAAAATGAATTTATTTTACTTGTAATTATAGACTGCGGATTGAGGGTATCAATTGTCGAAACTGAGAAAAGACATCTGATTACAAATACAGGTCAGCAGATCAGACTTTAGCAACCTTATTCTTTCTAAATACACAAATGTAGTCTGGTAAAATGCTGGTTCTCAAAAACATTAACCCTTCCACAAGGACCTCACAACTTCTCCACATGTGGATAAAAAACCAATATTGCTTTAAAATTTTCATGGAATATCCAGTGCTGGAATATCATGCCCTCAACCTGCAGTGACCCGGAAAAGACATTTCATCACAGGGTAACTAAAACAGGACCCATTGCCTAAGCAAAGCGACCGCTCTGTAGCACTACTCTAATCTACAGATTCTTTTTCCTGATTTTATTTTACAACAGTGATATCATAAATGAAACTTTAAAAATTCTAGAATAAGTATATCTTTGTTTTAATGCAGTGTGTCAATCGCATGTTACTTAAATATCATCACCTACATGAATCTAGGGCCAACTGTCTGAATGTAGTCTTATCTAGACGAAATATGACTGTCCGAATTGCATAACATAGACGAATATTAGTCAATTAGCAGAAGTGTTACTGTTTATGAACTCGAAGGTATATAAAAACCAAAGCTGGATAGCACTTCACTTACGTTCAAATCAATGTCAGCCTATGACTTTCTCAAGTTTCTGAACTGACTGTCCACGTCGGTGATGATGAACTGACCCGACACTGATCAGCTGATAAATTATCCTCCATATCTTACACCGATTCGTTTATACAGCATATGTCTTTGGTCAGAGGTTTGTTCCCTTTATCTAAACACCTTTCAAGCATACATGTATCATTCTAACACCAGATACAGGGTAAAAATGCAAGCACTTACAATATTCCGCGAATGTTAAATATTTTTCATGGATAAAAACCGAGGTGATCAGAATGGTCGTTATGGAGATCGTAGTTATAAAACCTCGTAAATCCGTACAATTCCGTGAAAATATGCGAAAATAGACATTTCGGTAAAAATTGATGATTGATAAATCGGTCAAATCGAGTAGCCCCACTCAAATTTGTATTCATTTTAGATATTCAACATCTCGTTAATTAATACAGTTAAGCATCACATTCAAAGTGCCCGGCTTTTCTCGTAAACGGCTGTAAAATAAGCCTTGTTTTCAGTCTAAAATTAGGATTAACATCAACTTTAAACTGGTATAAATATTCTGCAACGTATCCATTCAGTTGATGTTTGTACTTTTTAGGAAGATAATTTATTCATCTTTAATTTGGTATTTCAGTTTGTTCACTCAGAAATGTTTGTAGAGATTAAATTGGAAATTTAAATCAGCCATCCTAATTTGACCAAAATTGCATTTTTCTCGAAATTCAAAGTCAATTTCCATAGCAACCAAGCAACATTTTGGAATTCAAAATTTATTTTCATGAACAGGATGATGACATGTATGTGTGGAATAAAAATCATTGGAATCCATGACTATGCCTGGCCAAGTTTTTTTGGTGGTTACAGAGAATCACTCTTAACCATAAACACATGCATGACGTACATAGCAAACACAATAAAACCAGCCAGAATGCCCCGGATACTTAAGAATTAATAAAAATAGATGCGGACTACGGACTCCCGATGTCACCATCCGTTCTTTCAGGCTTTTATCGCTGCACTGACGGACTAAAACAGACCGCCGATAGGTGGCTTAAACTTATGGCTGTGTGGTTATCGCATACACGCCGCATATAAAACAAGACAATGAACTTACTTTGGTGGAAATGTGTCCGTCAAGTGACAAAAAACATCAAAATATCGGCCATTGGCACCAATCTCCATGGAAAGTCTTACTTAAACCACCAATCTCCATGCTTTAGGTTATATTCCTTGAATATGCCCCTATCATTGTGCTGCATCTTGCTATACAGAAGTGGAATCATTGTACATTAAATTTTTGTATAAACTTACCAGTTGATTCACTGTACTCAATATCGGATTACTTTAACATACAACTTGTATCATTTATTGCTATTGCAAGCAGATGCAAAATCCGATCACATTACTCCTTATTGCAATACTATATTATTCAATGTGTACTCATTATTGTAATTGCCAGAAATCGACTCGTTTATACACAGCAGTTTTGTTTTTTGTACGCGTCTTTACTTTATTTCTCTCGGTAAATGTTCGCCAGAAAGATGGATAAATACCTGGTTAAAATTCTTTGTTCTGTGATTACAGTAAAAACACTGAAATGCATCATGGATCTGAAAGATAGAAAACAAATGTAAATCAAACAAATTTAAAATAGTTTTATTATTCGTTTATGTTGTGTTCTTATTCCTAGGGAATTAAAACTTTCCAACGATTTGTCTTGTTTCGTGCACATTGACAATGATGAATGCACCATCTGTCATCGCCATTGGTTTGAAAAAGATTTTTCCTCCATTAATGCATAAAACACGGATATTTCTACATTTGAAAAGATATAAACTGATATTTCAAATAGCAATTCCCAGAACAGTGAACATTTCTTACAAGACAATACAAATTATAAGGTAATAAATATTTCTACGTTAAGCACATTCTACTTCACTTAATACTTATCTCAGTTTGATGAAAGTAGGCACCCTATCTTCTGGTTTTCAAATAAATGAAAAGTGTGCGCATGTAGGTAAAAGTTTTGATAATTCCTATACTGTTAACTTAGTAATGACAATGCAAAAAGAAGGGGGCATAAAGGGTCACTGGATTGTTACAAATAAACTTACAAATTAAACAATAAAACACACCTGCGATTATTTCGCAAGCATGAACAAGCATTTCCATGACACGTTTAATCGTTTTGTTTGTTAATTTTATATGACGGTGAAGGACAAGCCGACATACGTACATGTACGCGTACACATGTTAAATGCATTGCTGCAATAAGCATTCCTTGTAAAAATGTTTTATATTTATCAAGCAGCAATACACTTAATTTGAGACTTTGACTATACATTTGTATATATTTCGAACATTTCCGAAACCGGATAAGCAATATGTAGTCACATTTGTATCAAGATAACACAGAAGCACGAAGCATTGCCCACACATATCCCACGAAATAATAAAAAAACCTAGTCCCCGATTTAAAAGAGCTGAACGACTTAGTCTCACATGGCAATAACAAAACAAGTAATCGGGCATGTAACACAGCTCGTGTCATTTAATTATGACAGTCAAGCATTATCAGCACTGTTTAACGCACCGTTAACATTTTCAACACATTCAATAATATCAACGCAAATGCACCGTAAACGAATCTAAATCATTTTAAGCATTCAAATAGAAAATATGTATAGCTGAATAGACAACAAACTAATATCTTCTCATTTCGCGAAAGTGGCACTGAATGCATTTGTAAAAAGATAAAATGGACTTGTAGAACAAGGGTCTTGTATGCATTTATTTCACAAACTGTATACTATAGTATTTTAAAGTCGTCCCTGTCTGTTGATTTGAAACAAAGAAGCATCATTCAATATCAAATTATTGCCTTCAATAATGTAAGTAGTCTATTGGATGAAACCTATTAGACGAGGCAACACTGGTACAAACTAACACATTTCTAAGTCTATCAGACAGGAAAGTATCTAATCGAGCTTGAAAAATCACTGTTATTGTTGACTGTGATGTAATAAAAGACCGTATAAGAGATTAAAGAAGGTCTCTGTAGTGGTGTATAAATTGAAATTGATCGCGCAAGTACGGCTTCTTCCTAGACCGAGGCGCAATTGAATTCCATTTGTGAACATAATAAAAGGAGAATTCGTTCTAAAATGGACTCAACAGTACTTAAATCTGCCAATCTATTTAATAATGGTTTAACCGTTTTCTATCGTGGAAAGTCAGATGATATTTGAACACCAGTCAGTTGCAACCAAGACCCGTCACCTCGGGAAAGAGTGGTGGATAGCTGGGAAAATGGTCATGATTTTACCTTGCAGCTTCCCCCGCACTGCCGGGGAAATGGTAGGTATTTTGTCCCCGAACCAATACCCCGGGGACAACATTTAGTTGTCATGGACCAGGGAATACCAGAGATAGTAACAACTAACACCAAAACTCAACGGTCATATAATTACTTGGTTTGCTAGTTGTGAACGCATATTATGTCGTCCTACACAAATTCTGTAATGAGAATGTGACATAGATTTCAATACTGAAGAAAGCGACTCACTATATATGTCTAGTTGTCGCACATATCCAATAAAAATAAATAATATATCACAACATGAAAGTATACCAAACACTATTCAATATGCAAAATAAATTATCGGCTGACACATGTTAAAGATAAATCGGCTTAACAACAACTACTACCGGTATATAACGAGCATAAATATTACGAAATACAAACAAGACAAATCAAACTTACCTGTATCCGTACTCACGTCTACTATCCGAGAATTGTGGATTTCAAGGCTTATAAATACAGACTAAATACGACTAAATTTTCATTTCCAATTTAATTGCAACATGTCTGTGATACGAAATACAGAATTAGTTAGTCAAATCAGTTAGCAATGTACACTTAATTTGATGTCAAAAAATGATAATTGCGAACATGAAAATGAAAAGCCCTAATGTGGCTTGCTTGAATAGATGTTTTCCATTTGTGATGGTGTGATCACACAAGCATGACGGAAGCCAACGGATATGGGTTCAAATTGAACATTATGGGTACACCAATGGATATGGTTAGTAAAAAGTTCTTTCGAGTTAAAAAAATAAAATAATTGAGTACGTTTGCGAAACGTTTGACGCTCAGTATAGAAGAACACAATTTATAAATCAATGGGAGACTTTTATTTGTCGACATTACTCCTAGAATTCAAAGATAGCTATTTTGTTTATGACCAGGCATTTATACTGCAGACAATAATTTGGTTAATTACCCGAGTCTGATTTATTACCGGTGTCTGGTTTATTACCGGTGTCTGGTAATAAAAGTGTTTCCCGTTTTATTCTGCACTGGCAACTGTAGACGTTAGACGTAGTATCGGTAAGACGTATCTAAAGTCGTCAACCCATAACAATAGCCCAAGTCATGTACTTTTCGAGTGCATATATCTTCACACGTTTGTTCAAAGCAAGCTATCATTGATCGTCTGATAGTCCATTTCCTGTACAACCAATCGGCCAAATATTCTGCTTTGTCACTCTCTGCATCGCTATATCGCAGCATAAACATTGAATTTATATAGACTGAGCAATATGTCACGTTATGATAGTACACAATTTTGTTAAATGTGATTTAATGTTCCCTGTGGCAATATCTCAAAGCGTTCGCCAAAATCACGTTAATCATTGACACGAATGTTCGCATCCTGTTATTGAAATACATATTTATTGCATAAGGTCTTAGCAAATTCATCATAATTATGCTTTATTTTCGAAATTTAAGACACGTTATTTTTGTTAATGGCATGAAGGATATATCAGAGTTATGACACACGCTGATTGTGATGGTTTTGTGCAAGCAATAAAAAGTGATTTCATTTCCAAGGGAGATGTGATATTTTCCTCTCATTTTGACAAATATTAGTAATCTGCCGTTTGGTATAGCTAGTTTGCGATAGAAAAAAATCGTGTTTTTTTAATATTTCTTTGTAATTACTACACCTACAAGTATGTAATTTTGCACGAATAAATGAAATATATCTACCTAATACACACTGAAGTTTCAGCAACATCAGAAATGAGTTAAAAAAGTTTTGTTCATAAGTTCTATGTAACATTTTTGTAGTTTTGTATGAAATATCAAGTTAGAAGACTTGATACTTGCAACAGCCAATTTTACGGTCACGTGATACACCTAACGGTATATTTACGTATTTGCAACCTATTTGATATAACACACGAGGCCCGTCTGTGAATCTGACGAAGTTCATGTTTTTGTTGTACATTGTTTACATGCGACAGACCTAAATAAGCCGAATCATACGGGCCTCCTAAGTCTCGTCTTCATAACAGCTAGTCGATCACGGATTGTAACGGTTAAATAATTGATAGTAAATCATCAATGGAATACCAGATTACCTCCCTGCGTTAAACTGTCCATGCGCATGTAATTTCAATATATGATTTAGAATAAATGCCTTTTAATAAGTGATTAAAAATTATGTAACTCGGAATGGGAGTAGGTAGGAAGTTATTGTAGGTCTGTGTCATTTTTTACCAAAATCTGATGAAAAGATTTTCAGAAATGTTTAAAGAACACGATTTTTTTCTATCGCAAACTAGCTATATCAAATTGTAATACATGTTCATATGTCTACTATCCTTAATGGGGATATACTTTCCAAAACAGATTATTTAGTCGGATGATATGACATGATATATGACGATATCTTTATCATGCAATCACAGGACGCTAATCTTTAGTCAGTATTCGGTGTTTATGTCATTTGTAACAAAGTCTACTGTAGCGGTGTCTAGACCAGTTCTCAAAATGAGTGAAAGTATACATACATAATTCTTATATCGGGTCATCATCGTATAATGCAACAAAGCATTGTTTACAGATTGAAAAATCTCAGAAAAGCAGTTGTACATAGTATGCATGTTTTTCTTGAAACATATTAAACGAAACCTTAAATGTTTACATAATACTCCTGATACAAACATAACATACGTAATAAAAATACAGATATTTTATCCATGATCCTTTTTCCTTGTTATTGCTAACTACTACTCGTGTTCTGTAGTACAAAAACACAAATCAAATAATTCATCAGAAAAAACATTCACAACACATAATAACGTATCTGCAAACACTCGAATAAACAGTACGGTGGTCGAGCGGATAGCCTGCTTGACTGCTGATCGAGAGGTCCCGGGTTCGATCCTCGGCCGGGGCACTTGATCATTTCTGAAACGCTTTTCTGTGTTTCCCACCTAACTAGAGATGAACTGGTTAGCAACCCAGGGGTAGTCTCGCGTGTATCGGTGCTATATACCGGGCACGTTAAAGAACCAAGGTGTCTCTTCGGAAAGAGCTAGGGCATCTCGCCCGGATACCTTGTATCACATCACTATCTCTTCCACCTGCTGTCCCTTCAACAAAAACACAGGACCCCATTGGAAATAAGTGCTTGTACTTACATGGGTTATCCTTGACCGAGAGGTTTAAAAAAATTACACATACACAGTAATTATTGGACAAAACCAATCGCATTTTTTCTGTAAAAGACATTGTGTTAGTCTAATTACACTTACGATGTTTGAATGAACAATAATTTATAAAATATTTATTTGTTAACAAAACCAGTTTATTGTGTGATATTGCAATGTGACTTAAACGGTTTATAAGCATTACTAAAATTACGTAACGCCTATATCAAATATAAATTACAAATAAAGAACGTCGTTATCAAAATAGAGATGAAAATCCATTCCAACTATGCATTCGGCGGAACGTAACTCACACGACAGAAATTAACGAAAACCCACAGATGTATAAGCCTGGGTGCTTTGAAACGAGTAGAACTGTATCGTATGCTGCGATAGTCGGTAAAAGAAGACGTAAATAAGCAACATTGTGAAGATATGCTGTGTGGTTAAAGACAAACGTCACTTTTGATTAGACAGTTAACTCTTAAAGATGAAGTTCACATTCTATGTATGTTCATTGGAATAGCTAATTTCCTCTAGTTCTGTTCATCATAAATATTTGTCATTGCGCTTGCACTTCATCATATTTGAATGTTTTCAGTTGTTACTCCCAAAAGAAGGGATGTGGGTCCATGGCTTCGTCTGGTTAAGTTCGTACACTAACTACGGTCGTGGCCTTGACATTTATATAATAAGCAAATGAGGAAATCAGACAGGAATGGCAGCACTCGACTTTAGCAGCCGAATACAGATAACAGTAACATCACAACACAACTAATGTCAGTCTTAATTATGAATAATGGCTAAGCAAGTTGTCCAAAGCGATGGTAATCATATATCCCGTATTTGGAACTACGAAACAGCAACACTTCTCCATTAGTCGGGGATATAATTGATCGAATCAGATGGTTTAATTTATATACTAGGATACAGGTCCAATCACGTCTGGCAAACGACCAGTGGGGATAATTGTACGAAATATAATTATATGAAAATGAACTTTGATCTTTTCGTAGCTGATCTAGTATTCAGTACATGCTGATCGTCTCATTGATTTATTGTTCTTGATTTAGAATATTTGGGAAATCAGAATACAGAAACTACTGAAAAACTAATTCTAGTAAAAACAGTTCGTTTTTATCAGATTTTAACTAACGTTGTTTAGAATATATTAAATAACCATTCCATATATTAAAGCCTAATGTTGCTTCCACTAATGTCTCCAGATCATCCATTAAATACAATGAATTATGGAACCATTGGGCTGTTTTTAACAATTGACCAATACTCGACGATAGAATGTTAACTATATCTATCAAAACAGTTGGCCAAACATCCTAATAAGTAAAGTGCATGGTGAACAAAAAGTTTTTGCAAGACTTGCTTCCCTTAGACTTTAAATCATGCATTTTTTAAAAAAAATGTTCATGTTGTCAACTATCTGAATATTTTATTACATTTTCTTCCATCCTATGGTGTATTCCATATTTGGAAATCGACTAAAGTGTATAACAATGCCGGACATAGCCTTTATGTGCCAGTCAGGGTTTTGCTGTAATTATGACAGGCATACATATTTGTGTGCCTCCATCCCAATTTAAGCCCAAGTCGCCAGATTAGACGGAAAGAGCACTAACCACTGAGCAAAGACGGCATGCTCAAATCACAACATTTTACACAGAGGTTACCACGTTATACATTATTAAAAAAGAATGTTAAGGCTTAATATGTGTCAATATAAAATGTGCTGTGTTGTGTTGTATTGTAGGTCATGCTCATTTTACAAACTTATTCTTTGTTTAGACCTTAGTCGCGTTGTAAAGAGCAGGACGCATGGACACTTTTACCATGCAAGTGGTTCGTCCTGATTGATACATGATTATAATGTTTACTAAATAAGTTTGAGGAAGCGACAACTTCTACACCGCATACACACAATCTAAATGAAATAAGTTTGAACACGTCGCCGGCGACAAACACTTGCGTTTGTTAATTAAGTTTGTTTCCGATTGTCGATGAGTGATACACTGTCGTTTTATTGTCGGGTCTATTTTAGAGAGGAGTTAGTTGTCATCATAATTTCTCATAAGATGTATTATCGAAGAGATTTAAAGGGCAATATAACGCTTAAGTAAATGTATTTCGTACCCTATGTTGTTTGTTTTAGCACGGTTGGGTTCATGTGCATTCACGCCGTACATGTCAACCTTGACAGGGATCGATTACAGTTAATGCACTAAGTAGCACATCGTATCTTCATTCCATTGTATACATTGAGTGACTTTGGAGCAAACTTTATTGACTTCGCCATTAGAGTTTAATCTTATCGGCTTTCACACTCTTATATACGTGCAAACCAAAAAGGAACTAGATGAGTGTCCTGTAGTGACAATTAGCAAGGTCTTGAAGTATGCAACTATCGAATTCAATTTACTTACTCGACATTGTGTCAGCTACGATACATTGTCTATGCAGATACCATGCTAGATGTGTTAGTAGCACCCTATAGGTTTTGACAGCTATGCAAGCAATTTCACATCTTAGCGACGAGTATACTGTCGGAGAAGTAGTGTAATGAAAATGTCACCAGTAGCTAGGCTTGTCAATAAAAAAATACATGTATCGGTTCGTGCCACCCACTACGAAATCAAACGATGTCATTACATGCACACATTTGTTAACATATTGATCACCGGAATGACATGTCTGTAGTCATTGAATAAAATAATAGCAAACGTTTGTAAAATGTGTGAAAGGCAATTGCAGACTTGGAGTAACTGTATTAAAGAAATGATCATTCGTATTGATGTGTTCATGGTGTGTTAACTATGATAGCACAATCTTTTCTTACTTGATTAACACACATTTAGAAATATCAATTTTAAAAATCATAAATATGTACGAGGATGGTCATTATGTTTATCTGCATCGAAATGGCATATATCAACCTCTATCAAATGAACACACACTTCAACGTTAGCAGTTATTTACAGATTATAGCTTTTATGAAAAGAGTTGTAGGGAAAAAAGATTACCTAGTCACCTACACACAGCCTAGATGCCACAATAAGAACGCAATATTCACAAAAAAATGAACAACAAATACATTATATTTAACTAACATTTGTTACAGTGGGTACATAAACATTGCATTCGTCTGAAACGCAGCACCTCTCGCTCGATGTTATGTACAATCTGATCTCCGGTCGGGTTTATCAGCTAAACAATGCCGCGTCCACCAGACGGAGAAGATATAAGAAAGAGATCATACTATTGACTGCGCTGATACATACCGCAAATAAAGTGCACTATCTCGATAATATAGTGACGTTCGACAATGTATTAGCCGTTTTATAGATATACAATATGCAATAAAGTGGTCTGCTCAAGTTTATGTAATCAATGTTTTATGAGATTTAATTTGTTTAAATTATATTTTCCATTTTACAGATTATTTTGTAGACGCCAATATTCTTTAAAATATACACTACTTTTGCTGTTTTCTGTAACATAAGAATGGTTTTGAATGAAAATTTCTTATTTAAGACGATCGTGATACCTTCACTTGTAATAACACGAACACCATAAATGAAACACATTGTCAATTTTCTGTCGTCAACATATGTCACCAATCATTATCACCGTGTTAATACTTCTTGTACAAAGGACCGTTTGGGTCAGATTAGAATTATTTAATCGCACTTAATTGTTCATACAACATGATTATTAACAAACCGTCGAATGTTCAGATTATCTGATACCATCTTACTTTAAAAAGGTTGTGAGAAATTCAAACTATTCATCTCAAGATTCACCATGACACATTTTGCTTAATAGTGCTAACAACTCATTCCTGTAGTACAAAATCACACATCAGAACTCATCAGAAAAACAATTACACCACATTATAACTTATTCTGTTAACACTCGATTTAGTCGTTTGATGGGAAAAAACAAATGCTATCTGTACATGATTTTTTGTTCGTCTAAATTCACTTTAGATGTTTTAATGAACTATTTCAGAAAAAAGGGGATTCATTAAATTTTGTTAACATAATTAATTTCCTGAGTGACAGTGCAACGGCAAAAAAAGGTTTTATGGGCATTATTTACATTGCGTTACGCATTAGTAAAGCACTAACTTCCAACAAAAAAACTTCTTAATCAACTTAGAAATTGACATTCCACTCACAATATATAACCAGCGGTACGTAACTCACTCAAATTAGAACGGAGAAACACATTTTTAATATGTGTAAGAGTTTGTTTGTGTGATGTACAACATTATTTTTTCCACGTGTCATCAGTTTTGTCATTAGTTTATTGCTTGAACAGACATTGAATGTAGTGATTTTAATTATTCGAAGTGAATCAGTAACTTGTCTTGATTTATTTTAGAATGTATATACATTGCATGCACAGAAGATATTGCAGAGAATAAATTCGTATATTACCGGTGAATAGGAAGGCTAGTTACGGTACATGTATATGGTATCATTTAAAACATAAGGCATTTCTGTTGTATTTATCATGGCTATTAAACAGAGTGTAAATCTGTTTGCACTTCCGATGTTTGTTTGCGTTCGGCATATACTAGTTGTCGAAAACAGTGTGAGGGGTCATCATGTTCTCTCCTTGCATAATTGTGGAATGACCTCTGGCCATGGAGGACCTCCCTGGAGTATAAATAGAGGCTGTGGTTTTGTTGATGGCGAAGGAGCAGTATCTTTATCTGATTAACCAAGCAACACAATTAACCTCTGACTTTTGCTCGACATAAAACGACGTAAACACCAGCCAAAGGATAACCGAAATTATTTATTAGCAAATTGGACCTCAACATCGGTAGTCAAGGTTGAATATAATCCATTACCATAATGTGCCCAGACAATCTAATCAGACAATCAGTTCAATGTGAATTAAGTTAAATAAAACCAGACTGTATATAAACATTCTAACTTGATTACACTGTACGTATAGTAAACACATGGCTCCAGCTGACATATTTTTATGATTGTAATGGACACTTTCGACGAAACTTGTTTGGCAAGTGTTATACATCGTAAGATGAATTGCGAAATAAAGAGAAATTGAAGATATGACAAATTATTGCTTTAAAAAAGACATGAGAAAATCCGACAGGGAAGGTAGCACTCAACCCAACCATCCGAGCACAGAAATCAGAAACACCACGACACAACTACCCTGAAGTTAATATTAGTGAGTGAAATATAAAACAGAAATTGAATTTTGTCTGCTTAAATCAGACAAGCGTATTAAAGACACAAATATTACGAGGATTCTTAAAATATTAATGCAAATCCGTTTATTTAAACGGTTAATCGAACAACACCAATCTATAAAACTAGTATTTTCCTTAAAGCGGTTGTGCTGTTGTTCTGCTCAAATATATCATATTGGCTATCATAAGTTGATATTTTTGTCTTCTATGCGTCTTAACTTTATTTCTCTCGGTGAATGTTCGCCAGCAAGTTGGAAAAATATCAGATAATAACTCTTTGTTCTGTGATTACTGTTAAACACGGAAATGCATCATGGATCTGGAAGATAGAAGACAAAATGTAAATCAAACAAATTTCAAATAGTTTTGTTATTCATTAATGTTGTGTTCTTATACCTAGGGAATTATAACTTTCCAACGATTTGTCTTGTTTCGTGCACTTTGACAATGATGAATGCACCATTTGTCATCGCCATTGATTTGAAAAAGATTATTCCTCCATTAATGCATAAAACACGGATATTTCTACATTTGAAAAGATATAAACCGATATTTCAAATAGCAATTCCGAGAACAGTAAACGTTTCTTACACGACAATACAAATTACCAGGTAGTACATATTTCTACTTCAAGCACGTTCTGCTTCCTTTAAGACCTATCTCAGTTTGATGATATTAGGCACCCTATCTTATGGTGTTCAAACAAATGAAATATGTGCTCATATTGGTAAAAGTACAGGTTTGATTAGGCCTGTACGGTTAACTCATTACATGTAATAACAATGAATTCAGTAGGGGACAACATAAATGGTCACTGGATTGTTGCAAATATGCGGATACAATGTAGGTTAAAAAACCAATAAAACTCACCCGCGATCATTTAGCTAGTATGAACACAGTGTTGTAAGTGCAGTGCCATGACATGTTTAATCGTGGTATTTATCAATTTTGTATCTAATATTGAAGGACATACCAACAAAAGGTACACACACACTGCAAAATACATTGCTGCCATAAGCATCCATAAAGCATGTGTTTTATATTGATGACGCAGAAATACACAAAATTACTCCAGTTTGAATGTTTGACTAAACGTTTGTGTATATTTTAAACAACCCAGATATTTAAGAACATTTTAGAACCTTTACGAAACCGTACGTTCGAACACCATTATGTACATGTAGTTACATAGATGTACAAGAACTAATAACCTGTATATAAATATAGTTTCTCTGGCACTTCATATACATGTACACTCAAGGACTTAAAAAATGCCTCACCTGATTCAAAGTCCGCTATCGCTTAATTTATTTATGTATGTTATTGAAAAATGATTCATATGTGTGTGTTAATTGATATGAGAGGCAAATAATTTAATTAAGTGCTTTTAAACAAAATGCTACTTCGTAAACAAATCGAGAAGGAAAGACAGCTTTTCTAAATTATATTACTCAAGCATAAGATAATAGTAGTGTTTAATGCACCTTTAACCAACACCTTCAATGATATAAATGCAAACGCAACGTAAACGAATCTAAATCACTATAAGCATTCAAATAGAAAATACGCATTGCTGAAAAGACACCAAACTAATATACTCTTATTTTGTGAAATTGCTACTTAATGCATTTGTGAGATCAGAAACTGAGCACGTACAGAACTAACGTCCTTTATTAATTGTATAATGGCTAAAAGCGATGGTTGGGATAATGCTAATACGTGTATAGCTATGCATTGTCTAAAATGTTCTATACAACACCGCATATGACACATGGATAAATGAATAACTATGGTAAATTTCTTTGACAGAAGTATTTTGAAGTGGCCACAGTATGTGTATTTGATCCAAATAAGTGACATTTAATATCAAATAGGTTCATTCAATGATGTAATCAGTCTATTGAATGAGAACCTATAAGACGAGGCAATTCTGGTAAAAACTAACACATTTCTAAGTCTATCAGACAGTAAAGAATCTAATCGAAGTTTGAAACTTACAGCGACTGTTTACTCTTGTGTAATAAACGAGCGTGTAAGAGATTGAAGAAGGTCTCTGAGGCGGTATATAAATTGAAATTGATCGCGCAAGTACGGTTTCTTCCAAGACTGAGACGCAATTTAATTCCATTTGTGAACATAATAAAACGAGAATACGTTCTGAAATAGACACAGCAGTGGTTAAATCTGCCAATCTATTAATGGTGGTTCAACCGAATTCTATCTTGGAAAGTCAGATAATATTTGTACATCAGTACGTTGCAACCACGGCCCTTGACCCCCGGGAAAGAGTAGTGGATGGCTGGGGAAGTGGTCATGATTTTACCTTGCAACTTCCTCCGCACTGCCGGAGAAATGTGGGGGGTTTTATCTCCTAACCAATACACTGGGGACAACATTTAGTTGTTAGGGACCTGGGAAATGATGTGATATCTTAATAGAAATAAATTCAAAATTGGTAACGGCTTTGCCTCAACGCTTTGCATTTCCCAAAATTCTACTCAGCATGTAGATTCATAGCTACGTCTTGTGCATTATGTAACATGTATTTTTCAGTTTTGTATATGTGTCAATGTGTAATATAACAACAGTCCCGATAATTTAAAATGTTTTATCCAATGTGCGTGATACAGATTCTACTTGCAATAAACAGCGAACTATTAAATCTAGACACACATGCCAGCACAACATATTTTAAAAGTGAATGATTGATTTTGTTTAAATATCATTAATTTTGATTATTAAAACAATCTGAAAAGGTTAGTTAAAAGGGGTCATTCAGCAACATCAGTACATGGGGTGAACCAAAAATACGTGGACTTGTGCTCCTATTAAAAAACAATTTGACTTAAAGTAACAAATACATTTGTCTATGGTTCCTGTAAATTGATATTTATTGCATAAGTACACCAAACATCACATGGTCATGATAATAAATAACATAATAAAGCATTTGTAAGAATGTGTGGTCACCTTTTAGATTGTATCATTTCATAAAGCTCTCACACATAGGATAATCATTCGTTCTTCGTCTCTCGTTATCCATTGTATATCACCGTGCCTTACACCATAGACCACATTGTTCATGTTAGATTCCAACTGGATAAATGTCCGCCCGATACAGCTTTCACTTTCCTGCTTGAAGATCTTTCGAACAACACAATTTCATATATACAATTACTCGATTTATAAACCAATGCGAAACTATTACTCGTCTACATTACTCATTAAATTCAAATATATCTATTTTGTGCATGACCAGGCATTATTGCAGACAAAAATTTCGTTTATTACCGGAGTCTGGTTTATTACCGGTGTCTGGTAATAAAAGTGTTTCGCATATACTCCTGGACTGGCAACTGTAGACGCTGTTTATATCGGTAAGACGTGTCTTATGTCATCAACCCCAAACATAGTAATTATTGAGTGCGTATATGTTCACACGTTCGTTCAAAGCAAGCTATTAATTGTCGTTTGATAGTCGATTTCCTGTACAACACATCGATCAAATATTCTACTTTGTCACTCTCTGCATTGATATATCGAAGCATAAACATCGAATTAATGTGATTTGAATGTTCCTGATGGCAATACCTCGAAGCGTTTAGCCAAAATCACGTTAATCATTGACACGAATGTTTGTCAAGCTGCTTGCACCAATTCATCATAATTATGTTATAGTTTCAAATTTAAGACACGTTAATTTTGCCAATGACATGACAGATATATCAGAGTTATGACACACGATGGTTTGATAGTTTTGTGCAAGCAATAAAAAGTGATTTCATTTCCAAGGGAGATGTGATATTTTCCTCTCATTTTGACAAATATCCGTAATCTGCAGTTTGGTATCAAATTGTAATACATGTTTATATATTGTATGTCTACTATCCAGAATGGGGATATACTTTCCAAAACAGATTATTTAGTCGGATGATATGATATGAAATATGACGATATCTTTATCACGCAACAACAGGACGCTAATCTTTAATTAGTATTCGGTGTTTATGTCATTTGTAACAAAGTCTACTGTAGCGGTGTCTAGACAAGTAATCAAAATAAGTGAAAGTATACAAACATAGTTCTTATATCGGGTCATCATCGTATAATGAAACAAAGCATTGTTTACAGATTGCAAAATCTCTGGGAAAGTAGTTGTACATCGTATGCATGTTTTTCTTGAAACTTATTAAACAAAACCTTAAATGTTTACATAATAATTCTGATACAAACATAACATACGTAACAAACAGACAAACATTTTATCCATGCTCCTTTTTCCTTATTATTGCTGACAACTACTCGTGTTCTGTAGTACAAAAACGCAAATCAAATAATTCATCAGACAAACATTCATAACAGATACTAACTTATCTGCAAATACTCGAATAGACAGGATTAATTTTATGGAACAAAACCAATCGCATTTCTGTAAAAGACATTGTGTTTGTCTAATTACACTTACGATGTTTGAATGAACAATTTAAAAAATAAAATATTTATTTGTTAACAAAATCTGTTTATTGTGTGACACTGCAAAGTGACTTAAATGGTTTTTAAGCATTACTGATATTACGTAACGCCTTTATCAAATATAAATTACAAATAAAGAACGTCGTAATCAAAATAGAGATGGAAATCCATTCCAACTTTGTATTGGGTGGAACGTAACACACTCGACATAAATCAACGGAAACTCACTGAAGTATAAGCATGGGTGCTTCGAAACAAGAAGGAGTGTATTGTATGCTGTGAAAGGCGAGAAGAGAAGACGTAAATAAGCAACATTTTGAAAATATGCTGTGTGGTTAAAGACAAACGTGACTTCTAATTAGACAGTTAACTCATAAGATGAAGGTCACATTCTACGTATGTCCATTCGAATAGCTAATTTCCTCTAGTTCTGTTCATTATAAATGGTTGTCATTGCGCTTGCATTTCATCATATTTGAATGTTTTCAGTTTATACTCCCAACAGAAGGGATGTGAGTCCATTGCTTCGTCTGGTTAAGTTCGTTCACTAACTACGGTCGTGGCCTTTACATCTATATAATAAGCAAATGAGGAAATCAGACAGGAAAGGCAGCACTCGACTTAAGAAGCCGAATACAGATAACAGTAACATCACAACACAACTAAAATATTACACCCTGAAACTGGTAATCAACGAATATCAGTATTAATTGTGAATAATGACTAAGCAAGTTGTCCAAAGCGATGGTAAGCACTGATCCCGTATTTGGAACTACGAAACAGCAACACTTCTCCACTAGTAGGGGAAATAATTGGTCAAATCAAATGGTTTAATTTATCTACCAGTATACAGTTCCAATCACGTCTGGCAAACGACCAGTGAGGATAATTGTACGAATATAATTATATGAAAAAGAACTTTGATCTTTTCGTAGCGGATCTAGTATTCAGCACATGCGTATCGTCTCACTGATTTGTCGTTTTTGATTTAGAAATAATTGGGAAATCAGAATACAGAAACTATTGAAAAACTAATTCCAGGAAAAAGCAGTTCGTTTTTATCAGATATTAACTAACGTTGTTTAGAATATACTACGAAATCATTCCATATATATAAAGCCAGATTATTGCTCCCAAAAATACAATGTATCTCCCGATCATCCATTAAGTACAATGAACTATGGAACCATTAGGCCGGTTTTATCCATTGACCAATACTCGATGGTAGTCTGTAAAAATAGTTGGCCAAATATCGAAATTTGTAAAATGTATGGTGGCCAAAATACGTACCAATTTTGCTAGAGTTGCTTCGCTTAGACTTTAAATCATGTATTTGTGGTTTACGAATTGTGATTTTGTCAACAAACTATCTGAATGTTTATTACATTTTCTCCCATCTTATGGTGTCTTCCACAGTTGGAAATCAAATAAATTGCTTACAAATGCCGAGCATAGCCTTTATGAGCTTGTCAGCATTGTGTTGGAATATTGCTGGGTAAATATATGTGTGCCTTCATCCCAATTTGAATTCGAGTCACATGATTAGACAAAAAGCGCACTAACCACTCACCTACGGATGAATGCTCAAAGTGCACCATTCTGCAGAGAGGTTACCAATGTATGCCTTATCAAAAATAGCAGTTTGAGGCTTAATGTGCATCAATATCAAATGTGTTGTGTTGTAGGTCATGCTCGTTTTACAAACGTATTATTTGTTCAAACGTAAGTCGTGTTGTAAAGAGCAAAGCGTGTGCATATTTGTACCATTCAAGTGGTTCGTTCTGACAGTTACCTGATTATAATGTATACTCAATTAGTTCGATAAGGATAGCAACAACTTCTACGTCGGATACACACAATCTAAATGAATTAAGTTTGAACACGTCGCCGGCGACAAACACTTTTACTTGTTAATTATATTTGATTTCGGTTGACAATGAATGTTACACTGTCGTTTTATTGTCAGATACATTGTAAAAAAGGAGTTAGTTGTCACCCTTATTGCTTTTAAAATGCATTCTCGAAGATACTTAGAGTGTAATATAACGCGTAAGTAGAATGTATTTTGTACCGTATCTTGTTTGTTTTACATGTTTTTTTTTGCACGTATCGGTTCATGTGCATCTATGCAGTATATGTCAACTTCCATAGGGATCTATTACAGCTAATGCACTAAACGACACAACGTATATTCATTCCGGTACGTTGAAGCAGGTTCGTCATCAGAGCTCAATCATTTCGAGTTGTTATATTACACTGACTTTCACATACGTATACCCGCAACCAAAATGTATTGGATGGATATGCAGTTGTGAAAATAAGCACAATTAGTTTAATTACTCGAAGATGTTGTCAGTTACGATATATTTCCACTGTAATACCATGCTTGATGTGTTCGTAGCACACGAGAGGTTTTGGCAAGCATTTCCCAGATCTTGGCGACGAATGCACCATTGGAGAAGTAGTGTACTGAAAATGTCACCAGCACCTGGACAATAAATACCTCAAACTTTTCAATAAAATACATAAATGTTTCATTCAGGCAACACACTACGAAAACGCACGATTTCACTACATGCACACATGTGTTAATATATTGATCACCAGTATGGTATGTATGCCGTTATTGAATAACCTAGCAGCACAAGATTGTGACCTTTAGCAAATTCATAAAACGTGTAAAAAGCAATTACACTTTTCTTGAAGTAGCTTAATGAAAGATGCGCTAAACAAATTAGTCCACCGAACAAGATGCGTTTGAATTAGATTCGATTACAACTGAAATAACGCATGTAAACCACGAGCGTAAAACTTCACACCTTTCTAAACAAACAATAAACTGAGAGACATTGAATATATAGTTGCCATCCATTTGAAACGTAGCGTTCAACGTTGTTTAAATTATAAACTTTCTATGAAGCGACAATTCCTCGAAATCAAAACCAGTTCAAAAGAGCAATAATTATTATTCATCTTCCTTTCATGATCTTCGTCGAAAACATTTTCGACTAACAACTATTGAGTCGGGTTTTCCAGTCTGTGTTCGGTGCACGAGTCAATCTCTAAATAATGTTCCTTTATATCTCTTGTTGAATATTTAGTTTTTCTCTATTTGAATTATACATTTTGTATAATGCTTGAAGTCAAAATGTCTCATTTGTGATTCTCCATTGATTTCACATCTACTTATTTCTGTACTTTAGGCATACAAAAAACTCGTTATGCTTGATTTGTTCTGACATTGCTGCACTAATTTGACATATAATCCTTTAAATTATGCCATGTGTGATATAAAAGTGACGTTATTGCATAACAAATACTGATATAAGACTGCCTAGAGAAAACATTTAATCTCTTTGTTGCGTTTTAAGAGAGCAAATATATAATATTGGAACGTCTAGATGATTGATCAGACAGTAACAACACCAGTCATTTCTAGGACGGACGTAATTCTCACCACGAAACCATAAAAATGTAATAATAAATATTGATAGCAAACTGATCTAAGAGAACTTCGTTCTTGCTAGACATGTCAAGATCGGGGTTTTGAATTGGTAACCAAGGAATTAGAACACATGTTATGGTTACAAAGACAATGCATTTAATTCTGCTTTCAGTGAAATCCAACGTTCTCGTCAAATACAGGACGCACGACCCCTGAATTCTGATTGACTTAGACGTGCGCTACCGGGCATTTCTGTTCCTTTAGCTAGGTTATTTGCACATCAATCGACTTCACCAAGCGGTTGATTAATCCTACATGTCTCGCACATTGCTTTTCAAATTAAATTTTGTCCTTGCTTCGTAATTGCCGAATTTACTTTTTTTTTTCTATTTGAACACTGTTCAATAATTGAAACTATTTCTGTCGTTGTGACGAAAATTGCTAAAAATTAAATCGTACGATTCGATAAACATGCTCATTAATTAATCTTAATTGAACATCAGTGTCCAACGTCCAATCTCAAGTACGTGGATTGTTTCTCCATATTGTTTGAAAGCGTGTTAAGCTCTTTTATAACACCACTGGATTTGGTAATCCATATTGTCGGATATGTAATAACAGAACCTGGTCTCTGGATGAGGTGATCACTAATGCCACTCATCGTTTCTTTGTTAATTGACGTACCATTCATTGTGTCAGAAGGTTATTTAAACACTAAGATTTTTACGAACATGTATGACGTTGCAACGCTGTAATTTATATAGAATATGTATTTAACGATCATGTTGCTAATCTGAAAAAAAAACACTTTCTCTTTCTAATACAGATGTCATTCCAACTAATAAGCGATTGATAGTATGTAGTTTTATGAAAAGTGCATTAGCAAAAAACGATAACCCATCGACACATTCATACAGTCAAAATAAAACTGCATCGATGCCGACTTCAGTACACGAAAAGTACAGCCTAGTTTAAATCGCTGTTAACTAAACACATGTTGACATTATTTTACAAGTCACATGGTCACGGCTACAAAACCCTAGCTCCACCAATTAAGAGAGGTGAAAATTCAAGGTGCTATCACAATTTCATGATAGAGCTATCGTTTCTTCGGAATAAACAAGGTGAGTAAAATGTATATGCTACCTAAAAGTTTCGTATTTGGAAGCATTATTAGGGAAAATTAAGAACATTAATTTTTTAACTGAATGTTAGATATAATTTCGTGATCTGTCGAGAGCTTTTCTCCCGATTTTTTTTATATCGGTCTGTATTTTGCATACATTCCGACGCATAGGGAATTGGCACAAGGGACCAGTTCATCACAAGATTGTATCATCTTATAAAATCTGCAATATACAATATATCTGCAAATACAATTTGGTGAATTTTATCAACGTTTGTGCATTATAAAACATGGTGCAATGTCAAAACTGCAGAAACATTGCATAGTATGTCGTCAAAGTGTCTCAGCATCGTCGGTTATATAGTTTCATGCAGATATCACTAATTGAATGTCTGCACTGTGATATTATACTGTGATAAATATATTGTATGTCTACACCACTGAATCAGGATACACTATCCAAAACATATTATTTAGTCGGGTGATATGACATGATATATGGCAATTTTGTTATTATGCATCAACGTGAAGCTAACCTTTAGTCAGTATTCATCGTTAATGATATACATGTATGTAATGCAGTAGTCTACTGTAGATGTCTAGACCAATAAAATAATTCAGTGAAAGTATATATAATAGTATATACAATAATGAAGAAGGCAACCATGCATGTGTTGAATGTAGTGCATAATTTTATATATATGTTTCTCGGTCTGAAATTACGGATTCTTATGGATAATGTTTGTCCCCGGTACATTTTAATCAAAATGTTAGACGCTCATATAGTTGTAAGATACACGCTTGCTTCAAAAGAGACTATTTATATCAAATCCTCTATCATACGTTTTGCTTATAAATGCTAACAACTCGTTATCTGTAGTAAAAACCACGAATCAGATAACTCTTCAGAAAAAAAAGTTCCAACACATAATAACATATTCTGCTAACACTCAAACAAATAGGATTTATTGAATAAAACATATACGGAGCGTCAAAAATTTCGCAAACGAAAAAAATCAAAAAAATGAAGTTGTTAACTTGAAAGAGCTTTTTACTAACACTACTCATTGGTGTTCACATAGTGTTTATGTTGAACCCATTTCTGTTGGTGTCCGTCATGCTTGAGTGATCACACCATCACAAATGGTAAAACCTCTATTCAAGCGAGCAAAATTAGGACTTTTCATTTTCGACTAAATTTTCACTTCTTATTTACTTGTAACATTTCTGTGATACGAATTACACAAATAGTTAGTCAAATTAGTTGGCCATGTACGCTGAATTTGATTGCAGAAATTGATAATTGCTCTAATAGAGCATGATTTGGACGATTATCGTGGTCGTGCGCGTAACAGTGTACACGCACTGAATTTCGCATAGCCCGTCAGCAAGAATGGAACACCACCCCACAAGCATTTTACGAACGTTTTGATCGTCTCAATGATTCCTCGTTCTTGATTCAGAAAACATTTACAAATCAGAATACCTTGATGAAAAATATGAACACTTAAATACGTATTTCTCGAACGAGATTATCAATAGATGAGGTACTTACTCAACAAAGCATAATATTTACCACTTCCACACCAAATCTTTTTTGTGAGGCATTTTCGTTTTATGAACCTATCATTTGTTTGAACGTAATTTGTGTTGTAACGAACATGACGATTGTGTGATTGCACTATGTTATATAAGTAGTTCGTCTCTAGCATGCTTCTCGATAGGTGCTTACTAGAACTAGTTTAATTAGTTTGCTTAGGGAACGTGAACAACTTCTTCACCGCCTACATACTGGCTTAATGAGAAATGTTGGAATACGTTGCCAGCTACAAACACTTATACTTGTAAATTATATTTGTTCCTTTTGGCGATGATTGCCACACTGTCGTTTTATCGTATTGATGAAAAGACTTAAAGCGCAATATAACATGCAAGTAGAACGCATTTTTTTAGCCATTTAATCTTTTCTTGCACTGCAAGGACGGAACATGTGCAAGCATGTCTATTTCTGGGAGATTGATTGCAACGTATGAAACCAACTATCATTTGGCATACATACTAAATTCATGCATACATTGAACCAGGTACTACATGTTGATCATGCTGTCTTTTCAAGTGTTTCATAAGCTTACTCATACCTCAAGAAGGTACTGGATTTCGTTGGGAAAATTAAGAATGTCTTAAAGCAAGCTTCTTTATTATAACCATTTTTATTAAACGAATATTCAGCTTATGATCTATTGTCAATGCAGACATAATGTAAGATGGGTTCGTAGCAGCTGTACCATTTGGTATTTCCAGTCAAACAATTTACCGAAGTAGCCTAGCGATGATGATACTGTTGACAAACGTCACCAGAAGGTCGACAGTGAATACTACCTATCTGCCAAGAGAAACATGCGTATATCGCTTATACAACACCATTCGGAAATGCTCGACGTTTACATGTGTCTATACATATAAAAGTAATCATCACAAAGGCATGTACGTTTTTTACAACATATCCTCCCAGTTGTGCAACCCTTAGCAAATCATGTATAGAACGAATGAATAGCAAGTACACTAAACCCGAAGTTATTTTATGAAATAAACACTAAACCAATTAAGAATTGCTACTGAATTGGATTCCATTCCAACATAAATAACAAATGTTAACAACGAACGTATAACATCAAACTAACTACAAAGCTGAGAGGCCGTGCATCTGTAATTGACAATTGCTCAAAATCAACACAAGGATCAAAAGAGCAACTGTTCACTCCACGTGCTTTTACATGATCATTGTGGACGCTTTTGTGTCTGACAATTATTGTTCTACTCGGGGTTTCTTATCTTTGTATGAAGATCTAAATAAATCTGAAATTTGTATCGCCTGAGCATATTAGGTTTTTATCTTTTTGTATATTATTTATGATGCTTAAGGTTCTTAAAATGTTTTATTTTCGGATTCTGATATGATTTCAATTTGAGATATTTCTGTACTGTAGACAGACAAGAAATTGGTTATGTGTGATTTGTTCTGCTATTTCTGCAGTTAGTTGGCATATAACCTCCTCAATTGTGACATGTGTGAAATAATAGTCGCATTATTGCATAACATAAACTGATATAAGACTGCCTAGAGAACGCGTTTACTCTCTATTTTGCGTTTTAAGAGAGCACGTATGTATTAGAGCACGTATGTATTCATGAGAAGTTCGGACGATCGATCAGACAGTAGAAACACCAGACATTTATAGCACAGACGTAATTCCCACAACGAAGCTATAATAAAATATTGATAAGTACTGCATGGAATCTGATCTTAGAGAACTAATTTCTTGCTTGCTAGATGCATCAAGGTCAAGGTTGCGACTTCGTAACAGAGGATGGCAACATAGACATATTGAACTGCTGCCAGTAAAATTCAATGTTCCGGTGCAGTCCAGGAGATACAAGCCAAGACATTGGGTTTGTTAGTAGAAAACACATACTCTGAAGTACATCCTTTTTAATGCACTGATGCTAAAACGAACACACACATGGGTCACACTTTTGTATTTAAGGTTGATAGAGGTTATCGGTCGAAATAGAAGATATGCGTGCTTAGCGTTGAATTGAAGTTTTTACATTCATGTATTTTATTGTATTTCTGTACCAAGCTCGTACAGAAAAAATGTAATATGCATTTGTTACCCTCGTACTTGGGGAAATGGGTCGAGATTCAAAACTAAGTTACGGCTCTGCCCTTATACCTCATAATATAAAATAATATTTTAAAGTAAACACTAAAATATGAATGCTATTCGTAATTCGTTTGCTGTTGTTTACTCCATTTTGCATCAAAGCGAATTATTGTTTTTAACGATTCAGTCCTTATACCTGACTGAATCTTAACGCATACCATTAACAAGTGAATAATAATATTTTCAAGTAAATACTAGAATATGTATCAATTCGAAATTCGTTTGCTGTTGTTTGCTCCATTTTGCATCAAAGCAAACAATTGTTGTTTTTTTTGTAAATCAGGATTAAAGTGCTACTAAGTGTTAAAAAATGTATGGCATATCCAAGATTGACGAACACATTCCCCACTCATGCGGTACGCTGATTATTGCCACGAAAAGAAACCGAATATATGTACGTTGTTTTTCAAATTAAATTTAATCCTTACTTTGTAATACATTATTTTCTGTTTTCTCAAATTCTCAAGTACTTTTTGAAAAAAAACTGATATTTGGTTGACGTTAATATATTGTGTTGTGGTGATTACAATTGTAACTCACTAAGGCAAATGATACGATACACATGAAAATTAGTCTTCCAAAATTGAACATCAGTACTTAACATTCTATCTGAAATACTCGGGATAATCATATGTTTTTAGTCCTATTGCAGTGCATTTTAGTAAGCTGACTGCTATTTCAATGGTTGTATGTTATTTACATGATTAATGAATCTTTTTGTAGTCAATGAAGACATGATTTGGAATATTGATTTTAAATTCTGAGGTTAGAGTTCGACGAAGAAGGTTCAACAGTTGACCAACTCTCAAATGATACAGTGAAATTTATACGAGGATGGATTGACATAAATTGATTCTTATCATTTATTTGATGGTTTTGGTAATTTGTTGATTGAAACGTAGATTTTTCTTATTGAATGTGTTAGGCATCAAGATAAAATGATAACCTCAGTCACAACTTTCGTCACCTTGGGCATAAATGATACTTTGCAGTGCTTAAACTAGTATCTTATATCAATTGATAGCTATAATAATTTTGCAAATATTTGTCTCATGAGAACTGATCATGCCGTACATATAGTCCCCTCATACACGCGATTGATCGTTTTGCTTATCTACAAAAACCTCGTACGGTGTCAAGATCAACCTCAAATCAAATACGGCGGTAAACATTTCATTTAATATAATATTAAGTGATTTATGGGTTACAGCTTCTTGAAAAGATTATTAGAAAAAAGTGAGCCTCGATCATCAACCCTCAGCATAGTTGAAACATTATTTAATCAATATTCAGAAAATATGGTCGCTCAAAAAAATGATAAGTTTCAATCGCTGAAAGGAAACAGGTGTGCATACAAAATGTATTGTTATGCGATGATCAACTACGTTGCAAAGACCCTGAGACAATAGTTACAATACATACAGTCAGTTCGAAGCGCAATACACCGTTTTTGTATATGTAACAAGTAACAAATGTCCTACAATCTGGGTGTGTTAGACGAGGGGCCTCGGACGTTGGGACCAACGTAACAATCGCATATGTCCAGCTTAAATGTTTTTAGCGTTGTTATATATACTGAGCGTCAAAAGTTTCGCAAACGAATTAAAGTTCAAAAAAATTTAAATTGTTAACTCGAAATAACTTTTTGCTAACACTGTCTATTTGTGTACCCATAGTGTTCATGTTGAAGCCATTTCCGTTGGCCTCCGTTACGCTTTAATGATCACACCATCACAAATGGTAAAACGTCTATTCAAGCGCGCAAAGTAAGGGTTTTTAATATTAGACTAAATTTCCACTTCCAATCTCCTTGATACATGTCTGTGATACGCAATACACAAATAGTTAGTCAAAATAGCTTGCAATGTACGCTACATTTGATGGCAAAAATGACAAATGTGAACATAATCGAGTATATCACTAAAATACTTTGTGTCGGATACATTTGACATGTCTCTATTTTAATAAGAATGTTGCATCATATCCAACATGCGGACCGTGTATATGATGTACCACGTGGCAACAGGTCAAGGGTCAATGCCGCTGATCTAGACAGGGAATGCTGCTGTAAAATTAAATTACCTCCCTTCCACTGCAAAAAACGTAGTCAAGTGTTTATGTTCTCAATTGTCATTTTTTTGCCATCAAATGTAGCGTACATTGTAGGCTAATTTGACTAACTATTGGTGTATTTCGTATCACAGACATGTATGAAGAAAATTGGAAGTGGAAATTAAGACGAAAATGAAATGCCCTTACTTTGCGCGATTGAATAGACGTTTTACCATTAATTTTGTGATGGTGTGATCATTCAAGCCTAACGGAGGCCTACGGAAATGGATTCAACATGAACACTATGGGTACACAAATAGATAGTGTTGGTAAAATATTTTTTCGGGGTAACAATTTAATAAAAATGAATTTTTAATTCCAATATATATGTAACACATTAATCCACTGGGGGAAATAACAGTAGAAACCCAGTAGAAATATCACATTCGTGTCCTGCAAAATAACATTTGTGTTCTGCAATATAACATTCGTGTTCTGCAATATAACATTCGTGTTTTGCAATATAACATTCGTGTCCTGCAATATAACATGCGTGTTTTGCAATACAACATTCGTGTTCTGCAATATAACATTCGTGTTCTGCAATATAACATTCGTGTCCTCCTGCAATATAAAATTCGTGTTTTGCAATATAACATTCGTGTTCTGCAATATAACATTCGTGTTTTGCAATATAAAATTCGTGTTCTGCAATATAACATTCGTGTTCTGCAATATAACATTCGTGTCCTGCAATATAACATTCGTGTTTTGCAATATAACATTCGTGTTCTGCAATATAACATTCGTGTTTTGCAATATAACATTCGTGTTCTGCAATATAACATTCGTGTTCTGCAATATAACATTCGTGTCCTGCAATATAACATTCGTGTCCTGCAATATAACATTCGTGTTCTGCAATATAACATTCGTGTTTTGCAATATAACATTCGTGTTCTGCAATATAACATTCGTGTTTTGCAATATAACATTCGTGTTCTGCAATATAACATTCGTGTTCTGCAATACAACATTCGTGTCTTACAATATACCAACAATAAAACAACACAAGTTGCAGGAATATTTACTTTCACAAGTATATGTGTACTAATAAACCGATACCAACCGAGACGACCGAATTAAACTTTATAACTGGCATCATTTTAATCATGAAATAAGAACATCATGAAGCACGACGGTAACCGTTCTCATCAAAATCAGCCGATGGACTCCAAACCACGTGACATTGAAGAGTAGCAAAATGAGCAAAGAGTAAATTTTAGACACGCATAGATTCGGGGACACAACCAATACAGACATGGTGGATACAATACCATCTGGTTACATATACTCTGATCTCAATCGGGAAACATTAGCCACAACAGGGTTTGGATGGACTAGCTAGCAAGAGCAAGGATGCATGCAGAGGATATACCTAAGCGTGTTCATACTTTTAGAAGCGCTGATATCACTTATTAAGTACAGGACCAAGGAGGTTCAGGGACGTATTGTCAGACAAGAACCAAATGTATAACCCTTTTATTGACATTACTGGTGCATGTAAACACTGAGTATAGACATTGCAGACGCATAAAATGAATGCAATATGCAATAATCCAGTCTACTGGAGTCTACGTAATCAATGGTTTATGGGATTAAATTTGTTTTAATTTCATTTATCTTTTCACAGATTGCCTTCTAGACGCCAATATTCTATAAGATATACACTTATATTACCGCGTTATCATAGCAAAACCATCTATAACTTTCTTTTGGTAATTTGTAGTATAGATACTGGGCAAAAGTTTCAACCATACCATGTCAATTTCTTATTTGGTTCTATACATTACATTCTGATTCACCTATTCTTTTTCCACGTTCCAAATATCATTTAAAATAAGTATAAATATAGGTGGTTTATTTTTTTTAATAATCCGCGTAATGTGTGCAGTTGATATCTCATTATAAGATGGTCTTTTAGAAGCTTATTCCATATTGAGGTAATGTCTTATGTCTAAGGTAATAACGATATATACACCTATCATTATAGGCTAGTAAGAAAAAATCTGTAGCGGCCTTAATAAAGAAGTTTAATCAACCAGCAAGATTACAGAACGGGACCGGTATATTTTTAATCTACAAGGTTTAGGCTTTCATATTCTGCTGTCCGAGAAACTCTTAATATGTCTCGTTGCCATGGTAACGAAGGTTACATTGGGTCTCTTCAAAAAACAAATTATTCGTCGAAGTGAGAAAATTTTGAATTACTACCCACTAAAAGTAAACGTTAGCAAATTAATATCATTTTCTTGCAACATTTGTCAATGCTATATATCTATAACATATTTCCAACCCTTTTTTCATATTTGTACGTTCACATCCATTGTCAATTACGTTACACGTGCGTAAATGATGTTTACCCGTATAATACATACATTATATTATGTGGGGTATTCCAAATTGGTCAAACTAATTCACTAAAACTATATGATGGAAGGAAGGTGGTCATTTATCGGATTGCTTTAACTTTGTGTTAATAATGTGTAGTTTACGTTACAATTGCTATAAATTGTTAACAGATATAGCAGATGTGGTCAATTTCAAGTCAAATTGATGGCGGTAATGAAATTGCTTTGCTGAAAACAAAAAATATAATGTAAAATGACATATATTCGCTATATTAAAGTTTGATTTTATCATAATGATACTAATCAAGTAACTGTATCAGGTACAAGTAACGTAAAATACCTTTTTATTTTCGTCAATGTAACATACATGTGCAGACAATCACATACCTAATGGTCTGGGGAAAATTGACTAAAAATTCAAGGGGTTTGCTATGAATGGCAACAAGAGATGTTATATACCAAAATGTTTGGGAAGGTCTACTGATTAAAAATAGTCGGGTGTCTTTCACGAAACAATATAGCGTTTTACTTAATCCAAGATGGCCGCCATATATTATAATTCACGAATAAATCGATCTACGAAAGTATATTATCTAATGTGATTTTCATTTATGTATTAACTGACAGGTATTCGCCTGGATATCATTCATTTGATGACAAACATTAACTAGACATGCTGTACTGACCACTTAAAGATCAAGGTCAATGTCATTTCAAGGACAAATCTTGAAAAATAGCTGAACATGGATATTTTCTCTCTAACTTTCATGTTTTAGCAAATGTTTTGAATTCAAGTTGGCATTATATCTGATAAAATAGTTTGTTAGAATATATTCCTAAATGGTTAGTTCAGCTTTCAATTCAAAGTAATAAAACTGATATTATTATGCTTGCATATGTTGACTGAGAAGGTATTCTTAGGTAACTGTATCCATAATTTATAATTCTAAGTTTTCTAATATAAAGTTGTCATTCTAATGGTACATGCATAAATATGTGTTTGTATTATCATAACTCGTGCCTACTCTATGATGTACAGTCAATGAACTTGAAACCAACCACAAGTTCAAGGTCACGTCAAGGTCAAATTATGAAAAATAGTGGGAAAATGGATATTTCACTCTTCTTTGCATGTTTTAGCCGATCATCTTGTATTCAAGTTGGTATTTAAAGCCATTAAATACGTTGTAGGCAGATATACTGTATTTATTAGTTCAATTTTATGATTTCAAATATAAAAACAGCTGACAGTATTATGCTTGAACATCTTGGCCGAGGTGGTGTTCTTAGATAGCTGCTTCCATTTTTTAAAATTCTTAGTTTTTAAATATAAAGTTGCCGTTGTATTGGTATACTTAAATGTTCGTATAAACCTTATTCGTGAAAACTTTTACATGTACTCTAAATCGAAGTTAAAATGACCACTCAATGTCAATGTCATTTCAATGTCAAACTACAAAACGTACATTAAGATTTGATAAGTAGTCGCAAAGTATTCAATCATATACTATGCAGTATGTTGTAGATCTACATCATCTTTTGTTACATACATGTTTGTGATAGCAGGTACTCTGACTGTTATTTATATTATTATATATTACTAGAAAAAGTGTTTTTTTAAGGTAAACATAAAAACCATAAAAAGTAGTGCGAAACATTATTTCTTTGAAGATCTTCTGTGCTAATAAAGCCGCAAATTGTTTTCCAAAGATACATGCATTTGAATGTCGATATGGGCTCGTATATTAGAAGTTTTATGGTGAATACCTGGATTCTTTTGCAATACTGAAAGTTGAAAGCTCTATGTCCTTCAAGATAAAAAAATACCCTAAATAGAATAATTACATAAACTTACGTATATTCATACTAACGGTTTGGGTGCCTTGTTTTGAATCATGACTACCACAAACCACATTGTTCGCTGTATCCTATAGTGATGAGTACCTTGTATGATATTATATTGCTGAACTCAGTGGTTGTGATCACAAGTACACGCAGTACCCCTCTGAACCCGGCATGGCTGTATGAAGTGATGTATAGTCCCCTTTATGGTCTGATAGTACCATACTTATGGTTATGAGTGCCAATTTGGGGCTAATATGGCTGTGATTGGTAATGGCGGTAATCCGTAAGACCTGGTATGGCTGTATTCGGTTGTTTTGAGAAACCATTAGGGAATACTGTATTGGCTGTATTCTAGTATTTAGAGCCCTTTAGGAATGGTTTTAATGGACTATTAAGTATTATATTAGATATGAACTGTATGCATGTTCTTAGATCCTGAACTAGGTGTACTCGGTGGTGATTAGAACTAATTCAGGTTGGTTTTAGGGTATTCTGTCTTGATTAATACCAAATAGGGTTTGGAAAGACTTGATGTGAGAGCATTTTACAGCTCAGTTTGGCTAAAATAATTGATAATAGGAATCCAATGAAATTGGATGGCTGTACTCTTTGATAGTAAGTAGACTCTGGAATTCCTGGAATCAATTTTTGAGCATGCCTTTATAGCACCAGAGAATGAAAGTGTACTATTCATAACAATGTAAAAACAATGTTTAATATACCCTGGTCATGTTGAAATTGTATAACTGTCTTATCCCCGAAGTATCGAGACAACTTTCTTTGTAGAATTTTGGAAGTGCATGAAAAGTGTATGACCATCTTTCACATAAAACTAGATTTTACAGTTCGTTCATTGTTAAGGCCGCTGTTGTGTGCAATGTTTCTGTAATGTCATCCACAAAAGCGGCGGTGACAACTAGACGTACGAGCAAGTACATGATGTTTGTGTTGAAAAACGCAGATGGCACGTAGGAATCCGTACGTTGCGAGTACCAACTCCGTACGTTTTGTGAGTCCGCAGACACGACGCCGAATCTTTGGGTATAAAATGCTCCCGCTGCGCCCTATCTGCGTTCGGTCTTCGTGTTCGTCCACGTACGTGCAACATGTATGCCTTCTATTGTCAATTTAGCACATACGGACAACGCTTTTGAGTAGTACGTGCAAGTACGATTATCTGACAAATGCACGGGGATAGTACGCTGTAAGTACGTTGGACTTGCCATATGCGCAACGTACGCAAGGTCAGGGGAAACCGTACGCGTGTTTTGTGTCGACGTACTTGCTGCGTAGTTTTGAAAAAAACAAAGTGACCGTAGCCTCTCAAATACATACGTGCTAAAACACTCAGGTCAGGTAGTGACCAGGCCTTAAGCTACTTAAATCTATTTCGATAGTGTCAGAAAGCTCAAACATAGCATGATTGCCAGTGCTATTAGGCATGGTTTCATGTTCCGATAGGTGTTTGGCTATTAGTAGGCACATATGTAGTGTGGACCGTGTAGCCCATAAAACACGTACCATAATACGGAGCTCTTCTGACAAACGTTTTTTCAGTATCAAGAAACATTTGACACGTAGGAATACGTATGGAGTCAGTACGGCCGCCGTACGTTTTTCGGAACACGCAGACACGACGCCGTCCTTTTCATGTATGCAGAACATTCGCTGCGTTCGACCTGCGTTCTGTCAACGTGTTCTTCCACGTTCGTGCAATGCCCGTGCAACGTGCTTGCCACTTACTGCCAACTTACAACGCAATACAACGTAGCGACCGCCGCAAAAAAAACGTTACAGTTGATAAGATTACTGATTTAGATTCGTATTTCTGCTTTAAAGTAAAAATGAGCAGCGGTAATTAAACCAGAAAGTACATATAAGTATCCAAAATAACATAATTTGATATTTCAGACGTTATTAGCAAATAGAATTATGCTATTTCCTATTGTCATTTATTTTCGCGACCTTATTTTGTCTATTTTGTAAATCGAAAGTAGCATTACTGTACTTAACCCATCCTTAACTGATTCCCCTTAAATTCACGAGGACATGTTTTAATAATTATTTTATCGTGTATTTAGCTCTACAAACGAAAGACATCATTCATACAATTACGAACATCTCTAATACAATACGAAATAGAACATTTTCCGCGCCTTAGTCATTTTCAAAGTTTTTTTACTCAAAAGATAAAAAACATATACTTATTTTTACATTTTCATATGATGAAATAATAACTAGATTTTATCAATATGTATAGTTATTTTGGTTATTTTAGATAATAAGTTAAGTATGCTCATTTTATCAAAAATGCACGTGCATCACGTTTTCGTGTAAATACATTAGTAAGGAAAATAAAACTGCTTGATAAATATTTCTACATACATATAAATAAAATTTACAAAGTTCCAGCAACATAACTCTTCTTATTCGCGAGATATGACGTTTTATAGTTTTCCAGACTTCGACTTGGCACCCGTTTCCATGGCAACGTAACACATTTGGAAGTCCTCGGACAGAAGTTTTGGAATACACTTACTGATACCTTTCATAATATATAACTTTCCATCTGTAATCTTGCTGGTTGATTAAAATTTTTTTAGAACTTGATTTTTTACCTGCCTATTACGATTTACGTAGGTATAAGATGGTCTTTTAGAAGCTTATTCCATATTGAGGTAATGTCTTATGTCTAAGGTAATAACGATATATACACCTATCATTACGATTTACGTAGGTGTAAGCAGATTAGTATAATCATAATTGCGGAAATGGAACAGCGTGACGGATGGACAAAACTTTATGATAAAGTTAAACAACAACATGAGTCTGATACATAAAATAAATGGGGGATTTTTTCTGGAAAACAGTTCTGCACTCTGGCCAGAAGACATTACACGTCTACAAAAATGTTTCTGATACTAGTACACTCTTTGTCATTAAAATATACCGACGGGCTATTTAATGGAACGTGACAGAACGCTTACTCATAATTCAATTTACACAGTGTTGCTAATTTCGTAATACATATGGTGCAGACATTTAGAGCAGTAATATTGTATGCATTATTAATGCAATACCTAGTCAACATTTTAGATCAATAACTTAGGCAAAATAGTGCAAAATTAACATACAGGCCTAATTAACTTAATGCGTTAAGTGTCAAATTTTCTCTATTTTTCGACTTGTGCACACAAAATTATCAAAGTAAAATATCATTTAAGCCCGATGCTACAGGCCCTGGTTGACTGTAAAGGGCCAAATCTAAGAAATCGTCCAGTAATTATTCAAACCATACAAATGTACATTGATTTGTGAATTTCATCGCTTCTGGATTTTTCCAAAGCATTTGACCTTGTTAACCACAAGATTCTTATAGACAAGCTCAAATTTTACCATTTGTCATCAGACAGCATAGCTTGGGTTAATTCCTATCTATCAAACAGAACACAGAAAGTATGCGTTTCTGCAAAACTTTCAGACCCCGCATATATAGTTTCAGGTGTTCCACAAGGCTCAGTTTTGGGACCCCTGTTATTTCTGATTTATATAAATGACTTAGTCTTCTACAACAGACATCTTTGCTGACGACACAACACTTTCAGCATCAGGTGTTACAATTCAAGACATCCATCAGATCCTTCAATCTGATCTTGACATTGTAGATTCATGGTGCGCACAAAACTCTATGATAATCAATGCACAAAAAACAAAACATATGTATATAACAAGACAAACAAACAAACCGAACATCCCAGACATCAAATTGAAATTACAGAACCATGATATAGAACTTTCAGAAAGTAAAAGACTTCTTGGAATCAATATAGATAATACACTAAAATGGAAAACTCATATTGACAAAACCATAAAAAAATGCAATACACAACTCTTCCTACTCATGCGAATCAAACAATACTTGGATGTTCCAACAAGAAAATTATTTTTTAATGCTTACATCCTCCCGCACCTAGATTATTGCTGTTCAATTTGGGGTAATACAGACAAAAAGACAATGAACGAAATAATTAAATTCCAAAAACGGGCAGCACGTGTTATTCTTGATGTACAAGACTTTGACACTCCCTCTGACGTTTTGTTCAATAAACTTCAGTGGATGAAATTTGACAAAAGAGTTGAATATAAAAAATCAATTCTCGTGTACAAATCACTCAATGACAACCAATTTCCAACATACATGCAACAAAAATTCACAAAACTAAACCAAGTTCATTCATGTAATCTCAGATCCATAACTAATGAAGAACTATATGTACCATCACCAAATTTTGAATTCTCCAGAAAATCACTTGCCTACTCAGGACCAAAAATATGGAATGAAATACCAAAAGCAGTACGAAAATCAGAAACAAGAAATAAATTCCAAAATGCATACATTAAATGGCAATACCCATAAACACACGACTCATCCTGTTAATATATCTAACCTTTGTAACTATTAATTACTTTGTTGATTATATTTGTATACTTATTTTTCATGTTATGTACCCTTTATATTTAATGTATATATGTTGAGGCCCAATTGGAAGATTGCATTATTGTAAATATGTTAGCCTCGTAAAATAAAGACTTTACTTACTTACTTACTTACTTACCATAGACAGCAATAATTATGGAAGTAAAAGTGTTTTAACATCGGAATTGAAAAGGTATAAACTTAAAAACGGCATGTTTCTAATATAAGGGTGCATCTTTTTACAGGAAACACAAGATCCAAGTTTCTATAAGATCTAAGTGTTATTCTTAATCTTTGATGTGTGAACATAATTTTGCAATACGTTAATGAAAATAGATACTGTAAAAACCAGGTCTGAGCATTCCTAACGAATAAAATTGTAGTCTGTTAGAAGAATACATCTTATTTTAAGCAGCAATTTGAAAGTTAACAACTGTTCTAATCCAGTAAATAAAAACCCTCAGACGCATTCATATAAAGGCAATTTTCAATTGGGACAGACAATGAATATATCATTTTCATAGTTAATATTTAGAGACCATAAACTCCGCCTTTTTCCTGAACAAGTTTTTAATATTTCTAAAAGTAACAAAATATATTTGTCCCTTGTTGGTAATATCGACTCTAGAATTGTGGGTTTTGATCTTAACACTAATAAGTTCTACTGAAAATATTGCGTGCGGAAGTAAAATCAAATCCGGAGTTTTGTCTCCGAGGAGAGCGGAACAGTTGAACATGACTACCTTTATTTCAATTTATGATGTGGATATGTGTGTATCTTTCTTATTGGACCAGATAAACTAGTTCGTGACTGAAACCCCTAGATACTCATGAAACAATGTGATGTCCTGCAGTACTTTTTATATAGGCTGGAAGATCGGTTTTGTAATTAGGATATGAATTGTATTTCATTCCAAATCCAATATGACATATATCCTATTAAGACAAATACAAATGAGCCGTTCTCCAGGAAAACCGGGCTTAATGACATTGTATTGTAATTATGCAATAAAATTTAGAAAAATGTCTAAAATGAGGAAAAAATCTTGTCCTTTGAATTCATATTTAAGTAATTGGATCGTATAATACTATCCATTAGCTTCAAGTTTTCTTTAAAATTGTGCTATAATATCTTCTGTCGTTGCTATGGTGATCGTTTTCTAAACAGAACTCATATCAATGAAAACAAGAGTTAAGTGGCTAAAACACTTGCAATTTTTCTCTGTAAGCAAACACTCAAAAATTGGACACGCTTTTCTAAAATAAGAATATGATTCTATAAGGTGCCACAATTTTAAAAAGTTTACGTGAAACATTTACCAGATATTTGATCTTTGAGATGCCAGTTGACGGTACGTCAAAAACGTAGAGAATGACGTTCGCGACGTCACTCAAAAAGTAGGCGGTAGTGGTTGGTTCAAAAAGTCTATAACTTGGTAAGTGTATGGAATTATTTTTTTCAAATTTTCAGAATCTGCTCACAAGAGTCTCTTCTTTCTATCCATATACGAGGGGGTATCAAAAAGTTCGTGGACTGTGCCTGCCATTTGTTTAATTTTTGACCGAATTCAGTAAAAATCACACATTCCGTAAAACAACGTATTTGGAATTGATTTGCAAATTTCCGGGTCATATAACTTTTTTTCGAGTAGGTGGTGGTTACTATGGTAACTTAAATTATGCTTCGCGGCGCACTTTAAAAATATCATTCACTCGACCTCCCACAAATACCTATAATTCTGTGAATCGTCGTCCGATTTGAAATATAAAACCGTCGACATGAACCTTAAGACCATAGTATCATCCTGGTGTATATATTATAGCGCTGTTGTCACGGGTACTGATGTGACGTTATAAACATCCCGTTTTGTGTAACCTGATTTTCGACACATTTCATGACGTCGGCGCACTTTTCGACAGGACGTTACACTCGGATATCGATCTACCGTTACATTGTGCTCTTTTACTCAATTTTACACCAATACTGATCTCGGATTAGAGCATGTAGCCCAAGTATATAAAAGTAAAATTGTTATGCAAAAATAATCTGTTTAAACGGTATAAAATATGAAGCGACGGGAGTTTAATCGGATGCTAATATCGGTAGGGTAGACTTCATGTATAGTCATATTGACGTGTGATTATCGGCGCTGGAATAAATGAATTTGTCAAATCTTTCATTAAATGATCTAACTTTTTTATGAATAAACAACGATTTAGTAAAAACTAAGTATTCTGGTAGGCAATAGAACAGTTTAATCTAGGTTAATGAGTTTTGGTTACTTAGGCCGATCAAAAAGTGGCAGAAGTTTCGACGTTTCATGACGTCGTAACGTCATAAAAGTGCGCCGGGTGGTTGTTCGTCATCTTTTAAATCGTTAGAATATTTTATTGCTATTATCATTTAATCTACTTTTTGTTTGTTTCTCAGTACAGAATTGAATGCAGATTAAGATGATAAAATAAATAATTCAATCGCATAACGCATATTAAAATGAACGGCTCAGTCCACGAACTTTTTGATACCCCCTCGTATTTATCAACATTTTCACAATTTTGTCATTAAGCCCGGTTTTCCTGGAGAACGGCTCAGATATATATGACAAATATTTATATTGTTTTTGACGAGCTCAGGATTCATCTCCAAACAACATCACAGGAATAATAATTAAAAAAAAACAAATGGTACAATTGGTTGTTCACCACCCGCATACAGACATAAATCGTGTGAAGGCTTGTGTGGCCTTTCCATGTCATCTCGCTGACTACTTCTTGGTTACAATACACGAAATCTTAATGTAAGATATTTTCAATCGTGACCATTATTTCCTCTTTATTCAAGCATAATGAACTAATATGTTTAATTATGCATTTCGATACCAAGAGTATATGCACAAACATAGATTACATTATCGACGTGTGGTATATTGTTCTTAACATTTTTACCTAGAAAATTTCAATTTTCACCTAGAAATATGAATACTCATAATACATGTAACCGCCTTTGATTAAGCACCCTTTTGATTGTAATTGGTGACACGTTTAATGAGTGTGCAGACGAGGAACAAGATAGAATCTAGATCATCTTATATAAGTTACTACCGTGTAATAAAATATTTCCAGTAATGTCACATCAGACGAATACGATGTGTTATAACAATCGTAACGCTTTTAAACCTAATTCTATTAACCTTGAATATGTCTGCCCAGACAGACATTAATGAACATTTATAGTAGTCTAGTAAATGAATTATAATTTCTAATTTCATTCAGATTCGAAACAAATCGTATCTACATTTAAACAGAAACAAGTAGTTTAATACGGGAGTGAACAAACACCCAAAAGACAACACAGTTGCAGCGATATCGCCTAGGCAAGATACACTTCATTAACAGTGTTTACGGTAAAGCTGTATCAGCAATGTATCATAAAAACACACTAAGTTATTTTTATTATTCTCTTTTATGCTTTTTTGTCAATTCCGTGTGTGTGTCCTTTTAAATAATCGTAGTTGAGTGTCCGTGAGGTTAGTTGTCGTCTTTTCAATCTTTCCCTGTCAGCCATTCTGGTTCTTCAACAAATTCATTATTCGTCAGTTTCATCATGACAGGTTTGATGCGATGTTAGCAATGTGTAACCTGTTATATATGGGCATCTTGTGGTCTCCTGTTTCCATTGAATACTGTCTGATATGCTTTTGTTTTGATAAATACTCTTTTTGTAAAGACAACGTTAATTGAACATAAATATAAGACTTGACGAATGAATATCTTATTGTATGTACAATGCACCATGCACCATGAAACGTACTTCAATACATTACCTACGCAAAAACAGAAACTTGACTTTATTCCAAAGCTAGCGATGTTAAGCGAGGTATTACATCTACGGCGAAGCAGTGTGGTAATTGACGAGGGAACGTTAGCGTAGGTTTGTATAGGGGCTTACCATTTCTCATGTCCTTGTTTTGTGTCACTTTACATCAGTCACGAATGACAATTGTTGTTGTCTCAGAGTACAACTTGTTTGACTTCTACACTTTGTTGACAAAACATTGAACAACATAATTAACTCCACTCCAACAGCTGATTACCAATGGTACGTACTTATAGTCGTACACTGTCTCATTTCATGTCACCTTGTTCCTAGTTACATGTATCTTAACAGGGGTAAAAGTTTACTACGAAATCAAAGAGGCTAGACGAACACGATAGTCGAACACAATAAAAATGAAGTCATCAATATAATATACGAGTAGTTTGTACTGTACACGATGTTCAACTCCAATACACTCACAGAGTACATGTTTTGAATAATACTTATAAAATCATAAAACAGTTTTTGCATGTTGTTCAAAATTAGTATAAAATTTAATGCCGTAAATCAAACATCATGCTCATATATATGGTAGAATAACAACTGGATATTAACATTTGTTCACTGTTTTTAAAGTACCGTATGCATAATATTCTTAAGCCTGTGTTTTCGCCAAACATGTTTTGAATTAGTTGCCCTTCGAGTGATTTCCGTCTGAATTCACGGTGGTGATATTAGAGGAAGAGAGAAATTAGGCGTTTGATTTGATCTAATTTTACAGCAGTAAGTTGACAGAAAATCACATATTCCAGCACGTATGATTACATTGCCTCAAACTTTGATTGTTTTATTGTAACAGCAGGGAAAAGGGATTGGGGCTATTAATTACGCTTGGACAGAACAATGAAATGATAAATGAGTGGCCTTGTGATTTATCAGACCGTAAAACAACTTTCAGTGAGATGGGAACGGTATTCATAATGAATAATAATTGTATACATGAATCACAATACTCAAGCTCTGTAGTAATGTGTTTATTTCACTAATGTCATAATACTGAAGACAAACCACGTGAGGCTTTAAAGACGAGCTTAATACGTTTCCGGTATTTTAAACCTTACATTCACTCTACATTATTATAGTATCATCTTCGTAATGTGTATTTTACACAAATGGGGAAATATATGATTGTGCTCTTTTGTTACCGTGTAATTTTGAACAAACGCATAAGTGCAAATTTCTTTGGATGCTTTACACAAATTATACAGCATGCATCTACGTATTTACCAGTTTAATGAGATGTAATTGATGGTGATCATGGATTTATAATATCTACGAATGAATGGTTTTGTCTGACAACAACAAAATAATTGCGTATAAATTGTTTACTCTTAAGTTGTAAAGTAGAATTGATTGCATAGATCATGTCATTTCACTGATATAAAGGACGTGATTCTGATAGCCTCCGGAAACCAAAACGTATGATAAAAAACATGAAGTACAAGAGATGTAATTTCTTTTGAAGTATTCCTTGAAAAAGAAACGAACAGCGAATATTGGTTATAGAACAGGGAATTGATGTACGTGCGTTTTATCGCAGACATCAAAACAGGGTAACCGCTTCCCTATTTTCTTAATCGGAATGCTATTTTGTCTCATTTCGAGGAAATAAGGAGTATTTGTCGTAGCTATGTTTTATCGGTAACTTATGCACAACATAGTTTCTTTATATTGGTGTAACTGCTGACTAATTTAGAATTTAAAACTAGAACCATCACTGTCGTGATCAGGGCCCTGTCGTTATCATTGTCAGTAAGTATTGCAAGTTTCATTTGAATATGTTGAAAAGTTTTTTGAACTATGGCCAATGTTAAAGTTTTGAAGTCGAAAAAGGGGCACAAGCCAAAATTTATTAAAGCTAGAGTTGTCCTTTGCTACACATGTGCATATTGTCACTGTCAATATGTATAGCAAGTTTCATTTGAATATCTGTAACGGTTTTGAAGTAATGTAGAAAAAAGATGAAAAATGAGGAAAATTGTAATTTTACAAAGGGCCATAATTCTAACAATATTGTAGCTGGAGTAACATAACTTAACATACAATAGTGTATTGTTGCTGTGACCTTATGTTTAAAGTTTGAAGTCGATACCTTTAACGGTTTGCAAGTTATTAAGAAAAAACATGAACAATGTGGACGGACAGACGGACGGACAGACGGACGGACGGACAGACGGACGGGGTGATTACTAAGTTGCAGGGCCCTAATAAATGATAAAAGTAAATGCTTTTTCGATGACTGTCAATTTCTGCTCAATATTGCGCAAAATCAAGCTTGGTGGTTATATTCTTTTAATCCAGATCGATAACAAGCATTCAGAAATAATGATGGTGAAATTAACTATTTGAAAAATCTCGAAGTTTATATGTTGTGACGTCTTTGAATCATGTACTTAATTATATCAATTTGTCTTCATTAGATTGGGTAATATCGGTAGAGCGAGTGAGATCACTTGGTTAGAAGCTTGTCAAATAGAACACCGATGATTGTTGTTTGGTTCGCGTGGAATTCCCCCTTTGATGAATTAGTGCAATCATGAACAGAACAGTCCCAATGCCTGATATTACTACAGTTACGTATATTGAGACCTCATGGGAGCCAGTTACATCCCTCATATACCCTGCAATAAAACAAAATTTCCAAAATAGTTACGTGTAAACGCTATATAGAGTTTACCCGAATGCCTTACTAGCTAATTGGATTATGTTAAGGTGATTGATGTGGATATCTTTAATACTGAAAAGGTTATAGACAAACTACAAAAAATATGCCGGTAAAAAAATTCGTACAGAGAAGGCAGCCCTCAACTTAAATAGTCAAGAAAAGAAACCCTAAAAACGAAACAGATAATTACAAGGAACAATGTTCAACAATCACATACACAGTCATACATCTAAACGGAAAAATAAACTTAACCTGAAATTCAAGTTTTAAATATTGTTATCAAAAAGGAAAAAATGAATTTGGAAGCATTGTCCGTATCAAATAGCTACATTGTAAGTCAATCTAGACCATAATTCTGTTTAAATGTTGGATAGTGGTACTTGCAATTATGGCCGTGGCAATGTAATTGTGTTTATGATGGTAAACAAGTATGCCAAGTTTCAAAGCTATGCCCTGATGGACATTTTGTCAACATTTCGTAATGAGTTAATGAACGGACGAACAGGCGCATCACTGTATGCCTGCAGCATCAGTAGATGCCGGGGCATAAAAAGTGAGAGCAGTCCAAATGTCTAAAAGTAAAAGAAAAGATAACAGTAAATCGGAATGCACGATAAATACTATTGATAATTAAAATCAGTAAACTTACCAAACATTGGTCCTGTTACTACACTCATTATCCCTCTAACCGTTAGAACCAGACCAGTTGCAGTTGAGAGATCGTTCAAACCAACAATGCTCACTGGAACAAGATGTGTCATTGATATAACCATTCCAAGCGGTAAACCAGTGAGGGCACAACTTGTTATTATCATCAATCTGGATGACGCAAAGACAATACTTGTCATGACGACCCCAATTATAATCGTTGTCAGCAAAGGACAGAAGAATACAGACATCCAGTGCATAATGACCCCAGGTATGAATCGACCAATTACGTTGAATATGTTTAATAACAGAAATCCAAACACCACGTCATCGTTACTCGAACCGTTATCTACAAATATATCTGCTATCAAAATAAGTGGAAAACTAAGTGCTGCAGCTGTTAACGTTATTCCAGTCCAAAGGTAAACAAAATACCGGTTATTTATTACCGACTTTAAACGTGCTATACATGAACGGTTTTCGTTTGTGTCTTGTCGACGACCCACCCTATCTCTGCTCTCGTCATAGATTGATATCCGCTTTGTCGTCTGCTGATTAGGTAACACTGGTAAGGCCCGAATATAATAAATATCATTTTCCTCAGTGTTATGCTCACATTTCTTCTTTCGTATGGTAACATTATAACCTTCTTCGACAACGGTAACTTCGACTTCCGTTTGATATTTCATTATACGATTTATGTGAGCATGTTTCTTTTGATGAATGGTTGGCTGTTTCCATAGGAAGCAACACGGTATGCAGTTCAATGATATACCACCAATTATAGACAGTGCTCCTCGAAAACTCTATTTTAGGCTGTAATGAAATACAAACTCCAATTTAAATAACACTAACGTATCGTACATATTACCGAGTCCGGTACAATCAATAGTATATATAATCTATAATGACTTCGTGCCTTCTTCACCAACATTGTTAGTAAGACTGAAACTAAGACTTAAAATTGACGATATTTATAATCACTGGCATTTCTTTGCTATGAAATTTAACCATGTGAAACTTTATCTAATTATTTGTTTCTACCAACAGAACATATATACCCATTTATGTCATTTATATCATTTATATCAAAATCGGTTCATTCATAACAACACGAAAGCAAATAGTTATAAAATTCTATAATGTAAAGTCTTAGTCTGAGTTTGAGACTTAAATGTTTGTGAATAAGTCCGCTGAATTTTCTAGACATTCATGAACATGATTTTGTATTTGAGTGTTAACTTCAAAGAGTGGTTAAATATGAATGTTTCGAAATACGTACCTACCTACTATCTTACGAGGCAATGTTACTGTAAGGATACGCATGTATATGTATATTATGTGCTTATAATCAAATATGGATAGATGGTAAGACCATATGAGCTTACATTTGGTATGAGCTTATATACACTCACATATTTATACGCTTACTGTATATTAATTTACAAATTTGACGACCTTAAATATCTAAGAATGTATGGATAAAATTCCTACCAATCCAATTAAAGTTGTCTGAAGTGATAACATGAACACCCTTTGTTGACTGGTTGCCAGAATGGAACATATGAGCATATTGGCAGCACAAAAACCTGGAATTTAACAAACCTGCCAAGTGAGTTAAATCTAAAATAGGAGTGATTAAGCGAAACATGCATAAAGATGCACTTAAATGTGATTTAAAATTGATTTTAAGATACATTAACAAGAAATATATTAATTCTAGTGTTGGTAAATATGGCACAGAAGATCATTAAATGAATCAAATGTACTTTTGTGCAAGATAGGTGAGCTTTGAAACCATAAATGTATCAACGATAAGAGAAGTAACTCCCTCTTTAATAGGAGTTTTTGGCAGTTATTCTTTTAAAATGAGAACAATGCTTAAAACACATGTGTAAGATAAGAAAACAATGACGCATAAATTAGTTTTATAGTGATGAACAAAATGAAAATATGTGAAATATAAGGGGGTGATAAGGCGTACGACAAAAACTAAACCACTCCACACGTCACATTTTCAGCTGTCAAAACGTACCAAAAAAGCTTCAAAATCCCCATACTTTACACCAAAACTGAACAGCTGGTGATGGCAAAGAGTCTTGAGCGCTATTTAAATACAGTGTGTGGTAAGTTTTATTCCTTTGAAGACTGGCTAGAAAACATATATCCAATTTGTAAGTTACTAAATTATGTTATGCAATCTGACTACTCGAGAACACTGTCACATTTATCGAATATATCTGTTGCAACACTGTTATGTTTTAAAACCTAATTCTATTAAACTAAGGCGTAAGGATGTGTGCACAGACAGACATTCATCAAGAGAAAGTAGTCTGGCATAACATTATGAATAATATTTCTAATTCAATTCAAATTCGATAGAAGTGTAATCTACAATAAAATACAAAACGTCTAGACGATATAATATGTAACGAAAACGGTGGATTTAGAAAATTACAAAAAATGAAATCGTTACCGCGTTTGGTTGACTCTTGTAGTGGATGGGCTTTTATTTTTTTCTTATTTCCCTCACCCAGATGTTCATTACATTTCATCATCGTCATTTTCACCAGAAAACTATTATACCATGCTGTAAACTGCTATTGTAGGACTTTTCTTCTATTGTCATTCACGTTCGATTCGTTACCATCTTTTTATGATATACATTACCATTTTGTATTTCAATATGTTTCTACCTCACATTCGTTGAGATCCAGATGTGTTGGCACGATACTGCAGAAGAACTTTTACGTGTCGTATGTATGCTAGTATATACCTTGGATTATTCAGTCACATGTCGTTATTTACCATTGTGCTATAAACAGAACACTCATTCACAGGGTACTCGATTGATAGCACGTGTATCGTCATTAATGATTTATTTTCTATTTATACGAGCAAACGGTGCACTTTCGGCTAATTAATATATAGCTACAGAAATACATAAACAGGGTCGACCAAGTTAAGTTGGATTGTCTGATAGACTCACGCGATGTTAATTCGGGAGGATCATGGGATATTTATGGTATTGTTGCAATCACTAGCAAAGGTTCTGCAATATGATCAACTGTTTATCATCGTCAGAAGCTTTAAACCGGTGCTGGATGTCTTCATTGAGAGAATGTTTTGTCTAATATATCAATCCGATGGCCCGATCCAGTCCCAAAAGACAACGTCAATGGACGCCAGGCGGCTCAAATGATATTTATCCAACGATTTGCTAAGCTAACACCATAGCACAAGATTCATGTTTTGTCGATAGTATGGCTTATTTAAGAGTTCGATTTAAATGTTTTTATAGTTTATATATCTAACATAACTTTATTGATGTCATAAAGGCTATTTGACTTGAGACTCCTGTCTTCGATGTCATTGTCTAACTGATCTTTAACTAAAATCCAGCAGCAATTGAGATGAATCAGATATAATATATCTCCTTACAGTAACGCATGGATTCCGATCTTAATGGTTATGTTTTGTTGTTAGCATATTTAGCAAGTTTTGTTTCGCTTCAAATTAAAGAATCTTAATGAATTTATTCTTTGTTATTGTGGAAATAAATCAAATCTGCGTTTTTTCATTCATGATTGGCTGTTGTTTGTATTAGTTCCCCGATTGCTTATTTAAGTGCCTTCTCTGGGAAAGTTATGCCCCATTATAGCTAGTGATGCGACAAAATTTATAATGATCTTACTCCATTCACTCTCTGATGGAAATAGAGCCTAGAATTTCGTCTCCCAATAGTTAAACGATTTTTGTATCTTTTTTATCGTGTCGTAGAATTGATAATTGTGGCGCATTTCTCATTTCAAGCATAATGTTTCTAATATATTGGTATAACGCATGCATTATTAGTACAACAACTTCTACATGTAACCACTTTCAAAAACGAATTCGGTTTTTACAGTTTATGCATTTATGTGTATTATAAAGTTATCTTTTTTATTAATGACATTTTCGAATACAAATTATTTTTAATTGCGTGTTGCTTTCATTCAAATATTATTAGCTTTTATCTACACCAAAGATAAATTACTCCACCGATGAAAGATTATGTTTGTTCGTTTTGAATTCGTATTCGTCGCGTGAACCAGTATACTATATTGTGTCATATATCGTGGTTGCCAAATCATATGGTTTACTCTTAACCGATTAGAACCTATTAAACAGTTAGCCTACTGAACCATTCAACATATTGCTGAAAGGTACGTAATGGTTAACATGAAGAGCTTCAGGCGAACAACGACACCCGTTGGGGAATCAATACATGGTAGTCACTAACTGCAATTTATAAAAAAATAAATCAGGCAGTATTAAAGGACGGAAGAAGTTGCTTACGTTTGTACCATATATAATGCACACAGCGTGCTGTTCGTCTCTATAAACTCAGTCGTAATTATGTGGTATTGTTTGATTCGTATTTTGTCATTTGAAGCAGTGTTTGAGAAACAGACTACCAAAGGCTTAGCATACATTTCACTTGAAAACGTCTTCGATCTGGATTACTTCCACGTGAAACGTACGACCGACAGATGATTAACATGCTGTGCATCAAACTCACTTAGATTAACATTGCTGTTTTACCATAAATATATCTGTGTATTGGACATGCGTGTCAACACAAGTGCACGTAAACTACATATTCGACGAGACAGTATGCCCATTCCTCTTAAACATATTCCTTGAGTAGGACAACACATGTAATCAGCCAGTAGATCACATCGAAACAAAGTATTTATTCCAAATACAGCCAAACTTTATAAAGCTGATGTATTGTTAAGTAATGTCGTTGAAGATAATTAAACAACATGTTGACTATGCGTTTTAGACATACACAACTTCTAAAAGCAGTTGATATCATCGATGGGAATTAAAGATTTTGCGTATTCACAATTTGAATGCAGTTTGTGTAGTTTTACCTAATTGTTTACAATGTTTGTACAAAATGAAATAATAAAATGAACGTATATTAGATATATATAAAGTGGGTCTAACCTAAATATTCTAATGTAGCAAACTGTTAAATATTCAAATACAGAAACAATTCAGTATTCATCAATAATGAATGGTGTTGTTGACGTTGTGTTACACTCACATTTCAAATAACACGTAAGCGATTGCTTGTAAACACAAAGTCAAAAGCAATTGAAGCAGGACAATTCATTCATTATTGGAACTTTAAAATTTAATTTAAACTTGTTTTAATGTTTTCATCCTCATGCTGGTACTTTTGACAGAGACATTAACGCCAATGCAAATAAATTGCATGCTGCTAAGAATTGATCATCTAATCGGAAATTACAAGGGGCATGATGAAAATACATGTATAAACATTTAGATAGTACTTGTGGATTAAATTTTTGACAGATGTACAAATTATTCTTTTACACCGCGTTACACGCCATCTCGTCAAACATTATAATGAACGCCTTCAATTTAAGGAATATTTTGTTTAGGAAGTTTCGGTAATAATATAGTCTTATGAGTTTCGATGTCATATATGCATGATATGCCCTTAATTTCATTTAAGTTACAACCGATGTAAAATTGGGTCAACGAATATGGCGCCAACAAAAAAATAACTTATTTCAACACGAATTGAACTGCCATTGTATAAAGTAATTGATACAAGTGACGTGATACAGATTAAGTTATATTTAAATATTTTTACTTAGACTGGTTTCTATGCGGTGTCATGATTGGTTCGCATTCAATGATTAACACTGATCTCAGAGATTATATATTTCTATATTATTTCCTTTCAGACACGACACGTTAATCAAATATATACTCAAGAGTGATTTTTCGGAAACATCATTTAAAAACGCTTATCTATTTTCGGTATCATTGAATTATGATTCGTTATCATCATATCAATCATCAAAGCAATTTGCCGCATTAATATAGCCTTAAAAAAATATGACGACGGTATCATTTTACAATTGATAAAATGAAATAGATGTGTATACTGGATATTATGTTACTTAACTCATGACCATATCACACGCATGGATTCAGTTTCCAACCAGTTTTGATTTTGTTTTTCAGTTGACTAATGGCGTATCAATTCTGATATTGGACATACGACGCATAAATGTCTTAATGTACAGTCTACAGTCATATTATCATACCATTTAATTGATTTATAGAATTAAGTATCGGTCATCAGTTGTATTCAGGGAAATTTAAATTAAAACTCAAGTATTTATTTTAGTAACCATTAAATATCATAGAACCAATATTGTACTAATCAATCTTTGAAGGACATCTCCTTCTTCTTCTTCTTCCATGTAATTTGCAGGGCCCACTTTGGGGCATTATCGCAAATGTTAGAGACAGAGGTGAGATACAAGGAATCCGGGTGTGATACCCAAGCTCTATCTGAAAAAAATCCTTGGTTATTTAACGTGCCCGGTGTAAAGCACTGATACACGCGAGACTACCCCTGGGCTACCAACCAGGATCATCTCAAGTTGGGTGGGAAATACTAAATCGCGTTTCTGAAATGACCAAGTGTCCTGGCCGAGAATCAAACCCGGGACCTCTCGATCAGGAGTTAAGCGTCTTACCACTCGACCACCGTGCAACCATATCTCTATATTGAGAGATCTCGTAAAATATATATAACATTATAAGGAAGCGCGTTTTCGGATATAATGAGATGATTGCTAATACTAGTCCAGCAAGTTATTTCAGACAATCACCAGCCTATGTTATTCGATTTGGAGTGTTTGTATATCTTACAGTATACTTAAATATTATGCCTTGCAGCATTTCCATATTTAGCTAATGTTAATTGTGCGTTTGACAACAATCCGTTAACGTTCAGTAAAATGATTGATAAGAAATATTTCCCAATAAGTTCTGTCTGTCACCTCATTATTTTCAAGTGACACTTAGAGAAGCCAAGTATAATGCTTGACGGGTTAGTAGTAGTCCAAATCAGAAACATTCAGCTTCAAGAGCTGTTGGAAGAAAATACTTTCAAATGAACGACGCTGTGTCGAGTTATCATTGGCTGCCAAATATGAACTAACTAAAAATTGTTCAGACAGTGTCCTGTGGCATAAGAAAACACTGTCTCAATGCAAATAACAAAATTTTATGAAAATGCGACCAATGCTTTGTGTTACAGTAATCTAGACATAAATAATGAAAATAAACCACTAATCACATATATAGACATACAATTCCAGCCAATACATCAGCAACCCCATGCAATAACTGCAAATATGATCGCAAAAAGTATGTATTGAGTCCGTTGCTCTAGTGACATTCGTCTAATTTGACGTGGATGGTACAAGAAAAAAGTAAAATAATGTGTTGACTTAATCCTATCTCGCAGTAGAAATTTATAGAAAACCAAAGTTTTCAGTACATATGATTGCATTACCAAACAATTTATTGACATATTGTTATTGCCATGAAAAATGGAATGGACCTTAATTGCGCTTGGATAGAAATATGAAGTAATGAATAAACATCCTCGTGATTGATCAAATCGTAAACCACTTTAAGTAAGCCAGAAACGGAGTTCACATGAAGACTCGCACATGTACTTGAGTCTATTTCGTTGAATTTAGCTGAACACGTTACGGATAATTTTGGCACTTTTTGTCTTCACTGTAGTGTGTCCCGTTAACTTATGGAAAATATATTATTTAAAAAATAAGAACGTATGACGAATAATTATGATTAGTCAGCGAACACTTGATATAGACTACTTGTAGTATTACAATATAGCTCATAAATTTACTCTATTGGTTAGATGTAATTGATGATAACAAATATTTATTTTATTAATGTAGGAATATTCATGTCATAATTCTAAAGCAAGTATTCACCCTAAAGGCATAAAGATTAATTGATTCCAGATAAATTGTCAATTCATTGATGTTCATGACGCGTTTCTGATAGCCTTTGGAAACCAAAAATAATCAAAATAATCTGATGAAAAACAAGACGTATACGAGACCTAGTTTCGTGTGAAGTATTTCTAAATTAAATAGATTAGTTATTACTTTTTATTTACCGCCATTCCGTTGGATGTCAGTAGTAGCAAAGCAACAAAATATTGAGCAAGTTTTGTTTCAGTTCAAATTGGAGAATCTTGTTTGTGCTTTGTTATTACTAAAATAAACCTCATATTCATTTTTTCTTTCATGACAATTTGATAGGGTCATGCAATGTAAATTTGGTGGAAGCATGATATATTAATGTAATTAGATTCACGCATTTTATTTCATGTATTCCTTATACACGTAGACAACCATATCGCTTAAGGTTGCCATCACTCGCAAATAGTTGAAGTGCAGTATTATCAACTGTTTTTCATCGTCGGTAGCTTTAAACCAATGCTGGATGCCCGCACTGAGAGAATGTTGCGTCTGATACATGTATATAAATCTGATGGCCCACAAACCAACTCCAAATGAAAACTTCAATGGACACCAGGCGCTCAAATTTCATTATTTTCCAACGATATGCTAAGCAAACCATAGCAGAAGTTTCATGTTTTGTCGATATCATGTTTCATTTAAATGTTTGAATAGTTTATATAGTATGTAACATAGCTTTATTGATGTCATACAGGCTATTTGACTGGAGACTCCTGTCTTCGATATCATTGTCTAACTGACCGTTAACTCAAATCCAACAGCAATTGAGATTAATCAGATAAAATACTTTTACTTACAGTCACGCATGAAGTCCTATCTTAAAAGTTTTGTTTTGTTGCCACATGTAGCAAGAGTCAATAGTAACAAAGCAACAAAATATAGAGCAAGTTTCGTTCCGTTTCAAGTTTAAGAATCTTGTTACGCTTTGTTATTTCGGAAATAAATCAAATCTCCGTTTTTACTTTCATGCATAGCTATCTGTATTAGTTCCCCGATTGCTTATTTTAGTGCCTTCTCCGGGGAAAGTTATTTCCCATTATAGCTAATGATGCGACAAACGGAATAATGATCTTACGCCATTCACTCCCGGTTTCGAAATAGAACCTAGAAGTTCGTCTCGCAATAGTGAAACGATTTTTGAATCTTTATTATCGTGTCGTACAATTGAAATGTTTGGCGAATTTCTAACTTCGAGTATAATGTTCTCTTATCCATTGATATCACCCGTAAATTATTTGAATACGAACTTCCTAGCACGTTGATTTACCCAGCTAAAACACATTCGGTTATGATTTCTAGTGTTGATAAGTAAGTCTTAGTGTGTACTTTTGTGTAATCGTTTCTACGTATTGAAATTTTCAAATAAAGTGAATTCAAAATTGGGTGATGCTTGAATATAAATTGGGTATCTTCTACAGTATGTCATTGACATTCAGCTGGTAAAAACAAGAATTGTTGAAATTATCAATATTCTTCGGGAGAGACCGTATATTGTGCAATATATCGTAATTTCTGATCGACCAATCGAAACATCTTAAACGGTTCTTCTACTTAACTATTCAACATATTGTTCAAAGTACCGTTACGGTAATACTAACACGAAGAGCGTCAGATAAATAACAACACACTGGACATCAATGCTTTGTAGTTAGTAACTACAATTTATACACAATTAAATCAGACCTTGCAAGTTTTATCAGACGGAACGACTTCCTTACAATTTTATCAAAATATAATCGTACACAGTGTGCTGTTCATCTCAATAAACACTGTCGTAATTATGTCATATCGTCTTATTTGTAATTGCATGAATTGAAACAATTTCCCTAGAGTGTTTGTGTGTCAAAAACACAAAATCAACGCTATAGCATATAACGAATACGATATTGAAAACGTCTGTAATCTGGATTGCTTGCACGTAAAACGTACGATCGACAAATGAATAATATGCTTCAAACTCACTTACATGGCTGTTTTACCATAAATATATCTGTGTCTGTGTAATGGACATGCTTGTCAACATAATTGCATGTAAACTACGTATTAGGAGAGACAGTATGCAAATTCATCTTTAACATCTATAACACATGCAATCAGACCGTCGATCAAACCAACGCATTACTTCCAAATATTGTTAAACTTTATTTAGCCGATGTATTGTTAAGTTTCGTCATTGAAAAACAAATTAATAACATGTACACTATTTAAGACATACACAACTTCTAAAAGCAGTTGATCCTTTCGACAGTATTTAAAGAATTATCGTATTCACAATTGCTGTTTGCGTAGTTTTACTTATTTATATACTTACAAAATGAAATTATAAAACGAACGTATATTAGATATATATACAGTTGGGTCAAACTTCAATACTAGTATGCTAATGTGGCAAACTGTTCAATATTCAAGTACAGTATCAATTCAATATTCCTCAATAATGAATGGTGTTGTTGACGCTGTGTTACACTCTCATTTCAAATAACACGAAGGCGATCGCTTGTGAAACAAAGTCAAAAGCAATTGAAGCAGGACAATTCATTCGTTATTGGAACTTGAAAATTCAATTGACACGAAACTTGTTATGATGTTTTCGTCATCATGCTGGAAGTTTTGAAAGAGACATTTACACCAATGCAAATAAATTGCATGCTGTTAAGAATTGTTCATCTAATCGGAAATTACAAGTGACGTGATAGAAATGTAAAAAACAAGACTGTGTTCAGTAAACGCTTATGCCCTGGTGGAAGCTTTTCCATAACAAATGGCTTAGTCATATAGGGGCCATATCTCTGTTGCAATGTTTGTGCTACAAGACTTTGACAATGCATTGTATTTATGATGTTACACAAGCATGCGAAGTTTGAAAGCAATGACTTGATGCACTTACAAATATTTAAGTTTCAACATTTTGTTACGGATGGACGAACGAACGAACAGACATAAGCATAACCGTATGCATCCAGCAGTACTAGATGCTGGGGCGTAAAACATTTGGTAATAAGCATGTGGCCAAAATGGTATGCGTGGTAGATTTTGTATTATTCTTAAATTTGTTATGGCTAATCATCTGTGCCTTTGAACATCATTCGGTAATTGTGGCCTCAACTGTCTTGTTTATGAGAGCAAATTATATTAACGAATCAGTTTATCTTAAAATGAAAATATTCTAATGTTCAGCGTGCGCATTGATGATTTTTACAAACGCTCCGTAACAAGCGTACATCTCATCCCATTGGACGCCATCTCGTCAATGAGTCTTCAATTTAAATTTATGTCACATTATAATGAATGCCTTCCTGATTTCAATTTAAGAAATAACTTGTTTCGGTACTGAATATAGCCTAATAAGAATCGATGCAATTTATACAACAAATGCTCCTAATTTGAGCTAGGTTACAACCGGTGTGAAATTGGGTCAATGGAAATTGGTGTTAACAAAGTGATCATTTCACCAATCAGTTGAACTACGTATGCTTCCGTAGACTGGTTTCTGTGCGGGCGTCATTATTTCTTCAAAGTAATCGTGATTTACACAGATTTTAGAGATTATGTATATTTTTTTCCCGAGATGTTATAATCTATTCCAGGAATATGAATATCGCATGTATCATTTAACCACATAAATTATATGTATTTCCCGGATGATTTAAATGTGATTTACTATCATCATATCAATCAACAAAATAGCAATTTGCCGCGTTAATAACGTAATAAAAACTAGATAACGACGATCTTATCTTAAAGTTGATAAAAATAATGGATATGTATATTGGATATTTTTTTACAAAACAAATGCTAATTAACTTAACACATTATCCCAAGATACCCATTTATTCATAGTTTCCAACCATCGAACCATTGATTTGAGGAAATGGTTGAAGCGTTCAAAAGTCAAACTATCCATGTACCGCAGAAATGGTGTGATTAGGTCCAAGGAGACGAAACGAAATTGACAAATTCCATTTAACACCCATTTAATAGCATTTACATTAAGATATATTGTAAATTGTATATTACGAACCATGTTTTGGGTATAAAATGTGTCTATGATTACTATTCCAGCAAGTACGTATATTTCAGACAATCACCAGCTTATGCTTTTCGATTTTTATTGTTTGCATATCTTACAGTAATGCAAATACGTGTACTACATTGTATTACTTGGTCAGAAAGTGACATTTTGTCTTGTCAGCATCCCCATATTTACTTAATGTAAATTGCACGTTTATCGCCCTTATGTACGACAATCCTTTAACGTTCAGTAAAAGGATTGATGAAAAATCTTCCCCAACGAGTTCTGTCTGTCACCTCATTATGTTCAAGTAACACTTAGACAACTCAAGTATAATGGCTGACGGCTTAGTGGTAGTCCAAATCAGAAACATTCCTGTTCAAGGGCTAATGGAAGAAATTACTTTCAAATGAACGACGCCGTATCGAGTTCTCATTAGCCAACAAACATAAACTGAGATATTTTCGGACAGTGTCCTGTGCACTTGAAGGCGATTACTTGAAGATGATGTTTTGCATTCACCAATATTGGCATTCTGCAAGTACTTTCTATCTTATTATAGATACGACTATTTGTCCTATATTGGAATCAATTTAATGAAGTGTTTACAATACAATGTTGATTTTGCTTTGTAGTTATATTTAAGTGATTAAAACGCATATTTTACTGTGATATAAACAAAACCTCGAAAACGTACTGATAAAAAGTCTACACGAAGAACTACAACCATGATTAAGAAACGGTGAACATGTAATGAGACACCAGACATGACTGTGGAACACAGTGTGATTAGAAGTGTTCATACAGACAATATGCATGTTATAAGTGAAACTGCTTTGAACGATTTGCATCCAGCGGTGTATGTATTTGCTCATGGTTGTGGATAATTACTGGCAATAGTATATCGTCGGTTAAAAGGGTGTGGTACATATTAACACAACTAAAATCGCAGTATACTGACCTTACAAACACATTCCAACTGCATGCTGGGTAAATGAAATTATGTTCTCTGATATCACTAAACGCGTATTGATCACCAAATGCTCATTAGAAGTCTCAAAAAAGAAATACACACAATTAAGGGTAGCTGTAGACTTGGTAATCAGTCATGACGAAGCTGATGCTGTACTTGTTCAGCAGGTTGTACATGCGGTTAACACAAGGAGTAGAGTTTGTGACAGTGGTCTGCGATGATACATATGTGTTTGTTATATTGGTTTATTTCTATGTTGTACGTAATGTTTCTTGTAAAAGTCTGATGGAGCCAACTAATGCTCAACAATGAAGAAATATCTCCTCATGTAGACCGTTTAGACTTTGGATAAGGCAGGAATACTAGTACAGCAAACCTTGGCGAATAATCTTAAGCTCCTACATGCGTCAGATTGGAGTTTTGTTTAGTTTGTTTTATAACTAGTATAATTAAAAATTGAAATTGTGAAAATTGTGAAAAAGAACGTTAAAACAATATTATTTTTAATAATTTTGTAACATTTGTCTCATTTGAATTTTATTTTAGATGTTGTCATTGTGCTTAAATTCATGCCCGCTACTTGCATTACTATAAGTTATAATATTTCAAAAGGCTCAATGATGACAATTTCTTGGTAGGTGCATGTTAAAAAAACAATACATGCAAAACATGCTGTGCGCAGTATTTGTATTTGTTTTTTTCTTATGGTAAACCAACTAAAGGAGCGAATATGGGAGCCAACGAAATACACGCTATATACACATGAGCAACACCTTATTATAAAACATGGTTATGTGGTGAATTCGGTTGGCAGTTAGATCGTAGAAGTAATTATGTGAGTCATTTAGCGAAGTTTCGTAAGTATGTGGAATCAAGAGGAAAAGCAATGAACTCGTCACCATATCTTAATATCACACACTTGGCCCCGGATAAGAAACCTTAAGTGGTGATAAAAATTTGTTACACTTAGTAGCATATTTAGATATTATTTAGGACGGAGCCATCAACCAAGGAAATCATGCAGATATCGAGGTTATTCGACTTGCTAAGAAATGGTAATGAGTCGCGCTGCGAGTAACGCAAGCAAATAACCGCTACAATACTTCAAGCAGCATCATTGATATGATAAGCCATCTGTCAACTGTGAAACACTGAAAAGTATTAACAAGGAAGAAGGCGATGGATAACATCAGGCATAGGGTTTCGATGGTTGTTAATAATGTTAACGTAATACACTGAACAAAATTTCTAATTGGTCACCTAATATATTGACAAAATTTCAGTCAATGATTATTCAAAATATATTCTGTCAATAGTAAAAGTATAAAAGAAATATGTAAACAACACAAACATGAAAATTTGATGCAGATTCTGCTATTCTCACGCTCAATTATTGGAGATACTAAACAACAACCCTCAGAACCAGAAATCACATAAAATATGAATAAATGCATTTATAAAGAACCATATTTCTAAACATAAAACATAATTATCATCTCATATGGAGGAGTAGGCGGTAATTAATTTATATTGAAAAGTTATTCTCCAATATGTTGTATGGTTGAGGCGGTGAAATGAAATGAAAAACATCGATTTTTAAGATTTATCTCGATTTCTGACAGTAACAACGTAATTCGCCATAGGAAATCAATGTCGCATATAAAATTGAAACGCATTGATAACTTGCCATAACTAAAGCAAAATGAAGATAACTAATAAAAAAAACACTGTACAAAATTTGACTTATTTATCACTTGTGGTAATTGTTGTTTTGGGGATTTAATGTTGTTCTACTTTCAAATAAAAGGGATGTAATTTCAGAATTTTCAACTTGAAAGGTGTATATCTTTTTAACGGCCCATTATTTTAGTAATATTGGCTGTTTTTCTGTTTGGGCGATCAGAAATTGGTTTGTTTTTTTACGGTATATCACATTTCCACTGACAGGTTTTGCAATAAACATAAAAAACCTGTTTCGTACACAATGGGCCGTAACTCAGAACAGGTTACAATACTATGTAAAACATTAACTGAATTTGATTAAGTACACAAAGCCGAATGAGTTAAAGTACACTACATATATTTTTTATTGTTATGTACAAATTAAAAAATATGTGAGTTAAAAAAGTGACCAATTAGAAATTTTGCTGAGTGTACATATCAGTAGGAAAAGCTTGTCTCACAACCAATCTGTAATAAATTAGTATAAACTATTCATAACAAGACTCGAGCTACAAAAAACATTACATACTATGACCCAGCTTTATTACACGCAACTTATGGAAAATAGTTCACAGAAATGGTGATAGAAACATTTTCCAATTTATTTCTTTCCTTCGGCTATACAATCAATTTCAAGACACACTTCTCCAACCTAAATTGTATCTTAATTTGGAGAGCTGATGGGTGTTTTGTGTTCGGTTCCTTACCGATAGTGTACCGTCGCTAGGAAGAAAACAATTATACGAGTATGTTTAAGCACATTCACATGTATGTTTGCACTGCGCTAGAACCAAGGTGTGTGAATATCCGATTCTCATTAACCCTACATTCAGTAATATTGATACTGTTATCAAAATGTCAGAGCATTTTGCCAGGACTCATTGTGATAATGAGTATCTAAATGGGACTTCATTTGACTATTTTAACGCAAAATGCAGAAATAGGTTCCATACTACGTCGTTAATGAATACCATTTGACAATTTTAACCCAAATTGCAGAAATATGCTCCTAAATTGTCGTCAATGAAAAACTTTCGACATAAAATACTGAATAGAAGGCATGGGAACACTTTGAATGGAACAAATCGCCCAATTTCTGATTACTTTTCGACTTAATTTGAATAAGAATCCTTTCGTAAATGATTGCAAGTTATTTGGGCAAGTTGTGTTCAGTCTTGGGAAAATAAATCAAATGAATCGTTTTTCAAAACATTTAAATGGGATACCTGATCTACATATTTATTTTATTATTCTACTGCAGGTTATGTTTAACCAATTAGATGCAAACTCATTTCTATAGTGTAAATACCATATTATGAATCTTTTTCACCTACTTTTGTCAATGCAATAAGCAACTGTTGGAATGAGATACTTACAACAAACATATTTAAAGCGAAATTACTAAATTTGTATAAACTAAATCAGATGCTTAACCAAACTGCAAGTGTAATCATTATTTAAGCATTATTTTTAATGTGCCATTGTTCGTGATTCTCAGACTGCGAAACGTTAAAACACCTTGACACAGCAACCATCTAACAAAACACCAGACAGTTTTCATTTCACAGATAATTGTTTTTTAAAGCATCTTATTCGTAATAAAAGCGGTTTTATACACTTTAATAATGCTCCCTAGTATTAAAACGCCGTCTGGGTCATCTCATTGTAAATATATAATATATCCTCTGGGGTTATGAATCAAATTATTCGAACGCATTAACACTCACAATCCGGTCTGTAATTCCGCAATGAATATACATTGTATGAGGATAAGTCGTATAGTATTCCAGGACTGGTCTTATAACGATTATCTCGATAGCTTTAGTATTGTTAGTCTTATAGTGTTAGACGCAATCACTTTGCAACACCCTTATATCATTATTTGTTAGTGAAATTGGATGAATTGGTCTTTTAATAATTTACAGGCTTTAGACATAACATCACAATAATCCCAGAGGCTTAGATCCCCAATGATTTACTCATTTATTAGATAATTCAAATATTTACTACTGTAAAATTATTAATTTTAGTGGTGATTACATTTCGTTGATTTCGTTGTTCACCTTTTAAAACCCACGAAATCGAATCCGATCTAACACCGAGTTTGGCCTATGTATGTATTACCTTAAGTAAAAACAGAAATGTGTGGTATAATTTGTTAGGCCTGGGAATAAATTACACAAAAACGCTTTCATTGCTTAGTATGAAATGTCTGGAAAGAACGTTATTTTTGTCATTATAACGTATCTAGTTGTTAATGCATGGTTATATACTGTAGTACAAATCGCTTGAAATTTCATATATATAGTATAAAAGTAGCCGATTGTGTATCTTTTGTCGCACATAAAGTTGTAAAATGGAACAGTCTATCTTATTTCCTGATCGCCATTTGTACTCGTATTAACTTTGACTTGTACTAAATTATAGCTCATGTAATTCCCAGTACGATTCTATTATACATCTTTGTCACTTGACCGTATGGTAAATTACCTCTTTGAAATGACAGAAACAGATTGGTAACATTACCAAAGATAAGTGTAATTGTAGAGTAGTCGTATCTATTACCTAACTAGACGCTTTGTCCTGTAACTTAAAGCGTAAACTGCTATTTAGAATATCTCTGAATGTTTCGGGTTTTGATTGTTGAGTGCTCTGCAAGATAATCAAGAGAGAGAGATGTTTGTAAAGCACGTATGCCCCATGGCAGCGTTATTGTCGAAAATGGCCACAAAGACATCAAAAGCATTAGAGGTTATCCACTGTTGTGGGCCAACATGCACACGGGATCCTAGGGCAAAGCGTTCTTATATTTTGAACTGAAATACTTGATGAACTCGAAAATAATTTGCAACAGATCGTGATTTAATCACATAAACGACACTCGTTCCATTATCGCATTTTCAAATTAGCGCACATACTGACATGTGTGTGTGCAATTTGCAATCATTATGTCCTGAAGCCAATGACTACATGCACTGTTCTTTCCGCTTGCGTGTTGAACTAAATATCTTTGGTTTCCCGTCTAAATGTGTCTACACACGTTTTGGAAATTCAAATATTTTGCCACATGCGCGTATTTGTCAAGGGACAGAGTTGATTAACATCTTTTGTCAAAATAATATAAAATGGCAGAATGATTCACTTCCAACCATTGGAATGTGACAAAGTTTTCAATGGCAGTACAGAAAGACAATTGCAGCAGACAATCGTCAGTTCGATACAACTGTAACTCACAATATATAATGCAGCTTCTACATGAAAAACATTGAAAGTTTGATTCAATACTTTCTGAATAAAACTGAAGATGTGGGACACCGGTCCCCCCCATTTTAGCACAGTTTTGGGATGCATTTCATGTAGTGACACCTACGGCCACGTCCAACAGCCTAGCTGTTGAGATAACACTTTAGCGATGGATTTGAGTGTTCCCCTTCAGTCCCAATTTCATAAATCAAAGACATACTTTTAATCCAAAATCACCGCCGTAAAAATACAGGATGACACAATTTCATAAAGAAATAATTATAACGGTGATCCCAAATGACCGAATGAAACCAGTCAAGATGCGTCCTAGGTCCGAAGTTTCCGCCGTTAGAAGACCTAATTTCATTATATGCTTTTAAAAATGGTGACACAAGGGACATAACTGCGACTTGACCTAATATGTAAACACTTTGCACATAGACCTATCTATAATACTCCAACAGCAGAAAGGACAAGCAGTAAAAGGAGAGGGGGGGGGGGTAACTTAAGCTATGTCAGTCGTCGACATTTGAATGGTTTTTGTTCAATAACTAAAGGAGACTTAGCCCGACGATTCTCAATTTTACATGTGTGTTTCTTTTGCTCGAAGTGCTCGAGGTTAGATATTGTGATACCGGGGACATTCTGATGTTAATATACATGTATCACCACCTTGTATGGCGTTACAAAGTAAAAGCCCTGTGATATTCTATTCTCTTGTGTCAAAACATGAACATGATATGTGTATATTGCTGGTTAATAATATTTACTGCAGTGTTCAATATCTAGAAAACTCCGAAACAAGTGCCATTTGTTTTGCCACCGCACGGGAAATTCCTTATTGAACGTTCTGTCCCGTAGAAGCTTACTGAATCGAACCTATTCAAGAAACTAATATCTTACAATATGTAAACAAATCTTCCGTACGATGTTTGCCTACTGTACATAATGATACTAATATTGCCACAGCCTGTGTGAACGGATATAGCACATGGGGGATAAGTAGGCACTCGTCCAACTTAATCAGCGTTGATATTGGCCTGTCTGTTTATATTGTGTCTTGTTCCCCATGGAGACAATTTTCAATTTTAAATAATTATACCTCCGCACAGCATAAATCGTTTGGGGTATAGGCCTACTGTTTTTAGCTTGTCCTTCCATTTGTCAGTCCGTCTAAGGACTCCCTTTTGGACGCAACTTCTCCCCTGGTTTTTGCAGGATTTTTTCAACGATGATTAACCTTAAAATGTAGATTTGCATGAAGGAAGGAATTTGTTTTACAGAATTATGCAGCAGTAAGTTGCATTCACGGTCTCCCATCCCCTGGGATGGACAGGACTGTTTACGTTCGGGTTGTAAAATCCCTCGCTCTCCACAGTGCTTCCGGGGAAAGCTGATGGTAAAATGAAGGTTAAAACACGTCCGTTTCTCCGGCCACCCATCCCCAGGGGTGGGGCGTGGATGCAACTGACTGGTGCATTATGGCTGTCCCCCGCCGATCCCCGGGTTGGGGCGTTGGTGCAACTGAATGGTGCATTTTTGACCTTCGAACTTTTAATCAATCTTCAATAGCGCACACTTGAACAACCTTTAAGTTATTGTGTACATGTGCGTGAAAGAAGGAATGTACGCTGAAATATTTTTACATAATTATCACCCTTTGTTCGTTTATTCACTACGTAATAAATTTTGTATAATGTTCTTGCGGACTCCTACACTTTTTCTTACATCAACAAGGATCTTAAAAAATGTATGTGCTTGATAACAATAATTAGTGTTTATATATTTTTAACAACAATGACCCTTTGCATATGGGACTGCGGGGTATATTAGTCTGCCGATTGGCGACAACTCTACTTTTACAACGTGTGATATTTCATGCCCCGGCATCTACTGATGAGAAGGCATATTCGTGATTTCCAGTCCGTTTTTTTTTTTTGGTTCTTAGACACCGTGTTGAGAAGGGACAACTCCACGGACGGATATTGTCTTCAATTTTGACGGTAGTGGAAATAAAGCACGCGAAGCTTTCCAATTCCTCCTGTGTGATATGTACATATGTTTCTTGTACCTATACTTGTTTTACACACATCTCTTGTTTAATTGGTATCAATGTAGGATAAAATGAAGCAGAAAACACTTTGTATTTAGCCCCCATCTTTGTTAGGGGTACATTGCTTTGCACATGTCTGGCAGCTGGTCTCTCTGTCGGTTGACCAAAATGGTTTCCCTTCACTTACTCAAGAATCAAGGGATATTCAGACTTTACAGGTTTGTCAGCAACAGTAAAAGACCAATGACGATATCTGTGTAGGATGTGTAGAAAAACATTCTGCATGAAACTTCTACATTTCTTTATTTTAAGCTTTTGATGAAATCAACACATGAGGTGCTATAGTTGTAATTGTCATGGTTTTCACTGTTCTCCTTTGTTGACAGAATTATGGCTCCAAGTGTAACAAAATATGTACTAATTTATACGATTAGTGTGAGAAGAATTAATGTCAATGTTTCACATGTAAATGGTCTGACTAAACGGCAGTAAGGGCTTTGCAGTGTTCTGTAATCGTGTCATTTCCTTTTTAATCGGAGGAGTTCTCTGGGTATTTTTCTCTTTGAATCAAATGTGTCATGTTGCAAAAAATGTTTGATGTCTTTTAGGTACATGTAGGCGTATTGTTCCATTCACTTCAAATATAAATGCTTGTAGTCTCTTTCAATGTCAGCTTTTAGCTTTTGCATCTAATTTTCCTTGAAGCTAAAATGACTATTTCACTGACTATTTCTTGAGCAGCTACATTACGCAAGATTACAGATAATTACACAACATTCTCACATCGTGGTTTAATATCCAAAATCTGAACTATAAAAACAATTTACGTATAAACAATCATATAATATGGAACAATTCAAAGATCAAAGTTGATAACAAACCAATATTTTTAAAAGAATGGTTTGACAAAGGTATCACATATGTGGAACAACTATATGACTTTAGAACCAAAAAATTCTACTCCTTTGAAGAGGCAAGACAAATGTATGATATCCCATTGCAACATTTCCTGCTTTATCACAAGATTATTCGTGCTATAAATGCCGCAAGTATAGATAATATAAAACAAGAAATGATAACAGAAATTAGAGATGCCACTTTGAGGGAGAAAATGGAAAATATAAAGCATCCAAATAAATTACTTTACAACATACAAATTCAAAGCAAAGAAGAAGAAACAATAAAAGCAAAAAGGAAATGGACTAACAACATCAGTATAGAAAACAATGAAAACTGGAAAAACATATTTTTAACACCTTTTAAATCAACAATTGACTCCATCTTAAGAAATTTTCAATATAAATTTTTAATGAGGTTAACACCAACCAACACATATCTGTATAACTGCCAACTAACTCAGTCAAGATTATGCGATTTCTGCAATATGCAAGATGAAACAATAGAACACCTTTTTTGGGAATGTCATGTAACACAAAATATCTGGAATAGATTGAGTAACTTTCTAAAAACAAAGCAATTTGAAATACAGTTCAACCGTCAAAATGTATTTTTTGGAATTCAAGAACGATGTATAACAAACACTGCGCTAAATTATATTATCATTTTATGCAAATTCTATCTCTTCAAAATGAAACAAGTTAAAATAATACCGAGAATCGATGGATTAAAAAAATATCTAGAAAATAGAATTAAACTAGAAAAACAAATTGCTTTTAAAAAAGGTAAACTTGTCTTTTTTAAACAAAAATGGAAAAGATTCCTATGACATATTATTTCTACACTCATAAAAAAATAATTTTATAACTTCATAGATGGTACGGTCAACATCCCCTCCCCTCCCCTTCCTTCTTTTATGCTATATACTTTTTTGAAAACTCCCATGTTTTTTTTGTTTCGATTTCCTTAAACTGCTCAAATAAGTGGGACAAAACATGTAGATTGTAAAATAGTTTAAATGATGCATTTATTTAGCAAAATGATATTATGTTGAAATACATGTACTAGTATGTTATATATTTTGTGATAAATGTACCATAAATAAAAATAAACGGGGTCACCCGAAAGGGGCCTCAAATGAAAAAAAAAAAGATTACAGATAATGGTTCCTGCGAACAATCTTATCTTTCAGGCCATATGTACACTTTACCTGACTTTCTAATGAACTTCAAATGGATTTCTTGGTTAAACACATCGATTACTTATAAGTAAATGCCAAATAAACACAGAGAGGTCCCTTCTTTCTTCTCTTTAAGGCCATATGTACACTTTACCCGACTTTCTTTTGTAATTCAATTTTGGGTATTTGTGATAAATACGTTGCTTAGATTGAATGCCCGAGGAAGAGAAGCTATGTAAAGAATGGAAATATCTGTGAGATCAGTGAAAACAAGAAAAACTATAACATTCTGCGAAAACGGCGAACTAACAGTGCGCTGGAAATCTGCAAACTCATCAAAAAATTAATATACTAAGTCTAGTAACCAAACAAATGTTTTTTTCATCAAATGCGACTGATTATAATAAATGACGATGCATTTCTGTTGAATAGATAACTCAGCAGACACATTTTGTTATAATACTAGAAAACACACACCAGTACGCACGGGTACACATATAGTTAGTTAAGTTCACATATAGGGGTTTACGTATAGAGCATTTACTTTGTGAAGTATCGGTCATTAAGTTAATCAAAGTACTGAAGAACTGACAGGCTGGCGAACTGCAAAGGGACAATAGCTTTTCAAGAATTATAACATCAAGTGGTTTTCTAAGTCAAAAGAGAGGTCAGTGCTGGACGAAAAATGAAAAAAAAAAATGAAAAAAAAATAAAATTGGAACGGCCGTGTTTCGATCACAGGACTTTGGCATCAGAAAATTACTAAGCGAGTTGCTTAACCACTCGGCCACGATCTCGTTAGAGATTCTTGACCTAAATGATTTAACATAATAAAAACATTGATTCGCGCGCTATATCGCGTTCGTAACGCGTAGTAATAATTATCAACGCATTTAAACACCTATTCTTTTAATTTCATACAATTTCCTTCCATTACAAGAAGAAACTAATATATTACAAGTGAACATATTAAATGAAACAAGGAAAGTTTAATGTTCTAATCTTGCAAATCTAATTAACGAGGAGGAACTATTTTCAATGAGTGTATAGATTCTGTGTTGTCAGTTTCGGGAGTAAATGCATCTTAGTGGATTTCATTGTTTGGCATTGTAATAGTCTGGCGACATAAAAAAACATAGGCAATAAAGAACAGGAATGTGAACGACACTCGGTAACACCAGTACACACTCTTACCGAGTGTCGTTCATGCTTAAAGGAACTGTCTCACGTTTCAGCGTATAACAAAAATAAAATAAAATTGTCAAATATTCACTTAATTTTATAGATACCTGTATATCCCATAAACAAGCACACTGATATAAAATATAACATAAAGATTTTGTAATTATTAAGGTATTTTACCCCCAAAACTCTATACCGTTTTAATACGGTATAGAATTTTAAACTACTCTCATTTCAATTGCCTGAAATTTACCAGCATGTGATGAAAACGAATTTAAAAACAAACCAAATACTTCATATATGTTTAGACTGAAGTTGTTTTATGTTACTGCCCGATCTAGTGAATAATATTGCTCACAAATCATGCTGAAAGGAAAAATGACGCTGTTTTTGAAAGGAAAAATACATTGGTGTGCGCGATGTTGAAAGTGGTTAAAATAGATGTTTTGCAATAACTATTTCTTAAAGCAACAGTCAACAATGTTCGTGCACATAACGGTTTTTCCAGTTTTAAAAATAGAGGGTGTGCCCAGTGATTCTGATTAGTGCACTTGCAATCATGCATTATTATGTCACCTCCAGATCTATGTCATTTATTTCAAAACGGCTGACATGAGTGTATTAAATTTGTAGAGGATGGTTGTTGTTTAGTATTTTAAAAAAGTCTTGCGTATAAACATAGTTATTCGTTCAGTGACACTCATGTTGAAAAATGCATAATGGGTTGCTAAACTGTTTTCAGAGAAGATAGTTAAGAATCGTCGGGAAACGTTTTGGCTGATGAATGTTCCTTTAAACCCCGACAGTGTATTTAAACGAGCATTAATGCGATTCTGTGAGCAATGCGAACTTAACATCGTTACAAATTAGTTAAGCTTTACGCTCTTAAAAACGTATTAGACAAGACATAAGTATTATCCTTGCCTATCTGTTTCCGAAACTTATTCTTAAATTCTTCTTGCAGACGACTTGGCGTAAGAAAGAACAAATTACCATCAATTTGTAGTCATTACCGGCCCAATTTATTTAAACTGCTTGTATTCTCTTAAAGGAAAAACACATCTCTCTGTAGCTTAGTTTGGATTAAAATGGTTTCTTAAGTCAGGTCATTATACATTGCGTAACTAGTAAAAGTAAATACCGATGCCTATAATTATTCAATGAATCAAGTCAGTTTAATTCACCCAACTAGGAACAAACTTATCCCGACATCGATGATTTTTCATAAATAGCCAACTTTCACCCACTCAGGATTTTGTCAAACATTAACAAAATGCATAATCCTATACATATATCCTATGTTTTTTTACACATAACATTGCCTTATTGTAAAATAACATACAGGGTGTCCAGAGAAATATACAGTTTCAGTGTAGTTGAATCAAATCTGAACGTTCTGTTATCGCAAAGAAAAATTGTACATGTTTAATCAAAAGTTGTATTTTTTCTGGCACCAGTTTGGAAGTTGTAACTGGGGTATTTTGTCCATGACGTCATTTTGACTCTGAAGTCAGTTTCAATTAGTTATAGATTGGCCACAAGTACATACACTTACCAGTTAACATCATTGTATCAACTTTATCAGGAGACATATGAAGACTGTAAAGATAATTAGATAAATAATAGCATCGATTATAACACTTCATTGAGACACGCGAGTTGATGTATTAATGTCTATGTCTGAATGAAAACCGTATGATTCTCAGATGAAACTGAGAAACGGTGTAAACGGATTTCTACGTTACCGTAAACGGCTCCAAGTCGTGAACTGGTTAGTTTGCCATATTCACGATGACGAATTAAGTTATTATTGATTAAAATTTTATTGTGAGTTGCATTCATGACTGTACTGAGTTTGTAAAACTGAGGAAATATTATTTATATTGGATGTGAAGCAGATAAGTATTTAGGCTCATCGGCGACATTACCTTTTTACATGTGGCACGTTGTATACTCCTGGGAGACTGTCTGACACATTCATTTTCTAAGTAGACGGCCCATTTCAAAGATGATTATTAAATACGTTATGAAAAGACCTCTATTAGGAAATGTGTACTAATAATGTTGAAATTAAGATCGTTGATATACCAGAGATAAAGGTCAAGATACTACAAACACGACAAGCAGGCTTGGTAGTCCATGTCCCAGGTCTTGAAAATTGAAGATCCATTACCAAAGAGGTGAACAGATCCAATAATGATTTTCGGTTAACTTGATATCTAAGCTGTCCGAAATCAGTTGATGGACTTGCGGGACATTTTGCCAAATGACCTTTTGGCGGCCATCTTTAAAGATGGCCGCCGTTATTCAAAGCTAGCAGAGGGTTTAGGAAATTTTCGATTATTCCTCACTCACATGGGCTATCGGCTTGTAATATGTCTTAAAATGTTTGCAATTGAACCCCGTATGTGATAATATATAAATATAAATATTATGATATGATTATTTATTAATAATTATTGATTTTTTAAGGAAATTATGATATTTTTCGATTTTTGTCGTTAATTTTTCTCTTTCAAATCGGATCTGAGTGTGTATTTGACCATTTGTTGATTGTTATATGTAGAGGTTGGTTCTATGCGTCCAAAATTATCATTACATTGACATATTTTTATTTGTAAATCCTTCAATAGCCAGGAATATTGGATAACTGAAAGTTGATTAATAGTCAAGTCTATAAATGGGATATTTAGGTTATAACTGGCATTGGATTGTATAGTAAATATTTTTTGGTTTTCGGTTGGAAAATTTGTTGTAATTGAAGAATATGAATAATGCCCAGCTGGCATCATTGAGCATTTTGTGAAAATCAAGATGGCGTCCAAGATGGCCGCCAAAATTCAGAAAAAACAAACGGAGGTGCCAGAAATTAGGATCAACTAGGATTTTTGCAGATTGGTTGTAGTTTAGATGTTTAAAACATAATTTTTTATTTATATTTAATATTATCGATTGGGTTAGTGAATGTATAAAGGCATCCGTGATGGCTGGAATCAACATGGTGGCTAAAAAAGACAAGCTGTTTGGAAAATAATTTGTTTTTATCACAATTTAAGTTAAAGTGGTGTAAAATAAATTGTTGAACTGTAATATGTAATAAATGCTCCAAGAAATGTTTGAGTTTTAAGCATTGAAACATTAGCTGACTCAAAATGGCGGACAAAATGGCTTCCAAGATCAATTAAATATTGTGTTACATGTAGTGGTCCAAGGAAATTAAAAATTGATACTTTTGTGATCGAAGGCAGTGTAAGTTTTGCAAACATAATTACAACTTAAATACACTGTAAAAAATATAACATTATATCTATTTGGTGATCGACTTATCCCGTTTAAAATGGTATCAATGTAGGCTGAAATCATAATTGACTTGTGACAAAATGGCCGCCGCATACAGGTTTTTCAAACTGAAAAATTACATTAAAATATGAATCGTAATGGAATATGTTAATGTGAATACTGCTATAGGTTAAAAATATAGATCTACTGTAACATTATAACACTTCATGTGCAGTATATTTGATGTGACTTCTAAGATGGTTGCCAACCATGTATGTTCAAATGGGAGTTGTATTCAATACTAATCTTATCTAATTGGAGAATAAGCATAGCCACATAGTAACATCGCCAGTAACTGACCAAGTGTTTACTATGGTGTTATCTGGTTGGCTGCCATTATCCTTAAGTCAAGTACGATCAATATTGTGTACCACCGATACCTGATTGTCCAATGTATGTCGGGTTGGTAACGTGGTACGGTATATGTATAAGATATTCTTCATACATAGTTATACGTGTTTTATTTACACATTGCCGTCAAAGAATAGTTGTAGCTTATCTGCACATACATCAAACTCGACGCATACACCGAATTTACAGCAGCACCATCAATATGCCACGGAAGCAATCCGCTCACCATTACACTAATCTACCGTTCACCCAGCAGTGACCCACCACCATCAGCAACCTAGCTTTAATGGAGTCAACCACCTCCGTCCTGCTTACCCAACATCGACAAAATGGCTAACAGGCGACATCAACTTACCACATTTCGACTTGGAAACTGGCATGATTACAGACAACACCTACCATCGCCATACGTGCCCAATATTTATAGACACGGTCACAGAAACAAGCTCAGAACAATTTGTCAACTTCACGATAGAGGTAAACAACAAACGTATCCTCTTTATAACCAGTACAGCACTATCTTGGGTTAGCGACCATAGCGCTGTATTCATAGTGGCGAGGATCACAGTGGCAAGATAGAATACCCGGGCAAGAACGACAGTGTTGTGGAAGAAGGCTGATATGCCATCATAAGCATGGTCAAGGGCGTCAGCATTGCCCTTGCCTAGCACTTCTCTCATACCACTGATATTGACCCATTATGAATGTTATTTCAGATACTATGCCAACGTACCATATAAAGTTATAAACCCATATACCATCCCAGGTATTTCCAACCATTGTTAGTAGTAATCAGAAAAGTCAAACGTCTATGATGAAGAAGTGGGTATTTCGCACAACTTCAGTATATACAAACTGGATATAAACAGCCAAGCTCTCGACAAGGTCCAGAACTAAGCGTTGCGCATAATGACTGGTGCCTCGAAGTCTACGCCGATTGAATTGATGGAAAATTTCACTGGTATCAATCCATTATACAAACGAAGGCAAGCCAAAGTCATGCTTCAAGCGGAGAAGTTCAGATCAATACCGCACCACCAAATGACAAGATTAGCTGGATATACCAAAAATCGGATCAAGCGAAGTAGCTTTGTACACGAAACCAAGAAGTTAGACAAATCTGCAGTAACTGTGAAACTCCAAGTTCCTCAACTCGAGCCATGCAAGCAAGAAGATGAATGGGTTCGAAGGAGCCATGATAAGCCAATAATACCCTCCTGAGATATGGACCCATGTCTATACTGATGGCTCAGCCACCAAAGTTATCAAAGATGGGCGTGCTGGAATCTTCTTCCAATATACACCAGACAACAAAGAGAGACATCGCAGAGCCACAGGGAAGCAATACAGTAACTACAGAGCGTAGACCGAAGCTCACAACAAAACACCAGAACTAGCTAAAATACTACATAACCTTGGTACTCACTGTAAACTATCCATACAGTGGATTCCTGCCCACTGTGGAATGCCTGGAAATGAAACAGCAGATAAATTGGCAAACCTAGGAGCACAGTCAGCACAACCACCAGTACATGTGAGATATAAAGAGAAAGTTTCCATTATCAAGAGCTTCACAAGACCAAGACAAGATGCTGATCCCTACCATCGTCTCAACAGGTCAGACCAAGTGATTATGGTATGACGACTACGCTCAATGCACAACAGGCTGAACCATCACATGTACCGGAAGTACAAATGGGTGCCGCCTCCGATCTGTCCATGCGGGGAAGAAGAACAAACTGTCGAGCATGTCCCCCAAAGATACAGAAGACACAACCAGGATCGAACTGCAACGTGGCCCACAGACACAACTCTTCAAGCGAAGCTCTATGGAGACGCTTGTGATCTGCGGAAGACCAGAAAGTTCATCGCAGACTCTGGGATGATAGTGTAGGACGATCGACTGAGGTGAGGTGAGGACAAACTGGATGTGAGAAAGAATATAACTGGTCACGGTCCGTATGAAGCAACGATTCCAAACAACATCCACACAAGTTTTTGGAATACTATACTCCCATCAGACTAAAGCGTCACACTCATCATCAAAACGGGAGACCAATTTATAGCGACCTAGCAACTACTGGTCCATCTCAATCAAGTCTGCGTGAAGTGAACTTGTCGAGCACACACCGTTACTTCAAAGCCAGATCATGGCCCTTCTTGACACGTTTTAGATACTAGTTGACTAACCACATGGTTCAGAACGATATTCTCTGAGAGCCAGCTGCACTCCATAACCAACTACAACTGTAACCTAGATGGTGGAGATCAGATTGGCCCGTCATTCGGGACTTCAACAAAGTCTTCGGTCTAAGGAGAAGCAAGCCAGCAAACTAAATTATTGCAATATCAGTGGACCCTGCTGGGCAGGAATAGTACTTGCATAATTCTTGCAATCAGAACCCAACATGTACTGGTCGGAGAACAGTCCACCAACACAGCATCAGCCACACCAGGCGTACCTTAGGGATCAGCCATTGGACCACTTTTTCTGTTATATATCTAATTAATGCAATATCTACTCGTCAGCAAGCAAACCTCTTGAACAGGGTAATTACTAAAGAAAATGCTTAAGCCTAACAAGATGACATGGACAGACTACAGCAATGAATGGGAGGGTCCATGGTTGATGTCATTTAATCCTTACAAGTATATGGTCACCCGCTTCACTAGGAAGAGAACTCGAGTTAAGACTCCGTTTTTCATCCACAACAGCATGGCACGTGACAAGCTGTGGCAGCGATAAGTACATCGGAGTATACATAGATGAGGTATACATGAGTACCAATGTTGCTACCATTGTGAGGAAAGACTACAACAGCATCAAACTTAACAAACTATCGAAACAGATTAGGGTACGATGTTACCAGAAACATGTCAAATCAATCGTTGAATACGCAAATTCGGAAAAGGATCAACCAGCTCAAATATTTGTCATCTAGAGGCAGTTCAGCATATTGGACGCAATTCGTCAAACGGTAGTTTAGCACAACAAGCCACATCAGACAGATCATTGGTGACTTTGGTTGGAAACTCTAGATCCAGATCCATGAGCATTGTCGACAGCGATTATGCCTTCTCGAAGGGTCTTATTTATAGTGGATAATCATGATTATTTGTTTTTAACAAAAATAACTCGCCTCTCACACGATCTTGTAATTAAATATCAATGGTACGATAATGCCCAAGAGGACGACCATACACACTATACAGAAAGAAGAATAATCTACAATTTATTCCCCACTTATGAAATGTTAAGTGGCCATCTTTGCTGCAATTTTGAAGTTAAACCATAATGCATGTCTGATAAATATAATATTCAATACAAATAAAAACTATTTGAACACACTATACTTTTTAATAAAATATGCCTCTTCAGCAATTATGATGGCCATTACAGCCGGCAGTTGATTTCTTAGTATGCTATCTTAAAAACATGCAAACAATTAATAATGCTATGATTGAATAGATGCTATGTTTAACATATACACAACTGCCAATGAGCAACAATAGTAATTTATGTAACTAATCTCTTGCACCACCGACATATTTTCTGATTTTGGCGGCCATTTTGGACGCAATTTTGAATAAGGCAACTGGTCAATTGAGTCGAATCGAACTTATATTGGAATGTTAGTTAACTATTTTAATTCCGATATCAACAAAAATCATTAAAATAAATGTTTTAATGAATATATCAATATGTCAATTATTGCGGCCGTTGTAACCGCCATTTTGATTTCAGCCGACATGGATGCCATCCCGCAATATTTTAATCGACGAATAACGATAGATAAAATACAAAGACGTGTGTTAAAAACATTTTAACTACAACCAATCGGCAAAAAGAAATTTGTAACTAATTTCTGGCATCTCTGATTGTTTTTTCTGATTTTGGCGGCCATTTTGGACGCCATCTTGATTTTTACAACATACTCCATGATGACAGCTGGTAATCATTCATATTCTTCAATTGCGACATATTGCCTAACAGAAAACCAAAAAATATTTACAATACAATCCAATGTTGGGTCTAACCTAAATATCCCATTTATAGACAGGACTATCACTAAACTTTTAGGTATACAATATTCCAGGCTCATCAAGGATTTTTAAATGAAAACATGTCAATGTAATGATTATTTTGGACGCATAGAACCAACCACTGCATATAACAATCAACAAATGGTCAAATACACACTCAGATCCGATTTTAAATCGAAAAATTAACGACAAATATCGAAAAATATCATAATTTCCTTAAAAAATCAATAATTATTTATAAATAATCATATCATAATATTTATATTTATATATTACCACATGCGGGGTTCAATTGCAAACATTTTAAGACATATTACAAGCCGATAGCCCATGTGAGTGAGAAATAATCGAAGTTTTCCTAAACCCTCTGCTAGCTTAAAATAACGGCGGCCATCTTTAAAGATGGCCGCCAAAAGGTCATTTGGCAAAATGTCCCGCAAGTCCATCAACTGATTTCGGACAGCTTAGATATCAAGCTAACCGAAAATCATTGTTAGATCTGTTCACCAATTTGGTAATGGATTTCGGTCTGTCACATGGACTATGGTTAATGATTAGTAAGACGGAACCAAAATTAGAGTTCATTATGGAGTGACTGTCTCTTTAAATTAAGCGTAAAGGGACTGTCGTAGGCGATCAATTATTAACATGTTATTGTTTGTTGTGTTAATGATACTATGTGTCTATGTTCTTTTGTTAGCTTGCACTTCAGTTGACCGTTTTCAACGATGGTAAGATAGCTATTTTTGCTATTTGCGTAGCAATATTTATGGAAAATAGTTTAATACGCCGAATAACGACATCTTCGAACTAAACATCAACGCTGATCGACAAAGGGGAGGTAATAAATCACACATTTACTTTAATTTTGTTTTTCAAACGATGGTGTCATTCAGAAACATGTCTATCGTTTTGCTGAGAATGAATGAGTGGTTATAGCCCAACTATCCGACACGCAGCGCGCATATCTAAACGTTTTGCCCTCTGTGTGGTAGGTGAGTAGTTTTTCATAAGCGTGTTCGAAGATTTGACTAGATGAAAGGCGCCATGGTTTATATTGTTCACGCTTTGTAAGTTCCTATACAACTTTCTAACTCCGGTTTAATTATTTGATCTCCATCGCGATCAAAGTGTACACCATTACGTGGAGACCGAAAAGTTTAGTGCTGACAAAAATTATCGCCCGTCATTCATTTTAATGCTGGTTGACTGAACTGTCCCATGAATCATTCTACAGTTTGGATGATATCATAATCATATCACTCTTTAGACTAACTGACGACTACAAAAATGCTCAATAAATATACTTAATGACGAGGGTCTTAGAATATCGTATTTGCTGCTCATCTCATTGGCCGTACAAGTGACAAAATTCACTATAATCGTGAAATTGCAGTCCATCATGATTTAACACTTGAATACAAGTAATAATGCCAAGACAACACAAAATTCCTTAACCGGTTTGTATACATGGGAAAACGTTTGTGGCAGTTCAACCTTTTTGTGTCGCATAATATACGGTATCAGTCCTTGGATGTATGTCATATACGTACAATAGGTAGTACACGTGTAATCATGATGCAAACTATATTCCAAGACTTTATAGTTGATATACATATGAACGTGTTTTGTTTTAATCTTTGAACTTCCAAGGCCACTAAAATGGGTCTGAATACATGTCACAGCTGGGTTGATTTTGGCAAACATTGTATGAAACTGTTCACAAATATTAATTTACATAGTACTCTTTCTCTCGGATTGAGCGTGGATAATTTCTCTTTGAACTCGGTGATCAATATAAGGCTGCTATCAAACCAATACGAATAGTTGCATACCCATATACTTGTCATACCCGTGCCCGTGATTTATCAAACTTATGCTAGTATTCTACATAATAGTCGGCAAATTCAGATCGGCAATATCAATAATGTCAATGTTAGTTGTTCATATTGTTGCCGCAATTTTACACGTTCAGACATCAAGTGGACGATGTATGCGCGTGAGAAAGCATTGTATTAACTAATTATTTTCGTTTCTGTAAAAGTCCCATCATTTAAATCTTTTAAGACGCTAATGGAGTTTTGACAGCTCTGGCAAGCTACTTTCGTTTGTTCGTGATACCAAACTGACGGGATTTAGAAATGCAACAAGTGTGGTATTTAAATACAAAATCAAGGCATCCGAAATGCAACGGAATGTGAAATGTAAAGGTGAGTTCATGCAGGTCATTTTTCCATTCGTACCTCAAACATATTGTAAGAACTTACGTGTTTGTGTTTTATTGATATGAAGCGATTAGCCGACTGTTTTCTAATTGTCTTCCAAAAACATGCGTGTTTTACATCCTTATTCGAAAAAGGAGAAATGAATAGTTGGTATTTCAGGTTTTAAATGCCAAGTATCTTCACAATATATATATATCTGTAGTACATGTTTACGAGCTCATGTGTTGTGTTTTATTGGACCAATTGTGTTCTAGGTTTCTTTCTTAACTTTTTCTATGTTTATAACCTTCGTTTGGAAAAGGAGAAATGAATAGTTGGTATTTCAGCTTTTAAATGCCAAGTAGAAGAACGTAATTGCGAGAAAATGCATCAGTTCCCAATATAAGTGTTAAGGAAAAAACAATTAGGCAAGAATTTAAACTCACACGGGAACCGTTTTCATTTAAATTAAGTCATGTCTTTCAATTTCAAGAGGTATCATCCATTTCCCCAACCAGTATTGTGTAAGTGTCACTGGCCTATTTGGTTTAGAATTATCGGAGGCGATATTCCCTCAACCCAATCAACGACTGGAAATAATTATTCCCGTTTAGTGTCGTACATTTTCAGTATTTGATTTTGTTCATTTATATCCTACACTTAAGTGTGACTTAAAGACATGTGAATGTACGAAATCAACATAATCATTCCCTTGCGGGGTATTTTAAGTGTGCACATTAGTTTAAGTGAGAAGTTCATCGCGTGTTTGAAATCATACATCTCAATACCTCAGGATATTTCTTGTGCAATAAAAATAAACCATGGCAAATAATAAATAGCCATAACTAGTCTACTAATAATAAGTAAAGCAACGTTTTCGACAAACAGAGGTTATACTCTAATATTTCTGAGTACAACTGAATTATGATTTTAATAACAGCAAACTAATCTGTCAGTGAGCGAAACAATACTATACAAAATATTTAGGATTAAAGTAAAATATGTATATTGGAACTAGTTATATTTTAGTTTATAACAATAATTGTAAAGATTTTCTGAAGGCTAAGAAAGTCAGATTTATGCCTTTAAGTGTTTTCTCTGTTAGATACTGCGAAGGCTACACATGCATGTGGCATTAGATGGGTTTTCAAGAATTTACAATACGCAGCTCAACATTATATTAGGTGCATCCATAGTTCAGTGGCTAGTGCACTTTTCATCGACATCTAAGCCCGACATTTGGATGGCTTGTACTACGAAGCGATAAATCTTAAGTATCGTCACGTCGCATTGACATACATAAGCATTCCCCTGGAATGTGTCTGACTCTTGCGTGTGTGGCTAGGCGCTGCCGTCGTAGCTGTGTTGCTTTGGTTTTTGCCCTACTATATAATAGGATAATTTGGTAATCCAAAATATTTGAACTGACTTCGCGAGACTCTAAAGTCTAATGAAGTGCATGTGTGAACATTATTCCACTGAGGATTTATACGTGTTAACCGAGTTATAGACGCTATATAAAAATATCCCGAGGAAATAGTTCTCAAGTTTCAAATTATTTCACGAAAATGACAAAAATGAATCTAAATAATTACTTTCCTTTCTCGAGGCTACGGGAATTTATCGTATGAATGATGCCAAAAAGACAGTTGGTTTACACTGTACCGATTCATTGATGAAACCGCCACGTTCAGTTATTTTGTTTCAGACAAAGTACCATAATTTTGGGAAATGTCTTTGAAATGTGTGGTCCCGGTATATTAAATGTATGACGGTGCTTAAATGAGAGATGTTGGTCAGATCTGCGATATGATCATTTTACATATAACTGCACGGTAAGGTTAACATATTACACATAACAAGCTAAACGGAAGCACAACCGAAACCAGAGATAATATAACTATGCATAATGTTAAACGCGAAACTGAAGACTGAGACAATGCAACCAAACCGATGAAAGTCCAAGTTAGTTTCAGTTGTTTGGATTGGACAAATAAAGTATTATGCCGATGTCAACGCTGACCTCTTCATATTGCAGTCATCATATTATGTTCGGGTCACATCAGTTGTTTCGTCAAATTGCGTAGCTGTACTAACAAAGATATGAGGCATTTTTACATAGGACTTATGATTATGACGTGTCATGTACTGCTTGTGACTTAGGACTTGCTAAAATATTTAAAAAAAAATATACGCATCCTCGTATATGGACAAATTGGATGTATAAAAGGTCATATTCACGTTTTGAATGACATGCACGCTGGTAGAATATGAGTCAATATTTCCCTAAAATCACAGAGGTTTGCAATTTGCAATCCAGATTCATGCATGCAATTATATGTCTCACAACGGACTTACAGACTTAATATTCTAATAGATTTTAACACCGCGCGTTTATCACTGGTAGACACCGTACAGCGGAAATAGCCCCCTATTTTGGACGAAAACGAAAGTAAAAGTGGTAATCGATTTCGGAGGACGATAAGTTTTTAACCATTATTCGGTAAATATGTATGCGATTCACTTGAAAAGAACTGATTTAGGTAGTGTAATGTTTATTTTAAAGCTCCAACGTAGTCATTTGCTCTGTAATTTCGTAAACTCTTGACAAACAACACCGAAATGTAACCCGTTTGGCGGACGGTGCAGAAAAACGTACATATTTCTTTTATCGCGGCTAAATTATTCATTTTCCAAGACCCTGTTAAGATTTAAACTTTAACCTGACACGTTATTTACCTATGTTGAAACTCTCGTCAATAAACATGCACTAACAAGCATGTAATTGACGAAAAACAATATTGCGTTGTGTACTGGGTCTAGTTTTTTACTGTACAGAGTCTAGTTTTTATTCACATAACAAGTGTTCGGGGTCTAGTCGAGAGTACGGGGTCTAGTTAATGTAATTTATTTGATTTTCTCGTTACATTTATGTATTTTTGTATGTAAATAGTGTTAGTATGTGTGGTCAATCATACATGTTTGTCTATGAACATAAAAATAACTTTGTGTCACCGATTCAATGTATATATTCATTTGAACGTTCTGGAGACAAACATCAGGATAGTTTATATAAAAATAGCCATGGTTTGAAGCATTTCAACGTAGGTATAGAAGATAAAGCGTATACATGTACCTGTAAACTACATTTGTATGATATTCATGATACATTTCGTACATAATAGAACATGCTTTGGATATCATGCGTGAACTATTGCCACATTTGCATGCAGTCCAATTCTATAAAGAGGTCATATCTGTGCTAGAATGGGAGCAGAGTAAGACGATGGTTCTTCGATTGATCGTTACATCGGAGCATGTAGGCATTTGTTTGTCATTTAAAGATATTGAAACTGAGCATACATGTACTAACGACACATAGATGAAAGTCAAATATTAATTACTAATTATGAATGTAAACTACGTACCTTTTATCATTATTAGTTCTTGGAAAAAACTACATTTAGTAAATAGTATCAAGTATTGTAACTGAACACTGCATTAGTCTAGCGCGTGGATTTATAGATGTACAACCACCTTCGAAATATGACCTTTGGACGTGTCCACTAGCCAGGGTTGAAACGATTTTTACCGTTTTCCTTTTAAAGTATGGTTTTATCTAAGACAAATTATGTTCTGGATAACCTGTCCTATTCACAGAAACATACTTTTTATATGGACTGTGTGTTCGAGTCCTCTGCTGTTCAACTTTGTTTTTATCGTACTTTTGTATTAGATTCTACAATCTACATGCATGGTTTTATACTTTATAAACGATACATCTAATTCATACTTTTGACAAAAATAGTTTCGTTTTTATACTAATTTAAGTATGGATATTGTATTCATTGCTCATCTTACATCTGAACATTGCTCAGACGACTATTGGGTTCATTTACAAATAACTTGTGTCATTGGTTTCACCGGAAACATCATTTTAAGAGTTTTCTGTAGAAACGTCAAAATTGGCAAAATGTTACTCAATGCGCGCGGTTTGGCTGACGGTTGACCGATACTTCGGTTCAAAAGTCTGCACATGGAAATGTGTTCAGTGCATCAATGTATACATTAGAACAAATAAATGTTTTAGAAATGTAGATAATAAACATGCACGCACATGTTTATTTAACAAAATTAAAAATGAATGTCCATGTTGGTGGGATTCGATCCCAAGCTAAGATTGTGTATATCTAGGAAGTTGTTGCTTGTAAAAATAAGAGGAGTCCGGCATGCTCCTCGGGAACATTTTCAAAAACAGTGGAACCATCTGGTGCATTCTGAGATACCTTATTTGGTATTATTTGGCCATTTTGTTACAAAATCAAGCTAATTGAAGTTCTTGTTATTCATACTTGTCCTTGCGAAATTGCCCGGTTTTTCGATTTAACCTTATTGGGAAGGTTATTGGATATGACAAACTAGAAAACAGGAGTCGTAGACGAGGACATGCGCTATAGCTTTTAAAATGCGGGGTAACGTATTTTTATAGATACTTAGTGAGCGAAGCATGAAAAAACGCATTTTATCATTTTTTTTCACCTAGAACAAAAGGTAAATGACCTATCATGAGACTATTAGGGGGCGAAATAGATCTGCCACATGTCCTGACTTGGTTGGGCGGGATGGTTTTATTTATTAAACGATGTTTAGGTGTTAAAACCTTTTTTTAAATGTTGAGGACTGCATTTTAAACATTTTTACATGTCACGAAGCCAAAACATAGCTTATAACTAAAAATTAAAGAAAAAAAGAATAAAAATATTTTGGCTCTAGTGGGGATTGAACCCACGACATATAGGAAATCAAATGACATTTTCGTCCCCAATAATTTTTATAATATAAAGATATCACTGAACAATTAAAACAAAGCAATAGTTTTGGTAAATTCGATTAGTTCTTGTCAATATAGTCAAAATTAGGAAACTAGACCCTGTACAGGACTGCTAGACCCAGTGCAGTAAAAAACTAGACTCTGTACATTAAATTTCTTAAAAAGGCTAGACTCTGTACACAACGCAATGTTGTTTTTCTTCAATTACATGCTCGTAAGTGGATGTTTATTGACGAGAGTTTCAACATAGGTAAAGAATATGACAGGTAAAAGTTTAAATCTTAACAGGGTCTTGGAAAATGTATAATTTAGATGTGATTAAAGAAAAATGTACGTTTTTCTGCACCGTCCGCCAAAAGAGGTACATTTCGGTGCTGTTTGTAAAGAGTTAACGAAGTAACAGAGCAAATGACTACATTGGAGCTTTGTAATAAACATTGCACTACCTAAATCATTTCACTTCAAGTGAATCACATACATATTTATAGACTTATGGTTAAAAACTTACCGTCCTCCGAAATCGATTTTCACTTTTACTTTCGTTTTCGTCCAAAATAGGGGGCTATTTCCGCTGTACGGTGTCTACCAGTGTTTATTGCCCACGATGGGTTTGGGCTTTTCAAAATAATCTAATACGTCATTTTCAGTTATAATTCATTCAACCAAGAATATTCTGTACAAACGACAATCGCACTTAAGGATATCCGGGTGTAATAAAGAATCTCCTCGTGAAGAGTTCTCAAGTTCAGTAATTTTATGACAATTTGATTGATTCCCTATAGGTCGTGGGTTCAACCCCCACTAGAGCCAAAATATTTTTATTCTCTTTTTTCTTTTTTTTTAGTTATAAGACAATGTTTTGGCTTTTTGATATCACTTTTAGTGTAATCTTGAGAAAAATATGTTTTTCTTTTTTTTCTTTAATTTTATAGGAGTAAAATATGTGGTATACAGTCCCAAATCGGGTTACTATGGATTTCTGAGATGTATATTTTCAAAACCACTCGGTAAAACCTTTCAAAATTTTATTGAAACATTACACACTCATTTAAGTTATTTTTGAAAAAAATTCATTGGTGCCAATTGTTTAGATAATATTTTATTGCCATTTATCTATAGGGTACTTACTGGCAATATGCGAAAATATGCCTTACTTTCAAAGAGGGTAGGGTTACATTTTTATTTTTATCTACGTCATAATTAGACCAAACATCATTGTTACACTTTTGATTGAAAAAATAATCATTATCATTAGATTTAAACACACTCTTGTTTTTATTGTGTCATCTGTTAGAGACTTATTATATATATCATGCAGATGACTCCATTTGGTTTTGCAGTACGTTCTGACGCTAGGTGTAGGGAAATAAAAATAGAAATTACTCACTATGACAATAAAAGTGTTTTAAAATAATTCACATGCAGTTGTCTTAAAGGGTATACAATAGAATAAAACCGTTTAAAACGTAGTCCTTAACATTAAAAAAAAGTTTTTACACCCGGACATCGTTAAGAGATACACAAAGATATTCGAACCAATTGTTAGCCCACAATATGAAAGCATAACATGAAGATAAATGTTGCATGGGATAAAATATCACAATATAACGAATTGCTTATGTTTATAGTTTTATAGAAAACAATGGTTAGTAGTGCACAAGTGTCAACAATACTGAGTTAACAGGTTCTTTTTAATGTAATCAAACGGTTATTAGTATGAACGTTTTAAAGGGGCATGCACAGGAACTGCTGTGCCTGGCTATTCGTACATCAAAAATGCGTTTGTCACGTGTAAAACAAATTATTATGGAAAAGTCAAAGAAGAATGTGTATCAAAAAATGACCATATAACGCGCGCACGACGGTATTTGTATGTCGATTGGAATAAAAGGCTGTCAGCCTTTTATTGACGACAATGATGTGTCCGATTCCTATGATAATTTAACTGAGCATGTTTGCAGCTTTTCAAGTGCACAATACTTGAGCAGTACTTACCATATCAGTTCGCTGACATTGTTTTAGGTTTTGACAGATCCGGAAAGGGTCGAGTTGTGAAAGTGACTAATAATTTATGAGGCCCAAATAGGCAGGTTGGATAACTCTAGAAATGTAAGAGTAAACTAGCGGGATTTTTCGTAAATATACTAACATTGGTAAGCAGCAGAACAATATAAGTATACATTATTTGTTTAATAAAATACGGAATGCGATCGAACCATGTATCTCATTGTTTTCATTTGTCATGGAAGGACATGGAGTTCGTTGTCTTAATTTAAATCAATTTCGCCTTTATGGTGCAGTTTTATTTAATTCCTGTATAAAGTCATCTATTATATTTTCTTTTCAGATTAATTAAACGGTGCATGTAATTTATCTAACTCGATTAATTTTACACGCAGCCTTAATGACATGAGTGATGCATTATAAAACGAAGCTATCTTTCAGAAAACAAGTTTTGTCAAATCGTCTTATTCTCGTAGATGCATGTTAAAACACGATTTGGTGCATTGTGTACAATTTGCTGTACACGTATTCACTTTCCTCCGATCACTCTTTGTCAGATTGCAACTTGCATTCATCAGATGGTTTAAAATGATTTTCCCCCAAATTACATTTACTTTACCACTACAGATCGTTCAAAGATAAATATTAGAGAGGTTGCGAAAGCAACGTGTACGGGTACGTGTACGTGTACGTGTAGATACCCGTACACGTACTCGTACACGTTGTAATTTAAATTTGCTTGCGAAAGATAACGTGTACGTATAAAATCGCGTGACAGTTATAGCACGATTTCCCCATGAATCGAAATGAGTGTTTGTATAGCTTGATTAGACCATGTTTCATTTGATAAAACGATTTATCCGTGCCTACGCATACATGTGTGATGTGGTACACATACCTCTACAAGTCCCACTACACGGTTTTAACGTGTAAGCCCTACACATACCTGGATGACGATTTGCTCAAAAAGGAGTTCACTCGTACACGTACACGTTGACGTTCGATTTCGCAACCTCTCTAATAACTGTTATAAACCTAAACTTGTCCCTCAGGTAAACTATGTTCATCAAGGTTAAACTGAGTGGGTGTCTTCCTTACATTTGGATTATTTCATCATTAGTAACACTTTGTATCGGTATTGTATGCAGCCAGGATTTCAATCACAATTCTATCATAGCACGTGAGATATTATCCTTCTTCGCTTATTTGAAGCTAGCTGTTTATTTGACGTCGTGTTTGACGTTATTTGATATGACAAATAAGGTAACGTTGCTAGGAAAGAATGTAGTTCGACGTCAACCTATTATATTGTGCTATAAAACGACGATGTTAGAATTGACAAAAATAACATATTAAGCAGTGTTTTGCTATGTGATACAATATACACACCGTCTGGATGCTACGCACTCTAGATTTATTTTAGTACGCATCCAAACTCGTGTTTATATTTTATCAGGCAATAAAGCACATATACAAATTCATAATTTCTTAAGTATACAATATTTGTTTACACATGTATACACCATTTGTATACACAAGTACTAGCATACAACATTTGTATACCATTTCAACGTTTCCACAACTAAACTGAGATAGTCAAGTAATGTTTTTTAGATGTGAATACTGAAGCGTATACATTTATAATATTCCAATAAATTTCATAATTATATATAGCTTGTTTGCGATAGAAAAAAATCGTGTTTTTTAAATATTTCTGAAAATCTATTCATCAGATTTTGGTAAAAAATTACACAGAACTACAATAACTTCCTACCTAGTCTCATTTTGAATTTCATAATTTTTAGTCACCAATTAAAAGACATTTATTCTTTATTACATATTGAAATTACATGCGTATTTACAGTTTAACGCAGGGAGGTAATCTGGTATTCCATTGATGATTTACTATCAATTATTTAACCGTTATAATCCGTGATCAGCGTGATTGAGATTGCTGTTATAAAGACAAGACTTAGGAGGTCCTTGTGATTCGGTTTATTTATGTGTGTCACTTGTAAACAATGTACAGCAATAACATGTACTTCGTCATATTTACAGACGGGCCTCACATGTGTTAAATTACGAGGGGTGATCAATATATTCGAGGACTTTCCTTCTCAATTTTGAAAAATTGGAACTAGAGTAATAAAATTACAAGCTGGCGTAGATCAATCAATTACCTAGTGATTTGTTTAATTAACTTTATGATAACGTCATTATTTATCTGATGACGTCACTTTTGGTAACCATGGTGAAGCACGAACCGTCGAGCATCTCGGACGTAACGTTACTTCTGAGCACCGACACGCTATGAAAATTAACGCGTAACTTGTAAAATCCTCGTGATATCTCCAAAATGACTTGACTAAATTGTGCACGGATTCTGTGCGCTCCCAACTGGCCATTTTCATATGATTCTGTTGTTTATGTGATTTTTGAGTCTCTGTCAAACGGTGGTGTCGATAAAATAAGGATAAACAGCAAAAATAACGCCGCGTTAGGGACACTTTCCGTTTAAATCTGCGAAAAAGGACGCACAGATCTCAACCAAAGGTAACTGGCGAAAACGAAGACTAGTATAGGCTACAAAATATTAAATCGTTGACTCAAAATTAACGTTGCTAGGAAAGAATGTGAGTCTCTGTCAAATGGTGGTGTCGATAAAATAAGGATAAACAGCAAAAATAACGCCGCGTTAGGGACACTTTCCGTTTAATTCTGCGAAAAGGACGCACAGATCTCAACCAAAGGTAACTGGCGAAAACGAAGACTAGTTTAGGCTACAAAATATTAAATCGTTGACTCAAAATTAAAAGGGTTATTTCGAAATTGCGTCCCAAACCTGCTAGGTCGTGCTTCATTCTTAATTGGAATTATCTAATTTTGCACAACCAACCACCGTTTTTCCGAGTTTTGTTCCCAATAACGCATCGATACTCTTTTTATTCCATCGCACATTCCAGAATGGACTATTGACTACTTATTTCAGTAGTAAAAGAAAACCAGTCTCATACATGTTACCTGGTATCGGTCCAGAAAGGAGCTATGTGCTGCTCCGACGGTGACGCTTGGAATGACGTCGCGTGACGACCAACGTCACGCGCCACTTGTATGACTCAAATAATTTTAAGAGTGCTTTCAGTCGGGGACATCTTACTCCGAATGACGTTAAATGGCTTTGAGCCTTACTGCAAATATGAAATTGTTAGACGAAAAGTCCTCGAATATATTGATCACCCCTCGTAAGTAGGTTGCAAATACGTAAATATACCGTTATGCGTATCACGTGTCCTCTGACTTTTTTTCATACAAAACTACAAAAATGTTACATAGAACTTATGAACAAAATTTTTCTAACTCATTTCTGATATTGCTGAAATTTCAGTGTGTATTAGGTAGATATATTTCAATTATTCGTGCAAATTTTCATACTTGTAGGTGTAGTAATTACAGAGAAATATTAAAAACACACGATTTCTTTCTATCGCAAACTAGCTATACTGAGCGTGAAAAATTTCGAAAACGAATTAAAAATCCAATATTCTTAAAATGATAGCTCGAAAGTAATTTTTACTAACACTGTCGATTAGTGTACACGTAGGCCCGTATTCACACGTCGTTCCTCCACTCCAACTCGACTCACCCTAACCTAAGGGAGCCTCAAGTGTAGCTGGAGTGACGGTCGAGTTAGTGAAGCTCGAGTGGAGATTTGGTATTCACATACATTTATCGACCTCCAATCTCTCGAGTGGGTGACCGTTATAATACATGGTAGGATAGTAAACTGTGTAAACAGTCCATGATATAAACAAAGTCAAATTCTTAATTTGATGACGTTTATGTTATATGAGATGAATACTTATTTAAACTCACAAAAATAAGACATTAGTTTGAATACACAATAATAATAATGATAATAAGATTATAAAAAAGTTGGACCCATTTACATTAAACTTAGATGTAATTATAGCTAGTGTGCGATAGAAAAAATCGTGTTTTTTAAAGATTTCTGAAAATCTAATTATCAGATTTTGGTTAAAAAATAACACACTTCTACAAAAACTTCCTACCTACTCCCATTTTGAAGTTCATAATTTTTAGTCATCAATTAAACGACATTTATTCTTAATTACATATTGAAATTACATGCGTATTTACAGTTTAACGCAGGGAGGTAATATGGTATTCCATTGATGACTTACTGTCAACTATTTAACCGTAACAATCCGAGAACGGCGAGATTAAGAATGCCGTTATAAAGACAAGACTTAGGAGGCCCTTGTGGTTTGGTTTATTTAGGTGCGTCGCCTATAAACAATGTACAGCAATAAAATGTACTTCGTCTTATTCACAGACGGGCCTCGCATATCTTATATTAAGTAGGTTGCAAATACACAAATATACCGTTATGCGTATCACGTGACCGGGAAATTTGCTGTTTCAAGTATCAAGTCTTCTAACTTGATATTTCATACAAAACTACAAATAAGTTTTTTAACTGAGTTCTGATGTTGCTGAAATTTCATTGTGTATTAGGTAGATATATTTCATTTATTCGTGCAAACTTTCATGCTTGTAGGTCCAATAATTACATAGAAATATTAAAAAAAAAACGATTTTTTTCTATGGCAAACTAGCTATACGTATTAATATGTTTTCAATAATAAAATAAACATCAAATTAAATGTAAGACAATGCACATCAGTTTTAAACGATACCGTGCCATAATCCAGCATTGTTGTGGAAGCAGGCCCAATAATATCATATCAATATAAATTACATAGACTGATGGGTAGGAAGTTTCAGATTAATAATTTAGAAATCATTTGAAATAAAATCGATAACTCTTTTTATCAGTCGCTCACTCTCCTGTGCCATTTGTTGAGCAACTTACTACAGATACAACGCAGGAAATCCAGGTCACTTGAACGCCAATACTTCCTAGAATGTCATTTTGAGAGCGACCATGGTGTATAAAAATAAATAAATATATATTAAGTGTACATCTAGCTTATGCATGTACTAATTTATTAAAAGTTGATTGCGAAACCTTTTTTCAATTATTTCAATTATTCTCGACACACAATTCTTAATTATATTCATCGTCTTAATTGTATCAATAAACAAAAAGAGAAGAGCTCCAAGTTTTTGCCTATTATACCGAACGTCTTGTGAAGGCATATTTCTCATATTAATAGTTTATGTGCATTGAGAAAGACTAGAAGAGATGCTCTGTCCGGCAAAATTCATGTTTAACCTTCGGTGTGGCGGTATATGGGATCGAACCCGTATCCCAACACTCGACACGGGCACTCTACACTAGAATATCCAGGCGAAATTCTTGCACATTAGTGATTGCAACGGAAACAACATAAATGTTTGTGTTACAAGTGACCACGTTTTTATTTTAATGAAAATATTTTAGTTATCTTCACGGGATTAAAAGCAATAAAAGGCAATGATTAAATATATAACTCCATATATAAATGTACATGTATGCATTTTTGTATTCATGTTCCTAATATTATACACATGAATACAAAACACCATGTTATTTATTAATATCAACATATTTCAGACATGTACCGCAACTCAACTTTAAATGGTTCCAAATAAAATTCTGTAGGTTCACAAAATATTACAAAATTTATATTACAAAATGTGTATTTAAGGTTCGTTGGTTTATTGATCTTGAAAATACAATAACTTTATTAGTCAAACATTCGTGTGCTAAATCGGTATTCACATAACCCTACTTGAGTGTAGCTGGAGTCACTGTCAAGTGACCGTTTCGCCCACTCGAGAAATCCCCACTCAGTCGAGTCAACTCCAGCGACACTTACCGTTGTGAATACCAATTTCTAGTTAGGGCGGATGCCCACTCAAACGCACGGACGAAACGATCATTAAAATCGGATTATCTCAGTGAGTGAGAGTGGAGGGATGGTCGAGTAGAAGATGTGAATATGGCCCATAGTGTTTATGTTGAACCTTTTTCCGCCGGTGTCCGTCACGCTTAAATGATCACACCAGCACGAAAGGCAAAACCTCTATTCAAGCGCGTAAAAATTAGGGCTTTTCATTTTCGACTAAATGTTCACTTTCAATTTAATTGCAATATGTCTGTGATACGAAGTACGCAATTAGTTAGTAAAATAAGTAAAAACAATGTTCGCTTAATTTGAAGTCAAAAATTGACAATTGTGGATATAATCGTGTATGTAATTTTTTACAGTGGAAGGGAGGTACTTTAATCGATAATTGTACCAAAATAATCACCTTTGACCACAAACCATTGTGGATGTCGTAATAATCACTTCACGAGATGTCAGATTTTAAGAAACAGCGAACTGGTCATAAAAACGCAAAATAAAAGGAAGTGTCCCATACATTTTAATGTCGGTTGGGCTACGATTAAGCTAAAACAATGCCGTTGAGTTTGGTTCTAACATTAAAGCAGCATCACCTGTCTTGGTCAGCAGCATTGACCCTTGACCTGGTGTAACGTTATACACACGGTTCGTCTTTTGAATACGATACAACAGTTTGATTATGATAGAGACATGTCGATTTTATCCGCCACAAAGTAATTTTACTGAAACACCAGCCTCTAGACCTACTACCTACACGATTATGTTCACAATTAGCAATTTTCGCCCTCAAATTAAGCGTACATGGCCGACTAATTTGACTAACTATAAGTAAATTAGAAGTGAACATTTAGTCGATAATGAAAAGCCCTAATTTTGCTCGCTTGAATAGACGTTTCACCATTTGTGACCAACGGAAATGGGTTCAACATGAACACTATGTGTACACCAATGGGAAGTGTTAGTAAAAAGTTCTTTCAAGTTAATTATTCATTTCTGTTTGAATTTGTTAGTCGTTTGCGAAACTTTTGACGCCCAGTATATTATGTACTTATTCGAATGTTAATTCAATTAAAACATTTAATTTTATTTACGCTTACCTTTTCGTCTGAAATATGTGTTAATTGTTACACCGGTAGTTGCATATGGTAGTTGTTGCTATCAGATTAGGGTATTTTTTCGGTGAACAAGTGGGTACTTGAGTGTCAAATTGTTGGATTCCACACAAATATAATCTACAAGCATGTGTATAGGAGACTTGAGCTGACAAAGATAGGCAGGCTGACATGGTCTATGCAACTTTAGCTATCTATGGAAAGTGTTTTATGAACTACTTGAAGCTACTTGGTACATGTACGTGGTGGATTATAATGTGGAATTCAAGGCGCCGAACTTGTGTACATTTCCGGCTATTTATCATATGTATCGACACCGTGGACAGACGAACGGGTGGACAAAGTGTAACATTTGAAATGTGTCTATGTGTTGTGTACAGATCTATGACTGATTGGCAACCTCTTATTCAAGTCCACGATGTATGTATTACACAACATTAGCCACACTTATGCAGTGGTTTTTGTTTATGGTCATATGTTGTCAGATAATACCATTGTAGATGATAAAGTGAGGGATAAACGTCTGATTAATTGTGTATGTAACGCGTTATTGTCACCAGACATTCAGGGAAACTAATGGAACGCATTTGTTTTCAGGATGATGAACGACTGTATAGTTTACACAAGTTTGCAAGATTCGTGATTTATTCTTATTGAATCATTACGGCGTTCTCATCGTCAAACTACTAGTATATACCAAGTTAAAAGTGTATTTAGTTCTTGGAAATGTATCTTGTTTCCAATTTATTAGAAGTACAAAATATAGAAACTAAAAAAAGAGTGTTCGTGTAGTTTTAATAAAGCGTCAGTCTGAGTCCGATGTGCTGTAACACACTTTCATTCCTTGTCTTCCTATTCCATATACACTTGACTTTTGTCTGTGGTAATTCAATAATGTAGATATAATTGATCATATAGAGACCATTTGAACCCGTGTGTTTTACGGGGTTTAAACAGGTCGTTTGTGATTTTACAGTCTATTCAAAAAATACAAATGTAAAACACAATGTTAGTATAAACACTGCACACTGGCAATATGCAGATGTGGCGATAAAAGTCGTTGGAAGAGTGACACACAGATACTTTCAGACCATAAGACTTAGTGATGTAACAATATATGATTATGAATAATCTCCATCCACTACCTATGTATTCATTGGTAGCCGCGAGGGTAAAACACATATTAAATACATGTATTTCACCAAGTATAACCCACTATTTTTTATACTGTTGACAATATCAAATATTTAATAAGTACATTTATTGCGTTTGGTAATATTAAAACAATAATTCAAAAGGTTCGTGCGAATGAGAAATAATTAAAACAATATATCGGTGGCATCGTTTAAAAATACCGTTTTCAAAGCACACGATGTATGTCCAAGGACTAAATACACTTTACAGTTGGTAAAGTTTGACGATGAGATCGCGGTAATGATCTAATAAGAATGAACCACGAATATTGCAATCAATGTCGAAGATGCAGACAGCATACTGTTACTTGGAGGCATGCTGCGCAGTAACTGTAACAGCAGCAATGTACGAGAATTAGTCAGGAAAAACTGAGAGTTGGCGAATAATGATCAGGAGAATAAGTGTTCGTATATTGTCTATACATTATCGTAAAATATGGTACATGTGTATCTCATGGATGTTAAGGCGAATACCAATTTTGGGTATGAAAATTTGATTCTTGTTACATGTACCAGGCAACCGAAGAAGACAACTCGAAGGCTAGCGTTCGCGCTGTCTGTAGAACACAATTGTGCTTTGTTATGGACACATAAAGTTATATCGAACATTTTCAAACTTATTTTTTATTTTTGTAATACATAAATCTATTATATATATTTAATTATGGTTAATTTGTTCCTCTTATATAGAAAATCTACTTGATGTAACTATGAATTATCACTTTATTTGTTGGTATTGCGACCACAATTTTATCCCACCCAAAAGAATGCATGAGGTTTTTCAAAAGCGAAGTTATATTTTCATTTCTATTACGGTCACTGGACTCCATTAGATACATTCATAATCCTCCTGGGCAGAAATTGTGAATTCGGTGATATGTTTTAGAATACTATGGCAACGCAAAGAACACTCGCCTAGAAAATCGATTACATGCTGGTAAAATTGTTGCTAGGCAACTTAACAATACTACATAAGTGTCCATTCTGTAACAAACGCCCATTATTATTTGATATATTCGATTCTACAAGATACACGTGTTAGTTTTACTTAATTACGCTATATACAGTTGAAATAAACGTTCGAATTTACAACAAAATAAGTCTCTGTCGCTGGTTTTTCAGTTTTTCTTGACTGACCCTCGTATTTGGATTAATGGACGGACTTTCTAGGCATTCATCGAAGCGTTATAACATCTTAAACGGTTCTTCTATTTAACAATTCACCATATTGTTCAAAGTACCGTTACGGTAATACTAACACGAAGAGCGTCAGAGAAATAACAACACACTGGAAATCAATGATTGGGAGTAAGTAACTACAATTTATGCACACTTAAACCAGACCTTGCAAGTTTTATCTAACGAAACGAGTTTCTTACACTTGTACCAATACATAATCATACACAGTGTGCTGGTCATCTCAATAAACACTGTTGTAATCATGTCATATAGTCTGATTTGTAATTGCATGAATTGAAACAATTTCCCTAGAGTGATTGGGTATTGAAACACAAAATCAACACCATAGCATATAACGAATACATTATTGAAAACGTCTGTAATCTGGATTTCTTGCACGTGAAACGTACGATCGACAAATGAATAATATGCTTCAAACTCACTTACATGGCTGTTTCACCATAAATATATTTGTGTCTGTGTAATGGAAATGCTTGTCAACATAACTGCATGTAAACTACGTATTAGGAGAAACAGTATGTAAATTCATCTTTAACATCTACATAACACATGCAATCAGACAGTCGATCAAACCAACGCATTACTTCCAAATATTGTTAAACTTTATTTAGCTGAGGTATTGTTAAGTTTCGTCATTGAAAAACAAATTAATAACATTTTAACTATTTAAGACATACACAACTTCTAAAAGCAGTTGATACTTTCGACAGTATTTAAAGAATTCTCGTATTCACAATTGCTGTTTGCGTAGTTTTACTTATTTATATACTTACAAAATGAAATTATAAAACGAACGTATATTAGATACATATACAGTGGGGCAAACTTCAATATTCTAATGTGGCAAACTGTTCAATATTCAAGTACAGTATCAATTCAATATTCCTCAATAATGAAAAGTGTTGTTGACGCTGTGTAACACTCTCATTTCAAATAACACGAAGGCGATCGCTTGTAAAAACAAAGTCAAAAGCAATTGAATCAGGACAATTCATTCGTTATTGGAACTTGAAAATTCAATTGACACGAAACTTGTTATGATGTTTTCGTCATCATGCTGGAAGTTTTGAAATAGACATTAACACCAATGCAAATAAATTGCATGCTGTTAAGAATTATTCATCTAATCGAAAATTACAAGTGACGTGATGGAAATGTAAAAAACAAGACTGTGTTCAGTAAACGCTTATGCCCTGGTGGAAGCATTTCCATAACAAATGGCCCAGTCATATAGGGGCCATATCTCTGTTGCAATGTTTGTGCTACATGACTTTGACATTGCATCGTGTTTATGATGTTACACAAGCATGCGAAGTTTGAAAGCAATGACTTGATGCACTTACAAATATTTGAGTTTCAACATTTTGTTACGGATGGACGAACGAACGAACAGTCATAAGCAGAACAGTATGCAACCAGCAGTACTAGATGCTGGGGCGTAAAACATTTAGTAATAAGCATGTTGCCAAAATGGTACGCGTGGTAGATTTCGTATAATTCTTAAATTTGTTATGGCTAATTATCTGTGCCTTTGAACATCATTCGGTAATTGAGGCATCAACTGTCTTGTATATGAGAGAAAATTATATTAACGAACCAGTTTATCTTAAAATGAAAATATTCTAAAGTTCAGCATGCGCATTGATGTTTTTTTCAAACGTTCCGTAACAAGCGTACATCTCATCCCATTGGACGCCATCTCGTCAACGAGTCTTCAATTTAAATTGATGTCACATTATAATGAATGCCTTCCTGATTTCAATTTAAGAAATAACTTGTTTCGGTACAGAATATAGCCTAATAAGAATCGATGCAATTTATACAACAAATGCACTTAATTTGAGCTAGGTTACAACCGGTGTGAAAGTGGGTCAATGGAAATTGGTGTTGACAAAGTGATCATTTCACCAATCAGTTGAACTACGTATGCTTCCATAGACTGGTTTCCGTGCGGGTGTCATTATTTCTTCAAATGAATCGTGATTTACACAGATTTTAGAGATTATGTATAGTTTCTTTCCGAGATGTTATGATCTATTCCAGGGATATGTATATCGCATGTATCATTTAACCACATAAATTATACGTATTTCCCGGATCATTTAAATGTGATTTACTATCATCATATAAATCAACAATAAAGTAATTTGCCGCGCTAATAACGTTATAAAAACTAGGTAACGACATAAAAATAATGGATGTGTATATTGGATATTCTTTTACAAAAAAAATGCTAATTAACTTAACACATTATCCCAAGATAGCCATTTATTCAAAGTTTACAACCATCGAATCATCGCCTTTTGATATGAGGAAATTGTTGTAACGTTCAAAAGTCAACCTATGTACCGCAGAAATGGTGTGATTAGGTCCAAGGAGACGAAACGAAATTGACAAATTCCATTTAACACCCATTTGATATAATATCAAAGAACCAATATTTTTATAAATAAATCTTGTAAGAGCATCTATATTAAGATTTCTTGTAAATGGCATATTATGAACCATGTTTTTTTGGAATAAAATGTGTCTATGGTTACTATTCCAGCAAGCACGAATATTTCAGACAATCACCAGCTTATATTATTCGATTTTTATTGTTTGCATATCTTACAGTAATGCAAATACTTATACTACATTGTATTACTTGGTCAGAAAGTGACATTCTGTCTTGTCAGCATTCCCATATTTACTTAATGTAAATTGCACGTTTGTCGCCCTTATGTACGACAATCCTTTAACGTTCAGTAAAAGGATTAATGAAAAATCTTTCCCAACGAGTTCTGTCTGTCACCTCATTATGTTCAAGTAACACTTAGACAACTCAAGTATAATGGCTGACGGCTTAGTGGTAGTCCAAATCAGAAACATTCCTGTTCAAGGGCTAATGGAAGAAATTACTTTCAAATGAGCGACGCTGTATCGAGTTCTCATTAGCCAACAAACATAAACTGAGATATTTTGAGACAGTGTCCTGTGCACTTGAAGGCGATTACTTGAAGATGATGTTTTGCATTCACCAATATTGGCATTCTGCACGTATTTCATATCTTATTTTAGATATTACTATTTTTCCTATAATGGAATCAATTTAATGAAGTGTTTACAATACAATGTTGATTTTGCTTTGTAGTTATATTTTTAAGTGATTAAAACGCATATTTTACTGTGCTTTAAACAAAACCTCGAAAACGTTCTGATAAAAAGTCTACACAAAGAACTACAATCATGATTAAGAAACGGTGAACATGTAATGAGACACCAGACATGACTGTGGAACACAATGTGATTAGAAGTGTTCATAGAGACAATATGCATGTTTTAAGTGAAACTGCTTTGGACGATTTGCATCCAGCGGTGTATGTATTTGCTCATGGTTGTGGATAATTACTGGCAATAGTATATTGTCGGTTAAAAGGGTGTGGTACATATTAACACAACTAAAATCGCAGTATACTGACCTTACAAACGCATTCCAACTGCATGCTGGGTAAATGAAATTATGTTCTCTGATATCACTAATCACGTATTGATCACTAAAATGCACATTTAGAAAAAAAAGAAATACACACAATTAAGGGCAGCTGTAGACTTGGTAATCAGTCATGAGGAAGCTGATGCTGTACTTGTTCAGCAGGTTGTACATGCGGTTAACACAAGGAGCAGAGTTTGTGACAGTGGTATGCGATAATAAAATGTACATATGTGTTTGTTCTATTGGTTCATTTCTATGTTGTACGTAATGTATCTTGTAAAAGTCTGATGGAGCCAACTAATGCTCAGTTGGCTCAACAATGAAGAAATATCTCCTCATGTAGACCGTTTAGACTTTGGATAAGGCAGGAATACCTTGGCGAAAAATCTCAAGCTCCTACATGCGTCAGATTGGAGTTTTGTTGAGTTCGTTTTATAACTAGTATAATTAAAAATTGAAATTGTGAAAAAGAATGTTAAAACAATATTATTTTAAATAATTTTGTAACATTTGTCTCATTTGAATTCTATTTTAGATGTTGTCATTGTACTTAAATTCATGCCCGCTACTTGCATTACTATAAATTATAATATTTCAAAAGGCTCAATGATGACAATTTCTTGGTAGGTGCATGTTAAAAAAACAATACATTCAAAACATGCTGTGCGCAGTATTTGTTTTTTTTCTTCTGGTAAACCAACTAAAGGAGCGAATATGGAAACCAACGAAATACACGCTATACACACATGAGCAACACCTTATTGTAAAACAATGTTATGTGGTGAATCGGGTTGTTCTTGGCAGTTTGTTCGTTGAAGTCATTATGTGGGTCATTAAGAGAAATTTTGTTAGTACGTGGTATCAAGAGGAAAAGCAATGAACTCGTCACCATATCTTAATATCACACACTTGGCCCCGGATAAGAAACCTTAAGTGGTGATGATAATTTGTTACACTTAGTAGCATATTTAGATACTATTTAGGACGAAGCCATCAACCAAGAAAATCATGCAGATATCGAGGTTATTCGACTTGCTAAGAAATGGTGATGAGTCGCGCTGCGAGTAACGCATTGCCAAGCAAAAAACCATACTTCAAGCAGCATCATTGATATGCTTAGCCATCTGTCAACTGTGAAACACTGAAAAGTATTAACAAGGAAGAAGGCGATGGATAACATCAGGCATAGGGTTTCGATGGTTGTTAATAATGTTAACGTAATACACTGAACAAAATTTCTAATTGGTCACCTAACATATTGACAAAATTTCAGTCAATGATTATTCAAAATATATTCTGTCTATAGTAAAAGTGTAAAAGAAATATGTAAACAACACAAACATGAAAATTTGATGCAGATTCTGCTATTCTCACGCTCAATTATTGGAGATACTAAACAACAACCCTCAGAACCAGATATCACATAAAATATGAATAAATGCATTTATAAAGAACCACATTTCTAAACATAAAACATAATTAATTATCATCTCATATGGAGGAGTAGGCGGTAATTAATTCATATTGAAAAGTTATTCTCCAATATGTTGTATGGTTGAGGCGGTGAAATGAAATGAAAAACATCGATTTTTAAGATTTATCTCGATTTCTGACAGTAACAACGTAATTCGCCATAGGAAATCAATGTCGCATATAAAATTGAAACGCACTGATAACTTGCCATAACTAAAAGCAAAATGAAGATAACTAATGAAAAAAAACACTGTACAAAATTTGACTTATTTATCACTCGTGGTTATTGTTGTTTTGAGGATTAAATGTTGTTCTATTTTCAAATAAAAGGGAGGTAATTTCAGAATTTTCAACTTGAAAGGTGTATATCTTTTTAACGGCCAATTACTTTAGTAATATTGGCTGTTTTTCTGTTTGGGCGATCAGAAATTGGTTTGTTTTTTACGGTATATTACATTTCCACTGACAGGTTTTGCATTAAACATAAAAAACCTGTTTCGTACACAATGGGCCGTAACTCAGAACAGGTTACAAGACTATGTAAAACACGAACTGAATTTGATTAAGTACACAAAGCCGAATGAGTTAAAGTACACAACATATATTTTTTATTGTTATGTACAAAAATATGTGAGTTAAAAAAGTGACCAATTAGAAATTTTGCTGAGTGTACATATCAGTAGGAAAAGCTTGTCTCACAACCAATCTGTTATAAATTAGTATAAACTATTTATAACAAGACTCGAGCTGCATAAACAGTACACACTATGACCCAGCTTTATTACACGCAACTTATTGAAAATAGTTCACAGATATGGTGATAGAAACATTTTCCAATTTATTTCTTTCCTTCGGCTATACAATCAATTTCAAGACACACTTCTCCAACTTAAATTGTATCTTAATTTGGAAAGCTGATAGGTGTTTTGTGTTCGGTTCCTTACAGATAGTGTACCGTCGCTTGGAAGAAAATAAATATACGAGTATGTTTAAGCACATACACATGTATGTTTGCACTGCGCCAGAACCAAGGTGTGTGAATATCCAATTCTAATTAGCCCTACATTCAGTAATATTGATACTGTAATCAAAATGTCAGAGCATTTTCCCAGGACTCATTGTGATAATGAGTATCTAAATGGGACTTCATTTGACTATTTAAACCCAAAATGCAGAAATAGGTTCCATACTACGTCGTTAATGAATACCATTTGACTATTTTAACCCAAATTGCAGAACTATGCTCCTAAATTGTCGTCAATGAAAAAAATTCGACATAAAATACTGAATAGAATGCGTGGGAACACTTTGAATGGAACAAATCGCCCAATTTCTGACTACTTTTCGACTAAATTTGAATAACAAATCCTTTCGTAAATGATTGCAAGTTATTTGGGCAAGTTGTGTTCAGTCTTGGGAAAATAAATCAAATAAATCGTTTTTCAAAACATTTGAATGGAATACCTGATCTACATATTTATTTTATTATTCTACTGCAGGGTTATGTTTAACCAATTAGATGCAAACTCATTTCTATAGTGTCAATACCATATTATGAATCTTTTTCACCTACTTTTGTCAATGCAGTAAGCAACTGTTGGAAGGAGATACTTGCAACAAACATATTTAAAGCGAAATTACTAAATTTGTATAAACTAAATCAGATGCTTAACCAAACTGCAAGTGTTATCATTATTTAAGCATTATTTTTTAATGTGCCATTGTTCGAGATTCTCAGACTGCGAAACGTTTAAACACCTTGACACAGCAACCAAACTAAACACCAGACAGTTTTCATTTCACAGATAATTGTTTTTTAAAGCATCTTATTTGTAATAAAAGTGGTTTTATACACTTTAATAATGCTCCCTAGTATTAAAACGCCGTCTGGGTCATCTCATTGTAAATATATAATATATCTTCTGGGGTTATAAATCAAATTATTCAAACGCATTAACACTCACAATCCGGTCTGTAATTCCGCAATGAATTTACATTGTATGAGGATAAGTCGTATAGTATTCCAGGACTGGTCTTATAACGATTTTCTTGATAGCTTTAGTATTGTTAGTCTTATAGTGTTAGACGCAATCACTTGGCAACACCCTTATATCATTATTTGTTAGTGAAATTGGATGAATTGGTCTTTTAATAATGCACAGGCCTTAGACATAACATCACAAAAATCCCAGAGGCTTAGATCCCCAATGATTTACTCATTTATTAGATAATTCAAATATTTACTACTGTAAAATTATTAATTTTAGTGGTGATTATATTTCGTTGATTTCGTTGTTCACCTTTTAAAACCCACGAAATCGAATCCGATCTAACACCAAGTTTGGCCTATGTATGTATTACCTTAAGTAAAAACAGAAATTTGTGGTATAATTTGTTAGGCCTGGGAATAAATTATTTGTCTTGCGTGCTCGACACAAAACGATTTCATTGCTTAGTATGAAATGTCTGGAAAGAACGTTATTTTTTGTAATTATAACGTATCTAGTTGTTAATGCATGGTTATATACTGTAGTACAAATCGCTTGAAATTTCATATATAAACGTAGCTGATTGTGTAGCTTTTGTCGCACATAAAGTTGTAAAATGGAACAGTCTATCTTATTCCTGATCGCCATTTGTACTCGTATTAACTTTGACTTGAATTAAATTATAGCTCATGTAATTCCCAGTACAATTCTATTATACATCTTTGTCACTTGACCTTATGGTAAATTACCTCTTTGAAATGGCAGAAATAGATCGGTAACATTACCAAAGATACGTGTAATTGTAGAGTAGTCGTATCTATTACCTAACTAGACGCTTTGTCCTGTAACTTAAAGCGTAAACTGCTATTTAGAATATCTCTGAATGATTCGGGTTTTGATTTTTGAGTGCAAGATAATCAAGAGAGAAATGTTTGTAAAGCACGTATGCACCATGGCAGCGTTATTGTCGAAAATGGCCACAAAGACATCAAAAGCATTAGAGGTTATCTACTGTTGTGGGCCAACATGCACACGGGATCCTAGGGCAAAGCGTTCTTATATTTTGAACTGAAATACTTGATGAACTCGAAAATAATTTGCAACAGATCGTTATTTAATCACATAAACGACACTCCTTCCATTATCGCATTTTCAAATTAGCGCACACACTGACATGTGTGTGCAATTTGCAACCATTATGTCCTGAAGCCAATGACTACGTGCACTGTTCTTTCCGCTTGCGTGTTGAACTAAATATATTTGGTTTCCTGTCTAAATGTGTCTACACACGTTTTGGAAATTCAAATATTTTGCCACATGCGCGTATTTGTCACGGGACAGAGTTGATTTACAGCTTTTGTCAAAATAATATAAAATGGCACAAAGATTCACGTCCAATCATTGGAATGTGATAAAGTTTTCAATGGCAGTACAGAAAGACAATTGCAGCAGACAATCGTCATGTCGATAACTCACAATATATAATGCAGCTTCTACATGAAAAACATTGAAAGTTTAATTCAATACTTTCTGAATAAAACTGAAGATGTGGGACACCGGTCCCCCCATTTTAGCAGAGTTTTGGGGTGTATTTCATGTAGTGATACCTACGGCCACGTCCAACAGTCTTGCTGTTGAGATAACACTTTAGCGATGGGTTTGAGTGTCCACCTACAGTCCCAATTTCATAAATCAAAGACATACTTTTAATCCCAAATCACCGCCGTAAAAATACAGGATGACACTATTTCACAAAGAAATAACCATAACGGTGATCCGAAATGACCGAATGAAACCAGTCAAGATGCGTTCTAGGTCCGAAGTTTCCGCCGTTAGACGACCTAATTTCACCATATATGCTTTTAAAAATGGTGACACAAGGGACATAACTGCGATCTGACCTAATTTTTCTTATAAACACTTTGCACAGTGACCTATCTATAATACTCAAACAGCAGAAAGGACAAGCAGTAAAAGGAGGGGGGATAACTTAAGCTATGTCAGTCGTCGACATTTGAATGGTTTTTGTTCAATAACTAAAGAAGACTTAGCTCGATGATTTTCAATTTTACATGTATGTTTCTTTGGCTCGAAGTCACACCGTTCAACCCGATACATAGAAAACAGTTGGCACATAGAAGACAGTTGTCAGTGTTTATGTACGCAAAACTCGCGGAAGTAAGTATTGCTTGTTTTTATATTCGTTTTGCAGGGTCTGAACAAAATAAAGTGTAGCTTTGTAGCAAGCCATATTATTGCTAGAAGAAACGGTCAATTTGGGTTAACCAAGAATTGGCCTTTCAATTAGTCTAAGTCCAAAATTAGGTCAAGGTCAAAATGGAGTCAGTTGATACAGGTGTGTGGAGAGTGGTCATATAGAACCGCAATGCATGTATGAAAGCTTTGTATTTGAAATGGTCAATTTGGGTTAACCAGGCCAGAAGGACGAACGGACGGACAAATCACTATATACCTCCCGATCTATCGATACAGGGGCATAAAAATACAAAGTGATTTCATTTATGAGAATATGTTGACGTCATGTGAACATTATATTAACCCAAAGCCAGATACAAACAAAGTCATGTGATATATAGAGGATCTATCAACAGTTATCAATTGATATACTTTATATTTAACAAGTTTTGGAAATTTTATTAAGCGAGCCATTATCAAGCATAATAACATTTCCTGAACAAGTTTAATATATATAATTGGATCAGCCATGAGTTGTCTTTGGAAATCAACATTTCTTGAGCGAGTCTAGAAAACAAAAGTTATTAAGCGAGCCTTTTGGTGAGTTTAATGTTTTGTTTTCCTGACAAGTTTAAGAAGTGTTGATCTCCAATGACAACAAAAGAAGGATTCTTTTTATCGCATTACCATATTACTGAGCAAGAATAAACAAATGTAAGCTGGTGACGTTGTTTTCGCGGATTTTGTTATCACACGCTTAGTAAAATTTCCAAAAGTGGTATAATATCAATTTTTATCAATTGACAACTCTCATAGGTCCTCTATTTTTAAAACTAAATTCATGGAAAAACTATCACAATGTATGTATGACAATCAGCACAGTACTACATCATATTATCTATACCTGAGCTTACATGCAAAATCTGAACTCTGCAAAAAAAAATCACAGTTATGGGACCTGTCCCTATGAGCTTAGAAATTCGCAGTGAACAAGTATGTGCAGTTTAAAACCATTCCCTTCAGTGGTTACTGAGATACCAGCTAACATGCAAAAACTTAACACTAATATTCTAAGTCCAAAAGGGGCATAACTCTGCAAAAAAACAATTCACAGTTATGGGACCTGTCCTTATCATCTTAGATATTCACAGTCAACAAGTGCATAAAGTTTTAAACTATTCCCTTCAGTGGTTACTGAGATACCAGCTTAGATACAAAATCTTAACACAGGGATGCCGACACTGACGCTGCCGCTTTTGCGAGTACAATAGCTTGAGTATTCTTCGAATAGTCGACAGTTCTAGACCAAGTGTCAAGTTTCGCAATGTCTGCATCTGTGCATTTTTCTACATCCCATAATGCACACTACGCATTAAATATGCGAATTACATTATTTGACGTTCTTAGCATATTATGATGATGTCACATTGGAAGCCAAGTATGAATGTCTGACCTATCTTATAGTGTTGTTTTAAGATATCAGTGGCTGTACAAAATTAAATAAATCCTCGATAATGAGTCACAATGTAGATCAGTTTAACAAGAAAGTTAAACAAAAAATGTAGAAGTTCACTGCGCAACATTGCAGTCAATCAGCACGTCTGAAACTCTTAATTTTGTTGGAAAGCAAATTAGGTCCTGCTCTGGAAGTCATCTCAGTCTCTTAAATGTATGTAGTTTCATGAAAACAGTAAAAGCGGTTCTCTCCCAAAATCAAGTCCAATATATTTGTCAATCAGCCATCTTCGAGAATACTGTTACATTTTATTGCATAATTAATGGGTCTGAAATAAACAACAAGAAAAACATTATTATACAGTAACTGAAATGTGTGTTTTGTTTATAAATGCTCATCTCAGTTTAATGTAAGCAAAAACTTCTATTCTAATTACATCTGAATGTTGCATTTATGATTTATACAAAAATTTTCATTATTATTTATTTCATACCTTAATAAATTGACCAGTTTAAAATTTCTGGTACTAGTCTAGTCTATGACTAGGCATTAAAGATTTCCTTCTGTCAGATCATCAACTTGATACTCTCCATTTAATAGAAATCAATTCAGATTAATCTACTTACTCAGTGATCCAGTGGTTATTAATAACTTAATATCATAAGACAATGCCTAACAGTTTAACAAACATGCCTTTAGACATGTGTTCTAGCAAGCTGAATGACCATTAAGTAATTTCTATAGTACCTTTGTTATCTGACGTTCAGTTGATCTGAAACACTCAGTATTAACTTCCAATTATTTGGACAACGATCACAGAAATAGTTACTTCTCCAAATTGCCAAGTACAGTGTATGAGCACTTGTTTTCACAGAAAAGATATATCTGAAATGTTAAAATATAACACGGTTAGGCCAAAACAAATTATGTTGTGTTTCAGGTTACAGGCCAAAAAATTAAGGGTAGGTAGGTAGGTACTGGTAGGAGAAACATTTTATTTTTAAATACCATTTTAGTTTGTTAACACAAACTGTTTTCAATAAATACATAGGATTTTTATTGTTTTTAAGTTGTGACTTTCAATTTTGATTAAAATGTTTTCGGCTTGCAGCAAAATTATAGTGTAGGTAGGGAAACCGTAACCACAGCATCATCTTGGCCTTGTGAAGCTAACAATTTGTTTTTGTAACCACTGTAACTTATTAAAAGAGACATTGATCTAAAAGACAACAGGTGTTACTGTAACAGAGGGGGTATTTTTATCACATTACCTTTGTTATCGTATACAAGTCAAAACAATTTCAGAAATAACATAGTTTTAAAAGGAGATGATGTTAACATCACACATTTGCTATAATGCACCTATATGGTTACTTACAAAATATTTTTCTGTGATTTCCTTTTACATGAAAGATCACAGCAGTCTTCACGAAAAACTTTTCAAAGTACTAGCCAGTCGGGCTACCAACATGGTAGAACTTACTAGCCCGAGGAGATATTTACTAGTCAGACCATTAAATTATTAAAATTATTTTAAATTTTCACTTGACTTTCGGACTAGTCACCTAGAGACAATTACTAGCCTGACCCAGTTTTTACTGCCTCGGGCTTCGGGCTAGTGGCCACATTAAAAGACTGTCACAGTATTTAAGTGATAAATGCAAATGAAGATGTCACTCCAAAAAGTACTCTTTTACAAACTCTTTTCCCGAAAAATCAACATAAGTCAGATGAGTCGCCTGACTCAGATACTTCGCAAGTCATTGCAATAAACACACATACAAAGTTTGAACTCATTTGAACTTTGTACAACAAAGATATGATGTGGACAAGAAATGCTATAATAAAATCAATCACAGGGAAATGATCAAAAAATTCTGCAAGGTAGAGTCATTGTTCTAGAACACTTGAAAACTACAAGTAACAAAGTACCTATCACAAGCTCAGCAGTGATTCATTTTGGAGCTAGTCCCGAGTCCCTGACTCACAAAATCTGCTAGGGACTCATTGAATTTTGAAAATACTTTATTTTTACGTAGTGGGACTTGTTGCTTTCCTGAGGTCATTGGAAAAGGAGTCATAGTTTTCTTAACCAAAATGAAACACTGCAAGGCTGCAAGCTATTTTTATTAAATACAATTGTTAACGGTGTTTCCAAAAAATCATGCTTAGCTGTTATGATTTGTAAGGTTTTACCCCAAAATGATACACAGTGTCACTTTCATTTCCTAGATTTTTAGTATGTTACAAAGCACCCATAGTGTGACATCATGAACCATAAATGTTTCTGCACTTTAAAAAAAAAATCTGCTCTGGACTAAATATAGTTTTCCCCAAAAAGAGGTTGGAAATCGCACAGAAGAGTTCATATAGAGTTTCGTTTTAGCAAGGAAAATCTCCTGCAGTTTAGTGAAATCTTCTGCATTTTAAGGAAATCTCCTGCATTTCCAATACCAATCTCACACAAAGCAGGATGCTGTTGCAAACAAAAGTAACACATATAGGTCATAATATATGTCACCTGTTCAGGCGACACAAAAACTTAAAAAAGCAATTTACCTGCATTTGAACAGTTTCATGTACATTGCCATCCACACTTCTCAGTATGGTAGACATACAGTTTGATGAATCAGTTCTATGACATTATGTACCAGTAGTGTCAACACATGGATTCTGGAGTAAGCCAACTAACAATAGGGATTATATCTGTGAAGAAAAAAAATTAAATTAACAAAAGTAGCATCCCGGATATACAGGTATTGGCTTATAAATCAGCAAATGCCTACATCACTAGACATCAAAGCAGTATATTGTCTCTTTTAACTTCATTCAATATCTATAAAAATCAAAACTAACTAGAGCTATCACAGGAGTGATGAATCATACCCCCGAAGCACCGCCTTGACACAGGAATATTATGTAAATTATAGTCTAAACAACACATTTGATGGAAATCTGCTGCTATACAGATTGAAAAACACCATGATTGAAATTTCATGACTTTGTACCAAGCAATTTTAAAATCCAGTAAGAAATGACAAAGTCACAGAGCGGACACGATTTGCATGACTATAAAACCTTTGACCTCTAAGTGTGACCTTGACCTTTGAGATAGGGACCTGGGTCTTGCAAATGACACACCGTCTTGATGTGGTGAACATTTGTACCAAACAACTTTAAAATCCAATTAGAAATGACAAAGTTACAGAGCGGACACGATTTGCATGACTATATTATATAACCTTTGACCTGTAAGTGTGACCTTGACCTTTGAGGTAGGGACCTGGGTCTTGCGCATGACACACTGTCTTTATGTGGTGAACATTTGTACCAAGCAATTTTAAAATCCAGTAAGAAATGACAAAGTTACAGAGCGGACACGATTTGCAGGACTATATAACCTTTGACCTCTAAGTGTGACCTTGACCTTTGAGATAGGGACCAGGGTCTTGCGCATGACACACCGTCTTGATGTGGTGAACATTTGTACCAAGCAATTTTAAAATCCAGTAAGAAATGACAAAGTTACAGAGCGGACACGATGCTAACGTAACGACAGACCGACATACCGACAGACCAAAAAGGTGACTCCAGTATACCCCCTTCAAACTTTGTTTGTGGGGGTATAATAAAGACAGGTAATTTTTAATGAAGTAAAGAGTATATTGATCACATATTTATACCATTTAATACCAATATCTAGTATTTCTGATTCATAATACCACTCGTCATCAGGAAAATTGGTACCGTGTATGTATAAAAGAATTGTGTAATTAACAAAGTGACACATTGTATATTGACCAGATATGCCAATCACCCATATAATAAATTACATCGGAGGGCGAGTATGTCATTTGCTTTCAGCCAATGAGATTGCGCCTTGCGGTCACAACAAGCATTACCCACGTGGATATTTTTTAATTGGTAAGTTTATACAGGTATATGTCAGCTCCAATACACTATAGCTAAAGCATGTGTTTAATCCAAAAAATATTTTCTAATATCCACAGACTCAAGGTATTTCGTCGTAACCGTAAACAATCACATTAATTCACTTGATTCTTCTTAGTACCCAAAATCACCAAGGAAACGTGTAGCCTCACAGAGTTACACATTTGAATGACGTCATTATGTAAAACTCGCATATGTCCAGTAACTGTATTGAACAGCATACACGCTATTTTTGACGATGTAAAAAGTCTTAATTGAAATGAGTTAATCACACTTGGAAATGTTTGGTGTTTTATAAATAATTAAAATGTTTGTAACTTATAATATATTATGCATATTCCTGAATGGATTTTGACTGGATAGATTTGAGTAAGTTTAGCTAGATTCCTATGATTTCATGACCATTTGTTCTTTTATGTTTAAGATTATTTGTTATGGAAAATGTGATTCAAACAACACTACTGTCAACTCAAACTTATTTACTTAATATGATCGATGTAGAATTTAAATGATCAAAGGAATTTATAAAAGTTCTGGTTCCCGACGGCGACGTAGTAATTGTACATGTAGGTGCAAGTTTCTCATTTTTTCAATCTCATTTAGAAACTAGATGCCATTTTTATCACAACCTACCCTTTTGTAAATAAGATGTTATGTGATACATAAAAGGATCCATTTAAGGCATAAACTGTGCGAAATTAAAATTACTTTCGGTTTCGGAGTGACGATAAAACCTGTATTGTCCGTACAGTAGTGTACTACCCTGTCCAAAGAATCAACATAAAAGGCCACAATGTTTGTAAAGTTGTAAGAATAAGCAGTGTTGATAAGTTTTTGGGAATTGCCTGATTACCCATATGAGTACAATGTGGACATATATGAGGAAAGTTTAAATGACATAGATTGTGTCAGCACTTCCTTTGAAGACTCAGTTAGTACTAGTTACTTCTCACCAGCTGTTTTTTAGTAGGAAGATGGAGTTAAACAAAAAATACATGTTTATAAAGTGAATTTAGTTCAAGGTCTGGGGCTATGGCTAAGACAAAATAAGCACGTTGCGGATACAAATCGACTATGTATTTCGAATTGACTCTTAGAAATTTGATGTCAAGAGTCATTTTGACTCTTGGAATTTTGGGGCCAAGAGTCATGACTCTTGGGTTTTTAAACCTAATGAAAGCCCTGTCATTCTAAAATCTAAGTAAACTGCTAGTATCAGGAAGTCTGCATGTATTGTACCGTATATTATTAAAAGTGTAAAAAAATAACCACTAACTTTTTATTATTCAAACTTCTTAAAACTAATTGGCAGGTATCTGACATTAGGGCAGTTTTCAAATCAATGAAAATACAGGTGACTGCTAGTAACAAGGAATCAAGGTGGGCTACATATATCCAGCACTGACTGACCCTGGCAGTGCAGGGACAAATGAATTGTAAAAACCAGGTACCAGTCTCCGGTTATCCCCGCCTTATCTTGGTGGCTTGTGTTTCAATTAACTGGTGCAGCAGCATTAACTGCAATCATATCAGCAGCATTTGGTAGCCTGATCGACAAACAGTATGATACTCGGGTACCAGATTATGGGTCAGGGTTCGATACATCAGACTCAGTTTTATTAAGATATCTACAATCATGGCTGCAATGTTTGGCAATGGTGAACTCCCAGACTGGCCGTGTTCAGGTGTGGGGATGAGTCAGCTAGTCATTTTGCACCCATTAATTAATCTCTCCTGATCATAATTAAGCTTCACATGTATATAATAGCAATTTTCAAAATGTTTATTGGTTATTGAAAGTTAGAAACCTGCTCTACTTTTGATCATTTAATGCAACACAGACATTCGGGAAAGTGCTGCACGATTTTTTACAGTCCTGACCACCAAAATTTGAACTTTTCTTGGACAATATTTATATTTGCCGATCAACCCAAAAGTTTACCTCACGAACAGATCAACTTATAACATTTATCGCAATAATCTATGGAGCCTGTAGTCGCTATGGTTTCTGTTGCCTATTTTGACTTGAGATATGTCTTAATGATTAATTTCTTTTTAGCATGTCGAATGTAAATGCTTCTTCCCGTTAAAGTACAGGGCCCACTCTGGTAGTCTGGAGCGTCAACATACTTGTGATATACATGTACAAGCTTGGTGAGCGTGAGGCAGGTAAACAAAGGTAATTGAAGGATAAAAACAGATAAAATTGTGACTGAGGTATGTCTAGTGGACTGTGGAGAGTGGCCACTCCAGCCTTGAAGCTGTTTAAGGTCAGCGACATGACAATGGCTTTCGATGATTGGATATAAGGCAGGAAGAAGTCAGTGTCTGTCCGGCAATATAGCAAGAAGTGGAGGGCTGCTGGATGTAGGGGTGCCAACAGGGCAAAATTCAAAATTAGGAACATCATAAGTGGCCGAACATCTTTGCTAAATAAGGGGCCTTCAATGACATTATTTCCACATTTAACTCTGTTTTTATTAAAGAAAACCCTTCTGAGCAGATTGAATTTACCATATCTTTGCTACTTCTTGAGATATTTTCATCAAATTACTTTTATTTTGGTCAGGAGGCATTGCCTTTTTATAAATGATAAATCCGGATTAATCAGGAAAATTGACACACTATGGATGGAAGAAGTTCAAGGATTTCAACAAAATTGTGTGTAAATCTGTACATGAGTAGCAGTTCGACTTCATCTCTCATTCTCTGCACTGTCATCTGGGTGGTGCTATTTGTTCGCCTTTAGTCCCCAGTGACATAGGGGGCTGCTCGTCTGTCAGAACCACTTCCAACACTGTGATGTTGCTGGTGGTATGTGGATCCCTAGCCGGAGATGCGTAATCAATAGTTGGCCTCACCAGCATCTTGAAGCACTGCACCTTTGTACTTGTAGGACAGCTGGTGATGTTTCTCCTGAGCAATGACAAACTTGAGTTTGAGCGTACAGTATGAGGTAGTTGAATCTGTGACCTCCGATTCATTGCAGTGGTTGGTAAAAGGTATGTGGCAGGGATATCAACAAAGTTGTATACAACCGGATACATATCATAGAAACCCATGCTTGAGCTCAGCGCTCCTGTAGTGAGGGCCATTAATTGCAGTTGGTCGAGCATGGCAGTGATGCTCCTGAAGTCTAAGAAGCCCTGAGCTGCTCAAAGACTCAAGCTTCCTGACATTTTGTCAGAGGTTAAACTGAATAGATCTACCGATTGTACGTAAAAAGACATGCACCGATAGAAAGGGGAGTTACTTTTGACCTGTCAACTTGACCATGGTTGATCATCTACTGCGTGATTTTGTACATATCAACTTTTTTATCGTGTATTTTGAGATTATTTTTCACTGAGATATTAATTTTAAAGCCAGCCAGTGGCAAACGATCTATTCAGTTGCTTAATAACACATAGAAAACATATATTATTAAGTGCTCCGATAGAGCGAGAATCTACGCAACTTTGTGGTCGCGAAATTTATCGTAAAAATAACGGTGCGATTAAACGACTTTATATGTGCTAATTATCTTATAACTTCGGAAATGAATCTTCACAAGACTTCTGCCACATTTGCAGTCGACAACGTCGTTCATTTAATCGGTTTCATTCCAAATTCAAGACATGCAGCAGACGCACAATGAAAACAGACGCTGCGCGAGACTGAAGTACGGTGTCGTTGTTCAATTCTCCCATGCAGAAAGATCCGGTGTATCTACTAAACGCCAGTATCTGCCGTACCTGTTTTCAGAAACAAAAAAGTCCTGCCCGTCGTAAATTAACTGTCCCCAACATAAAAAACTTTGTATGGGTATTTAATACCACTTCTGTTCTCCAGGTGGAGAATCTATTGTTCTTTAGATTATTTAGGCATACTGTTACCACAGCATGTGTATACATACTGTATATATCATGGTTCTAACTCAAAATTTCTACATGAATTCCAAATGTATTTTTAACACTTAGATCTAGATCTACTTACATGTAGATTCATTTTATACACTCTATATTTTAGGTTGACTGTGAAACTAATACTTTAAATAAATTATAAACACCTCATATCTGATGGTATACATTAATTGACACAAGATATAAGAGACACAAGCTTATAGGGTATCGCAGATACAGAATCCCTCCATCTTTAGGTTTTATGCCAGGCATAATAATTAACAAGGGAACAATACGAAGCATGACCAGGTCTACAACTTCGACACTTCCCTTTACATGGTCAGTTCTCAACCATTGAGGTAAACAAGCGCCTACACAAAACTTGCCGCTACATGTTATTAGATATTTTACATCCTTTTGTTTGTTTATTCAGGTTTTTCATAATTATATGACGGTCTATTCATTTAACCAGTTTTCATAGAATTTTTCATAACCAGTACAGTCAGTACTAACTTACCCTTCCATATATGGGAACCATCATCTACTCCTTTATCAGCAACTTCTCCACATGTGGAGGAAAATTTACTTTTACAAAAAGGAATCGAATCCAGATTACCGGGTTTCAAAATTCAGCACATTGAGCATGACTCCAGCTTAAAACACAGGAGGACAACATTACTGGTACCATTCCTAGTATGATGCAGCCTCAGATGGAACCTGTGAGCTGCTATACTTAGGCACACACTCTTCTACTAAGATATTAAAACAGTTGATTTTTACCAGTTTTACTAAAATCATATTTTTTTATACTTTGCGAATAACCAAATTTCCTATGAAAAACATGTTTTTTTCATCATGTTTTTCATACGTTACAAGGTTTTCATACGTCAGTAAACGTATTAAAAACATACGGTTTTTGACATATGTTTTTCATGCGTTATGAAAAACGCATGAAAAACATGCGTTTCTCATATGAAAAACATACGGTGTAAGAAACGTATGGTAAACATGCGTGGAAGTTTTTCCTGTGTAGTATGTCCTGTTAACTTATGGGATAATATATTATTTAAAAAATAAGAACGTACGATGAATAATTATGATTAATCAGCGAACACTTGATATAGACTACTTGTAGTATTACAATATAGCTCATCAATTTACTATATTTGTTAGAGTTAATTGATGATAACAAATATTTACTTTATTGATGTAGGAATATTCATGTTATAATTCTAAAGCAAATTATATATTCACCCTAAAGTCATATAGATTAATTGATTCCAGATAAATTGTCAATTCATTGATGTTCATGACGCGTTTCTGATAGCCTCTGGAAACCAAAAAAAATCAAAATAATCTGATGAAAAACATGACGTATACGAGACCTAGTTTCGTGTGAAGTATTTCTAATTTAAAAAGCTTAGTTATTACATTCCGTTGGATGTCAGTAGTAGCAAAGCAACAAAATATTGAGCAAGTTTTGTTTCAGTTCGAATTGGAGAATCTTGTTTGTGCTTTGTTATTGCTAAAATAAACCTAATATTCATTTTTTCGTTCATGACAATTTGATAGGGTCATGCAATGTAAATTCGATGGAAGCATGATATATTAATGTAATTAGATTCACGCATTTTATTACATGTATTCCTTATACACAAATTTGGATTAGATGTTTGTATTGTTTATATATGTAACATAACTTTTTTGATGTCATACAGGCTATTTGACTGGAGACTCCTGCATTCGATATCATTGTCAAACTGACCGTTAACTAACACCCAGCAACAATTGAGATGAATTAGATAAAATATTTCTCCATACAGTCACGCATGGATTCCGATCTTAATAGTTTTGTTTTGTTGCTAGCAAGAGTCAATAGTAACAATGCAACAAAATATAGAGCAAGTTTCGTTTCGTTTGAAATAAGAGAATCTTGTTACGTTTTGTTATTGCGGAAATAAATAAAATCTCCGTTTTTACCCCGATTGCTTATTTAAGTGCCTTCTCGGGGAAAGTTATTTCCCATTATAGCTAATGATGCGACAAACGGAATAATGATCTTACGCCATTCACTCCCGGTTTCGAAATTGAGCCTAGAAGCTCCTAGAATCTTGTTACGCTTTGTTATTGCGGAAATAAATCAAAACTCCGTTTTTACTTTCATGACTAGCTGTCTGTATTAGTTCCCCGATTGCGTATTTTAGTGTCTTCTCGGGAACAAGTTATTTCCCATTATAGCTAATGATGCGACAAACGGAATAATGATCTTACGCCATTCACTTCCAGTTTCGATATAGAGCCTAGAAGTTCGTCGCGCAATTGTTAAACGATTTTTGTATCGTAATTATCGTGTTGTACAATTGAAATGTTTGGCGAAGTTCTAATTTCAAGTATAATGTTTTCTAATCGAATCATTTTTTGAAAACCAACTTCCTAGCACGTTGATTTAACCAGTTAAAACACAGTCGGTTCTGATTTCTAGTGCTGAAAAGTATGTCTTAGTGTGTACTATTGTGTAATCGTTTCTACGTATTGAGATTAGAGCTTTTCAAATAAAGTAAATTCTAAATTGGGTGATACTTGAATATAAATTTGGTATCTTATACTGAACATGTAGTTTGTCATTGCAAAATTATTCCACGGGTAAAAACAAGAACTGGTTTGTTAAAATTATTCATATTCTTCGAAAGAGGCCTGTTTATTGCCTGTTTATTGTGCAATATATCGTAATTTCTGCTCGACCAATCGAAACATCTTAAACGGTTCTCTACTTAACTATTCAACATGTTGTCCAAAGTACCGTTACGGTAATACTAGCATGAAGAGCGTCAGATAAATAACAACACACTGGAAATCAATGCTTGGGAGTAAATAACTACAAATTAAGCACACTTAAACCAGACCTTGCAAAATTTATCAGACGGAACGAGTTTCTTTCACTTGTATAAAAATATTATCGTACAGTGTGCTGCATGTCAATAACCACTGTTGTAATTCTGTCATGTCGTCTGATTTGTAATTTGATGAGTTGAAACACTTTCCCTAGAGTGTTTGTGTGTCAGAAACAGAATATCAACGCCATAGTTTATAACGAACATGTTATTGAAAACGTCTGTAATCTGATTTGCTTGCACGTGAAACGTACGACCGACAAACGAATAATATGCTTCAAACTCACTTACATGGCTGTTTTACCATAAATATATTTGTGTCTGGGTAATTGACATGCTTGTCAACATAATTGCATGTTAACTACGTATTAGGAGAGACAGTATGCAAATTCATCTTTAACATCTATAACACATGCAATCAGGCAGTCGATCAAACCATCGCATTACTTCCAAATATTGTTAAACTTTATTTAGCTGATGTATTATTGTTAAGTTTCGTCATTGAAACACAAATTAATAACATGTACACTATTTAAGAAATACACAACTTCTAAAAACAGTTGATTCTTTCGACAGTATTTAAAGAATTCTCGTATTCACAATTGCTGTTTGCGTAGTTTTACCTATTTATATACTTACAAAATGAAATTATAAAACGAACGTATATTAGATATATACACAGTTGGGTCAAACTTCAATATGCTAATGTGGCAAACTGTTCAATATTCAAGTACAGTATCAATTCAATATTCATCAATAATGAATGGTGTTGTTGACGCTGTGTTACACTCACATTTCAAATAACACGAAGGAGATCGCTTGTAAAAACAAAGTCAAAAGCAATTGAAGCAGGACAATTCATTCGTTATTGGAACTTGAAAATTCAATTGACACGAAACTTGTTATGATGTTTTCGTCATCATGCTGGAAGATTTGAAAGAGACATTAACACCAATGCAAATAAATTGCATGCTGTTAAGAATTGTTCATCTAATCGGAAATTACAAGTGACGTGATGGAAATGTAAAATACAAGACTGTGTTCAGTAAACGCTTATGCCCTGGTGGAAGCTTTTCCATAACAAATGGCCCAGTCATATGGGGCCATATCTCTGTTGCAATGTTTGTGCTACATGAGTTTGACAATGAATTGTGTTTATGATGTTACACAAGCATGCGAAGTTTGAAAGCAATGACTTGATGCACTTACAAATATTTGCGTGCGCATTGATGTTTTTTTCAAACGTTCCGTAACAAGCGTACATCTCATCCCATTGGACGCCATCTTGTCACTGAGTCTTCAATTTAAATTGCTGTCACGTTATAATGAATGCCTTCCTGAATTCAATTTAAGAAATAACTTGTTTCGGCACAGAATATAGCCTAATAAGAATCGATGCAATTTATACAACAAATGCTCTTAATTTGAGCTAGGTTACAACCGGTGTGAAAGTGGGTCAATGGAAATTGGTGTTAACAGAGTGATCATTTCACCAATCAGTTGAACTACGTATGCTTCCATAGACTGGTTTCTGTGCTGGCGTCATTATTTCCTCAAATTAATCGTGATTTACACAGATATTTGAGATTATGTATAGTTTCTTTCCGAGATGTTATGATCTATTTCATGGATATGTATATCGCATGTATCATTTAACCACATAAATTATATGTATTTCCCGGATCATTTATATGTGATTTACTATCATCATATCAATCAACAAAAAAGCAATTTGCCGCGTTAATAACGTAATAAAAACTAGATAACGACGATCTTATCATATAGTTGATAAAAATAATGGATGTGTGTATTGGATATTTTTTTACAAAACAAATGCTAATTAACTAAACACATTATCCCAAGATACCCATTTCTTCATAGTTTCCAACTACCGAATCATCGCCTTTTGATATGAAGAAACTGTTGTAACGTTCATAAGTCAACATATTCATGTACCAGATAAATGGTGTGATTGGGTCCAAGGAGAGACGAAACGAAATTGACAAATTCAATTCAACACCCATTTTATATAATATCAAAGAACCAATATTTTAACAAATAAATCTTGTAAGAGCATCTATATTAAGATTTCTTGTAAATGGTATATTATGAACCATGTTTTTTGGGGAGAAAATGTGTCTATGGTTACTATTCCAGCAAGTACGTATATTTCAGACAATCACCAGCTTATGTTATTCGATTTTTATTGTTTGCATATCTTACAGTAATGCAAAGACTAATACTACATTGTATTACTTGGTCAGAAAGTGACATTCTGTCTTGTCAGCATTCCCATTATTTACTTAATGTAAATTGTGTGTTTGTCGCCCATATGTACGACAATCCGTTAACGTTCAGTAAAAGGACTGATGAGAAATATTTCCCAATGAGTTCTGTCTGTCACCTCATTATGTTCAAGTAACACTTAGACAACTCAAGTATAATGGCTCACGGCTTAGTGGTAGTCCAAATCAGAAACATTCCTGTTCAAGGGCTAATGGAAGAAATTACTTTCAAATGAACGACGCTGTATCGAGTTCTCATTAGCCAACAAACATAAACTGAGATATTTTCAGACAGTGTCCTGTGCACTTGAAGGCGATTACTTGAAGATGGTGTTTTGCATTCACCAATATTGGCATTCTGCAAGTACTTTCTATCTTATTATAGATACTACTATTTGTCCTATATTGGAATCAATTGAATGAAGTGTTTAAAATACAATGGTGATTTTGCTTTGTAGTCATATTCAAGTGATTAAAACGCATGTTTTACTGTGATATAAACAAAACCTCGAAAACGTACTGATTAAAAGTCTACACGAAGAACTACAATAATGATTAAAATTGTAAGAAACGGTGTACATGTAATGAGACACCAAACATGACTGTGAAACACAGTGTGATTAGAAGTGTTCATAGAGAAATTTTGCATGTTATAAAGCCCTTGATTTGATAGTTGGGTTGGTGTTGTTATAAGTGAAGCTGCTTTGAATGATTTGCATCCAGCGGTGTATGTATTTGCTCATGTATTTGCTCATGGCTGTGGATAATAACTGGCAATAGTATATCGTCGGTTAAAAGGGTGTGGTACATATTAACACAACTAACATCGCAGTATACTGACCTTACAAACACATTCCAACTGCATGCTGGGGGTAATTTTTGAAACGTCACAAGGTAAATGAAATTATGTTCTCTGATATCACTAATCACGTATTGATCACCAAATGCTCATTAGAAGTCTCAAAAAAGAAATACACACAATTAAGGGTAGCTGTAGACTTGGTAATCAGTCATGAGGAAGCTGATGCTGTATTTGTTCAGCAGGTTGTACATGCGGTTAACACAAGAGGAGCATAGTTTGTGACAGTGGTCTGCGATGATACATATGTGTTTGTTCTATTGGTTCATTTCCATGCTGTACGTAATGTATCTTGTAAAAGTCTGATGGAGCCAACTAATGCTCAACAATGAAGAAATATCTCCTCATGTAGACCGTTTAAACTTTAGATAATGCAGGAATACCAGTACAGCAAACCTTGGCGAAAAATCTCAAGCTCCTACATGCGTCAGATTGGAGTTTTGTTTAGTTTGTTTTATAACTAGTATAATTAAAAATTGAAATTGTGAAAATTGTGACCAATAATAATTTTGTAACATTTGTCTCATTTGAATTCTAATTTAGATGTTGTCATTGTGCTTAAATTCATGCCCGCTACTTGCATTACTATATATTATAATATTATATAATAGGCTCAATGATGACAATTTCTTGGTAGGTGCATGTTAAAAAACAATACATGCAAAACATGGTGTGCGCATTATTTGTAAAAATTTTTTTTTTTTTTTTTCTTCTGGTAAACCAACTAAAGGAGCGAATATGGAAACCAACAAAATATGCGCTATATACATGTACACATGAGCAACACCTTATTGTAAAACAATGTTATGTGATGAATCGGGTTGTTCTTGGCAGTTTGTTCGTTGAAATTATTATGTGGGTCATTAATAGAAATTTCGTTAGCACGTGGTATCAAGAGGAAAAGCAATGAACTCGTCATCATATCTTAATATCACACACTTGGTCCCGGATAAGAAACCTTAAGTGGTGATGATAATTTGTTACACTTAGTAGCATATTTAGATACTATTTAGGACGAAGCCATCAACCAAGGAAATCATGCAGATATCGAGGTTATTCGACTTGCTAAGAAATGGTGATGAGTCGCGCGGCGAGTAACGCAAACAAATAACCGCTACCATACTTCAAGCAGCATCATTGATATGCTAAGCCATCTGTCAACTGTGAAACACTGAAAAGTATTAACAAGGAAGAAGGCGATGGATAACATCAGGCATAGGGTTTCGATGGTTGATAATAATGTTAACGTAATACACTGAACAAAATTTCTAATTGGTCACCTAACATACTGACAAAATTTCAGTCAATGATTATTCAAAATATATTCTGTCAATAGTAAAAGTGTAAAAGAAATATGTAAGCAACACACACATGAAAATTTGATGCAGATTCTGCTATTCTCACGCTCAATTATTGGAGATACTAAACAACAATCCTCTGAACCAGAAATCACATAAAATATGAATAAATGCATTTATAAAGAACCATATTTCTAAACATAAAACATAATTAATTATCATCTCATATGGAGGAGTAGGCGGTAATTAATGCATATTGAAAAGTTATTCTCCAATATGTTGTATGGTTGAGGCGGTGAAATGAAATGAAAAAAATCGATTTTTAAGATTTATTTCGATTTCTGACAGTAACAACGTAATTCGCCATAGGAAATCAATGTCGCATATAAACTTGAAACGCACTGATAACTTGCCATAACTAAAAGCAAAATGAGAATAACTAATGAAAAAAACACTGTACAAAATTTAACTTATTTATCACTCGTGGTTATTGTTGTTTTGAGGATTTAATGTTGTTCTATTTTCAAATAAAAGGGAGGTAATTTCTGAATTTTCAACTTGAAAGGTGTATATCTTTTTAACGGCCCATTATTTTAGTAATATTGGCTGTTTTTCTGTTTGGGCGATCAGAAATTGGTTTTTTTACGGTATATCACATTGCCACTGACAGGTTTTGGCATTAAACATAAAAAAACCTGTTTCGTACACAATGGGCCGTAACTCAGAACAAGACTATGTAAAACATGAACTGAATTTGATTAAGTACACAAAACCGAATGAGTTAAAGTAAACTACATATATTTCTTATTGTTATGTACAAAAATATGTGAGTTAAAAAAGTGACCAATTAGAAATTTTGCTGAGTGTACATATCAGTAGGAACAGCTTGTCTCACAACCAATCTGTAATAAATTAGTATAAACTATTTATAACAAGACTCGAGCTACATAAACATGACACTATGACCCAGCTTTATTACACGCAACTTATGGAAAATAGTTCACAGACATGGTGATAGAAACATTTTCCAATTTATTTCTTTCCTTCGGCTATACAATCAATTTCAAGACACACTTCTCCAACCTAAATTGTATCTTAATTTGGAGAGCTGATGGGTGTTTTGTGTTCGGTTCCTTACAAATAGTGTACCGTCGCTTGGAAGAAAACAAATATACGAGTATGTTTAAGCACATACACATGTATGTTTGCACTGCGACAGAACCAAGGTGTGTGAATATCCGATTCTAATAAGCCCTACATTCAGTAATATTGATACTGTAATCAAAATGTCAGAGCATTTTCCAAGGACTCATTGTGATAATCTAAATGGGACTTCATTTGACTATTTTAACCCAAAATGCAGAAATAGGTTCCATACTACGTCTTAAATGAATACCATTTGACAATTTTAACCCAAATTGCAGAAATATGCTCCTAAATTGTCGTCAATGAAAAACTTTCGACATAAAATACTGAATAGAATGCGTGGGAACACTTTGAATGGAACAAATCGCCCAATTTGTGATTGCTTTTCGACTAAATTTGAATAACAAATCCTTTCGTAAATGATTGCAAGTTATTTGGGCAAGTTGTGTTCAGTCTTGGGAAAATAAATCAAATGAATTGTTTTTTAAAACATTTAAATGGGATACCTGATCTACATATTTATTTTATTATCTAATACAGGGTTATGTTTAAAGTATCAGATGCAAACCCATTTTTTAAAGTGCAAAAACCATGAAAAATTATTAATCTTTTTCACCTGCTTTTGTCAATGTAGTAAGCATCTGGTGGAAGGAGATACTTACAACAAACATATTTATAGCGAAAATACTAAAATTGCATAATCTAAATCAGATGCTTAAGGTTCATGTATAGTGTCAAATTACTATTTTTTGACGAGGCAATAATTCGGCAGATTTAAAGGCAATATTTTTCTAATATACAGCCATACGTAGGAAAAGCATTACAGAACACATTTTAAATTGACATATAATAAAAAAAGATCCATAATGTTGCTTTTACAACAACATACCATGTGCACAGGAAATTATGAAAAACACTTATTTCAATGAATTGAACTAATTCCTTCAGCCGATATGTTGTACGAACCAATTTTGAGGTAGTACTACGAATGAATCATGACAATATACTTTGACAATCCTGCAACATGCATTGGAAAGTCATAAAAAAATGTGAAAATGTCACAAAAATTTAGGGAACTATTTTAAAGTATGGAGGTCAAGCGCCTGTGTGAAGTAGTTATCTAATAATATTGAGTTGCATATAAACTTATGAATTTTCGCCACTGAACATTAAATACACAAATTTAATTTAAAAAAAGTGGTTTTAATTGGCAAAGGTTAATTTGAAAACATAACATTTCAACAAAATTCGCTGCAGTAACATGGAAGTCCCTGCCTTAACACCGTACACGAGCATGCTTTGCCAATGAACACACCAACCTCGTAATCATGCCCTGGACCTGTTCGATTTAGAGTGATCTGGGCGTTTCACGTAGGGGATCGCAGTTTCTAAAAATGAATATGCTTAGGAAATAGCCATATCTTATCAAATATGCGCTTTCAATAGGACAATTAACTTATAGATCGAAGAAATCGTCAATATTATTGTTTTCTGCCATCGGTCAAAGAGCTAGCGTTATTTGCCGGAAGTGTAGTTTCGTAAAATAATTCTTGCTCAAAACTGTTATTTCAGATATTTCCAGTAAGTTTTCTTCTTTTACTCTGTTACAATTTACTTTAAACATTATGTTTTAATATTAGTATTAGATACAGTACTAGTTTTCGTTCAAAAGTGTCTTCTTACAAGCGTTATTGTACAGTTTCGGAAGAACAAACAACATAATTGTCCGAGGCGAAGCCGAGGATAATTTGTCGTTCGTCCTTCCGAAACTGTACAATAACACTTGTAAGAAGATACTTTAGAGCGATAACAAGTTCTCTATCTGACTTATACTCCGACAAAAAGCAAAATGATCCCCAGAGAGACCATGGTTATCCAAAAGTTCCTTGCACAATCCATGAACAGAGCATCGTTCGCAGCATAGAAAATATAGTTCTAATGTGAAAATGTGCTTGGCCTATAATGTACCAAAGGGATTAAGTTAACTGTCCAAAAATGTCCATTCATAGGTTTAATTAGCTTGTGATTAAAATTCACATAAGTGTCAATGTGTTTATACACCTTATAAGTGCTTATAATACACTTGCATCTAGTTTTCTTCATTCATTGATAAATGACTTAGTGCACAAAGGTAGAATTTTATGCATCTTATTTTCACAATTGTCATATTTCTATGAAAATATTGGTATTGTTTTATTTCTAATACACATAAAAAGGTTATATTCGTACTGCCCATGTTGACGCTCACAGTCATATTAATATATAGAATAAAGTTCACCTGATAGACAATTATAGTAACTATTTGTATTCTGTATATATTCAGGTTTCTTGTACATGTAATTAATTGCACAATGAATTTTTACAGCTAAATCTTAAATTCGCTTAAATTGTTACAAATACTTTAAAAAATACTGTAAAAGCACTGCTTTCTTGGGAATAATAAGAAAATAAATTTTGCTTGGTATGAATTTTCTGTAACTTTACTTCAATTGCTATAATTAATTTCTACTTTTCTTGGTCATTACAAGAATATAAATTTTGCTCCCCATTTTGCGGTTTACAAAACAATAAACAATTTCTCTAACATTTGTTCTGGCCTAAATAAATCGAGAATATTGGAATTCATGATTTAGTTATCTACACTATTGATTCGAGTAAAAGCCACAAATAAGATTATTTTACAGAAGTACAGTCTAATATTGCACTATCTTTGGGTGGACTTACAATTTTCTAGCTACATGTTTTTGAGTAAAAATAATTAAATTTCAATGTGACAAAATTTGTGGATTTGGTGAAAAAGACCACTTTGTGGAAAGTTCAATGTAATTTAAAGGATTTTCGTGGTTGAAATCATCCACAAAATTAACGAAATTAAATGGCCCTCTAATATTATTGATTTTACAGCATGTCATTGATTTAACTGTTCATGTAGTTATAAGCGGATTTGTCATGATTGACCAATTTTTTTCTGAGTAAATGTTTTGTACAAACAACTTTCTTACAAATCAAAAAGTGTACATTTACGAAAATAATGTACACTTTATCAATGGAGTCACAGGGCGTATCGGAGTATACTTTCTATTATATGCCACGAAATATGGAGATTTTAAAAATTCAAATTTGCGGAGAGATTTAAAAGCATGAACAAAATGGACGATAAGTGGTAAACAAATTGTATGACCGGGACACATTCCATTATTATGAACTAAGCACGTCGGTGATGTAACTGTCATTTGTTGCATATAAATCTCACGACTATCTTCTTTTCATGCATGTATTTGATTCTGTTCCACCCTTCTTTGATTTTTAATTATTGAAGAAAAAAGTTTTGACAGGTAGAAAAATACAAAATGGCGTCTTACATTGGAATACATGTTGCTTTCAAATTGGTATTTTGGGCTCAAGGACGATTGCATTCATATTCTAATTGTAGCAGTACCTAAACTTAAGTTCTCTGCAATTCATTATGGGGTTATTTCTTTCCTCTGAAGCTTTCTAAATGTTTTTGAGGTTTTGCACGTGACCATGTTTTATTTGTCAATTATGTCTCAAATAGAGAAAACCGACTTAATGTGTGAACAACTCATACATATATATTGATATATTAGATACTTTGTTTTGAAGTGTGTAAATATTGTTTAATTCGGTCCAGTATTTTTTATTATTTTGAGACTTCTATGTTTTGCATATGCTCGGTCATTTTGACATTTTACAGGATCCTTAACCAAACTGCAAGTGTAAGCATTATTTACGCATTGTTTTTAATGTGCTAATGTTTGTGATTCTCAGACTGCGAAAGTTTGAACACCTTGACACAGCAACCATCTAACAAAACACCAGACAGTTTTCATTTCACAGATAATTGTTTTTTAAAGCATCTTATTTGTAATAAAAGTGGTTTTATACACTTTAATAATGCTCCCTTGTATTAAAAACCCCGTCTAGGTCATCTCATTTTAAATATATAATCTATCCTCTAGGGTTATAAATCAAATTATTGGAACGCATTAACAATCACAATCCGGTCTTGAATTCCGCAATGAATATATATTGTATACGAATAAGTCGTTTAATATTCCAGGACTGGTCTTAAAACGATCATCTCGATAGCTTTAGTATTTAGCTTTAGTATTAAGTCGTATAGTATTAGATGCAATCACTTGGCAACACCCTTATTTCATTATTAGTTTGTGAAAATGAGTGAATTTGTATTTTTATAATTCACAGGCCTTATACATTACAACATAAAATTCCCAGAGTCTAACATCCCCAATTTTTATTATTATTATTATACCATATTTATATAGCCCTTTTTTCATGTATACACACGTTCAAAAGTGCTGTACAATCATGACTAATACATGGTTAAAACAGTATATAATGTACATAAATATAAAAGTAGGACCTACTAAACCCAGTAGGCGGGGGCTCTACTTAACCCAGTAGACGGGGCTCTACTTAACCTAGTAGACGGGCTTCTACTTAACCCAGTAGACGGGGCCCTACTAAACTTAGTAGTAGGGATCTATTGAAGACAGTTGACGGAGCTCTACTTAACCCAGTAGGCGGGGCTCTACTTAACCCAGTAGACGGGACCCTACTAAACTTAATAGTAGGGATCTACCAATAGGTGGATGGGGCATATAGTCCTGGGAACATGTGGGTCGTTGGGCCCAATGATAGGGCGCCAAGTTAATGGGAACATACACACAGTCATTTTTCACTCATCGAAAAGTCTTTGCACCAAAAACCACGAACTTTTGACCCATAGAAATCAAATGATTTTACAGTATATTGATTGGGTGAAAAGATTGAGAAGTAAAAACTGTAATTTATGATATAACTTGTTAGGCCTGTGAATAAATTATTTGGCTTGCATGTGGGCATTATTGATAAGTGTAGTTCTGCTGTGATGTTACTGTGTTCCGTGCTTGGCACAAAACGATATCATTGCTAAAGTATGAAATTTCTTGACAGAACGTTATTGTTTGTGATTTTAACGTAACTAGTTGTTAAGTATCATTGAACAAGAAATAAAAAATGAATTTATTTTTTTTTATTTCTTTTTCAATTATACTATTACCTGTGAGCCAGACCACAGTATTAATATTCTTAGTTTTACCGGATGTTTTTTTAAAATTTGCCATCATAAGAAGGGAATTGAAATACGTGTAATCTGTTAACGCATGGTCATATACTGTAACAGTTGTACACAGCGCTTGATATTTCAGATACTAGTAATAACGTAGCTTATTTTTTATATTTTGTCGCACATAGTTGTGTACAAATTGGAACAGTCTGTCATATTCCTGATCACCATTTGCACTTGTACTTTGACTTGTATTAAATTTTCGCTCATGTAATTCCCAGTACAATTCTATTATACATCAATGTCACTTGACCGTATGGTAAATTACCTCTTTGAAATGACAGAAACAGATTGGTAACATTACTAAAGATCAGTGTAATTGTAGAGTAGTCGTATCTATTATCTAACTACACGCTTAAAGCGTAAACTGCTATTTAGAATATCCCTGAATGTTTCGGGTTTTGATTGTTGAGTACAAGAGAGAGATGTTTGTAAAGCACGTATGCCCCATGGCAGCGTTATTGTCGAAAATGGCCACAAAGACATCAAAAGCATTAGAGGTTATCTACTGTTGCGGGCCAACCTGCACACGGGATCCTAGGGCAAAGCGTTTTTATATTTTGAACTGAAATACTTGATGAACTCGGAAATATTTTGCAACAGATCGTTATTTAATCACGTAAACGACACTCCTTCCATTATCGCATTTTCAAATTAGCGCACATACTGACATGTGTGTGTGCAATTTGCAACCATTATGTCCTGAAGCTAATGACTACATGCACTGTTCTTTCTGCTTGCGCGTTGAACTAAATATCTTTGGTTTCCTGTCTAAATGTGTCTACACACGTTTTGGAAATTCAAAAATTTTGCCACATGCTCGTATTTGTCAAGGGACAGAGTTGATTAACATCTTTTGTCAAAATAATATAAAATGGCAGAAAGATTCACTTCCAATCATTGGAATGTGACAAAGTTTTCAATGGCAGTACAGAAAGACAATTGCAGCAGACAATCGTCATGTCGATATCTCACAATATATAATGCAGCTTCTACATGAAAAACATTGAAAGTTTGATTCAATACTTTCTGAATAAAACTGAAGATGTGGGACACCGGTCCCACTATTATAGCACAGTTTTGGGATGCATTGCATGTAGTGATACCTACGGCCACGTCCAACTGCCTTGCTGTTGGGATAACACTTTAGCGATGGGTTTGAATGTCCACCTACAGTCCCAATTTCATAAATCAAAGACATACTTTTAATCCAAAATCACCGCCGTCAAAATACAGGACGACACAATTTCATAAAGAAATAACCATAACGGTGATCCAAAATGACCGAATGAAACCAGTCAAGATGCGTCCTAGGTCCGAAGTTTCCGCCGTTAGAAGACCTAATTTCACCATATATGCTTTTAAAAATGGTGACACAATGGACATAACTGCGACTTGACCTAATATATAAACACTTTGCACAGTGACCTATCTATAATACTCCAACAGCAGAAAGAACAAGCAGTAAAAGGAGGGGGGGAGGGGGGTAACTTAAGCTATGTCAGTCGTCGACATTTGAATGGTTTTTGTTCAATGACTAAATAAGACATAGCCCGATGATTTTCAATTTTACATGTATGTTTCTTTGGCTCGAAGTGCTCGAGGTTAGATATTGTGATACCGGGGGCATTCTGATGTTAATATACATGTATCACCGCCTTGTATGGCATTTCAAAGTAAAAGCCCTGTGATATTCTATTCTCTTGTGTCAAAACATGAACATGATATGTGTATATTGCTGTTTACTAATATTAACTGCAGTATTCAATATCTAGAAAACTCCGAAACAAGTGCCATTTGTTTTGCCGCCGCACGGGAAATTCCCTATTGAACGTTCTGTCCCGTAGCAGCTTACTGAATCGAACCAATTCAAGAAACAAATATCTTACAATATGTATACAAATCTTACGTACGATGTTTGCCTACTGTACATAATGATACTAATATTCCCACAGCCTGTGTGAACGGATATAGCACATGGGGGATAAGTAGGTACTCGTCCAACTTAATCAGCGTTGATATTGGCCTTTCTGTTTATATTGTGTCTTGTTCCCCATGGAGACAATTTTCAATTTTAAATAATTATACCTCCGCACAACATAAGTCGTTTGGGGTATAGGCCTACTGCTTTTAGCTTGTCCTTCCATTTGTCAGTCCGTCTACGGACTCCCTTGTGAACGCAACTTCTCCCCTAGTTTTTGCAGGATTCAGTCACCGATGATTAACCTTAAAATGTTGATTTGCATGAGGAAAGAAATTTGTTTTACAGAATTATGCAGCAGTAAGTTGCATTCACGGTCTCCCATCCCCTGGGATGGGCCGGACTGTTAACGTTCGGGTTGTAAAATCCCTCGCTCTCCACAGTGCTTCCGGGGACAGCTGATGGTAAAAATGAAGGTTAAAACACGTCCGTTTCTCCGGCCACCCATCCCCAGGGGTGGGGCGTGGATGCAACTGACTGGTGCATTATGGCTGTCCCCCGCCGATCCCCGGGTTGGGGCGTTGGTGCAACTGACTGGTGCATTTTTGACCTTCGAACTTTCAATCAATCTTCAATAGCGCACACTTGAAAAACCTTTAAGTTATTGTATGTGCGTGAAGAAAGGAATGTACGCTGAAATATTTTTACATAATTATCACCCTTTGTTCGTTTATTCACTACGTAATAAATTTTGTATAATGTTCTTGCGGACTCCTACACTTTTTCTTACATCAACAAGGATCTTAAAAAATGTATGTGCTTGATATCAATAATTAGTGTTTATATATTTTTAACAACAATGACCCTTTGCATATGGGACTGCGGGGTATATTAGTCTGCCGATTGGCGACAACTCTACTTTTACAACGTGTGATATTTCATGCCCCGGCATCTACTGATGAGGAGGCATATTCGTGATTTCCAGTCCGTTTTTTTTTTGTTCTTAGACACCGTGTTGAGAAGGGACAACTGCACGGACGGATATTGTCTTCAATTTTGACGGTAGTGGAAATAAAGCACGCGAAGCTTTCCAATTCCTCCTGTGTGATATGTACATATGTTTCTTGTACCTATACTTGTTTTACACACATCTCTTGTTTAATTGGTATCAATGTAGGATAAAATGAAGCAGAAAAACACTTTGTATTTAGCCCCCATCTTTGTTAGGGTTACTTTGCTTTGCACATGTCTGGCAGCTGGTCTCTCTGTCGGTTGACCAAAATGGTTTCCCTTCACTTACTCAAGAATCAAGGGATATTCAGACTTTACAGGTTTGTCAGCAACAGTAAAAGACCAATAACGATATCTGTGTAGGATGTGTAGAAAAACATTCTGCATGAAACTTCTACATTTCTTTATTTTAAGCTTTTGATGAAATCAACACATGAGGTGCTATAGTTGTAATTGTCATGGTTTTCACTGTTCTCCTTTTTGACAGAATTATGGCTCCAAGTGTAACAAAATATGTACTAATTTATACGATTAGTGTGAGAAGAATTAATGTCAATGTTTCACATGTAAATGGTCTTGACTAAACGACAGTAAGGGCTTTGCAGTGTTCTGTAATCGTGTCATTTCCTTTTTAATCGGAGGAGTTCTCTGGGTATTTTTCTCTTTGAATCAAATATGTCATGTTGCAAAAAATGTTTGATGTCTTTTAGGTTCATGTAGGCGTATTGTTCCATTCACTTCAAATAGAAATGCTTGTAGTCTGTTTCAATGTCAGCTTTTAGCTTATGCATCTAATTTTCCTTCAAGCTGAAATGACTCTTTTACTGACAATATCTGAAGCGGCAACATTACGCAATATTACAGCTACTGGTTCCTGCGAACAATCTTCTCTTTCAGGCCATATGTACACTTTACCTGACTTTCTCATGTACTTTAAACAGATTTCTTGGTTAAACACATCCTTAACTTATTTTAAATAAACACAGAGAGGTCCCTGCTTTGGTTAAGACCAGCAGCTACGATGTCATCAGAGCTGTATGTTTGAAAGTATGCTGCAAGTTGTCAACGGTAAGGTTGCCCCGCCGTAGCCGTATAATTATTCTGAACTACAGCAGAAGCAATACCGTCAGTGTGCTGACAAATGCAGTATTATATAGAAAATCCATGACAAGAACAAGCCCCGGACCCGTCGTTGCTGGATTCTAAAATGCCATGCCTCTGAATTGCAGTGTTTGTTGTTCAGAAAAGCAATGCAGTTCAGCAAGGTAATATTGTTCTAAACGCATTATGGGTAAATACACTACTTTCATTTTGTCTCACTTAGTCTAGTCGGTTGTAGTGAGAGAACTCGTACATTGGGTCTAATATTTCATGGTTGCTTCACTTGTATTTCTAAACGAAAGCCTGTCTAATATGGTAATACACGTATAATTGCTCGCTTGGACAACATTTCTTACATGAGGAAATATCAGATTGACGGTCTTATAGGCGACTTGATGTGATTTGTCAATACTTCAGTGGTCCGGAAAAGTAACATAATTTCCAATATAACAATTTTGTAATTCAATCTTGGGCATTTGTGAAAAATACGTTGCTTAGATTGAATGCCCGAGGAAAAGAAACTATGTAAAGAATTGAAATATTTGTGAGATCAGTGAAAACAAGAAAAACTATAGCATTCGGCGAAAATTGCGAACTAACAGTGCGCTGGAAAAAATCTGTTAACTCTACAAAAAATTAATATACTAAGTTTAGTTACCGAACAAATCAGTTTTTCATCAAATGCGCCTGGTTATTTTAAATGACGATGCATTTCTGTCGAATAGATAACTCAACAAACACATTCTGTTATAATACTAGAAAACACACACCAGATCACACGGGTACACGAATAGTTAGTTAAGTGTCGTGTACATAAAGGGGTGTACGTATAGAGCATTTACTTTGTTCACTAAGTATATGTCATTAAGTTCAAAAAACAAAAAGCATAGGCAATGTGAACGACACTCGGTAACACCAGTACAAATTCTTACCTAGTGTCACTAATGCTTAACCCATTTCAGTATGTATCATGTCATTAGTGCATTTGGCATTTCTGTCCTCATCTTCTTCCTATTCTTTATTGCCTATGGTTTTCGTTCTTTTTAACGTAATGACCGATACTTCACAAATTAAGTGCTATATACGCATCCAGTGCGTACCATTGGTTTACATGCCCCTACCGTATTAATTGCTAATAATTTTATGATTTGAAAGTGGCAATTAAACGAACTTGCATATAAATGGATCGAAACCGCTGATTGCAAGTATGGGGCTGTAAACGAACTTTTTGCACATTTTGTGTCCCTGTCACAAAACTTTTGGCCCTCATCAATAGTTAGATATAACGTATCTACGAGAGGTGTTCAACTTATTAATGAGCAAAACATGAACGCGGATTTTGCAATATTTAATGAATACAATTGAAATATCTCCTTAAACCTATGTGAGAATATGTTTTAAGTTCAACATATGATCATTATATACTGAGCGTCAAAAGTTTCGCAACCAAATTAAAAATTCAATATTTTTAAATTGATCACTCGAAATAACTTTTTACTAACACCGTCAATTTGTGTACCCATAGTGTTCATGTTGAACCCATTTCCGTTGGCCTCCGTTACGCTTGAATGATTACACCATCAAAAATGGTAAAAGTTTTTCAAGCGCGCAAAGTAAGGGCTTTTCATTTTCGTCTTAATTTCTTCTTCCAATTTACTTCATACATGTCTGTGATACGAAATACACCAATAGTTAGTAAAAATAGTTTGCAATGTACGCTACATTTGATGGCAAATATTGGCAATTGTGAACATAAACGCTTTACTACGTTTTTTGCAGTGGAAGGGAGGTAATTTAATCGGTAATTGTACCAAAATAATCTCCCTTTGACCGCAGACAAGTGTGGATGTCGTATTAGACACTGTACGAAATGTCACATTTTAAGAAAAAGCGCACTGGTTATAAAAACGCAAAATACAAGGAAGTGCCCCATAAGTTTCAATGTCGGGTAAACTACGATTAAGCTAACACAATGTCATTAAGTTTGGTGTTTCAATTATAGCAGCATTCCCTGTCTAGGTCAGCGGCATTGACCCTTGACCTGTTGTCACGTGGTACGTCATATACACGGTCCGTATGTTTGATATGATGCAACAGTCTTATTATGATAGAGACATGTCAAGTGTATCCGACACAAAGTATTGTTAGTGAAACGCCAGCCACTTGACTGTTATATACACAATTATGTTCACATTTGTCAATTTTTGCCCTCAACTGTAGCGTACATTGTAAACTATTGTGACTAAATATTTGTGTATTTCGTATCACAGACATGTATAATGTAAATTGGAAGTGTAAATTTAGTCGAAAATGAAAAACCCTTTCTTTGCGCGCTTGAATAGACGTTTTACCATTTTTGATGGTGTGATCATCCAAGCGTAACTGATGCCAACGGAAATGGGTTCAACATGAACACTATGGATACACAAATAGACAGTATTAGTCAAAAGTTTTTTCGAGTTAACAATTTAAAAAAAAATATATTTTTTAATTCGTTTGCGAAACTCAAGACGCTCAGTATATATTGTATATTTCATTTGGTTAAAGCTCAAAACAATATTTAGTAGATGATGTTGTTTTTTCTGTTTTTAAGTCAAAATGGCCCTTTTATAAGCATCAAGAAAGTGTTAGTAAATTATTTTTTTGCATTTTTAGTGAGAAAATTATTAATATTTGTTGTAAAAAGTGTTATAGGAGTTTTGTTTCCAGTAATGGTGAAATGGCACCAAACATTGAAAATTGCCCAACATTGCCAAAACCTACACTATAAAGTTAAATTTGTTTTATGATGTCTATGATGAATCCATTACTAAAATGCGTAATAGTACCACTGATGGGAGTGTTCGTAGAAACTATCAGTGAAATTATTACGAAAAAGTTTGAATGCATAGTTCCGGGAAAATGCGAAATTCCTACGCTGAAAATCAAGAAAAACACGCATCACTGCCAAAATTCTTTGAGTGTAGAAATGCGAAATAAACAACATTATGTGGAAAAATTATTTCAATATGGAGAAGCAATGCTGTATCTTAGAGTATGTTATGGTAGACTAGGTTATGCTGTTTTAGAAAATGTCACATCAATAGTGAGGAGATCATGTTTGTCCAGCATTGTGTGTTCGCGACAGTTTTCATGGAACGACATTGTGTTCATTATTATGGAAATACACACACCAAAATCAATATCAATTTGACGAAATTGAAGGCTCATGTTAGTATACATACCGTGTCAAATCAGATTTTCAACAAAAAAAGTGATACTTATCGTTCCTAGTGACAGTTCCAAGAACATTGTGTTTCACCCATATTCAGCTTCAAGCCACCAGATACAACGCCAATAAAAAAAAATTAAGAATAAAACTTCGATATATATTATAACCAAACAGTGAATGTCGAAGTCTGCCCATGCTTTAAAAACAGAATTTACTATCTGGTTGATATCAAAACACCGATTATAGAAGGAAAATGTAAACATAATTATTTCGAGTTTTGGACCTTCAAAACGCAAATAAAAACACCCTCTACTCCATTGCTGATTATGATTTTACCGTAACGTAATGGCAATTTACAATTATTACATACACTTTTTGATACACTACTTTACACAATATAAAATATTTTATTCAATTTCATTGCTAGAATGACAAAATATCGATGTTCATTTTCTGTTCATAAATAAGTTGAACACCTCTCGTATTTAACTAAATTTGTAGAGGATGGTTTTTGTTTAGTATTTTAAAGACTTGCGTATACACATAATTAGAACGAATAATGTTATTCGTTCAGTGACACTCATGTGGAAAAATGTATTATGGGTTTGCTAAACTGTTTTCAGAGAGTATAGTTAAGGATCGTCGTGAAACGATTTGGCTGACGAATGTTCTTTTAGACCCCGACAGTGTATTTAAACGAGCACTAATGCAATTCTATGAGCAATGCGAACTTAACATGGTTACAAATTAGTTAAGCTTTACGCTCTTAAAAACGTATTAGACAAGACATAAGTATTATCTTTGCCTATCTGTTCCCGAAACTTATGCTTAAATTCTTCTTGTAGACGACTTGGCGGAAGAAAGAACAAATTACCATCAATTTGTAGTCATTACCGGCCCAATTTATTTAAACTGCTTGGTTGTATTCTCTGAAAGCAAAAACACATCTCTCTGTAGCTAAGTTTGGATTAAAATGGTTTCATAAGTCTGGTCATTATACATTGCGTAACTCGTGAAAGTAAATACCGATATAATTTCTCAATGAATTATTAAGTCAGTTTAATACACCTAACTAGGAACAAACTTATGCCGACATCAGTGATTTTTCATAAATGACTATTTTTTACCCAGGATTATGTCAAACATTAACAAAATGGATGATCCTATAAATATATCTTATGTTTTTTACACATAACATTGCCTTATTTTAAAATAACATACATGGTGTCCAAATAGAAAGTATACAGTTTCAGTGTCTTTAATCAAACCTGAACGTTCTTTCATGCTTTGAAGAAGCTGAAACTGTCGAGTCAATATCAATACAAACTGTTACTAATTATGAATTATCCAAAAGTGAAGACGACAACCACACAGTTTAACATTGATGAACATAGTTTACCTGGCGGAAAAGTTCAGGTTTATAACAGTCATTATTTATCTTTGAACGGTCTGTGGTGGTAAAGTAAATGCAATTAGGGATAAAACCATTTTAAACCATCTGATGAATGCAAGTTGCAATCTGACAAAGAGTAATCGGATGAAAGTTAATTCATGTACAGCAAATTGAACACAATGCACCAAATCGTGTTTTAACATGCATCTACGATTTCACATAACTTGTTTTCTGAAAGATAGTTTCGTTTTATAATGCATCTCTCATGTCATTCAGTCTGCGTGTAGAATCAATCGAGTTAGATGATTTGCATGCACCGTTTAATTAATCTGAAAAGAAAATATAATAGATCACTTTATACAGGAAATGAATAAAACTACACCATGGAGGCGTAATTGATTTAAATGAAGACAACGAACTCGCCCTCCTTCAATGACAAATGAAAACAATGACATCCATTGTTCGATCGTATTGTTGGTAAATACCTAATGTGTAATTATGTTATTCTGTTGCAGACCAATTTTAGTAGTGTAATAGCAAAATTAGGACGTGACCAGATGTCATGCAAAAACAATGCGATTGAAGGTATCATGCACGAGAAAATTCGGCTCGGAATTCAATTCATTATCCGATTAAAATCTATATGTTACAACCTTTTATATGACTACTATTAGTAATGTTGTCACCTGAACATGTTTAAAACGAAGGCAAGTGTGGCAAAATATGTGACCACAAAAATGGTTGACAATAGTTTGGAATATATTTGTGTATCTGTTTTTGTGCCGATTGTCGTTTGAACAGAATATTCATGGTTATATGAATCATAACCCTAAAAAAGCGAATTTGTTTTTTCTAAAATCCCTTACCCATCGAGGCCAATAAACGTGCGGTGTTAAAATCCATTAGAATCTGACGGTCCGTTGTGAGAAATATAATTATATGCATGAATCATGAATCTGAATAGCAAATAATATGTTGTTACGTGTGCGATACGAGGCATCATTTTCACTTAATCTAACAAGCCGCTGTGACATTTAGGGAAATATAGTGACTCATATGGTACCAGGGTGCATATCATTCCAAACTGGAATATGACCTTTTCAACATCCAAGTTGTCCGAGGAAATATGCATACAGTTGTTCAAATAATGTAGCAAGTCCTAAGTCATAAGTAGAACATCACAGTCAGAGTCAGAAATCCTACGTAAAAGTGCTCTCCAGGGCTTTTTGAACTTATAACTAAAATAATTTGACAAAACAGCTAATGTGATCGGAATTTAAAATGATGACTGCAACATGGAGAGGTCAGCGTTGACATCAGACTTATACCGAAAATTGGACTTTCAGCGGTTTAGTTGCATTGTCTTCTTCAGTTTCGCGTTTGTCATTATGTCATGCATAATTATATTATCTCTGTTTCGTTAATGATTCCGTTTAGTTCGTAATGTGTAATACTTTTACAGTATAACTTACCTTACTGCGCAGTTATATGTATGATGATCCTGTCACAGTCTCATTTAAACATCGTCATACATTTAATACACAGGGACCACACATTTACCAGACACATTCAAACTTATGGAAATTGATCTGAAACAAAATAACTGAACGTGGCGGTTTTATCAATTAATCGGTACATTGTAATCCAACTGTCTTTTTGACATCACTCATACGATAAATTCCCGTAGCCTCGAGAAAGGAAAGTAATTACTTTGATTCATTTTTTGTCATTTTCGAGAAATAATTTGAAACTTGAGAACTATTTCCTCGGGATATTTTTATATAGCGTCTATAACTCGATTATTTAAATCCTCAGTGGAATAATGTTCACACATGCACTTCATTAGACTAGATAGTCGCGCAAAGTCAGTTCAGATATATTGGATTACCCGAAGCTTCTGTTAGATACCGAGCATATATGCCGCCAGAAAGCGCACTAACCATTGAGCTACGGATACACATATTATATATAATATGTTAAGCTGTGTCTTGTGAATTATTAACGAACGATCTTCTGTCAGTTGAATGTATTACATTCGCAGTATATAACGGTTTATAAAAATTTAAGGGTTTCATAACTTGCATGGCGTCTTAGATATCATACATCCAAAAACTTTACTCATGAATCTACCTTTCTTGGCCTCCAGAAAATCATTAAAATTATTGTTTCGTACATTCACTTGTCTTTAAGTCACACTGTATTATAGGACATAAAGAAACAAAACATACTGAAGATGTACGACACTGAACGGGAATAATGATTGAATTTTTGTTCAGTTGAGTGGGTTGCAGGAATTTCACCACCGATGTAATTGTAAAACAAATAACGCAAGTGTCAATACTAGGTGACACCTCTTGAAACAGAAACTAAATCTAAATGTTCCCGGGTGAGTTTGAATACTTGCCTAATTGTTTTCTCTTTAACACGTTATATTATGTGCTGATGCTTTTTCTTGCAATTGCGATTTTCTAGTTTGTATTTAAAAGCTGAAATTGTCTCCTTTTCTAGTGAGGATGTAAAACAGACATGTTTTTGGAAGGCAATAGAAAACAGTTGGCTAATCGGTTCATATCGATAAAACACAACACGTGAGCTCTTAAATGTATTGTCCATTTATACACAATTTGTATAAGGTACGACTGGACAAATGATATCCTTCATGACCTCACCTTAACATTGAAATGTCGTTGCATTTCGGAAGCCTTTATTTTGTATTTAAAATCCACTTGTTGCATTTCTTAATCTCGTCAGTGTGGTATCACGAACCCACGAAAATATCTTACCAGAGCTGTCAAATCTCCATTACCGTCTAAAACATTTAAATGATGAGACTTTTTCAGTAATGGAAAAATAATTAGTTCATTCAATGCTTCCTCACGCGCATACATCATCCACTTGATGTCTGAACGTGTAGAAGTACGGCAAAAATACGAACAACTAACATTAACATAATTGGTACAATGTCCTGTATTTGTGAACGAAGCTATTGGCAATGCAAATCACTAATATACGACGAATACGGCTGTAACAAGCGTGTATTAATATTGTTTTTGATAGCGACACTTATATTGAACGCAGACTCCAAAGAGTCTTCTTCCAGACTCAAGTCGAGAGTGATAACTTTCCATGTTACGCATTACTATTTTTATTAAAAAATGACCCAGTTGCTATCCAGACACATATTTATGGCTGTGGAAATGCCGCGAAACTTTTATCAGCTTCAAAGTATTGTCATACAGTTTGCAGCATACGCATAGTTGTGTTGCTTATTGTTTTTATGTGACAGACAATCAATGACGGATGCCTTCTATTATGCTGCACAAAATGGCTGAACATATGTCTAAGCCGACACAAACGCTTTCCCATGTATACAAAGCGGTGGGGAATAATGTTTTGTCTTGACGTTACCACTTGTAATCAAGTGTTAAATCGTGATGAACTGCAATTTCACGAAAGTTAAGTTTGTAACTTGTAAAACTAATAAGTTGAGCAGCAGATACGATAGTTTTAAGGCAGTTGTCATTGTGTATATTCATTGAGCATTGTTTGTAGTCATCAGTTAGTCTATAGAGTGATATGATTATGATATCATCCAAACTATAAAATGATGCATGAGACAGTTCAGTCGCCCAACATTCGGGGCGATAATTTTTGTCGGCAATAAAATTGTTGTCTTCATGTAATGATGTACACTTTGATCGCGATGGTAATCAAATAATTAAACGGGAGTTAGAAAGTTGTATAGGAGATGCAAAGCGTGAACATTATAAACACAAGGCGCCTTTCATCTTCTCAAATCCTCGAACACGCGCATGAAAAACATTCTAACCTACCATACAGAGGGGAAAACGTTTATATTTTAGCACTGATGTCTGATAGTTGGGTTATAACAACTCATTCATTCTCAGCAAAACGATAGACGTGTTTCTGAATTACACCATCGTTCGAAAAACTAAATTAAAGTAAATGTGTGGTTTATTACCTCCCCTTTGTCGATCAACGTTAGGGTTTAGTTCGAAAATGTAGTTATTCGGCGTATTAAACTATATTTATTGAATATTGAATTTAAATTTATTGTAACTTTTGATGTATCTGTTGATAAACACTTGATTTATTAACCGTTAAAATACTGGTTACTCAAATTGTAAAAACATCTATCTTCCCATAGTTACAAACAGTCATTCTTGAATACAACTCAAATTTTCATCAATAATAACTTAAATGCGTCGTCGTGAACATGGCAAAATGAGTAGTTCACTAGGAGCCGTTTACGGTATTGTAGGAATCCCGATATACCGTTTCTCAGTTTCGTCTGAAATCTTTCTGTTTCATGCTATTTCATTCAGGGCTGATATGCATATACCTACATGTATATAACGCCCTGATGGAACTCCGATGTCAACATTGAATAGACATTAATACATCATCTCGAGTGGCTCAATAAAGAGTTATAATCAATGCTATTATCTATCTAATTATCTATACAGTCTTCATATGTCTGCAGATGAAGTTGATACAATGATGTGAACTGGTAAGTGTATGTACTTGTGAACAATCTATAACTAATTGAAACTCACCTCAGAGGATGTATAACAATATGTTTCGAGCATCGTTGTACAACTGTCATTGGTCAACAGGATACCTTGCCAAAGTATTAGTATGACAATAACCTAACAATTCATACTTTGAGATATACGCTCGTATATTTCAACTTTACAACCTATTGTTGCGTTTTAACTATCATAAACACGGCTTTGGACCAAATAGTAACATCCTTTGATATAGTTATTTGGGCTAATGTTAGTTTTATTTTGTTATAATTGAATTATACTGGGCAGTTTTAACTAATAGGTTAAGATATCACTACATTGTATTGGTTTGGATTAACGCCGTCTTCACGAGAAACCGTCGGTATTGTTGCAAAAGTCAACATAAAATATACTTGAACAATCGGTAACATGCATACCAGAGAAAGATATTTGTCTTGTATGTTACATTTAGAAATATGGAATATCTGTACGAGTACCTGGACAGATGCATGAAAAGAAATGTTGAGTTTCTTTGATGTACGCATATACAGGGTGATCATTAATATATGGTGACATAATTCCATTAAAAACTTTGTCAGATATAGTAATAGATAACTGGTTATACCCTTATTTCAAAGTTATAGATGAACCCAAGTTGTTATAGGTTGTGGATAATAAATGCATGCTACGTGATATTTATGTCAATGACGTGATTGGCATCATTTTGCTGAGGGCAGCATTTATATTTTGACCCCGTCACTCACCAGACTTAAACCCTTTTGATTTCTAATCATGGGAGTGTGGAAATGGAAGTACGAATGGGTTAAATGCAAGGAATTAATGGGTAACTTACGACGTCATTTTCTGCTGATTTTGGCAGTTTTTCGTAATTAAGGAAAACGATTCAAGCATCTGCTGAGAAAATAATATCTAATATTTGAAAATTATTTATACTCTTAATGAAACAAGCATGTATATGTTCGACAAGGCAGTTAACAACATATATTATCATAAAAACGGACAAAGTTATTAAAGTTATTAATGTTACCATTGTATTAATTATCACCCTGTAGTAATAAAATAAGCTTGCTCTGTCATAAACCATATTTCTATTGTATTCTTAATTTTGTGTTGTGCTTGAGTATTATGAATTAACCCGAAAAGACGAATTATCAGGTTTATTACAGACTAGATTAGGAAATTGAATCTTAAAATCCGTTGGCACAGAAGAAATAGACTGTATCAAACGATAAAGGAGATATCTATATTTGATACAATGATCGAACAATTTTACTGGTAATGTTTGGACACTACGGAGAATTATATCACTAAAGCTAAAAGTATGGTTTATAAGACGCTTGATTTATTAGAACTGTCTTGTATGAATTAACTTGTCAACATAACAAAGTAACAAACATAATCATTGGCAGAGAATGCCACACCCCAGGAGAGAAATAGTCTCCCCAGGGAGACACGAGTGTAGGTTTCCTAATGTAGCCCAATGACCAGGGGAAGTTGAAATGTCAAAGGGTGCTTGAGCGGCCTAACAGCTGAAAAGAGCCCTAGAAAATTGGTAACTTAACTTGACTTTTTTATCATAATTACAATCAGAATATGTGACATTTTTCTGGACAAATATGATGTCTTGTTTGTTAGGTTGTCGTTTATCTAATGCAAATTATTCGAATAATGGACACACTATCGATCTGCAAATTGTCTTGCTTCTGGGATTGTCTAAAACTGTCCAATTGTTGCCAAGTAATATTTCTATTCGAGTAATCGGTCACACTTACAAGTGACGTTTAATGCTGATTGTAATTATTTTGTGTCTTTGGAAAATGGTCTTTGTGTGATCAATTACAGGCCTTATCTGTAATATTTAAGGCAATATAGGAATGGCTTAATGCGAGTAGTTATGTATACATTATTCATACACTGGTCCAAACTGAGCATAATTATATTGTAATGGTCATAAGTCAAATTGAATTATTGTCGTTATGGCTCATGAATATGCATGTTTGTGTCGCATTGTTGCGCAATTACTATCAATGCTTTTAGTTAAAATCAACATGATTATGAAATACATAAACATATAACTCCCATTGTGAATCAAACAGTTAAACACGATGGCACTTTTGTATATTATCACTACACCGAATTTATTTGCACTATCTTAGCTGTGTTGTGAACGATAATGCAAATGGGTTTTGCAATTATGGTATCCATATCAAATCATGGCATTATTATAATTATTATCAAAACCAGTTCTCGTTCGCTTGACCTTACTTGGTAAAGTAGGTACAAGCATAACCCATGTAATCATGTCCTTTTATTTAGTGACCATGTCAATGTTTTAAGAGTTTATAATGTATTAATTCCCACGTCTTCGAATGGTCTCTTTATCATCAACGGTATCTGCATTATTGAAATACCATAGACAATGGTAAAAGTGTGTTGCAGGACATGGGACTCAGACTGACGCTTTATTAAAACTACATGAACACTCTTTTAGTTTCTACTTCCAATAAATTTTACTTCTGTGAATTGACTATGAAATTGCATCGTATGCGATATTATGCTACGTTTTGCAAACATGGTAACATAATGAAATGACGTACTTGTTATAATTGTTGACAAGGACAAACATATTAAAATAGCACGTCTATTTCGAACTACCAGCAACAAAGCCAAACTATGAAATTCTGCAAGTTCTTTAATATTATTATTGACTTTGTCCAGGATTTATGATTACTGATTTGCGTACCAGTAAATATCTAATCTTAAAGACTGTGAAGCTGGAATAAAACGGACAAGAAAAAATGTTTCGATATAAATAAGTTTTAAAAATTTATCTGTCTAACAATACGTAAATAAAAAATAAGATCATTCAGGGAAGGGAAATTGCGCTAATATACGATTTTCTAGACATTCTAACAATACGTTTAAAACCGCGTTTCCTATTGCTATGTCAGATTGAATTAATAATGGAACTAGACACTGTCATCATTGAAATCTAATGTGTTTGGTTAATTTGTATATTGTACTCTTAAAACTTGCTAGCTAACATGGTATTTCTGATTTAATTCCATAGGGAATAGTTATATAACACACTAGTATTGTTCATACTCATATTTAATAACGTTTCGGCATGCAGCCTTTATCAAAAAACACATTTTAAAAACTTAAATGTGTTTTTTGATAAAGGCTGCATGCCGAAACGTTATTAAATATGAGTATGAACAATACTAGTGTGTAACATGGTATTGGTTTGACAAGTGCACAGCTGGTGCTGGTTTTATTTTAACATAGTTCGTTTCCTAGCTAATCGTTTTAACTAAAGTCTTTGTTTCTAAACGTAAACCATTGAATGTGTCGTATTTTAGAAAAAGAGTAATGTTTCTGATAATACTGAAACATTGTATTTATGTCGGTAATTTGTATGGTGTGTTTTACTGCGTTTGTGCTTTTACAGTCTATTCAAAAATACAAATGTAAAACACGATGTGAGTATAAACACTGCACACTGGCAATATGCAGATGTGGCGATAAAAGTCGTTGGAAGAGTGACACACAGGTACTTTCACACCATAAAACTTAGTGATGTAACAGCGTATGATTATGAATATTCCCCATCCACCACTTGTGTATTCATTGGTACCACGAAGGTAAAACACATATTAAATATATGTATTTCACCAAGTATAGCCAACTGTTTTTTATATTGTTCACAATATCAAATATTTAATAAGTCCGTTTATTGTGTTTGATAGTCAAACCAATAACAGGAAATATTAAAACAATAATTCAACAGGATTGTGCGAATGAGAAATAATAAAAACAATAAATATTAAATCGTTCCTGAATACGTGTAATCCCACGTGCTTTATTTTAACTGTCTGTTGCTGAACTGTTTGAACCAGACTTTTATTTTTTGTCATTTTGTCTTAACTGTGTTTCCAATGCACAAGATGTATGTCCAAGAACTCAATACACTTATGTTTACAGTTGAAATAGTTTGTTGATGAGAACGTTGTAATGATCTAATAAGAATGAATCACGAATTGTGCAATTAATGTCGAAGATGCATACATCATAATATTTCTTTGATGCTAAATATCTGAATCATGCTGTGCAGTAATATAAGCAGTAGTGTATTTTGATTATTCGATGGATTTTCTTTGCATTCATCGAAGCGTTATAGCAATTACCGTATATCATATTTACATAATCAATTACGGTTTTCTTGTCAGATACTTAAGGTGACATATTACATGATAATACTATTTGCAATAGTATACTCATCTCAAATACGTATCTAAAATGAAATCAAGAAATTGCAATCATATATAGTGTTTCTAAGCTATACAGTCGTTCATCACCCAGGAAACAAATACGATCCATTAGTCCCACTGAATGTCTTATTATAATAACCCGATAAATACAACATTTATCAGACTTTTATCACTCACTTTATCATCTACAATGGTATTATCTGACAACCTATGACCATATACAAAGACAAATGCATTAGTATGGCTAATGTTATATTCTAGGCAACAAATAGACACGTTTCAAATGTTACTCCTTGCCCATCCGTTTCAAATGTTACTCTTTGCCCATCCGTCTGTCAAATGAGTCGTTACATATGAAAACTAGCTACAAATGTACCACAAGTTCGGCGCTTTGTATTTCTCATTATTATCCACCACGTACATGTATCGAGTAGCTTCACGATTTATGAGTTTATGAGTCGTATCATTTATTAAACTTAAGTTATCATTGTTTACAAATGATACAAATGAAGTTAATCCGGGTAACGCGAGCTGGATGTGCTCAGTATTTCACCAGTCGGAATGTCTTGCCATTGTTTATTGTTGAACAAGCCGTTGTGTCGTACGAGTATACCATTATGAAAGAGCAATCATTTACTACGTAACAACACATACAAGGTCCATCGCAGTGCCGTATTTGATAACAAATTAACACAATAGAAAAAAGACAATTATAACTTAATGTAAAAGATTAACAATATATTTGCAGTACAATGCCTCTTGTGTTGACGTATGAAACACATATACTGCATCCATGCTCTATGTCCATCATGTTGCAGTGCTTGATATAAACGTAACACTATTCTGTAGTATCAAATGTTGATGTATGCAAATACATATTAAATGCTAACTCCATTCTCTGTTATCTTTAAATGGTCGATCTTCCGACAAAGACACAACATTAACTTTTCATCTTTGATGTCGAAACATGCAACGAGTCTCGTGTATCTCAATTATTGTTAAATATCATAACCATAACTTCAATAAAACGAATCAAATTTATTTATGGAGATTTTGAACATAACCCAGTGGCAATTGAAAGCATAACAAGGGACATTTTCATATTAAAACTACCGACTTTGGCATAACATCTTGATTATGTGCAATAAAACAAAGCAGTTTAAATTATATTTTATGTGAACTGCACATTTAATGGCAAAATTGTTTGTTTCATATAAAATATGGTTACAAGTTGCAAGTAATGGTAACGTAACGCACCCGCATTTGAGTTACGACAAATGTAAAAATAGGCAATATAATCCATTTCACGTTGCATGTATGATACGATACTCGTCAACAATAAGCCATATATCAATTTGAGTGAGTCCGGCGTGAGTCCATTCCGTATTTTTATCCGACTATGCAATTTTCTAAAAGAAATAAAGAAATCAACAAACGTGTAAAGGCGAAAAATGCAACATGTCTCTTCAGTCACATCAATTTAATATAATATCTATATATCCTTGTGAAACGAAACTAAAATTATTAATTGTGCTTTTTGACATTACCCACAGACTGAACAAAGCATGGCTGGATTCAAAATAAGGACTTTAAAACAGTCATAACAGTTTGATAATCGCAATAAAACGAGAAATGCCAGATTATGTTCTTCTATTAAATGAATTTCACATGCTATGGGACAGGGACAATTTATTCGTTATAAAATAGGATTCAACACCGTTTGTCATGCAATTTGATACTAATTCAAGGGTAAAAACCTATTGATTACTTAGAAAAACATTAAATTTATCAGAATTGTTTTAATAAAACGGGATACTATAAGGGATACTATGTGAGTTTTATTTACCCGATGACATCGTTGCTGATATTACGTGACCCATTTACTTCATATTTACGGACCCATTTTGGCTGATTGGTGGGTTCTTTGTGCGAGTTAGTGTGTATCGTCCGTATTATGCCGAATGCATATTTAGCGTATGTCCATCTTATACATATATTGCACAATTACAAACAATCCAGCAGATATCGGCATACGTCCAGGGTATTCTTAGCTTGTGAAACACTTCTGAAAGGAATACACATCAAGAAAAAAACACGTCGAGAAGCACGGGATATTATTCATATTAATCAAATGGTAGATTGGCAAAGGCAACACGACTATTCAAAGCAAATTTGATTTCACGTCCAGATCGTTATTTAACATTGTAATATCGCAATCATAGAACTTGTGATTGCACTCCAACAATGTTATAGTCGATATTTTGTCACTTAGGATCACATTATCTCGACATCGTAACATCGATGCTTAAATTGCAATTTTAATAAAAAGTTTGAACAAATGTTCAAACACACCAGACTTAAAAATTACATGATTGTTTGAAACTTCATAATATCCATTAAAATAGTGAGCCCTAACATTCGATAGACGTGGACATTTAGTCATAATTTAATATAATGAAAAAAAACACAAGACTGTTTCATCGACCATTGGCGTAGAAAAATGTTACATCAGCGTTTCCTAGTTTCTTACAGTCACATTAATGCCAATCGCCTTCCATTCGTTATTTCGAAATTTCTATTTATTTCGCTGGCAAATATCAGACTTGTAAATGTATTACGCATATTAGGTGACCTGCCTGAATAATGTCTTTATATGTCTGGACGATCGCAAAACAAGGTATTCGTAACAGACAAAAGCATTACATTTGAAATTATAATTTGCAATTATTATATCTTGAGAAATTTCCAGAATGACAATATGTGCATACTTAATGGTCGCTTTCCTTGTACCACAATATAATTACATATTTCCAGATTGGCCAAGTTGCACTTGTCAACGGTGTATTTTGTTGGATGCCACAAAAGGTCAAATAAAACCAGATGTCCTCATGTCATACATCTTAAAACACTGTAAACCATCGACACACAGATCAGAAAATTCAAGAAAAACTGTTCCATTTACTACGCTGCGGGAGAAATAAAACTATTCATGATGCATCATGAAAGCGGATGTTCATTACCATGTAACATATGTGTCCGTTAATCACAATTACAGCTACTAGTGAGATGCATCAGTCGATAGAATCTGAAACTGTTTCATGGCGTGTAAGATTTTCAACTTACAAAAAGAAAAGACGTTAGAACTTGTTTTAGGCCGACAGTTTGAAACTGTATAGTAAAATCATATTACAAACCAGTTTTAAAGTAGTGATAATTGTACGTGTACTTAATATAAGTATAATAATAATAATAATAATACATAATTATTCAGAACAGTTTCTATCTATCTTGGATTCAGACAACATAACATGAAATGAACCAAACTATGTACTCTAGTATATCACTACCTTGTTAAAGTGACACGTGTGTTTGCAGTTTTGTTACCAATAAGATTTGTTTTATCATTATTACAGATATCCTTTGACGGCTTTTCTCAGTGTATCAAAGCAATATATGATCCAATGCGATTATACAGGGATTCTAATCACATTTAAGTGAGGTTTCAGATTTAAAATGTCTATATAATGTCGACCGCTAATTATATCATCAGTCATTTTATAAATTCGACTTTTAGTATTCTGTCTGGTCGTCATAACGAGCTACCAATGTTTACCAATTTTCAATAATGTGAATAACTCCAGTCGAAAAAATCTGACAATTTCTGGTATCAGAAGTTGACACTACGTTTTATTATGATGTATGCTCTAGACAAACTGATTTTTCAGAACGCTTTCACAATTGATCTACTTGAACGATTAAGTAAAAACTATACGTTTTTTTATTTCTACCGCGCTCGTTTGTCAGTGTTAAAGCTTACCTTGTCAATTTCGTGCGACTGTGCACTTACATGCCCCTCGCTGGCGTTATTTCGTCTTCATTTTTGTTCCTGAATTATTATTCATGTAACAAGATTTACGTGTTTATGGTGTTCATTTAGTTTTAATTTTGTCTTTTAATGTACCGCTATCTTTTATATTTTGACTATACACTTTAAGGTACATTTGTACATTCAATTCTCGTACTAATTGTGTTTTTTCTCTGAAAATATATTTCATGAATTGACGGTCAGCTAGAGTTCAGCACGCCAGTCACATTAAATAAGGTGGATAAAATACTAGTTTTAAACCGTTTCCTTGTTTTGTGTTATTAACTAGTCACGATTTTGAAAACAGAGGAAACAATGTAACTTACTTCCGTTGTATCTGGTTTATTGCCTGACGTAAATGTTATTATATCGATGTTGTTTATTTTAATATATACAAAAATGTATTGGCCTCGATGGTAAATTGAATAATGTTCATACAAGGTTAATAATAGCACCTAGTGATTAACACACATTGTTTATTCAGGTGATGCAGCTTTGATGTCTTGTATTTTATCCAAGCAGATTAAAGGTAACTATTCTGTTGTTTAATGGTATTGTTAAAATTGAGTAATGCTTTATTTCACTGGGAAGCATGTTAAACACATGAACACACATATTGGTTACAAAACATGTTGTTTTGGATATTGATAGCTGTTGGTACATTATTTTCAATCAATTAGAATATTGAAAAATATCATGCAGTTAGGGTAGAATTAAACGGGAACAATTGTTGTGGGTAGAAATGACATTAACATTGAGAAAACAAGTTGGCACAAGTCATAGGAACATTATCACATGCTGAGTCTTTGGTCCCATTTATATTATTGGTTGATTGCTAGAATTTGTAATTCATTGACTGTCAGACACGTCTCATGTAAATTGACTGACAAATGGACATAGTAGGGTACGTATGTTACCGGTTGTTTAAATGAATTCAGTTTAATTTAAATCACCAGGGAACCATTCTTATTGTATCTAATATTGAACATTAGAACGAATTCAAGAAACCAATGTCTTACAATATGCCGGTCCAATACACCACGTATGTTTCTGAAACATAATGTTACTGATATTCCCACAGCCTGGAGGAACAGACAGAACACAAGGGGATAAGTAGGTTCTCATTCAACATAATCACCGTTTAGTGGAAAAAATAGGGAAGGAAAATAAATAATATAACTTTGCATAATTACCTATCATATTGGTACGGACAAAGTTTATTCCAATATGAGAAGGAGAGTTCAAAAGCCTTCTTGAATAATAATGCAAATAAGTTTGTTGAACGATGACTCAATAAATCAAATAATGAGTATCCCAGGTCAATTGAGCCATTGTCTTCCAATTGTTATTTGAAGGTGTCAGTAGGATTATTGCAGGCGACACATGATATGCGGTTCAACCAAACAGAGGAGGGTCAAATGCATTGAGAAAAACAATATTATGTCCTTTGTTAGTCCATAAAAAGTAATACAGGAAGGGAATGCGAGGAGCAGAGACGTTATATGCGAACTTCAATATATTGCCTGCATGATGTAAAGTGAAGCGTATGTTCCGAGATGAGTTCGGCATGAAAGACAGACAATAAGAGAATCACAAACACGGACCGCACCGTTCACCCCTCACAGTTCAACGTATCACATGCTGGGTAATCTTGGGAGAAGAGCCTTAGTTAGTGCAATTATGACGTTTCTTGCATGATCTGGAGGGTTGCGACTAAATGCAGTAATCAACAGCGATATTGACTAAATGTAGTAATCTGCAGCGAGAGTTTTCAATTTTGTGGATGTCTGCAGTAGGGTTAACGGTTGGTTGTCAGTCTGTATTGGAATCTTTAGGGGCTGTATATGGGTATCTATCAGCCTGAATAGGGGCCTGTAGGAGCTGTCTAGTTTTGTCGCTGTAGATTACTACATTTAGATATATAGGTTATCAGCCTGAATAGGGGCCTTTAAGGGCTGTCAATATATGTTGCTGTAGATTACTACATTTAGGTATGGTCAATTATCAGCCATAATACGGTCCGCCATAATAGGGGCCTGTAGGGGCTGTCTAGGTTTGTCGCTGTAGATTACTACATTTAGGTATGGTCAATTATCAGCCATAATAGGGGCCTGTAGGGGCTGTCTAGATTTGTTGCTGTAGATTACTACATTTAGATATGGTAAATTATCAGCCATAATAGGGGCTTTTCTAAGAGTTTTCTATTTATAGCTCTGGCGGCCATCTTGTTTATCGGAGCGGAACGATTTTAGCTATTTTTAATGAGGGTCACCCAAGGATCATCACTGTGAAGTTTGGTTGAAATTGGCCAAGCGGTTTAGGAGGAGATGTCGTTTGAAAAAATTGTTGACGACGACGGACGACGACGGACGCCGGACATCTCGGTATGACAAAAGCTCACCTTGAGCACAGGTGAGCTAAAAACTTACTATTTGCTTGAGATGCAGGCCTCTTGTTTCGCGTTATTATTTACAATCAAAGTTATTTGCCCGAGCTTTATGCCATATAAGCTCTTTCCCTACACAATAAGTAAAATATATTGAAGTTATTTGGCGAGCGAAGCGAGTAAGAAAAACCCCCGCATTATTTGTTCGAAATGCATGTCGTTCTCTACCTGAACTTATGAAGCATTCGATGTATGAAGCATTTAGAGAAGCTAGCCAGAAAAAACGTTGTTTTGCGATCTGCATGTCACAATTAGTTCTCTACATGCTAATATAAATGAGAAAAAATATACAGAAAAATGCATAACTTGTCCGAACAGCATGTCACAAAAAACTAGTTCTCTGCATTATAATATGAACGATATATAAGTTAATAATTGGCGAGCGAAGCGAGGTAGAAAAAAATGATGCTCTATCGGAGGTTTATGCTACGCAAACTGGCTCTCTGCATGACATTTTTCGATAACCTACTACCGAATTTTTCTACTCAATTAATAAATTTCACTCTTAAAAAGACTACTTGTTGAAAGGGGGATGCGTTCGCAACCGACACCATGTAGCGGATCGGGAGTTTTGTTCAGTATTGAGATAAAAAAAATTGGCGAGCGAAGCGAGTTAGAATAATGCATTATTCGTCCGAGCTGCACGATACAAAAACTTGTTCTCTCGACGACATTATGAAGGAGTGAATTTGTGTGGCGAGCGAAGCGAGTCAGAAAAACGACATCGTTTGCACAAGCTGCATGTCACGAACCCTATTTCTCTGGAGACTGCATTATATTATGGACGATACATAAGTATATAATTGGGAGCGAAGCGAGATAGAATAACAATGATGCTACACAAACTGGCTCTCTGCATGACATTTTCGAAAACCTACTTAAGTCATTTGGCGAGCGAAGCGAGCCGGATTTTTCTAATAAGTTATGAATTTCACTTTTAAAAAGGCTACTTGTTGAAAGGGGATGTGTTCGCAACCGACACCATTTTTACGACCATGTAAGGAATCGGGGATTTTGTTTATCTGAACGTACTCGAAGACTTCGCCTTTCTGTTATGGGGAGGCGTAAACGAATTGAATGGAAGTAAATTAAAGGATCAAGACCATACCTCAACAAACTCACCTGCAATATTTTTTGCTTTATTATTTTGAATACACCAATAACAAACAAGAGCTTAAAGGAAAGTACAAATCTAGTGCCTCAAGTTACAGTCTGTCTCCTTGTTTATAACATGCAACCGTTTGTAACAATATTGATCATTCAGACATTTTATTAGATTTAAGTTGAAGACAAAGTTTGCCAAAATTTAGCCGAGGCAGCTGCCTCGTCTGGCCTCAGCGTAGTTACGGGCCTGCCATTGGTATTTCATAGTTAGAACGCGTTTATTAACATCATTTTGTTAAGTTTACAGGTAATTTACGTCGTCACTTTCTGTTTTATGTCACTTATTACATTGGTTGACATGAATGTATAACATATCACTGGCTTAGATAAAAAGGTCGTAACTACAAAATCAGTAGTTTGAGAAAATATGAAAAACTGTCTGACAATCCATCTTTACCCATGGTAAAGCTTTTTCAACTTTAGTTTGGTCAACATGACAAGTTCCGAATTTCATTAAAATAGAGTCATAAGAAGCGCCTTATGATGAAGATTGCAAATATGAGGTCACGACCTTCTCATTCTAAGCCAGCGATATGAAGACATAACCCTTGGTTAAGTATTTTGAAAATTGCTAACGTCTAACGTCATAAATGAAGAGTGTATTAAACTTTATTATAACAACATAACAGTACTCGTTAACATTTGAAACACGCATTGACAACTATACCATGTGTTGCTTAACTGTTTTCAGACAGTATAGTTAAGGATTGTCGGGAAACGATTTGGCAGACTAATGTTCTTTTAAACTCGACAATGTATTTAAACGAGCACGTTCGTGATTCTAGGAGTAATGCGAACTTAACATAGTTACACATTAGTTAAGCTTTAAGCTGTTAATAATATAACAGGAACGAAATAAGCATTACTTATGTCTATTTGAACTCGAAGGAAATTCTTGGCGGAAGAAAGAACGAAACACCATCAATCTGTAGTCATTACCGGCCCAATTTACTTTAAAATTCTTGACATTCTATGCAAGCGAAAACACGTCGCTTTCTTGCTTACTTAGGAATAAGATGGTGTCTTAAGACTGGTCATTATAAATTACGTAACTAGTTGAAGTGAATGCCGGTGCATATAAGGCTTCAATGCATTAGTCAGTGCAATGCGCTTAACTACACTGTATTAGGAACATACCCCAAATGATAATTTTTACAAATGGCTTATTTTTTACATGGAGTTTGCTCCATTTATGTCCTATATGTTTAAGCATACCGCTACCTTTTACAAACTTAAACATTCATGTACATATTCACAAATTGAATCATATTAAATTATGTCGACACATCTTTTGAAAATATTAAATGCCTAAACTTTTTTCATGCTCAATCTTAAACCTTGACTACGATTACATTCTTCTTCATCCATATTTTATATATTACAATAATATTAAAAAAATATGTAGATTACTGTTTACTTTTGTACCTTCGAATTGTGTTGAATAGGTCTAAATAAAGAGAGTATACAACTATGTAATTTGCAAGGTCAATGCTAATTTTATAAATAACTACACGTTCAATTTAACCTCACCTGTCGTGGCTTGAAGATGGTCTTAGTTGGTGATCAAGTGAATTCAATTTGGCTAAATATTGGTTAAACCATCTGATGGAAGCACCGAAATATGGCGAATAGTGATCGGAGGAAAGTTAATTCATGTACAGCAAATTGAACACGATGCACCAAATCGTGTTTTAACATGCATCTACGATTTGACATAACTGTTTTCTGAAAGATAGTTTCGTTTTATAACGCATCACTCATGTCATCCAGGCTGCGTGTATAATTAATCGAGTTAGATAAATTGCATGCACCGTATAATTAATCTGAACAGAAAATGTAATAGATGACTTTATACAGGAATTGAATAAAACTGCACCATTAAGGCGTAATTGATTAAAATGAAGACAACGAACTCGCCTTCCTTGCATGACAAAACAATGACCTCCATTGTTCTATCGTATTGTTGGTAAATACCTAATGTGTAATTATGTTTTTCCGTTGCAGACCAATTTCAGTAGTGTAATAGCAAAATTAGGACGTGACCAGATGTCATGCAAAAACAATGCTATTGAAGGTATCATGCACGAGAAAATTCAGCTCGGAATTCAATTCATTATCCAATTAAAATCTATATGTTACAAACTTTTAGTATGACTACTATTAGCAATGTTGTCATCTGAACATGTTCAAAACGAAGGCAAGTTTGGCAAAATATGTTACCACAAAAAGGGTGACCACGGTACTTGTTGCTTAATGTTTATATACCAGTGTTTTTGGCAATTAGTTTAATGTTTTGTTTTTTGTCTGAGTAATTTTGTACGATAAAATTCGCAAACAAAGACCGCGCCTTAGTTCATATTATTGGTTGGTACCCTTAAATCAATGATGTTTTATACACTTTAAGTCTTTGTTTTAAACATTTAAAACATTTATATACTAAGAACCGTTTGATTACATTTCAAAGAACCTGCTAAATTTTGACAGGCGTGTACTAACCATTGAGTTTCGATATCACTTTCATCGGAAACAATTCCTTATATTGCGTTCTTTTATCACTTGCAAAATTTGTATGCAATGTTATGCCTTCAGATTGTGTGTAAACGATAGTTTGGAATCTATTTGTGTATCTATTTTTGTGCCGATTGTCGTTTAAACAGAATATTCATGGTTATATGAATCATAACACAAAAGAAGCGAATCGGATTTGTTTTTTCTGAAATCCCATACCAATCGAGGCCAATACACGTGCGATGTTAAAATCCATTAGAATCTGACGGTCCGTTTTGAGAAATATAATTACATGCATGAATCTGAATAGCAAATAATATGTTGTTAAGTGTGCGATACGAGGCATCATTTTCACTTAATATAACAAGCCGCTGTGACGTTTAGGGAAATATAGTGACTCATATGGTACCAGGGTGCATATCATTCCAAACTTGAAAATGACCTTTTCAACATCCAAGTTGTCCAAGGAAATATGCATTTAGTTATTCAAATAACGTAGCAAGTCCTAAGTCACAAGTAGAACACCACAATCAAAAATCCTACGTAAAAGTGCTCTCCGAGGCTTCCTTAACCTACAACTAAAATAAGTTGACAAAACAACTGATGTGATCGGACTTTAAAATGACAGCAACATGGAGCGGTCAGCATTGACATCAGACTTATACCGAAAATTAGACTTTCAGTGGTTTAGTTGCATTGTCTTCTTAAGTTGCGCGTTTGAAATTATGTCATGTATAATTATATTATCTGTGTTTCGTTTGTGATTCCGTTTAGTGTATTACTTTTCCGTATACCTTACCGTACTGCGCAGCTAAATGTATGATGATCCTGTCATTTAAACATCGTCATACATTTAATATACAGGGACCACACATTTCACAGACACTTTCAAACTTATGGAAATTGATCTGAAACAAAATAACTGAACGTGGCGGTTTTATCAATGATTCGGTACAGTGTAAACCAACTGTCCTTTTGACATCATTCATACGTTAATTGCCGTAGCCTCGAGAAAGGAAAGTAATAACTTTGATTCATTTTTGTCATTTTCGAGAAATAATTTGAAACTTGAGAACTATTTCCTCGGGATATTTTTATATAGCGTCTATAGCTCGATTATATAAATCCTCAGTGGAATAATGTTCACACATGCACTTCATAAGACTTTATAGACTCGCGAAGTCAGTTCAGATATATTGGATTACCGAAAGCTTCTGTTAGATACCGAGCATAGATGCCACCGGAAAGCACACTAACCATTGAGCTACGGATACACATATTATCTATAATATGTTAAGCTGTGTCTTGTAAATTAACGAACAATCTTCTGTCATTTGAATGTATTGCATTCGCAGTATTTAACGGTTTATCTAAAACTTTAAGGGTTTCATAACTTGCATGGCGTCTTAGATATCATACATCCAAAAACTTTACTCATGAATCTACCTTTCTTGGCCTCCAGAAAATCATTAAAATTATTGTTTCGTACATTCACTTGTCTTTAAGTCACACTGTATTATAGGACATAAAGGAACAAAACATACTGAAGATGTACGACACTGAACGGGAATAATGATTTCCAGTTGTTCAGTTGAGTGGGTTGCAGGAATTTCACCACCGATGCAATTGTAAAACAAATAGCGCAAGTGTCAATACTAGGTGACACCTCTTGAAACAGAAACTAAATCTAAATGTTCCCGGGTGAGTTTGAATACTTGCCTAATTGTTTTCTCTTTAACACGTTTTATTATGTGCTGATGCTTTTTCTTGCAATTGCGATTTTCAAGTTTGCATTTAAAAGCTGAAATTGTCTCCTTTTCTATTTAGGATGTAAAACAGACATGTTTTTTTTGGAAGACAATAGAAAACAGTTGGCTAATCGGTTCATATCGATAAAACGCAACACGTGAGCTCTGAAATGTATTGTCCATGTATACACAATTTGTATAAGGTACGACTGGACAAATGTTATCCTTCATGAACTCACCTTAACATTGAAATGTCGTTGCATTTCTTAAGCCTTTATTTTGTATTTAAAATCCACTTGTTGCATTTCGTAATCTCGTCAGTGTGGTATCACGAACACACGAAAATAGCTTGCCAGAGCTGTCAAATCTCCATTACCGTCTAAAACATTTAAATGATGAGACTTTTTCAGTAATGGAAAACAAATTAGTTAATTCAATGCTTCCTCACGCGCATACATCATCCACTTGATGTCTGAACGTGTAAAAGTACGGCAAAAATATGAACAACTAACATTAACATAATTGGTACAATGTCCTGTATTTGTGAACGAAGCTATTGGCAATGCAAATCACTAATATACGACGAATACGGCTGTAACAAGCGTGTATTAATATTGTTTTTGATAGCGACACTTATATTAAACGCAGACTTCAAAGAATCTTCTTCCAGACTCAAGTCGAGAGTGATAACTATCCGTGTTACGTATTACTATTTTTATTAAAAAACGAAACAGTTGCTATCCAGACACATATTTATGGCTGTGGAAATGCCGCGGATCAGCTTAACAGTCTTGTCATACAGTTTGCAGCATACGCATAGTTGTGTTGCTTATTGTTTTTATGTGACAGACATTCAATGACGGATGCCTTCTATTCACAAAATGGCGGAACATATGTATAAGCCGACACAAACGCTTTCCCATGTATACAAAGCGGGTGGGGAATAATGTTTTGTCTTGACGTTACCACTTGTAATCAAGTGTTAAATCGTGATGAACTGCAATTTCACGAAAGTTAAGTTTGTAACTTGTAAAAGTAATAAGTTGAGCAGCAGATACGGTAGTTTTAAGGCAGTTGTCATTGTGTATATTCATTGAGCATTGTTTGTAGTCGTCAGTTAGTCTATAGAGTGATATGATTATGATATCATCCAAACTATAAAATGATACATGAGACAGTTCAGTCGCCCAACATTCGGGGCGATAATTTTTGTTGGCAATAAAATTGTTGTCTTCATGTAATGATGTACACTTTGATCGCGATGGTAATCAAATAATTAAACGGGAGTTAGAAAGTTGTATAGGAGATGACTAAGCGTGAACATTATAAACACGCGCCTTTCATCTACTCAAATCCTTGAACACGCGCATGAAAAACATTCTAACCTACCATACAGAGGGGAAAACGTTTAAATTTTAGCGCTGATGTCTGATAGTTGGGTTATAACAACTCATTCATTCTCAGCAAAACGATAGACGTGTTTCTGAATTACACCATCGTTCGAAAAACTAACTTAAAGTAAATGTGTGGTTTATTACCTCCCCTATGTCGATCAACGTTAGGGTTTAGTTCGAAAATGTAGTTATTCGGCGTATTAAACTATATTTATTGAATATTGAATTTAAATTTATTGTAACTTTTGATGTATCTGTTGATAAACTCTTGATTTATTAACCGTTAAAATACTCAAATTGTAAAAACGTCTATCTTCCCATAGTTACAAACAGTCATTCTCGAATGCAACTCAAATTTTTATCAATAATAACTTAAATTCGTCGTCGTGAACATGGCAAAATAAGTAGTTCACTAGGAGCCGTTTACGGTATTGTAGGAATCCCGATATGCCGTTTCTCAGTTTCGTCTGAAATCTTTCTGTTTTCATTCAGGTCTGATATGCATATACCTACATGTATATAACGCCCTGATGGAACTCCGATGTCAACATTGAAAATACATTAATACATCAACTCAAGTGTCTCAATGAAATTTTATAATCGATGATATTTTCTACCTAATTATCTATACAGTCTTCATATGTCTGCGGATGAAGTTGATAATATGATGTGAACTAGTAAGTGTATGTACTTGTGAACAATCTATAACTAATTGAAACTCACTTCAGAGGATGTATGACAATATGTTTCGAGCATCGTTGAACATCTGTCATTGGTCAGCAGGATACCTTGCCAAAGTATTAGTATGACAATACTTTTGCAATTTATAATTCGAAATATATAGTACAAGCTATTGCTGGGTTTTAACAATCATTGACATTTTTGGACCAAATAAAAGCATACTTAGATATTGCCATTTGAGCTAATGTTAGTTTTATATTGTTATAATTGAATTATACTTGGCAGTTTTAACTTACTTGAACATCATAAGGTATCATTACTCGGTATTGGATTCGATTAACACCATGCTCACGAGAAACGGTCTGAATTGTTACAAAGGTCAAAATGAAACACTTGAATAATCGGTACCTTGCATATCAGAGAAATAAGTATGTCTTGCATGCAATATTTCGAAAAATGGATTATTTGTACGATGACCTGGACAGATGCATGAACAGAAATGAGTTTCTTTGGAGTACGCATATAGTAATAAAATAAGCTTCGTTTTGTCATATTTATATCGTATTCTTATTTGTGTGTTGTGGTTGATTGCTATGAATAACCCGAAAAGACGAATTATCAGGTTTGCTCTAGGCTTAATTAGGAAATTGAATTTAAAAATCCGTATGTACCCAAGAAATAGACTGTATCAAACGACAAAGGAAATAACTTCATTTGCATACGTTGATTGAAATCACTTACTTGTACTGGTTGGATACTACGTAAACTTATATCACTAAAGCTAAATCTTTGGTTTATCAGGCGCTTGATTTATTAGAACGTGTATGAATTAGATTGTCAACATAACAAAGTAACAAACACAATCTTTGCCAAACAATGTCCTTATCATAATTATAATCGGATATGCGTCATTCTTCTGGACAAATATGATGTTTTGTTTGTTAGGTTGTCTTTTCCTAATGCAAATTAATCTAATGATGGACACACTATCGATCTGCAAATTGTCTTGCTTCTTGGATTGTCTAAAATTGTCCAATTATTGCCAAGCAATATTATTATTCGAATAATCGGTCACATTTACGATTCACGTTTAATGCTAAATGTAATTATAGTGTGTCTTTTGAAATTGTGAAAACGTCGTAAATAACGTCAAAATGACGCCACAGTTATAAGTTTTAAACTGATGCCAGATAAAAATTTCATCTTTGCGTGAATTTCTTTGCGACAGCAAAACGTTAAGATTTTACTAAAATGCACTGAAACTGTATACTTTCTTTTTGGCACCCTGTATATACATTATTCATACGCAATGTCCGATTATATTGAATTGTGTAAGTGAAATTGAATTATTTTCATTATGACTCATTAATATGCATGTTAGTGTCGCATTGTCCTACAATCAGGAGCAATGCTTTTGGTACAAAAAAGACACCATTATGAAAAACACAAACATATCACTCCCATTGTGAATCAAACAATCGAACAAAGTGGCATTTTGATATATTATTACTTCACCGAGTATATTTGCACTATTTTAGCTGTATTGTGAACAATAATAAAAATTAGTTTGCCAATTATGGTATCCATATCAAGTCATGATATTATAACAATTATTATCAAAACTAATTCTCGTTCACTTGACCTTACTTGGTGAAGTTGATACAAATATGCATGCATTGGTACACGCAAGGGGAAAAACACATACTCAATGTTTACTTAAACAAGTATAACCAATCATGTGTGATATTGTGAACAATATTAAATATATCATAATTGCATTCATTGTGATTGACCTTTGGTAATTGTTAACCAGGCGTCATAACTAGACCATAAGTATTTTGTTAATACGAGAAACAAGAATAAATAACAGCCAATTTTATGCGTTATCATACAACAAGGCGAAATTTCTTAAGATGCTTGACGTACGTGTTCAACCGATTAAAAATGAAATATATAATAAGTGAATATATTGTGTTTGATAGTCGAACAAATCTCAGGAAATATTAAAACAATAATTCAAAAGGTTCGTGGAAATAAGAAATAATTAAAACTATAAATATTAAATCGTTCCTAAATATATTTATACCCAAGAGATTTAAACATGCCTTATTGTAACTGTCTGCTATATATTGTTTGACCAGGTGTTAATTTTGTATTTCTGTTCATTTAAAACGCAATATAGTGTAGTGAGCTACAAACACCAAGACGTTTTAGGGGCAATAATTAAAATATTTAGGTAAACTATCATCACCTTCCCATGGCATTTTCCTCGTGTTTTTATACACATTTACCATTCATACTTATCTATTAAGCCTGTAAGTTATTATATTCATGTTTTAACTATGTTGCAAAAGCACATAATGAATATCCATGTACATAATACGCTCTACCATTGGCATGGATTGTTTATGAGAAATCCGTTATGATCCATAAGAATGAATCACGAATATTGCAATCAAAGTCGAAGATGCAGACATTATCATATTACTCCGTGGCTATATATCTAAATCATGCTGCGCAATTATAACAGCATTGTATTTGGGTTAATGGATGGATGTTCTATGCATTTATCTAAGCGTTAAAGCAATTACAGTTTAGCATATTTACATTCTCAGGGATTGTTATGTTGCCAGATACATGTACTTAAGATGACATATTACGTGATAATACTATCTGTAATAGTATACTCATCTCAAACACGTATCTAAAATGAAATCAAGAAATTGCAATCATAGTTTGTATTTGTAAACTATACAGTCGTTCATCATCCTGTAAACAAATGTGTTTCATCAGTTTCCCTGAATGTCTGGTGACAATAACGCGATAAATACACCATTAATCAGACGTTTATCACTCACTTTATCATGTACATTATTATCTAACAACCTATGACCGTATACAAAAACAAATGCATTAGTGTAGCTAAATAATAATGTTTTATAATACACACGTCGTGGTCATGGATGAAAGGTTGCTAATCAGTCTTATACTCCGTCATGCCCACTGACTCTATTCATAAAGTGTACATTATTTCTGTAAATGTACACTTTTGTGAGACATTTTCGCAATAAATGATTGGTCAATTTAAGCTTCAAACTATTTCAGATTTGCATTACCACATACACAGTTAAATAAATGTCACTACTGATTGCCTGAGGACTAAAAATTGTAAAAACACACAACGAGGGATTAACATGACTGTGTTACTGTAAACTAATCAAATTTGCAGCATTACATTTTAATTAGTGTCTTTTGTGAAACTTAATAATAAAACAAAGAAATATAGCATTAATTTTTTATATTATATTTTTTAATCTTGGTTGAACTATATACTAAAACAAAATAATCACAATTTATCTACACCCCAACAATTATAGGGCAATGGCTAATCCTTTAATATTGCTGTCCACAAAGTTGAGAGCAAAGTCTATCAAAATTGAATGATTTTACGTTATTGGTTATCAGGAGGAATACAGCAAACCTATAAACAATGTACATGTATAAAAAATTTATGTACATTTTGCAATGGGGAAGAATCGCGAATTATCAATATACTATGATGGAAAACAGTTATAACTTTCTACTTGTCTTCATGAACACATGTGATGCCACTTAGAATCACTCGAATACAACATTATATTGTAGTTAGTAATCATCAAATTATGTAGCCCTATGAAAATGAATTTTTAAATTAGAACATGTGTCACTTCATTATGGCGCTATTATAATACAAACGTTACTTTAATATCTATAAAATAAAACACACTGCCTTAACATCAAATGAGCAGTTTTAGATATATATAAGAATCTGCTAACATGATCCTGTTTGAAAATAAACATTAATTTTATAAATAATTCCATGACAATCATCTATTATTTTAAAAAAAAAACAAATGACGACAAATAATATGCTATATACCTTTGTGCGTCTAGCCTTAATCCAAGAATGTGGAAAATAATTGCTTGTGTAATCTTAGCTGTTATATGTTGTATTAATAGTTTCTTGATTTTTACTCAATCTATATGACAGTTAATCCCTCAGATGTGTTAGGCCAAGGTTATTATGTTACATAGAGTCATATTTTCTAAAATTCAATATGTGTTCTGCTCATGAATTGTGCCAGAATTGATTGTGCCAACCATTGTCTCTCTGGAGATCATTTACTTTTTGCCGGAGTATAAGTAAGATAAAGTACAATTTTTTTATCAAAAGTGTCCTCTTACAACCGTTATAGGATAGTTTTGTAAGGACGAACAACAAATTATCCTCGGACAATTTCTTGTAAGTCCTTACAAAACTATCCTATAACGGTTGTAAGAGGACACTTTTGATCAAAAACTAGTACTGTATCTATTACATAGACCAGTACACAACAAATAGACACGTTTCAAATGTTACTCTTTGCCCATCCATTCGCCTGTCCAATGTGCCGTTACATATGAAAACTAGCTACAAATGTACCACAAGTTCGGCGATTTCCATTATGTTCTTCTTTCATATGAATTGCACATGCTATGGCACAATTTATTCCTTATAAAATATGGTTGAACAACGTGTGTCATGTAATTTGACGCTAATTCAAGGGTTACGACCAATTTATTACTAAGGAAAACAAATAATAAATGTGCCATTATTTTTAAATAACACTGGATACTATAATTCAGTAACTGATTAGTTTTATTTACCCAATGACATCGTTGCTGATATAAGGTGGCCCATTTACTTCATATTTACGAACCATGTTTGGCTGATTGGTGAGTTCTTTGTGTGAGTTTGTGTGTATCGTCCATAATATGCAGAATGCAAATTAAGCGTATGTTCATCGTATACATAGATTGTACAGTTACAAACAATCCAGCAGATATCGGCGTACGTCCAGGGTACTCTTAGCTTGTGCAATACTTACCCTAATATGATTTCGCCGTACGAGAACAACAACTGGAAGGAAATACACATCAAGAAATAAAACGCGATGAGCACGGGGTATAATTCATATTAATCAAATGGTAGATTGGTAAAGCAACTCGACTATTCCAGGCAAATTTGATTTCACACCCTGGTCGTTATGAATCACTGTGATATAATAATCATACAACGTGTGATTGCACTCAAATAATGTATTTGTCGTGCTTTTTGGCACTTAGTTTCGCATTATCTCGACAGTAACACCGATGCTTGAATAAAATTTTGAATAGAAAGTGTGAACAAATGTTCAAACACACCAGACTTCATAATATCCATTACATTATTGAGCCCTAACATACGATAGACGTGGAAATTCAGCCACAATTAAATCTAATAGAAATAAACACCGGACAGTGTCGTTCGGCCATTGACGTATAAAAATATGTTATATAAGCGTTTCGTAGTTTCTTACAGTCAGATTAATATCAATCGCCTTCCATTACTTATTTCGAAATTTCCATTTACTTCGCTGGCAAATATCAGACGTGTAAATGTATTACACATATTAGGTGACCTGCCTGAATAATGTCTTCATATGTCTGGACGATCGTAAAACAAGGTATTCGTAACAGACAAAAGCAATACATTTGCAATAATAATTTGCAATTATTATGTCTTGAGAAATTTGCAAAATCACAACGTGTGCATATTTAATGGTCGCTTTCCTTGTAACAAAACACATTTACATAATTCCAGATTGGCCATGTTGCACTTGTCAACGGTGTACTTTATTGGATGTCATAAAGGTCAAATAAAACCAGATGTCCTCGTGTCATACATTTTAAAACACTGTTAACCATCGATACAAAGATCAGCACATTCCAGAAACGCTATTCGCAGTGGAAGAAATACAGCTGTACATGATTCATCATGAGAGCGGATGTTCAATACCATGTAACAGATGTGTCCGTTTATCAAAATTAGAGCTACTAGTGAGACGCATCAGTCAATAAAATCCGAAACTGCTTCATGACATATAGGATTATAAACTTCACGGACAAAAGGCCTGTGTCAGAATCAACTACAGGCCGACAACTTGGAGTTACTAGTGTGATTATCATGTTTAAAACTGGATAGTTAATGACAACAACTCATGTTAAAAGTAGTAATAATATTTCTAAGTATAATAGTTATCGCCATGAACATTCATCCTGACTGCAAATAGTTTAGAATGTTCATTTATTAATTGTACTCATGTCATATCGATGGCTTAGAACAAGAAGGCCGTAACTACCTCTTACGATCTTATAATACTCATCCATATTTGAAATCTGTTTCACAAGGCGCTTCTTATGAGCATATTTTCATGAAAATCTGAAATTGTCATGTTGACCAAACTGAAGTTTTAAAAACGTGTTTTCCCAAAGGTAAAGAGTAAATTACAGACGGTTTTCTCTTGTTTTCTCAATATATCGATTTGGTAGTCGCGACCTTCTTGTTCTAAGCCAGCGATATGTATTCAAAACTAATTTGCATACAAGCACTACCTACCATTTGCTCTGAATATGATAGGCTAAGGAATGGCTGATTAATTCTTGACGTATTCGTTTGTTCTGCAGCTTCGATTAGTCATTTACAAGTAACAGTATTCATACAATGATTTGTGTGGCCTGTTGACCGATGAGAAATATTCTGATCATTCAAGTTCTGGTTTGCCGTTAGGTTAATAGTCCATGAATATTTGGAACTATGTCTAAATAAACTAGATTCAGACAACGTACAAGAAGTTAAACAAACCTTCTTCATACATCCAGTATGTAATCTAGTATATCACTTCCTTGTTGAAGTGACACGTGTGTTTGCAGGTTCAACCACGTAGTTTTATTACCAAAGAGATATGTTTTATCATTATTACAGTAGTCTTTTAGTCTTTTTCACAATGTACCAAAGCAATATATGAACAAAGTGGTCATACAGGGATTCTCTCATTTATCACATTTAAGTGCGGTTCTAACTTAAAATGTCTATAAAATGTCGGCTGCTAATTACATCATCAAATATTTTGTCAATTCGACTTTTATTATTCCGTCTTGCCGACATAACATGATACCAATGTATATTAATGGTCAATGAAGTGAATATCTCCAGCCGTAAAAGCTGATAATTTCTGTCATCCGAAGTTGACAATACGTTTTATTATGATGTTTGTATGAGACAAACTAATTTCCTCAGTACGCTTTCATAATTGATCGACTTCAAAAAGTAAGTATGCGTTTTGTGTTATTTCTGTCGCAGTCGTTTGTTGATGCTTGTCAATTGGCATTGTCAATTGTGTGCGATTGTGTCTTTACATTCCCTTTTTGACGTGTCGTCTTCTTTTTTGTTGGTGAAATATATTATTTATGTTTACTTGTGTTGCACGTTTTTTCTATACTAAGTAGATGTAATAAAACACCTTTTTAAATTATATATATATGTCATATTCATCGCCGCAAGAGTGCATCACGCCAGAAACATTTAATAAGATAGGTTAAAGACTAGTTCTAAAACTGTTTCCTTGTTTTGTGTTATTAACTAGTCCTTATTTTGATAACAGTTAATACATATAATGAATATTGTGAGGCAGGAAAACAAAACAACTTACTTCCTTTGTATCTGGTTAATTGCCGAACTTAATTTTAACCATAATGATGGTGTTTATTTTAAATTAAGCAAGATGTGTTAGTCTCAATGGTAAAGGTGAATAATGGTCATATCTGGTTTATATCCCCCACTGATTAACACACAGTGTTTATGCAGGTGCTGCTACATTTGTTTTTTTGTATTATATCTTAACAGATAAAAGTGCTTCTGTTGATTAATGACATTGTTAAAATTGAGTAATGCATTATTTAACTAGGAAGACGGTTTAACACACAGAATATTAAAATTTGACAAATGACAAACTTGTTTGCTACATGTGGATATGGATTATAATATCTGTTGGAACATGTAATATAGTATACTGAGTTGCGTCTTCTGATCTATTGAATACCCATCAGTCCCATCTGATGCCTCATAAATGCGTTACCAATGCCATGTATGCTGTGTAAAATGACTTCGCATTACCTAGCAGTGGTTCATAACCTGCACGGTGTCATAGTAGTACAATAGTTTTAAAAGTTTCCTCTATCTTTATCTTTACCCTTAGTATTCAATATATCTAGTAGTACTGTTTCGTTCGCCGACATCAGTATTCTGTATCAAAATCAAAATACTCACACAGATGAGAGTGTAACATCCCTTGAGGAACACAATGCCTTACTTACTGTAAGTATACTATAGTATTTTTATGTATTCTATACGTTTGTCCGGGTTTAATTTTGTAGAGCCGGAAGTATACTGGAATATCCAGATGTATGATTTCACACATTGCAATTCTCACGTATAGAGCTTTGCACACTTGCCATACCCCTCAAGGGACATTTTGGGGGTGGTTTCGTATATTCTCTTGTCTTTAAATCACACTGTAGTATAGAAAATAAAGGAACAAAACATACTGAAGATGTACGACACTGAACAAATTAATCATTTCAATGCGTGGAGTGGGTTGCAGGAATTTCACCACCGATATAATTGTAAAACAAATAGCGCCATTGTCAATACTAGGTTGGGGAAATGGATGACACCCCTTGAAACAAAAGACGCGACTAAATCTAAATGAATGAAGCTTCCGTGTGAGTCTAAATACTTGTCTTACTGTTTTTTCCTGAACACTTTTATTATGTGCTGGTGCTTTGCCGTGTAAGTGTGATTTTCTAATTGGCATTTAAAAGCGGAAATACAAACTATCCTTGTCTTTTTCTCTAATGAAGGTGTACAACAGAGAAATGGTTTAGGAAGAAACATAGAAAACGACCGGCTAATCGGTCCATATCAATAAAACACAGCACATGAGCTCGTAAACATATGCAACACGTGTATATACAATGTGGAGATACCGAAGGACAAATGGTGACCCCATGAAATCACCTTTACATTTGACATGACGTTAAATTTCGGATGCATATATTTTGAAGTTCCTAATCTCGTCCGTGTGGTATCACGAAAAAAACAAAATAGCATCCTAGAGATGTCAAACTCCATTACCGTCTTAAATGTTTAATTGATGAGACTTTTACAGTAATGGAAAAATAATTAGTTCATACAATGCTTCCTCACGCGCACATCATCCACTTGATTTCCGTTCCACTTGATGTCTGAACGTGTAAAAATGCAGGAACAATATGAACAACTAACATTAGCATTAACATAATTGATACAATGTCCTGTATTTGTGAACGAAGCTATTGATAATGGATTTCATACATATACTATGAATACGGCAATAACAAAAAGGTATACAAATTTTCATCTTTGATGTTGCAACACGCAACGAGTCGCATTAATCTAAATTATTGTTAGATATAAAACATAACTTCAAATAGAACGAATCAAATTTATTTATCGTGATTTTTTCACATTACCCAGTAGAAAATTGAAAGCATAATAAGGTACATAATCACATTTTAACAACATAATTTGGCTTAACATCTTGATCAAGTTCAATAAAACAAAGCAGTTTAAATTATATTTTATTTGAAAAGCACATTGAATGGCAAACTTGTTTGTTCCTTATAAAATATGGTTACAAGTGGCGAATAATGGTAACATAACGCTCACACATTGAGTTAAGACCAATGTGAAAATAGGCAATATAATAAATTTACATTTCACGTTGCGTGACTGATACGATACTCGTCAACAAATAGCGATATGTCAAATTGAGTGAGCCCGGCGTGAGTCCATTATCTTTTTTCATCCGAATAAACGATTTCCTGAAAGAAATAAACAGATCAACATAGTTCACGTGTAATGGCGAAACATGCAACATGTCTCTTCAGTCACAATCAATGTTAATATGACATCCTTATGTCCTTGTAAAAATGAAACAAAAAATATGACATTGTGCTTTTTGACATTACCCAGAGGCTATACAAAGCATGATTGGATTAAAAATAAGGACTGGAAACAGTCATAACAGTTTGATTAGTGCAATAAAACAAGAAATGCCAGATTATGTTCTTCTTTTAAATGAATTGCACATGCTATGGCACAATTTATTACTCATAAAATATGGTTCAACCACGTTTGCTATGCAATTTGACGCTAATTCAAGGTTTACAACAAATGTGTTACTAAGGAAAACAATAAATTTGCCATAATGTTTTAATAAAACGGGATACTATTGGTCAGTAACTGATGAGTTTTATTTACCCAATGACATCGTTGCTGATATAACGTGACCCATTTACTTCATATTTACGGACCCATTTTGCCTGATTTGTGAGTTTGTGTGAATTTTGTATATCGTCTGTATTATGCCGAATGCAAGTTTAGCGTATGTCCATCGTATACATAGATTGCACTGTTACAAACAATCCAGCAGATATCGGCGTACGTCCAGGGTACTCTTAGCTTGTGAAACACTTCTAAAACGATTTACCCTAATGTGATTTCGCCGTACGGCTACAGCAACTGAAAGGAATACACACTTAAAAGCAATGAGCACGGGGTATTATTCATATTAATCAAGTGGAGGATTGGCAAAAGCAACACGACTATTCAAAGCAAATTTGATTTCACGTCCAGATCGTTATGAAGCACTGTCATATCGCAATCAAAGAACGTGTGATTGCACTCCAACAATGTTATAGTCAAGATTTTGTCACTTAGTTTCACATTATCTCGACAGTAACAGCGATGCTTGAATTACAATTTCATATACTGAGCGTCAAAAGTTTCGCAAAGGACTTAAAAATTCATTTTTTTTATTGTTAACTCGAAAGAACTTTTTACTAGCACTGTTTATTTATGTACCCATAGTTTTCATGTTGAACCCATTTCCGTTGGCCTCCGTTACGCTTGAATGACCACAGCGTCAAAAATGGTAAAACGTCTTTTCAAGCGCGCAAAGTAAGGGGTTTTCATTTTCGTCTTAATTTCCACTACCAATTTACTTCATACATGTCTGTGATACACAATACACCAATAGTTAGTCACAAAAGTTTGCAATGTACGCTACATTTGATGGCAAAAATTGACAATTGTGAACATAAACGCTTCACTACGTTTTTTGCAGTGGAAGGGAGGTAATTTAATCGGTAATTGTACCAAAATAATCTCCATTGACCGCAGACAAGTGTGAATGTCGTAATAGACATTGTACGAAATGTCACATTTTAAGAAATAGCGCACTGGTCATAAAAACGCAAAATAAAAAGAAGTGCCCCATAAGTTTTAATGTCGGTTGTAAATAAATTTTGTTTTGTCGCTAGTATGTTAAAAATAAGTTTTATTTTAAATTATTTTAGTTCGGTAATACATGTACTGGTTTGCCATCAGATTAATTGTCAATGAATATTTTGAACTGTTTCTATATATCCTGGATTCAGACGACGCAACACGAAGTCAAACAAACCTTTATCTATAGAACACTTCCTTATTGAAGTACACGTGTGTTTTCAGGTACAACGACGTAGTTTTATTACCGATGAGATTTGTTTAATCATTATTACAGATGTCATTCAGACCGATCTCTAAATATATCAAAGTAATATATGAACCAAAGCGGTAATGCAGGGATTTTTGTCACATTCAAGTACGATTCTGATTATGTAAGACTCTCAATAAAATGTCGGCCGCTAATTATATCATCAGGTGTTATGTCACTTCGACTTTTATTATTCTGTCTGGTTGTATAACGTGATACCAATGTATACTAATGTCTAATAATGTGGATAAGACCAGTCGTTAAAATCTGGTACTTTCTGGTATCCGAAGTTGACAATTCGTTTTATTATGATGTATGCGCCAGACAAACTGATTTCTTCAGAACGCTTTCACAATTGATCGACTTCAAAGAGTACGTATGCGTTTTGTTTGCATCTGTCGCGCTCGTGTGTTAGTGTTGATGCTTGTCAACTGTTCTTGTCAATTTTGTGCGACTGTGTCCTTACCTTACACCTCTTCTATGCTTACTTGTAGCAGCGTTGTATGTTTTCTATACATTTGACAAGAAACACTTTTATAGTGTTCATTTATTTTTATTTTGAACTATAATTTAATGTAGCGGTATATTTCGTATTTTGACGTTCATCTGGAGTTCAGCGTATACAATAAGGTACTAATTGTGTTTTCGTTTTTAAAATTAGTCATATGTTTATGGTAAGCAAAAGTTCATAACGCCGGAACAATTGATGATGGATTAAAGACTAGTTTTAAACTGTTTCCTTGTTTTGTGTTACAATGTATTAACGTGTCGCAGATGTGAGACAGAGGAAACATTTCAACTTACTTCCTTTGTATCTGGTTTATTGCTTAACTTAAATGTTACTATATCAATGGTGTTTATTTTAAAACATGTTGGCCTCGATGGTAAAGGTAAATAATATTCACATAAGGTTAATAACCCCTAGTAATTAACACACATTGTTTATTCAAGGGATGCAGCAGCTGTTTTCTTGTATTATATTTATGCAGAATAATTGGCTTCTTTTGATGAATGGTATTGTTAAATTTTAGTTATGCATTATTACAATGAGGAGCTTTTTCACACAGAATATTCTTCGTTCAAAATTGAGAATGATGTGGGTGTCATATTAATAGCTAATGTAAATCGTTCACTGTGTACACATATCTTTTTTTCTTTGTTTAATTCAATTCGATTATGGAGCAATAAAGTAAACAATTATGCATGATGCATTGCCATGTTATTAACGTTCAGAAACGAAACATTACACATGCAATCGACACTTTCACACCTGCTAAAGACATAATGAAAGTTTTCGGACCCATGTGTTGATAAACTAATTTGAATATTATCTATTAGAAATATAAACTTAAATCATAACGGCTATTATCTCCATCAGAAATTGTGCACATTGTAAGAGGTACCACTGATTCGATAATAAAACTTTATAATGTTCACATAAGGTAAATAACCCCCATTGATTTACACACATTTTTCATTCAAGTGATGTAGCATTTGTTTTCTTGCATTTTAGCCGAGAAGATTAAAGGACTTCTGTTGTTTAATGGCATAGTTAAAATTGAGTAATGCATTATTTCACTGGGAAGCCTGTTGAACACACATAATGTTTACAAATAACACATTTTTTGTTTAAAACTTAGCTACGTGTTGGTTTTTTTGATAGCTACTTGTGCATTTTAAGCAAGCTAACTATATATCATAGCTTTAAAACTCATTATTCATTTCATACAAATATTGAGCAAACACAAATAACGGGTTAGATTCTAACAGGAACAATTTGTATGGGTTGAAATGAGATTTGACAGAGAAACAAAACAATGGCGCATGACTACATTGGTGATGATTGAAAATTATAATCTAATGTAAGGAACATCTAATGAAAACATTGCAAATTGTATCTTCAGCCTATATCTGCACATTAACAAAAATAGCTCAACATATAAAAAACAAATGTGACATAATACAAGTATGCCATTTCCAGTGTACTGTTTCCCTGACCATACATTGAGCTGTCCTAGACAACAACATCCACAATAGTTCTGTCATTACCTGAATGCCATGTACCTTGTTGTTGCGCCTGTAACTGGCATTTGTCATAGAAACAGGTCGCCATATGTCATACATACTGCCGCGTGACGTACAGTATTATTTAATTAATTCCCCGCTTAGACATTATTATCAGCATACGTCATAGAAATATAGAGTTTTGTCTGTATCGATGAAATAAATACATGTTTACAGATTTAATGAATTGTTGAAAATGTCGTATGTGCGTTATACATAGAACGTGATGCATGGGCCAAAGGTCTAAAATCTTGAAATAAACTGTATACCTTATACGAGGGGTGATCAATATATTCGCGGACTTTCCTTCTCAATTTTGAAATATTAAAACTAAAGTAATGGAATTTCAAGCTGATATAGATAAATCAATTGTCTCGCGTTTCTTCTAATTTATTTATGACAACGTCACTATCTACTTGATGCCGTCACTTTTTGTAACCATGGTGAAGCACGCACCGTCGAGCATCTCGGGCGTAAGGTTATTTCTGAGCAACGGCATGCTATGAAAATTAGCATGAAGCTTGCAAGATCCTCAAAATATCTCTAAAATGACTTGACTAAATTGTGCATAGATTCTGTGCGCTTCAAATATGTCATTTTCATATGATTCCGTTGTTTATGTTATTGTAGGATCTCTATTAAACGGTGGAGTCGATAAATAAGGATAAACAGCAAAAATAACACCGCATTAGGGACACTTTCTGTTAAACTCTGCAAAATAAGACGCACATATTTGAACCGAACGTCACTGGTGAAAACGAAGACTAATACACATTAAATCGATGACTTCAGATCAAAAGGGTTATTTCGATATTGTGCACTAAGCATGCTTGGTCGTGCTTCATTCATCGTTGGAATAATCCAATATTTTACAGCCAGCCACCCTTTTTCGAGATTTGTTTCCAATAACGCATCGATACTCGCTTTTTTCCGCCTCACAATACAGAATTGGCTATTAACCTCTTTTTTCTGTATTAAAAGAAAACCAATCTCATACATGGAGCCGGGTATCAGTCCAGAAAGGAGCTATATGCCACTCCGACGGTGACGCTTGGAATGACGTCGCGTGATGTCCAAGGTCACACACCCCTTGTATGAATCGAGTATTTTTAATTAATTGGTTCATTCGGTCGGAGACATCTTACTCCGAATCATGTTAAATGGCTTCAAGTCTTGCTGCCAATATGAAATTGCTAGATGAAAAGTCTTCGAATATATTGATCACCCCTCGTATATAATATACATTGTTCTTTTATGTATGCATAGTGTAGTTTTGTTACATGTCATTTGTTTAGTTGACCAAGTGATATCAACCTATTTCACTACGGGTAGCTATATCATGATTAAAACATTTAGCGTCCCCTACCGTATAATTGTACATATATTGTGCAAACTATCGGTTGCACGAATTGCTGTTATAAATTCATCGACTATGATACCCGTTTGTGTAATCGACTCTCTGGCGCCAAATACCCACAACGGGCTGGGATTCAGTTATTTGTAAATAAGGAGCCTCCCCACCTTTTCGGAAAAAGAGAAATATACGTCAGATTGTAATGATATTTCGTGTGGTTGTAGTATAAGATGTCATCTCTACAAATTGGGCATTTTTATTGCGAAAAAAATATTTAAATGACGTCAAAAGCGCCACCTGGTGGGACGTGGTTTTTCGCATCAGTTTTGACGCGTTTGCTCTATCTACTTTTTTATTATAGCAATCCTGATTAAATAAAATATCTCTGTGTGTAGGGTTTTGAATACGGCATATTTTGGTGTATTTCATTTTATGCTACGTTAAGTATTATTCGAGTTACATCATAAAAACACGCCATTTTCGACATATTGACGTCCTAAAAAACGCCGTAATTTTTGCGTTCAAGTGCAAATATTTATAAAACGTGCCGACATTTTTCTTATCAAAATTTCACTATGATATTAAATAGAGTATTTGCTAAATATATGTCACAGAAAGAGATGGGGTCTACTACTCCGATATTTTGCTAGAACTAAATGAAGCTCCCTTGTAAGAGTGAAAAAATGCGCGACGTACACAGTTTTTGTTCTACGTCATAAATATTATGCAATATTCTAATTTCATTTAGTGATAACTCCGTAATTTTTGCGATCAAAAACAAATATTTAAAAAATGGGACCATCAAAGTTTTTTTTAAATTTCGCTATGGTATTTAATATGTAAATGATAAGATAGGGTCTACAACTAAGTTTTTTTTGCTAAAATTAAATCTAACTGTCTTGGTAGGGTAAAAACTGCTTGACGTTATGCACTTTTTGTTGGACGTTAAATGCGACTGCCTAATTTCCTTCATCCGTACAAATTGATAAACCACAGCAAGATTAGGAGTAAGTTACATGGATATAGTTTTATATCAAAACATATCATATTGTTGCGATGACAACCAAAACTCGCCCATCAAAATTAAAAACATGGGTTCTGGTAATACACTCAAGAATTATTGAATTCCTGTAGCGAGGAGAGTATCATGTCTTCATATAGGTTTATTTAATGCATAAATATGTTTGCGGTTAAATCATGCGTTAGGTCCCTACGGTCTCCCGTTAGAGCCATAGCGACATAGCTATACAAAGTCGAAAGTAGGATGGTGAAAAGTCTGATAGTATGAAACAACGATAATACGATGAAAAGTCGATAGTACAATAGTGATAACACGATAAAACGATAATGAAAACATGAAACAATGAAAGTACAATGATGAAAAGTCCCAGTAAATGTAATATGTACACAATTTGAAATACCAATATTGCACAAATTGCTTGCGGAAATTGATATATTCAAAGCAAGAACCATGAAATATATTCATGCATAAAGGTCAGGGTCAGGGCAAACTCGCCAAGCTATACAGGAAGACACAATTTTATGCACATGAGAACATACACATATATTCATAAAAATAATAATATCCCAATTTGAGAGAAACATGTCAGCTTTAACATTCATACATCCAATTATATAATAGTATGTCATATTAATGTAGCATATCCCCGAAGTCTAGGATGAGTTACTGAAAATGATTTGCTGAGTTTCCTTATCATAACGTCAATATAAATGATTCAAACTTTCAATTCCATAACACAAAAATCTAAAGTTATGGAAGACGGCATGTTAAGACACTTTAACAAGTTTCAAATTCATGAATTCGCGATTTATACTTCTTAAGTTCAGATATCACCTTGGACATTCACGATTAAATATTATGATGATAAATCGTTTATTTGTGAAGCTGATTGATGTAATGTTTAACTATCTAAGACGCCCGTTCTGAAAACCATACCCTGCAATGTCTGTCACTGTTACTGTCAAGTTATTGCATTGTTTGTAGTGCATATTGACAGTATACATTAATTCAATATATTTTTTTATAATAAAGTAAATGCTCGATCATGTTGATAGAAGAACATAGAATTTGAAAGTCCATCTGCAATACAGTAAACAGAACTAAACATGCCAAAACTCTTGTCCAACTGTCAGAAATTTCTGAAATGCGTTTCATTGTTTCTCACATAATTAGAAATGAACTGTACATAATTTTAGCAAGAGGTAGTCTCACATGTAACGGAAACGTACAGTAACCAATTAATGCAGCATGCCCAAATTCCTTGTACACAAATTTTCTATCTCTTCCCTCGAAGTCGAAGGCGATCGATTACATGCCAACAAGGCAGGGATCGAACCAAATGTCCATCCATCACGGCCGTCTCTTACTTACTTTACTTATCCTCTTCGTGCCTGCTGGCACATAAGGCTACAACCAGATCCCTCCACTGACGTCTGTCCTTCGCAATCTTTTCAATTTCGCCGAAGGTCTTCCCCATGTTTTTGATGTCACTAGCGGCCGTCTCATTAACACACAATTCAACGCTTTTCTGGAGTTTCGTGTATATAGTAATTTACTGTGTTTTCGGATGCACTGTGAACAAATACTAGTATTTCATCACCCTTTAACTCACTGAATATAAACATTTATACTCAATATAGATTCATGACGAACTTAACTAATAATGTCATGTAGTTCTACATGCACACGTTGGTTTCGCAAGTGAATTTAAATTGCAACCTGCATGTTTGGTTATGCACAAGTCGATTGAAACTCTACCTCTAACCCTTGAGAAGAGCAGGGGTAGTTGGGAATAGTCCCGTGTTTTGCCTTTCCTATGACCCTGTACGTACGGCCGTGTCAGTGCGGAGCTATTGTTTTACATCAAAATAGCTGAGAAATAATCCGCAATATAGTCTTACATGAGGTTTGAGACGTACGTCAAAATACTGGCACTTCCTATGAATTGGGACGGATTTCTATTGACTAATGTATCAGCTACATATATAGCTTGACCAGATTAAACTGACATTTATCAAAGTCCGTAAAGCTTGTCGGGCTATGCTCGGTTGTATTTGATTTGTATTTTAATTTACTATATACCGTTATCTCCTGACTTTTACGAATTATACAAGGAGTCTCAGTTTAATCTGGTAGGGTTATACATGGTTCTCATACACGGTACACCACATGCATAATAATATCCATATATAGCCTACTGTATATAGCTTGGCTAATTTGACACGAGCCTGAACTTTTGATAAGTATAATTTAACTGTCGATATATTATCTACGATACAAAACCGATTGTATGTTTTCATAATTGGGGAGTATCACAAAGACGCTCGAGATGTAATACAAACACGATTTGCTTGCAGAAATTGATATATTCAAAGCAAGAACCTCTGGTTCAGGTCAAAATTGCTAACCTATACACCATAGTAAAATTGGTAAAGTATGTACTAAAATAACACTGAAAAATTGTGTGCACACTTGAGTAATCGACTTCCGTGGCTCATTCCACATTTTTTCCGATTTTCACAATATCCTGTGCGCACTATGTCTTGATGCACTTAAATGTGAACATATTAAAGGTTCATAAAATTGGAAAGTTTTTTGTCAACATTGTCAATGCAACAGACGCGCAGACAGACATGATACTACCTATAACCTCACATACCAATAGATGCCGGGGGAAATTACCACTTTCAAAGCCTCAGTTGTAATAGATAGATATATTGTATTCCTCCATTAAGGAAAACACTTCACCATTTTTTCGATACCAACCACAATTTCTGTCAAATCTGTGAAGACGTGCACATTTTCTAACTGTAACCTCCAATCGTTATATTCAAAATTTAATTACATCTACTTGATAAGCTGTTGTTAGCTGGTTGTATAGTCTAGATAAATAGTCTTTAGTTTTGTTACCATAATGACAATGACTTAAGTTTGACAGAAAAAGGTTAAAGCAAGTATACACAAGCGACATGCCGTCTTGAATGTTAAAGTGTCGAGTGTGTCGTTTTGTGTGCAAAATGGGATAATTATAATGTATTTAAATAATTACTTTCTTTAACCGACTTCTTAAATTCTCGTTGCCATGACAACAATGGAACACATTGGTTTCCTTTTTTTCTTTTTTAAGTCAAATACAATCAAACATATTACATGACTGCTGTCTAGAAGTTAAACGATTAATCATTTAGACCGGTTTACCAATGAATGAAATTAGAATATTGCATATGACGTGGACCAAAAAGTGTGTAACGTCGCGCCTTTTTTCACTCTTACAAGGAAGCTTCATTTAATTCTAGCAAAATATCGGAGTAGCAGACCCCATCACTTTCATTGACATATATCTAGCAAATACTCTATTTAATATCATAGTGAAATTTTTATAAAAAAATGTCGACGCGTTTTATAAATATTTGCACTTGAACGCAAAAATTACGGCGTTTTTTAGAACGTCAATATGTCGAAAATGGTGCGGTTTTTATGATGTAGCTCGAATAATTCTTAACGTAACATAAAATGAAATACACCAAAATATGCCGCATACAAAACCCTACACACAGAGACATTTTATTTAATCAGAATTGCTATATTTAAAAAGTAGATAGAGCAAACGCGTCAAAACTGATGCGAAAAACCACGTCCCGCCAGGTGGCGCTTTTGACGTCATTTAAATATTTTTTTTGCACTAAAAATGCCCAATTTGTAGAGATGACATCTTATACTACAACCACACGAAATATCATTACAATCCGACGTATATTTCTCTTTTTCCGAAAAGGTGGGGAGGCTCCTTATTTACAAATAACTATAAATTTTTACACGAAATTATATTAATGTCAGACAACAAATTCAAATATTAAGTTACTAGTACATGTACATGTAGTTAGATGTTGATATTAGAAGTTGAATAAGGTGTTTATCACAAAATGCTCAACGTGGACATGTAATGTAGCACTCAACCCAACAAGCCGAGCACAGAAATCAGAAACACCACGACACAACTACCATGAGCAGTGCCCACAGAAACCCATGCCAAAACGGCGACCAAATGAGGCACAACAACGCCGGGGCGTGACCTAGGTTCAAAGTACAGTGACCTTACGTTTACAACCTAAAGCGGCACAACTACGACTTGACCTAGTTAAAATATGGGCAAGGTAAGAATGGGGTGGGAAATAATATTACATATTCCTAGCAACTACTGAAGTCTCGTCAACCATAACCCATACCAAAATATCATATATGTCCCAGGTTTGAGGTTAACAACTTCTTTCAAGACTTAGTGCTTATCGGATCTCGTTTATGCACACGGTTTAACATCAATGTAGTTTTAGATAATTGGATGTAAATATACCTGTAAGCTATAAATAGCCCAATTCAAAAAGCTTTCATTCAGTCTTATTGAAAGGTGAAGTCAACTGACTTATGCGGCAGTAATCCCTCATGCGTACAGTAGTTTCCGGAATCCCTTCTCGCATTACATATTGTGTTTTAGTAGCGCATTAAGTTGTTTTATCTATAAAATGTACTATACGGCGACATGTAATCGCTGGATCTAGGCACCTCATAACGATGCTCTTCAAGATGTATCTAGATCTCCGAAGGTAAAACATGTCGATTAGGAATATCGAAATCATAGAGAACAGGAAGTGGTTCATTCGGAACTCTCCAACATCTTGAACAAGGTGTCACTCATCTAAATTATCCGGGTACCAAAAAATTTGCAATTGATGCTTCAATGTACAATCTGATAACAGGTATTGTTTAATGAATGCATGTACACATACGTGCCTACTTTTGTGCATTGTAACGGATTCCCTTCCCATCGTTAGTTTTTGTTGCTTTATAGGCTCCATTGATATCTTTTAGTGATTTATTAACCATTAACAACTTCCACTATATGCGTTTGATATATGTGTACCTGCATCAGTTTCATCAATTTCTAGCTAAGAAATTGCTTGTGCCAAATTTTAAATATTTTTTCAACAAGCATGCTATATTGTGCATGTTCGAAGTATTAAATACAGCTACTGCCAATATGTTGTCGGTTTGCTATCAATTTTAATTTTCAGGATTGTAAATACCAATTACCAAAGAAAACTTGAATTTGAAATTGTATGATAGGTAAACGAAAAGCTTTACATCATTAAACATGTATGTACGTGTATACTAGGAATAGTGAGCCAATAATAATATTGATAATAACAGGTACATTGGGAATTGGCAAAGAGTATCACCAAATAAATCAAACTGACAAATACTGATAACGGTATTGGTGCAGTACATGCATCTGGTTTTACAACGTTCCCAGAAATTACTGAGAATCAAACTTTGTACTATTATGTTTAATTTGTACATTATTTAATAGATTATCATAGCATATTTGTAAAATATAGAATTAGTTTATATATATATAATTATATAGAGACATTTTTGTGTGAAAGGTCATTAAGGTCCCCGTTTGAGTGATTGGGAAAATTGCATAATGTTGAAGAGCGGGTAAGGTTAAAAATGCATTATTATTTGCACAAACTCAGGGGCTACACACTGAAAAATACTTTATTACATAATAATGTTGTCATTAAGGTTTAAGCACTTTTCATTTGATTAAAAAACCTTAATAATTGGAAAAATCTTATATTATGCGTACAAACGACATTTTGTGACTCAAAAATACCAAAATATACCTATTGTGGGGTCATTTCGAGAATATTGTCACACTAGAGCCAAATTACGAAGTTCCTTACAATTCAATCGTTTTTGTTTTATTTTGAATACACATATGGAGAATGAAAAAAACTACCAAACAGTGCCCTGCTTTACTTTTCGCAATTTCCTTAGTTTATTTCAAACGCAACCCCCATGTTTGGTGACAGTAGTTTGCTGCATCCTAGGTGAGATGTTCAACTCCACTCAGTTTTAAACATACACATTCTCATTGAATTTGCATTTTTTTTTTTTGCTAAACTATCACAAACATAATTAGTCTGTTATACAGTCAACTGAAATGTCTCAAGACTGATTAATATACTTTTAGATTGTGCTACAAATGTGACCTCTGGAATTGCGTCATTTATAGTATACACTTACGGACTTTGAAAACGCACCACTTTTCAGGGGTCGGTATTTTTTGTATGATTTATTTAGGGTTATTTTTTACCAAAGGAATAATGTTCCTGGGTTAAAACGTTGTCGGTAAAGTATATTTTAATCCATTTTTATTAACCGAATCGCTAGAAGTGACTACGTATGGAAGGGAATATCCGCCAGTACATGCATGCTGTTAAGTGACAATTTAATGTTGCCTTGTTACATGCGTATTGCTAAATGACAACTGCATCTTGCCTTCTTTCATTCGTTTTAAACTAACTGCAACAGCCGTGTGTCTTTGTGCTTCTTTCCTTCAATAAGTGGCACGTGGCTTGAATCTTTCCTTACTCCATGTATATAAATTACATATTCTTGTGAGTAAATGACAAATGCATCCTTTCTATTAATTTGTTTGTGTATCATCTTAAAATGTTAATGCCAACAAATTGCTTCCTACGTTTTACTAAGTTAATTTGATTTAATCGTTCCTCCATTATAATCATACCGACCCATGCGTGTTAACATCAATGATTGTATATTCAGCAAGGCGAAACCAATTAGCACTAAGCAGCAGCTAGCATGAACTTAAACGAATGCATTTGTAATATTCAATTCATACAATGCTGGGAACCAGACTTTTTCGGCAGTTCCCGTAAAAATGTCAACCTTGCACGGTGCGTAAACAAATCAAAGTACTGAAAGTACTGACAGGCTGGCGAACTGCAAAGGGACAATAGCTTTTTAAGTAATATAACATCAAGTGGTTTTCTAAGTCGAAAGAGAGGTAAGTGCTGGACTTAACAAAAAATAAAAAATAAAAAAAATAAAAATATAAAAAAATTGGCGCCGCCGTGATTCGATCGCTGGACCTTAGCATCAAAAAAATTACTAAGCGAGTTGCTTAACCACTCGGCCACGAACTCGTTAGAGAATATTGACCTAAATAATTAAACATAATAAAATCATTGATGCGCGCTCTATATCGCGTTTCACAACGCCAGGATCTAGTTTATATAAGATCTCTGGTAACGCGTAGTAATACTTATCAACGCATTTAAGCACATATTCTTTTAATTTCATACAATTTCCTTCCATTACAAGAAGAAACTAATATATTGCAATCGAACAGAATAAATGAAACAAGGAAAGTTGAATGTTCTTATCTTGCAAAACTGATTAACGAGGAGGAACTATTTGCATTGGGTGTATAGATTCTGTGTTTTCAGTTTCGGGAGTAAATTCATCTTAGTGGATTTCATTTTTTAGGATTGAAATAGTCTGGCGCAAATCGCCAGCCTAAAAACTACACGACGATTTAGTGTTAGCCCAAACCAACGTCAAGTGAGCGAACGATAAATAGCCGACGATAGTCTAGCGAACGATAAGGATATAGGTTAAACACCACTAAATTTCCTAGCAAACAATAAGACTTGGTATGATAAAAATTGGCATACTGAGACAACCAGGCTCTGTGACCCCGGACGATCGGGTATGTAGATGAACTGCAGGTGCACGAGAGTCGAAAAATACCGTCCCTAGGCCCCTATTTTGGGGCTGAAAGAGGGGCCAGACCCCAAAGTAGCAAACATAGCTGTATGGCATTGTCGACTTATGATGGGTTCGAGCCAGTGTACCGCCCAAACCATGCTTTGTGACCCCAACAGAACGGGTATACAGACGCAGTGTATGATCATACGAGTCGAACGAGACCCTCTGCAAGTTTCTATTTTGGGGAGGGTAGCGGCAAGGGGCCGGACCCCGTGGTGCCTATAATAGCAGTGTATTGAACTTTGTGTTTTGGGCCGGTTTCGGGCCCGAACAGAGCCCAAACCAGGCTCTGCTACCCCGGAAGCCCGGGTATGTAGATGTACTGCAGGTGGACGAGAGTCGAAAAATACCGTCGTTAGGCCGCTATCTTGGGGCTGAAAGAGAGACCAGCCCCCCCCCCCCAAAGTAGCCAAAATAGCTGTATGTCATTGTCGACTTATGATGGGTTCGAGCCCGTGTACCGTCCAAACTATGCTTTGAGACCCCAAAAGACCGGGTATACAGACGTAGTGTATGATCATTCGAGTCGAACGAGACCCTCTGCAAGTTCTTATTCGTCCATTGTAAATAATTCGTTTGAAGAGAAAACATAGCAGGACAGGATTTCCGCGAAAAACGATACAACGGACGAGCAAATTTTCACTTACTCACCGTTAAACCACGGAAAATACCGAACGTTTAAATTTGCTGTCCAGAGTGATCTCCCTTGTATAGTAATTTGCGCTAGAAGCTAAAATTTCTATTGGTTCCCTGTAATGTTATTAATGTTGTAAGTTGCAACAAAGTCACATGCACGTAGTCAAACATAGAATGCAGTTAGAAATAGTAAGGATGAATAATTCAAGATTACAGAAGTCAAAACAAAAAGGTATGTCGCAGTTGGCAATTACATGCAAGAATAAACGATATACATGAAGGGATTGTCCACTTAGCATCAAGAAGCATGAAGTATGAATAACGTGGACAACACTTGTAAGAAACCAAAATGCAGTTGTCAAGTAGTAGAACGCATGTGCAAGTAGATAGCATAAAATTGTCACTTAACAGCATGCATGTACTGGCGGATATTCCCTTCCATAACTACGTGGCCAAATCTGATTTTAAGCGCGTGAGTCTCTTGTGAATGAAAATATCCGCTCTGTTAATGAAGATGTGTAAACGATTCATAAGCATACCAAAAAAACAACTCATTTTAAGTTTTGCAAACCAAAGGTTACATTTAATGTCAATCTGAAACTGGTGTGTCTGGAGGTAAAGACATGTTACATACCGGAAGTAGCAACCACGCGGTTTTTGAGCGATTACATTGTCATGATACAATAAATATTCGTCTCCAATAGCGTTTTATGCCAACTGACACCACCATTGATCTCTAAATAGGGATTAAAGGCCTAAAAGTCCACCTAATTCGGATATATTAATGCGCATGCTCCGCCAAAAAAATGACTTCCGGTCAACAACCATGCCTGTCAAAAGAGTTCTCGGTGTCAATAGATATGCTAAATCATCTAATAAAAATATCAAACATGTTTATTTATGAACTAAAACATTTTCATTTAGTAGCCTGCCAATTTATGTTTGATCTAACTTTGAACGAGTCCTTCAAAATGCAGTCACTTTCTTTTTGTATTACTATTTGCGGAAGAGAGGGGTGTTAACCTTGGACAATATGAATATAACCATGCGCATGAATAACCAATAACAGTCACTTTTCTTGGAGAAAACAATATCTGCGTGATGGAATGTTCCAGATTTTGATCCCACAGAAAATATATCACACGTTCTTTCAAACATGAGTGCACGGATGAGTTCCATGACGCGATCTGCCCACAAGGTTTTCGAACCTTTGTTGATGAATAGAGGAACATTCCACAGACGCGGATTGAAATTGTTATGAGTACCCGCTGTTGTGAACGCACCAAATACATAACTTTACACGCACTCTCCCTAAGTGTGAATTTGGTTTTGAGACTTAAGCACGTGGATGTCACGTGACTTAGTAACATTGTTAACTGTCGTTTTGAAATTTTGCTAGATGTTAAAACTTAAAATGAGCTATCTATAGACAAAATGTTAATACAATTAAACAATGTTTACTATTAAATTTCGTGGTTTTAATAAGTGGTGCGTTTTCAAAGTCCGTAAGTGTAATGTAAAACTCACGTATGTGCTAGATATAAACAGGAACACTAATATAAGTACTTGCCACCTACGTACACAGATGACAGAACCATTTGCAACTTAGTTTGATTGAGAGGGGGTCTATTAATCCAGCACAATCTAATATCAAGACGACAGGCGTAAATCCTATTATTGTTGTCTTAAAACCATGATTATAAGATTTAGCACTAAGTTATTATGCACAGTGGTTATAAATATTTACTTTAAACGGTATCGATACTTTCCCTTACATTCTAGAGAATACGTCAAGTAAGAAATGCATTTTTGGCACTCGGAATATATTGAAGGTTGATATTTTTTATGTTTGTAAATAATAACTCATATTTCTGAACAATACTTATCATAAACATGTAATGCTAATACGAATGCATTTATGTGAGCATAATGTGTCTATCTGTGTCCCGATCAAACGAAGTATGAATTATCAGGGGAAAAATACATCCTTGTCAATGGTTAGTCAAGTCCCGCAACCAACCTAAAAATAGTTCATTTTGTCCTTATTGGGGACTCCCACAATCGCATTCACTATTTGGTAAACATATCAGAAATTGATTAAACTGTATTTTCCATTGACAATAAAATTCAAACATGCCAGAACAAAAAGTATTCTTATAACGTCCATGTTGATTGGACCGACGAGCGATGTAAGAAAACATCACCTTGGTGAAATTGATTTAATTGATTGATTTTCGTTCGATTCGCTCAGAACCAGAGTAAGTTTCCGACGAAAATACAATGTTTGAACGAGAATGCGGTATAAATAGAAAAGGTAATATATTACGGATATCGATCAGAATATCATATATAAAGCATGATGGATCACGTGTTATAAGTTTTTGTATCAGTTTCTGAATTGTGTTAAGTGCTCTCCATTAGGGCCCAATTATGTCATAGTTTTGACGACATTTGGTGCTAATTTATCTTAATATTTACTGTTCTGGGAATAATCCATCAAAATTGTGATAACACTTTCCCCACAGAGACGCTCACCAAAAACTGTGATGCAATACAATTTAAATCGTCGACTATTTTGTTTAAACCAATTCATCATTACACCACATGAGGAAATGTAGCACCCTGAATTTGAAAATCCTTGAATACGTTGAATACAAAATTACAAATATCCAGACTTATAAGGAGGCAAATTTGTTTTGTTATCAAATTCAAGTAACTTGGAACACATTACGCGTAGCATGACATAACAATGTGCCGGACTTATGGCGTATATTTAGGGTCAATTAAGTTCGGACAGCCCTCACCTAGTTATGGTAGCCCTAACTTCAGCCCTAACCTGGTTAGGGCAGCCCTAACTTCAGCCCTAATCATAATTTGGTACGGGAATCTTCGAATGAAGCTGAATATACATGCACATTAATTTTGTATTCATCAAGTTGCCATGTTTTGAAAAGAGTAATTAGAACTAAATTTTGGACAAAATCGTAACAAAATCAACTTTTGTGTTCTCCGTCATTGACAAAATAACTTGACTGAATATGTATTGTGATGTATATTTCTAGGATGGCTATAAGTGCTCGACACAATACATTTTGACCCCAGTAAACTCATGTAACATTCTAATTGACGAATCGGTTGATGATATTTATGGCAGATGTCACACGTTTTGTAAGTGTCAGTCAATCAGTTAGGATCATTTCCCCCGATGAATAGCTCAGATGTTAAAAGGTTCCCATATCCAATTAGGAAAGAATCTTTTTAATTTAATGACGACAGTTTTATGGTGAGATCACAGAACACATACCAAGGGATATTGCCAAATAGAGCAAGTAATCATGAAAACAATCATTTTCCTTTGTTTTAATGTTCATTTTGCCAATATTCTCTGGGGTAATGTGTGTTGTATTTTTATAGTTATTGCAGATGTATCTAATTAGACTGGAAACTAAAATTTCTTTAGAGACAAACATTCAAGAATAAATAATATATCTCTTGGCCTAAACACAATTGTCAAATCTAGTTGTTTCATTTTTGTTCATTTCATTTATGGAAGTTGAAAAGTAACATTTAAAGAACGTTTTGGAAAAACATTGTGTCGCATGTCAGCGTCAGATGCAAATACGTTGTGACAAACGCAGTTACTATTCCATGTTTGTGTCACGTAATTTACATGTAATACATGTACAATCATAGTACATGAGACAGACACTTTGAGCATTAGTTTGTTTATCCAACATTAGTGATGTACTTTACGATCACTATTGTGAATTAACTCTGACTACGAATACGTGTTGTTGTGAATCTCAGTCCGATTGACTGTATTATGTCCATAATAAAGCAACGATATGTCACATTTGCATATCAATATCGTAAAAGAAGGCAAATGTACTGTTTATGTTGCAAAACTAGAGTAATTGCCATGGTAAACGTCAGTTTTATTGAAGTGTCAATCCTGCCAGGGTTTTCGTATCGGATAGAATAATACATTCAGCCAGGAGAACATCGCCTGTAAATATATAATAACTATGGCACATTGGAATGGAAGAATGTGATAGTATGTACAATTACATTATATTACTGCATTGTGTAAGTTTTAAAAAAAGATATGAGGAAATCAGACAGGGAAGGTTGCACTCAACCTACATGTAACCAACCGAGCACATTAATCAGAAACACCATAACACAATTGCACTGTGCAATAACTACACATAAGCCAAAGAAACAATAAAAAGTCCAAGTCCCCGCCGAAATAAATGCCGGATGACCAAATTTCACAAATAAATTATACAATAGCGGTTATTGCATGAGACCGAATGAAACGAAGCCAAGACCCTTAAACAATCGTATTAAAATGATAGTCGGATAATAGATGTTTGTGTTTTACTTTGGACCTTACTTATTACTTGTAATGCTTTTTTACAACCACATGAAATAAATAAAGACATCGTTAACTGATTCCGAAAAGTTATCCTTTGCAGATACAATTTTGCCCGAAAATACTACATGAACGTACCAGTCTAGCATTAAAACTTTGATGTATCAAACAAACAGTTACTACTATCCAAACACAGTGGTTTTATAACAAATATATTGATAAATGAAAGTACGGGTACTGATTCTAATAATTCACTCTTACATTAAAAAATGTATTTTTTATCCGAATAACCCAATACCCTAAACGTGACCTTTAGTGTCATCAATCGTTGAATTATTGGCCTTTCCATAAATGAAACTAAATAGCAAATGCGATGCGTATTAGCTTAATATGTGTCACTAGTATTGTGACAGCTAATTAGATAGCACCAACTCAAACACATTCATTAGTTTCTCCTCATCCAAGACGTGAAGTATTTCGTCTCATTAAGTACAATACACGTTTCAAAAGGCTAACCCATTGTTAAGACACATCAGGAAATATTACCATCCGCGGTTGATCAGTGTTTTTTTCAGACGAAGGGGTTCAATAAGATTAAATCCTGTTGAACAGTTGAATCAGTGGTGATAACTAATTGTCGTTTATTAGCAGTAAAATCATGTATCATGTATCATGGTCAGGTAATTGTTATTCTTTTTTGACGACATAGTTCAGCAAGGTGACTTCTTTTTGAACATGTACATCAATGGTGATAACTAACTGTCGTTTACCAATCATTGTGTTTTTTTTATAAAATTGCTATTTGTTAATATGAGTTAATCCGGCAACAGAATAGAGAGAAGAAGTATTAAAACATCTGATAATTTCATTTAATTCTGCGGCGCAGCTTGCAATTTTATACCGCTTCAAAAGAGGAAAGTATGTTTTTTTCCCTTGTTTAGATGTCCTTACACGTATCCATGTATCAGCCGATATTGTGTAATACTGTGTTACTTTGTGTACGTAGGTTGTGTGTAGGACGAGGGTCAAGGCCGAAGTCATATCTTGGTTTATGAATATTGACTTCAGTAATAAGGCGCCCTTTGTACAGTAATAACAATTCCTCTGAACCTTCGTGATATAGAATTACGAGTTTTGTAATCAACAGTTGATGACATATTTCGTGGTTTTGCCCCAGACATCAATAATTACGTATTTTAAGAAACATCGTGATAAGCAATAGGTATTGTGAGGTTCATGCTTGAAATAGCAAGTAATTTCACGCTCTCGCGATCAAATAATTACGCAAAGTCTGGACAATATTTTATGATATAAAAAGCATAGTCAGTGATGGTGGTTATATAATATTATATTACTTAAAATCGAAGGTTGCTTTAAATTTCGTGTTTATATATTTTACTTGCCGTGTTAGAATGAATCGACATTGCAATGCACGTAGTATGTCCACTCTGAAACTAATGAGTATATCAAACCTGAAGTCCGTCGCAATGTACATTCAGTCATGAAACGACGACTTCGTGCATCTAAAATCGTATTCAAAAACTATAGTGCTGGAAGTCACCCTTACACGGCGGTAGCGCCTAATCATAGCGTCAGACATACAATCCAAACAATTGATACATCGAGTAAGTTTACTTATTCACTTTGAAATTAATGACATTCTGCATAATTTAGCATAGAGAGGTAATTGTTAATGATGTTGACATAAGGTTAATAACCTCAAATGATTTACACACGTTGTTCATTCAAGTAATGCAAAACATGTGTTTTTTTTATCTTCCAATGCAGAATATATGGCTTCTGTTGATTTATGGCATTGTTGAGTGATGCATTATTTCACTGGGAAGTCTGTTGAAAACATAATGTGTACAGACGGTATAGTTTTTTTTTAAGATGGGTTTGGATAGTGATAGCTGCTGCTTCACGATTGTAATATTTTTAAAAGTACAACCTATAATCTGTTGTATTCTAACGGAAAAGGCTGTGCATTGAAATGTCATTTACACAGAGAAACAAAATGTTGACTCATGCCAAAGACACAACCCCACCTGCTGAGGTCCATTTATTATTCTGATATCTTACTGACTCTGTGAACAAATGTGAAACCAACGCCACTTCTATTCTCGTCAGACTTCCAGCTTTTTGTGATAATAAATGCCCCAAGCATCGCATAATGTGGTGTAATAGAAGAATAACGATATCATTTTACTGTGTGCTTGAACTCACAAATAACCTTTCTAGATATCAACAGCCACACTGGTCATGTCATATCATACAAGTAATCGTACATTGTTGTACCATGTGACATAAAGTTCCGCCTGTAAATGACATTTGTCATAGAAACACGTCGACATATGTCAGACATGTTTCCGCATATGACGCGCGAGCACACTACAGTGCGTCCTGGATAATATTATGTTTACACCCAGTGACCGGACATGTATGTACATGTATTTGGCGAAAAGTACCTCAAAAGTTTTTTTGGTTTATTAATGAATTTCATGTGTGTAATTTATGCATACATGTATTACTGTAAATGTTTTATTCTACTTAAGAAGTGCAATCATTATTATTTTTAAATAAAAAAAAACAATTCTTCACTTTCATGTTGCACTCCAGTAGATTGTTATTTTTTTACAGTCAATTAGGCAATGTTTACTGAATATTTGATTATGTTGTGTGTCGATTAACAACCAAGTACACACAATTTCGTTCAAAAAGATTCACAAATAATCAGTTATTAGGAATTACAATACAATACAGTAAAATCTTTATTTTCAGACGGATTGCATTTACAAAAAAACAACAAACATTATAACATTACCTATGTATAATCACTTATAATTACCTCCCTTTATGGCTAATTATGCATATAATTCAAGGTCTGCAGTGTCATTTCTCATTCATTGTGGAGTGAGCATTTATGACTCGCTTGAAGCATCCGATTGATGGGAGTGTGGATGACTTGTACTGTGCGTTTGTGGCTGCCGTCGTAACTGTGCGGTTTTGGTTTGTGCCCTACTATTTATAAATTAGAAGCACCATGATTGAAGTACAGTAATTGAAAACTGCACAGTTATGAGTGCATCCAAGTGTAGTTTGTCGTATTCCATTACCGTAGTGATTTGTTGATTTCCTGCTATTGATGTAACTATTTTTCGGAAATCTTGACGTTGTATGTAGGCTTGGCCCCGATATCCCGAAACATCTCAAATGCAAATCTCACCTCAACATGTGGTTTTGACCAAATCAGAGTCTGAATTTCCGACCAATATGAAACTCGAACTCAATAAATATTACTGTAATAATATGCAAATGATGTTTTATGTTTATAACGCTAATTTTCTGTACACCATGGCAATTATCCAAACTACACATAGCAATATTTTGGTTGAGATTTATCTAAGATTGAGATGTTTCGGGAGATCGAGGCCTGATACACTTTCCCGTTGGTTAAGTTCACTGACGATGCTTGGCTACGCTGGTTGGAATCCGGCAAAGGGTTGGTCGTTTCATTGGTTCGGGTTTGAGCCTTACAGTACAGTGGTTCACACTAGGCTAGCTATTTTATAGAAAGCAGCAAATGGCTTAACAATGAGGTGGATGATGGACTTGTTATTTTCACTTCATTCACAATAAGTGTTTATATTGTCAAGGAAGTAGACACCAACGTGAGTATACATGCGCGTATTTCAGATTAGTGTTACAGATAATTATGAGCCTAAACAAACTGGCATTTGTATTAAAAGTTCTTTCAAAGAATTGTAGATGCTAGGTTTTGTAGCCCATTGGGGTGGAATGTTTATGATGTTGCATAATTATGATAGTATATTAATATCAAAATGGTATTTTAAGTGACCAATGTCTTAACAAAAGTAGACACATTTTATAATAAAGAACTGTGTATACATGTAAGTTATTATGAAGTCATAGACCTGTTAAAAGTATACAAGTATAAGTAAAACACAAAGCATTATAAAACATTTAAGTTTTTTTTTATTCACAAAAAATCTACAAAACTTACAACACAATTTGAATACACATTTTACAAAGCTCATTATAGAAAATCAAAATTTTATGGTCTGAAAACATTATGAATGTCCGAAGAACATGCTGGAGGGTAATAGACAGGACAGCACTAATACTGAGTCATTAATTGTCCTTTAATCATGGTGCTTCCAATTTCGCAATGCTACACTAGTACGAGGGGTATCCAGACTAAACCGCACAGTAAGGGAGGCGGAGCGGAGCCAGGTTTTGCGAGGTCATGTGACGTCGTTTGCAAAATGTTAATACTTCTCAATGTCTACTATTATAAATAGTATTTCGTGATGCGGACACACATGTCTTTATACCGAATGTGATGTTTATCAGTATACAGTATGTGTTGTTTTATATTACGTGCTAGAACATGGTAGGTAATATGTTTCCATGATGTTCACAATGTCTGTTGAACCTAATGAAGTCATTCGGCACCGTCCTGTACGTTCTTACATAAAAAAATCACCGAATGAACATTGAGAGTGATACGAAATCTAACGTTATTGGCATAATTTTATATACCCCTGGCCTCGGAAATGCGTTTGTGTAACGAACAAAGAGAATGTTGTTAAACGTCCTAACAAAGTAAACGCGTATATAAAATCAATTACATATTGATGTATATACATGCAACATTTCAGTGAAATATTATGAACATAGAAAACTATAGCATCAGTCCGGTAAATTCTGGATACTCCCTCGTATTCAGTTTTGGCATTTGGCTACCTATGGAAACCTACACTCGTGTCTCCCTGGCGACACTATTTCTCCCTGTTGGTGTGGCAGCCAACATCGATCTACGGCGCCCAGGAATAGACACTGCCCTCACAGGTACTATTTACCCTTTTTCCACCATGGTGGAGTGGAGCATGTGGGTCTTGCTCAGAGAAATTAACCAGAGGACTAGCGGGGTGTGAATCCGGGACCTCTAGATCCCGAAACACGCGCCCTACCTCTAGGGCACCGCTCCCGACATAATAATGTAATATAATTATGTATTCACTTATATATGCACGTAGATAGTTCAAACAAATAGTTCAACTTGATAAAATTGTAAAACCAAGACATATTCACACATATAATATACTGAGCGTCAAAAGTTTCGCAAACGACTTAAATTTTTTTTAACTCGAAATAAATGTTTGCTAACACTGCCCACCGGTGTACACATAGTGTTTATGTTGAACCCATATCCAGTGGTGTCCGTCACGATTGAGTGATCACACCATCACAAATTGTAAAACGTCTATTCAAGCGAGCAAAATAAGGGCTTTTCATTTTCGACTAAATGTTCACTTCTAATTCACTTGCAACATATCTGTGATACGAAATACACAAATTTATAGTAAGTCAAATTAGTTGGCCATCTACACTGAATTCGATGGCAAAAATTGATAATTGTGAACATAATCATGTATACAAAGGTATTGCGGTGGGCCAAGAGTAGCAGATGGGGTCTGTCCTTGGGGAAGCATAAAACGTTATCCAAACACTGTGGTGGATTGAAATAAAGATATGAGGAGATCAGACATGGAAGGTAGCATTATTTACATAGCCATACACAAGCATTTGACTGTATGAAAGAATATAAAGAGATGCGAATAGTGCACAGACGAATAAAATAGAGAGCAAAAAATGGATACGAAAATAAATATCCCAGCTAGCTATAAAAAAGGCCAATGTCCAAATGACGAATATTGAGAAATTAAGGCTTCCAATAGAAGTTTAAGGATTGAAATAATCCACTGTAAACGGTTTTGGAGCCGTAAAAATGTCTAAAACGATCACCATATTAATAAATTGAAACCAAGGCTAGAATCAACGTTCAATGACATGGGAAACAAACATCAATGACACTGCACAGTGCAGTTAAAAACTGCTCAACAGGAAGAACTATAACATAATACAACTTGAAGACAACATGTTTACAATTCACACAAACCTGAAATCCCACCAGAACATTTGCCACCTCAGTCAGTCAAACTACACGGGGCAAGAACCAAGTGATAAGACTAGAACAAGGGAAAACACACGTCTAATTAAATGGCATAATATTGATATACTATTGAAAGATACGAGGCAATCTTGTGCTGGACAGCGAAATTGCGAGAGAACATGTACAATAATAATACAGTAACTGAACAGACGGCTCTTTGCCCAAAACATTTCTAAGTAGTTTTCTATTTTACTATAAAGTGAACAATACATACATAAAGCAAGGTTGTGAATGAGGCTTCCGCCTTGGAACAGACAGTGACAATTGTCACTGGGTTTAAACTAGTTCATGGCGCGAGTTACCCGTAATGAAACGTCTGTACCACGCGTTTTATATCCAAGGTGTCCCGCATTGCAAACCTGATGCGTTTATCAATTGTATACTTTTTGGTTAATCACTAACAGCGCGTGTGAATCTAAATATGTTTACGAAATAAGTTTTCGTCCCGTCAACGTAGGGACAAAATCATTGTTTTTATACTATAATCTCTGTTAAACATTCCTTTCTGTGTCACTGTTAATTTAATGTTCTCTATCACCAAGTTGATTTTTCAAGGAATATTCGTAATTATAGCGCACGAATATCAAATACCTTTAACATTATCTTTGTTGCCATTAAACAGGATTTCAATGAATAGGTCTAACCATGATTAAAGTACGAATGCCAATCGATCACTACATGTATCATTCATTTCTTTTTATTGCCATTGAACAGCTTTTTAAGGAATAGTCGTAATACCAGCATGGATTCCAGATGATGCCCTTCCCCCAGAGAGAGTTTGCACCATTCAAGTATTGACCATTCAGGTTAACCAAGAGACATGAACTGAACCACCACCCAGAGCTATATATATACTGAGCAGCACAATTATTGTCTTCTTCTACATCATTGTCATTGTCCCAAGTTGTGAACCGATAGCCATTATGTGATGCAAAGTATGAACCAGCAGTGCTATTAGCACAATCATCGCCAGTAATTTCGTCAATGGATAACCTGTACATGTCACTGGCCGGCGCCAGTGAGAACTGACCAATCAACGCATTCGCTGTAAGTGGCGTCTGATCTCCAAAGGATTCTAAATCGATAAGAAGTAAAGATGGTTGCTGTGTTAATAAATACATTGCTTCAAGACCAATCCAGTATTCGCCTGCAGGATCACCAAACCCGTTAACATACTCTGCCCATGAACGATTGAAGCTTACAGACCCATCTTGTCTACGCTGTATAACTGTCCATCCGCCACCTGTTAGGTCACATCACGCTCTTGTTTTAGTTCCATTTGACAAGAGTATGTTGTACACACCATTATCTCTAAACCCTATCTGATACAAGTTCTGACATTCACCTGCACCAACACTGAGAACCATTCCTATATTATCCATATCGCAGTAAGTATCTTGTATGTTTTCTCCCGTCGGTTTTACTGTATAGATTGCGTTGGTCCTATAACCATCAATGTAGAGTGACCCACAACTATCACGGTGTGGCTGAATGTCATACTTGAATGTAGATGCATTAGTAGACGCCTGAAAGTCAGACAAGCGTATGTTATGAAATATTAAACAAAAATGTAACAATTTTGAAAATAAAATCCGAAACTAGTAATTAGTTTAGACTAATTGTGTGTCCCTACTTCCATAATATAGCATCATAACACGGCAATAGTGAACACATTTTTGTGTGTGTGTTGATTTAACAAATTATGTGTTCGATGTATTTATAAAGATACATATAACTCATTTCTAGCGGCAGTTTGGGTAAGAAAGTATTAGATTACTATTTTAATGAATTGAACTTAATTGATCACGTATACACTCTCCAAATGATATGATTTACTTCGATTGATTAACACCTATGTAAAACATATCAAGATTATGGCTGACAAATAATGACATAATACTAAAATCATGAGGAAAACAACATTGTCCATAGTCCATGAAAAATCATTTACTGACGCTCAAGTGTGTGAACAGAATTCTGTGTGTATCATCAACTGGATTAAAATTTTGTCGCAAACCACCTTCAGTTGTTTGCATCTCCCAAAAACAACACAACAATAATTCGTTAAGTTTCAGGGACAATGGCCTAATTGACCTGTTGGTTGCCAGAAACTTGACGCTGAATCCCATTCGCACAAAGGCTTGCCTCTGGTAATATCAGTAAACTACTGTCTATCGCATATGAGGAAAGTAAACTATTACATCTTAATAAACATGGGCGTAGGAGCGGCTTCAACATTTGGAGGGGGGGGGGCAAACATTACTTCTAATGCCTGCATGCATAAAGAATAAATGATACCTACAAACTTCAATTTGACCTTTGTCCTCTAACTGTGACCTTGACCTTTGAGAAAAGAATCAGGGGTTACTCATGACACTCCGATTAATAGAAGTTGACATCTATGGCAATTTCAAGCAAGATTGGTCAATGCATGACAAAATTATGGTTTAGACAAGCTTCTTTAGAATTTTGACCTGCAACTGTGACCATGACCTTTGATATAGGAACCTGATTATTGAGCATGACACTTAAGCTTATGGAGATGAATATTCATGGCAAATGTAAGACAGATTGGTCAATGCACGACACAGTTATGGTCTGGACAAGCTTCAATTTGACCTTCAACTGTGACCTTGAGATATGAACCTCGGGGTCTGTCATTAACCTCTGTCTCATGAAGGTGAACATTCATGCCAAATATAAAAAATATTGGTCTATGCATGAGTGAGATACAGCCTGGACAAGGCCTATAATGGTATTTTTTGAAGTTTGACCTCTGAGTGTGACCTTGACCTTTGAGCTAGAGACCTGTATCTTACGACCTGCACACCGCCTCATGGTGTTCAACAAATTTGCCAAGTTATTTAAAAATGTGTACATGTAAATGTATGAGTGAGATACAGCCCGGACAAGGTCTATAATGGTCATTGTTGATGCTTGACTTCTAAATGTGACCTTGACCTTTGAGCTAGAGACCTGGATATTGCGCACTGAACACCGCCTCATGCTGTTTGACAATTATGCTAAGTTATTTAAACAAAATCACCCAACAACTGAGGAACATATGGTCCGGACAAGCAGTATTATGCCCATTTTGGACCTTTGACCTCCAAGGCCTATAATGGTATTTTTTGAAGTTTGACCTCTGAGTGTGACCTTGACCTTTGAGCTAGAGACCTGTATCTTACGACCTGCACACCGCCTCATGGTGTTCAACAAATTTGCCAAGTTATTTAAAAATGTGTACATGTAAATGTATGAGTGAGATACAGCCCGGACAAGGTCTATAATGGTCATTGTTGATGCTTGACTTCTAAGTGTGACCTTGACCTTTGAGCTAGAGACCTGGATATTGCGCACTGCACACCGCCTCATGCTGTTTGACAATTATGCCAAGTTATTTAAACAAAATCACCCAACAACTGAGGAACATATGGTCCGGACAAGCAGTATTATGCCCATTTTGGACCTTTGACCTCCAAGAGTGACCTTGACCTTTAAGCTAGGGGTACTGGTCTTGGGTGCGACACGCACTATCGGAACTGACGCACTAACGCACGCACGGACGAACGCACTTACACTGAACAGCCATTGTGACAACTATATCGAGCTCACCGCCAGCGGGCTCGACAAAAATTGTTTGCTCGCTTCCCTCGCAAAGTAACTTCCATACACATGAAATTATCTAAATACCCGTTGCAAAAAATACAGTCCTGACATCGACTATACTCTTAAACGTCCCCAATCCTCCTATAGCTATATAATAACTGAGAGTTTATGGTTTTGTGGCAATTTAGTTTATTACATGGTAATTGGAAATTAATCGATACGAGTGTTGGGGCCCGGGGGCTTTCTGCCTCGGGACAATTTTCTAAACAATGAACCGACCTGGTGCATTCTGAGTGTTCTGAGATACCTAAGTTTGAGATTGAAGCTTAATGTAAAAACGTGTTTGAAAGGTTTTATAATATATTTGACAACCTCATATAGGAGGGTTGGGTGACGTTTAGAGTACAATTGATGTCATGATTGAATGTTTTTGGAAAAATGGTTTTTTTTAATATTTTGATATTTTTTTACGTTTTCACCAAGAACTGAAGGCAGTTCGCCTATTGTGAGATATATTGGGCCGTAAACCTAATTTTTTACTGAAATATTTGGAGGGAGATATGTTGCCCCTCCCTTGTCCAGATATTGGGGCAGCCGCCCCCCCCCTGCCCCCTCCTGCTCCTACGCCCTTGATAACATATCTTGTTAGTTTACTTCTGTTAAACAATGTCTCAAGTCCATAAATATATCTGTTTCTGATTTGATCAGGAATGACAGCGTGAAAACTGTTAAATCTAAGTAAATTGCATTATATATAGTCTAGCATCTGGACTTTTTTGCATGCTAAAAAAGACCCAGAGCCTGTATTGGTTTATTCATGTAGACAAATGTTTGAAGATTAATTTAAGCGAGGGTGGACAGCTGGCATCATGCAGATTACCATGGAAACCAAGATGGCGTCCAAATGATGTACGTCATCACAATGTGGCATCAGTTGCATAATAAAATTTATTTGTAACTGTTGATAACCGGTTATGTAGAAGATGAAATGAACAATAACGACGATCATACAAAGCAAGGCTGTACTTATCAACACCGCGAAGGAACCGGTAACGGAGGGATAGCTGAGTCAGAAACTAATTGCCATGCCGAGCAATTTAAGGACCCGAAAACGGGGATGATTAAGTCGGCCTCTGAGATGTTAGGAACAAAACGTTAGATATACAAACTATCGAAACGAAATTTAACGCATATGTTGCAATGAAATAATAATAGTAGGCCACGTTTCTGTTTTCACTATCATTTTATTTGTTGATTGACAAACTTAACATATGCATCGCTGGTTTGTAATTAAACACGCTCCCATACGGAGTGATTCATAGAACTGGTAGCCTTGTGAATATTTGAAGAGCTAGTCGACGATTTCAAGTCAATTTTGTCGAACAATAGGCCTATAATGTTTTATCATGATATGAATACTATTTCACAATTTCACACAAATACATTAAATATGCATAGACTATGAAATACGACCACACATTCAAAATACGACACTTTCACCATTGGCAGGTACACGTACTGAAAAGCGTTGGAACATGTTTCATAAAATAATATCGCTGTGTAGAAATTGCAATGTTTTGAATGAAAAAGAAATATTTGTTTGGTTATAATGTCCTCTGAAGATCCACTCGTTCTAAAGATATTTGCTAAGTACATATCGACGGTGCCGAACCACAACCCCGTAACTCAAGTTTGGCGCGAAAACTTTTTTTGCAGAATCCGCATCTGCTAGACGTCCCGCGCATTTCTGTCTTGTCGCCGTCTAAGTAACGCGATTGGCTATTTAAATGGCAACAAGACTGAAATGCGCGGGACGTCTAGCAGATGCGGATGCTGCCAAAAACGTTTTCGCGCCAAATTTGAGTTACGGGGTTGTGGTTCGGCACCGTCGATATTTGATATCTACGAAACTTAAAGCCACAATAAGGTTCCGGAACGACATATTTTCTATAGATAGAAAACACAAATCTTTGTTACTGATTTGAAGACTGATAAATAATTTTAAACACATCACGCTATTAAAACACGCTCTTACTGTCATATATGTGAAATAATCTTCCCTTGAAGATTGGCATAACGAGCCCGGTTTGTTTACAAATACGGCGTTTAACAGCATCTCCGTCACTTTCCGGAGACTACCGAGAATTTTTCGCCAGTTTCTGATAACCAATGGATGGATAGTACACCTATTGATCACGTAGGACGCACACTATAACCCGGTATTTACCAGTACCTTCCGGTATCGTATATAGTAGCCACGTATTGACACATAATCACGTTGCATATTGCCATGTATATTGCCTTGTGTATTGACATTTATCATGTTGTATAATTGAAACATGCCGGAGGCAGGGAATTAACTATGCGTATGCAGTTTATGCGAATGGCTGTGTTCAGATGTACATGTATTAACTTCTCCGATAATTATTAGATTTATATTTTCATGTACAGTAAAATCTACAATAAAATAATAATTGTTTACTTGTAAGTATATAAATATGCATGTTCAATATGTATACACGAATGTTGTAAGTTATTTAATTTTCATAAACACGTGTCAATCATTATGAAGATCAAAGATGTGGCATTTTCTTTCAATATCAATATAAAACGCACAAACATGATCATATGAATGGAAAATTAAAATATATGTTATATCCAGATGCCCTCAAATTTTCCTATGCATATGTATTTAATTGAAGCTAGCTACATTTTGTTTATTGTCTGATACAACATAATCTGTAATAAAATATAAAAAACTAGATGTTTTGTTTGTCCTTATAATTTTATATCGCTGGCTTGAGAAGGTCGTAAGTGCCATATTTGAAATCTATATCACGAGGCGTTTCTTATGAACCTATTTTCATGAAAGCTTGTTAATCATAAGTAAAGAGTCATTTTTCAGACAGATTTTCTTATTTTCTCAAAATATGAGTTTGTAGATACGATCTTTTCATTCTAAGCCACCGATATGTTACATGTATATATCATGGAGTTAATGTGCTTGTCTATATAATTCCATCATTATATTAAGTGATATATATTCTTACACACTTCTACACTAATCCTTTAATAGGATTATACCTAACAATTCAATTAGGTGTCAGTCGTGATTAGAATACAATACCCCACGCAATATACAATACAATATAGACCTACAACAGGGTACCGGCAGATACCGGTGTACCGGGTTTTGTGTGTATACTTCCGATCATTGACGAAATCTTCGGAATCGTTCGAAAAATTTAAACGTAAACACTATTGAGTATTTTGTACGGAGGACAAAATACTAAATAGCGTTTTCAGTTGATTATTTCTCATAGAAGGAACAGCGACCCGAGGTCAGATATGGGTCCCTTCTACACTATTTTTAGTATGATTTAATATCTCAATATTTCAATATTCTTTGTAGATAGAAAATACTACCATTTTAAACCTTATTGGGACTTTAATGTCTATTCCATTGAAAATGGGTTTCTTTCTATTTAATACTTTAGTCTTGACCATTTTATAAATGCAGTTTTAATTCTGTGTCTGTGTTTTTATCTAGATTTGTTTTCCTTCCTTCCTATTAATCTGCTCAACCTAAATTCTGTAATATTCATGTCTTAGTTTAGTTTGTGACCATGTCTTTCCGTGTGTATTCAAATGTTTACCTATCTTTATTATGATGAGCATTGAATGTGATACTGTCTTCAATATGTTTAATCTTCTATTATTTTATAGATAATTCGTTTGTATGTTACTGGCTTATCAAAGTTTATGTCGGATTCAAGCTTCAAGCTTATGTTATTATTTATTTCGCGTGGTTCGATAGTAATAGCGTGAAATATTTGTCTAAACGCGTAACGGATTCAATGGAATGGATATGGTATTGGTCGGTGTATATTTGCACGAGAATTTTCTGTGTTCGAAATTGTGTATTGATATGAAGTTTTGGTCATTCTACCAGACGGGTAGTCAGACAGGACACGTCTTGTTTAATTTGTTAAATCAAATGACGAAATGTATAGCTTGCAACATATTTTACATTACGCTAGAGCAGAGATCGCTCCTCCTTGTTGTTTGTCGAAGGTTGCTTGGCGAAGGTTTTTTTTTAAAAAAATAATCGGTTGGGTCATGTGATTAAAATTTACTGTTAAAACTGATTTAAGGGTATTGGTTGACAACTGGCGAAATGTCAATTAGTCGATGAAAGTACGATGAAAGCTCAAGTGATAATTTCATAGAAAATAATGACAATACATGCATGCATAATTTTATTACAAATGTCGAGTTTGGCACACGTTTGGGATTCATTTGTAAAGAAACTGAGTTCTGCAATATTGTTTTATATTAGTGTTTGTGATTGTGGAGAGAATGAGGCCCAACATTCAGCGATCGACACCACATGTATATATACATTTGTATGGGACAAACGGACAAAGGTTTCCAGAGTTTTTCCTTATCGAAAAAGTGTTTTTTTTATCTCTGGTTGTTCCTGGGCGAGTCGATTCGCATTTATATATATATTCATATATGTTGAGATGCGTTAAACAATTTTTTCTTACTTTTATCAAAATTAAGATTTGATAATGTTTGATATATATCGTGATGTAAGGTAATTTAAACATTGCTGTTGCATTCTGTGGTATCAGTAAGTACGAGGGTTGTCCCAGAATAGCGTATAATTCTTGATTTATTTATTCCAATATAATGATATAGTTTTATAATTTCGCATGTACATTTCTACAACCATAGCACGTGTATTTGGCGAAACGGTTTTCGGCCCAGCACGAAAAAAGTATGTATCACAAAAATGAATTTAAATATTTCATGACAACTATACTTAAGAAATTTTAGCCGCATCGCGCCAAACTAAGTATAAGCATTATTGGCATCTTTTGGCGAGTTTTTATACAATGATTTATAGTGATGATGTCATATTTGATGGGTTGATGATTTAATATAGTAATGTTGTTAGCGTTACATTATAAAAAAATCACGACGTCAGAAGACGTTACGGAGTGACTGCCATTTCCTACGCATTGTGTCATACCGTATATAACATAGAATAGTATACAGAGGAACGATAAATTACGTAATATCCACAGCACAATACATCAGGATAATTCGGCAGTTTTTTTTAAGATTCCCTGGCGTTTTGTTTGGCACAGAAAGGAAGTGGAACAAAGTGATCAGACGGACCGATCAAAATAGTCTAGGAGCTGGTGACCAGAAATTGAAAATTTATTTACCCCATCTGGTAGAAAAAGTCCATTGGTATTTTCGAATAATACATACATTCAGGCTTTAGAAAAAGGTGGATGCCAGATCTGAAAGTGGTGCAGATTTTTTTAACAAGGGCAACAACTCTTGCTTCCGAGCTAATTTACGAATACACATGACATTTTTAATTCTGGTGTGAATTTTTTGTTTATACGAGGGGTGATCAATATATTCGAGGACTTTCCTTCTCAATTTTGCAATATCGGAACTAGAGTAATGAAATTACAAGCTTATGTAGATCAATCAATTATCTCGCGGTTCTTCTAATTTACTTTATGATAACGTCATTATTTACTTGATGACGTCATTCTTTGTAACTATGGTGAAGCACGCACCGTCGAGCATCTCGGGCGTAACGTTATTTCTAAGAAACGACATGCTATGAAAATTAACGCGAAACTTGTAAAATCCTCGCAATATCTTTGAAATGACTTGACTAAATTGTGAATGGATTATGTGCGCTCCCAATCGACCATTTTCATATGATTCTGTTATTTATGTGATTGTAGGGTCGCTGTCAAACGGCTGAGTCGATAAAATAAGGATAAGCAGCAAAAATAACACCGCGTAAGGGACAGTTTCCGTTTAAATCTGCGAAATAAGACGCACAGATCTCAACCAAATGTAAGTGGCGAAAACGAAGACTAGTATAGGTTACAAAACATTAAATCTTTAACTCCCAATCAAAAGGATTCTTTCGATATAACGCCCTAAACCTGATAGGTCGTGCTTCATTATTAATTGGAATAATCTAATTTTGTAAAGCCAATCGCCCTTTTCCGAGTTTTGTTTCCAATAATGCATCGATACTCTTTTTATTCCACCTCACATTCCAGATTTAGCTATTAACTACTTATTTCAGTAGTAAAATAAAGCCAGTGTCATACATGGGACCGGGTATCAGTCCAGAAAGGAGCTATGAGCTGCTCCGACGGTGCCGTTTGGAATGACGTCGCGTGACGTCCAACGTCACGCGCTCATTGTATGAATTAAATAATTTTATAAGTGCATTTGGTCGGAGACATCGTACTCCAAATGATGTTAAATGGCTTTAAGTCTTGCTGCCAATATGAAATTGCTAGATGAAAAGTCCTCGAATATATTGATCACCCCTCGTATATATATTGCCATATATTTGGGTGGATATTATTCCATGAATGTTGTGCATCAAATGGACATAAATAACTGACCAGTTTGAGGTCAAGGTCATTTCAAGGTCAAAAGTAGAAAAATAGCTAAAATTTAATGTTTCACCTCAGTTCTTTCTTCGTATAGCATATGTTTGAGATCAAATTTCGTTATTAAAATGATAGCCGTGTTGGTGAGTACATATTCTTTTATTAATTATTCTACATAAAAGCCATTTTTTTCGATACATGTCAAATGATGTCAATATTGATTTAGATTCCCAAGTTCAATTATATAACTCGTAAAGTATCGCAAGATATAATCAGTTTTAGGATTTTAAAGAAACAAAATGTTATATGAATTTTAAAGTTTCGTCCCTCTGTGATAATTGAATAAAGTACAAGTGGTACTGTTGCTCTGGATACCAGTTGCTAGACAACAAATCAACCAACCCGTGATTAAACAATACTTTGTCGCTTTATAACTGTGTTGTCATTGTTTTGTTTTCTCTCTAAATGGTTCTTTTAAATTCATCAATTGCTTTTGTTGGTTACTTGTATACTTTATATACTGAAATTAGTTCGTTAAATTAATGATTACGAAAGATTTTAAGTCGAAAACCAGCCATATGTTTACTTTGGCTATAGTGCGAGCATGTATCAAGTTCTTTCGTAACTTAGCGACTGGTAACCAAAGTAACTATAATATTGCCTTACTTTTTAATTGTTGTACATGTATATAAACGAAAGTTTTAAATCAATATGTTTTTTCATTTCTAAGCATTATTAAACTGATTAGTTTATGCAATTGTTTCAACCTATATTGTTTTAAAATTGTTAGACTCAATTTGAACTTCATTTCGACTATTATCGAAAGAATGGTATATGAAAATTGCATATGGTGTAAAGTGTTTTCTTATAGCATTCCGTTGAAAGTTGACAGATATTATTAATCACCCTGTACCTTCAACCTGCGTTTGTGGTGTCCACATCTTGTTGGAGGGAATGTGCTGTTTTGGTGACCACCCCGGGTCGTTACATTGAAATCAACAACAACAACAACATATTGTTGTATATTGAAATCATGCATTCAAGCCTACCTGATTAAGAACATTAAAACAGAAACTGAGTTTAAACAGGTAACCAAAGTCGACAGACTTCAATTCGGTAGACAATTGTTTGACATTATGTCTGTGCTTCAGCGTTAGGATTCTGGCAACCAACAGGTCAATTAGTCTATTACCCATTAAACTTATGGAATTATGCTTTTAGAAGATGCAATCAACTGACAATATTAATACGACAAACAATTAATCAAGTTGATGATACACACCATATTTATTGATCACAAACTTGAGCGTCAGTATTACGATTTTCCATTTATTAATGGATAATGTCGTTTTCCTTATAATTTTCTTTCAAACATTGAACATGATTCCTTTTTTGTTATTTTCTACTTACTTAGTGTTACGTCCTTATTAAACAGTAATACGTTTGATATGCGTGTGTATTTTACGTAGGTGTTAATCAATGGAAGTAGTTTTTTATAATTTGAAGAGTGTGAACTAACTTTTAAAGTGGAGCGCATTAACTAATTAAACTTTTGAACAGTTGAATTAATTGTCCAAAAGGTTCAAACTTTCATAAAACGCAACAGAAACTGATTTTAACAAAACGTATCGTGCGCATTTCGACAAGGAGCATTTTGCTGCATCCATTGATGTTACATTACAGGTTTAACCTAAATGTTTGACAACAAACAAAAATGTACTACTTACATGAATGGATTTCGTTATGTAGCCGTACATGGTTTCAGTCGTTTCACTATCATTCTGATTGTCCGTATCTAGGCTGATGTCCAAGTCGTTGTTACAATAGCAGATTGTCGTGTTATTGTTGTAATACAACGACTCTCGTCCCTGTTTCGCACAAAACCGCAAACATGATGTTATTGTTGGTGCATTTCTCTCCTCCGAAATGATAGATTCATTTATAAACGTCGAATTTGGCAACCAAACCAAATTGTAATACTTTTCAGAAATTACGTTCTTCCATTCTGCCAACGTATTATGTTCCAAACACATCAAACTTGTTATAAATAACACGCTACTAAAGAAATCAAACTTCATTTTTCCAGCCATCTCATAGTCATGTATCGATGTACTACATAAATAGAGGTATGAAAGTTCCGGGTAGTTGTTAACTCTCGGATGGCATCACCACATTTGTTTAAAATACCTTCCAAACTACCCCGATATTCTAGCTCCACATTAAATTTCTAATCCAATCAAAACAAAACACGCTGGCACACGTAACATGGATCATCATGACCTCAACCATGTGATCGATATAATAAACTAGGCTTCGTGAATTTTTATAGATAAAATTACATGGTGAATGATACAATACACGAGGCTGTTTTAACTTCCATATTAATTTTTAGTCGAAACTAGTCTACTACTGTTGTACATGGAAAACAAATAAAATAAGTCGTCCATTTTTAAGATACGAATATTGTTCTAAAATCGTTAACAATATAATGTGTATCGATAATGTTCACACAAAATATAGTTTGACAATTTCCTAAAATTACGTAATCGATGAAGCACTTGGGATTCGTGCGTTCCACATGCCTAAGACAGTCATTTGTCCAAAATTAAACTTCTAATACATTTTCCCTTGGCCAATATAGATGTACAATTGAAAAGAAACAACAACATAAAACTATTTAAACGGGTTGAATGTACCTTTTGCGCAGAAAGAAGAAAATCACGTGCTATAGGAATGCTGGAAACTGAATATCATGGAGCCAGGTAAAGTGTTCCATATCCTTTATTTTATGTTTTGAGTGACTAGCATTGTTACAATATGACATTATCGTTGAAAGAAATGTAATGCGCGTTTTTCTATTTGTCTTGATCTTAATGTAGGTCACTAGGGTGTTTCGACGTCTAGTAAAGTAAGGGTGGCACTATGGTCGAGCGCAGATATCTCGCTTGCCTACTGATCGAGAGGTCTCTGGTTTGTCATATCTAAAACGCTTTTCAGTGTTTCCTATGTAAATAGAGATGAACTGGTTGGCAACACAGAGGCAGTCTCGTGTGTATTAGTAATGTACATCGAGTGTGTTAACACCAAACCAATGTGTCTCATCGGAACGAGCTAGGACAACGTGTTGTGAACGAGCGTCGCGTGTAAATACGCACACGGGATTGATATTTTGTGTAATGGTACCTACTCAATCGTTTTCAACCGTCACGGAGTCGACGTTGGGTGAGTGAATAGCTGCAATATCTCGGATGGGAATTACCCATATGATGACGTGTGATAGTTTAGCTCATGTGCATGGCAGAGCTACTTTGAATGAGAAGGTTGCAACTACTGCTTACGACCTTGTAAGACTAGTACATATTTGAAATATGCATCGTAATGTGTTTCTTGTGAGCCTATATTCATGATAATCAGAACCTGTCATGTAAACAAAAATAAACTGTAAAAGCTTGTTTTTCACTGGTAAAGACTAAATTTCAGACAGTTTGGCCTTGTTGTCTCAAATGAAATGATTTGTGCTTAGGACCGTCTGAAATCTAAGCCAGCGACATATCCTATCATATTTTAAGCATGATGCATCACGTGTAATAAACTGTTGATGTCGTCTGAATTGTGTAAAGTTTCTTTACTAGGGCATAATATGCCATAGTTTTGACGTCCTTTGATGCGTATTAATGTTCAGATGTACTGTTTTGGGAATTGTCCATCAAATTTGTGATAACACTTTTCCCACACCACGGAGAAAAACACCACAAACATTGATGAAGTACATTTTCAGACGTCGGGTATTTAAAACAATTCGGCTGAGAAATAAAGAAGCATGTATTCGAAACTACCTACAGTGTACGAACTAAATGTTCCACGGGCTTTCTTATGTGACATACAATTTTGAAAGTAGCTTGGTAATCGTTGTCATAACCAGTGCCTCTTTTATGGTGGACATTAATACTCGACATAGTGTATTTTGGATGGACAGCAAAATCAGTAAAATGTGTTGATTCACTAAAAATGATCAATTCTCATTTTCTATGAGTTTGCTATTCGGTTGTTGACGATAGTATTTCTAGATGCCACATGTTCCGTATTTTGCAGCCAATCCGCTATCGTTATTTCCCCGATGGTTATGTCAGACGTTAAAAGGTTCTCATTTCCAATTAGGAAAGATTGTTTATAGATTAATAGCGACAGTTTCATAATGAAGGTATCCGTATACGTAGTGCTTCAGGGGTTACGTTTGCTCGCAATGCTGTTTTCACACATTGCCATTAATGAAACGCCTGCTGACCCAATTTTTTTTCCTTGTGAACCAAAGTCCACCTTTAAATGAGTAACTACTACATCTAAACTAGTTCGTACATAAATCTCTTATTATGGTTTTGTAAACTATATACGAGATGAAATTAGGATTTCCCCATAAATAAGTTGTATTGCCGTTAACGAAAAAACATCATCGTAATTTTAATTGCAAAAATGTCGAATTATTAATTTCTTTCACTTAATGGTGTTGCTATTTTTAAGCACTTATATTATATTTCCTGAATATTTCATTAGTATTTGACACTTTGAACCGAACAAGCTGTGGCATAATGTTATAAGCCATTTTATGACCGGAACAAAACCTATAAAATTCCAATAAAAATACTTTAATGATGACAATTGACAATGCAAGTTTACAGTTGAAACATGTTTAATGCCACCGACACATACCACAAAAAGCTAGATGTACATTTTGCATTGATTTGTAGATTTGCATTGACTTAAATATAGGTTATTGTTTCTAAATATATATTTTATTTGAGGGATGTTGTCGTGTAAAACTCAAAATGTAATAATAGTGTACCTTAATTTGTGTCATATACATATGATAATATGTTTGACGAAATCAGATAGGGGAGGCAGCTCTTTACACATGATTGAACTATACAATTCCCACCTGTATAAATGTTGGTAAGCTCAGCGTTATAAAGATATGCCAAAGCGGTGAAACAAAGTGACCACACGAGGCATTGCCCGTGACCTTCAACCAATATTGACTTAAACATAGTGTACCTGTGCATTATAATGCATCTTCTGTATATTAATACCAATTCATAGACAATACGATTTTTGTAGCAATATTATTAAGTAGACAAGTGCTATTTGCTTAATAACAGACGCCTTAAAATATTTTCAATGTAAAACAACCACTGTACATATTATGTGTGTATATGTCGCTGGCTTAGAACAAGAAGGTCGTAACTACCAAATCGATATTTTGAGAAAAACAAGAGAAAATTGTCTGTATTTTCTCTTTACCTATGGGAAAACACGTTTTTAAAACTTCATTTTGGTCAACATGACAATTTCAGATTTTCATGAAAATATGCTCATAAGAAGCGCCTTGTGAAGCAGATTTTAAATATGTATGAGTCTTATAAGGTCGTAAGAGGTAGTAACAACCTTCTGGTGCTAAGCCATCGATGTTTCCTTTTGTAAGATTATATTTGGAAGATTCGAAGACGATCGTACTATGCTGCGTGGAGTTCGACAACAGTTAACTACTGTTATGAAACCTTAAGATATTATGTGACTATTAAATCAATTTACATGTTGTCCCATCCGTATATTGTATCTGATTGATGATATTTATTTCCATGGAGAAAACTGTTCGTGATTGCTGATATTGACAACACACATCGGTTGATAATACGTCACACGTTGTAAATCTCAATAAAATAAAACAGTACGATTTGATGTATAAAATATGACATGCATCACACGGGTGCAACAATTATTGTAAGTGAAGGTTTTGTTTAATGGAATAGAACTCAAGTTATGTTCAAATGAACGAAGCATCTCCTTACTTAGGTATACTGGCTTCTGATTGACCATAGTATGCATATATGCACAATGCTTCATTTGTCTATCATATTGCTAAGGTTAGTTGGTTTACAACCTCATGATTTTGAAGATTTAAACGACGCGGACTTTCTTCATAATCTGCTTTCTTTACATGAATGCACACTCAGTCTTATTAGGTAAGAAATCGACACATTTAGCATTGCCACATGTTAGATTCCTACAATTTGTCTTGTATTTAGGCGTCACATGTACATGACAGTAACTGTCTACTTTGTGGAAGCAAATCACCGCCAGTAATCCAGATGAGTTTCTATACTATTAAATGTTCTGTTATGCATGCACTACTTTACTTATGGTTTATGCCATGTCTCAATAATAAAAGTATTTCGAACAAGAAGAGTTTACTGTTAATACGTATAAATTATCATACCAGATTTACAGTTTAATTGATATAATCGGCATGTGAAATGCCTTTGACCATAATAATACCAATACCACTTGAAGTTTGTCTACTGTCGAAACAATAGGCGAGTATTCGAGTAGAAACTCTAAAATCAGACGTATAATAAAGCGATCATTTCAGTGTTAATCCTGGTCTTTACTAAATACATATTGTTTATGTGTTATTTGATACTTCATTAAAATCGAATTTTATAGAAAGGAGTTTTTTATGATCCATCGACGTGTATATTGGTATTCACAATGAATAGTTCTGGAAATAAACATTCTTTTCACGGTGCCAGCTTTTTAAACGCTTTCTTTTGGACAGGGAGAAATCATGTATTCCAGTAACTGTTAATCTCACGCTCCATAATCACTGCTAGAAAATAATAAATATTTATGAAACGTCCTGTGACGCTTTATTGTTTAAACATTTACATAGTGTCTTGATTTGATTAATTATTGGAGTGTTTGGTTTGTTTCACCTTTTCTCAATAACTTTATCAAGTCCATTGACTGAACAATGTGAATTATTTAATTAAGTAACGTATCATTAATTGCTTTTATTGCCTTTCTAAGAATGTGATAGGAATTCACAACCAAACCTGTATTTCAATACACATTACACACAATATCGATAAATTGATAACGTCCGAACTAGTGTCAATTGGCTGCTTATTAGGAAACTGGGAGAGGAGATGGAATAATTGAAATACATTCTTGTTTGCAAGGTTATTCACGATAATTATATCGAGTTACAGGATATAATATCAGAAATTAATTGCAATTCACTAGCTAAAGATCAGGACAGGCTTTTGTACCAAGCAGTTGCGTGTTTGGAAATGATATGAGAAAGTTAAACTAAAAAATACAATACTATAAATTATACTTTGTATAGTAGTATAATATGAATTTGATTGTTACTCTTAACAAGATATAAGTATAGCGACATTTGCAAAAAGGAGAGGCAAAATGCCAAACGCATTTCTTCGTGAAATTAGGGCATCCTGCATGTTTTGGCTTTTAATTATTTTGTGGGGTTGTTTATGGGCATTTCTCCGTGTAGTTGTGTTGTGGTGTAACTGTTTTTGTGGTTAAGTTAGGTGCTGCCTTCCCTGTCCGATTTCCTGATTTTTTTCTATAAATGTATGACTTATACATGAAGTTAATTTGTGTAAGTCGGTATGTAGTTTTTCACACATTGATTATGATTCCGACTTACCAGTACAATTGCAGTTATGTTCTTGCCGTTGATGAATATTGCTATTGCATTGGACCAATCGCACGCGCAGCGTCAGATCTACAGAAATGAAAACTCATAGTCGTATTGGTCAGCAAGTGCAGTTGTATAGCTAGATAACAAGCACAGTGGGGTGCCAAGGACAGCATGTCAGTGCCAAGATTTCTGCAATAATTGTTGGTTGCATACACATGCCTAACAAACTAGTAACATTGACACCATTCTTCATCAACTGATCTTTACCCTTTCAATTGATTGAACATAATTGCAAAAACAATGCATATTCAATGACATCTAAATACTGTCGTAGAAGCTCCTTGCTGTTGCCTTGACGAAGGTGCTTAGTGTTTGGTGTTGCCAATAAGCCTGATGGTATGGTAATTGATTATGTAGCGCCAACTCAATACCAGTTGTTGTACATTACCATGTTTTGTCAGAGTATTAGTTTCTCAATAGACATAATATACGTTTCAAAATGCTAATAGTATTACTCTAATGACGAACAAGGAAATGTGGCCACCTTCAGTTAATTATTATTTCTTCTACATACCATAGAGTTCATAGAGGGAGGTCAATTACTTCCTTCTAAGCGAATACATAAATATCGATATCTAAATACCAGTATAATTGTCAGATAATTGTGAATCGCTAACAAAACTGCTTTTTCACAACAATCAAATATGCATACAACATTATAAAACATCTGCTTCTTGAGTCAGCTCGTTGGTACGGGCTACCTTTTTGTTGTTTACAAATACGGTCGTTCAGTTCGACTAAATGTTGAATATTGTTACATGGACGCATAATTATAATTAATATCTTATTCATCACCATCTCATCGTGTGCTTATCTCTGCTTGTACAAATACACGTACTAATTGCTCTACCTCTTCATATATTTCATATTGTGATCGTCATCAGCACGCCAGTCAGTAGCTTGTGTTGTGATGTCACTGTTTTCTATACCAGCTCGCCAGGTTAAAATGAGTTCTTCTTTCGTGTCCGATTTCCTCATTTCTTTTTTAAGACGATCGGTTAAAGACTCATGCTCAATCTGTTTCTTTGTTTGGTGTTATTGGATCTTTTTTTCTAAGGGTGTATCAAATATATTGGGACACAGCATACAGAAACTACAGAAAAAACTCAATTATTTTTAAATCTTCCTAAATCGAAAATAATCATTTCGACATCACACAATATTTGTACCAATGATGCGATAGTTAAACTGTATAATGTTCACATAAGGTTTAATCACACACACTGTTCAATCAAGTGATGTAGTAGTTGTTTTCGTGCATAGTATCCACGAAGATTAAAGGGCTTCGATTGATGAATGGCATTCTTAAAATTGAGTAATGCATTATGTCACAGTGAAGCCGCTTGACACACAACGTGTGTACAAATGACATAGTTTTGTTCAAGATTAAGCTTCGTGTGGATTTGGATAATGAAAGCTGCTCGTACAGAATTAGCTCTGCTAATGTTATACGTGTGTTGTATGCGATGTTCCTCATTTATATTATACATGTAAAATACGAATATTAAGCACAACTTTCAATACGTCAACAAATATTGAGCCATTTCCATTCACAAAAAGAACATTCGCACATGCCATCGTCTTAAACACCATCTGCAAATGTCTCTTATTGTTTGGACCCATTAAAAGTTGTATCTTTCATGTATTTGAATGCAACAATATCATCAATGAGTACATTTTGTAGCTCATATTTCTCTTGTGACAATTTAGAGCACTCCACGTGATGTTTAATACATATATGTAACAGCTACTGTCAACACGTTGTAAGCTTGCTATTTATGTTTGATTTAACTTTAAAGATAGTTTAAATAACAATTATCAATGGAAGCCTTATGTGTCAGTGGGCAGGAAGATGATAGGTAGGCAGGTATCAATGAAAACTGGAGTTTGAAATCGTATATTGATTAGACACAAAGCTTTGCATCATCAATCATATGTCAATAATGTAAGTAATAAATAGCAATACAATTGAACTTGGCAAACACGAATAACAACGAAAGCAAAATACTGAAAAGCTCATCAATATATTCAAACGTTGCTGTATAGCTGCGTGCCCATGCTACTTGATAAAAAATAATTTCGCTATCTGAATTTGTTGTTGTACATACTTATTTCAGGTGGAGTGATCTTAGACTTAATACTGTATAGCGGGTATATTTCACGGTGTCCAATTTTCGCGTTAATAGGGTCCTTTTGAATTCGCGGGGTTTTGATTTCGCGCAAACGGCCTCGACCGCGAAAATAAAACCTTGTTGGTAAACATGGAAGGGGAGGTAAGCGTTGCGCAAAGGTAGGTACAATAAATATACGACTAAATTCATCGTTGTCGTCTGTGTTCAATTATATTTTGATTTACGATAAATGAATAATACAATAAACATGCGCATAAATTCATGGTAATTTTATGTATACAATTTACGAATTTATTGTAAACAATTAATCAAATATTCTTTCCATAACTATCAATGATAGATTAATGTACAATTATCTACTTACGACCTACTGTATATATATATAACACATTGTGTGATTGTAGGAGTGAGTAATAATCAGTTTGTAGATGACAGGAAATATCTCATCATTACTGTTGATGGATTTTCATATGATAAGAAGTATTAATAACAAAATGTCCGTGTTTTGAGTGAATACTTGAATGAGTGATAATAAGACCGAGTATATAACAAATGTCCGTGTTTTGAGTGAATACTAGTATGAGTGATTATATTAAGACCGAGCATATAATTCAGATACCCTAATCAGAATTCGCCAGATACATTTTTGAATCCAATTGCTTTACTAGTAGTCTACATAATATTGTGAATATGTCGGATTTTATGGACAAGTGGTTGTGTAGAGGAAGGTCGGGAATTAAGAAACCGCCTATGATTATTTTACCTGATCCAACGTCATGTTCTGATGTGGAAACTGCCAGTGCTATTTCAGCAGCAAATGATGTTGTTTGTGCCGTTGATGTTTCAACTAGCGTGACTCCGTCTTCGAACAGAAAACGTAACAGGTTTGTTAAAAATAAGTTATCTTGTTAGCTTTGTTCCTGTTCGTTTAATTTTATACCTCCTGCACAACGTATTCTAGTATCAGCTTTTCTACCCGTCTGTCCGTAGACATAATCTACATAATGATACAGGGTATGTAATAGAGTATATACATTACATCAAAAAGGTATTGTTATTATGATTCCTGTTATATACTAGTACCTGTAAAACAAGAGATGCTGCTATAAAATGAAGTGCATGCACTAGTTCATGAAGTAAGCATGAACGAAAACTGTTGAACACTATTTAAATACGTTTTTGTTATTTGCAGGTCGGGTAATTATATCAATTACTCACCTTCGGTCCGGCTGGAAATGGCGAAGTACTGTCTAGATAATGGACCGGCCAAGACAGCAAGGCATTTTACTACCAAACTAGGAACAGTCGTAAACGAGAGCACCGTCAGAAGTATTAAGAAGACCTATCTCACCAGTTCCAAGAAGGAGCTATTCACTGAGTTTCCAAGATCTCCGCGTGGCAGGCACACGATACTGCCAACTGACATCGACTTACTTGTGCAGGAGTATATAAGGAGCCTCAGGCTTAGTGGTGGTGTGGTGAACACAAATATCGTCATTGCAGGGGCCACTGGAATCGTCAACCACAGACAGAATTCTTTATTGAAATCGAACGGAGGCAATATTGATTTAACCAAGGTAAATTAATCAGATTTAAATGTACGCTAATTGCCTACATGTTTATACGTTTTTTGCAGGTGGTCGTTATGACAGGTTTTATCGAATCACTGAAGATGAAGTGCTAATTTATACATCTTTTAACAATAATTTATGTATCAATTAAGTTCATCAAGCATTCGTCATCATTTGAAATTGCATGTATTCATATCCGTATGCTCCACAATCTGTCTGTTTGGGATACAAAACGTTTTACAATTGTAGTACCAGCTTAAATCTTATTGAAGTGGATAAGATACTATTTATTTTTCATTTTATTTTCAGGATTGGGCTAAGTCTTTGATGGCACGAATGGGGCTTTCCAAGAGAAAAGGTACCAAGGGAGTTAAAACGTTGCCAGAGGATTTTGGAGAAATTAAAAGTGCATTCACGTCTCGGGTACGAAACATTGTGGAAACACACGACATACCTGATTCGTTAGTAGTGAACTGGGACCAGACTGGTGTTAATCTTGTACCATGTGGTAACTGGACAATGGAGGAGAAAGGTGAGATAAAGATTTAAATAAGTCTTTATTGTTGTTTAATTTGGTGTGAAAAACAAATAGCACCAAACTGCTCTATTACGGATACAATGTACTAGTATACAATTCAATTGCTTTACACTCAAGTGTCATTAATGGTACAACAAACTATTGTTGTTAAACACGTTCTGTGTGAACGATATGTACGGCTTTAAAATTAATTAATAAATTACAAGCGCATTAACAAGTTTGTGATGATACATATATTGATTGTACTTATAGTTTTTAACAATGATAAAACCTTTTTCCACCTAAATGTCATGTAGGACAAAATTACGTAGTACATGTACATATGCTATTAAAGTCCATAATTTCATTCAGATGTACATTGAACTTTATATACTTACAGGAGCCAAGCAAGTTCCCATTAAGGGCATTGATGACAAGAGGCAAGTAACGTTGTTACTAGCAATTTCTAGATCACTCCACCTGAAATAAGTATGTACAACAACAAATTCAGATAGCGAAATTATTTTTTATCAAGTAGCATGGGCACGCAGCTATACAGCAACGTTTGAATATATTGATGAGCTTTTCAGTATTTTGCTTTCGTTGTTATTCGTGTTTGCCAAGTTCAATTGTATTGCTATTTATTACTTACATTATTGACATATGATTGATGATGCAAAGCTTTGTGTCTAATCAATATACGATTTCAAACTCCAGTTTTCATTGATACCTGCCTACCTATCATCTTCCTGCCCACTGACACATAAGGCTTCCATTGATAATTGTTATTTAAACTATCTTTAAAGTTAAATCAAACATAAATAGCAAGCTTACAACGTGTTGACAGTAGCTGTTACATATATGTATTAAACATCACGTGGAGTGCTCTAAATTGTCACAAGAGAAATATGAGCTACAAAATGTACTCATTGATGATATTGTTGCATTCAAATACATGAAAGATACAACTTTTAATGGGTCCAAACAATTAGAGACCTTTGCAGATGGTGTTTAAGACGATGGCATGTGCGAATGTTCTTTTTGTGAATGGAAATGGCTCAATATTTGTTGACGTATTGAAAGTTGTGCTTAATATTCGTATTTTACATGTATAATATAAATGAGGAACATCGCATACAACACACGTATAACATTAGCAGAGCTAATTCTGTACGAGCAGCTTTCATTATCCAAATCCACACGAAGCTTAATCTTGAACAAAACTATGTCATTTGTACACACGTTGTGTGTCAAGCGGCTTCACTGTGACATAATGCATTACTCAATTTTAAGAATGCCATTCATCAATCGAAGCCCTTTAATCTTCGTGGATACTATGCACGAAAACAACTACTACATCACTTGATTGAACAGTGTGTGTGATTAAACCTTATGTGAACATTATACAGTTTAACTATCGCATCATTGGTACAAATATTGTGTGATGTCGAAATGATTATTTTCGATTTAGGAAGATTTAAAAATAATTGAGTTTTTTCTGTAGTTTCTGTATGCTGTGTCCCAATATATTTGATACACCCTTTGAAAAAAAGATCCAATAACACCAAACAAAGAAACAGATTGAGCATGAGTCTTTAACCGATCGTCTTAAAAAAGAAATGAGGAAATCGGACACGAAAGAAGAACTCATTTTAACCTGGCGAGCTGGTATAGAAAACAGTGACATCACAACACAAGCTACTGACTGGCGTGCTGATGACGATCACAATATGAAATATATGAAGAGGTAGAGCAATTAGTACGTGTATTTGTACAAGCAGAGATAAGCACACGATGAGATGGTGATGAATAAGATATTAATTATAATTATGCGTCCATGTAACAATATTCAACATTTAGTCGAACTGAACGACCGTCTTTGTAAACAACAAAAAGGTAGCCCGTACCAACGAGCTGACTCAAGAAGCAGATGTTTTATAATGTTGTATGCATATTTGATTGTTGTGAAAAAGCAGTTTTGTTAGCGATTCACAATTATCTGACAATTATACTGGTATTTAGATATCGATATTTATGTATTCGCTTAGAAGGAAGTAATTAACCTCCCTCTATGAACTCTATGGTATGTAGAAGAAATACTAATTAACTGAAGGTGGCCACATTTCCTTGTTCGTCATTAGAGTAATACTATTAGCATTTTGAAACGTATATTATGTCTATTGAGAAACTAATACTCTGACAAAACATGGTAATGTACAACAACTGGTATTGAGTTGGCGCTACATAATCAATTACCATACCATCAGGCTTATTGGCAACACCAAACACTAAGCACCTTCGTCAAGGCAACAGCAAGGAGCTTCTACGACAGTATTTAGATGTCATTGAATATGCATTGTTTTTGCAATTATGTTCAATCAATTGAAAGGGTAAAGATCAGTTGATGAAGAATGGTGTCAATGTTACTAGTTTGTTAGGCATGTGTATGCAACCAACAATTATTGCAGAAATCTTGGCACTGACATGCTGTCCTTGGCACCCCACTGTGCTTGTTATCTAGCTATACAACTGCACTTGCTGACCAATACGACTATGAGTTTTCATTTCTGTAGATCTGACGCTGCGCGTGCGATTGGTCCAATGCAATAGCAATATTCATCAACGGCAAGAACATAACTGCAATTGTACTGGTAAGTCGGAATCATAATCAATGTGTGAAAAACTACATACCGACTTACACAAATTAACTTCATGTATAAGTCATACATTTATAGAAAAAAATCAGGAAATCGGACAGGGAAGGCAGCACCTAACTTAACCACAAAAACAGTTACACCACAACACAACTACACGGAGAAATGCCCATAAACAACCCCACAAAATAATTAAAAGCCAAAACATGCAGGATGCCCTAATTTCACGAAGAAATGCGTTTGGCATTTTGCCTCTCCTTTTTGCAAATGTCGCTATACTTATATCTTGTTAAGAGTAACAATCAAATTCATATTATACTACTATACAAAGTATAATTTATAGTATTGTATTTTTTAGTTTAACTTTCTCATATCATTTCCAAACACGCAACTGCTTGGTACAAAAGCCTGTCCTGATCTTTAGCTAGTGAATTGCAATTAATTTCTGATATTATATCCTGTAACTCGATATAATTATCGTGAATAACCTTGCAAACAAGAATGTATTTCAATTATTCCATCTCCTCTCCCAGTTTCCTAATAAGCAGCCAATTGACACTAGTTCGGACGTTATCAATTTATCGATATTGTGTGTAATGTGTATTGAAATACAGGTTTGGTTGTGAATTCCTATCACATTCTTAGAAAGGCAATAAAAGCAATTAATGATACGTTACTTAATTAAATAATTCACATTGTTCAGTCAATGGACTTGATAAAGTTATTGAGAAAAGGTGAAACAAACCAAACACTCCGATAATTAATCAAATCAAGACACTATGTAAATGTTTAAACAATAAAGCGTTACAGGACGTTTCATAAATATTTATTATTTTCTAGCAGTGATTATGGAGCGTGAGATTAACAGTTACTGGAATACATGATTTCTCCCTGTCCAAAAGAAAGCGTTTAAAAAGCTGGCACCGTGAAAAGAATGTTTATTTCCAGAACTATTCATTGTGAATACCAATATACACGTCGATGGATCATAAAAAACTCCTTTCTATAAAATTCGATTTTAATGAAGTATCAAATAACACATAAACAATATGTATTTAGTAAAGACCAGGATTAACACTGAAATGATCGCTTTATTATACGTCTGATTTTAGAGTTTCTACTCGAATACTCGCCTATTGTTTCGACAGTAGACAAACTTCAAGTGGTATTGGTATTATTATGGTCAAAGGCATTTCACATGCCGATTATATCAATTAAACTGTAAATCTGGTATGATAATTTATACGTATTAACAGTAAACTCTTCTTGTTCGAAATACTTTTATTATTGAGACATGGCATAAACCATAAGTAAAGTAGTGCATGCATAACAGAACATTTAATAGTATAGAAACTCATCTGGATTACTGGCGGTGATTTGCTTCCACAAAGTAGACAGTTACTGTCATGTACATGTGACGCCTAAATACAAGACAAATTGTAGGAATCTAACATGTGGCAATGCTAAATGTGTCGATTTCTTACCTAATAAGACTGAGTGTGCATTCATGTAAAGAAAGCAGATTATGAAGAAAGTCCGCGTCGTTTAAATCTTCAAAATCATGAGGTTGTAAACCAACTAACCTTAGCAATATGATAGACAAATGAAGCATTGTGCATATATGCATACTATGGTCAATCAGAAGCCAGTATACCTAAGTAAGGAGATGCTTCGTTCATTTGAACATAACTTGAGTTCTATTCCATTAAACAAAACCTTCACTTACAATAATTGTTGCACCCGTGTGATGCATGTCATATTTTATACATCAAATCGTACTGTTTTATTTTATTGAGATTTACAACGTGTGACGTATTATCAACCGATGTGTGTTGTCAATATCAGCAATCACGAACAGTTTTCTCCATGGAAATAAATATCATCAATCAGATACAATATACGGATGGGACAACATGTAAATTGATTTAATAGTCACATAATATCTTAAGGTTTCATAACAGTAGTTAACTGTTGTCGAACTCCACGCAGCATAGTACGATCGTCTTCGAATCTTCCAAATATAATCTTACAAAAGGAAACATCGATGGCTTAGCACCAGAAGGTTGTAACTACCTCTTACGACCTTATAAGACTCATACATATTTAAAATCTGCTTCACAAGGCGCTTCTTATGAGCATATTTTCATGAAAATCTGAAATTGTCATGTTGACCAAAATGAAGTTTTAAAAACGTGTTTTCCCATAGGTAAAGAGAAAATACAGACAATTTTCTCTTGTTTTTCTCAAAATATCGATTTGGTAGTTACGACCTTCTTGTTCTAAGCCAGCGACATATACACACATAATATGTACAGTGGTTGTTTTACATTGAAAATATTTTAAGGCGTCTGTTATTAAGCAAATAGCACTTGTCTACTTAATAATATTGCTACAAAAATCGTATTGTCTATGAATTGGTATTAATATACAGAAGATGCATTATAATGCACAGGTACACTATGTTTAAGTCAATATTGGTTGAAGGTCACGGGCAATGCCTCGTGTGGTCACTTTGTTTCACCGCTTTGGCATATCTTTATAACGCTGAGCTTACCAACATTTATACAGGTGGGAATTGTATAGTTCAATCATGTGTAAAGAGCTGCCTCCCCTATCTGATTTCGTCAAACATATTATCATATGTATATGACACAAATTAAGGTACACTATTATTACATTTTGAGTTTTACACGACAACATCCCTCAAATAAAATATATATTTAGAAACAATAACCTATATTTAAGTCAATGCAAATCTACAAATCAATGCAAAATGTACATCTAGCTTTTTGTGGTATGTGTCGGTGGCATTAAACATGTTTCAACTGTAAACTTGCATTGTCAATTGTCATCATTAAAGTATTTTTATTGGAATTTTATAGGTTTTGTTCCGGTCATAAAATGGCTTATAACATTATGCCACAGCTTGTTCGGTTCAAAGTGTCAAATACTAATGAAATATTCAGGAAATATAATATAAGTGCTTAAAAATAGCAACACCATTAAGTGAAAGAAATTAATAATTCGACATTTTTGCAATTAAAATTACGATGATGTTTTTTCGTTAACGGCAATACAACTTATTTATGGGGAAATCCTAATTTCATCTCGTATATAGTTTACAAAACCATAATAAGAGATTTATGTACGAACTAGTTTAGATGTAGTAGTTACTCATTTAAAGGTGGACTTTGGTTCACAAGGAAAAAAAAATTGGGTCAGCAGGCGTTTCATTAATGGCAATGTGTGAAAACAGCATTGCGAGCAAACGTAACCCCTGAAGCACTACGTATACGGATACCTTCATTATGAAACTGTCGCTATTAATCTATAAACAATCTTTCCTAATTGGAAATGAGAACCTTTTAACGTCTGACATAACCATCGGGGAAATAACGATAGCGGATTGGCTGCAAAATACGGAACATGTGGCATCTAGAAATACTATCGTCAACAACCGAATAGCAAACTCATAGAAAATGAGAATTGATCATTTTTAGTGAATCAACACATTTTACTGATTTTGCTGTCCATCCAAAATACACTATGTCGAGTATTAATGTCCACCATAAAAGAGGCACTGGTTATGACAACGATTACCAAGCTACTTTCAAAATTGTATGTCACATAAGAAAGCCCGTGGAACATTTAGTTCGTACACTGTAGGTAGTTTCGAATACATGCTTCTTTATTTCTCAGCCGAATTGTTTTAAATACCCGACGTCTGAAAATGTACTTCATCAATGTTTGTGGTGTTTTTCTCCGTGGTGTGGGAAAAGTGTTATCACAAATTTGATGGACAATTCCCAAAACAGTACATCTGAACATTAATACGCATCAAAGGACGTCAAAACTATGGCATATTATGCCCTAGTAAAGAAACTTTACACAATTCAGACGACATCAACAGTTTATTACACGTGATGCATCATGCTTAAAATATGATAGGATATGTCGCTGGCTTAGATTTCAGACGGTCCTAAGCACAAATCATTTCATTTGAGACAACAAGGCCAAACTGTCTGAAATTTAGTCTTTACCAGTGAAAAACAAGCTTTTACAGTTTATTTTTGTTTACATGACAGGTTCTGATTATCATGAATATAGGCTCACAAGAAACACATTACGATGCATATTTCAAATATGTACTAGTCTTACAAGGTCGTAAGCAGTAGTTGCAACCTTCTCATTCAAAGTAGCTCTGCCATGCACATGAGCTAAACTATCACACGTCATCATATGGGTAATTCCCATCCGAGATATTGCAGCTATTCACTCACCCAACGTCGACTCCGTGACGGTTGAAAACGATTGAGTAGGTACCATTACACAAAATATCAATCCCGTGTGCGTATTTACACGCGACGCTCGTTCACAACACGTTGTCCTAGCTCGTTTCGATGAGACACATTGGTTTGATGTTAACACACTCGATGTACATTACTAATACACACGAGACTGCCTCTGTGTTGCCAACCAGTTCATCTCTATTTACATCTATTAGGAAACACTGAAAAGCGTTTTAGATATGACAAACCAGAGACCTCTCGATCAGTAGGCAAGCGAGATATCTGCGCTCGACCATAGTGCCACCCTTACTTTACTAGACGTCGAAACACCCTAGTGACCTACATTAAGATCAAGACAAATAGAAAAACGCGCATTACATTTCTGGAGTAATGGAGTCTTTAATTCTGATGCATCATCATCGTTGAGTGAGAAATTGAGAATGAATGTAGATAAAACAATTTGTTATAATAGAAACACTATCATTATTAGAAACTGTATACGTATACGTTTTGCTGTGTATACAGTTGTAATAACCTTGGGACAAGCGACACGGACATACTTTTACTGTTAGTCTGTGTTACATATCCATGATGTCGCTAATACAACTAGCATTGCAACTAGGGAGACATGTCATAATTACTTTGATATTTCCGTTGTTATAAAGTAAGACATTGTGACAAAACCACGCTTATAGTTCACTGTAAGTGATAGACGACGCAGTCAAATACTTTCCCCAAATGAATATCTAGGGAAACTTTCACAGACATATGCGTTTATATAATTGACAGGTCAATCTACATATAATGTGCATGTCATTTGCACTGTCGGTGGTGTAGATCGGTAAGCTGACACCGCCCTATTATTTTCCCCGGTGCTAGAGTGATTGATTTACTCTTAGATAGTGCTACACCAGGGACCTCTTGAACTGTGCTATTTACAGGATAGTCTAATACTGATACATGTGCCATCTATATGCAGAAACACTTACTGAAGTACTTACCTCCTACGTCTCAAGATGAAGGAGCCATTTGTCACTTTGTTTGATCGAGAGGAGGATTTTGTTTAACCAGCCCATTGTAGTATCAAGAACACGTCAATCTAATTGCCGTCCCAATGTTATATTCATGTGTTGTCTTTTGTTTCTTTTTAATTTACTTTATTTTCAAAATTTGAACTTTACTAAAATATTAACTAAATATTTGACGCAACTGTATGAAAACAATGCAGCACCGTTGCTCTTGAATATCATGCCGTTTTGAAAGAATCTTGTTGATTGTTTACAACGAGTGCATATTACTATTACGGATAAAACAGTCGACATAATGCATTTTGACAGAGAGTTACATTATTCTAAATAGTAAAAAATAACCACCAAACACAGGTTCAACTAAGAAAACCTGTTACGTTTCATATTTTGTAAAACATTCTCATAATTCGTATCTGTTTTGTCACAGAAATAAATTCTCATTTCGCTATTCGTCAACTCGGTTGACGATATTTTTGTACATTTCCGTATTTTCAGCGAATCGGCTATGATTAGTTTCCCAAATGTTTAGCTCAGCTGTTAATAGGTTCCCCTATGTAATTAGAAGAGAATCATTGTACATTAATGAAGATACTTTCATTATAAGGTTACAGCACACATAAGAAGGATATTGCCAAACAGGGCAAGTAATCATGAAGTAGCTAACGGAATATTAAACCTACCTCGAAATTGTATGTACAGTGTCGTCCCGAAAAGTCATAATGATATTGCACTGTACACAGTCCGTCCGTGTGGGTAAAACTGAAGTCATATCGTATAACGATTTGAATGTTTTCGATGACATTTGATAAACAGAACGGGTTCAGTAGCACTTACCCATATAGTACAATCAGGATACATGATATCTTAGTGTATGCGTTTAGGTATACATGTAACATGTGTTGGCAGCATCCAGTAGTGCTCGACGTGAACTTCATTAGAATTTAACAACTTGTGTTATATCTTGCAACATAGTCTGGCCACCCGACTAGATAGTATATTTAATCAATCGAATAATTTTTTTTAATTTTCGGTAGATTTTATTTTTGGCTTGATTATCTATGTTTGAGGGTGCAAAAGGAAATAATTTAATGAGAAAAGAGTAGATGGAGGAGTTGTCGTTTTAAACATAGGGTATGTTAGACAGACTACCTGCAACGATAACACCGGGAAATTAATTAGATATCGAATTGTATACTTAAATTAACACCTGTCCGTAGTATAAGATAACTTAATTAAGACGGCATGATAAAAACAATTACACCTTACACTTTAGAGTACTTTTAACTGATAATTAGCGTATCATCCTTTCATCCGAAATTTTTTAGCTACAGTGCATGCGTTTACTCCGTGCATTATCAACCGTTTACTGAAAATTGAAATATTGCTTCAGGGTTTATGTGTGGATGTACAATGTCATAAAACTGAGTTACGACTACATCTAAATTCATTCGCACCTCTAGTGGTTTTGAAAACTATTTGATGCTATTGCTAATTTCCCGCAATTTAGTTGTAGTACCATTCGCAAAATACAGTATCGCCGTTAAACAATTTGAAAAAATGTTGAGTAATCAAGTGCTTTCATTTAAACAAGTTACTTTTTGTAAGCACTTGCATTATATTTTATGTGTGATTCATTTCTGTTTTGAACCTGAAAGCTAACATGTTGTGGTTTAATGCTTAAAGCCAATTTCATCACCAGAAGAAAACTGACAACGTATTCATGGAAATCTTAATGCGATTGCATGTCCCTCATTGTGCATAAGCACACATAAATTTTAGTCCAATTTGATGGAATTGTGGCATACAACCAAACTATAATTAAATATTACACTCTTAACTCAGTTACACCAATGTTGTTTGTTTTACTTCGGCACATAAATTAGTATAAACTAGAAAACCATGATCTTTATAATCGTGCCTCTAATTATTGTCTGCATAAATATGGTAGGAAGAATGATAATGATAGTAATAGTGCACTAGCATTTGACATGTGTGTTTATAAAAACAAATATGAGAAAATCGAAAAGGATGGACACCACTAAACTTAACCAGCCAGTCACCAGCCAGTTAAAATATGAGATGTATAACATTGGGTGCTATTACTGTTGTAGTGAATGAACCACGAGAGAACCCACACTGGTATATTGACTTACGCGAGTATACAAGAATTACAACAGAAAGAATATTACGTAATATGTAGAAGTCATTGCCAGTGTTAGTTTTCAAATTGTTATGTAAACACTTAATGTGTTATTTGTAAAATAATCGAAATCAACCATTTGTTCTAGAGTTAGGATACATTTCTTCTGATGTTAACAAACAAGACATCCTAGAGACGAACATTCATTTCATGACGCCAATTTGTTTGTTAAGCGCTTTCCTTTGAACAGCGAGAAATCCTTTGTTGAAGTAACCGTTAATCTATCGCTCCTTTATCATACATGGACAATGGTAAACGTGTTTGAAAGTTGTATGCATAACGTGCTATTGTTTACATCATACTGTTGGTTTGATTTATTATGAGAGAGTTTGATATATTATACATTTTGTATCTTTACTCAAGAAATTCATTAATTCCAATAATTGAACACGTCACTACTTCAATCAGAGATGCTTCAGTATTTGCCGTAATTTTTATTGCCTCTTTTTCTTAGAATAAGGTGAATCATTCGAAACACAATCATTGAACCAGCCTTGTATCACGACACCACTGCATGCAGTATTGATATTATCAGAAAACGTGTCTATTGTTTATAATTGGGGCATTCGGTCGGTAGCAGGAATAATTGAGCAGCATTCTAATTTTTGTTCGGATTATGAACAATACGGCACATATGTCATTCATTATGTTCAAATGGCAGATCACAATGTAATATTATGCATAAAAAGTGATTTATTGTGTGTTCCATGCAATGATACAATTTTACAGTATTGTTCCAATTCAAGGTTTGAATCGACATGAAAAAGTAAAATTAATATACTAATACTTAGTATTGTACAGGGATAATTTAATGTTCGTGTATTACCTCAAGTTTGATGATACTAAACTACTTGTTTTTGTTTATTGTATAAGGCACCATCGATAGTTGGAGGCAATATGCATTTGTCTGCTGCTCACATACTTTTGCAGTTATAGAGACACAACATTTCTGGACGTATGGACATATTGCAGAAGGACACACACAAGGCATAATTTATGAATTTAAAGCCCATACATGACTTGTAGATACACAACCCGACATGTAAAGTATTTCTCTTCCTGATTATTATTCCTGTCCTATAGTACTTTTGGAGTGATGCCCCGTGATATAACTGAGTGTGGCTTTTGTGTCGCACCAAACGCACACACATAGTCTGGCCAAAGGAAATCAAATTTCATACAAATCTCGGTCACCAGCCTCAATTGCGCAACTGATTCATATATATTAGAAGTTTGGCGTTGGTGTCCGGAATAAGTCGTTTTGCGTGAACTTGCCTAAAAACTATTAACTAGTGAATATTCAATTATGGGATATCATATTTTATCAAAAGGGTACAATTTTATGCTAACTACTTGCTTTAATGAGCTACGGATAATTTGCTCTTTAATCACACGCATAAAAACGAAACAACATGTATCACAAGCCAAAGCCAAAAAGACGAACGTAAAAAACGAAACAGAAATATTGCTGTTCAAGATGTTGTAACTTATTAAGAGGTTTCAACAGACAATTTGTCTGTACAGTGTACTTTTGTCTCTGAGGGACATGTAATGTGCTTTTATTGCAGATTTATCTTATTTGACTGAGAAATAAAAATTCCCAACAGAAATACATTCAAGGACCAATAAGCTCTTTGCCTAAAGCACAATTGTCAATTAAGTTTTTTTTGTTCAGTCTGTTGTTAGGATGCTTGACAATAATGTTTAGCCTTGAAGTGGAAAATTAACATCTAAAGAGCTTTTCGTAAAACTATTCTGACGGTATGCCAACGTCAGATGACAATTCACAAACACAGTAACCAATTAGTTCATGCGCCGCACACTACAAACATCTAAAGTATTTTCGAATTTTCGACCAACTTTATTAGCAACAATTTGGTAATCTATTAAATGCTGAAACTAAATAGTCAACGCAATACGCATTGATTTAATTGGTACTCTCTGTTGCCGCCATAGTAGCATTCTGTAATTTTCGTTGACTTATTTTCTTAACGTTTTATGTTAGCTTCCTGTAATTTTCGTTGACGTATATTCTCAACGTATTATGTTGTCAATGAGCTACTGAAATTATGTCAACTGATTGGATAGCTCCAACACAATATCAGTCATTAGTTCCTTTATATTCACGTGTTTTGTAAGAGTATAGATGGCTCATTAGGTAAAATGTACGTTTCAAAATGCTATAATACCATATCAGGAAATATTGACATCCACAGCTGCTTAGAATTTCTTCTACAGACGATAGAATCAGCAAGTTCACTTCATGTTCAAAATGTACATCAATGGTGATAAGTTATTGCCGTTTACCACTAGTACTAGAATGTGAATTTCAATGATTGTCAAAAATTTGGATTGCAGTGAATCCGAAAGGAATGTTTACCGTAGGTATTTGCTACAGTCTTGCATTCGACGAAAGCTTACTACGAACATGTTAAAAAAGTCACGGATTATTGTCACTCAAAGTCATTCGTTGAACTCTGTGAACGCCACAAATTACTTAGAGGTTGTAAAATATCTCCCTTAGTTTTCAATATGTACGGATGCACGGGTTTTATTATTATAAAACATTTTTTTTACTCTGTCCGCTTTTTTGAATACGATACACCACCTAACGCGAACTACCTTGGTCTATGACAATCATAACTACTCGTGTCTTTTCTTTATAAATCCGGAAGCTCCCCCTGATGTTATATTCGCAAAGGAGAATGACGTAGAACAACACGCAAATAAATGAAACAAGCATAAATGTAACAATAACCATTTTTTAAAATCAAATTTTACTGGTATATTTCTATACAATTAATGTACTGTAGGTTCATATTTACTCTCATGGCAGGTTTGCAACATTCCCCGTCCACTTGTCTATATATCTGTCCATTGTATAAAAGTAGTATGGTGTTTTGTGTGTACGTACTGTAGGTTGTATGTAGGACATAGATCAAGGCCGATGTCATTTCTTAGTTAATGAAAATAATTTCAGTTGTAACTTCGTGTGTAATAATTATAAACCTTGCTCATAAAACATCACGTATTTTGTAATAAACAGTTGACGATATATTTCGTGGTTTTTCACATACATGGATTAAACATTTCGTATTAAATTTTCATCGTGATAAGCAATATGTATTTTCATATTTTTGATATTCATAGTTAGGATACTCGTATTAAGTGAGGCAAATGTCATCTGGCGGTCCCCGTACTACACACTCGTGATTTAGAATTACGCAACACAGTGTTTGTATCGTATTAAACCAATACGCATAGTTACATGATTAATTTAACAATAATTGATTTACTAAAATCAGGAATTAACGCCTCAATTACAACTAACATTTCACAACTTTTTCAGAACTACATATTGCTCGGGTGAGCTTTTGTGTTTATAAAGATCAACATATGAACAGAATAGGTCACGTGTTCTTTCTTCTAATATATTAAACTGTGACAAATAACTAAGTCGGATATAGGGGATATATCACGAAAGTGAGATTCTCCATATCACATGCCACTAAAAAACGCAAAATACTAATTTCGTTGTAAAAACATTCAAATTAAAACGTTACAAGAATATGCGTACTTGTTATACTAACCTGGATACAAGGAAAGACATGTGATATAATTTGACAAGCTATCATGCATGATACACATTTTCATCATATGTAATGTTCCAAATCGACCAGTTTCCTTCTAAGCTTCTTGCGTACGTTTTCTAACTAAAGTTGGGATTTATTTTAGCAATATCATTAAATATATAATTTAGTTTATACTTAAAGGTTTACATTATGTATGCATGACCTTCAATTCAACGAAATTGCATGTTGTTTTTTGCACTATTATTGGAAGATAAATTGATGTGCTAGAAAAGGGCATCTGATCTTAACAGTTTTGTCTGTCCCAGATATTGCCTTCTTTTTGTTAAATTGTGTGTGTTGGCACAATCCCATTATGATGTAATTAAGCTAATGTGTATAGTAAGTATGGTTCAGTATGTATACCTTTGTGTATATGATAGTTTTAGGTCTAGGTTATTTGAAAAGCAGGTTCTTTGTGGAAGCTCATCACGTTGATCCGTAATGCATACATGCTTACATTCCGAAGGTTAATTATTTGGTTAATTATCGTGTTGTTCATGTATTATATGTAGCGTCGTGTTATTATTGGTATAAAAGTGCTTTAGAGGCCAATCTGGACTCAAACCTTAAATATCTTAAACAGTTTGTTGACAATTAGAACAAAAATTGGCATGTCTTCATAAAACATCCTTAGAAACATTCATAAAATATAACAGAATGTTTGGTCCACATAAAAGTGTACATTGCCTTTACTTCTCATTCAAAATTTTAATGATGATGTATCTGATTATATGTATAGTTAATGAGTTGCCACTATGAAACATTATTACCGCTAATCATTGATCGTTGAAATACTTAACACTATTGTATGCGTCTTTAATCTCCACATTGTGCTAGAGCATGCAACAGAGACGGTTCTATTCTTCTTACATTGAATTATTGTGCAAACATTTTATGTTGCAATTTTAGCACTTTCATAATCGGACATACATGTACTATCACAAATTCAAAGTAAAGCATTGTATCTGGTTGAAATATTATATAATTGTTTATGTATCAATGCCCTATTGTCGTATGTATGTGCACGTGATGATACTGGTATACATGTATATGCATTTTCTTTACAGAGAACATATTCAAATACGTCATTAAATTTAAGTTCAAGTCTCGTTATATTTTACATACTCGTATTCTCAAAGGAAATGCTTAATCAGACCAAGCCGTATTGAGACTTGTAAATGAATTACATTCTATGTAGACACGCCGACTATTCATCGTATGAATTCGGATCTATTCAGTTGTAGCGGGAAGTCCAACCTCTCTTCGTGATTGTATTACTAAACATCGCACGTTCTGTATGATACAATAATTTAAATAAGTTACGACCTAGTTCAAGTCTCGTTATATGTTACGTACTCGTACTCTCAAACGAAATGCTAAATTAGCCAAAGCCTTTTTGAGAATTGTAAATGAATTACTTTCACATGTATATGGAGACATGCCGACTATTCAAAGTGTGGCGGATATATTCAATTGTAGCAGGAAGTGAACCTTCCTTCGTAATTTAATTACCAAACATTGCGTGTTCTGTACGATGTATGTATAATAAACATATCCATGTCGTGAACGAATCAACAAAAATTTAGATGAATGTAAATTGAATCTCATTACAATGTATATGCATTTATTTCCTCTCATTTGTCAGTATAAACTTCGACGACGCGACGTATGCAAATTTGTATGTGATCTGGGACAACTGTCTGGTTCAACAATTTGCTGACCTAGAAAAACTTTATAAGACTAATGGATATTTGAATCGACATCATAAGGCGCTTCTTATAAGCCTATTTTCATGAAAATCGGAAATTGTCATATTGACCAAACTGTAGTTGAAAAAGCTTGGTTTAACATCAGTAAAGACTGATTGTTAGATAGTTTATCTTTTTTTCTCAAAATATTGATTTTGTAGTTACGACCTTCTCATTCTAAGCAAGCGAATTGCAAGCTCATTCTATAGTCAAACAATCGTATAAGTCAGGTAATATTGACAGGTTAAAACGTTTAAGTTACTACTTATCTTATAACTGACAATGTGAAAGTGTATTGTGTTACTTTTGTTAATTGCTTGAACAAAACAAGCGCTTTTTTAAGATTTAAAATAGTTTAGTTTAGTATCTTATTACTTTGCTGTAAGGTCGTTCAGATACAATGCAGAGCAGGCGTGGAGACGTAGTTCGTTGATTAGTTGGTTATAATGCGATGCTTATAGAAACATATTCCCAAATCAGACGTTCAAATACCATTCCGCGATTTTTTTTTGTTTCAGAGAGATTAAAGAGGCACGAAATGCAAAAATGGAAATGAACTTCTGATACGATTGATTTTTTGTGTTGTGGCAGATTGCTTAAGTTACAATGTTATCACGACAATTAAAATCTAATATCAATACATTACGTTTATTCCAGTTGGGTGATTCAATCATTTAAATTGTTGTGGCTGAATGTTTACGCTACAGTTAATAAGACAGTTAGAATTTGATATAACATCGTTTATTCCAGTTAGTTGATTTAATCATTTTAATTGGGAAGATTGCATTTTAAAATTGTATTCGGTAATATTTATGACAAACCATAATATACATAATTTATATATGTTTTCAAAAGTTTATTATTTCTTGCAATATTGTTCAGGGTAATTATCAGTTTTCGCAGGAAGCCATTGTTATAATATACGTGTGAATAGCCATATTCTGTAAATTATTAAATAAATAAAATTCGGTTTTACTGGTATGCATTTGAAATACTCAATATTACTCAATAGATCAATACAATGTATTACATGCAGGTAGGATACATTCTTTGTAGCTTCATTAAGAGTTACATATGATTCAGTAAAAAGTAACAATGCAAGATAATATTGCTGGTGTAGAATGAGAGGTGCCTTATCATGCATATTTCAATTATGTGTATGTAAGTTGTACATACGGCCTTATAATACTTGTACACTTATAAAATCTGCAACATAGGGCGCTTCTTATGAGTCTGTATAATTATGACAATCGGGACTTGTCATCCTGATCGAACTGAAGTTCAAACTGCCGTTTTATACCTAAGTAAAGAGTAATGTTCAGTCAGTTATGTCTTGTTTTCTCGTAATATCGAATATTACGTTCTCGTGCTTAGCCAGCGATATACGTACTTACACTCGGGGACAAAAGAAACGCAAAACATAAAATGGGATTTTTCAAAAAAAAAAATCTAATTCACTGAAATTCCACCCCATCATTTGTGAAATATTAATGTGGCAAATGTCAAAACTTTACTCAGTTCTGTAATTGAATAATAGTTTTAAATAGGTTTAAATCTAACAGCCCAACATTGCAAAACTCACATGTTTGTCACATTCATTATCTGGTAAAAGCACCACTAACACGAATGCACTTTAAACATCCACGCCTCATCTATGATGTAATATTTGTGATGTATAGTTGTGGGATAATGTTCCACAGATGAATTAAGGTATCTCATGTGCTGTAAATCCAAGAAAACAACAAAGTTTCAAATCATTGTTAATATAAATTGATTATTTATTACAATGTACCTACCAATTGCGAACTACTGAACTGTTTATGCATGTTAATGATTTTGGTTGGTAGCAACACGTACATATATTAATGATGAATGAATTTAGTCAGTGTGTATTATACTGTTTGTAAACTATTTAATAAGAGGTGTTACGTTTATTGGCTAAATATAAACTTCTTTGAAGTGTATTGTTGTCGTCTTGCATGTAAAATGAAAAGAAAATGAATGTGCCATATTTTGATAATTCAATGTTTTTTTTAATTTTTAGTAACCTTTTATAAGAGTATGTAGTAAAGTGCAGCGCATACTGTCTAATGGATTGACCAGCCTGTAACCTTCCAATCGCGCGACCACGCTATTCGATAGTCATCCGAGTCATTTTTATACAAATCTGTTTTTTTAGTCGGACTGTCACCAGAGAGGAACTCAATGACGAAGAATATCGATTTTTTCCGCCTTATACGAATTTCACGTGCAGCACGAAGAAATCGCCACCGCGCTACGTTCAGAACTGACAGAGCGTCACGGATGAATGATTTTAACATTCCCGTATCGATTATGTATTTAAACAGCATGATTTAAAGTGCAACTTTATATCTTCAATAGTTTTTGAGATATTAGAATTATAAAAGTGTAGCGTTAGGAATGTGCGTAAGTGTACATTATAGGTGGATACTGCAGAATCTGGTATTTTTGTCAACAACTGCAAGGTTCGTAGGAAAGACAACACAAGCGAGATTTTCATTTGATGCTTTTCATAGACTCTAGCTACGGTAAATGGAACTCGGACAATTACGTTTTCCTACTGAAGGTCTTTAAGAAGCGTTTTATAATAACATTTAATTAATGATGTATCTGTAAATCACCAATGCCACCGTCTTCAAAAATATATCTTACAAAGGTTTGCTTACATCTATTCTATTAGTCTATGTGACATCAATCGCGTCTTTACAATTACTGAATCTAAATAGTCAACAAAATACGCATGAATTTAAATTGTACTCTCTGTTGCCGCCTTAGAAGCTTCCTGTAATTTTCGTTGACGTATATTCTGAACGTTTTATGTTGTCAATAATCCACTACATTATACAATGTACCAACTGGTTAGATAGCACAAACGTAATTCCAGTCATTAGTTTCTTTTCATTCACGTGTTTTGTATAGACGATCATAGACGCTCATTAGGTACAATTTACTACGTTTCAAAAGGCTAATAGCTTGTACTAACTTGTTATAACATATCAGGAAATGTTGCTTTCCTCAGCTGATTAGTATTTCTTCTACAGACGATAGAATTCAGCAAGGTTAGTTTCTGTTGAACATGTACATCAATGGTTCTAACTAATTGTCTTTTACCGCCAGTACAATAAACGCGCGTATCATAGTCACTAAATGCCATTCATGGAACTATGTGAATATTACAAACAATTTAGTTTGTGTAAAATCTCTCCTTCAAATTTGAATAAGTGCGGAAGTACGGGTTTATTATCATCACACTCATGTTTGAATATGGTCGCAATTTGTATACGATACGCTACTTAAGGCGAACCACCACGGTCTATAGCAATCGTAACTACTCGGGTATTGCCTTTATGAATTCGGAAGCTCCCTCCGAAACCATATTCACAAAGGAGAATGTCATAGAACAACATATATAATAAATAAAACATGCATTTATGTAGCAATTATCAATTTATCAATTAAAGTAAACTAGCATATTTCTATACAGTTAATGCATGGTAAGTTCATATTAGTTGCATGACAGGGTTGTGCCTATCCCTACCCAATTGTTCGTCCAAGTGTATATTTATATACATTGTGTAATGAAATATTACTATATTCACCCGTATACGAAGAGAATCATGTGAGAAAACATGATAAGCTACTTTAGACATGTAACAATTCATGATTCACCTTTTCATCGGATGTATGTTCCAAATCGATCAATTTCTTTCTAAGCCTCTATCATACGTTTTCTAACGAAGTCAGGGATTTATTTTAGCAATACAATTAAATCTATTTGATCGCTTGTACTTTTAAGTGTGCATTACGTATGCATGACCTAAAATCAACGAAATTGTTTGTTGTTTTCTTTGCAATATTGTCTGAAGATTAATACTTGTTCTACAAAAGTGCATGCGATCGTTACGGTTTTGTCTGTTCCAGATAATACCTCGTTTCTGTAACATTATGTGTATTGTCCTTTTTTGAGACATGTAAATGAATTACATTCACATAGTTACATGTATATGGGACTTGGTCAATTGGATTTAATTATTTGTAGCAGGAAGCGAAACATTCCTTCGTGATTTGATCTGGAACAACTGTCTAATTCCGCAATTTGAATGACTCACTCAATAGAAAACTACTGGGATAAGTTAGTTGATATGTATCGGGAAAAAGTTTTAGTTACATGTACTACATGAACTTACCCAACAACTGACAATATGCACATGTATTGTGTTACTTTCGATAAATGCTTTAACAAAACACGTGTTTTTTTAATTTAACAAACGTTTAGTTTAATATCTTCTTATTTTACTGCAAGGTCGTTCTGTCATAATGGAGAATATGGTTGGAGACGTAATTCGTTGATTAGTTGGTTATAATGCAGTGCTAATAGAAACATATTCCCAAAACAGAAATACAAATATCATTACGCGATTTTCGTTTGGTTCAGAATGATTAAAGGAGCACAAAATGCGATAACGTTTTGTTTGTTGTGGCAGAATGTTTACGACAATTAGAATCTAATATCGAAACGGTGCGTTTATTCCAGTTGGATGCTTCGATCATTTTAATTGAGAAAATTGCAGGTCCAAAATGGAATTTCGTAATATTTATGGCAAAACATAATTTATATAATTAAAATGTGTTTTCAAACTTCTATTATTTTCTTGCAATACTTTTCAAGGAAAATATCAGTTTTCACAGGATGCAATTGTTATTATACGTATAGTGGTAAAAGCCATATCCTCTCAATCGTTAAAACAATATAAACCACACATAAGCACTGGTATGCATTTGTAACTGTTGAATACTATCAATATAATTTAAAATATGCATGTTGGTTGGGTATACGCAATTACACAAATACAGTTTTATTAAAAATTCCAAATGTTCTAGTTTAAAGTAACAATACAATAATTATGGTATCACTGGCTTAGAATGGGAAGGTCGTAAGTACTTCTGACCTTATATGACCTCCTTATGAACCTATTGTCATGATAATTGGAACTTTTCATGTTTACCAAACTGATGTTCAAAAGGCCGTTTGCTAAATAATTATAGAGTTTTCCTCAGACATTTTTTCTTGTTTTATCAAAATATCGATTTTGTACATACGCCCTTCTCATTCTGAGCCAGCGATATGCTTATGGTGCATTGTAAACTTTTCTGTATCGTCCTGACTCTAACAATGATCAACAATTACAAATGTTAATCATTTCGATTTAGCCAAAAATAAGATAAACCAAGTATGTGTGGAATACGAATACTGGAAAGGGTTCAAGTACGTCTGGAATACTTTGTAAAATACTATGTGGAATTGGGGTCACAATAAACTACACTTAGGCTAGAGCTTCATGGCGGAGGGGAAACATAGTTCGCCCGGAAGAAAATTGTATCGTTGGCAATAAAGCGATACCCTTTGTTGAAAGACATAAAGCAATTGGAAGTGGAGATGAATATACAAAAGTTACATAGGAACAAAAGGAACTTGAACTTTGCAGTGTCTTCAAAATTACCTAAAATAAACCGCATGAATGTGTCCCAACTGAAAGTACTATGCTTACCACACACAGGAAGAAATATTACATGACTTGTGTAAGGGTGTGTTTCACTATTTTATCCTATTACATGTAGATACCATGAGCTAAATTGTGTGTAGCAGGAATATTGTAAAAATGTTGTTCATATGTTAACTGTGAGAAAGATATTAAGCATGCAGCAAAGAATGTGTTTCCATCAAAAACCAGTAATCTAAGTAAGGGAAACTTTAGAAAAACTTATTCATAAAAAAACATTCATTGTTTGATTGACGTCACCATGCAAGCAAAACAAGTACATCGTTGTCAATATTTCAATCTGATTACATGGCTTAAGTGCAAAATGGTGTTCTGATACAGATTTGTGCGTCAGGAAGCCTTGATTTATACCATGCACGGTGATGGCATCATTTCAATATAATTATCTCAATGATAGTTTCAAGCTAATACATTATCAAACAAGCTAAATGATAACATGAACTATATATAACTGAAATTTTCCATACAACTTGCTGAGTTCTTTTATACAGTTCTATGTTGTTTTCATTCATGATTATCTGGCAATAATGTGTAAATAGTTTTAGAACGAGTTTGTCTAATCTATTGAAAAATTAAATAAACATCAGGAAATCAAATTAGTATGTTAGTTTATTTCAATTCAAGATTTTTACAAGTTTTAGCTTTTCCAAAATCGTTTGCAGGGCATATCCATTTATAAGAAATGTTTCAAGATATGACAAATCAACGCAGACTGCAGAGTCAAACCGTTCTTCTCAGTCTATGGTCAGCTTTGTCATATTTGAAAAGCCATGCTTAACAAACAGTAGTTACCTATCAGTGTTGGACGCTTGATTTTCGTGTAATTGATAGTAACCTGGCTCATTTGTGAGTCAAAATTCTAAGAATAACAAGGCAGACAACTCATAAATATAGATCTAGGTCACAGGGTTGTTTTTTGTACCAGCATTGTATGTAAGAACCCCCTTAGTGATGGCGAATAACTATGTATAATTTCAACTTGATACTCTGAGTAATTGACATTTTTGTGTAAAGATTCAAAGTATAACCCCCATAAAATGCTGGTCTTGTTTCCTCTGCGTGTTGACCGAAACACGCGCAAAATGACGCAGTTATTAATGACGTGACCTCAGATTTCCCGCGGTTTGGAATATTTACTGATGTGGACGCGCTGAACCAATCGTAGTCGCTCGTTATAATATATACGTTTCTAAAGATTGGAGTAGGAAACCATGGGTCGTGTGCAAAGATCTAAAAATAGATATTTGAAATGAGATGTTTGGCCTGTGGTGGAACAGTTTGCTTTGGGAATGTTTATGAATGCATCATGTGTTAAATATGAACAAAATAAACATTTACTGTATAATTGAAAGCAAACCCTAGATTTTGGAAGGTTTTAAATACACATCGCAGATTTTACTCAGTTTGGACTTTCAAAGAGCGGTTCATTTACTGTTTATTTACACCAAGCTACGCCCTTGCATAGCTTCAAAGATACATGTATACCAGAATCCTGTTCGTCTCAAGACGGAAGTCGTATTCAATCTATTTTTTATCGCTGGCAAGCGAATAAAAACAAAACTCAACATGGTGTTATACATGCACATAATGGTTTCGTAAAAAAAGTAATATGCATCTCAATTATTCAGTTTCATGAAATACACGACATTACAATAATAAACAACTTTGTCATGTAGTTTACGAAGTTATTTTCATTGCACAAACTAGTGGCGCACCGAAAATAAACAATTATAATATGTATGTTATTCTTTTACGGATTTATCTTTATATCATTATTACGTTTATTTTTGTTGGTCGCAGTACTATTGTCGAAGATATTTCATTTTTTGTACTTCATAGTGACTTTGCCGTCCGCTGATGTAACTGTGTATTTTCTAACTCTACCATAGCAGTGTGGGTAATCACGTGACTAAAATGGTACTCAGCACTATGAAATAGATCGCGAAAATCTGGATATTTTGATAGTTTTTCGATTCTTCGTAAGTACTCCTTGATTATTTTTTCTATTAATATAGTGCATGCTATGTGAAATTTAACGCTTTTTCTGGTGGTACATATGTCATTCCTGTACTCTCTCTGGTTTCTGAGATACCTTCGAGGTTTTAAGGCGAACCAGAGGAATATTTTGTCATAAATCTACATTTTATTATTATTGTATGTAAACTACACAGAAAACGGTATTTAAAGGCAATATATTAGAACATATTCAGGTGTCTGTGTTGTATTGTATTCGGAAAAGACTTGTCGTTGAAATATAGAGACTAATAACGTCCTATATTGGTGATTTTTGGTGATTTCTTGTTACATGTAGTAAAAATGACAATTTATTGAAATGGTACTTTCCACGGATTAACATATTTGTGATACTAACCACGGATCATTTTGAACCAGTACATTCTAGTACAAAATTTCGTACGCATTTCGGATTCATGGTTCAGAATGCAGTCCGATTAAAAACGTGCTTTCAGTTGTTCCGATCAGTTTCCTTTAATCCTATTCAGCAATACGTAACGAGAAGGCTCAGTTAAATGGAGGGAACATGTCACAGGCCAACTAAAACAAAAGAACATTAGAAACACTAGTTCTGCCGCTAAACCGATTGTGGAATGAAACTTAAACCAATACAATTGTACTATATTATCAAGCAGAGAATAACTTTTATTCCCGTAGTTTGAGGATGATATAGTTGGATGGGAATGGAATACAATATATCGTTACATCAAACCCTGTTGGACGGTAACGGCCAGCTCCTTTATGTGTATTTCATCGCAATTGTTAATTTTTTTCACAATCAATGTAAATTCTGTGTTGTCTTTTTTAAGATTAAATGCAACAACAATCTATAATAGTTTGTTGTATGTTCCATTTACTTTATTGACACGTTGTACTTTTATATCCGGCCATCGCTGTATTATGTAAGAACATATATTCCTTCATTATTAAATATTTGATCAGAGGAACTGATCTTATTCAACGAACATATTTTTGATAATTACGAAAGAAAAAATGGCGAAATAATGTGTTATTTCTTTTCGTTTGTGATTCGCAATACATTGGTTACCGAATATATTCATTGAGCGTACATGAAGGTATACAATGCACATCTGAAGTATCAACGAATTAATAGTATATTGTAGCTGTGGTGTAATCACATTAAAATTGGAGCTGCAAATATATTTCAATGTCGTAATACTCACAGAGTTATCAAACAGGATATATTTATCATTTTATATAGACGAAACAAAAAATATATATATGAAATATATATATAAAACTGTTAATAATGTAATATCACAAATAAATACCGATACCATGTTAAGATCTGTACAATTTAATAACACAAATGTCGAGCATAGCCTTTATGTGCCAGGCATACGAAAGCCTACACTCGGATTCGAACCAGGCTCGCAAATTAAATAAACAGTCAAGCGCGCTATCCACTGAGATACGAGAGAGGGAAAACAATAACAATTCAACGAGTACGAGTTAAAATATTGCATAATAAAGATATATTTTAGAAAATTAAAGCCACACTTTTGTTAGCATGAAACAAAACAATGCGAACTTTAGTTCATTTCGAAGTAGTCACAATACATTGTTTTGTTGCAGTGGTGTTGAAGTCACTTGATATGCCACCGATTTTACATACTTTACCTTTGCAATTCGATAACATGTTTGTTGATAAAGGCTGTGGCTTTCATTTAAAGAACTTATGACTTATCGTGATAATTTCATTAATACATGTCCGATCTTAGATATAATTGAACCAATTAAACATGACGTCGGCATTAAGTTGACATTCAAGACCATACAAATATACAAACGAAATATATCATTAGCCTTGTAAAAGACAACGTATCTCGGTGTCGCGTTTTTAATTGTTAAAAACAAGTTCAAAAAGCTCAAATGAGGTTTATCTGTTTTGGTCTGGTTGTTTACAGAATTCTTATCGAATTGACCAAGTTTCAATTTTGGGAAAATCATTTAATGTATAGTCTCATATATACATAACTACTTTTTATTCTTGCATACCATGATAAAATGGCTAAGTTTGTGCAGCATCATGTATATATACAAGACGAAAGTATAATTGTTTATTTTTTACAGCAACACGAATCATTCTAGTTCCTTTAATTTATTCAGAGCAGTTTCGATTCCAATTCTCTGCACTATGTGTCTTCGAGTCTGTCATTTCTGTAAAGGAATACACAAAAAAGGCAATTAAAAGTATGCATAGTAAAATGTACTTAACTAAAACGACAAAGCCGAAGAAAACAAGCTCTAATAAGCATGTTTAAAATGATCCGTGTTTTGTATCACAACATTGTTGTTCCGTGGAAAGTACCATTTCAATAAATTGTCATTTTTTGCAGAAAAATGCATTAAAATACCAATAAAGCATGAAAGAGTCACTGTTTTTCAACGAAAACCCTTTTCCTAACACAATAAAGAACTGACACCTAAACATGGCTTAATGTATTCCCATTTAATGGCATTAAACACAGTTTATGTGTAGTTTATCGAGGAATATTGACAAAATATTCCCCCTGGTTCGTCTTAAAACCTCAAAGGTATCTCAAAAACCAGAGAGAGTATAGAAATGACACATGTACAAATAGAAAGAGCGTTAAATTTCGCATAGCATGCACTATATAACTAGTGAAAATGATTAAATAGTACTTACCAAGAATAAAAAAACGGTCAAAATATCCAGATTTTCGCGATTTATTTCATAGTGCTGAGTACCATTTTAGTCACTAGATTCCCCACACTGCATAGCAATGGCTTAGAGTGAGAAAGTCGTAAATACAAAATCGATATTTTGAGAACACAAGAACAACTATTACATTTATTTTACTTTTCGCTTTAAGCTGTTTCAACTACAGTTTGGTCGACATGACGAATAGGCTGTTATGAAGCGCCTTGTGATGCGGCATTTAAGTAAGTATCTTATTTGTCATATAAGGTCTTATGATACTAGCTCATTCTAAGTCAGCTATATGTTTACTTTCGTGTGATATTGTGATACATTTGTATGTAGGCGGGATCGTCTGATTGTGTCGTCTATTATACTGGTTATTTAAATAGGGTTTCTGTGTATTTGCTTTTAATTTAAATTTTAAATTGTTAAACTAAACAGTACCAATGATGAATTCAAACGTACCATTTTTTTCAAGCATTCCCATATAATGCGTTATCTGACGTATTAGGCAAGATTAGAAAGTCAAATAATGTAATTTAACAAGAACAGCGATGGAATGGTGGCCATGTAAGACAATTATTCGCTGTTTTAGTTTCGTATTGACTGACGTTAAGATGAAGTTATCTCTGTTATGTTTATTGTCATCGCAGTCCTATCATAAAGAGTATACTAAACATATTTAAGCAACAATAACTAGGTAACTTTTATTACCTTTCTATACCAAAGTCACAATGGAATGTATATATTATATTATCTTATTTATGGTCATTATGCGCGATTGTCATATCGTGAGTCCAATGTATGTCTTGCTACTGAGCCAATTACTATAGCATTCTTTCAAAGTGTTGATTACATTTACACAGATTTTCACCGGTCTTTTTAATTGCATTTTGATGTTGATGATAAGAAAAGTTTAGTAAATTAGCATTTGATTGCACATAAGCCAATTTGGATAGCCCAAAAGAAAAAAAATAACACATGGATTAAGACCCGGGCGGTTGACGCCAAACTGACTCCGCGGACAGAATACGGTAATTTAAAAACAAAAAAATACATTTTTGAAAAAAATATTCAAGTTACAAGTTTTAAACTGATGCCAGATAAAATTTCATCTTTTGACTAACCATATGCTAACTTTCTTATTTAAAATGCAATTAAACTGTATAGTATTACTTTCTTTTTGGACACCATGTGTTTTCCCTTTTGATCATCCCACATATAATGAAAAAAAAACATACTGAAAAAAATATGTTAATGGTAAAGAAAGAACGGTCCCATGATCTTCTTTTAGTTGACATTCATGCCCCTCATCAATATTAATATCTGTGATAAAAAATTCCTGTATATGTTTATCTGTCAATCTATGGTATACATTGTAACTTGAAAATGTATTTGTCAGTTTTCCTGATTCAGTGTAGTTACTGCTGTTCCGCATGCAACGATATACGACTTTATAGTTAATTATATTCATTGGATTTTATTGTTGACGCTCAAATGATTTATGATGATACATCTTAGTAGATTATATTTCGTATTTATGATTGTATTCCTGGCTATATATTTCGTGTTATTCGTAACTAAAATGCCAAACCATCGTTTTCCTAATAAGAAGTGCATGTTATGAGTACATGTTCTATGCTATTTAGATATATTAGGTAGGTAATACATCAGGCGTATTTCATCAATTTGAGACCCCAACATATATATTTAGTTCAAATAATTTATGTTCAAATAACTAAGGTAATTTGAAACAGGTCATATTTGCAATACCATAGTTACTTTGACAACGTCAAGAGCCAACACTTTTAGGTTCAGAATCATTTCTGAAGGCTGAGCAAACTATATCTGACAGCGTTTTTCTATTGTCAGTGTCAATTAACCATCGCAGTACAATGACAGCTGCTCCCCAATTCCTGATCAGTGTATATCTGACAATATGATGATTGTGTACTTTATAACTGTGAGATTTTAAACGACTTTTATGTCACTGACACTTGGTCTTAGTGTGGTAAAGGCCTCATTTTAAGTGTTAAGCATAGTGCCACGTTATTGTATGTGATTGTATGTTTTCTGTGTTACACTTTAACTCGGACACAATGACAATCATGTGATATAATATAATAAGCTACTGTAAACATTTTGTAATACCATGCTTCATGCAATGCTCCAAATCGATCGGTTATCTTCTAAGCTTCTTGCATGCAATTTCTAAGTAGGTTTTGGGTCCAATTAAGAATTAAATAGTTCGTACTTTAAAGTTTACATTATGTGTGCATGACCTACAATTCAGCGACACTGTCTGTTGGTTTTTTTTGCACTATTGTCGGAAGATAAATTGATGTGCAACAAAAGTGTATGCGATCGTAACAGTTTCGTCTGTCCCAGATATTGCCTTCTTCCTGTTACATTGTGTGTGTTGGTACACACTTATTAGTTTTCTTTGGTGCGCATACATGTACATGTAGCACGAAACATTCAGGAATCGATAAATCTATTTTAAAAACGCCAACACTAGATCATGCAACAGAGGCAGTTATGTCCTATTTACATTGCGTAAACATTTTATGTTGCAATTAATATAATTTTTATCAACGAAATTATTATCATAAATTCAAAGTGATAGGTTGTGTCTGGTTGAAATATTATATTGTTTATGTGCCAATTCCTGACTGTGGTACGCATGGGTACGTGATGATTCTGGTTTTTTACAGACAAAATATTCAACTACGTCATTGATTGAACATAAGTTCAAGTCTCGTTATATTTTACACATTCGTACTATTAAAGGAAATGCTAAATCAGCCAAATCATTTTTGAGACTTGTAAATAAATTACATTCACAAATATTGAGACATGCCGACTATTCAAAGTGTAGCAGATATGTTCAATTGAAGCAGGAAGTGAAACTTCAATTGCCAAACATCGTATGTTCTGTACGATACATGCAAAATATACATATCCATGTCATGAAGGAACCAACAAACTTTCGGATTAATGTAAAGTGAATCTCATTATGTGCATTTATTTCCTCTCATATCTCAGTGTCAACTTCGACGACACGACATATGCAAATATGTTTTTGATCTGGAATAACTGTCTGGTTCAACAATAGTTTGATTTCCTCACTCTGCTTTGCAGAAAATTACTCGGATTGGTTAAGTGATATTTTTCGGTTAAAACATTTTTTAGTTACTACCTACCCAACAATTGACAATGTGAAAATGTATTGTGTTACTTTTGATAAATGCTTTAACAAAACAAGAGTTTTTGTTATAGATTTAAAATAGTTTAGTTTACTATCTTCGCGGTAAGTTTGTTCAGTCATAATGCAGAACAGGAGTGGTGACGAAATTCATTGATTAGATGGATAGTATGCAGTGGTAATAGAAGCATATTCCCAAAACAGACATTCAAATACCATTACGCGATTTTCATTTGCTTCAGAAACATTAAAGGAGCACAACATGTGATAACGGAAACGAAACTTCTGATAGATTGATTTTGTTTTGTTTGCTTGTTGTGGCAATATGTTTACGTGACAACTTTATTACGACAATTAGAATCTAATATCAAAACAGTGCGTTTATTCCAGTTGGATGCTTCGATCATTTTAATTGAGGAGATTGCATGTCCAAAATGGAATTTCATAATATATATGACAAAACATAGTGTATATAATTTAAATGAGTTTTCAAACTTCTATTATTTTCTTGCAATACTGTTGAAGGAAAATATTAGTTTTCACAGGATGCAATAATTGTTATTATACGTATCGTGGGAATAGCCATATCCTCCCAATCGTTAAAACAATATAAACCACACATAAGCAGCGGTTTAACTGGTATGCATTTGCAACGTTTGGATTACTATCAAATAAATATTACGTGTAGGTAGGATATCATTATACAGCTTAAAAGTTCCCAATGATCCAGTTAAAAGTAATAATCCAATATGAAATCTCTGGCTTAGAATGGGAAGGTCGTTAAGGTCGTTGTAAGACGGATACATATTTAAATCTGCATCATAAGGTGCTTCTTATGAACCTATCGTCATGATAATCGGAACTTGTCATGTCTACCAAACTGATGTTCAAAAGGTCGTTTGCTAAATAATTAAATAATTTTACTCAGACCTTTAATTCTTGTTTTCTCAAAATATGGATTTTGTACTTACGCTCTTCTCATTCGAAGCCAGCGACACGCGCATTATGCGTTTTAACGTGTTCTGTATTGTCTTGGCCCTTACAATGATGGGCAATTTCAACTGTTAATCATTTCGATTTAGCAAAATATAGGATATACCAAGCGTGTGTGGAATTTGACTGCTGGCGAGTGTTCGTGTACGTCCAGAATGTGTAAAATTGTGGTTATACAGTAAACTTCAAGCGAGCTTAATTACGACAGGGAAACAAGGATCGGCGGGAATGAACGAATTTTCGAATGAAAATTGTATAATTATGTGGCAAAACTGCGATATCCTATATTGAATCAAATAAAACTATTGTAAATTGATATGACACTAAGGAAGTTGAATCCCTATTGGAAAACTATGGAACTGAAACCGTGATTCTGATTGTTTTGCAGTGTTTAAATATCTACCTGTAGAGAGCTGCATGAATGTGCACAAAACCGGAAACTGGCACAATAACTTCTCAGTTGGTCGATACTTACCACAAACAAGACTGCACTTTAAATGTACATCCAAAACTAACCAGAGATTTACTCCACTGAGTACATATCGGGTGACTCTTACATTGAAATTTACATTTCACCTATGGTAAGAATACATTGATACAGCTGTATAATTCATTTGGTATGAAACAAATTACAAAATCAAATCAAAATGATTCCAATGCTAAGCTATCAATGCCATACCTGTTTATGCAATGGTTATAATATTTTACTAACACATAAATGAGTACGTCACTCTCACAATATCCTAACTTGACAACACATACATACTGAACTATTGTTGACCGTTTAGACGAGAATAATAATTAAAGTACGTCAGAAGTATACACGTTCGCTTCGATAGATATGACTTCACTGTATACACGATTACGAACTAGTCAATCTCGATCGTTGTTTACATGTTGTGAGAAAAAGAACATATAATTGATTCAAAGATCTCTGTCACAACCGCGTAAACAAACATTCAACCCGGTCGATTATTGCAGGTTTGTCAAGATTAAATTATACCATCAATAATACACTTAAATGATTAAAAATCTTATGGTCCAATAGTGTAGTGGTTATACTAACTGCAATAAGCTATTCAGAAATGGAACATTATGGCGGTTTTGACAGACATCTTTGAATCGACAATACCGCATGTACAATTAATATACGTGATCATATCTTGTTATCTCCATATGACCATCTCTATCAAAGTCTCTGTCGTTTTATTTTCTTTCGAACATCCTTTTACAAGTTTTATATTATATATATAATAATGTTACCAGATACTCAGTTTGCTACATGTAGGCCTCTTTAAAGCTGTAAGTCCACACAATCACCCTTTGACAATTTAACTACCCCTGGTCATTGGGCTACATGTACCTAAGGAAACCTGGGGAGACGATTTCTCTTCTGTGAGTATAGCAGCCAAAATCGATCTGCGGCGCCCATGAATAGACACCGCCCCCTCAGGTGCCACTTGACACCATGGTGAAGTGGATAATGTGGGTCTTGCCCAGAGAAATAAACCAGTGGTCTAGAGGGGGAATGACCCCGGAAGCGTTCAATCCCAAAGCGCGCGCTCAAACTCTAGTCTACCACTCCCCACTTTAGTTATGACAAATATGTTATGTTTTTATATCCAAACGATTTCCCGGTTAATGGTCTGCTTATTTTTCATAATATTATACTTTATATCTTATAAGATACCATGAGCTTAAATTCGTGTGACAGGACGATTGTAAAATGTTGTAAATATAAAATTGTATATTAAATATAAAATATAAAAAAAACTATTTACCACGCATCATAAAGAATGCATTTCCATCAAACTTTAAACTCAGTTATCTAAACAAGAGAAATATTTACATTAGAAAAACTTATCGATTTCAAAACATTCATTGTTCATTGCCACCAAACAAGCTATAAAAATACATCTTTGCCAATCTTTCAATCTGATTACATGGTTTAGGTACAAAATAGTGTTGTTATAGAAAGTTTTATTTTGATAGAGATTTGCGCGTTAGAGAGCCTTGATTTATAGCATGCACGTTGATGGCACTCTTCGATGTAGTTTTCCTTCATGATTATCTGTTTATACGTAAATATTTAAGAATGAGTTCGTCTTATCTATTGAAAAATAATATAAACAACAGGAAATGAAATAAGTATGTTAGTTCATTTCAATTCAAGATTTTACAAAACTCAACATGGTGTTATAGATGTACATAGTGGTTTCGTAAACAGTTAAATGCGTATAAAAATTAGTCAGTGTCATAAAATACACGACATTACTATGATATACAACTTCGTCATGTAGTTTATGAAGTTATTTCCATTGCACAAACTAATGGCGCAACGAAAACAAACAATGCTTATATGTATGTTATTTATTTATGGATTTATCTTAAAAGTATTATTACGTTTATTTTTGTTGGTCGTCGCACTATTGTCGAAAATCTTTCATTTTCTGTACTTCGTTGTATCAATGTGTTGCTGTTGCCCTCTGGCGTAACTTTGCAGTTTCAAAATGTACAATAGTACTGGCTTAGAGTGAGAAAGCCGTAAGTACAAAATGGATATTTTTAGAACACAAGAACAAACTGTCAAAACATTACTTTTTACTTATGATAAAACAAGCTGTTTCATATTAAGTTTGGTCAACATAACAAGTTTAGCCGCAATTGGCTAATAAGAAGGGACTTGTGATTCGGCATTAACGTTAGTATCTTATATGTCATATAAGGTCGTATAATACTATCTCATTCTAAGTCAGCTATATGTCAACTCTCGTGTGATATGTAGGCGGGATCGTCTGATTAAGTCGTTTATCATACTGGTAATTTACATGAGGGTTTCTGTGCCTTTGCTTTTTAAATTTAATTGGCAAATTGTTAAATAACCAAAACCAATGATGAATTCACACATACCACTTTTCTCAAGCATTCCCATATGATGCGTTATGTGACGTAATAATCAAGATTAGAAAGTCAAATAATGTAATATAGCAAGAACAGCGATGGAATGGGGCCATGTAAGACAATTAATCGCTATTTTAGTTTCATATTGACTGACATTAAGTTGAAGTAATCTCTGTTATGTTTATTTTTGCCCTCAAATGTAGCGTACATTGCAAACTATTTTGACTAACTATTTGTGGATTTGTGTATTTCGTATCATAGACATGTATCAAGTAAATTGGAAGTATAAATTTAGTCGAAAATAAAAAGCCCTTACTTTGCGCGCTTGAATAGACGTTTTACCATTTTTGATGGTGTGATCATCCAACTGTTACGGAGGCCAACGGAAATGGGTTCAACATGAACACTATGGATACACAAATAGACAGTGCTAGTCAAAAGTTCTTTCGAGTTTACCATTTAAAAAATTGAATTTTTAACGCTCAGTATACAATGCAACGTTCATAAGAAAACATTTCTGTGCAATTTGTACTAGACAAATTAACTATTTGCAAACCGACTTTCTATTTACTTAGAAGTGTGCAATCAGCGAAGATATTCTTTTTTCCGTGCATCGCCTAATGTATAACAAGTGAAGGCCAAATCAAATTCGTTTGATTAGATGTAACATGGGCATTCATCTAAAATAAGTAATATTATATATACGGTAAAACGTCTAGAGCGCTCACTTGAGATGAAATGTTAAACCTTGTAACCTCATTTGCACTGTCTATTTCTATCGGGTCCATACACGTAATCAGCCATGAACATTGTATAACACCATTTATTGCCGGATGAAATGGCTTTCATTACTTCTGCGTAATTAAGTGTATTCAATCTATCGAATCAAACTATTCATTGATCTAAATAAATTTGGTAAAGACCGGGGTTTATTGCAGCCATGAGATAAGAAATTCAAGTAGGATGCTGGCGGTATCAAATGTTATACCGTCATTGTTATTGCCTTTCAACGTTTCCCAGTTACCAATAAGTCTTGTATACGTATTTTATTTTGTTTTTGGAGCGGGGTTAGATTCTGCATTTTGTATGGATACCATAACTGGAAGATTTAACAAAAATAATGTCATACAAAAACATAATTATACCGTGTCGTGATGTTTATTGTCCACAATATGCATGCTGATTTTCTGTTCTATCATATTTTTGCATATAGGTCAGAAGAAGTTCTTTGTGCATGAAATAATGACATGTATTGAGCTTCCCCATTTGTGTTAAGATGCATCGATCCACCTTATATTTAAAGTGAAGGTAGGAAGATGTTTCCAAATGTCAAGGCATGTATGCAAGTCATTATACACATGTTTGGATAAATTAGACCCATGCATCACTCTATGTAAAATGTAACGACCGTTATTGTTTGACTCCCTAATTAAGATACTGTAAAATCATTGACATATGAGGGATATTTGACTTGGTAGATGATCTCAACAACGAACTGAAATACCTACAAATACTGATACTTACTATAGTACATTGTATATGACTAAGTGGATATTATATCTGAAATATATATGAAATTACGTTACCACGGAATGATCTTCTTCACTTAAAGCACAATGTTTCGTCCCATTGAAATAATAAATGATTTTCCAGTAGACATTCCGCAAATCTGCATTGTCATTAGTATACTATGTCATTTTCTTATATCTGTATAATACCAAGCTGGTAAATGATCATATTGAAATACAATAAGATAATTATTATCATTAGGTGTTAACATACCAATGTTATGGATAGATAGATAGATATACAAAAACAGGATGTTCACTGTTCCCTGTATTGGCGAGATAATATTTTCCCGGACAAATTAACTAATACCTCACAATGGGGGCGTAACTTTGGATGAATCTGTGTAATTAACCATAATTCACATGGATTATTCACCTTGGGAATGTATTGTACGCATGTTGGTTTTTTCTGCACTACTTTACAGTAAATTGTTACAATAATCTGCTCTCAAAATAGATTGGATTGGTTGCGAAATGATACAATTCCTCCATAAATCGTCGTAGGAATGTATTTAGTGAGACAGTATCTACTTTCACACGCCCCTGAAATAAGTTTTCCTCAAATTTGATTGAAAACATAATAAGCCGAGAAAAAAATATTTCCAATGTCGTTAATATTGTTATGCAATGTAATAGAGACACTTTTTTTCATTTGTACCACAAGTATTCGTCTAGGAAAAGTATTGTTATACACATATCGGATACTCCACATATCTGCAAAGGATCGCATCGTTTTCGTTCGGTATATTATCGCCTTAGCATAATGAGGAAAACTAAAGTCGTAAAGACAAACCTCTTTAAATAAAAACAAGGTTTGCAAACGACCCCCATCTTTGCGAAAAACAGCCTTTGCTACCTTAGTTTTGCAAAACAGACTCGTAGAATGCTCTTTCGTGCAGATTTTGAATATACATGGGCTACGACCTGTGTCTTCTAAGTCAATGCCAATATTGTTCTGAGTAGCGCACACGATCGAGTTGATGAAGATACAGTTTTCCGTTTTGACCAAGTCATTAAGAATATTTTAACTGCTCAATAACGACGCAACATACGTATTTGGTACACTGCCCTTTGAACTATTTATACAAAATATTATTGCATTAATATAATTATTATGTTTTATTGTTTTAGAATACATCACAAGCATTAATCTTAGAATGTAGACCCACGTATATTACAAAAAGTACTGCAATATTGATGTTAATGGTAATGGCAGATCGGTCAAGGACGCCTATCTGTTTTAGTTGTCATTCATGCCTCTTAACAAATTGTATATATGTTGATGAATTGTTTATAATGTAACGTGAAGATGTATTTGTCACTTTTCCTCATTGAGTGACAGTTACTTTTGTTCAGCATGCAACGATTGGCCATTTTTGTCGTTAATTGTATGCATTGGTTAGTTGTGTTGACGCACAAATGGTTTAGGATGATTCATCTAAGATGATTATATTTCGTATAAATGATTGTATGCCTGGCTATATATTTCGTGTTATTCGTAACTGAAATGCCAAGCCACCGTTTCTCTAATACGAATTTAAAAGTGCGTGTTATGTGTACAAATAATATGGTGTGTTTCATTCCTTTAGGACCCCAAAATTTATAATTAGTAATTTATGTTCAAATAACTATGGTAATTCTGAAACCACTGTTTAATATTTGCAATACCATAGTTACTTTGACAATGTCAAGTGCCAACACTTTCAGGTTTCAGAAACATTTCTGAACGCTGCAAAAACTATATCTGACTACGTGTTTCCATTGTCACTATCAATTAACTATCAAAGTACAATGACAGCTGCTCCCCAATCCCTGATCATTGTATAGCTTACAATATCACGGCAGGTTTTCCCGCTTGTGTACTTTATAATTGTGAGATTTTAAACGACTTTTAGGCATCTGACACTTGGTCTTTCTGTGGTAAAGGTCATTTCCTCATTTTTTAAGTGTTTAGCTTGGAGACACGTAATTTTATGTGATGATTGTATGTTTTCTGTGCTCGGCTGTTTGGGGTTAGTGCTGAAGTTATATATTTTGAAATTCCCAGTTGCTAAGTTACAAATATCATACTAGTACCAACGTATTTTAGTCATATGTCATTGCCATCTTATATTTCCTGGAGGTGCATGGTTTTAGTATACCTTCATGCCATGGGCTGCACAACTAAAACATATTGTTTGAAATTTTGATATTCCCTTATGACTTTTTTATCAGCTAATACGAACTTTAAAACATAGTTAAAGGAAATTGTGAGATGTATATCACATGAGAGAAATCACATGGGTATTATTTGTATTTTTAATGTTTTATAACCACGCTTATCAAACACCAGCAATATATATCTGCGAAATCCATGGAAGGAATGCTCAGCTTGGGGTTAATAAGACGTGCTTGTCAGACTTTGGTATCTGCAGTTTACAAAAACACCAGAAGGAGTATGTTTTGAATCTATATATTAACACTGACATGATTAGGCAAACGGTTGAATTCCATAAAGCACTTACATTTTTGGTCGTATGAACTTCTAAACCAGTATGCTGACTGATTTGTTCAAATGTAGGAAATGTCATGCAAACATATAGTTTTACGTAGTGTCACTATTGAACCCAGGTGGACCTTTGTTTAAACTTAAAATAGTTATTCAAGTTATTTCCAAATTCAGGCTACAAAATGTTTCTCACGTGGAATATTGATCAATTGTACAAACATGTCGGACATTTTAATGGATTATTCACAAAACTGTAAATTGTATGAATAATACATGTAAGCACCAAAGAACGTCAAAACTATGGCATAATTGGACCCTAGAGAAGAACACCTCACACACTTCGAAAGACAATAAACAGTTTATAACAGATAATACATTATGCTTTTGATATGATGCATGATGTCTATAAATTACTTCCTCTATTTACTGGTGGAAATACATATTCTGTTTGATCGGGGCTAGGATTGACAACGAATTATCATATGTAGCACACACTAATGGAAATGTACTCTTATAAGATTAATATGGACAAAACTGTGTGATAATGTTAATCTAATACCAGAACTGTTTGACTTAAAATCTTTAATATCGCCAATAACTAGCATTCTCCCATTGAAACACGTGCTTGCCCTACTTCAATTATCTTAATTAAAACGTATGTGACAGTAGCGGTTGTACTTCAAGTACATAATCATCAGCGACCCTGCTATTGTGAATGTTAAGAAATGCTGCTGACATTTGCATTTTTATTTACATTAAACATGCTGTTTGGCTAACAAATAAATAAAAAACGTATTTGGGATGGTATTATTTTTATATGTGGAATATTTACAAACAACGGATTTTCGACATGTTTCGTGTAAATTTATGATGACCGTTTTTGGATAGATATAAGAAAACCTTCCTCCCTGGTTGTCAAACTTGTTAACTCCACGACTGCAGTGTCGTGGTAAAACGTCCGTTCAATCAAGCAAAATAGTAAATGAGTTTTTTATATAAGTATAAGTAGGAGGCACGTAAATTAGTAAGAGTTCCTGCATATAGCTGTTACAAATCATATTTCAGTATTACCCAGTCCTGTAAATGACACATTTCAAGAGGTTCATGATGTAGCACTATCTTAGAGTAAATCTATGATTCTAGCACCATGGACAAATATGGTGGTACATTGAGTTACTGAACTCATTGAATCAGTCAGTAACAGAGCATAGTTTGAGACATTGCTGATTTATAACAGTATATGCCTGTGATAGTTTCCCATAGACATAATATTTGGGGAACTTATTGAACTGAGTCTTCTTTCAACCACTGGCCGTCGTTCTTTATTAATAGTTGTTACAAAAATGTATCTGGGAACAGTTCGACTGTATAACAACAATATGACTGTGATAGTTTCCCTAGACATTATCTTGGACTTCCTCAATTGTGTACAATAAGCTTGGTTTGGTCACATGGTTATACTATATTACAAACTATAGACATATCAAAGTAATTATATTTAGTAGCAAAGTCTGTACTAGCAGCAACAATGATTTCCGAAGCAGTAAGAGGATTTCATTGTCACTTCGTCCCAAGCTAGTTGCCTAGTCATACGCCAAATACAATGTATATAGTTGTTTATATATTATATAACCGTAACACTTCCTCCATTTGCCCACATATTACACATTTTACGCTTCATTTAATTTATATCTACAGAAATGCATTCATTTCTTTGCTACACAACACTTATGGTCATTGCTACAGACGGCAATCTACTGACATATACTCAAAAATATTATATAACCGAGACAATAGACTAGTGTTAGTCAAGCGGAAACATACCGACGTTTTGAAGACAAATGTCAGTTACAGGCACAACAGTTTGTCATATGGTATTCAGGTAATGACGGAACTATTGGGGTTGTTATTATCATGACAAGTCAAAGTGTGCTTCCGTAGCTCAATGGTTAGTGTGCATGCAGACAATTCTGGCGACCCAGGCTCAAATCCAATGGAGATATATATACACTTGTTAAATGTTATAAGTACACCAACATGTAATGCATATATCTTTTTTATTATACATGATATCATGCTCATTGTTTCCATGTCTTAATGTGAGTAGTATAGCAGCAATATCCGATAATTCGATAATTGTAATTTGCCCGCTGCGAGCAGTGAACCGTGAATTTTCAAAATATGCCAAATGCACGTGCAAAACAGATCTTTTTCGCACGAAGTCCCAAAATGTTACATACACATTGTCCATCAATACCCACACCAAGAAAACACAAAACGGGAAGAATTACGATAACAGACCGTACAAGAGAGGTTTGTGAAACAAACATGTCTTATGGCTGTAAATAGCCTAGTGTAGCTAAGGTCACCACGACCTTGACCTTAGACCTATCGAACTAAAAATTATTAGGAGCCTACATCTGATTATTAGCAACCTCTCTGTAAAGTTGTACGATCTAATATCTTGTATTTCTTATGGTGTGGACCAGTGATTGTTGTGTATTCAAAGGTCATGGTGAGTTTGACCTTTGATTCCAATGACCTTGAAATTGAGTCGGTCTGTCTGTGGAGGATGAATAATCTCCACTTGAAATTTAAGAATCCTAGGTCCACCCGTTTTGGAGTTATTGTTGGAAAACCATTCGGCATGTCGACTGACCGATCGGCAAGCATGCACTGTACATAATAACACATCTATACAAGACATAAAACTTAAATACTTACAAATTGTAAGATGTTTAAACATAATACGTCATGGACGTAATATAACAGTTCTAAATGTTGTCATTTTTCAAGCTAGAAAAACTTTATAGGCACTTTTTGCACGTACTGCTATGTACTGTGTTGGTGTACTTATAACATTTAATGAGTGTATATTCTAATTTAATTAAATATGAGTTGTTAACATTAAGAGCAGTGTACTCAGCGAACGATTTACATACTACATCATTTGAATGAACAATATGTGTAAATGATTAGGGGGTTACTATCATGGTGTGAGTATTTACAACAGTTAAATAAATAAATGTTATTGTAGCTTATATTCTGTGTCCCAATATTTTTAAATACTCTAAGAAAACTGATGAATAGTCAACAAATTAATCAAAGAAATAGATTACATTAAGGAATTAATAGTTGACCCATCATATTAAGATGACTGTCGTGCTGAACTCTTACTGAGCATTACAATATGAAATACTTTTAAAGAGGACAACACACCAAGTACGTGCATTTGTTTGACTCGACATATTTCTTAGTTAGTAATAATAATAATAATAATGATAATAATCAAAAGTGAATACTTTATGTGGACGGGGGGGCACTTTACCTGGTAGAATAGTGACTTGGCAAGTATGAAACTTGGTTCAGGGGAGTTTTTATTCATTATTACCTCTTGTTATGGTTAAATACCCGTAGTATGTAGGAAATATATTGGAAAAAAACATTTTCTGGGAATGGTTCGTGCTATGTCTGACTCTTGGCTGAGTGGCTTTACGCTGCCATCGTGCATGTATGGCTTCATGAATACTACAGCATCCATATTACTTTGCAGGTTGCAAAAGCCGACGTTTTATAACTTTCTTGTACCGATATAACAGTCGCAATTCTGAAAACATTAAATAATCATTAGTTTCAGGATAGGCATAACACGTACTATGTAACGTCCGACACATGTATAATAAACGTGTTCTTGTTGTGAATGTATCAACAAATGTTTAGATTAATGTAAATTGAATCTCATGATATGCATTTGTTTCCTCTCATTTTTCAGTATAAACTTCGACGACACGTCATATGCAAATATTGTGATCTAGAACAACTGTCTGGTTCAACAATAGTTAACTCACACTACAGAAATCTACTCTGATCAAACGTTTAAGTTACTAATCATCCAACAAATGGCAATGTGAAACTAAATTGTGTTACTTTTGATCAATGCTTTAACAAAAAAAAGCGTTTTTTAAGATTTAAAATAATTAACTTTGATATATTCTTATTTTGCGGTAAGGTTGTTCAGTCATAATGCAGAACAGGAGCAGAGACGTACTGCAGTGCTAATAGAAACATATTCCCCAAACAAACATTCAAATACCATTACGCGATTTTATTTTGGTTCAGAAAGATTAAAGGAGCACAAAATACGTTCATAACGGAAATAAACTTCTGAAAAGATTGCTTTTGTTTTGTTTGTTGTGGCAGTTACAATTTTATTACGACACAACGAATCTAACATGAAAACATTGCGTTTATTCCAGTTGGGTGCTTCAATCATTTTAATTGAAAAGATTGCATTACAAAATGGTATTTTGTAATATTAATGACTAAACAAAAATTAAATAATTTAAATCTGTTTTCAAACTTCTAATATTTTGTACCAATGTGGTTCGAGGAATGTATCAGTTTATCAGTTTTCGCAGGATGCCAATGTTGTTATGCGCATCGTGGGAATAGTCGTATCCTCTAAATCATTAAATACAGACATACAAACCGTTTGGATCACAATCAAATAAATATTAAATGCAGGTAGGATATCATTATACATACATTTGTATGAAGCTTCATTAAAAATTCCAAACGATCCAGTATAAAGTAACAATACAAAAATTTATGATATCACGGGCTTAAAATGGGACGCTCGTATTTAGTACTTCCGACCTTATAAGACCATACATATTTAAATCTGCATCATAAGGTCTAAGGAACCTATTGTTATGATACTAGGAACTTGTCATGTTTACCAAACTGATGTTCAAAAGGCAGTGTTCTACATATTAAGTAAAGAGTAATCTCCAGTTAAGTAAAGAGAAATCTACAGTTCCTTCTTGCTCTCCAAAAATACCGATTTTGTACTTACGACCTTCTCAGTCTAAGCCAGCAATATGCATATCATGCGTTTCAAATATTTCTGTATTGTCTTGACTCTCACAATGATGGGCAATTTCAAATGTTAATCATTTCGATGTAGCCAAACATAGTAAATACCAGGTATGTGTGGAATATGAATGCTGGTGATGGTTCGAATACGTCTGGAATACTTTGTATGTGGAATTATTGTCACAATGCACTACACTCGAGCTTAATAGCGGTGCGGAAACATAAGTTGGTGGAAATTGTTGAATTGCCGAAAGAAAATTGTTTCGTTGACAATACAGCGATATCCGTTATTGAAAGACATAAAGCAATGTGAAGTAAAGATGAATATATGGAAGCTAGATAGGAACAAAAGGGACTCGACTGTTTCGCAGTGTGTTCATACTTACCTAAAGTGAGCCGCATGCATTTGTCTAGACAGAAAGTACTATGCTTATCACAAACAGGAACAAAGATTGCATGGATAACTATTTTATCCTATTCAACTGTACATGTAGATACCATGAGCTAAATTACGTGTGTTAGGACGATAGTAAGATGGTGTTATTATAATATATTAACTGTGAGATCGATATTTAGCACGCAAAAAGAATGCGTTTCCATCAAACTTTAAAATCAGTTATCTAAATCAGGGAATCATTTTCATTAGAAAAGCGTTGTTTGATTTACTTCATCATGCGAGCTAAATAAATAAACGTGTGTCATTTTTGAAATCTGATTACATGGCTTAAGTGCAAAATAGTGTTGTTGGAAAGCTTTTATTTTGATAGAGGTTTGTGCTTCAAAGAGCCTTGATTTATACCATGCACATTGATAGCATGCATTTAATGTGATTATATCTAACGTAGATTCAAGCAACTACATTATTAAAATAAAAACTATTTGCTATAATGAATTCACCCTGAAGTTTCCATCTAAACGTACTGATTTGTTTTATACAGTTCAATGTAGATTGTAGTACTATGTAACTATTATAACAACATTTTCGTTTTATCTATTGAAAAAAAAAAATTCAGGAAGTAAAATGAAAATGTTACTTTATTTCAAATTTAGATTTTACAAAACTCACGTTACATGTATATCATAGTTTCGTAACATGCTTGAAAACAATTCGAATATGCAAACATGTAAGAGTATAAAAGAATTTACTCAGTTTCATTAAACACACGACATTAAAACAGTTAACAACTTCGTCTTGTAGTTTATGAAGTTAGCTCCAATGCACAAACTAAAAGGTACATGGTACACATAACAAAATATTTTAATTCTCATTCATTTATGGTTTTATCCTTATACATGTAGTATTAATGCGTTTATTCTTGTTGGTCGCCTTACTTTTGTCAAAGCTATTTCATTGTTTATACTTCGTTGGGTCATAGTGTTTCTGCTGTTCGCTGATGTAACTGTGTAGTTTCTAACAGTACTATATCGCTGGATTAGACTAAGAAAGACATACGTACAAAACCAATATTTGACATAATAGACAATAAACTGTCCGAAAACAACTCTTTACTTATCGACAACGCAACATTTTGGACTTCAGTATGGTCGACTTGAAAAGTTCTGATTTTCATAAAAATAGACTCCTTCATAGCGCCTTAGGATGAAGATTTCAAATACGTTTCAGTCGGTCGTATCGGATCACAAGTCGTATTTCCACCATTCTCATTCTAAACAAGCAATATGTTTACTTTTATGTGGCTCGTTAACATGATTATCTGATTGCGGCGTCTATCATACCGGTACTAGAAATGGGAATTTATGTTCCTTTACTTTTTATTTAAATTTAAATTGCAAATAGTTAAAATAACCTTTACCAATGCTGAATTCACACGTACCACTTTTCTCAAGCATTTCCATATGATGCGTTATCTAACGTAATAATCAAGATTAGAAAGTCAAATAATGTAATTTAGCAAGAACAGCGATGGAATGGGGCCATGTAAGACAATTAATCGCTCTTTTAGTTTCGTATTAACTGATGTTAAGATGAAGTAATCTACGTTAGGTTTATTATCATCGCAGTCCGATCATAAAATGTACACTAAACCTATTTAAGCAACAATAACTAGGCAACTTTTATCACCTTTCTAAACCGAAGGTACAATGGAATGAATAATCTTATTTATAGTCATTATGCACAATTGTCATATCGTACAACGTATGTCTTTCAATTGTGCCAATTACTACAGCGTTGTATGAGAAAATGAAGCAAATAATCGAAAACTAGTTGATTTTCAGTGAAATGTCATATTCCAAGAGATCACAGTTAATTATGTTTAAATATTTATTTCTGGCTTCACTCGATAAAATAAAATTCGATCTTTCAGCAAATTCAACAAATGCCCTCTATAGAAGTATTCATCCAATTAGATTGAGTTGTAAGGTAACTAGATTTAAAATTACCGGATTGGCATACTGCAAGTTTGCCAATCCGATTAAATTGAAGATAGCAAAGTTCAGATTTCTATAACACTAAATTGACTTTATTTGTGGAATATGGGACAGCTTCAAACAGAGTGAATAACGCTTCTCTTAATGTTAACAAGATATTGAATTATCCACAACTGATGTTCCCCACACTTATTCTATCATGATTTTAAAATACGTCACAAAGCCGGTGACAGATAGGCCCATTGTGCCGAGTGATTTCTGTTTATATAATATAATCACTTGTAAATATATGTTATACACATGGTAAAGGTATACACATGTCACGATAATAAACTATTTTCTTACCTGCTTTCTTATTTAATCTATGTGTTCATGATGTATTTAGGTATTTATATGTTAAACATACCTGGTAAGAGCTCATGCGTGTATATGTGTACATGTAGAGGAATCATTTACTGAAAAATAACGAGGTTTAGTCTAGCTGAAGTCTTACAGTATTAGTAAACCATCACAATTCATTATCAAACACGTAAAAGGTGTAACTCCTTATAGCTAAATGATTTTGAAAAGAGCATGTACATCACCGTACAATTGGCCCTTGCTTACTAGGACAGACAGCAGTAAATGTATTCACAAACAGGGTATTTTCTTATTGAGTTCCATATTACAAGCATCCGGTTCATACAATGTTAGTATTAGTATTGATATACAAAGCAAAGTTAACAAGAATAAATTTCTGTGCCATTTGTACAAGACAGATTAACTATTTGCAAACTGACTTTCTATTTACTTAGAAGTGCATAATCAGCGAGGATATTCTTTTTTCCGTGCATCGCCTAATGGATAACAAGGGGAGGCCAAATTAAATTCGTTTGATTAGATGTAACATGAGCACTTACTTACTTAATAGCCTTTGCTACCTGTGCTTTGTGGTCACTATGATAAACGTTTTTGGCATACATTGTCGCCCTCCTTTTGCCCATTATTGTAAACTAGGTCAAGTCGTAAAAATGGGGTGGTTGTGCTTCATTTGGTTGCCGTTTTGACACGGGTTTTTGCGGTTGGATCGCCGTGCAGTGGGGCCATGGGGAACTTGGTCGAGTATTGGCTGCGTTTCATTCGGTAAAAACCGCTAGTATATACTTTCTTTGTTAACGTGGGTCATCCTGCATTTTATCGGCGGGGATTTGGATTTTTAATTGTTTCTTTGGCCTGTGTGTGGGCATTGCTCAGTGTAGTTGCTAGGAACATGTAAAACTATTTCCCACCCCATTCATACCTTGCCCATTATTTTAACTTGGTCAAGTCAAAGTTATGCCTCTTCAGGTCGCATAACGTAAGGTCACTGTCCTTAGTGTTTTAAACTAGGCCACACACCGGGGAAGTTGTACCTCATTTGGTCGCCGTTTTTGCATGGGTTTGTATTGGCATTGCTCTGGGTAGTTATGTCGTGGTATTTCTGATTTCTGTGCTCGGCTGGTTGGGATGAGTGCTACAATGTACCTTCCCTGTCGGATTTTTTCATACCTTTTTAGCTTTGTAAAACATACTAATAGAATGTTCTTGGCATGTATAGATATGGATATGTATGAGACGCGACCTGATTCGTCTTAGGTGGCAATGCCAATATTGTACAGAGTTATGCGCACTATCTAGTTGATATAGATACAATACCTTGTTGAGAGAAACTCATTTTTGACCAATCAATTTCGTATAACACAAAAACATACTGAAAAAATAGTGTTAATGATATGGAAAGATCGGTCCCATGATTAACTTTTAGTTGACATTCATCCCCTTGATAAATATTAATATCTGTGATGAAATGTTCCTGTACTGTATATGCTTATCTGTCGATCTATGGATATACTGTAACTTGTAGATGTATCTGTCAGTTTTCCTGAATGAGTGACAGTTACTGCTGTTCAGCATGCAACGATATACGACTTTGTCGTTAAGACAATTCATTGGATTTTATTGTTGACACAAACATGATTTATGATGATACATCTCAGTAGATTATATTTCGTATGAAGGATTGTATTCTTGGCTATATATTTCGTGTTATTCGTAACTAAAAGGGCAAACCACCGTTTCTCTAATACTTATTTAAAGTGCGTGTTATGTGTATAATTAGTATGCTATTTAGATATATTAAGTAGGTAATACATCTGGCGTATTCCATCCATGCGGGACCTCAAATATATATTTAATTATTTATTTTAAAAAAAATACGGTTGTTTTGAAACAACTGTTTCATATTTCCAATACCAAAGTTACTTTGACAACGTCAAGTGCCAACATTTTCAGATGTCAGAAACATTTCTGAACGCTGAGTAATTTGTATCTGACAATGTGTTTCTGTTGTCAGTGTCAATTAACCATCAAAGTACAATAATAGCTGCTCCGCTATCCCTGATACAATATGATGGCATGCTTTCTGGCTTGTGTCATTTATAACTGTGAGAATATTGAATAACTTTCAGACAGCTCACACTTGGTCTTTCTGTAGTAAAGGTCATTTCCTCATTTTTTTAGTTTTTACCATAGTGTCACGTAATTGTATGTGATGATTGTATGTTTTGTGTGCTCGGCTGTTTTTGTTTAGTGCTAAAGTTAGATATTTTGAAATTGCCATTGCTAAATTTCAAATACCGTTCCAAAGTATTTTAGTTGTACATCATTGCCATTTTATATTTCCTGGAGGTGCATGGTTTTAGTATACCTTCATGCCATGGGCTGCACAACTAAAACATATTGTTTGAAATTTTGATATTCCCTTATGACTTTTTTATTAGCTAATACGAACTTTAAAACATAGTTAAAGGAAATTGTGAGATGTATATCACATGAGAGAAATCACATGGGTATTATTTGTATTTTTGATGTTTTATAACCACGCTTATCAAACACCAGCAATATATATCTGCGAAATCCATGGAAGGAATGCTCAGCTTGGGGTTAATGAGACGTGCTTGTCAGACTTTGGTATCTGCAGTTTACAAAAACATCAGAAGGAGTATGTTTTGAATCTATATATTAACACTGACATGATTAGGCAAACGGTTGAATTCCATAACGCACTTACATTTTTGGTCGTATGAACTTCTAAACCAGTATGCTGACTGATTTGTTCAAATGTAGGAAATGTCATGCAAACATATAGTTTTACGTAGTGTCACTATTGAACCCAGGTGGACCTTTGTTTGAACTTAAAATAGTTATTCAAGTTATTTTCAAATGCAGGCTACAAAATTTTTCATACGTGGAATATTGATCAATTGTACAAACCTGTCGGACATTTTAATGGATTATTCACAAAACTGCAAATTGTATGATTAATACATGTAAGCACCAAAGAACGTCAAAACGGCATAATTGGACCCTAGAGAAGAACACCTCACACACTTCGAAAGACAATAAACAGTTTATAACAGATAATACATTATGCTTTTGATATGATGCATGATGTCTATAAATTACTTCCTCTATTTACTGGTGGAACTACATATTCTGTTTGATCGGGGCTATAATTGACAACGAGTTCTCATATGTAGCACACACTAATGGAAATGTACTCTTATAAGATTTATATGGACAAAACTGTGTGATAATGTTAATCTAATACCAGAACTGTTTTACTTAAAATCTTTAATATCGCCAATAACTAGCCTTCTCCCATTCAAACACGTGCTTGCCCTACTTCAATTATCTTAATTAAAACGTATGTGACAGTAGCGGTTGTACTTCGAGTACATAATCATCATCGACCCTGCTATTGTGAATGTTAAAATATGCTGCTGACATTTGCATTTTTATTTTCATTAAACATGCTGTTTGGCTAACAAATAAATAAAAAACGTATTTGGGATGTTATTATTTTAATATGTGGAATATTTACAAACAACGGATTTTCGACATGTTTCGTGTAAATTTATGATGACCGTTTTTGGATAGATATAAGAAAACCGTCCTCCCTCGTTGTCAAACTTGTTAACTCCACGACTGCAGTGTCGTGGTAAAACGTCCACTCAATCAAGCAAAATAGTAAATGAGTTTTTTATATAAGTATAAGTAGGAGGCACGTAATTTAGTAAGAGTTCCTGCATATAGCTGTTACATATCATATTTCAGTATTACCCAGTTCTGTAAATGACACCTTTCAAGAGGTTCATGATGTAGCACTATCTTAGAGTAAATCTATGATTCTAGCACCATGGACAAATATGGTGGTACATTGATATACTGACCGACCTATTTCATTGAAACAGTCAGAAACAGAGCATACCTTGAGACCTTGCTGATTTATAACACTGTTACAGTATATGCCTGTGATAGTTTCCCATAGACATTATATTTGGGGAACTTATTGAACTGAGTCTTCTATCATCCACTGGCCGTCGTTCTTTATTAGTAGTAGTTCACTCATTCTCAAAATTTGGGCCAATATCGAGAGTATAAAATCGAAAAATCTGACCTTTAAATATATCAAAAACGTCTATCGGACATGAAAGTCGAACATCTTTAGGAACAATTTTTATACATGGCACCATGAACAAGATTGCGTGTTTTTCTATGTCGCTGTTGGAAACAAGCCTGTGTTTTTGCCTGTGTATTTTACGTTATGATAGTATGTACAACATACGTATTACCCTAGAGAACACAACAAAAAAGTTAGGTAATGGTTGTGTTATTTTTTTAACCCCAGTACTACGTATTTACACATACCAACTCTCCGAAAACAATACACTATCAATACATTTATGAAACCCGCATAACATCATAACATGCTATTTCGTTTATACTATATTTTACTTTCATGTATCTTATATCATTTTTGAATTAGAAGTAGAAAAGTTTGTGGGTAGTAAAGTTAATGTAACCAATCTGACTTGGAACCTATGACACTACTTTATAATTTGGGAGATGCATCTCAATAAAACTCGGCTAAATATACATATGTTGGCAAATGCTTTGTACTGACGTGTTCGTCACGTAAAATACGACAGAAACGTATCCATAAATACAATAATAAAATGCTACAAGTTGTAGTGTAGAGACGATTCTGACCCCATATTATTACAGTTTTTGGTAAACAATGTACAAAAAAAAAAAAATCAATGTATATAGTGATTATATGGATAAGATTACGTGTGGAATGAAATATTGTCACGTAAAATACTATTGTAGGGGTGAAATAGCATGAAATAATAATTTGGAACAAAACTAATGCTAACTAAAGGTTGTTTAAGCGTCTAGGCACGATTTATCAGTTAAAATACAGCTTAAATGCTCCGCATGGCTTATAGCTTCACCATTGAACATCTATATACTGTCACGTAAAATACCAGTCTTGAAACATATTTTTCAACAGCAATTAACACACGTCAAGCCTTTATTCTGGAAGCAAAACTTGTGTGCACATAACTCAGTTTTATCACACATTATTTCTGAAATATATCCAGTAACTAGTTATGGTTATTCTTCTGTTGTGCTTCCATGAAAGTCATGTGCAGTCGTCCGGAAATTTGAAAAAAGGAATTTGTTTCCAACAAAACACGAGCTCTACCAATTTGTACAGTGGATATTTCGTTTTTATTCAAATCTAATGAAAGAAAATATTATATAATGATAAAAACTTATGAAATATTAAATAAATCATTGCCACCATGCCAATAATCAATTGTTATATTGGCTCAAATAGCTCTGGTTTTTATTTGTATTTTACGTGACGAAAGTTATACGGTTATCAAACACATGGTGGCTGTCATAATTTACGTTTTTTTGCCAAGTTGTAAAAGCTAATAACTTAATATGTATTTGATAAATGTAACAGATAGCATTGCCTCTCATCAAAATCAATAATTGCAGTAATTTAGTACACTTTATGTAACTTCACAGACTAAAAATTATACACATTTTTACTCTTCTTACATCAAATGTCAAATATTTAGCTTGTTTTACATGTAGCTTGCACAAATACTAGTTGTTTAAAGGTAATACACTCTTAAGCCATGTTATAAGTCATCAAATGTAAAAAATCAAACATAGGTTCATAAAGATATCGAAATATGAAAATTTAATTTTAAGTGACACTAAATTGTATTTTACGTGACGAACAAGATCATGCTGACCAAGCAATAGACACAAACTATCGGAATAATTCTAGAATATAAATTGATTTACACCAATGTCTTTCAAAAATAAATATTTATTGTGCCCCTTATGTCAATGATTGACCACTTCTGTTGATGAGCAAATAATAGACTATTCGTGGTATACGTACCGTAAAATTTCAATTTCATTCTAATTATGTAGTTGTTCCATGTATATATTGACAGTAAACATCAACTGTGTCACAATGGCACAAAATAAGACATATTCCATATCATTTTTATCGTTGTAATCACGTTTTTTTTAAAAACCGTCACGTAAATATACAGTCACGTAAAACTTTTTTCGCTCTAAGATGCATTTTTTCTTCATTCATTGTCTATTACAGAAGATGAATTTTTCTATATAGTTAAATCCGTCATGTGCCAGACATATTACAAGGAATAGATGACCATTCCTTAATAAATAAGCGAGTTGTGGCTGTCACGTAATAATACAACATAAATGTCCCGGTATGGTACAGGCTTAAAATAGACTGACGTTTATTTTTTGTTTGTTTATTTTGGTTAAACTTATGTGTATTTATCGATAGTGCATATATCAATAAGCAAACTGGTTCAAATAATTTATAAATTACCACAAGCATAAGCGTTGCTATCACATCCACAAAACAGTGTCACGTAAAATACCTCTTGTGGGTGACACAAACTCTGTTGAAATAATATCAAAGCAACAAGTTCATAGCACTCTCGCGCATTTATGGGTTCATTTCCCAACTTATTTGCTTACATATAAACAACAAATTTAAGACGTTTTGACTAGTTACTAATTATGATAAGCATTTAAATTATATATTTTGTGTGGGTGACAGCCGATTTTGAGAAGGGTGTCGTAACTTGCGGGCTTGTATATTTTTTCAAGTTCATTATTTCTAATATTATTTGTATTTATTTTTTAGGAACTATATAGTATTAGTGATAGAAATTGATTTAAGACTTCTCATACTCGATTATTCGTTTCTATAAACATTATTATAGTGGTGACAGGCAGTTGGCTCAAATTTTGAGAATGCGTGAGTTACAAAAATGTATCTGGGGACAGTTCGATTGTATAACAACAATATGCCTGTGATAGTTTCCCTAGACATTATCTTGGACTTCCTCAATTGTGTACAATAAGCTTGGTTTGGTCACATGGTTATACTATATTACAAACTATACACATATCAAAGTAATTATCTTTAGATGCAAAGTCTGTACTAGCATCATCAATGATTGCCTAAGCAGTAAGAGGATGTCATTGTCACTTTGTCCCAAGATAGTTGCCTAGTCATACGCCAAATGCAACGTATATAATTGTTTATTTATTATATAACCGTAACACTTCCTCCGTTTGCCCACATATGACACATTTAACGCTTCATTTAATTTATATCTACAGAAAAACATTCCTTTCGTTGCTACACAACACTTATCGTCATTGCTACAGACGGCAATCAGCTGACATATTATACTCAAAAATATTATATAACCGAGACAATGGACAGTATACTAGACTAGTGTTAGTCATGCGGAAACGTACCGACGTTTCTAAGACAAATGTCAGTTACAGGCACAACAGTGTGTCATATGTTATTCAGGTAATGACGAAACTATCGTGGTTGTTATTATCATGCAAGTCATAGTGTGCTTCCGTAGCTCACTGGTTAGTGTACATGCAGACAATTCTGGCGATCCGGGCTCAAATCGGATGGAGAAAGATGTTCTAATTTAAATTAACATGAGTTGTTAACATTAAGATTAATGTACATATCGAACGATTCATATAAGCGTTGCTAACCATGAACCTGCAGCTACTAAATAAAATAAATATCCAAACGCAAATGATGCTCAATCTTGAACAAAAACTATGCAATTCGTACACGGTAAGTTTGTTCAACCTGCTAACCAGTGAAATAATGCATTACTCAATTTGAACAATGCCATAAATCAACAGACTGAAGCCATTTAATTAATCTGTTCGGATAAAATGCAAGAAATCAAGTGCTTCATCACTTTAATGAACAATGTGTGTAACTCATTAGGGGTTATAACGTGGTTGAGCGTTTCAAATTTTTATTGTAGTTTATTGTATATTCTGTTTCCCGATATTTTATACTCAAAGAAAACTGATTAACATTCTATTAAACTACACATGGAAATTATTATATTAAGAAAAATGTATTTGACTCATCATATTAAGAGTGACTGTCGTTCTGAACTCTTGCTGCCCATCACAATATGAAATACTGTTGAAGAGAAAACACACAGAAAGTACGTGTATTTGTTTCAATCGACATAATAAGATAGGTTCAACTCCAAAGGACCGTCATAATGTACACTATACTTTACAAATAAATGATTCAGCGTCATATATGTTATTGGCTGTATATCTAAATAATTATCAAAAGTGATACTTTCTGTAGACAGAGGGGTGGGCTTTCTACCTGATAGACTTGTGACTTGGAAAGCACACGAGCGTCATTCAATAAATTTGTGGACTGAGTTCGATAAAAACGATTTTAAAATGTTAATTTATTATTATTTAGTTACATTTTTGTAAAGTATTAAACTTGGCTCACGGTACTTTTCATTCATAATTACCTCTTTTTATGGTTAATTACGAGTAGTATATAGGCATGTTTAAAATATCATTTGTTGGGAATGTAGATGGTTTGTTGTATGTCTGGCTCTTGTGTGAGTGGCTTTGCGCTGCCGTCGTGTATGTGTGGCTTCATGACGACGACAGCATCTACATCAGTTTGTAGGTTGACAAGGTCGTCGTTTCATGACTTTTTTGTACCATTATGACAGTCATAATTCTGAAAAAGTTAACATACATGTATGATCATTAGTTTCAGGATGGGCATACATGTACCACGTACTTTGTAACGTCAATTATGCCTAACGTGGAAAGTAAAGATAGATCAACACGGTATTTAAAGCAACTTTAGGCTTTAATGAAGCTATATACAAATGTAACCGTGTACTTATACCGATTTGAATATTAGAATATGGTCATAATTTTTGTAATTATTCAGTCACGAGCCAGATGGTATTTACGTTACTAGATATTTCAAATATGAATATCAAACTACATTTTTCTTATCGTGTTGTACGAGAAAATATAATAAGAACTTATTAATGTATGCGGTAAAACCACAAAATATATCATCAACTGTTACAAAAATGTAATAACAAAACACGTATGCTATATTAGAAAGGTCCGTTGTTCATAAGCCAAGACCTTCCATTGGCCTTGACCCTCTTCCTACATACAACCTACGTACACACAACGTAACATATTATTACACAATGTGGACATATATATGGACATAACAGCATAGTGTTCTGTCCAATACATGTATACTTAACATATCCATGTCTTGAATGTATCAACAAAGGTTCAGAGTAATGTAAATTGAATCTAATTATATGCATTTATTTCCTCTCATGTTTCAGTATAAACTTCGACGACACGGCATATGCAAATATTGTGATCGAGAACAACTGTCGGGTTCAACAGTAGTTAACTCACTGTACATAAAACTACTCTGATCAGTTAGGTGATATTGATCGGGTAAAACGTTTAAGTTACTAATCACCCAACAAATGGCAATGTGAAAATAAATTGTGTTACTTTTGATATTAAATGCTTTAACAAAACAAGCTTTTTTAAGATTTAAAATAGTTTAGTTTGATATATTCTTAATTTGCGGTAAGGTTGTTTAGTCATTATGCAGAACAGGAGTGTTGAGAAATTCGTAGATTAGATGGTTATAATGCAGTCACTGTGCTAATAGAAACATTTTCCCAAGAGACATTCAAATACCATTACGCGATTTTCTTTTGGTTCAGAAAGATTAAAGAAGCACAAAATGCGATCATAACGGAAATGAAGCTTCTGAAAAGATTGCCTTTGTTTTGTTTGTTGTGGCAGTTACAATTTTATTACGACACTACGAATCTAACATGAAAACATTGCGTTTATTCCAGTGGGGTGCTTCAATCATTTTAATTGAGAAGATCGCATTACAAACTAGTATTTTGTTATAATAATGACAAAACAAAATTTACATAATTTAAATCTGTTTTCAAACTTCTAATATTTTCTACCAATGTGTTTCGAGGAATGTATCAGTTTTCCCAGGATGCCAATGTAATTATGCGCATCGTGGGAATAGTCGTATTCTCTAAATCATTAAATACAGACACACAAACCGTTTGGATCACAATCAAATAAATATTAAATGCAGGTAGGATATCATTATACATACATTTGTATGAAGCTTCATTAAAAATTCCAAACGATCCAGTTGAAAGTAGCAATACAATAATTTATGATATCACTGGCTCAGAATGGGACGATCGTATTTAGTACTTCCGACCTTATAATACGCATACATATTTAAATCTGCATCATAAGCTCTTATGAACCTATCGTTATGATAATAGGAACTTGTCACGTTTACCAAATTGATGTTCAATAGGCAGTGTTCTACATAATAAGTAAAGAGTAATCTTCAGACAGTTTTTTTTGTTGCTTTCTCAAAATATCGATTTTGTACTTACGACCTTCACATTCTAAGTCAGCGATATGCGTATCATGCGTTATAACGCTCGTATTTAGTACTTCCGACCTTATAAGACACACACATATTTTGATCTGCATCATAAGGTCTTATAAGGTTGAAAGAAATAAAGCAATTGGAAGTGAAGATGAATATATGGAAGCTAGATAGGAACAAAAGGAACTCGACAGTTTTGCAACGTGTTCATACTTACGTAAAGTGAGCCGCATGCATTTGTCTACACTGAAAGAACTATGCTTATCACAAACAGGAACAAAGATTGCATGGAGAATTGTTAGCTCGTGTTTCACTTTAATATCCTATTCAACTGTACATGTAGATACCATGAGCTAAATTGCGTGTGATAGGACGATTGTAAAATGTTATATAATGTTTATATATTAACTGACGCACACAACAAAGAATGCGTTTCCATCAAACTTTAAAAACCAGTTATCTAAATCAGGGAAACATTTCCGTAGAAAAACATTGTTTGATTTACGTCATCATGAGAGCTTAAACAAATAAACGTGTGTCATTTTTGAAATCTGATTACATGGCTTAAGTGCAAAAAAGTGTTGTTGGAAAGCTTTTATTTTGATATAGAATTGCGCTTCAGAGAGCCTTGATTTACACCATGCACGTTGATAGCATGAATTTAATGTGAATATATCAAACGTAGATTCAAGCAACTACATTATTGAAATAAAAACGTTTTGCTACAGTATCATGAATTCTCCCTGAAGTTTCCACTAAAACGTGCTGATTTGATTTATACAGTTCGATGTAGGTTTTCCTTTATGATTAACTAGTGGTAATATGTAAATATTATTACAACGTTTTCGTTTTATCTAATGAAAAATAAAAAATAATTCAGGAATTAAAATGAAAATGTTGCTTTATTCCAATTTTAGATTCTACAAAACTCACGGTACATGTTGCAAATTGCAAATAGTTAAAATAACCTTTACCAATGATGAATTCACACGTATCACTTTTCTCATGCATTCCCATATGATGCGTTATCTGACGTATTAAGCAAGATTAGAAAGTCAAATAATGTAATATAGCAAGAACAGCGATGAAATTGGGGCTATGTAAGACAATTAATCGCTATTTTAGTTTCGTATTGACTGACGTTAAGATGAAGTAATCTATGTTATGCTTAGTGCCATCGCAGTCCTATCATAAAATATATACTAAACCTATTTTAGTAACAATAAAAAAGTAACTTTATTACCTTTCTATACCAAAGTCACAATGGAATGTTTATAACTTAGTTATAGTCATGATGCACAATAGCCACATCGTGACGTCCAATGTATGTTTTTCATCTAGCATTGTATGAGAAAATGAAGCAAATAATAATACAACTTGTTGATTTTTAATGAAATGTGATATTTGTTAACCGAGTGATCACAGTAAATTCTATTCAAAATTTTATTTTTGGCTTCATTCGGTAAAATAAAATTCGATCTTTTAGCAAATCAACAAATGCTCTCTAAATAAACCCAATCTGATTATGTTAGGTATTTCATTTTGTGTCGATCAGATCATTTAGAGGGCTGAAAGGTAACTATGTTAAAAATTACCGGATTGACATACTGGCGTTTTGTTAAAATTGCAGAAAGAAAATTTCTATAACATGAAATTGACTGTATTTGTGGAATATGGAACTGCTTTAAACATAGTGTATAATGCTTCCTATATTGGTAACAAAAAATTGAACCCTTCAAAACTGACTTTCTCCACACTTATTCTATGAGTTCATGATGTATTTAGGTATTTATATTTTAAACATACCTGGTAAGATTCTAGGCGTATATACGTGTACATGTAGAGGAATCATTTACTGAAAAAATAACGAGGGTTTGTCTAGCTGAAGTCTTACAGTATTAGTAAACCAACACAATTCATTATCAAACACGTAAAAGTTGTAACTCCTTATAGCTAAATGATTTTGAAAAGAGTATGTAAATCACGGTACAATTGGTCCTTGGTTACCAGGAGAGACAGCAATAAATGTATTAACCAACAGGGTGTTTTCGTATTGAGTTCAATATAACATGCATCCTGTACATGCAATGTTAGCATTAGTGTTGATATACAAAGCAACGTGCAATTTGTACTAGACAGACTAAATTATTTGCAAACTGACTTTCTGATATTCTTTTTTCCGTTCATCGCCTAATGTATAACAAGCAAAGGCCAAATCAAATTCGTTTGATTAGATGTAACATGGGCACTCATCTAAAATAAGTAATATTATATATACGATAAAACGTCTAGAGCGTTCACTTGGGATGAGATGTTAAAATTTGTAAGCCTCATTTGCACCGTCTTTTTCTATCAGGTACATATACGTAATTAGCCATGTACATTGTATAACACCATATATTGCCGGATGAAATGGCTTTCATTACTTCTGCGTAATTAAGTGTATCTAGTCTATCGAATCAAAATATTCATTCATCTAAATAAGTCTGGTTAAGACCCGGTTTTATCGCAGCCATGAGATAAGCAATTCAATTAGGTCACTCGGGGTTCCAAATGTAATACCTTCATTGGTATTGACTTTCAACATTTCCCAGTTACCAACAAGTCTTACATACGTACTTTATGCTGTTGTTGTATGGAGGGTTAAATTTTGAACTTTGAATTGATAAGGTTTAACATGAATATTAGTGATACAAATACAATGTACATATACAGTGTCGTGTGGTTTATTGTTTACAATATGCCTGCTGGTTTCCTGTTCAAGTTTCTATAATGGTTTTGCATATAGGTTAGAAAAAGCACTTTTGCATTTAATGTGTTGTAAAATATAATGCACTACAGGTATTGAGCTTCCCTATCATACTGGAATTAAGACGAACGTGATTATTTGCAAAGTGACAACATACATCGATTTAACTTATATTTAAAGTGAAGGTAGGAAGATGTCTCCAAATGACAAGGCAGGTGTGCAAGTTATTATACACATGTTGGACTAAATTGACCCACGTACAACAATTTGTTGAACGTTACTGCTTTTATTGTTTTACACCCGAATTTAAATACTGTAAAATCCATTACATTTGAGGGATATTAGCCTTTGTAAATGATCTCAACCACGAACTTAAATACCAACGAATATTAATAATTTCTAAAGTATATGACTAAGTAGATATTATATCTGAAATATATATGAAATTACGTTACCACGGAATGATTTTTTTTCACTTAAACCACAATGTTTTGTCCCATTGAAATAAAAAATGATTTTCCGGTGGACATTTTGCAAATCTGCATTGTCATTAGTATAATATGTCATGTCCTAATGTCTGTATAATACCGAGCTGTTAAATGATCATTTTGAAATGTAATACAGACAATCATTATCATTGATTGTTGAATACTTCTAACATACCACATACGATGTTAATTTTCAATTATATTTGACAGATTCTTCAGACTTGAAATACATGCTAAGATGAATTTTCTTAAGAAAGCGAACAGTAAGGTATGCAAAGTGTTACATAGATCGGAATGGGTTGCAAAACGATAAAGTACCTCCATTAAAACGTCATAGAAAAGTATTTAGTTAGACACTCTCTACTTTTACACGCCCCTAAAATTAGTTTTCCTCAAATTAGACTGAATAACATAATGAGATTTCAAATGTCGTTAATATCACTGTGTGGTAGCACTGTACTGCCGAAATGCCCGGAGAATTCAAGATGGAATACGTCAACGACAATAAAAATAAGCATGTTTTGTTTTCGGTCCAATCTTTTTTAATACGGCGTCCTGTATTGTAAATTTACTATATAATGAAATAACTTAAATTGGCGATAAAGCTGGTGCTGTCAGTTTGAGATGAAATTACAAGATGATTTGCCAGCTCTGCGCAGTATAGAAATTGCCTTCGCTGTGCAGTACAGGACAATGTTTACGTTTTGCTCTGCACAGTACAGTAGCCAAAACTTTAAACCCTTCAAACTTCTTTTTTAGAAAACTTTAATCAGGCAATAATTGATACGTGTGTGGGGAATGATCATATAAACTGATTTGGGTAGTTATTTGTACTGGTCTTCTTTCTAGGGAAAATATCGCCCCTTTTCTTGTCGTCTCTCGCTTCACTTTTCAACTGTCACGAATCATCGTGTTCTGTTAAACTTTACCGAAAGATCTTGTTGTTTCATCTCAAAATGACAGCCCCAGCTGAATCACCAATTTAAGTTCTTTCATTACATAGTAAATTTACAATACAGGACGCCGTATTTAAAAAGATTGGACCGAAAACAAAACATGCTTACTTTTATCGTCGTTGACGTACTCCATCTTGAATTCTCCGTGCATTTCGGCAGTACAGTGCTACCACACAGTGAATATGGTTATACATTTATACACTTATTACAACCAGAATTCGTCTAGGAAAGTTATTATAATAAACCTATGGGTAGTCAAATTACCCACATATGATTGAAGTCTTTGGTCGGTATATCATCGCCAAGACTGGATAAGGAATGTTAAAGTATTAAAGGCACTCTTAGTTTAGAAAATTAGAAAGACAATCGATACTACTCCTTTATTTGCCTTTTTACCTTAGTTTTGTCAGCACGATCGTATCCGATTGTTTCTGATCGTAATGAGAAATGCCATAGAATGCTCTTGAAATGCAGATTGTGAATATGCATGGACTACGAGCTGTTTCTTCTAAGTCAATGTCAATATTATACTCCGTTGCGCACACGATCGAGTTGATGTAGATACTTTTTGAACGAATTTTGACCAAGTAACAACATATGCATTTAATACAAAAACAAAGTGAAATGATGGTGTTAGTTGTAAAGAGAGATCGGTCCGATGTTTTACTTTTAGTTTTCATTCATGCTCCTTATCTCAATATTCAAATATGTCATAAAACATATATCTGTGTATGTTATTCATGTAAGAATGTAACTTGTAGATATATTTGTCAGTTTTTTCTGACTGAGTGGCATTTACTGCTGTTCAGCATGCTACGATAGGCGATTTTGTCATTAATTGTATTCATTGGATTATTTGTTGACGCAAGAAAGATTTATGTTGATATCTCCCATCCGTCACTAATATGCCACATTAGTCTTTCCTCTAATACTAAATTGCGTGTTATGTGTACAAGTATTATGCTATTTAAATGGCGTGTTCTATCCATTTAGCACCCACAATATATATTGACTAATTTATGTTCATATAACTAAGGTGATTATTCTGAAACCACTGTTTCATATTTACAATGCCATAGTTTCCTTGACAACCTCAAGTCCTACACTTTCACAAACATTAAATACAACTTTCATAACGCTGAGGAAACTGTATCTGACAACGTGTTTCCATTGTCAGTGTCAATTAACCATTAACGTTCAATAACAGCTGCTCCACTATCCCTGCTCATTGTATAGGTTCAATATGATGACAGGTTTCCCCGGTTGTGTATTTTATAACTGTGATATTTAAATGACTGAAGTGTTTAGCATAGTGTCACGTAATTGTATGTGATGATTGTATGTTTCCTGTGCTCGGCTGTGTGAGTTTAGTGCTGAAGTTATATATTTTGAATTCCTAGTTGCTAAATTTCAAATACCGCACCAAAGTATTTTAGTTTTAAGTCACTGCCACTATCCATTTCCTGGAGGTGCATGGTTTTACCATACTGTCATTTCAGGGGCTGCGCAACTTAAAGCATATGTTTGAAATTTTTATATTCCCTTTATATGACTTTTTTCATCAGCTAATACGAAATTTAAAACATAGTTAAAGGGAATTTCGAGATGAAAAGCACTTGAGATAAATCGCATGGTATCATTTATATTTTAAATGGTTTAGGTTAATGTTACGCGAATCAAACACCAGCACTATTAGTAAGTTTATGTGAAAAACGTGGAATTGATGCTTCGGGTTACTCAGACGTGCTTCTCAGACTTAGGTATCTGGACATTACAAAAATATCAGAAGGTATATGTTTTAAAATTGTATTTACATATGTAGTACAGAAACATACTGAAATAATGGTGTTAATTGTAGAAATAGATCGATCCGATGTTCTACTTTTAGTTGTCATGCATGCCCCTTATCAATATCTATATATGTGATAAAAATATTCTTGTGTATGTTATTCGTAGACGAATGTAACTTGTAGATGTATTTGTCAGTTTTTCTGACTGAGTGGCATTTATTGCTGTTAAGCATGCAACGATATGCAACTCTGTCGTTAATTGTATTCCTTGGATTGTTATGTTGACGCAAGAAAGATTTATGGTCATATCTCCTAGAGGATTGTATTCCGTATTGATGGGTATATGCCTAGGTATATATATTTCGTGTTATCCGTCACTAAAATACCAAAATATCGTTTCCTCTTATACTAAATTGCGTGTATGTGAACCTGTAATGTGCCATCAAAATATAAAGTGTATCAATTTAATACAAAACTCCAGTTTAGCTTATCCTTGTAGAACATATATTAATATGATGACAAAAATCCTTGTAGAACATAATATTATATAACAAGTTGGTAGAACATGTGGCGTGTTCCATCCATTTAAGATCCCAAAATACACTTGTTAAATGTTATAAGTACACCAACATGTAAAGCGTATATCTTTTTTTATTGTTCGTGATATCATGTTAATATTTTTTATGCCTTCATGCGAGTAGTATAGCAGCAATATCCGATAATTTGATGATTGTAATTTGCCCGCTTTCAAATTATACAAAATACAAGTGCGCAAAAAATGATTTTTGTACGAAGTCTCAAAGTTTTACATATACATAGTCCATCATTACCCACACAATGAAAACACAAAACCGGAAGAGTTACGATAACAGACCGTACAAAAGAGGGTTTTGAAATATACACGTCTCATGACAGTAAACAGCCTAGTGTAGCTAAGGTCACAACGACCTTGATCTTAGACCTATCAACCTCAAAATTAGTAGGAGCTTACATCTGATGATTAGCAACCTCTCTGTAAAGTTTTATGATCTAAGATCCTATATTTCTTATTGTGTGGACCAGTGATTATTGTGTATTCAAAGGTCATGGCGAGTTTGACCTTTGATCCAAATACCTTGAAATTGAGTCGGGCCGTCTATGGAGGATGAATAGCCTCCACTAAAAATTTAAGAATCCTAGGTCCATCCGTTTTGGAGTTATTGTTGGAAAGTCATTCGGCATGTCCACCGACCGACTATTTGCACGTAACGCTATGTACTGTGTTGGTGTACTTATAACATTTAATGAGTGTATATGTATATATTTAGTAATTAATGTTCTGAAACCGCTGATTCATATTTCAAACACCATAGTTACTTTGACAACGTCAAGTGCCAACACTTTCAGGTTTCAGAAACATTTCTGAACGCTGAGCAAACTGAATCTGACAACGTGTTTCTATTGTCAGTGTCAATTAACCATCAAAGTACAATACCAGCTGCTCCATTATCCCTGTTCATTGTATATCGTACAATATGATGGCAGGTTTTCCCGCTTGTGTACTTTATAACTGTGATATTTTAAATAATGTTTAGACTGCTGACACTTGGTCTTTCTGCGGTATAGGTTTCCTCATCTTTTTGTAAGTGTTTAGCATAGTGCCACATTATTGTATGTGATGATTTTATGTTCTCTCTGCTCGGCTATTTGGGTTAGTACTGAATTTATATATTCTGAAATTCTCAGTTGATAATTTCAAATACCGTACCCAAGTGTTTTATCGGCTGGTTGGGTTGAGTGCTACCTTCCCTGTCGGATTTTCTCATACCTTTTAGTTGAACGTCACTGCCATTTACCATTTGCTAGAGGTGCATGGTTTAAGTATATCTTCATACCATGGGCTACACAACTTAAAACATATTGCTTCAAATTTTGTTATATCCCCTTATGACTTTTTTATCAGCTAATACGAACTTTAAAACATAGTTAAAGGAAATTTATGTATAGCACAAGAGATAAATCGCATGGGTATAATTTATATTCTAAATGTTTTATAACTACGCGAACAAACACCAGCAATATTAGTAAGTGTATGCGAAATAGGTGGAATTGATGCTCAGCTTCAGGTAACTCAGACGGGCTTGTCAGACTTTGGTATCTGGAAATTATAAAAACATTAGAAGGAATATGTTTGGAAATTGTATTTAGGTGTTAAAACTGCAATGATAAGGCCAACGGTATTATTTTATTAAGAACTTCCATTTTTGTCGTCTGAACGTCTAAACCAGTATGTCAGTGAACGTCGTTTTAATGTCAAGATGCAATGATTATAAGATACTTACACTAACTATTCACAGACTATGGTCACATACTGTTTTGAATGCAACTGATTGGTTCAAATGTAGGGAATTACTTACATACATACGAAGTGCCACTATTGCTCACAGGTGGACCTTTGTTGGCACCTGAAATACTTCCTCAAGTTATTTCCGAATTCAGACTACATTAGTTATCTCATGTTGAATATTGATCAATTGTAAACACGTTATCACATATTTAATGGATTATTCTCAGAACTGTAAATTGTATGATTAATAAGACCCTAGAGAAGAACACTTAACACACTTTAAAGGAGAATAAACAGTTTATCACACACGATACATCATGCTTTAGATCTGATATATGACGTCTATAACTTACCTCCTCTATTTACTGATACACGTAGTAATACATTTTCTGTTTGATCGGGCCCATGGTTGAAAACGAATGCTCATATGTAGCACACACTAATGGAAATGCACTCCTGTAAGATTCATATGGACACTACTGTATGATAATGCTTGTCTCGTACCAGTAATATATGACTTGGTCTTTGATTGGATTCTCATATTTGATATCACCAATAACTTTCCTTCTCCGAATGAAACAAATGCTTGACCAACTCCCATTCTCTTTTAAAACGTCCCTATATTAATACGTATGTCATAGTAGCGGTTATCTCAAGTACATTATCGTCAGCGACCCTGCTATTACGAATGTTAAAATGCTGCTGACATTTGCATTTATATTCACATTAATCATGCTGTTTGGCCAACCAATAAATAAAAAACGTATTTGAGCTGGTATTAAATGTGGAATATTTACAAACACGCGATTTTCGACATGCTTCGCGTAAAATTATGACGTCCGATTGTTGATAGATAGACGTTCCCCTTCTCCTTGGCTGCCAAAATAAACAACTTTACGACAGCAGTGTGGTGGTAAAACATACTCCGCCTGTTCAATTAAGCTAAATAGTACAGGGTGATCATTCATATATGGTGACATGAATAATTTCAATAACTTTGTCAGATTTAATGATAGAGTAATGGTTTGACCCTTATTTCAAAGCTAATGTGCCCAAGTTTTTATTAGATGTTAATAATAAATTCATGCTTTGTGAACTTAATGTCAATATCGGCGTAGATGAAGACGTACATTTTCCATGATTCAAGGAAATTTTGCGAAAGAATTATTTCGCTGACGACCGCATTTAAATTTGCCCCCCTACACTCACCGGATATAAGCCCTTTAGATTTCTGATCATGAGAATGGCTGAAGGAAGGAGTGTGTACTACACAACCAGTATATTTAATTGATATGAAACTACAATACAATGTGAAATTGGAAGCATCAATGTGTAAAATGCTAGGAATTATTGGTAATTTATGACGTCTTTTGCTGCTGATTTTGGCAGGTTTGCAGAAATCAGGAAAACGCTTCTTACATCTGCTGAGAAAAAAGTATATAACATTTGAAAATGATTTATATCCAGAATAAAATTTACATGCATATGTTAATCAATGGAGTATAACACCAAATATCATCTTAAAAACTGACAAAGTTAATAAAGTTATTTATGTTACCATATATAAATGATCACCCTTTACAATGTACATTAGTAATTTATAAGTATATTTAGTAGGCAATTATTTCTGTAAGAGTACCCGCATTTAGCTGTAACGTAACTTATTTCAGTATTGCATCATCCTGTAAATGACACAGTTCAACAAGTCCCAGATGCAGCACCATCTAAGAGTAAACCAATCATTCTAGCATCCAGGAAAATAATGTGTTGGTATCTCCTGACCGACCTATTTTATTGACACAGTCCGTAACAGAGCATGTCTTGAGACCTTGATGATTTATAACACTATATATATGTCTGTAATAGTTTTCCGAGATATTATAGTGGGGAACTTATTGAACTGAGTCTTCTATCATCTACTGGCCAGCCTTCTTCATTAAAAGAAGTTATCTGGAAACCGTTCAGTTGTATACCATCATTATGTCTGTGACATTCCCGAGACATATATCCTGGACTTCATCAATAGTGTACAATAAGCTTGGTTTGGTCACATGGTTATACGTTATTAAAAATTATAGACATGTCAGTAAGAGAATGTCATTGTCACTTCGTCCCAAGATGGTTGCCTAGTCAGACGCTAAATACTATCTTGAACAAAAACTTTGCAATGTGTACACATTATTTGTGTCCAATCGGCTTCCTAGTGAAATAATGCATTACTTAATTTTAACAATGCCATTAATCAACAGAAGCCCTTTAATCTGTTCGGATATAATGCAAGAAAACAAATGCGGCATCACTTGAGTGAACGATGTGTGGTGGGTTATTAACCTGATGTGAGTATTAAAACAGTAATATAAGTAAGGTTTTATTGTACTTCATTGAATACTATGTGTCACAATATTTTGTATATTCTAAGCAATGAATATTCAATAAAACTAAACAAGCAAACATATTTAGAAGGAGTATTCGAACCGTCCTAATTGAAGTGACTGCCGTGCTCAACTCTTGCTGGACATAACAATGTGAAATACTTTTAAAGAGGAAAACACATCAAGTACGTGTATTTGTAGGAATCGACAAAATTAGACATGTTGGTCTCCAAATGAAAAATGACAAATAAATGATATAGCATCATATTTGTGATTGACTGTAAATCTTTATAATTATCAAAGTAAATACTTTCTGTGGACATGGGGGGCGGCTGTCTACCTTATAGATTAGTGACTTGGCATTATACATCATGATTTATACGATTTCAAACTGCTAAGCGGAATTGATTATAAATTATTTAAAGTATGAAACGTGGTTCAGTGTAGTTTTTATTCATATTTGCCTCTCGTCAGGGTTATAGAAAAGCCACACGCAAAAAGTGAAAAACAACTAATTGAGAATCGCACAAGTACATTTTGGCACACCAGGATGACAATGTAGTCTAATCGTGAATTAGAAAATCGTACAATTCCTAAACAAGTGTCGGTTTCTTCATTTCGACAGCTGTGTAACGGACACATATGTGATATGGTAATTAGCATCAGATTCCATGGTGAGTCATGCATATGTTTATTTCTCCCAAGTGATTTTATCATGGAAAAACGCATCTGGAGTTGTCTGATTTATGTTGTACCACAACAATAACTAGGGTTGCAAAATGAGAAACATGAGCATGGTGTGACGTAGTATTACTGGATGCAGATATGTGACATCCACAAAAGTACGCTGTTTACAAGTGCAGCAGGGTCAATCTAAAAATATCATTTAATTGTGATTACAATTTTGTGCGTGTCTATGTAGTAGTAACTATTTCATACAATCATCTAGACATTTGTCAATCATTTACAAATTATGACCTAATCATAGTTTTTTATCAAGTACTTGCTGTTAACTTTTTTCTCTAAATAATAATATGACAGCAGCAATGCTTAATTTATAGGAAGAATATGAAGAAAGTGAATATACGAGTATTACATGTAACATGTATTTGAATTAGGTTCATGACACATTGTAACTCAATATTAAAACATTGAACGAGGAAAGAAGCAGTCCCCAGAAACAGCAAATCAGAAAGGCACATCAAGTTTAACATACAAAACCTACGATTACGAGTAAACAATACCCAAAACATAAGTTAATGAGAAAATGAAAAGAAAGTACCACGACATCCTAAGTTCAGGTGTTATACGTTTCCTTAAAAGGACAAGGTTCACTAACTAGTAAAAATGGCCCAGCAAATAACAAGTTAAAGTATAACATGACCAAAATTGATACTTTTTATCAAAACAATATTCTTGTGTTGCCATGGCAACACTAGTTTGCCCTGCATTCTATTTACAAATATGGCGAACTAAAACAGGTAATGAAGGAAAGAGTAATCAGTCCAGTCACATAAAATGTTGCAAATAGTTTAAGGACAAAATGAACATTATGGAAAAATAATGGAGACGATGTTTATATCTGGAATGTTTAAACAGTTGCTTCCCCTTTCTATTACGATGTGCAAGCATTGATATGATTGCCGGAGTAGTGTGAATCTTAGTCAATTAATCACGACTAATGCAGTATTGAAGTGAAATCACACCTCGAAATATTGCACAGTGCTTTATAACGATCTGCGATCAATATGTTTTTCCCTAGAACCGTAGTGTTGTGTCAGTCTACCCTTTTAATAATCTTAAAGATTAATGCTCCCTTGTCGCTTCAGTTACCATTTGCTGTATATGTTTCAGTCATTACGTGCTTAAGGCATATTCTAACTAGGGTAAGTAAAATACGTTTTTGGTATTTTTGTTTACATTTGTTAAGTGCCCGCTGAAATGTGCATTCGTACGATATCTGCTAGAAATTCTGCAATACACAGTTACAAACTTTGAAAACACTAGATATATTTAATTAAATAATCATTATTTATTTGCCGTTTCATTATTTGTGTCTAACGTCACGTTCGTTCACTGACGTCACTACAAAACAACAACGTCGGACAACTTGATAACGTCATGTACACGCAGGTAGGTCGTAGAACAATTATTGATCGACCTAAGCTCATTTTAAATAGGAAAAACTCATCCTCGGGTACAGAGTTTCAGCCGGCGACTACGCTTGAAGAAGAAGTCTGTCAGATCACGTGATTAGGTGACGGTTTATTGCCAGTCACATGACCACTTGACGGTTTATTGAAAATGATAAACGGCACCCTGTTATCAGGCCGATTTGGCCGGCATTGACTGGATAAATACGTGTATATGATTTTAGTAACTTTGCGTTGAACGTCGGATGCAAATAGATGATGTAAGTGATATACAAATTGGACTTGATTATTAGATTTACATATGACTTTTTGTAATATTTCCGTATGTTGATAGCTGGAACACAAACTCGCATTTGTCGTTGGCTGTTTAGAATAAATCATGTCAATTCGACCTTAAGATGGTGGAAAACAGAATGCGTCATCTCAATCAAACTAGCAGGGAAATGGCCTATCATCTCTATAGTAGGCAATAGGTATTCAGTAAGTGTTTACTGCATACAGATAGCACATACTTCAGCATTATACTTTCCTGCAAAAGACGCAATTCCAGAGATCCCTGGTGTAACATTATGTAAGAATAAATTAATCATTCTTGCACCGAGGAATTGATATGTTGGTATCTACAGGTCGACCTACTTCATTGACACAGCCGATTGCTTCGTTTTAACTGTTTATAACTGTTTGCCAAAATGCATTTCATATGTTGTTTATCTCTAACATTCTTGACGTAGAATGTCTTCAAATGCCGATAGGTTTGATTTGGTAAAGCGTTTCCTTTAATCAATATACGATTTAAAATTCCAGTTTCCATTGATAATGTGTAACCCGGAGTTTCGAATTAATATCAAGATGACAACGTGTTAACAGTAGCTTTATTACATTTTAGAAAATGATGCAAGATATGGGTTACATTTAGAGTTCAGGAAGGTGAGCAAAGAAACGTAGTCACTTAAGCCAGCGATATATGAATATAATTTTAGCACTGCCACCAGCGCAGTGTGTTAGCTAGTTATTACCATTCATACGAACAACGGACTGGTCAGACGACGTAAATCACTTCAAGAAATTATGACATCGTCAGGAAATTAACTTTGTTTTATAAGATAGATAGATAATCCAAAAGTTTCTGATAATGGCAGATGTATGACATATGTATTGACTTTAGGGTTTGAGGACATATTTATTCGAAAGGTATATTAGTTCGGCTACACGAGACATTTTCACAACGTTAATTGGCAATTAATGTTCTTATTAGGATTGCAATTTTATTTCAACATATCAATGAGTTTCCATGACAAAAACGCATAACGCAGTTATCTGCCTTTTCGTAATAGATAAACAACACACAATGTACGTTGGATAAGGTAATCATGTGCAAGCAGCTATCCACAAACTCATAGCTCAGACCAAAAGTATTTAATTTGTAAACATTATAGGTGTTCAACTGGCTTCCCTGGGAACTAATAATTTACTCAAGTTTACCAATACCATTACTGATTTGAAGCCTTTTAATATGCTAATTACATGCTCGAAAAGAAATGCAACATCACTAAGAATGAAACAGTGAATACCTTTAAGCAGCAACACACACTAACAACCGCGCCAGATATGATACACACGCATACTTTATCTGAGCCGCGTCATGCGATTTTAGGCCTTCGGACACTGACGTTACAACGTCATAAATGACGTCAGAAGTCCAGACGTAACGCATGCAACTGAATACGTTCGTAATATCGTACACTCGCTGTAAAACAGTAGTTAGTACTACTTTCAATTTCATTCGATGCATTACATGTCATACACCAAATTATTCGTTATTAAATTGTCTACGTAGCCATTTTAGTTTGAGTTCATGTAGAGTAGTATGTAGTCATATAATTGGAGACAATGTCTGACGTATATACAGAAATCTGTCAGCAATTTGTAACACATAAAATTGGTCGTCGGGCTTAAAATAACAGCCGTTTTATTCAAAATGTGATTACAGTTTGTGGGTTACTTAATCAAGTGGCACCAGAAGTGACCTGTTATCATATCATCGTGAAAAATCACGGGTGAAAAAAATAAAAAGTTAAACTAATAAACTGTTAACACGAACAAAGTGCAAATTTGCTAAAAAATCCGAAATTTTCCCAAAGAAGCATAGTTAGTACGCAATTATTTTTTATTTTACTACGATTTCGTTTTTTAAAATATTATTTTTCTTGTATCATAAATAGTGAAATCCCAATACATTCTAGCAAATACTTTTCAAGAATATTACAATTAAATGAGTTGAGTAAATTTGTTCTTCTCATGCGTTTTCGCGATGCGTTGCGGCATAGACCATTTTCGAACTTTATTAATTTAATTATAAGTCATAGTACATACAATTAGAATAAAATTAGACATATTATCAAAGTGAAATGTTTACTTTTAAAAATTCTATAAGATTGCTTTTAAAATAAGTCCGACACACTTGATCAAATGTGTGGAGGTAAATTTCACACGGCGCAAAGTGCGACGTTTTGGACGTTTTGTGCAATTGCGCACGTTTTTATATTGATCGAAATACATAACATAACTTATGATTTTGAGCGATATTACGCATAGGTATGTAATACATTTATACCCGTATATTCTAGAGCAATGTGGATTTGTTTTTCATAAAAAGTACATGGATAAGCATGTAAGGGATAGAATATGTGCAGGGATTCTATATTACTGAAAAATAGGAAAAATCCTGATACGTGAGTGAGAACAATAGATAACAATTAATACGAGTGAATGTACACGCGGGAGAAATTGCTACCGAGAAGATACCCAATTTTCAATTATAGAACCATATGTTAATGACCGATGAATAAATCTGAATTATTAATACGTTTTACTTGCCACTTAGCGTTTTATTCGAGATAGAAAATTTGAAATCGTTTCGTCTGCGGGCTTAGTTTACGGCTGTTGGCAAGACCTATAATTATAATACGTCAAACTGTGTTTTTTTTATTAAATAGTCGTGAGATATGAACTGTTAATCATTGCAATTCAATTATTAACTTATTTATCACAATCCACCCCTTATTCATGAAAAATGAATAATAACGATTAACCTCCCTTTGAGTACCTTTCTATGTGATTTGTCTCCCTTGGAACTTTATATACTTGAATTAACATAATTATGATGACAGCGTCATAGATGCAAAGGATGTCATGTCCACTAGTCATTCTAAAGATCCTGGTTCAAATATTAGCTTGTACGGACTTTTTATTATTTTAAATTGCTGAGCGGAATGCATTGTTTCATACACAAACTAGATTACTGACGTTTGTTCATATTTTTTCAAGTAAAACATAATATTTGTAAATGTAATAATCAATTAGGTATTTTAATGTTGATTTTATTTCTTTACATAATCGCTCGATTACCACATTCTAATGCACCAGTCAGTTGCATCTACGGCCCCACCACCGGGGATGGGTCGGGATTTTTACTTTTTAGTTGTCAACCCCGACCTCCCACGGTCCTGCGGGGGACGCCTGATGGTAAAATCTCCGGTATTTCCACCGGCCCCTAACAACTCAATATTTTACGCGGGCGGGGTATTGTTTCGGAGAAAAAATCCTAACATTTCCCTGGCAGGAAGGTAAAAAACGACAGTTTATCCCCGGGGTGGGGAACTTGAATGCAACGGACTAGTGCATCAACCATGGTATCATGAAGGGGATCAGGGAATGAAAGGTCGAACATTGGATCTATGTATTGTTTTGTAATGAGACTAATTACCAGATATATTTTCGATGACATTTGGCAATATTTCGATGACACATTCGCGGTCCCAGCACATTTGCCGTTCTTTATCGGGATAATTTTGTTGTTCTGGTAGGGTTCCCAGGAGTACTCCCGATGTGTTGCCGACGTAATACGTCGACCCTTCTTGTTTGGGGATGTACCGATAACATTTCGTAGCTTCTGGGATCGAGAAATACCATGTGTAATTCCACATCGCCAATGAGGAATTCAACAGTGGGACCTAGGCTTCAGCGTAAAAAAACCCTTTTCAACTACTAGCGTAATGTTCAGTTGAAGTGTTACACATATTTAAGATATGAGAAAGTCGGACAGGGAATGCAGGACTCAAGTCAGCCTGCCCGTCACAAACGCATGGCATAATACAAATACACGGCATGCTGTCTACACGCCATTACCGACCGAGAAAATCCAAAGTCCCAGCTGTTAAAAAGACAAATGCCCTAAAGTTTCAAGACTGCTTCGTTTGGCTGTAAAATGCTTCATTGATTGGTTTTCCTGAAGCGGTGTGTTCGTCCTTGTGATGCTGCATGGTTGTCCTTTCGATTCGTTCTTTTTTGCTGACTCCATTTGACTGACTCATGCTACAGGCTACTGGTACAGGGTGTCATGTTTTAGTAGGTGTTTCATATTTTGCTTAAATATACTTTGGTATACGGTCCCACAGACCTGTCACCGCGCAATGCTTTTTAAGTAGCTTAATAATGTTGAACTGTCAGTCACATCAAGACAATAATGACAGAGTATGTCATTTTATGCCAACACGGGAGTATGTAATTGAAAGTTGCATGAATACTTTTTTATTGTTAAGATCTTGATAAAGTTTATTATTGACATTATTCATTTATTAGTATTAGATTCGTGTGATATAAGAGGATCTATCACGAGTTGTCAATTGATATAACTTTATATTAAACGAGTTTTGGAAATTGTATTAACGAGCCTTTGGCGAGCTTAATAATATTTCCTGAACGAGTTTAATATAAATATATCAATTGACAAGGAGTGATAGATTCTTTATATCATATGACACTAAAAACGCAAAATACGCATTTATTGGAAAAACTAAATTACCTTATAAATATTACACGTGGAACGTATAACTTTATACGTACTGCTATACTAACCCAGATACAAGGACATGCATGTGATATATTATATTGTAGGAATTAATACGTGGAGTTTGTATTATAATTATGGAATTATACATCCAATGGAAACATCGCCCCAAATCCCGGGAAAGGGCGGGGAATTTTCGTTTGTTCAACACCCTGCTGCACTATCAGAGTCAAACAGATGGCGAATTCCTGCTTCTGTGATGCAGACATCGCGGAAAAAGTAGTGTCGGTCAAACTGTAAGAGTAAGGCCGCGGTGTTTTGTAGTAGTGTTGTTTTCGATCATTACGCTCATCTAAGCTACCATATATACGTTGCTATGCATCGGATGTATACGTTGCTATAGATTGTAATAGGCATTTGTTTCTGTCGCAAATTTTGGAAGAAGGTTAACGGTGGTGTAAGTAAATCACATAGATCGAGGTTTGGGTTGGCTGACAACAAATACTTTTTCGTCTTTTTTCTGCACCGGTCGCGGACATTTTCAACAAAAATATATTGTTAAGAAATAAAAAAGTAGTGGCGTACATTACTGACTGATTCCATTTAAACAATACATTAAGTTATATTTTATTAACATTATGCGTCCTAGTTTACCACCTTAAGTACAACACAAACATAACGTTAAAACGACGACGTCAAAACGAGGACGTCAAAACGACGTCACTTTCATTTTTTATAAGTAGTTGTGCTACGGAATTGTGCATAACTTTGAAACTAGTTGGTAAAAAATGTCAAAACAAACACTATTCAGACTGGAAAACTTTGAATTTTAAGAAAACAATAAAAACGCAAAATGTCAAAATTTTGTCGGAAGGCCTAAAATCGCATGAATCAATTATGAAAGCGTTCTGAGGAAATAAGTTTGTCTAGTACATACTTATAGTAAAATGTAGTTACAACTTTAACTACTAGACATACTTAGACTTTAACGACTGATGTTTTTCACCATATAAGAGATATTATACAATGGTTTCACATTATGACATTCAGACAGTATAATTCAAGTTAAATTGTCAAAGTATCAGATGATGTAATTAGCCACCGTTTTTATGTGTTATTAACTCAAACAAGACCGTCTACAAATGTGATAAATATCACTGTATTAATGATTAAATACCTATATTGATTTATTGCATCTAGCATATAGGAAAACACCAAGACAGTCATCTTTAATATGACAAAAAAAGTTATAATGAGTTATATATGAGCTAATCAGTATACTTTTGTGTGCTATTATTCAACAACCCCGTGTAACCCGGTAGTATGTGTTAGCCAGAGTACTGCTGTTTAGACAGAGCGGACAATGTCGACGCTTGAGAGGTCATGTATTTTGTGCTTGTTACAATTATTTCGTGCCATTACCAGTAAATCGATGAACATGTTTCTTAAACTTCTTCTTGGCGATTCGTTGGGAAAGTTTGGCCTTCCAAAAGCCGAAAGCGACATCCTCTACATAATTGCCAATTTCGATTGGAACCATATTGCAAATATTCAAAACAAGTATTGTAAATGATGCCGGACACATTACTTCATACTGTTCAAAAGAGATATTTCATTTATATCGGGTTATATGGAAGGTATCAGACATTCAGTACTGTTCAAATATAAGTGGGACACATCTCGTATATCATAAGATAGATATAAACTTCTGCTTCATTACAAGTTTTCATTTTTAAAATCAGTTGACACACCTGATACTATATATAGTAACATGTTTACGTTGAAAAACTCGTATTATCGGTCCGCCGGGGATATCATCAACAAACACTGATGATATTCGCCCTGAGATAAGCGCACGCCGACTTTATATACGCGGGATTTATGTTAAAAATACGTAGACGCGTCGGACCGTATTCTTGGACGCTAGGCCAAATAAAGTTAGGGAAAACGGGACATCTAGCACTTAAAAGATAAAGATAATTTTCTAAAGCATTTAAGATTTTGTGTCCAAATGAGCATGATACCATTTCATTGATAATTGTTTCGTTCTTTATTTGAAAAAATATCATTTGACGAAAGATTATATGCAACCTTTATTCAAAGCAGTTTACATTAAGAGCATTCATATCTTTCCTTTCCCGGAACAAGTGTATTAAACAGTTCAATAGCTGAGCGCGCTGTGACATTGAGTGATAATATCCCCGGCTCTTGATAATGGCACTCGGGCTAAATCCTTCAAGTCACTATCGACGCGCCGGGGATACTATCACTCAATGCCACACCGCTACAAGTTATTTATCTCTTAATAATGAATTTGGATATTATGACATCCTATATATGTGGTGGCAGAATTGAAGTAGAGCGTTTTACGCTCTTCAATGTCAATACGTGAATATACTATGTGATGTTCTCTGGCTCAGTCTTACTAAACATAAATCACGTTCGTTTGCTACGTTAGTAGAACCTTGACATTTATCACCGGTCTGTGCTAAATTTACGATCTAAATTGAAGTTATTTTGTACTGTCTAAGAGAGGGATTTTCATCACGTGTTTGATTATCACCACAGAAATAGGTTTGCGACTTAGATAATGAATGTGTCAGACGCGGTCTCCTATGGGGTTACTATATGTCATATATAATAATGTTCTGTTGAAACTGTTGAAGAGACTATCGATGAGTCGTAATAAATGTATTTTTCTTACCTAACATACATATGACCTTCCTTACATTAATTGTAGCTCCGTGCATCTAACAACATACTCTCACAAAAATACGGCACACAACCTTGTTGACCAGGTAAAGTAGCACTCCCGATACTGTTACGCGATTACATCCCGGTTTCCGCCAGAGTATTACATAGGTTTTCGGTTCGGTCAGCGTCATAATGAGAACGGGAACCGCGAAGCGATGTATCAAAGTTACTACCGTGCGCTACAGGATTGTATAATGATAAGGCTCAATTGGTAACATGAACCACCTGACAGCTCCAACAAAATATTGATAAACATTAGTCCAATAAAAGTGGCTTCAAATTATCAAAAACCATTGTATGTAATAATGTTCGTTGAATGTCTACAGAACCTATTATCAATATTCCATAATCAAGTGACCATAATTTAGAACTTTTCTTTATTTATATTTTGTATCCATAGTTATACATTTCCACTGACCCTTTTCGAAATTGCGTTCACACAATCAGTAGACGGTATGCTGTGGCCCAGTCGCACATTATGTATACGATTGATTATGTCATGTGTATTTTGAATGGTGTTGTTAAAATAAAATGGACAATAACCAGGGTGTACTTATTGCTGTCTTCTTAGGTATGTCTTCTCTCATGGCACGTTTCTCATGCTCGATCTGACAATTCCCCATATAGGACGAACTGTAATGGTTCGTTTGGACAATTTTCCCAAATGATCATATACCTGAACGTGGCTCACCTTATCTAAATACAATGCAGTTTGTAAATATCGACTAGACAATAATATTACATAGACATTAATGCATCGACTCGAGTGTTTTCAATTAAGTTATAATCGATGCTATTATCTATTTAATTATCTATACAGTCCTCATATATCTGCTGATGAAGTCGATTCGATGTGAACTGGTAAGGGCATATACTTGAGGATGTATAAAGCTAATTGAAAATCTTTTCAAATGATGTATACATGTACGTGTCAGTACACCTGGTGCCACGCAGTAATACAATGTATTTACATATTGTATGTAACAATGCTCGTTATGTTCGATAACATACAAATATTCTGATGGTAATAAACTGAAATTTAAACTGTTATCTTTTGGTTGTATTTTCCTTCTCATTTTTATGTTTGTGATATACGAATAAATAACTTGTCAACTGCGTAACGTGCGTTGCACGTAGTCAATCAAGGCCAGGGAAAACATTGCGTCGACGTGCTTCATCCGTACTTCCCACGGTTTAGAAAATACGTTGCGGCCGTAACCTCCAAAAATGTACGTGCTAATCTCTCACGTCGGGTTGTGAACAGGCATTCAAGTAAAACATTGTGAATTGGTAATATTTGGATAATAATTCTAATAATTGTATCTGATGTCTGATTTATTATAATTTTCTTGTATGAATTAGATTGTCAACATAACAAAGTAACCAACATAAACAATGCCAAACAATGTTCTTATCATAATTGCAATCTGAACATGTGACATTTTTCTGGGAAAATAAGATTGGTTGTTTGTTGTTGTTTGTTAGGTAGTCGATTGCCTAATGCGCTTCATTGACATGATGGACACCAGATTGATCTGAAATTTGTCTTACTTCTGGTATTTTCTAAAACTTTCCAATAATTGCTAACGAATATTATCATTTGAATGATCTGTCTTACTTACAATTGACGTTTAACGCTGATGGTAACTTTTTCGCGTTCTTGGCCAAAGGTCTTGGGGCGAATGATTTCGGAATACTTCGATATAACTTTCTAACTAATTTATCATTCTTTTTGATGTTATTCATAATATTAACGGATAATACACGTGGTGGATGCATTGTAAGCTCCTCCAAATATATAGATGGATATGACAATTGTGAGTATTTAGACTCTGAAACTAACTTAAGTAATTTGAACATGGGACAGGATACACAACCATTCAACGCAAAGCTAGTACCTTACAGTCTTTTTCATTTAATTTACTGAACATATTCTTTGGTAATAATGTAATCTGCGGTTCACAAAATATTATGTCAGACTTAACTTGCCTCGATATGGATACACTCCAAATCAACCTTTTAGTTCCCTTCTGTAACCATCGCAAGTACTGGGTCATTAGTTGTGTTAGATACAATGTAACAGGCTTCTCATAGACGTTCGTCGATACACGCGCCACAACTTCCAATGTGTGGTAACTATGTTTATCACATAAATCACGATGTGGGAGTGTAATAAAGCCAATTACATAAAAACTATATTACACTACTCAGCAATAGAATAACTATGCAAATGAGGGGGGCTAATCACTTTTTTATGTATTTATACGCGATGTCAAAAAATAAACAAACATGGCCGACCGTGATTTTATTGTCAGCGGTACAGGTCAGATCGACAGACAAGGCGAATCTGAAAACCTCAACGAGAATTTACAAAGGCAAGTCAATTCAAATATAATAAATAAACACAAACCTACATTGAATAACGCATAGGCTAACACTTCCTGTACAATTCTAATGCATTTTGAGTTTCAAAAATTAAAATTTAAAATTCATCAATCACATTCCAGAAATCCGAAGTAGTGATGACGTCAAGACATAAACATGACATCACAATGTACTTGACGTTTCCCATTATTTTAGTACGAGTATGTTCCCCTTATCAAACTAATTTTAAGACTGGATAGGGCCTACTTAAATGGTCCGTGACGTTAAGACTGTTCAAATATACCCTCTCGACACATATTCGTTTTCAACATTGAATTAAATGTAATTGAAATACAGTCACTGTGTTGCACTATGTTTAGATACTCATTTAATCTTAACCGCATTGCTCACCTCAATCTTATTCTATCTGTAGGGGAAGCCACAGGTAACTGTATCGTTGAAAACGAAAAAACAAACGAAAACATTTTTTTTTTTTAAATTATATTTTTCTATGAAGGTTTATTTGTTCTAGATGAACCAGAATTTCAATCAATCAAAAACGAAATTTGACTATCAATATCTCCATAAACTTATGATATTCATATACAGTAATGTTTAAAGTACCTATATGCCAGATCTTATCAGAATTGATCAAATAGTTAAAAAGTTATACTATAAAATGTAGATACTGTTTCACAGCCGATTCATATGGTGCAGTCAACACAAATCCATATGGCCGTCCCTCACAATGTGTTACACCGGCGACAGTTAAAGTATACCTTGAAGCAATGGATTTTATTATATGAAGTTAATTTTTGGCTTACATTCATCCCATAACATTGTTTGTGTAAACACACATCCTTTTATAGATAATTGGTATGCATAAAGCAGTTTTTTTATTAAAAAAACTGCACCTCTCGAACCGGCTCGTGGATTTCTGTACAAATTGACCTTGATAGAAAAATATAAATTTTCAAAAAAAATTTTTTGTTTGTTTTGTTTTCTTTTTCAACGATACAGTTACCTGTGGGGGAAGCGGGTCTACTATTTTTAGTTTTCTACATTTAAATAGCTTATTTTGTTTATGTGATAAAAGGAATCTTACATACGTGTCTTTCCATATTAAATTTATTAAACTCGTTAGATAAAAGTAATAAAATACTCGACAGAGACTCGTATTTTATCACTTTTATCCAACTCGTTTAATAAATTCAATATGAAAGGTCACTCATGTAAGATCCTCTATTTATGCATCTTGTGAATACTATTCTTAAAATCTTTTTCACTCCATGGCTTGACCTCAAACTAAAGTATGCGATCACATAAACGCTGAATAAATCACAGGACCAATGGTGTTTCGTTTTACGCTTTTTCTACAATACCAGTATCCTTGCAAAATCTCATGAGGGTTTACGTCAATTCATCGTTGTTAACGCATTAACGCTTGCCCGAATTAGTTCGAAAGGGATTAAGAGCACTTTTCATGCATGTATAATTCGTATCGTTTAAGACAATATGTGAGTGGTTTAATGTGATCAGTTTTATAAACTATACGGGTAACTTTGTATATATACATTTTCATACAGGTGAAATATATGAGCCGTTCTCAAGGAAAACCGGGTTTATTGACAAAATTGTGAAAATGTTGATAACTATATGGTTAGACAGAAGAGACTCTTGTGAACAGTTTCTGCAAATTTGAACACATTATTCCATAAACTTACAAAGTTAAAGACTTTTTAAACCAACCACTACCGCCTAATTTATGAGTCACGTCGCGAACGTCATTATCTACGTTTTTGACGTAACGTTACGTGACATTTTTATGATCCAGTATCTGATACATTTTTTACCTAAACTTTTAAAATTGTGGCAAATTTCATAATCATATTCTTATTTTAATAAAACGTGTTCAGTTTGTGAGTATTTATTTCCAGAGGATAATAGCAAGTGTTTTTTGCCACTTAACCCTTTTTTTCTTGATATGAGTTCTTTTTAGAAATCGATCACCATAGCAACAACAGACTTTATTTTAACACAATTGTAAAGAAAACTTGAAGTTTATGGATAGTACTATTATATTCAATTACTTAAATATGAAAACAAAATACACAATTTTTTTCTCATTTTAGACATTTTTCTAAGTCTTATTGCATAATTACAATGCAATGTCATTAAGCCCGGTTTTCCTGGAGAACGGCTCATATAATTGTAGAAATGGAGATAGGTTCGATTGAATGATTAAGGGAATCATGAATACATATACGGGCATTCATTTAATAGGAATGCAACTATAAATTCATAAGTACGGATTTCTACGAACATCTCATGACGTAAGTGGTTTACGTCAAGTGAGAATTGAGCGTAAGTTTAAGGAAATGGCCTAAAAACCTAACGACAGAAACTGATAGGAACATCTTCCATAAACATCAGAATACATTGGTGAAGAATAAAACGTACATAGAAAAATAAATAGCATTTATTTGCGAATATGAAGCTCTGACGGTCTCATCAGTTGGATGGTGTTTTGTCCTTTTGATTATTTAATTATTAGTTTCGATCATTCCAGGTTTGCAATTTACAAAACTATACAGTGGGTGTTATATCAAATGCCCCGAGTATTTCGACGTTTACCCGGGTGCGAAAAAGATATGAGAAAATTGGATAACTAATATCTGCATTTGTTATGCTTTACATTTAGAAATATCGTAGAAATTACCGTATATTATATAACTCGTTCTTGTGATAATGGTCTACGTCTGTTTCATAGTCTAACCTATCCTAGACAATATGAAAAGAATAATTCAAACAATAAATATTGAATCGTTCTGTAATGCATTCATTGTCATGGCATTCACACGTGCCTCTATATTTTTACTGCCTATTAACAATGTTTGATATATTATTCCTGTTCCTTCCGCTTATTGAATACAAATAGTGTAAGTTATCGAAAAACCAATCCCAGGAAATATTAAAACTGTAATTCAAATATTCAAATATTTCTAAAAATAGCAAAGTGATTAAACCTATAAATTCGGACGAGTTTTCTTACATTCTCGTGGTATTGTCCTCGATGCGATAGTGTAAACTTTGAAAGTTTTTTCCCGCATATTACGTATTTGCTTTAACGTGGATGTTAGGAACCGATTCCCGTGCAATATGCTTCTATAATTTCTTTCTTCGGTTACTTTTTTAATATACGGATGAACAATCTCGTTAGGATATTTTGACAATGACGTAGCTTTTTACTGTATACACAAAGGATTAAAACAATGGCTTGAACAGGTAGAGTTTGGTAATTTTCTGCACACGTTTTATAATCCTTGATAATTCGTTTTACATCGAAATAGTAGATTCTACCATTGCGTCACTGTATTCCTACCATAAACTCGATAAATACACCATTAATCAGACGTTTATCCCCCACTTTGTCATATACAATGGTATTATCTGACAACCTATGACCATATACAAAAACAAAACACATTAGTGTGACTAATGTGGTATTATTACCGCACTTTGTTGACATGAATAAGAGGTTGCCAATCAGTCATAGAGTGGTACCAATCATACCAAAAAGTACAGCATACGTCTCCAAGTTATATTAGCTCACCAGACCTTATGCATTACCGATATGAGTTGTTGTGATCACCCTCGCCCATACATCACTGGCGTATAACAATCAAAGCGCTGCAAGCGCTGAAGGCCTGGGCTAAACTTTGTATGCTTGGGAAGAAGTTTAGTGACTAAACTGAAGTATATGTAAACGGACCCACGCTCTTTTACTGCTAGCTGCAGTGTACAGTTGTGTTGACCGTACAATGTTGAAGGTTTAATCTATTGGTCATGCTTAACTTGCCTATCTAGTTTAAGTACTAGTAAACAAGAGATGTCAGAATGCCATGTATGCCCCCACTACCCACACACATGCACAGTCACATAGACTGTGACAATTGAACAACATGTAGTATTACCTTGTTAATTTTTTGGCTAACAATTTCTTAAAAGTTTTGAAACTTATGGCTGAAGTCGACTTTCTAATACTGAAGTATGTCAAATTAAAGAGATTTTTTAAAAAATTGATGGGTGCGACTTATACAGAGTATCGACTCATGTATGGGCAATCTCGGTATTTTGGTAATTTGTTTCAAGAAGTGCGACTTATTTATTGGGAATTACGGTATCCAAAAAATAAAAAATAAATCATTTTATTGTTTCTGGAATGTCTTGTTAACGCAAAATAAAATAACAATATTTAAAATATGTTTATATAAATACCAAATATAATGTCTTCAAAAGATGTCTCAGGAAAAAAACTAGAAGTCAGTACCTCAATTTCATATCAACATTTACCCTAGATCAACACTAACTAAGCGAAAAAGTATAGCATATTAAATTGTTTATTAGTTACAACACTATTTAGTATCAAGACCTGTCACACACTGAATTTTGTTAATTTGGGAAACGTAAGAATTGTATTATAAAAATATAAACCATATCTGCATACATTCGTTTTATCATTGCTGTTTATCACTAAACTATAGCCCGTTTATGTTTTTAACTCAGAGGCAACTGGCTTCTCACTGTTTTCCCACGACACCGAAAATACACATACTAGTATTGTCATACATGATGCTAAAATCTATCTTTAAAATTGTCCCCGCGGAATAGTTGATGTATGATTTAGGAAGACGTGCTGGAGACTACAAAATTATACTATACTGTTCGTTTTCATTTCGTGTATTTTTGATAGTTGATCGGATGGTAAGAGCAATGATTTATCTTTACTGATGAAATTAACCACATCATTGTATACTAACACACAAAACTGTAGTGATTCACACTGAAGACATCTAACATTTATCAGCTATACAAATCTTATATCATTTTAAATTAATAATACGTGTTAACTATAACACACCATTAGTTTATATCAGAACAAGTTCACTATTGCCAGTTAAATTAGTATAGTGAAACATTGACCAGATTGGTATACCCTTGCAAAATTGATAACTTAAATAAACATATAGGGTCAATTATATATTTTTCCACCCATGTGGGTCAATCCAATTTTTCCCGCGTTTTCTTGCTATCCTGTGCGAACTATACTAGTCAACATATCTAGCATACCCAACAATGTAAGAGCTACTAAAGCACCCATACCGTAAATAGTTGGACTAAATACTGTTACATTATTGTAATGTCGTAAACGGATTATTCGTTGAGCTGAAATAATTGAGAAAACACTTAGTTGATGGTATATGCTGATAAGAACCTTATGGCAGTTTTGGTTCATTATAATATCTTTAATACCGGAATAATATGAAACTACTTAACCAAAACGTTCACTCAGAACAATAGTATTTTCTGCCCGAGAATTATAGGTTTGTAGAATCACATGATTTGTTACCCAAATGCATTATTTTGTACTCACAGAATCGAGTCTTTTCTTTACCAAATAGCACTCATAAATAATTATGTTGTTTTCGAAAGAAACGTAACCAAAAAGAAGTAAATCTACACTACGCAAGCCCGACATGTTTATGATGTCTCAAGTCGAAACAATACGACATATCTGCAGAAAATAAATTCATACCAACTTATTTTAAGTCGATTATGAAACAGGTTTTTCTAACGACATTAATCAATTTTGACCGTTCATTTCATAGTCTCCATCGTCACTAGGGTATGCAAGAAAACAAACCAGTTTCCTGTTTATGCTGGGTGTCAACCAGAGGGAATACATGTAACAAGTTAATGCTAAATTTGTATTTTGTCTTTGGTATGAGGCAGTCTGGGACATTCCGTACTCGAAGCGGACGATTCACCAATAGGCTATTGAGGAGGAGGAACAAGAAATAACAAACCGTAATACAATGCATTTAAATGAACCCGATGCAACATTGTTCATGTCAGATCTTTATGTTTTGTCTTCTTCTATTTTTAAACTATAGACTGACACTCTGAAGTTACTGATTCACATTTTTGTATAGATGTGATCCGGAATTTGATTTTTATGTAGACTTGTAATGTATGCATATGCAAACACATATGACCACTGTCCAGTATTCAAGTGACACAATGACTATAACGGTAAAAATATGTTTGTACCTACAGCTCAGTGCAGATCCGGAGTCTCAGACTGTTGTTTCAAAATAATTTAGTTTAAAATTGAAATAATGGTTAATGTTTACATTGGAGTATAATACTAATGACCCTCATTATTCCTAAAATGCAATTATTAGAATACTGTTTTAATTATTTTACTCAAGCCAACTGCTCAAATAATGGACATTTGATATTTGTGAAGACAACAGGGTTAAGTACATGTGCATTACTTGTAACACTAAATAGCCAAGTAAAACGGATCATTCAAACACTGTTTTGTCATATTTAAGACGACTGGTGTGGTATTTTCCGAGCAGCTACATGCACTAAATCAATATGTGCATCAAATCAGTGAAACAGTGATATTAATCACAGTCATTGTCGGTTTTGGTTTAGTTAATAACACAATAAATAAATCGGTGGCTAATTACATCAACTGAAATTTTGGCAATTCAACTTGTTTTCTACCGTCTGAATGTCATAACGTGATACCATGATATGTTATCTCTAATATGGGAAATAACAAGAGTCGTTAAAAGTTGACAATACATTTTATTATGATGTATGCACTAGACAAACTAATTTCCTAAGAAAGCTTTCAGAATTGATCGACTTCAAATAGTACGTGTATGTTTTGTATCATTTCTGGTGCGGTCGTTAGTTTGTGTTGCCGCTTAAATGTATGCACTGTTTCATTATTGGTGGTGTCGCTTTTATGTTATAGCATGAAACATTGAAAGGCTTAAATTAATGAATGGTATTTGTAAACGTGCGTAAAGCATTAGTTTAAGGTCCACCGCCCATTTTCCCCTTTCTGCATCAGTTGTATCTTGCAGAGATACTGGATGAGATGCTTTTTAATTAGGTCACTGTGCTGTTTGGTCACTATAATAAACGTTTTTGGCATATATATTTTCGCCCTCTTTTTGCCCATTATTGTAAACCAGGTCAAGTCGTTCCCTCCTTTTTGCAGCACTGTGCAGTGTCGGTTTATTTTTGTTTCCACTTGTCCTTGAAAGTTTATTTCCTCTGTCATTTGTTTTTTAAGTCCACCGCCCACAACACCCCTCTTTTTTCATTATTTGTATCTTGCGGAGATGCTGGACGAGATACTTTTTCATTAGGTCTCTTACGTATATTGGTTTGCACTTGTCCTTGGAAGTCAATTTCCTCTGCCATTTGTTTTTTAGTCCACCGCCCACAACACCCCCCTGTTTCTGGGGGAGATGGTGGTTGAGATACTTTTTCATTAGGTCACTGTGCTGTTTGGTCACTATAAGATACTTTTTATCATACATATTTTCGCCCTCTTTTTGCCCATTATTGTAAACTAGGTCAAGTCACATAATGCCTCTTTAACATGTATTAACGTTAGCTAGGTCAGAGAGTGGGTGTGCCTCATTTAGTCGCCGTTTTAGAATGGGTTTGTGTGATTGGTTCGCCGTGCAGTGTTGGGCTTTGGGAACTTGGTCGAGAATTGGCTTCGTAGCATTCGACAATAATCGCTATTATATAATTTCCTTGTGAATGTCGGTCATCCTGCATTTTATCGGCGGGGCCTTGGATCTTTGGTTGTTTCTTCGGCTTATGTGTGGGCATTGTTCATTGTAGTTGCTAGGAATATATAATATTATTTCCCACCCCATTCCTACCTTGCCTATATTTTAACTAGGTCAAGTCGTAGTTGTGCCTCTTTATGTCGCATAACGTTTGGTCACTGTCCTTAATGTTTTAACCTAGGTCACGCCCCGGGGTTGTTGTGCCTTATTTGGTCTCCGTTTTGGCATGGGTTTCTGTTGGCACTGCTCAGGGTAGTTGTGTCGTGGTGTTTCTGATTTCTGTGCTCGGCTGATTGGGTTGAGTGCTACCTTCCCTGTCGGATTTTCTCATACCTCTTCAGATAGAGAGCTTATTCAACGCACAATGTGTGTTGTTTATCTATTACGAATAACTATATTATGTTTTTCTGTCATGCAGACTCGTTGATATGTTGAATTAAAATTGATTTCCAACCGCAGCATACGACATTTATTAGCTAATACGAACATGACTAGCCCAAGAACATTGCGATAACGTTTCGCAAGCTACACCATTATACCTTTTGTACAAATATTTCCTCAAGCCCTAAGGTCGATATAGATGTCTTTCATCTGTCACTATCAGAAACGGTCGGATTATCTCGTTAGCTTATGAAATAGACTTAATTTCCGGACGTTGTCATAATTTCTTGAAGTGACCTACGTCGTCTGACAAGTGTATTGTTCTCAATAAACAATATGCTACATTCAATTAAATGATTCCTTGTCTAGCTACAGTTTGGAATGTAAATACATATGAAGCGTTTATCATACATACTGTACCAGCTGGTTAAAGTGTACATAATATAGCTCCCTTTCCATGGATAAGTATATTGGTCCTTAATGTTTCTATGAGCATCACTGGAGAATGAATAGCTGGGAATCTCAACATGTATTTCAAGTTTACACTTAGTCGTCAATCAGCCGTTATGGTTGTTCTTATGTCAGTTACGTCACGTTCTGCAGAATAAGCTTCATTGATCTTCTTAATTGATAACCACCCACAACCTTCATTATAGCACTTATATATTTTTAACATTTCTTGGGTAGTTACGTCAGTGACTACCATATTTTTTCTTAACGCTACAATCTATATGTTTCGACAAGCAACATATCTCGTGCATTATTTTCTCAAATTTATCACTGCTACTTTTATCACTTTGTCAGCTTGCTATTAATTCGAAATTCCTGGTGGTTAAAAAACAAATTATCAATGAAAACTGGAGTTGTACTTCAAATATTGATTTAATGGAACTATTTGCACCATTAAGCTTATCAGTATTTTAAGACATCATACGTCAATAATGATAGTGATAAATAACAGGTTCGTTGAAAGTTGGCAAACAGTTATAAACATTATAACGAATAATAACGAAACAAAACGACAAATTATGCTATTGTCTGTGTCAATGAAGTCGGTCGGCCAGCAGATTTTAATTCCCCGGTGCTAGAATGATTAATTTACTCTTACATAATGCTACATTAGGGACCTCTGGAATTGCACCATTTATAGGAAAGTCTGATACTGAAGAATGTTCTATTTATATGCAGGAGCACATATTGAATCACTTTCCACCTACGTATACAATTTGATAGGTCATTTCTTTGTTAGTTTGATTGAGAGGACGTAATCTGTTTTACCATCATCCTGAGGTCGGATGAATTTATTCATTCTAAGCAGCCAACAACGAAGGCGAGTTTGATGTTTTTCTACACAAATGTATCAACATACGAAACGTTACAAAACAGTCGTATGTGCATTAAAAAAATACGTAGACAATTCAATTTGTCAGCTTATTTTTTCAGAAAAATCAATAATTCTTTTGGTTTGTTGTAAGATGAAGATGACCCCTAAAATAGTCACTTTATTTTAGTTCCGATATTAACATACTTAATGGGTGATTTGATAGAGAAATAAATCATTTGTTATAAAACACCCACTTAATTTAGGATACATCATCATTCCTACAGATCTTCGTAAACTATAATCACGGAAATGAACATTCATTTTATGGAGCCAGCTTTTTAAACCATTTCTAACGCTCCTTTTTCACATTTATACATTTGCATGTGTTGAATAGTTGCGTAAAGATGTATTGTCTGTACATGCACATAATTTTGATTTGATTTATTATGATGGCATTTGCTATGTTACACTTTTACTCAGTAACTTCATTGCTCCAATCGTTAATGTACCAGTAATAGCGTATGTATGCCATTCTCATAATAAGATTGACCTTCAGAGCGCAATAATTACACCTCGTGTTCCTATTTCAGTACAGACATCAATAATTGGTAATATCTGAATAAGTGATTTTATTTGATGATAATTAGAAAACTGGATCAACAGTTGGAATCTTTGGAAAGCGCTCTAGTTTTCCAGAGTATCAACGAAACGAAACACATCGGGATACTCATAAATATCCTAGTACAACTTTCTGCATACATGCTGTTTTTGCGTGTTGCCAGGTCAGAATGGCTCACATGCAGTAAATGAAATAGCAATTCATCAGTATAAGTGTAGTTATAGTTATTATCCTTAACATTAAATATTACTTGCATTACACCTAACGGAAAGCATGTGAGCTTCATAAATAATTCCATTTTTAGATTCTGACTCTGACCTATTAATGCTAACCCTCATCAAATATTAACATCGGTCTTTAACATATGTCTGGAAATACTTCCTACCTGGGGGTCTCGATTGTGGTGTTTACCGTTTCTGAGTATGTATATGAACAGGACAAGTTATATCGATGAGACACGTTTCCTAGTATCCAACCTAGTCGAGTTTATAAGTTTATCTTTAGCCTGGTTTGTGAAAATGTCGTATTATGCAACATGTGCAGTTGTGTTCATAAATTAAAAAGACATGTATGGTGCCCAGTCCAATTATCTAATTGACTGAATCTAGACGTGTGTCACATGCATATGCCAAAACATTATAGGTGTTTAAGGATGATGATTTTGCTCAGGATTATTTTTTACATCAAACAAATTGTTAATGCACCAAGCGATCAGTTAATTGGTTTAGACACACAATAAGGAAACATGACAATCACATGTCACAAAGACAAGAAACGAACGATAAAATTGAAACTTAACAACTAAGTTAAGCAAAACAAGATTCTGTAAATTTTCATGACGCCTAATTTGACATTTAACTGCTAAAGTTTGCTATAGGCTTTCGAGTGAACATGTGATGTGTTTATATCATTTGACTGAGAAATAGAGAATACTAGGTTAGTATCTTATAAACTTGAATTTATTGGATGAGTAGCTTCGGGTAATGGTTCACGATACATACAATGTTTTGTCCTTTACTGTACGTTTATCAGAAACGTTCGTCAAATACATTAACTTAATGAAACATCCGTGAACCGTGTTACTGTCCTAAGCCACTGCTCTCACATAGTTTTATAATTGGTTTAGTTTAGCTGACATTAATCGCTGTTTCATTACCCCCATACTTATACAACTTAATACACGTAGTAAACGAACTTCATTTCATTTGTACTTTTTATAGCAACAGTAGTACTTTTTTGTAATTGACATATGTGCTTAACGTTTCATGTTGAGCTTGTCAATGAGCTACTTATGTTGTGACAACTCATTAGATAACCCTAACAAAATGTTAGTCATTAGTTTATTCAAAGTTCGTGTTTTGTCAGAATAGACGTCTCATTAGGTACAATGTACGCTTCAAAGGGCTAATAAAGTGTAATAACAGATCAAGAAATGTTGCCTCCCCAGTTGATTAGTATTACTTATTCAGTCGATAAATTTCAGCAAGGTTACTTCCGTTTGATAATGGATGATGGGAGACATAAATGTCACGAACTAGGCATATTTAACAATCAGTAAAGTAAGTAAACATGGTCTGAGAAATTCCTTTTTATGAAATTGCTATTCCTTACACGACGGTAGATTCTACAACAATCAACTTACCCGCTATTTCATTGTTGTGTTTAATATAATACACCAATTCATATACAAACTTTAATATAAATCGTGATAGGCTGTATTAATTTTGAAAGTCATGTCAATGATATTTAGTAAAGCCAGTTTGACTGTATTTAATCGCTAAAACAAAATGTATAATGTCATTTCTTAGTGCTGAACTGAAATATTCCACTTTGAAATTCAGTGAGACAGTATAAATGCATTCAAAGGTATATCAAATAGTGATATTAAACATTCATTTATAACCCGTATACGTACACCAGAGAAACATATATAGTCGCCAAGAATTTTCAATTAATCAAATACCGATTATAATCAATAGAACTGAATAATGTTACTTATATACTGAGCTCCAAAAGTTCCGCAAACCAGATAGCGTGCGTCTTATTTATTACAATTGCTAAATAATTTATGGTGATTCAGTTGCATATGTGTAATAGCGATATGTACTTGATATAAATCCGTGATAATTATATATAATTAGATATTAATTTATCCGAAATAATACCACACGTGACACAACCCCGCGATTAAAAAATACACATAACAATTAACTACTTTTTGCAGTGACAGGGAGGTAATTTTAATCGACTATTGTACAAAATAATCACCATTTGACCATAGACAATTGTGAAAGGCGTAATAGACACTGTACGAAATGTCAGATTTTATGAAACCGCGTGCTGGTCATAAAAACTCAAAATAAAAGGAAGCGTCCTATAATTTATTATGTCGCTTGACATGGAGTTTGGTGCCAAAGTTATAACAGTAATATCTATCTATGTCAGCGACATTGACACTAGACCTCTTGCCACGTGGTACGCCATATACACGGTATGTCTGTTGGATATGATACAACTGTCTTATTATGAAGAGTCATGTCAATTGTATCCGACACAAAGTACTTTTAAAGAAACCCCAGCCTTTAGACTATTCTATACGCGATCATGTTCACAGCCATCTAATCATGCGTACATTACTCACTAATTTGACTAACTATTAGTGTACATGTATTTCGTATCACAAAAATGTTGCAAGGAAATTTGAAGTGAAAATTTAGCCGAAAATGAAAACCCCTTATTTTTCACGCTTTACCATTTGTGATGGTGTAATCATTCAAGCGTGACGGACGCCAACGGAAATGTAATTATCATGAATACTTTGTGCACACCAATGGTAAAAAACGGTAAAGTTTCAAAAGACCAGTTTAAGTTCGCAAAACCATAGTTTGCTTTTCGTGTTGTGGGTTTAACACCAATTAGTATGATCACTTTGTAACTAGATAACGAACTTTTTCAATATCACATATCTATACGACGTTATGCATGTTATTGGGATAGCGTGTACTTTATGGAAGCTCATCACTCTAATCCTTGATTTACGGATCTTATGTCCCGGTGATTAATTATCGTGTGGTATTAAATTAATAACGTTGTATTTGATTGATTGGTACATAGAAGATTTGTTAGAATATTTGTACACTTGATTAGTTGTCCTTATGAAATATTTTATTAATACAGCGATAGCAGACACCACTTAACTGTGGCCCATTTACATGTATCGACATGTACATTTACGACTTCGTTCTCTACTATATGCCAATAGAAAGCTGATTTAATAGTGACACTGTAATTTGTCTTAGAGCAGTGGTATTGGTCATACATGTAGGCTAAATAACTAGGCTAATCTTAAATGACACATTTTTTTTAGATTTGAATTAAATAGGTATCTTTTTTTAAATCGGTTGTCATATTTAATGTAGCACCCGACAAATTTGGATGCAAGGCGGCTCTGAGTAATTTTACATTCATTTTCAGATTTTTTCATCAAAACTTATATCAAATTGTAGCAATTAGGTAAATAAGACAACGAATATCTAGTATATGAGCTGTTACAGTACAGTTATAACAAATGTAAATACATTTCAGTGAAAAATAATCAGTCCTACCCCAATTTAACGTAGAATCTATATTATGATATGTCAGAATAATATTATTCTGTATTTTTGTTGTTGACCTCTTTCAGTCATTGTACAGAACAGGAGTGGCGACATAATTAGCTTTTTATACGCATAATGCCGTGATAATTGAAATATATTCCCAAAGAAGACATTCGAATACCATTGCCCGATTTTGTTTGGTACATCTATATTGAAATCGATCATTGTATAGATATAACCCAATTACACTTAAGTTGTGTTAATGTAAAGGTGTTTATCCCCCTTCAAATTTTAACCCCCCTTGCCAAATGTTTGCCCCCTCCCCAATGTTGAAGACGCTCCTATGCCAATGGTCCGATCGAACCTCACAAACTTCACTATGAAAATTACGTTCACGTGCATTGTTTCCAATATAGCATATTTACGGAGCATGATGTATTACATTTGTTGCTCAATATTGTATAATTTAATTAAAGAATGGTATTTAGCACGCTACATAAACAGTATTTCTATAAAACCTAACGCATAGTTACCTAAATCATGGAAGCCTTGGTATTATAAGAACATCTTGATTATAAAGCATTTCTGGTTTGATTTACATCACATTGCGAGCTAAACAAACACATTATTGTAATCAGATTACATGGCTTACGTGCACAATAGTGTTATTAGAAAGTTTTAATTCTAATAGAGTTTTGCCTTTAAGAGAGCCTTGATGTATCGCATGCACGTTGATAGCATCAATTTATTTTCTCAAACATAGTTTCAAACAAATACATCAGCAAACAAAAGATCTGATAACATGAAAGTAGACATATTTTTGTTATAACACGTGCTATTTGTTTAAACAGTTTGTTTAATTTACTTTAATAATAATATTTACATTTTTCTTGATGCATTCCTAGATACAGACAATAAATAATTATTATATTGCTTTGATTTCGTCTTATTTGTTGAGATAATAACTTAAAACATTATTTGTTATTTATCACAGACATGTGTATTATGTTATGTCTTATGTGCCTTTGAAAACATGCAATTTCACAAAAGAGTTACCAAATGTCGAGAGCTGCTTTAAGTAGCTCAGCCGTTCAACCGCCGGTCGACAATTTTACTTCCCGTTTTCATTGACATACCTATTAAAACATGTGTTAGGGTTACCCAGCCTGTGGAGAATATTTGTTCGCCGTTTTGTCACGGGTTTGTGCGGTTGGGTCGCTGTGCAGTGGGGCCTTGGGGAACTTTGTCGAGTACCGGCTGCGTTTCAATCGGTTTCTTGCAATAACCGCTAATATGTACTTTCTTTGTGAAACTGGGTCATCCTGCTGGTGAAGTTGAGTGCTACCTTTTTCCCTATGGATGGGGCAGCCAATATCGATCTGCGGTGCCAATGAATAGACAATCGCCTTAGATGTATCATTTGATACATGGGTTTAATTATGCCTAGCTTAATTATAAAAAGAATTCCCTGTGTTTTTTTTAATTCAGTTTTTGGAATAGGTGAACAAGTTTTACCACGTACATTCTCCGTTTAACAATTTAATCATTTAAGTAAATGCATTGTGCACAAGAAATAGACAATTCCAAATACGAAACAAATGATCATATTATTTGTATACGACAAGTTAAAAGTTGTTTCCGCTGATGTTTGGAAACTATGTAGACGTGTATTACAATGTATACTGAGCGTCAAAAGTTTCGCAAACGAATTAAAAGTTAAAAAAAATTAAATTGTTAACTCGAAATAACTTTTTGCTAACACTGTCTATTTGTGTACCCATAGTGTTCATGTTGAACCCATTTCCGTTGGCCTCCGTTACGCTTAAATGATCACACCATCACAAATGGTAAAACGTCTATTCAAGCGCGCAAAGTAAGGGTTTTTAATATTAGACTAAATTTCCACTTCCAATCTACTTGATACATGTCTGTGATACGCAATACACAAATAGTCAAAATAGCTTGCAATGTACGCTACATTTGATAGCAAAAAATGACAAATGTGAACATAATCGAGTATATAAAAGTCAAAAGGCTGGCGTTTCACTAAAAATAATTTGTGTCGGATACATTTGACATGTCTCTATCTTAATAAGAATGTTGCATCATATCCAACATACGGACCGTGAATATGATGTACCACGTGACAACAGGTCAAGGGTCAATGCCGCTGGCCTAGACAGGGAATGCTGCTGTAATTTTAACACCAAACTCAATTACATTGTTTTAACTTAATTGTAGTCCAACCGACATTAAAATTCATGGGACACTTCCTTTTATTTTGCAATTTTATGACCAGTGCACATTTCGAACAGTGTCTATTACGACATCCACACTTGTCTGTGGTAAAAGGGAGTTTATTTTGGTACAGTTACCGATTAAATTACCTCCCTTCCACTGCAAAAAAACGTAGTAAAGTGTTTATGTTCTCAATTGTCATTTTTTGCCATCAAATGTAGCGTACATTGTAAACTAATTTGACTAACTATTGGTGTATTTCGTATCACAGACATGTATGAAGTGAATTGGAAGTGGAAATTAAGACGAAAATGAAATGCCCTTACTTTGCGCGATTGAATAGATTTTTTATCATTTGTGATGGTGTGATCATTCAAGCGTAACGGAGGACAACGGAAATGGATTCAACATGAACACTATGGGTACACAAATAGATAGTGTTAGTAAAATATTTTTTTGGGGTAACAATTTAAAAAAATTCAATTTTTAATTCCATTGCAAAACTTTTGACGCTCAGTATATGAACGTCTGATTTTACCAGAAGATTGAAACTTTCTTGTATTAAACTAAATATAGCTTGTCAATATGACAAAGTAACAAACACAAACATTGCCAGACATTATCCTTATCATCATTACAATCTGGATATGTGACATTTTTCTGGAAAAATATGCTTTCTTGTTTGTTAGGTAGTCGTTTGCCTAATGCAATTTGTTTAAATGATGGACATAATCTCAATCTGTAAATTATATGTTTCTAGTATTTTCTGAAACTAACTATTATTATCGTACGAATAATCTGTCATACTTACAATTGACGTATAACGCTGAGGATCATTATTTTGTCTTTGGCATACAGCCTTTGGACGATTGATTACGGAGCAATTTGATAGAAAACCAGACTAACAGGCTGTATTTGTAACTACGTAGCATTTATTTGACGTTATTCAAAATATGAATATGTAATACAAATTGTTATCTACTGCAAATAACACATGGAAATCAAGATTATCGATACGAAGAAAACAAACGTTTTAAGTGTAATACTCTGATAATTAATGTAACATAATTGATATGATCTAAATATGGGAAAGAAGATACAACCAGTCGAAGTAAAATACTAACTGTCTCGGTTCATTTCCTTCACAGGAGAGTGATTCGCCCCTAACCATATTAATTCCCTTCTGTATCACTCTCGAGTACTTTTGGTTGTTCGATAGTCGATTCTCTGAGATGTTTGCCGTTACACGCTGATATGATGCTGATATACTTTTTCTCTCTATGGATTTACGTCAAACCAAATTAGGCGAACACATAAACGCTGAATAAATCAAGGGAATTATATTGTTTTGTTTCATGCTAAGAATACCATTGTCATTGTAAACTTATAATGGTTTACGCTAGCGCATCATGTCCAAAAGCGTTAGGAGGTCCCATTCTTCATCTTTAATATTTAAAACAATATAGAAATTGATTCATTCTATTAACAACTTGAGTAGCTATGTATACATTATTCATTTCGGTGATACCTTTTTGTACCAATGGAGCATTTTCTGTATGCTGCTCCGGGGTGAATACATGTATGAGAACATTTTTAACATAAGGATAGAAACGGCGATTCATATAAGTCAGATTGAATGTTTCATTGGCTTATGAATACGATGATTAACTAGTATCACATTGGCGTACAGAATGAAACGGTCCTGTTCGTTGAATGTGGTTGATTGTGAAAAAACGCCAATAAGAATTAAACGATTTGCAAAAGTGACAAGCATTACTCCGTTTATATTTAGCCTATAAGGTTTGCACTACTTTTATACTGTTTTTTACACCAAAGCAAAAATACACCCACTATCACATAGGATCTGGAATAGTTGATACATTGCTTTGAAATTTTTTTAGAGACTACAGCGTTGTGATGCGCGTTTTGTGAAATATTTGGGTATGGTTCATGAGAGGGTAGAAGTAATGTTTTATCTAAGACGGATTAAACGAGACACAACGTAATGGTATCTAAAACTAAAAGTGCTCATCCACACATTAAATGAAGACAATTAAGATATTTAATATTTAATAAAAGAACGAATCTTCAGACTTTACTATAAATTTTAAATTGACAATATGTGTACAATATTATACCGCATAAACGGATATCAGAACAAGTTTACTTTTGTCACAGGAACAGTTGACACTATGTATCTAACCTACTCGAACATTATCTTATAAACATATTTTCCAACCATTAATGTTATTAGCGATACTAAAGCACATATTCGGTAAATAGGTCGGCTGAATAGTGTTACTTTTTTGTGATGTAAAAACCTGATTATTCGTTGAGCTGAAATAATGGAGAAAAACATTTTTAACAAAATAGATGATGGTATATTCTTATAAGAATTAAACGACAGTTTTGACATCTTATGAACACAATCTCTTTATATCGCATTATATAACTACTGAACTAAAGAATTATCTAGTACATTTCGCAATAATTCATGCTTACAATGTACAGAAACTCATGTATCGTGACACTATAGACCCTTTCAATTAAGCGATAATCGTATGTACAGAGTTACCTCCCGTAACCGGATGTGACGTCAAACGAGGGCTCTACAAATTAACGACACTATAAACGCAGTAGCGAAGAGATTATTTAATCGCTTTTTTCGTTAATTGCATGTTTTGTAGCTGTTGTTTTTTCAATAAAGATGTTTATAATGTACTAACAATGTATGTATAATATGTTACATGTTATGGATGGGGAGGAAACGTGTGATTTCACGGATTTTTTCTATTCAACAATGGTCAATTATCGGGCGTTAATTTCCAAAAAGATCTGTAGTCGTATTAATTTTGTTTTGTAATTTGGTTGATTGCACATTTCGTACATTAAATTGAGCGTTAGTGCTAAGATACAGTGTATATTTGTACTTTGATAAATGTATATTTTGCCGGGAATATAAAGCGCAAGTATTTTCACCTGGTTCTTTCAATACTACATCATTACCGCCATTAGACCTAGTTAACTCTGGATCATTGCAATGTCTCATTTCTTTTTACCAATACAATTCACAAGTTATGTGTTGTTTATTATGGATTGTTATAAAACAAAGACATAATTATTTAGGCCTTTGAATACACGTATATTAGAGCCACAACGATTTATTGGAATGTCCTATCTGGTTACATACGTGCCATTTCGGGCAAATTCGGCTTCAAAAACTGTATAAATGACGATTATGATAGCAGTTGATTGCTATAAATTAATTTAAAAAATACATTATTTATATACAACTGCTCTTCAAACTAACATCACAATTAACAATATTTTGTTTTTAATATAAGAATTGTAAATTTTAATTCACAAAAAGTGACCTGAACTGCAATTTGAGTGATGGGAAAAACATAACAAATTAAAGTGAGACAGATACTTAAGAAGTTAAGGTGCTAAAACCCTAATGCATAAATAAAATCTTGTCAGATGATGCAGATGATGAGGTGCTAAAACCCTAACGCATAAATCAATTCTAGGTGCTGTATAATTATATAATGATTTACAATAAACAGCATAGATCCCCTAATATCAAGATAAGCCACCAAGACCATACACTAAATAAGTGTCACAGCAGGGTACTAATATACAACCAATCAGTACTATGTTGTCACCATCTGTCATCTTAATATAAATGTACAGTATATTGATCAGTGTTTTACCTTAAATGATTGACATTGATTGACACTTTTAAATCAACGTTTGGGTTACTTTTATAAAAAAGTATAAATTATGTTTATCCAAACCACGGAGGTCTCTCTAATTCCGTGTCCGAACAAAAAGTGTAAATTAATGGACATGCACCTGTATGACTTGTGCTACAATGCTCATTTTGATGTTTCAAATATAATTTATTGCAATATTTTTACACGTAAACACCATTTAAAATAAATAAAGCACTTTTCTCATTTACTTGTATATGAATTTCAAATGAACAAAGGTTTCATGATGGAAGAGTAAGATTTGAAACAGACTACATTGTATTGCCAAACAATTTAGCTTTACCTACATACAACACAATTTTACATAGAATTGATTCTGATTTTAAGTTATTGGTCGTGTGAACTTTTCCGGTGATTCCTTACTTTCTTTGATTGTAGTAAACAACACAACAATGTACTCGTGTTAACACTAAACAAGTAAGCACATGCGGACATGTAAAATCATGCCGCCCGGATTTTAGTACAAACTATATCTAGAAAGAAATTTCCTCCTGTGTAAATTAACGTTTTAATTTCTGGCTGGATAGTCGTACTTTTGAAATGATATAGCTAATATTTTATACTTTTATGATGTGTGATGAATTATTAAAATAAACAATTTCTTTATGCTAGTATAAACTTTAAGTCAGGTTTCAATGAGTGGATTGTGCGCGCGTGATGCATGGTATTTAGGTTCGAAAAGCATGGCTCTCCTTTTAAAACTTTAATAATATCTTTTAATAATATAATTGTTGGACAGCTTAGTCTACACAGTTCTTAAAACTGCAAATAATAAACATTTTGAGCAAGTTAAATGCCAATTGTTGAGTATTGAATTCAGTTCTTTATTTTTACATTTTCTTGCCCTTGAAATTTTTGTTCCAAAAACATGGCTTTTTATGTTTTATTATTGAAAATACATTAACAAAAGTTACATTATTAAAAAGTCTATACGATCTTGTTTTCGTAAGTGTTCATCTTTTAAAAATCGACAGAGTAAAACGTGATTTACAGCGGTTTAAAGTTGACACATTTTTTATTTCCTTTACTCGCTAACGGTAATCGGCTCGTGTATTCGCTTTGAGCCCTCGTTTGACGTCATCAAAGGGAGACAATTTAATTACGGTCTTAATTGAAAGGGTGTATACTAATGATTTTATACCGTAAACTTTACTTAAAACCCATATAAAATTCACCTAATTAGAACATTTTAGCTTATACATAAGCAAGAATGAAGATGCCAGAAAATAAAAAGGACTGAATGGCACCGTCATACAGAATTTGCAAGGCATTGTTGAAAACATGCATGTAAGCACCAGATTCGTACACAAACAACATGTGAAAATTGTCATACACGATTTAGTTCAATTTAGTTGTAGAACACATGTGGTCAGTCAACCCTAGGGCCATACAATATTGCACGTAATAGTATACACTTTATTGACCTCATTTCACTCTGTTACGTAAATATTCTTTAATGTGGCTGACTATCCTCGATTCATACAACCTAAGAAGATATCGCTTTATCGCCGACATCAATATGGAAGTGAACTTAACTAATTATTTCGTCTAACTTGTCAGTTGAGTGAGTGAACTCGGTCTATTCTCTCTTATTTTTCATGGCTGCATGATTTCTTAACGAAAACCTATCAAATATGGTAATCTACGTATAATTGCTCGCTTACAAAACTTTCATTATGTGAGGAAATATCAGACGGACGGTCTTATAGGCGAGTTGATGTGATTTGTCAAAAATTGAGTGGTCCGGAAGAGAGAACCTAATTTCCAATATAACATTTTTGTAACTTAATTGTGAAAAAGGCTTTGCTGAGATTGAATGCCCGAGGATATGATGCTGCGTAAAGAATTAATTTCACTTTTTTGATCTATGAAAAAAGATTATTGTTGTAACTTTGTGACTTTGCACAAAAACAATGCGGAAACTTCAAACTTAATGATTTGTAATCATAAGGACCAATCATAATTTCACATATACTTAGCATAGGATAGCAACATATCTAATAATTGTATTCATTAAATAAGTCTGATAATATTAACTACAACATGTGATCCTATGCCAAATTCCTCAATCTTAAGTACAAAATGCCATCCATTGCTTATATAACTTGTATAGTAACACTAACAATAAGTTGACGAAAACACTGGTGTATTATGAATGAAAATATGAAATAATGACAGCATTAGAAAGATGTCCGCGATGACATCAGACTAATACTTTATATTTCCAAACCAAATATCTAAGCTTTGATCGGTTTAGTTCCGTTTTGTGGTTGCCATTTTATCGTGTTATTGCTGGCTATGTTATTTCGTTTGTGCTTTCGTTTTGTTCGTACATCAGTGGTGCGGAGATCACGTGCTCAAATGAATAACGTTTACACTAAAAGCAGTTGTGATTTCTTCTGCTAACACTGTGTTATTTTCTAGATTATAAAGATCGTGCATTTAATATGGTTATATTAAATAACCTAGAGAATATCCCGTATATGTAAAAATACGCGGCAAGTACCGTTTTTGCTCCATCTCTAGCAGTTTTTTAATTGATGCTCGATCAAATGCATTTTCGATGACTTTGGTCGAGCATCAGTTAACATCTGTTACAGCTAAAGATAGATCAATCTCGGTTATTACCTTCTTTAGACGGTATAATATAATCGTATTAAGTGCATGATCGTTATAATCAAGTTCTGTAGACGGTATATAATGATCGTATTACGTGCACGACCGTTATCGTTAGCGGACGAAATCGCAATTGTTTTGAGTGAAAACGTTATTCATTTGATCAAGTGATTCTCGACACCATACATGTAATGTGCAATGCTTTTAACATACTATTATATGATGTTTTGCATACCAACACGATTCATTTAAGCACATTCATACATTGCACATGTTTAAACACAGACATTCGTCAGCATTATGAAAATTATCTGAAAGGAAAGATCGAAGCGTGACGGTTATATCAATGATTCCCTACAGTGTAAACCAACTGTCCACTTGACATCATTCATTTATTCCACATAAATACTCACCATACCCTCAAGAAAGAAAAATAATTATTTCAAACAGTTTTGTCATTTCCGAGAAATAGATTTGAAACTAGAGAGCTATATCTTCTGGAGATTTTCATATAACGTCTATAACTAGATTATGCAAATCCTCATTGGAACAATGTTCACACATGCACTTCTACCATACAGTGTTGCACAATTTAGTACAGACATTTTGGATTAACCAATGTTCCTGTTAGATGCCTTGATTTACCAGGCAGCTTTTTACTTAAATATAACAGGCATATCATAGTATTCACCCGTATTTGAACCCGGGTTGCTATAAACGACGACAAGCACACTATCTACTGAGCTACATAGGCACATATAGTGAGTTTAGTTGCATCTTGTGCATGATTGCAGACCCATCACTAATGTCATAGCCTGGTGGTACCTATACGAGTATAATGTATGATGTTTCTAAATGGCATCAAAATCTTTAACCAAGTGTTTTATACTGGTACATGTGTCGTGTAGGTTTGTTCTATTTCTTACGCGATGTTTGCGCTCTCATATTCGTCTTGATACCAATTGAAAATAAGCGCTCAGCTCAAATGATATACTTAATTATTCTGCTCAAGCATTTTAAACGATTTTGTTTGTATTTGTTCTAAGGTCACGGTAGATTTTATTATTAACGGTAGTTCATGCCAGTTTGTCGATGTTTTTTGTTCGCTGAATTCACGTTACTATGATTACCAAAAGGCACGGCGTGTTTATTTATATTGTGCCAATGTGAATTGTATTCACATATCGTATATAATAAATGTTGCGTAGTAATAAATGTTGCGTAATAATAAATGTTCCGATTATATACTATGTAAGTATTTTGAAGAACTAAAGATGCTGTCGGACGCAATAGCAAAGGTCCACTTGGATCACCCCTTGTATACTACCGGTATGTGATGCTACTCCAACTTTTATTCAGTCTTACTAATCATAAATCACATCTGCTTGTCACGTTGGCGGATTCTTGACACTTATCCCCGGTCTGTGGTAAATTTACGATCTAAATTGAAGTTATTACGTACTGTCTAACAGAAGAATTTTCATTACGTGTTTGATTATCACCCTTGAAATAGGTCGGCGACTTAGATAATGAATGTGTCAGACAGACTCCCGTGAGTATACTATATGTCAGATATAATAATGTGCTGTTGGTAATGCTGATACCACTATTGATGAGTCTTAAAACTTGTATTTTTTATGCCTAACATACAATGTAAATTACCTTCCTTACATCTATAGTAGCTTCGTGCATGTAAAAACAAACCCTCACAACAATATGGAACACAATCTAGTTCACCTGGTAAAGTAGCACTCCGATACAGTTCCGTGATTGCATCCCGACTTTTTTCTGAATTTTACATTATTAGGTTTTCAGTTCCGTTAGCGTCATAGTAAAAGCAGAGACTGCCAAGCGATGTTTCAAGGTCACTTCCATGCGCTCTAACGATAGAGCAGGCTAAATCTCAATGTGAAACATGATCCACTTGACAGCTCCAAATATTAATAAACCTTGTCAAATTAAAGTGGCTTCAAAATTTCAAAACACAAATGTATGTTATAAGGTTCGAGGTATGTCTACAGAATTAAATGTCAATCTTCTCCCATCAAGTGACCATAATTTAGAAGTCTTTCCTTATTTTCCATAGTTATACATTTCTACTGACCCTTCAGGAAATTGCGTACACACAACCAGTAGACGGTGTGTTGTAGCACTATAACCCAGTCGCACGTAAGTTACATTTTAGTCGAGCCTGCTCGCGTTGAGCGAGACTAATTCGCTTTTTTCGGATGTATGTACGTGCGTGCGCGTGGGCACCCATCTGATTCTGTCTGGACCATAACTTCGTCATGTCTAGACCAATCTTGCTTATATTTGGCATGAATGATAATTACTTATTTATGCATGATAAGATTGGATGCAAGTTGGCAAAGTTATGCATATACAGTATGAACAAATTACGCGTCAACTGCGCAAAATACGATGCACGCTGTCACACACGTTTGGCTTGCGTTGATGTGCCAACGTTTTCTAAAATACGTTGCGGGCGCAGTCCTTAAAAAAGTGCGTGCTACACACGTTGTGATCAGACATTTACGTAAACACTGTGTGTTGATATTAACACTACATGTATTAAGACGTACGTGTACATATCACGATATCTGTCAAAGTATTGGGTCTCTACCACAGCGACAATGTCTTAATTTACCGTTTACTAGATGCGCTTCACGACAATCAGAGAAGCAGACCTCTTTATTCGATACGCTTCACGACAATCAGAGAAGCAGACCTCGGAATAAATAACTTTGCTTATTAAAAGCAAACTATCAGAAGCAGACCTCTTCTTGAATTGCTTCTTTAAGCAGACCTTTTCTGGGAAGCAGCCCTTTTATTGAAAGCACTGCTTTTCTTGAATTGCTTCTTTAAGCAGACCTTTTCTTGCTGTGCTTTTTGGAAACAGACCTTTTCTTGTTGTGCTTCTTGGAAGCAGACCTTTTCTTGCTGCGCTTCTTGGAAGCAGACCTATTCTTGCTGCGCTTCTTGAAAGCAGATCTATTCTTGCTGCGCTTCTTGGAAGCAGACCTTTTCTTGGAAGCAGACCTTTTCTTGCTGCGCTTCATGGAAGCAGACCTTTTCTTGGAAGCAGACCTTTTTTTTGAAGCAGACCTTTTCTTGCTGCGCTTCTTGGAAGCAGACCTCTTCTTGCTGCGCTTCTTGGAAGCAACCCCCTTCCTTAGACAATCAGAGACAAGTCTCTTTACGAACCTGAATTTGTTTTGTGATCAAAAGATCTTTATTTCATAATACACACATAGTTATATAGTAACGGCGCGGACCGGTGAGAAAACGTTCATTGTGACGTCACGTCATAACAATAGAATTGGCGTGACGTAACGTCAAAACAAATATTTGTGTTTCTTTTTTAACACAAATTGACGTTTTGCGGCAAATAAAATAAATTATTCTTGACAACCCCCTTTTCCAGTAAAAATACAAGTTTTTTTTTTAAAATAACAAGAATAATTAAATTTCTTCTTTCTGGTCTGTATGCTGTGAATCATCGATGCTCGATGATACTTCTTCATTGCTCGGATCATCACATCCTTCTCTGCTTAGGTAATCTGCATCAACGTTGTCGACTCCTCGGATGGCTTCAATCTTGAATCTGTACATTTGCAAGAATAATGCCCATCTCATTATTCTTCCATGCTCTAGCTTGCTTTTCTGTATATATGACAATGCTTGGTGGTCAGTCTGAATGATAAATTCTTTTCCATACAAATACTTCTGGAATTTTTGTATACCAAATATTATGGCCAAACATTCTCGTTCTGTCACGGAATAATTCCTTTCGCGTGGTAGCAACTTCTAGCTTGCATATGCTACCGATAATAGGCCTTCATCATACTGTTGGAGTAATGCTGCCCCTACTCCAGTATCTGAGGCCTCTGCTTGTACCACAAACGCCTTGTTAAAATCAGGCAATTTTAGTATTGGCGCTCTTGTCAACTTGTTCTTCAATGTAGCGAACGCTTTCTCTTGGACGTCACCCCATTTTACCAAGTTTGGCTGACCCTTCTTAGTCAAATCCGTCAATGGAGCAGCGGTTTCTGCGAATCTCGGAATGAATTTTCTGTAATATCCAGCAAGTCCTAAAAACGCTCTCACTTGTTTCTTTGTTTTCGGAATCGAAGCTAGCTTAATCCGTTCTATTTTATCCTCTTACATCTGTACCATTCCACTTCCTACTGTATGCCCTGTGAATCCCACGTTGCTGTACCCAATCATACATTTAGATGGTCGTATTGTAACACCTGCTTCCCGTATCCTGCAAAATATTTCTCGAATCAACTCCAAATGTTCATTCCAAGCAACAGTATGTCCTAATATGTCGTCTACATAATTATCAACATTTTCACAGTGAAGCAGTAGTTTCCTCATCATTCGGTTAAAGGTTGCTCCTAAATTGACCATTCCAAATGGCATCTTCTTGAATTGAAAGCTCCCCTTGTATGTTGAAAATGCCGTAAACCGTCGGGACTCTTTAGCGACAGGAATTTGCCAGTAACCTTTTGCCAAGTCTATCTTCGTGAAGTACTTGTCATCCTTTAATTTCGCTAGTATATCTTCTATATCTGTCATTTGTTCTGTGTCGAACTTGGTAATAGCATTCAGCTTTCTAAAATCTATACAAAAACGATAACTGCCATCTTTCTTCCTGACAATCACGATTGGCGAATTATAATCAGAGTTAGCTGATTCTATAACACCAGTTTGGAGCATGCTCTCTATTTCTTTGTCTACATCTTGTCGCTTAGCATATGGTAATGGGTACTGCTTTACTCTAACGGGTGTTTCTTAAATCAGCTCTACTTTATGTTCTGCCAATGTAGTTGTTCCCGGTTGATCAGTGAGTATGTCTCTGAATGTACTAAGTAAATCTTCTACTTGTCCCCTTTGTACCTGAGACAAATCTTCACATATATGTACATCTTTCTGATGGTTTTGTCTTTGGCAAATCAAGCAAGTTTTCATCATCCACAGTTCCCTCTTCGTCATCAGTAGCTGCTTCAATAACAGCAACACCACCGGCAATCATCTCTTTCGGTCTTTCTTCATACTTCTTCAGCAGATTGATGTGATACTTTGCTGTTCTATCTTTGACTTGAACCATATAATCCATTTCATTGGCTTTGTCGACTACATCGTAAGGACCCTTCCATTGTAATGTCATCTTGTTCTTATCTGTAGGTAAAAGTATTAATACTTTGTCACCGGCTTTTAAACTTCGTCTCCTAGTCTTCTTGTCGTAGTGGTGTTTGTTTACGACCCTTGCTTTTGAAAGACTTTCTTTGGCTATTTTGCAAGTTTCCTCTAACCGATGTTTCAATTCTAGTATATATCGGTAAGTATTGTGCGTCTTTGATGTTTCTTGCTCTGTCCATAAACCTTTTAACACTTGCATTGGCCCTCTGACTGTTCTTCCATACATCAATTCAAAAGGAGAAAACCCTGTGCTTGCATGTGGAACTTCTCTGTATGCAAATAACACTGCTGGTAGATATCTGTCCCAATCCTTTGGTCTTTCTTGACACATTTTCTTAAGCATGCTTTTCAGCACTCCATTCATGCGTTCGCATAAACCGTTACATTTTGGGTTGTATGGGGTGGTGAACAGTTGCTTCACTGAAATCAAACGGCTTACTTCGTTCATCAAATCCGACGTAAACAGGCTTCCCCTGTCACTTAGCACTTCAGCTGGAAATCCTACTCTTGAGAATACTTCTAACAATGCTTCAGCTACGCTTTCTGTATCAATTTTCTTCAGGGTTAAAGCTTCAGGATACCTTGTGGCATAGTCAACAACTGTCAGTATGTATCTATTTCCATTATCAGATGCAAGTATTATTGGTCCTATTAAATCAACAGCGATTCTGTGAAACGGTTCATCAATAATAGGCATCTCCCCGAGAGGTACTTTCTTCACTCTTCCTTTTGGAATTGTTCTCTGGCACATATCGCATGACCGGCAGTATCGAGTGACATCTCCTGTTATACCCAGCCAATAAAAGCTGGAAATTATCCTGTCTTCCGTCTTCTTTGCCGATAGATGACCACCCACAATTGACTCATGTGCTAATTCTAACACTCTCCTTCTAAGTGTTTTTGGAACGATAATCTGTTTTATTTCTTGAGAGTAAGATCCTTTGTTATGTTCAAACAACCTAAACAATACACCCTTACTGACTGTATATTTGTAAGATGCCCCACTCTTCATCTTCTTTTGTTCACCCTCTGCAGCAAGCTTCCATAAACTGCTTATAGATTCATCATCTTTCTGTGTCTTCTTAAGCTTCTCAAAGTTAATTTCATTCTCACAAGAAGGTGTTGGTACCTTTAAAGGTCTCGTTGGTAGCTCCGCTTTCTTACACTGAGCTCTGGTCATAACTGCTGCAATTGACTGTGACGTGTGCTGCTTTAACCAGTCATTGTTTGGCTTGTTTAATACCCCTGGTATATTTCCAATAATAAGATCACATATTAAAGTCTTTGGTACCATTGCTTCAATCTTTCCGGTGTAATATGGCGTGTCTATCCACACTTCTGCTAACGGGACCATCTTTGCTTCTCCATCAATAGTTATCATTGCGATCTCTTTACCAAGGTACTGGTCTCTCTTCACGAAATTACTCATTGCTGCTGCCAGTTCACAACCTGTATCTCGTAACACGTTGACCTCTGCTTGTCCCACGAATCCTTTTTGAATTTCCAGGTTCCTTTCACCAGGTACTACGTCTATTGTACATATTCCCGCAACAATTTTGATAGTCTCTCCATTTGCCAACATCAGCTTTCCATCTTCGATATTTTTCTGCACTGGACTGCTGTCTGGCATGGCTTGTATGCACATAGCCGATATCCTGGGTCCTTGGTGCTGTGGTGATGATGATTTCAGCTGCCTACAATCGTTGGCTAAGTGTCCAGTTCTGCTACAAACCAAGCACCTCTTCCCTTGTCTACAATCTCGGGCTACGTGCCCTACTTTGCTACAAATAAAGCATGTCTTTCTGACATCTCTATGCTCCGTAAAATCTCTCGTCGTCTGACTTTGGTTTGGTCTTCCCTCACTTATATTGGCTTTGGACCTTTGCTGACTTTTGTCACCTTTAGCCGAGGACATAATCGTTCCTCCGTGCGCTTTTAAATACTGCTCGGCTAGTTGAGTCACTTTCTTCATACTATGAGGTCCTCTTTCTTTCAGGAACATCGCCAAATTAGGTGAGCACCCTTCAATAAATTGCTCCCTAATGAATACATCAGCAAGACATTGGTAATCTCTTTTAATACCCGCCAGGTCTATCAACCTGTCGAAATACCTCCTTATTCTAGCCACAAACTGAAATACTGTCTCCCCATTGTCTTGCCGACTTGTCCTAAACTTCGATCTAAAACCATCTTCTGTCAACTCATACCTTTTCAGTATGGCTTTCTTTAATGTAGTGTAATTACTGGCTTCCTCTTGTGGTAAACTTATGTACACGTCAAGTCCATGTCCTGTTAACAACGAACTCAAGCTTGCCGCCCATGTACCCTGTTCCCAATTCTGGCCGATGGCAAATCTTTCAAATCGCTCTAGATAAGAATCCATATTGTCATGGCCTTCCTCAAACTTCGGTATTTGTGGTCTCATCAATTTGCTAGCACCTTCATTATTTGTGTTCCTCGTTTTAAGCCGCTCAACCTCAAGCTCACGATCTTTGATTTGCAGTTGCAGTTCCATTTCTGCTTTTCTTCGATCATCCTCTCTTCTTTGCTGGCGTTCATCTCTAGCCAGTTTTTCTTCTTCTCTCTCCTTGACGAAGAAAAGCAACTCTCCCCCTGACAATCAAACTCTTTCACCTAGTCTTATCCATTCCTCGACTTGCATCTTGTGTAGCTGGTAATTACTGTACGGTAGATAATCCCGGACGAGCCCCCAAATTGTCAAAGTATTGGGTCTCTACCACAGCGACAATGTCTTAATTTACCGTTTACTAGATGCGCTTCACGACAATCAGAGAAGCAGACCTCTTTATTCGATACGCTTCACGACAATCAGAGAAGCAGACCTCGGAATAAATAACTTTGCTTATTAAAAGCAAACTATTAGAAGCAGACCTCTTCTTGAATTGCTTCTTTAAGCAGACCTTTTCTGGGAAGCAGCCCTTTTATTAAAAGCACTGCTTTTCTTGAATTGCTTCTTTAAGCAGACATTTTCTTGCTGTGCTTTTTGGAAACATACCTTTTCTTGCTGTGCTTCTTGGAAGCAGACCTTTTCTTGCTGCGCTTCTTGGAAGCAGACCTATTCTTGCTGCGCTTCTTGGAAGCAGATCTATTCTTGCTGCGCTTCTTGGAAGCAGACCTTTTCTTGGAAGCAGACCTTTTTTTTTGAAGCAGACCTTTTCTTGCTGCGCTTCTTGGAAGCAGACCTCTTCTTGCTGCGCTTCTTGGAAGCAACCCCCTTCCTTAGACATTCAGAGACAAGTCTCTTTACGAACCTGAATTTGTTTTGTGATCAAAAGATCTTTATTTCATAATACACACATAGTTATATAGTAACGGCGCGGACCGATGAGAAAACGTTCATTGTGACGTCACGTCATAACAATAGAATTGGCGTGACGTAACGTCAAAACAAATATTTGTGTTTCTTTTTTAACACAAATTGACGTTTTGCGGCAAATAAAATAAATTATTCTTGACAATATCCTAATCTCAGATTTTATCATAGAACTTTCTTATAACCTAGATTGTCAACATAGCAAAGTAACACACATAGTCATTGTCAGACAATGTCCTTATCATAATTACAATCTAAACATTTTGCATTGTTTTTGGACTATATTTCTTGTTTGTAGTAGTAGGTATTCGTTTGCCTTATGCAATTTATCTAAATGATGGACATCAAATCGATCCGACTTCTGGTATTTTCTAAAACTTTCCAATAATTGCCAACGGACATTATCATTCGAATAATTTGCGATGCACACAAAAGACGTTTAACGTTGAGGGTATTTTTTTATCCTTGGTCAAAGGTCTTGGGCGATTGATTACGGAATAGTTCGATAGAAACCAGACTTACAGGCTGCATTTGTAACTAATTATCATTCCTTTTGGCTTTATTCAAAATATTAACGGATAATACACGTGATGTATTGTAACATCCTGCAAATTATAGGAGGAAATGTCAATTGTGAGTATTAAGACTATAAAATAACTTAATTGTTATCTGCGCATTGGAAAGGAAATACAACCAGTGAACACAAATTAAACAATTAACTGTCTTTGTTCTTTTTATTTACTGGACATATCCTGTGGTCATAATGTAATCATCGCTTTACAAAATATCATATCAGGCTTGATGTGTCCCTATATGGATACCCTCCTAAACTGTAATAGTTCCCTGCTGTATCCCCCTCAACTAACATTGGTTGTGTTCGATAACCAGCTTCACGTAGACGTTCGACGTCGCACGCAAAAACTTATACTGTGGTAACTATCCTGATGTACCTCGGGGATATTTTTATTAACAACTTATTCACTCTATGGCTTTACGTCAAACCAAATTAGGCAATCACATAAACGCTGCATAAACCACTGAAGGTATGTTGTTTTGCATAGCACTTTATCTGGAATACCAGTATCATTGTAAAAGCTAATGAGTATGAACGTCAATACACATGTCCACATTAGCTCGAAAGTAAGACCACTTTTCCAACTTGCAGTATCCGTAAGCTTTAAGATAATATAGGAATGGTTTAATGAGAACAGTTATATTACTACCCCTATATTTTTTCTATAGTTGGTACTAACTGAAGCTCGAAAATATGCATGTTAGTGTCTTACGTTAACACTTTAAAATATTGTTTAGAATCCTTCTGCGTTGTGGACAACGATGCAAATTAGTTTGCCAATTATATTATCCGATCCAATTAAGACTTTATTATCATTAATTGCAGTCAACCTTACTTTGATTACATGTAGTAGGTATTAACCTAATTCATACACATCACACCATCACAAATGGTAAAACGTCTATTCAAGCGAGCAAAATTCGGGCTTTTCATTTTCAACTAAATTTTCACTTCTTATTTACTTGGAACATGTCTGTGATGCAAAATACACAAATACTGTAAACCTAGAATTTTTTTCACGCGATTGAAGTTCGCGGTGTTCGCGGTTAGTAAAATTCCGAGAAAGTAAATAGCTGCGACTATGTCCAGGACAAGAAAAAACGCGAAAGTTTCTCGTTTTTTGAAGAAAATTCATCATTTTGGTACGACGTTTATAAGACCGTATTATAAGTGCTATTTTGTCAAAATATGGAATGTTAAGTGTACCTTTTCTGAATAAAGCCTTTTATGATCACGGTACAATAATGAAAACACTTTAAAAACATTCTTAAAAACGTGTTTAACAATACACTCAATATATGAACATGCGTGTAAATATCACTGTTTATTACCGGGTAGGTCAAAATACAAAATGACTGACAGTGTCAATAAAACTGTGAAAACATCACCAGCGTAGTTTTCAATTTTTGTAAACAAATACAAAAGGTAACTATCTACATCAAAAAGAGTTTGAGAGGGTTTAACGAAGGTGAGAAGTATAATTAAGAAGCAATTATATACGAACCGAGCAATGTACATGTATGTGACAGGTTATAATATCAATAATTTTGTCACTATGCGACCTAGTGTTCGCGGAGTTCGCGGGAGACTAAAAACGCGAAAGTTTGTAGCCGCGAATATGCCGACAATCGGCAAAACGCGAACATTTGTAGCCGCGAAAGTTTCTAGGTTTACAGTAGTTAGTCAAATAAGTTGGCAATGAACGCTGCATTTGATGGCCAAACTTGATCAACATAATCGTGTATATGATAATCTAGAGGCTTGTGTTTCAGTAAAACTACTTTGTGTCGGATAAAATTGACATGTCTCTATCATAATAAGACAGTTATACCGTATCCAATAGACATAATGTGTGTATGACGTACCACGTGACAACAGGTCAAGGTCAATGCCGCTGACCTAGACTGGTAATGCTGCTATAATTTTAGCTCTAAACTCAACGGCATTGTTTAAGCTTAATCGTAGTCCAACCGACATTAAAATTTATGGGACACTTCCTTTTATTTCGCGTTTATATGACCAGCGCGCTATTTATTAAAATCTGACATTTCGTACAGTGTCTATTACGACTTCCACAATTGTCTGTGGTCAAAGGGAGATTATTTTGTACAATAATCGAATAAATTACCTCTCTTCCACTGCAAAAAATGCTGCTGACCTAGACAGGTAATGCTGCTATAATTTTAGCACCAAACTCAACGGCAAAGTTTAATCTTAATCGAAGTCCAACCGACATTAAAATTTATGGGACACTTCCTTTTATTTCAAGTTTTTATTACCAATGTGCTGTTTCTTAAAACCTAGCATCTTGTGCAGTGTCAATTACGACGTCCACAATTGTTTGTGGTCAAAGGGAGATTTTGTGGCTACAATTATCGATTAAGTTACCCCCCTTCTACTGTAAAAATGTTATATACATGTTTATGTTCACAATTACCATTTTTTGACATCAGATTAAGTGTACATTGCTAACTTATTTGACTAACTAATTGTTTATTTCGTATCACAGACATACAGCAATTAAATTGGAAGTGAAAATTTAGTCGAAAATGAATAGCAGCCCTTATTTTGCGCACATGAATAGACGTTTTGCTATTTGTGCTGGTGTGATTATTTAAGCGTGACGGGCACCAACGGAAATGGGTTCAACATGAACACTATGGGTACACAAATTGACAGTGTTAGTAAAAAGTTATTTCGAGTGATCAATTTAAAACTATTGTATTTGTTTGCGAAACTTTGACGCTCAGTATATATGGACATTATGAAAATAATAATTAAAATAGCCTGGCATTTATTGAGAGGGTCAAATATCTCACAGGACTGTTTGTAGGTGGGCAGTTAAATTAAGTGCTGGGCAGCAGCAACTGAAAGATGTTCCTCGCCAAGTCGTTCTGCAACAACTATGACCAAAGGTAACACAGAAAAAATCCGAAATATCCTCAAAACTGATACCGTCCTTCCGCACCCTCCGTATTCGCTAAACATGCCCCATAGCGACTATTTTCTCTTTCCAAAACTTAAATGTCATTTATCCGGAAGGAGATACAATTCGAGAAATACCCTTGGATCTGCTGTTTATCAGTGTCTGGTGGGTGTCCCCATTGAAGAGTATGAATAATGCTTCCTTAAAAAGATTGACCGCCTCAAAAGGTGTGTTCTGGCTATCGGAGAGTATTTTGAAGGGCAGAGCAAATTAAAATGAGCAAAAGCACTTCCACTATATGAGCACCGATGCAAGTGAAATTATTTTTGGAACACTCCTGGTAATTAAAACAATATTGAATCGTTATTGAAGGCATACACTTCCATGACATCTACACTAACCTTATTGTATCTGCCTGTTAACAATGGTTTGAGTCAGCGTTTTTTTCTGTCTCTTCCGTTTATTGGATAAGAAATAATGTACGTTATCGAGAAACCAATCCTACGAACTATTAGAACTGTTATTCAAATATTTCAAAGAAAGGTAAACTAATTCAACATATAAATACGGACCCGTTTTTGTTCATTCTTATGGTATTGTACTCGATGCGATACTGTAAGCCTTCGCATATTAAGTATTTTTTTAATTTGTGTGTTAGTAACTGATTCCCGTGTACAATGCTCATAAAAATTATTTCTTCGGTTACTTTTTAGATATATGTACTGGCCTTTTTAAATATAATTCCACACCAAACTCAACACTTCTTCAACGATATTACCAAGATATACACAACTAGTTAATTAACGCTTTTGTTGTACAACAATGAATGCTGAAATAGGATATTTTGTCTTTTTGGGCCTGTATAAATGTATTCAAATTGCATTACTAAGCATGCAACTATTTGTCGAAGATGCAGCCAGGCAGTATCACATTACTCCGATGCCATCTCTATCAAATTATTATGTAAAGCTGTAGCAAGTTTGTGCAGTTGACTAATGGTCCTTGTCTGTCATTAGCTTAGCTGGTAATAGCAAAGTATATCATAGTTTGTCTACCCCTTTATCGTTTTCTTGTTACTTACGTTGACATATTACATGATAATACTTGTTTACAATAGTATCCCCATCTCAAACACGTATCTATAATGAAATAAATACCTTGCAAGTATATTTGGTATGTGTGGGCTATAAAGTCGTTCATCATCCTGGAAATAAATGTATTCCATTAGTCTCACTGAATGTCTGATTACAATAACGCGATAAATACACCATTAGGCAGACGTTTATCATCCACTTTATCATACACAATGGTATTATCTGACAACCTATGACCAAAAACAAAGACAAATGCATTAGAGTGGCTAATGCGGTATTGTTAGCACGTCGTTGACATGAATAAGATATTGCCAATCAGTCATAGAACAGTAATAATCATATCAACTTGTACTGCACACTTTTCCAATTTGTTTTTGCTCACTAGACCTTATTACCGACATAAGTGTCTGTTAAAAAATGTATCCACCTTTGCCCATACTTCCTTTATGTATAACAAAATTCTAGCAGTCCTTACTCCATTTGCTATTAACAGTTACCCAAGATCAACACTAAACACATATTAAGCGAATAATTGCATCATAGCACAACATTTATTCGTTACAAAACTCTTTTTGAACACTAATAACTCAATACCTTATATGTTTAATACCAAGACATGACACATACTGCATTTTGTTAATTTAAGAATCTTGGGAAGTGGATAAAGATGTTCCAAACCATATATGCATACATTAGTTATATCATAGCTGTTTTATCACTAAACTAAAGCCCGTTTATGTTTTCAACTCAGAGGCAAGTTGCTTCTCCCTGTGTGGCGACTTCTTGTAATTTTCTTATTGAGGACTGTATAAAGTTTGAATTTTCTCTGAAGCCACATTGGAATTATTTCTTTTTTGTTTAATTCCTTTTTTGTGTCTCTAGTTAAAATTGAAACTGATTAAATAAAACACATATTCAATTTAACACTTTTATTAATTCTAATTTTCACAAAGTTCTTTTATTTTTAATAATGACAATAATAATTTTAATTTCTAAATTTTCGAATAAAGTGACCGCAGCCAAAGAGTTTTATCTAAATAGTAAAGGTCACCTGTAAAAGGGCAGTGGCTTTATATAGAGTCTTGCGCGCCAAGGAATATTTCCATTGGCGCAAATAATTATGGCGCACTAATACATCGGAAAAGTACCACAATATTGGCGCATTAACCAATAAAATATGAATAAGTGGCGCAAGTAAAATAGCGCGCTTATTCAACCATAACATATATCACTTATTTGATATTAAATAATAGAATAATATTTAAACATATAAAGACCAAAAATGTCAATCGGTGTACTTTTGCGACACCCTGTTTTCATTGTCCCGTGGAATAATTTATGTATGATTTATAAAGACGTGCTGGAGACTACAAAATTATTCTGTTCGTTTTTATTTCGTATATTTTTAATAGTTCATAGTCGAAATTGAGCAAACTATGAAGCGTTTTTTTAATCATACATGTTGCACTGGTTGCAGTGTACAAAATTAGATTCGGATATCGCTGTCTTTCCACGGATAAAGATATTGTCTTGGGTTGCTAAATATCCTCATTTATCTGTTTACTTAAGAAACATCTCGAGCAGTTACTTCAGCGACTACGACCAAATTTATTTCCTCAACCTCCTGAATACTACATGTATCTTGCATCATTTTCTTAAATGTAATTTAGCTACTGTCAACACGTTGTTTGCGCGCTATTAATTCGAAATTCCGGGTTAAAAATTGTCAATGAAAACTGGAGTGAATCTTAAGTCGTGTACTGATTAAACGAAACTCTTTACATCATCAAACCTATGGATTTTTTAAGACATCCTTCGTTAAGACTGTTAGTGATAAATAACATGATCATTTAAAGTTGGCAAACAGTTATAAACAGTTAAAACGAACAATATTGTAACGAAAATACAATTTCTGCTATCAACCGTGTCAATGTAGGTCGGCCAGCAGATACAAACACATTAATTCCCCCGTGCTAGAAGGATTATTTTATTCTTAGATAATGCTACACCAGGGACCTCTGAAATTGCGTTATTTACAGGAATGTGTAATGCTAGAATATGCAGGAGCACTTAGTAACTGAATTACTTACCACCTACGTAAACAGATGATAGTTTATTTATTTATTTACATCTCATCAACACATACATATTACAACACAATACATATACACTTTGTTAATTATACATGTGTTGCCACTCATAAGTTTAGTTATAGGAGATGGCAAGATTGCTAAAACACACTAGGTGTCATTTAGACACTAGTATCATAAGAATATATGCTAAAATACATATATACAAGTACCAGACTAGGATTCACACATAATATATCATAGGCTTACTAACTCATTATCCCCGACTGTGCTATATTGGTTGTGTCAATGTAATAGCCAAAAGCAGTGTAAAACAACTGGCATAGAAAGCACTCTAAAGTGGAATTTCTAGATTTCATTTATTTATGACTTACAATGAAATAAAAGCAACCATGTATCATAATGAGATTGACATTATTATGAGTAACTGGCACATGAGAAGGCCAGAGAATAGATCATCACACAACCATTATATTACTGTTCTTGGGATCTGGATATAGTCTTATCAAAGAACATGTATGTACATGTATACCCAATGGTAACAAAGACATATTCTGTTAAAATTGGTCCTCATAAAGAGGTCTGACTAAAAATAGCACGAACGTCCTGAACAAACTCTAACATTTTACAGATTCATATATAAAACATATACATGATTATATTAAGATGTTAAATCAAAACTTATAATATGTATGCCCTTTGGTAAGACTAAGGCTGGTTTTAATATATATAATCTGCCGATCATAAAATGAACCAATGTAATTAAGAGACTCTATTTACATAATAAAACATTTCTATGTTGAAGTATATCATAGCAGGTTTTGGCAGTTACTCGAATCAAAGTTTTATGGGTAAATACCGTTGCAAATTTCTCATTGTCTGTCATAGCTGAGAACCCATTATTAACATCATTAACTACTTGGATCATCTCCTGTCTTAACTCATCATACATAGGACAGTGAAACATGACATGTATCTCATCCTCAACACAAACTTTACAAAATGGGCATTTCCTGTCCTGCACAGAGAGGCCTTCGTATCGGCCTGATTCTATTCTAATAGGAGCAACACCTGCTCTAAACTTAGCAAAAGCTGAACGATGATTCTTTGACATAATCAATTTACAATATTCCTTAACAACATATTCGTTAGAAAGTAAAGCATACATTCTAAGTTTATTACCACCGGTACCATGCAAACTGCCTAATCTATTGACATTTGCTATCCATTTATTTTTATGCAATACCATGAGTCGTTCTGTAAGTTAAGTCTTTATGATAGGCATCAATATAGACTCATTATCAACAATATCTTGACATCTATTATCATGCATAAACTTTATAATTCTATACATATAGTTCTTACATTTAGCGGAACCGTTATTAAGACAATACAAAAGGATTCTTTTATTTGTCCTAGAGACATTTAAAGATTTAAATCTGGCCCAGAAACTGCCTATGGTTTTCCATTGCCGTATGAGGGGAGGAACCCAGCCCAAATCGCCGGCAACTGCATCAGTCGGTGTATACTTTCCAACACCCAAGAAAAATTTCATGGCGCGGTTATGTACAGCATCAATACATGAGTAAGATTTTTTCCCCCAAATGGCAGAGCCATAAGCAATCACTGGCCAAACTATAGTGTCATATAACTTGGTAAAAACTGTGTAAGGTATACCACCAAGCTTTTTAGACTTGGCAATGAGCTGACCCAAAGCCTTACTTGCAGACGGCGCTACAACCTTAGCAGTAATGCTGTAATCCAGGTGTTCAGTGAGCAGAAGACCAAGATACACATAGCCGTCAACGGTCTGGAGGATGTGCTGGCCACACCTAAATTGCATATGCGATACAGGGATGCTCTTACATGAAGGTCTAAAATGAACTACCTGGCTTTTAGATGCATTCACAAACATACCATTATCCCTACATCAAATATCCAGAGTATCCAGCATCATCTGCAGTTCATGTGCGCTGTCTGCAATCAGGACTATGTCGTCTGCGTACAGCAGAATACAGAGTTTCTCACCATCACCAATATCAACTCCAGCTCCAACAGATTTAACCAATGTAACAAAATCATTCAGGTAAAAGTTAAATAATATCGGAGAAAGCGTACAGCCTTGTCTTAGACCGGAAGTGACATCAAACCATTCAGATGTCATCCCATTAATGCGGACACATGATTGGACCGACTTGTACAAAGCCTTTAAAGACTGAAACATACGCCCATTGATACCATACCCTACCAATTTTTCCAAGAGTTTACTTCGGTCTATAAGGTCGTACGCCTTTCTGAAATCAATAAAACTACAGAAAGTAGATTGTTTCATTTTCATTCTATGATCTATGATATTTGTTAACGATGACAACTGATCTATTGTATTTCTATTTTTCCGAAAACCATTCTGTTCATCATTGAACACATTATTGGCCTCAGCCCAAGTTTTAAGCCTATTATTTAATACACTGCAATAGAGCTTATACATACAAGATGAAAAAGTTATCCCTCTATAGCTAAGGGGGTCCCTTGGATATGTGGTACTTGACTTTGGTATGGGGTTTACAATGCCTTTATCCCATTCAGACGGGATACAGCCAGATGAGAAGCAAGAATTGAAAAATAAATGCAGAAATGATACAGCAACATCATTCTTCAGAACATCTACTGGAATCGCATGATATGTCATTTCTTTGTTCGTTTGATTGAGAATGAGCTACTAATGGTGTGAAAACTCATTAGATAGCCCTAAGCAAATGTTAGTCATTAGTTTCTTCAAACCTCGTGTTGTGTCAGAGTAGACGTCCCATTAGGTACACTGTACATTTCAAAAGGCTGATACAGTGTAATAACAGATCCGGACATTTTGCCTCCCCAGTTGATTAGCCTTCTTCTACTGATGAGAGTTCATCAAGGTTAAATCCTTTTGATAGTGTACGAGGGGGTACATGTACATAAATTACACAAACTAATCAAAGTTAACAATCAGTAATCCTTTCATTAAATTTCTATTACTTACACGTCGGTCGATTCTGTGACAACCCACCTATCCGCTATTTCATTGATGTGGTTAATACAATACACCAATTAATAGACAAAATATGATATACATCGTGATCAGCTGTATTAATTTTGAAATTCATGTTAGAGATATTTAGTAAAGCCAGTTCGACTGTATTTAATCGCTACGACAAAATGTATAATGTCAATTCTTAGTGCTGAATTGCAATATTGCACTTTCAATGAGACAGTATAAATGCATTTAAATGCATATGAAAGGTATATCAAATGGTGATATTAAACATTCATTTATAATCCAGATATATACGTTCACCAGAGAAATATAAATAGTCGCCTTGGTTTTCAATTAATCAAATACCGATTATAATCAATAGAATTGAATAAACTAACTTATATAAATTGTTTGCCATATGTTCAGACAATATGTTTATGCAATAGTGATTTAGCGCCTATATATATGAATGCCCCGATTAGTGTAAATAAATAAATAAATATTCACGACTCAATATCTATGATTATCTACATCGCACACATTAGAATGAATATTAATGTGATTCTTATTTTCTAAATATATGATGTCGTCGATAAAGGATACAAAATGTACCTACGTAAAGAGATTTTAAAAAAGATAAAACATAGTATTACTTTAACCAGAAAAAGCATACGATAGAATACATTATAGGACTAACTGTATTGTCACAGAAAACGAGAGAAAAATCAAGTATCATACTTTAAACAATATATTGGTTATGCAGTAACTCTGACTACACAGCATTAATGTGTTTTGCATACTGCTTCCATAATATTCACTTCGTGTACATGTATACTCCTCAAACAAATAAAGGACCTCATATTGAAAGGGCTAAGATTCGATCAATGTTATTACAAGCACCAAAACATCTTTAAAGTAGCAATATGTTTAATTTGCAAATTAAAACTTACACAATAGCGATGAACACGAGAAAGCACGTGCTAGATCAAGAGGTGATGTCACTACCGAAATGCCTACTTTCTCAAAGTGGTGGGAAATGTATGCTATTTTACAAATGTTGTCGAAACACGTTTAATGCAAAACTTTAGTAACTTCAAACCCACAAATGACAATTTTTAGCTTCCATAACTGCCCTACATCTGTGTTTGAAGCTTAGAATTAACATCCTGGGTACAGATGGGGAATTTTGCCCCACTCCTCATTATGGGTTCATGTGCCCGTTCCATGTGCCTGCTATGGGATATTTCATAAACTGAACATTTTTCTGGAACATTTCGCATGCATGATCTATTAGAAAAATGTCTGGTAAGCCGAACAGGCTAGTAACTAGCACTCTATCCCGTGTTTTCAATGCTTAGTAACTAGTTGAACCCTCTGTGAACGGACATTATCATCCATCAGCACAAATTCCTTAGAGCATTGTACACATTCATATGAAAAGTTATCGTGAAAGCAAACATCAATCCACCACCACTTTGGATGAATCACGGATCTGTATATTCATCACATAATGTAATAGACATTTTCACTCAAAACATTGACGAGCCACCAAACATTTAGCGTTCCTGGTTGCAACAATCCCGGGATATTTAGTATTTTACTGCCACGAACATTTCATTTTGCATAAATAAAGTCAACACACTATTTTATGAGCCTTATGACAGAACAGATCCGAGTCTGACTAAAGTAATGTTTCGAGGTTCCTCAGAAAATTTACGTCTTTATATCCTGTGTACTGTGGTCGATTCTGGGCGACAAGTAGACGCACGAATATGTATATTGGCTGTTTAAAACCTGTTTCTAAAATTTTTTTTCACTGATACGAACCACAAATATCGATCATAAGTGACCATTCAACGCTTAAGTGGGTTCAAACCCCTATGGTAAGCAATGTTGACAATATAACGGTCATCACAGTCCATTTTTCCCGTCAGGAAAGTTTTCGAGGACAATTTTTCTGATGATCTGGTAAACACAAACTCTTATGTTGCAAGTGTCTTTCAAGCTTGTTTGATTATTATATTTTGTTAATGTGTAAGCCTTATTTTTTCTCCTGTTTTTTGTTTCCAAAAAAGATTGTCCGGACATTTGTTAGCTAGTAAATTCGGGACTCCACATGGTATCTATTATTTTCATACATCATTCAATAATATTGTGGCGGTGCCAAATACTGCAAATAAGGTGTTTGATGACTTACATGAAAATGTTTGTATCAAATACCACTGTAGTGTGACATGTCTTGCAAATGGCACATGTCTAAGTCAACAACCACGTCTATGCACCTGGGAAACACCTACATATCATTTAGTTCAGTTGAGATATATGTGCAAATGTATTCAAATGTCTCGCAAGAAACAAACACAAGAAATCAGACGGGTGAACGTCGCGAAAACATCATAAATTACTATGCAAAATTTACCATTGTTTAAAAATATATGCGTAATAATCTTAAAACGGGTACTACACAAAACTCACAAAACTATATTTGTGCAAACTTTATCTATGATAGCATTACCGAGATCTTGATATATAGACAATGAAACTGTATGATTAATTTCTTTTTTGGAAACTCTGTAGTTATAATTTCAAAGTACTTTATTCCGAACAGTAGGACGTTAATAAGATAAAGTAGTTAGCAATTAAGGTTTAATATAATTGCTAATGTGAAAATAATAGCTTGGGGTATAGGTTATTGGGATAGTGTGTACTTTATGGAAGCTCATCACTCTAATCTATAATTCGCAGAACTTATGTCCCGGTGATAAATTACCGTTTGGTATTAAATTAATAACGTCGTATTTGATTAATTGGTACACAGAAGATTTGTTGGGTTATTTGCATACTGATAAGTTGTCGTTATGAAATATTTTATTAATCCAGGAATAACAGATACCACTTAACCGAAACTTATGCAGATGTGTCGAACGTAACAATATTATGTGAACGACTTCGATCTCTACTATATTTATGTTAATAGAAAGCTGATTTGATATTGGCATTGTTATTTGTATGAGAGCAGTCGTATTGGTCAGAGGCTAAATAACAGGGCTAATATCGAATCACGAACTTATTGAGATTGAGATTTGTTATTAATAAATATCAATTATTATAACATCCGTCGTAATATTTAATGTAGCACTCGATCAATATGCCCGTACACAGAGGCTCCGACACTTGTTTACATTTTTTCTTAGATTTTTGCACCAAAGTGTACTTCAAATTGCAGCACAACATGAATATCTACATTGCATGTTACCGTTCTGTAATAGACAAATTACACTACATATATTATTATATGTTAGAAAGATATTGTATGTCCTTTTGGAGTTTACTCTTTCAGTCCTTGTCGAGATTAGGAGTGGCTACATAATTAGCTTTGTAAGTGCAGTATGCCGTGATAATAGAAACATATTTCGTAAGCAGACATTCGAATACCATTACCCGATTTTGTTTGGCTCAATAAAATTAAAATCGAACAAAAATGCAAAAACGGACATTAAACGACTGATGAAAATGCGTGTTGTTTTTGTGGCAAACAGAATATATAATCTCAAAATGTTTATAGTTACATAGAGGTCCATGTTCACAATCATGTTATTTTCCAATTGTTACGACAAGAAATAATTTACTTATTGCATTTTTGTAATTTTAATTTGTTAAAGATAATCTTTGGCCACCATATGTCAACACCATTACATATTGTTTTCGGGTCCGATTAACATGCCAACGAAGCACTTACATTTTGTGTATTTCAATAATGTGGTTATGTCCCATCGAACCACACAAACTCAACTTTAAAAATTACGAGGATTGCTTCCAATGTAGCATATATATTGAGAGCTTGAAATATTAAGGTTGTTTCTAAAATGTGCATTTTTATTGTTATAATGATATTTAGCACGCTACATAAATCATGTTTCTATAAAACCTAACGCATAGATATCTAATTAAAAAAAAGCTTGGCATTATCAAATTATCTTGATTATAAAGCATTTGTAGTTTGATTTACGTCACCCTGTGAGCTAAACAAATAAACATGTGTGGTAACTGCAATTAAATTTACACGATTTAAGTGCGAAATAGTGTTATTAGAAAGCTTTAATTCTAATAGAGATTTGCCATTCAGAGAAACTTGGTTTATAGCATGCAAGTTGATAGCATCAAGTTATTTTCTCAAACATAGTTTCAAGCAAATAAATCATCAAGCAAAAAGTTGATAACATGGAAGATAACTTGTTTTTGTTATACCACGTGCTTATTTGTTTAACAGTTTGTTTAATTTCACTTTAATTAAATGTATATTTTCATTTTACTTGATGCATGCCTGAATACAGAAAATAAATGAGTATTGCATCGTTTTTATTTTGTCGTACTTGTTGAGAAAATACCTAAACGTTATTTGATATTTATCACAGGCATGTGTATTATCTTATGTCATATGTGTCTTTGAATACATGGAATTTCACAAAAATGTTACCAATTGTCTAGTGCTGTTTGCAGCAGTGCAGCGATTCAATCACCGTTTGACAATGTTACTCCCCCTGTTCATTTGGCTACATAATACTTCCTGCGTTCGGGCCACACTGCCTGTGGAGACTATTGTTTTTCTTTGGATGAGGTCGCCAACATCGATCTGCAGTGCCAAGGATTAGACGCTGACCTCAAAGTTAGCAATTTACACCTTGGTTTAGTGGCACATGTGGGTTATTCTTACCCAGAGAAATTAACCAGTAATCGAGGATGGGGTTGAACCTGAGCTTTATCAATCCCGAACGATATACTTCCACTCACCAGGTGATAGCGCCAGTTCAATGAAACGGAATACTGAGTTCCCTTGGTGTATGCATGATATGATAATAATTTATACACTCTCACTGGATATTTTAATTCATTTTTAAATATAGTTTACCAGGTATATGCTACGTTTAACTATTTTTAAAATTATTTATATTTTACAATTAAGAAATAGACAGTTTCAAATACGAAACATTAAATAAAATAATGTTATTTCTATGTTACGAGCGAAGTGTGTTTGGGTAGTGTTTGGATACTGTGTAGACTTTTATTACAATAAATTAATTGTGGATTGTATCTGAAGCCTGATTTATGGGAACTTTCTTGTACAAATTAGATTGTCAACATGACAAAGTAACACACAAAGTATTGCCAGACAATGTCCTTATCATAATTACAATCTGAGTATGTGACATTTTTTCTGGAAAAATATGATGTTTTGTTTGTTAGGTTGTCGTTTGCCTAATGCAATTTATTCAAATGATGAACGCAATATCGATCTGTAAAGTGTCAATCTTCTGATATTTTCTCTTAAACTTCCAATAGTGGCTAACGATTATTATCATTTGAATAATCGGTCATACTTACAATTGACGTTTAACGCGTAGGGTATTTATTTTGTCTTTGGGCGATTGATTACGAAACATTTCGATAGAAAACAAGACTTTCAGGCTGCATTTGTAACTAAAGAGCATTCATTTGGTGTTATCCAAAGTATGACTAGATAATACAAATTGTTTTTTTACTACAAATAACACAGAGATGGTAATCAGGATCATCAATTCGAGGAAAACGAACCTTTTTGTCAGTGATAATTAATGTAACATAATTGATATGATCTAAGTATGGGAAAGAAGATACAACCAGTCAAAGCAAATTACTAACTGTCTCAATCTATTTCATTCACTGGACATATTGAAAATGAATTATATTGTCATAATATAATCAAAGAGTTTACGAAACATTATGTCTGTGTCCAACAGGCGTTTTATTTCGTGAGATAGATTCCATCCGAATCGACCATATTAATTCCCTTCTGTCTCACTCTAGTACTATTGGTTGTTCGATAGTCAATTCCCAAAGACGTTCGTCGTTACACGCTAATATGATGCTGATATACATTTCCACTCTATGGATTTACGTCAAACCAAATTAGATGAACACATCAAGGCTAAATAAATCAAGGGAATGATATTGTTTTGTTTCACGCTAAGAATACAATTGTCATTGTAAACTTATTATGGTTTACGCCAGCACGCCAATGCTAACACATGTCCAAAAGAGTTACAAAGTCCTCATCCTTCATCTCTAATATTTAAAACAATATAGAAATTGATTCATTCTATAAACAACTTGAGTACATGTAGCTATGTATACATTATTATTTCAGTGATACCAATGGAGCATTTTCAGTATGCTGCTCTCGGGTGAATGTGTGTACATTTTTAACATAAGGATAGAAACGGCGATTTATATAAGTCATGGATGTTTCATGTGCTGATGCAAACGATGATTACTAGCATCGAATTGGCGTACAGTATAAAGCGGTTCTGTTCGTTAAAAATGGTTAATTGTGAACAAACGTCAAAAAGAATTAAACGATTTACAAAAGGGACTCGCATTACTCCGTTTATATTTAGCTTATACAAGACCCATCCTCGTCTAGCCAATCATAATACGTTCCATGCTACGCAACGTATGTGTACTAATATGTTTACTTATTGCACTAAAATGAAATAGACCTTACCATTTGAGTAGGTATCAACCTAATACATGCACTTTGTAAGTAGCAACAGAAAAAATGCAACCATTATCCTGTTATTGTGTAAACATAATAATGTTCTGAAGAGTGTATGTACGTATTTATTCCAACGTATCCATGTGGTCTCAATGGACAATGGTGTCTGGCATTATTGAATTACCACATACAAAAGTCACGTTTGTTTGAAGACAATGCATGAACTTGGGCTGCATCACATGGGACACAGACTGTCACCTTGAGAAAGTATATAAGCACGCACTTCGTTTACACATATAATAGCTATTTTGTGAAGGAGAGTGCGAATAGACTAAGTTTATTGTGTTACAGTTGCTACATACACTGTATGATGCTACTACTTGCAAAATTGGTAGAACTTTCAGTGTCCGTAACAGATTACAATTCACCGAACCCGTTTTACATTCTATGCCGATGTAGTTTGAAACCATGGCTCCATACATTCGTTTTATCACAACCTTTTTATCACCAACCAGTGTTCGCGAAACGCACGAGCAATGTATCAATATGCATATTCGCAATCATGATATTATCAAAGATTCGTAGAATAAGATAAAATTACTGGAGGTTATTGGATATACTGTTGATACCAGTAATATGTTGTCATCTTGCACTCGCGTCGCTGATCTCGCAATGCTTGGTACCGTGGTTTTTACAATGGATGCAAACATATATCAGGTTTTTCTCTATACGTTAATTCATTTTCGAAGCATCGGGAGTAGTGATAAATACGTTATCCATCATGGAAACCGATGTCAATTAGCCAGTCGCACATGTGTCCGTTAATAACCATACGATTTACTTGTGAGATGCACTTTTCGTTAGAACCAAAGCTGTTTTACGACATGTAATATTTTCAACTATTGACTGACAATTATTTACATTGTTTCAAAATTCATTTAGTTTGAAAATAGTAATTATTATAATGGCTATGTTTACATTGTTGCATGATAACAATAATGATTTCTCAACAAAATATTCCTAAAATTAAAACGTATTACCTTATGTTATAAAGATAGTTTATATTTATGAAGAACACAGGGTCAGTATTACTTAATAAATTAAATAGCCATGTAAAACATATCATTCAAACTATTTTGTCGTATTAAAGATGACTACCGTGTTTTCAGATGCTAGATGCACTGCAACCAACATGTGTACAAACTCGGTTATGTAGGGATACTGATAACATTTGAGCCGCGTCAAGCATAAAAGGTCCTTATGGTATTTTTTTGACATTTTCATGTTTTGATATAAAAATAATCTTCATTCTTTCACCTTTCCAAAAATATATACATTATCGGGTATAACATGACAATGTTTACCTCTATAAAGCATTCAAGACGTCAAGTTTGATAGCAAAAAGGTTTAATGACGTCACTTATTCAGTCGACGTCGTTTAATTTTTTTTACAACAATGATGAAATGTAGGAACAGTCAAAGATCAAACAAAATTATTAAGTCATTATGTATTGATTATTCTAAAACTATTGAATTGAAATACACTATTTTCTCCAATAACAGTAAATGTTACATATCTAAATTAACTTTAAAGCGACACCGTGCCAATGTCTAGCATAATTTATTCTACAACCTTATTTTTTCCAGCAAAAATGTACCTTATGGTAATTTTTCAATACGTTCGTGTTTTGATATCAAAATAATCTTCGTTATTTAAGGTTTCTAAAATATATACATTGTCGGGTATTGCATGATCGTTTATACATATTTAATACAGAGTTGAAGACGTAAGTTGAAAAGCGAAACTGTTAAAATGACGTCACGTACGACAAACGTTCATCGATCTGCAATCAAATACGTGCCGCTAAATTAGATAACTTTTATACGTCAAGCTCATGATGCTGCCGAATATGTGTTTCAGAACGCGCGCGTCCTGGATGCGACCAATAATTTCAACTGCTATTTGTACTCACAAAAAAACGTGTTGACGTTTACATCTATCCGTATTCCTAGAAATCTGATTGACACGTGCTGTACAATTAGCTACATATTTTCAATCATTACCAATCCAGAATATGGTCTGGTATATATTTTCACTCCGTGTAGGCAGTCATGCTACAAATGTCCCGTTCACGACTAACCTACGGTAATGCACGTGTCGATCTGCCCCAACCTTAGAAGTCAAAGTATCAGGAAGGGATCTGCGTCAAAATCAAGAAAAAATACAAAAATTACTATATTCACATGTACGATTGATCTACGTTTGTTCTACAATTTCTCTACGACTATGCACAACGTTTCTGGTCATTTTGATTCATGTTTTCCATATGAAACCCCCACACATATAAACAACACATGTGTTGCCGATTTTACCACTATGTTACTGCGACAACCATCATCACAACAACGGAAACTTTATAATACTATCAGTTGATGCTTAACTGATACATGAGCAATTGATATCACACCAGAGCAGAAATCACTCCTCCTGGTTGTATGTCGAAGGCAAAGGTTTTCAAGTTAATCCGTTGGACCATGAGAGTATGATTTACCGTTACTGACTACTGGCGTAATGTCAATTGTGATATGAACCATACAGATCTCGTCATCATGCTACCCCGATATTACCAATAGATATCGTAATGGAAGCTGTGCGCCAGTGTGAGTAGGGTATTAAATAAAAAGAAAGCAGTTCACAAACGAAGCGCAGCATTATCAGTTGTTTGAAGGTTCCAACGAAGACGTTTAATGGTTGCCGATAAAAGATGCCAAAGAGACCGACACATCCTAAGATCGACATTGGTTGTTGGACAGGTGTTTTCCAAGATTTGTACAACAGTTGCTATTCCAAGTGTATGCCTACATGCCAAACTTAAATTGGATGGTACACTTATATGATAATTATGTAAGTCTATATTGTCACCGATATTTGTGGAAATTAGGATTTATTAATTGCCGTTGATCAATACTCGTACAAAAAGGAATAACAAAATGCAATTTGATAGGTCTCTCGTCGCCGTATGATATGTCCGGCGTCGACATTTATCAATTATAACCGTTTGAAGAATGTTATTGCATCAGCTAATAGTATCCACGCACTCTGTTCTGGGGAGATGGTCATGCATTTACATTCTGGTTTCTCTCGAACCGCCAGGGAAATGTTTTGGGATTTTGTTGTCGAAATAATACCCCGGGAACATTATTTAGTTTCCAGGGACCGGGGAAACGATCGTGTTTAACCTTCCAGCTTCCCCGCACTGTCGAGAAATGGTTTTTTTCTCTGAACCAATACCCCGGGGACAATATTTAGTTGTCATGGGCCATGGAAATACCGAATATTTTACCATCAGCTGTCCCCCTCGGGGACGTGAAAGGGCGGTGGTTTGATACCCTAAAAGTAAAAAGCCCAGCCCATCCCCGGGGGTGGGGCCGTGGATGCAACTGACTGATAGATTAGCTCTGTGTCGTTTGAAAACACAGATTGCAGATTTGCACTAGAAGTTGATCTACTTAGTAAAGGGTCGCTAAGTCCAAATTAAGTAAATCTTCTAACGTCTGCAAAACTATATAATAAAAATAATAGGTGTAAATGATTAGACTCCGTAGAAACCCTAAAATAGTATAAATATCATTTTAATAATATAAAGTAAAGAAAGTTTCATGGCCACGCCTCGAAACAAGTCCCTTAGCTTTTACAGACCGTCGTCTCTAACAATATACCACGGAATAAATGCAGTCAGTTGCATCCACGGCACCGGCACACCCGGGTATCTTCAACGGAATATTTACCTTCCACTTTCCCCCCGTACTGCCAGGGAAATGTGGAAGTTTTTTCTCCGAACTGATACCCCGGGACAATATTTAGTTGCCAGGGGGCCGGGGAAATACCAGACATTTTACCGTCAGATGTCCCTGGCAGGGCTGTGGAGGGCGGGAATTTTTCAACAAAAATGTTAAAATCCCGACCTATCTCCGGGGTAGGGGGCGTTGATGCAACTGACTGGTCCATAAATATTATTGTTGCCATTAAAATGTATGATTATTAAATTAATAGGACCCTCTGTGTCCGTGTTTTAAATCGAAAACCGAGTTTGATTATTGTACTCTAAATTAAGTGATTTGATTTATTGTTGTAGAACTGGATCTACACGAAAATTCTATTTGTGTCCCAATAAAAATCTAAAATACTAGGACCTACTGTAGGTCTTGATCTACTAGTATTCTAATTTGTGCGGGAAAGGTCCCAATCTAGATCGCAACTCGGTCTGAATTCAATGCGCTTTTTCAGGATTAACCTAGCCTACTTATAATGTGCATTAATCTAACCTGGTTAATTCTTTGTGAGATTGTTGATTTACAGTTTAATTTGCCTGTCAATCAGGAAATAACTTATATCGACTCGTCATTCTTTACGCATTCTAGATCTAGGTCTAGATATATTGTTTACAACAAATAATGAATTATTCATATTGCCACTAAATATGGCAACAATTTTAATGATATGCATAGATTTACACTATGTTTGAACATACTAATCTACTTATTTCAATTGTATGTAGAGCTCTACGCAGCTTGTTTTGACTATGTACAGACGGGGCTGTGAACACGCCCCTCCCTCTACGCACCTGAAGTTGAACTATTTATAGAGAAGTTGATCTATTTATAGATCTATTAATTATCCTATACACCCAGACCCATAAACTTTTCAAAAAACGTTCGTTATATTTATTTAATGTGAATAAAACAATCTAGACGTATTTTGAAATTGTTAAATATAGTGAAATGTTGAACTTTCCATGGATTAGACCTCAATATTTACACTGCGTGTTTACAATGGGCGCAGCCATCTTGAAACGTCACGATTTCTTCTGACGTCATTTGTGGCTTATGACGTAATTTACGATAAGGACCTTTTATGCTTGACGCGGCTCATTTAAAGACGGTTCTGGTTTAGTTAAGAACAGAATAAAATGTCTGTGGCTAATAACATCATCTGAAATTTTGGAAATTCAATTGATATTATACTGTCTGAATGTCATAACGTGATACTATTGTATAATAAAATCTCGAATAATGTGAATAACACCAGTCGTTAAAATCTTAGAATGTCTGGCATCCGAAGTTGACAATATATTGTATTATGATGTATTCGCTAGACAAACTAATTTCCTCGGAACGTTTTCACAATTGATCGATATCAAACTGCAAGTATGTGTTTTACCATGCGTGTTTACCGCACATGCCATATATTGGCTAATACGAACATGAGTAGCCCACGAAATTTGTAAAGACGCCTCGCCTAACTTCAACACTATACCTTTTGTACAAATATGTCCTCATAACATTAAAGTTGATACAGATGTCTTTCATCTGTCATTATCAGCTTTGGTTAGCTTGTTATCTTATAAAACAGACTTAATTTCCTGACAATGTCATAATTTCTTAAAAGGACCTATGTCGTCTGACCAGTCCGTTGTTCGCATTAATCCATGTGGCACATTCAATTAAATGATCCCGTTGCTAGTTGCAGTTTGGAACGGTTATAACTATGAAGCGTTCATACATACTGAACTAGTTGCAGTGCACTAAGATATTCAGATATCCCTACATTTCCACGGATTTTGTCTTGTTGTGCTGAACACTACAAGTAACACATACATGTATCGTGCATTAGTTTCTACAATGTTATTCAGCTACTGTCAACACGTTGTCTGCGTGCTTTTAATTCGGAATTCTGGGTTACAAATTATCAATGAAAACTGAAATTTTAAATCGTATATAGATTAAACGAAACACTTTTCAACATCACTCCTATCGGTATTTTAAGACATCCTACGTCATTAATGAAATTGTTAGATAGCATGTACATTGAAAGTTGGCAAACAGGTATACACAGTTCTAACGAATAATAACGAAATTCAAACGAAAAGACAACTTCTGCTATTGGCTGCGTCAGTAGAGTTGTTCGGTCTGCAGATACAAGACCCAGCATATTACTTAGAATGATTAATCTACTCTTAGATAATGCTACACCAGATACCTCGGGAATTGCGCCATTAATAGGCACGTGTAATACTGAAATATGTAGGATATGCAGGAACACTTACTGAAGTGCAGGAACACTTACTGAAGTACTTACCACCTACGTTTACAGATGATAGATCATTTCTTTGTTAGTGTGATTGAGAGAACCAATTCAGTTTTACCACCATCCTGAGGCCGGATTGACCATATTCATTCTAAACAGCCAACAACAAAGGCGATCTTTATTTCTTGCAATGTGTATCAACATACGAAAATGTTACAAAAGACCATATTTAAATCTAATATCGGTAACAGTCGAATTTGTATATCATTTACACGTACAAATTGCAGCACACGTTCAACGCAATGTTTACAAAATAATGTACAAGTGTATCAATCATGATTGTATTATTCAAATACAACCGCTACTGTTTATACGTTCCAGTGCATACAAGAAGGTTAAGCACGTCTTTCTGTCTGAATACGTTTGTTGTATGATACATCATCATTCCTACAGATATTCGCAAACAATGAATCACGGAAATGAACATTCGTGTCATGGCGCCAGCTTGATTTGATTTATTATAAGAACATTTGCTATGTTACACCTTTACTCAATAACTTCATTAATTCCTATAAATGAACATGTCATTGCTCCGATTGGTAATGTAGCAGTAATAGCATTTGTATGTTTTTCTCCGAATGTGAATGACCTTCAAAGCACAATCATTAAACCTAGTATCCCTATATCAGTACTGACATCGATAATTGGATCGAAAGTTGGAATCATTGGTAAGCGCTCTCGTTTTCCAGATTATCAACGAAACAAAATAAATCGTGATAATCATAAATATCCTAGTAAATATAATAGCTCAAATGTGTGCATACATGCTCTTTTTGCATGTTGCCTGGTCAGAATGGCTCACATGCAGTAAATAAATAGTGATTCTAATGCATCAGAACCTGTGTAGTAATTACATGTACCTTTAACATTTTTGAAATACTACTTGCGTTACACCTAACGGAAAGCATATAAGCTACATACATACAACGTCATAGAAATAGTCGTATTAGTCAACATGTGCAGTTGTGCCAATATATTAAAAGGACATGTGTGGCGCTGAGCCCTATTATCTAATTGACTGAATCTACACGTGTGTCACATGTACGTGCCAAAACGTTTATCTCATTGTGTTATGACAAGGTGTTAAGTGTGTAAGTGTAAGTATTTCACACATGCTTATTTTTTATTTTTTTGTCATGTACATGTGCACATGCTTATATTCTGCATACAAATTGCTGTTGTACCAAGAGGTCAATTACATGTAGTTGGTTCTGGAATCACACATACAAAAGGTCACGTGACAAGCACATGTCACAATGACAAGAAATGAACGATAAAAAAGAAACTTAGTAAGTTACCAAAACAATAATCTGTTCCTTTCATGACGTCTCAATTGACATTTAACTGATATAGTGTGGTATTGGCATTCGAGTGTTATGTGTTATGTTCAGGTAACTCGACTGAGAAATCAGACGTCTAAAATTGTTGCCACCCACTGCAATCATCTTGACACACCATTCGAACGTACGACATTTGTAATTGACGCTTTCCATAGACCATAGCTTAGTTTATTTGTACAGGATAACAAATTATTTATATAATTTACTTACGTCTTGCAGAACAGCTCTACAATAATATTAACTAACTGAAACATTGTCATTGTCATCAGCCACTGATATCACAAGGTTCATCATAAGTTCAGGTTAGGTGACATAAATCGATATTTCATTGCCCATACAGTAATACATCTTAATACACGTAGTAAACGAGATTCATTTAATTTGTACTCTCCATAGCAACAAACGTGCCTTCCTGTAATTTCCGTTGACGTATATACTTAACGTTTCATGTTGTCAATGAGCTACTAATGGTGTGAAAACTCATTAGATACTCCTAACCAAATGTAAGTCATTAGTTTCCTCAACAGTCGTGTTTTGTCAGATTAGACGTCTTATTAGGTACAATGTATATTTCGAAAGGCTTATAAAGTATAATAACATATCGGGAAATGTTGCCTCTCCAGTTGATTAGTATTTCTTCTACATGTACAGATAAAAGAGTTCAACACCATTACCTCCGTTTGCTAATGTACGAGTGGCTACACAAGTGTGTCAACAATGGTTTTGAACATAAATGGCATACTATCGTGCGCTGATTTGTCCGTTTGTAGAAGAAATATCAGCTCTATTTAATTAGTTATAACGAACAACAGTGCATGTAATAAAAGAGGCTGCTAACCCATGTAGGGTCGTGGATATTTCTCATTTAGCAGTCTAGTCGTGTACCGTAAATATCTCAATATCCTAATAATATTAATGTATAGTCTTATCAGAGGTGACAGCGTTATCGATATAACCGTTGTGTTGTAGTACATATGTATATTTGACTGTTAAAGACGATTGCCCCCCTATAATTTTTGTTTTGCTTTTGCGCTTGTGAACACCAATATTTTCGCAGTTTGGCTTGTAATATTTTCGAGATTTCTGTTTTGGAAGTTACAATGGATACTCCATACTTCGTTGAAAACAATAATAATGAGTAAGTTTATCAAAGAAATAGTCACTTTTTTGTCATTTTTTAATATTTTGTGTTATTTCATTTATGTGCAAAACATGACAAAACTAGCGACGAGTACTACTGATTTTCTTTAACTTCTTCTTGGCGATTCGTTTTGGGTGTTTGTCCTTCAAAAAGCCCAAATGCAACAACCTCTACAGAATTGGAAATGTCGGTTGGCACCAAATTGCAAATATCCAAAACAATCATTGTATATGAAGCCTGACACATTACTACTCACTGTTCAAAGATATATTGCATTTATATCGTGTTAGGTTGAAGATGTCGGACATTCAGTACTGTTCAAATATAAGTGGGGCACCTCTCGTACACCATCAGCTGTATTTATTTTGAAATTCGTGTCAGTGATATTTAGTAAAGTAAGTGTGAATCAATTTAATTGCTCAAATAAAATGTAAATTGTCACTTCTTAGTGCTGCGTTGCAATATTTCACTCTCAGGGAGACAATATATAGGCATTCAAGAGTATATCAAAGTTATATCAAATGCTGATATTAGACGTTAATTTATAATTCACATTTTCACATACCAAGAGAAACATAAATATTCGCCTTGTATTTTCAATTAATCACATTCCGATTATAATCTATAGTACTGTATAATGTAACTGATATAAATTTCTTGCCACATTGTTCAAACAATACGTTCAAGTAATTGTCATTAAGGGCATTGGTTAATATTCTGATAAGTCTAAATAAATGAATATATACTAACCACTATCTATGATTATCTACATCTCAAACTTCAGAATGAATATGAATGTGATTCTTATTTTCTAATATATGATGTATTCGATAAAGGATACAAAATGTACCTACGTAAAGAGATTAAACTATTTAACATTGCATTACTTTCATCAGAAAATGCATACGATAGAATAAATTATTGAAACAACGCTATTTTCACAGAAGACGGGAAAAAACAAATAATACTTTAAACATTATATACGTTACACTGGATATATGACGACCCAGCATTAATGTTAAGTATCTGCATACGTCTTCCATGATATTTACTGTGTATACATCTAGTCCACTTAAACATGATATTATATACATGTATTTGTAGAAACATTTAATAATGCACTCAAACAACTAAGTACACACGTTTCTATTCCAACTATTTTTTCTAGAAATACCAATTTTGTATACAAGCAAATTACAAATACTATTTTTAACAAGACATGCAGACCGTTACATGTATGTTTTCAAACGCATTAATGCAGTGGCAATTCGTTTGTTATACAAGTTCATGCTTTATCTTATACTTGAACAAGGTGGACATTACAAGAAATATTTATTCTGTTAAGTATTGCCTATAACAAGACAACATATAGCATCTAAAATTTGTAACTGGCAGAGGGTTTAAAAGACCATTAAGTTTGCTTTTCGTGTGGGGGTTAACATGCCAATTAGTATGATCACTTTATTACTAGATATTGAACATTTTCAATATTACATATCACTAAGAGGTTTTACAAGTCCAGGATGGCCGCCATCTTAGATTTTTCACCTGACTGCACATAACTGTCAAGGACATTTGTCTGTTGATCTGCAAAACACAAACTCGTCCTTTGCAATTTCCGTTCATAATAATTTGACCTGACTATTGAAATTTGATAATGTGTAAGTCAACTTCTACTCCTGTTTTTCCGTTTCCGAAAATATATCATAAATCTGTCATTTCGATCATTTCAAACTGGTGGTTACATGTTTATATGTAAAAATGAAACCATAAATATGCGGACAGAAAGGGCAATATTTAACAAAACATATTAATATTGACACGGACTAAATTATCTAAATGAAGAAATTTTAGAAAATTGACCATTGTAAAAAAATGTAATAATCATAAGCTGGCAATAGACAAAACTCACAAAACTTTATTTATGGTAGCAGAACGTAGAGATTTGATAAACGGGGACAGAAACTGTTAGAATAATATTTTTGCTGTCAGTCTTTCAGTCCTTACGAAGAAGAGGAATGGCTACACAATTAGCTTTCTATGCGCATACTGCCGTGCTAATAGAAAAATATTTACAAAGCAGACATTCGAATACCATTACAAAATTTTGTTTTACTCAGAGACTTTAATCAGCATTTGAGAATGAGGTTACACCCGACAACATAAAAGCGTGCCCCCTATATCTAGGATAAGCTCCCTACGTGATAGGGTAGTTCGATGGAAGGAGAGTCAACCCAAGTTGCTTTGGTGTATGCATAGTCTATTTATAATAAATTCTTTCCCTGGGTATTCTAATTCAGTCGTTTTCAATATGTGAACATATTTTGTCACGTATATTCTCCGTTTAACTATTTATAAATGATTTAAAAACATTATGTACGAGAAATAGACAGTTCCAAATACGAAACAAATGATAATATTGCTTGTAAACGACAAGTTCAAAGTTTTCATCGTAAGTGTATGGATACTATGCAGACGTGTATTACAATGTCTGAATGTATGATTTTACCAGAAGATTGATGTATTAGAACTTTTTTGTATGAATTATATTGTCAATATGACAAGTCATAAACATGATCATTGCCAGACAATATCCTTATCATAATAACACTCTAAATATGTGACATTTTTCTGGAACAATATGATGTTTTTGTCTCTTAGGTAGTCGTTTGCCTAATGCAATCTTTCAAATGAAGGACACAATCTCAACCAGTAAATTGTCTGTTTTCTGGTTTTTCTAAAACCGTCCCATAATGGCAAACAATTATTATCGTACGAATAATCGGTCATGCTTACAAATGATGTTTAACGCTGAGGATCATTATTTTGTCTTTGAAAACGATCTTAAGGCGATTGATTACGGAACAATACGATAGAAAACCAGACTTACAGGCTGTATTTGTAACCAAGTAGCATTCATTTGGGGTTATTCAAAATAAGAATAGATCATATGTATTGTTATGTACTACACATAACATAGACATGGAAATCAGAATTATCGATATGAAGAAAAAGAGAATTTTAGTCAGTGTAATACTTTGATAGTTAATGTAACATAATTGATATGATCTAAGCATGGAAAGAAAAATACAACCAGTCAACGCAAATTACTAACTGTCTTAGTTCATTTCATTCACTGGACATAGTTAAAGATGCGTTATATTGTCATAATATAACCATAGGTATACAAACATTATGTCCGTGTCTAACAGGCGTTTCGTTTCCCGAGATAGATTCCCGCCGAATCAACCATATTAATTCCCTTCTGTGTCACTCTCGAGTACTATTGGTTGTTCGATTGTCAATTCCCAAAGACGTTCGCTGTTACACGCTAATATGATGCTGATATACTTTTCCAGTCTATGGATTTACGTCAAACCAAATTAGGGGAACACATAAACGCTGCATAAATCAAGGGAATGATATTGTTTTGTTTCACGCTAAGAAAATCATTGTCACTGTAAACCTAATGATGGTTTACGCCAACGCATCTAGGTTAACACATTTTTAAAAGTCCCCATCCCTCATCAAATTAAAAACAGTATAGAAATTGATTCATTCTATAAACAACTTGAGTAGCTATGTATACAATATTCATTTCGGTGATACCAATGGAGCATTTTCTGTATGCTTCTCCAGGGTGAATATATGTACATTTTTAACATATGGATAGAAATGGCGATTTGTATAAGTCAGTTTGAATGTTTCATGGGCTTATAAATACGATGGTTATCTAGTATCGCATTGACGTGCAGTATGACGCGGTTCTGTTCGTTGATAGTGGTTGATTAAGAAAAAACGATTTACAAAAGTTATATATTTATATTTAGCTTATACAAGACCCATACTCGTCAAGTCAATCATAATACGTTTCACGTAATAGGTTTACTTATTGTACAAAAATGAAATAGATCTTACCATTTGAGTAGGTATCAATCTAATTAATGCCCTTTGTAAGTAGCAACAGAAAAATGCAACCATTATCCTGTTATTGTATGGACATAATAATGTTCTGAAGAGTGTTTGTACGTATTAATTCCAGCGTTTCCATGTGGTCTCCATGGACAATGGTGTCTGACATTATTGAATTACCACATACAAAAGTCACGTTTGTTTGAAGACAATGCTTGAACTTTGGCTACAGCACATGGGACCCAAACTGACACCTTGAGCAAGTTGATAAGCACGGGTTTCGTTTACACATATAAATTTTATTTTGTGAAGGAGAGTGCGAATAGACTAAGTTTTTTGTATTACAGTTGATACATACACTGTATGATGCTACTACTTGCAAAAATGACAGAAATTTCAGTGTCCGTAACAGATTACAATTAACCGAACCCGTTTAACATTATATGCCGATGTAGTTTGAAACCGGGGCTGCATACATTCGTTTTACCACAACCGTTTTATCACCAACCAGTGTCTCATATAAGGTTTGCACTACTTTATTTACTGTCTTAACACCACAGTTAAAAATACACCCATTGTCACATAGGATCTGGAATTGTTGATGCATTACTTGGAAATAAGTGTTAGAGACTACAGCGTTGTGATGCGCGTTTTTTAAAAAATATTTTGGTAATGGTTCATGAGAAGGTAGAAGTAATGTTTTATCTACAAATGTAAGACTGATTAAACAAAACACAGAATTGCAAAATAACACATAACGTAATGGTATCTAAAACTAAAAGTGCTCATCGACACATTAAACTAAGACAATTAAGATATTTAACATTTAATAAAATAGCAAATTTTCAGACTTTACTATAAATTTTAAATTGACCCATTGTACAATATTATACCCAATAAACGGATATCGGAACAAGTTTTCTATTGTCAGTTGAACAGTTGAAACTACATATCTAACCTACTCGAACATTATCTTATAAAACATATTCTACCAACCATCAATGTTATTAGCGATGCTAAAGCACATATTCAGTAAATAGGTCGGCTGAATAGTGCTACCTTATTGTTATGTAAAAACCTGAAATATCCGTTGAGCTGAAATAATGGAGAAAAACCTTTTTATCAAAATAGATGACGGTATATTCTTATAAGAATCTAACGACAGTTTTGACATCTTATGAACACAATCTCTTTATTTATTGGCCACCAACATTATATAACTACTAAACTAGAGAATTATCTAGTACATTTCGCAATAATTCATGCTTACGATGTACAGAATCATACATCGTAACACAATACTAATGATTTTTTACCGTAAACTTTACTTAAAACCCATATAAAATCACCTACATATAATTAGAACATTTTAGCTCATACATAAGGAAGAATGAAGATGCCAGAAAAGAAAAGGACTGAATGGCACAGTTATACAGAATTTGCAAGGAATAGTTAAACAAAAACATGCATGTAAGCACCATATTCGTACACAAACAACATGCGAATAATTGTCATACACGATTAGTTTCGTTTAGTTGTAGAACACATGCGGTCAGTCAACCCTAGGGCCCTACAATATCGAACGTAGTAGTTTACACTTTATTGACCTCATTTCACTCTGTTACGTGAATATTCTTAAATGTGGCTGTCTATCCTTGATTCATACAACCTAAGAACATATCGCTTTATCGCCGACACCAATCAGGAAGTGAACTTAACTCCTTATTTCGTCTAACTTGTGAGTTGAGTGAGTGAACTCGGTCTATTCTCTCTTATTTTTCATGGCTGCTTGATTTCTTAACGAAAACCTATCTAATATGGTAATCTTCGTATAATTACTCTCTTTATATGAGGAAATATCAGATGGACGGTCTTATAGGCGAGTTGATATGATTTGTCAAGAATTGAGTGGTCCGGAAAATAGAACCGAATTTCCAATATAACATTTTTGTAACTTAATTGTGAAAAAGATGTTGCTGAGATTAAATGCCCGAGGAAATGATGATTCGTAAAGAATTCAGTTCACTTTTTATCAGTGGAAATGATTATTGTTGTAACTTTGTGACTTTGCGCAAAAAAACAGTGCGGAAACTTCAAGCTTTATGAGCTGTAATCATTATGATCAATCATAATTCCACATATACTTAGCATAATATAGCAACATATCTAATAATTATATTCATTAAAAAGGTCTGATAATTTTAACTACGATATGTGATCCAATGCCAAATTCCCAAACCTTAAGTACAAAATGCCCTCCATTACTTATATAACTTGTCTAGTAACACTTAAAATAACATGACGAAATAACTGAATCAGATGTATTATGAATGAAAATATGGAATGATGACTGCATTAGACAGATGTCAGCGGTGACATCAGGCTAATACTTTATATTTCCAAACCAAATATCTAAGCTTTCATCGGTTAAGTTCCGTTTTGTGTTTGCCATTATGTCGTGTTATTGCTGGCTATGTTATCTCGATTGTGATTCCGTTTAGTTCGTACATCAGTGCGGTTAATCACGTGCTCAAATGAATAACGTTTTCACTAAAAACAGTTGTGATTTCTTCTGCTATCACTAAGTTTTTTTTGTAGAGTATCAAGATCGTGCATTTAATATGGTTGCATTATATAACCTAGAGGATATCCCGTATATGTAAAAATACGCGGCAAGTACCGATTTTGCTCCATCTCTAACTGTCTTTTAATTGATGTTCGATCAAATGCATTTTCGATAAAGTTTTAAACCAATAACACTAGTTTGGTCGAGCATCAGTTACCAACTGTTATAGCTAAATATAGAGCACAATTGGTAATAACCTTCTTTAGACGATGTTATATCATCGTATTTAGTGCAGGATCGTTATGATCAAGTTCTGTAGACGGTACATTATAATCATATTAAGTGCTAGATCGTTTTAGTTTTGATCACGTCTTTCTCCACACCGTACATGTAATGTGCAATACTTTTAACATACTGTTATATGATGTATTATATACCAACACGATTCATTTAAACATATTCATACATTGCACATGTTTAAACACAGACAACACATTTCACAGACAACGTCAACGTTATGAAAATTATCTGAAATGAACAATATGAGCGTGTTGGTGATATCAATGATTCCCTATAGTGTAAACCAACTGTCCACTTGAAATCATTCATTTATTCCATATAAATACTCACCATAGCCTCGAGGAAGAAAAGTAATTATTTCAGACAGTTTTGTCATTTCGGAGAAATAGATTTGAAACTAGAGAGCTATATCTTCGGGAGATTTTCATACAACGCCTATAACTAGATTAAGCAAATTTTGATTGGAATAATGATCACACATGCACTTCTACTTTTAGTGCTGCACACTTTAGAGCAGACATTTTGGATTAACCAATGTTCCTGCTAAATGCCTTGATTGACCAGACAGCTTACTGTTGAAATATGACAGGCATATCATTGCATTCACTCGTATTTGAACCCGGGTTGCTATATAAGACGACATGCACATTATCTACTGAGCTAAATAGACACATAGAGTGAGTTTAGGTGCATCTTGTGCATGATTGCAGACCCATCACTAATGTCATAGCCTCGTGTTTCCTATGCGAGTATAAAACAATTATGCTTTTTCTAAATGGTATCACAATCTCTTATCAAGTGTTGGTGTCTTAGATGTCATAAAGTCAGCACTTAAAGTTTACCTTTCTTAGCCTCTAGTAGTAAGATTAAATTTACCTTCTTCACATTTATTCTTAACATTTTATAAAACATTATCACGCTTGTTTTGCTTAGCGACATATTAGTCTTCTGTATCAAAACGGTATAGCGAAATCTGAGGGAAATGGCAGCAATCAACTTAACTAGCCGAGCACAGCAAACATTAACAAGATGACATTACAGAAATAAATAACTATGCCCACACAAAACCTAGTTCCACAAATATATGCCAAATAATAGTGACCACAAGTGACCGAATGAAGCTCATCTGACCTAGAGTCATAATATACACGAACATAATTTTAACAAATACATCCGTTATGGAATACGTTGCCTTGCGTAGCATTAGTAGACTTTGTCCTGGTATTTTTATATATAGAACAGGAATTATTCTGGAATATTCAGATGTATGATTTTTTACGCACTTAAACGCTCACGTAATATACCTTTTTACATTTACAGTACTACACAAGGGTTATGTTCTGGTTCATATCGTACATTCACTGTCCTTACGTTACACATTATTATAGGACATACACCATGTACAGGCACTACAAAAATACTGTAATTGTAGAAACAGAATAGGAAAAATGAGTTTCATTTGTTGAATGGGTTCCAGGAATGTTACTACATGTACATACAACTGTACAGCCAATAGCGATATTGTCATTACTAATTAAACACATTAATGCGGAAAATTGAGTGTTACTTCTGAATTTAAATGAAATAGGTTGCCGGATGGTTTTAAACACTTGCCTAATTGTTATCATCTCAACACTGTGATTAGGTGCAGATGTTTTTTTCTTGCAATTATGGTCTTTTAATTTGCATTTAAAACGGAATTGCACATTATTTATTGTCTCATTCTCCTTATAATGGTATATGGCTTAGATATTTTGAACCATAGATAGAAAACAGTCGATTAATATGTGGAGGCACGAAAAAACAGGTGATCCCATGAAATCATATTAAAATTTCCTCTGACATGGAATGCTGGATGTCTTCATGATTTTATCAAAACTAAACAATATTGTTGTATTTTCTAATCTCGTCAGTGTTGCATCACATGCAAACGCAATTAGCTTTTCAGAGCTGTCAAAACTCCATTACCGTCTTAAAGAATTAAATGATGAGACCATTACAGAAATGGAAAAAAATACTTAGTTAATACAAGGCTTCCTCACGATCATACACCATCCACCATCCAGTCATTGGATGAACAAATACTCAAAAAGGCAGAAATATGGACACCTTACATCAGTATTAGGTATAATAATAATAACAACAATAACGACTGTATTTATAGTGGATTACATATTTTAATTTAGACCTATTTTCAATATGGTCCACTTATTGTTTATCATACAACATATCTACACTTCTGCTTCTTTACAAGCTTTTTTAATCGGATAATAGATATGGAAATTATGAAGTAATATATACTGAGCGTCAAAAGTTTCGCAAACGAATGAAAAATTCAATATTTTTTAATTGATAACAATTCTCAATTTTTGCCATTAAATTCAGCGTACATGGCCAGCTAATTTGAATAACTATTTTGTATTCCGTAACACGGACATGTTACCAGTAAATTAGAAGTGAAAATTTAGTCGAAAATGAACAGCCCTAATTTTGCTCGCTTGAATAGATGTTTTACCATTTGTGATAGTGTGATCAAGCGTGACGGACACCAACGTAAATGGTTTCAACGTGAGCACTATGTGTACACTAATGGGCAGTGTTAGTAAAAAGTTATTTCGAATTAACAATTTTTTTTGTGGAATTTTTAAGTCGTTTGCGAAACTTTTGACGCTCAGTATATATAAAAAGGTATAATTTGATTAGAGCGTTTTACGCTTAGCTCTATTAATCGATACACATATCTCTACGCGTCAGCATATTTTACCAATGACACAGGTTAATATAGAGTTACGTACACATTACAATCCAAATACATGTATGAGTACGATGGATGATCCAATATAACAGGTCTGGATTTGTGCTAAAACTTACGTGTGTGTCAATTGATCCGTTACTTACTGTACTCATCATTAATCGGAATATGTCCGGCATATTCATGAACATTTTCACGGAAACTGTAAGTATTCAGGGAAAAATTGCATGCAATAGAAAACGGTCACTACTTGCAACTTCACGCACGTTAGTGTATCGTTGCTCGTTACTGTAGCAGTTGTGAACATGCTCAATTTTATCTAATTTGTCATACAATGGTGTTAATAATTGATAAAACATCTAAAATAACTTTTGTAATAACTTGTGCAAGATGTTTTTCGTCCACGGCTCCATAGCGACCAGCTAATCTCATGATAGGCAATCATTGGCTAGCGTCAACGCATCGCGGATAACGGTACATGTGTCGTGTAGTATTTTCTATTTCTACCGCGATGCTTGCACTCTCATATTCGTCTCGATGCCGATTGAAATTAAGCACTCAGTTCATATGATATATTTGATTAATCTGCTGAAACATTTTAAATGATATTGTTTGCATTTGTTCCAAAGTCACGGTAGATTTTATTATTAACGGTAGTTTATGCCAGTTTGTCGGTGTTTGCGCTTAATTCACGTTACTATAATTACCAAAAGACGCGATGTGTTTATTTGTATTGTTCCAATGTGAATTTATTCACATATGGTATATAATAAATGTTTCGATTATATACTATGTAAGTATTTAGAAGAATTAAAGATGCTTTTGGACGCAATAGCAAAAGTCCACGTGGATCATCCCTCGTGTACTACTGGCATGTGATGCTATTCCAACTTTCATTCAGTCTTAGTAATCATAAATCACTCCTGATTGTTACGCTAGTAGATTCTTGACACTTATCCCCGATATGTGATAAATTTACGATCTAAATTGAAGTTATTATGAACTGTTTCAGAGAGAGTTTTTCATCACGTGTTTGATTATCACCCTTAAAATCGGTTGGCGACTTAGATAATGAATGTGTCAGACAGACTCCCGTGGGTATACTATATGTCAGATATAATAATGTGCTGTTTGTAATGCTGATACCACTAATGATGAGTCTTAAAACTTGTATTTTTCATGTCTAACATACACTGTATATTACCTTCCTTACCTTACATTATTCGTTGATCTTTGCATAAAAAAATAACCCCTCACAACAATATAACAATATGGGAAACAATCTAGTTCACCTGGTAAAGTAACACTCCCGATACAGTACCGTGATTGCATCCCGACTTCCTTCAAACTTTGACATAGGTTTTCAGTGCCGTCGGCGTCATAGTGAAAGCAGGGACTGCAAAGCGATGTTTCAAGGTCACTACCATGCGCTCTAGCAATGGAGCAGGCTGAGTCTTAATGGGAAATATGATCCACTTGACATCTCCAACCCAATATTTATAAACCTTATCAAACTAAAGTGACTTCAAAATTTCAAAAAACAAATGTATGATATAAGGTTCGTGGTATATCTTAGTTTACTTATTTATGCATGATAATATTGGATGCATGTTGACAAAGTTAAGTTTGTGCATGTTTGCGCAAGACTCGACATGAGTTGCATGTATTTTTAGTTGTGATTATTCAATTTATCACTGAATTTCAATCGGTGACTAACAGTTATATAGAGCTACTCAAAGCATTTTTGTTTTTTTCTTACGCTGATATCTATTTTAGACGTGTTGGATAAAAGTGAAATGCCCAAAATGCCGAAGTGTACTTATTGCATTCTGCTAAGGTATGCATACTAACATGGGTTGTTTTTCTTGTCAGTTCCCCGAATTGGACAAACTGTAATGTTTCTATCGGTCAATTCCATAAAAGGATCACATAGCGGTATGTGTCTCACTCTATATAAACAGTATGTTGATATCGACCAGACATCAACATTGAGTATATACTAATACATCAACTCGAGTGTTTTCAATTAAGTGTAATAATCGATGCTATTATCAATTTAATTATCTATAACAGTCTTCATATGTCTGCTGATGAAGTTGATACAATGATGTGAACTGGTAAGTGTATGTTCTTTAGACTATCTCTAACTGATTGGAAATCACTTCAGAGGATGTACATGTATAGCCATATGTTACAAGCATCATGATCATCTATACGAAAGACACCAGAGTATTACTTATGACAATGGCCTTTAAAATGGATTTTAAAATGGAACAATGTACTTCTTACTTTGAGAGTGATAGTCCGACTTAACAAGCGATGTATACAACGTTTTGATGCGATTTTAACACGTATAGACACTTTTGTTGGTCCAAATAGACATATTAACGTTGACTTACCTGCCGGCTACCGTTGAAGGCGACGATGATAAATACTGTTCTTAAACTGAAACTGTAAGCTTTTTAGTTCCATCTTCTTTTTTCGATTGTACTCGTATGTTTGTACTGTATGAACAAATTACGCACCAACTGCGCGACATACGATGAACGCAGTCACACACGTTTGGCTTGCGTCGATGTGCCCACGTTTTCTTAAATACGTTGCGGCCGTAGTCCTTCCCACCAAAAGTGCGTGCTAAACACGTTGTGATCAGACATTTACGTAAACACTGTGTATTAGTATTTTTTTACACTACATGTACATATCACGATATCCGAATCTCAGTTTAATCAGAAGCTTGATGTATTAGAACTTTCGTATAAACAAGATTGTCAACATAACAAAATACCACACATAATAATTGCCAGACAATGTCCTTATCATAATTACAATCTGAACATTTTGCATTGTTTTTGGACAAATTTGTTTTTTGTTTGTAGTAGTAGGTAGTCTTATGCCATTTATTCAAACGATGAACACCAAATCAATCCGAAAATTGTCTGACTTCTGGTATTTTCTACAACCTTCCAATAATTGCCAACGAACATTACATTTGTATCATTCGAATAATCTGCGATGCACACAATTGACGGTAAGGGTAATTATTTTGTATCCTTGGTCAAAGATCTTGGGGCGATTGATAACGGAATAGTTTGATAGAAACCAGACTTACAGGCCGCATTGGTTACTAATTATCATTCCTTTTGGCGTTATTCAATATATTAACGGATAATGCACGTGATGTATTGTATTATCCTGCAAATTATAGGAGGAAATGTCAAATGTGAGTATTTAGACTATGAAGCTCACGTAATTGTTATTTGAGCATGGGATAGGAAATACAACCCGTGAACACAAATTTAACAACTAACTGTCTTTGTTCATTTAATGTACTGGACATATTATGTGGTCATAATGTAATCATCGGTTTACAAAATATTATATCAGGCTTGATTTGTCCCGATATGGATACCCTCCGAACTGTTTTTGTTCCCTGCTGTATCCTCTGAACTAACATTGGTTGTATTCGGTAACCAGCTTCACGTTGACGGTAGACGTTCGTCGTCGCACGCCTTAACTTATAATGTTGTAGCTATGCTGATGTCAAACCAAATTAGGCTATCACATAAACGCTGCATAAACCACTGGAAGTATGTTGTTTCGCTTAGCACTTTATCTGGAATACCAGTATCATTGTAAAAGCTAATGAGAATGAACGTCAATGAATCGTTGTAAACGCATAAACACATGTCCACATTAGCTCGAAAGTAAGACCTATTTTCCAACTTGCAGTATCCGTAACCTTTAAGATAATAATAGGAATGATTTAATGTGAACAGTTGTATAACTACATGTACCCATATATTTTTCTATAGTTGGTATTAACTGAAACTCGAAAATATGCATGTAAGTGTCTTACGTTAACACTTTAAAACATTTTTAGAATCCTTCTGCATTGTGGACAAAGATGCAAATTGGTTTGCCAATTATATTACCCGATCAAATCATGACGCTATTATCATAAAGACCAGTTCTTGTCCACTCGACCTTACTTTGTTAAGTAGGTTTTAACCTAATTCATGCAGTCGCATTCCTTTTATTTTATGGTATTTTTTTATATTCTGAGGACTGTATATTTGTATGTGTGTAATTATTACATGTTAAAACAACAAATATCTTATTTTTCTTGACTACTATACGCGACTCTCTATTGTAACTGCCTGTTAACTATTAAATATATAAAATCTAACTAGTTCTTGCACATTCTCATGGTATTGTCCTCGATGTGATATTGTTAAAATTCTCATATTAAGTATTTTTTTTAACTTGGGTGTTAGTAACCGATTCCCGTGTACTATACTTTTAAACTTTCGTTCTACTTTATTTTTTAAATATAAGTACTTTCCTTTTTTAATTTTATTACACAACAAACCCAGCACATATTCGACGATATTGCCAGAATATACAAAACTTATTTAATAAAGTTCGTGTTTTGCAACAAAAATGCTGAAATAGGTTGTTTTGTCTTTTTGAGCCTCTACAAATGTATTAAAAAAAATTACTAATAATGCTACTATCTGTCGAAGATTCAACAAGGCAGTATCACATTACTCCGATACTCTCTCTGTAAAATATGTAAAACAGTAGATATATTTTGGAGTTGATTAATGGTCCTTGTCCGTCATTAGCTTAGCGTAATACAAATGTATCATAGTATATCGTAGTTTGTCTACCCCTTTATCGTTTTCTTGCCAGTTACTTAGGTTGACATATTACATGATAATACTTGTTTACAATAGTATCCCCATCTCAAACACGTATCTATAATGAAATCAATACCTTGCAATTTTATTTAGTATTTGTAAGCTATATAGTCGTTCATCATCCTGGAAATAAATGTATTCCATTAGTGTCCCTGAATGTCTGAATGTAATAACGCGATAAATACACCATTAATCAGACGTTTATCTCCCACTTTATCATCTACAATGGTATTATCTGACAACCTATGACCAAAAACAAAGACAAATGCATTAGAGTGGCTAATGCGGTATTGTTAGCACGTCGTTGACATGAATAAAATAATGCCAATCAGTCATAGACCAGTAATAATCATATCAACGTGTACTGCACACTTTTCCAATTTGTTTTAGCTCACTAGACCTTATTACCGGGATAAGTGTATGTAATCCACCTTTGCCCATACTTCATTTATGTATAACAAAACACTAGCAGTACTTACTCCATTTGCTATCAACAGTTACCCAAGATCAACACTAAGCACATATTTGAATTAAGCGAATAATTGTACCATAGTTCAACATTTATTCGTTACAAAACTCTTTTTGAATACTAATAAATAAATACCTCATATGTTTAATACCAAGACATGACACCTACTGCATTTTGTTAATTTAAGAATATTGGGAAGTGTTTAAAGATCTTCCAAACCATATACGCATACATTCGTTATATCATAGCTGTTTTATCACTTAACTGAAGCCCGTATATGTTTTCAACTCAGAGGCAAGTTGCTTCTCCCTGTTTTCATTGTCCCGTGGAATAATGTATGTATGATTTATAAAGACGTGCTGGAGACTACACAATTATTCTGTTTGTTTTTATTTCGTATATTTTTAATAGTTCATAGTCGGAATTGTGCAAACTATGAAGCGTTTTTTAATCATACATGCTGCACTGGTTGCAGTGTACAAAATTAGATTCGGATATCGCTGTCTTTCCACGGAGACAGATATTGTCTTGGGTTGCTGAATATCCTCATTAACCTGTTTACTTAAGAAACATCTCGAGCAGTTACGTCAGCGACTACGAACAAATTTATTTCCTCAACCTCTTGAATACCACATGTATCTTGCATCATTTTCTTAAATGTAATACACCTACTGTCAACACGTTGTCGGCGTGCTATTAATTCGAAATTCCGGATTAAAAATTGTCAATGAAAAGTGAAGTGAATCTTAAGTCGTGTACTGATTAAACGAAACTCTTTACAACATCAAACCTATGGATATTTTAAGACATCCTTCGTCAAGACTGTTAGTGATAAATAACATGAACATTTAAAGTTGGCAAACAGTTATAAACAGTTAAAACGAACAATATTGTAAGGAAAATACAATTTCTGCTATCAACTGTGTCAATGTAGGTCGGCCAGCAGATACAAACACATTAATTCCCCCGAGCTGGAAAGATTATTTTATTCTTAGATAATGCTACACCAGGGACCTCTGAAATTGCGTTATTTACAGGAATGTGTAATGCTAGAATATGCAGGAACCCTTAGTAACTGAATTACTTACCGCCTACGTAAACAGATGGTATGTCATTTCTTTGTTCGTTTGATTGAGAATGAGCTACTAATGGTGTGAAACTCATTAGATAGCCCTAAGCAAATGTTAGTCATTAGTTTCTTCAAACCTCGTGTTGTGTCAGAGTTGACGTCCCATTAGGTACATTGTACATTTCAAAAGGCTAATATAGTGTAATAACAGATCAGGACATTTTGCCTCCCCAGTTGATTAGCCTTCTTCTACTGGTTAGAGTTCATCAAGGTTACATCCGTTTGATAATGTACTAGGGGGTACATAAAATACACAAATTAGTCGTAGTTAACAATCAGTAATCCTTCATTAAATTTCTATTACTTACACGTCGGTCGATTCTGTGACAACCCACCTATCCGCTATTTCATTGCTGTGGTTAATACAGTACACCAATTAATAGACAATATATGATACACATCGTGATCAACTGTATTAATTTTGAAATTCTTGTTAGTGATATTCAGTAAAGCCAGTTTGACTGTATTTAATCGCTAAGACAAGATGTATAACGTCATTTCTTAGTGCTGAATTGCAATATTGCACTTTCAATGAGACGGTATAAAGGCATTCAAATACATATGAAAGGTATATCAAATGGTGATATTAAACATTCATTTATAATCCAGATATACACTTAAACGAATTTCTAATTGGCCACCCAATGAAATCTTATATTATGCGATATATTGAGTCAATATTTCTAAAACTGTGGTTATTATCATTCCATGCACTTATCTATCGATTTCAAAAAATAAATTACGCATGCATGTATAAAATCATCCATGCAGAACAGTTAGTGCAAAATGGCATACATGCACGTGGCTCACGTGCCCGACATGTTTGATTTTTGAAATTAGTCAAAATGTATTTTCTGTAAATTGGCTTAATAAAAGGTATTAATACTGACGAGAATAAGTAATACGGGGCGCGCTGAGGCGGTTAGAATGACGAGTACCAGCACCAAAATCCAGACATGTACGCTAAAACGTCTTTTTTGTAAAAAGCGATATTTATAAAGACGTGGGCTTTAGCTCGAATTACTTCGAGAAACATATTTTCTATCAATAAAATTGGACAGTATCGGGGTTTCGATTATTTATATTCATCTAAAAGCATTTTTTTAAAAACTAATTTATGAAAACACGTGGCCAATCAGAAATTCGTTCAATGTATGCATGCATCTGACGTCATGAGCGCGTTCCACATGGCTCATTTTCACAAATTATAGTGTTTAAAGAAAAGCCAATCTACAGGGAACAAATTTATACCAAATACGATTCTATTCCAAGCTGTGCACGAGGCCAACGTGCAAAAAAGCAATTTCGCACCAACCGTTACGCTTGGATGATTTTGTATATGAATACGCCATTTCTTTCCAGAAATAGATCAGTAAGTGCGTGGAATGAACAAATAACACAGCCTAAGATTTATTGATATAATTTATCAGATGATATAATATTTTTTAGGGTGGCCAATTAGAAATTCGTTTAAGTGTATACGTTCACCAGAGAAATATAAATAGTCGCCTTGGTTTTCAATTAATCAAATACCGATTATAATCAATAGAATTGAATAAACTAACTTATATTAATTGTTTGCCATATGTTCAGACAATATGTTTATGCAATAGTGATTTAGCGCCTTTATATATGAATGCCCCGATTAGTGTAAATAAATAAATAAATATTCACGACTCTATATCTATGATTATCTACATCGCACACATTAGAATGAATATTAATGTGATTCTTATTTTCTAAATATATGATGTCGTCGATAAAGGATACAAATGAAATATTTTATTAATCCAGGAATAACAGATACCACTTAACCGAAACTCATGCAAATGTGTCGAACGTAACAATGTTATATGTACGACTTCGGTCTCTACTAAAATTATGTTAATAGAAAGCTGATTTGATATTGGTATGGTTATTTGTATGAGAGCAGTCGTATTGGTCAGAGGCTAAATAACAGGGCTAATATCGAATCACGAACGTATTGAGATTGAGATTTGTTATTAATAAATATCAATTATTATAACATCCGTCGTAAAATTTAATGTAGCACTCGATCAATATGCCCGTACACAGAGGCTCCGACACTTGTTTACATTTTTTCTTAGATTTTTGCACCAAACTGTACATCAAATTGCACCACAACATGAATATATACATGGCAAGTTACCGTTCTGTAAAAGAAAAATTACACATAATATATTATGATATGTTAGAAAGATATTGTATGTCCTTTTAGAGTTAACTCTTTCAGTCCTTGTAAGGTTAGGAGTGACGACATAATTAGCTTTGTAAGTGCAATATGCCGTGATACATGTAATAGAAACATTTTCCATAAGCAGACATTCGAATACCATTACCCAATTTTGTTTGGCTCAGTAAGATAAAAATCGAACAAAAATGCCAAAACGGACATTAAACGCCTGATAAAAATGCGTGTTGTTTTTGTGGGGAACCGAATATATAATATCAAAATGTTTATAGTTACATATAGGTACATGTTCACAATCATGTTTTTTGCAATGTTTACGACAAGAAATAATTTACTTGTTGCATTTCTGTAATTTTAATTTGTTAAAGATAATCTTTGGCCACCATATGTCAACACCATTACATATTGTTTTCGGGTCCGATTAACAATCCAACGAAGCACTTACATATTGTGTATTTCAATAATGTGGTTATATCCCATTGAACCACACAAACTCAACTTTAAAAATCACGTGAATTGCTTCCAAATTAGCATATATATTGTTAGCATGATATATTAAGGTTGTTCCTAAAAGTTGCATATTTTATTGTTAGAATCATATTAAACACGCTGCATGAATCATGTTTCTATACTGAGCGTCAAAAGTTTCGCAAACGAATTAAAAATTCATTTATTTTAAATTATTAACTCACAGGAACCTTTTACTAACACTGTTTATTTGTGTACACATAGTGTTCATGTTGAATCCATTTCCGTTGGCTTCCGTTACGCTTGAATGGTCACACCATCAAAAATGGTAAAACGTCTTTTCAAGCGCGCAAAGTAAGGGTTTTTATTTTCGTCTTAATTTCTACTTCCAATTTACTTCATACATGTCTGTGATACGTAATACACAAATAGTTAGTCAAAATAGTTTGCAATATACGCTACATTTGAGGCCAAAAATTGACAATTGTGAACATAAACGCTTCACTACGATTTTTTGCAGTGGAAGGGAGGTAATTTAATCGGTAATTGTACCCAAATAATCTCCCTTTGACCGCAGACAAGTGTGAATGTCGTAGTAATAGAAACTGTACGAAATGTCACATTTTAAGAAATAGCGCACTAGTCATAAACATGCAAAATAAAAGGAAATGTCTCATAAGTTTTAATGTCGGTTGGACTACGATTAAGCTAACACAATGTCATTGAGTTTGGTGGTAGAATTATAGCAGCATTCCCTGTCTAGGTCAGCGGCATTGACCCTTGACCTGTTGTCACGTGGTACGTCAAATACACGGACCGTATGTCGGATATGATGCAACTGTCTTATTATAATAGAGACATGTCAAATGTATCCGACACAAAGTATTGTTAGTGAAACGCTAGTCTCTTTACACGTATATACACGATTGTGTTCACATTAAATTTTGTCAATGTTTGCCCTCAAATATAGCGTACATTGCAAAATATTTTGACTAACTATTTGTGTATTTCGTATCACAGACGTGTATCAAGTAAATTGGAAGTGTAGATTTAGTCGAAAATAAAAAGCCCTTACTTTGCTCGCTTGAAAAGACGTTTTACCATTTTTGATGGTGTGATCATCCAAGCGTAACTGAGGCCAACGGAAATGGTTTCAACATGAATGCTATAGATACACAAATAGACAGTGTTAGTAAAAAGTTCTTTCGAGTTAACAATTTAAAAAAATAGAATTTTTAATTTGTTTGCAAAACTTTTGACGCTCAGTATATTAAACCTAACGCATATATATATATATATCAATATAAAAAAGCTTGCCATTATAAAATTATCTTGATTATAAAGCATTCGTAGTTTGATTTACGTCACCCTGTGAGCTAAACAAATAAATATGTGTGGTAACTGCAATTAATTCACACGACTTAAGTGCGAAAAAGTGTTATTAGAAAGCTTTAATTCTAATAGAGATTTGCCATTTAGAACTACTTGGTTCATAGCATGCACGTTGATAGCATCAAGTTATTTTCTCAAGCATAGTTTCAAGCAAATAAATCATCAAACAAAAAGTTGATAACATGGAAGATAACTAGTTTTTGTTATACCACGTGCTTATTTGTTTAAGCAGTTTGTTTAATTTCACTTGAATTAAATGTATATTTACATTTTACTTGATGCATTCCTTTTATTTTTTTTATTTTGTCTTACGTGTTGAGAAAATACCTTAACATTTGATATTTATCACAGGCATGTGTATTATCTTATGTCTTATGTGTCTTTGAATACATGGAATTACACAAAAATGTTTCCAATTGTCTAGTGCTTTTTTCAGCAGTGCAGCGATTTAACCACCCTTTGACAATTTTACTTTCCCTGTTCATTTGGCTACATAATAATTCTTGCGTTCGGGTCACACTGTCTGTGGAGACTTTTGTTTTCCTTTGGATGTGGCCGCCAACATTGATCTACAGAAGCCAAGGATTAGACGCTGACCTCAAAGGTAGCAATTGACACCTTAGTTTAATGGAACATGTGGGTTATTCTTGCTCAGAGAAATTGACCAGTAATCGAGGATGGGGTTGAACCTGAGATTTATCGATCCCGAAGCGCGCTCTAACTATATACTTCCACTCACCAGGTGATAGCGGCAGTTCAATGAAACGGAATACTGAGTTCCCTTGGTGTATGCATGATATGATAATAATTTATACACTTCCACTGGATATTCTAATTCATTTATTAAATATAGTTTACCAGGTATATTCTACGTTTAACTATTTTTAGAACTATTTATATTTTACCATTAAGAAATAGACAGTTCCAAATACGAAACGATAAATGAAATAATGTTATTTCTATGTTACGAGTGAAGTGTGTTTGGGTAGTGTTTGGATACTGTGTAGACTTTTATCACAATAAATTAATTGTGGATTGTGTCTGAGGCCTGATTTATGGGAACTTTCTTCTACATATTAGATTGTCAACATGACAAAGTAACACACAAAGAATTGCCAGACAATGTCCTTATCATAATTACAATCTGAATATGTGACATTTTTCTGGAAAAATATGATTTCTTTTTTGTTAGGCTGTCGTTTGCCTAATGCAATTTATTCAAATGATGAACGCAATATCGATCTGTAAAGTGTCTATCTTCTGATATTTTCTCTTAAACTTCCAATAGTGGCTAACGATTATTATCATTTGAATAATCGGTCATACTTACAATTGACGTTTAACGCGTAGGGTATTTATTTTGTCTTTGGGCGATTGATTACGAAGCATTTCGATAGAAAACAAGACTTTCAGGCTGCATTTGTAACTAAAGAGCATTCATTTGATTTCTTTCAAAGTATGAATAGATAATACAAATTGTTTTCTACTACAAATAACACAGAGATGGTAATCAGGATCATCAATTCGAGGAAAACGAACCTTTTTGTCAGTGATAATTAATGTAACATAATTGATATGATATAAGTATGGGAAAGAAGATACAACCAGTCAAAGCAAATTACTAACTGTCTCAGTTTATTTCATTCACTGGACATATTGAAAATGAATTATATTGTCATAATATAATCAAAGAGTTTACGAAACATTATGTCTGTGTCCAACAGGCGTTTTATTTCGTGAGATAGATTCCATCCGAATCGACCATATTAATTCCCTTCTGTCTCACACTCTAGTACTATTGGTTGTTCGATAGTCAATTCCAAAAGACGTCCGTCGTTACACGCTAATACAAACAAATGTATGATGCTGATATACATTTCCACTCTATGGATTTACGTCAAACCAAATTAGATGAACACATCAAGGCTAAATACATAAAGGGAATGATTTGTTTTGTTTCACGCTAAGAATACCATTGTCATTGTAAACTTATTATGGTTTATGCCAGCATGCCAATGCTAACACATGTCCAAAAGAGTTACGAAGTCCTCATCCTTCATCTCTAATATTTAAAACAATATAGAAATTGATTCATTCTATAAACAACTTGAGTAGCTAGTATACATTATTCATTTCGGTGATACCAATGGAGCATTTTCAGTATGCTGCTCTCGGGTGAATATGTGTACATTTTTAACATAAGGATAGAAACGGCTATTTATATAAGTCAGATTGGATGTTTCATGTGCTTATGAAAACGATGATTACTGGTATCGCATTGGCGTACAGTATAAAGCGGTTCTGTTCGTTGAAAATGGTTAATGGTGAACAAACGTCAAAAAGAATTAAACGATTTACAAAAGGGACTCGCATTACTCCGTTTTTATTTAGCTTATACAATACCCATCCTCGTCTAGCCAATCATAATACGTTCCATGCTACGCAACGTATGTGTACTAATATGTTAACTTATTGCACTAAAATGAAATAGACCTTACCATTTGAGTAGGTATCAACCTAATGGATGCACTTTGTAAGTAGCAACAGAAAAAATGCAACCATTATCCTGTTATTGTGTAGACATAATATTGTTCTGAAGAGTGTATGTACGTATTCATTCCAACGTATCCATGTGGTCTCCATGGACAATGGTGTCTGGCATTATTGAATTACCACATACAAAAGTCACGTTTGTTTGAAGACAATGCATGAACTTGGGCTGCATCACATGGGACACAGACTGACACCTTAAGAAAGTATATAAGCACGCACTTCGTTTACACATATAATAGTTTTTTGTGAAGGAGAGTGCGAATAGACTAAGTGTATTGTGTTACAGTTGCTACATACACTGTATGATGCTACTTCTTGCAAAATTGGTAGAACGTTCAGTGTCCGTAACAGATTACAATTCACCGAACCCGCTTAACATTCTATGCCGATGTAGTTTGAAACCATGGCTTTATACATTCGTTTTATCACTACCTTTTTATCACCAACCAGTGTTCGCGAAACGCACGAGCAATGTATCAATATGCATATTCGCAATCATGATATTATCAAAGATTCGTAGAATAAGATAAAATTACTGGAGGTTATTGGATATACTGTTGATACCAGCAATATGTTGTCATCTTGCACTCGCGTCGCTGATCTCAAAATACTTGGTACCGCGGTTTTTACAATGGATGCAAACATATATCAGGTTTTTCTCTATACGTTATTTCATTTTCGAAGCATCGGAAGTAGTGATAAATACGTTATCCATCATGGAAACCGATGTCAATTACCCAGTCGCACATGTGTCCGTTAATTACCATACGATTTACTTGTGATATGCACTTGTCGTTAGAACCAAAGCTGTTTTTCGACATGTATTATTTTCAACTATTGACTGTCAATTATTTACATTGTTTCAAAATTCATTTAGTTTGAAAATAGTAATTATTATAATGGCTATGTTTACATTGTTGCATGATAACAATAATGATTTCTCAACAAAATATTCCTAAAATTAAAACGTATTACCTTATGTTATAAAGATAGTTTATATTTATGAAGAACACAGGGTCAGTATTACTTAATAAATTAAATACATTGTAGCCATGTAAAACAGATCATTGAAACTATTTTTGTCGTATTGAAGATGACTACCTTGTTTTCAGATGATTGATGCATTGCAACCAACATGTGTACAAACTCGGTTATGTAGGGATACTGATAACATTTAAAGACGGTTCTGGTTTAGTTAAGAACAGAATAAAATGTCTGTGGCTAATAACAACATCTGAAATTTTGGTAATTCAATTGATATTATACTGTATGAATGTCATAACGTGATACCATTGTATAATAATATCTAGAATAATGTGAATAACACCAGTCGTTAAAATCTTAGAATGTCTGGTATCCGAAGTTGACAGTTTATTTAAATATGATGTATTCGCTAGACAAACTAATTTCCTGGGAACGTTTTCACAATTGATCGACATCAAACAGCATGTATGTGTTTTACCATGCGTGTTTACCGCACATGCCATAGATGCGCTAATACGAACATGAGTAGCCCACGAAATTTGTAAAGACGTCTCGCCTAACTTCAACACTATACCTTTTGTACAAATATGTCCTCATAACCTTAAAGTTGATACAGATGTCTTTCATCTGTCATTATCAGCTTTGGTTAGCTCGTTATCTTATAAAAACAGACTTAATTTCCTGACAATGTCATAATTTCTTAAAAGGACCTATGTCGTCTGACCATTCCGTTGTTTGCATTAATACATGTGGCACAGCCAATTAAATGATCCCGTTGCTAGTTGCAGTTTGGAACGGTTATAACTATGAAGCGTTACGTTTTATCATACATACTGAACTAGTTGCAGTGCACTAAGATATTCAGATATCCCTACCTTTCCACGGATTTTGTCTTGTTGTGCTGAACACTACAAGTAACACATACATGTATCGTGCATTAGTTTCTACAATGTTATACAGCTACTTTCAACACGTTGTCAGCGTGCTTTTAATTCGGAATTCTGGCTTACAAATTATCAATGAGAACTGAAATTTTAAATCGTATATAGATTAAACGAAACTCTTTTCAACATCAATCCTATCGATATTTTAAGACATCCTACGTCATGAATGAAATTGTTAGATAACATGTACATTGACAGTTGGCAAACAGGTATACACAGTTCTAACGAATAATAACGAAATGCAAACGAAAATACAACCAACTTCTGCCATTGGCTGCGTCAGTAGAGTAGTTCGGTCTGCAGATACAAGACCCAGTATATTACTTAGAATGATTAATCTACTCTTAGATAATGCTACACCAGATACATCGGGAATTGCGCCATTTACAGGCCCGTGTAATACTAAAATATGTGCCATCTATATGCAGGAACACTTTCTGAATTGCTAACCACCTACGTTTACAGATGATAGATCATATCTTTGTTAGTCTGATTGAGAGGACCAATTCAGTTTTACCACCATCCGGAGGTCGGATTGACCATATTCATTCTAAACAGCCAACAAAAAAGGCGATCTTTATTTCTTGCAATGTGTATCAACATACGAAAATGTTACAAAAGATCATATGTAACTCTAATATCGGTAACAGTCGAATTTTTATATCATTTACACGTACAAATTGCAGCACAAGTTCAACGCAATGTTTACAAAATAATGTACAAGTGTATCAATCATGATTGTATACAAATACAACCGCTACTGTTTATACGTTCCAGTGCATACAAGTAGGTTAAGCACGTATGTCTGTCTGAATACGTTTGTTGTAGGATACTTCATCATTCCTACGGATATTCTTAAACAATAAATCACGGAAATGAACGTTCGTGTCATGGCGCCAGCTTGATTTGATTTATTATAAGAATATTTGCTATGTTACACCTTTACTCAATAACTTCATTAATTCCTATAAATGAACATGTCATTGCTCCGATTGGTAATGTAGCAGTAATAGCATTTGTATGTTTTTCTCCGAATGTGATTGACCTTCAAAGCGCAATCATTAGACCTAATATCCCTATATCAGTACTGACATCGATAATTGGTACTATGGAATAAGTGTTTATTATTTGAAAATAATTAGAAAACTGGATCGAAAGTTGGAATCATTGGTAAGCGCTCTCGTTTTCCAGATTATCAACGAAACAAAATAAATCGGGATAATCATAAATATCCTAGTAAATATAATAGCTCAAATGTGTGCATACATGCTCTTTTTGCATGTTGCCTGGTCAGAATGGCTCACATGCAGTAAATAAATAGTGATTCCAATTCATCAGAACCCGTGTAGTAATTACATGTACCTTTAACATTTTTGAAATGTTACTTGCGTTACACCTAACGGAAAGCATATAAGCTACATACATACAACGTCATAGAAATAGTCGTATTAGTCAACATGTGCAGTTGAGCCCATATATTAAAAGGACATGTGTGGCGCTGAGCCCTATTATCTAATTGACTGAATCTAGAAGTGTGTAACATGTACGTGCCAAAACGTTTATCTCATTGTGTAATGACAAGGCGTTAAGTGTATAAGTGTAAGTATTTCACACATGCTTATTTTTTTGTCAAGGCAGGTGACATAAATCGATATTTCATTGCCCATACATTAATACATCATAATACACGTAGTAAACGAAATTCATTTAATTTGTACTCTCCATAGCAACAAAAGTGCCTTCCTGTAATTTCCGTTGACGTATGTACTTAACGTTCCATGTTGTCAATGAGCTACTAATGGTGTGAAACTCATTAGATACTCCTAACCAAATGTAAGTCATTAGTTTCCTCAAAAGTCGTGTTTTGTCAGATTAGACGTCTTATTAGGTACAATGTATATTTCGAAAGGCTAATAAAGTATAATAACATATCGGGAAATGTTGCCTCTCCAGTTGATTAGTATTTCTTCTACATGTACCGATAAAAGAGTTCAACACCCTTACCTCCGTTTGCTAATGTACGAGCATAAATGGCATACTATCGTGCGCTAATTTGTCCGTTTGTAGAAGAAATATCAGCTCTATTTGATTAGTTATAACGAACAACAGCGCATGTAATACAAGAGGCTGCTAACCCATGTAGCTTAAGGAATGTCGAATTCTTCGTAGGGTCGTGGATATTTCTCATTTAGCAGTCTAGTCGTGTACCGTAAATATCTCAATATCCTAATAATGTTAATGTATAGTCTTATCAGAGGTGACAGAGTTATCGATATAACCGTTCTGTTGTAGTACATATGTATATTTAAATGTTAAAGACGATTGTCCCCCTTTAATTTTTGTTTTGCTTTTGCGCTTGTGAACACCAATATTTTCGCAAAAGTTTGGCTTGTAATATTTTCGAGATTTCTGTTTTTGAAGTTACAATGGATACTCCATACTTCGTTGAAAACAATAATAATGAGTACGTTTATCGAAGAAATAGTCCCTTTTTGTCATTTTTTAATATTTTGTGTTATTTCATTTATGGGCGCAAAATGACAATACTAGCGACGAGTACTACTGATTATCTTCAACTTCTTCTTGGCGATTCGTTTGGAGTGTTTGTCCTTCAAAAAGCCCAAATGCAACATCCTCTACAGAATTGGAAATGTCGGTTGGAACAAAATTGCAAATATCCAAAACAATCATTGTATATGAAGCCTGACACATTACTACTCACTGTTCAAAGAGATATTTCATTTATATCGTTTTAGGTTGAAGATGTCGGCCATTCAGTACTGTTCAAATATAAGTGGGTCACCTCTCGTACACCATCAGCTGTATTTATTTTGAAATTCGTGTCAGTGATATTTAGTTAAGTAAGTGTGAATTAATTTAATTGCTCAAATAAAATATATATTGTCACTTCTTAGTGCTGCGTTGCAATATTTCACTTTCAGTGAGACAATATATGCATTCAAGAGTATATCAAAGTTATATCAAATGCTGATATTAGACGTTAATTTATAATTCACATTTTCACATACCCCAGAGAAACATAAATATTCGCCTTGTATTTTCAATTAATCACATGCCGATTATAATCTATAGTACTGTATAATATAACTGATATAAATTTCTTGCCATATTGTTCAAACAATACGTGTAAGCAATTGTCATTAAAGGCATTGGTTAATATTCTGATAAGTCTAAATAAATGTATATACTAACCACTATCTATGATTATCTACATCTCAAACTTCAGAATGAATATAAATGTGATTCTTATTTTCTAATATATGATGTCTTCGATAAAGGATACAAAATGTACCTACGTAAAGAGATTAAACTATGAAACATAGCATTACTTTCATCAGAAAATGCATACGATAGAATGAATTATTGGAACAACGCTATTTTCACAGAAGACGGGAGAAAACAAATAATACTTTAAACATTATATACGTTACACAGGATATATGACGACACAGCATTATTATTAAGTATTTGCATACGTCTTCCATGATCTATACTGCGTATACATCTAGTCAACTTAAACATGATATTATATACATGTATTTGTATAAACATTTAATAATGCACTCAAACACCTAAGTACACACGTTTCTATGCAAACTATTTTGTCTAAGAATACTGTACCAATTTTGTATACAAGCAAATTACAAATACTATTTTTAATAAGACATGCAGACCGTTACATGTATGTTTTCAAACGCATTAATGCAGTGGCAATTCGTTTGTAATACAAGTTTATGTTTTATCTTATACTTGAACAAGGTGGACATTACAAGAAATATTTATTCTGTTAAGTATTGCCCTTAACAAAACAACATATAGCATCTAAAATTTGTAACTGGCAGAGGGTTCAAAACACCATTAGGTTTGCTTTTCGTGTGGGGGTTAAGATGCCAATTAGTATGATCACTTTATTACTAGATATTGAACATTTTCAATATTACATATCACTAAGAGGTTATACAAGTCCAGGATGGCCGCCATCTTAGATTGTTCACCTTACTGCACATACATGTCGAGGACATTTGTCTGTTGATCTGCAAAACACAAACTCGTCCTTTGCAATTTCCGTTCATAATAATTTGACCTGACTATTGAAATTTGATAATGTGTAAGCCAACTTCTACTCCTGTGTTTTCCGTTTCCGAAAATATATCATAAAGCTGTCATTTCGATCATTTGAAACTGGTGGTTACATGTTTATATGTAAAAATGAAACCATAAATATGCGGACAGAAAGGGCAATATTTAACAAAACATATTAATATTGGCACGGACTAGATTATCTAAATGAAGTAATTTTAGAAGATTGACCATTGTTAAAAATATCAGAGTAATAATCTTAAGCTGGTAATAGACAAAACTCACAAAACTTTATTTATGGTAGCAGAACGTAGAGATTTGATAAATAGAGACAGAAACTGTCAGAATAATATTTTTGCTGTCAGTCTTTCAGTCCTTACGAAGGAGAGGAATGGCTACACAATTAGCTTTCTATGCGCATACTGCCGTGCTAATAGAAAAATATTTACAAAGCAGACATTCGAATACCATTACCCAATTTTCTTTTACTCAGACACTTTAATCAGCATGTGAGACTGGGGTTGAACCCGACAACATAAAGCGTGCCCCTATATCTAGAATATGCTCCCTACGTTATAGGGTAGTTCGATGAAAGGAAAGTCAACCCAAGTTGCTTTGTTGTATGCATAGTCTATTTATAATAAAATATTTCCCTGGGTATTGTAATTCAGTCGTTTTCAATATGTGAACATATTTTGTCACGTATATTCTCCGTTTAACTATGTATAAATCATTTAAAAACATTTTGTACAAGAAATGGACAGTTCCAAATACGAAACAAATAATAATATTGCTTGTAAACGACAAGTTTAAAGTTTTTATCGTTAGTGTATGGATACTATGCAGGCGTGTATTACAATGACTTAACGTCTTATTTTACCAGAAGATTGATGTATTAGAACCTTTTTGTATGAGTTATATTGTCAATATGACAAAGTCAGAAACATAATCATTGCCAGGCAATATCCTTATCATAATAACACTCTGCATATGTGATATTTTTCTGGAAAAATATGATGTTTTTGTTTGTTAGGTAGTCGTTTGCCTAATGCAATCTTTCAAATGAAGGACACAATCTCAACCTCTAAATTGTCTGTTTTCTGGTGTTTTTTTCTAAAACCGTCCCATTATGGCTTACAATTATTATCGTACGAATAATCGGTAATGCTTACAAATGATGTTTGACGCTGAGGATCTTTATATTGTCTTTGAAAACGATCTTAAGGCGATTAATTGCGGAACAATACGATAGAAAACCAGACTTACAGGCTGCATTTGTAACCAAGTAGCATTCATTTGGGGTTATTCAAAATAAGAATATATTATATGTATTGTTATGTACTACACATAACAAAGACTTAGAAATCAGAATTATCGATATGAAGAAAAAGAGAATTTTAGTCAGTGTAATACTCTGATAGTTAATGTAACATAATTGATATGATCTAAGCATGGAAAGAAAAATACAACCAGTCAAAGTAAATTACTAACTGTCTAAGTTCATTTCATTCACTGGACATAGTTGGAGATGCGTTATATTGTCATAATATAACCATAGGTTTACAAACATTGTGTCCGTGTCTAACAGGCGTTTCTTTTCCCGAGATAGATTCCCGCCGAATCAACCATATTAATTCCCATCTGTGTCACTCTGGAGAACTATTGGTTGTTCGATTGTCAATTCCCAAAGACGTTCGCCGTTACACGCTAACATGATGCCGATATACTTTTCCAGTCCATGGATTTACGTCAAACCAAATTAGGCGAACACATAAACGCTGCATAAATCAAGGGAATGATATTGTTTTGTTTCACGCTAAGAATATCATTGCCATTGTAAACCTAATGATGGTTTACGCCAACGCATCTAGGTTAACACATGTTCAAAATACCCATCCTTCATCATATCAAAAACAATATCGAAATTGCTTCATTCTATAAATAATTTGAGTAGCTATGTATACAATATTCATTTCGGTGATACCAATGGAGCATTTTCTGTATGCTTCTCCAGGGTGAATATGTGTACATGTTTAACATATGGATAGAAATGGCGATTTGTATAAGTCAGTTTGAATGTTTCGTGGGTTTATAAATACGATGGTTATCTAGTATCGCATTGACGTACAGTATGACGCGGTTCTGTTTGTTGATAGTGGTTGATTATGAAAAAACGATTTACAAAAGTGACACTCATTACTCCGTTTATATTGAGCTCATACAATACCCATCCTCGTCTAGCCAATCATAATACGTTTCATGTTACGCAGCGTATGTGTACTAATTACTAATAGGTTTACTTATTGTACAAAAATGAAATAGATCTAACCATTTGAGTAGGTATCAATCTAATTCATGCCCTTTGTAAGTAGCAACAGAAAAATGCGACCATTATCCTGTTATTGTATGGACATTATAATGTCTTGAAGAGTGTTTGTACGTATTCATTCCAACGTTTCCATGTGGTCTCCATTGACATTGGTGTCTGACATTATTGAATTACCACATACAAAAGTCACGTTTGTTTGAAGTCAAAGCATGAACTTTGGCTACAGCACATGGGACCTAAACTGACACCTTGAGCAAGTTGATAAGCACGCGTTTTGTTTACACATATAACATTTATTTTGTAAAGGAGAGTGCGAATAGACTAAGTTTTTTGTATTACAGTTAATACATACACTGTATGATGCTACTACTTGCAAAAAATATTTTAAAAATATTTTGGTAATGGTTCATGAGAAGGTAGAAGTAATGTTTTATCTACAAATGTAAGACCGATTAAACAAAACACAGAATTGCAAAATAACACATAACGTAATGGTATCTACAACTAAAAGTGCTCATCGACACATTAAACTAATACAATTAAGATATTTAACATTAAATAAAAAAAACGAGTCTTCGGACTTTACTATAAATTTTAAATTGACCCATTGTACAATATTATACCCAAGTAACGGATATCGGAACAAGTTTTCTATTGTCAGTTGAACAGTTGACGCAACATATCTAACCTACACGAACGTTATCTTATAAAACATATTCTACCAACAATCAATGTTATTAGCAATACTAAAGCACATATTCAGTAAATAGGTCGGCTGAATAGTGCTACTTTATTGTGATGTAAAAACCTGAAATATTCGTTGAGCTGAAATAATGGAGAAAAATCTTTTTATCAAAATAGATGACGGTATATTCTTATAAGAATCTAACGACAGTTTTGACATCTTATGAACACAATCTCTGTATTATTGGCCACCAACATTATATAACTACTAAACTAGAGAATAAGCTAGTTAATTTCGCAATAATTCATGCTTACGATGTACAGAATCATACATAGTAACACAATACTAATGATTTTTTACCGTAAACTTTATTTAAAACCAATATAAAGTAACCTACATGTAATTAGCACATTTTAGCTCATTCTTAAGCAAGAATGAAGATGCCAGAAAAGAAAAGGACTGAATGACACAGTAATACAGAATTTGCAATGTATATTTGAAAACATGCATGTAAGCACCAGATTCGTACACAAACAAATTATTATTGTCATACATGATTTAGTTTAGTTTAGTTGTAGAACACATGTGGTCAGTCAACCTTAGGACCCTACAATATCGAACGTAGTAGTTTACACTTTATTCACCTCATTTCACTCTGTTACGTGCATATTCTTTAATGTGACTGTCTATCCTTGATTCATACAACCTAATAAGATATCGCTTTATCGTCGACATCAATCAGGAAGTGAACTTAACTCCTTATTTCGTCTAACTTGTCAGTTGAGTGAGTGAACTCGGTCTATTCTCTCTTATTTCTCATGGCTGCTTGATTTCTTAACGAAAACCTATCTTATATAATATGGTAATCTACGTATAATTGCTCACTTACAAAACATTCATTATGTGAGGAAATATCAGATGGACGGTCTTATAGGCGAGTTGATGTGATTTGTCAATACTTCAGTGGTCCGGAAAAGATAACCTAATTTCCAATACAACGTTTTTGTAACTTAATTGTTGGCATTTGTGAAAAAGACGTTACTGAGATTGAATGCTCGAGGAAATGATGCTGCGTAAATAATTACTTTTTTGATCAGTGATAAAAGATTATTGTTGTAACTTTGTGACTTTGCGCAAAAACAATGCGGAAACTTCAAACTTAATGAGTTGTAATCATAAGGACCAGTCATAATATCTCATATACTTAGCATTGGATAGCAACATATCTAATAACTGTATTCATTAAATAGGTCTGATAATTTTAACTACGATATGGGATCCAATGCCAAAATCCTAAATCTTAAGTACAAAATGCCCTCTATTACTTATATAACTTGTCTAGTAACACTAAAAATAAGTTGACGAAATAACTGATGTATTATGAATGAAAATATGAAATGATTATTGCATTAGAAAGATGTCCGCGGTGACATCAGGCTAGTACTTTATATTTCTAAACGAAATATCTAAGCTTTCATCGGTTAAGTTCCGTTTTGTGTTTGCCATTATGTCGTGTTATTGCTGGCTACGCTATTTCGTTTGTGATTCAGTGCGGAGAATCACGTGCTCAAATGAATAACGTTTTAGCTAAAACCAGTCGTGATTTCTTCTGAATACTGAGTTTTTGTCTAGATTATAAAGATCGTGCATTCAATATGGTTATATTATATAACTTAGAAAATATCACGTATATGTAAAAATATGCGGCAAGTACCGATTTCGCTCCATCTCAAGCAGTTTTTCAATTGATGATCGATCAAATGCATTTTCGATGCAGTTTTAAACCAATAACACTACTTTGGTCGAGCATCAGTTAACAACTGTTTTAGCTAAAAATAGAGCAAAATTGGTAATAACCTTCTTTAGACGATATTCTATAATGGTATTAAGTGCACGATTGTTATAATCAAGTTCTATAGACGGTATATTATAATCGTATTAAGTTTACGATCGTTATCGGTTTGAGTGAATACGTTATTCATTTGTTCACATGATTCTCTACACCGTACATGTAATGTGCAATACTTTTAACATACTGCTATATGGTGTATTGTATACCAACACGATTCATTTAAACACATTCATACATTGCACATGATTAAACACATACAACACATTTCGCAGACATTCGTCAACGTTATGAAAATTATCTGAAAGGAACTATCTGAGCGTGCCGGTTATATCAAGGATTCCCGGTAGTGTAAACCAACTGTCCACTTAACATCATTAATTTATTCCATATAAATACTCACCATAGCGTCGGCGATATTACATATAACAGAATTTACAAAACTAGTTAATTAACGCTTTTGTTGTACAACAATGAATGCTGAAATAGCATGTTTTGTCTTTTTGAGCATGTACAAATGTATTGAAATTGCATTATTAATCATGCAACTGTTTGTCGAAGATGCAGCTAGGCAGTATCACATTACTCCGATGTCATCTCTATCAAATTATTATGTAAAGCTGTAGCAAGTATTTTGCAGTTGATAAATGGTCCTTGTTTATCATTAGCTTAGCTGATAAAGCATAGTGTATCATAGTTTGTCTACCCCTTTATCGTTTTCTTGCTACTTAAGTTGGCTTATAACATGATAATACTTGTTTACAATAGTATCCCCATCTCAAACACGTATCTTTAATGAAATCAATACCTTGCAATTATATTTGGTATATGTAAGCTATAAAGTCGTTCATCATCCTGGAAATAAATGTATTCCATTAGTCTCTCTGAATGTCTGATTATTATAACGCGATAAATACACCATTAATCAGACGTTTATCCTCCACTTTATCATACACAATGGTATTATCTGACAACCTATGACCATATATAAAGACAAATGCATTAGAGTGGCTAATGGGGTATTGTTAGCACGTCGTTGACATGAATAAGATATTGCCAATCAGTCATGTACCAGTAATAATCATATCAACTTGTACTGCACACTTTTCCAATTTGTTTTAGCTCATTAGACCGTATTACCGAGATTAGTGTATGTTATCCACCTATGCCCATACTTCATTTATGTATAACAAAACACTAGCAGTTCTTACTCCATTTGCTATCAACAGTTACCCAAGACCAACACTAAACACATATTTGAAATTAAGCGAATAATTGTATCATAGTACAACATTTATTCGTTACAAAACTCTTTTTGAATACTAATAACTAAATACCTTATATGCTTAATACCGAGACATGACACATACTGCATCTTGTTAATTTGAGAAACTTGGGAAGTGTATAAAGATGTTCCAAACCATATATGCATACATTTGTTATATCATAGCTGTTTTATCACTAAACTAAAGCCCGTTTATGTTTTCAAGTCAGAGGCAAGTTGCTTCTCCCTGTTTTCATTGTCCCGTGGAATAATTTATGTATGATTTATAAAGACGTGCCGGAGGCTACAAAATTATTCTGTTCGTTTTTATTTCGTATATTTTTAATAGTTCATAGTCGGAATTGTGTAAACTATGAAGCGTTTTTTAATCATACATGTTGCACTGATTGCAGTGAACAAATTTAGATTCGGATATCGCTGTCTTTCCACGGATAAAGATATTGTCTTGGGTTGCTGAATATCCCTATTTATCTGTTTAATTAAGACACATCTCTAGCAGTTACGTCAGCGACTACGACCAAATTTATTTCCTCAACCTCTTGAATACTACATGTATCTTGCATCATTTTCTTAAATGTAATACAGCTACTGTCAACACGTTGTCGGCGTGATATTAATTCAAAATTCCGGGTTAAAAATTGTCAATGAAAAGTGAAGTGAATCTTAAGTCGTGTACTGATTAAACGAAACTCTTTACAACATCAAACCTATGGATATTTTAAGACATCCTTCGTCAAGACTGTAAGTGATAAATAACATGAACATTTAAAGTCGGCAAACAGTTATAAACAGTTAAAACGAACAATATTGTAACGAAAATACAATTTCTGCTACCAACTGTGTCAATGTAGGTCGGCCAGCAGATACAAACACATTTATTCCCCCGTGCTAGAAGAATTATTTTATTCTTAGATAATGCTACACCAGGAATCTCTGAAATTGCGTTATTTACAGGAATGTGTAATGCTAGAATATGCAGGAACACTAAGTAACTGAATTACTTACCACCTACGTAAACAGATGATATGTCATTTCTTTGTTCGTTTGACTGAGAATGAGCTACTAATGGTGTGAAAACTCATAAGATAGTCCTAAGCAAATGTTAGTCATTAGTTTATTCAAACCTCGTGTTGTGTCAGAGTAGAAGTCCCATTAGGTACACTGTATATTTCAAAAGGCTAATATAGTGTCATAGGGGATTTAATTGCCTGCGCGTAGCGCAGGCTATTGAAAATACCCAGACCAGTAATACGGGTGACGTGCGTATCTTCGTTGAGTTTCAGCAGGTACTAATGCTTTCAAAAAAAGTTATTTCCGGCCAAAAATTTCAGGCAATTTCCGAGGTGAATGGTCCTTGGAATATAAAAAAATAGTAAGCTGTAAACGGTTGAGCCTTTCGTTCTCTTTCAATTAATTATTATTTTTTAAAAAAATGTGTAATAAATAAAACAAACTATTTTTTAAAATCAAAGGGAAGTAAGAAATTCCTCTACTCCCCATGACCGTGGACCGTGTCACTAGCCAATTCATTGTAAGCGTTTGCACATGGAATCATAAAAAAGGTGAAATTTTCATTTAAATAGCCGATTTATCATGACAGTACTCGATCTTCGAGGAAATTGGTCTTTAATAGACATTTTTACGTAGTTTTACAATGATATCAACACTCAGATCATACCAGATGCTTGAACGTAAGTAGGCTACAATTCGTTCCATGTCAACAACTGAACAATGCAAATCGACAATTCTTTGTCTCAATGTATAGCTTGTCAAAGCAATGTTTATGAGATTATTTTGTTACTGTCAGTGTGTATAAGACTCATGTACCAGTTAGTTTCATACATAGCACCCCAGCCCCGAGGGAAGGGCGCTCTGGAATTTTGAGTTGTCAAAATCAACAGCCCTTCTACGGCCAGCGGGGGAAGCTGATGGTAAAATCTCCCACATTTCCCCTGACATCTACCGGTAAATATTATCTTTAGGCTATTGGTTTTCGCAGAATAAATCCTTAATTTCCCCTGCCTTACAGGGGAAGTTGGATGGTAAAAACATGGCTGTCTCCCTGGCTATCCGCCATGGATCCCTATGGTCGGGGGTACTGGGGATGCAACTGATTGGTGCATTAATTATTTGTGATGGACAAATTTGTGTACTAGGAGGGTTCATACGTTGTTGATTATGTAATATCTTCGATTTTCCAAGCGGATAAGGACGAAAGACAAACATCGGATACTGTAAATTATCTATATTCGGAATATAAATAAACCATCTTAAAGTAGGCCTACAATACTACAATACAGTACAACAAGGTACGTCTTTCATTTTATTGAATTGGAATCAAATTATGACAATTTGATTGATTGACTTGTGTGCTGTATAAAGATTACAATTCACAATGATTACATGCATTTGTTATCTCCCTTGGATAATGCATAGCAACTGGGGCCCGTGTCTATATCTACAAATATAGCCTAGCGGTTATCTAATATTTATTAAATACCCATATAGGCAATGCCTTAGTTCATATTAACAGATCAGGACGTTTTGCCTCCCCAGTTGATTAGCCTTCTTCTACTAATGAGAGTTCATCAAGGTTACATCCGTTTGATAATGTACGAGAGGGTACATAAATTACACAAGCTATTCGTACAGTAGTTAACAATCAGTAATCCTTTCATTAAATTTCTATTACTTACACGTCGGTCGATTCTGTGAAAACCCAGCTATCTGCTACTTCATTGCCGTGGTTAATGCAATACACCAATTAATAGACAAAATATGATATACATCGTGATCAGCTGTATTAATTTTTAAATTCTTGTTAGTGATATTTAGTAAAGCCAGTTTGACTGTATTTAATCGCTAAGACAAAATGTATAATGTCATTTCTTATTGCTGAATTGCAATATTGCACTTTCAATGAGACAGTATAAATGCATTTAAATGCAAATCAAAGGTATATCAAATGGTGATATTAAACAATTATTTATAATCCTGATATATACGTACACCAGAGAAACATAAATCTACGCCTTGGTTTTCAAATCAAATACCGATTATAATCTATAGTACTGAAAAATGTAACTTATATTAATATCCTTGCCATATTGTTCAGACAATACGATTATGCAATAGTCATATTCAAGGGTATGGCCTGATGTTCTGATTAAATAAATGGTTATATACTATTCAATATCCATGATTATTTACATCGCTGACTTCAGAATGAATATAAATGTGATTCTTAATTTCAAATATATGATGTCGTAGATAAATCATACAAAATGTACCTACGTAAAGAGATTCAAAGATAAAACATACTATTACTTTAATCAGTAAGTCATAGGATAGAATACATTATAAGTAGAATTGTAGTTTCACAGAAAAAGAGAGAAAAAAAAACAAGTATCATACTTTAAACATTATATTGGTTATGCAGGAACTCTGACGACACAGCATTAATGTGTTTTGCAGACTGCTTCCATAATATTCACTTCGTGTACATGTATATTCCTCAAACAAATAAAGGACCACATATTGAAAGGGCTAAGATTTGATCAATGTTATTACAAGCACCAAAACAACTTCAAAGTAGCAATATGTTTAATTTTGTATCCAAAATGGCCTTATTCTGTGGTTTTTGATATCGATTTGATCGATCTTGGATTACGGAAATACACTGTATTCAAGTTTAAAAAGTGTTGCGTTTCATGGCAGCTCAGAGTTCACTATTTTAGCTATAAAAAGTCACACTGGCTTTACTAAATATCGCTGACATGAAAGTCAAAATTAATACAGCGTATCCCGATGCATATCAAATTGTGTATATGAATTAGTAACCACAACAATGAAATCGCGGGTAAGTGGATTGATACAGAATCGACCGACGTGTAAGGCATAGAACTTAAATGAAAAGGAATTATTATTATAATAGCACTTCTCAGATCTTGTTATCTTACTTTACCGATTGTTAAATAAGGCTACATGTGCGTTGTGTAATTTATGTACCTTGTCGTACATTATCAAACGGAAGTAACCCTGCTGAACTCTGTCGTCTGTAGAAGAAATACTAATCAACTGAGGAGGCAACATTTCCTGATCTGTTACTAAACTTTATTAGCCTTTTGAAATGTACATTGTACATAATGAGACGTCTATTCTGACAAAACACGAACTTTGTAGAAAGTAATGACTAACATTTTGTTAGGGCTTTCTAATGAGTTTCCACAACATTAGTAGCTCATTGACAACATGCAACATACGTCAACGGAAATAAGAGAAAGGTAGGGCATTCAAGTTAATAAGATACTAACCTAGTTTTCTCTATTTCTCAGTCGAATGGTATAAACAGAACACACAACTCTCGAAAGTCTATATCAAACTTAAGCAGTTAAATGTCAATTTAAACGTCATGAAAATTTACAGAATCTTGTTTTGCTTAACCAAGTTGTTACATTTCAATGTTATGGTTTATTTATCGTCTTTGGGCCATGGGCTTGTCATGTGTCTTTTTGTGTGTGATTCAAGAACAAACTAGCTGATCGCTTGGTACAAAAACGATTGTTTGATGTATACAAATAGCATGTGTAAAATTACACACGTATCCCCTTTTTGTTACAGGATGAGAAAAACAATTGAGCACGTGCATACGACAAACCTCAATGTCAGGAGCCACACTTGAGATTGTAATATAGTGACAAAACTGCATATGCTGCTAATACGAGAATTTATATGACATGTTATGTATGTAGCTCAAATACTCCGCGTTAGTGTGACCCAAATCATGTTTCCATAATGTTAACTCTGATCATGCTGGATTCAAATCTGAGAACAATTGTCAGAATATAATGACACATGTATTTCACTTATCATGCGCTCAATTTCATCATTACTATGGTGTAGCGCAACTATAGGCGCGATCAGCACTGGTGGAAGGTATGGTGTAGCGCAACTATAGGCGCGATCAGCACGATGAGGGTTAAGGGGAGCAAATATAGAATATGCTACATTAAAAATAATTTAAGTTAACTTTCATTTTGAATTGATATTGAAGTTCGGACGGCCATGCCAACATTATTTAACTATGCGCATTATTTGTAAACGTATACAACGATAAACCATGTACTTGAAAACATATACGTATATTGATGATTCAAAATCACTATTACGTTATGTGAGTCACTTAATGTGCCGACAAACAAACCAATAACAACATTTTGGAACGAAAAGACTGATCAACAATAGAGATCCCGATGGACAATGTATATTACTCTCGAATTTGTGATTTGGACAAATGCAACAAACACCAATTAACGCGATTTAATAATCAAATGTAATACTGTCAAGACCCTAACTAAGATGAATATGTATATCGTCGTATTTGTTAGTTTTAGTTTTCCAAAACCTCAATGGACACTAGCTGGTACAAATATAATTATTCTGACCTGGTAACATGAAAACAGACCATGTTGTATACAGTAACACAATTAAGCTTATACTACATGTAGAATGATTATGATTATCCCGATTTGTGTCGAAACTTCGGAAAACTCAAGCTCTATCCAGTTATTCTAGCTGTTAGCCCAATTTCCTAATTCTAATAAAATATTAGACACTTATTCAGATGTAATCAAGAGGGTTTGAAACGTTACAGGGATACGAGGTTCAATGATTGCGCCCTGAAGGTCAATCACATTCTAAAAAGGCATACAAATACTAATACTGCTACATTACCGATCGGAGCAATGACATGTTCATTTATAGGACTTAATTAAGTTAGTGAGTAATGTTATAACATATCAAACACTCTAATAATAAAACAAATGGAGAACATGATATTAATATGTGAACAATAAAGCGTTCCATAACTATTTAAACACAATTTTGTTAATGTCCCTGTATGATAAAGGAGCGATAGATAAACGGTTACTTGATAAACAAATTCTGTAAAAAGAAAAGAGAGCGTTTAAAAAGCTGGCGCCATGGAATGAATGTTCATTCTATTCCGTGAATTATTGTTTGCGAAGATAAGTAGGAATGATGATGTATCCTTAACTAAGTAGTTTTACAAAGGGTTCATTTCTATTAAATACTGGAGTGTGCAGACCATTCAGAGCCACATGGCCACGACGACATCGCCTACACAGTAGTCAGAACGAAGTATTCGCATCTCCATAACATGGATGCTTCAAGCAAGCCCATTACTTAGACTTTAAATTTAAAACCGCACATTAAATGTCCAATTCACTGCGATTGCTAGTATACCCTTTGGAAAACGAGTACTGCTTACCGAGAGTAGTTTGGTATTGATACGTAGTCGTATTTGCTACGGTAACACTGTTATTGTTGTCTATATGTATTTAGTGTGACATGGCATGTGCCGTGCTATAAAACTAGTTTGTGTTTCAAAGCATTTATACACAAGTGCTTACTTACTGATACCACAGAATGTAACAGCACACCACGATCTGTTCTCGGTGTGCTGCTGGTGATCGATGAGAGCACAAAATAGTGATAACTTTGTGAGTGATTGGAATTGGTAAAAGATCATTATTGTGTTATTCATACTAACGGATACAAAACTGTCTCCGATGTTTACGTTGCTCCCTAGTGGAAATTCTGATGGCACCGACAATACGTATTCAGGTTGTGTTCGAATCCACACTAAGTCTCCTTCAGGTTCTCTCGTAGATTGTTTGTACAAAGTAAAGCCCCACGATTTCAAATGTACTGCATTACAGTTTTTGTAGCGCGTGTCTGAAAAGTGCTATCACGAATTTGATGGATTATTCCCAGAAGAGTAATTGTTAAGGCCAATTTACACCAAATGACGTAAAGAATATGTCATATCTTGGACCAAGTTAAGAATACTTAACACGATTCAAAAGACGATAAACAGCTTAAAACACGTAATACATCATTTGATATGTAAGATATTTTTACATATTTTTTTCAATTTGCCAAGGTTATTCGTGTTCTGTTTGTCAACGATTGGCAACGAAAATGCTAGAAGTGATGGAAATGTACTCATGAGATAATTATATGGATAATTATATTATGATAATGTAAATTTTGTACCCGAAAGTTATGAGCCGGGTACAAATTTCCAAATCGTAAATATAATCAACAGCAAACGTACTCAGACTGACAAACGTGCTAAACCGACTTGTATTCCCTGAACAGAATAGTCAGTAGCGGATGTACTTGAACAGTACTATCAAGAATGATACTCTTGTAAAATTTAGTTGAACGCCTGCTGCAATTTGTACTTGGGTATGTAAGTGTTACACAAATTGGACTGTTATTAGAATTATATATTTTGTTCTAACATTTTTGTATGTTGTAAGCAAGAACACTAGCTAGGCTTCGATGTTGGTTGTTTAGGATGAATAAGGTCAATCCGACCTCAGGATGGTGGTAAAACAGAATTCGTCCTCTAAATCAAACTAGCAGAGAAATGACCTATCATCTGTATACGTAGGTGGTTGGTAATTCAGTAATTGTTCCTTCATATAGCTTGCACATATTTCAGTTGTAGACGTTCCTGTAAATGACGCAATTACAGAGGTCCCTGGTGTAGCATTATGTAAGAGTTAATTAATCATTATAGCATCGGGGAAAATAACATGGTGGCATCTGCTGGCCGACCTACACCATTGACACATTATCAGAAGTTGTCTTTTCGAGTCGTTTTTATTCGTTACTGTTTTTAACTGTTTGCTAGCTTTCATTGAACCTGTTATTCATCACTATCATTCTTGACGCATGATGTCTTAAAATACCGATAAACTTAATGATGCAAAGAGTTTCGTTCATTCAATATTCGAAATAGATTCTAGTTTTACTTGATAATTTGTATTTAATCGACCTGGAATTTCGAAATAATAGCAAGCTGACAAAGTGATAACAGTAGCTGTGATAAAATTAATAACATAATGCACCAGGTATGTTGCTTGTCGAAAAATATAGATCGTAGCGTTCCGAAAGTTGAGGGAAAAATGCTTTGGTAGTCACTGACGTAATTTCACGAGACATGATTAAGTTATTTAAGTGTTACATGTATAGTGAGTGTTGTTTGTGGAAAGTTATTAATTAAAAAGAGCAGTGAAGCTTATTCAGCAGAACGTGACGTAACTAACAGAAGGACAATCATAACGGCTGATTGACAGACGTTAGTTTTTAAAACATACGACTAGGTTTAAAATTCAAATACAGGTTCTTATTCAAAGATATTCATTCTCCAGTGTTGTCCATACATATGTAGAAATATAATGAACAATATCCTTATCCATGGAAAGGCAGCCGTATCTGAATGTGATATTTTTGTACACTTAACCCAACTGGTGCAGTGTGTATGATAAAAAGTAACGCTTCATAGTTATTTACATTCCAATCTGCAGCTAGACACGGAATCGTTTAATTGAATGTGGCATATTGTTTATTGCGAACAATGCACTGGTCAGACGACGTAGATCGATTCTAGAAATTATGACAACGTCCGGAAATTAAGTCTGATTTATTAGCTAACGAGATAATCCAAACGTTTATGACAGTGACAGATGAAAGACATCTGTACTGACCTCAGGGTTTGAGGAAATATTTGTACATATGGTAAAATGGTGTAGCTTGGCTAGATGTGTTTGCAGTGTTCTTGGGCTAGTTATGTTCGTATGCTGCGTTGGAAAGCAATTTTGATTCAACATATTAACGAGTCTGCATGACGGAAAAACATAATATAGTTATTCGTAATAGATAAACAATACACATTGTGCATTGAATAAGCTACATGTTGTATCTATCTGAAGCTGCTGAGAATATCGAAATCCACAAACTCATAGTTCAAACAAAAAGTATTCAATTAAAAAAAATCGTGTGTGTTCAACTGACTTCCCTGTGAACTAATCATTTACTCACGTTTACAAATACCATTAATTAATTGAAGCCTTACAAGTTTTCATGCTATTATATAAATGCGACACCACTAAGACTGAAACAGTGCATAACTATAAGCAGCAACATAAACTAACGACCGTCCAAGAAATGATAAAAATTATACACTTATTCTTTGAAGTCGAACAATTATGAAAGCGTTCTGAGGAAATTTGTTTGTTTAGTGCATACATCATAATAAAATGTATTGTCAACTTTTAACGATTCGTGTTATTAGATATAACATATCATGGTACATGTATCACGTTATGACATCCAGACGGTAGAATACAAGTTGAATTGCCAAAATTTCATATGATGTAATTAGCCACCGATATTTTTATTGTGTTATTAACTAAACCACAGCCGTCTATTAATATCACTGTATTACTGGTTTGAACACATATTGATTTAGTGCATGTAGCATCTAGGAAAACACCACGGTATATGACAAATATGACAAAATAGAACTCCAATGATCCGTTTTACTTGGCTATTTAATGTTGTAAGTACTACAAATGTACTTACCCCTGTTGTCTTAACAAATATCAAATGTACATTATTTGCGCAGAAAATAATTAAAACGGTATTCTAATAAATGCATTTTAGGAATAATGATGAGGGTCATTAGTATTATACTCCAACGTAAACATTAAGCATTATTTCAATTTTCAACTAAATTATTTTTTAAACAAAAGAATGAGACTCCGGATCTCCATTAATATTTAGGTACAAACATATGTTTACCGTTATAGTCCTTGTGTCACTTGAACATTCATGTTTGGACAATGTGTTTGCATAAGCATACGATACAAGTCTAACTGGGTCTAATATGTTTGTACCTACATAAAAATCTAATTCCGGATCACATCTATACAAACATTTGAATCAGTGACTTCAAAGTGTCAGTCTATAGTTGAAAATAGAAGAAGAAAAATATCTGACATGAAAATTGGTGTGTCGGGTTCATTTAAATGCTTGTCCTTGTATCACGGTGTGTTATTTCTTGTTCCTCCTCCTCAATAGCCTAGTGGTACATGTACGTAGATCGTCCGCTTCGAGTACGGAATTTCCCAGACCCCATCATACCATAGACAAAATACAAATGATGCATTTACTTGTTACATGTATTTCCTCTGGTTGACGCTCAGCATAAACAGGAAACTGGTTTGTCTTCTTGCATACGCTTTTGACGAGGGAAACTTTGAAATGAGGGGTCAAGACTGATAATATCAGTTGAAAACCTGTTTATAATCGACTTTAAATAAGTTAGTATAAATTAGTTCCGACTGGTGTCATCGTAAACATGTCGAGCTTGCGTAGCGCAGATTTACTTCATCTTGGTTATGTTAATTTCGAAAACAACATGAATTTTAGAGTGATTTTTGGTAAAGTAACGACTCGAATTTGTGCGTATAAAAAATGCATTTGGGTTGCAATTCATGTGACTTTGTATAAGCCTATATTGCAGGGCAGAAACTAATATTGTTCTGAGTCAGAGATAATTATCTAATTTGTAGTTTCATATAATGCTGGTCGCCAGTAAATAAATATATTGTAATAATAATAATCCAGAACTGTTGTAAGGTTGTCATAAGTACATATCATCATCTATTTTGTTAAAAGCTTGTTCTCCATTATTTCAGCTAAACAAATATTCTGTTTTCAGTCATGACATTTATGCAACGCTATACAATCGAACTATTAACGGTATGGGTGCTTTAGTAGCTCTTACATTGTTGATTATGCTAGATATGTAGCACCAATGTGTTATAGTTTACATGTATTATTAATTAACAATTGTACTGTATGAATGTTATAAGAATTATCGTACATTTGACAAATGTTAAATCTTTGCATTTTGACTCTAAAAATATTAATTTTAAGTTTTATTACGTAATGCTATGGTTCATGTTTACCCGTTGAGATACATTATTCCCAATCCGCATCTACTTATAAAAATATACGAATAAAAACGCCCTGCTCAATTCAGTAGTATCGTACACGTCTTTCGAAAGCATCAACTAGTCCAAGAGTAAAATGTTAAAAGTAGATTTACGACTACGAGTAATTTGGTGCCGTGGGAACAGGCACAACGTTTCTATAAGTAGAAACATATGCAGGATATATGGTTGGTGATAAAACAGATATGATAAAACGAATGTATGCAGCTATGGTATGGAACATTTGAATAAAATTCCAAAGTTTCTCAAATTAATAAAGTCCAGTATATGTTAGGTCTCGGTACTAAAACATAGGGTACTAGTAATAACATAGATGAGATGTAATTTCTAAACAATATAAATATGTAATATGATATACATATAGGTCAAGCCATTGTGGGCGGACGGGCGAAGAATATAATAAAAACTCGGTAGGGACTGGCAAGCTAAAAAACTTGAAACGTGCGTAGTACAATTTGATATGATTATTACTAGTCTATGACTGATTGACAACCTCTTATTCACTAATGCATTTGTCTTTGTATATGGTCATATGTTGTCAGATAATACCATTGTAGATGATAAAGTGGGAGATAAACGTCTGATTAATGCTGTATTTATTGCGTCACTGTAATCAGAAAATCAGGGACACTAATGGAACACGTTTGTTTCTAGGATGATGAACGACTATACAGCTTACAAATACTAAATATGACTGCAAGTTCGTGATTGCATTTTAGATACGTGTTTGAGATGGGGATACTATTGTAAACAAGTATTATCATGTAATATGTCAACCTGAGTAACTGACAAGAAAACGAAAAAGGGATAGACAAACTATGATATATTATGCTACATTTGTATTACGGTAAGCTAATGACAGACAAGGACCATTAATCAACTCCAAAATATTGCTACTGTTTGCATATTTTATAGAGATAGCATCGGAGTAATGTGATACTGGCTGCATCTTCGACAAACAGTTGCATGATTAGTACATGTAATGTACGAAACTAGTCTTTATGTTATGTTTAATTATTTTGCCTTTCTTAGAAATATTTGAATTACAGTTCTAATATTTCCTGGGATCGGTTTCTCAATAACATACATTATTTGTATTCAATACACAGAAATGATAGAAACAACGCCTGTCTCAAACTATTGTTAACAGGCAGTTACAATATAGAGACATGTGTAAATGTCAAGACAATGGATGCATTCCAGAACGATTCTCAATTTATCGTTTTAATAATATGACATTTGCACAAACAGTTTAATCATTATTTTCATATTTTCTAGGATCGGAACTATACATACGTATTTCATAGTCACGAGATGCGGTAATAACGCTTTGTCAAAACATTTCCAATGGTTAATCTAAATAAATGCACATACATGTATTATTCATACTTTCTGACTTGTTTTCACCCTTTATACTTGTAAATATATTCAGAATAATTGTGTCCAAAAGCAAACGTTATACTTTTGGCCGTGCACAGCACTCTGAATCGTGTGTTACCCTCTAGGGCACTCTTGCAGTCCGAACACACAGGTGTCAATCGTCTTTACACATAACAGCAACACCTATCGTCGTATTTGTATGTTCCCAAACAGAACATATTGATCTGTATTATACTCAACGGTTCCTACACTGGTCTGAAATAGATATGCAAATATATTTGTAACAATTTACTAGCATCGGTTGGAGAACTACATTTTTTTGTAAAATAAGACAAAGGTGTTTACGTGTGGAAACACTATGCTATTTAAGGAAATGAACTATGTTTAAATACAGACAGCACCATATGTGTACTTGTCAACACAATACCTTATTTGCTCTCAAGTTTAATGGAACAAAGAAGGCCATAAGAACAACATTAGACGTTAATGATCCCGGTGTCTTTTTCCATTACTAATCTGTTTTGACGAAATGAGATAAAACGCGATATAATGACGTATTGTTAAACCGTCTAGTGAGTCGAATATTTACGTAATTTCCCTGAAAGATATTTATTTATTAACGCATTCTTAGACAGATAACGGAGTTTCCAAAATTATATTTGACGATTCGTTTCGTTTGTCTACTTAGTGTTCGCTATTTTATCGTCGTAATTCTTGGACATGACCAAGTTATTATTTTGCTGGTTATTACACTCATACTACAGGTGTAATTCTAATATGTATGTCCTTCCCAACAGTTTTACCAATGACGCCAATTATATACATCTAGATGTGTGCTAACGTATTCAATGATTGTTTTATTGTTTAAAAGTGATTTAAACATGTTGTAACTTGTATGTTACAATTCAAAACAGCGTGATAAGTTTTGAATAAATAAGTTATACCGATTAAACCAAATTCAAAATCACGGAAAACACCTCCGAAATACGAACTACCGATATATGTGTTACGTAACTTAACAGTGTTACGGACCTTGAAAGTTCTATTTCAAATGTGTTGCCATGTGATCCAGACGTATCATATTATCGCCGGTATTTAATAGCATTAATCAATAACAGTCTCCTGTCCAAGAAAATTATTGAAAGTGGAAACTAAACGAGTGCTTATGTGCTTTTTATAAAGTGTAAGTCTGGTTCTCATGTGCTGTAGCACATTTTCATTTTTTGTCTTCTTGCTTCGTTTAAGGTGTTTCAACGGTGTTGGATTTTTCTGTACAAGGTATATAAAACCTGTTATATTTATAAAGAACACATTTACGACAATCATTCTGGAAAACCCCAACAGTTTTGCTCGGCTAGTTTTTAAGATATTCTTGGATTTGGGAAAAACCCCTAAAAACTGATTGCTTTAATCCACATAAAATTTGGTATACATGAAATTACGTATATAAGGAATCAAACAGTAAAATTTATTTTATACTATGCAAGTTATTTGATTTTTTAAATAATATTTTAAAAAGTGTAATTATTCGTTTCTGACTTAAACGTGAAAAATCCTTGAACAATATGCTGTTTTCATGCATGCAACAAGTAGAGTGTTAAATATTGAAGTTTCATGCAAATTATCATGGCCATTGCACGGCTAGCTTTTTTTTAATTGCACTTTTAGTGATTTCAGAAATGCAGCAAACAGGGGAAGTAACACAATTAATCAACGTTTTGCATCCGTTGTACTAGTATTCAGATTTCGCGATCATTCTATTTTCAAAAACATAGTGCATAATTCAAGGTGCTTACTGTTTTAGTTCGGGTTCTTCTGCATGTATTAGATTTATATGCTTCAGGAATAAATGCAAAAGAACCGTCCTCTAAAGTGTTCTGGATACTGTTTAAAACTATTGAATACTTTTGATATGGGCGCATAGAACTACGTTTTAAATACGTTGTAACTAAGGTATTTGGAATAAATCATCCGTAGGGATTGAGCTAAGGGTGTTTCTGTATTTCATTAAAGGTATATTATCGTACAGGACAATCGCGAATTTAAGACATGGGAAGATACTGAAAAATCAATATTAAGGATTTTGTATTATTTGATCTCGGTTGTTAGACGCTCACAAAACACCTTAGTGACTGTGATTTTTAAACTTCCGCCGAACTCAAAAGCGGTGAAACCCCTTAAACTTGACTTTTGTCTGTAGTAATTACATAATGCAGATATCATTGCTGTGGAGACCACATGAAGATGTTGAAATAATTACATTCATACACTCCCCATTATATTAAAATGACCACAAAATAAAAGGGATGCGGTTGCATGAATCAGGTTAATTCCTACTTAACAAAGTAAGGTCGAGTGAACGAGAACTGGTCTTAATGATAATAACATGTTAATTTGACCGGATAATATAATTTGCAAATCAATTTGCATTGTTTTTCACAATACAGAAGGATTTAAAAAAATTGACGGAAGTAATGTAATATTTTAAAGTGTTTACGTAAGTCGAATTTATTATAACCAAAATCCGCACAACCGATTGTGAGACAACGCGATCCGAACATGCATATTCACGAGCTTCAGTCTGTACCAACTATAGAAAAATATACAGGTAGTTATACAACTGCTCACATTAAACCATTCCTATGTTGTCTTAAATATTACGGATACTACACGTTCGAGCTAATTTGAACAGGTATTAATGCGTTTACTATCAGATGCATTGACATAACCCCTCATTTGGTTTTACAATGAAACTGGTATTCTAGATAAAGTGCTAAACGAAACCAGTGAATTATTCAGCGTTTTTGTGATTGCAAAATTCGATTTGACGTAAAGCCAAAGAGTGCACAAGTTGTTAATCACAATATTCCCGAGATTCATCAGCATAGTTAGCACATTATAAGTTGTGGCGTGCAACGGCAAACGTCTACGTGAAGCTGGTACCGATGGTACTTGAGAGGAATACAGCAGGGAACTAAACTACTTTATATCGTTGACTGACAATATTCCATTAGATTAAACATTACTGTATCGGAACGTAAATGATATTGATGTATATATGCATGTAAAATGATAGACAAAAGTGCCTAATGTTTTCATTACTTGTATATTCGGAGGGTATCTGTCTCGGAAAATGCCAAGCCTAACATAATATTGTATAAACTGTTTATTTCATCATGACTAACCAGTATGTTCAGTTAAAGAAAAAGACAGTATGGTACACAATTTGCGTTCCCTGGTTGTATACTCTTTATCAATAACAATTAAGTTAGCGTTATAGTCTTAATACTCACAATTGTCATATCCGCCTATAATTGTTAGGAGATTACAATGCACACATAAGGTTTATTATACGTTTAAATCCGAAAACCGCCTAAAGGAATGATAATTAGTTGCAAAGGCAGCCTGTAAGTCTCGTTTTCTATCGACCAATGACACAAATAATTACTCTCAACGCTAAACGTCAATTGTAAGTATAAGTGATTATTTGAATGATAATATTAGTTGGCAATTATTGGAAAGGTACAGAAAATACCAGAAGTCAGACTATTTTCTGATCAATTTTGAGTCCATCATTTGAATAAATTGCATAAGGCAAACGAATACCTACTACTACAAACAAGAAAACATATTAGTCCAAAAACAATGCAAAATGTTCAGATTGTAATTATGATAATGACATTGTCTGACTATGATTATGTGTGGTACTTTGTTATGTTGACAAGCTAATTTATAAGAAAGTTCTAATACATCAAGCAAAATTACTATACACAATGTTTACGTAAATGTCTGATCCCAACCCGACGTGTTTCAGCACGCACATCTATTGAGGGACTACGGTCGCAACGTATTTTAGAAAACTTGTGCGCAAGTCAAACGATGTTACTGCGTTCATCGTTTGTCGCGCAGTTGGTGCGTTATTTGTTTATACAGTACAAACTTACAACTGAAAAAAAGAAGATGCAACCGAAAAGGCTACAGTTTTAGTTTATTCGCATAAGAACAGTATTTTATGTTCGTTGCCGTAAACGGTAGAGAGCATGTAAATCAACGTTAATATGTCTATTTGGACCAACAAAAGTGTCAATAAGAGTAAAAATCGCAACAAAACGTTAAATATATATCTCTCTCAAAATAAGACATATATTGTTCCATTAGGCTATATTTTAAAAGGTCATTGTCATACTTCATATTTCGTCAAGGTATCCTGTTGGCCAATGCCTTTCGTATAATCATGCTTAAAACATAGAGCTATACATCATCTGAAGTGATTTCCAATTACTTATAGATAGTCCAAAAGGACACACACTTACCAGTTCATATCATTGTATCAACGTTATCAGCAGACATATGAAGACTGTTATAGATAATTAGATAGCTAATAGCATCGATTATTACCCTTAATTGAAAACACTCGAGTTGATGTATTAATATATATATACGAGAGGTGTTCAACTTATTTATGAACAGAAAATGAACATCAATAGTGTGTTACTCTAACAATGAAATTGAATAAAAACTTTTATATTGTATAAAGTAGTGTATCAAGAAGTTTATATAATACTTTCAAATTGCCAATACGTAACGGTTAAATCATAATCAACATTAGGATAGAGGGTGTTGTTATTTGCGTTTTGAAGGTCCAAAACTCGTAATAATTACGTTTACATTTTCCTTCTTTAATCTTTGTTTTAGTATCAACCAGATGGAAAATTATATTGTTAAAGCATGAGAAGACTTCGACATCCACTGTTTGGTTATAATATATATCAAAGTTATATTCTTAAGTTTTTTTTATTTGGCGTTGTATATGGTGACTTGAAGCTGAATCTGGACGAAACACTATGTTCTTGAAACAGTCACTAGGAACGATACGTAACACTTTTTTGTTGAAAACCTGATTGGAAACTGTTCGTACAAAGACCACAGCCTTCAATTTCGTCTATTTAATATTGATTTTGATGTGCGTATTTTCATAACACCAAACCCAATGCATTTCCATGAAAACGGCCGCGAACACACAAAGCTGGACAAACATGAACTTCTCACTATCCCTGTGACCTTTCCTAAAATAGCATGCCATAATCTATCTTAACATTCTTTAAGATTCAGCATTGCTTCGCCATAATGAAACCATTTTTCCACATAATGTTGTTTATTTCGCATTTCTAGATTCCAAGACTTTTGGCTGCGAGGCATGTTTTTCTTGATTTTCAGCTTAGGAACTTCGCATTTTCCCAGAACTACGCATTAAACTGTTTCGAAATAATGTCACTGATAGTTTCTATGGACACTCCCATCTGTGGTACTATTCCACGTTTTGCTAATGGATTCATCATAGATATCATAAAACCAATTTAACTTTATAGTGTAGGTTTTGGCAATGTTGGGCAATTTTCAATTTTTGGTGCCATTTCACAATTACTGGAAACAGAACTTTAATAACGCGTCTTACGACAAATATTACTAATGTTCTCATTAAAAATGCAAAATAAAAATTTACCAACACTTTCTTGATGTTTTTAAAGGGCCATTTTGCCTTAAAACAGGAAAAACAGCATCATCTACTAAATTGTTGTTTTAAGCTTCAACCAAATGAAATATACAATGTATGATGATCATATGTTCAACTTAAAAGATTTTCTCGCATGGTTTAAAAAAGATATTTCAATTATTTTCATTCATTATTGCACAATCGGTGTTCATGTTTTGTTCATAAATAAGTTGAACACCTCTCGTACAATGTTGATGTCTAGTCGATATCAATATACTGTTAAGATGAAGTGAGACACATAACGCTTTGTGATCTTTTTTTGGAATTGACCGATCGAACCATTACAGTTTGTCCAATTCGGGGAATTGACACGAAAAACAACCCATGTTAGTATGCATACCTTAACAGAAAGCCAATAAGTACACATCGGCGTTTTGGGCATTTCACTTTTACCAAACAAGTCAAAAATAGATGTCAGCGTAAGAAAAAAACAAAATGCTTTGAGTAGCTCTATATTACTGTTAGTCACCGATTAAAATTCAGTGTTAAATTAAATAATCACAACTAGAAATACATGCAAATTATGTCGAGTCTTGGCGCAAACATGCAAAAACTAAATTTTACCAACTTGCATCCAATCTTACTACATGTATACATAAATAAGTAATTATCACTCATGTCAAACATCAGCAAAATTGGTCTAGACATGACAGAGTTAATTATGGTTCAGACAAAATCAGATGGGTGCCCACACGCATGCACGTTCGCACGTACATGTACATACATCCCAAAAAAGCGAATTAGTCTCGCTCAACGCAAGCGGGCTCGACTAAAATGTCAAAATTAATCGTATACTTGTAACTTACGTGCGACTGTGCTATACTGCCACAACACACTGTCTACTGATTGTGTGTATGCAATTTTGTGAAGGGTCTATACAAATGTATGACTACGATAAATAAAGAAAAAAATCTAAATTATGGTCTTTGGAGACATACCACGAACCTTATAACACACATTTGGTTTTTGAAATTTTTAAGCCAATTTAATTTAGTAAGGTTTATAAATATTGTGTTGGAGCTGTCAAGTGGATATTATTTCCTATTGAGCCTTCGCCTGCTCCATTGCTAGAGCGCATGGTGTGACCTTGAAACATCGCTTCGCAGTCTCTGCTTTCACTTTGACGCTGACGGAACTAAAACCTATGTAATGTTCTGACAGATTTTGGGATGCAATCACGGAACTGTATCGGTATCGAGTGCTACTTTACCAGGTGAACTAGATTTTTTCCATATTTTTGCCAGGTTTTTTTTTAAGTACGCGGAGCTACTATCAATGTAAAGAAGGTAATATACATTGTATCTTAGGCATGAAAAATACAAATTCAAAGACTCATCAATAGTGATATCAGCATTACCAACAACACATTATTATACCTGACAAATAGAATACTCACGGGAGCCTGTCTGACACATTCATTATCTAAGTCGCCGACCTAGTTTGAGGGTGATAATCAAACACGTGATGAAAATCCCTTTGTTAGACAGTATATAATAACTCCAATTTAGATCGTAAATTTACCACAGACAGGGGATAAGTGTTAATAATCTACTAACGTAACATGCAGGCGTGATTTATGATTAGTAAGACTGAATGCAAGTTGGAGTAGCTTCACATAGCGGTAGTATATGAGGGATGATCAACTTGGACTTTTGCTTTTGCGTCCAACAGCATCTTTAGTTCTTTTAAATGTTTACATAGTATATAATCGGAACATTTGTTACATACAATATGTGAATAAAATTCACATTGGCACAATATAAATAAACACGCTTCTTTTTTTGTAATCATAGTAATGTTAATGCAGCGCACAAAAAACGTCGACAAACTGGCATGAACTATCATTAATTATAAAAATATACCGTGACCTTGGAACTATAATACAAGCAATGTCGAAACAAAATACTTGAGCAGATTAATCGAATATATCATATGAGCTGAGCGATTATATTTATTGTCATCGAGATGAATATGAGAGCACAAGCATCGCGGAAGAAATATAAAATACTACACGACACATGTGCCGATATCCGCGTTGCGTTGACGCTGGACAATAATTGCCTATTATGAGGTTGGCTGGTCGCTATATTATATGGAGCCGTGCACGAAATACATCTTGCACACGTAATGTCGAAAGTTATTTTTGATAATGTATTAATATTTAACATCATTGTATGACAAATTAGATAAAATTGAGCATGTTCCCAACTGCTACAGTATAGAGCAACGAAACACTACGTCATGCTACTAACGTGCGCGAAGTTGCAGGTAGTTGCCGTTTTCTTTCGCATGTAACGTTTCCCTGAATACTTACAGTTTCCGTGAAAATGTTCTTGAATATGCCGGACATATTCCGATTAATGATGATAACAGATAGTAACGGATCAATTGACACTCGTAAGTTGTAGTACAAATCCAGGACCAAAATAATGTGTACGTTACTCTATATTAACCTTTGTCATTGGTAAACTATGCTGCCACGTAGGTAGAAATAAGTATACCAATTTACTGTGCTGAGCTTAAAACGCTCTATTCCTAGTATACCCTACTATAAATAAAACTTCATCATTTCCATATCTATTATCCGATTAAAAAGCTTGTAAAGAAGCAGAAGTGTACTTTGTAGACCTATCGTATGATAAACCACAAGTTGTCTATCTTGAAAATAGGTCTAGAACCAAATATGTAAATACAGTCGTTATTGTTATTATTATTATTATACCTAATGCTGGTGTAAGTTATTCAAATTTCCGTCCTATTGAGTATTCATTCAGACACTAAGTGCATGATGTATATGCGTTAGGAAGCATTGTATTATCTAATCATTTTTTTCCATTTCTGTAAAGGTCTCATCATTTAATTCTTTAAGACGATAATGGAGTTTTGACAGCTCTGGAAAGCTATTTGTGTGTGTATGTGATGGTACGCTGACGAGATTAGCAAGTGCAACAAGTTTGTATTGTTATGATAAAATCATGAAGACATCCGAAATTCCATGTCAGATTAAATATTAATATGATTTCATGGGATAACCTATATCTTCCGTGCCTCCAAATTGTCGTTTTCACGAGCTCATATGTATTGTTTTACTGAATCTGATATTGACAGATTAACCGACATTTTTCTAGATATCGTTCAAAATATACCTATTTCATACACCATTATTAAGAGAAGGAGACAATAAATAGTGTGCTTTAAATGCACATGAAAAGACCATAATTGCAAGAAAAAACATCCGCACCTAATCACAGTGTTGGGATGATAACAATTTTGGAAGTGTTTCAAATCACACGGGAACCTACTTAATTTAAATTGAGAAGTAACACTCAATTTTCCGCAACAATGAGTTTAATCAATAGTGACAATATCGTTATTTGTTGTACTGATGTATGTAGTAATATTCCTGTAACCCATTCAACAAATACAGTATGTCTGTAGTGCATGTATGTCCTATAAATAAAGTGCGACGTAAGGACAGTGAATGAACGAGCTGAACCAAAACATGCCCCTTGTGTTGTACTGTAAATGTGCAAAGATGTATACATGAGACTTTCAGTGCGTAAAAAAATCATACATCAGAATATTTCAGAATAATTCCTGCTATATATATAAATATACCAGGACAAAGTCCGTAATACATATCAAAACTATTGTCTATTAATGCTGGGCAAGACAACGTATTCCATAACGGATGTAACTGTTAAAAGTATTTTCGTGTATATTATGACTCTAGGGCAAGTCGCAGCTAAGCTTCATTCGGTCACTTGTGGTCACCGTTTTTGACACATCTTTGTGTGGGAATCGTTCCGTATTTCTGTTATGTCATGTTGGTAATGTTTGCTGTGCTCGGCTAGTTAAGTTGATTGCTGCCATCTGTCTCAGATTTCGCTATATCGTTTTGATACAGAAGACTGATCTGTCGCTCGGCAAAACAAACGTGATATTGTTTTATAAAATGTTTAGAATAAAGGTGAAGAAGGTAACACGTGGATATTGTATTAGTGATAGGTCTTCAATCATGCACAAGATGCAACTCAACACACTCTATGCGCCTCTGCAGCTCAGTAGTAAGTGCGCTTGACGTCTTATATGGCAATCCGGGTTCAAATATAGGTGGATGCACTCATACGCCTTTCATAAATCGAAATAAAGCAGCCTGACAAATAAAGGCTCGGCATATAACAGGAACTTTGCTTAATCGAAAATGTGTGCTCTAAATTGTGCAACACTGTATGGTAGAAGTGCATGTGTGAACGTTATTCCAATGAGGATTTGCACAATCTACTTAAAGACTTTATATTAAAATCTCCCGAAGATACAGCTCTCTAGTTTCAAATCTATTTCTCGGAAATGACAAAACTGTCTGAAATAATTATTGTTCTTTCTCGAGGCTATGATGAGTATTTATGTAGAATAAATGAATGATGTCAAATGGACAGTTGGTTTACACTGTAGGGAATAATTGATATAACCGAATCGTGTTGGTATACAATACATCATATAACAGTATGTTAAAAGTATTTCACATTACATATACGGCTTGGGGAATCACGTGATCAAATGAATAACGTTTTCAACAATTGCGATTACGTCCGCTTACGATATCGGACGTGAACGTAATACGATTATAAAATACCGTCTACAGAGCTTGATTATAACAATCGTGCACTTAATACGATTATATAATACAGTCTCAAGAAGGTAATTGTCGATTCTGCTCTATCTTTCGCTGTTACATTTGTTAACTGATGCTCGACAAAAGAAGTATTATTGGTTGAAAACTGCATCGAAAATGCATTTGATCCAGCTTCAATTAAAACATGCCTGAGATGGAGCGAAATCTGTACTTGCCGCGAATTGTTACATATACGGGATATTCTATAGGCTATATAAATTTACCATATTAAATACACGATCTTTATAATCGAGAAAAAAAACTCAGTGTTAGCAGACGAAATCACAACTGTTTTTAGTGTAAACGTTTTTCATTTGAGCATGTTATTTTTCACACTGATGTACGAACGAAACGGAATCACAAACGAAATAACATAGCCAGCAATAACACGACATAATGGCAAACAAAAAAAACGGAACTAAACCGATTAAAGCTTAGATATATGGTTCGGAAATATAAAGTATTAGTCTGATGTCACCGTGGACATCTTTCTAATGTTGTCATGATTTTATATTTTCAATCACATCAGTTATTTCTTCAACTGATGTTTTAGTTTTACTAGGCAAGTTAAAGAGCCCATGGTAGGTATTTTTTTAATTTAAGACTTGCGACTATGGTGTTGAATCGAATATCGTGTGTGCTTTGCTCGAGCGTCCATAAACAATGACATTGTTGATGGAACAAACACGTTCGTTCAGTTAAGATACGCCGTTTATATAAAGCCTCAAACCTATTTGAATAATACAATTATTGGTTGTCTTGCTATTCATAGCAAGGTATATGCGAAATAATTAATGATTCCTATGTAAAAAACAGCTAATCGAATTTGAAGTTTCTGCGTCTTTTTTTTGGAAGGTCACGCAATTGTTCTCTTTTTTCACTGACCCAAAAAGGTGAACTTAATACATTACGCAGCAACATTTCATTCTTAGAAACGTGTTTTCACAAATGCCCACGATTGGGTTACAAATAATGTTATTTGGAAATTAGGTTCTCTTTTCCGGACCACTGAAGTATTGACAAATCACATCAACTCGCCTATAAGACCGTCCATCTGATATAACCTCATATAAGGGAATATTGTCTAAGCGAGCAATTATGCGAAGATTACCATATTAGATAGTCTTCCGTTAAGAAATCAAGCAGCCATGAAACATAAGATGCCCTTGAGGGTAGTGTTTTTTTAGCAAACATTCAGAACGATATGTATACACACCTAAGACAGAGAAAGTCTGAAATCAGATACTACAAAAGGTAGGATAAACAAACAAGAAGATTCTAAGTGACAATTCTAACCAACACATCCATCTACCCAACTAAATAGACATTGTAAACACTAAAGGTTAGAAACCACCAAATAGATTTGCTCTATAGCTCAATGTAAATTGGCCATAGTAGGCCCCAAATTTTCAACTTTATTTAGTCTATGGCCACCTGGACCACATATATCATTGTAAAGAGGGGCAGTTAAGCTTCAAAATAATGCAATAAAAAAGGGGGGTCATGTATCTTCTAAGAAAGTTTTTGTCCTTCAAACACGGTCTATCCGTTTTTACGCATGTCCGGATTTATAAGTTCTGGGTTTTACCCTAGTCTACTTTCACTTTGGTATCAAGAACAAAATAGCGGAATAATACAAATATTACAGTTTTACTACACCACATGCATATTTACCAACCATTTAAACTCAATTTCATCATTCAACTCCACATTTGTCAAGAAATATCTCCATTTACAGGGAAACCAAAGTTTTTTTAAGGACTATTTGAGTGTATCACCACTTGGTCCGCGGAGGCATTTAGTGGTTCTTTACCTAAACCAACTCAATTATTTTATTTCTCTTGCGATGCACTGACAACTACACAGAACTGAAGTTTTTTTAAAAAGGGAAAATACTTTCATTCCCAATTACTGGACCCTATATGAGCAAATTAGGGTTACAAATGTAACCCTAAATTACAAAACATAGCAAATGAAGGCTACAAATGTAACCCTATATTACAAAACAGAGCAAATGAAGGCTACAAATGTAACTCTAGATTTCCAATATATGAAATCAATGGTGACAAATGTGAACCTTAATTGCTATATATCACAACACCTTGATCAATTTTCATGTTTTATTTTACAACAATTCAAACAAGAACAACACACACAATGACAAAAATATCATTAGGCTAAATCCATATTTTTCAGTAAATTACTGTCAAAGACGTCCTCTTTGATTATTGTACATGAAGTAATGACAAAAAGTTTGAACGTTCAAACTTTTCGAAAAATTGACAAATTTTCTCTGAAAGTTTGAATGCTCAAACCTTTTGACCAAATTCAGCAAAAAGTTTGAACGTTCAAACATTCAAACCTTTTCGGAAAATTGACAAATTTCCTCCGAAAGTTTGAACGTTCAAACCTTTCGAAAAATTGACAAATTTTCTCCGAAAGTTTGAACGTTCAAACCTTTTGACCACATTCAGCAAAAAGTTTGAACGTTCAAACATTTATGGAAAATTGAAAAATTTCCTCCGAAAGTTTGAACGCTCAAACCTTTTGACCAAATTCAGCAAAAAGTTTGAACGTTCAAACATTTAGGAAAAATTGACAAATTTCCTTAAAAAAGGTTTTTTTAAAAAAATGAACCCAATTTCATTTGAAAAGTTTGAACGTTCAAACCTTTTGAAGAATTGACAAATTCAACAAAAAGTTTGAACGTTCAAACATTTATTGAAAAGTTTGAACGTTCAAACATTTACAGAAAAGTTTGAACGTTCAAACCTTTTCGGAAAATTGACAAATTTCCTCCGAAAGTTTGAACGTTCAAACCTTTCGAAAAATTGACAAATTTTCTCCGAAAGTTTGAACGTTCAAACCTTTTGACCACATTCAGCAAAAAGTTTGAACGTTCAATCATTTATGGAAAATTGAAAAATTTCCTCCGAAAGTTTGAACGCTCAAACCTTTTGACCAAATTCAGCAAAAAGTTTGAACGTTCAAACATTTAGGAAAAATTGACAAATTTCCTTAAAAAAGTTTTTTTTTAAAAAATGAACCCAATTTCATTTGAAAAGTTTGAACGTTCAAACCTTTTCGGAAAATTGACAAATTTCCTCCGAAAGTTTGAACGTTCAAACCTTTTCGGAAAATTGACAAATTTCCTCCGAAAGTTTGAACGTTCAAACCTTTCGAAATATTGACAAATTTCCTCCGAAAGTTTGAACGTTCAAACCTTTGGACCACATTCAGCAAAAAGTTTGAACGTTCAAACATTTATGGAAAATTGACAAATTTCCTCCGAAAGTTTGAACGTTCAAACATTTCGAAAAATTGACCAAATTCAACAAAAAGTTTGAACGTTCAAACATTTATGGAAAAGTTTGAACGTTCAAACCATTTGAGAAATTGACCAATTTCATTGAAAAGTTTGAACGTTCAAACCTTTTGAAAAATTGACAAATTTCCTCCGAAAGTTCGAACGTTCAAACCTTTCGAAAAATTGACCAAATTCAACAAAAAGTTTGAACGTTGAAACATTTATGGAATAGTTTGAACGTTCAAACTTTTCGAAAAAATGACCAATTCAATGAGAAAGTTTGAACGTTCAAACCTTTTGTAAAATTGATCAATTTCATCTAAAAGTTTGAACGTTCAAACTTATTGAAACAAAAGCACTGCATATGAGTGCTGGATGCTTAACTTTCTCTTACTTGATAGTACCCTTGCTGATCTGGGAGTGAAAAATCTAAGAGTAACAAGAGCCATGATCACATTGCCATCCCCGCCGACTGAACTTGCTTTAGTATTGGAAGATTGGTTTTCTAGAGCAGAATCATTACTCTAAATAGTATCAGTATCTTAAATGGTAATCAAAATACGCTCAAGACAAAATTTGATTCTGTAAATACTAAAGGGGAGATAATTAATAATTTAAGACAGACAGAGTTATGGTTCTTGGTCACTGCACTTCCGTAAGTTGCCATCTATTTATATTTCAAATTTCAAGTCAGTATGTTAAATAGTTTTGAAGATAAGCTCCGGACAAAATTTTATTATTAAAATACTAAAGGGGAGATAGTTCAAAATTTAAGACAGAGTTATGGTTCTTGGTCACTGCCCTTTTCCAAGTTGCCATCTATTTATATTTCAAGTTTCAAGTCAATAGGTTAAATACTTTTCAAGATATGCTCCAGACAAAATTTTATTATGAAAATACGAAAGGGGAGATAATTAAAAATTTAAGACAGACAGAGTTATGGTTCTTGGTCACTGCACATCTGCAACTTGTCATCTACATTGTGTATTTATATTTCAAGTCAGTATGTTAAAAAGTTTTGAAGATACGTTCCATACAAAATTTTATTATACAAATACTAAACGGGAGATAATTAAAAATTTAAAACAGAGAGTTATGGTTCTTGGTCACTGGACTTCTCCAAGTTGCCATCTATTTATATTCCAAGTTTCAAGTCAACATCTTAAATAGTTTTCAAGATATGCTCTGGACAAAATTTGTGACAGAGGAACAGACGAACGGAGACTATTACCATATCCCTGCCGAAATTTTTTCTGCAGAGATAACAGATTACTACATTTATAGGTCACTGGGTTGTCAGACTTGTTTTCCTCTTGTGGTGGCGAATAACTATACTATACTATACTAATGGACAAAAAGTCTTGTCCAGTATGGATTTCCATAATATCTTTTAAATGCGTACACGGTACTATCAAAACTGGTTAAAACTTTAAAAAATCAGCTTACATTGTATGCATATTAATGCCTTCTTTCCATCGATACCAAATTTATGAGTAAGTGATGTAAAACAAAAAAGATATTGTACTTCTTGCAGACCGGACAAAACTTTCCATTAGTATATGTTAAAAGTAAATACCTTAAGTTTGATAGTCATTGAGAATTTGTTAATTTTGTGTAAAAAAGTAGGAAAAGGGGAATAACTCTTACAAAATGATGTTAGAATAATCTGCTCTTTGTCAGTAGATGTAAGTCATCACATTCCACAAATGAATTGATTTTCAAGTTGAAAGCTTTGAAAGTGTTTAATAATATTCAATTGATCATTTTGGTGTAAAATTGCCACTATTTCTATAAACTTAAGAGATATGTAGCTTTCATTTTGATGCAACAAATACTTCATGAGTAACCACACAGACACAAATTAAGTATGTAAAATTACAAAGGGCCCTAGGTTGCTCACATGTTGCACATTTGTCTAGGTATCAGTACAACTTATATTCTGACCATATTTCATGACGAATGGATCAGAACACGGGTCTCTAGAGTGAGCACAAGGTTTTTCTAAGACTTTACCAAGTGACCTAGTTCTTGACTCCACATGACACAGTTTCAAACCTGGCACAGATGTATGGAGAACAACATTCTGATCAAGTTTCATGAAGATTGGATCAAAACAGTGACCTCTGGAGTGAACACAAGGTTTTTCTATAATTTGACATAGTGACCTAGTTTTTGACCACACATGACCCAGTTTGTAACTTGGCCTAGATTGCATAGAGGACAACATTCTGACCAAGTTTCTAGAAGATTGGATCAAACTGTTGCCTCTACAGTGCACACAAACAATTTTTTGACGGACAGACAGATGAAGGACGAAGAGTGATCACAAAAGCTCAATTTGTCACTATGTGACAGGAGAACTAAATATGCAATACAATACAAGAATTAACTTTTAAAAAAACAAAGGGGAGCAACTCCAAAAATATGCAATATATCAAAGAGTTATGTTTCTTGGGCACAGCATTTTCACTCTATGAGATCCATTTACCTATGAAGTTTCAATTTCATATCTCCAATTAATACTGTTGAGTTATGACCCAGAAAAAAATTAAGTATGTAAAATTACGATGAGGAATGACAAATATGCAATAGAGAAGTTATGGTTCTTATGTTTAGGAGATAGGTTGTTTGCAACAATTGATGCAAAAAACAATAATATAGGCACACAACAATTCATGCAGACTAAAAATATTCCTACAGTGCAAGATTTATCAACATTAAGCAGACCATATCTGTTTTAAGTAACCAATTTGCCACTGTGAGTAGACCAATCCAGTCAATAATTGTAAATATCACCTTATCCTTGGTGCACTTATGAAGTTTAAAAAATGTGGCACATATGCTTTTCAAGTTACAGACAGCAAACATATTGGGTCAGACAAAGTAATCTAACCAAGAAGAATCACAAAAGCTCACCATGTAACTAGATACAGGCAAGTTAAAAAAATGAATAACAATGTATTGTCCTCGAAAGTCACGAACATTGGTTTCTACTATATTTCTTCAAACTATATTTATAATTTAGCAATTAACATACACAGTCTTATACAGCGATATGTTAACACTACAATTGCAAAGTTTGAAGGTGATATCTCAAATGATTGAACGCGTATGTAATTTTATCGTAACTGCTATGAGTCAGGTCGGCGCACACTCTACCACGTCAATGACATTACGTTTGACACTGTGACTTCGTCTTTAGATTGATCAAAAGCCTGTACACGCTTTAACATTTCTTTAACAAAACTTGCGTGACTCATCTCAGAGATCTATGCATGCACTGATGTCTAAATTTTTCTGATAATATATTATGTGCAATGGTTTTACATATACCGACCTAAGTCGCTACATCTGTAACTGCCTGACACCTGTCGTTGTTGAAGACGTTTTTAACTCACTTAATTAGTGCTGACTTGTCCCTTTGCAGCCTTCCAGTATTCACATTTTGTTAAACCCCTCTTAAAACGTTTGTGCAATGTATAAACGAGACTCATTGTCACCCAACTTTGAAAATTTTCATTGATTATGTCTTCTTTTGTTTGAGCGGGATTTTAAACCACAGCCAGTACAGTATATTATTAAAACTCTCTGTGCCGCACATTTTGGCGACGTCGCCATTTTCAAAAACGTGAAAACTTCAATACTAGGAACATATTCATAGAGTTGTTGTTATTGACGTCATCGAGGTATTAACTAAACAATTACGCGCAAAATATTGACGTTGAAGCCTATATAATTTTTAAAACAAATATTGCAAACTCCTTTAAATGAGACAGTCTTGAATAAACACCATTTCATTTTTATTCAAAACAATTGAGTGTGCGCCAACCCTACCCAACCGGCATCAGGTTTTGTAGCAAAAATGCTCCAGGAAATAAATTCTGAGAACTAGATATAAGTAAAATAATGAATTGACCGTAAATGTGTTAAAAGATTTAAGGAAAATAACAAATAGCGTCTAAATGGGAGACAATGTTCACGACTTTCACGGACAACCTGTTGGCAACTTTCATGGACAACCCTCGGTACATGTGAGCATCCAAACAATCCGATCATTATTGAGCACTGATAGAATAACTAAATATGAAAATTTGTACAACCGAGAGAGACAAAGAGCTCCCCATTTCACTATAAGCTTAGACTCCAACATTGAGCTTTGAAATGTTACTATGGTTAACTTCACCGTATAGCTTGGCAAATTTTACACCAACCTGACCTTTAGATTAGCATAATTTAGCAGTTGATATATTGTCAGTATTATAACCTCGGTTGTAATTTTTGATTGTCAGGGAGTATCACAAAGACACTCGAGATGTAATACATACACAAATTTGAAATACCAATATTGCACGATTACTTGTGGAAATTGATGTATTCAAAGCAAGAGCATGCATAAAGGTCACGGTCAGGTCAAATTCATCAAACTATACATAATTCACATAATACAAATAATACAAATACATGTCATTTGTATAGCGCAAAAATTATGAAATCATATTCTATTGCGCTTTACACTAATATACATTCACTTAAAACATTCAAACCTGGATTCTAGAAACTAGATTTAGTCATATGATAAAGAGCACACTCATTGCCGATGAAACTTTCTATACAAATAAGTTTTCAAATGTGCTCTGAACCTGGTTTCACTTTTGATGTCTTTAAGATAGTTTGGTAGATCGTTCCACCATTTTGGACCAGTGACGGCTATAGATCTGTCTGCTAATTTTGTTCGCCGTCATGATTTTGGACTCGCTGTAATTTTTTCATCTGATAGGCTGGAATTTCAGTGAATAAGGCACTGCAGAAGTCAATATGGGAATAAACCAGTCCATGCACTAATGTTTCAGTAGACTTTTGTGTGAGATGTTTATGTATAGCTTGAAGATTCCGTAGCTGCACATGAGCTATCTGGCATTTTTTCTGAATGTGGCAGTCAAAGTTAAGTGTATTGGTCATGATTACACCAAGATCTCTAACCTGATTCACACATTTTAATAATAATAAATAATGACTTCAAAGTTCAATTCACAAGGTCATTTGATAGGATTCCGAATCTCCAGGTTCAACACTTCACATTCAGAACATCTATGATTCGCATTCGGACACTGTCGACACTTTCGTTCTAAGTTTAGACACATCAAAACAACTTTGAATAATGCCAGGAGTCTCAATTGTAATATTTGAACGTGAACCAACAGTGATCTCACATTGTCATATTGTATCTGGATTATGAATCGCTCTGATCCTACAAAAAGCTGTACTCTTCCAAATGAACTGAAACATAAAGAAACACACTATGTTACACTTAAATAGTTTTACTGCCTTGCAATTTAGTCTCTTTCCTGTTGCAAAATCACATCCTATTTTCACCAAAAGTCGGCATTTTCCCAAAAAGAAGGCATAAAGTCCCGCCATTGTTCATTTGGCTATATTCCCATTGCTATAAAAGCAACTATTGGTATGGCTGTTTCAGATCAAAACAGATTTTAAAACTGGCCTAGTTTTTTGCTACATCAGTTGAGCCTTATAATAATCATCATAAAAGCCAATTAACAATAATGAAAAATTTATACTCAGTTTTATCTTTTTAATAATTCTAAATTTGCTCAAATTTATAGGCACAAGCAGATTTTTTCAAGAAAAGAAGTAAACTCCTCCCTATATTATGTAGTGATACATAATCAATCCTTGCTCAAATCCTAAATGGGAGATATATGTTTTGACACTGAGTTGCGTGTGCATACCAATTATTGAAACTGTAGGTGACAGGAAAAAGACCATATACCTTAAACTTATAAGTTTAAGGAATTTTATTATAAGTTTAAGGAATTTTATGATAACATATTGATATCTTAACAAGCATTCAGTGTAAAACTATGGTACATTCCTCCTGTAAAGTTTTATCAAAATCCATCAAGCAGTTAAGGAGAGAAGGCATTTAAAGGTTATTTCTATTTTTAGCTCTGGTGGCCATCTTGTTTAGCCGACCGGAACAATGCTATCTACCAAAGATCATTTCTGTAAAGTTTTATCAAAATCTGTCAAGCCGTTAAGGAGAAGAAGTCATTTAAAGGATGTTCCTAATTTTAGCTCTGGTGGCCACCTTGTTTAGCGGATCGGAACGATTTTAGCTATTTTGGTAAAGGGTCATCCAAAGATCATTCCTGTAAAATTTTATTGAAATCGGCCTAGTGGCTAAGGAGTAGAAATCGTTTAAAGAATTTTCTATAAATAGCTCTGGCCGACATCTTGTTTATCAGAGCAGAACGATTTTAAATATTTTTAATGAGGGACACCCACGTATCATTACTGTGAAGTTTGGTTGAAATCGACCAAGTGGTTTAGGAGGAGATGTCGTTTGAAGAAATTGTTGACCACGACGGACAATGGACAACTCGGTATGATACAAGCTCACCTTGAGCACGAAGGTGAGCTAAAAACACGTTGCATTAATGGACATCAAAAACATTTGAGTTTCAACACTTGTACTTGTAGTACAAACATACGGACAGGAGCAATGTTATATGCCTACGCATTGGTAGATGCAGGGGCATTATACAAAGTAAAGTAGTCTGAAAACGCATGAAAACCACAGCATCAAATTACCTGTCGTTCAATCTGCACAATATCATTAGTACCAGCACCCATAGATCTCTTCTTTAACATGTATGTATGTTCCTCATATACCAACCAGTTCTGGTATCAGCAGACCTGAAAAGATTATTTGAAACATAAATTATCACTAAAGGGGTTACATTTATAAACCAGTTCATATTCATTAAGTTGATCATACTTCCAGAAGATTGAATGTGAATATTGCTATAGATATACTCCGGAATTCAATGCACTCTGGTTTTTCCACACTAATCCCACGGTACAAACAACTTTCACCGTTATCCATTGTTTTGTTCGATAAATATTCATGTATGAACCATTGAAATTAGCGATGCTTTTTTAAATCACAATAGCAATTAGCATAAATCAAAGGAGTAAGGTCAACATTATTTGTACTGCATGCAAATTTGCGGAAAACCCACAATATTGTACATTCCGGATTTTATTATATACCAATGTATGTATTGTCTAAAATACAGAACAAATTGCACAGTGGAATACAGCGCAACGGATCACATTTTCCGTATCATACATGTCTGGTTTTCCAACTCCACATCATGCATGTCTGACGTGTAAGATTTTTCTATAAGCCGAAAATATGCCAACGTCAAATCGATGACGTCAAGACGTAAACATTAACTTTTTTGTGAATGGATGTTGCGTTTTATGCCGAAAATATGCCAACGTTCGTGACATCAATGTTTACACAGTGAGCGCATTTTCTAGCGTAAAATCGCATTTTTCGCTTTTACGGATATATAATAAAAGAAATATCACTGCAGTTGTGTTGATATGTCTGTCCATATTACCTCACGTTGCTTGTGTTATAGCGTATAACGGTCTCGCGAGATACCGCATTACAGAAGCAAATCTAGGTAATGCGGCCCGTCTTATCAACACACTGCAGTGATATTCCGCATGTATGTATTGAGAGAGTGGTGATTGTATCAGCTAGGCTAAGTTTGTAGGTTAATCATTTTAAAACTTACTGCACTGGATAGGTGGCTACAGCAAATCAGGGTTCCCACAAATATTCCAAGATGAAATTCCCTGATTTTCCCAGACCAGACAGCAGTTTTCCCTGACTGTGGAAACCCTGAAAATGAAGAATATTGAAGATAATTTGCTGAACAAAACTTAACAACATTGAAAACACGTAGATGGACGAGTACCAGTTCAATGCTCCACAAAATTACGATCCAGAACAATACTTTACACACAACAATACAATGTTTTCTTCATTCAGAATACGAAATAAAACTCACGGAAATTGCAGCATTCACACTTGGGATTTTCAACAAGAGGGCCATGATGGCCCTAAATCGCTCACCTGATTATAAATAAAGCCCTGCACAGTTTTTACCCAGGGGCATAATTTGAACAATCTTGGTTGAAAACCACTAAATGACACTGCATACCAATTATCGAAGCTCTAGGCATTGTAGTTTTAGACAATAAGACTTTTGTAAAAAGATTTTTGTATATTTTCCCTATAATATATATAAGTCCATGTAAAAAGCTGACCCCCTGAGCAGGGCCAATTTTGACCCCAGGGGCATAATTTGAACAATCTTGGTAGAGGACCACTAGATGATGCTACATACCAAATATCAAAGCCTTAGGCATTGTAGTTTCAGACTTGAAGATTTTTATATGTTTTCCCTATATATAAATCTATGTAAAACGTCGACCCCCGGGGCGGGGCCAATTTTCAACCCAGGGCCAAAATTTGAATAATTACAGAATCCCCCAATGCCACAAACATCCTGACAAAATTTCATCAAAATTGGCCAAATGGTTTCAGAGGAGAATCTGATGTTGTTTGAAAGTGTGGACGGATGGAATGCTAGACATACAGACGGATGGACGACGGACAGTGAGTAATCACTATAACTCACCTTAAGCACTTTGTGCTCAGGTGAGCTAAAAAATCAACCACAAGGGACTGGGAAACCCCTCCCTTAAAACCCTCCCCCGCCGCCCCAATGTTCGGGAGCCTGCGACGCGCCTGAAAATGTAATTTTTACATGATTTTTGTGGTGTTCGCAACCATGGGGGTAGGAACATAACGTCAGAAGAAGGGGTTTAGTTAAAGGGCTATTTTAGAATCTAAGGTTTTCTCTAACAATTTCTTTCTGCAGGGCTTTATAAATAGTTCTTTCAACAGCTTCATGATAACAAGTTTATATAGATTAAAGTAATTTTGCAAGCACAAAATTATAACCACTTTACTTATTATAATACGCAATTTTATGCGAAAGGTAATAATCTTTGAGCGTATTGAAATATTAACTCACACTAATAAAATCATAAATTAATTGGTAGTAATAGTAGTTCAGACTGGCACACATGACATAGTCTTCATTATTTATAATACAGTTAATTAATAGTTATTAAGTTGTAATATCAGCAGCTTAATGGATCTATACAAAGTCATGATTGTACAATACTTTTAGACTCTAAAATTATTTTTATCCAACCATAATGAGCTCCTCCCATAATGTACAGAGCCTTTATGCATGATTAATAAGCTCCACCCACATTTCACAATGTGCAATATTATCTTTGCAGTTTTAAATAGCTCCTCCCTCTTTGAAATGTATTAAATATTACATACTCCTATAGTGTTTTAGCCAGGCCTTTGAAGCATGGCGTAGCGCCATGCCCTAATTTCCAAACGCCATGTTGCCCTTTAATCTGTATAATTGCGCCAGGTGTCATAAAAGTGCCCTTTTCACGCCCTGATCGAGTGTCATCAATTGAAATTACGTAATACTATGTATGTTTACATACCGCCGCTAATCCGATAATTGTTCTACTTACTGGTTCCGCGCGTCACACGCTGTGTGTATACAGCGATACATCCGGGTTCTTAAAGGGAACCAGTGCGCTGTTACCCAGCTTCTATCAATTATGCATTGTTTACCGCACAGCGAAATATACGACTGGGAATCAGTAAACTGTAAACAACGGTGTTGTGAATTTTGTGACCATTAACGCTCAAAGAGCAATAAAACAAACGATTAGCACCTCTGATGGGTATATTTCATCAAAGTCGATCGACACAATTAAGGCTATAGATCTGTACCAATAAAAAGGTATTTACGTGTAATTACCGTATTACGAGAAAATTGTTGTGTTTATCATCGCTCTTTTCAATTTCGTTTTGACGGTTTGCACGCTTTAGACAATTGTTTTTTATTGCTTAAAGTTTGTCATACGAGCAATTATGCGTTCAGAAGTGTGTTTTATTTTATTCTCTTCGAATATTTCTGACTGTTGACATCTATCAATCATGCCTTCTGCATGACGTCGTTTAGCGTCAATAAATAAAGAAAATGTCAAAGTTGCAAAGACAACCAAGCAGATTTCATCGTTTTTTAGCGGTGTTACTAATCCAGAGAGGTAAGTGTCTGCTTATTCAGGGCAGACAGGGCAGGGCAGATAGGCCAGTGCAGGCAGGGTAGACATGCCAGTGTAAGGCAGACAGGCCAGTGTAGGGCAAACAGGCCAGTGCAGGACAGGCAGACCAGTGCAGACAGGGCAGGGCAGATAGGCCAGTGCAGACAGGGTAGGCATGTCAGTGTAAGGCAGACAGGCCAGTGTAGGGCAGACAGGCCAGTGCATGCAGGGCAGACAGACCAGTGCAGGCAGGGCAATGCAGGTAGGGCAGGGCAGATAGGCCAGTACAGGCCAGGCAGACCAGTGCAGACAGGGCAGGGCAGATAGGCCAGTGCAGACAGGGCAGGCATGTCAGTGTAAGGCAGACAGGCCAGTGTAGGGCAGACAGGCCAGTGCATGCAGGGCAGACGGACCAGTGCAGGCAGGGCAATGCAGGTAGGGCAGGGCAGATAGGCCAGTGCAGGCAGACAGGCCAGTGCATGCAGGGCAGACAGGCCAGTGCATGCAGGGCAGACAGGCCAGTGAAGGGTAGGGCAGGCCAGTGCAGGGCAGACAGGCCAGTGCAGGGCAGACAGGCCAGTGCATGCAGGGCAGACAGGCAAGTTCAGGCAGGGCAGTGCAGACAGGGCAGGTCTGTGCAGGCAGATTACATAGACAGTGTAAAACATGAGGGGGATAAGACACTTGTAGGTTTGCATAGAATTATAAATTTTATAAGTATAAATCAGCATATCTGTTCACAAAATGACAAGCAGTTAAAGACTGCCTTTGACAAAGGATTTCGCGCGCTGAAATGCCCCATCCAGGAGCTTATCGCCATGCCTTTCCAAAATCCTGGCTAAAACACTATCCTAGCTCAAATCCTGAAAGGGAGATCTATGTTAGCTGCAGGAGACAGGAATAATGAGGAATTAGCATAAGGGTTGCATATTAATTAATGACTTCAAGTATTGTTATGGTGATAGTAGTTGTATAAATTAGGGGGGGGGGTGGGGTGGGGGTCATGTTTCTCAAAGAAATAGACCAAAAACAAAAAACTCCTTTAATTCAGTCTAAATTAATTATCCCTTCTAGCTATATTTCTGGACCAGACCTTTATAGAGGGAACAGCAGGAGATCATTATCAGTGTTTATCTAGGGTCATAAAACACTGTAACAGGTCCCCTATCTACTAACTATCAGAAATGTGCTAATGTAAACATACATTATAAAATATGTAATTTTCTTTATAACTTATGAATATTTTTGACAGTGCATTGAACACAACACTTAATTGTATAATTACATAATATTTAAAGGGTTGTTTACAATGCTTTTTCTTGCCATTTTGGGAAAGTATGAGGTACCAGTCAAAATCGGAATCTTTGCGCGTAAAATCCTATAATTGGGGGTTTTAGGGGAAATCATGGCATCGGAAATGTTTTGGTCTGACTTATAAACTGTTTAATCAAAATACCTTTAACGATGTCCGGGTGTAAAAACTTTTTTTCTAAATGTTGAGGACTGCATTTTAAATGTGAATTTTAAAACACTTTTATTGTCATTTAAGAGAGTAGTTACTATTTTTATTTCCCTATACCCAGCGTAAGAACGTACTGCTAAAACAAATGTAGGCAACTGCATGATAAATTAAATAATTTTACAACAGATGACACAATAAAAACAAGAGTGTGTTTAAATCTAATGATAACGATTATTTCTTCAATCAAAGGTGTAAAAATGATGTTTGCATGGTCATATTATGAAGTAGATAAAAATAAAAATGTAACCCTACCCTCCTTGAAATTAAGGCATTAGTTCGGATTTTGACAATTAGTACCCTGTAGATAAATGGCAATAAAATAAGATCCAAACAATTGGCACCATTGATTTTTTTTTCAAAAATAACTTCAATGTGTGTGTAATGTTTTAACAAATTTTTTTAATGTTTTACAGAGCGGTTTTGAAAATATACATTTCTGAAATTTAACGGACACGGTGAATCTGAAACGTTTAACCAAAATAATGATTTTAATGATAATTCAATATTTTCGGAACTTGATGAAAACATAACCCTGGAAGAAGTTAAAAAAGCTATTCGATCTCTTAAGCGCAATAAAGCGTCTGGGGAAGATAAATTATTAAATGAATACTTCATCGAAGCTAGTGATATATTATCGGGTTATATAACTGATATATTTAATAACATTTTATCAGCAGGTATTTATCCAGAAAATTGGACCAGGGGTATAATCGTTCCCATCTTCAAAAAGGGCCGTAAAGACGAAGCTAGTAGCTACAGGGGCATAACTCTGTTGAGTAATTTTTCAAAGCTATTCACAGCAGTATTAAATAATAGAGTATCTAAATGGTGCGAAGAAAATGATAAAATTTCTGACGCACAGTTCGGCTTCAGACCGGGTAGATCAACCATTGATGCAGTATTTATACTTAACTCCATTATACAGAAAAATCTTAATGAAAACAAGAGACTATATAGTACATTTGTAGATCTAAAACAATGCTTCGATACTATTTATAGGAATGGGTTATGGTTTAAACTCTATAATTCGGGACTGCAAGGAAAATTATTACGAATTGTACGTAATATGTATCAATCGGTAAAATCATGTGTAAGACAGGGTGGTAATTTTTCAGATTTCTTTGAAATATCTGTAGGACTAAGACAAGGGGAAATTCTTTCACCTATCATGTTTTCGTTGTTTGTAGAAGACTTGGAACTTTATTTACAAGACAAGCATACTTCGGGAATAACGTTAAACGATATTTGTCTCATACTGTTACTGTTCGCAGATGATATGGTAATTCTAGGATTAACACCGGAAGATTTACAAAACTCTATAAACTGTCTATCTGACTATTGTAATAAATGGGGATTAAAAGTAAATGTTGCTAAGACAAAGGTAGTTGTTTTTAGAAAACGAGGAAGACTAAAAAGAAATGAGCACTGGTATTTTGAAGGGCAGGAACTGGAATCAGTTAACGATTTTAATTACCTTGGAGTTACCTTTAACTACACAGGTAATTTTAATCTCAACGCACAAACCCTGCATGGAAAGGGATTGAGATCGTTAAACGTTTTAATTTCAAACCTTAAAAAGTATAATACTAAACCTAAAACAGCTATGCAGTTATTTGATTCCCTAGTAACATCAACAGTCACATATGGTTGTGAAATATGGGGGTTTTCTAAATCAAAATTACTAGAAAATCTACACACCAAGTTCTGCAAAATCGTTTTAGGAGTCCGACAAAACGCATGTAACGCAGCAATATATGGCGAACTGGGGAGGTATCCACTTTACATTACGAGATACACAAAAATAATAAAATATTGGTTAAGAGTTATTAACAGTGAAAATATCTTCATACAAACAGTTAAACAATTTTCGCTAGATGATGTTAATAATGGGTTTTGCAATTGGTTCTCCGAAGTGAAACAACTATTGTCCAGACATGGGTTTTTGTACATATGGAACGACCCTCCTCGCGCTAAAGACTCAAAAGCATTTGTATCAAATTTCAAACAACGTCTTATTGACGAATACCTACAGGAATGGCGGGAAAATTTAAATGCAAATAATGTTCTCATACTATACAACTCATTGAAAGATTCTTTTGAAATGTCAAGTTATCTAGACGCGATAGTATCGGCAAAACTCAGATCGCAATTAACTAAAATCCGCATATCGGCTCATTGTCTGAGAGTACATACTGGTAGATATGAAAGGGAACGCGTTGATAGAAATAATCGAGTTTGTCAAATCTGCGGTACGAATGTAGTCGAGGACGAATTTCATTTCATTTTCGAATGTTCAGTTTATAACAATCTAAGAACGAAATATATAAAACCATACTACAGAACTAGAAAAAGCATGTATAAATTAACACTGTTGTTGAACACTACAAATAAAGCAGAACTTTTGTCATTATGTAAATTTATCAAAGAATCATTAGCTATACGCACCCAACAATTAAGTGTACAATAGTTAAATAATAAATAAATGTCTACGATAGAATATGTCAACTTTTAAATATTTTGTTAAGTTATGTTTTTCATTGTAAATAAAAATGTGTTACGTTCAAATCGTCATTATATAGATAAACATGTATCTGTAAATACATATTTTTGAAATGTAAATTATGAATGCAACTACTATTACTTATACAAACCATTACAGCTTGAACTGATTACTTTTTGAAATCATAGTGATAAATTCATCTTCATATTTTGTAACTTTATTAAACATATTTAGTCCATCCACAATAGTAAAGTTTGCCTTAAAGGAAGTATTAAATTGTATGTTTGTCTTTTCATCAACTATATATTATGTTCTTCGTGTATTTTTGTTTGATGTTTATCAATGTTTAGTATCGATATATATATGTTTCATTCTTATTTCATCACGTTTATTTTATGTTGTATATATATGTTTGTTTATCATGAGAAACTGTACAGTTTAAATGAATAAACTATCTATCTATCTATCATGATAAATTAAATAATTTTACAACAGATGACACAATAAAAACAAGAGTGTGTTTAAATCTAATGATAACGATTATTTCTTCAATCAAAGGTGTAAAAATGATGTTTGCATGGTCATATTATGAAGTAGATAAAAATAAAAATGTAACCCTACCCTCCTTGAAATTAAGGCATTAGTTCGGATTTTGACAATTAGTACCCTGTAGATAAATGGCAATAAAATAAGATCCAAACAATTGGCACCATTGATTTTTTTTTCAAAAATAACTTCAATGTGTGTGTAATGTTTTAACAATTTTTTTTAATGTTTTACAGAGCGGTTTTGAAAATATACATTTCTGAAATTCATAGTAACCTGATTTTCATCTATTTACCACATTAATTCCTATAAAATTAAAGAAAAAAAATATTTTCTCCAAATAACACAATAAAGTGATGTGATGTGACAAAGCCAAAGCATTGTCTTATAACTAAAAATTAAAGAAAAAAAAGAATAAAAATATTTTGGCTCTAGTGGGGGTTGAACCCACCCCCTATAGGAAATCAGTCAATTTGTCATAAAATTACTGAACTTGAGAACTCTTCAAGAGGAGATTCTTTATTACACCTGGATATCCTTAAATGTCTTAATGATAATTGTTTTATGGCATAATAGATGATATATTGTTGAAAAAGGAAAAAAGGCCATGTTTTTTTAATTATTATAGTAGCTTTGCGATTAATTTTCTCCATTTTGGGGAATTTTTTACTTGTATGTAAATTCAATTTGGGAAATTTTTCATCATTCCTGATTGGGAAAGAACCTTTTATGGGCACTTTACAAAGAAAGGGACAAAGCGCTGGTTTATTGGTACTTTGTTCATTACTTTGACTTGGAAACAGCTGCAGAATTAAAGATTTTTAGGGTTAAAAACTGGATACATGAAAATTTGCAAAAAACAAAAAGATTAAAAATATATGCAGAATTAATTTAGCATACATTCGTTGTATGAAATTATAATGCCTTAATATGAAATAATGTATTTAAAATTAAATGTGGAACAATAATTATGTTCATTATGATTACATTAATTGATCTTTAATATAGATTTATATTAAATAAGGGCTGAAATTATACTTGTAAGGGATACAGACAAAATCCCCACTGGACATAATTCCCACTGCTACCGGTAATTTTTGTCAAGGTGGATAAAATCCCCACCATGGACTTTGCGGATTATTCCCAAATAGTAGGACCCCTGCGGGGATTTATCTTGGACTTTTTTCGTTTTTCCAGAGTATGTGGCCACCCTGACTGGTTATAATGTAAAGGGTTGATATTGCTACTATAAAGCTGATCTGACAATGTATGGAAAAGTCCCAAGAGAAGTAAAACATATGGGAGTAACCCATAATGACACAGGGTTCTAGTTTAATATGCAGCCCTTTGATTCCAGGGCTTTTGTTCACTATAAAACAGAGGCCGAAATAAGGCTACTTCACAATTTGAAAGAGGCCACTTCACAATTGGCAAATGCCAGCTTTATAAACCTAAGAAATGCCACTTTCACAATTGAAACTGCTTGCCAAGGCCTCAAAATTTGAAATTGATAAAACCAGAGTAGCTTAAACATTCAATGATGAAATATAACAAGCCTTTATTGATTTTCTTTAGAAGATAAAGGTAAATATTAGTTTCTCAAAGTTTATTTAAGTAAATATTGCGCTTCCACTTTCACAATTCATAATCAAAACAATGCTTGTATTTCACAATTTTAAGAAAAATCGCGCTTTACGCTTCACAAATCTTACACTTACAGGCTAGTGTGTCTTCACAATTTTTGCAAAAAAAACCTGGATTGCATACAAAGGAGGCAACAAGATTATAAGGTATTATCAGACTGAGTTTTAAAGTTTGCCTCATATTAATTACTCTTTTATACCAAAGACCTAAATTACTGTAATTTAGGTCTTTGTTTATACCTACATTATGATAATTCACTAAAACAAGCTTTTTCAACTTCAGTTTGGCCAACTTGACAATTTCCAAATTTCATGAAAATTATAGGCAGCCATAAGGAGCACTTTGTGATGACGATTGTAAATATGTATTGGTCTTATAAGGTCGTAAAACGTACTTACGACCTTCTCATTCTAAGCCAGGTTGAGTCATTGGATGATTTGAACCACCAATATTAATAATTTCTAGATAGTAAATGAATTTTTAAAAGTGGATAAGATTTCCTTGAAATTACGTCCCCACAAAATGGTCTTTTTCAGCAAAACCATGTTGAAAAATCTGAAGTCTGTCAGATAAAATTTACGGAAAAGATATGAAAAATAGTTTGTCAACAGATAATAAGGACAAATTTCGCCCATTGCACTGATTTAAATGCTGAACGAATAAAAAAATTGAAAAAAAAAGGTTTGGCTCCGCCAAGATTCGATCTGTGGAGCTTGGCATCAGAAAATCCAGATGGTTCACCACTTGGCCATGATCTCATTAGACAATGGGAATGAATAACTTAAGATTTGTAATAGAATCATTGATGTATGCACTAGTATGCACTGCTATATCGCGCACTTGCACACTAAATTTTGTTTTCCCCCAGCAGCGTTGATGTTAAAATCATAACAGCAGACGATATTTTCAGCATATATAAAAGTAATTATTTGTTGATCATGAATAGTTTTTCTTCCAGATATCCTGAGTGATTTGATACCAAAATCAATGGCTGTACTGTTTGTCCGGAATAATCAACTATTGGGAAGGGCCTTTTTAAGTTTTCTGGCCTCTTGTCATATAATATAACATTTATTCTTTTCTACAATTTCGTGAATTCCTATGGTTTCGTGAGCCCTGTTTGACATATTTCTGCTAAACATGCAGGTCCAAAATTTTTTTGAGCATGCCACTCTTAAAAATAAATTTTAATGGAAAATATATAAAATACCCCTAAAATTCAGTTAGACAGAGAAGCAGATGACCCCATGTCTATAATTTCATCATTTGTATGCGTCAGAATCATCACACAGCCACCATTTTGTGAATACCCATGCTAGAAAAAACCCCAATGGAATTCTGCTGAGAACCCATAAAAACAGAGTTCCAGAATGATTTTTACTGACCAGCCAATCAGAATTCACGAATCTTTAGGAAACTTGTCTTCTGATTGAAGAGTTGGAGTCTACTCTGTAAGATGGCTGCTACTTGGAAAATACGATTATTTCTCATCATGTTTTTTATTTAACTTGTTGAGAGGGGTTCAGGCATAAGTAAGTTTCATCGTAGAAAAATGTATATGAATTAACAAACAATTGAGCATTCTCCAAAAATAAGTCTTATGTTCACGAAATCACAGGAAAGCAGGCTAATATCAATTATTATACATCATAATAATAATAATAATAATAAATACTTTATTTATAGAGGCAACATAGTTAGGCATTTGCCCAATCTTCCCTACGAGCCTCATTACATGTATATAAAGAGAAAAAACCCTACCGTAACTGATTTAAAACTTAATTGACTGAAATCATGATAGCATTTATACACAACTTGCAATGTGTGTTCAATTGTAGATCTATCTACATGTCCATGATTAAAATGTACCAGAAAGTCAAAAAACTTTTAGATTTCTAGATTCTAACATGTATTGAAATTTTAAATTCAAATAGATCTTCTACATGCTTCTAAGTAGAAATTTATCAGGTATAAGAAGGTTGTATCTGTAAATTTAAAGAAAATCCAATAGAATCTAGATCTGTAAATTTACAAAATGTTAATAGAGGCCACAAATTTCAAGAAAACGTCACAGTTTTATTTGGTTTTATATTGAAAGTCGTTAATTAATAAAATACAGAAAATGTGCTTCATTTTCCAAAATATTGATTTTGAAATTATATACAGTTTATATTGCATTTTTGAAATTGATAAAAAGCACATTTTTTTACAAAATACATGATAATATGTCTAATAAATACTACAGTATCCCATGGAGGTATATGAACTCCTTGAGTATCCATATTGAAATAAACACGAATGAGTGCTTATATCCAAAAATATGTATCTTTGATTTGCATAATTGGCAGATATTTTTATAAAGATCATAATAGATCTATAGCTAAATGAAAATTTCTTCAATATTGTACATGTAGATTGTACATGTAAATTCTACATGAGGTAACTGTAGTCTATTAAATAAAAGAAAACTTACCCAATAATACTACGGTCCCTTCTAGCATTCTCGTTCAATTAGCGTATTTTCATCCAGGAATCTGACTGACAGCTGATCCTTTTACTGAAATTGCGCCCCGTGGTGTACCGCGCGCTGTGTATACATAGTGTCGGGTGTTGGCCGATTAAAATATTGGACTAATCCATTTTATTACACGGGAAATCAGGATACTATGTTAATTTGCTATTTGTACTAATAAAATAATTTTAAATCGCATATAGGTCAAGATAGATATATTTTATATTTAGATAAATACTTCACCAATATTGTTTTTGTATTTTGGACCAAGTGTGGATTTAACGGCGATTATATAAAAGTTCTACTTGTAATTACCGTACACGGTAAAACGCCCACCCGTCCCGTACACTAATATCGACTCGTCCAACATCCGTTATCGATCGAGATTTAACCGCTAATTAGATCAATTATAAATTGTAATTAAGCTATATACTGGCAGCGCCAATTGTGAAATAATTGCCGTGGCATTGATGCTTTTGTTCAAGTAGACCCTGGTAAATGCTCTTGATATTCGTTCGAAAGGAAAAAGGAGCTAATTAAGAAAACTGGCTGAGCAGAGGTAAGTTTTTTTTACAAATTACAGTTTAACTTTTAAGAACGTCAGTAGCAATGTTCTAGTCCAAGCTCATACATTAATCTGTTAAAGGATGATGATCCATTTCAGTGATTATTCCCTTTCATCAGAAGATCGAAGAGCTTGGACTATTCTAGAACCCCCACAGGTGCAAGACACAAAATCAAATTTGGCTATACATGCCACAGGCCCTCGATGCGATTTTATGGTCCGGAAAATAAATATTACTCTTACTACATAATCTGTGATACATGCCTATTAGTATGTACAAGAGTTCTCTCTTATACATACTAATAGGCCTACCCAAACAAACAAAAAGTGTAACAAATGCCACCAAAATGATGAACAAATTACAAGCAAATCATGTTTTTATCATTCATTAATGGCATTTGTTAGTGATTCATTTAATGAAAGATAAACAAATGCTAGTTTTATGGAAGTTATTTGTTTATCATTCATTTAAATCATATGATTTGTTTATCACTCATTGAACTTGTATCTTTTGCGGATGTGATTTGTTAGTCATTCATTGGACATAACCTCCTAGATACGAGATTTGTTTATCACTCATTGAACTTGTATCTTCCTCAGATGTCATTTGTTAGTTATTCATTGGGCATTACCTTCTAGATTCGTGATTTGTTAATCACTCATTGAACTTGTATCATTATCAGATGTAATTTGTTAGACTTATACTTAGAAGTTTTTATCCAGTGGTGGGAGTGAACAATTCTAAGTCCAAAAACATGAAAATTGATTAAAAAATTGATAAAGCCATAATCTAAACTATTTTCCCCTGCACAATGGGATTCAAAACAAAGAACTTCAAATGAAGAATCTGAAAATGATATTAAATTGATTTAATGATTTTCAGATTAAATAAGGCATTTATAAAAATTCTGTAAAAACTGCATGGTATATATAATTTATGCATTTTTATAATTGATAAATAGTGCTTATTAATACAATGATTATAGTTAAAGTATGAAACAGCATTAATATGCTAATTCAAAAAGAATTATGTACTGGTCATATAGAAAATGATGATACACTGAAATGCCTGGTTCAGAATTACTGATAATTGTTTCTAATACCTGATTTTTTTTCACATTCTATGCAGCAACTGATTCTATTCATATCATAGTAATTAACCTTTATAGACCCTACACCCTGCTGGTCAATGTGAGAAAGTTCTAAAATTAGATCTGCTGATAAGCCAGTTTCTGTAGTATTGTAACATGAGTACAGGGGCACCAATAGGCAGAATAATACATGTGCTGGTATGTATACAATAACCAACAGACCATTTCACCCCTAAGTGCCTCACAGCTGTAACTGAATCTGATTAGCCATTGGCTGGAGACTGGTCCATATACATGATACCAGATTTGAATGTTTGAAGGCTATTGTGTGATGGTTAACAAACTAAAACAAATATGTGTGTGTGTGTAGTGCTTTTATTCTGAGGGCAAATATATAAATCAACATTCTTGATCACAGGAAAACTATTTGTATCAGGATGCTAAACTATGTCAGTTAATAATAGACTTAACAAAATTTTTGGAGACATTCCATGGTTTATTCCAATCAGTGATTGAAAACCGGGAGAACAGAATGAAAAGGATTGCAGCCCAATTAAACACCAGGTAAGATGTGTTGATATTTAATAATTAATTCAGACATTGATATTATATTTGTATGTGTTGCCTTCTAATATTATTTAATTACAAACCTAAAGCTGGCTAAATCAACAATGCACTAAGACTAAGGGAAATGAAAGACACATGTTACTTCAGTGTGTGTGCCAAAGACCCTCGATGCGATTTTATGGTTCTACGTATGTAGTAAGAGTAATATTTATTTTCCGGACCATAAAATCGCATCGAGGGCCTGTGGTGTGTGCACCCAAAGTGGTTAATCAGTAATTTAGCATACTGGAAAAATTATGCTGGCTTTTAATCACAGTGTTCTTTAATATTGTTGCAAAGTACATTTGTTGTAAATTATACAGCATTGCACCTTCAGATAATTTGCATTAGTGCAACAGTATGGAGAAATAAAACCAATGTGTCAGGTCGAAAAATGTGCCATATTTATAATTTATAGTTTATTTTCTATAATACATTTCAGGTCAAAACTCAGATGGTACCACTGACACAAGTGTGGCATGACTGCGGGCTTGACCGGGAATTTAGCTTCTTCAGTATTGTGGTAGTCAGTACTAACCAAAGTTTACTATAGACATTGAAGATATTTATACTGTTCCTTAAAAGGTAAAATATATTGAGTTTAAGAGGAGTTGGTCAAATAAATTTAATCCATTATGTAATTTAACTCAGCATCCCAATGTAACACTGAGTTTCATGATATTATATTACACCTAACTTCTATCGTTTAAAAACACAATCAAATCCTACTCTACTAAAATATATCATTTGTATTGAAAAAATTAACATAAACATTAAAATGAGCATTCTTTTCAACGTCTTTCAATTTTGTTTTAAATTAAAATACATCTGTATATGTAACTGTTAAATTTGATTTTCAGTCATGGTGCAAGACAATTGAGAGGACAATCAGAAAAATGCCATGGATTATCATTATACAGAACATGAAGAATATGTGCCAGAGAATTTGGATAAGATCATATAAACAAAACTTTTAGAATGGAACAAAACATTGAAGCAGTTGTTTATTTTATTTTCAATGAATGGGACATTACTGATAGCCTTGAAATGCATTGCCTTGCTTTGAAAACATTTTATTTTGATTCAAATGACATAAGTAAAATATTGACCAAATTCAATTGTTTTTTAAACTCTTTCTATAAAGATTTAAGGCGGTGTGTTTTTGGATATTTATTTTCATTGCCAGATTCTGTACAGACTCTGTGCAGATTTTATTTTTTCTGTACAGATTCTACAGGTGTTTCAGTGTCAATTTTTTGTACCCAGTTTTGGTCCAATGTCTGTACAGATTTTTTGGTCTGGCAAGAATTTATTTTTGGTCTGGCCAGAATTTTTTTTCTGTGCAGATAAAATTCTGCTTCATTTAAATATTTCGTGATACTCTGTACAGAAAACGTTCTTCGTCTCTATTGAGAAAATCTATTAATAGAAATCTGTGTGTACTATTTCAATTGCTGCACAGATTTTATTCTGTATGTATTCTGCCTGGGATAAAATGTACAGATTCTGGTTCAAATCTGCCCCGATATTTTCATACAGGAATTCACGAGATGACCCCTATTGATTTTAATGACTATGCTGCTATGGGGCATTTATGTTTTACAATCAATTCAAATACATTTACTAGTCATTCATTAATATGATTTGTTAAGTCATTCGTTAATATGATTTGTTGGTCATTTATTAATATAAATTGCATGATTGATTGATTTCACCTTATTGTTTTGTGATAATTTGTTAGTCACTCATTAGTATGATTTGTTAGTCTTTCATTAGAATGATTTGTTAGTCTTTCATTAGAATAATTTGGAAATCATCCATTGGTATGATTTGTTAGTCATTCATTAGTATGATTTGGAAATCATTTATTGGTATGATTTGTTAGTAATTCATTAAATGAATGAATTACAAATCATACCCATGGATTGTTTCCAAATGATGGCATTTGTTATACATTTATTGACCTCCCCCTCTTCATGTATGATTTGTTAATCTTTCATTAGTATGATTTGTTTAGTCATTTGTTAGCTCATTTGCATGTGATTTGGGTTACTATTAAATGCCTTTCAAATGTATCATTTGTTTATCATTTATTATAGTCATTCATTCTCACGTTTTTTTTGTTTGGGTAAATAGCCAAATTTGATTTTGTGTCTCATGCACCTGTGGCTGGACCTAGTCCACGCTTCTTAGACAATGATTATTCCATTTCAGTGATTATTCCAATTCATCAATAAAGATCACCGTCATTATTAATAAAAGATCATTTAGTTATGGTACCCAGAACTAACCTGGACTGAATGTCTGATGGCAGGAAATCTGTCCATTTATGCAAACTGTACCATTTCATGTTATATTTTGTTTTAAATGTGAGTTTGTCTTTTGGAGTGATGTTTGCTTTGAATTTTAACATAAAAATACCCAGGGACATAGCTAGGACCTTAGCAATGTGTAGGCCCGTTGGCAAAGATAAAAGAAGTAGGGGGATCCGGGGGCATGCTCCCCCGGATTTTTTTTTATTCCTTGAGAGGTACTGGTGCGTTTTGACGTATATTTAGGAGATAAAATTTCAAGTTAAACTTAAAAATATATATGTATTATTTTTTCTCGAAATGATGTGTAGGCCCAGGTCTAATGGCCTAGCGGCAGTTACGCTACTGATACCTATAACATTGATTTTGTCAGAGCTAAAAGTAAAACATGGAAATAAGACTCATCAAATTTTCGGTCTGATCATTGTTTTCCCCGGTCCAGTACTTATCCAATATGTGTTGGACCGAATGTCCAGTACATGTTTGGCCAGTTTCGCGATGTCTGCAAGTCTGTTGCATGGGTTGTAAAAACCCATACAGCTGATGGTAAAAACCCAGTTATTTCCCTGGCCCCTTGCAACTTAGCATTGTCTCCGGGGTATTGGTTTAGAGAAATAATTTCCAATGAGGTTCCGGGGGGGGGGGGGGGGTAGGGGGGGGGGCAGCAGTGTTGGGTGGTAAATATACCAGGGCAGTAAATACCATCCTATCCAATACTCTCAAGGTGTCCAATACCACGAAATACCGGTCAATTGAATGTTCAATTTGGATTATTTTGTGTAAGTACTGGTTTATTTAAATGTCTAATGAGCATTTGAACTTTCAGGTTTTCACTTGTTGTTCTTTATTCAGTTCTATAAAATTCAATAGACCCTGAATTTATATGAGAGTATGATCTACAAGTGGTCAAATGAACTGGTTAATTCATTTTCAAAGTGGTCAATTGGACTGGTCGAATCAATTTCAAGGTGGGAGATACTGGTCATCGGGATTTAATTATTTTGTGTACTGGTTATTTTAAATGCATTATGAAGCATTTGAACTCTCAGGTGTTCACATACATATGCTGTTCTTTATTCAGTTCTATAACATTGAATAGATCCTCAACTTATGTGAGAGTATGACATTGATAATCATTTAGACTTGTATAAATTGGCTTAAACTAAAGCAAAATTGTTAGATCAGGTGAAGTGTGAAACTGACAGCTAACATATTATGCAATATTATGTCATATTCTTGCAGTTAACAAAGGGTTAGTCTGAGGGAGTGTTTACACAACTGCACATTAACCTACAGTCCGACCAGGGATACCTGACAGTGACGTCATGTTGTGTTTACAATCAAATGTTTATTTTATATAACATCTACAAAATTATGGATTATCAGCATATTTCTTTACTTATAATCTGCATGAAATCGTGGCCCAGAGGATAACGGTGCAGTATTAGTAATTAAAACATGCCGAGTTCGAACCCCGTCAGCAGAACTTTTTACACTTATTTTTATTTCATTTTTTTACAATTGCATAAAAAGTATGTGCACAGAATACTATTTGAGTAACAAAACTTTTTATTTCACTCAGCTTCAAATGGCTTAATTTAATAGTACAGAACAAGTTTTAAATTATGGTAGCGAGTCTTTGATGAATAAAGAGAAACCAACAGCTATCCGAAACGTGTTTTCAATTACACGAATTTGACGAGGGTCAGTCAACAATAACTAAGAGTTGATAAATAATGCTTAGGAGAATAAGTGTTCGTAATAAGGAAAAAAATATTTTCAAGATACATTTCTTATTAAAATAATAATCTAAGAAAAACTGTTGCTGTTGAATGGCTATCACCAGCTTTGAACTTAGATCGCCTGAGTGAGAGTCAACAAACACATCCACAGAACCATACATCGCTTGAAATATATAAATTGGTAAGGGCATACTTGTATATAGTATGATCCTCAATCTTATTGGGGATATACCCTGCTTATTTATAGATTGTTTACAAAATGACGTCACTGTCAAAAATCGTTGGTCGGATAGTAGTACCCTGCAATACAAAATAGAGATGTACGTTGAAGTGTTCTATGGACAATTTTCTACACAAAGTGCATGAGTTTCAAGCGTCCCATTGAAGAGAACTTGTATGAGAAAATTAGAATTTAAAACAAATAATAAGAGAAAATATATTAAGTTTGTTATCAGTGATAACCTTTACACTAGGTAATATATATAAATGTATGTACATTAGGGGGTTAGGGGGGTCGTTGATGCAACTGACTGGTGCATTACTGTATCTTCTAGACAGGAAATTTATGCATTTAAAAGAGTCAGTTGCATCCTTGCCCCCGACCCCGGGATAGCTCATTTTATTGCCTTTTTTTCAATCGCATACAAAGTATGCATGTGTATACAGAATGCTGCTTGAGTAAAATTACTAAAGATTTTTTTTCATTTTACTCCCCTTTAAATGACCTAATTTGATAGTCAAGAACAAGTTTTAAAATTGACATTATGCCAAGGCAGAGATCGCTCTGTATGATTGTTAGTCAAATACTGCCTGTTGAAGGTTTCCAAGTTAATTCATGATGAATCCAATGTACTATATGATTAGTTGTAATTACGGTACCGTTAAAATCTAATTGACAAATAAAGTCTATAATGAAAGCTTTAGTAATCATTCTCTAGTAGCGTAGCTGCCGCTAGGCCATTAGGCCCGGGCCTACACAACATTTCGAGAAAAAAAACATGTATTGATATTTTTTTAAGTTTAACTTGAAATTTGATCTCCTAAATATACGTCAAAACGCACCAGTACCTTTCAAGGAATAAAAAAATCTGGGGGAGAATGCCCCCGGACCCCCGCACTTCTTTCATATTTACCTACGGGCCTACACATTGCTTAGGTCCTAGCTACGCCCCTGCTCTCTGTTTGTTGTCTGTCACCTGTCAACAATTTGTCAGGGCCTTTTTTTCCTAAAATTGGGGAGGGGCCTTAGCCTCTTAATATCGGGAATAATATTGATGTATTTCCTGTTTTGGGAAAGAAAAAAGTAGTTATAAGTGGAATATTGGGAAAACTGCATGATTTTAAAGAATTTTTCAATTGGGGACATCAGGTACATGAAACACTGATTTTACAGGCCTCTGTTATATTTATAAGGAGAAAAATCCTGTTAGTATGCACTCTCGTGGCAACAGTTTGATCCAATCTTCACTAAACTTGGTCAGAATGTTGTTCTCCATGAAATCTAGGTCATGTTTAAAATTTGGTCATGTTGGGTCCAAAACTAGGTCACTAGGTCAAATCTTAGAAAAAACCTTGTGTTCACTCCTGAGGTCACAATTTTGATACACTCTCCATGAAAGTTTGTCAGAATGTTGTTCTTCATGACATCTAGGCCAAGTTCATATCTAGGTCATGTGGGGTCTAAAACTAGGTCACCAGGTCACATCTTAGAAAAACATTGTGTGCACTCCTGAAGTCACAGTTTTAATCCAATCTTCACGAAACTTTATTGGTCAGAATGTCGTTCTCAATGAAATATGGATTGTTCTCAATGAAATCTAGATTAAGTATAAAAATAGGTCATGTGAGGTCACTAGGTCAAATCTTAGGAAAACTGTGTGTTTAATCCAGATGTCACAGTTTTGACCCAATATTCATGAACCTTGGTCAGAAGGTTGTTTTCAATGAAATCAAATGAAATCTGGGTCACCAGTTTTACAAATACTCTAATAACTTTAGGTAAAACATATTAATCTCATTTTGAGTTTAATACAAGGTTCGTACAGAACATGAAAACTCCTTGAATTTGGAGCCTAGTCCGTGAAAAGTCCTTGAGTTTCTCACTGAAAACAATACTTGAAAAGTCCTTGAATTTTGAAAAAAGGAATTAATTTTAAAAAATAGTCCTTGAATTTACTAAATCTTTGGCTAGAAAATAAGAAAATATCATAGAAAACACTATTAAAACACAAAAAATAATCGCCATAGCTTTATGACGAGTACATGTATGCATCTTTAAACTCAGTACCTGGTTACCGGGGGACGAAATGACGGGGTACAAAATATTGAAAAATAGTATTAGTGATTGCCACAACCTGACAAACTTACGCACCAATGTCAATATTTTTGGGGCGTAAATTGGCAATTTTTAGTGTTTCAACGCTGTTCGAAATCATGAGTAGAAAAAATAGGTGCTTTAAAATGAATGAAAAGTCTTTAACTTTTGTTTTGAAAGATTCGTATGAGCCATGTGATATGTTTTACCTTTATAATCATCTCGAGTTTCCTCTACAAGAATGATCAAATTATGGTTCTTAATTGTGACAAAATAGACCCATCTTGGGTGGTCACCCGATTTACATATATTAAGACTTATATGGGGAAAAATTAAAACATCTTCTGAAACTGCAATGCCTATGTATATAGATCTAAGTTTAGCAAGTAATGTGCTTTTTCCTTTGTAGACTGATGATGAGGATACCAGTTGTAGTGGTGAAGTTTCAGACAGACAAGATGATACTCAGATAAAAGTAAGTATATTCTCACACATGTGACGTCTCATAAATATTTTTGAAGTCAATCAAGACATTGCTTTCAAACTTGGCATCAAATTATCAGAGCATTGTGGCCCCATTCAACAGTATTATGGACCCTGATTGGCTTAGCTTGGTTTTAACTAGACTTGGAAGATTTTGACATGACGGTATTGTGGGCCTCTGTTGGTTAAGTTAATGGCAGAGTCATTCAGAGTCTTTTAAAGGTATCCAACTTAGCATACAGTTAATTGGTGAAAATATCTTGAGAAGTTATGGGCAATTAATTCCGTTTTAAAAGAGTTTCTTAATAAAGTCTGATTCAAAAATGGAAACCATGTTGTTGAAGGCCTCTTGGTTGTCCAAAATTGTTGTCCACATCTAATTTCCATAATTTTAAGCTTTACTCTTTAAGGTATCCACTTGAAAATTTAATTATTTACCTGGGTCATCACAAGAGGAGTCCAAACTTACAAGGCTGATAACCATGTGCCCCTTTTGATTTGGTTAATAGAAATACAGTCCAACTTGTACTTAGCGACCATGTGAATTAAGCGCTTTTGGTCCAGCGACCACTGTTTAAGCACTAATATTGAAAGGTCAAATTTCATTAAGCAACCAATTTGTTTTATAAATATCTAGTCTGTAGTCATCTGAAGTGACAGGTTGTTAATTACTTTATACCTTGTTATATAAAACTATTGTTTGTTCACACTTCGGTTGACTGGAACTTAATTAACACCACTGTGTCTATATATTGTATATTATTTTTAATCCCATTATTACAAACTAATTGATTCATTTTTTGCTGCAATCTAGCTGCTTGTTTAGCCACCTTCCATTTGACTGAATTTAAGTCCGGTCTATTCCAATGTTTCGTTGTGTGTAGGCAAGTTTGATTTGACATTAATGACAATGTGTAAGTAAGTTCATTAAAATCATAAATTAAAATGTTTGAATAGCGTGTATTGAATCACAATAAAACACACTTACTAACACATAAATTTTTATCAATTGAAATTAAATTTAATATCTAAAATTCAGAAATTTGTTAATTACACTCTGACTCAATGATTCAAACATTTGTGTTTAACGACCATTCCTTTAAGCAATGACTTCAGACCTTCACTTTCAGGTGGTCGCTTACTGCAAATTCCACTGTAATGGAAATTTGACACATATACTGAATTTTCTCAAACACTATCAAAGCTTTCAACTTGAAAGTCAACACACTTGTGGAATGTGATGACCTATATCTACTGACTAGATCAAATAATTATATCCATCTTTTTATATTCCCCTTGTCTGACTTGGACTTTTTATACAAAATGCAATTTCTCGAAGACTACCAAAGGTTTTTTCTTAAAACTCAACATAGTTATTACCATCACAAGAAGAGTCTATGTTGACAAGGCTGTCAACCTTGCCACCTTTATTTTGAGTTATCTGCCCTAGTTATTACTCTTACTGTTTTCACTCACATATCTATCTATGAGCAAGGGTACTACATAATAACATGTATTAAGTACAAGAAAGTCGAGCAACCAGCACTCGTAGGCAGTGCTCGTGTTTAAAACTTTAGCTTGTTTGACAACCCTGGTTCTTAGACAAATATAATGTTCATCATATTGATATATTTGTATGTTATTTTTATGCACCCGTATATAGTATTCACTTGTCTGTTCGTCCGTCCTGGTTAATCCAAATTGGCCGTTTCTTCTAGCATCAATATGGCTTGCTACAAACCTTTCATACTTGCATGGATATTGTATATGACCACTCTCCAAACGCCTGTATCACCTGACTTCATTTTGACCTTCACGTGACCTAATTTTGGACTTAGACTCATTGAAAGGCCAAATTCTTGGTTAACCCAAATTGACCGTTTCTTCTAGCATAAATATGGCTTGCTACAAAGCTTTCATACTTGCATGGATGTTGTATATGACCACTCCCCACACGCCTGTATCACCTGACTCCATTTTGACCTTCACCTTGACCTAAGTTTGGACTTGAAAGGCCAAATTCTTATATTACTCAAAAACCACTGCTCAGATTTTAACAAAACTTCATGGATAGCTTCACTACCAAGTGGATATGCGCATATAGTCAGCACATTCCAGTTCGCTGATAATTCACACAGTTATGCCCCTTGGAAGATTTGCACTATAACTATATATACTAAATTCTTGTCCAGGCTATTTCTCACGAACCACTGCTCAGATTTTAACAGAACTTCATGGATAGCTTCACTACCAAGTGTAGATGCACATATCGTCGGCACGTTCCAGTTCGCTGATTTTTCACACTTTGACATTCTCATGAGTCAGACCTTTTTCTTGGTATTGTGTGAGGCCGAATTTAGGCCTCAAATTCCATTCCCAATTGGTGAAAAAAATCCCAATTGCTGAAAAAATCCCAATTTAAAAAAAAAATTTAAAAATATTTCTTTTTTTTTTTTACTCCAGAGCGAAAAATGTTTATTACTAAATATAACACGGTATACCAAATATCTAATTTATTTTGGATTTACCGTTGTAGCCTATTGGATGGTATATCGAGTTTGTTTGGTCACAGTACGGTCTGTACTATGCATTGACTGCTCCGGTTCAGTACGGAACGGTACAGAGTCTAACCATCCTCCAATAAAAATGGATATATATCCATGGTTTTAAGATATTTTAAAAGGAAAAAATCCCAATTTTGCCATTTAACCGCTTATTTTTTTTCCCAATTTGTAAGAATCCGCGACGCAAAATTCCCAAATTGGGTAGAGGCCTTTTTCCCAAAAAGGCCAGAAAAAGGTCTGTGAGTTATGCTCATGCCTAAAGGTTGGGGAGAAAATACAAAAAGTCCATCAAGGCACCCGTCTCTAGATTTTACGCGGAATTCCACGGAATTTACGCGGATTTCCGTGTAAATATCTGCCGCGGAGTATTGAGACTTTTTTCCATCAACTTTTCGAAGTGATGGAAAAAAGAAAGAAAAAAAGGATTCCATGGCAGTATGTGTATTTCCGCGGAATTCCGTGTGTTTCCGCGGCATTCCGTGTTTTTCCGCGGCATTCCGTGTTTTCCGCGGCGTTCCACGTGTTTCCGCGGCATTCCATGTTTTTTCCACGGCTTGCCGTGGAATAACGCGAAACGCCGTGGAGTATTGGGACGGCATTCCATGAAAAATTACACGGAATTCCACGGCGTTTCCATCAAGTCCAGGTTCCCTCAATGCCTGGGATTGCTTAGCTAAATAAAAAAAGGAAATGTAATTATCATTAATACAGGGTTTAATTAAGAGTAAAAAATACATTGATTCATGTATAAAACATAAATGCACACATTCAACTTAATATAATATAAAAGTGATAACAACTGCCTGTCATTTTGATACATATTAATTATTAATATACCATAACCTAATATATCATTATGGCAACACTAGTCGAAAATATTTGTTCCTTAGGTATACAAATTCTAGCTGTTTTCATCTCAATAAATAATGTCAATTCAGTTTGTTAATATCTATTATAATGGTAAGCACTTAAAGATGAGGAAATATAATCATCTGAAAACTCCATAGTTTTTATTGAACTTCTTGATAGTTTCAGTAGATCTCCAATGATCATCTGTATGTAACATTTTGGTGTAGAAGGCTGCTTCTTTAGCAAGCACTCACAGAGATCTGTAAAAAGAAAATAGTTTCATTTATATGATAATTTCAAACAGAACCAATTTACTGATAAATAGCTGAAGTTTGACTTATTTTGTCAATATTAAAACTTATTGTATACTGTCAACATCCACTCCCTTCAATGTAGGGGTAACTCAGATTCCCGGAATCCTAACCAGTGGAGGTAAATGCTGGTTCATAATATTGCCCACTTTTGTGACATCTCGGTCTGAGCTGCTACAGTAATCAAGACTTCATGAAGTAAATAAATAAATCATCAAAATAAGTTTGTATAACTAAACTTGATCTGCAATCAATATCAAATGATTATGTTTACCCTGGCATGTCAAAAAACATAGGCGTTTCATCCATATTTCCAATACAACCTAACTCAAACTGATGCTCCTTTCTCAAATCAATCACAAACTTGTGAAATGAGTCCACTTTCATATCTACATCCCTAGGTAGTTTCTGCGCGATGTGGGTACGCTGTCTCATGCAGAGATCGTGCCTCTTCATGAAACGCGTACACCAACCACTGGACGCCTTAAACTCACAGAATCCGTGTTCCTTGGCTAACTGAAGAGCTCTGATGCGTATGGATGTCCGTGTCACAATATAACCATTATTCCTTAAGTCCATAATCCATTCTTTCATCTTTCCCTCCATGTCGTCATAGGGAGACAGTACAATTCGTAGTTTCTTGACTTTCTTGTCAGTAGCATTCCTCAGTTTCCCCTCCTTTCCACGCCAGTCACGAACCATCTTCTCAGTAACACCGAACGTTCTTTCCGCTGCCATGTTGGAATTGGCCTTAGCGTATTCAACAACTTTCAGCTTGAAAGAGACATCATACGAGTTCCTTTTTCTCTTCATTTTTCTTAAGACAGTAGTTTGTAGACTTTATAAGTACGTATATCGATGTGATTAATAGCAGATTAGCGAGACAATAGGATGATTGTAATTTCGTCGCTGTTTAAATCATCAAATTCAATCAAACAGAGATACGCCCATCATTATACATCACCCAATCAGAACAACGTATAAAAACGTTATTAGCCAATCATGTTTCATATTTAAGCAGACTGAAACACAGACGAACGTCGCTTGTGTTTACAGTATGAGGGTAATAAATCACACCTGATAAACCAAGCCAGATGTTTCCAAGTGCTGGTATATAGGTATATGACTAGGGTCTGGTCTATTCATAACTGTTTGATATTAGATTGTATAATTTGATATGAGATTTTATTGTGAATCTGTTTTTCTTTTATTCAATTAAGTTTATATACAAAACAACAAGAACAAACTTATCTGGTACGTGTTTATTAATCAATTTAACATGTCAAACAAATAACAAAAGATGTTTATTTAGCAATCAACGCTCTGTAGTCGTTCTCGGTAAATTGGCTACATTTTAACTTAATTGTCGATCTTTACGATGCAAGCTGTAAAAATCGTATTCTGTCATAGTCGGTGAATTTGCATGCAAAATACACCTGAAATATTAATGTTTCAAACAATTTTAATATATAATATACATAAATACATATACATCAAATGCAATAAAATGAGTATCCGTACCAACCTACATGTTTAAAAAAAAGTCCCGTGTCGTTCACCGTACCGCACTGTACGATACGGGACAGAGCGGGTTTTTAACACAGCTCAGTTCAAAATGGCGCTTTACGATCAGGGTTTTTTTTATTTTTCACTTAGGTTGCGCTTATTAGACGAGCCCCCTTCTTTGAAACTAGATTTTGAGTGCCGAATTCTCGTCTTATAAGCGATTATGTACGGTAAATTTAAAAGTAATTAACTATAAGTTGTGTAATAGCAGCATCACACAGCTTAAATATATGCAGTCTAGAAGTCACCATTATTTAAAATTCTGTAAATTATAGTAATGATACAGTTGTATTCCAAATCATTATAATTAGCAATATATTCATTCAGCTCTTACCCTAAAAAAGTCTCAAGTCATTAACTTCCATTCCTGGCCAGAATCAGACTCTTTTCTAGAACTCAAACAATGAGTGGTTGTTGGTCAGTATCATCAGCTGTGAGATGAAGATGAAACGGGCCACCAAGATGCTCCATTCTGAGGTGTGAAATAAACTGCAGTTGGCCATGATTTGGACCTAGAAAGATAAAATTACAGATAAAAAAAATCACAAAATAATAACAATCAGTTTAAGTCAGTGATATTTTTTCTATGTTTAAGAGTTTATAATCTAATTTTTTTTAAACTATCAGAGTGCCACAAGTTGGCTATCTTAACATAATTATTGTATTATTTTATTGGCAAAAGGAAAGTCTTTAGCATACTTTAAATAATGAATAATAAATCTTAATTTGTATTTAAGTTTACATGAAAATCTTAAGATTAATTCTTGAAATTGAGGGAAAAGCATACTTACCATACATTGTTGTTCCACAGCATTGTTTACTGAATTAAAACTTTCTTCTCTTGTTTAAAATCCTCCCAAGTTTCTCAAGTTAGTTCATTTTTATTCACAATTTTAACACTAACAACTCCTGCCATCAGTAAAAAAGTGCAGTCATTTGTACACATGCAAATCTATAATCAAACACTACAAAACCCTCAATGTTAAACCACATTTAGCACTGACCTCCAAAATATTTGAATATGTAGGTCAGACAATGACTGTAACATTTGCTCTGGGTGAGCCCATTTGAAAATGTGGATTGTTTTCAAAAGATGCATGATAAATTGAATTCTCTGGTAGTATTATCAAACATTGATTTAGAAAGTGGACTTTCTCAATATAATTCTGTATTTCTCATTTTCAAAAATATTGCTTAATTTATAATAATGGTCATTCTTACAAAGCTAGTGTCTAAAACTCCCCCTAAGAATCAATGGAACTTTCCACTGTGTATGTGGAATGGCTTATCAGATTTCCAGCGGTGAGTTCATTAAGACCAGATGTATGGTTTCAGTTTACCTCAGGTGCTCTGTCTGATAAATACTCCCCAGGGTTTTATTTATGTATGAGTGTTCACAAGTATATATCTACTACTTTGGTCAGTCAATTAATAATCACAGTACTAAATGAGGTGAATTATTATAAGGCACCCCAAATGCATTGCTGTCAGAAAAAAGAAATAAAAGCTTTTAATCACAAACTATCACCAGTAGAGTGAGGATTTCAAGTATTTGAGTCTGATCATAGACTGGTGCAACATGGTATTTCTGTCATTAGCTTACACATACATGTACAAAATATTAATGCATCAAATTATCAATAATTAATATTTTTGTTAAATATTTAATGTGTTGATGAAATTAAATTACACATTAATAAAATCATTGACTTTTTTCAGTAAAGAAATATCATTTTGAGACCATTTTTCCACAAAATTTTCTAAGTGTCAGCTTCCATCATTTTCCATCCTCCGAAAAGTTAGAGTTCTTTTTCCATGTTATTTTCCATGTCAGAATTTGACTATGTCCAACTTTACGCGGCAGTTTTTGTATTTTCCGTGGAATTCCATGGCAATTTTAAGGGAGTTGATGGAAATCCGCGGCAAATTTTGATGGAAAATATATGTTCTTCAGGAATTCCATGGATTTTCGTGGAATTCTATCAATTGCCATGTTAATTTACGCGTATTTCCGTGGAAATCCATGGATTTTCGCGGCATTTGTCTAATAAGGATGGCATATCTAGAGACGGGCATGATTGCTTTCAAATGTGGCATATACGTTTACCATCATAAGCCCCTTATAGTGTCAAAGCCATGTTACACTATCAAACATTCTAACTGAATAATGGCCCCTGATTGACTTAGCTTTTTGGACATGGCTTCCACGGGGGCATAAGCGTTCATTGAAAACAGTCTTGTTTAAAAACTGTTGTTTTTATGTGATGAGGTGCTGAACGCACAAATACAAATTATACACTGCTGTTCTGTTCTGAACTATTTGCAAATATTTTAAAATGCAGGTTGATATTGGTGCAGCTGTGATGGCTTAGAGGACAAATGGCTACAAGGCAAAGGTAGCGAGAGTTGATACAGGTATTCTTGTTTAACATTTCTTCTCTGAAAACTGTGCAATGTCTTCGAGGACATGCATATATGTACTGCATTTTAAGTCATTGTGGGTGCTAATGATCAGTCTGTCCATTCAATGACAGTTGTCCTACTGTAGGTTTCAATTCAAACCAAAAGGTCACTTGTAAGACCAACATTTGTCAGCATTTAACAACAGAAGGGTATGAGGAATTCAGACAGGGATGGTAGCACTCAACCAAACCAGCTGAGCACAGAAATCAGAAACACCACAACACATGTACACTGAGCAATGCCCACACATAAGCCAAAGAAACAATTCAAAATCCAAGTTCCTGCCGAAAAAATGCAGGATGACAGACTCAATTTCACAAAGAAATTATAGAATAGCCGATATTGCATGAGGCCGAATGAAACACCGCCAAGACCCAACCAAGGCCGTGCTGCACGGCAACCCAACCGCACAAACCCATGCCTAAACTGCTACCAGTTTAGTCTAGTTTAATGATAATTATGCCTTATCTTTGATGAGAGGTTATATTGCTTTGTTCATGTGTCGGGCGGTAGACAAAATTGTATCCGTTCAATAACTCCTGGGGTCTTTAGACTTTACATGATTGTAGATGACCCTAATATTGTAGGTTAAAAGTCAAGGTCACTGTGACCTTTACCATTTTAAGCTCAAAGATTTTGTATGTCAGCTGTTATCTCATACTTTTTCACAGGGAAATTATTCAGCTCATTAGGACAGATCTTTTTACTGTATTTGTGCCCCTTTTCCATCTTTGAATATCATGTTAATATTTTGCATGTAAGCTAATATCATATAATGTAACCACTGAAGGGAATGGCTGGAAATTTCACGTACTGTTCATGATGAATTTCTAAGCTGATGGGACAGGTCCCATAACTGTGATTTGATTTTTTCCAAAGTATGCCCCTTTTTGGACTTAAAATATCAAAGTTAAAGTTTTGCGTGTAAGCTGGTATCTCTGTATCCACAGAAGGGATTGGTTTGAAACTTCACACACTAGTTCACTGGGAATACCCAAGCTCATAGGGACAGGTCCCAGAATACTGGAGCTATTGTACTCGGCCATGCATTGGTGTCGATGTAGGCGTCCCTGTGTTGTATATGTTAGTATTTTGTATGTAAGCTGGTATCTCAGTAACCACTGAAGGGAATGGTTTGAAACTTCACACACTTGTTCAATGTGAATATATAAGCTCATAGGGACATGTCCAATAACTGTAATTTGTTTTGCAGAGTTATGCCCCTTTTTAGACCATTAATATTAATGTCAAGTTTTTACTTGCAAGCTTGTATCTCTGTAACCACTGAAGGGAATGGTTTCAAACTTAAAATACTTGTTAACTGTGAATATCTAAGCTCATAGGGACAGGTCCCATAACCTGATACATTTGGGTTATTTGCAGAGTTAAGATTGTGCATGTAAGCTGGTAACCACTTGACGAAATGGTTTAAAACTTCACTCACTTGTTCACTATGAATATTTAAGCACATAGGGACGTAATGATAGTTTATCTGGGGACCTGTTGCTTGTCAAAATTCCTGGTAATAAGAATTTGATTATGTTATGATAGTATGGGTGTACCCCTCCGTCAATTTTTTTTCAAAACAATGGATAAATCGAGACAGTGCATTTTGAGATACCTTATTCAATATTTAGCCGGACATGATTTATTACAAAACAACCAGTGCCCAATTTTGAGATTTAACCTGATTGGGAAGACTATTCTAGGCCGCTAGGCCGAAAATTATAAATTTTGTCTTAATTATTGGGGGAGTGCAAAATATATGTTGCCCCCCCCCTGTCTTGACCTTTTGGGAGTGTCATACCCTGCTGCTCACATGCCGATTACTGCTCAAAGCCTTGCATGAATTTTGAACTTTGACCCAGTTTGTATGACCTTGCTTTAGGTTTTGAATTCTTGTCTCACTTTCAATAACTCATTAGTCAAGCCTGGCTGTCCTCTGACAGCTCTTGTTATTGAATTACCAATGTTCTTGTTGATGCGTTACTTTTGGTGGAAATTTCTTTCCGACTCTGTATATTATGGCATCCTTTTGCAGTATGTTTGCTTATTTATTCTTTGCATATCCTAATTGTTGCAAATATTTGTTTCAGTCGATTCCGTTAAATGTATATGGATGATGGCATGAAAAAGAAGAGACAGTATATAATTCTTAACAGACAAGAGTGAACAATATGATGTTTTTATCCCGCGGAGGCGATGTGAATTACAATATGGTAGAAGTAGGTGTCAGGCTATCTGACCTTCTGTGTACAACTCCTACATTTCTCGGATTTCCTGTTACACCATGAGGATTTGTGATTCGACTATGTTTGGATTCATAGTGTACCTGTGTTTCACCTTTTACAAATGTTTTGGTTACACTATCTAACATTTCTACAGAATTATTGCCCCTGAAAGACTTAGCTATTTGTTACGGACAAGTCTGTCACTTGGGCATAAGCATTTACTGACATTAGTGTTGTTTATATCTGTATATATTAGCACTCGCACATGTGTGTGGGTAAAGAATATTTGGTGTTCACACATATTTGTTTCATGTTAGATATTTAGCTGAAAAGCTTTGTTTGAACCTCCAACTTTCAAAGTAACGTGGTGAATTTGTCAAAAAAATGTCTTGGTTTATATATAAATGCAGATTTTTGTACTAAATATTTGGCATTCAAACTGTTCATCATTGCTTAAAGGGACTAAACTCCATTCTGATGAAAAACAAACACGTTTTTAGACATTTTAATCACAAAACGATAACAAAATATTCTTACCACTTGCATTACGATAAAAGGCGCTATTGATGAAAACTCAGGAACATGTTTTACCATCTGTTAATTAGATGACCGCTTTTCTTGGCATTTATATACTACAACGCCATAGAACAACGTTGAATACATATATTACTGTGTTAGTCACTGTATAGATTTTAAACGTTTTAAATGTAATAAACCGATGTAATACAATTTTTTTCTTCTAAATAAATAAGTCCAGATTCTAATATAAATGTATTAGGTCGGTCAAGCCAAAAAATGTGATTTTAAGAGAAATTTTGATAAATTTTGCAATTTACCAACTGAAGTTGAGTCCCTTTAATGTGAAATTATTTGGAAATTCAAACTTTACATTGAAAATGGTCAGTTTATTTGTATTGTTCCACATATCTATTTATAATGTTCAATTGTATTTTAAACATTAAAACGGTTGGCCTCTTAAATTTTCCCTGTTTAGTGGTGTCACATTTATAATTATACCCATTAAGGGTAAGAGCAGTGTCAGGTCTTGACCTTAGTTTGATTAGTTTTTTAACTATCTCCATTTTTGTAGTCCCCTTGTGCTGAGCGCCACTTTCGGTGCATGCATCTGTCCAATTTTCACCAGACCAAAACCTTGTCCTGCTTTGACCAATCTTGCTTATATTTGGCATGAATATTCATCTCCACGAGAGGGCGTGCCATTTCTAACCCAAGGTTCCTATCTCTCAAAGGTCAAGACAAGGTCACAGTTGAAGGTCAAATTGAAGCTTTCCAGACCATAACTTGGTCATACATTGACCAATCTTTCTTATATTTGGAACTTCATAAGGCATAGTGCAATGCTCAACCCCTATTTCCCCTTCTCAGGGTACAAGGTCACAGTTGAAAGTCAAATGTCAAATTGAAGCTTATCTGGACCATAAAGTTGTCATGATTGGAGCTTTTGTTTTTAGTTCATCTGAATTTTGAAAAAAAAGATTTGTTATTGTCATCATTTGATCGTGGTCGGCGTTGCATGGTAAAGTTTTGTGTTTAGGTAAACTTTTTTCATAAACTATCAAAGCTATTGCTTTGAAACTTGCAACACTTGTTCACCATCAATACATGAGCCTGTAAAGCAAGACCCATAACTCTGATCTGCATTTTGTAAGAATTATTGCCCCTTATTGGACTTTTCTCCTAAACTAACTGAGTTATTGCTTTGAAACTTTCAACACTTGTTCACCATCAATATCTGACCATGTCAAGCAAGACTCATAACTCTGATCTGCATTTTGCATGAGTTATTGCCCCTTATTTGACTTTGAAAATTCCTTGGCTAAGTTTCGTGTTTAGGTCCATTTTTCTCATACACTATGTGGGTTATTACTTTGAAACTTTCAACACTTGTTCACCATCAATACCTGACCATGTCAAGCTAGACCATAACTCTGATTTGCATTTTACGTGAGTTATTGCATCTTTTTGGACTTAGTAAATTCCTATTATCATTTTTGCAGCTGATTATGGTCATTGCTTTATTTTCACCTTATAAATGTTTATTACATTTTCCACATAATCTATTTCATCTAAATACAGTGTTAGTTGTTATACTCTCAATGTGTTGTCACAATTAATAATTGTATAATATTGAACACTTCTATATAGTGCTGGCATCTACCTGCCTAGCAGTATTGTGTATGAACATGTAACCACCATACAAGCACAACATAATTTTTATGTCAACTTGCTTCATTACTTAGTCACTATCAATACCTTACTCTGTAAAGCAGGACACATAACTCTGTCCTGCTTCATGCTAAGGTCGTCTGTCTTTTGACAGTGACATATATCAGATGAGCGTCTGCACCCACAAGGCGGTGCTCTTGTTAGTCCCCTACAGGTGAAACCGGAGGGGACTTATGGTTTGCGCTCCGTCAGTCTGCCAGTCCGTCAGCAAAAGTTTGTCCGGAGCATAACTTCAAAACTAAGCAAGCTATGACTTTGAAATTTCACATGTGGATAGATATCAATGAGGAGAAGTGCAGTGCACAAGAACCATAACTCTGCCTTGCTTAATTTTTTGTTTATTCCCCTTTGTTAATTTTCATACTTTAATTTTGTCCGGAGCATAACTCCATTACCAAAAGAGATATGATTTTTAAACTTTACATTAGGATAGATATCAATGAGGAGAAGTGCAGTGCACAAGAACCATAACTGTCCCTTACTTAATGTTTTAGTTATTCCCCTTTGTTAATTTTCTTACTTAAATTTTGTCCGGAGCATAACTCCATTACCAAAAGAGATATGATTTTGAAACTTTACATTAGGATAGATATCAATTAGGAGAAGTGCATTGCACAAGAACCATAACTCTCGCTTACTTAATTTTTTAGTTATTCTCCTTTGTTTATTTTCATGATTCAATTTTGTTCGGAGCCTTACTCCATTACCAAAAGAGATATTATTTTGAAACTTTACATGTGGATAGATATCAATGAGGATATACAAAGCGTAAAACAAACAAAAATACTCTTAGGGTAAACACCTTTGAACAGTCTGGTGAGAACTGTAGGAGGCTTAAACTAGTTTAACGGCGCCAACCTTACACTACCCTGTTACAATTGGCTACCGGTAGGGGACTTTTATTGCTTGGCAATAGTCTTGTTATATTTGGCATGGATTTTCAGCACCAGGAGGCAGAGTCTTTGTTAAAATACTTTTTATACTGCATTTATGTTGACGACTTCAAGGCAGAGTGTTATGTTCACATCTCAACTTAAGGTCAAGTTCAGAGTTGGAGGTCAAAGGTCTATGTTTGTCAAGTCCATAGCTTTGTCATAAATTGACCAATCATTTTCAACCCGGTTTTTTAAAAAGAATCCTGGTTCTTAGATTGGTGATTTTGTCGGACGGGTGTCAACAATTGGTTTCCGTTGGATAACTTCAGTCAGGAATGAGATATCATGATGAAACTTGCTGTGTACATAGCTTGTGTGAAGACCCCGCTTGGGATTGAAAGTGGGGCTGGTGGGGTCAAGGTCACCGTTACTAAAAATTGAAAAAAGTTTCTGTTCAATAACTTAAGTTAGAAATGAGATATCATGATGAAACTTGCTTGGAAATTTGGAAAGTGAGCAAGTGAAATTAGTCATTTTTTCGAAAGGTTTGAATGTTCAAACTTTTCCGTAAATGTTGAATTGGTCAAAGGTTTGAACGTTCAAACTTTCGGATTAAATTTGTCTATTTTTCGAAAAGTTTGAAACTTTTCCATAAATGTTTGAACGTTCAAACTTTTTGTTCAATTTGGTCATTTTTTTCGAAAGGTTTGAACGTTCAAACTTTTTTGAATTTGGTCGATTTTTTCGAAAGGTTTGAACGTTCAAACTTTTTGCTGAATTTGGTCAATTTTTCGAAATGTTTGAACGTTTAAACTTTTGGAGGAAATTTGTCAATTTTTCAGAAGGTTTAAACGTTCAAACTTTTTCATAAATGTTTGAACGTTCAAACTTTTTGCCGAATTTGGTCAATTTTTCAAAAGGTTTGAACGTTCAAACTTTTGGAGGAAATTTGTCAATTTTTCAGAAGGTTTAAACGTTCAAACTTTTTCATAAATGTTTGAACGTTCAAACTTTTTGCCGAATTTGGTCAATTTTTCAGAAGGTTTAAACGTTCAAACTTTTTCATAAATGTTTGAACGTTCAAACTTTTTGCCGAATTTGGTCAATTTTTCAAAAGGTTTGAACGTTCAAACTTTCGGAGGAAATTTGTCAATTTTTCAAAAGGTTTGAACGTTCAAACTTTTCCATAAATGTTTGAACGTTCAAACTTTTTGCTGAATTTGGTCAATTTTTCGAAAGGTTTGAACGTTCAAACTTTCGGAGGAAATTTGTCAATTTTTCGAAAGGTTTGAAGGTTCAAACTTTTCCATAAATGTTTGAACGTTCAAACTTTTTGCCGAATTTGGTCAATTTTTCAAAATGTTTGAACGTTCAAACTTTTCAATGAAATTGGTCAATTTTTCAAAAGGTTTGAACGTTCAAACTTTTCCATAAATGTTTGAACGTTCAAACTTTTTGCTGAATTTGGTCAATTTTTCGAAAGGTTTGAACGTTCAAACTTTCGGGGGAAATTTGTCAATTTTTCGAAAGGTTTGAAGGTTCAAACTTTTCCATAAATGTTTGAACGTTCAAACTTTTCACTGAATTTGGTCAATTTTTCAAAAGGTTTGAACGTTCAAACTTTTCCATAAATGTTTGAACGTTCAAACTTTTTGCTGAATTTGGTCAATTTTTCGAAAGGTTTGAACGTTCAAACTTTCGGGGAAAATTTGTCAATTTTTCGAAAGGTTTGAAGGTTCAAACTTTTCCATAAATGTTTGAACGTTTAAACTTTTTGCTGAATTTGGTCAATTTTTCGGAAGGTTTGAACGTTCAAACTTTCGGAGGAAATTTGTCAATTTCTCGAAAGGTTTGAACGTTCAAACTTTTCCGTAAATGTTTGAACGTTCAAACTTTTGTTGAATTTGGTCGATTTTTCTAAATGTTTGAACGTTCAAACTTTTCAATGAAATTGGTCAATTTTTCAAAAGGTTTGAACGTTCAAACTTTTGGATGTAACTTGTCAATTCTTCAAAAGGTTTGAACGTTCAAACTTTTCAAATGAAATTGGGTTCATTTCTTTAAAAAGGTTTGAACGTTCAAACTTTTTTGTCATTACTTCATGTACAGTAATTTACTGAAAAATATGGATTTAGCCTAATGTACTTTTGTCATTGTGTGTGTTGTTCTTGTTTGAATTGTTGTAAAATAAAACTTGAAAATTGATCATGGTGTTGTGATATATAGCAATTAAGGTTCACATTTGTCACCATTGATTTCATATATTGGAAATCTAGAGTTACATTTGTAGCCTTCATTTGCTCTGTTTTGTGATATAGGGTTACATTTGTAGCCTTCATTTGCTCTGTTTTGTAATTTAGGGTTACATTTGTAACCCTAATTTGCTCATATAGGGTCCAGTAATTGGGAATGAAAGTATTTTCCCTTTTTAAAAAAACTTCAGTTACAGATAAATGTTAAAATAGCAAATTAATAATAAAATGAACATCACTGCAGCTGCGCTGATACACCAGGCCGTATTACCTCTCGTCGCTTGCGTTATACGACAACACGCTCGACCGAACGGTCTCGCGAGTTACGGCATTGCACATGCAACTCTAGATAATACGGTCCGCCGTATCAACACACTGCAGTGATATTCCGTATATATTAGTTCGAACTAAACCAGAACCGTCACTGAATTACAACAATGATACAACAGGTTCATAGATATTATATCTGCGACGCTAAACATACAAACACGTGTCACTCGAACAAAGAAGTGAGACAAGACTGGCAATGTTCGATATTGTAGATTCGGCTTTAAGCAGTTTAGTTCACTTCCTGATTGATGTAGGCGATAACGCGATATCTTCTTATGTTGTTTGAATCAATGGTAGTCAGAAACATTTAAGCAATACGCTACTACGTTTGATATTGTGGAGCAGCCCTAGGGTTGACTGACCACAAGTGTTCTACTATTTGTGAATCATGCTGTTTGGGTAGAGGCTGATGCTTACATGCATGTTTTTACCTATACCTTGCAAATTCTGTGTGACTGTGCCATTTCGTCTTGCTTATGTATGAGTTAAAATGTACAAATTAGGTGACTTTTAGAGTGGGTTAAGGTAAGGTTTACGGTATAAAAATCATAAGTATAAGGTTACGAGGTGCGAGTTTTTGTACACATTGTAAGCATCGATTATTTCGAAATGTACTAGGTAATTCTCTAGTTAAGTAGTTATATAATGCTGGTCGCCAATAAATAAAGAGATTGTGTTCATAATATGTCAAAACTGTCGTTAGAGTCTTACAAGAATATACCGTCATCCATTTTGTGAAAAAGGTTTATCTCCATTATTTCAGCTCAACGAATATCAATGTTTCTTACATGACAATAAAGGAATACTAAATTACCGACGGAATTACTGAATATGTACATTAGTAGCGCTAATAACTTTGTTATCTGGTAAAAGCGGGTCCTCTGACAAAAGTAAACTTGTTATGATATTAGTTTATGAGGTATACTATTGTACACGTATGGTCAATTTAAAATTATTGTGAAGTCTGATAATTCGTTTTTTTTTTAAATGTTAAATATCTTAATTGTCTTCATTTAATGTGTGAATGAGCACTTTTAGTTTTAGATACTATTACATTGTGTGCTATTCTGCAATGCTGTGTTTCGTTTTATCCGTCTTAGATAAAACATTACTTCTACCTTCTCATGAACCATACCAAAATATTTCAAACAAACGCGCATCACAACGCTGTAGTCTCTTACACTTATTTCAAAGTAATGTATCAACTTTTCCAGATCCTATGTGACAATGGGTGTATGTTTGTTGTGGTGTAAAAACAGTATAAAAGTAGTGCAAAACTTATATGAGACATTGGTTGGTGATACAAAAGTTGTGATAAAACGAATGTATGCAGCCCTGGTTTCAAACTACATCGGCATAGAATGTTAAACTGGTTCGGTTAATTATAATCTGTTACGTACACTGAAAGTTCTACCATTTTTGCAAGTAGTAGCGTCATACAGTGTATGTAGCAACTGTAATACCATGAACTTAGTCTATTCGCACTCTCCTTCACAAAATAAATATTAAAACGAGTGATTATATACTTGCTCAAGGTGTCAGTCTGGGTCCCATGTGCTGTAGTCCAAGTTCATGCATTGTCTTTAAACAAACGCGACTTTTGTATGTGGTAATTCAATAATGACAGACACCATTGTCCATTGGGACCACATGGATACGTTGGAATGAATATGTACATACACTCTTCAGAACATTATTATGTCCATACAATAACAGGATAATGGTTGCATTTTTCTGTTGCTACTTACAAAGTGCATGAATTAGGTTGATACCTACTCAAATGGTAAGATCTATTTCGTTGTAGTGCAATAAGTAAACATATTAGTACACCTACGTTGCGTAGAATAGAACGTATTATGATTGGCTAGACGAGGACCACAATCAGCCACTTTTAACGAACAGAACCGCGTCATATTGTATGTCAATGTGATACTAGATAACCTCCGTATTCATAGCCCATGAAACAGTCAATCTAACTTATATAAATCGCTTTTTCTATCCTTATGTTTAAAATGTACACATATTCATCCGGGCGCAGCACACAGAAAATTATCCATTGGTATCACCGAAATGAATAATATATATATAGCTACTCAAGTTGTTAAAAGAATGAATCAATTTCCATATTGTTTTTAATATTAGAGATGAAGGATGGGGACTTTCAAACTCTTTCGGACTTGTGTTATCATTGATACGTTGGCGTAAATCCTCATACGTTTGCATCGACAATGTTAATCTTATCGTGAAACATAACTATATCATTCCCTTGATTTATTCAGCGTTTATGTGATCGCCTAATTTGGTTTGACGTAAATCCATAGAGTGGAAAAGTATATCAGCATCAAATTAGCGTGTAACGGCGAACGTCTTTGGGAATTGACTATCTAACAACCAACAGTACTCGCGAGTGATACAGAAGGGAATTAATATGGTTGATTCGGCGGGAATCTATCTCGGGAAAAGACACGCCTGTTAGACACGGACAGAATGTTTGTAAACCTATGGTTATATTATGACAATATAACGCATCTTCAACTATGTCCAGTGAATGAAATAAACTAAGACAGTTAGTAATTTGCTTGGACTGGTTGTAATTTTCTTCCCATGCTTAGATCATATCAATTATGTTACATTATTTAGCTGAGTATTACACTTAAAAACACTTTGTTTTCTTCGTATCGATAATCTTGATTTCCATTTCTGTGTTATTTGTAGTAGATAACAATTCATATTATCTATTCTTATGTTGAATATCCCAAATGAATGCTACTTGGTTACAAATACAGGCCGTAAGTCTGGTTTTCTATCGTATTGTTCCGTAATCAATCGCCTTAAGATTGCTTTCAAAAGCCTAAATAATTACCCATAGCGTTCGTTAAACGTCAATTGTAAGTATGACCGATTATTCGTATGATTATATTCGTTAGCCGTTATGGGACAGTTTCAGAAAATACCAGAAAACAGACAATTTACGGATTCAGATTGTGTCCATCATTTGAATAAATTACATTAGGCAAACGACAACCTAACAAACAAGACACCATATTTGTCCAGAAAAATGTCATATATTCAGATTGTAATTATGATAAGGATATTGTCTGACAATGATTATGTTTGTTACTGTGTCATGTTGACAATCTAATTTATGCAAAACATTTCTCATACATCAAGTTTCTGATACAATCAGACGTTAAGACAATGCAATAAACGTCTTAATAGTATCCAATCACTAGCAAAAAAACTTTTCACTCGTTGCATACAAGTAACATTTGTTTTAGTTTCGTATTTTTAACAGTCTACGCTCATTAAATTTTATAAGTACACCAACACAGTACATAGCGTTACCGTGCAAATAGTTTTGGTTTTTCAACAATAACTCCAAAACGATTGGACCTAGCATTCTAAAATTCTAAGTGGAGATCATTAATCCTCCATAGACAGCTCTACTCAATTTCAAGGTCATTTGGATCAAAGGTCAAACTCACGATGACCTTTGAACACACAACAATCACTGGTCCACATCATAATAAATATTGGACCTCAGATCGTAAAACTTTACAGAGAGGTTGCTTATCATCAGATGTAGGCTCCTACTAATTTTGAGGTCGATAGGTCATAGGTCAAGGTCGTGGTGACCTTAGCTACACTAGGCTAATTACTGTCATGAGACTTGTATGTTTCACAAACCTCTCTTGTACGGTCTTTTATCGTAATTCTTCCGGTTTTGTGTTTTTCTGGTGTGGGTATTGATGGACAATGTGTATGCAACAATTTTAGAGTTCTTGCGAAAATAATTTGCTTTGCACGTGCATTTTGCATAATTTGAAAATTCACGGTTCACTGCTCGCAGCGTGCGAATTATAATCATCGAATTATAGGATATTGCTGCTATAGTACTCACACGAAGACACGCAAAAATGAACATGATATCATGCATAATAAAAAAGATATACGCATTACATGTTGGTGTACTTATAACATTTAACAAGTGTATATCTGGTGCAAAATAATTTGTTTTAATAATTAAATAGTTAAACGTAGAATATACGTAAACTATGCTAAAATATGTTCACATATTCAAAAAAACTGAATTCGAAAACCCAATGAAAGATTTTATAATTACACTATGCATACATGAAAGCCACTTTTTGTATTTCCTTTCATTGACATACTCGATCACTTGGGGAGCATATCCTAGATGTAGGGTGTGCGCTTCGGGATTAGGACGCCTTGGGTTGTTCAACCTGATCGTCGATTACTGATAAATTTCTCTGAGCGATTATAACCTGTTCCACACAGACATGGTGCAAATTGGTACCTTTGAGGACAGTACCAATTCTTTGGTAGCACATATAGATGTGGGGTGCCACATCCAAAGCGATATCATAGAATACAGGTTCCATTAGGTAGCCCAATGGACAGGGGAAGTAAAATTGTTAAACGGTGATTGAAAGGTTGAGCTGCTGAAAACAGCACTCGACAATTGGTTACATATTTGTGAAAGTCCATGTTTTTAAAGACACATGTCAGTGATACATATGAAACATGTTAAGTTATGTTCTAAACAAACGAGACGAAATCACAGCAATGTAATAATTATTTATTTTCTGTATCCAGGAATGCATGAAGTAAAATGTAAATATAATTAAAGTAAAATTAAACACACTGTTCAAACAAATAAGCATGTGGTATAACAAAACCAAATTTACTCACATGCTATCAAATATACTCTTTGATGATTTATTTGCTTAAAACTATGTTTGAGAAAATAGTGTGATGCTATCAACGCGCACGCTATAAATCAAGGCTCTTTGAAAAGTAATTAAGCCTTTCTTATAACACTATTTCGCACTTAAGTAGCGTAAATAGATTATTATAGCGACACATATTTATTTGTTTATCTCAAAGGGTGACGTAAATCAAACCATGAATGTTTTATAATGAAGATGTTTTTCTAATATCAACGTTGCCTTGATTTAGATAACTACGTGTTGAAGTTTGATAGAAACATTCTTTATGTAATGGGTTAATATCCTTCTAGCAGTATGATATACAACATTCTGCAAAACATTTAATATATCATGTTCAGTAAATATGCTACATTGGAAGCAATTTACGTTAGATCTCATTTTAATTTGAAATTTAAGTGTGTTTGGTTCGGTCTGACATGCCCATTATTGAAATATATGCAACGTCGGATAAATTATTGGACCGGAAAACAATATGCAATGGTACATGTATTAACATATGGTAGCCAAATATTGCTTTTGCCAAATGGAAGTTCACTAATCAATAAGTATATATTTCTTGTCGTAAAAGTTGTAAAACAACATGACAACTAACAGGAATAAACGTTTTGACATTATGTATTCTGACTGTCGCAAAAAACATTTTCACCCGACGTTTCATTTCCGTTATTACATTTGTGTTCGATTTCAATCTTTCTTTGCCAAACAAAATCGGCTAATGGTATTCGAATGTCTGCTTTGGGACTATGTTTCTATTAGCACGGCATTATGCGCATAAAAAGCTAATTATGTCGCCACTCCTGTTCTGTACAATGACTGAAAGAGGTTAACTACAAAAATACAGAAAAATATTATTCTGACATATCATGGTATAGATTCTTCGTTAAATTGACGTAGGACTGATAACTTTTTACTGAAATGTATTAAACGTTGTTGTTACTGAAATTAAACATTTCTTATACTAGATATTCGTTGTCTTAGTTACCTAGTTGCTACAATTTGATATACGTTTTTATGAAAACAACTGAAAATAAATGTAAAATAAATTGGTTGGGTGCTACATGTACATTAAATATGACGACCGATTTAAAAAAAGGTATCTATTTAATACAAATCTAAAAAATGATTCATTCGATATTAGCCGTGTAATTTAGCCTATGACCAATACGACTGCTCTAAGACAAAATATAGTGTCACTATCAAATCAGCTTTCTATTGACATACATAGTAGATATCGAAGTCGTACATATAATAGTGTTACGTTCGATACATGTAAATGGGTCACAGTTAAGTACTGTCTGATATCGCTGTATTAATCAAATATTTCATAAGGACAACTAATCAAGTATGCCAATAATCAAACAAATCTTCAGTGTTTCAATTAATCAAACACAACGTTATTAATTTAATACCACACGATAATTAATCACCGGGACATAAGATCCGTACATTAAGGATTAGAGTGATGTGCTTCCATAAAGTACACGATATCCCAATCACATAAATCCCATACTATTATATTAATACTACAAATGTAACATTAATATTAAAACATGATTACGAATGATCTTTATAACATCCTACTATTTGGACTTGCATACATGTTACCTCGTATAGATATGTGATATTGAAATGTTCATTATCTAGTTACAAAGTGATCATACTAATTGGTATTAAACCCACAACACGAAAAGCAAACTATGGTTTTGCGAACTTAAACTAGTCTTTTAAATCCTCTGTCAACCTGAACCTGTTACAAATGTTTTACATGATATAAGTTTTATCATTGGCAATTCTAAACAGAATTAATATTTTAATGTTCAAGTTCAGCTTGTTCCATTATATAAGATAATTATATAGATAATTAGAACGAAAAAACCCTGTATCTTTATGGATATTTTGAAAACATAACGATCTGCATGTCTTATGAAAAATAGTATTTGTAATTTGCTTGTATTCAAATTTGGTATTTCTACAAAATTACTCGTATATTGAAAGAAACGTGTGTACTTGAGATTTTTTAATGCATAATTATATGTTTGCACAACTATATAAGATCATTATAAGCGGACTTGATGTCCGGCTACATGTAAACATGTATACGCATTACATATTATGAAAGCAGTATGTAAATGCTAAACATTAATGCTGTGTCGTCATAGATCCATCATGCAAATGCAATGCTTAAAGTATGGTACATTGAACTTGTTTTTTCTCTCGTCTTCTGTGAAAATACCGTTCTTCCTATAATTTATTATCTCGAATGACTTTCCTGATGAAAGAAATGCTATTTTGTTTAATATCTTTACGTAAGTATGCTTTACAGTTTCGACGGCATCATATATTTAAAAATAAGAATCACATTTATATCCATTCTTAACTTTGCGATGTAGATATTCATAGATATAGAATTTTATATATTCATTTATTTAGACCAATCAGAGCATTAATCTTTACACTAAATGATTATTGCATAAATGTATTGTCTGAACTATATGACAATATATTCATATACTGAACGTCAAAAGTTTCGCAAACGAATTAATTTTTTTTTTAAATTGTTAGCTAACTCGGCATAACTTTTTACTAACACTGTCCATTGGTGTGCCCATAGTGTTCATGCTAAAGACATTTCCGTTGGCGTCCGTCACGCTTGAATGATTACATCATCACACACGGATAAAGGTCTATTTAAGGCCGCAAAATAAGGGGTTTTCATTTTCGACTAAATTTTCACATCCAATTTACTTGCATTATTTTTATGATACGAACAACAAAAATAGTCAAATTAGTGAACAATGTACGCATAACAAGATGGCAAAAATTGATTACTGGGAACATAATCGTGTATATAATAGTCTAGAAGCTGGCGTTCCACTAAAAGTATTTTGTGTCGGATAAAACTGACAGGTCTCGTTCATAATAAGACAGTTGTATCATAACCAACAGACGGACCGTGTATATGGCGTACCACGTGACAAAAGGTCAATGACGCTGACATAGACAGGTAATGCTGCTATAATTTTCCCACCAAACTCAACGGCATTGTGGTAGCTTAATAGTAGCCCAACCGACATCATAATTCATGGGACACTTCATTTAAAATCTGACATTTCGTACAGTGTCTATAACGACTTCTACAATTGTCTATGGTCAATGGGAGATTATTTTGTACAATAATCTATTCAAATTACCTCCCTTTCACTGCACAAATGTAGTTAATTGTTAGGTGTATTTTTCAATCGTGGGGTTGTGTCACATGTGGTTTTATTTTGGATAACTTAATATCTTATATAATGGCCATGAATTTATTTCAAATACATATCGCTCTTACACATATGCAGCTGAATCACCATAACTTTTTTAGCCATTCTAATAAATGAGACGCACATTATCTGGTTTGCGGAACATTTGACGCTCAGTATATAAGTTACATTATTCAGTTCTATCGATTATAATCGTAATTTGATTAATTGAAAATCCTAGGCGACTGTTTATGTTTCTCTGGTGTTCGTATATGGGTTATAAATGTATGTTTAATATCACCATTTGATATACCTGTGATATACATTGGAATGCCTTTATACTGTCTCACTGAAAGTGGAATAATCAATACAGCACTAAGAAATGACATTATACATTTTGTTTAAGCGATTAAATTTAGTCAAACTGACTTTACTAAATATCACTGACATGAATTTCAAAATTAATACGGCTGATCACAATGTATATGAATTGGTGTATTACATAAAACACAACAATGAAGTAGCTTGTAAGTGGATTGTTGCAGAACGACCAAGATGTAAGGAATGGCAAGTGTATAAAAAGAAATATCACTTCTCAAACCATCTTAATGTTATCTTACTTTACTGATTGTTAACTACGGCTAGTTTGAGACATTTATGTCTCCCATCGTCCATTATCAAACGGAAGTAAGTAACATTGAGGAATGCTATCGACTGAATAAGTTACACTAATCAACTGGAGAGTCAACATTTCCTGATCTGTTATTACACTTTATGAGCCTTTCGAAATATACATTGTACCTAATGAGACGTCTTTTCTGACAAAACACGATTTTTGAGGAAACTGATGACTAACATTTGGTTAGGGGTATCTAATGAGTTTTCACACCATTAGTAGATCATTGACAACATGAAACGTTAAGTATTTACGTCAACGGAAATTACAGGAGAGTACAAATTAAATGAATGTCGTTTACTACGTGTATTAAGTTGTATTAATGTACGGGCAATGAAATAGCGATTTATGTTACTAACATGAACATATAATGAACCTTGTGATATCAGTGTCGGAGGACAATGACAGTGTTTCATTTAGTTGATATTATTGTAGAGCGGATCTGCAAGACGTAAGTAAATTATATTTATTATCCTACTGTACAAATGACGAAGCTGTGGGCTACGGAAAGCATCACTTGCAAATGTCGTACGTACGAATGGTGTGTCAAGATGACTGCAGTTCATGGCAACACTTTTATACGTCTGATTTCTCAGTCGAGTTACATAAACATAACACATAACACTCGAAAGCAATAGCAAACTATACATATATCACTTAAATGTCAATTGAGACGCCATGAAAAGTATTATTTTGCTTAAATTAGTAGATAAGTTTCAATTTTATCGTTCATTTCTTGTCTTTGGGACATGTGCTTGTCATGTTTCCTTTTTGTATACCATGATTCAAGAACCTTGGTACAAAAACAAGTGCATGTGCATGTGACACACGTCTAGATTCAGTCAATTAGATAATAGGGCGAAGCGTCACACTTGCCTTTGTAATCTATGGGTACAACTGCACATGTTGACAAATACGTCTATTTCTATGACGTTTTATGTATGTAACTGACACGCTTTCCGTAAGGTGTAAAGCAAAAAATATTTAAAAACGTTAAGGGTAATAACTATAACTGCAAAAATGCTCTAATAATAAATCAAATCAAGCTGGCGCCATGAAACGAATGTTCATTTCTATGATTCATTGTTTGCGAAGATCTGTAGGAATGATGATGTATCCTAAACTATGTGGGTGTTTTATGACAAATGATTTATTTCTCTAACAAATCATGCATTAAGTGCATAAACACCGGAACTACATTACAATATTTAAGTCATCCTGCATTTTGCGGCGAGTAATTGGGTTTTATTCATTCATTAGAACTGAGTGTGTGCATTGTTCCGAGTAGTTGTGTTGTGTAGTTACATTTTCTGTACTCGACTGGTTCAGTTGAGTGCTGCATTCCCTGTTCGATCTCCTCAAATAATTTTTTATTGCGTTTGCTTGTATACTAACATATTGCACCAGAGTGCTGTAATTCGAACCTCGAACCCAATATACCGACATTCATTGTGTTAATATTACCAAATCATTATCATCAGATATTAATGTTTTTTCTAAGGTCATGAGTATGTAGTTTATACTTATGAATACAAAATTATCCCCATTGTTTATTTTGCACTCTAGTGAACATTCTGTTGGCACCCAAATTACGTTTCCAATGTAGTTTCGACTCCATACTTCTAAAGTTTCTAATGTAGATTGTTTATACCAGAAATATTTGAATTGGGCACGAATTTCCAAATCTTAAGTATTACTGACAACAAACGTATTGAGACTGACAAACTTACTTAACCTACTTGTATGCACTGGAACGTATAAACAGTAGCGGTTGTACTTGAATAATACAATCATGAGTGATACTCTTGTACATGTTTTTGTAAAAATTGCGGTGAACGTGTGCTGCAATTTGTTATTTGTACATGATATACAAATTCGACAGTCACCTGTATTATAATTAAATATGATGTTTTGTAACCTTTTCGTATGTTGATACACATTGCAAGAAATAAAGATCGCCTTTGTTGTTGGCTGTTTAGAATGAATATGGTCAATCCGACCTCAGGATGGTGGTAAAACTGAATTGGTCCTCTCAATCACACTAACAAAGATATGATCTATCATCTGTAAACGTTGGTGGTAAGCAATTCAGAAAGTGTTCCTGCATATAGATGGCACATATTTCAGTATTACACGTGCCTGTAAATGGCGAAATTCCATAGGTCTCTGGTGTAGCATTATCTAAGAGTAGATTAATCATTCTAAGTAATATGCTGGGTCTTGTATCTGCTGACCGACCTACTTTACTGACGCAGCCAATAGCAGAAGTTGTCTTTTCGTTGGAATTTCGTTATTATTCGTTAGAACTGTGTATACCTGTTTGCCAACTGTCAATGTACATGCTATCTAACACTATTATTCATGACGTAGGATGTCTAGAAATACCGATAGGAGTGATGCTGAAAAGAGTTTCGTTCAATATATATACGATTTAAAATTTCAGTTCTCATTAATAATTTATAACCCAGACTTTCGAATTAAAATCACACTGACAACGTGTTGGAAGTAGCTGTATAACATTGTAGAAACTTAAGCACGATACATGCATGAGTTACTTGTAGTGTTCAGCACAACAAGACAAAATCCCTATCCATGGAAAGGCAGCGATATCTGAATATCTTAGTGCACTGCAACGAGTTCAGTATGTATGATTAAACGTAACGCTTCATAGTTATTACCGTTCCAAACTGCAACTAGCAACGGGATCATTTAATTGAATGTGCCACATTGATTAATGCGAACAACGGACTGGTCAGACGCCATAGTTCACTTTAAGAAACTATGACATAGTCAAGAAATTAAGTATGTTCTGATAAGATAACGAGATAATCAAAACGTTTCTGATAATGACAGATGAAAGACATCTGTTTCAACTTAAAGGTTGTGAGGACATATTTGTACAAAAGGTATATTGTTGAAGTTAGGCGAGACGTCTTTACAAATTTCGTGGGCTACTCATGTTCGTATTAGCCAATCTATGGCATGTGCGGTAAACACGCATGGTAAAATCATATTTGCTCTTTGACGTCGATCAATTGTGAAATCGTTTCGAGGAAATTAGTTTGTCTAGCGCATACATCATAATTAAATATATTGTCAACTTCGGATACCAGACATTCTAAGACTCTAAGATTTTAACGACTTGTGTTATTCACATTATTCGAGATATTATTATACAATGGTTTCACGTTATGACATTCAGACAGTATAATATCAACTGAATTATGATGTTATTAGCCACCGACATTTTATTGTGTTCTTAACTAAACCAAAACCGTCTTTAAATGTTATTATTATAACTGTATTACCGATTTGGTACACATGTTGGTTGCAGTGCATAAAGCATCTGAAAACACGGCAGTCATCTTCAATACTGACCCTGTGTTCTTCATAAATACAAACTGTCTTTATTTGTACAGGTAATACGGTTTTAATTTTAGGAATATTTTGTTGAGAAATCATTATTGTTATTATGCAACGATGTAAACATAGCCATTACGTATAATAATTACTATTTTCAAACTAAATCAATTTTGAAACGATGTAAATAGTTGAATCAGTAAATTTAGGTTGTCAGTCAATAGTTGAAAAAATATCATGTCGTAAAACATCTTTGGATTCTAACGACAAGTGCATCTCAAAAGCAAATCGTACGGTAATTAAAGGACACATGTGCGACTGGGTAATTGACATCGGTTTCCATGATGAATAACGTATTTATCACTACTCCCGATGCTTCCAAAATGGATTTACGTGTAGAAAAAACCTGATATATGTTTGCATTCATTGTAAAAACCACGGCACCCAGTATTGCGAGATCAGCGACGCGAGTGCAAAAAGACAACATATTACTGGTATCAACAGTATATACAATAACCTCCAGTAATTTTATCTTATTCTACGAATCTTTGAAAATACCATGATTGCGAATATGCATTTTGATACATTACTCGTGCATTTCGCGAACACTGGTTCGTGATAAAAAGGTTGTGATAAAACGAATGTATGGAGCCATGGTTTCAAACTACATCGGCATAGAATGTTAAACGGGTTCGGTGAATTGTAATCTGTTGCGGACACTGAAAGTTCTACAATTTTTGCAAGTAGTAGCATCATACAGTATACATGTATGTAACAACTGTAATACCATGAACTTAGTCTATCCGCACTCTCCTTCACAAAATAACTATTATATGTGTAAACGAAGCGAGTGCTTATATACTTTCTCAAGGTGTCAGTCTGGGTCGCATGTGCTGTAGCCCAAGTTCATGCATTGTCTTCAAACAAACGCGACTTTTGTATGTGTTAATTCAATAATGTCAGACACCATTGTCCATGGAGACCACATGGATACGTTGAAATGAATACGTATATACACTCTTCAGAACATTATTATGTCCACACAATAACAGGAAATTTGTTGCATTTTTCTGTTGCTACTTACGAAGGGCAAGCATTAGGTTGATACCTACTCAAATGGTAAGGTCTTTTTCATTGTAGTGCAATAAGTAAACATATAAGTACGCATTCGTTGCGTAGCATGGAACGTATTATGATTGGCTAAACGAGGATGGGTCTTGTATCAGCTAAATATAAACGGAGTAATGCGTGTCACTTTTGTAAATCGTTTCTTCACAATCAACCACATTCAACGAACAGAACCGCTTCATACTGTACACCAATGCGATACTAGTTAATCATCGTATTCATAAGCCCATGAAACATTCAATCTGACTTATGTTAGTCGCTGTTTCTATCATTATGTTAAAAATGTACACATACTCACCCTGGAGCAGCATACAGAAAATGTTCCATTGGTATTACCGAAATGAATAATATATACATAGCTACTCAAGTTGTTTATAGAATGAATCAATTTCTATATTGTTTTAAATATAGAATAAAGGATGGGGACTTCCTAACTCTTTTGGCATGTCTTAAACTTTCTACGTTTAAAATGGCAATGCTATTCTTAGTGTGAAACAAAACAATATCATTCCCTTGATTTATTCAGCGTTTATGTGTTCGCCTAATTTGGTTTGACGCAATTCCATACAGTGGAAAAGTATATCAGCATCATATTAGCGTGTAACGGCGAACGTCTTTGGGAATTGGCTAACGAACAACCAAAAGTACTAGAGTGTGATACAGAAGGGAATTAATATAGTTGATTCGGCGAGAATCTATCTCGGGAAATGAAATGCCTGTTAGACACGGACAGAATGTTTGTAAACCTATGGTTATATTATGACAATATAACACATCTTCAACTATGTCCAGTGAATGAAATGAACTAAGACAGTTAGTAATTTGCTTTGACTGGTTGTATTTTTCTTCCCATGCTTAGATCATACCAATTATGTTACATTAACTATCCGAGTATTACACTGACTAAAATTCTCTTTTTCTTCGTATCGATAATTCTGATTGCCATGTCTATGTTATTTGTAGTACATAACAATACATATTATCTATTCTTATTTTGAATAACCCCAAATGAATGCTACTTGTTTACAAATGCAGCCTGTAAGTCTGGTTTTCTATCGTAGTGTTCCGTAATCAATCGCCTTAAGATCGTTTTCAAAAGACAAAATAATTACCCTCAGAGTTCGTTAAACGTCAATTGAAAGTATGACCGATAATTTGTATGATAATATTCGTTAGCCGTTATGGGACAGTTTCAGAAAATACCAGAAAACAGACAATTTACGGATTGAGATAGTGTCCATCATTTGAATAAATTGCAATTAGGCAAACGACAACCTAACAAACAAGACGTCATATATTCAGATTGTAATTATGATAAGGATATTGTCTGGCAATGACTATGTTTGTTACTGTGTCATGTTGACAATCTAATTTATACAAGACATTTCTCATACATCCAGCTTCTGATACAATCAGACGTTAAGTCACCGAAATAAACGTTTTAATAGTATCTAAGCACTAGCAATAAAACTTTTCACTCGTTGCATACAGGTAACATACTCGTTAGTTTTGTGTTTAGAACTGTCTACAGCTGGTGCAAAATGATTTGTTTTAATAATTAAATAGTTAAACGTAGAAAATACGTAAAATATGGTAAATGTGTTCACATATTAAAAAAACTGAATAAGAATACACAAGGAAAGTTTTTTTATAATTACACTACGCATACATGAAAGCCACTGTTTGTATTTCCTTTTATTGAAATACTCGATCACATGGGGAGCATATCCTAGGTGCGCTTTGGGATCAGGACGCGTTGGGTTCAACTCCATCGTCGATTACTAGTAAATTTCTCTGAGCAATAATAACCTGTTCCACATAAACATGGTTCAAATTGGTACCTTTGTTGAGAGTACCTATTCTTTGGTACCACATATAGATGTTGGGTGCCACATCCAAAGGGAAACCATAGCATACAGGTTCCATTAGGTAGCCCAATGAACAGGGGAAGTGAAATTGTCAAACGGTGATTGAACGGTTGAGCTGCTGAAAACAGCACTCGACAATTGGTAACATTTTTGTGAAAATCCATGTTTTTAAAGACACAAAAGAATACACATGTCAGTGATACATAAAACACATGTTTAGTTATGCTCTCAACAAACGAGACGAAATCAAAGCGATGTAATGATTATTTATTTTCTGTATCTAGGAATGCATGAAGTAAAATGTAAATATAATTAATTAAAAGTAAAATTAAACACACTGTTCAAACAAATAAGCACGTGGTATAACAAAAACAAATTTACTTCCATGCTATCACATAAACTGTTTGATGATTAATTTGCTTGAAAATATGTTTGAGAAAATAACTTGATGCTATCAACGCGCACGCCATAAATCAAGGCTTTTGAAAGGCAGCGCTCTATAAGAATTAAGCCATCTTATAATACTATTTTGCACTTAAGTCGCGTGAATTGATTATAATAGCGACACATATATCTATTTGTTTAGCTCACAGTGTGACGTAAATCAAACCATGAATGTTTTATAATCAAGATGTTTTTTCTAATATCAACGTTGCCCTGATTTAGATAACTACGTGTTTAAGTTTGATAGAAACATTCTTTACGTAGTGTAGTTAATATCCTTCTAGCAGCAAGATAACCAACATTTTGCAACACATTTAATTTATCATGCTCAGTAAATATGCTACATTGGAAGCAATTCACGTTAAATTTCATTTTAATTTGAAATTTAAGTGTGTTTGGTTCGGTCTGACATGCCCATTATGGAAATATATGCAACGTCGGATTAATAATTGGACCAGAAAACAATATGCAATGGTATTGACATATGGTGGCCAAATATTGCTTTTGCCAAATGGAAATTCACTAATTAATAAGTAAATATTTTATTGTCGTAAAAGTTGTAAAATAACATGACAACTAACAGGAATAAACCTTTTGATATTATGTATTCTGACTGTCGCAAAAAACATTTTTCACCGGAAATTTCATTTCCGTTATTTCATTTTTGTTGGATTTCAATAATTCTGTGCCAAACAAAATCGGGTAATGGTATTCGAATGTCTGCTTTGGGATTATGTTTCTATAAGCACGGCGTTATGCGCATAAAAAGCTAATTACGTCGCCACTCCTGTTCTGTACAATGACTGAAAGAGGTTAACTACAAAAATACAGAAAAATATTATTCTGCAATTTCATGATATAGATTGACGTAGGACTGATTATATTTCACTGAAATGTATTTACCTTTGTCATTACTAAACTGAAACATTCCATATACTAGTTATTCGTTGTCTTACTTACCTAGTTGCTACAATTTGATATACGTTTTGATGAAAAAATCTGAAAATATATAATAATATATGTAAAATAATTCAGAGCCGCCTTGCATATAGGTCAACGTCCAAATTGGTATGTTGCAACATTAAATATAACGACCGATTTAAAAAAAGATATTTAATACAACTCTAAAACAATGTTTCATTCTATATTAGCCCTGCAATTTAGCCTATGACCAATACGACTGTTCGAAGACAAATAACAGTGTCACTATCAAATCAGCTTTCTATTAACATACAGTAGAGATCGAAGTCGTACATATAATATTGTTACGTACGACACATGTGCATGAGTAACAGTTAAGTGGTATCTGTTATTCCTGAATTAATCAACTATTTCATAGCGACAACTAATCAAGTATGCAAATAATCGTATATATATTCTGTGTACCAATTAATCAAGTACGACGTTATTAATTTAATACCACACGGTAATTTATCACCGGGATATAAGCTCTGCGAATTAAGGATTAGAATGATGAGCGTCCATAAAGTAAACGATATACCAATAACCTAAATCCTAAGCTATCATATTCACATTAGCAATAATATTAAGCCTTTACAATTACTAATAACATTATCCTATTAACATCATACTGTTCGGAATAAAGTAACTTGAAATTATAACTACAGAGAGTCAAAAAAAGAAAAGAATCATACAGTTTCACTGTCTATATATCTAATCTCTACGTAATGTTATCAGTGATAAAATTTGCAAGAGAGTTTATGTGTAGTACACGTTTTGAGATTATTACGCAGATATTTTTAAACGATGGTAAATTTTCTAAAATTACTTAATTTTGTCTATGAAGGCATTGTATAGTAATTGAAGACGTGTTCGCGATGTTCACCCTTTTGATTTCTTGTGTTTGTTTTTTGTGAAACATTTGAATACATTTGCACACATATCTGAACTGATCTACTTATTTAATGATAGGTTGGTGTTTCTCAGGTGCATAGACGTGGTTGTTGACTTTTGTCTGTACACTAGCGATTAAGGACAGCACAGTTGAACGAATTTACAAGGATTTAGACATGGGTCATCTGCAAGACATGTCCGACTACAGTGGTATTCGACACAAATAGTTTCATGCAAGTCATCAAACACCGTATTTGTAGTATGTGGCGCCGTCATAGATTATTGAATGATGTATGAAAACAATAGATACACAACGGAGTCCCGAATTAACTAGCTAACAAAGGCAAGTCACGGACAACGTAAAATCTTTTTCGGAAAAGAGTAATAATAGGGCTTACACATTATTAAAATATAATAGTCATGTCAAACAAGCATGAAAGAATACATAGCAACTCATCAGAAAAATGTCCTCGAAAACTATGTGCTGTAAGGTGAACAATCTAAGATTGCGGCCATCCTGGATTTGCATAACCTCTTACAGATTGGTGGTGTTGAAAATGTTCATTATCAAGTTATAAAGTGAGCATACTATCATAACTATCTGTATGTCTTATGAAACGTACTATTAGTATTGTGATTGTACATGTTTACGATATTTCGAAAAAATATTTTAAAACAACAGTTTAATATCGAGTTTAAATGGACTTGATGTCCGGTTACATATTCCTGAAAAAATAAGGACCATTTTTCAAATTCCTTTTTTAGTATTATTAATATATATATACATTTTATTTAAAGTTATGGTATTATTTCGCTAAAGGAATTAAATAAATGTGAAACACAACATATTGTGCGTTATTGCAAGGGTTATATGTACTTTTTTAAGCAGTATGCAAATACTAAACATTAATGCTGTGTCGTCAGAGTTCCTGCTTAACCAATATAGTGTTTAAAGTATGGTACTTGTTTTTGTCTCTCTCGTTTTCTGTGAAAATACTGTTCGACCTATAATGTATTCTATCGTATGCCTTCTCTGATTAAAGTGATAGTATGGTTTATCATGTAATCTCTTTACGTAGGTACATTGTGTATGCTTTATCGACGACATCAAAAATTTGAAAATAAGAATCATATTAGTAATCAAAGTCAGCGATATAAATAATCATGGATATTGAATAGTACGTGTTAACTATTCGAACGTCTTATTGCTCCGAATAAACGCTTATGTCTCTAAAACTATTCGATATATTTACTTAAAAATCAGTATTTATGGAGAAAAGGCGTTATTTTGCCCAAATCAATTAAGATGTTATAAACTATCAAGACAATGTTGGTAAATTATTTGATCATTTTCATTCTAAAGACGGCTCTCGTGTACGACGTCCGTCAAGCTAGTGACAATCAAAATTGACAGCTCACCTAATGCTTTTTCTGATCTCGGCTTGAAGTACAAAAAAATTTTCCCGTCACAAACCCTTTTCCATTTACGATACATCAGTATACGTCTTACAGACTTATCTTTTGAGGCCCATTTCCCCTTTTTAAATGTTTGTTTAGGCCTTAATCCTAATTTGTGGAAGAATTGTATATTTACGATATGTGCTTTTTTGCCGAAATATTGCGTTTTTATTTTTCAATTCGCTACTGTTAGTTTTCACGTCATATATTAAAAACGAACAAACCTACACCAAAAGCGTTTTATTCCACAGTTATTTAATGAGTTAGCTCCAAGTCCAATTAATTTGATACATAATCGAGGAGTATTAAAAAAAAATAATAAGTCCAATGTTTTTCATTACCACATGGCGAAAAAGGGCGACGTTTTTATGTGCGGCGACATAGCGCAACACCTTATATTTGACGTTGCATTAATAAAGAACTACTTATTGTAGAACATTGTATTTTACACGTTAACATCGGCATTAAATACAGCAAAATCAATATGACATTTTTATAGCTCACATACGTAAACTTAAAAAATGAGAGCATTTGTCTCCTTACTTTTTGATCATCCCACGTATATAACAATTTATTTAATCAAAACATCAATTCATTCCCTCAAATATCACTATTGCATAATCGTATTGTCTGAAGAATATGGCAAGAAATTGATATAAGTTACATTATTCAGTTCTATATATTATAATCGGTATTTGATTAATTGAAAACCAAGGCAAATATTTATGTTTCTCTGGTGTACGTATATACCTGAATTATAAATGAATGTTAATATCAACGTTTAATATACGTGTGATATACATTTGAATGTCTCACTGAAAGTGGAATAGTGCAATTCAGCACAAGGAAATGACAATATATATTTTATGTTAGCGATTAAATAAAGTCACACTGGCTTTACTAAATATCATTGACATTAATTTCAAAATTAATACAGCCTATCACAATTTATATTAAATTTTGTATACGAATTGGTGTATTATATTAAACACAACATAGAAATAGCGGGTAAGTGGATTGTTGCAGAATCTACCGTCACGTAAGGAATATTAAAGTCTATAAGAAAAGGAGTATCACTTCTCAGACCAGGTTATCTCACTTTGCTGATTGTTAAATACGGCTAGTTTGCGACATTTACGTCTCCCGTCGTCCATTATCACACGGAAGTAACCTTGCTGAACTCAACTGAATTAGTAATACTAATCAACTGGGGAGGCAACATTTCCTGATCTGTTATTACACTAAGCGTACATTGTACCTAATGAGACGTCTATTCTGACAAAACACGAACTTTGAAGAAACCAATAACTAACATTTTGTAAGGGCTATCTAATGAGTTGTCACAACATTAGTAGCTCATTGACAAGTTCAACATGAAACGTTAAGCACATATGTCAACGGAAATTACAAAAAGTACTATGGTTGCTATAAAAAGTACAAATGAAATGAAGTTCGTTTACTACCTTTATTGAATTGTATTATGTAGGAAAAGAAACAGCGATTTATGTCCGCTACACTAAACTAATAACACAACTCTGTAAGATCAGTGGCTAAAAACAGTGACACTCTTTACGGATATTTCATTATCACCAATTTCATGTTATTGTAGAACGATTTTGAAGACGTACAGTAAATGATAAAAAATATATCGTGCATCATTACCCGAAGCTATGTGTAAATGTCGAAAGTACAAGCGTTGTGTATATCCTCAGATGGCAAGACTCTTAGAAAACTTATTTATCCTACCACTAGGCCTTTATCCTGCCGAACTCGCCCATCGTGTAAACTTTAGCTTTATTAGGCTATGTCAGCTTTGCATTGTCATGTGGTGAATTGACATCGGACTTCTTATCATAAGATAGTAATTGTTTTTATAAGATCGTGATTACAAATGTATGTGGTTCATACAAATAGACACAAGACTGTAAAATATTATTTTTACAAAATTAAACCCGACGATTTCAATTGTACTACATTGCAGTTTGTGAAGCGCGCATCTGTAATGTGTTATCACAAATGTGATGGATTATACCCAGAACAGTATACGTTAAGGCTTATTGGCACCAAATGATCAACAACAAATCCATTCAGACTGACACTCATTATTAACCTTTTTGTATTAATTAAAGTAGTGAGAGTAGTGATTGTACTTGAAATAGACCATCATGAGGGACACTACTGTAAAATTTGTGTAGGTTAAACTGAAGCTGCAATTAGAACATGTTATGGAATATACAAATTGGACCGTTAGATTTTCATATGACTTTATATAACATTTTCGTATGTTGAAAGCCAGAACACAAGTTCGCCTTCATTGTTGGCTACATACATTTAATAAGGACAGTCCGACCTCCGGAGGATGGTGGTAAAACAGAATTTGCCCTCTCAATCAAACATACAGAGAACTGACATATTATCATTACACGTAGGCGGCAAGTACTTCAGTAAGTGTTCCAGTGTATAGCTTGCACATATATCAGCATAAAATGACACACTTCCAGAGGTCCCTGGTGTAGCATTATGCAAGAGTGAATCAATCATTCTAGCACCGGGGAATTAATATATTTGTATCTGCTGGCTGATCTACTTCATTGACACAGTTAGGAGCAGAAGTTGTTTTTTCATATCGTCTTTACTCTTTATAAGTGTCTATGTTATGTAATACTATTTAATTATTTAAACCTTTCGGTCAAGAATAACCCATAAAAATACAAGCACTTATTTTCAATGGAGTCCTGTGTTTTTGCTGAAGGGACAGCGAGGAGAAGAGATAGTGTGGCGATACAAGAAATCCGGACGCGATGCCTTAGCGCCTTCCGAACAGACTCCTTAGTTCTTTAACGTACCCGTTGTTCAGCACCGATACACGCGAGACTACCTCTGGGTTGCAAATCTGTTAATCTCTAGTTGGGTAGAAAACACTAAAAACCGTTTCAAAATTACCAAGTTTCCCGGCTGAGGATCGAACCAGGGACCTCCCGACTAGTAGTCATGTTGTTTATCCGCTCGACTACCGTTCTACCTATTTTAGTTTATAACTGTTTATAACTGTTTGCCAACTTTCAATGTACCTGTGATTTGTCACTATCATTCTTGACGTACGATGTATTGAAAAACCGATAAGCTAAATGATGCAAAGAGTTTCGTTAAATCAATATTCGATGATAATTTGTATTTACACGCCCTGGAATTGTATTGTGAATTAATGGCACACAGACGAAGTGGTAAAAGTAGTTTTACTATATTTTAGAACATAATGTACGAGGTATGTTGCTTGTCGAAAGATATATATTGTAGCGATCAGAAAGGTTCAGCAAAGAAATAATTATGGTAGGCACTGACGTAAATACTCAAAAATGTTTAAGTTATTCAAGTGTTATACATGTAGTGAAGATTGTGGATGGTAATTTATTAAAAATACCACTGAAGCGTATTCAGCAGAATGTGGCAAACTAACAGACAAACAACAAAAACGGCTGATTGATAGACATTAGTTTTAAAAACATACCACTAAGTGTAGAATTCAAATACAGGTTGTGATTCAAAGCTATTCATTATCCAGTGTTGTTCCTAGAAACATTAAGGAGCAATATTCTTATCCATGGAAGGCATCGACATCTTAAACTAATTCTGTGTACAATTTAATCAGTGCATTATGTTTGATATAAAGTGAAACGTCATAGTTATTTACAATTCAAACTGCAACTAGCAACGGGATCATTTAATCAATTGTGACATAGTGTTAATTGCGAATAAAGAACTGGTCAGACGACTTAGATCAATTCATGAAATTGTGACATCGTCAGGAAATTAAGTCTATTTATGCGATAACGAGATAATCAAAACGTTTCCTGATAATGACAGATGAATGACATCGGTATCGACACTCAGGGTGTGAGGACATATCTGTACAAAATGTATATTGGTGTAGCTAGACGAAACGTCTTCACAATGTTCGTTGGCTTGTCATGTTCGTTTGTTTATTGGAAATCATATTTTATTAATATTCAACGAGTCTGCATGTATTCTGCTTATGGTTGACCTTTCAGTGTACCATGTTAAATCCTCGCTATAATTGGCACACTGTAAACTGTAGATTTCTTGCATCATTAACCAATGATAAGCGATGTTGACATCATTTCGTTATTAACTTATTGCACTGTATGAATACTTGCATTATATACAGCTCTATCACTGTCTAACCAGTGAAACCATTACGTAAGAGAGGGAAACAAGAAACAGGTCGCACTGGATCGACAATGCAATATCAAAATATGAATACTGCAGTGTATGTGTATAATCAGCAATACAAACTGACGACCGCGCCAGAAGTGATAAAATAATACATAGCTCTTTGAGTCGATCAATTGTGAAGCCGTTCAGAGGAAATTTGTTTGTCTAGTGCATGCATCATAATAAAATGTATTGTCAACTTTGGATACCAGACATTCTTAGATTTTAACGACTGGTGTTATTCACATTATTCGAGATGTTTATATACAATGGCATCACGTTATGACAATCGGACGGTATAATATAGTTGAATTGCCAAAATATCAGATGATGTAATTAGCGATCGACATGTTACAATGGTAGTAATTAGACCAGAACAATCATTGAATGAGATTGATATCCCTAAATTACTGATTAGGTACACATATTGCGTTAGTACATCTAGGAAAACACAACCGAATTCATCTTTAATATGAACAAAACAGTTTCAACGGTCCGTTGTACATTTTTATAAATAACTCATTAAATGATAGTGGCGTCAGTTTTCTTCATAAATAAAATTGTTCATTATTGGTACAGTCGTAGAGTAAAAGTATTAAAAGACTATTCGAATATTTTAATTTTATGAGTGATGTTGATGACCATTATTATTATGTACTAATGTTAACCTAACCATGATTATAGTAGTTACTATTTTTATAAACTAAATTAATTTTGAAGCCATAAAGAATAATATTTTTCAGAGATACAAAAATGACGTCTAATTATCTGCATTTAGTAGTTTCATATAATGCTGGTCCCTAGAAAATGTAGAAATCGTGCCCAGAACTGTCGTAGGGTTCTTATCAGCATATAGTGTCGACTATTTTGTTAAAAGGGTGTTCTCTTTTATTTCAGCTCAACGCATATTCAGGTTCCATACATCACAATAAAGTTACAATATACGACCGATCTATTTACAGTAGAGATGCTTTAGTAGCTCTTTCATGATTGAGTATGCTACATGTAGATATGTGATGTTATTTTTAATGGAATTTCTGAACGTTCTCTGATATAAGCTAGTGGTCTATCACATTGTACATGTATTGTAACTTTAAAAGTGTACAGTCTGAATGATATTTTTTTATCATAAGAATCGTGCATTTGATAAATGTTAAATCTCTTCATTATGAGCCACAATAGTGTTACGTACCTTTAATTTGTGTGATTTAATGCAATGCTACTATGGTACATTTGTATTCGTTAAGATAAATCATTCCCCCTTTTCAGCAACTATTCAAATATACGAAATCAAAACACCCAGCTCAATTCAGTAGTATCTCACACGTCTTTCGAAATCATACATCAATTTTTCCAAGGGAAAATGTTTGAAGTAGATGTAAGCATCCTAAATGATACTACGTGTATTTTGCTGACAACTTGCCTTGAAGCAGAAAAAATATACGGGATATATGGTTTGTGATAAACAGCTATGATCAAACGAATGTATACAGTTTAAAACCTTCTTAAATTAACAAAGTTCAGTATATGTTAGTTCTAGATACTAAATCATAAGATACTAATAATAAGTATATTAAATATATATAAGAATATGATATACTTATAGGTCAAGTCATTGTTGATGGACAGGCGAAGGATAATAAAAAAACTAGGTTGAAGCTGGTGAGCTAATACAAATTGCAAACGTATGATTTAATTTGATTGGTACTACACTATGACTGATTGGCAACCTCTTATTCATGTCAACAACGTGCGGTAATAATACATGTACCAAATTAGCCAAACTAACTCTAATGTACGAGGGTATATCCAAAAGTAATGTCACTCATCCCGTGGTTTATTTGTTTATACGCCGATATGCATAAATATGATATCAAAATGTTCAGCAATTCAATTCTGATTAATAAACAATGTGCGCCATTATTCCATTTTCATAATTGGATTATATGTACATTTGAAACACACCTATGACGTCATATCGCCGCACACGAAAATTACGATATTTTTTCATTATCATAACGATTTTCTTTTATGCGTTTTTATAAAAAAATAATTCTTCAAAGCAAACGATACTTTCGTGACGTGATGAAACAAATGTGTTGTGCCTGCTGCTAAAAATTCATTGACGTCATTCTATTTTGAAACTCGCAATATATTTTCAACGCACTGAATACTTAGCGAAAACACGGCAGATTTGTGACAAAAAGACACTGCGCGTAATAATGCACTTTTCCTTAAAGTTATGAAAGTCACCTACTGAAACTTTAGTTACACACGGCGGCAACATAGTCTCAGTAGTATAAGCTTTTAAGGGGGCATGGATCAACAAATCATTATCGATAGAGAGTCATATGAACGGTTTGTAGTAGCTCCGAAAAGAACTCCAAGAGTAATTTTAAACGCCGTCCATTCAATTCGAAGTTCAAAACTACGATCATTATGTTGGGAGTTTATTCTTTGCTGTGGTACTATCTAGAGATAATTTGACTTCGCAGAGAGTAAGTGTCGGGTGGGTTGCACATTGTTTAAGGTCGTGGAAATGAATGTATGGTATATGAGTCGTTAGAAATTACCAGGGATGAACTTCTGCTGGATGAGTAGGTGTCGACAAGTAACGTCATTGTGACGTCGTTGACGTCGGACTTGTGGCGATGTTCGTAAGTATGTCTCATATAAATATTCATATCTCAAGAACTATTCTGAGCATTGTTGTGAAATTTGGTCATCATATTCAAGTTAGACTGAAGTTACGGTGTAAAAATCTTCGTGGTGTTACTGGCATTATACACGATTTTACAGCATCAGTGACATTACTTTTGGATATACCCACGTATTTTGTCTTTGTATATGGTCATAGGTTGTCAGATAATACCATTGTAGATGATAAAGTGAGGGATAAACGTCTGATTAATGGCGTATTTATCGCGTTATAATAATTAGACATTCAGGGAGACTAACGGAACACATTTATTTCCAGGATGACGAACGACTGTACAGCTTACACATTTTTTACCAAATATAATTACAAGTTTTTGATTTCATTTCAGATACGTGTTTAAAATGTGTATACTATTGCAAACAGTAATATCATGAAATATGTCAACTCAAGTATCTGACCAGAAAAACGATAATTGGGTATACAAACTATGATATGATTGCAAATTACGCTGAGCTACGTGCAGAGAAAGCCCATTCATCAGCTCAAAGATATTGCTGCTGACATTTGTGTTTACTATCTTATTAGATACAGTATATGTTTGACGTGATGCTGTCTGCATCTTTGACAAAACTCTGTAAAATACAAATTGGAAAAAGGACGGTACATGCAATAGACTGAAATGTTGCTCTCAGTTCAAATCAACAGCCATTCGACGTTATTCGTAGCACAGCACGCGCAATAGTCGACCAATGATAGTTGTACATGTTAGTTGTTTGTAATATTAATTGTTGGCTAAATGTTTGGTTGTAAGTGGTATATAATAACCAGAGACGAGCACACGTCTTGTAAAAGGATCCGAGAGCGAGAAAAGGAGACATGCGCAGCAAATAAAGAACACATTTATTTCGGAGTACACGGTGAATTAGTTACTCGATTCCTAGTTCTCAGAAACATTAACGCTAAATATACTGAGCGTCAAAATTTCGCAAACGAATTAAATATTCAATATTTTTAAATTGATTACTCGAAAGAACTTTGTACTAACTCTGTCGATTTGTTTACCAATAGCGTTCATGTTTAACCAATTTCCGTTGATGCCCGTCACGCTTAAATGATCACACCAGCACAAATGGCATAACGTATATTCAAGCGCGCAAAATTAGGGCTTTTCATTTTCGACTCAATGTTCAATTCCAATTTAATTGCAATTTGTCTCTGATACGAAATACATAATTAGCCAGTCAAATCAGTTCACAATGTACACTTAATTTGATGTCAAAAATTGATAATTGTGAACATAATCGTGTATATAACTTTTATACAGTGGAAGGGAGGTAATTTAATCGATAATTGTACCAAAATAATCTCCCTTTGACCATATACAATTTTGGATGTCGTAATAGACACTGTTCGAGTTGTCAGGGTTTAATAAAACAGCGCACTGGTCATTAAAACGCAAAATAAAAGGAAGTGTCCGATATATTTTAATGCCGGTTGGACTATGATTAAGCTTAAATAAATGCCGTTGAGTTTGGTGCTACAATTATAGCAGAATTACTAGGTCAGCAGCATTGACTCTTAACCTGTTGTCACGTGGTACGTCATACACACAATTCGTCTGTTGGATACGATACAACAGTGTTATTATTATACAGACATGTCAATTTTAATCGACACAAAGTAGTTTTACTGAAAAACGAGCCTCTAGACTAACATATACGCGATTATGTTCACAATTATCAATTTGTGCAATCAAATTCAACGTACATTGCCAACTAATTTGAATAACTATTTGTGTAATTCATATCACACACATGTTGCAAGTAAATAAGAAGTGAAAATTTAGCCGAAAATGAAAAGCCCTAATTTTGCGCGCTTGAATAGATGCTTATCCATCTCGTAAAAAGTTCTTTCGAGATAACTATTTTTTGTGAATTTTTAAGTCGTTTGCGAAACTTTTGACGCTCAGTATATATTGGTACGAAATGTAAGAAGTATCGTCTCGATGACATTGCAATATGACTATAAGGAAGTGATTCCATATTCATAGGTTAAATTAGTTGTCCTTTGTTATAAATATTACATTAATTATTTTTTAATTATCGTGTTAATATTTACGATAGTTGGGATTAGTTCCTCATTAACATACAGTATTAAGTATTTATTTATCGCAGGGAACAGAAATAAAACATCGCCTGAATGAAACCATTCACAACAGTCAGCAACAATAAAGTCATGTGAATACATGTGATCAGGAACTATTTAATATTGAAAGCTTTAATTGTTTTTGTTTTGCAAGAACTATTTGAGTTATTGTTTTAATATAATCAGTGATCGGTTCGACTTTAAAACACGCGTACTCTAATTTCATGATATGTGTTTGTTTTAATATCAATTTTCACAAGAATCAGTATATGGACTTTGTACGAAAATAAAACTTGGTTAAAAACATTTCTAAAGGTTAATCACACTACTGTAAATATACTTTTAATATATCAAATATTGTAAACAGTGTGTTGTGCATCTTTACTACTTCGCCTTCGTGATGATTAATTCATTGATAGGCTACCAAAATTAACACTAGTATCTGAGACATTCGTCATTGTGTGTAATACACCAAACATGTTTACTGTACATTTTAAACAAACGAGAAATTAAACATTATACAATACAGAAAACGTGATAAGTAACATTAGTGGCAATAAGAGAATATCGGACATTGAAGGTAGCACTTAATTTAACCAGCCGATCACATAAACTTAAAAACATGTCATGACACATTTAAACGAAACCATGTCCTTAATTAACTTACCAAGAAAATGAAAGGACCAACTTTCAGCTGCCAAAGTGCTGAACAAGTCGATTCGATGGAAAATATACTATAATACAGCGTTAAGAAATTTGACCAGTGTTACGGGCGTTGTAAGTTACATTCCTATAATTTTGGCCTTTTTGCAAGAAGTTACAAATTATCTATCACATGTAATGCAATATCCTAAGTCCCATTTTTACAAAAAAAGAAGTATGTACAAAGAAACGAGTGTTAATATATCAAGTTGTTAATTAAGTGTCAGTCTGAGTCCCATGCGATGTGACACAAGTTCATTCATTGTCATCTTATTTCAAATACACGTGAATTTTGTCTGTGGTAATTTAATAATACAGACACTATTTTCCGTGGAGACCAAATATGAGAGGTGGAAATGAATACATACATAATCGTTCACTCAGAAAAGCATGTTAATGACCCCAATGATTTCTGTGACTTACTAGTACTAGAAGTTAGGTCGTATATATTATTGTTGCTATCGTTATGTTAGAGAGCAGCAGAAATAGAAATGCTTCAGTTTGTGCCAAAAATTTGAATAATGTATATATAGCTTCTCACATAAATATCTAAGCCTCGTTTATTGTGTCTTATTGGGGGTGATAATGCGTTTAGAATAATACATTGTCGTTAAGCATCATTATGTGTACATTAACTGTTATAATGATACTGGTATTCTAGATAAAGTGTGAAACAATACCGCTTTAGTCCTGTGAATTATTCAGCGTTATTCGTTAGCCTTATTTGGTTTGACGTAACACCATAATGTGAAACAGTTGTTAAAAACAATATTATCAAAATACCTCAGCATAGTAACCCGACGTAATATTATGCTGTAACGGGTAACGGCAAACTTCTATGGAAAGCCAGTTTTCGAATACAACCAATGCTACTTCGGAGGAATACCGAGGTGAACTCGCTCATTAATTAGCAATTTAAAATTAGTTAAGTCAAAACATCATGCTTTGGGACATTAAACAAAACTTTTTGATATTATGTCTTCTGACTATCGTTTTAAAACGATTTTATAACCATTCTGCCACAAACAAAGCAAAAGAATTTTCATCAGATGTTTCATTTCCTCCGCCATTGCTTTGTTCTACTAGCACTACATTATACGCATACGCAGCTAATTGTGTCACCACTCCTATTCAGCATTAGAAATGAACGAGTTAACAGTAGAACTTTTAAAAATGTTAATTTAACACATCTTGAAACTGTAACAAAGTAAGTTGATCAAAATGTTACCCTTTTGTTGAACCAGACATGTGTCCCAGCTACTGCATGCTTACACATGTCGTTTCATCTAATTCAATGCAAATAAAAAACATAAAATGAGATTGAATTTACATGAATTTTACATTTTGTTGAAAGATTCTCAATAGAATTATACTTATTTTGTCATACAATACATGCGATGTTTAGCAATGCGATCACAAAGGAATGTTCAATTTCCTGCTACAATTGAATATATCCCAATTCACACGATGATCAGTCGGTATGTCTACATCATACATAGTACTACATTGTATATGTCCGTTTAATTCAATTTACAATTGCAAATATGCATCTTCTTAAATTATTCGTGACAGGAAAATTTCACAAGACTTTAACTAGGTCATAACTTGTTTTTAAATAAGTTGGGTTCATTGCATAATTTGTCTATTACAGACATCTAATATCATGTATTCTACAGACAACTGATATATACTTGAAACAGAAGCATTGACACATTTTAAGGAAAGATCTTTCACCAGAAGTAATTGTTTTCACTAAAACAAGTAATATCATTATGATTTTATAATGATTGGTATTTGTTGTGTTGTGCTGAGAACGTATATAGGATATTGCATAGATGATAATCACATACGTGTTTTTTTTAAATAGTGAACAAGCATATGTCACGATGCTTTTTCGAGGGTCATGTTGTTTTTGTACACGAGTTTAATAAATAAATTGTAAACATTAAATGAGCAAGAATGTAAGTTTCTTCTTATCACATATCCTTAGATACAAACAGACTTCTTGACGACGTTTGGATTATTGTGACACCATAGGCCAATTATGGATTTACTTACGTCGTTTTACATTTATTGCACGATCTTGGAGTGCCGAACGATACTTGATACAGAAATAGATTTATGCCACCGATAAACCGCGCGTAATGTGATAACAGTTCATAGTATCTGCTCTAATGTTACAATAAGAATACGAAAACGACCTACTTATTCACCAGAACATCAGAATTAAATTTTAGTTCACCACTTACACGCATGTAAAATACTTAATGAAAATAAATAAGAGTTCACTGTCTCCGTTCATGCAGTAGCAACATGAAGAGATCGAAGCCGTATACATTACATACTTTTGGGTCACGGTAAAGTGGCGTCTGATACAACTTAGTTAATTAAATGTTTAATTACGACAACTAATCAAGTATACAAATAATTTGCCATAGATTCTGTGTACCATATACTCTCATATGGCGTGATTAAATTAATTCCATACGGTAGTTAATCAACGGGACATAAGCTATATGTGAACATTTGATTAGAGTGATAAGCTTCCATAAAATACACGATATCCCAATTACCTGAGTCTCATATTATCATATTCACATTAACATTTATATTAAACCGTACTTACTATTTTCATGATCTTGTTACGTCCAGCTACATTTATGAATACATAACTACACCAATAATAGTTCGTTTATGATTGACTTAGTAGCTTCCAGGAGGACCTTTAAGAAATTTGTTGCTTGGTATGATAATTATTATGAAACATTCCTACAAACAGGGGATGTGTACGTATCGTATTTAGTGTTATCATATTTGAGTGCTAATTTAGAATATACATAAGAACACTTTACTGAGGGTCGGTGTTTGTAAGAATGCATTTCCGGTGTTATTCGCATGCTACATGTACTTCTGGATTGAGCTCTTTAATAACAACTTCTCCAAAATTTCCGAATGTTTTTTGACTAGACTAGAGTAAGAGGGTAATAATTCAACAAAATATTTGAAAGTAACATAATTTGTGTTGTGTTGATGGGGATATGCGCAACAACATTATCCGTTATCTAAATGTGTATTTATCAAGATAAATCAAGGTCAAACCTGAATACATAAGATACAGCGGTAAATGCATAGTAACAAGTTTGATCTATTGTAAATATCTATAATAAAGCTTTAAACATATTTTTAACAGACATACGCTTTATTTCCAATTATACCAAATACGCATGATCACAATACATGTGACGTAACAATAATTGTCAAACGTAGTGTTTTTCCTTTCATTGAACTAACCATAAGGGTTTAGGTTTAATTATCAGCGTATGTGAACATAAAATATAAGAGCAAATCCGGGAAGTTAGCACTCAACCTAACCAGCCGAGCGCTGAAAGCAGAAACGCCACATGTTATGAACGCAGTACTCAAATGCTATAAATCAATGTTGTCTCGTCATAGTCTCTACATACATGTACCACATATAACATGAACGTTTGATAATTGTTCTTTCTATGGTATTCTGTGAAAATACCTTGCATAGTGCTTTGATGTATAATATATGTATCGTCCGATCTTTTAATCACTGTATGTAGGTTAACTTTATCAACGATATCATACATTTAAAAAAATTATCATTTATTTGGAATACCCAGGGCATTATTCCCCATCGTGAATTATTGTCGAACAAACGACGTGGTGTCTGAATAATATAGTATATATTAACACGATATTAATATAAGTCACATTCAATATTCAGTTTATTTTATAAATGATTATTTGTTTTTAATCAATTTCAAATCCACTGTGACCTCTTCAATTTCCCTCGTGTAAATATCTTGATCATAAAAAAATGTTTGATTTCAACATTTAATATTATACATTTATATTGTTATACTGAAAGTGGAACATTGCAATTCAGAACATATGCGGGAAAAACATAGTTACTTTATTTCTGTTTTTAATATAGCTAGAGCTATTTCATTTATATAAATGTGTGATCATGATGTTTCATTCTTATACCCATACGTACATACTTTATTTTAGCTATTAACAAAACTAGATTTATATTATTTATATTAGTAATGTTTGATCAAATGTTTCATCATTACTACCCACATCTAACTAAACGTATTGCTTTGTATTGTGAAATTGATAACAGTGTTTCGTTTGTTTGTGTTCCTTTTTGTTCCAATACTCATTATCTTTAAATCGAGTATAGTGTTGGAATTGTCTTCCCTGTTTTGTGTTTGATTATGGTACAGATATTCATAGTCTGCTTTACATGTGTATTTAAAACTTCCTTCGAAAGATAAACCTCGCTACAATTTGTAAAACAACATGTACATGTATTACTTGAACACCACAAATTTACAATAGATTAACGGAAAAGTCGAATGCTGCAGAATCAACTAGCAAGAAAAAGAATAACACACACTTCTGTGAAATCTTACCTTACTGGTTGTAAACGGCAATAAATTAGCACCATTGATGTTCATTACCAAACGGAAGTCACTTGCAGAACTGTTTCATCAGTTGATGAAATACTAATCAAATGAGGACGGCAACATTTCCTGATATGTTAATGCAATTTATTAGCCTTTTAAAGCGTACATTGTACATACTGAGACCTCAGTACTCTCAAAGAACCCGCAATTTGACGAGACTAATGACTAACAATTAGTAGCTCTTTGATAATACGAACAAATAAGCTCATACGTCAACCAAAATACATGAAGTTATGATGTCAATATGGTTGCTACAATGAGAACAAATTAGATGAATTGGATTCGCGATGTTATTTATTTTAATTGATTGAGGGAAATAACGCAACAATTTATGGCACCTAAACCAAACTAATAAGGACATTTTCCGAGATCAAGCATTGAGGACGAGGGCAGTTAACATTCGGTAAATGCTAATGTAGAACGATTCTTTAAAACGTATAGTAGTGTGATAGAAATACAGTCGAACTTCGATGCCTCGAACAGTACTTGCCTCGAACACCCCAGATGCCTCGAACTCGTTGTCCGGTCCCGTCAAAATCCCTTCTTTATTCATATAGAAAAACCATAGATGACTCGAACAGTACGAGGGTCGAACACTCGAACTGACTTGCTGGTCCCTTGCAATGATTTACCAGTAGATGACTCGAACAATGCAAATTTTCGCACCTTTCATTGATTGTTGAAATCCATTGTTTGAACGTGGGAAGTCGGTGAAAGGTGTTATTAACACCTTGTGACAATTATTGTACTGTTTACGACTGTATTGCATGTTTGTGAAAACACTTATAGATCCGTTAATTACATAATGAAGGAAATTAAAACTTTATTTTTCATCAATTTAAATGTTTGAATTCTTTCAAATAAACTAAACTTGATTTATATTGCAATAAAGTGATAACTCAAACGTATGTTTCTGTTTTCACTATCATTAATTCTTATTTTATATATTGATTAACAAACTTGACATATGCATCGCTATGTTATAATTAAAACATTGATTTAAAAGGCTACCGTACGGAGCGATTAATAGAGCAGGGAACTTTGTTTACATGTGTGAGTATTTGAAGAGCTAGCCGACGATTTCAAGTTAATTTTGTCAAACAATATCATGTTTTATGATGATTATGCAAATTATTTCACTATTTGACACAAATGCATTAAATATGCATTAAGTATGAAGTACGAACAAACACTCAAAATACGACAATAACACACGATTAACAGGTACACGTACCGAGAAGCGTTCGAACTTATACATATATAGTGCATATATACTCGTACCCTCGATGCCTCGAACCGGTAGATGGCTCGAACTATTTTCCCGGTCCGAAGGTAGTTCGAGGCATCGAAGTTTGACTGTACTTCATCATCGTGTCCAATGAAACGAGGTTAGGGTCTGTGAACAGCATCAATAGCAAATGTCGAGTGTACCAGGCGTGTGTATATCCTAATATGACTGCGTTTATTTGCAAGAATTGACCTATTTTGCAATATTAGAATGTATTTATACGTACTTCCTATCTAATGTGTGATTTTTATTATGTATATACGTGCTGTGTACCATTCTGCCATATACCTCTTACTTCTAGCTGAACATGTGTTGATGTGAATTACAGTTGGGTTGTCAAAGACGTACTACACAGAGACAGGAAGAATAACACCCTTATTCTCTAATCAGATACGAATATCCTGAAAACACTGACACTACAATAAAGCTGACGTTTATCATGGCAATAACTACAGCTCCGGAACATAAACAGTAGGAAGTACCTTCCAAAACGATAGCAATATGTAAATGTGACAATGTATTGGTTTATTACATACTTAATACAGTTTATTACACTACACGTATTAGTATATAGAGTTAATTCACGCATTGATTGTGACGCACGATAACATTGCACTTGTTAAAGATGTTGTTCTAGCACGATTTAGTAAAAACTATAAAAGCTTTGTAAGCAGTATACCGTTCATCATTTACAGTTATATTTAGGTGATTGCTTCCAGAATTGAAAAGTAGTTAATGGAATTGCTTTTCCAAAAAGCGTAAGTTTACCTAGTTTACAAACCAACTGCGGTTCATGTTGCCATACGACATACATTTGTAGCATTGGTCTCATTAGAGTGGGGCATTGTCGTGATGTTGGTATATATGCATCTAAGTACCCAAGTTTGAATCAATATGCTTGCCACTGTATTTGTTTGCACTATCGTGGATGTATACCATACATTGCATGTTCATGATATATCCACCCGTCAAATACGTAGAAAGTTAAATTAGTATACAATGTCATGTAATCATGTTTATTTAATTGTTTTGCTTAGTGTCATTCAACATGAATGTGGTGCGTGCTACACGAACGCTATTGCAGTAATGTCATTTCTGAGCGCTATAGTTACACGATTTATTTCGTAGTACTAATGTCTTCAGCTAAATTAATGTTGTAGTAAGATATGTCACAAAATATACAAATCGTGCAAAAAGAAACGAAGGTTACTGGAACACACTAGTTTTGAAAAACAAAATTAATGCCAATGCAGTCAGTATCAAGTACTAGTGATAGTATTAAATATAGTAAGTGCCACACAAGAACTTAATAGTTCCTGTGAATGCAAGGCTGATAGGCCGTCCGAATATTTTACTGAAAAGCACATTAAATGTTACTTTCCATTTCAAGATAACACATCAAACCCCTTATCCACAAAATGAACAAAAATAAAAACTATTTGAATTGACAATCATGCTTTAGGCAAAGCGATATGTTATAGAGCATTGAATGTTTTATCCTTTTGAAGTCTGATTTCTCTGTTGAATTAGATATATATAAAATCTATAAAAACAACACACATTACCCGAAGGCATTTTTGATAATTATATTAGCGTCAGCGTCAGGAAATGTTAAGAATTGGGTTTTGCTTAACTAGACAGTTAATTTTCACTTATATTGTTCAAGTATTGTCCTTTTGACATGTGCTGGAGATGTTGATTTTGTTTGTGTCATTAAAGAGCCAGAAGCCAATCTCTTGGTACAGAAAACAAGTTGTGTGATGTATAATACATGTACTAGCTTAATGGTAAGATAATACCTTACATACGTACTACCTTATCGTTATATAATGAAATAAACGTTTGGACAAATATAAAAATATGCAGTCTATTTGATAGCTTCTGTCAGACACAAACTGACAAGCCTTCAGTCCCTTCTCCTCCATACAAATCCTATGTTAGTTTCTGATGAGATCTCTCGCTTCGTCGCTACATCTGTGCACCAGGTTAGAAATATTTCTCTTTTTTTAAATGCAAACTTTTTATATACATCTCTGTGTAACTAAACAAGCACGAACAATGCTTGCTGAGCGAAATTGAAAAATAACAAAATGGGATTTGAACCCATTCGTTCAGTTCTGAAGTAGTCGTATGCATGGTAAATTAACTAACTGCGCTATGCGCACTACATGATAAAACTATTCCAAATGTATGTTTTAGGCTAAATACACCCCTATAACCTGGATTACTCCAATGTTACAAAGTACATTGACGCCCAATTGATTGTTGTTTATCTAGACATAATTGTATTAAAAATGACTCATGCATGCTGTCTCAATATTCAATCAAATTATGAAAGCAGACAAGAAGAGATAAAAATATATACTGGCTCATACAAACTGGGTAGTGGAGATCACAGTGTTGTTCGTGAATTGTCATGTTCCCAACATGTGAAGAAGTTCAATTAGTTGCTTGCGAAACAACAGTGAACTACCGTGCGATAATTAATTCAAGTAAAAACTATTAATGTCAACAGACTGCTGTGAAATGTCGAGAGATCAATGCAATAATCCCCGTGCTAATCACAATAAAAAACCAACAAAGCCCAATTCTAATCACAATAAAATAAATAAACAAAGCCCAATGCTAATCACAATAAAACAAGCAAACACTTGATGAAATCGTGTTGACTTTGGTGATTTCAGTTTCTCTTGTGTTTGCTGCAATTCACTCACAATATTCAACATCATGAATATTTGATGCACCATCTTGAATTTAATGCTTTTCTGGAAATATCCAATCATATTTTGAAATTAATGAACTCGTCTACTAGTAATATTACACTATCGTCATTTAATTTGGCATATATTTGGTGCAATGTGAGTTGATATTTATATATAATACATGATAGCACATTGGATTTTCGGCAGCTGTATTAGAACGATCAGACTCATGTAAAGCGCACTGTTCATCTATCTCGCATCTGTGGCGCATAATAGATGTCATCCGAATCCTAATACACTTGCCACCAAGTACTTTGCCAGATAATATTACATAGAAGGGTAGATTTAGTTTCCACTTCATTTGATCTTCTTCAGACTGACAAGTTATACATGTTCCGTTATAATACACGCAAAGTACATAGTCTTAGTGCAAAAAATGTATACGTTCTACTTGATTTCATTTGTAAACATTGTGTGTGTATGACTGGCTTCCATGTGAACTAATGATTTACTCAAGTTTACCAATAACATTCATTACTTAATTGATGCCAATCAATATGCATGAAACATGCTCGAAAAGAAATAAGACAACACTCAGAATGTAAAAGCGCATACCTATAAACAGCTACACGAACTAACGACCGCGCCAGAAATGATAAAAGAACGCATACATGCTCTTTGAAGTTGATCAATTGTGATAGCGTTCTGAGGAAATTAGTTTATCTAGCCCATACATCATGATAAAATGTATTGTCAACTTTGGATACCAGACATTCTTCGATTTTAACGACTGGTGTTATTCACATTATCCGAGATGTTTATATACAATGGCATCTAGTTATGACATTCAGACGGTATAATACAAGTTTAATTACCAAAATTTCAAATGCTGTTATTAGCCATCGACATTTTATTCTGTTCTTAACTAAACCAGAATTTGTTTAAATGCTATTACTGTCCCTGTATTACTGATTTGGTACACATGTTGGTTTTAGTGCATCTACACTGCACCCGAGATACGGCAGTCATCGTTAATATGACAAAAAAGTGTCAATGATCGGTTTAACATAGCTATTTAATTTATTAAGTAATGCTGCGTTCTTCATTATATACGATGTAAATATATCCATTATAAAAATTACAATTTTCAAACAACATGAGTAACTCTAGGTTGTCAGTCAATAGTTGAAAATAATACAAGTAGTAAAACAGCGTTGGATTCATATGCATCTCACTAGTAAATCTTATGCCACAGGGATAATTGACATCCGCTTCAATGATGGATCACGTATTTTATCTTTTCTCCGGATGCTTCCAAAATGGACCAACATAGTGTAAAAAACCTTATATATGTTGTCATTCATTGTAAAACACACGGTACCCAGTGTAGCAAGAGCAGTGACGCGTGTGCAAGAAGACAAAATGATACTAGTTATATCAGCATTACCTCTAATTATCACCAATATGTTATTTTCCAATCTTTCAAAATATTTTCATCTCGAATATGCACATACTACATATAAAATCCAGTACATGTCAGGTCTCGATACTTAATCATAGGGTACTACATGTAATAATAAAAAAGAGAAGATGTCATTACTAAAACATAATATGATACACTTAGAGTTCAAGCCTTTTTGGACGGACGGGCGAATGCTGATAACAATTTGCATTAGCCACACTAATGGGTTTGTCTTTGTATATGGTCATAGGTTGTCAGAAAGTTCCATTGTAGATGATAAAGTGAGGGATAGACGTCTGATTAATGCTGTATTAATCGTGGTATTGTAATCGGATATTCAGGGAGACTAATGAAACATATTAATGTACAAGGATGACGAAAGACTATACAGCTTACACATTTTTTACCAAATATAATTATAAGTTCTTGATTTCATTTCAGATACGTGTTAAAAATGGGTATACTATTTAAAATAGTATTATCATGTAATATGTCAACTCCAGCATATGACCAGAAAATACGCTAATTGGGTATACAAAAAAAATGAATTATGCCGAGCATAGCCTTTATTTGCTTTATTTCTACTGAAACATGGCAGGCATATATATGTACCTCCACCCGGATTTGAACCCGGGTCGCCAGATTAAACGGCTAGCGCACTTACCACTGAGCTACGGAGGCACAAAATACGATATGATTGCAAATTACGCTAAGCTACGTGCAGAGAAAGCCCATTCATCAGCTCAAAGACATTGCTGCTGCCATTTCTGTTTACTATCTTATTTGATACAGTGTATGTTTGACGTGATGCTGTCTTCATCTTCGACATAACTCTGTAAAATACGAATTGGAAAAAGGTTCACATCAACAGCCATTCGACGTTATTCGTAGCACAGCACCGAGCAATAGTCGACCAATGATAGTTGTACATGTTAGTTGTTTGTAATACTAATTGTTGGATAAGTGTGGGGTTGTAAGTGGTATAACCAGGGACGAGCACAAGTCATGTAAAAGGAGCCGAGAGCGAGAAAAGGAGACACGCGCAGCAAATAAAGAACACATGTATATCGGAGTACACGGTGAACTAGTTACTCGATTCCTAGCTAACAGAAACATTAACGCTAAATAAACTGAACGTCAAAAGTTTCGCAAACGAATTAAAAATTCAATATTTTTAAATTGATTACTCGAAAGAACTTTGTACTTACACTGCAGATTTGTATACCCATACCGTTCATGTTGGAAACCAATTTCCGTTGGTGCCCGTCACGCTTAAATGATCATACCAGCACCAATGGCATAACGTCTATTCAATCGCGCAAAAATAGGGCTTTTCATTTTCGACTAAATTTTCAATTCCAATTTAATTGCAATATGTCTGTGCTACGAAATACAGAATTAGCCAGTCAAATCAGTTAACAATGTACACTTAATTTGATGTCAAAAATTGATAATTGTGAAAATAATCGTGTATATAACTATTATACAGTAAAAGGGAGGTAATTTAATCGATAATTGCACCAAAATAATCTCCCTTTGACCACAGACAATTTTGGATGTCGTAATAGACACTGTTCAAGTTGTCAGAGTTTAATAAAACAGCGCACTGCAGGTCATAAAAAACGCAAAATAAAAGGAAGTGTCCCATAAATTTTAATGCCGGTTGAACTACGATTAAGCTAAAAAATGCCTTTGAGTTTGGTGCTACAATTATAGCAGAATTTCTAGGTCAGCAGCATTGACCCTTGACCTGTTGTCACGTGGAACGTCATACACACAATTCGTCTGTTGGATACGATACAACAGTGTTATCATGATACAGACATGCCAATTTTATACGTCAGAAAATAGTTTTACTGAACAACCAGTCTCCAGACTAACATATACGCGATTATGTTCACAATTATCAAATTCTGCAATCAAATTCAGCGTACATTGCCAACTAATTTGACTAACTACTTGTGTATTTCGTATCCAAACATGTTGCAAGTAAATTAGAAGTGAAAATTTAGTCAAAAATGAAAAGCCCTATTTTTGCTTGCTTGAATAGATGCTTTACCATCTCGTAAAAAGTTCTTTCGAGTTAACAACTTAATTTTTTTGAATTTTTAAGTCGTTTGCGAAACTTTTGACGCTCAGTATATATTGGTACGAAAGGTAAGAAGTATCATCTCGATGACATTGCAATATGACTATACGGAAGTGATTCCATATTCATAGGTTAAATTAGATGTCCTTTGGGATTAGTTCCTCATTAACATACAGTATTAAGTATTTACTTGTCACAGGGAACAGAAATAAAACATCGCCTGAATGAAACCATTCACAACAGTCAGCTACAATAAAGTCATGTGAATAGATGTGATCAGGAACGATTTAATATTGAATGCTTTAATTGATTTTGTTTTGCAATAACTATTTGAGTTATTGTTTAAATATAATCTGTGATCGGCTCGAAATGAAAACACGCGAACTCTTATTTCAGGATATGGGTTTGTTTAAATATCTATTTTCACAAGAATCTGTATATAGACTATGTACGGAAATAAAACTTGGTTAAAAACATTTCTAAAGGTTAATCACAATTAATACACATATAATATATCAAATATTGTCAAAAGTTGTGACAAGTGTGTCGTGCATCTTTAAAACTCCTCCTTCGTGAAGAATAATGCATTGAAAGGCTGCGAAAACTCGAGGAATAATTTGTTTTAAAAATAAACCGGCAAAAAGAAATATACCTTAGAATGTTTTGTAAACTAACACTGGTATCTGAGACATTCTTTATTGTGTGTAATACACCAAACATGTATACAGTACATTTTAAACAAACGGGACATTAAACATTATACAAGAAACGAGATAAGTAACATAAGTGGCAAACTATAAGAGAAAATCGGACATAGAAGGCAGCACTCATCTTAACCAGCCGATCACATAAACATAAAAACATGTCATAACACATTTAAACGGCGTCATGTCCTTTCTTAACTGACCAAAAAAATGAAAGGACCAACTTCAAGCTGTCAAAGTGCTGAACAAGTTGATACGATGGAAAATATACTAGATTTATAATTCAGCGTAAAGAAATTTGACCAGTGTTACGGGCGTTGTAAGTTACATTCCTATAATTTTGCACTTTTTGTAAGAACTTACAAATTATCTAATGTAATGCAATATCCTAAGTCTCCTTTTTAAAAAAGTAGTATACCTAGAATCGGGTGTTAATATATTAAGTTGTTAATTAAGTGTCAGTCTGAGTCCCATGCGATGTGACACAAGTTCATTCATTGTCATCTTATTTCAAATACACGTGACTTTTGTCCGTGGTAATTTAATTATACAGACACTTTTTTCCGTGGAGACCAAATATGAGACGTGGAAATGAATACATGCATAATCGTTCGCTCAGAAAAGCATGTTAATGACTTCTGTGACTTACTAGTACTAGAAGTTAGGTCGTATATATTGTTGTTGCTTTCGTTATGTTAGAGAGCAGCAGAAATAGAAATGCTTCAGTTAGTGCCAACAATGTGAATAATGTGTACATAGCCTTTCACATAAATATCTAAGCCTCGTTGATTGTGTCTTATTGAGGGTGCTAATGCGTTCACAATAATACATTGTCGTTAAGCATCATTAGGTTTAAATTAACTTTTATAATGATACTGGTATTCTAGATAAAGTGTGAAACAATACCGCTTTAGTCCTGTGAATTATTCAGCGTTATTCGTTAGCCTTATTTGGTTTGACGTAAAACCATAAAGTGAAACAGTTGTTAAAAACAATATTATCAAGATACCTCAGCATAGTAACCCGACGTAATATTATGCTGTAACGGGTAACGGCGAACTTCTATGGAAAGTCAGTTTTCGAATACAATCAATGCTACTTCGGAGGGATACCGAGGTGAACTCGCTCATTAATTAGCAATTTAAAATTAGTTAAGTCAAAACATCATGCTATGGGACATTAATCAAAACTTTTTGATTTTATGTCTTCTGACTATCGTTTTAAAACGATTTTATAACCATTCTGCCACAAACAAAGCAAAAGAATTTTCATCAGATGTTTCATTTCCTCCGCCATTGCTTTGTTCTACTAGCACTACATTATACGCATACGCAGCTAATTGTGTCACCACTCCTATTCAGCATTAGAAATGAACCAGTTAACAGTAGAACTTTTAAAAATGTTAATTTAACACATCTTGAAACTTTAACAAAGTGAGTTGATCAAAATGTTACCATTTTGTTGAACCAGACATGTATCCCAGTTACTGCATGCTTACACATGTCGTTTCATCTAATTTAATGCAAATAAAAAACATAAAATGAGATTGAATTTACATGAATTTTACATTTTGTTGAAAGATTCTCAATAGAATTATACTTATTGTGTCATACAATACATGCGATGTTTAGCAATGCGATCACAAAGGAATAAACAATTTCCTGCTACAATTGAATATATCCCAATTCACACGATGATTAGTCGGCATGTCTACATTATACATACAATGTACGAATATGTGCGTTTAATTCAATTTACAATTGCCAATATGCATCTTCTTAGATTATTCGTGACAGCAAAATTTCACAAGACTTTAACTAGGATAAATGGTTGGTGCATAATTTTAGATGTTACCCAAATGTATACATGGCATTGAACGCGACTTCTTGATGAGGTTTGGATTATTGTGACACCATAGGCCATGGATTTACTTACGTCGTTTTACATTTATTGCACGCTCTGGGAGTGCCGAACGATACTAGATACAGAAATAGATTTATGCCACTGATAAACCGCGCGTTATGTGACAGTTCATAGTATCTGCTCTAATGTAACAATAAGAATATGAAAACGGCCTACTTATTCACCAGAACATCAGAATTAAATTTTAGTTCAACACTTACACGCATGTAAAATATTAAATGAAAATAAATAAGAGTTCACTGTCTCCGTTCAGGCAGTAGCAACATGAAGAGATCGAAGCCGTATACATTACATACTTATGAGTCACGGTAAAGTGGCGTCTGATACAACTTAGTTAATTAAATGTTTCATTACGACAACTAATCAAGTATACAAATAATCTGCCATATCTTCCGTGTACATTTGTACCATGTACTCTTATACATGTATGACGTAATTAAATTAATTCCATACGGTAATTAATCAACGGGACATAAGCTCTGTGAACATTTGATGAGAGTGATAAACTTCCATAAGTACACGATATCCCAATTACCTGAATCCCATTTTATCATATTCACATTAATTTATATTAAACCATACTTACTCATTGCATGATCTTGTTACGTCCAGCTACATTTATGAATATATAACTACACCAATAATAGTTTGTTTATGATTGACTTGTAGTAGCTTCCAGGAGGACCTTTAAGACATTTGTTGCTTGGTATGATAATTATTATGAAACATTCCGGGGATCTGTACGTATCTTAGTTAGTATTATCATATTTGAGTGCTAATTTAGCTCATATATAAGAACACTTTATGAGGGTCGGCGTCTGTAAGAATGCATTTCCGGTGTCATTCGGCATGCTACTTCTACATTAAACTCTTTAAATGACAACTACTCCAAAAGTTCCGAATGTGTTTTGACTAGACTGAGTAAGAAATTAATAATTCTACAAGCATCTTTGAAAGTAACATAAGTTGTGTTGCGTTGATGGGGATATGCGCAATAACATTATCCGTTACCTAAATGTGTATTAACATGATAAATCAAGGTAAAACCTGAATACATAAGATACAACGGCAAATGTATAGTAACAATTCTTTAACAATCTGATGGAGGGAAAATTATTTTGAAGAAAAAAGCTTGGCCTATTGTAAATATTGATATTGAAGCTTTAAACATAGTTTTAACAGACATACGCTTTATTTCCCATTATACCAAATACTCATGATCACGATACATGTGACGTAACTATAATTGTCACACGTTCCTTTCATTGAACTAACAATAAGGATTTATGTTTTAATATCAGCGTTTGTGAACATAAAAGGTATTCGAAAATCAGACAGGAAAGGTAGCACTCAACCTAACCAGCCGAGCACAGAAATGAGAAACACTACGTGTTATGAACGCTGTACTCAAATGCTATAAATCAATGTTGTGTCGTCATGGTCCCCACATACCACATATAACATGAACGTTTGATAATTGTTCTATCTATGATATTACGTGAAAATTCCTTTCATGGTATTTATAATAATATACGCAATGTCCGATCTTTTAATCACTGTGTGTAGGTAAACCTTATCGACGATATCATACATTTTTAAAAAAAAATCATTTATTTGGAATACCCAAGGCGTTAATCCTCATCACGAATTATTGTCGAACAAACGACGTGGTGTCTGAATAATATAACACGAAATTAATACAAGTCACATTAAATATTCAGTTTATTCCATAAATGACCATCCGTTTTTAATCAATTCAAATCCACTGTGACCTCTTCAATTTCCCTGTTGTAAATAAATGTTCGATTTCAACATTTAATATTATACATTTATATTGTTATACTGAACGTGGAACATTGTTATTCAGAACGTATTCGGTAAACGTACGTACATACTTTATTTTAGCTATTAACAAAACTAGATTTATATTATTTATATTAATAACGTTTGATCAAACATTTCATCATTACATGTACTACCCACATCTAACTATACGTAATGCTTTGTATTGAGAAATTGATAACAGTATTTGGTTTGTTTGTTCCAATACTTATTATCTTTAAATCGAGTATAGTGTTGGAATTGTCTTCCCTGTTTTTACCGATATTACAATCACTTGGATGTTTGATGAAATGCCCTTTTTTGCCCACAATTATTTGATAATGGTACAGATATTCATATTCGTCTTTACCTGTGTATTTAAAGCTTCCTTCGAAACATTAACCTCGCTAAAATTTGTTAAATAACATGGTACATTTATTTCTTGAACACAACAAGATATTAACGGAATAGTCGAGTGTTGCAGAATCAACTAGCAAAAACAGAATAACACATTTCATAGAAATCTTACCTTACTTGTTGTAAACGGCAATAAGTTTGCACCATTGATGTTCATTACCAAACGGAAGTCACTTGCAGGACTGTATCATCAGTTGAAGAAATACTAATCAAATGTGGACAGTAACATTACCTGATACAAACAATCAAGCTCATAGGTCAACTAAAATACATGAAGTTATGATGTCACTATGGTTGCTACAAAGAGAACAAAGAAGATGAATTGGAATCGCGATGTTATTTATCTTAATTGATTGAGGGAAATAACGCAACGATTGATGGCACCTATACCAAACTAATAAGGACATTTTCCGAGATCAATCATTGAGGACGAGGGCAGTTAACATTAGGTAAATGCTAATGAAGAACGATTCTTTAAACCGTACAGTAGTGTGATAGAAATACTTCATTATCGTGTCCAATTAAATGAGGTTATGGTCTATAAACAGCATCAATAGTAAATGTCAAGTGTACTATGCGATATGTATATCCTAATATGACTGCATTTATTTTCAAGAATTTACCTTTTTAGCAACATTAGAATATATCTATACGTACTTCCCACCTAATGTGTGATATTTATTATGTATTAACGTGCTGTGTATGCCACATACCTCTTACTTCTAGCTGAACATGTGTTGATGTGAATTACAGTTAGGTTGTCAAAGACGTACCACACAGAGACAGGAAGAATAACACCCTTATTCTCTAACAATAAATGAACTTCCTGAAAATACTGACACTACAATAAAGCTGAGGTTTATCGTGACAATAACTATAGCTCCGGAACATAAACAGTAGGAAGTACCTTCTAAAACGATAGCAATATGTAAATGTGACAATGTGTTGGTTTATTACAGACTTAATACAGTTTATTACACTACACGTACTCGTATATATAGTTAATATACGACATTAGTTGTGACGCTGGCTAACATTGCACTTGCTATAGATGTTGTTGTAGCACGATTTAGTTTAAAGAAAGGAGTATACCTTTCATCATCTACAGTAACATCTACATGTAGGTTATTGCTTACATAATTGAAAAAAAAATATTGGAATGGCTTTAGACCAAAACGCATTTGTTAGCATTGCCTAGTAAACAAACCAACTGCGGTTCATGTTGACATACATTTGTAGCATTGGTCTCATTAGAGTTGGGCATTATAGTGATGTTGGTATATATGCACTTAAGTATCCAAGTTTGAAACAATATGCATGTCATTGTATTTGTTTACATTAATTTGGATGTATACCATACATTTCATGCCCATGATATATCCACACGTCAAACGTGTAGAAAGTTAAAGTAGTATACAGTGTCATGTAATCATGTTTATTCACTTGATTCGCTCAGTGTCATTCAACATGAATGTGGTGCGTGCTACACGTACGCTATTGTAGTAATGTCATTTCTGAGCGCTATAGTTGCACGGTTCATTTCATAGTACTAATGTATTCAGCTAAATTAATGTTGTAGTAAGATATGTCACAAAAGACATATTGTGCAAAAAGCGACGAAGGTTAAAGGAACACACTAGTTTTGAAAAACGAAATTAGTGCTAATGCAGTCAGTATCAAGTACTGGTGATAGTTATGTGTAGTACGAGGGGCATTCAAAAAATAAGTAGATAAATCAATTTGCTAGCTTATTTTTTCAGATAAATCAATAATTATTTAGTTTTACGTACCACCACATTCATTCGCAAAAATCCTTAAGTTTCATAGAAATCATACCGACGGTTAAGTGAGGATCTTGTTTTATGCGTTGCGCCTATAGTGACAACGGGGCAAGTCCAGACGTCGTTGTTGACGTCATGGGTTTCGGTAACCTCACTACATCTTCTAAATTCTCAGAATGATACTCATTTTACAACTCTGTCACCAAACATTCTGTATAATGATCAATTTATAACGGCGGATTTCACTTTCAAAAAAGGACAAATAGCATACATTATGCCATGTGTTGTTTCGAGTTCCATACTCACGTACCCACATCGCACCAATATCAAAGTCTGGACGTCCAAAATGGGAAATTTGGACTGTAGCGGACATTTATAAGATGATTAAGTCAAGGGATATATACAACACCGGTACTGTATGTTTTACACGATGCTCCGGCACTACCTCTAGGTGAAATATTCAATGTTCGGCCACAATTTAAGTAAGTTTGTGTGTTTATATCAAGCGCAACACATACTTTCAGAATTACGGGTAGTCCGTGGTTTAACGCGACGTCGCGTTTTCTTTCTGCTACTAAGAGTGACTTTGTATGATAACCATTATCTCTGTAACGCTGTTAAATATGACATCATAATTTGAATCACAGGACAACATAGTTTTAAACAATACACACATAAATTCTCGAAAGGTTTCGCAACCGTTAAAGGTCAGTGATTGGACAAAGAAATCAACACCAATTTCTACGGGATAAATCGGTGGGTTGCCCCGTGTGTTCAATTTTACGTTGCTATAACTACCATATTTTCGAATGTAACATATATTGTTCGTGATAAAAATACGTACAGAATTCATAACCGGTAGAACCTGATTTCTCCCAATTTTGATGAAAATCGGATGATAAATTATTTCACAATCGTGGTTGTCTACGTATTTTTTGAATGGCCCTCGTATGTGACACACAGGCACTTAAAAGTTCCTGTGAATGTAAGGTTGATAGGCCGTCCGAATATTTTACTGAAACTCACTTTAAATGTTACTTTCCACTTCTAGATATAGTCCAGTCATTGAAGCTAAAAAATATGGTCAACCTCAAACAAATTGCAAAACAGAGTTTCTTTGCATTTTCATCATCTACAGACTATTATCGACTACAGACAAAACGTCAAATATGCGAGTTCAGTGGGGAAAATAAAAAAAATCGACATGTTTAAGGTCACTTTTGGTAGCAATTTCAGCATTTTCCTTATTTCATACTACATGGGGAATTTTACGTTCTGATAATTCCCGTGTAAGTCGTTAAATATTTACTTATTGCACCTTAACGCTTATATTTTCTGAAAGATACAACCTTCTTCTATCGAATACAAATATTGATTTTATCATCAGACAATTTACTTTTCATACATATGCCAGTCTACGTGTTAGTATACTACCCATTCAAATGTCGACAAAATGACTCAAAATAGCACTTTGAAGGGGAAACAAAAGTTTTATTCATTTCTTTAATATTAATCCAATTTGTTTAACATTTACACATATTATGTGTTGTATATATGTGTGTCTTATGAAAAAAGGATATTTGAGTTTGGACAGTATACAATACAGACAATATACAAAATGTACACGAATCTATCGATTCTGGAGAAATAGTGATTGTTCTCTTTGTCTGTTCGTCCACAATTGCATTTGTATTCACAATTTTGACTCTATGATTATGAAACTTGGTCAGAGTGATCATCTGAACAAAATTTAAGACAAGGTAGAAAATGGATGATCAAGGGTAAAAAACTAGGTCACTAGGTCAAATTGTTGCAAAACCTTGTGTAGTCGCTAGAGGTCATAATGTTGACCTTATATTTATGAAACTTGGGTACAATAATAATATCAACAAAATATAGGTCAAAGTTATAAATTGAGTCATCCGGGGTCAAAAAGTAGGTCGCTAGTTAAAATCAAAGGTAAACGTTGTGTAGGTACAAAATTCACAATTTTGGTCTAATATTTATGCAACTTGGTCACAATGCTCATATCAAAACATCTTAGACAAGTATGTTATTGAGTTATTTGGGTCAAAATTAGGTCAATAGGTTAAAATAATTGATGCGACTTTTTGGCGCATGAAGGTTTTCTATTATTTGACCTAGTGACCTAGTTTTAACTCATGATAAGTAAATATTGAATTTGACCTACATTTTGTCTTCATGATCCATGTGACATAGTTTCATAAAGATTATGTAAAAAGGGTGCATTCTAAAGATTTGTTCTATAATTTGACCTAGTGACCTAGTTTTTAACTCAGGTTAATCCAATTTCATACATGACCTTGATTTTTGTAAGGTAATCATTGTGATTAAACTTCACAAGTGTAAGGTTGAAATTGCGACCCCTGGTGACTATATCTTGTTTTTTCTATGTTTTTACCTATTGACCTAGATTTTGACTCCGGTTAACACAAAATTTTATTTTACCTAGATTAGCTTACGATGATCATTGCTGCCAAGTTTCATAAAAATCAGACCAAAATTGCGACCTCTAAGCACGATGTAAAAATAAGTTACTGGTACAAGTCAATATTTATTTACATCAAAAGTGACAAATATCGCGAAAACATGTGACAATTGAATATATTTGTAAATATCTCAAAAAGTCCCACAAATTTTCAATTAGGACATTTTGTACATTGCTAAGGATAGCTTTACGCACCATATAAACACAAAACTGTTTGTTTTGCAATTAGTTTTAGGTTAAAAGTTAAAATGACTGGACTAATAACACGTCAAACCTCTCATCCATGAAATGAACAAAAATAAAAAACTATTTGATTTGTCAATAGTGCTTTAGGCAAAGCGATATGTTATAGAGCATTGAATGTTTTACTCTTTTGAAGTCTGATTTCTCAGTTGAAATTAGATAAATATAAAATCTATAAAAACACAACACACATTGCCCGAAGGCACTATAGCGAATTATAATAGCGTCAGCGTCAGGAAATGTTAAAGAATCTGTTTTTTTTCTTAACTTAACAGTTAAGGTTCACTTTTATTATTACATTATTGTCATTTTGACATGTGCTTGAGATGTTGATTTTGTTTGTGTGATTATAGAGCCTAAAGCCAATCTCTTGGTACACAAAACAAGTTGTTTGATGTATAATACTAGCTTAATGGTAAGAGAATCCCTTACATACTTACTACCTTATCGTTGTATAATGAAATAAACGTTTGGACACGTATAAAAATATGCAGTCTATTTGTTGAAAGCTCCTGCCAGACACACACTGACAAGCCTTCAGTCCATTCTCCTCCATACAAATCCTATGTACGTCTCTGATGAGATCTCTAGCGTCGTCGCTACATCTGTGCACCAGCTTAGAAATATTTCTCTTTTTTAAATGAAAACATTTTATATACATCTCTCTGTAACTAAACAAGCACGAACAATGCTTGCTGAGCGAAATTGAAAAATATCAGAATGGGATTCGAACCAAATAATTGTATAAAAATGACTCATGCATGCTGTCTCAATATCCAATCAGATAATGAAAGCAGACAAGAAGAGATAAAAATATATACTGGTACATACAAACTGGGTAGTGGAGATCACGATGTAATTCGTGAATTTTCATGTTCTCAAATGTAAAGAAGTTGAATCAGTTGCTTGCGAAACAACAGTTAGCTAACGGGCGATAATTAATTCCAGTAAAAAGTATTAATGTCAACAGACTGCTGTGAAATGACGGGAGATGGTTGCAATAATCCTCGTGCTAATCACAATAAAATAAACAAACAAAGCCCAATGCTAATCACAATAAAATAAACAAACAAAGCCCAATGCTAATCACAATAAAATAAACAAACAAAGCCCAATGCTAATCACAATAAAACAAGCAAACACTTGATTTCAGTTTCTCAATGTGTTTTCTGCAATTCACTCACAATATTCAACATCGTGAATATTTGATGCACCATCTTGAATTTAATGCTTTTCTGGAAATATCCAATCACATTTGAAATTAATGAACTCGTCTTCTAGTACAAATTTCACTATCGTCACATTATTTGGCATATATTTTGTGCAATGTGAGTTGATATTTATATATGTTATAACACAATGGATTTTCGGCAACCGTATTAGAGCGATCAGGCTCATAAAAAGCACAATGTACATCTATCTCGCATCTTTGGCGCATAATAGATTTTATCCGAATCCTTATACACTTGCCACAAAGTACTTTGCCAGATAATGTTACATAGAAGGGTAAATATAGTTTCCACTTCATTTGTTCTTCTTCAGACAGACAGAATATACAAGTTCGGTTATAATACTCGCATAAAAGTACATAGTCTTAGTGCAAAAAATGTAAACGTTCTTTTTGATATAATTTGTAATTTGTAAACATTGTGTGTGTTTGACTGGCTTCCATGTGAACTAATGATTTACTCAAGATTATCAATAACATTCATTACTTTATTGAAGCCATTCAATATGCATGAAACATGCCCGAAAAGAATAAACTTATTTAGGCCTAATATTTCATTTTAAGAATATTTGGTTGAGAACCATAATATACAACAATTTAAACATATCCATAATAATAATTACAATTTTCAAAGTAAATTAAGTATGTAACAAATCAAATGTTTGCATGAGTAAATGAAGGTTGTCAGTCAATAGTTGTCAGTTGAAAATAGTTCATGTCGTAAAACAGCTTTGGAATCATATTCAACTCACAAGTAAATATTATGGAAAATAATGGAAGGGTAATTGACATCCGCTTCAATGATGGATCACGTATTTTATCATTTCTCCTGATGCTTCTAAAAATGGACCAACATAGTATAAAAAACCTGATATATGTTGTCATTCATTAAAAAACACACGGTACCCAGTGTAGCAAGATCAGTGGCGCGTGTACAAGAAGACAAAATGATACTAGTTGTATCAGCATTACCTCCAATTATCACCAATATGTTATTCTACGAATCTTTCAAAATAAATCCAGTACATGTCAGAGCTCGATACTTAAAAATAGGGTAGTACATTTGTAATAATAAAAAAGAGTAGATGTTATCACTAAAAATAATATGATATACTTTTAGGCCAAGCAATTATAGACGGACGGGCGAATGCTGATAAACAAACTCGGTAGTGACTTGCGAGCTAATAAAACTTAAAATTTAATATGGTAACTACTGGTCTATGACTGATTGGCAATATCTTATTCATGTCAACGACGTGCTAACAATAACGCATTAGCCACTCTAATGGGTTTGTCTTTGTATATGGTCATAGGTTGTCAGATCATACCATTGTAGATGATAAAGTGGGGGATAAACGTCTGATTAATGGTGTATTTATCGTGGTATTGTAATCAGATATTCATGGCGACTAATGGAACACATTTGTTTCTAGGATGAAGAACGACTATACAGCTTACACTTTTTTTACCAAATATAATTATAAGTTTTTGATTTCATTTCAGATACGTGTTTAAAATGGGTATACTATTGCAAATATTATCATGTAATATGTCAACTCCAGTATCTGACCAGAAAAACGATAATTGGGTATACTAAATATGATTTGATTGCAAATTACGCTAAACTACGTGCAAAGAAAGCCGATTCGTCAGCGTAAAGACATTGCCGCTGGCATTACTGTTTACTATCTTATTAGATACAGTTTATGTTTGACGTGATGCTGTTTGCATCTTCGACATGACTCTATAACAACAATTGTATGAAATGTTGCTCTCAGTGCACACCAAAAGCCATTCGGCGATATTCGTAGCACAGCACGCACATAATGACCAATGACAGTTGTGCATGTTAGTTGTTGTAATACTTATTGTTTGATAAATGTGGGGTTTTAAGTGAAATATTATTACCAGAGACGAGCACAAGTCTTGTAAAAGGAGCCGACAGCGAACAAAGGAGACATACGCAGCAAATAAATAACACATGTATAGCAGAGTACACGGTGAACTAGTTTTCGATTCCTATTTGACAGAAACATTCACGCTAAATATATTGGTACGAAAGGTAATCAGTATAGTCTCGATGACATTGCAATTTGACTATATGGAAGTGATTCCATATTCATAGCCCTGATTAGCTTTCCTTTGTAATGAATACTAAATTTTGAATTATCGTGTTAATATTTACGATATTTGGGATTAGTTCCTCATTAACATACAGTACTAAGTATTTATTTATCGCAAGGAACAGAAATAACAACTCGCCTAAGTGACACCATTTACAACAGTCAGCTACCACAAAGTCAGGAACGATTTAATAATTAATGCTTTAATTGTTTTTATTTTGCAAGAACTATTTGAGTTATTGTTTTAGTATAATCTGTGATCGGTTTGACTTTAAAAAACGCGTACTCTAATTTCAGGATATGTTTAGATATCTAATTTCACAAGAATCGGTACATGGACTATGTACGGAAATAAAACTTGGTTAAAAACATTTCTAAAGGTTAATCACAATATATACACTTATGATATATCAAATATTGTAAACAGAGTGTTGTTTATCTTCACCATCCCGCCTTCGTGAAGAATAATGCATTGATAGGCTACCAAAACTAACACTGGTATATACATGTAAGACATTCGTCATTGTGTGTAATACACCGAACATGTATATAGTACATTTTAAGCAAACGAGAAATTAAACATTATACAAGAAACGAGATAAGTAACATAAGTGGCAAACGATAAAAGAAAATTGGACATAGAAGGCAGCACTCAACTTAACCAGCCGATCACATAAACATAAAACATCTCATAACACAATTAAACGGCGCGATGTCCTTACTTAACTGACCAAGAAAATGGAAGGACCAACTTCAAGCTGCCAAACTGCTGAACAAGTCGATACGATGGAAAATATACTATAATACAGCGTTAAGAAATTTGACCAGTGTTACGGGCGTTGTAAGTTACATTACTATAATTTTGCCCTTTTTGCAAGAAGTAACATATTATCTGTCACATGTTATGCAATATCCTAAGTCCCCTTTTAAAAAAAGTTATATACATAAAAACGAGTGTTAATATATTAAGTTGCTTATTAAGTGTTAATCTGAGTCCCATGCGATGTGACACAAGTTCATTCATTGTCATCGAATTTCAAATACATGTGGCTTTTGTCCGTGGTAATTTAATTATACAGACACTATTTTCCGTGGAGACCAAATCTGAGACGTGGAAATGAATACATACATAATCGTACTCAGAAAAGCATGTTAATGACCCCAATGATTTCTGTGACTTACTAGTACTAGAAGTTAGGTTTTATATATTATTGTTGCTTTCGTTATGTTAGATGGCAGCAGAAATGGAAATGCTTCAGTTAGTGCCAAGAATGTGAATAATGAATATATAGCCTCTCACATCAATATCTTAGCCTCGTTTATTGTGTCTTATTAGGGGTGCTGTGCTAATGCGTTAACAATAATACATGGTCGTTAAGCATCATTAGGTAAACATTAACTTTTATAATGATACTGGTATTCTAGATAAAGTGTGAAACAAAACCGCTTTAGTCCTGTGAATTATTCAGCGTTATTCGTTCGCCTTATTTGGTTTGGCGTAAAGCCATAAAGTGAAACAGTTGTTAAAAACAATATTCTCATGATACCTCAGCATAATAACCCGACGTAATATTATGCTGTAACAGTTAACGGCGAACTTCTATGGAAAGCCAGTTTCGGAATACAACCAATGATACTTGTGAGGGATACAGAGTGAACTCTCTCATCAATAAGTAATTTAAAATTAGTTCATGCTATGGGACATGCAGCTAACTGCAATTAACAAAACCGTTTGATATTATATCTTCTGACTATCGTTTTATACCGATTTCATAACCATTCTGCCACAAACAACGCAAAAGCATTTTCATTTCCTCCGGTATTGCTTTCTTTTGCGAATTTGCCATGTTTCTACTAGTACTGCATTCAACGCATACACAGCTAATTGTGTCAACACTCCTATTCAATATTATACATGAACGAGTTAACAGCAGAACTTCTAAATATGGTATTCTAACTTTTTGAAACTTCTTGAAACTTTTGCAGAGATGATCCAAGTATTACCCTTTTGTCGTACCAGACATGTGTCCCATTTACTGCATTGCTTACACATGTCGTTTCATCATAATTTCATGCAAATAAAAAAACATAAAATGAGATTGAATTTACATAAATTTAACATTTTGTTGAAACATTCACAATAGAATAACATTTATTGTGTCATACAATAAATGCGATGTTTAGTAATGCTATCACAAAGGAATGTTCAATTTCCTGCCACAATTGAATATATCCAATCCACATGTTAATTAGTAGGCATTTCTATATTATACATACAATGTAAATGTGCGTTTAATTCATTTACTAGTCTCAATATGCATTTTCTTAGATACTTTGTGACAGGAAAATTTCATGAGACTTTAACTAGGTCATAACTTAGTTAAATTAGATGAGTTATTGGCATAGTTTGTCTAAAACAGAAATTTAATATCACGTATTCCACAGACAAAACTGAAATATACTTGAAACAGAAGCATTGAATCATTTTAAGAAAAGGTTATCAACCAGATCTAGTTGTTTTCCCTGATACAAGTGGCATCATTAGCCTTTTATAATAAATGTGGTTTTTTTCTGTGTCGATAACGTATAAAGGATATTGCATAGATGTTCAATGCCTTCGAGTTTTATTAAGTAGTGAACACAAAATATGACACCAGGCTTTTTCGAGAGTCATCCACTTACGTCCATGCAAAATACATGTATTAGACTAAATACGATACAGTGCTGTCGGGTAATTCTGCGCACCTAACGGTTATTGGCTTTTTACATTTGGGATTATTTTATTTTTAGAATAAATTATGGTGCTGTTAAGAAAGACTGAACCTCCATTGACAAATGTAAACAGTTCAAAACATCGCACCTGCGCTAAACTAGGTAAAATGTCGTCACAAAACTAGATGACTTCCGGTTTTCATGACGTAAATTTTTTCGGCTAATTCTGCGCAGGTGGAATTGTTTTTCGTCTTGTTTGTTTTAAAGATTTGTTTCACAAAAAATTTATCACAGTATCGAAAAAATAAGTCATTAGGACAATGTTGACAAAAAAGGAAAAGTCATCATCCATTACAAAAGTGCGTTTATTCAATTTATGTGTCACGTGGTATGTCAAATTAACCAACATCGCCGTTGACACTCATTTTGGTCAATTATTCGTAGAAATACTTGTCCGATTTTGTTGATTTGATGATAAAACTTTATATAAACAACACACATCTATATAAAAACTCGAGGACCAAAGGAAAGCAACCCAGCAAAGCCTGTAAGAAATAGAAAGTTAAGGTGCGCAGAATTACCCGATGCGCAGAATTAGCCGAAACGACTGTACATGCTACCTCTACATTCAGCTCTTTAATAACAACTTCTCCAAAATTTCCGAATGTGTTTTGACTCGACTGAGTAAGAGAGTAATAATTCTACAAAATATTTGAAAGTAACATAACTTTTGTTGTGTTGATGGGGATATGCGCAACATTATCCGTTACCTAAATGTGTATTTATCATGATAAATCAAGGTCAAACCTGAATACATAAGATACAGCGGCAAATGCATAGTAGCACTTCTTAAAAAATCTGATGGAGAGAAAAAAAATTTTGAAGGAGAAAGTTTGATCTATTGTAAATATCGATAGTAAAGCTTTAAACATATTTTTAACAGACATACGCTTTATTTTTTCCATTCATTGAACTAACAATAAGGGTTTAGGTTCTATTATCAGCATATGTGAACATAAAAGGTATGAGAAAATCATACAGGGAAGTTAGCACTCAACCTAACCAGCCGAGCAAAGAAATCAGAAACACCACGTGTTATCAACGCAGTACACAAATGCTATAAATCAATGTTGTGTCGCCACAGTCCCTACATACCACATACTTGAACGCATGATAATTGTTCTTTCTATAAAATTCTGTGAAAAAAACTATCATAGTAGTGTTTTGATGTATAATATACGTATCGTCCGATCTTTTAATCACTGTATGTTGGTAAACTTTATGAACGATATCATACTTAAAAAAAATCATTTATTAAAGCATTAATCCCCATCGCGAATTATTGTCGAATAAACGATGCGTTGTCTGAATAATATAACACGAAATTAATATAAGTCACATTCAATATTCAGTTTATTCTATAAATTATTATCTGTTTTTTAATCAATTCAAATCTCCTGTGACCTCTTCAATTTCCCTTGTGTAAATATATTGATCATAAAGAAATGTTTGATTTCAACATTTAGTATTATACATTTATATTGTTATACTAAAAGTGGAACCTTGTAATTCAGAACGTATGCGTACAAACTTTATGTTAGTTATTATTAAAACTAGATTTATATTATTTACATTATATAACGTTTGATCAAACATTTCATCATTACTACCGACATCTAACTAATCTTATTGCTTTTATTGGGAAATTGATAACTGTATTTCGTTTGTTTGAGTTCCCTTTTGCTCTTTAAATTGTGAATAGTGTTGGAATTGTCTTCCCTGTTTTTACAGATATTAAGATCACTTGGATATTTAATGAATTGCCCATTTTGGACTCAATCATTTATATTAAACGTAGCACGATTGTTTGATAATGGTACATATATTCATATTCTGCTTTACATGCGCATTTAAAACTTCCTTCGAAAGATAAACCTCGCTAAAATTTGTAAAACAACATTTGTATATATTTCTTGAACACAACAATAGATTGACGGAAAAGTCGAGTGTTGCAGAATCAACTAGCAAGAAAACGAATAACACATACTTCTCAGAAATCTTACCTTACTGGTTGTAAACGGCACTAAGTTAGCACCAATGATGTTCATTGCGAAACGGAAGTCCCTTTCAGAACTGTATCATCAGTTGAAGAAATACTAATCAAATGAGAACTATAACATTTCCTGATTATGTTATTGCAATTTATTAGCCTTTTAAAGCGTACATTGTACATACTGAGACGTTTGTACAATGAAAGAACATACAATTTGACGAAACTAATGACTACCATTTAGTAGCTCTTTGGTAATACGAACAATTAAGCTCATACGCCAACCAAAGTACATGAAGTTATGATGTCACTATGGTTGCTACAATGAGAACAAATTAGACGAATTGGAATCGCGATGTTATTTTTTTAATTGATTTAGGGGAATAGCGCAACGATCTATGGCACCTATACCAAAATAATAATGATATTTTCCGAGATCAATCATTGAGGCCGAGCGCAGTTAACATAAGATAAATGCTAATGTAGAACGATTCTTTAAAACGTACAGTAGTGTGATAGAAATACTTCATTATCGTTTCCGACTAAACGAGGTTAGTGTCTGTGAACAGCATCTGTAGTAAATGTCGAGTGTACCAGGCTTTGTGTATATCCTAATAGGACTGCATTTATTTGCAAGAATTGACCCTTTTAGCAACATAAGAATGTATTAATACGTACTTTCCACCTAATTTGTGATATTTATTGTATATTTAAGTGCTGTGTACTAGTATGCCATATACCTTTTACTTCTAGCTGAGCATGTGTTGATGGACATTGCAGTTGCGTTGTCAAAGACATACCACACAGAGACACGAAGAATAACACCCTTATTCTCTAATCAGATGCGAATATCCTGAAAACACTGACACTACAATAAAGCTGACGTTTATCGTGGCAATAACTATAGCTCCGGAACATAAACAGTAGGTAGTACCTTCTAAAACGATAGCAAAATGTAAATGTGACAATGTATTGGTTTATTACAGACTTAATACAGTTTATTACACTACATGTACTCGTATATATAGTTAATTCACGACAATGATTGTGACGCACGATAACATTGTTAAAGATGTTGTTCTAACATGATTTAGTAAAAACTAGAAAAGCTTTGTAAGCAGTATATCGTTCATCATCTACAGTTATATTTAGGTGATTGCTTCCAGAATTGAAAAACAGTTAATGGAATTGCTTTTCCAAAAAGCCTAAGTTTACCTTGTTTACAAACCAACTGCGGTTCATGTTGCAAAACGACATACATTTGTAGCATTGGTCTCATTAGAGTGGGGCATTATCGTGATGTTGGTATATATGCACCTAAGTACCCAAGTTTGAATCAATATGCTTGCCACTGTATTTGTTTACACTATCGTGGATGTATACCATACATTGCATGTTCATGATATATCCACCCGTGAAATATGTAGAAAGTTAAATTAGTATACAATGTCATGTAGTCATGTTTATTCAGTTGTTTTGCTCAGTGTCATTCAACATGAATGAATGTGGTGCGTGCTACACGAACGCTATAATTGTAGTAATGTCATTTCTGAGCGCTATAGTTACACGATTTATTTCGTAGAACTAATGTCTTCAGCTAAATTAATGTTGTAGTAAGATATGTCACGCAATTGTGCAAATAGAAACGAAGGTGAAAGGAACACACTCGGTTTCAAAAATAAAATTAACGCTAATGCAGTCAGTATCAAGTACTTGTGATAGTATTAAATTAAATGACAGGCCGTCCGAATATTTTACTGAAAAGCACTTTTAAATTAAATGTTACTTTCCACTTCTAGATAACACATCAAACCCCTCATCCACAAAATGAACAAAAATAAAAAACTATTTGAATTGGCAATCATGCTTTAGGCAAAGCGATATGTTATAGAGCATTGAATGTTTTATTCTTTTGGAGTCTGATTTCTCAGTTGAATTAGATAAATATAAAATTATAAAACACAACACACATTACCCGAAGGCACTATAGCGAATTATGTTAACGCCAGCGTCAGGAAATGTTAAAGAATATGGTTTTGCTTAAATTAACAATTAAGTTTCACTTTCATTGTTCAATTATTGTCATTTTGACATGTGTTTGAGATGTTGATCTTGTTTGTGTGATTAAAGAGCCTGAAGCCTATCTCTTGGTACACAAAACAAGTTGTGTGATTTATAATACTAGCTTAATGGTAAGAAAATCCCTTACATACTTACTACCTTATCGTTAAATAATGAAATAAACGTTTGGACACGTATAAAAATATGCAGTCTATTTAATAGCTCCTGTCAGACACACACTGACAAGCTTTCAGTCCCTTCTCCTCCATACAAATCCTATGTACGTTTCAGATGAGATCTCTCGCGTCGTCAGTACATCTGTGCACCTGCTTAGAAATATTTCTCATTTTTAGATGCAAATTTTTATATACATCTCTGTGTAACTAAACAAGCACGAAGTAGTCGTATTCATAGTAGCTTAGCCAACTGCGCTATGCACACTACATGATAAATCTATTCCAAATGTATGTTTTAAGGCTAAATACAACCCAATAACATGGATTACTTCAATGTCACAAAGTACATTTACGCCCGATTGATTGTTGTTTATCTAGACATAATATATAAAAAATGACTTGTGCATGCTGTATCAATATCCAATCAGATAATGAAAGCAGACAAGAAGAGATACAAATATATACTGGTACATACAAACTGGGTAGTAGAGATCACAATGTTGTTCGTGACTTGTCATGTTCCCAACATGTAAAGAAGTTGAATCAGTTGCTTGCGGAACAAAAGTTAACTACCGGGCGATAATAATTCAAGTAAAAACTATTAATGACGAGAGATGAATGCAATAATCCCCGGGCTAATCACAATAAAATAGACAAACAAAGCGCAATGCTAATCACAATAAAACAAGCAAACAGTTGATAAAATCGTGTTGACTTTGGTGATTTCAGTTTCCCTTGCCGTTGCTGTAATTCACTCACAATATTCAACATTATGAATATTTGATGCACCATCTTGAATTCAATGCTTTTCTGGCAATATCCAATCACATTTTGAAATTAATGAACTCGTCTATTAGTACAAATTACACTATCGTCACATTTATGGCCTATATGTGGTGCAATGAGAGTTGATATATACATCTGTTATAACAAATTGGGCTTTTGGCAACCGTTTTAGAGCGTTCATGTTCATTTAAAGCAAATTGTTCATCTACCACCTAATGGCGCATCCCTGGTGCATACTAGATACAAACCTGTTCATAATATACATACTAGGCGCACAGTATTTTGCTAGAAAATGCTGGATGAAATATATACAAATTGTAGTTACATTTCAACTTCATTGGTTCTTCTTCAGACTGGCAGGGTATACATGTCCGGTTATAAGAACACTCGCATACATGTAACAGTACTCAGTCATAGTACAAACACGTATACGTTATACTTGATGTTTTTAAGATGACTTTGAACTACAAGCGTAAAATCTTCTCGTTATGTCGCTTAATTAAATCAGTATGTCTCCCGGGGGTATATACACTTAAACGAATTTCTAATTGGCCACCCGACAAAATATTATATCATCTGTTATATTATATCAACAAATCTTGGGCTGTGAAATTTGTTCATTCCACACACTGATCTATCGATTTCCGGAAAGACATGGCGTATAGGTGTACAAAATCATCTATGCGTAACGGTTGGTGCGAAATCTCTTTTTTGCACGTTGGCCTCGTGCACAGCTTGGAATAGTATCGTATTTGGTATGAATTTGTTCCTTGTTGATTGACTTTGTTTAAAACACTATAATTTGTAAGAATGAGACATGTGAAACGCACTCATGACGTCTGATACAAGCATACATTAAACAAATTTCTGATTGGCCACGTGCTTTTACAAATGAGTTTTAAAAAATGCTTTTAGAAGAATACAAATAATCGAAACACCGATACTGTCCAATTTTATTGATAGATTAATGTTTCTCGCAGTAATTCGAGATCAACCTGACGTTTCTATAAATATCGCTTTTTTCAAATGACGCTTTGACGTAAATGTCTGGAATTTTGTGCTGATATTCGTCATTCTAACGGCCTCAGCGCGTCCCATATAACTTATTCTCACCAGTATCAATGCTTTTCATTAAGCCAATCGACAGAGAACACATTTTGACTAATTTCTAAAATCAAACATGTCGGGCACGTGAACCACGTGCACGTAAGGTATTTTGCACTAACTATTCCGCATGGATGATTTTATACATGCATACGTAATTTAATTCTTGAAATCGATAGATTAGTGCATGGAATGAAAGTAACCACAATTTTAGAATATAATATTTCATTGAGTGACCAATTAGATATTCGTTTAAGTTTAGTGTAAATCACCCTTGAAATTATAATGGTTATACGTCATTATTGTTAGGGAACACCCATTGTTGCATATAGACAAACTTATTTTTTGAAAATTGATTACCCGTATTGTACCAGAGCATACATGTTTTGTAACATTTTTTTGTTAGTTTTGTACAGAAACTGATTTTATGGTAACTAAATAGCGGAAACTATCATTTTTCATTGTTTAATGTGCCAGGAAGTTACACAATGCATGACGTAAAAAATGTAGCGGATGACTTTGACTTTTATATTTGAGTTAGGTCATGTATGGACATTGAACCAAATATATATACTTAGATATCAATCGGATTTGTCTTAAAAACTTTCCTTACCGTGGAACCAGCAACATCGGCATTTCAAAGCCACAGACTAATTCTGTTAAAGTTAAAATGCCAGATGGTGGTTAACCGACTGAACTGCTAAACAGCCTTTGAAAATTTGTTTCACTTTTAAAGAACAAAACAAGTATTGGTACTACCTGTATGTAACCAAATACATCATTGATTTAAAAGAAGATATGACCCTGATATGCATTGTGTCATGGGAACACTGATTATCGATGTAATTTAGCTATTTTGAGAATAATCCTATTTAGTGGCATGCTACATGTAACTTGGGCTCTCCGTTTGTTGTTATTTCTTTGTGAAATTAGGTCATCCTGCATTTTACAACTGGACGTAGACTTTTAATTATTTTTTGGGTTATTTGTTGGAATTGCTCTGTGTAGTTGTGTTTTGTTGTGTTGTCATTGGTTTCTGTGACAGGCTGGTTATTTTGAGTTCTGTCTTGCTTGTCAGATTTCTTCATATAGTTCTTAACTAAACTCGTATATCATTAATGACACGTTGAACTACGTTCTAGTAATAAACATTTACATTGCTGATATGGTGCCTATCAAGCGAATAGTCCGATTATGGTATTGTATGTTTCTCATAAATATAAACAAGTATACTAATGCCTTAATTAGCTTTTACGACTTAACCTGTTAGACTTCTCCAATTGACGCGACACATACATTTCTTAGATATGACCATCATGTTTTAATAATGCAAATACATATCTGCTCATCAATGTGTTTTAGTAAGAGGAAATGACTTTTAAATATTAAAATTAAATAATTAATGTACCGCAGTGTCAAAATACCAGCATAATTTCCAACTAGCCGAGTTCAATTTGCGATGCATTTATTCTGATGAAAACGAACGTAACTATGTAATAGGAAATGAACCTCCGTTTTTATTTCATCGTGTTTATATGGGCATTCGTTACAATATTTATGACGTTTTGATAATTGTAAATCCAACTACCATATTAAGTGAGCTGTTGTATAATTAATTGCCTTGCCTTTGTTGTAACGTTACAATATGCAAATTTCAGTCAACATAACTACGCCAACAAAGTGATTTATTTATGATATAAAATTACTTTACGTTATGTAGGCCCTCATACTACTGATTTATATGTGAACATCCGTATTTTGAAATATTAAATATTAACCATTAATGTAAATTTCTGCTCAATAAAACACAAGCATCTGGAACATACACACATATCAATACGAAGACAAATCAATTATTTAATGCCTATTCGATGTGATGTAAAGTAAAGTGTTTAAGAGTCGCTAAAGTCAAACTTTACAAAGCGATACTGTATGTAGGGTTAATTCACGCGAAATATAACAAATGATTGCATGAGGTGAAAATATATACTTGACTTCAAAAAACTTGTAGAAAGCTCGAGGGTTTATCAACATGGGCCTCCCCCTCCTATTGTCTGGAATCGTCGCCTGCTTGAAATGTGTCTGATAGTTTACAGTGGTCGGTAGACACCATTCGTTATACATGTGTATGAACGTCTTGATTAATGGACATATAAACAGATTATATTACTAACGTTCGGCTGGAAATGAAAACTGTCTTTTACAGTCTTCGACTGATTAATCGTGCATGACTGAATTAGTTTAGGGTAAATGAAAGCTTGTTTGTACGGTCAGAGGAGATTAAACAGTTCAAGGGATATATGGTACCAACATTTGAACGAACTTGCTTATAAGGGTTGATAAGTGTGTAATGTAAGTATATAGGTAAAACATTCGACTACATCGAATTTCGTCATCTGGATGGAGTGTTTATGTGTTTTGTTAGAAGAAAACATTCGTTGGTTGTTCTTGAAATAAAACGAAAGCGTTGTATTACTACCTTATTCATGTAGCTAGATAATCGTAAAATAAAATATACTGTTTAAAACAAATCAGCAAGTGTTATTACAAACATAAGTGTACTTTTATGTTACATGTATCAATTAGTTTGTTTTATACATGTAATATATTTGTTTGAATCCATGTTTAAATACTCACATTGACTTAAAGCTATCAACGTGCCTGATATAAATCAAGGCTCTCTGAAGCACAAATCTCTATAAAAATCAAAGCGTTCAAACAAAATTATTTAGCAATTTAAGTCATGAAAACAGATTGAAATAATGGCACATATTACGTATCTAACAGGAATAAACGAAACGTTTTGATAGTCTGGTTATCGTGTTATAACGATGTCATAACGTTCCTTTTATAATAATTGGTTTGTTTTGCTGTCTCCATAACGCATATAGGCTATTGCATAGATGTTCATTACGTACGAGTTTTATTAAATACTGAACAAAAAATATGACACGAGGCTTTGTCGATATTCATATTGTTTGTTATATACGAGTTTAATGAAATGAAATATATTCTATTGAATTAAATGACCACGAACATTCACTATCCTTTAAAAAGATAATGGTTGGTGCATAGTCTTAGCTGCTACCCTTAAGTCAGCAATGCAATTAACGTGGTGTCTTTACGAAGTCGATGTTTGAATTATTGTGACATCATGGACCTTTAATACATTGTTGCTCGGTATGGTAATTATAATGAAACATTCTTGCGTTCAATGGTCGTGTATCTTACAATGTAGTTAGTGTTATCAAATTTGAGTGATATTTTAGCTCATATGTAAGAACACTTTACTGAGGATCGGCATTTGTAAGTTTGTATTTCTGGCGACATTCGTCATGCTTCGTCAACATTCATCTCTTTGAATGAAAGCTTCTCCAAAATTTCTGAATACGTTTTGTCTAAACTGAGTAACAAAGTAATACATCTACAACAATCATTGAGAGTAATGCAATTATTGTTGTGCATGTCGTCAATTTAAACATGAATATTACGCTACAATTGCATACATGCGGCGAAAGCGGCGAAATAATATCTATGGCATTTGGTATTATGAATGTATTTGTTCGATGAGGATATGCGCAATAACATCATCTGTTACCTAAATGTGTATTTATCATGAAAATTCCAGGTAAAATGGAATACACAATAAATAACGACAGATTCATAAAGACATTTATTTAACAAATTAATGGAATGGAAATAAGATGGAACATGTTTACCGTATTGAAAATATTACTATTTTAGCTTTATTTCTGAGTATACCAAATATACCTTAACCCAAAGAGAATATTACAAGAACTGCTTTCAGATGGACGCCGGACGGCAAAAGGAGAATAGAATGACAAACAATCACATGGAGAAGAACAATCGAGTGGAAAGCTCTAGTCCTTGGCCTATGTGCCTCCGGGCGCAACAAGGACTAGGTGGGTAGGTACATGTAGCACTGGACTTTGTTTGTTTTATTGTGATCAGAACGATGCGTTGTTTGTTTATTATATTACGATTAGCAAATTGTATAATTTGACAGCAGTCTGTGGACATTAATAGTTTTAAATGGAATTAATTATCAACCAGTACTTAACTATTGTTTTGCAAACTTCTTTACATGTTCTGAACAGGACGCTTCACAGAAAAGATTGTGGTCTTCACTCCTCATTGTGTGTGACAGTGTGCCTGCTTTCCTATTTAATAAATCCATCTATTGGTTATTGAGTCTGCATGTATCGGTCATTGTTCTTAACATTATTTCAGGTTTGTTTATGTCTTGTGTGGAACAAATTCCACATGATACGCTAAACTTACGCTGTAAGTATTCAACATAAGAATGTCATATATTATCGCATTAAGTCAGGTCAAATTCTTCAAGCTTTGCAACATACAAATCAACATACCCTTGGCCAGACAGAAAGGATATGACAAACTCTTCACGTTTACTTAATAGTCTAAAGTATTTCCTGAGCCGGATCAATTCCTCTCATTTCACATTTAAGCCATACACAATATTGATATCAATATTTTTATCATTGATACATATTTTAGCCAATCCCAATTTGATTCACTGTAAATGCTATATTTTGAACTGGATTCTGTCATGATAATATTTGACCTGACTTGTTAATATTGAGATAGGAAATTATTTTTTTAGGCATGTACAGTCAGTGATATGCATTCATGCATGGGGCCCGGCACTATAAACTACATATAATATATTCGGGAATATAGTAATACTCGAATGCATCCCATGTTACTTAATATGGTAGAGAACAGTTTTAGTACTACATATCATACAAGTCGTTACATGTGGCATAAAATACCCGTTTACCATGGAAATACAACAGGCAAAGTTTTAGGTATGGCTATTCAGAGATTGGCCAATAGTATTGTCGTGCCAGACGTCTTATAATTTCTTCAACGTAAAACAAAGTATGTGCGTCTTCAATGGGAATTTGTTTTATCTTATTTAAATGATCATATTTGAATCATATGAATGCAATCGCTCTATGCGTGAGATTTCACAGATTTGGATGATGGCCGTAAAACCTTAAGACACGAAGGGGTTACCTAATAAATCAATTTACTTGTTGAATCGCAAAATTTGTCTCACATTCATATTGTTATCGGCTTGGTGGTATTAATTTCCCTGGAGACAACTGTTCATGATTGCTAATATTGACACAACGACTTGGTTGATAATACGTAACAGATTGTAAATGAGATGAAAGATCATCAATAGACTGATTGATAAGGAATAATGTGTCACACAAACATGCCGTTATTGGTGTACGTTAAGGTTAAATTTAACAAATTAACATTGGTATCCCGTTCTTTATCATGAATACACCAATGACCTCTTCAGAAGATTGACATATACTTTGTCATTGTATACATGTCGAACCCGATTCATCTATGCTTTATTGTATATTAACCCAGTGTGTTTACCATATCTTGATTTCGGACTTGCTCTGCTGGAACATTTTTTTTGCTTCCGACATTAAGTTTCATATACTAGTGCAGCCGAGAAATGATGTCACAATAACATTGATAATACGTCATCAGTTGGATCTGTCCATATTGAGCAGCGGGTATGTTGCTTACATTTTGATCATCTTTACACTTTTTCGGCTATTTCAAAAAGTCAACTCCTAAATTCAGTGTAGTCAATATAATGAAGTGTAGTGTAGTACATACACTGATGACTTTAATGCAGGCGGTCCTAGTTCGAATCTCGGCAGAAGCGCCTTTTTTATTGTACGCATGATTTTTACGCAATTTGTGTAATTGTAGTAAGTGTGTATTTGCTGATGGTAACGTCAGAGGAATGTGAATATAATTAAAGATAAGGTAAGTGAGTGTGGCGCCTGAGTCCTTATTTCTGAATTAAGAAGTTTGTCGTAAGAATGTAATATCTTTTATCGCATTGTATATTGACACTGGAGGTGTTAAAAACTAGTAAGGCATTACAACCGTTGTGATAATTTTATGCATCAAATGAATTGTTTTGTGTACTAAGAGATTGGCTTCTGAACTCTTGAATCACACACTCAAAAAGGAAACATGACACAAACATGTCACAACATCAAGAACTGAAAAATAAAATTAAACTTAACAACGAATTTAAGCAAAAACAGACTGTATAACATGTCCTGACGTTTCAATAGACATTTCGCTGACTATATAGTTTGCTGTAATGCCTTAGGATAATGTGAACTGTTTTTTATATATTTATATTTCATCTAATTCAACTGAGAAATCAGACGTTTAAAGAGTAAAACATTCAATGTTCAATAACATATCTCTTTGCCTAAAGTATAAAGGACAATTCAATTGTTTTTATTAGTCTTCATCTTGTCGTCAGGGTGTTTATGTCTTGTCAATAAGCGATAGGTAACTTTTAAAGTGCGTCTATCGGCCTGTCAGCGTTACACTCCGTGAAAAAACACAGGAACTTTTAAGTGCCTGTGTCACATTTAGTACTATTATAAGTACATGTACTTGATACAGACTATATTAACATAATTGTGGTTATCCAACCCAAGTGTGTTCCCTTGTACTTTGCTGTTTTGTTACCGCATTGCGTGACATGTCTTACTTCAAAATTAATGCAGCTGAAGTCAGGAATTAATACTACGAAATAATAGTGTAACTAGAGCGGTCAGAAATGACAACCAAATCATTCTTCTAGCACGCAACACATTCATGTTCAATATCACATTGAACGAAAACTCTAAATAGACGTGTGTTCGTGTATCTTACTTAAATCTTCTACATATAGCATCATCTTAAGTTCCACTGTAGTTGTTGAACGCAACACCCCAGCCTTACTAAGCTGTTAAGTTTTATCTAAATCTTGCTAGAGCAACATCGAAAACAAATTCTATGTAAGCGTGCGTCACAACTATTGTCGTGAATTAACTCTTAATTCGAGTACTTATAGTGCAATAAACTGTTAATTGGAAGTGCCATATTTACAAATTGCTACCGTTATAGAAGATACGTCCTACTGTTTATGTTCCGGAGTAATAGTTATTGACATAATACAAGTCATAATTTTTGTAGTGTCACTGTTGGCAGGGTGTTCGTATCATATAATGAATCAGTGCGTTAATCTTCGTATATGAGTTATGTTTATTGTTTCTGCGACAAACATTTCAAGCATCAGGTGGGAAAGACGTAAAAACTATATTTATATATTTACATGTATACTCTAATGCTGCTTAATAGGTCATTTATTGCAAAAACATGTACACTAGTCATAGTACGATAAACACAACGTCTGGCACAATCGACATTAACTTTTAATGCCTTTCAAAGTTCCTAACGTCGATTCATTGGACACGATAATAAAAAATGTATTTCTATCACACTACTACGTTTTAAAGAATCGTGCTAACTTAGCATTTACTTAAGGTATAATTGGTAAAGCAAAAATGCCACTGCCCTCACCCTCAACAATTGGTCTCGTAAAGTTTCCTTAATTGTTTAGTTTAGGTGTCATAAATTGTTGCGTTATGACCATCAACTTATTAAAATAAATAACATCACAATCCATTTACATTAATTTGTTCTCACTTTATCAGCAATAATACCTTCATTGATATTTGTTGACGTATGAGATAAATGATTCAAGTTCCCAATGAGATTCTAATCATTAGATAGCCCTAACGAAATATTAGTCATTAGTTTCCTTTATTTGCGTATAGACATCTCATTATGTACAACGTAATAAATTGCAATGACGTATCAGGAAATGTTACATCCTCATTTGATTAGAATTTCTTTAAAATATGATACATTTACGCAAGTGACCTCCGTTTGGCAATGAATATCAATGGCGATGACCTATTGCGGTTAACAAGCAGTGCGGTAAGGTTTCTGACAAGTGTTATCATTTTTTGTGGATAAAATTGCTGTTTGTTGCTAGTTGATTCTGTTACAGTCGACTTATTCCGTTAATCAATTGTTGAGTTCAATAAATAAATGTACATATTCTTTTTGAAGTTTTGAAAACACATGTACACAGACTATTAATATCTGAACTATTATTAAACACTCAAAATGTTACATGCATTATCGGTTTACAGTTTCATTGGTATAATCAATTGGATGAAAAGTACTTAGCTAGTTGTGACGGAAGGTTATGACATGTTAGGATACGAAACTCAGAAAAACATAATTTTGTTTATTCCTGTTAGGTTTGTGTCTTAAAGCATGATGTGTTGAACGATATACGACAAGAAAAAATAAACCAACAACTAATTACCGAGTTTCAATTTGCTAAAAGCAATACATGGCCACCATATGTCAACATCAATGCATATCGTTTTCAAAATTCTATTAACAATCGGACGATGTACATGTACATATTGTAATAATGTGGGCTTGTCTGACCAAAACACAAAATGGATTTTGGATTAAAATAATTTTCTCAACATTGTATATTAAACTGTTACAATAAATACAGGACGCTTCGTACAGAATGTTAATATTAAACTTAAAACGCATAGTTATCTTAATCAGGGAAACATCTACAATTAACAAATAACTTGAATACAAATCACGCATAGTTTTATTTTCGTCACCTTGTGAACTAAACAAACAATTATGCAATAATTTTGATCTGTTTACATGACTTAAGTGCAAAAAGTGTTGTTAGAATGTTTTTATTTTGAAAGAGATTTGTGCCTCAGAGAGCCTTGATTTATAGCAGGCACGTTGATAGATTTCAGTTCATGTGATTATCTCGGACACATTTTCAAGTAAATACATCACCAAACAACCTAATTAATACAATTTATCATGAAAGCACACTAAGTCTTATACTTGCAATACCACGTGCTTATTTGTTTTAAACGGAAGAGTATTTCAGCCCCATTGTTTTAATCAAGTACAAACAATGAATGTTTTCTGCAAACAAAATGCAAAGCCACTCCACCCAGAAGAATACATAACACAAAACATGCAATCTAATGTAGTCGAATGTTTTACCTAGTATATGCTTACATTCACACTCATGTTAACCCTTCTAAGCACGTTCGTTCAAAGGTTGGGACCAAATATCACTTGAACTGTTTAATCTCCATTGACCGTACAAACAAGCTCACATTCAATTAAGTCCAATTCGGTCATGTAAGATTAATTAGACGAAGACTGCAAAATATATTTTTCATTTCCAACCTAACGTAAATATTATAATCGGATAATATGTTCTCTTATCAGGATGCGTACACGCATGTACATGTATAACTAATGGAGCCTACCGACCGTTGTGATACATTAGACACATTTCAATCATAATCTAAACTAAATTATGACCGACATGTTATCATGATTGTGTTAGACGGGTGACGATTCCAGCCAATCAGGAGGGAGGGGTTATGCTGATAAACCCTCAATACTCATTTCGCATTAACAAAACCTTTACATGTCGCTTTATATAAGTCATTTTAATAGCGACTCTCAAACACTTGATATAACATTGAATAGGATTTGAATAATTAATTATTTTTCGAATTTATGTTTGTGTGCTAGATGATTGTGTTTTATTGAGCAGACATTTACCCTACTCGTAATTCTTCGTAATATTTTAAACCAAGGATGTCTACATGAATCAGTATTATTAGTGAGGAAGGGCCTATTTTGCGTAAGTAATATACTATTATATTACAGATAAATCCCTTTGTTGGAATAGTTATATTCACCTGAATTTGTATATTGGTACAAATTCATCGTAAAACAAAATGAAGTCAATAAATTATGCATTAGCTCACTTTATTGATATGGAATTTGGATTACTACAGTAAATGTCAAAATGTCATAAATATTGTAACCATTTCCCAGGTCTTTTTAGTGACACGAACGAACGGTGAACACCGTGAAATAAAAATAAGGTTAGATTCACCATGACAAAATACGTTTGTAATTGTTTTAATAATGGTATAGCAAAAGGAACTCGGCTGGTAAGGAATATGCTAGTAATTTGAAAGTGTGATACATATTTTTTGTACTGTTATATAAATATGTAAAAGCCATTTTAACGTACTAAACTAAATCACAATGTTGAGATGTTATGTGGTTGTATTATTAAACAATATGATCATATCTAAGGAATGTATGTGTCTCCTCAATGTGAGAAATCTAACAAAGACTAATGAAGGCATTAGTGTACTTGTTTATATTTTATATGACAAACATACAATACCATAATCGGAATATTTAAACCATCTCAGGCATGTAAATGTTTATTTTACTGGTACGTAATTGAACATGCTATTTATGTTACATGCGTTTAGTAAAAAGTAAAAAAATATGAGACAAGACCCTACCCGTAACATGTAAGACAGCTCTCAATATTAAACTAAAGTCATGTACCATTAAGTTTCACGACTTAGTAATTGTTTGGTTAGAACGGTATTGCATTGTTGGCATTGTCGTAACATATATGATACTTGAACGTTCAACGAATATATACGTAAGTCCTGAGTGTGTTGACGTCAACATACCCATTGGACGATTAATGCAAAATACAATTCATGGCATAATTTGGTTTCTGTTATCATCTACATATACTCCGTTTTCCAATACGGGTACGTAGGTTCAAACACTGTCGTGTGCATTGCGATTGTATGCAAATTCACGTATAGCAACAAAACCATCCTTTATATTGTGTATCAATGTGCAAAGCGGTAACTATCAAATTGGCGAACATAATAATGGGCAAGTATGTAGGTACATGCACAAGAAATACATAAACTAGATATGAAGAAATCGGACAGGGAAGTCTGAACTCAACTTAACCAGACGAGCATAGAAACTATTAATATTATGACATGACAAAATCACACGGAGCAATGTCCATATATGAACTAACGAAAATACATAAAAGTCCAAGTCCCCCGCTACATCTTGCATTATGCAACTACCTGTTACAAGCAAAAGAATCGCTATTTAGTTACCGTAACATTAGTTTCCATATCCTACAAAATCAGTTTTGTTACTGTATAAAACTACCGAAAACTGTTGCAAAAACATGTATCCTCTGGTACAATACGGATAATCAATTTTCAAATGATAAGGGTGTCTGTCTGCAACAATGGTTGTGCCATAACAATATTGATTTATAACTTTATATACTGAGTGTCAAACGTTTCTCAAACTCGAAAGAACTTTTTACTAACACTGTCCATTGGTGTGCACATAGTGTTCATGTTAAACCCATTTCCGTTGGTGTCCGTCACGCTTGAGTGATCACACTATCACAAATGGTAAAACGTCTATTCAAGCAAGCAAAATTGGGGCTTTTCATTTTCAACTAAATTTTCACTTCTACTTTAATATGAACATGTCTGTGATACGAAATACACAAATAGTTAGTAAAATTAGTTGAATTAGTTGGCAATGTTTAGCAAGCAGTTAAAATTAAACATTGTAAATAAGTATAGATTCTCAATACGACAAGTGACATACTCATACAGGGTTATGACCTAATTACAATTGATTATAAGACATTCCACGTTTGTGTTATTTCATGTGTAACCATGTATGATTGAGGAATATAAACTGCCCTTCTCTGTTAGCATGTACAGTTGTGCTCCTAGTTACAAGGTAAGTGCGGCGCCCGAGTCCTTATTTCTGCATCTTGATGTTTGTCGCATGCACACATGTGCAATCGTTTATTTCATTATATAACGATAAGGTAGTAAGTATGTAAGGGATTCTCTTACCATTAAGCGAGTATTACACTTCACAGAACTTGTTATGTGTACCAAGAGATTAGCTTCATGCTCTTGAATCGCACAAACAAAATCAACATCTCAAGCACATGTCAAAATGTCAGTAATTGAACAATTAAAGTAAAACTTAATTGTTAAGTTAAGCAAAACCATATTCTTTAACATTTCCTGACGCTGACGGTAATATAATTCGCTAAAATGCCTTCGGGCAATGTGTGTTGTGTTTTTATAGATTTTATATTTATCTAATTCAACTGAGAAATCAGACTTCAAAAGAGTAAAACATTCAAGCTCTATAACATATCGCTTTGTCTAAAGCATGGTTGACAATTCAAATGTTTGTTCATTTCGTAGATAAGAGGTTTGACGTGTTATCTAGAAGTGGACAGTAACAATTACATTCACAGGAACTATTTAAGTGCTTGTGTCACATACTACATTTAATACTATTACCTGTACTCGATACAGACTGCATAAGTATTTATTTTATTTTTCAAAACTAGTGTGTTCCTTTAACCTTCGTTTCTTTTTACACAATTGCGTGACATATCTTACTACAACATTAATTTAGCTGAAGTCATTAGTACTATGAAATAAATCGTGTAACTATAGGCCTCAGAAATTTTATTATACATGTATTATAAGTACTTATTTATACATTATAATACTGCTGATAAGGTATCATGTCATTCATTGCAGTCATAATTATTGGGATTTACACAAAACCTAGTACACTCGATATTTACAACTCATGCTTTTCACAGACCCTAACTTCGATTATGAAGTATGTTTTTAACACACCACTTTACGTCTAAAAGAATCGTTCCTCATTAGCATTTACTTTATGTTTTATTTGTAAAGCAAACGTGTCACTGCCCTCAACGATTGATCTGTTCAATGTTTCCTTATTGGTTTAGTATAGCTGTCGTCAATTGTTGTGTTATTATCCTAAATTAATTAAATAAATAACATCGCAATTCATATTATATGATTGTTTATTTAATTTGTTTTCACTCTAGCAACAATAATACCTTCATGTATATTTGTTGGCGTATAAGCTTGATGCTTCATGATGCCATTGAGCTACTAATCATTAGTAGATATCCCTGATGTTAGTCATTAGTTTCTTCGAATTGCGTGAATAGACGTCTCATTATGTACAATGTACGTTTCAAAAGGCTAATAAATTGCTATACCATTTCAGCATATGGTGCCATCCTTATTTGATTAGTATTTCTTCATCAGATGATATAGTTTAGAAAGTGACTTCCGTTTGGTAATGAACATCAATTGTGCTAACTTATTGCCGTTTACTACAAGTAAAGTAAGATGGTCTGCTATTATTTTCTATAAAATTGTTTTTGCAACAGTCGACTTTCTGTTAATCAAAATTTGAATAAATTGCCATTAATGAGTTTAATGAGCTCTGCTGAGCGATTTCCAATCTTATCTAAAAATAACATTATTTGTCAAAACATTATTTGGTACAGAGCAGATATTTTTCATAAGAAAATCCGAAAGCAATAATATTATTTCGATGGATGATGTCACATTATGTGTGATGTGTAGCATAAAAGCAAAGCAGAAACTTTTGGAATCTAAAACGCCACATTGCCATTTATATATTGTTTGATGATAATATATATAATGTGATAGGTAAGCTATTATTTGTAGCTTAAAATATCAAAACTCATTTACTGGATATACATGTACATGCAAATGCAACAATCATCAAAGATCCAAATGACCTCAATATCTGTAATAACAGGGATGACAAATTTAAGAGTATAAATAAAAAATGGAATGCTAGATTTAGAGATAATGAGAATTGGAACAAACATGAACACATAAAATTGACATGACTTTCACAACAAAAAGCAATATATTTAGCTAGGTGTGGCAGTAGTGAAGAATGTGCTGATCAAACTTTACTTGTACAAATATTATTCCTAGTTTAATTAATAACTAAAATAAAGTGTATAAATCCAGCCAATGTGCTTAATTACAATGTTTCTATTTTCAGTATAACAATATAAATGTACAATATTAAATTTTGAAATCAAACATATGTTTATGTTCTTGATAATTATTTACAACACATAAACAGAAGTGGTCTCCGTGTATTAGAATAATCAAACACAGATACACATTTATAGACAAAGCTAAATAGTCCATGCTACTTATATTAATTTCGTGCCATCACTTTAATGCGATAACATTTGCTCTGTCGAAAAAGCATCGTGCCATATTTGTGTTCACTATTTAAGTAAAACACGTATGTGAAACATCTATGCAGTATCCTATATACGTTATCGAAACAACACAAAAATACCAGATTCAATGCTTCTGTTTAAGTACATATCAGTTTTGTCTGCGGAATATGTGATTTTTGATTTCTGTTATTGACAAATTATGCGTAAGTTAGAATAATATTTTCAGAAGATGTGCTGTTCATTCCTTATACTGAATTGGAGTGGCGCTACAATTAGCTTTGTAGGTGTATAATGCAGTGCTTATAGAAGCTTATTCCCAAATCAGACATTCAAATACCATTATCCGATTTTCTTTGTCTCTGGTAGATTAAAGTCGCAATGACGGAGGAAATGAAACATCTGATGAACATGATTTTGCTTTGTTTGTGGCAGAACGTTATGACATCATTATAACACGATAACCAGAAACATAATATCAAAACGTTTCGTTTATTTCTGTTATATACGTAATTGTGGGTCATTATTTCAATCTATTTCGAAGACTTAAATGCAAAATGATTGTGTTAGAACGTTTTAATTATAAAAGAAATTTGTGCTTCAGAGAGCCTTGATTTATATCAGGCACGTTGATAGCTTACAGTCAATGTGAGTATTTGAACATGTATTCAAACATATATATTCAAACAAACTGATTGATAACATGAAATTACACTTATGTTTGTAATACCACGTGCTGATTTGTTTTAAACAGTATATTTCATTTAACGATTATCTAGCTACATAAATAAAATAGTATTACAACGCTTTTGTTGAATTTCAAGTATAGCTTTGCTATTTTGACCTGATCCCGACCTCAACGCAAGAATATATTACAAGGTTCTTGTTTTGAATATATCAATTTCCGCAAGCAAATTTGCAATATCGGAATCTAAGATTTGTATTACATCTCGAGCGTCATCGTGATACTCCCCGATTATGAAAACATACAATCGGTGTTGTAAACCTAGACAATTATTAAATTAAACTGTTAAATTATGGTAATCATTAGGTCAGACTCATGTCAATTTGGCAAAGCTATACAACCAACGAATGTTTCCTGCTAACGAAATACATAAACACATCCAGATGAAGAAATTCGATGTAGTCGAAAGTTTTACCTAAATGCCTATATCCCTTGAACTGTTTAATCTCCACTGACCGTACAAACAAGCTTACTTTCACCCTAATCTAATTCAGTCATGTACGATTAATCAGTCGAAGACTGTAAAAGATATTTTTCATTTCCAGCCAAACGTAAGTAATATAATCTGCTTATATGTCCATCAATCAAGACGTTCAGACGCATGTATAATAACGAATGGAGTCTACCGACCACTGTAAACTATCAGAAACAGTTCAATAATAACCTAGACAAAATTAAGACCGATGATTTTTCGGGATAGTTTAAAGCAGGCGACGATCCCAGACAATAGGGGGGGGGGGGTATGTTGATAAACCTCATATTTCTACCACAGGCAATAATTTATTATATTTTGGTTGAATAAACCCTACTTACAGTATTGTTTTACATGGGTTGACTTTAGCGACTTTCAAACACTTTATATCACACCGAATAGGCATTGAATAATTTATTTGTTTTCGCACTGATATTAGTGAGTTCTAGATGCTTGTGTTTTATTGAGCAGAAATTTGCATTAATGATTAATATTTCAAATACGGATGTCCACATATAAATCAGTAGTATGAGTCCGAAAGGGCCTAGTATAGGCATGAGTATACTAAAGTCTTGTTTATATTTTAAATTATAAGAAACATGCACTACCATTATAGAAATATTCGCTTGATTGGAACCATATCAGCAATGAAAATGTTTATTACTAGTACGTAGTTCAACGTGCCATTAATGATACACGACTTTAGTGTTAGAGTTATATGAAGAAATCTTGCAGGAAAGGCATCACTCAACATAACCAGCCGATCACATAAACCAGTGACAACACAACAAAACACAACTACACAAAGCAATTCCAACACATAACCCATAACAATAATTAAAAGTCAACGTCCCGTTGTAAAATACAAGATGACTTAATTTCACAGAATTAATAACAAACGGTGAGCCCAAGTTAGCATGCCACTAAATAGGATTATTCTCAAAATAGCTAAATCACATCGATAATCAGTGTTCCCATGACACAATGTATATCAGGGTCATATAATCTTTTAGATCAATGATCTATTTTGTTACATACAGGTAGTATCACTACTTGTTTTGTTCTTTAAAGGGCTGTTTAGCAGTTCAGTCGTTAAACACCATTTGGCATTTTAACTTTAACAGAGTTAGTCTGTGGCTTTGAAATGCTGATTTTGCTGATTTCAAGGTACGGAAATTATTTAAGTACCAATTAGAGCATAAATTGGGTTCAATACAACCACACAGAGAAATATTCATACATGACCTAACAAAAATATAAAATTCCAAGTCCCTCGCTACGTCTTGCATTGTGCAACATCCTGTCACAAGCAAAAATATGTGCTTCCGCTATTTACAAATATAGTTACTATAATATTAGTTTCTGTGCAAAACTAACGATAAACTGGAATAAAACATATATGCTCTGGTTCAATACGGGTAACCAAGTTTCAAAAGATTTGTTTGTCCGTCTGCACCAATGGGTGCGCCTTGACAATAATGTCATGTAGTCATTATACATTCAACGATGATTGACACTATATACACCTGGGGGACATACTGATTTAATTAATCGGCATAATGAGAAGAAAATAGGCATATAGTTCAGAGTCATTTTAAACAAAAACATTAAGTAGAACGTATGCATTATGCAGTAAGACTAAGTACTGTTTTGCGAGTATTTTAATCGGATATGTACATCCCATCTCTCTGAAGAAGAACCAATGAAGAGGAAATAAAACTAAATTTACCGTTTAGTGTAACATTATCTAGCAAAGTATTGAGTATATAAGGATTAGGGCGTCATCTATTATGCACCAAGGATGCGCGATTCAGAGGAAGATGAACAATTTGCTTTAAATGAGCCTGAACGTTCCAATACGGTTGTCAAAAGTCCAATTTGTTATAACAGATATGATATAAAGATCAACTCTCATTGCACCAAACATATGCCAAATAATGTGACGATAGTGTAATTTGTACTAGTAGACGAGTTAATTAATTTCAAAATGTGATTGGGTATTTCCAGAAAAGCATTAAATTCAAGATGGTGCATCAAATATTCATGATGTTGAATATTGTTAGTGAATTGCAGCAAACACAGGGGAAACTGAAATCACCAATGTCAACACGATTTAATTAAGTGTTTGCTTGTTTTATTGTGATTAGCATTGGGCTTTGTTTATTTATTTTATTGTGATTAGCATTGGGCTTTGTTTGTTTATTTTATTGTGATTAGCACGGGGATTATTGCAACCATCTCCCGTCATTTCACAACAGTCTGTTGACATTAATAGTTTTTACTTGAATTAATTATAGCCCGGTAGTTAACTGTTGTAAACTGATTCAACTTCTTTACATATTAGGAACATGACAAATTACGAACAACATTGTGATCTCCACTACTCAGTTTTGTATGTACCAGTATATATTTTTATCTCTTCCTGTTTGCTTCATTATCTGATCGGCTATTGATACAGCATATACACTTAAACGAATTTCTAATTGGCCACCCAATGAAATATTATATTATGCGATATATTCAATCACTATTTCTAAAATTGTGGTTATTATCATTCCATGCACTTATCTATCGATTTCAAGAAATAAATTACGCATGCATGTACGTATAAAATCATCTATGCGAAACAGTAAGTGCCTAATGGCTTACGTGCACGTGGCTCACGTGCCTGACATGTTAGATTTTTGAAATCTGTCAAACATGTATTCTCTATCGATTGGCTTGATGAAAGGTATTAATACTGACGAGAATATGTAAAACAGGGCGCTCCGAGGCCGTTAAAATGACGAGTACCGGCACCAAAATCCAGACATGTACGTCAAAACGTCTTTTTGTAAAAAAGCGATATTTATAATAACGTTGGGTTTAGCTCCAAATACTGCGAGAAACATATTTTCCATCAATAAAATTGGACTGTATCGGGGTTTCGATTATTTATATTCTTCTAAAAGCATTTTTGTTAAAAACTAATTTCTAAAAACACGTGCCCATTAAATATTCGTTCAATGTATGCATGTATCTGACGGCATAAGTGCGTTCCACATGCCTCTTTTTTCCAAATTATAGTGTTTAAAGAAAAGTCGATCAACAGGAAACAAATTTATACCAAATACGATACTATTTTAAGCTGTGCACGAGGCCAACGTGCAAGAAAGCAATTTCGCACCAACCGTTACGCATGATTGATTTTGTATATGAATACGCCATTTCTTTCCAGAAATAGATAAATAAGTGCGTGGAATGAACAAATAATACAGCCTAAGATTTATTGACATAATTTATCAGATGATATAATATTTTTTAGGGTGGCCAATTAGAAATTCGTTTAAGTGTATGTTTATACAATTATGTCAAGATAAACCACAATCACTCGGGCGTAAATGTACTTTTAACATTGGATCAATCCAGGTTATATGGTGTATTTATCCTTAAAACATAAATTAAGAATGGTTTTATCATGTAGTGCGCATAGCGCAGTTACGTAAGCTACTATGAATACGACTACTACAGAACTGAACGAATGTCTCCGAATCCCATTCCGTTTTTGTTTCAATTTCGCTCAGCAACCATTGTTTGTGCTTGTTTAGTTACACAGAGATGTATTTAAAAAAGTTGGCATTTAAAAAGGAGAAATATTTAAAAGCTGATACACAGATATAGCGACGACGCGAGAGATCTCATCAGAAACGTACACATGATGTGTATGGAGGAGAAGGGACTGAAGGCTTGTCAGTGAGTGAGAGTGGGTTGTACAAATGTAGGACTGACAGGAGCTATCAAATAGCCGGCGTATTTTGTAAGATTACTTGATACTTACACTTAAATTAAATATATCTAATCTATTCATCTGATCATGTGTTTAAATTAAATCTGACCACATTTCAAAGAATTAAACATATAGATCTGCAAAAATGAACTGCCGAAATCAATCACAATTACACTTTATTGTCAATTTGTCTCCGTGAATCTACCGCGCCGGCTTACTTGGTCACGGTGTATCCACCGTGACAAGAATCATCGCAAATCTGCGAGATAACGGGATATTGACGCGGTGACATTTAGGGTGACAAAAGTCTGTCCACGGTGGGTCCGCCACGGTGACATGTCACCTCAATTTTATTTTTAACGCAGTGGCTGGGTGGGTTTGGGAAAATCCACCTTGCGTGTACTGTACGTATTATGACGCATCACTAAAATTAACCCAATATACATGCATGCACTAAGATACATTTCAGATTTGTACTAAAACAATTCCAAACAAACTTCATTTGCAATTAGCCGTACATATGTATTCACATATGAATGTCAAAACCACAGTATACATAATACAGAACTATTTATAATTATGTACATTGTTACCATAGGCAACAGCGATCGAAGACGTTTTGGCTTGACACTGATATACTTTGTGGCATAAGAGCACTCCTGACCAAACTAATTTTAGTCATTTTATATATAATATGATATTCAGGCTGTTGTCATAGCTACATATTTTTACTTAATCATGATTTAACCAGACTCTATGTACGGTAACCGGTAATAGCCGATCAAATACGCACAGCTAGTACATGTAAGTTCATTTATACATTTGTATTTCTAAGATGGTTCCGATCAAGCGAATGGTATGATTATTTTATAGAGTGTTTCTCATAAACATAAACAGCACATGAACGCCTTAATTATTGTTTCGAGTTAACCTGTTTCATTTCTCAAATGGATGAGACACATACATTCCTTAGATATGATCATAATGTTAAATAATACAAATCCCTTACACATCAACAGCGTGATTCAATTAAGTACATGGAAATGGCTTTTAAATATTAATATCAAAGTACAGACCGATGTACCAAACTAACACAATTTTTTCAAAGTAGCCGCGGTTCACTTTGCGATACAATTATTCAAATTATAACGAACGTAATCATGAAATAGTTATGAAACCTTCTGGTTCACCATACACCGAGTGCGTCTGTGTCACTAAAAGGATCTGGGGATTCGTTACAATATTTATGACATTTTACAATTATAGTAAATCCAACTACCATATCAATAAAATTAGCTAATGCATAATGAATTGACTTGATTTTGTTTTACGATAAATGTGTATCAATATGCAAATTCCGGTGAATATAACGATACCAACAAAGTGATTTATGTATGTATAATATTATATAGACCCGTCGGACTCATAATAGTTGTTAATGGTGACATCCGTGTTTTAGAATATTGAACATTAACCGTTAATGTACATTTCTGCTCAATAAAACACAAGCATCTAGAACATAATCATCTGTACGAAAACACATAAATTATTCAATGTATTTTCCATGTTATATAAAGTGTTCGTGGGTAGCTAATATTATACAAAAGACATGTACTTTATAGTGCGATATGTAAAAGTTAACGCCAAATATAATACTTGCTTGCATGAGGTGAATACTTGAATTATAGAAATCAAGAGAGCTTATCCGCATATACCCTATCTGGATTCGTCACCTTCTTACAAAATCCAGAAAAAAGTCAGTAATAAATAAGTCTGGATTATGATTGAAATGTGTCTGATGTATCACAATAGAAGATATATTCCTTATACATGCGTCTTCGCATCTTGATTAATGAACCTATAATCAGATTATGGTATTTACGTTTGGTTGGTAATGAAATATATCTTTTATTGTCCTCGACTGATTAATCTTGCGTGACTGAATTGAATTAGGGTGAATGTAAGCTGATTAGTTCGGTCAGTGGAGATTAAACAGTTCAAGGTAAATTGGTGTCACGTGTCTGAAACCAACCTTTGGAGGAATCTATTTAGAAAAGGTTGGAAATATATATAAATATCAAAATGTGAACAATTTGTTCAAGTAACAATGCTTGAGAGTTATCACAGCCTAAAAAACCAAATATTTCAACTTTCTTTATACAATGTCTCAATCAATAGGCAACTTCATTACTCTCCATGAAGATATCGATGGCTTAGAACAAGAAGGTCGTAACGACCTAGTCGATATATTGAGAAAACAAGAGAAATCTGCCTGACATTTACTCTTTACTTATGGTAAAACAAACTTTTACAACTTCAATTTGGTCAACATGACAAGTTCAGATTTTTATGAAATTGGGCTCATAAGAAGCGTCTTGTAATGCTTATTCTAAATATGTATGCATTTTAAAAGGTCGTAAGTGGCACTTACGACCATCCAATTCTAAGCCATCGATGTATTATATTACACCATCAGATTAATCCCATTTCCTTTGGTCATTTACACCTACGTAAGTCGTCGACCCGATGTCGTAAATAGGCACTTAACCTTATTAGCTAATGTCTGTGAAGTTATATTATCTGTGGTCTTGTTTTAATCCTCTGACATCAACAAAAGTGCACTTCGTGTTCAATACTTTAATCTTGACCTAATAGGTTGTTTTTCTTCCTGTACATTGTACAACATTAAGCTTTATCCACATGTGCCGTCTGCTCAACGATATACCTAAACCTAGTTTTATGGTTTTAACAACGATGCAGGGTTTGTATGCTATATTTTACAGACTTCGAATGATTAAGTTACCCGCGTCAATACCAATTTATCGATAGTTACAATTCGGAAAGTTCCCGGGACACGGCCGATAATTGAACCATTCGCCTAAGGTCTGCACTCGGCTAGTTCCACCAAGGCAAAGCAGTAAACCATCAATATATTGTTTGCAATGCCAGCATTGGTATCTACCATTTGTTCGAGCGGCTAATCTACCTTAATTTTGATACATGTAGCTTCATATTAATACAATCGATTTCATCACGGTCCGTTACGAGTGAAGACTACACGTACTACTAGATCTTCCAGATAAATTCAACAAACAATATCTACAAATAGAGAACATACTTATAGTACTGTAGGTGGTGATCTCTTGCATACAAGCTAATACCGTTTAACTATCCTCCATTAGGTTATTTATTTGAAGGTCTCATTGACTATTCCTGATTTATGGTACTGGGCACTGTTTTATCAAAGCAGTTACGCTAGCGTAAACCTAAGATTTCCTAAAATATTGCGTACGTCGATAATATACTGAGCGTCAAAAGTTTCGCAAACGAATTAAAAATTCATTTTTTAATTGTTAACTCGAAAGAACGTTTTTTACTTTTTGGGTTCAACATGAACACTATGGGTACACAAATAGACAGTGTTAGTAAAAAGTTCATTCGCGTTAACAATTTAAAAAAAAAGAATTTTATATTCGATTGCGAAACTTTTCACGCTCAGAATATGTGAAATACAGGTCATGCTAGTATTCAGACCTGTTTTTTCCTTGGGATTCTCCAAAACATGATGACAGATGACACACAAGTACAACAAACTAAATACAAAGGTATCTCCAGAGAATATCAATTGAATGTGAATATTACTAGCAAAGTAGCTAATGTGAAATCATTGGTCTGCTTTGAATAGACGCACTCATAAAAATAGGTTGGAATAATAAACACGTCTGGTTAAAGTGCGCTGTAAATTATTTGACATAGAAATAATTCAGATTTGCAGCCTTTGAGATAATATGGAATATCCACATAATAGAATAACACGCCATAATAAAGTTAAGTTAATATAATCAAAAACGGTTTGTAAGTTTTGTTTTGACATTCAATCCACGTTCTGTGTAAATAGTGTAGAAAGCATTTGGACAATTGATAACACCACGTGTCTGTAAATTACCTTGATCATTGCTTATTATAAAGAATTATTTTACTAGTAACATTTGAAACAGTGAGTTAATAACTGTTTTGGTAGTGTAACGATAAATAAGGAAATGAATATGCACAAGTTATGTGTTCCCATATCGGCCTAATATAGCTTAAATGGCACCATCTTTGCATATTGATTACCAATATAGACGCCTGTATTGGCACAATTAGTTTAGAGTTAGTTTCTATGAGCAAACTTGGAAACCATAAATACTTCAATTCTTCTACCACTATCTCGAAGAGCAATAAATAAGACTTATATAACCATAACTGTACTTCTAACCAAATGACTATTAAAAGTAGTACAAATGTTTATTGTAAGTCGTTAGGGTAGTTTTAAACAATTCTAAATTGATGCTATCAATTGAAGACCTATACATGTACATGTATATCACTTGATCAATTCAGTTCATTACGAAAATGCTCCAATCGCTATAAATGTCTTATTAAACGGTTATTAGGAAGTGACATTTTAAGGCATAAAAAAGCAAAACAATAAATGTATCCATCAACTAGACTGTACATGTATTAATAATACTTGCATATTTACTATCTCCTACAAACTTTATCAGCAATCAGCCACGTGTATCCACACATAGGGCTGATAAAAAGATATCAGGAAATTGGATGGATACTTTCTAGCACTGAACAATCTTGGAATCTTTCATTATTGGGCTGAAGTGTGTAATGTTTACACGTATAGATATATTGATTTGTTCCATTAACAGTGATGTGGACAATAAGAAATGTAGATCTAGTCGTTTAAAAACATCTTGTCAATATATAACTTTCGTTTTTTGTGTGAACGTGCTGATTTTACAATTGTATAGAATCATCTGATCAACCCCATTATCTATAAGTCATTTACACCTACACGAGCTCTCGACCCTATGTCAAGGATAGGCACTTAGCGTAATTACGCGCTGTAATTGTGGTTTTACTTACGATTATCTTCTATTTTACTTCCGACATCGGACAATAAATTGGGTTCAATAAAATGAGCGAGTTACTTTAATCGTGACCTAATCACTATTATTTCTACTTGACACAACATTGAGCTGTATCGAATTGCTATGGATGTATACACCTAGTTTTATCGTTCTAACAATGTCCAATTAGATACATCATTTATATTGAGATGTTTTCTAGTCTGAGTCCGATTAAGTTATTGCAACTGGTTTACACTCATTCTATGCGTTCCAATCACATTCATCGTTTAGAAATTAGAAATTGCAAAACAGACATCTTTTAATTTAAGCTGGGATTGAGATACACGATCAAATTTATGTCATTGGAGATAAACTTATGGTGTGAAGGATGCCGTCACTATTGCGAATAATATGTTTAGCGTTGATCTCATTTATGGAAGCACCTGTATCAACTGATGATTTGTTTATCTGCATTAAATTCCGCCATATTTTTAGTTCTACGACATACATACATTCAATAAGGACTGGTATCAAATTAAACACAATACGATGAAATTCCATCCATCCAAACATTGCATGTATGGGCACTTTACATTGTTCATACCTCGAATTTCCCAACATACGCAAAATTATACAACGGCATTGCTAAACCAGTGAAAAAAATGTTACCCCTCACTTATTTCGTAATGTTAATTCCGCATAGACAAACAGGTAGTATTCTTACTATTACGATCAAGCGGATCAATAAACCACGAGATTGAACATTTTTTACTGTCAGCAGGGAGATACATTATAGTACTTTTTTGACAGTACTTTTCATGTCACGTGGTATACTTATCAATGCAAAAACAAACATGGCGGCGTATTCCATCCGCATAACCAAGGTTTTAATTCGAGTTCTCTATACCCAGTCAAGTATTGGGTGTCGAAAAGTATTCCAAGAATTGGGTGTATCTACGGTATAGTACGATTCGTACCTAAACATTTCTACCAAAAATAGATTTTGGATGAAAAAAGTTCGGGGTAATAAAATAAATAATACATAGCTTTGAGTGGGACATTTTTACGGTCGCCCTCAAAGCTATGTGTTAGTCATATACTATCTCCGAGTGTTTGTCAATCAATTCGACTAACAATACATGTTTGCGTATAAAATGTTCATTTTTTTTTGCTAAATGCCCTAAAAAAGAGATTATAAATGTATTTTGCAATAGTTAGTGTACAAGTTCCATCCTTTAGATGATTTTTGTAAAAATTTATGAACTATTCCTGAGTAACGGTATTGACCACTTTATTCCAAGTTGTCTTATCAGTACTTGTGTGACCAACTGAGAGATACAATTAGCACAAACCATTTCCTGAAATTAACGTTTTCAATATAGTCATACAGACTAGTAAAGGAACAAATAATAATACATTTGAAATTTAATTAAATGATGTTCACTGTTGAACAATCAAATTCTAAAGAACTATTATTTGTTAGTTCATTTGTCTACTTAAGTTCCAAGGCAAAAATGACATTGCTTGGCACGTGGTACGTCCACATCGATAATATAACAATCCATCAATCATAACCTTTTCTCAAACTTATCAGTGTAGTCCGCATAGTATGTATAACATGTTGCATCATATATCGGCCTGAACGGTGGCAATGTTTACTTTTAGTGTGCATATACATTAAAGACATGTTGTCCTAATTAAACGGTTTAAGGACATTAAACAAATTGAATATTGAAGATATTCACTCAAACGAAATCTACAGCATTTGTTTATTTCAGAAAGGTCATAAAGTAAGTTTTACGAATTATATCAACTATATCCGACCCTTTCATCACCATGAATGTATACTTATGACGACAAAAGCGAAGTCAGTTTCTCTGATTATGTTGAAGGACTGGTATCATTTACACATATAACTGTATGGATTGCATCGTGTATATTTCCGTAAATACAATAAACGCTTTCAATACTATATATTTGTTTAGTATTCATGACGTGGACAAATTATATAGTTTGAGATGGTTGTACGTGCGTGGTAATAATATATGAAGATGATAGCGCTAATTAACCATAACTGCTAATACTTATGTTCATTGAAAACCACTTCATATATTGCCAAGATTGTTGCGCTTAAGTTTTCATCTCTTTGATGTGTCTCATTAATATAAATCTTTACACTAAATAAATCATGATATAGGAGGTATACAGAGATTGGACAACTAGATACTTGGAAGAGATCAAAAATTTACTTAATCGCCTCTGTTCAAACTGTTTAATTATACAAACACATTTATTTTACACGTCAAACATTTTACTTCCATTAAAATGCTTAGAAGAAATTAAAATATTAATTATTAATGTACAAAAATAACGTTAACAAATTACCAGCAGCACTCACAATATCATATCACTAATTATAATCGTTGTTGAATAATAACTTGTTTGTTTCTATGTGTGTTGATAATTGAGGTTTACGAATATATTATACCAATATGCACAATGCAATATATACAGCAATATGTAATTATTAATATATCAGTGTCCTTCCGTTCTTACTCATAACTAAAAAAATGCATCATTTGAATATCGTTTTTCCAAATGATACAGTGTTTATACTACTTATAGTAGCAATGCAATAGGCGATACCAGCTTTACATTTACCTAAGGTCTCGACCCATTGTCATGGATATGTACTTACGTAATTACCCGAAGTTATTGAGATTTAATATACCGCCATCTTCTGTTTGTCTTCCCTCATTCGACAATAAGTTGTGTTCAATAAGATATCAGGGCTACTTTAATCTTGACCCAATCACCATTATTTCTTCTTGGAACAACCGTAAGCTAAATCTACTTTTGATTGTTTTTCATAACGCACAGTTTCTTTGTCCGATCAGTCACAACATAATGACATTTTTCAGATTGAAATAACGACTGGCAATAAATATATTTTATGTTTTATGTGTTTCAATCTTTGGACATAGACATATAGTACGCTTTATACCTTGATATATGAGTATGAGCTCAGTGATGGATTGTTTTATTTTTTTTATTTCATTTTTCAAATACTGATACTGCCACCTGTGGTTACAAGAGGTAGTTATAGATTTGTTTCAGTGTTTTTCACTTTTACTGGCGTTTAGACATAATTATTGTATTGTAATAGTGAAAACGTAATAGGTTTTGAATTTGACAAAAAATGTAATAGCAAACTTATTTTAGGATAGTTTGAGCTCAATTGAATGAGGTCAGATGATTACTGTACATGTATAATACAACACCTTTAGTTCTGACTTAAGTTCGTCAACATGACCTGAAGTTGAAAACCTCTCCACTCCGAAATCCTCTCTAATCCGAACTTTTAGTCGGTCCGGAGGGAGTTGTATGCATTTTTGCGATTTAATAATTGCGCGATTTGAGAACGGAAAGTAATATCATTCAACTATCCATTTCATTGCACCCCTTAGGCGTATTAATATAATTTGCTCATTGACTTCCTGATTTATGGTATTCATCACGTCATTCATGTTACATCGGTTACCCCGTACTGTAATAAAGGCGATTTAGCGCAAACCATTTTCTGAAACTAACTGCCGCGATGTAAATAATTGAAATTGATCATGTTCATTTCTTTATGACATGATACGATGCCAATGTGAACAATCAAAGTCGGAAGAACAAAATTATAATTGAATCTTTACGGAAAATAATACTGTCTAGTCTGTATGCGTTATCATACATGTTCCTTTGTGCAAAACTAACAAAATCAAACTAGGTTTGCCATTTACGAACACACGTGAGGCAATTGTAGAACGTTTTAGGACTTTGATGGTTTGCTTAATATATCAGTTGGTTAAGCTGATGCACACCTCTGTATAAAAGACGTCGCTCATAAGAGGCCTCTTCAAGTATATCAACAGTGTGTTCGATGCATTATCACGCGCCGAAAGCTATACATTAGTTATATATCAGCATATTATTGTCATCTACAGTATCCAACTACTGTAAATTTGTAAAGCGGTATACTAATCCAACACAGTTATAACATTAAAGTTATTTGGACTCGCGTTCAAAGATGCATGTAAACAATAAATACAATACCATATGTTTTATGCTTCCTTTGAAGTAAACCACAAGTCAGTATGTACCTTATACTAGGAACTAATTACTAAACGCGATTGAATTTGTTTTTTTGACAAACGTCATCATCAACACAATAACACTTACATAAACCAACTACCAAATTGTTATGCCAAAACACTGGCTAATAGTATGAAAAATATATATTAAAGTCATGAGGCTGGTGGTGAGTACCATGTACATACATTATACTGTCAATAAACCATTCCCTGTATAGCTGAAATATTTTACTTTTTATAATGATGAATGTGATATACAGGTCACACTAGTATTGAGGCATATTTCGTCAGCAGGTTTCTCCCAGGGCTTGATAACTGATGACACATGAGTACTAAATTTCTCAAGAGAATATCAATTGAAAGCAAATGTTTCTTAAAGCGAAACGCCTAATGTAAAGTTATTGTAGATCTGAACTGAATAGACAAACTAATGAAATTAGATTTGATAAAATTTGCACACTGTGGAAATTCGCTGGCAATTTCTGTCGGGCATTGTCCTATTTGTCTTATAGCTTACTCACATTTTACATCCTGTGAGATTTTTCGAAAGATCAACCTTATAATTTTGTATTGTGAAAAAGAATTATTCAAAATAATCAAGTTAAGTTAAAATAATTGAAACCGTATACTACGTTTTGTGATGTCGACTTTCAAATTCATATTCAACATGATTAGTTAGAAAGCATGGGACAATTGCATTTCGTTATGTGTCTGCATGTGGGAGACTATTTAACAGTTTGTATATCGAAGTTCCATTTCGTGTATTAATGTACTAGTTATGCAAATACAATAATTGCAAGTTAACTAGCAAGAACAAGGTGTATCTAAAAATGATATTTTAACAATGAATATTAGTAATTGCACAAACACTCTATTATACTGGTTTTGTTACACTAGTTCGACTACACGATGGGGGATCCAACATATCGATACCAAAATGGGTTATGCATAATTTCATAAGTCGAACTTTATGGTGTACATATGTTGTACACATTTTGACGAAAAAAATACGAAAGTCTTATTTGTTATCGATTTATGTTACAATCAAATTAATTTGCCCAAATATCTCAATGCAGTGCCACCCTTTATACATTTCCAAACATGTACATGTAGTTATTTTATCTGTACGTGTAGCAATGACTAAGAAAAACTGATTCTCCGTCAGGAGGTGTGACTGAAAATTCGCGACAGTTTGACCAACACGAGAAAATCTTTTATATTTTCACTTCAGTTGTTTGATTTTTGTTATAGAAATATATCATACCTTTCATTACACACATGTTTCAAATTTAACGGCGATTTGTTGGCTAGAAAAATATTTATTGTAAAAAACAGCATGCTCTTCATATGTTGTACGTGTTTTCCATATGTTGGATTGAAAATGTTTAATTTGTCGCTTTTATATTGAGTTTAAATATTTTTCCTGAAAAAACACAAACTCAAATCTGTTTAAGTTATCTTCATATCATTTCGTATTCGTTACACCAACTTATTTACGCACTTACATGTATTTTCATTTCAGCAAATGTCGGCATATCTAACTAATCAAAATGTCTGCTAATTGCAGACTAGACCTGTTATGTATATTTATGCAGTTCCTTTTTCGTTAAAACTACACACTTACGAATACACTAATTAGGCAAAACATGTTCAGTAATCGGTGGCCCGAAATATAGGAATGAAGAGTTCGAGCAGTCCTATCATCAAACTTAAAGTGTATAGAGCTATATTCTAACAGTCATTCAATGTCAAAATAATTACTTGCATCGTTTTAAGTATGATACTAGACTACCTTAATTGCAAATTAAAACTTTGGATGGGTTTAGTGTACTTTGATTTAATCGTCGAAAAATATACGATTCTTATAGTTTCATAGGGTGTTCTAGAACACTTTCGTATGAAAATGGACAGTTTGCATGTCCAATAAATCACAGAAAGAAATTCTATTAAAACTGAAGCGAAAAATGATCTCATGGATATGAAAGCATAATTGTTTTTCAGTTTATGAAACTTCAAAAAAAAATATCTTCCGATATAGCTCTATACACTTTAAATGGATCTACTGACGGGAGATTGATCGCTGAATTGTACGTAACTTCTTTATTATAAAACTGAAGCATACCATGTTGATACTAATTTTCTTAATTAGACAATCGGCTACATATTGGTGTTATTTTCTATGTAAAATTCTGATTTTTTTCACGTTTCTTCCAAGAATAAAAATGTTGATTGCCGTTAGGTAACTCATTGTTTTAAATCAAATTCAAGGTCAATGCATTAGTGCGATACATTGACCGATACATTTCAATGACTTTATTCTGAACTTTGAGCCAATTAAGGTAACACTACATATCAGGAGGTGTTTGCAGTAAAAATGACAAATTAGTTCTTAGAAAGACAGGTAATTGTGATAGTCCGATTTGGTATGAATCTACTAGAATGCATTGAAATTGAAGTTTTTGTATATCAATCTGATTATGCATGACGCTGAGTAAGATAACCTGGCGTTGGTCGATACAGCGTCAGTCAGGAAGTTTTTACAAGAGATAATCAGTGATTAAAACGAGGTATGCGATTTAAATTTTGACCTTATTAACACCACACGGATGTGTAGATACCAAGTGTTCTTCATCTTTTTTTTAAAAAAACCAACAGTTATATGTAATCTTGATTCTTCGACTAATTTCAAGAAGAATTCATCGACGCTCAAACAGACAAGTACTATTAATAAACTGATTTCTGCAAACCCTGACCTCATTTACTGTTACTGACTAACCTCCGCGTACAGTTTGACGATATAAGGGCAAAGCGTTTTTCGGTTTTGAACGGATGCATTTGGTCTAAAAATGGTTAAGGTCACAGTGACCATGACCTTTGACCTGCTGACCTTAAAATATCTAGGAGTCATCGACTGTTTCTGATCAACCTTCATGCAAAGTTTAAAGATCATAGGGCAAAGTGTTCTGGAGTTATTGAACGGAAAGCATTTGGTCTAACGACAGACAGACAAACGGACAGTCACCATAAAAGCAATATACCACTCATCGATGGTGGCATGATAACTTAAACATATTTCAATTTCGATTTTTTTCCAGGAAATCCATTTAAACTCAAAATAAAATCGGCAAATTAAACATTTTCAATCCAACATATGGAAAACACGTACAACATATGTAGAGCATGCTGTTTTTTTTACAATAAATATTTTTCTAGCCATCAAATCGCTGTTAAATTTTAAACATGTGTGTAATGAAAGGTATGTTATATTTCTGTAACAATAATCAAACAAATGAGGTGAAAATACAAAAGAGTTTCTCGTTGTGATCAAACTGCGGCGAATGTTCAGCCACACCGCCTGAGGGAGAATCAGTTTTTCTCCGTTATTGCTACACGTACAGATAAGATAAACACACGTACATGTTTGGAAATGTATAAAGGGTGGCACTGCATTGAGATATTTGGGCAAAACAATTTGATTTTAACATAAACCAATAACAAATAAGAATCTTACATTTTTTTCGTCGAAATGTGTACAACATATGTAGACCAGGAAGTTCGACATATGAAATTATGCGTAACCCATTTTGGTATCGATATGTTGGATCCCCCACCGTGGACTAGGAGATATATTTCGTGTAATCATTGTAAAAGTTATGTTAATTAAAAAGCGTGTTTTGACAGTGAACCACTGGAAAATGAAAGGAATGAGTTATGTTTGTCCATGTTAACCAGTTAGACATATAGATTTAATGTCACGATCATTGACATGTGAATCTCGATATACTTACATGGTATAAAAAGACTAAAAGCGACTCCCCACGTTTTCGAAAAAAGATAAATGAACGTCAGATTGTAAAGATAGTTGGTGTGATTGTAGTACAAGATGTTAACATTAGAACTGTGTCATGTGTAGTGAAAACAATCATTTAATGACGTCAAAAGCGCCACCTTGCGGGACGTGGTGTTCGCAGCAGTTTTGACGCAAATAAACCCCATACATTTGTATGTCACATCTATTTCTTCATTACTTCATTGAATTCCCCTCGTTCTCTTTAACGTTCCATTAACCTCCCATTTATCGTTGTCTTTCTTAAACCTGCCGGTATTAGAATAAAGAACAATGAACTTATTAATTACACGATACCATAGTCGCAATTATTTTACAAACTAATCGGTGCAACCCGTATGTAACAAATTACATAATGCATTATGCATCGACTTATAAATTGGTAATTCTAACTTGTTAAATTGACGTGAATTTAAGATGTGCTGTTCTGAACACTTTTTTGATTTTACGATTAAAAAATAAAGGGCACACTCCTCAGAATGATAATGTCTGACATAATGCGTTACATTTAATCTAAATTTAATGTAAAATTGTTCAAGAATTATATCATTCACTCTCGACACCAGCATCACTTCAAAATATCTGATTATTTTTTCAAATAAATTAACGAAAAAAGCTTTTGAATATTTAATGAAACCTTTACCATACGTTAAAATGTCATACTGATATGGTGTTCGATTAATTTCTACCAGCATACAATATTCAGTACTAATATAAATACCATTAGAATGGTTTAAACTGTCTAAATACATAATTTAGTATTATGTAATATGCCCTTTAATCGCACGTATGACGCCGTGATATGAAGTGACTGGTTAAATTTGGATTACTAATAACATTGTACGAATGTAAGTCACAGAAGGTTATTGGATTAGTCAATTCAGACAGAGAAGCGTACATGCCTCCCAGAGCACCCCATGTCAGCTAGAGTGAACGAAATCACCGGTATCTGATCTAGCATAGCAGTTTTGTACACAAAGTCAAGAAGCCCGACCGCCTTTATGCAACAAATCTGCCAATCCTGAAACTCCAATTGATTCGGATAACATAACAAATTCATTACATAACAATCCATCAAATGTTGTTTTGATATTTAGTGTTCCTTCAGCCTGGCAAACATGGGGATGTCCGTTTCCGACAGAGCCACACACTTGCCATGAATCATTATGATCCATTGGAGACATAGACTCACTTCGTCTTCACAGATGGTTTTGCCACTGCCACTAAATACGGACGTGCTGGCATCGTCATTCTATACACATCACACAGCAATAAAAACACACTGTAGATATAACAGAGCAGAAGTAGAAGCGCTAATGTAAGCAGAGTCAATGATTGAAGACTCGACCGAAGCTGTCAAAACAGTAGTTTCTGGCAGATGCCGTCTATGTATTGTAGGACCTCACCGACACCACGTTCCCAAGTTAGAAAAACACCTTGCACATAATCAGCACCAATCTACGCCGAAACCGTTAATGAACCCGGGCACACTGTGGAGAGATTGGTATTAAAGAAGCTGAATGACTATCTAAGCGACGTGCGAAGTCAGACTAAAAAGCTGTGCAAGTAACTTACAAGGAAAACATAAAAATCAGTAAATTACCAAGTCAAGACAAGATGCAGACTGGTCTATTAGGCAGGACAAAATAATTTGTAATGGCCACATTTCAATCCGACTCAATACAAACATGCATAATGACAACACACCGTCTTAGTCACAGACCTGTTCGTGTGGCATAGATGACCACACGACTGAACGCATATTCAATAGGTGCAAACTTCACGACCAGGAGCGAGTGTACAAGTGTCCTAAAGAAACCAGCCTCCACCAGGAACATAACAAATATAGTAATGACCTGATACGGACAACCTCATACTTCGCCAGTTTCTAGTTAGTAAGTCTATCAATTTTACATGCGTTTTAAATAGCAATTTAAGAAATCTAAGAAATAATGACATTTTATAGACTTGTTAAGTTACAAAGTTAGTAGATATGTCCTTGTCTTTATTTGTTTCGACCTTTCATACTTGTCTCTTTCAATGTGTGACTGTGTTGAATGTCTGAAAATGCTGGCTTTCTAAAATGTAGGTGAATGTGTTTCACTAAACCACGTCGATCTTAATTGTCTGGGATATGAATTAACTGTGTCTGTTGCTTCACAATGGTCGGTAGACTCCATTCCTCATACATGCTCTTTGAACAACTTGAATAATGAACATATAATCAGATTATATTATCTTTGTTTGGCTGGAAATGAAAAAAGATTTCTTTATAAAATGTTAGACTGATCACTTGTACATGGCTAAATGAGATTAAAGTAATTGTATGCTTATTCTTACGGTCATCGTATATCATACATCTATACTACCTAGTATGACATTTGTGTCGAACGATCCAAATCAGTAGTATGGATCCATGCGCCAGGTGTCAATCCATGAAGCTTGTGTATATGGCCTGATGAAAAAAATGTAACTGGGAGCATTACGGTAACACATTTGACTTTAACATATGCATAACACTGCCACGTACTTTCCTCTGGATCGAAGGACCTGATAACTATTCTTAAGAAATAATTTGTGGATTTAACATCTACAGTGATGTGCAGACTTTGTACTAATAACAGTGTAGTAGACGATTCCAACCGTGTCTATAAATATGAAAATTTCCATCACTTAGCAACTTTATTATCCTCCTTGCACTTACAAGTTTACATGATCTTAAGTAATTTACACTACGCAAATGCTCGACCCTATGTCACGGAAAGGAACTAAGCATAATTAACATTTATAATAGCGGGTTTAATTTCCACTATCTTCTTATTTACCTCCGCCATTCGACAATAAATCGCGTTCAATAAAATATCCGGGTTACTTTAATCTTGGCCTAATCGGTATTATTTTCTCCTGACACAACATCCGTAATGAACGTTACATCTTACCATCATTAAGCTATTGACTTTAGATATCCTCTGAAAGAGCACCTTGTTTTCACAAAGCATGATCCGGTGGTCCGATCAGCCTCATTACATTGAACGATTTTCGAGACAACATCCGATCAAGTTATTGCAACTGAACTAATGACTTGCAATCAATCTGTTTTATATGTTGCAATCACATCATAGTTTATGTGATAGTTCTTGCAAAAACGTACGAGTTATTTCAATCGTGTTTGTTGCGATGTGTTGTATATTGGATATCAACTTTTGATTTGATATATTGTATCGTTAAATGGACTGCTAAGTGTCAATAATATTTGTTACTAGTACTTAGATGATGGTAATTTGTTCATACACCTTCTGTTTGCAGTTCTCCCATAGTTACGGAATGTCGTAACAGTACACCTTCTGATGTGTTTTGTTGAAAACTATTACATTCTTTACGCATCATTGGTTAGTCATATACATAAAACGCAACTGTGCAAAACATCATCTCAACTGATTACCACAGTTAAAATAATTCAGGATTGGAAAGTGACCAAATAGATAACTGGCTCAGTGTACATTGTGTGTACGTGGTCATTCAGTTTTATCCCTACCGGATAAGCCAATTACATGTACATCAGAACGTTAAGAGTTGTGTGATTCTATTAATGTACCCGGTGTATAAATCTAACGCACGAAATACGTCTCACGACTTACTAACTAGTTCATTTATAATCGGTCGGACAATATCAGATACTAACAGCTCCCTGGACGCGCATTAACTTAAATGACTTTGGTCTGAAATCGGCCCGTACCACCCAAGAGGAAATATCACGATATCTTCACATTATACTTGTATGCAGTGAAACCGTTAACAACTTACATATGTATATATTTTATAATTCTCATCAAACATGTCGTCATGACGAGCACCCTAGCTAAACCTAGCCCCCGGAAGTATATAATTAAATATCAACATACTAGACCTCACTGCGTTGCGCAACCGGTGAATGTATCTACGCGATCTTCGAGGTTCTGTCAATTACTACTGTAACTGTACAACTAACAATATCTGCCAAGAATACATTTAATATTTTCGGAAGACAGAAAAGTAGCACTTGGTGATATTTTGTATACAAACTAGGAACATTCTGGTAATCATTTCAATACGCCTCCTTAGGCTTAATTATGTGAATTGTTCATTCAATATTCCAGATTTATGGGGTAGTATTGATTATGTCAAGTAGATTTATCAGTATCAGTACAACGATAAAGTTGAATTAGTTCAAACCATTTCCTGACATTAACTTCTACGATATAATGTCTTGGAAATTGAGCATTGACTGTCATCTTCTAGGATAAGACGCAATACTCACATGAACAATCTAGAAGTTTAGTGAACAAAAACTAATAATTGAGTCGATGAAGTAAACAAAACGTGCTGATTTGCTTTTTTAGCATTTTAATATACATGCTCCTTTATGCCGATACCATATGTAAATAATGTTCGGCTATTACGGGCATGAGAGAGTACATTATGTTTTTATTTAAGACTTTAAAGTTTTGCTATGTGTACCAAATATGCCACAGTCGTTACGTGCTTATGTACAGATACCATTGAAAACAACTCTATAAGTCTCGAAAGCGCTACATATATATCGCCACTTCTGTATGCAAGAATTAACAAATTAACCTATAACACATCTATGACATCATTATGTATACAATCCATCATAATGATTGATTATTTTGAAGTTGTTTGTCACGTTGCTTGCCTTTTACGAGGTACATGAACTAGTTTCGTAACGCTATTAATATGATTTTTCGAACGTATCAGCATAGCACTGAAAGGATTATACACGTAACTACATTTAGCAACATCAAAGCGAATCAGCTTTGCAAAAACATAACTATACAAATATGTTAAAATGGTGTTGCCGGTGCCATTTCGTACTGACCTACATTATTCTGTCAATAAATATACGATATCTTTCCTCCTCAGGATTCTCTCAGAGCATGATGACTGATGGCAATGCATACCAGATATCCCCAGAGAATATCAATTGAGGGCAAATGTTTCTTAAAGCAAAACAGCTAATAAAAATTTATTGTAAATCTGCATTGAATAGACAAACCCATAAAACTCAGTTTGAAAAATAAACACATTGAGCGAAAGTTTACTGAATATGTCTGTAAATAATTGCTTTTTATAATTATGTACATAATTCACATTTCGCAGTCTGTTCTTTTCAATGTCATATCAACATAATAAAACGTAATGTTGAGGCTCAGTCAACATGGTTATATTAAGTTTATTTAATTCAATATTGTGTATTCTATATACTGTTTTGGCAACTGATATAATTGACATCAATATGATTCGCCTAGAACGTATTTGGGAATTAAATTCCTTGAGTCTGTAGCTGTGTGGCAATATCTTCCCAAACAAAGTGTATTATCCATCTTTTAACAGTTTGTAGATTTGATAACAATTTCCTTGATGTAACTGAAGTAATCTAACTATTTTAATCATTGTTTTAAATAGCCTTAACGTATAAGGTTAAGACAGGTTATAGCTTTAAGTGATGTAATGAATCAGATTTTCCCATACATGATATAATTGTGCCAATAACAGTCAGCCAGGCCACATCCATGGTCACTTCAAGGCTGTACAATGTGTACTCTTAATGTATTACGAAGGGTGTTCAATTGTGAATGCAAGTGGTGTAGCATCTTCTTTGTGCCAATACATTACATGTATAACTAATAATCTTTTAATTGTATAGAAAACATCCTCGTATTACATTTAACTTTGTGGAGCGGTGTAACGCTGGGTTTCTTTTCATTTACTTGACTTGTATGTCACTGCGTTTTTCAGAACATATTCTTCTTAATTTTCTTGGTTATGAATGAGATCTGTCTGATGTCTGTCAATTGTCGGTATATCTCATTATTTATCTTTGTGCCTATGTAACTTGATTAATGGACATATAATAAGATGATATTATTTATTTTTCACTGGTAATGAAACTTCTTTTACTGTCTTCGATTGATCAATCTTATATAATCGGGGAGGATTAAAGTCAATGTTATCATATTATTGAGATCAGCGTTTGTATAGTATGTGGAAAGACATAACAGACATCAAATGTCTGGTGGCTATCTTAGCAATGTTCACTTAACGGAAGGAAACGTGTACTTGTATTTATAGTTCGAGAACGGTTAGTACCAAGATGAAAAGCCTGTCTGTGACATGCTCAAGTGCTGTATATTGGCCTATTTCTTTATATGGGTTTCAATCATGTCACATAGGCGGTTTGTAAATGAATGTTGAACTGCAGATGGGTGACATGTAATTATTGGAATGACGTAAGAATAATGTGTGTAAATGTATACACAAGCATCTACATGAATGTCACTCAGGTGAGGTCAACAGTATAATCATATTTTTTGACCCTTTATCTTGGTACGTACACATACGAGTACATGTATGACAACATAACCAAACATATTATATGTATTCACGTATACGTTTTACGTTCATTTTTGCCACGTCTCTGTTTTGTCTTCACTTCAACGTCGGATATTGGATAGCTCAAACACAGACATTGCGTTACCTTGATATTCTGGCTATTTTAATTATGACCTGACAACAAGACTAGTAAGTATTAAGTTATATCGACTTTTGATGTCTGCTTAACGATGTATCCAGTATCAAAGCTTTATCAACGCATGGTTCGTATGTCCAATCAGACACATTATTGAAAACATTCCCTGACAATGTCCGACAAGGTAATTGCAACTGAAATAAATGAAAAATTTCAATCAATCAAGTTTTTTTATCACAACACATTGTGACGAAATGTTATTTTTAATTAATGAAATGTCAAATATTGAAAGTCTTATATTTAGTGTCTTATATTTACGAGTATACCCCTTTCGAGTGTTTGGCGCCCAATTGCAAATTAGTTTATTAACATGTATTATAGAGAAATTTTTTTACCTAATTCGACTGCCAAATGACACTCAATATAATATTCCTTGTTGTCTGTCGAGGCAAAGAATATTAAATTAAATTCCAATAAAATTCGAGAAAAAACACTGTGAAGTAATGATTGTACAAAAGCAAAAGTCATTTACAAATATTTGCACGAAATATTAAACGGTTACAAGACGTTATATATCCTGTAGTAACCCGTCAAAATATCTTAGACAATTCCGAATTGTAATGACACTTATATGTTGTTTGACCATTAACACCATCCATGATGTTTCGAGCATTATTATTATTATTATACATATAGATTTTCGCTGCAATTCGCTACACTGCCTTCGAAAAACCGTAAACAAATAACTAATACGGTTGTGCTGTTTTGACACATGACTACCTACGAGTATTGAATAGTGTCATTATGTACCGTAGTGCACTGCTTTAAAATGCAGATTGGCTTTATCATTTCCGACAGCACAAATAGACAAACATTATTCTTAATTTGTAGTCGAGTGGATGTTTACTCGGAAGGTTATTATGTAGCGTGTGTATTAACTTGCTCTTAAATAGTTGGATGAACCTAGAATTCACACAGATTAGAAAACTGACAGTAGTATTTATAAACAGAGGGTGGTTGTTATTTATCAAGAATGTGCAATTTTGCGTTATTCCAAAAAAAAAGCATTTAAATTTGGGATTACGCTAAACTTTATGTTACGGTACACTTTTTTGAAGCATTTTAAATCAGATGGTGATAATCCTGTACGATGCATGTTTCTACCGTCAAATTCACATACATGTATGTAATAGGACCGTGGAAGTCAATTGTAAGAGAGCTAGGCACTTATAAAATGAGTGTGTTAATCCTAAGAGAAAACACGTAGCAGGTTATGTTTGTGTGTATTATGTTTCACAGCAACACATGTACATGAACAATGGGACTGTCTTATCAATCGATGTATTGGCTGATAATTTGGTATTGACAGCTTTATGATACAGTGTAATGTCTGATACTGACATATTGGCAGCTGTAAAACGTATCAATTTCCATAAATACCCGTCGGGTTTTCGAGTTGGTCGCATCATGAGGTTTTACTGTATATCAGTACATTGTTCTGTCGGCTTGCCGCAAAACAGTAACGTATATTTCAAACCAATAAGCGTCAAATTGACGTGTTCATTCTGTCACATTATACTGACATAGTATCTGCATAGACTGCGTCCGATTAAGCTGCTGCAACTGAAATGATGACTTGCAATCCATATATTTTATGCGTGCTAATCACTTCATTCTTTAGAAAAGTTATATTTATTTTGTTTTGATGAGATGTTTATCCAGTTGGGATCGATTTGTTGATTTGATAGATATTCTACTTGCATTAAGACTATCAGAGGATATTCGGTGATCACCTCATTTATAATACGTGGATTCCTTTGATTTTTTATACGCATTGGATTCCTCTTCGCTTGCATTTCTCCCATAATAATGTTATACGAATGTTTGTAACGGTTGAGTCGTGCGTGCGTTTAGCCATTTAGTTTATTTTTTACTTGAATGGCAAATGACTTACGACTTTTAAGATTTGTTCGTATTTCGGTATTATATCTTACAGATGCAATGCTGTTTTACAAAACGATTACTAGGTCGTGCAACTAAATGGTACATGAGTTTAGTTTTAAATTGCAAACTTGGGTGCTGCCTTCCGTGTTACGGGTCGGGTCTCGGCTGCGTTTCATTCATGGAATCACCGCTATTTTATAATGTCTTTGTGAAATAGGTCATTCTGCACTTTTCTGCGGGACTTGGACTATCGATTGTGTCTTAGCCTTATGTGTGGGCATTGCTCAGTGTAGCTCTGTTCTGGTGTTACTAAGTTATGTGCTAGGCTGGTTAGGTTGAGTGTTGTTTTCCCTGTCTGATCGCCTCATAACTATTTAAAGGTTTTACAAATATTAAAAAATTAAACCCACCATATGCACTAAGATATAAATCTGATTTGTACTTAACAATTTCAGTAAACGTACCTTGAAATCAGCAAAATATATTCTCAAAGTCTCAGACTTACTATATAACGCGGTAAATAATTGATTTGTAGAAGTCTAGAGAGTTTATCAACATACCCCTTATTGTCTGGAATCGTCGCCAGTCTTACGAAATCCAGAAACCACGTCGGTTTTAATTTATTCAGGATTATGATTGAAATGTGTCTGATGTATCACAATGGAAGATAGACTCCTTATATATGCGTCTTAGCATCTTGATTAATGAACATATAATCAGATTATGGTATTTACGTTTGCTTGGCAATGAACTATGTCTTTTACAGTCCTCGACTGATTAATCTTATATGACTGAATTGGATTAGAGTGTATGTGCGCTGATTACTGTAGTACGGTCAGTAAAGATTAAACAGTTCAAGGGAAATTGGTGTCGCATGTCTGAAACCAACCTTTGAAATAGCCTATTTAGAAAAGGTTAGAAATATATTATAAATATATATAAAATGTGAACAATTCGTTCAAGTTAAACTGCTTGAGATTTAACACAGCCTTAAAAACCCCAAAGTTTCAATTTTCTTTATACAATGTCTCAATCAGTAAGCAACTTTATTACTCTCTAGGAAGATATATTATCATCAGATCAATCCCATTTCCTTTGGTCATTTACACCTACGCAAGTCATATAGACCCTACAATGTACAACGTAAATAGGCACTTAACCTAATTTGCTAAAGTCAATGAAGATGTGTTTACTATTGTCTTGTTTTTATCTTCTGACATCACCAAAAGTGCACTTCGTGTTAAATACTTTAATCCTGACCTAATAGGTTGGATTTCTTGCTGTACATTGTAACATTAAGCTTTATCGACATGTGCCGTCTGCTCAACGATATACCTAAACCTAGTTTAATGGTTTTAACAACGATGCAGGGTGTGTAGGGTATATTTTTCAGACTTTGAATGATCAAATTACCTGCGTCAATACCAATTTATCGATAGTTACAGTTCTGAAAGTTCGCGGGACCACGGCCGATAATTCAACCATTCGCCTAAGGTCAGCACTCGGCTAGTTCCACCAAGGCAAAGCAGTATAACATCAATATATTATTTGCAATGCCTGCTAACCTACCATAATTTTAAAACATGTTGTTTCATATTAACACAATCGATCTCACCACGTTGCGTTACCAGGGGCGAATACTACTAGATCTTCCAGATGAATACGACTAACAAAGTCTGCAGATAGAGAACAAAATTATAGTAGTTGGTAATCTCTTGCATACAAACTAATACCGTTTAACGCTCCTCCATTAGGTTATTTATGTGAAGTTCTCATTGACTATTCCTGATGTACGGCACTGATCACTTTATTCCAAGTCGTCGTATCAGTATTTGTGTAACCTGCTGAAAGATCAAAGTAAATTAGAGCAAACATTTCCTGAAATTAACTTCTATGTACAAAGTCTTGAAATGAACAATTGATTTTCATCTTCTATGATATAATTAACGATACCCAAATTAAACAATTAAAGTCTGAAAGCAAGACAAAATAAATGAGTTGTTACGAGAAGTATCTTAGTTTCTATTTGTATTTATACATGGTAACTGTATAAAAGCAAACAATGTCGAAGTATTATAATAGGGGATTACAAATAGCCCGCGCAGTGGGCTATTGAAAATACCCACACCAGTAACGGGTGTCACGTGCGTACCTTCGTTGAGTCTCAGCAGGTACTACTGCTTTCAAAAGGAGTTATTTCCGGTCAAAAATTTCAGGCAGTTTTCCGAGGTGAATGGTCCTTGGAATATAAAAAAATAGTAAGTTGTAAACGGTTGAGCCTATCGTTCTCTTGCGATTAATTATCATTTTTTAAAAAAATGTAATAAATAAAACAAACTATTTTTAAAAAACAAAGGGAAGTAAGAAGGACCCAAAACACTGCGCGACGCGCCGTATTTTAAACATCGACAACCAAGAGAAGTCATTCTAGATAGTGATTTACAATAATTGTAATCATTCAGTTCAAGGTCGTTCATACAAAACCATCGTGAACTAAAGTTTACTTAAGCCTACTTCAGACGTTAATTATCCAAAACAAATAACTATCGCATATCTATTTAAATGGATTGATTCCGGATTGATCACCATTCTTGGTAGCTGGAGTTCGGTTCGGGGGAGTATGAAACTGCGGAGCACAATTGTGTGATGTTTGTCGTGGTCTTGTATGATAGACTAGGCCCAAAATAAACGTCATACGGTGTCGCTTTTGCAATATCGACAATTTTCCAAGGCTTGAAGCTGATCCGATACTATGGGCTGGACGAAATATGGTTACAATAGGTTTAGAAATTATCCCTGGACTGATTGAAACTGCTCTCAAGAATACAGTTAGGCCTACAATAAAGGTACGCCATTGATTTTACTCATTTTGAATTAAATTATGACAATTTCATTTTGAATGTGTTGTGTACAAAAAGATATTTACATTGTACTGCTAGGCAAGCGCTTCCTATCTATCTACCGGTTACCGGTCTAACCCCACAAGGGGACATAGGCCAAGTGCTTTCGTTAGAAACGGGGTAATTTGGTTGCACTTTTCAGCGCTATGTAACAGTTAGCTAGCCACAAGCGCTTGCCGAAATAATATATATTTTTCACTTTTTCCTATATACAGTAGCGCTTATTTTAAGAAGCTGTTTCTAAGCATAGCGCTCGATAGGGTGACTACTGTACATCTCATGCAATGTTTGCCTAAAATCGTACATTTCTGCGGTCAGGGTCAAACAAAAATTTCACATGCATCTCGGCAGCCGCAAAGCCTAAAGTGAAATAATTTCACTCACAGTCGCATTAGCAGGCTTACTTGCATTTAAGACCGACCATAAATCGCCACAATTACAACGTCACATCTAAACGTGTTGATTATTTACTCTATCCCGTTTGGGTCAGTAGGTCAAATGCCTTATCTAGTCACTAGGTCACACATTTGGCCTTATATTCCAAAGCCTTTAATCAGAAGGACATCTTTTTAAGAATCAAGTTCAAAATTGTGACATCCGGGGTCAAAAAGTGTGTCACTAGGTCAAGTCCTAGACATTTCTTGTCACAGTAGACAATAGAGATAAGATGTTGGTCTATTCTTGATGAAATTTCTCCAGAATTAATTTTTTCATTATAATCTCGGTCAAGTTCAATTATATGTCTTCCGGACCTAGTCAATGATTTTTGGGCTTCCCGACTTCCCGATAATCGCTGATAACCTGTGGGACTGACGATCTGACGGACTAAAAAAGTCGATCTGACTGTCAGACGGACTTTTTTCTGCTGAAATCAACAAATGCTGTTATTCCCTTTTAAGGCAGCGTTTACACATTAAAAGAAGGTTTGCCTTGTTTCCAAGTCCTTTTATCATGGTCTCAGTGTAATACTTTGTTTTCCGGTTATCATTTACCAATAATTTAATCGTTTAAATGCACAAAGTTTCCCGTTTTTCCTCGCGAAATATTCGAGACTTCAGAAAAAAGAGTACAAAAACACCCAGTTAGAAAAAATGTTTCAGCTTTGCGACTGGCATAAGAATTTATTATCGACCAATCAAAATATGTCTTACACAAGACACCGCACTGTTGCAAAACCAGGCTTTCTGTACGGGTGTCCGCCTAATGATGGTTGGAAATTCTTGAGAAACATAGGAGTTGAGCATAGAATTAATTGCTTACGCTACCTGCCCACACATTTGCGGCTATACCCAAATCTAATAACCAAGGATTCTGAAGCCTGGTTAATAAGTGTAGAAAGCATGAATATGCCAGCACAAAAAATAGCATTTTATGAAAAATGCCCAATGCAAACTGAACTTATTGACCGGAAACCTTTTTTTTATATATTTTTAGTAACGGTGACAATGACCCTTTTTGACCCCAAATACAATCCCAAGCTAGGTATCCATGCAAGCTTGCTATATACAAAGTATCACTAAGATCAGTCTATCCAAAATTCAAGTTATTGACCGGAAACCCCTAGTTAAAAATTGTTTGACATCACTGCCTGCCCGTCATCTAGTCCGGGACCCATTGTCCCAATCTAATAAGCAGGATTTTTCGTTGGAAAACCTGGAAAAAAGTACACGCGGTAATGTACCCAGGAAAAAATGTACCCAAGACAGGAACTGAAATTGTTCAATTCATCGGACGGCTAATTGAAAAGTCTGGGTACCCTTACAGAAAATATGCTCTCTGTCAAATGTGTAACATGTGTACAGTTAACATGTATCAAATATGAAATGAATATACGGCGAATGCAGTCTTTTTTTGCAGTCATGTTTTAGCGTAAAGCAAAAATCAAATCAATTTGTTAAATATTTACTATATTTGGCATAGATGCCTGTATATCCCATAAATAAGCACACCGGTATAAATATAACTTGTGAAACATTATTTAAGTATTTTACCTAAACAAATTTTATACCATATACTAGTATCTGAAATATAGCTTAGCAGTTATCCAACATCTATTTAACCCCGTTTAGGCGGTGCCTTAGTTCATATTAATTTATTTATAAAGTAGTTATACAAATCGCAAGCAAGAGTATGTATTGTACGATGTTACTACTCAATGCGATAGAAAAAGTTCAAAACGTTAATATTCAAACACAAATATCAATACTTCATAACCGCGTGTCAATTTAATTAACAGACAATACCAAACATCTGTTAAAGTCATGGTGCGTATGGCAATTCGTACGTACATACATTATACTGTCAATTAAGAATTCCCTCTATAGCCAAATCAGTTTATTTTTAAACTGATACATGTCAAAAAAAAAGGTCATGCTAGTATTCAGACATATTTTGTTCTCGGGATTCCCCGAAGTACACGTATGATGAAAGATGACACACGAGTACAACAAACTATATATCTCTAGAGAATATCAATTGAATGTAAATATTACTTGAGGCAAAGTAGCTAATGTAAAATTATTGTGGATCTGCTTTGAATAGACAAACTCATAAAACTTGGTTGTCAAAATAAACACATCTGGTAAAGTGGGCTGTAAATTATTTGACATAGAAATAATTCAGATTTGCAGCCTTTGAGATAATATGGAGTATCCACATAATAGGACAATACGCCATAATAAAGTTAATTTAATATAATCAAAAATGTTTTCTATGTTTTGTTTTGACATACCATTCTATCCACGTTCTATGTAAATAGCGTAGAAAGCTTTTGGACATTTGATAACACCACGGGTCTGGAAATCACTTGGGTTATTGATTAATATAAAGAATAGGAGATTTTGGAAAACGTTTTATTTTACTAGTAACATTTTAAACAGTGAGTGACATGTAGTTGTTTGTTATAACAAGACGTACGTTAAAATTACAGATGTTTTGACTATGGAACTATATAAATAAGGAAACGAATATACACAAGTTTTGTTTATCCATATGACCCAAATATAGCTTTAATGGCACTCTCTTTGCATATTGATTATCCATATAGACGCTTGTATTGGCACATGAGTAACTTTCTATAAGCTAACTAGGAAACCGTGAATACTCCAATTCAAAATTATGTCGACGAGAGTATAATATACTGAGGGTCAAATGTTTCGCAAACGATTTAAAATTTCAATATTTTTAAATTGATTACTCGAAAGAAAATTTTACTAACACTGTCGATTAATGTACCCACATTGTTCATGTTGAACCCATTTTCGTTTGTGTCCGTCACGCTTCAATGATCATACCAGCACAAATGGCAAAACGTCTAAAAGCTCGCAAAATTAGGGCTTTTTATTTTTTGACTAAATTTTCACTTCCAATTTAATTCCAATATGTCTGTGATATGAAGTACACAATTAGTTAGTCAAATAAGTAAGCAATATACGCTCAAAGTCGCCATCATATTCAGCGTACATGGCCATCTAATTTGACTAACTGTGTGTGTATTTCGTATCACAGACATGTTGCAAGTAAAATAGAAGTGAAAATTTAGTTGAAATTGCCCTAATTTTGCTCGATAAAATAGACGTTTTGTGATGGTGTGATCACTCATGCGTGACAGACACCAACGGAAATGGGTTCAATATGAACACTATGTGTACACCAATGGGCACTTGATCAATTCTATCCGTTACAAAATGCTCCAATCGCTATAAATATCTTATCATCAGGTTATTAGGAAGTGACTTTAAGGCATTAAAATGCTACACAATAAATGTATCAATCAACTTGAAGATATATGTATTAATAAGATTTGCATATCACTAATCTCTTACAAACGTTATCTGCAATCAGCCACGTGTATTCACACATAGAGCAGATAAAAAGATATCAGAAAATTGGATCGATAATGTCTTGCACTGACCAAACTTAGAAACTTTCATAATTGGGCTGAAGTGTGTAATGTTTACAAACTTTACTTAATTTTGTCCATTAAGACGTATAGATATATTCATAAATTGTTCCATTAACAGAGATGGGACAATAAGAAATGTAGATCTAGTCGTTTAAAAAATTATTGTCAATAAAATTGAATATTTTAATCAATATATAACTTTCCTTATCCTACGTGAACGTGCTGATTTTACCTTTGTATAGAATCATTTGATCAACCCATTATCTATAAGTCATTTACACCTACGCAAGTCCTCGAATCTAGGTCAAGGATAGGCACTTAGCGTAATTACGCGCTGTAATTGTGGTTTTATGTACGATTATCTTCTTTTTTACTTCCGACATCCGACAATAAATTGGGTTCAATACAACGAGCTAGTCAGTATTATTTCTTTCTGACACAACATTGAGCTGTATCGAATTGTAACATATGTATACACCTAGTTTTATCGTTTTAACAAAGTCAAATTAGATAATTTATTTATATTGAAGTGTTTTCTAGACTGAGTCTGATTAAGTTATTGCCGCTGTTTTACAATCATTCAGTTCTATGCGTTGCAATAAAATCATCGTTTAGAAAATAGAAATGGGAAACAAAATCACAAAATCACAAAAACACATATTTTAATTTAAGCTGAGATTGATATACACGATCCAATTTATATCATTGGAATGAAGGATGCCGTCACTATTGCGAAGAGTCTGTTTAATGCATCTCGTTATTGAAATCTGATTTGATTATATGCAATACATTCCGCCAGGTATGCAGTTATACGACGTTATTTATATATAAACATAAATTAAACAAGGACCTGTATCAAATAAAATACGATAAGATGTTCTCCCTCAAACACATATGTATATTTGAGAACCTTAGATTGTACTTACCTCAGGTTTCGAAACATACTGACACTTACACAGCAATACAGAACATACATCATAACATAATAAGTGAAATAATGTATCGTTATCTAAACATGCGTGGTATCATAGGGTTTGACAACCAATTCGACTAGCAATACATGTAAATATATGCCTCCATGGTGTTAAACATGTTATTGTTGCTCCATTTGCTGCCAACAATTTATAAACCTATTTTGCAATCGTGTGTATACCAGTTAAAATCAATTAACTACGAGGGGTGTTTCATAAATAATGCAACTGTAGTTGTAAAATTTATTTGCGGTCTATTATTGTTGGTTTGTAAATTGACATATATTAAGCAAACTTTCTAGTGCTAGTTAGCAAATTTTCAGGATTTTTGATCAAATATTAAGGTAGTTATGGTGCATTTTATAGACCCCAGTTAAGGCCACTGTACATGCCTAAATAGACTTATTATTAATTGTAGCATAAAACTACATTTTTGGGCTTCATGTGATAAATTAAACTTAAAATATCAAAAACAAAATATGCTTTATCAGCATGAATAACTTTAAACTATTGATGTAGTCCAGGAAAACTTATTTGCTTTATTAAAGATTCTCAATGGGGCAAATAATGGTTAAAATTAAGCAATGAAAAGTATCGTGTAGCTTTAATAGTTGACAATTTGTGGTTGCATGTACAAATAATGAATGTGGCAATTAAGAATATTGTTGAAAATATTTTCAGCTTTCTAAATATGTATGAAATAAAGAAATAATCCTATGTGCTCAATATTTATTCAGTCTTTTTGAAATGTATTTTTTTCAAAAATGAGTTGTTTTTTGGTTGATTTTGTTTTTCTTAGAAAATGCAGTTTATTCTTGATATACCGTTCGATTTGGAATGCGCAAACATTGCATAGTATGGATCAGACACTACTCAAAACACATGGCTAGTTTCAATAAAATCGTACGATGCAAACATCATTTAAAGGTCATTTAAACCTGGACAACGCATGGTTTTGTCAATCTCTTCATTACTGAATTTACCACAGTTGGTGTGAGTGGACCTTAAATATAGTATACCCTGGCTTAATATACCGACAGATTTTTGTAATCTTTTAGGATATTGTCAATGAAGGATAGCTTTTTTCGAAAACAATTAACAGTTCTACCTTATTCAGCACCAAGCGCGCGTGCATTATTTATGAAACACCTCTCGTACAATGTATCCACCATTAGGATTATGTACATTTTTCAATGGCTACGCACTATTGACCACTTTATTTTAAGTTGTCTTATCAGTACTTGTTAGACCTACTGAGCGATTTGCTGAAATTAACTATATTGATATACTTACTCGTAAAGATGTAAAATTGAGCATTTATCTTCACAGTTTATGATATCCATGTGAAAAATCATGACAATCAAACATAGCAAATGTGTCCTTACGGAAATATATGCTGCCATGTGCGTTTTTGCGTTATATGACGTTCATGGTCATTTAGGAAGAGGCAAGAAAACGACACACGAGTAAGTTATTTGGTATTTAAAACTGTAAATGTTTTTGTATAGTTACCAAAATGTAAATAATCGCTGATTCTGCTTATGTACAACTACGGACATGACATTCACTCCACGGTTTGTATTTGTATACGTCAGACTGGATTAGATAATTTTGGTTGGTTGATACTGCAGACTGGATACACAACGACAATGGAGACCGACGTTTAAATGAACTTTCTACGTTTTGCTGTCACTATTTGAAAATATATAATTTATCAAATCAACGGTACATTACCTTCTAAACTGTTTTTTAAAGCAAAACAATATAATATCATATTACTTAGTAATCAAAGTTTGGTTTATGTACCAACCTTGGACACTTACATACAATGTACCGATAGACTGTCGTAATCAAAGAAGTATACACTGGTGTCTTAATGTAGCAACCTTCAATTATCTTTATATATTAATAATGTTGCATGCCATGAAGTTTGTTAATGTACACATTTGTGTAGCATATTGGACTACAATAAATGCATTGTACTTTCTGGATCGACGGACATACCAACTCTTCGTATATATGTTATGTTTGTTGTTTCTATGTCCCGGCATCTTAGAAGGTGAAGGAATAATTATATTGATTGTCCCGTTCGTTCGTTCGTTCTTTCGTACTAATTACATTGTCAAGGCCAGGTAACATTTTCCGACATTTCAACAGAATAATGAGCCCTGGTGAACCTACATGTACATTTTGTATTATAGAAAAGTCTTCCACCGGGATATATGCATTAAATGAACACTTTCTGAAGTTAGATATCAACCTACTATAACTGTCGTCGTTAACATCTTCTTACCTGTTTAACAAGATTCAAATTAGTATGCAACCACAGTATGCATCCTTGCATTTGGTAATTAACACCATGGTCACATTAACCTCACATATTTTCGTCATTTTCACTTACCAAAGGTCTCGACCTAATGTCATGAATACGCACTTAGGGAAATTACCTTGTGTTACATGTACTGGTGTTTTATTTACCAATATTTTCTGTTTAACTTTCCTATTCGACAATAAATTGTGTTCAATAAGATATCCGAGCTATTTTAATATTTACACAATCGCTACTATTTCTGTCGTGCACAACCTTAAGCTACATGTATATATATCGACTGTTGATGTCTGATAAAGGATAGATCCTGATTAGTTTTTTACAACGCATCAGTCACATTATATCTACATTTTGTCGAGACTGATTCCGATTAAGTTGTGGCAATTGAAATGGCGACTTGCAATAAATATGTTTTTTGAGTTTCTAATCAAACAGTCGTTTGGAAAAGTTTAATTACAAAATATAATTTTATTAGGTCGTTCAATAATGTTTTATTGAGTAAAGGATCCTGCTTACATGTAAGTACGATCAAATTTGATTTGATGGACACTATCAATACATGTAATTTGAAGAGACTGTTTAGTGTCCATTTATTTTATTATACCTAGGTGATGGTGATTTATTTGCGCATTAAATTCCTCTTACTAGCAGTTTTTCCATACAGTGTATTATGCATACATTGTTTTTTTTTACAATTGACTGCATTATTTTCGTGGTGTTTCGGTTTAATCCATACCCAAATCATCAATTATCCTAGATCTCTTTGTTTATGTTGGGTTCTATCTATAATATAGCCTGCGTTAAGTGTAATATAACCTACTACCTCTGGGTTACTTACCAGTTCATCTATATCTGAGTAGGAAACATTGAAAACATGACTGAACTTAACATAATCCCGACCGGGAATTTCTAGGCGCATCATTGCCATACTCGACAAATAACACCCAGACAGAACGATATCAAAATATAATACGCAACTAACTCACCAAAATACAGCATTTATATACCCCGTTTCTTCGTCTTCACACATCTCAAGCATGTTTAGACAGTATTTACTATTGGTATGTGTTGATGCTCCTAAACGTAACTTTCACCAACTCACCAATAAGTTTAAGTATGCGACACAAAGTCGAAGTCACTGCGTTGCGTTATGGTCCAAAGTAACAACACGATCTTCGAACTTTTGTCAACTATAACGAATAGCAATACAGTAGAAACTCCCTAATCCGAAACCTTTCCAACCCGAAATCCTGCGCTATCCGAATGATTGCTTGGTCCTAGTTTTTTCTTCCTTTTTTATGCTTTACGAAAAAACCACCGCGATCCAAAATCTCTCCGATCCGAAATTCTCCACAATCGTAACCAACTTTTCAGTTCAAAATTGCTGGTTTATTCATAATTTGAACTCCCTTATTCGAAATTTTAAATATTTCCGGTCCGTGTACTTAATTTGCAATTGATGAAACTGGGTGCACCATAATTACCTAAGAATATAACACTTCAGTGTTAATTAGGGGTAAAGAAAAAGGTGTCAATTTTGTAAACAACATATTGTCTAATATTCTACATACAACTGCTACTCATGTTCTATCCTATACTTATTGATATTGTGTGACCCTTTAATACCTTTAAAACCATTTGAACAAATATAACGAATGACTTTAACACCTTTACTCAACTAACATGTAATTATGTTTATTAGTATTTGGTTTGAATTTGTATTAGTAGTGTGCATGACATATAGAAATATACAATTAAATACAATTCGAATTATTGTTGTTATGATAAGTTGAGGTTACAAGAGGCAGTTACAGATTTGTTTCAGTGTACATGTATTTCATTTTGACTGGCGTTTAGACATAATTACTGTATTGTTATAGTTAAAACATAATAGGTTTTGAATTTGAAAACAAATGTAATAGCATTTTTTTTTAGTCTAGTTGGATCTTAATTGAATAAGGTCAAATAATTACTGTTTTGGTGTAGTTGTATAATACAACACCTTTAGTTCTGACTTAAGGTTTTTAACATGACCTGAAGCTGAAAACCTCTTCACTCCGAAGTCCTCTCTAACGTTTTAGTCGGTCCGGAGGGAGTTCGGATTAGGAAGTTTCTACTGTATCAGCGTTGAATGTATTTTTGCGATTTAATAATTGCTCGATTTGAGACGGAAACTAATTTCATCCAACTATCCACTTGATTGCACCCCTTCGGCTTATTAATATAATTTGCTCATTGACTTCCTGATTCATGGTATTCATCACGTCATTCATGTTACATCGGCATCAGTACTGTAATAAAGGTGATTTAGCACAAACCATTTCCTGAAACTAACTTTCGCGAAGTAAATATTTGAAATTGATCCTGTTCATTTTTTATGATATGATACGATGCCAATGTGAACAATCAAAGTTGGAAAAACAGAAATTATAATTGAGCCTTTACGGAAAATATAACTGTCTAGTTTGTGTGCGTTATCATACATGTTCCTTTGTGCAAATGTAGCAAAATCAAACTATGTTTGCCAATTACGAACACACGAGAGGCAATTGTTGAGTAGTACTTTGAAGGTTTGACAACAGCCAAGTACATGTAAACCAGTTGGTTAAGCTGATGTACACCTCTGTATAAAAGACATCACTAATAAGAGGCCTATTCAAATATGTCAACAGTGTATTCGATGCATTTCCACGAGCCGCAAGCTAAACCTTAGTAATGTATCAGTGTATTATTGTCATCTACAATAGCCAACTACTGTACGTTTTATAACGGTATACTAATCCAACACAGTTATATCATTAAAATGATTTGGACTCACGTTCAAAAATGCATGTAAACAATAAATACAATCTTATTATACCATATGTTTTAAAAAATATTAAAGTCATGAGGCTGGTGGCAAGTCCTATGGGCATACATTTTACTTACTGTCAATAAATATTCCCTTTATAGCTAAACCATTTTACTTTTGATAATGATGAATGTGGTATACAGGTCACATTACTATTGAGGCCTATTTCGTCATCAGGTTTCTCCCTGGACTAGATAACTGATGACACATGTGTTCTAAATTTCTCAAGAGAATATCAATTAAAAGCAAATTTTTCTTAAAGCGAAACGCCTAATGTAAAATTATTGTAGGTCTGCACTGAAAAGACAAACTCATGAAATTAGATTTGATAAAATTTGCACGCTGTGGAAATTCACTGGCAATTTCTTTCGGGCATTGTCTTATTTGTCTTATGGCTTACTCACATTTTACATCCTCTGAGATTTTGCGGGAGATCAACCTTATAATTTTGTATTGTAAAAAAGGATTATTCAAAATAATCAAGTTAAGTTAAAATAATTGAAACCGTATTCTACGTTTTGTTATGTCAACTTTCAAATTTATATTCAACATGATTAGTTAGAAAGCATGGGACAATTGCATTTCGTTATGTGTCTGCATGTGGGAGATTATTTAGCAGTTTGTATATCGAAGTACCATTTCGTGCATTAATTTAATAGTCATGCAAATACAATAATTGGAAGTTAACAAGCAAGAACAATGTATATCTAAAACTGATATTTTTATAATGAATAATAGTACTTGCACAAACACTCTATTATACTGGTTTTGTTACACTAGTTCGACTAGGAGATATATTTCGTGTACTCATTGTAAAAGTTATGTTAATTAAAAAGGGTGCTTAGACAGTGAACCACTAGAAAATGAAATGAATGAGTTATGTTTGTCCATGTTAACCAGTTAGACATATAGATTTAATGTCACGATCATTGACATGTGAATCTCGATGTACGTACATGGTATAAAAAGACTAAAGGCGACTCCCTACGTTTTCGGATAAAGAGAAATGAACGTCATATTGTAACGATAGTTGGTGGGATTGTAGTATAAGATGTTAACATTAGAACTGTGTCATTTGTAGTGCAAACAATCATTTAATGACGTCAAAAGCGCCACCTTTCGGGACGTGGTCTTCGCAGAAGTTTTGACGCTAATAAACCCCATACATTTGTATGTCACATCTATCTATTCATTACGTCCTAGAATTCCCCTCGCTCTCTTTAACGTTCTATTAACCTTCTATTTCTCGTTGTCTTTCCTAAACCTGCCGGTATTAGAATAAAGAACAATGAACTTATTAATTACACGATACCATAGTCGCAATTATTTTACAAACTAATCGGTGCAACCCGTATATAACAAATTACATAATGCATTATGCATCGACTTATAAATTGGTAATTCTAACTTGTTATGTTGACGTGAATTTAAGAGGTGTTGTTCTGAACATTATTTTGATTTTACGATTAAAAAATAAAGTGAATGTTGGATATCTTCACAACGGCACACTCCTCAAAATGATAATGTCTGACATAATGCGTTACATTTAGTCTAAATTGAATGTAAAATTGTTCAGGAATTATATCAATCACTCTCGACACCAGCATCACTTCAAAATATCTGATTATTTTTCAAATAAATTAACGAAAAAAGCTTTGCATACTTAATGAAACCTTTTACCATACGTTAAAATGTCATACTGATATGGTGTACGATTAAGTTCTACCAGCATACAATATTCTGTACTAATAAAAATACCATTAGAATAGTTTATAATGATAAATACATAATTTCGTATTATGTAATATGCCCTTTAGTCGCATGTATGACGCCGTGATATGTAGTGACTGGTTGCATTTGGATTACTCATAACATTGTACGAAGTTAAGTCACAGAAGGTTATTGGATTAGTCAATTCAGACAGAGAAGCGTACATGCCTCACAGAGCACCCCATGTCAGCTAGAGTGAACGAAATCACCGGTATCTGATCTAGCATAGCAGTTTTGTACACAAAGTCAAGAAGCCCGACCGCCTTTATGCAACAAATCTGCCAATCCTGAAACTCCAATTAATTCGGATAACATAACAAATTCATTAAATAACGATCCATCAAATGTTGTTTTGATATTAAGTGTTCCTACAGCCTGGCAAACATGGGGATGTCCGTTTCCGACACAGCCACACACTTGCCATAAATCATTATGATCCATCGGAGACATAGACTCACTTCGTCTTCACAGATGGTTCTGCCACTGCCACTAAATACGGACGTGCTGGCATCGTCATTCTATACACATCACACAGCAATAGAAACACACTGTAGCTATAACAGAGCAGAAGTAGAAGCGCTAATGTAAGCAGAGTCAATGATTGAAGACTCGACCGAAGCTGTCAATACAGTAGTTTCTGGCAGATGCCGTCTATGTATTGGAGGACCTCACCGACACCACGTTCCAAGTTAGGAAAACACCTTTCACGTAATCAGCACCAATCTACGCTGAAACCGTCAATGAACCCGGGCACACTGTGGAGAGATCGGTATTAAAGAAGCTGAAAGACTAACTAAGCGATGTGCGAAGTCAGACTAAAAGTCTGTGCAAGTAACTCACAAGGAAAACATAAAAATTCAGTAAATTACCAAGTCAAGACAAGATGCAGACTGGTCTATTAAGCAGGACAAAGTAATTCGTAATGGTCACACTTCAATCCGACTCAATCCAAACATGCATTATAAATACAAACCGTCCTAGTCACAGACCTGTTCGTGTGGCATAGATGACCACACGACTGAACGCATATTCAATAGATGCAAACTTCACGACCAGGAGCGAGTGTACAAGTGTCCTCAAGAAACCAGCCTCCACCAGAAACATAACAAAGATAGTAATGACCTGATACGGACAACCTCATACTACGCCAGTTTCTAGTTAGTAAGTATATCAATTTTACATGCTGTTCAAATAGCAATTTAAGAAATCTAAGAAATTATGACATTTTATAGACTTGTTAAGTTACAATGTTAGTAGATATGTCCTTGTCTATATTTGTTTCGACCTTTCATACTTGTCTCTTTCAATGTGTGACTGTGTTGAATGTCCCTCAGAATGTCTGAATATGCTGGCTTTCTAAAATGTAGGTGAATGTGTTTCACTAAACCACGTCGATCTTAATTGTCTGGGATATGAATTAACTGTGTCTGGTGCTTCACAATGGTCGGTAGACTCAATTCATCATACATGCGCTTTGAGCAACTTGATTAATGAACATATAATCAGAATATATTATCTATGTTTGGCTGGAAATGAAAAACTTCTTTATAAAGTGTTAGACTGATTACTTTTACATGACTAAATGAGATTAAAGTAATTGTATGCTTATTCTTACGGTCATCGGATATCATACATCTATACTACATAGTATGACATTTGTGTCGAACGATCCAAATCAGTAATATGGTTCCATACGCCAGGTATCAATCTATGAAGCTTGTGTATATGGCCTGAAGAAAAATGTAAATTGGAGCATTACGGTAACATATTTTACTTTAACATATGCATTATACTGCCAAGACTTTGCCCTGGATCGAACGACATGATTACTATTCTTAAGAATTAACATCTACAGTGATGTGCCGACTACGGTATGTACTACTAACAATGTAGTGGGCGATACCAACTGTTGCCGCCTCAGATATTCTTGTCTTTAATATGAAAATTGTCATCTCTTTATTATCAGCGTTTAGCAACTTTATTATCCTCTTTGAACTGACAATTGTACATGATCTTAGGTAATTTACACCTACGCAAATGCTCGACCCTATGTCATGAAAAGGAACTAAGCATAATTAACCTTTATAATGGCGGTTTTAATTTCCACTATCTTATTTTTATAACTTCCGCAATTAAACAATAAATCGCGTTCAATAAAATATCCGGGCTACTTTAATCTTGGCCTAATCACTATTATTTCTTCCTGACACAACATTAAGCTATTGACTTTAGATATCCTCTAAATATCACAACGCACAATCCGGTCAGTCTCTTGACATTGAGCTATTTTGAGACTACATCCGATTGCAAGTTCATGTAAGTTTATATGTTGCAATCACAGCATCGTGTATGTGAAAGTTCTTGCAAAAATATACAGTCAAGTTATTTCATTTGTGTTTTGTTGAGATGTTTATGCCATTGGATATCAACTTTCATTTGATATATAGTATCATTAAATGGACTGCTTAGTGTCCACAATATTTGTAACTAGAACTTAGCTGATGGTGAATTGTTTAAACGCCTTGTATTCCTCTATGTTTTCAGTTCACTCATAGTATTAATAGGCGTATACTGAGAATACGTTTTTAACTGTGTGAGTATTTTGATGACATTTTGATAACAAGAGTTCTATGTGTAAAATAATTATGTCGTACAAACCAAATCATCAAAAATTCAAAATCACTTCCAGATGTCTCATATGCACATTTTTCTATTTCGCCATTTAATGTGGTTTTCACTGCAGATTGACGTTACAGTACACCTTCTGATGTGTTTTGTTGGAAACAATTGCATTCTTGTCGCATCATTGGTTAGTCATATACCTAACACGCATATGTGCAAAACATCATCTCTACTGATTATCACAGTTAAAGTTTTCAAGGTTGGAAAGTGACCAAATAGAAAAGTGTCTCAGTGTACATGTACATTGTGTGTTTCTATTGAGTCGTAAAGACGTGGTAAATAAGTTTTATCCCTACCGGATTAACCAATGACAAAAGTACGTTTAGAGTTGTGAGAGTCTTTTAATGTATCCTGTGCATGAATCTAACGCACGAAAGACTTCTCGCGACTTACTAACTAGTTCACTTATAATCGGTCGGACAAAATCAGATACTAACAGCTCCTTGGTCGCGCATTAAATCAAGTGACTTTGGTCTGTAATCGGCCCGTACCACCCAAGAAGAAATAGCACGATATCTTAGCATTATACATGTACTGTATGCAGTAAAACCGTTAACATCTTACATATTTATATATTTTATAATTTTCATCAAACATGTCGTCATTGCGAGCACCCTCGCTACATGTAAATCAAGCTCCTGGAAGTATATAATTCAAATACTAACATACTCGACCTCACCGCGTTGCGCCACCGGGGAAAGTATCTACGCGATCTTCGAGGTTTTGTCAATTACTACTGTAACAGTACAACTAACAATGTCTGCCAAGAATGTATTTAAGATTTAATCATTCCGCGATTTTCGGAGGACAGAAAATAGTACTTGGTGATATTTTGTATACAAACTAGGAATATTCTAGTAATCATTTCAATACGCCTTCTTGGGCTTAATTATGTGAATAGTTCATTCAATATTCCAGATTTATGGTGTGGTATTGATCATTTCAAGGAGGTTTATCAGTATCAGATCGACGATAACGGTGAATTAGTTCAAACCATTTCCTGACATTAACTTCCACAATATAATGACTTAAAAATTGAACATTGATTGTCATCTTCTATGATAAGACGCAATACTCTCGTGAACAAACTAGATGTCTAGAGAACAAAACATAATAATTGAGTCGAGGAAATAAACAAAATATGCTGACTTGCTTTTTAAGCATTGTAAGATACATGCTCCTTTATGCCGATTTCATGATATGTAGCCATTTTGTGTCTATTACGGGCATAGGAGAGTACATTATTTTTTTTATTTAAGACTTTAAAGGTTTGTTACGTGTACCAAATACGCCACAGTCGTTGCGGACGTATGTACAGATACCATTGAAAACAACTCTATAAGTCTCGAAAGCGCTACATATATATCGCCATTTCTTTATGCAAGAATTAACCAATTAACTTACAGATTTATGACATCATTATGTATACAATCCATCATAATGATTGATTCTTTTGCAAGTTGTTTGTCAAGTTATATGCCTTTTACGAGGTACTAGTTTCGTAACACTATTCAATGTGCTTTTTCAAAAGTATCAGCAGAGCACTAAAATGATAATAAATACATTTAACAACATCAGAGCAAATCAGCTTTGCCAAAAAATAACTATACATATTTGTTAAAATGGTGTTGTCGGTGCCATTTCGTACTGGCCTACATTATTCTGTCAATAAATTTACGATATCTTTCCTCCTCAGGATTCTCTAAGAGCATGATGACTGATGGCAAATGCATACCAGATATCCCCAGAGAATATCAATTGAGGGCAAATGTTTCTTAAAGCAAAACAGCTAATAAAAATTTATTGTAAATCTGCATTGAATAGACAAACCCATAAAACTCAGTTTGAAAAATAAACACATTGAGCGACAGTTTACTGAATGTGTCTGTAAATAATTGCTTTTTATAATTATGTACATAATTCACATTTTGTAGTCTGTTCTTTTCCATGTCATATCAACATTATAAAACGTAATGTTGAGGCTCAGTCAACATGGTTATATTAAGTTTATCTAATTCAATATTGTGTATTATATATACTGTTTTGGCAACTGATATAATTGACATCAATATGATTCGCCTAGAACGTTTTTGGGAATTAAATTCCTTGAGTCTGTAGCTGTGAGGCAATATCTTCCCAAACAAAGTGTATTATCCATCTTTTAACAGTTGGTAGATTTGATAACAATTTCCTTGATGTAACTGAAGTAATCTAACTATTTTAATCATTGTTTTAAATAGCCTTAACGTATAAGGTTAAGACTGGTTATAGCTTTAAGTGATGTAATGAATCAGATTTTCCCATACATGATATACATGTACCAATGACAGTCAGCCAGGCCACATCCATGGTCACTTCAAGGCTGTATATTATGTACTCTTAATGTATTACGAAGGGTGTTCAATTGTGAATGCAAGTGGTGTAGCATCTTCTTTGTGCCAATACATTATAATTAATAATCTTTTAATTGTATAGAAAACATCCTCGTATTACATTTAACTTTGTGGAGCGGTGTAACGCTGAGTTTCTTTTCATTTGTATGTCACTGCGTTTTTCAGAACATATTCTTCTTAATTTTCTTGGTTATGAATGAGATCTGTCTGATGTCTGTCAATTGTCGGTATATCTCATTATTTATCTTTGTGCCTATGCAACTTGATTAATGTACATATAATCAGATGGTATTATTTATGTTTCACTGGAAATGAAACTTCTTTTACAGTCTTCAATTGATCAATCTTATATAACCGGGGAGGATTAAAGACAATGTTATCATATTATTGAGGTCAGCGTTTGTATAGTATGTGGAAAGACATAACAGACATCAAATGTCTGGTGGCTATCTTAGCAATGTTTACTTAACGGAAGGAAACGTGTACTTGTATTTATAGTTTGAGAGCGGTTAGTACCAAGATGCAAAGCCTGTCTGTGACATGCTCACGTGGTGTATACTGAACTATTTCTTTATATGGGTTCCCTGATCAGGCAATTACGTCATATAGACGGTTTGTAAATGAATGTAACAGTTACAGTAGATAGGTGACATGTAATGATTGAAAAGACGTAAGAAAATGTTTGTAATTGTATACACAAGCATCTACATGGATGTCACTCAGGTGAGGTCAACAGTATAATAATAATATATTTGACCCTTCATCTTTGTCCGAACACATACGAGTATATGTAGGTATGACAAAATAACCAAAGATACCACATGTATTCATGTATATGCTTCACGTTCAATTTCGCCACGTTTCTCTTTTGTATTCTCTTCAACGTCGGATATTGGACTGCTCAAACTCAGACTTCGCGTTACGTTGATATCCTGGCTATTTTAATCATGGCCTGACAACAAGTACATTTTGTAATGTATTAAATTATATCAACTTTTGATATCTGCTGAACGATGTATTCGGTATCTAAGCTTTATTAACGCATGGGTAGTATGTCCAACCAGACGCATTATCGAAAATATTCCCGGACATTGACCGACGAGGTAATTGCAACTGAAATAAATGAAAATGTTCAATCAATCAAACATTTGTATCACAACACATTGCGACGAAATGTTATATTTAATTAATGAAATGTCACATATTGAAAGTATGTGTCTTATAATTAAGGTTATACCCCTTTTGAGTGTTCGGCGTCCTATGGCAAATTAGGTTATTAATATGTATTATAGAGATATATAATTTTACCTAATTCGACTGCAAAATAAAACTCCATGTAACCCTCATTGTTGTCTGTCAGAGGAAAGATGATCAAATTAAATTCCAATAAAATGTGAGAAAAAACATGGTGTACATGTAGTAAGGGTTATACAAAAGCAAAAGTCATTCACTAAAATTTGCACAAAATATTAAACTGTCACGAGACGTTATATCCTGTAGTCGCGCATCAAAATAATTTAGACAATAATTATTACGAATCGGAATTACATTTAGATGAAGTTTTAGAATTATCCAAGATTTTTCGAGTATTATGAATATACAGATGGATTTTCGCTGCAGTTTTTATTTTAAAAACAATTGCAAAATTCGCTACACTGCCCTCGATAAACCGTAAACAAATACGGTTGTGCTGTTTTGATAGCACATGACAACTAGTATTGAATAGTGACAGTCTGTACTGCAGTGTTCTGCTTTACAATGCAGATTGTCTTTACCATTTCCGACAACACAAACGGACAAAAGCAATTCTTGATTTGTAGTCGAGTGGATGTTTACTAGGAAGGTTTACAAGTCCAGATGTATTAACTTGGTGGTAAATAGATGGATGAACAGAGGTTAGAACACTGACAATAGAATTTCTAAATAGAAGTTGTTTGTTGTTTTTTTGCTTTATTCCAAAAAGTTATCATTTAAATTTTGGATAACGTTTATGTTATGGCTCACCTTTTTAAAGGATTTAATTAGATGGTGATAAGATATTTTTCTTGTACTATGCATGTTTCCAATAATCAGATTCACATGTGTATGTCATGACCGGGAGTGAAAGTCAATTGTAAGAGAGCTATGCACCTATATAATAAATACGTACATGTAACTCCTAACAGAAAACACTAAACGGGTTTAGCATGTGTGTATTATTGTAAAGTTTAAGACATGTGTTTCACAGCAATGATAAAATGGGCACTCATGTACATGTACAAAGTGCCCGTCTTATCAATCGACGTATCGGCTTATATATTTTGGTATTGACGGCTTTATGTTACCCAGTCAGCATGTCTACATCGGCCCAACGTTGGCTGATCGTTGTACAGTTGGCATATCGTCGGCGTTGGCTGTGTACCGTTGGCCCATCGTTGGGCCAACGGTATTGTACAACGGTTGGCTAGATGTTGGTTTTGTTACAATGGCTCAACGTCGGCAGAATTACAAACTACCAACAATGTGGGTGCATACAGTGGGCCAACGTTTTGCCAACAGTGTCAACTTCATAAATATGTCAGTATTTCGGGGCAAAATATTTTGACTGACTGACTGACTGGTTGAAATAAGCATTTTAATTTCGATTCTTGATTCTAGCATTTGATTAAAATATTTTGTCAATACAACTTAATGATAGTTTACAATGTTAATTAATCTTATTTCATAATTATGATTTTGATTAATTAACTGATTGATTCTATTTATTATTGTTGACGATGGTGCTGATGATAATAAATTAATTTGAATGAGCATATACTAATAAATTAATCGTTAAAATATTTCATTTCATTTATTCAGCTAAACATTTGCATATTAAATATCTTTTTTTTTTAAAATACCACACATACTCATGATGCTACTTTTTTAATTTGAAGAACTATTAATAGTATTGAATATAAAATCAAAGACGTTCAAAACAATGTAGGCCTACTTTTTTCATTAATTTTGTAACTAACACAAGTTACACCACTTGTTGATAGACTAACAATGAAGACAGACATTCCACATCTGTAGTCAATTAATGTGTTCAAGCCAGTGTGATGATAAAGCTGGCCCCATGATCTTATCATGTATGTTGCCTAGCGACTAGAATTTTAGGGGGTAATTAGCAGATATACTCTGCATTAAACCCTGAGTGTATTGTATGTATACATGTAGCTGATAGTGTTAGTTGGAACATCTAAACTGGCCACAACTGTTGAACAAGTGATATATAAATACTAAAGAACAGCCCCAGTGTTAGAATTAACAGAAATGTAAGTAAAACTACTTTTTATTGATTTTATTATCTTATAGATATATGTTGTCATTTTTCATTGACCATATGATATTATAGAGCTTTTTTATAATACATTGAACCTGCGCATAAATTTAATAAAGCCTGTAGACCTCTGTACTGTATAATGTACATGTGTGTAGTGCATCCTGTGTGCTTCATGTATTTTCAATCAACTTTAATGATACTTAATTATTTGAATATGGATACTAGAATTCCACTGGCTATTAACGCATATGATTTATGTAAAAATTAAAGTGGTAAAGTTTTTAAAAAAGTATGCGTCCGGAAACTGGACAAACTTGTGTATAGAATAGAGTGATCACATGACGGTCATGTGACACGTAAAGATGGCGGACGCAATAACATTTAATTGATGTGGTGCCGTTAGTGTTATTTTGACTGAATGATGTCATATCATGTACGTTTTTATACTTTGTAAAATTATTGATTGATTTATCAAGGCATGCTTATATGATTTTCAGATTATAACTATATGTATGTTTTGAAAAAGGCCTTGGAAATACAAATTCAGCCTTGAAAAATGGAAAATTAGGCCTAAATGCTAAATGTCCTTGAATATTATGCACAAGTAAGTTTCAACCACGGCCCCACCCCCGTGGATCGAGGTTGAAAGAATATTGGAGAATACCGTTAACTACGGTTTACCCAGTAAAACCTGCCGGCAATAGTATATTTATACCCGTTCTCGATTGACTTTGAAAGTACGGTAATGTTGAAGTACTGGTTTCTTCAGTAAACACATACGGTCAATTTGATACTAAAATAACACCGATAAATCGTGTACACTTGGTAACTCAACTGATGTGGGTTATGCCAAATTTTCCCACCTTTCATATTATTATAGGTGCAATTTAACCTAATGTATCACTGATCTATGTATTTTCAGAAGCTGTCCAACAGTACCATCCCAGTACTACGCAAAAAACAGTGGATAGTATAATTAAGAAATAGCCATGATGACAGGCGCCGGGAACTAAAGAAAGGCCAGAATAGACTGCCGAGGAGAGACCAGCTATGGAGACTTGGATTGATAATGCCAATTGCTTGTTAACTTACGCAGACGGCTAATAAAAATAGTATAAATTTGAAAGTAGATATTTGTTTGAATTTGACCATATACGTATGTAAAAATTAGTACTGTATGTATTCTGCTACATGCTGACTTGCTCAGTTGACCAGGAAAGGTGGTACATATTGAGCTTTCAGTTTATTCCAATTTATTTAAAGTCGATTATGGAACCAGTTTTACCAACTTATACGAATCACTCTCGACACCTCATTCTTGATGTTGTCTATCGCCACCAAGTTATACTATAACAGATGAGTTGACAGTTTTCACTTTTATACCGAGTGTCTACATAGGGAATTTCTGGTACTATTTAAACTACATCTTTGGTATGTCGTGGCCACTCATGGGATCGAACCCAGAACCTCCGCACTTTGAGCAGACTCTGTACCACTAAGCTATTGAGGTTTTGTGATCACTTATGGTTGCTTTTCAGATAGGGATTTTCTGGTACCATTTTAATTCCATCCATGGTATGACGCGGCCACAAGAGGGATCTTGAAGCAGACTCTCACTACCACTAAGCTTTCGAGGTTTTGCGATCACTTTTTGTCCGCTTTTCAGTAAACATTACAGAAATCAATAATTTGTGAGCCAACAAAATGCCAACCATTGAATAATATTTACCAACGTTGGGCCAACCGTTGGGATATTGTTGGTACAACAGTGGTCCAACGATGGGCCAACGATGTTTTATATTTTGCCAACCAAATGCCAACGATGAATAAGAATTGGCACCGTTGGCCCAACGTTGAGCCAACGGTTGGCCCAACGGTATCACAACGAGCAAAATGACGTTGGGCCAACGTAATTTTCCAACGTTGGCCCAACGATGTTCGTATCGTTGGCCCAACGTTGGGCCAACGTAAACATGCTATCTGGGTACAGTGTAATGCCAGATGCTGACATTATGGCAGCTGTAAAACTTATCAATTTCCATAAAGATTGTGTCTCGCGAGATGAAACACTGCAACGAATTGAAGCTTGTCTAAAGGATATCTTGTACTGGATGAAAGAAAATTTGCTGAAACTTAACGCCGAAAAAACAAAGGTAATCTTGTTTGTACCGAAAAGGAATGCCAGTTCAGTCGACAATCTCAATGTAAAAGTTGGTGATGCTGTGATTAGACCAACATCGATGGTGAGAAACCTCGGGGCCATGTTGGATTCGCATTTGGACATGGACAAACATGTAAACTCTGTCTCAAGGTCGTGTTTCATGCAGATCCGACAAATAGGTCAAATCAGACAATACTTAACTGTTGATGCAACAAAATCCCTGATCAATTCTTTAGTAACATCGAGACTGGATTACTGCAATTCATTACTATGTGGCACCCCGAAAATCATTCTGAATAAACTACAAATTATTCAAAATACAGCAGCCCGCCTCATCACACGGACACCGCGTTACAATCACATCACTCCTGTGCTGAAGGATCTTCACTGGCTACCTGTACAATACAGGGTAGAGTACAAGGTCTTGACTCATGTTTTCAAAGCACTACATGGAAAATCGCCTGGCTACATCAGAAGTATGTTGGAAGTATACACTCCACAAAGACAGCTAAGGTCTCAAAATGATTCTGTTCTTCTTGTTGTGCCAAGGACGAGGACTGTGACTTACGGTGACCGATGTTTCACAGCTGCTGCACCCAAACTCTGGAATGCACTGCCAACAGCGCTCAGAGACAGTAAAACACTACCGTCCTTCAAGAAAGCGCTGTAAACGCACTATTTTAAAAGAGCTTATTCATGCTGACTGTGTGTATGTTCCCATTAACTTGGCGCCCTATCATTGGGCCCAACGACCCACATGTTCCCAGGACTATAAGCCCCATCCACCTATTGGTAGATCCCTACTATTAAACTTAGTAGGGCCCCGTCTACTGGGTTAAGTAGAGCTCCGTCAACTGTCTTCAATAGATCCCTACTACTAGGTTTAGTAGGGCCCCGTCTACTGGGTTAAGTAGAAGCCTGTCTACTGGGTTAAGTAGAGCTCCGTCTACTGGGTTAAGTAGAGCCCCCGCCTACTGGGTTTAGTAGGTCCTACTTTTATATGTTATGTACATTATATACTATTTTAACCATGTATTAGTCATGATTGTACAGCACTTTTGAACGTGTGTATACATGAAAAAAGGGCTATATAAATATGGTATAATAATAATAATAATAATAAAAATCCGTCTGGTATTTGTTCATCTGTGTTATCAATAATTCACTATCCTTTGCATGTGTATCAGTACATTGTTCTTCCGGCTTGCCGAACAACAGTTACGTAATACTATATTTCAAACCAATAAGCGTCAAATTGACGTGTTTATGTGTTCATGGTGCATTCTCTTGACATACTCACTATAACATCTGCCTGCAGCAACATGATGCTATATCAGCTTTGCTGTGTGCATGCAAATCACTTTGTTTTATTTTGTCACACCGCATGGTGTTTTTGTCCGATCAGTCACATTATACTGACATAGTGTCGAGACTGCATCCGATTAAGCTACAGCAACCAAAATGATGACTTGCTTTCAATATGACTGTTTTATCAGTGAAAATCACTTCATCCTATAGAAAATTTCTTAATTTTGTTTTGATGAGATGTTTATTCAGTTGGGATCGATTTGTTGATTTGATTGATAGTGTACTAGCATTAAGACTATTAGAGGATATTCGTTGAACACCTCATTTTTATTACGTGGAATTTGATTGTTTTATACGCATTAGATTCCTTTACGCTTGTAGTTCTCCCATAGTAGTCTTATACGAATGCTTGTTATAATTGAGTCGTAAGTGTGCTTAGTCAATCAGTTTTATTCCTGCCTGATTGGCAATTGACCTCCGACTTTTCAGATGTTTTTGTATATTTGTTCACTATCCTAGGTCTTTCAAATTCTTTAGTTCTAAAATTATACCTGGTTTATGTAAATTAGCGATAGACTATCCCTAGTTTACTTACTGGTTCATCTTTAGTTAGGTAAATTATAGAACAATTCTAGCGCCATTCCGAGAATTGAACTTGTTACTTCTGTTATAAAATCGTCTCGTATATTGCAGGAAGAAAATGCACAATGAAAACTTGGGGATCGGGCAAGGATGATTATTCGTGCTAATTAGAAGAAACATTGGTCAATGCATGGCAGGCTTCAATTTGACATTAGGTCACCAATTGTGACATTGGTATTTATGATAGCAAACAAAGGGTTGTGCATGACACCCAGCTCCTGAAAGTGAGCATGCATTCCCAACCTAAGAAATAGTGGTCAATGGATGTCATAGTTATGGTCTGGACAAGCATGAATTGACATTTGATCCAAAACTATGACATGGAATTTTGGGATAAAAGCCTGGAGGTCGGGCATGAGACTCCGCCACATGAAAGTCATTCCGATGAAAGACAGTCAGTGCTAAGTGTTAAGAATTTAATATTTTTAAACTATGTTATTGAACTATGTAATTTTTGATGAGGAATACAGGACGCCTTGTCAGCAAAAGTTTCATTTATATAAAATTAACGTACAATTAATTTGCATTAATAAATTAGTGTGTGTTGCAAGGTGTCGACCCTTACTTGAGATTTAGTATCGCATGTTGGGTGAAAAATACGCATTTATTTCATTATTACTATTTTAGAAATATCCATTGACAAAATATACCAAAATGTAAGGCACGGTAGCGGTTTTGACTAATTTGTTATCATAGGCATTAATTTGATTAATGTCGTCGTTTTTGTTATAACTTATAGGCTTGTCAAATATCTCATTATAAAACAGCAGTTTAACGCGTATTCTTTCATCACTTCTTATCAAAGACGCTTGATTCTCCTGATGTGCTTAGAACTATAGATTTCAATATAGTAGCGTAGATGATTGCACGCCTTTAAATATTGCATTGTAATTTTTATCAATAATCAAATGACGTATGAAATGGAAATACTGGTGTTCTTATCATTTACTTGTATGTCACTGCGTTTTTCAGAACATATTCTTCTTATTTAGCTTAGTAATGAATGAGATCTGTCTGATGTATGTTAAATGTCGGTAAATCCCATTATTTATCTTCACATGTTTGGATTGATCAATCTTATATAACTCGGGAGGGTTGAAGTCAATATAACCGTTCCATTGAGGACAACTTAAGTATTTTCTGTGTTTAAAAATATAACAGACATATAAATTTCTGTGTTGACTACATGTTTTGTATCCGAGCAATTAGGGATATTGGTTGACTCAAACTCAGTCATCCATTCCCCTTGATATTCTTGCTATTTTAATCATGACCTGACCACAATCAATGTATTAAGCTAAATCTACTTGTGATGTCTGCTTAAGGATTAATCCAGTATCACCGCTCTATTAACGCATGGTTCATATGTCCTATCAGACACATTACTGAAACAAATTCCCGACAAAAACATTGTAATCATTCAGGTGTTTTATTTAATTCCATCGTTGTGTATTAATCTTATTTCAAATTAATGAGGTGTCGCACGCTGAACATGATATTGGTGGTCTGCCTGTTCATATGCACTCTTTCTATTTTAGTGTTTGAACCTATGTTATTTCTATAGCGAATAGGGCCTTACCTGAGGCTTTCTTTTTACGAATCATGCGTGAGTAAATTCCTATTATTATAAACAACCCACAAGGACTGGATTATGTAAATGCATGCGGTAACTCGCTCGGCACGTGTTTTGGGACGTTTACACCGATTCGGAACGTTATTGGACTTATATCATGGAAGAATGTAATTTCTCTCACACTGCTGACTTTGAACTATTTTAACTGAATACCACGAACTTAGACATGTGTTAAAAACGAAACCAGCACAACAAAGTTAAAGTGCACATGAAGTCAGTTAATGGGTACAACAAACTTTATCTGTTAGATAAATCGTCTGCCTCAAATTACTTTGTCTTGAAAGATGCTAATTAGGCGTACGAATGACACAATTTTCTTGTTATTGATTCTACAACTGAATACATACCATTGTAAGCTGGGACTTTGCACAATTCAATTATTGTTATAACTACGGGAATTAATACTAGTTCAGTGGGCTTAAATAGTGACAAATTCGTAAAAAGTATAAAATTAGTTTGCAAACTGATGATGCTTCCGATGAATTTGGCTTTATTCCCCAATGATGCTTTGAAGAACATTTTGTTTCGAAGGATTAGCAATTCAGATAGCATCCCATATAATAGTAAGTTTAAAACAATGATCAAGGTATGCAATTTTTAAAAAAAAGACATATCCCAATCGTCTAAATCAGGATGTGTTAGTATTGACATCGTTTGTGCGATTAAAACCTTTTGTTACATGTAAAAGGAAATTTGGCTGTAACTCAATGCTACATGGGAACTAAATGCCATTACACATTGTCTTTGTTATTCTTATTCAGTGCATCTTTTTCTGCAGCGCAGTCATTCTGCAAACAGAATAAAGGAACCACGCAAACTAGGAATCACATGACGTCCAATTGCAATTTAGATTATTAACGAGGAGTATTTTCGTTAGAAAGATTTGAGCTTTACATCACTCGTAGCCGCCCAACGGTTTGCTAGATAATGTTACATAGAAATATATATTTACATGTAATTACATTTCCACTTCATAGGTTTTCTCCATACAGGCATGAAATATTAATCTACTATACTCGCATAACAGTACTTAGTCTTAGCGCAATGTTTAAAACATTTTTCATTTTTCTGGTGACAGGAAGTCGCACAATGCAAGACGTAGCGGGGGACTTTGACTTTTATATTTTGGTCAGGCTATGTATGGAAATTGCTCCGTGTGCTTTAGTCATGTCATGCCATCAACACTTTTTATGCTAGTCTGGTAAAGTTGAGTTCCGCCTTCCAGATCCGATTTCCTCATATCTGGCTAATGTATTTCTAGTACAGGGTAATGTACCTACGTTTTGTTCTCCAATTAGTGAAATTCTTTATATAGTTACTGCTTTGCACATAGAAACACCATAAAGTGGGTAGGGTTTATTGTTATAAGGAAACTTGCATTCAAACGCTATAATGTACATGGCAGTGCTTAGACTTACATAACCGTATTAGAAAACGGAGCAGATATTAACAGAAATAAAAGGATGCAATGATTCGTATTTTTATTGATCTCCCAATGGGTATGATGCCATCAACATAATCAGGACCTATACACTTGTTCAACTTTCAATTAACATAATATATATTATATGTTAAGACAATGTAATAAATGCAATGCCGTTCTAACAAAACAATAACTAGGGCGTGCAAGTAAATGGTATATGAGTTTAGTTTGTAATTGCAACATTGAGTGCTGCCGGGTCTTGGCTGCGTTTCATTCGGTCGCATGGAATCACCGCTATTCTATAATGTCTATGTGAAATTCGGTCATTCTGCACTTTTCTGTGGGACTTGGACTATCAATTGTGTCTTTGCCTAATGTGTGGGCATTGCTCAGTGTTGTTGCGTTATGGTGTTACTAATTTCTGTGCTAGGCTGGTTAGGTTGATGTTTGCGTTCTCTGTCTGATTGCCTCATAAAATCACAAACAATATCACAAAATTGAACCCACTATATGCACTAAGATATAAACCGGATTTGTACTAAACAATTCCCAGTAAACGTACCTTGAAATCAGTAAAATATATTTTCACACCACCATACCAAAGCCACAGACTTACTGTGTTAAAGTTAGATGGTGGCTGAATGACTGAACTGCTAAAAATCATCCCTTGAAAATTTGTTTAACTTTCAAAGAACTAAACAAGTATTGATACTAACTTTTATCACATAAATCACGGTGTGTGGGTGTAAAACAGGACATTACATAAAAAAGATATTGCACTCCTCAGCAATACCATAACTGTGCAAATGAGGGGACTAATCACTATTTTATGTATTGCTACGCCCTGTCAAAAAAAATGTAGGACCGTGATTTTATCGTCAGCAGTTGGACAAGGCGAATCTGAAAATCTCAACGAGAATCTACAAAGGAACTTCAATTTAAATATAATAAATAAACACAAACCTTCATTTATTTATTGAACATAGCATAGGCTAACACTTTAATGCTTTTTTGAGTTTCAAAATCGCTTCTTTTAAAATTCGTCAATCTCATCCCGGAAATATTCGAAGTAGTGGTGACGTCAAAACATTACATGTAACATCACTACACAATGTACGTGACGTTTCCCGTTTTTTAGTACGAGTGTGTTCCCCATACCAAACTAATTCCAAAACTGGATAGGGCCTACTAAAAAGGTTCGTGACGTTATTATCGTTCACATATACCCGCCTCGGCTCATCTTCGTTTTCAACATTGAATTTAATATAATTGAATTACAGTCCCTGTTTTGTACTGTGTTTAGATGCTCATTAATTCGTAACCGCATTACTCACCTAATCTTTTTCTCTCTTAATGGGAAGCGGGTCTACTATTTTTATTTTTCTACATTTAAATGACGTATTTTGTTTATGTGATAAAAAGAGCCTCATATTTTATTACTTTTATCTAACTCGTTTAATAAATTCAATATGAAAAGTCACTCATGTAAGATCCTCTATGTATGTAACCATAGTCAATGGTGTTCTAACAGAATATGACCCTGACATACGTTGCGTCTTGGGAACACTGATTACCAATGTAATTCAGTCATTTGGAGAATAATCCCATTTAGGGCATGTTATGTGTGTAGCTAAATGCATTTACATGAACCTAACTTGGGATCACTGTTTGTGAAATTAGGTCATCTTGTATTTTACAACGGGAATTGGAATTATTTCGTTAGGATATTTGTTGGAATTCCTCCTTGTTGTTATGTTTCGTAGTGTTGTTACTGGTTTCTGTGATCGGATGGTCATGTTGAGTGCTGCCTTCCCTGTTCGATTTTCTCATATATGTTTAACTTAGCTCATATACTAAAAATTGCACGTTTCATTAAACATTTGCATTACTGAGATGGTTCAAATCAAGCGAATAGTCATAAATATAAACACGTACACTAATGCCTTAACCTGTTAGATTCCTCATATTGATCAGACACACACAATACTTAGATAATATCATAATGTTTAATAATGCAAATTCTTAACAACTCAGCAGTGTGATTCGGTTAAATACATGAAAATGGCTTCTAAATATTAATATAAAAGTACAAAATTAATGTATCACAGTTTCAAATTACCAGCATTATTTCTTAGTACCCAAGTTCAGTTTGCCGTAAAACTATTCAAATGATAACAAAGTAATTTTGCGATTGTTTATGAAACCTTTTGGTTTACTTAACCGTACTCATGGTGTGCGTTATTGTCACTATAAGGATCTGGGAATTCGTTTAAATATCTATGACATTGTGAAAATTGTTAATCCAAGTACCATATCAATAAAGTGAGATTATTCAAAATTAATTGACTTGCCTTTTACCATTTTACGATTAATTTGTATCGTTACAATATGCACGTTTCAGTAAATATGACTTTGACAACAAAGTGATTTATCTATAATATAACATCAGTTTAAGTTATGTATGCCCTTTTGGACCCATAGTATTGATTTTCATGAGAACATCAGCATTTTGAAATATTAAATATTAATCATGAATGGTAATTTCTGCTCAATAAAACACAATCATCTAGAACACACATATCATGAAAATGTGTGGACTACTAGTATGTAATACATATTCAATGTTATATCAAGTGTTTGAGGGTAGCTAATATTATTACAAAAGGCATGTACTTTATAATGCGATATGTAAAAGTTAACGACAAATATGAAACTTGATTGCATTAGGTAAAAACATGACTTGTAGAAGTCAAGAGAGTTTATCAGCATGCCCCCTATTGTCTGGATTCGTCGCCAGTCTTACAAAATCCAGAAACTACGTCGGTAATAAATTAGTCTGGATTATGATTGAAATGTGTCTGATGTATCACAATGGAAAATATACTATATTCCTTATACATGCGTCTTCGCATCTTGATTAATGAACATATAATCATATTATGGTATTTACGTTAACTTGGCAATGGAATATATCTATTACAGTCTTCGACTGATTAATCCTACGTGACTGAATTGGATTAGGGTGAATGTTAGCTGATTAGTACGGTCAGTGGAGATTAAACAGTTCAAGGGAAATTGGTGTCGCGCGTCTGAAAACAACCTTTGAAGGAACCTATTTACAAAAGATTGGAAATATATATATATCAAAATGTGAACAATTCGTTCAAGTAACAATGCTTGAGAGTTACATTGTATCACAGGCTTAGAACAAGAAGGTCGTAACTTCCAAATCGATATATTGCGAAAACAAGAGAAAAATGTCCGACATTTACTCTTAACATACGGTAAAACAAACTGACAAGTTCAGATTTTTATGACAATTGGCTTATAAGAAATGCCTTGTAATGCTTATTCTAAATATGAATGAATCTTAAAAGGTCGTAAGTGGCACTAACGACCTTCTAAGCCATCGATATATTATATTACATCATCAGATTAATCCCATTTTCTTTGGTCATTTACACCGACGTAAGTCATCGACCCTATATCGTAAATAGGCACTTAACCTAATTAGCTAATGTCTGTGAAGTTATATTATCTATGGTCTTGTTTTAATCCTTTGACATCAACAAAAGTGCACTTCGCGTTGAATACTTAAATCTTGACCTAATAGGTTGTTTTTCTTCCTGTACATTGTACAACATTAAGCTTTATCGACATGTGCCGTCTGCTCAACGATATACCTTAACCTAGTTTTATGGTTTTAACAACGATGCAGGGTTTGTATGCTATATTTTACAGATTTCGAATGATTAAGTTACCCGCGTCAATACCAATTTATCGATAGTTACAATTCTGAAAGTTCCCGGGACACGGCCGATAATTGAACCATTCGCCTAAGGTCTGCACTCGGCTAGTTCCACCAAGGCAAAGCAGTAAACCATCAATATATTGTTTGTAATGCCAGCATTGGTATCTATCATTTGTTCGAGCGGCTAATCTACCTTAATTTTGATACATGTAGCTTCATATTAATACAATCGATTTCATCACGTTGCGTTACAAGTGAAGACTACACGTACTACTAGATCTTCCAGATAAATTCAACAAACAATATCTACAGATAGAGAACATACTTATAGTACTGTAGGTGGTGATCTCTTGCATACAAACTAATACCGTCTAACTCTCCTCCATTAGGTTATTCCTGACTATTCCTGATTTATGGTACTTGGCACTGTTTTATCAAAGCAGTTACGGTAGCATAATCCTAAGATTTCCTAAAATATTGCGTACGTCGATAATATACTGAGCGTCAAAAGTTTAGCAAACAAATAAAAAATTCATTTTTTTAATTGTTAACTCGAAAGAACGTTTTTTACTTTTTGGGTTCAACATGAACACTATGGGTACACAAATAGACAGTGTTAGTAAAAAGTTCATTCGCGTTAACAATTTAAAAAAATTGAATTTTATATTCGATTGCGAAACTTTTCACGCTCAGTATATGTGGAATACAGGTCATGCTAGTATTCAGACCTGTTTTTTCCTTGGGATTCTCCAAAACATGATGACAGATGACACACAAGTACAACAAACTAAATACAAATGTATCTCCAGAGAATATCAATTGAATGTGAATATTACTTGAAGCAAAGTAGCTAATGTAAAATTATTGGTCTGCTTTGAATAGACGCACTCATAAAAATAGGTTGGAATACATGTAATAAACACGTCTGGTTAAAGTGCGTTGTAAATTATTTGACATAGAAATAATTCAGATTTGCAGCCTTTGAGATAATATGGAATATCCACATAATAGAATAACACGCCATAATAAAGTTAAGTTAATATAATCAAAAACGGTTTGTAAGTTTTGTTTTGACATTCACTCCACGTTCTGTGTAAATAGCGTAGAAAGCATTTGGACAATTGATAACACCAAGTGTCTGTAAATTACCTTGATCATTGATTATTATTAAGAATTATTTTACTAGTAACATTTGAAACAGTGAGTTAATAACTGTTTTGGCAGTGTAACGATAAATAAGGAAATGAATATGCACAAGTTATGTGTTTCCATACCGGCACAATTATGAGTTAGTTTCTATGAGCAAACTTGGAAACCATAAATACTTCCATTCTACCACTATCTCGAAGAGCAATAAATAAGACTTATATAACCATAACTGTACTTCTAACCAAATGACTATTAAAAGTAGTACAAATGTTTATTGCAAGTCGGTAGGGTAGTTTTAAACAATTCTAAATTGATGCTATCAATTGAAGACCTGTACATGTACATGTATATCACTTGATCAATTCAGTCCATTACGAAAATGCTCCAGTCGCTATCAATGTCTTATCAAATGGTTATTAGGAAGTGACATTTTAAGGCATAAAAATGCAAAACAATAAATGTATCCATCAACTTGACGGTACATGTATTAATAATACTTGCATGTTTACTATCTCCTACAAACTTTATCAGCAATCAGCAACGTGTATCCACACATAGGGCTGATAAAAAGATATCAGAAAATTGGATGGATACTTTCTTGAACTGAACAATCTTGGAATATTTCATAATTGGGCTGAAGTGTGTAATGTTTACACGTATAGATATATTGATTTGTTCCATTAACAGTGATGTGGACAATAAGAAATGTAGATCTAGTCGTTTAAAAACATCTCGTCAATAACTCGAATATTTTAGTCAATATATAACTTTCGTTTTCCTCCGTGAACGTGCTGATTTTACAATTGTATAGAATCATCTGATCAACCCCATTATCTATAAGTCATTTACACCCACACGAGCTCTCGACCCTATGTCAAGGATAGGTACTTAGCGTAATTACGCGCTGTAATTGTGGTTTTACTTACGATTATCTTCTATTTTACTTCCGACATCGGACAATAAATTGGGTTCAATAAAATGAGCGAGTTACTTTAATCTTGACCTAATCACTATTATTTCTACTTGACACAACATTGAGCTTTATCGAATTGTTATGGATTTATACACCTAGTTTTATCGTTCTAACAATGTCCAATTAGATACATCATTTATATTGAGATGTTTTCTAGTCTGAGTCCGATTAAGTTATTGCAACTGGTTTACACTCATTCTATGCGTTCCAATCACATTCTTCGTTTAGAAATTAGAAATTGCAAAACAGACATCTTTTAATTTAAGCTGAGATTGAGATGCACGATCCAATTTATGTCATTGGAGATAAACTTATGGTGTGAAGGATGCCGTCACTATTGCGAAGAATATGTTTAGCGTTCATCTCATTTATGAAAGCACCTGTATCAACTGATGATGTGTTTATCTGCATTAAATTCTGCCATATTTTTAGTTCTACGACATACATAAATTAAGTAAGGACTGGTATCAAATTAAACACAATACGATGAAATTTCATCCATCCAAACATTGCACGTATGGGCACTTTACATTGTTCATACCTCGAATTTCCCAACATACGCGAAATTATACAACGGCATTGCTTAACCAGTGAAAAAAATATTACCCCTCACCTTTTTCGTAATGTTAATTCCGCATAGACAAACAGGTAGTATTCTTACTATTACGATCAGGCGGATCAATAAACCACGAGATTGAACATTTTTTACTGTCAGCAGGGAGATAGTACTTGTTTGACAGTACTTTTCATGTCACGTGGTATATTTATCGATGCAAAAAAACAAACATGGCGGCGTATTCCATCCGCATAACCAAGGTTTTAATTCGAGTTCTCTATACCCAGTCAAGTATTGGATGTCGAAAAGTATTCCAAGAATTGGGTGTATCTACGGTATCGTACGATTCGTACCTAAACATTTCTACCAAAAATAGATTGTGGATAAAAAAAGCTCGGGGTAATAAAATAAATAATACATAGCTTTGAGGGGGACATTTTTACGGTCGCCCTCAAAGCTATGTGTTATTTATATACTATCTCCGAGTGTTTGTCAATCAATTCGACTAACAATACATGTTCGCGTATAAAATGTTCATTTTTTTTTTTGCTAAATGCCCTGAAAACAGAGATTATAAATGTATTTTTCAATAGTTAGTGTACAAGTTCCATCCTTTAGATGATTTTTGCAAAGAGTTTATGAACTATTTCTGAGTAACTGTATTGACCACTTTATTCCAAGTTGTCTTATCAGTACTTGTGTGACCAACTGGGCAATACAATTAGCACAAACCATTTCCTGAAATTAACGTTTTCAATATTGTCATACAGACAAGTAAAGGAACAAATAATAATACATTTGAAATGTAATTAAATGATTTTCACTGTTGAACAATCAAATTCTAAAGAATTATTATTTGTTAGTTTATTTGTCTACTTAAGTTCCAAGGCAAAAATGACATTGCTTGGCACGTGGTACGTCCACATCGATAATATAACAATCCATCAATCATAACCTTTTCTCAAACTAATCAGTGTTGTCCGCATAGTATGTATAACATGTTGCATCATATATCGGCCTGAACGGTGGCAATGTTTACTTTTAGTGTGCATATACATTAAAGACATGTTGTCCTAATTAAACGGTTAAAGGACATTAAACAAATTGAATATTGAAGATATTCACTCAAACGAAATCTACAGCATTTGTTCATTTCAGAGCGGTCATAAAATAAGTTTTACGAATTATATCAACTATATCCAACCCTTTCATCACCATGAATGTATACTTATGACGACAAAAGCGAAGTCAGTTTCTCTGATTATGTTGAAGGACTGGCATCATTAGCACATATAGCTTGATGGATTGCACAGTGTATATTTCCGTAAATACAATAAACGCTTTCAATACTATTTATTTGTTTAGTATTCATGGCATGGACAAATTATATAGTGTGTAATGGTTGTACGTGCGTGGTAATAATATATAAAGATGATAGCGCTTATTAACCATAACTGCTAATACGTTATGTCCATTGAAAACCACATCATATATTGCCAATATTGTTGCACTCAAGTTAACATACTGATTATTCTCTTAAGTTTGGTGTTTCTCATCAATATAAATCTTCACGCTTAATATATCATAATATAGGAATCGAGCAATTGGCCAGCTAGATACTTGGAAGAGATCATCTGTTCAAACTGTTTAATTATACAAACACATTTATTTTACACATCAAACACTTTACCTCCATTAAAAACGCTAAGAAGAATTTAAAATATTAATTATTAATGTACACAATAACGTTAACAAATTACCAGCAGCACTCACAATATCATATCACTAATTATAATCGTTGTTGAATAATATGTGTGTTGATAATTGAGGTTTACGAATATGTTATACCAATATAAACTATGCAATATATACATGTATGTTACTCCAAACAGCGATATGTAATTATTAATATATCCTTACTCATTACTTATGTATACTTTAAAAAATATTTCCAAATGATAAAGTATTTATATTACTTATAGTAACAAGGCAATAGGCGATACAAACTTAACATTTACCTAAGGTCTCGACCCAATGTCACGGAGATGCACTTATGTAATTACCTGAAGTTATTGAGGTTTTATTTACCACTATCTTCTATTTATCTTCCCTCATTCGACAATAGATTGTGTTCAATAAGATATCAGGGCTACTTTAATCTTGAACCAATCACCATTATTTCTTCTTGGACCAACCGTAAGCTATATCGACTTTTGAATGCTTTTCACAACGCACGGTTTCTATGTCCGATCAGTCACAACATAATGGCATTATTTCAGATTAAAATGACGACTTGCAATAAATATATTTTATGTTTTATGTGTTTCAATCTTTTGGACATAGACATATAGTACGCTTTATACCTTGATATATGAGTATGAGCTCATTGATGGATTTAAAAAAAAAATTATTTCATTTTCCAAACACTGATACTGCCACCTGTGGTTACAAGAGGAAGTTATAGTTTTGTTTCAGTGTTTTTCACTTTAACTGGCGTTTAGACATAATTATTGTATTGTAATAGTGAAAACGTAATAGGTTTTGAATTTGAAAAAAATGTAATAGCAAACTTATTTTAGGATAGTTGGAGCTCAATTGAATGAGGTCAGAGGATTACTGTACATGTATAATACAACGACATGACCTGAAGCTGAAAACCTCTCCACTCCGAAATCCTCTCCAATCCGAACTTCTAGTCGGTCCGGAGGGAGTTGTATGCATTTTTGCGATTTAATAAATGCGCGATTTGAGAACGGAAACTAATTTCATTCAACTATCCATTTCATTGCACCCCTTAGGCGTATTAATATAATTTGCTCATTGACTTCCTGATTTATGGTATTCATCACGTCATTCATGCTACATCGTACTGTAATAAAGACGATTAAGCGCAAACCATTTTCTAAAACTAACTGCCGCGATGTAAATAATTGAAATTGATCATGTTCATTTTTTTATGACATGATACGATGCCAATGTGAACAATCAAAGTCGGAAGAACAAAATCATAATTGAGTCTACGGAAAATAATACTGTCTAGTCTGTATGCGTTATCATACATGTTCCTTTGTGCAAAACTAACAAAAGCAAACTAGGTTTGCCATTTACGAACACACGTGAGGCAATTGTAGAGCGTTTTAGGACTGTGATAGTTTGCTTAATATATCAGTTCGTTAAGCTGATGCACACCTCTGTATAAAAGACGTCGCTCATAAGAGGCCTCTTCAAATATATCAACAGTGTGTTCGATGCATTATCACGCGCCGAAAGCTATACATTAGTAATATATCAGCATATTATTGTCATCTACAGTACCCAACTACTGTACATTTGTAAAGCGGTATACTAATCCAACACAGTTATATCATTAAAGTTATTTGGACTCACGTTCAAAGATGCATGTAAACAATAAATACAATACCATATGTTTAAGCTTCCTTTGAAGTAAACCATAAGTCAGTATGTGCCTTATACTAGGAACTAATTACTAAACGCGATTGAATATGTTTTTTTGACAAACGTCAGCATCAACACTATAACACTTACATAAACCAACTACTAAATTGTTATGCCAAAACACTGGCTAATAGTATGAAAAATATATTAAAGTCATGAGGCTGGTGGCAAGTACCATGGACATACATTATACTGTCAATAAACCATTCCCTGTATAGCTGAAATATTTTACTTTTTATAATGATGAATGTGATATACAGGTCACACTAGTATTGAGGCATATTTCGTCCTCAGGTTTCTCCCAGGGCTTGATAACTGATGACACATGAGTACTAAATTTCTCAAGAGAATATCAATTGAAAGCAAATGTTTCTTAAACCGAAACGCCTAATGTAAAGTTATAGTAGATCTGAACTGAATAGACACACTTATGAAATTAGATTTGATAAAAGTTGCACACTGTGGAAATTCGCTGGCAATTTCTGTCGGGCATTGTCCTATTAGTCTTATAGCTTACTCACATTTTACATCCTCTGAGATTTTTCTGAAGATCAACCTTATAATTTTGTATTGTGAAAAAGAATTATTCAAAATAATCATGTTAAGTTGAAATAATTGAAACCGTATACTACGTTTTGTGATGTCGACTTTTAAATTCATATCTAACATTATTAGTTAGAAAGCATTTGACAGTTGCATTTCGTTATGTGTCTGCTTGTGGAAGACTATTTAACAGTTTGTATATCGAAGTTCCATTTCGTGTATTAATTTACTAGTTATGCAAATACAATAATTGCAAGTTAACTAGGCTAGGAGATATATTTCGTGTAATCATTGTAAAAATTATGTTAATTAAAAAGCGTGTTTTGACAGTGAACCACTAGAAAATGAAATGAATGAGTTATGTTTGTCCATGTTAACCAGTTAGACATATAGATTTAATGTCACGATCATTGACATGTGAATCTCGATATACGTACATGGTATAAAAAGACTAAAGGCGACTCCTCACGTTTTCGGAAAAAGAGAAATGAACGTCAGATTGTAACGAAAGTTGGTGTGATTGTAGTATAAGATGTTAACATTAGAACTGTGTCATGTGTAGTGCAAACAATCATTTAATGACGTCAAAAGCGACACATTGCGGGACGTGGTCTTCGCAGCAGTTTTGACGCAAATAAACACCATACATTTGTATGTCACACCTATTTCTTCATTACTTCCTTGAATTCCCCTCGCTCTCTTTAACGTTCCATTAACCTTCCATTTCTCGTTGTCTTTCCTAAACCTGCCGGTATTAGAATAAAGAACAATGAACTTATTAATTAAACGGTACCATAGTCGCAATTATTTTACAAACTAATCGGTGCAACCCGTATGTAACAAATTACATAATGCATTATGCATCGACTTATAAATTGGTAATTCTAACTTGTTATGTTGACGTGAATTTAAGAGGTGTTGTTCGGAACATTATTTTGATTTTACGATTAAAAAATAAAGTGAATGTTGGATATCTTCACAACGGCACACTCCTCAAAATGATAATGTCTGACATAATGCGTTACATTTAGTCTAAATTGAATGTAAAATTGTTAAGGAATCATATCAATCACTCTCGACACCCGCATCACTTCAAAATATCTGATTATTTTTCAAATAAATTAACGAAAAAAGCTTTTGAATAGTTAATGAAACCTTTTACCATACGTTAAAATGTCATACTGATATGGTGTACGATTAATTTCTACCAGCATACAATATTCAGTACTAATTCAAATACCATAAGAATGGTTTAAACTGTCTAAATACATAATTTAGTATTATGTAATATGCCCTTTAATCGCATGTATGAAGCCGTGATATGTAGTGACTGGTTACATTTGGATTACTCATAACATTGTACGAAGTTAAGTCACAGAAGGTTATTGGATTAGTCAATTCAGACAGAGAAGCGTACATGCCACCCAGAGCACCCCATGTCAGCTAGAGTGAACGAAATCACCGGTATCTGATCTAGCATAGCAGTTTTGTACACAAAGTCAAGAAGCCCGACCGCCTTTATGCAACAAATCTGCCAATCCTGAAACTCCAATTGATTCGGATAACAAAACAAATTCATTACATAACGATACATCAAATGTTGTTTTGATATTAAGTGTTCCTACAGCCTGGCAAACATGGGGATGTCCGTTTCCGACAGAGCCACACACTTGCCATGAATCATTATGATCCATTGGAGATATAGACTCACTTCGTCTTCACAGATGGTTCTGCCACTGTCACTAAATACGGACGTGCTGGCATCGTCATTCTATACACATCACACAGCAATAGAAACACACTGTAGCTATAACAGAGCAGAAGTAGAAGCGCTAATGTAAGCAGAATCAATGATTGAAGACTCGACCGAAGCTGTCAGTACAGTAGTTTCTGGCAGATGCCGTCTATGTATTGGAGGACCTCACCGACACCACGTTCCCAAGTTAGGAAAACACCTTGCACATAATCAGCACCAATCTACACTGAAACCGTCAATGAACCCGGGCACACTGTGGAGAGATCGGTATTAAAGAAGCTAAATGACTAACTAAGCGACTTGCGAACTCAGACTAAAAAGCTGTGCAAGTAACTTACAAGGAAAACATAAAAAATCAGTAAATTACCAAGTCAACACAAGATGCAGACTGGTCTATTAAGCAGGACAAAGTAATTCGTAATGGTCACACTTCAATCCGACATAATACAAACATGCATAATAAATACAAACCGTCCTAGTCACAGACCTGTTTGTGTGGCATAGATGACCACACGACTGAACGCATATTCAATAGATGCAAACTTCACGACCAGAAGCGAGTGTACAAGTGTCCTCAAGAAACCAGCCTCCTCCAGGAACATAACAAAGATAGTAATGACCTGATACGGACAACCTCATACTTCGCCAGTTTCTAGTTAGTAAGTCTATCAATTTTACATGCGTTTTAAATAGCAATTTAAGAAATCTAAGAAATTATGACATTTTATAGACTTGTTAAGTTACAAAGTTAGTATATATGTCCTTGTCTGTATTTCTTTCGACCTTTCATATTTGTCTCTTTCAATGTGTGACTGTGTTGAATGTCCCTCAAAATGTCTGAAAATGCTGGCTTTCTAAAATGTAGGTGAATGTGTTTTACTAAACCACGTCGATCTTAATTGTCTGGGATATGAATTAACTGTGTCTGGTGCTTCACACTGGTCGGTAGACTCAATTCGTCATACATGCGCTTTGAGCAACTTGATTAATGAACATATAATCAGATTATATTATCTATGTTTGGCTGGAAATAAAAAACTTCTTTATAAAGTGTTAGACGGATTACTTTTACATGACTAAATGAGATTAAAGTAATTGTATGCTTATTCTTACGGTCATCGGGTATCATACATCTATACAACATAGTATGACATTTGTGTCGAACGATCCAAATCTTATGGCCTGAAGAAAAATGTAAATTGAGGCATTACGGTAACACATTTGACTTCAACATATGCATTACAATGCCACGTACTTTCCTCTGGATCGAAGGACATGATAACTATTCTCAAGAATATATTTGTGGATTTAACATCTACAGTGCTGTGCTACACATGTACTAACAATGTAGTGGACGATACCGACTGTTGTCGTCTCAGATATTCTTGTCAATCAATATGAAAATTTCCATCACTTACAAATATAGCAACTTTATTATCTTCCTTGCTCTTTCAAGTGTACATGATCTTAAGTAATTTACATCTACGGAAATGCTCGACCTTATGTCACGGAAAGAAACTGAGCATAATTAACCGTTATAACGGCGGTTTTAATTTCCACTATCTTCTTTTTAACTTCCGCCATCAGACAATAAATCGCGTTCAATAAAATATCCCGGCTACTTTAATCTTGGCCCAATCACTATTATTTCTTCCTGACACAACATTAAGCTATTGACTTTAGATATCCTCTAAAAGAGCACCTTGTTTTCACAACGCACGATCTGGTGTTCCGATCAATCTCATTACATTGAACGATTTTCGAGACAACATCCGATCAAGTTATTGAAACTGAACTAATGACTTGCAATCAATCTTATTTATATGTTGCAATCACATCATCGTTTATGTGATGTATCTTGCCAAAACGTACAAGTTATTTCAATTGTGTTTTGTTGAGATATTTATGCCATTGGATATCAACTCTTGAATTGATATATAGTATCATTAAATGGACTGCTTAGTGTACACAATATTTGTAACTAGTACTCAGCTGATTTGTTTATACGCCTTGTATTCCTCTATGTTTGCAGTTCTCCCATAGTATATATTGGCATAAACTGAGAAATTCAATACGTTTTTTAACCGTGAGAGTATTTTGATGACATTTGGAAAATAAGAGTTCTATGTGTAAAATATTATGTCTTACAAACAAAATCATCAGAAATTCAAAATCACTTACCAAAGTCTCGTATGCACATTATTTGATTTCGCCATTTAAAATGTTTTCACTACGTAATGTCGTAGCAATACACCTTTTGATATGTTTTGTTGAATACAAATGCATTCTTGACACATCATTGGTAGTCATATACAGAAAACGCATCTGTGCAAAATATCATCTCCACTGATTATCACAGTTAAAAGTATTCGGGGTTAAAAAGTGACAAAATAGAAAAGTGGCTCAGTATACACTGTGTGTTGCTATTGAGTCGTAAATGCATGGTCATTCAGTTGTATCCCTACCGGATTAGCCAATGGCATCAGTATGTTTAGAGTTGTGTGATTCTATTAATGTACCCGGTGTATAAATCGAACGCACGAAATACTTCTCGCGACTTACTGACTCGTTCATTTAAAATCGGTCGGACAAAATCAGATCCTAACAGCTCCCTGGTCGCGCATTAAATCAAGTGACCTTGATCTGCGATCGGCCAGTACCACCCAAGAAAAAATAGCACGATATTTTAACATTATACGTTGTATGCAGTGAAACTGTTAACATCTGACATATTTATTTATTTTATAATTTTCATCAAACATGACGTCATGACGAGCACCCTAGCTAAATCAAGCTCATGGAAGTATATAATTCAAATATCAACATACTCGACCTCACCGCGTTTCGCCACCGGGGAAAGTATCTACGCGATTTTCGAGGTTTTGTCAATTACTACTGTAACAGTACAACTAACAATATCTGCAAAGAATGCATTTAAGATTTAACCATTCCGCGATTTTCGGAGGACAGAAAAGTAGTACTTGGTGATATTTTGTATACAAACTAGGAATATTCTAGTAATCATTTCAAAAAGCCAGATTTATGGGGCTGTATTGATTATTTCAAGTTGGTTTATCAGTATCTGTACAACGATAAAGGTGAATTAGTTCAAACCATTTCCTGACATTAACTTCTACGATATAATGACTTGGAAATTGAGCATTGATTGTCATCTTCTATGATAAGACGCAATACTTTCGTGAAAGAACTAGATGTCTAGAGAACAAAAACTAATAATTGAGTCGAGGAAATAAACAAAATATGCGGACTTGCTTTTCAAACATTGTAAGATAAATGCTCCTTTATGTCGATTCCATATAATGTAAACAATGTTTGGCTATGACGGGCATAAGGGAGTACATTATTTTTTATTTAATACTTTAATGCATCAGTCGTTGCGTGCTTATGTACAGAGACCTCCGAAAACAACTCTATAAGTCTCGAAAGCGCTACATATATATCGCCACGTCTGTATGCCAGAATTAACAAATTAACTTTTAACAGATTTATGACATCATTATGTATACAATACATCATAATGATTGATTCTTTTGCAAGTTGTTTGTCAAGTTGTTTGCCTTTCATGGGGTACTAGTTTCGTAACGCTATTTAATGTGCATTTTTAAAAGTATCAGCATAGCACTAATAAAAATAACTACAATTAACAACATCAGAGAGAATCAGCTTTGCCAAACTATAACTGTACAAATATGCTAAAATGGTGTTGACGGTGCCATTTCGTACTGACCTATATTATTCTTTAAATAAATATACGATATCTTTCGTCCTCAGGATTCTCTCAGAACATGATGACTGATGACAAATGCATACCAGATATCCCAAGAGAATATCAATTGAGGGCAAATGTTTCTTATAGCAAAACAGCTAATATAAATGTATTGTAAATCTGCTTTGAATAGACAAACCCATAAAATTCAGTTTGAAAAATAAACACATAGAGCGACAGGTTACTGAATATGTCTGTAAATCATTGCTTTTTATAATTATGTAGATACTTCACATTTCGTCTGTTCTGTTCCATGTCATATCAACATTATAAAACGTAATGTTAAGGCTCAGTTAAAATAATTATATTAAGTTATGATTCGCCTAGAAAGTATTTAGGAATTAAATTTCTTGAGCCTGTAGCTGTGAGGCAATATCTTCCCAAACAAAAGTGTATTATCCATCTTTTAACAATTTCCTTGATGTTACTAAAGAAATCTAACTATTTTAATCATTTTTAAATTGCCATAACGTATAATTATAAGACAGCTCATAGCTTTAAGTAATGTAATTAACCAGATTACTTTTTCCATACATGATATCATCGTACCAATGACGGTCAGCCAGTCCACACCCATGGTCACTTCATGGTTGCACATTATGTATTCTTAATGTATTACGAAGGGTGTTCAATTTGGAATACAAGTGGTGTAGCATGTTCTTTGTGCCAATTCATTATAACTTATAATCTTATAATTGTATAGTGAATATCCTCGTATTATCTTTAACTTTGTGGAGCGGTGTATGGTCGAAAAGTTTCTTATCATTCACTTGTATGTCACTGCGTTTTCAGAACATATTCTTCTTAATTTTCTTGGTTATGAATGAGATCTGTCTGATGTCTGTCAATTGTCGGTATATCTCATTATTTATCTTTGAGTCTATGCAACTTGATTAATGAACATATAATAAGACGATATTATTTATGTTTCACAGGAAATTGAACTTCTTTTACAGTCTTCGATTAATCAATCTTATATAACCCGGGAGGATTAAAGTCAATGTAATCATATTATTGGGGTCAGCGTTTGTACAATATGTGGAAAGACATATAACAGACATATTTACGTTAATTGTCTGGTGGTTATCTTAGCAATGTTCACTTTACGGAAGGAAACATGTATTTATAATTCGAGAGCGGTTAATGATAAATTGAAAAGCCTGTTTGTGGCATGCTCAAGTTCTGTATATTGGCCTATTTCTTTATATGGGTTTCCTGATAAGACACTTATGTCAAAGAGGCGGTTTGTAAATGAATGGTTCAGTTACTACAGATATGTGACATGTAATTATTTAGATGACATAAGAATAATGTGTGTTTATGTATACACAAGCGTCTACATGAATGTCACTCAGGTGAGTTCAACAGTATAATAATAACACATACGAGTGCATGTATGACAAAATAACCAAACATTACATGTATTCACGTACTAGTATACGTTTCACGTTCAATATCGCCATGTCTCTGCTTTGTCTTATCTTTAACGTCAGATATTGGAGGACGTAAACTCAGACATCGCGTTACTTTGATATTCTGGCTATTTTAATCGTGACCTGTGAACAAGTACATTGTGTAATGTATTAAGTTATATCGACTTTTGATGTAACTGTAATTGCAACTGAAATAAATGAAGATTTTACGATCAATCCAGATTTTTTATCAAAACACATTGTGACGAAATGCTATTTTTAATTATTGAAATGTCACATTTAGAAAGTATGTGTCTTATATTTACGGTTGTATCCCTTTCCAGTTTTTTGGCCAATGATAATTTAGGTTACCATCAACGTGTTTTATAGAGAAAAAATAGTTTTAACTAATTCAACGGTTAAATGAAACTCAAAGTTACCCGCATTGTTGTTTGCCAGAGGAAATATGATTTAATTAAATATGTGTTATAAAAAACATGGTGTAGTAATAATTACACAAAATAAAAAATCATTAACCAATATTTGCACAAAATATACAAAAATCACGAGACGTTATATCCTGTAGTCGACCATCAAAATGTTTTAGACAATTCCGAATCGTAATTACATTTAGATGATATTTGAGCATTAACTCTATCCATGATCTTTCGAGCATTACCATTATTATCATACATATATATTTTCGCTGCAATTCGCTAAACTGACCTCGAAAAACCTAAAACAAATAACAAATACGGTTGTGCTGTTTTGATCTCACATGACTACGAGTATTGAATAGTATCATTATGTACTGTAGTGCACTGCTTGACAATGCAGATTGTCTTTACCATTTCCGACAGCACAAATGGACAAAAGTAATTCTTAATTTGTAGTCGAGTGGATGTTTACTAGGAAGGTGATTAAGTCCGGGTGTATTACATTGTAACTTGATGGTAAATAGATGGATGAACGTAGGATGCACATAGGTTAGAACACTGTCAATAGTATTTCTAAATAGAAGTGGTTTATTGATTATTTGCGTAATTCCAAAAAAATAACATTTAAATTTGGGATTACGTTTATGTTATTAGCACACCTCTTTAAAGGATGATTTTTAAATAGATGGTGATAAGATACAATTCCAGTACTATGCATGTTTCCAACAGTCAGATTGACATGTGTATATCATATGACCGGGAGTGAAAGTCAATTTTAAGAGAGCTATGCACTTATATAATAAATATGTAACTCTTAATCTTTCATCAAAAGTATCAATAGTTTACTATCAATTGCATGTATATCAGTACATTGTTCTGCTTGCCGAAAAATAGTTACGTAATACTATATTTCAAACGAATAAGCGTCAAATTGGCGACATCATGGGTTCATGGTGCATTCTCTTGACATATTCACTATAACATCTTCCTGGCGCAACATCAAGCTATATCAACTTTTGCAGTGTGCTGGAAAACTACCTTGTTTGATTTTGTCATACAGCATGGTGTGTTTGTCCGATTAGTCACATTATACTGACATAGTTTCGAGACTGCATCCGATAAAGCTGCTGCAAATGAAATGATGACTTGCTATCCATATATTTTATGCGTGCTAATCACTTCATCCTTTAGAAAAGTTATATTAATTTTGTTTTGATGAGATGTTTATTCAGTTGGGATCGATTTGTTGATTTGATAGATACTGTGTTAGCATTAAGACTATTAGAGGCTATTCGATGAACACCTCATCATACGAACAAATCTTAAAAGTCGGAGGTCATTTGCCAATCAAGTAGAAATAAAACTAAATGGCTAAGCACACTTACAACTCAACCATAACAAATATTCATATACTAGTATTATAGGAAAAATGCAAGCGTACAGGAGTCCAATGCGTATAAAACAATAAAAAAACATCCATGACTATTAGAGGCTATTCGATGAACACCTCATTTATAATACATGGATGTTTTTTTTTAGTTTTATTTCTACCTGATCGGCAAATGACCTCCGACTTTTAAGATTTGTTCGTATTTCGGTTCACTACCCTAGGTCTTTTAGATTAATTAGTTCTAGAACCGTACTTGGTTTATGTAAAGTACCGATATACTATCTCTGGCTTACTTACTGTTAATCTTTAGTTAGGTAAATTGTAGGACAATTCTAGCGATCCTCCGAAAATTGAACAAGTTACCTCTGGCATACATTCGTTTCGTACAAAACAGGAAGAAAAAGCACAATTATAGACGAAAACATTCACTGATGGTCGGACATAGCACTCCGCTTCATAAGGGTGATTATTTATTTTAATGTAAGAAATATTGGTCAATGCATGACATGTTATAGGCCGGACAAGCTTCAATTTGACATATGGTCTGAAATTGTGACATTCGCCTTTGAGATAGAAACCAAAGGGTTGCGCATGGCACTCCACCTCATAAAGGTTAACATGCATTCTTAATAAAAGAATGAGTGGTCAATGCATGACGACATAGTTATGGTCTGGACAATCATGAATTGACAGCTGACCTCCAACTACGACCTTAGACTTTTGGATAGAAACCTCGAGGTCGGCATGACACTTTGCCTCATGAAGGTCATTCCAATGAAATTCAGTCAGTCCGCCATCTAGTCACTTCATGTTTGTCCGTTTTTTTCTCAAACAGTATTATAGATGCGTTGTCAAGATTGAAAGAGTATTCAACGATTTGTCAGTAATTCAATACAAAAATATACATATGCGTAATACTTAAACTTGTGCATTTTTATACGCTTAGTGTTAGTTCGATGCTGTTTTTCCTGTGAAAGTTAACTCAAATTTTTATAACGCGAATATGAAATTTAAATTCGTTGTCTTCGTTTAAGACAAATCCGATTTATTCAATTCCACTATAAAATTACAATGAGAAAAATATTAAAGACATATTGTCCCGGTGCATTGCAGTATATCCAAGACCGTTGATAATTATTTCAAATCTGAAACCATAATCGGCAAAACCTACGATACGTTATTGAATTAGGACGGTAATGTTGATTTGCTATTTCTTCTTAAATTTCTATCATTTTTGTATTAGATACTTGCTCTGGTAGAAAAGTATTTTCCCACACACTTAAAACCATGTTAAGATTGTAATCTTTTAATCACATATAATTCATGTTTACACTAATTTAGAGATACAAAACGATTTTCAACTAAAGTGTCATTTATATAAATGCTCATCTGCAATACATTTATAATAATTGTGTTGCTGCAAGGCGTCGACCTTTTCTTGTTATTTAGTTAAACATGGTGAGGACGATATACGTCTTGTTTTGCATTATAATCAGTATTTTAGAAACACCCTATTCAAACGTAAGGCATGGTCTTCTACTATGACTCATTTGATGTTGTAAATATTACTTTAATTGTTGTCATGGAATTGTTCTAATATATAAACTGCTATGTTAAACGCTCTTTTGATGATGTCGGAGTGACAAATTTTGATATTGCATCATTCCAATTTACATTCAGTTCAGCCAGTCCACGTTCATATTATGTTTGTCATTTAAATGATTCATTCCAACACTGAATTTTACATATATTATATCAAAACAACATGTTTGAGCAATGATTTGTTTGCAAGTCAGTCAATACGTGCTACGTTCGCCTAGTAGAAATAGTTTAGCTGTAATTTAACGAATGCTACATGTAGTTGAAGGTTTTATCAGTCAAAGGTAATTAGAATTGCCATTGTGAGAATCTGAAATTCAAATTCGCTGTCTTGTATTTTAGAGAAATCCGATTTAATTAATTTTACAATAAAATTACTCGGAGATTTTTTTTAAAGAAACGTTGTCACGATCAATTATTGTAGTTCGAAGATTATTGCAAAATATTCTGAAGTGGAAACAAAACACAGAAACAATTACGTTACGTGTTGAATGTAGATAGTGATGAGGAAAAGGTTCAATATCATCTGAGTATTTCACGTTTGTAAATACTGCATGTTTAACATATATTGCGAACTATGTTATCATTGAGGGATACAGAACGACTTGTCTGCGGAAGTGTCATTTATATAAATTCTCGTCCGCGATACTTTTAAATGAGTTGTGTTGCTGTAATTTTGTTATCCGTTGCCTTTTCTTGAGATTAAGATACGCATGTTGTGGGACGATATACACATTAGTATCAGTATTTTAATATTTTAGAAATTCCCTATTAAACGTTAAGCACCTTCTACTATCATGACTTATTTATTTGCATAGACATTACCTTGATTGTTTCCGTTGTTTGTGCTTGTTACATAGAAAACTGCAGTTTTACTCTTAGACTTTCATAACTTCTTACCATGTTCAATACCATTCTCTCTAAGACGCCCGATTTACCCGGTGTCTTTAGTAATATAGGCTTCAAAATAATTACGTAATTGATCGCACGTCTTAAAATAATGCATTGTCATTTTAATCAATTAACAAGCAATGCATTGTCGGGAAACACTGCTTTTCTTATCATTTACTTGTATGTCACTGCGTTTGTTCAGGACACATCCTTCTTAATTTTCTTGGTTATGAATGAGATTTGTCTGATGCCTGTCAATTGTCGGTATATCTCATTATTTATCTTTGAGCTTATGCAACTTGATAAAGGAACATATAATAAGATGATATTATTTATGTTTGGCTGGAAACAAAACTTCTTTTACCGTTGATCAATCTTATATAACCCGGGAGGATTAAAGTCAATATACTTTAGTAATCATATTATTTAGGTCAGGTTTAGTATAATCTGTGGAAAGAAATATAACAGACATATGATGTCAAGTGTCTGATAGCTATCTTAGCAATGTTCACTTAACGGAGGGGAACGTGTGTTAGTAGTTCGATAGCGGTTAGTGACAAGCTAAAAGTCTATCCAAGCAATGTCGGATATTGGTAGACTCAAACTCAGACATCGCGTTTCCTTGATATTCTGGCTATTTAAAGCATGACCTGGCCACAATCAATGCATTACGCTATATCTAATGGTGAGGTCTGATTGACGATGTATCCGGTATCACCGCTTTATTAATGCATGGTTCGGATGTCTAACCAAACACATAGCAGAAAACAGGGTACGATAAGTAATTGTCGTCAACGAAATGAAGATTTGTAACCACTCAGGTGTATTATCTAATAACATAGATGTGTATAAATCGTTTTTAAATTAATTAGGTGTCTCATCCTTACCATGTTATTGGCGGTTTGCTTGTTCATAAGCAATTAATCCATTTCGTGTTTGTACCTATTTTATTTTAGCGAATATGGCGTTACATGTGGTTACATATTTACGTACCATGTGTGAGTAAAGTCCTTTTATTACAATGACTTGATACATGTAATATATACGCATGAGTTAACACACTCAGCACGGACATTTCATACATTTGCTACCTTTTATCCTGAGATCAAGTCGATTTATTCAGTGTGGGAATATGTAAACTTGAAAACCATGTTACTTGTTTATTGATATATGACTTCTTATTGCTGACTGTTAAACATATTTGAACCATTTTATTAGTCACATTTGTTCTTATTACATGTAGTATGTTTTGTTGGGATGTTGTACCACCGAACGTTATTGGAATTATATCTTTGAACAATGTGTCTTCTCTTACATTGGTGATTTTGAACTATCTAACTAAAGTATAGAAGCCGTTACATTTGTACAGAAGGACATGAACATCGCATCCATCAATACTTCCGAACTAGAGTACTAAATATTAAGGATTAAAATACTCAATGTCTTGTATTTATAAACGTGAGTCGCGGTTATATAGCTTAATAACTAGCCGCGTTCTTCGGTGCCAGTATATCCATTGTAATGTAGGTGTACGAAATCGATGAAAGAAACACAAAAAACCTAAACATGTTTTATAAACGTAACCAGTACAACACAGTTAAAGTGCACATGAAGTCAGTAAATGGGTACAGCAAACGCTAACAATTTTTGTGATAAATCGTCTGCCTTAAATTACTTTGTCTAGAAACATGCTAAGCGTACTAATGGCATAATGTTCCTGTTATTGATTAAACAATGCATAACATACTATTCTTAGCTAGGACTATGCACACTTCAATTATTGTTGGAACTACTGGAATAATACTAGTTCAGTGGGCTAAAATAATGGCAATAGCATTAAAAGTATAAAATTAGTTTGCAGAACTGATGCTATTGGGCAAATACTTCCGATAAATTTGCTTTTTCCCAAATGATGCTTTAAAGATATTTTTGTTTCAAAGGATTAGCAATTCAGATCGTATCCCGTAGTATGTTATTGAATAATTAATCAATTATTATATAGACTATAATTTAAAAAAGATCATATCCTAATCGTCTAAATCAGGATGTGTTAGTATTGACATCGTTTAACTGATAAAAGCATGCTGTTACATGCAAAAGGAAGTTTAAATGTAAACCATTGCTACAAGGAAATTAATTGACATTACACATTGTCTTTGTTATTCTTATTTATTGCATCTTTTCCTGCAACACAATCATTCTGCAAACTGAATAAAGGAACCACGGAAACTAAGAATCACATCACGCCCAATAGCAATTTAGATTATTAACAAGGAGTGCTTTCAATAGAAACATTTAAGCCTTACATAACTCGTAACCGCTTAATAATTTGCTAGATAATGTTACATAGAAATATATATTTACAGGTAAATGCATTTTTACTTCATAGGTTTTCTCCAGACAGGCATGAAATAATAGGTTATTATACTCGCATAACAGTGCTTAGTCTTAGTGCAATTTTTAAAATTACTCTTAACTGTATGCATTTTGTCTTCTCATCATATGGCTTAATTAAATGTCTCCCGGAGGTATATATTGTAAATCACAAGTGAATGTATAATGGCTATATGTCATTATTGTTAGATTAAAGTCATTGTTGCAGACAGAGAACCTTAATTTATGTTAATTGATAACACGTACCTGTATTGTACTAGAGCATACACGTTTTGTAACAGTTCATCGTTAGTTTTGTAAAGAAACAAAACTTGCATTATAGGATGAATATTATGGTCATTATATATCAGAAACAAAACGCTTTTCGTTTTTGCTTGTGACAGGAAGTTGAACAATGCAAGACTAGCGGGGGACTTTGACTTTTATATTTTTGTTAGGTCATTAATGGACATTGCTCCATGTTAATTAGTCATGTCATGCAATCAGCAGTTTTTAAGCTAGTCTGGTAAAGTTGAGTTCCGCCTTCAAGGTCCGATTTCCTCATACATGTATCAGGTTAATGTATTTCTAGTACCTACGTTTTGTTCTCCAATTAGTGAACTTCTTGATATAGTTACTGCTTTGCACATTGATACTCCGTATATAGGGATGGTTGTAATAAGGGAACTTGCATTCAAACGCTATGTACATGCCAGTGCTTAGACTTACTTGCAGCACAATCATTCTACGTTAGGTCACAGTCCTTAGTGTTTTAAATTAGGTCACACAGGGGTTGTTGTGCCTCATTTGGTCGCACTTTTGGCATGGGTTTCTGTGGTATTGCTAGGGGTAGTTGTGTCGTGGTGTTTCTAATTTCTGTGCTCAACTGGTTGGGTTGAGTGCTACCTTCCCTGTCGGATTTTCTCATTCCTTCTTTACATAGCCGTATTACAAAACGGAGAAGTTATCAACAGAAATAAAAGTATGCATTAATTCATATTTTTTATTGATCTCCCAATGGGTATGATGACATCAACATAATCAGGACCTACACTTTCGTTCAAATTTCAAATAACAAAATATATATTATATGTTACGAAAATGCAAAAAATGAAATGCCGTTCTAGGTCGTGCAACTCAATGGTATATGTGTTTAGTTTAAAATTGCAACATGGAGTTCTGCCTTCCGTGTTTCGGGCCGGGTCTTGGTTGCGTTTCATTCTGTCACATAGAAACACCGCTGTTCTATAATGTCTTTGTGAAATTTAGTCATTCTGCACTTGTCTATGGGGCTTGGACTATCAATTGTGTCTTTGCCTTATGTGTGTGCATTGGTCAGTGTACCTGTGTCGTGGTATTATTAATTTCTGTGCTAGGCTGGTTAAGTTTAGTGTTCCCTTCCCTGTCTGATTGCCTCAAACTTGTTTAAAGGCTTCACAAATATCACAAAATTGAACACATCATATTCACTAAGATATAAATCTGATTTGTACTAAACAACTCCCAGTAAACATACTTTGAAATCAGCAAAATATATGCTCATATCACCATGCCAAAGCCACAGACTTGTGTTAAAGTTAGATTGTGGCTGAATGACTGAACTGCTAAAAGCATCCCATGAAAATTGGTTTAACTTTCAAAGAACTTAACAAGTATTGATACTAACTTGTATATAACCATAGTCAATGGTGTTTTAACAGAATATATAGCCCTGATATACATTGCGTCTTGGGAACACTGATTACCGATGTAATTTAGTTATTTGGAGAATAATCCTATTTAGTGGCATGTTATGTACACATGTATGTAGCTTAATGCATTTACATGAACCTAACTTGGGATCACTGTTTGTTGTTACTTCTTTGTGAAATTAGGTCATCCCGTATTTTACAACGGAGACTTGGACTTATTTATTTAAAATAATATTAAAATTATTTCGTTAGGTTATTTGTTTGAATACGTCCGTGTAGATATGTTTTGTAGTGTTGTTACTGGTTTCTGTGATCGGATGGTCATGTTGAGTGATGCCTTCCCTGTTTTCGATTTCCTCATATATTTTGAACTAATCTCATGTTCTAAAAATAGCACGTTTCATTAAACATTTGCATTACTGAGATGGTTCAAATCAAGCGAATAGTCCGATTATGGTATCGTGTGTTTCTCATCAATATTAACACGTACACTAATGGCTTAATTAGTTTTTGCAAGTTAACCTGTTAGATTTATCATATTGATCAGACACACATAATAGTTAGATAATATCTAATGTTTAATAATGCAAATTCTTAACACCTCAGTAGTGTGATTCGGTTAAGTACGCGGATAATGCTTTTAAATATTAATATAAACGTACAACATTAATATACCACACTTTCAAATTACCGGCATTATTTCCTACTACCCGAGTTCAGTTTGCCGTAAAACTATTCCACTGATAACAAAGTAATTTTGCGATTGTTTACCAAACCTCCTGGTTTTCTTTAACGTACTCATGGTTTGCGTGTGTGTCACTAAAAGGATCTGGGAATTCGTTTAAATATCTTTGACATTTTGACAATTGTAAATCTAAGTTCCATATCAATAAAGTGAGATAATGCAAAATTATTTGACTTGACTTTGTTTTACGATTAATTTGTAACGTTACACTAAGCACATTTCAGTAAATATGACTTTACCAACAAAGTGATTTTCTATAATATAACCTTATTTCAAGCTATGAAGGCCCTTTTGGACTCATAATACTGATTTATATGTCGAGAACATCCGTATTTTAAAATATTAAATATTAACCCTTGATTGTAATTTCTGCGCAATAAAACACAATCATCTAGAAGACACATATCAGTATGAAAATGTGTGGACTACTAGTATTTAATACATATTCAATGTTATATAAAGTGTTTGAGAGTAGCTAATATTATACAAAAGCCTTGCACTTTATAATGCGATATGTAAAAGTTAACGCCAAATATATACTTCATTGCATGAGGTACAAACTTAACTTGTAGAAGTTCAGAAAGTTTATCAACATACGCCTATTGTCTGGAATCGTCACCCGTCTAACAAAATCAAGAAACCGCATCGGTAATAAATGTGTCTGATGTATCGCAATGGAAGATATACTCTATTCCTTATACATGTGTCTTCGCATCTTGATAAATGAACATATAATCAGATTATATTATTTACGTTTGCTTGGCAATGAAATATATCTTTTACAGTCTTCTACTGATTAATCTTACATGACTGAATTGGATTAGGGTGAATGTAAGCTGATTAGTTCGGTCAGTGGAGATTAAACTGTTCAAGGGAAATTGGTGTCACGTGTCTGAAACCAACCTTTGGGGAACCTATTAAGAAAAGGTTGGAAATATAATATACATCAAAATGTGAACAATTCGTTCTAGTAACAATGCTTGAGAGTTAACGCAGCCTTAAAACCCCCAATGTTGTAATTTTCTTTATTCAATGTGTTAATCAATAGGTAACCTTATTACTCTCCGTGAAGATATCGATGGCTTAGAACAAGAAGGTCGTAACTACCAAATCAATATTTTGAGAAAACAAGAGAAAACTGTCTGACATTTACTCTTTACTTATGGTAAAACAAACGTTTACAACTTCAATTTGATCAACATGACAAGTTCAGATTTTTATGAAAATGGGCTCATAAGAAGCGTGTTCAATACTTTAATCTTGACCTACTACGTTGTATTTCTTCCTGTACACTGTACAACATTAAGCTTTATCGATTTGTGTCGACTCCTCCATGATATACTTAACATAGTTGTATGGCTTAACAATGAAACGGGTTCGTATGTCCAATAGAGCACATTCTAGTTTGCAGACTTCGTGTGATTAGGTTATTGCTACTGAAGTTATGACTTGCAATCAATCTGTTTTCTATATAAATATCATCGTTTAGCAAATATACTTGAAAATAAATTATGTATTTCAGTTTTGATTTCTGGAACCCCCTTTTGATAGACACAAGCATTAATTTGAAAATACTATTTAGTGTCTCTTCCATTGATTACACATGTATGTAGCTGATGTTGATTTGTTCATACATTCCGCAACCTTTGTAGTTCTTCCATAGTATAGACATAAAGTGTTAGTTGGGATAGAGCCACAAGTGCTAGGCCCTTCGGTTGTATTCTTACCAGATTATGTCATATAAGGTATTCGGATGCAGTGTCCTAGTTCATTCGGATTAATTGTTTCAGTAACGCACTAGGTATAAAGTACCAATATCCGCGAGAATAGGAATTTATCTATAGTTGCGATTCTGAAATTTCCCGGGACCCGGCCGATAATTGAACTAGGCAAATAAAGTCTGCACTCGGACAGTTCCACCAATGCAAAACAGCTCCACATCAATACATTGTTTGCAATGTCAGCATTGTTATATAATATGTTGTTCGAGCTGCTAACCGACCTCAATTCAATACATGTAGCTTCATGAATTAACATACTAATAAAATCTAGCTTACCACGTGGGTGGCGTTACCACTACCCGATATTCTAGACCAAGTTTGCGTTGATATATACGTCTAAAAATATCCGCGGATAGAGGACAAAAATATAGTACATTTTGTAGTTGGTAATTGTTTGCATACAAACTAAGACCATTTAACTGTCCTCCCTTAGGCTTACTTATATGAATGTTTCATTGACTTTTCCTGATTTACGGTACTTGTCACTTTATTCCAAGTCGTCGCATCAGTATAAGTGTAACCTACTGAAAGATCATGGTAAATTAGAGCAAACACTTCCTGAAATTAACTTCCATATACAAAGTCTTGAAATTGAGAATTGATTTGCATCTTCTAGGATATAATTTACAATACCCAAGTAAACAATTAAAGTCTGAGTAGTTACGAGAATTATCTTAATAGGTTCTGTTTGTAATTACACATGATAACTGCATAAAATCAAACAATGTCGAAGTATTACAATAATTTTATTTATTTATAAAGTTGTTTTAGAAATCGCAAGCAAGAGTATGTATGGCACGAGGTTATACTACTCAATGCGATAGAAAAAGTTCAAAACGTAAATATTAAAACACAAATAACAATACTTCATAACTGCACGTCAATTTCATTAACAAACAATATCTACAAACATCTGTTAAAGTCATGGTGTTGATGGCAATTCGTACGATCATACATTATACTGTCAATTAAGAATTCTCTCTAAAGCCAAATCGGTTTACTTTTAAACTGATATACATGTATGTGATATACAGGTCATGCTAGTATTCAGACATATTTTGTCCTCGGGATTCTCCAAAATATGATGACAGATGACACACGAGTACAACAAACTATAAATCCCCAGAGAATATCAATTTAATGTGAATATTTCTTGAAGCAAAGTAGTTAATGTAAAATTATTGTGGATCTGCTTTGAGTAGACAAACTCGTAAAACTAGGTTGGAATAATAAACGGATCTGGTAAAATTGCGCCGTAAATTATTTGACATAGAAATAATTCAGATATGCAGCCTTTGAAATATAATATGGAATATCCACATAATAGAACAATACGCCATAATAAATTTAAGTTAATATAATCAAACATTTTTTTTATGTTTTGTTTTGACATACTATTCAACCACGTTTCACGTAAATACATGTAGCATAGAGAGCATTTGAGCATTTGATAACACCACGTGTCTGTAAGTTAGGTAAGGTATTATTTATTAATATAAAGAACAGAAGTTTTTGAAAAACGTATTATTTTACTAGTAACATTTGATACAGTGATCTACATGTACGTGTAGTTGTTTGTTATAACAGGACTTGTTAAAATTACAGATGTTTTTGCCAATGTAACCATCAATAAGGAAATGATTAAACTCAAGTAATTTTTATCCATATTTGCCAAATATAGCTTTAGTGACACGCTCTTTGTATATTGATTATCCATATAGACACGCGTATTGGCACACTACGTTAATTTTTATAAGCAAATTTGGAAACAATAAATGCTTTGATTCAAACGTTATGTCGAGGACAGATTCATCATGTTTATGTTCATATTATAAATGCTTTGATTCAAACGTTATGTCGAGGACAGATTCATCATGTTTATGTTCATAATAATAACTGAACTGAATAACTAGACGAGTATAAACAGTTAAAACTCTACTGTAGTGCGTGCATATTCGTGTAAACTATTGCACAGGATTGTGGTATGAGGGATAATGGAATAAAAAGTCAGAGTTGGCATGTACATGCATTTGGTCGAGACTATATCATAGGGTTGATTGTGCCAGACGTTTGATTCCAAAGGTACCCCAACCATTGCTATTATGAAATTCTGTTACACTAATGCATCTAGATGAATATTGTGCATTCATGGGTGCATTCCTTTTTCAGTTTTGATGTTTCATTTGAGACAACGTAGAATTTTTATTTGCATTTGTGGTTATTATCGATATATGTGTGTACCAGTCTCAACAAAAAGCGTTTAAAATGATATTACGTTCAGCGGAGATAACAAATTGTTTATATAGTAAGAACTATTTGTCGAACAAGCCACAGCGGACTGGTACATTCTGGTACCAATCTTTGAAACTTTCATAATTTGACTGATGTGTCCAAGTGTTTCAATTAGACAAAACATCCAACAAGATAATTGCAGTTCAGTTACTGGCACTCTCCTCTTGATCGACTGTCCGGACGTATAGTTATATGAATAATTAGGATCTTTAACAGTGCAGTCGACAATACCAAATATAGCTTTCGTCGTTTAACAATTTCATGTCAATGAAATGAAATATTAACATATACATATGTAACTTTGGATATCCGATGTGAACGTGCTGATGTTGCCGTTGTATAGAATCATCTGATCAACCCCATTATCTATGAGTCATTTACACCTACGCAAGTCCTAGACCCTATGTCATGAATAGGCACTTAGCGTAATTACGAGCTGTAATTGTGGTTTTATTTAAGATTATCTTCTGTTTAACTTTCGACATCCGACAATAAAGTGTCTTCAATAAAATGTGCGAGCTACTTTAATCTTGACCTAATCACTATTATTTCTACTTGACACAACATTGAGCTGTATCGAATTGTAATACATGTATACACCTAGTTTTATCGTGTTAACAATGTCCAATTAGATACATCATTTATATGGATTTGTTTTCTAGACTGAGCCCGATTAAGTTATTGCAACTGGTTCACAATTATTCTGCTCTACACATTCCAATCACGTCATCGTTTAGAAATTAGAAATTACAAAAAAATCACATATTTAATTTAAGCTGAGATTCAGATATATGATCCAATTTATATCATTGGAGACAAACTTATGGTGTGAAGGATGCCGTCACTACTGCGAAGAATATGTTTAGTGTTCATCTCATTTATGTAAGCAACTGTATCAACTGATGATTTGTTTATCTGCAATATATTTCGCCATAGTTTTAGTTCATGCCCTAATTAAACAAGTTCTGGTATCAAATTAAACGCAATGGGATGAATTTTCATCCAGCCAAATAGTGCATATATGAGCCCTTTACATTTTTCATACCTCAAGTTTCCCAACATACTCAAAATCACACAACAATATTGCTTAACCAGTGGAAGAAATTCTATTTCTGAGTGTTTTTCAATCAATTCGACTAACAATACATGTTTGCATATAACATGTTCATTTAGTTTTGCTAGATTTGCTGCAAACAGAGATTATCAATGTATTTTGCAATAGTCAGTGTACAAGTTAGAGCACTCAACTTTCCATCCTTTAAATGAGGTTTGTTAAGAGTTTATGGACTATTCCTTAGTAACGGTATTGACCACTATATTCCAAGTTGTCTTATCAGTACTTGTGTGACCAACGTAGCGATACAATTAGCGCAAACCATTTCCTGAAATTAACGTTTTCAATATAGTCATAAAGACTTGTAAATGAACAAATGCTAATAATGTAATTAAATGATTTTCAACTGTTATACAATCAAATTCTAAAGAACTAAATATAAAAAGTTGCGTCGTTACGGAAATGCTGACTTGCATTTTAAGATAATATAACGGACTTGATCATTTATACAGTTTTCACAAAATTAAATAATGTTTGTCAATAACGGACACTCGAGTAAGTTATGTAGTGTTTAAGATTGCTTAGGTTCGATATGCATGGTGTTTAATTGTCTACTTAAGTTCCGAGTCAAAAATGAGATTGCATGGCACGTGATATGTCCACACCGATAATATTACGATTCATCAATCATAATTTGTTCACAAACTAATCAGTGTAGTCCGCATAGTACATGTATGTATTACATGTTGCATCATTTATCGGCTTGAACGGTGAAAATGTTAACTTTAAGTGTTCACGTGTATTTAAAGTGAGATTTATGTTGATTTAGATAAACTTGGAAGGGGAAATATTATTATTCGTTTCTTTGATATAAATCCAACGTGTTTTGGATGTACACATATCATGTATTATATACATGTGTGTCTGATGGAAAAAGGATATTTGTGTTTGGGCCGTATACATTAATCATAATATATATAAATAAAAACATTATGTTGATGCGGGGAAATAGTGATTGTTCTGTCTGACTGCCCATCCACAATAGCATCTGTATTCATAATTTTGAATTTATGATTATGAAACTTGGTCACAGTGATCATCTGAACAAAAATCATGCCCAGTTTGTAAATGGCTGATCAAGCTAGGTCACAAGGTTAAATTGTATCAAATCGTAGTGTAGTCACTAGAGGTAATAATATTGGCCTAATATTTATGAACATGAAGTGTGTTGTTGAGTCATCTGGGTCAAAATTACGCCAATAGGTTAAAATCATTGAAAACATTGTTGCGACTTTTTAACTCATCACGGTTTTTCTATATTTGTTTACCTAGTGACCTAGTTAAGACCCATGATTAGTAAACATTAGATTTGGCCTAGATTTTGTTTATAATCCATGTGACGTGGTTTCATATATATTAGACACGAAGCGCGCCTTCTAGTGACTTCCTGATGTTTTTTATATTGTCTGACCTAGTGACCTAGTTTTTAACTCAGGTTAACCTAATTTCACACACGACCTAAATTTTGTTAAGATAATCGTTGTGACCTAATTTTACAAGTGTAAGATTGAAATTGCGACTCCTAGAGACAACATCTGGTTTTTCTTTGATTTGACATAGTGACCTAGATGTTGGCCCCGGTTAAAAAGGTATGAGAAAATCTGACAGGGAAGGTAGCACTCAAACTAACCAGCCCTGCAAACAGAAACAACACAACACAACTAACCTGAGCAATGCCAACACAAATCCATGCCAAAACGGCGACCAGATCTGGCACAACAACACGGGGCGTGACCTAGTTTAAAACACTTAGGACAGTGACCTAACGTTATGCGACCTATAGAGGCACAACTATTACTTGACCTAGTTTAAAGTAATTGGTAAAGTAGGAATAGGTGGGAAATTATATAACATATTCCTAGCAACTATATTGAGCAATGCCCACATAATTGCCGAAGAAAGAATTAAAAATCCAAGTCCCGGCAGATAAAATGCAAGATGACCCACTTTCACAAAGCAATTATATAATAGCGGTTATTGCATGAGACTGAATGAAACAACGACCCAACCACACAAACCCGTACCAAAACGGCGACCTAATGAGGAACAACCACCCCCTGACCTAGTTTAAAACACAAAGGACAGTGACATACTGTTAAAACGTCTTGAAGAGGCATTTTTGCAACTTGACCTAGTTTACAATAATGGGCAAAAAGAGGGCGAACATATATATGCCAAAAACGTTTATCATAGCGACCAAACAGCACAGTGACTTAACTAAAAAGTATCTCATCCAGCATCTCCGCAAGATACAATTGACTAAAACTCTTACATGACCTAGATTAGGTTGCGATGATTATTGCTACCAAGCTTCATTAAGATTAAGCCGAGACTGCGACATCTAAGCATGAGTCAAAAATCAGTTACTGATAAAAGTCAAGATTTATTTGCATCAAAAGTGACAAATATTGTGAAAACAATGGTGCTTATCTCAAAAAGTCCCATGAATATTCACTTTGGTCATTTTGTACACTGCAAAGGATATCTTTACGCACCCTATAAACCCAAAACTGTTTGTTTTGCAAGTAGTTTGAGGTTAAAGTTAAAATGACTGGACTACATAGCAAACATGTATGCATACATTGATTTTTACGATGGACGGCATTGGTTACAGCAATTCACATATGTGTTGTGTCACTGGCGAAACTATCTTCCCGGTTCTTTTTTAACTAAAATATACGATTAAATTATCACTCGATTTCATGCAGACAGAGGACGGAAACACAAAAAAAACATTTAATATGCTTTGCATAAAAATAGTAAAATCGTGCTATTATCTATTTCATTGCACCTCTTAGGCTTGTTAATATGTTTTGCTCATTGGCTTCCTGATTTATGGTATCGTATTGATCACGCCATTCATATAACATCAGTATCAATACTGCAATATTGGTGAATTAGCGCAAATGATTTTCTGAAATTAACTTCCGCGATAAAAAGAATTGAAATTGAGCATGTTCATTTTTATGATATGATAAATGCCCATGTGAACGATCAAAGTCGAAAGTACAAAATTTATAATTGAGTCCTTACAGCAATTACAACCGACTAGTTTGCATGCGTTATCGTACATGTTCTTTAACGTTTGTGCAAATCTAACAAAATCAAACAATGTTGATAGAGCTGATGTACAACACTGCATGTACAATAGACACCGCTAATACGACGTCTTAGCTGTATGTCAACATTGTATTCGATGTATTTCCATGTACTTTAATCAATATTAATTAAAGAACATTGTATTTTTACGCACCAAAAGATAAACATTAGTAATATACATTGCACATGTACCTTTGTATTATTGTTATCGATACAAGCCAAATACTATACGTTTGTAATACGACTCCAACAAAGTTATATCATTAACAGTACAATGTACATAATATTTGGACTAACGTTTAAAGATGCATGTCATTAATACATGCAATGCCATATAATGCTCATTTTACAAAACAAAAGCGAGTTTGTAACTTAAATCTGGAACTTATTACTAAACGCGATAGAATAAACGTTTTCACAAAACATCGAAAGAATAATAACAATTACCTTACGCAAACACCACATTGTTTTGCCAAAAACTAGCTAGTATGAAAAAACGGTCACAATCACGATGCCGATGACATTTCGTACGGGCATACAATATATTGTCAATAAAGTATTCCCTGTATAGCAGAAATATTTTACTTTTTATAATGATGAATGTGATATACAGGTCACACTAGTATTGAGGCATATTTCGTCATCAGGTTTCTCCCAGAGCTTGATAACTGATGACACATGTGTTCTTAATTTCTCAATCGAATATCAATTTAAAGCAAATGTTTCTTAAAGCGAAATGCCTAATGTAAAATTGTTGTAGATCTGCACTGAATAGACAAACTCATGAAATTAGATTTGATAAAATTTGCACGCGGAGGAAATTCGCTGGCAATGTCCGTCGGGCATTGTCCTATTTGTCTTATAGCTTACTCACATTTCACATCCTCTGAGATTTTTCGGGAGATCAACCTTATAATTTTGTATTGTAAAAAAGGATTATTCAAAATAATCAAGTTAAGTTAAAATAATTGAAACCGTATTCTACGCTTTGTGATTTCAACTTTCAAATTCATATTCAACATGATTAGTTAGAAAGCGTGGGACAATTGCATTTCGTTATTTGTCTGCATGTGGGAGACTACTTAGCAGTTTGTATATCGAAGTACTATTTCGTGTATTAATTTAATAGTTATGCAAATACTATAATTGGATGTTAACTAGCAAGAACAATGTGTTCTGATATTTTTATAATGCATACTAGTACTTGCACAAACACTCTATTATACTAGTTGTGTTACGTAAGTTCGACGCAGAGATTTTATTCTGTCGTGTCATCATTGTAAAAGTTATGTTAATTAAAAAGCGTGTTTTCACAGTGAACCTCTAGAAAATGAAATAAATGAGTTATGTTTGTCCATGTTAACCAGTTAGACATATAGATTTAATGTCACGATCATTGACATGTGAATCTCGATATACGTACATGGTATAAAAAGACTAAAGGCGAATCCCCACGTTTTCGGAAAAAGAGAAATGAACGTCAGATTGTAACGATAGTTGGTGTGATTGTAGTATAAGATGTTAACATTAGACCTGTGTCATTTGTAGTGCAAACAATCATTTAATGACGTCAAAAGCGCCACCTTGCCGGACGTGGTCTTCGCAGCAATTTTGACGCAAATAAACCCCATTCATTTGTATATCACATCTATTTCTTCATTACTTCCTTGAACCCCCTCGCTTTCTTTAACGTTTCATTAACCTTTCATTTCCTAAACCTGCCGGTATTAGAATAAAGAACAATGAACTTATTAATTACACGATACCATAGTCGAAATTAATTTTCAAACCAATCGGTGCAACCCGTATGTAACAAATTACATAATGCATTATACATCGACTTATAAATTGGTAATTCGAACTTGTTATGTTGACGTGAATTTAAGAGGTGTTGTTCTGAACATTATTTTGATTTTACGATTAAAAAATAAAGTGAATGTTGGATATCTTCACAAGGGCACACTCCTCAGAATGATAATGTCTGACATAATGCGATACATTTAATCTAAATTGAATGTAAAATTGTCCAGGAATTATATCAATCACTCTCGACACCAGCATCACTTCAAAATATCTGATTATTTTTCAAATAAATTAACGAAAAAAGCTTTTGAATAGTTAAGGAAACCTTTTACCATACGTTAAAATGTCACACTGATATGGTGACGATTAATTTCTACCAGCATACAATATTCAGTACTAATGAAAATACCATTAGAATGGTTTAAACTGTCTAAATTCATAATTTAGTATTATGTAATATGCCCTTTAATCGCATGTATGACGCCGAGATATGTAGTGACTGGTTACATTTGGATTACTCATAACATTGTACGAAGTTAAGTCACAGTAGGTTATTGGATTAGTCAATTCAAACAGAGAAGCGTACATGCCTCCCAGAGCACCCCATGTCAGCTAGTGTGAACGAAATCACCAGTATCTGATCTAACATAGCAGTTTTGTACACAAAGTCAAGAAGCCCAACCGCCTTTATGCAACAAATCTGCCAATCCTTAAACTCCAATTGATTCGGATAACATAACAAATTCATTACATAATGATCCATCAAATGTTGTTTTGATATTAAGTGTTCCTACAGCCTGGCAAACATGGGGATGTCCGTTTCCGACAGAGCCACACACTTGCCATGAATCATTATGATCCATTGGAGACATAGACTCACTTCGTCTTCACAGATGGTTCTGCCACTGCCACTAAATACGGACGTGCTGGCATCGTCATTCTATACATATCACACAGCAATAGAAACACACTGTAGCTATAACAGAGCAGAAGTAGAAGCGCTAATGTAAGCAGAGTCAATGATTGAAGACTCGACCGAAGCTGTCAATACAGCAGTTTCTGGCAGATGCCGTCTATGTATTGGAGGACCTCACCGACACCACGTTCCCAAGTTAGGAAAACACCTTGCACATAATCAGCACCAATCTACGCTGAAACCGTCAATGAACCCGGGCACACTGTGGAGAGATCGGTATTAAAGAAGCTGAATGACTAACTAAGCGACGTGAGAAGTCAGACTAAAATGCTGTGCAAGTAACTTACAAGGAAAACATAAAAAATTAATATAATAAGTAAATTACCAAGTCAAGACAATATGCAGACTGGTCTATTAAGCAGGACAAAGTAATTTGTAATTATCACACTTCAATCCGACTCAATACAAACATGCATAATAAATACAAACCGTCCTAGTCACAGACCTGTTCGTGTGGCATAGATGACCACACGACTGAACGCATATTCAATAGATGCAAACTTCACGACCAGGAGCGGGTGTACAAGTGTCCTCAAGAAACCAGCCTCTACCAGGAACATAACAAAAATAGTAATGACCTGATACGGACAACCTCATACTTCGCCAGTTTCTAGTTAGTAAGTCTATCAATTTTACATGCGTTTCAAATAGCAATTTAAGAAATCTAAGAAATTATGACATTTTATAGACTTGTTAAGTTACAAAGTTAGTAGATATGTCCTTGTCTATATTTGTTTCGGCCTTTCATACTTGTCCCTCAAAATGTCTGAAAATTCTGACTTTCTGAAATGTAGGTGAATGTGTTTCACTAAACCACGTCGATCTTAATTGTCTGGGTTATGAATTAAATGTGTCTGGTGCCACACAATGGTCGGTACACTCCATTCGTCATACATGCTCTTTGAACAACTTGATTAATGAACATATAATCCGATTATATTATCTATGTTTGGCTGGAAATGAAAAAACTTCTTTATAAAGTGTTAGACTGATTACTCTTACATGATTAAATGAGATTAAAGTAATTGTATGCTTATTCTTACGGACATCGGATACCAAACATTTATATTACATAGTATGACATTTGTGTCGAACAATCAAAAGCGGAAATCTGGCTCCGTGCGTCTGGTATCAATCTAGGAAACTTGCGTACATGGCATGATGAAAAATGTAAATAGGATCATTACATTTACGGTAACACATTTGACATAAATATATGCATTACACTGCCACGTACTTTCCTCTGGGTCGAAGTACATGATTACTATTCTTAGGAATACATTAAAACAAAATTGTGGATTTAACATCTACAGTGATGTGCCGACTATGTACTACTAACAATGTAGTAGTCAATACCAACTGCTGCCGTCTCAGATATTATTGTCCTTAAATAATAAATATGAAAGTTTCCATCACTTAGCAACTTTATAATCCTCTTTGCTCTTACAATTGTACATGATCTGAAGTAATTTACACCTACGCAAATGCTCGACCCAATGTCACGAAAAGGAACTAAGCGTAATTAACCGTTATGATGGCGGTTTTAATTTCCACTATCTTCTTTTTAACTTCCGCCATTAGACAATAAATTACGTTCAATAAAATATCCTGGCTACTTTAATCTTGGCCTAATCACTATTATTTCTTCCTGCCACAACATTAAGCTATTGACTTTAGATATCCTCTGAAAGAGCACCTTGTTTTCACAACGCATGATCCGGAGGTCCGATCAGTCTCATTACATTGAACGATTTTCAAGACAACATCCGATCAAGTTATTGCAACTGAACTATTGACTTGCAATCAATCTGTTTTATATGTTGCAATCACATCATTGTTTATGTGATATATCTTGCAAAAACGTACACGTTATTTCAATTGTGTTTGGTTGAGATCTTTATGCCAATGGATACCAACTATGATTTGATATATAGTATCATTGAATTGACTGTTTAGTGTCCACAATTTTTGTTACTAGTACTTGCTAATATAATAGCTGATTTGTTTATAGGCCTTGTATTCCTCTATGTTTGCAGTTCTCCCATAGTATTTATAAGCATAAACTGAGAATACGTTTTTAACTGTTAGAGTATTTTGATGACTTTTGGAAAACGAGATTTCTATGTGTACAAATATGCTCAGTACATCTAGAAACGCAACGTTTTCATCGTTGGTTTTTTCTTACTTCCATTGTTCGAACATCTTTTAATTTTGTGTAATAATATTGTATAATCGTGTAGAAACTTGACTAATGCGCAAATTTTATCGATCGGGTAACGTAACTGCCGTGCGTCAAGAAAATCACAAAATGCATGAATTCCACGTGTATCATTTAGGCATGATAAATTTTGGTGTAACTTGCTTCGAATCCTTTGTAAGGTTTGTCAATGGAAAGAAAATCACAAAAGACAAGTTCTAGGCTTCGGAATAAAAATGTCAGGATAGTCCGAACATGGGCGAAATCAGGCGATTCGGATGCCTATGACAGGACGTTAAATGGGAGGTTTCACTTCGGATAAATTACATCGTGAATATGCAATCAATCAATCAATCATTAATCAATATTTCAACTTTTTACTTAGAACAGTTAGATTCTGAAAAATTGGGATTTTACCAATTTGTGTTTCGTTACTTTTTAGCCGCACTATACACACAACCACTGTTCAATCGCATCGATAGCACTTTGTAAAAGCAATGTTACAGTTACATTGTTCATGGAATAAAATATCATCAAGTAAATACAGTTTGGTTGTCAATTATAAAAAGTTTGAAAAGGTGTTGACAGTTACTCCAGTGTTGCCATTCTAGATGTACTCAGTATATTATGTCTTACAAAACAAATCATCAAAAATTCAAAACCACTTACCAAAGTCACTCATGCACTTTATTTGATTTAGCCATTTAAGATGGTTTTCACTAAATAATGTAACTTTTGATATGTTTTGTTGAATACAATTGCATTCTTGACGCATCATTGGTAGTCACATACAGAAAACGCATCTGTGCAAAATATCATCTCAACGGATTATCACAGTTAAAAGTATTCGGGGTTAGAAAGTAACCAAATAGAAAAGTGGCTCAGTATACACTGTATGTTGCTATTGAGTCGTAAATGCATTGTCATTCAGTTGTATCCCTACCGGATTAGCCAATGGCATCAGAACGTTTAGAGTTGTGTGATTCTATTAATGTACCCGGTGTATAAATCGAACGCACGAAATACTTCTCGCGACTTACTGACTCGTTCATTTAAAATTGGTCGGACAAAATCAGATACTAACAGCTCCCTGGTAGCGCATTAAATCAAGTGACCTTTCGATCTGCGATCGGCCAGTACCACCAAGAAATAGCACTATATTTAAACATTATACGTTGTATGCAGTGAAACCGTTAACATCTTACATATTTATTTATTTTATAATTTTCATCAAACATGACGTCATGACGAGCACCCTAGCTAAATCAAGCTCATGGAAGTATATACTTCAAATATCAACATACTCGACCTCACCGCGTTGCGTCACCGGGGAAAGTATCTACGCGATCTTCGAGGTTTTGTCAATTACTACTGTAACAGTACAACTAACAATGTCTGCCAAGAATGTATTTAAGATTTAATCATTCCGCGATTTTCGGAGGACAGAAAATAGTACTTGGTGATATTTTGTATACAAACTAGGAATATTCTAGTAATCATTTCAATACGCCTTCTTGGGCTTAATTATGTGAATAGTTCATTCAATATTCCAGATTTATGGTGTAGTATTGATCATTTCAAGGAGGTTTATCAGTATCAGATCGACGATAACGGTGAATTAGTTCAAACCATTTCCTGACATTAACTTCCACAATATAATGACTTGAAAATTGAACATTGATTGTCATCTTCTATGATAAGACGCAATACTCTCGTGAACAAACTAGATGTCTAGAGAACAAAAAATAATAATTGAGTCGAGGAAATAAACAAAATATGCTGACTTGCTTTTTAAGCATTGTAAGATACATGCTCCTTTATGCCGATTTCATGATATGTAGCCATTTTGTGTCTATTACGGGCATGGGAGAGTACATTATTTTTTTTATTTAAGACTTTAAAGGTTTGTTACGTGTACCAAATACGCCACAGTCGTTGCGTACGTATGTACAGATACCATTGAAAACAACTCTATAAGTCTCGAAAGCGCTACATATATATCGCCATTTCTTTATGCAAGAATTAACCAATTAACTTACAGATTTATGACATCATTATGTATACAATCCATCATAATGATTGATTCTTTTGCAAGTTGTTTGTCAAGTTATATGCCTTTTACGAGGTACTAGTTTCGTAACACTATTCAATGTGCTTTTATAAAAGTATCAGCAGAGCACTAAAATGATAATAAATACATTTAACAACATCAGAGCAAATCAGCTTTGCCAAAAAAATAACTATACATATTTGTTAAAATGGTGTTGTCGGTGCCATTTCGTACTGGCCTACATTATTCTGTCAATAAATTTACGATATATTACGTCCTCAAGATTCTCTCAGAACAAGATGACTGATGGCAAATGCATACCAGATATCCCCAGAGAATATCAATTGAGAGCAAATGTTTCTTAAAGCAAAACAGCTAATACAAATTTATTGTAAGTCTGCATTGAATAGACAAACCCATAAAACTCAGTTTGAAAAATAAACACATTGTGCGACAGTTTACTGAATATGTCTGTAAATCAAGAATTTTATAATTATGCAGATAATTCACATTTCACAGTCGGTGCTGTTCCATGTCACATCAACATTATTAAGCATTAGGTTGAGGCTAAGTCAACATGATTATATTAAGTTTATCTAATTTAATATTTTGTATTCCATATAATGTTTGGGCAACTGATATAATTGACAATAAATATGATTTGCCTATAAAGCATTTGGGGATTCAATTACTCGAGTCTGTAGCTGTGAGGCAATAGCTTCCCAAACAAAACTGTATTATCCATCCTTTAACAGTCTGTAGATTTGATAACAATTACCTTGATGTAACTGAAGTAATCTAACTACTAACTATTTTAATCATTGTTTTAAATAGCCTTAACGTATAAGGTTAAGACAGGTTATAGCTTTAAGTGATGTACTGAATCAGATTATTTTTTCCATACATGATATAATCGTGCCAATGACAGTCAGCCAGGCCACATCCATGGTCATTTCATGGATGTACATTATGTATTCTTAATGTATTACGAAGGGTGTTCAATTTGGAATACAAGTGGTGTAACATCTTCTTTGTGCCAATACATTATAACTAATTATCTTTTAATTGTATAGAAAACATCGTCGTATTACATTCAACTTTGTGGAGCGGTGTAACGCTGGGTTTCTTTTCATTTACTTGACTTGTATGTCACTGCGTTTTTCAGAACATATTCTTCTTAATTTTCTTGGTTATGAATGAGATCTGTCTGATGTCTGTCAATTGTCGGTATATCTCATTATTTATCTTTGAGCCTATATAACTTGATTAATGAACATATAATCAGATGGTATTATTTTTGTTTCACTGGAAATGAAACTTCTTTTACAGTCTTCGATTGATCAATCTTATATAACCCGGGTGGATTAAAGTCAATGTTATCATATTATTGAGGTCAGCGTTTGTATAGTATGTGGAAAGACATAACAGACATCAAATAGCTGGTGGCTATCTTAGCAATGTTCACTTAACGGAAGGAAACGTGTACTTGTATTTATAGTTCGAGAGCGGTTAGTACCAAGATGAAAAGCGTGTCTGTGACATGCTCAAGTGCTGTATATTGGCCTATTTCTTTATATGGGTTTCAATTATGTCACATAGGCGGTTTGTAAATGAATGTTTCAGTTACTGCAGATGGGTGACATGTAATTATTGGAATGACGTAAGAATAATGTGTGTAAGTGTATACACAAGCATCTACATGAATGTCACTCAGGTGAGGTCAACAGTATAATCATATTTATTTGACCCTTTATCTTGGTACGTACACATACGAGTACATGTATGACAACATAACCAAACATATTATATGTATTCACGTATACGTTTTACGTTCATTTTTGCCACGTCTCTGTTTTGTCTTCACTTCAACGTCGGATATTGGATAGCTCAAACACAGACATTGCGTTACCTTGAAATTCTGGCTATTGTAATCATTAACTGACAACAAGACTAGTAAGTATTAAGTTATATCGACTTTTGATGTATGCTTAACGATGTATCCAGTATCGAAGCTTTATCAACGCATGGTTTGTCCAATCAGACACATTATTGAAAACATTCCCGGACAATGTCCGACAAGGTAATTGCAACTGAAATAAATGAAAAATTTCAATCAATCAAGCTTTTGTTATCACAACACATTGTGACGAAATGTTATTTTTAATTAATGAAATGTCAAATATTGAAAGTCTTATATTTAGTGTCTTATATTTACGAGTATACCCCTTTCGAGTGTTTGGCGCCCAATGGCAAATAAGGTTATTAACATGTATTATAGAGAATTTTTTTTACCTAATTCGACTGCCAAATGAAACTCAATATAATATTCCTTGTTGTCTGTCAAAGCAAGAATATTAAATTAAATTCCAATAAAATGTGAGAAAAAACACTGTGAAGTAATGATTATACAAAAGCAAAAGTCATTCACGAATATTTGCACGAAATATTAAACGGTTACAAGACGTAATATATCCTGTAGTAACCCGTCAAAATATCTTAGACAATTCCGAATTGACCATAAACACCATCCATGATGTTTCGAGCATTATTATTATTATTATACATATAGATTTTCGCTGCAATTCGCTACACTGCCTTCGAAAAACCGTAAACAAATAACTAATACGGTTGTGCTGTCTTGACACATGACTACCTACGAGTACTGAATAGTGTCATTATGTACCGTAGTGTACTGCTTTAAAATGCAGATTGGCTTTATCATTTCCGACAGCACAAATAGACAAACGTAATTCTTAATTTGTAGTCGAGTGGATGTTAACTCGGAAGGTTATTATGTAGCGTGTGTATTAACTTGCCCTTATAAATAGTTGGATGAACCTAGAATTCACACAGATTAGAAAACTGACAGTAGTATTTACAAACAGAGGTGGTTGTTATTTATCAAGAATGTGCAATTTTGCGTTATTCCAAAAAAAAAGCATTTAAATTTGGGATTACGCTAAACTTTATGAAACGGTACACTTTTTTGAAGCATTTTAAATCAGATGGTGATAATCCTGTACTATGCATGTTTCTACCGTCAGATTCACATACATGTATGTAATAGGACCGTGGAAGTCAATTGTAAGAGAGCTAGGCACGTATAAAATGAGTGTGTTAATCCTAAGAGAAAACACGTAGCAGGTTATGTTTGTGTGTATTATGTTTCACAGCAACACATGTACATGAACAATGGGACTGTCTTATCAATCGACGTATTGGCTGATAATTTGGTATTGACAGCTTTATGATACAGTGTAATGTCTGATACTGACATATTGGCAGCTGTGAAACGTATCGATTTCCATAAATACCCGTCGGGTTTTCGAGTTGGTCGCATCATGAGCTTTTACTGTATATCAGTACATTGTTATGTCGGCTTGCCGCAAAACAGTAACGTATATTTTAAACCAATAAGCGTCAAATTGACGTGTTCATTCAGTCACATTATACTGACATAGTATCTGCATAGACTGCGTCCGATTAAGCTGCTGCAACTGAAATGATGACTTGCAATCCATATATTTTATGCGTGCTAATCACTTCAACCTCTAGAAAAGTTATATTTATTTTGTTTTGATGAGATGTTTATTCAGTTAGGATCAATTTGTTGATTTGATAGATAGTGTACTTGCATTAAGACTATCAGAGGATATTCGGTGATCACCTCATTTATAATACGTGGATTCCTTTGATTTTTTATACGCATTGGATTCCTCTTCGCTTGCATTTCTCCCATAATAATGTTATACGAATGTTTGTAACGGTTGAGTCGTGCGTGCGTTTAGCCATTTAGTTTATTTTCTACTTGAATGGCAAATGACCTACGACTTTTAAGATTTGTTCGTATTTCGGTATTATATCTTACAAATGCAATGCTGTTTTACAAAACGATTACTAGGTCGTGCAACTAAATGGTACATGAGTTTAGTTTTAAATTGCAAAATTGGGTGCTGCCTTCCGTGTTACGGGTCGGGTCTCGGCTGCGTTTCATTCATGGAATCACCGCTATTTTATAATGTCTTTGTGAAATAGGTCATTCTGCACTTTTCTGCGGGACTTGGACTATCGATTGTGTCTTAGCCTTATGTGTGGGCATTGCTCAGTGTAGCTCTGTTCTGGTGTTACTAAGTTATGCGCTAGGCTGGTTAGGTTGAGTGTTGTTTTCCCTGTCTGATCGCCTCATAACTATTCAAAGGTTTTACAAATATTAAAAAATTAAACCACCATATGCACTAAGATATAAATCTGATTTGTACTTAACAATTCCAGTAAACGTACCTTGAAATCAGAAAAATATATTCTCAAAGTCACATACTTACTATATAACGCGGTAAATAATTGATTTGTAGAAGTCTAGAGAGTTTATCAACATACCCCTTATTGTCTGGAATCGTCGCCAGTCTTACGAAATCCAGAAACCACGTCGGTCTTAATTTAGTCAGGATTATGATTGAAATGTGTCTGATGTATCACAATGGAAGATAGACTCCTTATATATGCGTCTTAGCATCTTGATTAATGAACATATAATCAGATTATGGTATTTACGTTTGCTTGGCAATGAAATATGTCTTTTACAGTCCTCGACTGATTAATCTTATATGACTGAATTGGATTAGGGTGGATGTGCGCTGATTACTGTAGTACGGTCAGTAAAGATTAAACAGTTCAAGGGAAATTGGTGTCGCATGTCTGAAACCAACCTTTGAAATAGCCTATTTAGAAAAGGTTAGAAATATATTATAAATATATATAAAATGTGAGCAATTCGTTCAAGTTACAATGCTTGAGATTTAACACAGCCTTAAAAACCCCAAAGTTTCAATTTTCTTTATACAATGTCTCAATCAATAGGCAACTTTATTACTCTCCATGAAGATATTGATGGCTTAGAGCAAGAAGGTCGTAACGACCTAATCGATATATTGAGAAAACAAGAGAAATCTGTCTGACATTTACTCTTTACTTATGGTAAAACAAACTTTTACAACTTCAATTTGGTCAACATGACAAGTTCAGATTTTTATGAAATTGGGCTCATAAGAAGTGTCTTGTAATGCTTATTCTAAATATGTATGAATCTTAAAAGGTCGTAAGTGGCACTTACGACCATCTAATTCTAAGCCATCGATGTATTATATTACATCATCAGATTAATCCCATTTCCTTTGGTCATTTACACCTACGTAAGTCGTCGACCCTATGTCGTAAATAGGCACTTAACCTAATTAGCTAATGTCTGTGAAGTTATATTATCTATGGTCTGGTTTTAATCCTCTGACATCAACAAAAGTGCACTTCGCGTTGAATACTTAAATCTTGACCTAATAGGTTGTTTTTCTTCCTGTACATTGTACAACATTAAGCTTCATCGACATGTGCCGTCTGCTCAACGATATACAATCTACCTAAACCTAGTTTTATGGTTTTAACAACGATGCAGGGTTTGTATGCTATATTTTACAGACTTCGAATGATTAAGGTACCCGCGTCAATACCAATTTATCGATAGTTACAATTCTGAAAGTTCCCGGGACACGGCCGATAATTGAACCATTCGCCTAAGGTCTGCACCTGGCTAGTTCCACCAAGGCAAAGCAGTAAACCATCAATATATTGTTTGCAATGCCAGCATTGGTATCTACCATTTGTTCGAGCGGCTAATCTACCTTAATTTTGATACATGTAGCTTCATATTAATACAATCGATTTCATCACGTTGCGTTACAGGTGAAGACTACACGTACTACTAGATTCCTCAGATAAATTTAACAAACAATATCTGCATATAGAGAACATACTTATAGTACTGTAGGTGGTGATCTCTTGCATACAAACTAATACCGTTTAACTCTCCTCCATTAGGTTATTTATTTGAAGGTCTCATTGACTATTCCTGATTTATGGTACTTGTCACTGTTTTATCGAAGCAGTTACGCTAGCGTAAACCTAAGATTTCCTAACATATTGCGTACGTCGATAATATACTGAGCGTCAAAAGTTTCGCAAACGAATTAAAAATTCATTTTTGTAATTGTTAACTCGAAAGAACGTTTTTTACTGTTTGGGTTCAACATGAACACTATGGGTACACAAATAGACAGTGTTAGTAAAAAGTTTAGTCGCGTTAACAATTGAAAAAATTGAATTTTATATTCGATTGTGAAAATTTTTCACGAGTATATGTGAAATACAGGTCATGCTAGTATTCAGACCTGTTTTTTCCTTGGGATTCTCCAAAACATGATGACAGATGACACACAAGTACAACAAACTAAATACAAATGTATCTCCAGAGAATATCAATTGAATGTGAATATTACTTGAAGCAAAGTAGCTAATGTAAAATCATTGGTCTGCTTTGAATAGACGCACTCATAAAAATAGGTTGTAATAATAAACACGTCTGGTTAAAGTGCGCTGTAAATTATTTGACAAAGAAATAATTCAGATTTGCAGCCTTTGAGATAATATGGAATATCCACATAATAGAATAACACGCCATAATAAAGTTAAGTTAATATAATCAAAAACGGTTTGTAAGTTTTGTTTTGACATTCAATCCACGTTCTGTGTAAATAGCGTGGAAAGCATTTAGACAATTGATAACACCACGTGTCTGTAAATTACCTGGATCATTGATTATAATAAAGAATTATTTCACTAGTAACATTTAAAACAGTGAGTTAATAACTGTTTTGGCAGTGTAACGATAAATAAGGAAATGAATATGCACAAGTTATGTGTTTCCATATCGGTCTAATATAGCTTAAATGGCACTATCTTTGCATATTACAAATATAGACGCTTGTATTAGCACAATTAGTTTAGAGTTAGTTTCTATGAGCAAACTTGGAAACCATAAATACTTCAAATCTACTACTATCTCGAAGAGCAATAAATAAGACTTATATAACCATAACTGTACTTCTAACCAGATGACTATTAAAAGTAGTACAAAAGTTTATTGCAAGTCGGTAGGGTAGTTTTAAACAATTCTAAATTGATGCCATCAATTGAAGACCTATACATGTACATGTATATCACTTGATCAATTCAGTCCATTACGAAAATGCTCCAATCGCTATAAATGTCTTATCAAATGGTTATTAGGAAGTGACATTTTAAGGCATAAAAATGCAAAACAATAAATGTATCCATCAACTTGACGGTACATGTATTAATAATACTTGCATGTTTACTATCTCCTACAAACTATATCAGGAATCAGCCACGTGTATCCACACATAGGACTGATAAAAAGATATCAGGAAATTGGATGGATACTTTCTTGTGCACTGAACAATCTTGGAATCTTTCATAATTGGACTGAAGTGTGTAATGTTTACACGTATAGATATATTGATTTGTTCCATTAACAGTGATGTGGACAATAAGAAATGTAGATCTAGTCGTTTAAAAACATCTTGTCAATAACTCGAATATTTTAGCCAATATATAACTTTCGTTTTCCTGTGTGAACGTGCTGATTTTACAATTGTATAGAATCATCTGATCAACCCCATTATCTATACGTCATTTACACCTACACGAGCTCTCGACCCTATGTCAAGGATAGGCACTTAGCGTAATTACGCGCTGTAATTGTGGTTTTACTTACGATTATCTTCTCTTTTACTTCCGACATCCGACAATAAATTGGGTTCAATAAAATGAGCGAATTACTTTAATCTTGACCTAATCACTATTATTTCTACTTGACACAACATTAAGCTGTATCGAATTGCTATGGATGTATACACCTAGTTTTATCGTTATAACAATGTCCAATTAGATACATCATTTATAGGGTATTTAATTGCCTGCGCGTAGCGCAGGCTATTGAAAATACCCAGACCGTTAATACGGGTGACATGCGTATTTTCGTTGAGTCTCAGCAGGTACTAATGCTTTCAAAAAAAGTTATTTCCGGTCAAAAATTTCAGGCAGTTTTCCGAGGTGAATGGTCCTTGGAATATAAAAAAAATAGTAAGCTGTAAACAGTTGAGCCTATCGTTCTCTTTCAATTAATTATTATTTTTAAAAAAACGTGTAATAAATAAAACAAACTATTTTTAAAAAACAAAGGGAAGTAAGAAATACCTCTACTCCCTATGACCGTGGACCGTGTCACTAGCCAATTCATTGCGAGCGTTTGCGAGATTTTTTCCATGCGCCCGTTTCACATGGAAGACGTTTTAAGAAACATCAAAAATAAAGGTGAAATTTTCATTTAAATAGCCGATTTATCATGACAGTACTCGATCTCCGAGGAAATTGGTCTTTAATAGACATATTTACGTAGCTTTACAATGATATCAACACTCATATCATACCAGATGCTTGAACGTAAGTAGGCTACAATTCGTTCCATGTCAACAACTGAACAATGCAAATCAACAATTCTATGTCTCAATGTATAGCTTGTCAAAGCAATGTTTATGAGATTATTTTGTTACTGTCAGTGTGTATAAGACTCATGTACCAGTTAGTTTCATCCACAGCAGCCCAGCCAAGGGGGAAGGGCGCTCTGGAATTTTGAGTTGTCAAAAACAACGGCCCTTCTACGGCCAGCGGGGGAAGCTGATGGTAAAATCTCCCGCATTTCCCCTGACATCTACCGGTAAATATTGTCTTTAGGCTATAGGTTTTCGCAGAATAAATCCTAAATTTCCCCTGCCTTGCGGGGGAAGCTGGATGGTAAAAACATGGCTGTCTCCCTGGCTATCCGCCATGGATCCCTGTGGTCGGGGGAACTGGGGATGCAACTGACTGGTGCATTAATTATTTGTGGTGGACAAACTTGTGTACTAGGAGGGTCCATATGTTGATGCTTATGTAATAACATATTCGTTTTTCCAAGCGGATAAGGACGAAAGACAAACGTCGGAGGCTGTAATATATCTATATTCGGAATATAAATAAACCATCTTAAAGTAGGCCTACAATACTACAATACAGTACAACAAGGTACGTCTTTGATTTTATTGAATTGGAATCAAATTATGACAATTTGATTGATTGACTTGTGTGCTGTATAAAGATTACAATTCACAATGATTGCATGCATTTGTTATCTCCCTTGGATAATGCACACCAACTGGGGCCCGTGTCTATATCTACTAACATAGCCTAGCGGTTATCTAATATTTATTAAATACCCTTATAGGCAATGCCTTAGTTCATATTATTGGGATGTTTTCTAGTCTGAGTCCGATTCAGTTATTGCAACTGGTTTACACTCATTCTATGCGTTCCAATCACATTCATCGTTTAGAAATTAGAAATTGCAAAACAGACATCTTTTAATTTAAGCTGAGATTGAGATACACAATCCAATTTATGTCGTTGGAGATAAACTTATGGTGTGAAGGATGCCGTCACTATTGCGAATAATATGTTTAGCGTTCATTTCATTTATGGAAGCACCTGTATCAACTGATGATTTGTTTATCTGCATTAAATTCCGCCATATTTTTAGTTCTACGACATACATAAATTAAATAAAAACTGGTATCAAATTAAACACAATACGATGAAATTTCATCCATCCAAACATTGCATGTATGGGCACTTTACATTGTTCATACCTCGAATTTCCCAACATACGCGAAATTATACAACGGCATTGCTTAACCAGTGAAAAAAATATTACCCCTCACTTTTTTCGTAATGTTAATTCCGCAGAGACAAACAGGTAGTATTCTTACTATTACGACCAAGCGGATCCATAAACCACGAGAATGAACATTACTGTAAGCAGTACTTTGACAGTACTTTTCATGTCACGTGGTATATTTATCAATGCAAAAACAAATATGGCGGCGTATTCCATCCGCATAACCAAGGTTTTAATTCGAGTCAAGTATTGTGTGTCAAAAAGTATTTCAAAAATTGGATGTATCTACGGTATCGTACGATTTGTACCTAAACATTTCTACCAAAAAATAGATTGTGGATGAAAAAAGTTCGGGGTAATAAAATAAATAATACATAGCTTTGAGGGGGACATTTTTACGGTCGCCCTCAAAGCTATGTGTTAATTATATACTATCTCCGAGTGTTTGTCAATCAATCTGACTAACAATACATGTTTGCGTATAAAATGTTCATTTATTTTTTTGCTAAATGCCCTGAAAACAGAAATTATAAATGTATTTTGCAAAAGTTAGTGTACAAGTTCCATCCTTTAGATGATTTTTGTAAAGAGTTTATGAACTATTCCTGAGTAACGGTATTGACCACTTTATTCCAAGTTGTCTTATCAGTACTTGTGTGACCAACTGAACGATACAATTAGCGCAAACCATTTCCTGAAATTAACGTTTTCAGAATTGTCATACATACTAGTACAGTAACAAATAATAATACATTTGAAATGTAATTAAATGATTTTCACTGTTGAACTATCAAATTCTAAAGAACTATTATTTGTTAGTTTATTTGTCTACTTAAGTTCCAAGGCAAAAATGACATTGCTTGGCACGTGGTGCGTCCATATCGATAATATTACGATCCATTAATCATAACCTTTTCTCAAACTAATCAGTGTAGTCCGCATAGTATGTATAACATGTTGCATCATATATCGGCCTGAACGGTGGCAATGTTTACTTTTAGTGTGCATATACATTAAAGACATGTTGTCCTAATTAAACGGTTTAAGGACATTAAACAAATTGAATATTGAAGATATTCACTCAAACGAAATCTACAGCATTTGTTCATTTCAGAGCGGTTATAAAATAAGTTTTACGAATTATATCAACTATATCCGACCCTTTTATCACCATGAATGTATACTTATGACGACAAAAGCGCAGTCAGTTTCTCTGATTATGTTGAAGGACTGGTATCATTAGCACATATAACTGTAAGGATTGCACAGTGTATATGTATGTTTCCGGTTCCGGTCGGTGAATGGCGGATATTTTGATAAGGAGAACAAAAATAAATATTTTTGGATATATCATCATATTGTGTATTGGATAAATTCGATAAAGTGATATACAAATATGGATAATAATTGTGAATCTAATGGTGCAGACGATGAGTCGGAATATCATGAACTTTTGGACTTTTCTGTGAAAACATCAAACCGGTTTGTTGGCGGGAACGAGAACAATGGCTGGCAAACGGTTAATCGATCAGACAGACAAAGAGTCAAACGCAAACGCTATCATACAGGTAGCGTTGGTAGTACAGGTAGTGTTACCAATACCAGATTCTCTGGATTGTCAACAAATGAAAAATTACAATGTATGTTCGAATCAATCAATGAAAATTCAGATACTTTAGAATCCATGCAGTCGAACCAACGAAAATTCATAAATGATATGCAAAGGGTAAATCATAAAACCCAAAATAGAATGGAAACAATTGAACGATTCATACAAAAACAGGCAATCAAGCTTAAAATGCTATCATACAGATCTATCGATATTGAGGCAAGAAGCCGTAGAAATAATCTTATATTCTATGGGATTACGGAGAGACTTCGTTATAATTGTAGTGAATTGATATCCAGATTTATGAAGAACGAACTTAATATTGACCCTCGTGATGTAGTGATTGATCGCGCACATCGTCTCGGCTCATTCAAAAATGTGAGAAACAAATCAAATCCAAAAAGGCCGATTATAGTCCGTTTCCGAGATTATTATGACACAGATCACATTCTCCGCAAAGCTTACAGATTAAAATACACACCGTTCGGTATAGAGCGTGATTACCCCAAAGAGATTGCCACCGCGAGAAGTGCCCTTTACAACTCCGATGCAGCGAAGCATGGTCGAATCAACAATCAAAAGGTCGATTTAAAGTATCCAGCAAAACTATACATAGCAAACAAACTCATCGACGACAAATTTCCAGAATGGTTTGATTTGCTTAGTGAAAGCCGATTGGACGGCTTCGATATAGAACATTACCACAAAACTCAGTCGAAATATCATCAACAAACTGAGTCGGACTCAGACATGGAAATCAACCATTCGCAATACTCAAAAGCTACGTGCGTGGACTCACCACGCGTGGTTGCTACACCTCAGAGTAACCACGCCCCCTCTACAACTAACGTAGAAAGTGACCAAACGCACAAACCTAGTGATCAACAGAAATCGAACGTGTCTGGTGATACTACATCTAAGTCATCAACCCAGAAACAAACCAAGAAACAACGGTCTAAAAGTCGATCGGGTCCAAAAAACAATGACACTCAACATACCAACCCCGACTCGAGTAGAAAATCCCGTTCTAAAAATAGACGTGACAGGCATAGATCAAGTCGTGATAGCACGGCTTCTATAAATAGACATAGGAAAAACCAGAAGTCCGGTGAAAAGAAGAGTGACTCACGATCTAGGATACAGAGCGATTAGGAATTCGGGGAGAAAAGTGACATTAGATTTTGTTTACTGAATGTGCAAGGATTGGTCGGTCGAAGTTATTATAAATTAATTACCCAAGAGTTTAGTGATTTATTTAATAGGCATGACATTCTCCTATTTACAGAAACTTGGTCGAACCCTACGTACAGTTATGATGTTGATGGTTTTACATATTATGTATTGCATAGATCTATGACTCATAAGAATGCAAAACGTGATAGTGGTGGTTTAATTATTTATATATCGAACCATTTAAATCAGCATGTATCTCTAGTAAAAACAGATGGAGATCACATGATATGGATTAAAATCGATGGTCAGTTGATTGACCGAGTTGGAGATTTATATATGTGTTTATGTTACAATGTACCCCAAGGTAGTAGCCGAGAAGTATTTATAGAAAACAATATTTATGACTGTGTATTAGATAATATCATTGATTTTAATACTGAAAATAATCATACAGGTGAATATATTATCCTAGGAGATTTTAATTCAAGAATTGGTCTAAAGAATGATTTTGTAGAAGGTGAATATTTGCATAACCTAGATATGATGCCAGATGACTATATTGTTGATGATTTTTTAGTGCGTAATAGTCAAGACAAAACTGTAAATGAACATGGTAAATTGTTGCTTAATTTTTGTAAACGTAGCGGCTTGAGAGTCGGGAATGGTAGGTTATGTGAAGATGCTTCCGTCGGGAAATTTACGTGCATAAAAAAGGCGGGATCCAGCGTTGTAGATTACGTATTGTGTCAACCCTATTTTATGAAATATTTTAAACATTTTTCTGTCGGAAATCCAAACATTGTATCGGATCACTGCGTAATCTCTTTTGATATCACTTGTAGCGAGTATGCTTTAGGTCAAAATGTAGTACATGATGATCAAGATGACATATTGTCATTGTTACAAATGGGATAATGATAAAAAACAAGACTTTTTAGAAAATATTCAATCGCTTAATTTCCAAAATAGTTTAAGCGAATTAACGTTGGAATTAGAACAGGCAAGTAGTACACATGATATAGAGGGGAACCTTGATAAATTTTATAATTGTGTAAGCGAAATATGTGACCCGTTATTCAAAAGAAATCTTAAAAAGAAAAATACACAGGAAAATAAAAATATAACAAATAAGGAGTGGTATGATAACGAATGCAGTACAAGTCGAAAGGATTTTTATAAAAGTCTTAACAATTTTAGAGCTTATCCATCAGACGAAAATAGAAAAATAATGTGCGAAAATAGAACTGAATACAAAACTCTCATCCGGTCTAAAAAATATGACCTGACTAAAAAGAACTCAAAAAAACTTGAAGACATGAGATTTAAAAACGCAAAATTATACTGGAAAATGCTAAAAGATGTATGTTGTCCTGGTAACAAGAATGTAACTACGTCACAGTTCACTGCTTATTTTAAATCGGTAAATGATCCGAATTCGGTGTTTTTTCAACCTGATGATGACATTTTATATTTTAATGAAAGGTTTTTGAATGGTGAGTTACAGATTATGTTTACCGAGCTAGACGTTGAAATTAATCTAGCGGAAATTTTAAAAGCATGTGCAGAATTGAACATAGGGAGATCAGGGGGGTGCGATTTTGTTATAAACGAATTCTTTATATACGGTATTAATGATTTATCGATTTATATTTTACCATTGTTTAACAAGATATTGAGCAGTGGGTGTTTTCCATCACAATGGACTGAAGGTTATATTGTTCCAATTTTTAAGAAGGGGGACAAAGATCTGCCAGAAAATTATAGGGGAATTACACTTTTAAGTACTTTTGGAAAACTTTTTACTAGAGTTATTAACAATAGACTGACTACGTGGGCAGAGAATTATTTTGTTTATACAGAGGCGCAAGCTGGATTTCGGAAAAACATGGGAACCACGGATAATATTTTTGTTCTGAGTGGTATAATCAATCATCTATTAAACAACAACAAGAAACTATATGTTTGTTTTATCGATTATACGAAAGCTTTCGATCTACTAGTTAGGGAAAATATATTTTACAAACTAATACGATATGGCATCAGGGGTAAAATGTTGAATGTAATCCGATCTTTGTATTCAAATGTCAAATCGCGCGTTAAAAATAAGAACTGTTTAAGCCCTGAGAGTTTTGAATGCTACTTAGGGGTCCGTCAAGGTGATTGTCTTTCACCTTTCATTTTTGCACTGTTCGTTAATGATCTTGAAGAAGACTTAGAAATTAATGGTTTTAAAGGGGTTGATTTAGACACTCTAAAAATATTTTTATTACTGTACGCAGATGACATAGTTTTATTCGCCGAAGATGAACTTAGCCTACAGAATGGACTTAATATTTTAAAAGATTATTGCAATAAATGGAAACTAACGGTAAATGTTAAAAAAACTAAAGTTATGGTCTTTAGGAAAGGTGGTCGCTTAAGACAGAATCTGACATTCCTTTACGATAATGATGAAATTGAAATCGTAAATTGTTTTACATACCTAGGCATAACATTCTCTAACGGTGGAGCATTTACAAAAACGTTCGAAACATTAAATGGTCAAGCCTGTAAAGCAATTTTTAAACTTAAGTCGTATTTGACCAAATTTCCAACATTATCTGTAAGTCATGTTGTATCTTTATTTGACAAGTTAATACTTCCAATATTGAACTATGGGTCTGAAATATGGGGATTTGCCGAGGCGGAAATATTAGAACGCACTCATTTACACTTCCTAAAAAATATCTTAGGAGTGAAGCTTTCTACCCAAAAAAATTTCATTTATGGTGAACTCGGTCGTACACCTTTAAAGGTAATGAGAATAGTAAATATAGTACGTTTTTGGTTAAAAATCACATGTGTATGCAATGACGAAAGAAAATATATTAAACAAATTTATAAAATGATGCTAAATGATAATGAACTATTACCTAACAAAATCAATTGGACATATAAAGTTAAACAATTATTGGAAAATTTGGGATTTAACGACGTTTGGTTGTACCAAGGGGTTAATAATGTAAAATATTTCATGCAAATTCTTAAACGAAGACTTAATGATGTATTTATTCAAGAATGGAATGGACAACTTAATAATTCGACAAGAGCTAGCTCATATATACTATTTGCAGAATTTAGTTTTAAGGAGTACTTAGATTTTGTAACAATCCGTAAGTTTAGAACAGCCGTAACAAGATTACGTGTATCATCGCACAGGTTAGAAATTGAAACAGGTAGATGGCATAAACCCCAAAAAATTCAAAGAAATGAAAGGAAATGTCAATTATGTAATACGTTAGAGGATGAATTCCACTTCTTGTTGGAATGTCCCTTATTTCATGACATAAGAAAAGACTTCATAAAACGCTATTTTTGGCAAAGACCGAACATCCCGAAATTTATAGAACTAATCTCGTCCACAAATCATTCTACGATAAAGCAACTATCCGTCTATATATTTAAAAGTTTTGAAAGGCGAGACAGATTGTATTATTTTTAACTTACTTTTCTCCAAACATATACTGTTAAATGCAATCTACTACCCAGTTTATGTCACTATCCTTGCTATATTATGTTAATATTGTCTTATTAATTATTACACCGACCGGAACATATCAACCATGTTTATCAATACATTGTAGTATTGTGCGGGATTGCTTACCTTATACCCAATAATATTTGTCTGTACGGGTTTCTGTACTCATTGTATTGCTAAAACAACAATTTAAATATATATTAGAGAGTTGGTTGGGTATCGCTTAAGCAACCCCGTGCAATACGATACTGTTTGTACTATGTACATAACATTATATTCTGACATACTATGTTACTTGTAACATGTTTGTAATTGTTTGTAATTATTACTTGTAATTATATTATATGTGATTCATGGGCCAATGGCCTAAAATCTTGAAATAAACTATATTTCCGTAAATACAATAAACGCTTTCAATACTATATATTTGTTTAGTATTCATGGCATGGACAAATTATATAGTTTGAGATGGTCGTACGTGCGTGGTAATAATATATAAAGATGATAGCGCTAATTAACCATAACTGCTAATATTTATGTTCATTGAAAACCACTTCATATATTGCCAATATTGTTGCGCGTAAGTTCGCATACTGAGTATTCTCTTTGATGTGTCTCATTAATATAAATCTTTACACTAAACATATCATGATATAGGAGGTATACAGAGATTGGACAGCTAGATACTTGGAAGCGATCAAAAATTACTTACTCGCATCTGTTTAAACTGTTTAATTATACAAACACATTTATTTTACACGTCAAACACTTTACTTCCATTAAAACGCTTAGAAGAATTTAAAATATTAATTATTAATGTACAAAAATAACGTTAACAAATTACCAGCAGCACTCACAATATCATATCACTAATTATAATCGTTGTTGAATAATATGTGTGTTGATACATTTTTTGTAATTGAGGTTTACGAATATGTTATACCAATATGCACAATGCAATATATACATGTATGTTACTCCAAATAGCGATATGTAACTATTAATATATCAATGTCATGCCGTCCTTACTCATTACTTATGTACACTGAGCGGCAATGAAAACGCAACACTTTTAAAACTTGAATATTTTCGTAATCCGTTAACTTATAAACTTGAAATTTTGTTAGCTAACTTCGATTTATATTACCTACCGAATTATAGATTTTCTATGAAAATACTTTAATAATCACTCGTCTATAGCGGAATAGCATTAAACTGCATTTTTCCGCGTGCTAATGGGTGGCTAGTGATTTGCTCACATATTGTGCAAGCATTTTGAAGAATATGGATGGATGAGTCGGAAAAACAAAATAACTAGAAGAAAACATGGTGCATATGTCAAAGGAAGACTTCGAAAAATCGGTCGTTATGCTCAAGTGAGGGGTATACGTACTATAAATCAAAGTTTCGTTGATTTAAAGTCCCGAAGTCATTATTTCATTCATTGAACGAAAGTTTGAATACATATAGACCTGTTAATCAAGATAAAATTGCATTAGAAATCAAAGGATGTAAGAAAAATGTTTAATTCATGTGCGATAACTCTTGGATAATTATCCTCACTTTTTAAGATTAATCACCAAACCTTTACACTAAATTGTATAACTGGATATTTTTTAACTAGTCTACATGCTCAGGTTATGATGTTCATTAATATTTAGACGTAAATTGTGTTTTGAAAATTAAGCACGCAATAGAAAAGCGCATTTTTCTCCATTCAGTGCAATAATCAGTCTTAAAAGAATACATATAGCGTACGTGCAATTTATTTCCTGTTACAAATGGTGATACTTTCACCATCCTACGGACAAATATAATAGAATTATATTATTCTCAAAACGAGCAGTTTCGAATATGCGTTTAGAGACGCTAAAGTTGAAGCAGTGTTATAAAGAAACTAGCAAGTTAATTATTTACTCAATTTATTACTCCACGATTATCTCCCTTTGACCATAGTAAATACACCAAAGCTCTAATAGAGCAAGCTTTACCATTTTATTGTTTGTGCGCAAAATAGTGCACAGGCCCCTTAACAGTACCTGAACTTCACATAGCCCTTCTGCAACACTAGCATCCCACTAGCATGCCATGAACGTTGCATACGATTAATACGTCGTAGGTGCTCACAATGCATCGGTCCAGACGGTTGTTTTGAAAGATTAAAAATTTTGACTTTCTGTTTTATACTGACCCCAAAACAACTGATACGAAACTATGTTGCTAAACAACCTTATCTGATTCGAAGTGATATTTATGCATCACTTGTATATATCTAGTATATGTTAAAATTTCACGATGCTTACTCACTTATTAAATGTGTTATGCTATACTTTGTAAGTGTTACGTTTTCATTGCCGCTCAGTGTATAATTTAAAGAATATTTCCAAAATATAAAGTATTTATATTAGTCTCGACCCAATGTCACGGAGATGTACTTATGTAATTACCTGAAGTTATTGAGGTTTTATTTACCACTATCTTCTGTTTATCTTCCCTCATTCGACAATAGAATGTGTCCAAAAAGATATCAGGGCTACTTTAATCTTGACCCAATCACCATTATTTCTTCTTGGAACAATGGTAAGCTAAATCGACTTTTGAATGCTTTTCACAACGCACGGTTTCTATGTCCGATCAGTCACAACATAATGGCATTTTTAAGTTAAAATGACAACTTGCAATAAATATATTTAATGTTTTATGTGTTTCAATCTTTGAACATAGACATATAGTACGCTTTATACCATGATATATGAGTATGAGTTAAGTGATGGATTTTTTTATTTCATTTTCCAAACAATGATACTGCAACCTGTGGTTTCAAGAGGTAGTTAAAGATTTGTTTTAGTGTTTTTCGCTTTTACTGGCGTTTAGACTTAATTACTGTATTGTAATAGTGAAAACGTAATAGGTTTTGAATTTGAAAAAAATGTACAAAAAATAATACAACACCTTTAGTTCTGACTTAAGTTTGTTAACATGACCTGAAGCTGAAAACCTCACCACTCCGAAATCCTCTTCAATCCGAACTTTTAGTCGGTCCGGAGGGAGTTGTATGCATTTTTGCGATTTAATAATTTCGCGATTGGAGAACGGAAACTAATATCATTCAACTATCCATTTCATTGCACCCCTTAGGCGTATTAATATAATTTGCTCATTGACTTCCTGATTTATGGTATTCATCACGTCATTCATGTTACATCGGTTACCCCGTACTGTAATAAAGACGATTAAGCGCAAACCATTTTCTGAAACTAACTGCCCCGATGTTAATAATTGAAATTGATCATGTTCATTTTTTTATGACATGATACGATGTCAATGTGAACAATCAAAGTCGAAATAACAAAATTATAATTGAGTCTTTACGGAAAATAATACTGTCTAGTCTGTATGCGTTATCAAACATGTTCCTTTGTGCAAAACTAACAAAATCAAACTAGGTTTGCCATTTACGAACACACGTGAGGCAATTGTAGAGTGTTTTAGGACTGTGATAGTTTGCTTAATATATCAGTTGGTTAAGCTGATGCACACCTCTGTATAAAAGACGTTGCTCATAAGAGGCCTCTTCAAATATATCAACAGTGTGTTCGATGCATTATCACGCGCCGAAAGCTATACATTAGTATTATATCAGCATATTATTGTCATCTACAGTACCCAACTACTGTACATTTGTAAAGCGGTATACAAATCCAACACAGTTATATCATTAAAGTTATTTGGACTCACGTTCAAAAATGCATGTAACCAATAAATACAATACTATATGTTTTATGCTTCCTTTGAAGTAAACCACAAGTCAGTATGTGCCTTATACTAGGAACTAATTACTAAACGCGATTGAATATGTTTTTTTGACAAACGTCAGCATCAACACAATAACACTTACAAAAACCAACTACCAAATTGTTATGCCAAAACACTGGCTAATAGTATGAGAAATATATTAAAGTCATGAGGCTGGTGGCAAGTCCTATGGACATACATTATACTGTCAATAAACTATTCCCTGTATAGCTGAAGTATTTTACTTTTTATAATGATGAATGTGATATACAGGTCACACTAGTATTCAGGCATTTTTCGACCTCAGGTTTTTCCCAGGGCTTGATAACTGATGACACATGTGTTCTAAGTTTCTCAAGAGAATATCAATTTAAAGCAAATGTTTCTTAAAGCGAAACGCCTAATGTAAAATTATTGTAGATCTGAACTGAATAGACACACTTATGAAATTTGATTTAATAAAATTTGCACGCTATGGAAATTCGCTGGCAATTTCTGTCGGTCATTGTCCTATTTGTCCTTTAGCTTACTCACATTTTACATCCCCTGTGGTTTTTCGGGAGATCGACCTTATAATTTTGTATTGTAAAAAAGGATTATTCAAAATAATCAAGTTAAGTTATAATAATTGAAACCGTATTCTACGTTTTTAATGTCAACTTTCAAATTTATATTCAACATGATTAGTTAGAAAGCATAGGACAATTGCATTCGTTATGTGTCTGCATGTGGGAGACTATTTAACAGTTTGTATATCGAAGTTCCATTTCGTGTATTAATTTACTAGTTATGCAAATACAATAATTGGAAGTTAACTAGCAAGAACAAGGTTTATCTAAAAATGATATTTTAACAATGAATATTAGTAATTGCACAAACACTCTATTATACTGGTTTTGTTACACTAGTTCGACTAGGAGATATATTTCGTGTAATCATTGTAAAAGTTATGTTAATTAAAAAGCGTGTTTTGGCAGTGAACCACTAGAAAATGAAATGAATGAGTTATGTTTGTCCATGTTAACCAGTTAGACATATAGATTTAATGTCACAATCATTGACATGTGAATCTCGATATACGTACATGGTATAAAAAGACTAAAGGCGACTCGCCATGTTTTCGGAAAAAGAGAAATGAACGTCAGATTGTAACTATAGTTGGTGCGATTGTAGTATAAGATGTTAACATTAGAACTCTGTCATGTGTAGTGCAAACAATCATTTAACGACGTCAAAAGCGCCACCTTGCGGGACGTGGTCTTCGCAGCAGTTTTGCCGCAAATAAACCCCATACATTTGTATGTCATACCTATTTCTTCATTACTTCCTTGAATTCCCCTCGCTCTCTTTAACGTTCCATTAACCTTCCATTTCTCGTTGTCTTTCCTAAAACCTGCCGGTATTAGAATAAAGAACAATGAACTTATTAATTACACGATACCATAGTCGCAATTATTTTACAAACTAATCGGTGCAACCCGTATGTAACAAATTACATAATGCATTATGCATCGACTTATAAATTGGTAATTCTAACTTGTTATGTTGACGTGAATTTAAGAGGTGTTGTTCTGAACATCATTTTGATTTTACGATTAAAAAATAAAGTGAATGTTGGATATCTTCACAACGGCACACTCCTCAAAATGATAATGTCTGACATAATGCGTTACATTTAATCTAAATTGAATGTAAAATTGTTCAGGAATTATATCAATCACTCTCGACACCAGCATCACTTCAAAAAATCTGATTATTTTTCAAATAAATTAACGAAAAAAGCTTTTGAATAGTTAATGAAACGTTTTACCATACGTTAAAATGTAATAATGATATGGTTACGATTAATTTCTACCAGCATACAATATTCAGTACTAATTCAAATACCATTAGAATGGTTTAAAATGTGTAAATACATAATTTAGTATTATGTAATATGCCCTTTAATCGCATGTATGACGCCGTGATATGTAGTGACTGGTTACATTTGGATTACTCATAACATTGTACGAAATTAAGTCACAGAAGGTTATTGGATTAGTCAATTCAGACAGAGAAGCGTACATGCCTCCCAGAGCACCCCATGTCAGCTAGAGTGAACGAAATCACTGGTATCTGATCTAGCATAGCAGTTTTGTACACAAAGTCAAGAAGTCCGACCGCATTTATGCAACAAATCTGCCAATCCTGAAACTCCAATTGATTCGGATAACATAACAAATTCATTACATAACGATCCATCAAATGCTGTTCCTACAGCCTGGCAAACATGGGGATGTCCGTTTCCGATAGAGCCACACACTTGCCATGAATCATTATGATCCATTGGAGACATAGACTCACTTCGTCTTCACAGATGGTTCTGCCACTGCCACTAAATACGGACGAGCTGGCATCGTCATTCTATACACATCACACAGCAATAGAAACACACTGTAGCTATAACAGAGCAGAAGTAGAAGCGCTAATGTAAGCAGAATCAATGATTGAAGACTCGACCGAAGCTGTCAATACAGTAGTTTCTGGCAGATGCCGTCTATGTATTGGAGGACCTCACCGACACCACGTTCCCAAGTTAGGAAAACACCTTGCACATAATCAGCACCAATCTACGCTGAAACCGTCAATGAACCCGGGCACACTGTGGAGAGATCGGTATTAAAGAAGCTAAATGAGTAACTAAGCGACTTGTGAAGTCAGACTAAAAAGCTGTGCAAGTAACTTACAAGGAAAACATAAAAAATCAGTAAATTACCAAGTCAAGACAAGATGCAGACTGGTCTATTAAGCAGGACAAAGTAATTCGTAATGGTCACACTTCAATCCGACTCAATACAAACATGCATAATAAATACAAACCGTCCTAGTCACAGACCTGTTCGTGTGGCATAGATGACCACACGACTGAACGCATATTCAATAGATGCAAACTTCACGACCTGGAGCGAGTGTACAAGTATCCTCAAGAAACCAGCCTTCACCAGAAACATAACAAAGATAGTAATGACCTGATACAGACAACCTCTTACTTCGCCAGTTTCTAGTTAGTAAGTCTATCAATTTTACATGAGTTTCAAAAAGCAATTTCAGAAATATAAGAAATTATGACATTTGATAGACTTGTTAAGTTACAAAGTTAGTAGATAATTATGTCCTTGTCTATATTTGTTTCGACCTTCCATACTTGTCTCTTTCAATGTGTGACTGTGTTGAATGTCCCTCAGAATGTCTGAAAATGCTGACTTTCTGAAATGTAGGTAAATGTGTTTCACTAAACCACGTCGATCTTAATTGTCTGGGATATGAATTAACTGTGTCTGTTGCTTCACAATGGTCGGTAGACTCCATTCGTCATACTTGCCCTTTGAACAACTTGAATAATGAACATATAATCAGATTATATTATCTTTGTTTTGCTGGAAATGAAAAACAATTCTTTATAAAATGTTAGACAGATTACTTGTACGTGGCTAAATGAGATTAAAGTAATTATATGCTTTTTCTTACGGTCATCGTATATCATACCTCTATACTACCTAGTATGACATTTGTGTCGAACGATCCAAATCAGTAGTATGGATCCATGCGCCAGGTGTCAGTCCATAAAGCTTGTGTATATGGTATGATGAAAAATGTTAATTAGAGCATTACGGTAACACATTTGACTTTAACATATGCATAACACTGCCACGTACTTTCCTCTGGATCGAAGGACCTGATAACTATTCTTAAGAAATAATTTTTGGATTTAACATCTACAGTGATGTGCAGACTTTGTACTAATAACAGTATAGTAGACGACTCCAACTGTTGCCGTCTCAGATATTCTTGTCTATAAATATGAAAATTTCCATCACTTAGCAACTTTATTATCCTCCCTGCACTTACAAGTTTACTTGATCTTTAGTAATTTACACTACGCAAATGCTCGACCCTATGTCACGGAAAGGAACTAAGCATAATTAACCTTTATAATAGCGGGTTTAATTTCCACTATCTTCTTATTTACTTCCGCCATTCGACAATAAATCGCGTTCAATAAAATATCCGGGTTACTTTAATCTTGGTCTAATCGGTATTATTTTCTCCTGACACAACATCCGTAATCAACGTTACATCTTACCAACATTAAGCTATTGACTTTAGATATCCTCTGAAAGAGCACCTTGTTTTCACAAAGCATGATCCGGTGGTCCGACCAGTCTCATTACATTGAACGATTTTCGAGACAACATCCGATCAAGTTATTGCAACTGAACTAATGACTTGCAATCAATCTGTTTTATATGTTGCAATAACATCATAGTTTATGTGACAGTTCTTGCAAAAACGTACGAGTTATTTCAATTGTGTTTGTTGCGATGTGTTGTATATTGGATATCAACTTTTGATTTGATATATTGTATCATTAAATGGACTGCTTAGTGTCAATAATATTTGTTACTAGTACTTAGATGATGGTAATTTGTTCATACACCTTCTGTTTGCAGTTCTCCCATAGTTACGGAATGTCGTAACAGTACACCTTCTGATGTGTTTTGTTGAAAACTATTGCATTCTTTACGCATCATTGGTTAGTCATATACATAAAACGCAACTGTGCAAAACATCATCTCAACTGATTACCACAGTTAAAATAATTCAGGATTGGAAAGTGACCAAATAGATAACTGGCTCAGTGTACATTGTGTGTACGTGGTCATTCAGTTTTATCCCTACCGGATAAGCCAATTACATGTACATCAGAACGTTAAGAGTTGTGTGATTATATTAATGTACCCGGTGTATAAATCTAACGCACGAAATACGTCTTACGACTTACTAACTAGTTCATTTATAATCGGTCGGACAATATCAGATACTAACAGCTCCCTGGACGCGCATTAACTCAAATGACTTTGGTCTGAAATCGGCCCGTACCACCCAAGAGGAAATATCACGATATCTTAACATTATACTTGTATGCAGTGAAACCGTTAACAACTTACATATGTATATATTTTATAATTCTCATCAAACATGTCGTCATGACGAGCACCCTAGCTAAATCAAGCCCCCGGAAGTATATAATAAATATCAACATACTCGACCTCACCGCGTTTGGCCACCGGCGAAAGTATCTACGCGATCTTCGAGGTTTTGCCAATTACTACTGTAACAGTACAGCTAACAATATCTTCCAAGAATGCATTTAAGATTTAATTATTTCTCGATTTTCGGAGGACAGAAATGTAGTACTTGGTAGTACTTGGTGATGTTTTGTATACAAACTAGGAACATTCTAGTAATCATTTCAATAGGCTTCTTATGCTTAATTATGTGAATAGTGCATTCAATATTCCAGACTTATGGTGCGATATTGATTATTTCAAAGAGGTTTATCAGTATCAGTATCAGAACGACGATAAAGGTGAATTAGTTCAAATCATTTCCTGACATTAACTTCCACAATATAATGACTTGGAAATTGAACATTGATTGTCATCTTCTATGATAAGACGCAATACTCTCGTGAACAAACTAGATGTCTAGAGAACAAAAAAATTAATTGAGTCGAAGAAATAAACATAATATGCTGACTTTCTTTTTAAGCATTGTAAGATACATGCTCCTTTATGCCGATTTCATGATATGTAGCCATTTTGTGGCTATTACGGGCATGGGAGAGTACATTATTTTTTATTTAAGACTTTAAAGGTTTGCTACGTGTACCAAATACGCCATAGTCGTTGCGTACGTATGTACAGATACCATTGAAAACAACTTTATAGGTCTCGAAAGCGCTACATATATACCAATTAACTTACAGATTTATGACATCATTATGTATACAATCCATCATAATGATTGATTCTTTTGCAAGTTGTTAGTCAAGTTGTATGCCTTTAACGAGGTACTAGTTTCGTAACGCTATTTAATGTGCTTTTTCAAAAGTATCAGCAGAGCACTAAAACGATAATAAATACATTTAACAACATCAGAGCAAATCAGCTTTGCCAAAAATAACTATACATATTTGTTAAAATGGTGTTGTCGGTGCCATTTCGTACTGACCTACATTATTCTGTCAATAAATATACGATATATTACGTCCTCAAGATTCTCTCAGAACATGATGACTGATGGCAAATGCATACCAGATATCCCCAGAGAATATCAATTGAGGGCAAATGTTTCTTAAAGCAAAACAGCTAATATAAATTTATTGTAAATCTGCATTGAATAGACAACCCATAAAACTCAGTTTGAAAAATAAACACATTGTGCGACAGTTTACTGAACATGTCTGTAAATCATTGATTTTATAAGCATGCAGATAATTCACATTTCACAGTCTGTGCTGTTCCATGTCACATCAACATTATAAAACATTAGGTTGAGGCTGAGTCAACATGATTGTATTAAGTTTATCTAATTTAATGTTTTGTATTCCATATAATGTTTTGGAAACTGATATAATTGACATTAAATATGATTCGCCTAGAACGTATTTGGGAATTCAATTTCTTGAGTCCGTAGCTGTGAGGCAATATCTTCCCAAACAAAGTATATTATCCATCTTTTAACAGCTCGTAGATTTGATACCAATTTTCTTGATGAAACGGAACTAATCTTACTATTTCAATCATTTTAAATATCCATAACTTATAATGTTAAGGCAGGTTATAACTTAAAGTGATGTAATGAATCAGATTATTGTTTTCCATAAAAGATACATTTCTATCATCGTGTCAATGACAGTCAGCCAGACCACACCCATGGTCACTTCATGGTTGTACATTATGGATTCTTAATGTTTTCGAAGGATGTTCAGTTTGAGATACAAGTGGTGCAACATCTTCTTTGTGCCAATACTTTATAACTGATAATCTTTTAATTGTATAGTAAATATCCTCGTATTAACTTTGTGGAGCGGTGTATTGTCGGAAACGCTGGGTTTCTTATCCTTTACTTGTATGTCTCTGCGTTTTTCAGAACATATTTATCTTAATTTTCTTGGTTATGAATGAGATTTGTCTGATGCCTGTCAATTGTCGGAATATTCCATTATTTATCTTTGCGTCTATGCAACTTGATTAATGAACGTATAATAAGATGAAATTATTTATGTTTCACTGGAAATGAAACTTATCTTACAGTCTTCGATTGATAAATCTCATATAACCCGGGAGGATTAAAGTCAATGTAATCATATTATTGAGGTCAGCGTTTGTATGATATGTGGAAAGACATATAAAAGATATATGACGCCAAGGGTCCGGTGGCTGTCTCAGCAATGTTCACTTAACGGAAGGAAACGAGTATTAATAGACATGCTCAAGTGCTGTATATAGACCTAATTCTTTAGATGGGTTCCTGATAGGACAACTCTAACGTTTCGAATTATGTCATCTAGGTGGTTTGTAAATAAATGTTTTAGTAACTGAAGACAGGTAACATATACTAAGCAAAACAGCTAACCGAACGCTTATGTTTTTTATGAATATTTATAGAACTATCCATAGGAATTTTCTGAAACTTGGCCTGAAGTATAATGAAAGCATTAGAAGGCTGGTGGTAAAATTTCGTCAAAATATTTAATTTGCATCATCGTCAAAATATGTATTTAATGACATCACCCATCAAGATGAAATTCACAAAATGTACAATTAGCATATTTTATGAATGAGCAGCGGTGTTTACCGTACAACTTTTTTATTTATTAATATTTTTCCACAAAAGTTTGTGTATTTTTTATTTACGATCTTGGGGTGCGATTTAAGTAGTTTTTTTTTCAAAAATGCGAAACGGAAGTTCACAGAACCATGAAATAACAGAACCAGACATATGATCTTGAAATTCATGAATAAGCGTTCAGTTATACAAGATTTTAGGTTTATTCCATACACTTTTTAAAAAGACTAATCGCTAAATCAATAAAACAAATAGTCAAACTCGATTTCATGCGATTTGGTCACAAAAACATGGATTTTTTAATTTTTCAAAATTATGATTATAATTTTCAATGGTCAAGGGGAGGTAATTTGGTCAGATATCTTTTGTGTGGATAAATGAGGGTAATTATTGACTTAATTTTGGTTTCATTCTCAGTATTTTAACATTTATTTTTGTTTCCATTATCAGAATATACACTTAAAACAATTTTTATTACCAAAGCGGGCATTTACAATTTGTCAAACACCTGATGAACGCACTTCAAAAGTGTCCTGTATACTGAATGGAGAGAAAAACACGTTTTTTCAAACACATGCAAAAAAGTCCTCAGGACTAATATTTATTATTTTTTAAAGTCAACGAGTTTCACTTATGCATGACAATACAATTTTATGGGAAAATGTAGTGAATGAACTTAAAAAGATGTAAAATTATGCAAGAGTTATCCCACTTGAATTTGCTAGTTTTCTTTGCTCCTGTGATTCCCAATATACTGTTTTAGGTAATTTTATGTGCATTGGTATTCACACACACGTGAAAGAAAAGGAAATAATGTTTGTGATAATTTAAATCTGTGTAAAACTGATCTGTCTGATTGATGCCCTCCAGGGAGCGTAATTGCCGCTTTTCCGCGGCCTACCTTTGACAAATGCGCCATGTTTTTTACATAATATTTTGTTTTTCCGACTAACAAACACCCATGCTACACAGCATACACACAAAACTCGTGCAATTCGAGAGCAATCGATCACAACCTGCAAAAATGAGATTTGAAGCTTTTTCGTTATGGATGAGTGATTTTGGCATGTATTTTCATGTGGTAAGCTGCATAAGGTGCACAATCTATATTGACATAACTATGCAAAATTTTAAGTTTGTGAACGTACAGGATACTGAAATATTCAAATTTAAAAAGTGTTCGGTTAGCTGTTTTGCTCAGTATATAAATATGCAAGTGACGTAAGAATAATGTGTGTACTTGTTGGCAAGTGCATTTATATGAATGTCAATCGGATGAGGTCAACCATATAATAATAATGTATTTGACCCTTCATCTTGAACCGAACATAATACATGTATTCACGTACTAGTATACGTTTCACGTTCAATTTCGCCACGTCTCTGTTTTGTCTTCTCTTCAACGTCGGATATTGCACGACTCAAACTCGCGTTACCTTGAAAGTCTGGCTATTTTAATCATGACCTGACAACAAGTACCTTTTGTAATGTACTAAGTTATATCGACTTTTGATGTCTGTTTAACGATGTATCCAGTATCGAAGCTGTATCAACGCATGGTTCGTATGTCCGACCAGACACATTATTGAAAACATTCCCGGACAATGACCGACGAGGTAATTCAAACTGAAATAAATAAAGAATTTCAATAAATCAAGCTTTTTATCACAACATATTGTGACGATATGTTATTTTTAATTCATGAAATGTCACATATTGGAAGTCTGTGTCTTCTATTTACGGTTATTCCCCTTTTGAGTGTTTTTTGCCCTATGGCAAGTTAGGTTATTAACTTGTTTTATACAGATGAAAACTAATTCGACTGCCAAATGAAACTCAATGTAACCCTTATTGTTGTCTGTCAGAGGAAAGATGATTCAGTTAAATTCCAATAAAATGTGAGAAATACATGATGTAGTAATGGTTATACAAAGGCAAAAACTCATTCACTTATATGTGCACGATATATTAAACGGTCACGAGACGTTATATCCTGTAGTCGCGCATCAAAATGATTTAGACAATAATGATTACGAATCGGAATTACATTAAGATGAAGTTTGAAAGTTATCACCATCCATGACTTTTCGAGTATTACTATTATACAGATGGATTTTCGCTGCAGTTTCTTATTTAAAAAACCTCGCAAAATTCGCTACACTGCACTCGATAAACCGTTAACAAATACGGTTGTGCTGTTTTGATCGCACATGACAACTAGTATTGAATAGTGTCAGTATTTATTGCAGTGTACTGCTTTACAATGCAGATTGTCTTTACCATTTCCGACAACACAAAACGGACAAAAGTAATTCTTAATTTGTAGTCGAGTGTATGTTTACTAGGAAGGTGATTAAGTCCGGATGTATTAAGTTAAATAGACGGATGAACCTAAGATGCCAGATGTTGACATTAATGCAGCTGTCAAACTTATCAATCTCCATAGACATCCGTCTGGTAATCTTTCATCTAAAGTATCAATAGTTTACTATCATTTTTACTATCAGTACATTGTTCTGCCGGCTTGCCGAAAAACAGTTACGTAATACTATATATCAAACCAATAAGCGTCAATATGGCGACATCATGGGTTCATGGTGCATTCTCTTGACATATTCACTATAACATCTTCCTGACGCAACATCAAGCTATATCAACTTTTGCTGTGTGCTCAAAAATTACCTTGTTTTATTTTGTCACACCGTGGATGTTCTTCATTTTAGACAACCCCGATTTATTCAATTCCACTAAAATATTACAATGAGAACAATATTAAAACACATTTTCACCATGCATTGCAGTATATCCAAGACCGTTGATAATTATTCCAAATTTGAAACCATAATCGGCAAAACCTACGATACGTTATGTAATTATGATGGTAATGATGACTTGTTATTTCTTATAAAATTTCGATCATTTTTAATTAGATACTTTCTCTGGTAGAATTATTTTCCCACACACTTTAAACCATGCTAAGATTGTCATATTTTAATCACATACACATGTATAATGCATGTTTACAATCATTGAGGGATACAAAACGAATTGTCGACAAAAGTGTCATTTATATAAATGCTCTTCTGCAACACATTTATAATAATTGTGTTCCTGCAAGGCGTCGGCCTTTCCTTGTGATTTAGTTACAAATGTTCAGGACGATATACGTATTGTTTTGTATCATTATCAGTATTTTAGAAACACCCTATTCAAACGTAAAGCATGGTCTGCTATTGTGACTCATTTGATACTTTAATTGTTGTCATTGGATTGTTCTAATATATAGGCTTTTGGTTATTAAATTGATAAGTTAAACGTTCTTTTGATGATGTCGGAGTGACAAATTTTGTTTGATATTACATTATTCAAATTTACATTTAGTTCAGCCAGTCCACGTTCATATTATGTTTGTCCTTTAAATGATTTTTCCAACACTGAATATTACAATATTATATCAAAACAACAGGTTTGAGCAATGATTTGTTTGCAAGTCATTCAATACATGCTACGTTCGCCTAGTATACATAGTTTTGCTGTGATGTAACGAATGCTACGTGTAGTTGAAGGTTTTATCAGTCAAGGGTAATTAGAATTTCCATTGTGAATATCTGAAATTCAAGTTCGCTGTATTGTATGTTAGACAAACCCGATTTAATTAAATTTACTATAAAGTTACACGGGGAAAAATTTTAAAGAAACATTGTCACGATCAATTATTGTATTTCGTAGATTATTGCGAAATATTCTGAAGTGGAAACAAAACACAGAAACAATTATGATACGTAATTGAATCAAGACAGTGCTGAGGAAAAGGTTCAATAACATCTGAGTATTTCAAGTTTGTTAATATTACATTCGCTAGTAAGATTACTTTCTGACACAATTATATCCGTGTGAAGAATTTAATATGTTTAACATATATTGCGAACTATGTCATCATTGAGGGATAAAGAACGACTTGTCTGAGGACGTGTCATTTATATACATTCTCATCCGCGATACTTTTAAATGAGTTGCTTTGCTGTAATTTTGTTATTCGTTGCCTTTTCTTGAGATTAAGATACGCATGTTGTGGGACGACATACTCATTAGTATCAGTATTTTAATATTTTAGAAATTCCCTATTAAACGTTAAGCACGGTCTACTATCATGACTTATTTATTTGCATAGACATTACCTTGATTGATTCCGTAGTTTGTGTTATAAAATATATGCTTGTTACATAATTGTTACAGAAAACTGCAGTTTTGCTCTTAGACTTTCATAACTTCTTACCATGTTCAATACCATTCTCTCTAAGACGCCCGATTTACCCGGTGTCTTTAGTAATATAGGCTTCAAAATAATTACGTAATTGATCGCACGTCTTAAAATAATGCATTGTCATTTTAATCAATTAACAAGCAATGCATGGTCGGGAAACACTGCTTTTCTTATCATTTACTTGTATGTCACTGCGTTTGTTCAGGACACATCCTTCTTAATTTTCTTGGTTATGAATGAGATTTGTCTGATGCCTGTCAATTGTCGGTATATCTCATTATTTATTTTTGAGCTTATGCAACTTGATAAATGAACACATAATAAGATAATATTATTTATGTTTGGCTGGAAACGAAACTTCTTTTACAGTCTTCGTTTGATCAATCTTATATAACCCGGGAGGATTAAAGTCAATATACTTTAGTAATCATATTATTGAGGTTAGCTTTAGTATAATCTGAGGAAAGAAATATAATAGACATATGATGGCAAGTGTCTGGTGGCTATCTTAGCAATGTTCACTTAACGGAATGAAACGTGCATTAGTAGTTCGAGAGCGGTTAGTGACAAGCTGAATGTCCTGTCTGTGATATGATAAATTGCTGTATATAGACCTATTTTTATATGGTTTTCCTGATAGGGCAACTCTAAGAATTGTGTCATCTAAGCGGTCTGTTAATGAATGTTTTAGTTACTGCAAATAGGTAACATATAAATATTCCAGTGACGTAAGCAAAATATGTTAATGTAGACACGTGCATCTATGTGAATGTCAATCGGATGAGGTCAACAGTATAATATAATATAATATAATCCCCTTCATCTTCAGTTGAGTCCGTGCATATACATGGATGAGAAATGACCAAAAGTAGCATTCATGTACACGCTCCACATTTAATTTCGCCACCTTTCTCTTTTGTCTTCTCCTCAACGTCGGATATTGGTCGACTCAGACATTGCGTTTCCTTGATATTCTGGCTATTTTAATCATGACCTGACAACAATCAATTTATAAAGCTATATCGACTTTGGATGTCTGCTTAACGATGTCTCCAGTATCACCGCGTTATTAACGCATGGTTGGGGTGTATAACTAGACATATTACAGAAAACATTTCCCTGACAAGTCCAACGACGTACTTTACGTCACTGAAATGAAGATTTGTAATTAATCAGGTGTTTTATTTAAATCATAGTTGTGTATATATCTTATTCTTAATTAATGAGGTGTCTCTTCCTCACCATGTTATTGAAGGTTTGCTTGTTCATATGTATTATATCAATTTTGAGCGTTTGTACTTAATATGCTATTTATCAAGAATATGGCATTGCCTGAGGCTACGCATTTATGCATCGTGCGTGAGTACATTCCTAATATTTTTCTTAACACACAAGACTTTTTAATGTATACGCATGCGTTAACACACTCAGCACGGACATTTCATACATTTGCTACCGTTCATCCTGAGATCATTTCAAGCTCTACACAGTGAGTTTCGAAAAATATATAACCTGGCTAGTCAGACATGTCAATTTATTCAGTGGGAATTTGTAAACTTGAAAACAATGTTACTTGTATATTGACATGTGACTACTTATTGCTGACTGTTTAACATATTGGAACAATTTCATTAGTTTCATTTGTTCTTATTAGTATTGCCACCTGAACCACATATATCACTGTAAAGAGGGGCAGTTAAGCTTCAAAATAATGTATCTTCTAAGAAAGTTTTTGTCCTTCAAACACGGTCTATCCGTTTTTACGCATGTCCGGATTTATAAGTTCTGGGTTTTACCCTAGTCTACTTTCACTATGGTATCAAGAACAAAATAGCGGAATAATACAAATATTAGTTTTACTACACAACATGCATATTTACCAACCATTTAAACTCAATTTAATCATTCAACTCCACATTTGTCATGAAATATCTCCATTTACAGGTAAACCAAAGTTTTTTTAAGGACTACATGAGTGTATCACCACTTGGTCCGTGGAGGCATTTAGTGGTTCTTTACCTTAAGAACCTAGACATGTTTTATAAACGAAATCAGCACAACAAAGTTAAAGTGCACATGAAGTCAGTAAATGGGTACCACGAACGCTCACAATGCTTGTAAAAGATAAATCGTCTGCCTTAAATTAGGTTGTCTTGAAACATGCTAATTAAGCGCACGAATGACACACTTTCTTGTTATTGATTAAACTACGCAATACATACTATTGTAAGCTTGGACTTTGAACAATTCAATTATTGTTGGATCTAAAGGAATTAATACTGATTCAGTGGGCTAAAATAATGACAACATCATCAAAAGGATAAAATTAGTTTGCAAAACTGATGCTATAGGGCAAATACTATCAACGAATTAGGTTTTATTCCCCAATGATGCTCGGAAGAACGTTTTGTTTCGAAAGATTAGCAATTGAGATCGCATCCCATAGTAAGATATAGAATAATTGATCAATTTAAACTATACTTTAAAAACAAACATATCTGAATCGTCTAAATAGTGATGCGTTTGTGTTAGTATTGACATCGTTTGTGCGACAAAAGCATCGTGTTACCTGTAAAACACAGCTTAAATGTAACGTTAGAGGAAAGAATGTTTAATCAAATTCTACTGAAATGTTATGGTGTTGTTATACTTATTTATCACTAAAATGGAGTAATGTTGATTACACAAACCTGTCACGAGGTATTACTTTCTATAGTCGCCCAAAAAAGTTTGATTCTAGTACGAACTGTACATTGTTAATGCATTTTGGTCACACTTTTATGTCTGATCGCATGATCACATATTCATTTATTTAATTACAAGGGCATGTGGTCTGGCGCTGACATAATGTCAGCTGTAAAACTTGTTAATGCCCATAAATATACGTCGGATAATCTTGTAGCAGAGTTTTTCATCTACGGTATCAATATTTTACTACTCTATATCGGGACAATATCCAGTCTATTCAAGATGTCCCTACCGGAATGGATTCGCATGAAATATATATATTCGTGATATGATTCAATTTCATCAGGCGTGTTTTACAGTATCATTCTCTTAAAACCTTTCACTGTTATATTCACATTGGATGGTATAATACAATTTCCAAAATTATCTTGACTTTAGCATAATTCTTTATGAGTGATGTTATGTTCGCGTGTAAGAAATCCATGCAGGTCAGAAAAAAGCGTACAACACACGGTAACAAAGGTTATTAGATAAATTGTCTGCCTAAAATTACTTTGTCTCGAAACATGCTAATTAAGCGTACGTATGATACATTTTTATACGCCCGTTGAAAAACGGGACGTATTATGTGAACACCCTTGGCGGGCGTGCGGGCGTGCGGGCGTGCGGGCGGGCGGGCGGGCGGCGGCGTCCAATATTTGTCTGTACTCTAGCTCAAACAGTTTTCATCCGATCATTTCCAAACTTGCTGACAATGCTTATGGGTGTAATATCTAGGCCAAGTTCGATTATAGGCCAAATCGGTGCAGGCCTTCTTGGGTTATGGTCCTTCTTTTACCAAAAAAATGTGAAATTGGCCTTGTCTGTACTCTAGCTCAAACAGTTTTCATCCGATCATCTTCAAACTTGCTGACAATGCTTATGGGTGTTATATCTAGGCCAAGTTTGATTATAGGCCAAATCGGTGCAGGCCTTCTTGGGTTATGGTCCTTCTTTTACCAAAAAAATGTGAAATTGGCCTTGTCTGTACTCTAGCTCAAACAGTTTTCATCTGATCGTCTTCAAACTTGCTGACAATGCTTATTAGTGTAATATCTAGGCCAAGTTCGATTATAGGCCAAATCGGTGCAGGCCTTCTTGGGTTATGGTCCTTCTTTTACCAAAAAAATGTGAAATTGGCCTTGTCTGTACTCTAGCTCAAACAGTTTTCATCCGATCGTCTATAAACTTGCTGACAATGCTAATGGGTGTAAAATCTAGACTAAGTTCGATTATAGGCCAAATCGGTGCAGGCCTTCTTGGGTTATGGTCCTTCTTTTACCAAAAAAATGTGAAATTGGCCTTGTCTGTACTCTAGCTCAAACAGTTTTCATCCGATCGTCTTCAAACTTGCTGACAATGCTAATGGGTGTAATATCTAGGCCAAGTTTGATTATAGGCCAAATCGGTGCAGGCCTTCTTGGGTTATGGTCCTTCTTTTACCAAAAAAAATTGTGAAATTGGCCTTGTCTGTACTCTAGCTCAAACAGTTTTCATCCGATCCTCTTCAAACTTGCTGACAATGCTTATGGGTGTAATATCTAGGCCAAGTTCGATTATAGGCCAAATCGGTGCAGGCCTTCTTGGGTTATGGTCCTTCTTTTACCAAAAAAATGTGAAATTGGCCTTGTCTGTACTCTAGCTCAAACAGTTTTCATCCGATCTTCAAACTTGCTGACAATGCTTATTAGTGTAATATCTAGGCCAAGTTTGATTATAGGCCAAATCGGTGCAGGCCTTCTTGGGTTATGGTCCTTCTTTTACCAAAAAAATGTGAAATTGGCCTTGTCTGTACTCTAGCTCAAACAGTTTTCATCTGATCGTCTTCAAACTTGCTGACAATGCTTATTAGTGTAATATCTAGGCCAAGTTCGATTATAGGCCAAATCGGTGCAGGCCTTCTTGGGTTATGGTCCTTCTTTTACCAAAAAAATGTGAAATTGGCCTTGTCTGTACTCTAGCTCAAACAGTTTTCATCCGATCGTCTATAAACTTGCTGACAATGCTAATGGGTGTAAAATCTAGACTAAGTTCGATTATAGGCCAAATCGGTGCAGGCCTTCTTGGGTTATGGTCCTTCTTTTACCAAAAAAATGTGAAATTGGCCTTGTCTGTACTCTAGCTCAAACAGTTTTCATCCGATCATCTTCAAACTTGCTGACGATGCTCATGGGTGTAATATCTAGGCCAAGATAAGTTTCAAGATGATTGTTCAAAAATGTTTTGACATAATATGGGCTTTATTTCATAATCAATATTTTTTTCACTAGCAAGACCATGACGGGCGTATTTTGTGACATTTTGGCATCTTGTTCTTGTTATTGATTAAACAACGCACTACATACCATTGTAAACTGGGACTTTGCACGATTCAATAATTGTTGGAACTGCGCAAATTAATACTAGTTCAGTGGGCTAAAATAATGACAAAATCATCAAAAGTATATAATTAGTTTGCAAAACTGATGCTACATGTATTGGGCAAATACTATCAACAAATTAGGTTTTATTCCCCAGTGATGTTTTGAAGATATTTTGGTACAAAGCATTAGCAATTCAGATCGCATTGTTTTTGAATAATCGATCGAATTAGACTATATTTTAAAAACAAACATACCCTAATCATCAAAGACAGGATGTGTTAGTATTGATATCGTTTGTGCGATAAAAGCATCTTGTTAAATGTTAAAGAAAGTTTGAATGTTACTCAATGCTACAAGGAAATTATGTGACACTACACATTATCGTTGTTATTCTAACTTAATGCATCTTTTCCTGTAGCACAATTGTTCTGCAAACTGAATAACCGACCCACGCAAACTAAGAATCTCATCACGCCCAATTTCAATTTAGATTATTAACGAGGATTGCTTTCGACAGAAACATTTTAGCTTTACATAACTCGATGCGAAATGAAATACAATGTAACCTCATTGTTTTCTGTCTTCTGTAAGGGGATAGAAGTTTTTATTACAATCTTCTGAATTGTCTTAAGAACATGGCGTTATTATAATTATGCATCACCAAATTGAAGTAGTGGTGATTAGCTTTTTACTGATTACACAAAACTCTCCCGAAGCGTTATATAATGTAGTCGTCCAAAGATATGTTGGAAGCTAATACAAATGGTAAATACATTCATATGATGTTGGAGATGCGCTTTCGCTTTCGAATTTCGAAACCCCGCAAACTTCCCCGCAACGTACTAAAGAAATCATTGAAAACTACGATTGTGTCATTTTCATCGCTCATTATGATTTTATAGTGTCATTCTATACTGTAATGTACTGCTTTACAATTCATTTTTTACTATTTCGTTAAGTCAAAACAAGTTATATTGTTTACATATGTTATTCTACTACGGATGAACTGTCAAACAGCCATTGCATGTAATAAATTGACTTCAACGTTTAAGGCAAGTGTTTCACTGCATTGATAGAATTGGCACTGTTGTACATGTCCTATCAAACCATGTTTGGACTGAAACCGTTTGGTATTGTCAGCTTTATATGACAGTGTAATGGTTTAGTCTGATATTATGAAAGCTGTAAAGCACTGTTAATCATCATAAATATTCGTCGGTTAATGTTATGGCAAAGCATTTCCACTGTGGTATCAATATTTACCACCGCAAATCAGGATATACTTCAGTTGGCTTTATAAAATGGTGTATCGTTCGGCAGAACAACTGACATGTTTATAACGAACATTTTAAATCCCTGTAGATAATGCATAATCCATGTATTGGTTTACAAAGTAATCAACCATCGCTATTCTAAGGCATTTTTTTCTGAAATAGTTCTAAAGCGATGAGCATTTCTCAGAAAAACAACCATCTAATTTGATGTTAAATTATTCTCGTATTTTTAAGTTTCCATAACAAGTGTCACAAAAGAAACTCCCTTTCCCATTTGAGATGTCACTTCTGGTTTTGATTTTCATGTTGTGTATTCTTAATATGATTCAATTTCATCGCGATTGCTTCTCAGTATCATCCACTTAAACTTTTCACTGTTGTATACAAATTGGATGTTTAAATAATTTCCAAAATGATCTTGACTTTTCAATTACTCTTTATGAGTGATGTCATTATTGCGTGATCTGATTCTTTTGATTCCAGAAACATAAGAATGCATAAAGTAACAGTAGCAACTTATAGTATAACATGTACATGTATTATGTCATTTAATGCCCTTATCGTGCATCGTCAAAACTTGCTTCCAGCAACGATATCTTCTATCACATCGACGGTAATACTTCTAACCAATCGTCATTTTGATGAAAGAACAACGCTTGTTCACGTTACACACTTAAAGTAGAATTTCAATTTCTGACTCACTACAGGGAGTGATTTGAATCACTAATATATTTGAACGCACAAATTGTCTTAAAAATGGAACGTGTATTTGTGTCAAATGCCATATGGGAATAAATCCTATCCAGATGTAGTTCGCCTAATACAAATGTAGTATCAAATTTACATGTAAATTATACTTTTGATAATTTTGTCATTTTTTTAGCCCATTGATCTGGTCTTAGATCCCTTTGTGCTAATGCTGATTAAATCGTGCAAATTTCCGGCTTTCAATTGTATTGTTTTACGCTATCTAATCTATAACGAGAAAATTATGTCATTCTTACTATATATTCGTTTGTTTCAAGACAAAGTATGTTTAAGCAAAAGAATTATTTAGAAGAAATACTCGGTAATTGACTAGATTCAGTTATACCAATTAACTTCTTTGGCATACATTTTTACTTCTTTCAGTGCTTGCCGTTCAAAAACATGATAACATTGATTTGTAAATTTGGGCCAAATCTATAAAACTATGTTTGAATGATATGAACATATATAGTACCAATGTACGCAGGCATTTCTTAATTTGACACAATAATAACTGACATATTATTTGATCTAGAGGAGATTAACACAGAACTACCCGAGAAGTAAAGAACGACACCACATTTATTCGGCGCCACCTAGCTACTGTATAATGAGTCAATATTTATTTTTGCAACATTTGAGCTCGAAGATTTTTCCTTTAAAAAAGTATTATATTTAATACTTTTTCTTGCTTAAATGATGTATTGGTGTATCACCTATGCTATAGCACACAAGTTCCACATCAAATAATCCATATTTCATAAGCATGCTGTAATTTGTTTGACTTGGTTTGTTGAAATGACCTTCATGTGACGCCTTTGTATCATGCAATATATTGCACACTAATATACAAAGGTAGAAATGTTCTTGTTATTTGAAAAGAACTCGACTCATATAACATAAAAGTGCATTTGTATTTAATAAATATGAAACGGTTAAAACATATGGCATTTTAGAGAAACGTTTTTTAAAATATGCAATTTGATCGTAATTAAATTATCGTGGTCTTTTTAATTCTAACCCGTTCGTTATAGAAACTTTTGTGTTGTGTCTGTTAAGATCTATTGGCTTAAAATACATCTTTTGTTCATCAAAATCACTGGCATAGCAACATATAATAATCTTTACACATGGTGTTACATTAGGGACATGCATGTTACAGGAAGGACATGCTATGTGATGGGCAATGAGTATTTTATTTTTTGGTAACTTTTCATTGAATATGAAGCAAAACAATAAAGTGTAAAGCATACACAGTTGTGCTAACAATCAATGACTATAATAGCTACGTGTATCACCACTGGAAAATAGACAATTCATGACATGTTCTATGAAAAACTATTAGAGTCAATATGTTTTGCATCATTGACATAAACCAATGCACTTGAAAGATTCTATTGGATATATTTAAATGAAGTGATAATGTATCTTCAAAATACATTGAATATTTTTACCCGAAAACCACATTAGTTTTTTTGTTGAACATAACTTTTTTCGCAGCTATGCATGTGTTAGGTTTTATATGAAAGACACGGTAAAACTGTAATTCGCAACAATGAATGCAGTTTTAAACAATTTACTTTCAACATCATTACATTATTGCCATTTATTTAAGTTTTAATAATTTAATGAAGCATTTAAAGGATTGATCAAGGTGTTTACAATCAATTAGGACGAAATCCGATGTATAACTTATTATAACTTATATAGCTAAGGAACTCGTTTCATCATAAACGTTGTGATTTGTTAGAACAATGAATATTTATGGTTTGACAACAGTGACATTTGCATCCATATTGATTTTAAAACTCACCACAATCAGTGTATTAGTACATTTTCGCATATCGGTCTGAGTGTAAGTCAGTACCTGTATGTTAATCAGTGGGTTCCTAGCAAACTGGACATATGTCAGTAGATGCACATTTATTATGTCAGTTAATATGTCGACTGAGTGTCAATCAGTATATTCCTAGTATGCCAGTATTGGGGCAGCAGCACCTACGTCTTTGTTTAAACAGCTTATTGACATCAGTCATTTTATTGTCTGCATGTCTGCCAGTTCGGTTGATATTATACTGTCAGAATCTTAGTAGTGGGTCATTGGCGGACCAGCACTATGTCAGTCGATATCTTGGCAATTGGTCTCACAGTGTGCCAAACGTACCATAAGTCATTACCACATAAGACCAGTACAGCTGTCTTGTCATTTGGGTCAGTCAGTATCTAAGTAAGTGTAATTTACTAGCAGTAAGTCAGCAGCAGATCACTTGTTATGCAATCAGTAGAATTGTAAAAATTGCCGGGTTAGTATTCTCATTAACGGTAATAGCAGTCATGGGGACACTTATTACCGTTTATGTTGAAATACGTAGAGCAGTAGTTAGACAATTTCATCCGTAGCTCAGTGGTTAGTGCGCTTGCCGTCTAATCTGGCGACACTGGTTCAAATCCGGGTGGAGGTACATATATATGCCTGCCATGTTTCAGTAGAAATAAAGCAAATAAAGGCTATGCTCGGCATAATTCTTTTTTTTTTTATCAAACAAGTTGCATAGCAAATTAATTATATATAATCTACAAGAAAGGTTATTGAACATTGATAATTTTGAAAATCGTGAATGTCTAAGTGGACAATTGTGCATTCTGCTATTTAACATAATAATTCTATATAATGTAGAAGAACGGTTGAGTATTTAAAAAAAATCGAAATCGCAAAGATCTCAATGCAAATTTTGTCGGAGCACATTGAAATACAGAAAAGTAAAACACAAAGCATAACAGTCTCACCTGTAACATAACATCAACCGAATTAATTGAGCGTTCTTATGAGTATGTGATGCATTTTAAATTGCGTTGAGTTTTAACAAATGAGGAAGATTCTAACCAATGAACTAAAATATATTGATACCGTACCACATATAATATGAGTCCATTTACAACAAGTAATAGCATTTCATGTAACAAATATGATCCATCAAGTAACAGGCAAAGCAAGTCATGACTAATAGGTTGATGTTGACATTTGTTGATATCTTATTTTAAAACTGACACAGACATTTTGCAATGTCTGATCGTATCAATACATTTTCCAATAGCATATTATTATATTGTGTAGTTCAATACAAAAATGTCTATCCTGTAACAATTGCTGTCCTTCCTGCAACAAAATAGCCCGTTACAAGAAGGACCGTTACATGAGAGAATTATTCCGACCAAATCTGTTGGTAATAAATAAACTGTGGACCTATGATGCATGTCTTCTGCGCAGTACAACAGTATCTGTCCAACGTATACCAAACATTGTATCTAATCATATTTTAAGAAATGAAAAAACCCCGTTGCAGCAAAGATATATACAAATATTAGCCTCTACTTACCAACCTGCAATTTCTGTTTTATCAAATTTGTAAAAATATTTACATAACGACACACATGAATGCTTATTCTGGAAGGTTTGCTCTTCACAAAGACGGTAAAAGAATTTTCCCAAACCACAGGGAAATGTTATTATTAAAATATGTGTGAACAAATGTTACATGAAAGACGTAAACACTGGGTACAATATTTTAATACAATTATTTTGAAGAAAACTATCGTTAAATTTCACTTTGGATGTATTATCAGACAGACGAAATGTGTATTTGATGAATGTATGGTTTTGTTAACATAGTTTGATCCCTATCGTTAGTTACTAACATATATACACAAGAGTTCTGGTCTGGGGAAAGCCCAAAACAGCACAATTTACTACTTCAATGATGTAGACATGTTCTTTTTGATTGAAATGATGCATAAAAATCTATCAGACATTGATAAACAAGTTATGTGCAACCAACCTTGTCACGCTTTAACAACTATTGCAAAAAGACAAGCAATGTTGCAAAGAAATAATGACTCGTATAGTTACAGCTTACATAAATAGGCCAGTTTGTTCGAAAAGTGTGTTACAACCATCACGGAGCGTCTGCTTTTTATTAATGATGATCCAACAAATTAACACTAGCTTTATAACATACAACGTTATGTTCATGATACTCGCCGTACGTGGTTTGCTCTTCTACACGATGAATGAGTAAACGCTCAGAGATAAGACGTGTATCAAGACACTCAACCATCCCCAATGCAAATGGCAATATCATTACCAAGATGTCAATACGACAATTAATTGAGTGTGTACTTTATGTCCGAACAATGAATACTATAATGTACGAATCATTTTGTTAATGTAACTAAAACTTTTAAAGTCTGTCAGTTTGCAGTCAGGTTATGATGCAATCGTGTCGATTCCATACCTTACATGCGAAAAGTGGAAAGTTGAAATGTAGGTGGTTCATATACCATAGTACTACACAAATGCAGATTAAATGCATCGAAATACCAGTATTTATTCGACTATAAACGTTAAAAACGTTTTACATGTCGACATCGAGTTTGTCTAGGAGCTTGAAGGTTTCTTACATTTCTTTTCAATTCAGGTCGATTCATATACGCATGGTTTACATAACTGTGTACAATAGACAATGATAAGACACGTTCGTTTTATTCAGGGATATATTCGATCATCTCATACAAGTATCACTAGGGTGGTTAACATAAATCTTTCACTAGACAATGCATGTCGGTAAGACAAATTTTCGGATTCTGCCATTATACATACACGAACCGAACGACGAATAACATATGGAAATCATTCGCTATAAAATGTGTAAAAATCCCTTAATTTTGCTCAACTGATAACTACTTTTACATCCCTACTGCATTTCTTCATTTTTGTCGACGACCCAACTGGGGACCTTTATGACCTTTCACACAAAAATATTAAAAAGGTATTGGAAAATCAGACCGAGTGCATTGTTCAAACTTGCTTCACGCAGTCGGTACCTCTAACAACCGATCATAATTTAGATGAAAGAAATACTTCGTTTGTTAATATAACACATGGTGATGAACTGATAAACCAGCTACTGGTGTAGTCTTCCTGCTAACCAATAATTGACTGATATTGAAGACTTATGTCTAAGGAGGACATTGTTGTAGCCATAAAACATACTGATCCCGATAAATAATCGTCCTGTAATCTTGCAACACACAATTTCCTCTTAGGTATCAATAGTTTACTACCCTAAATCAGAACAGCATCGGCTTTATAGGAATGATACATTTCTTGATATCAGGACGACCTCCATTACACAATGTACCATGTGTACTACCGCTACAGTAAGGCTATTTCAGTAAAATTTGGAGTGGTGGCCTAAAGGTAGGATACGTGCTTAGCGGTCAGGATGTTATGCTTTTACCCCGGTCGGGACCACTGATTGATATCTCTGTGCAGGAAAACCCGAACTGTTGGGGCGTTGAATTCCTTGGCGCTGCATTCCAAAGCTGGTTGCCACACCCACATGAGGGAAGTAGTTTCCCCATCGAGATTCAAATGCAGGTTTCCTTAGGTAGTCCAATGATCAGCTTAGATGTCACCTTTGCATTTTAATTAGACTTTTAAATTAAATTGATGATACTTCAGCGGTGTGATTCTTTTGTTTGCAAAGCACCTCATAGTGATTGTGAAACCGTGCGCAACGTTCGAGCTTTGCTGTTTCGCATTTACATAACCAATATACTAACAAACCTCATCCAGAAGATTGAGCAACGTTTTTATTTTTACATCATATTTCAAACAATCGATCAGCCACTTACTACGGTTTGTGATCCCGACAACCAATTGTCTTACAAGTGGAACTTTTCTATAGAAATAAATCGAGAATATTGTCTAATTCGTCGGAGGTATTTTGTCTAATGGAAGATATATCTATCAACTTCACCAAGAAATTGTATTTTTGATAATTTTGTCATTAATTTAGCACACTGATCTGGTATTAAATCCCATTGTGCCAATACTGTTTGGATCGTGTGAATTTCCGGCTTGAAATGGTAGTGTATTACGTTTTTTAATAAATAACGAGAAAATTGTGTCATTCTTACTCTAATTCAGTTTTTTCCAAGTCGACGTAAATTACCACAGACGAAGTATATCCAGACGGAATACTAAGCATGTACTCTACATGAAGTGCATCAGATAGTACGAAACTCGCGGATTACATTACATTCATAATTCACTGGTCTATTTTCTATCAAATAATTGTTATTTAGGCTTTATAGCTCGTGTACATGACGTTTACAAGTTTAGATAGGAAAATAACATTAACTATACGACTTGAAGAATTGGACCAAACAGATTTCACTCGACAATATAGTATACGTTTACGTAACTATATACAATATTGGGGACAAAGATATCGTAATGGAACTATTAAAGCAATAAGTCGATATTGAAGAGTAAACGGGATTTTATTTGACATTTTGGTGCTGTCCATGCAATGGTTGAAACTCCATTGTCAAATATACTTTTCCAACACGGACAATATGTAACGTTAGAAAATCTCAATATAAAAGTGTTTATTATTATAAAATATGAGCTCTACATTTTGTCGATCGTCTTACGATTTCTCCTGACTTTCATCGTACATTGTCAAAATATGTTATGTTTTATAACACTTTATAATGATTTCATTATTCCTTGGTGGCGATATTATACGGATATGATATATGATGAAAACTGAAAAAGAGACAATGTGCTTGACAAAATCTCTACAGAACGTCAAAGTTACAAGTCGTGGCATAATGTGCAATTCTAAGTTATTATGGTTCCACATGAAACAGACATACACATAAAACAAATTAATAATAAAGTATCTTGTGAATATGTATGCCAGGCATTTCTTCATCTGACGAAATATTAACTCAGTACATAAAACATTTAATTTAGTATCAGGTGCCTTGAAGATAAACACTTTGTAATACGTGACGTAATCCAACAGTTATAAGAATAAAACCGAAGAAAACTTCAAGCCAAAGAGAATATGCATGTTGAGAATACCATGAGCGAGGGATGATCCAAACTATTATTTGAATGAATCATTACCAAACTTGTTTCTAAACTAGCGCCTAAGTAGAAGTAGTTCTGCTGTAATTAAATGAGTGAAACATGTAGTTTGAGGTTTTTCCCCGTCAAAGTCGAATCAAATTTCGATTGTGTGAATCTGAAATTAAAATTCGTTGTCTCCTTTTTTAGAAAAACACGATTTTATTAATTTTACTATAAAGTTACACGGAGAAAAATATTAAAAACACATTGTTACGATCAATTATTGTAGTTCGAAAACTATTGCAAACTAATCTGCAGTGGAAACAAAAATGAGAAACAATTACGATACGTAATTGAATCAAGACAGTGATTTTAATCAAGACAGTGATGTGGGAAAGGTTCAATAACTTTTGAGCATTCCAAGTTTGTACATTTTACATTCGCTGGTAATATTTCTTTATCACAAAATTATATCTGTGTTAAATATTTAATATGTTTAACATATATTGTGAACTATGTTTTAATTGAGGGATTCAGAATGACTTGTCCGCGTAAGTGTAATTTATATAAATTCTCATCCGCAATACGTTTAAATGAGTTGTTTTGCTGTAATGTTGTTATTCATTGCCTTTTCTTGAGATTAAGATTCGCATATTGTGGAACGATATACTCATTAGTATCAGAACTTTAATATTTTTGATATTCCCTATTCAACTTAAAGCTCGATCTACTAGCACGACTTATTTATTTTCATAGACATAACCTTGATTGATTCCGTCGTTTATGTTCTAAAATATATGCTTGTTACATATAAAACAGCAGATTTACTCTAAGACTATCACCACTTCTTACCGATTCTCCCGTTGGCCTTTGTAATATAGGATTCCAAATTATTACGTAAAGGATGGTACGTCTTAAAATATTGCATTGCCATTTTAATCAATTAACATTATGTTCTGGAAACGCTGGTTTTCTTATCATTTACTTGTATGTCACTGCGTCTTACAGATCATATCCTTCTTAATTTTCTTGGTTATGAAAGAGCTTTGTCTGATGCCTGTCAATTGTCGGTATACCCCATACTTTATCTTTGAATATATGCAACTTGATTAATGAACATATAATCAGATGGTATTATTTATGTTTCACTGGATATGAAACTTCTTTTACAGTCATCGATTTATCAATCTTATATTACTCGGGAGGATTGAAGTCAATATAATTGTATTATTGAGGTCAGCTTTAGTGTAATTTGTGGAAAGAAATATAACAAACATATTACGTCAAGTGTCTGTGGTGGCTATCCTAGAAAGTCGGGTATTAGTCGACTCAAACGCGTTTCCTTGATGTGCAGGCTATTTTAATTATGACCTGACAGCTTTTATAACGCATGGTTCGGTTGTCATACCAGACACATTACGGAAAACATTTCCCGGACAGGTCCGATTAAGAAGTTATCGTCAGTTAAATGAAAATTTGTAATCAATCAGGTGGTTTATCTAATACCATAGTTGTGAAAAATCATATTTCAAATGAATCAGGTGTTGCATCCTGAACATGGTATTGGAGGTCTGATTGTTCATATGCATTTTTACAATTATGAGTGTTTGTACCTAGTATGTTATTTATAGCGAATAGGGCAAATACTCTATGTCCTGTATTTAAAACGGTATTCACGGTTACATTGAATAATAACTAGTTGAAAGTGCAAATGAAGTCAATAAATGGGTACAAAGAACGTTTAACTTAACAATATTGTTTTAAGATAAATTGTCTGTGTAAAATTGATTTGTCTTGAAACATTCTAATTAAGCGTAAATACATTCAAAGGATGTTGGAGATGCGCTTTCGCTTTCGACATTCAAAATCTCGCAAACATCCCATAATGTGATACGATTGTGTTGTTTTGATCTCATGTTGCACTGTCCTTAGGAAACCATAGTGAAATACGATTGTGTTGTTATGATCTCATTAAGTGACTGAATTATGACGTTATGTACTGTTATGTACTGCTTACAATGCGGATTGTCTTTCGTACCATTTCCGACAGCACAAATGGACAAAAGTAATTCTTGTACAAAAGGGAGGAGTGTAGTGGAACACACGACAACACAACGGGTATTTTAACAATTTATTATCCAACTAGTTTCGGCTATATATAAGCCTTCATCAGGGATGAAGTAATTCTTAATAAGAAGTCGTGTGGATGTTTACTAGGATGGTGATTAGATTGGGAGGCATTAGCCTACTGTAGAATCTTGTAAACAAAGCACATAGTTGAAAATAAGCGCATGTCAAAAATAAGCCCATACGACCTTACCGTCAATCTTAATTGGAGTATAAGCAGATACTATATCCGAACCATATAAATAACCTCGAACATAGGCGCTTAATCAAATATCAAAGAACATATTAGCGATGCATCGACTAGACATACTTAAAGGTGACCATTGTTGAGTTTGTATACCCGGTAATAGTTGACAGGTGTTAAGAGATTTTAAAGTGGATTTTATGTTAAATGTTTACAATAATCATGATTTTTTAAAAAGAAAACGTTCTTTTTCTAGAAACAATAAACATTTGTATATCATTAAAAATTCGTTCCGTTCAAGTATCATTTTTATAAATAGTGTGAAAGTCTGTAAAGTACAACGGATTGAATGAATTAATCTGAAAAACAATGCTGAGTAAATAAAAAAGTTTAAACATGTACATTTTTTATTCATAAGTTATCATCGTAAGACAGTAGTAGCTTTAAGTTGAACGTAAATTGGATTATTATAGACATTGGGTATAACCATATACATTTTATAGTACATGATTATTAACATTGTAAGGTTAAATTCTACATATAATTATGTTCCTTAATACTATTTATACTTATCGTAGTCACTTTGGGTTTGCCTGTCAATTAAAATGTACATAAGATGCATGTATGAAAATTATGCGCATATGACATGTCTATAAGCGCATGCATTGTATCAAGTTTAAGAGTATATTATTTGACTAAGGTATAAGCACATATCGAAATAAGCTCATAAATTGTCACTAAAATTAAAATAAGCATATGCGCTTATTTACCAGATTGTTCAGTATTATTAAATGGAAGAAGGAAACACATCGTTAGGAAAACTGACAGTTTATAATATCTTATCTGCGTAGTGTTGATTTTGTATTTATAAAAAGTTTTGTCAATTTTAGTAATTACAAAACATGTAATGACTTCATTTTTTTATTGTGTTCATGTTATGGTTCATAATATAATTTAATCAGATGGTGATAAGATATTTTTCCTGCACGATGCATGTTTTTACAATCCGATTTACATGTGTATGTAATAGGATCGACAGTACATGTAAGATTCAATGTTCAGGGAGCTAGGCTGTTACATAACTGTCATTATGTATGTAAATACTAAAACAAGAGCTTAAAGATGTAACGACAAAAATACCTTGGGCGTTTTGTTTAGCTCTTATGGGTCAAAACTTGTTACAGTACATGCACGTTAAAACGCTTGCGTGTATTATTATAATACGGATGTATCCTCAAAACAAACTACCCCAACACTCTCACAGAAGTTATACTTATGAAGGTATGAAACATTTTGTTCAAAACGAAAGTACAAAGACACTATGCTTACGCAAATACTTTCTCTAAACCAACTAGACAACTACGTGTACATTCCATGGTCGGGACTGTTAAAGGAGTGTTCTCAGCATTTGAGGTTTAATTTTTCTACATATTCATTTATTTAATTGCAAGGACCTCTGGTCTGATTCTGACATTATGTCAATTGTAACACTTGTAAGTGCTCATAAATATTATACGAGTAATCTTGTAGCGGAGCATTTCATCTACGGTATCAATATTTTACTGCCATGTGTCGGGACATTATTCAGTCGGCTTTATATAAGGATGTAACGTTCGTCAGAAAACAACTGAAATATTCAAGGCGAGCATTTTAACATGTATTGGTGTAGAAATATAATAAAACATGGCTATTTTAAGGAAATTCAATTTTATTCTAAAAGATAGTGCAAAAGCTAATGAACATTTCTGAGAAGAAAATAAACGTCTACTCGTATTTTGATATTATATTATATTATTTTTGTATATCGTTCTTTTTTTAAAGTTTCTATATTAACTGTCACCACAGAAATCCCTTTACCATTCAAGATGTCACATCTTGCTTTCATTCGCATGATATATATATTCGTGATGTGAATCAATTTCAATACGATTGCTTCTCAGTATCATCGGCTCAAACTATTCACCATTATGATCACATGCGATGGTACATGTAATACAATTTTACAATGATCTTAACTTTTTCATTATTCTTTATGAGTGATGTCCTATTCGCGTGGTCTGTGTATTTTGTTTAGAGGAAACATTGGAAAATGTATCAGAAACAACTACTGTAAATCCGGTATTATTCGCGGTGGTTTAATTTTCGCTAATTTTCGCGATTGGCCCCCATCGCGAATTCATCATTTCGCGTAAATAACATTTCACAACATAAGATATATCCGAAAGAAATTTCAAACGTTTAATATAATCGCATGTAATTAATTATGTGGACGAAGCTATTGTGTTGGCACAGTATACTATATTTTGCATGCATTGGTTTAACATTCTACAATTGCATGTCAACATTCAATTTCGTCCAGTGGTTGAAGTTTGTAAAATTATGTTTTTAATTGTTCGATATACGGGATACTTCCCAACAAACCTGAAATTGTTAAACAGTTTGTTTACGAAGTATATAACAATACACCCTATTGACAAACACACGTACCTGTGAAAACACGATTAACTGATACAAGGTGTGATGCATTTATCAAAGTACACTGATCACTATATAAAACGTGTGATATATTTGTTAATTATCGGTATAAAAATAGAATTAAGCACTACTGTTGCATGTTTAACGGTTTTAAGATTTTTTATACATTCGCGAATTTAAGATTCTGGGACCCTCGACCGCGAATTCATCAATTCGCGAAATAAGTTCAAAACTGAAAATCGCGAAATAAAGCTCACGCGAATATAAAGTGATTTACAGTAGTATAATCTGTATTTTGTCATTCAATGCCATTATTGCGTATCGTCCAAACTTGATTTTATCAACGATTTCTTCTATCACATAGCTGGCAGCACTGAGAATCAATCCTGAATTTGATTAAGTAACTAACCCTGTTCTCACACTTGAAAAAGAATTTTAATTTGTGAAATGCGATTCGAATCACTAATATTATCGAACGCATATATTGTCTTAAAAATGGAACGTATATTTGTGTGAAGTATCATTAGAAAATACATTTAATTCGCCTGAGGTAGTTCGCCTAATACTAAAAAATAATACTATTGACAATTTTATCATTTAGTTCAGCCCATTGTTCTGGTCTTGAATTACTATTGAACGCATACATTGTCTTACAAATGGAACGCATATCTATGTCAGGTATCATTGGTGCATAAATTCTTTTCGCCTGAGGTACTTTGCCTAATATCCGGAGGTAGTTCGCCTTATACAAATTATACTTTTGATATTTTTGCATTATTTTAGCCCATTGGGCTGGTCATAAATCCCTTAATGCCAATGCTAATTGAATCGTGCAAATTGCGGGCTTGCAATGGTATTGTTTTACGATATCTAATCTTTAACGAGAAAATTATGTCATTTTTAAAATATATTCGTTTGTTTCAAGACAAAGTATGTTTAAGCGAAATAATGATCTAGAAGGAATACTCTGTATGTTACTAGATTCAGTTGTACCAATTTACTTCTTTGGTATGCATTTTTACTTTGTTTAGTGTTTATCGTTCAAAAAAATGATGACATTGATTTGTAAATTTGCAGACAAATATGCTCAGTACATATAATAACGCAACGTTTTCATCCTTGATTCTTTCTTACTTCCATTGTTCATACATTTTTTAATTTTATGTAATAATATTGTATAATCACGAAACTAGGTTATTGTCCAAATTTTATTGATCGGGTTACGTAAAACTCGTGTGTCAAGAAAATCACAAAACGCACGAATTACACGTGCACCATTTACGCATGATACATTTTGGTGTAAATTGCTTTAAATCCTTTGTAAGGTTTGTCAATGGAAAGAAAATCACAAAAGAAAAGTTCTACGCTTCGGAATAAAAATGCCAGGATACATGTAGTCCGAACATGGGCCAAATCAAGCGATTAGGATGCCTATGTCAAATGGAAGGTTTTACTTTGATTAAATTGCCATTTACCGACAATGTTTCATCTGGAGACACTCTAGTAGCACTTTTGCACCGTTTACAACCACCCATGCACAGGTCATCCATGTGAAACAACTCACCGACAGGACCAGTAACTTCACATGTACCATCCGTAGGCAAAGTTCACAACTGGCTCATACACTTCTTATCAACTTGTTGCACGTCATGAATATGCAATCAATCAATAATTTATCAATATTTGATCTTTCACTAAGAACAACGTTTCTAAAAAATTAGGATTTTACCGATTTGCGTTCCGTTACTTTTTTGCCGTACTATACACGCAAGCGTTGTTCAATCGCATCGATAGCACTAAATAAAAACAATGTAACAGTTACATTGTTCATGGAATAATTTATCATAAAGTAAATACAGTTTGGTTGCCAATCATACATAGTTTGAAAAAAAATGTTAACAGTAACCGTAGTGTTGCGTTTCTAGATGTACTCAGTATATATAAAACTCTGATTGAATGATATGAACATATAATGTACCAATGTACGCAGGAATTCCTTCATTTGACACAATAATAACTGACATATTATTTGATCTAGGGTACAACTCGAGAAGTCAAGTACGACACTGAAAAAGAGGCAATGTGCTTGACGAAACTTCTAGAGAACATAAAACACTACTCATTATAACAGAATGTGTAACTCAAAGTTATTGCGATTGCGCATGAAGCAGACATACACATAAAACTATGCTGGAATAATAGAGTATCTTGTGAAAATGTACGTAAGGCATTTCTTCGTCAGACGAAATAATAACCCGGTACATATTATATTTAATTTAATATTTGGTGCATTGGAGATAAACACAATGCCATACGTGAAATAATTCAACAGTTATAAGTAAATATACCGAAGAGAACTTCAAGCCAAGGAGAATATGCATGTTAAGAATACCTCGTACGAGGGATGATCCAAACTTTTATTTCAATGAATCATTACCAAACTTGTACATTGTATCTAGTATATTATCGCCTAGTAGAACTAGTTTTGCTGTAATTAAATGAGAGATACATGTAGTTTAAGATTTTTTCCCCGTCAAAGTTTATTTGAATTCCCATTGTGTCAATGTGAAATTTAAATTCGTTGTCTTCTTTTTTAGACAAACCCGATTTAAATTATTTTTCTATAAAGTTACACGGTTACAAATATTAAAGACACATTGTCACGATGCATTCTTGTAGTTCGAAGACTATTGCGAAATATTCTGAAGTGGAAACAAAAAACAGAAACAATTACGATACGAAATTGAATCAAGACAGTGATGAGGAAAGGGTTCAATAACCTTTGGGCATTTAAAGTGTGTAAGTTCTACATTCGCTAGATTACTTTCTAACACAATTATATCCCTGTAAAGAATTTAATGTTTTAACATATATTGTAAACTATGTAATCATTGAGGGATACACAACGGATTGTCCACGGATCTTTCATTTATATAAATGCGCAATACATTGAAATTAATAAAGCACGAGTATTGTGTTGTTGCAAGGCGTCGAACGTTACTTGAGATGTAGTAACGCATGTTGGGGGAGGGGAATATATACACATTTTTTAAATATTATCCGTATTTTTGAAATACCCAAGAAAAATCAACAAGTAAAGCACGGTCTGATATTTAGACTATTTTTATCATGGGCGTAACATTGATTGATTCCGTAGTTTGCGTCGTAATTTATATGTTTTAGACAGAGGTTTTACTATTAAGCGTACGTATGGTACAATTTGCTTGTTATTGACTTAACAACGCAATGCATACCATTGTAGAAACTGGGACTTTGCACCATTCAATTATTGTTGGAACTATGGGAATTTATACTAGTTCAGTGGGCTAAAATAATGACAAAATCATCAAACGTATAAAATTAGTTTGCAAAACTGATGCTATTGGGCAAATACTATCAACAAATTAGGTTTAATTCCCCAGATGCTTTGAAGAAATTTTTGTACAAAGGATAAGCAATACAGATAGCATCGTTTTGAAATAATTGATAGAATAAGACTATATTTTAAAAACAAACATATCCCAATCATCTAAGATAGGATGTGTTAGTATTGACATCGTTTGTGCGATAAAAGCATCTTGTTGCATGTTAATGAAAGTTTGAATGTAACTCAATGCTACAAGGAAATTAAATGACACTACACATTATCTTTGTTATTCTTACCTAATGCATCTTTTCCTGTAGCACAATTGTTCTGCAAACTGAATAACGGAACCACACAAACTAAGAATCTCATCACGCCCAATTTCAATTTAGATAATTAACGAGGAGTGCTTTCGACAGAAACATTTTAGCTTTACATAACTCGTATGCGAAATGAAATACAATGTAACCTCATTGTTTTCTGTCTTCTGTTAGAGGATAGAAGTTTTTATTAAAATCTTCTGAATTGTCTTAAGAACATGGCGTTATTATAATTATGCATCACTGTATTGAAGTAATTGTGATTAGTTTTTTACTGATTACACAAAACTCTGGCGAAGCATTATATTATGTAGTCGTCCAAAAATATGTTTGAAGCTAATACGAATTGTAAATACATTCATATAATGTTGGAGTTACCCTATCGCTTTCGAATTTCGAAACCTCGCAAACTTTCCCGCAACGTACTAAAGAAATCATTGAAAACTACGATTGTGTCATTTTCATCGCTCATAATGATTTAATACCAATTCTTAAATAGAAGAAGCAAATACATCGTTAGGAACACTGACACGATAATGAATTTGATAAAATTTTGCCTGAGTCGTCTTGGTTTGGTATTGATAAAAATGTGTAAATTTGAGTATTTCCAAAAAAACATAAACATTTAAATTTTGGATTTAAATTTGTTTCCTGTACTATGCAGGTTTCTGCAATCCGATTTACATGTTTATGTAGACTAACAGGGAGTAGAATTTAATATTTATAGAGCTAGACTGTTATATAACTGTCATATTATATGTAAATACTAATACTAATCCAAAAAACGTAATGACAAAAATACGTTACGCGTTTTAGGATACACATATGGTCGCAACTTCTGACGTTAAGTCAAAACAAGTTATATTGTTTGCATATGTTATTCTACTACGGATGAACTGTCAAACAGCCATTGCATGTAATAAATTGATTTCAACGTTTAAGGCATGTGTTTCACTGCATTGATAGAATTTGCACTTGTGTACTTGTCCTGTCAAATCATGTTTGGACTGATACCTTTTGGTATTGCCAGCTTTATATGACAGTGTAATGGTTTAGTCTGATATTATGGAAGCTGTAAAGCACTATTAATCACCATAAATATTCGTCGGTTAATGTTACGGCAAAGCATTTCCACTGTGGTATCAATATTTACCACCGCAAATCAGGATATACTTCAGTTGGCTTTATAAAATGGTGTGACGTTCGGCAGAAAAACTTACATATTTGCAACGAACAATTTAAATCCCTGCAGATAATGCATAATAAATGTATTGGTTTACAAAGTAATCAACCATCGCTATTCTAAGGCATTTTTTTCTGAAATAGTTCTAAAGCGATGAACATTTCTCAGAAAAACAACCATCTAATTTGATGTTAAATTATTCTCGTATGTTTAAGTTTCCATAACAAGTGTCAAAAAGGAAACTTCTTTTCCCATTTGAGATGTCACTTCTGGTTTTGATTCTCATGATGTATATTCTTAATATGATTCAATTTCATCGCGATTGCTTCTCAGTATCATCCATTTAAACTTTTCACTTTTGTATACAAATTGGATGTTTAAATAATTTCAAAATGATCTTGACTTGTCAATTATTGATGTCATGATTGCGTGATCTGATGCTTTTGTTTCCAGAAACATAAAAATGCATAAAGTAACAGTAGCAACTTATAGTATAACATGTACATGTATTATGTCATTTAATGCCCTTACCGTGCATCGTCGAAACTTGCTTCCAGCAACGATATCTTCTATCACATCGACGGTAATACTGATAACCAATCGCCATTTTGATGAAAGAACAACGCTTGTTCACGTTACACACTTAAAATAGAATTTCAATTTCTGACTCACTACAGGGTGTGATTTGAATCACTAATATTTTTGAACGCACAAATTGTCTTAAAAATGGAATATGTATTTGTGTCAAATGCCATATGGGAATAAATCCTATCCAGATGTAGTTCGCCTAATACAAATGTAGTATCACATTTACATGTAAATTATACTTTTGATAATTTTGTCATTTTTTAGCCCATTGATCTGGTCTTAGATCCCTTTGTGCCAATTCTGATTAAATCGTGCAAATTTCCGGCTTTCAACTGTAATCTAATCTAATCTATAACGAGAAAATTATATCATTCGTACTATATATTCGTTTGTTTCAAGACAAAGTATGTTTAAGCCAAAGAATTATTTAGAAGAAATACTCGGTAATTGACTAGATTCAGTTATACAAATTAACTTCTTTGGCATACATTTTTACTTCGTTCAGTGCCTGTCTTTCAAAAACATGATAACAATGATTTGTAAATTTGCCCCAAATCTATAAAACTATGTTTGAATGATATGAACATATATATTACCAATGTACGCCAGGCATTTCTTAATTTGACACAATAATAACTGACATATTATTTGATCTAGAGAAGATTAACACAGAACAACCCGAGAAGTAAAGAACGACACCACATTTATTCGGCACCACCCAGCTACTGTATAATGAGTCAATTTTTAATTTTTGCAACATTTGAGCTCGAACATTTTTCCTTTAAAAAAGTATTATATTTAGTACTTTTTCTTGTTTAAATGATGGATTGATGTATCACCTATGCTATAGCATACAAGTTCCACATCAAATAATCCATATTTCATAAGCATGCTGTAATTTGTTTGACTTGGTTTGTTGAAATGTCCTTGATGTGACGCCTTTGTTTCATGCAATATATTGCACACTAATATACAAAGGTAGAAATGTTCTTGTTATTTGAAAAGAACTCGACTCATATAACATAAAAGTGCATTAGTATTTAATAAACATGACACGGTTAAAAACATATGGCATTTTAGAGAAACGTTTTTGAAAATAATGCAATTTGATCGTAATTAAGTTATCGTGGTCTTTTTAATTCTAACCCGTTCGTTATAGAAACTTTTGTGTTGTTTCTGTTAAGATCTATTGGCTTAAAAGACATCTTTTGTTCATCACAATCACTGGCATAGCAACATATAATAATCTTAACACATGGTGTTACATTAGGGACATGCATGTTACAGGAAGGACATACTATGTGATGGGCAATGAGTATTTTATTTTTTGGTAACTTTTCATTGAATATGAAGCAAAACAATAAAGTGTAAAGCATACACAGTTGTGCTAACAATCAATGACTATAATAGCTACAAATGTACGTGTATCACCACTGGAAAATAGACAATTCATGACATGTTTCATTAGAGTCAATATTGGACCGAGATGCCGTAGCGTTTTATCTTAAATATTTTTTTTGAAGTTCAAGACTTACATATTTGGATAGAAGAGAGTCTGGGGATTTCATAAAACCATTTCTTGATTGTTGGCAACTTCGCGTTTGTTAAATATTTACTGTTGCTTCTGGTGTTTTTGTCAAAAATCGCGACCAAACGCTATTGATAAATTCTCATTTTTGGAATGGATAATCATTAGAAATCAAACATATACCTATGTACTTTTATAGTCAGTTACTTAAACTGCACGAAAAAGTTAAAGAGGTATCTGTGATTTTTTTCTTTTATTCAGTACAGGCCTGTATTTTACGTTACCAGTCATTTTCTACGCATTTGACCGTCCATCATTTAGTGCTAACAAAACATGCATTATGAATTCCGATAAATTTTCATATATTTTGATAAATTATTATATTTCAAACATATAAAACGTTTTTTTGGGTGGATATATTCATGAAAATGGTATTGATAGGGTACTTTAATACTGCATACATAATGCTAAAATTGGTTATAAACGGACAAAACACACACATCAACTATATAAAAGATTTGCAAGAAACCTGTACTCATTTATTTAGTTGCTATTTGCTTTGTGTAAAACATTTTGTCTTTTGCAGTAAAATTCATTCCGTATATCTTCATTATGTTGTAATTTACGGTACACATGCGTATCCATACATGACAACTGTATTATGTTGCATGATCATTTGATTGTACACACTTTTATTTAAAAAGAGATATGTGTGTGATAGTTCAACAAACTACGTTCGATATGTACTCACTTTTCTTAATTTAATTCGTGTAGATTGTCTCAGAGCCGCCATCCATAATAAAAAAATGTCACACATTCTCAAAATTGGAGTCAATATGGAAGAATAGAAAAAGTTGACATTTAAAATCTTTATAAACGTCCATACTTTCGTAGGGCATGAAAGTCGATCCCCTATGTGAAAATGTTTCAATAATTGGCACATCATAAATCCTACGCATTTTCTATGCCGTTTTTAATCACTGTTTTCACCAGAGAAATTTACGTTACAATAGTATATGTACCATATTTATTTATTAACATAAAGGACATAAGGAAGAAGTTCAATGCTTCGTTTTATTAAAAATACTACATATCTTCTTACACCAACTCTGTGAAAACATTAAATTGCCAATATACTTATGAAACCGGTATGTATATCATTAAATGCACCTTTGTTAACACTCTATTTTACATACATATTTCTTACATTATATTTGAATTAGTAGTGCAAAGGCGTGCGGGTATTCAATGTTTATTCACCAATCAAAGTCAGCACAAATGGCACTACTTAATGATATGGCAGATTTTTAATACAAAACCAACAAAATATAAAATGTCGGTACATGATTTTACCGAAGTTTTCGTCCCGTAATATACAAAATAAACTTATCTATCAATAATGAATACAATAAAACAAGTTGTGCTTAAGAGACAATTCCGGCCTCATAATAAAAGTAAAATAAAATGGTAAAAGTGTGCCAAAAATCAAATTAATGCACACATTGCTTTTGCGGTATGTTTTCGAGTATTATGAAATGGGGTCAGGAATAAAACTACAGTAGCAACAAACTAGAATATTACACAAAACTAAAACAAAACAAAACAAATTAAATATATATGGAATGTTTAACCACGATTGCCCTATAAGACGTCGTTGAGAGCGGCGGTCAAGATGTAGGGTGCGCGCTTTGGGATCCAGGGGTCCCGTTTGCTCTTCTTTACTTATGTAAAATTGGTACTTGCTAGGTAAGTCTACGTATTTTTGGGCGCCGTAAATCGATATTCACTGCCTCATCCTCAGGAGAGATATAAGTGTCACCCGTGAGACTCGAACGCATGTTTACTTAGGTAGCCTAATGTCCAGAGGTTATTAAAATGGCAACAGTTGAACTGCTGAAAATAACCCTCGTCTTACTGCTTAAAATGGTAAGCATTGTCTAGAGCTTTAAAATAGAATATGTTTTTACGGTAACGTAAAATACAAGTCCTTAAACGTTTTAACAACAATTAACAAACGTTAAACCTTTATCTAACAAACAAAACTCCTGTGCTTAGTCATATCATAATGTTACATTATTTCTGAAATATCTCCAGTAACATGTCATGGTTTTTTTTTACTGCTTCGATGTGAGTCCTGTTCAGTCATATGGAAGTTTTGAAAGCATGCATCTTTTTCAAAATACATATTGGGTCTTTAAACGTGTGAAGTTTTTGTTTCTTCTTATATCAAATGAAAGGAAATATTGTATAATAACAATTAAATGAGGATGTACGACAATAACCATTGCACACATGACAATAAATAATTGTTATATTGCTGCACACAACTCTGGTATGATTTTGTATTCTACGTTACGAAAAGTATATGGTCATTATGCACGGAATTGATGTCATGATATACACTAATTTTCCAAGTAATGAAAGGTCATCAAGTAGTATATATAAAAAATGATACAGATAGCATTACCCCTCACCAAAAGCGCTAAATGCAGTAATTTGTTACAGTTTATGTAAATGCACGGACCGATAAGTTTAACTCTCACAACATCAAGTGTTTTAATATTGCTTGTTTAACATGTCAACTAGACACATACTAGTTATTGAAACATATTATATTCTAAAATTGTGATGTAAATCCCCAATAAAAAAAGCAAAAATAGGTCAATAAAGAAATCCAAATACAATTAAGTATTTCACTTAAAATTTACGTGACAATAAAGTGTATTTTACGTGACGAATGAGATCGTACTGACAAAGCCGTAGATATCCATTATCTGCATAATAATCGAATAATAATTTATAAAAACCAATGTCTTTCAGGAATAAATATGTATATGTATAAATAAGTATGCCACATAATAATTATCTCAATGATTGACAATTTACCAATTTCTGTCAAGAATAAAAATAAAGTATGCTCCATATGTCAACGATTGATCATGCCTGTTGACGAGCAAATGATAAAATATGCATGGTGTATGTACCATAAAATTTCAACCTCATGCCTATCATGCAGTATTTTCGTGTACATATTAATTGTAGAATCCAAATCCGTCAAAATGGCACAGCATTAGATGTATTTCTTTTTATATCGTTGTCAACAATATTTTAACAAAAATAAAAAGTCATTTAACTGTATATATAGAGAGAGAGTCTCGTAAAACGTTTTGTAGTCTTTGTAGCATGTTTTTGTATCTATTGTCGCTATCAGAAGATGTAATTTTTCATACAGTACAATTCAGATGATGTCATTAATGAAATCAGGAATAAACAATTATATTCCGTAATACTAGTATGGTTCATACTCTATTTATTAACGTTTATATATTCCGTAATAGATAAGCGATTTGTGGGCGCCACATAAGAATACAACATAAATTACTCGGTATATTTCAGACATGAAATACACGAATTATTATTGACTTGTGCATGTTTTGTTGTACAATATGTGCAATTATCATTAGGAGATATTTGTAAACAACCTAGTTTAGTTAATTGAAGTAATATGTGGACATAGCTATCACATCCACAAAACAGTGTCACGTAAAATAGACCTTACATGTTACAGAACGGCTGCATTCGCGTCTCCCTGTGGAGACTTTTGTCTCCTATAGGTGATGAAGCCAACTCCGATCTGCGACGGCCAGGAACATTCACTGTCGTAGCAGGTACCAATATACACTTTGGTATCCAACTATCCACCGCTCTCAAAGATGTATTAAAGAGGAATCGTGTTTAGACATTTCATAGATATTTAATGTGTACCAGTTTGGTACCAGTTTAGTGTTTATGCAAGTTTTTCCATATAGTAAATTAGTATTCCACATGACTACATTTCATACTACTCCTAAATATGTCGCTAGAAACAATATATACGTTGATCGTATTTATTTAGTTCGTTTTTACCCAAAAGTTGGTTCAAGGAAGCCTTGCTAATTAACACAACTTGTAGCATTGTACTATTGTATCGATACATATGAGCCGTTCTCCAGGAAAACCGGGCTTATTGACAAAATTGTGAAAATGTTGATAATTATATGGTTAGAAAGAGGAGACTCTTATAAACAGTTTCTGAAAATTTGAACAAATTATTCCATAAACTTACAAAGTTCTAGAGTTTTTCAATCAACCACTACCGTCTACTTTATGAGTGACGTCGCAAACGTCATTCTCTGCGTTTTTGACATTACGTCAACTGGCATTTCAAAGATCCAGTATCTGATCATTTTTTTACGTAATCTTTTAAAATTGTGACAAATCTTAGAATCATATTCTTATTTTAATAATATGTGTCCAATATGTGAGTGTTTGCTTACTAGAAAAAATACAAAACGTTTTTAGTCACTTAATCGTCGTTTTCCTTGATAAGAGTACTTTTTAGAAACCGATCACCATAGCAACAACAGAAGTTATTTTAACCCACTTTTAAAGAAAACTTGAAGCTAATGGATAGTACTATACTATTCAATTACTTAAATATGAAATCAAAGGACACGATTTTTTCTCATTTTAGATATTTTTCTAATTCTTATTGCATAATTACAATACAATGTCATTAAGCCCGGTTTTCCTGGAGAACGGCTCATATATATTAGTTTATTTTGTAGTTTACGTGATGAAAACTTTAGTACAAATCTTGGACTGACATATTTATTTTTAGCCAGGTTATGTTTACATACTTTTCTATATTATCAAGTAGTGCATTTGGTTCTAGGTCAGATTAGTGAATATAACATTGAATAGTCATATCTGTACTTTTGTACTTCAAATTCACATATAATATGAGATATATGTATGTAAAATAGAGGGTAAACAAACGTACATGTAATAATATACATACTGGTATCATGAGTACTAGCATATTGACAAGTTCATATTTTTGCAGAGTTACGATGAGAAGATATGTAGTTTCTTTCTTGTGTCCTTTATGTTAAGAAGTATGATACACATACTATCGTAACGTAAATTACACTGGTGAAAACAGAGGTTAAAAACGGCATAAAATGGTAGGCTTTATGATGTGCCAATAATTGAAACATGTTCACATAGGGGATCGACTTTCGTGCCCTATGGACGTTTATGATGAATCTGAATGTCAGCTTCTTTTCGATTAAACCATTTCGACTCAATTTGTGAGAATGTGTGACGTTTTCTTATTATGAATGGTGTTTCTTATACGCTCTACAAGCATGTAACTTTAGAAAATTGAATAAATATTTCTTGTAGTTTGTTGAAATATCAAACACATATCCCTTTTTAAATAAATGTGTGCATATTAAAATGAGCATGCAACACAATAAAGTTGACATCTATGTATACGCTTATGTAACGTAAATTACAACACAATGAAGACATACGGAATGAATTGTACTGCAAAAGACAAAAGTTTTTACACAAAACAAATAGCAACTAAATAAAAGAGTACAGGTGTCTTGCAAATCTTTTCAGACAGTATGCATGAATAGTTGATGTGTGTGTTTTGTCCGTTTATAACCAATTTTAGCATTTTGTTTGCAGTATTAAAGTACCCTATCAATACCATTTACATGCATATATCCATCCGAAAAACGTTTTACATGTTTAAAATATAATAATTTATCAAAATATATGAAAATTGATCGGAATTCATAATGCATGTTTTGTTAGCACTAACTGATTGTTGGTCAAATGCGTAGAAAATGGCTGGTAACGTAAAATACAGGCCTGTATTGAATAATAGAAAAAAATCACAGATACCTCTTTAACTTTTTCGTGCAGTTTAAGTAACTGACTATATAAGTACATAGGAATATGTTTGATTTCTAATGATTATCCATTCCAAAAATGACGATATATCAATAACGTTGGGTCGCGATTTTTTACAAAAACACCAGAAACAACAGTAGATATTTAAAAAACGCGAAGTTGCCTACAATCAAGAAATGGTTTTATGGAATCCCCAGACTCTAATCTATCCAAATATGTAAGTCTTGCGCTTGAAAAAAATATTTAAGATAAAACGTTACGACATACGGGACTATATGTTTTGCATCATTGACATAATCCAATGTACATGGAAGGTTCTTTTGGATATATTTAAATGAAGTGGTAATGTATCTTCAAAATACATTGACTATTTTTACCCGAAAACCACATCAGTTTTTTTTGTTGAACATAACTTTTTTCGCAGCTATGCATGTGTTAGGTTTTATATGAAAGACACGGAAAAAATGTAATTCGCAACAATGAATGCAGTTTTAAACAATTTTACTTTCAACAGCATTATATTATTGCCATTTATTTAAGTTTTAATAATTTAATGAAGCATTTAAAAGATTTGTTAGAGCAATGAATAGTTATGGTTTGACAACAGTGACATTTGCATCCATAATGATTTGAAAACTCACCGCAATCAGTGTATTAGTACATTTTCGCATATCAGTCAGAGTGTTAGTCAATACCTGTATGTTAATCAGTGGGTTCCTAGCAAACTGGGCATATGTCAGTAGATGCACATTTAGTATGTCAGTTAATATGTCGACTGAGTGTCAATCAGTATATTCCCAGTATGCCAGTATTGGGGCAGCAGCATCTACGTCTTTGTTTAAACAGCTTGTTGACATCAGTCATTTTATTGTCTACATGTCTGCCAGTTTGATTGATATTATACTGACATAATCTTAGTAGTGGGTCATTGACGGACGAGCACTATGTCAGTCGATATCTTGGCAATTGGTCTCACAGTGTGCCAAACGTACCATAAGTCATTACCACATAAGACCCAGTACAGCTGTCTTGTCAGTTGGGTCAGTCAGTATCTAAGTGAGTGTAATTTACTAGCAGTAAGTCAGCAGCAGACCACGTGTTATGCAATCAGTAAAATTTTAAAAATGGCCGGGTTAGTATTCTCATTAACGGTAATAGCAGTCATGGGGACACTTATTACCGTTTATGTTGAAATACGTAGAAAAGTAGTTAGACAATTTTATCAAACAAGTTGCATAGCAAATTAATTATATATAATCTACAAGAAAGCTTATTGTAACATGATAATTTTGAAAATCGTGAATGTCTAAGTGGACAATTGTGCATTCTGCTATTTAACATAATAATTCTATATAATAAAGAAGAACGGTTGGAGTATGTTAAAAAAATCGCAATCGCAAAGATCTAAATGCAAAATTGTGCATTCTGCTCAATATTTGTCGGAGCACAATGAAATACAGAAAAGTAAAACACAAAGCATAACAGTCCTACCTGTAACATAACATCAACCGAATTAATTGAGCATTCTTATGTGTATGTGATGCATTCTAAATTGCGTTGAGTTTTAACAAATAAGGAAGATTCTAACCAATGAACTAAAATATATAAATACCGTGGCACATATATAATATGAGTCCATTTACAACAAGTAATAGTATTTCCTGTAACAAATATGGTCCATCAAGTAACAGGCAAAGCAAGCCATGACTGATAGGTTGATGTTGACATTTGTTGATATCTTATTTTAAAACTGACACAGACATTTTGCAATATCTGATCGTAACAATACATTTTTCAATAGAATATTATTATATTGTGTAGTTTAATACAAAAATGTCTATCCTGTAACAATTGCTGTCCTTCCTGTAACAAAATAGCCCGTCACAGGAAGGACCGTTACATGAGAGAATTATTCCGACCAAATCTGTTGGTAATAAATAAACTGTGGACCTATGATGCATGTCTTGTGCGCAGTACAGCAGTATGTGTCCAACGTATATCAAACATTGTATCTAATAATATTTTAAGAAATGAAATAACCCCGTTACAGCAAAGACATATACAAATTTAAGCCTCTACTTACCAACCTGCAATTTCTGTTTTATCAAATTTGCAAAAAATATTTACATAACGACACACATGAATACTTACTCTGGAAGGTTTGCTCTTCACAAACGGTAAAAGAATTTTCCCAAACCACAGGTAAATGTTATTATTATATATGTGTATACAAATGTTACATGAAAGACGTAAACGCTGGGTACAATATTTTAATACAATTATTTTGAAGAAAACTATCGTTAAATTTCACTTTGGATGAATTATCAGACAGACAAAATGTGTATTTGATGAATGTATCGTTTTGTTAACATAGTTTGATCCCTATCGTTAGTTACTAGCATATATACACAAGAATTCTGGTCTGGGGAAAGCCCAAAACAGCACAATTTACTACTTCAATGATGTAGACATGTTCTTTCTGATTGAAATAATGCATACAATTCTATCAGACATTGATAAACAAGTTATGTGCAACAAACCTTGTCACGCTTTAACAAATATTGCAAAAAGATAAGCAATGTTGCAAAAAAATAATGACTCGTATAGTTACAGCTTACATAAATAGGCCAGTTTGTTCGAAAAGTGTGTTACAACCATCACGGAGCGTCTGCTTTTTATTAATGATGATCCAACAAATTCACACTAGCTTTATAACATACAACATTATGTGCATGATACTCACCGTACGTTGTTTGCTCTTCTACACGATGAATACGTAAACGCTCAGAGATAAGACGTGTATCATGACACTCAACCATCCCCAATCCAAATGGCAATATCATTACCAAGATGTCAATACGACAATTAAATGAGTAGTACTTTATGTCCGAACAATGAATACTATAATGTACGAATCATTTTGTTAGTGTAACTACAATTGTCAAATTTCATAAGTCTGTCAGTTTGCAGTCAGGTTATGATGCAAGCGTATCGATTCCATACCTTACATGCGAAAAGTGGAAAGTTGAAATGTATGTTGTTTATATACCATAGTACTACACGAATGTATGTTAAATGCATCGAGATACCAGTATTTATTCGACTATAAACATAAAAAACGTTTTACATGTCGACATCGAGTATCTCTAGGAGCTTGAAGGTGGCTTACATTTCTTTTCAATTTAGGTCGATTCATATACATATGGCTTACATAACTGTGTACAATAGACAATGATAAGACACGTTCGTTTTATTCAGGAATATATTTGCGCATCTCATACAGATATCACTAGGGTGATTAACATAACCCTTTCACTAGACAACGCATGTCAATTACGCTTAATATATAGCCAGCAATCTGTCGGTAAGACAAATTTTCGGATTCTGCCATTTTACATACACGAACCGAACGACGAATAACATACGGAAATCATGCGCTATAAAAAGTGTAAAAATCCCTTAATTTTGCTCAACTGATAACTACTTTTACATCCCTACCGCATTGCTTCATTTTTGTCGACGACCCAACTGGGGACCTTTATGACCTTTCACACAAAAATATTTAAAAAGGTATTGGAAAATGAGACCGGGTGCATCGTTCAAACTTGCTTCACGCAGTCGGTACCACTAACAACCAATCATAATTTAGATGAAATAACTACTTCGTTTGTTAATATAACACAGGGTGATGAACTAATAAACCGGATACTGGTGTAGTCTTCCTGCTAATCAATAATTGACTGATATTGAAGACTTATGTCTAAGGAGGACATTGTTGTAGCCATAAAACATACTGATCCCTATAAATAATAGTCCTGTAATCTTGTAACACACAATTTCCTCTAAGGTATTAATGGTTTACTACCCTACATCAGGACATTATCGGCTTTATAGGAGTGATACATATTTTGATATCAGAACGACCTCCATTACACAATGAACCATGTGTTTTACCGCTGTAGTAAGGCCATTTCAGTAAAATGGTGAGTGGTGGCCTAACGATAGGATACGGGCTTAGCGGTCACGCTTTCTACCCCGGTCGGGACCACTGGTTAATATCTCTGAGTAGGAACCCCAACTGCTAGGTCATTGTATTCCTTGGCGCTGCATACCAAAGCTGGTTGCCACACCCACATAAGGGAAGTAGTTTCCCCATGGAGATTCAAATGCATGTTTCCTTAGGTAGCCCAATGATCAGCTAGGTTAAACGGCGGAAATGCAGACAGCATCCCAAGAAAATTGGTATATTTGTGTTTGAGAACAACAACCACTGTTCTAAACAATGTTCGGGTATATTAAATACAGTAACTAAATGTAGTTGTCACCTTTGCATTTTAATTAGACTTTTATGTTAAGTGATGATAGTTCAGCGGTGTGATTTTTTTGTTTGCAAAGCACCTTAAAGTGATGGTGAAACCTTGTGCAACGTTCGAGCTTACTGTTTGCAACAATAGCTTCGCATTTATATAACCAATATACTAACAAATCTTCATCCAGAAGATTGAGCAACGGTTTTTGTCAAAATCATATTTCCAACAATCGATCCGCCACTTACTACGGTTTGTGATCCCGACCACCAATTGTCTTTAAAGTTGAACTAAATTGCGAATATTGTCTAATTCGCCGGAAGTATTTCGTCTAATAGAAGATATATCTATCCAACAGTACGAAACTTGCTGATTATATTACATTCTTTATTCGCTGGTCTATTTTCTATCAAATAATTGTTATGTGTGCTTTATAGCTCATGTATATGATGCTTACAGATGTGTATAGGAAAATAACATTAATTATACGACTTGAATAATTGAACAATTGGACGCAACAGAATTCATTTGAAATACAAAATTCGTTTACGTAACTATACACTGAGCGTCAAAAGTTTCGCAAACGAATTAAAATTTAATATTTTTAAATTGATCACTCGAAAGAACTTTTTACTGACACAGTCGATTTGTATACCCATAATGTCCATGTTGAACCCATTTCCGGTGGTGTCCGTCACGCTTAAATGATCACACCAGCACAAATGGCGAAACGTCGATTCAAGCGCGCAAAATCAGGGTGTTTTTTTTATGACTACATTTTCACTTCCAATTTAATTGCAATATGTATGTGATACAAAATACACAATTAGTAAGTCAAATCAGTTTGCAATGTATATTTAATTTGATGTCAAAAATTGTTATTTCGAGTTACAATGTAACTATTTAAAATGTTTGAATTTTTAAGTCCTTTGCGAATTTGTTTACTATCAGCTATATGTATCATGGGCAACAAATGTATCGTAATGGAACTATTAAACCGATAAGTCGGTATTGAAGAGTAAACGGGAATTTATTTGAAATTTTGGTGCTGTCCATGCCTCGGTTGAAACTCTATTTTCATCGTTACTGTTCCAACACAGACAATAATAAAGTTTGAAGATCTCAATATAAAAGTGTTTATTATTATAAAATATGAGCTCTACATTTAGTCGATCGTCTTATCATTTCTCCTGATTTTCATGGTAAATTGTCAAAGTATTTTATGTATTATAACAATTTATAATGATTAAACATTATTCCCTTGGTGGCAATATAATACCGATATGATGTATGATGAAAACTGAAAAAGAGACAATGTGCTTGATGAAATTTCTAGAGAACGTCTAAGTTACACGTCGTGGCATAATGTGCAATTCTAAGTTATTATGGTTCCAAATGAAACAAACATACACATAAAACAAGGTTGTAATACTAGTAATAAAATATTTTGTGAAATTGTATGTCAGGCATTTATTCATCTGACGAAATAGTAACTTACTTTTGTACTTGGTCATGGAAGATAAACATATTGTAAAACGTGAAGTAATCCAACAATTATAAGTGCATTAAAACCAAATCCTCACTAAACCATCGGTCAGATTTATATTTAACTTTAGGATTTTGGCGAATGAAAGTGGTGCTACAAAATAATAAATATTTTTTTATTTATCTAAAAAAAAGCTATCAAATTGATATGTCGACGTATTTTTATTGCCCCTCGTATTACAGCAAAAATAAACTTATATATCAGAGTATTTGGAAAAACAGAATGCCACATACGCAGTATGCTCAAACGATTATTTCAATGAATCATTAAAAAAATTATATCAATAGTAATCAGAAAATGTCCGGCATATTCTTACGAAATGTCAATGAAAAACAATACTTTAATAAGCAGTTTCATGTAATACAAAACCCCACTACTGCCTTTGGGCACACGACAGTGACTATTACACAAAGTCGTTCACGTCACGTATCGATGATCGACCTGTAACAGTTGTGAGCCTGATTTCATTGATAGGATGGTGTTAATTGTAACATTTTATATTCAATAGGAAAATATGTTCATTTGATTAGTGTGTTTAAGGGTCCGTTGCGATCAGTTAATTACCCAATAGACAATCAAAACTTATCAAATCTGTATTATCCACATACTCATTACTATGGTTACAAAACCATGCGGCGTACTTACTATATTGTCTTCATTAAAGCATTAATTTTCTGATAATAAATAAAGTGAATATACTCTAACAAAACATTTCCGTTGGAAGCAAACGCAACAAATCTTGCATCTTACATTCCCATACTGCTGCAATCTGTACTGTTGTAATATTTTACCAAGCGTGTAAACATTATGTAGCAGTATATTAACAGGCTCGATATTGCAAATAAGTCGTACATAAACGCTGTACATAACCAGAAATCTGAACTTTATATATGGTGTGTTCCTTGAAATACTTTATTCCTTCCGTAACAACATCTAGTCTTGCGCCAATGGCACTTATAGCTGGTACTAACAATAATTACAACGATTATATTGTCAATAAATGTCAGTTTCCTCTTTACTATAATGATATATACATGTACGTACTTTATCATTGTCATAAACAAGACCATTAGCTCCGACCTGAATACTGTGGAAATTCACGTGACTACATATATGAACTGACTCGCATTTGATAAGTTTACAAGCTTGTATTGTATGTGAATGAATCTATTCCATGCCGTAAGGAAACACCTCATCTATAGCTAAACATGATTTCGTTCAGATTCAGTTCCATTCCATGAACATAAATTACATGTACATGTATGTGTACTGTTAACAAAGATAAACTACACTCGTTATAATATTTTATATACTTGTACCGCTTTGACTGACATCACTGACGTGATTCCCATTACGTAGTATCAGACAGCACATTTCAATAACGTTAAATATACTGCCATCATTGTGTAGGTACGACAATTGCTCGGAGTATGGCATAACTGATACAAGCACTGTGCCATGATATCTTAGCATAAAAACTTTTGGTTAGCTAAATGATTGATGGTCTGATATTACTTAATCATGTAGAGTATTATTTGGAATGTAATTCTGGTACACCCTTCATATGTAGGACGCCATACTGTGGATATTATGAGCTTTTTGTAAAATGTTTAAAAAGTACACTCTGTACAGCATTTAGTTCTTTACCTGCTCAATATGTAATAGTTTTGAGAGATGGTGTGTTATTAAACGATTTTCGTGCTTAACCTTTCACAGCAAGCAATTATTCACCTAATACCAAATACACAGTATGAGTATATTGAAAAACTAAGCAATGTTGTTCAGGCAATCAATTCAAATTAGAGTATGATGTGATTATAAAATTATCAGGAACAAAACACGTACCAATTTAAGTGTAGCAAAATTATATCGACAATGAAATACGTTTGAAATTGATGTTTACTGGTGGCTATCTTGAATTAAAGTGTCATGTCGTGAAGAAAACTATTTGTTTTATTTGCAGTATTTTATGGTATTTGTTGTTTAACCTACCGACATACTTATCCTCATCGTGCCGGCTAGCACCTATGGCTGCCGACACAGTTTTCCATTGTTCATGTCTTCATAACGTACTTTTTATATTAAACATTTACGAGGTATGTAAACATCAAACTAGCTATGATATTGTTCTCATTGCATACGTTTTTTATAATATATGTCACAACAGGAACTACATTTACCATTAATACGTTGCTGAGTTTTTGGATATATTTGATATCTCTATTCAATATCGGCACGATTCCTTTCCAATAACACCCACGTATAACTGTGTACTGCGGTATTTTCACAATTAAGGGTATTAATCATTTTTCTGGCATTATAGCATTCTTATCTTACAGTTTCTTGTGTACTATTCTCTATCGGATATGCATGCATTATAATCCACCTCTGATACGCTTATTTGAATGGTTTGTAAGAATTTCGTCTACACTGCAATAAAGATATTTCTGAACATTTTCAATTGTTATACATGTATAATTTACTGTTAATGGTTTCTTCACGAACATTTCCCTAACAATAGACGTCAATGTTATATGATATTGTTTTCGTTTGTTAAATGTTTTCGTAACATTTGTCACATTAGGAACTCCCTTTACCAATCAAAAAATGACAATACTGGTTTTGGTACGAATGATATATCTTTGCGTGATGAGTTTCAACTACACAACGATTGCTTTTCAGAATGATTTACCGTTGTTTACATGTTTTCAAACGTTGACAAATACATTAAACGAAGAATAGCAAATCATAGTGTATAATGTCATATGTTTGATAAGAACGTGCGCATCGTTCAAACTTCTCGCGGTCGGTACCGATACGAACCAAATATAATTTAGATGAAAGAACAACGTGTGTTAATATAACACAATTTGATGAACAAATGAATCAGAGACCAGATGATGTAGTTTTTCTGCTAAATCATGATTGACTGATATTGAAGACTTTTTCTAAGGAGTACATTGTTGTAGCTATAAAACACACAAATCCCATAAATGAATGTCTGGTAATCTTGTAACATAACATTTCCTCTAAGATGTCAATAGTTTACTACCTTAAATCAGGACATTATCGGCTTTACAGGAGTGATACATTCCTTTATATCAGGACACCTCCGTTACACAATGTACCATACAACTGCAGTAAGGCCGTATCAGTAAAGTGGTGAGTGGTGGCCTAAAGGTAGGATGGGTGTGTAGCGGTAAAGATGTCACGCGTTCAATCCTGGTCGGAATCACTGGCTAATTTCTCTGAGCTGTAAAACCCCCATTGCTAGGGCATTGTATATTCCTTGGCGCTGTATATCGATGCTGGTTGCCACACATAGGAGGGAAGTAGTTTCTGTCTGGTGATTCGAATACAGGTTTCCTAAGGTAGCCCGATGACTGGGAAAAGTTAAACTGTCAAAGAGTAGTTGAACGGCTAAAATGCAAACAACATCCCTCGAAAATTGGTAACTTTGTTTTTGAGACAACAGCCACCATTCTAAACACTGTACACGTATATTAAATTCAATAGCTAAATGTGGTTTACATCTGTATATTTTTTTTAGACTTTTAGATTAAGTGAAGGTATTTCAGCGATATGATTGTTTCGTTTGTGGATAACAATGAAAAGTGCAAATGATAAAGCAATCACGTGTATCTAATAGTGGTGGTGTAACCATGTGCAACATTCAAGCGTGCTGTTTTGCGACAATACTCTGTATCGCATTAACATAACCAATATACTAACAAATCTTGATTAAGAACAGACTGAGCAACGTATGTTTGTTTTTAAGACATTATATTTCTAAAAATTAATCTGCAACTTACATGTATATTGGTTTGTGATTGGGATCACCAATTGTCCTTAAAATTAAACGTTCATATATAACTAAATTGGGAATATTGTCTAATTCGGCGGAAGTATTTCGTCTAATAGAAGATATATCTATCAACTTTACCAACAAATTGTACTTTTGATAATTTTGTCATTTATTTAACACACTGATCTGGTATTAAATCCCTTTGTGCCAATACTGATTAATTCGTGCAAATTTCCGGCTTGCAATGATATTGTATAAAGTTATTAAATCAATAACGAGAAAAGTGTGTCATTCTTACCCTAATTTAGTTTGTTTTAAGACAACAGACGAAGTACATCCAGGCGGAATACTTAGCATGTACTCTACATAAAGTGCATCAGATAGTACGAAACTTGCTGATTATATTACACTCCTAATTCGCTGGTCTATTTTCTATCACATAATTGTTAGTTGTGCTTTATAGCTCGTCTATATGCTACGAGTGTGTATAGGAAAGTAACATTAAATATACGATTTGAACAACAAGACTAAACAGAACTCATTCGAGAAAACACTATACGTTTACATAACTATATACATCATGGGTACAAAGGTATCGTTTTGGAACTATTAATCTGAGGATTCGATTTTGAACGAGTAGACGGACATTTATTTGACATTTTGGCACTGCCCATTCCTCGGGTGAAGCCTTATTTTTAACTTAACTGTTCCATTAGAAACAATCAATATCGTTTGAAGATCTCCATGTAAAAGTGTATTTTACTATCAAATAAGTTCGATCGTCTTACCTTTTCTCTTGACTTTCCTGGTAAATTATAAAATAATTCTATATCAGTTTAAAATGATAAAAAACAATTCCCTTGGTGGCTATATAATACCGATATGAAATAAGATGAAAACTGAAAAAGAGACAATGTGCTTGACGAAACCTCTAGAGAACATAAAACACTACTCCTTATGACAGAATGTGTAACTCAAAGTTATTGCGATTGCGCATGAAGCAGACACACACATAAAACTATGCTGGAATAATAAAGTATCTTGTGAAAATGTAAGTCAGACATTTCTTCGTCAGACGAAATAATAACTCAGTACATAATATATTTAATTGAATATTTGGTGCATGGGAGATAAACACAATGCCATACGTGAAATAATTCAACAGTTATAAGTATATATACCGAAGAGAACTTCAAGCCAAAGAGAATATGCATGTTAAGAATACCACGTACGAGGGATGATCCAAACTTTTATTTCAATGAATCATTACCAAACTTGTACATTGTATCTAAATTATCGCTTAGTAGAAGTAGTTTTACTGTAATTAAATGAGAGATACATGTAGTTTAAGATTTTTCCCCCGTCAAAGTTTATTTGAATTCCCATTGTGTCAATGTGAAATTTAAATTCGTTGACTTCTTTTTTAGACAAACCCGATTTAATTATTTTTTCTATAAAGTTACACGGTTAAAAATATTAAAGACACATTGTCACGATGCATTATTGAAGTTCGAAGACTATTGCGAAATATTCTAAAGTGGAAACAAAAAACAGAAACAATTACGATACGAAATTGAATCAAGACAGTGATGAGGAAAGGGTTCAATAACATTTGACATTTAAAGTGTTTAAGTTCTACATTCGCTTGTAAGATTACTTTCTAACACAATTATATCCTTGTTAAGAATTTAATGTTTAACATATATTGTAAACTATGTAATCATTGAGGGATACACAACGAATTGTCCACGGATCTTTCATTTATATAAATGCGCAATACATTGAAATTAATAAAGCACGAGTATTGTGTTGTTGCAAGGTGTCGACCTTTACTTGAGATGTAGTAACGCATGTTGGGGGAGGGGAATATATACGCATTTTTTCAATAGTATCCGTATTTTTGAAATACCCAAGAAAAATCAACAAGTAAATCACGGTCTGATATTTAGACTATTTTTTATTATGGGCATAACATTGATTGATTCCGTAGTTTGCGTCGTAATTTATATGTTAAGACAGAGGTTTTACTCTGAGACTTTCATAGCTTCTTATCATGTTCAATACCATTCCCAAAGACGCCCGATTCTCTCGGTGTGCTTAGTAATACAGGCGTCAATATAATAACGTAAAGGAAAGCACGTATTAAAATATTGCATTGTCATTTTAATCAATTACAATGTAATTAGTTACGTGTTGTCTGGAAATGCTGTTTTTTATCATTTACTTATTTGTCACTCCTTTTTTCAGAACATATTCTTCTAAATTGTCTTGGTGATGAATGAGATCTGTCTGATGTATGTCACTTGTCGTTATATCCAATTGTTTACCTTTAGGTATATGCATCTTGATTAATGTACATATAACAAGATGGTATTATTTATGATTGGCTGTTTGGAAATTTCATTTACAGGCTTCAATTGACCAATCTTACATAAATCGGGAGAATTGAAGTCAATATACTCGTATTATTTAGGCCAGCGTCTGTATAATATGTGGAAAGAAATATAACAGACGAATGACGTGGTTATCCTAGAAATGTCGGATATCGGTCGACTCAAACTCAGGCATCGCGTTTCCAGGATATTCTGGCTATTTTATTCATGGCCTGACAACAAAAATGTATCAAGCTATATCGACTTTTGATGTCTGCTTAACGATTAGTTCAGTATCATCGCTTTATTAACGCATGATTCGTACATGTATGTCCTACCAGACACATTACGGAACACATTTCCCGGACAGTTCCGATGAAGTAATTGTCGTCACTGAAATGACGCTTTTAATAAATCAAGTGCTTTATCTATTACCATTGTTGTGTATAAATCTTATTTTTAATTAATGATTTTTCATCCTCACCATGTTCTTGGAGGTTTGATTGTTCCTATGCATTATATCCATTTTTAGTGCTTGTACCTATATAGATAATAGGGTGTTGCTTGAGGCTACGTATTTACGCATCGTACATGAGTACATTCCTTTTGTTATCATTAACCCACAAGGGCTAGATAATGTAAACGCATGTGGTAACACACTCGACACGAACATTTCATACATTTGCCCCCGTTCATCCTGAGATCATTTCCAGCTATACACAGTGATTTTCGAACAATATACAACCATGCTAGTTCGGCATGCCAATTTATTCAGTAGGAATCTATAAACTTGAACACAATGTTACTTGAATGTTTATATACTAATTGCCGACTGTTAAAAATATTGGAACCATTTCGTTAGACACGTTTGTTTTTACGGTATGTTTTGTTGGGACGATGTACCACCGAACGTTATTGAAATTATGGAGTACTAAATATAAAGGAATAAAATACTCAATGCTTTGTATTTATAAACGATAGTCGCGGTTATTTTGAATAATAACTAGTTCCGTTCTTCGGTGCCAGTATATTCAATGTAATATAGGTGTACAAAATTCATGCAGAAAACAACATAAAACCTAGACATGTTTTATAAACGAAACAGGTACAACAAAGTTAACATACACGCGAAGTCAATAAATGGGAACAACGAACGTCTGCTTAAAATTACTTTGTCTTGAAACATGCTAATTAAGCGCACGTATGACACAATTTGCTTGTTATTGATTAAACAACGCAATGCATACTATTGTAGAAACTGGGACTTTGCACCATTCAATTATTGTTGGAACTACGGGAATTAATACTAGTTCAGTGGGCTAAAATAATGACAAAATCATCAAAAGTATTAAATTAGTTTGCAAAACTGAGTATGCTATTGGGCAAATACTTTCAACAAATAAGGTTTTATTCACCAGATGCTTTGAAGAAATTTTTGTACAAAGGATTAGCAATTCAGATAGCATCGTTTTGAAATAATTGATAGAATTAGACTATATTTAAAAAACAAACATATCCCAATTGTCTAAGACAGTATGTGTTAGTATTGACCTCGTTTGTGCGATAAAAGCATCTTGTTTCATGCAAATGAAAGTTTGAATGTAACTCAATGCTACAAGGAAATTATATGACACTACACATTATCTTTGTTATTCTTACCTAATGCATCTTTTCCTGTAGCACAATTGTTCTGCAAACTGAATAACGGAACCACGCAAACTAAGAATCTCATCACGCCCAATTTCAATTTAGATTATTAACGAGGAGTGCTTTCGACAGAAACATTTTAGCTTTACGTAACTCGTATGCGAAATGAAATACAATGTAACTTCATTGTTTTCTGTCTTCTGTTAGAGGATTGAAGTTTTTATTCAAATCTTCTGAATTGTCTAAAAACCATGGTAATGTTACAATTATGCATCACTAAATTGAAGTAATGGTGATTAATTTTTTACTGATTACACAAAAGTCCCACGAAGCATTATATCATGTAGTCGTCAAAAGATATGTTTAAAGCTAATACGAATTTAAAATACATTCATACAGTAGTCGGAACGTCCGAGTTGTCAAAATTTGCGTGTATCGTGCGTGTATCGTGCGTGTAACGTGCGTATCGTATGCGTGCGTGTATCGTGTGATTTTAGTAACGTGCATCGTCTATCGTATCGTATCGCCCATCGTACATAACGTGTATATCGTGTACATCGTACAGTGTACATCGTGTACATCGTGTATAACGTGTATAACGTGTGAAACGTGTATGGTACAGTATAAGTATATGAAACACGATAGCGAGAGCTTAATCGTGCATCGTATCGTGTGAATCGTCCATGTACATTATAAAAACACACGCACTTTTTTCCGACACGAAGGGGTACATGTCGGGGGTCCTATAAAAAATCCAAATTACCGAAAGGTATGGGACGATACGAGGACCTTTTAAACTAATGCCAAATCAAATAATTCATCAGTTTACTATCGTATCGGTGACCATAACTTCCGGGACGCAACGGAAGTATGTCCGAAATTGACATCCAAAATTATGGGCACCGTCATGAAAAGAATTGTTTGCACATCGATAATTCATAATTATGTAATGAAAATGTCTGAAATGTTGTTTTTTTCCCGACCAACTATCCCCATGTCTTTGAAATGCCGACTTATTATAAATCGATGTACATTCTGTACGTGTAATTATGCTAGTAGTTATCCGCTATTATTGAAAAGCAGAATCCAACTTTTTTCATGATCTAATTCTGGTTTCATGAATCTAATATTTAAATGGTAATATTGAGGTGTAGATGTGTTATGCATAATGATAAATTATAATAATTTATAATATCAAAGTTCACGACTTAGTTTAAGACGGCCGACCAGCATTTCTAATCACTGCATGTAACTGCAGTATTTACTTTCTATTTCAACATGGATATTGGGGTATTTAATTCATATATCTTTTGGCCTAAGTTGTTCAATAATATGAACTAAGGCACCGCCTAAATTGGGATTTAGCACTCACTTGAACCCATAATGAATGGTACTCAACCAGTTCTCTCACATTTGTACAGAATCTGATTAGTGCAATATGAACTATCAATTAAGAGGGCAGAATTGCGCAGCACATAAAGCGACGCGCGACAATCGGTTGATACAAGAAGCGAGGCACAATTTTCCACTACGAGATCTCGCTCTAACGCAGTATAAAAAACCATGAGATTCCGCAGTAGCTAGAATATCATGGCTAGCCTCCTGTGTCGCGAGATTCTCGAATGTCGCTTCGTTTCTCGGGCTGAAATATCATGCCTCGTTTCGCATAATGCGCGATTCTCGTGCCTCGCATTCCAAGGTCGAGACACGAGATGCGAAGCGAGTCAAGAAGCGACAATTAGGCGACACACGAAATTATATCGCCCGATTGTCGCATAAAATTTACAAACCGTGAGACACGACACATGGTATGATAAAAAGGAGAGTACTGAGGCAACCAGTTTCTGTGGCCCCGGATGACCAGGTATGTAGATGTAGGTTAGGCTGACGGTAGTCGAACTAGACCGTCGCTAGGCCCCTATCTTGCGAGGCACGATAATTCATATGGCGCTAACCGGATTCTGTACATTTTACCATTTGGATGAGTAGTATAATATAAATATATGTTGCAATGTCACCAGGCTATGTTTTTGTCAATAAATCTCTAATACATATTACATATTATTGACAATTAGCTATAAATTAAATGACATTACATGATTAGACTTCACAATAGCCGTCAGACAAATCCAACAATTATGGTCCCTATCAGGTGCATTTGGTTTCCGTCTGGACTGCCTGTCCGATGACTCTTAACCGTCATGGTTCGCTTTTATTCCTTTGTACATGACCGTATGTCTTGATTGGTCAATTATAAATTTGTAAGCCAGTCACAAAGTAGGAAAACAATCTAATTATCTCCTCGCTCTTGTACTCTTTTTCTGAAGAGTCTCCTTATCATTCCCCGAGGAAAAAGTATGCATAAAAATGCGAATGGCCGTCAAACAAAAAGTCTAAAACTGATTTCACAATGAAATTACTTGGAAACAAAGAAAAGCTCAAAGCCATCTTTTACCGATTGTACGCCGCCTATTCGTCACACTTATTTGTTGCAGACCTATAACTGGCATTCGAAAAGTGAATATTTTAAAATGAAATGAATGTGTTAAGACTGTATTCACCGTATATTCATTTCAAATTTGATGTTCATGTTTCATGTTCACCGCACACATGTGACACATTTGTCAGAGGGCATATTTTTCTGTATTAAAAGGGTACTTAGGGTAGCCAGACTTCTCAATAGCTGTTGGACGAATCCGACAATTCCAGTATCTGTCTGCCTTTTACTAGTTTTAGTGAAACAAAAATCATTCTGACAGATTTCCTTCCGGTCTGACAGTTTATCCAAGTCTGTGAGACCGTAACTGACTACCGGTAAGTCTGGTAGCCCAAAACATCTCGGACACTTTCACCAAGTGACCTATATTTTGACCCAGGATGAACTAATTTATTGAAATTGACCTAGATTATAATGAAATAGTTTACTCTGGAGAATTTTCATCAAGATAACACCAATTTTTTTCATCTCTATTGTCTATACAAGAAATTTCCAGGGTTTGACCTATATATTAAGTGACACAATTTTTTACCCCAGATTGAACTAGATTTTGTAGAAATTATCCATCTGATTAAAGTGACCTAGTGACTACACAACGTGACAATGTCACAATTAAGGTTTTGCACCCAATTGTGTAAAGCTTGGTTAAATATTAACCGTGGTTAAACTAACCAGACTGGGTAACGGTTAAAAGTCTGGCGGCCTTTCAGTTTTCATTTATTCTGGTTAAAGTTTTGGTTAACCGTTAACTAAGGTAAGGAAGGTGGGTAACTTTAATCGCACGTTTAACCGTTGTTGAAGTAACCAGACTGTTTTTTACAATCGGGTTTTCCTTTTGGTTAAATTTAACCGTGGTTAAAAGTTAGCCAAGCTTTATACAATTCGGTGCTGATTAAAGTGACCTAGTGACTACACAACGCGACAATGTTACAATTAAGGTTTTGACCAACTGACCCAAGCGGATAGAGGAAATAATCGACATGAGTAGACATGGCGATGTAATCGTGGCGATTTAATGTCACTCATTTCCGCAAGTAAGCCTGATAATAATGCGAGTGAAATTATTTCACTACAGGCTTTGCGGCTGGGTAAACATTCGGGCAACACAGAGATGCAAGTGATCGATATTTTATTTTGACCCTGATGATGATCGCAGAAATGTGTGATTTTAGGGAAACATTGCAGAGCAGCCGAGCTTTACAGTAGTCCGGCCGCTATTGAGGGATATGCTTAGAAACAGCTTGCTTAAAATAAGCGCTACATATCAGACAAAATGGAACATATATATTATTTCGGTGAGCGCTCGTGGCTAGCAGACTGTTACGTAGCGCTGAATTTTTTATGTTCTTGCAAGGCGCCCGTTTCATACGAAAGCACTTTGTAGCGCTTGCCTAGCAGTGCCGATAAATGGTATGCTCGCTGGTTGCATGTTGTTCTATATATAGATGGTAAAGCACTACCAAAAAGCAATTGATAAAGCGTTGGTTTAATACGGAAAGGGCTCCAGTAGCTATGCATTAATGTACTGTATTAAAATTATTACTTGTCAGAAATTACACAAACTAACCGAGGGACATGATACACTAAGCTTAGCGATGGCCCTTTTGTAAGCTTCTCCAACTAAGTAATACAATGTATTAATGACACACCAGTAAGTTGCATCCACAACCCCACCCCTGTGGACGGGCGGTGGAATAGCCAGGGGAAACAGTTGTGTTAAAAAAAATAGATTTTTACCTTCAATTTAAGAAGCCTTCCTCCGCAATGCCGGGAAAATGTTGGGAATTTTTCTCCGAACCAATACCACGGGGACAATATTTAGTTGCCAGGTGCCTTAGAATTACCAGAGTGCTTATGGTAATTTTACGATTTATAGCTGTTCCACTTGGCCGGCCCATGGAATAGGAAAGGCGGGGGTTTCGACAACACGAAAGTAAAAATCTAGCCCATCCCCAGTGGTAGGTGGGGGTCGTGGGTGCATAATCTCATAAACAAGGCTATTACAAGAGCAATTGAGACACTGACAAAAAGTCACAGTGTAAAAAGTGTTCAGGGTCATTCCAAAATTTGGCTAACAAACGGAATCGAGAATGACAGGATACTTACATAAGATTTCCATCATCGGGGTGCATTGTATAACCACGGTAATTCCTCGTTTATAGTAACGAGTACTTAAATAAGTTGAAAAACCTTAAAATAAATCGAAAATCCATCTTTCTGTTTTGTCATAAAAATCTGGATCAACAAACGCTTGAAAGATACCGATGATCAGTAACGCCATCGGTTACTTCCCTTTCCTTCCTACAGACACGCCTAATCAAGGCCTATATACTTCTAGTGAGTAAAACTAGTCGGTTAAATGCCAGGCTTTAATAATAATGATCCAAACAAGCGGCCTTCGGCCACCCTGTATTTTTTTGACAAATACTGATAATTATCGGCTAAACGCTCAGTCGCAAGTACGTTACTCGACTTATTTAATGCAACAGTATTTGGTCGGAATCGACGTCTTGACGACGATACAACAACATTGTTAGTCGTATTAATTACTGCTTCGATTACACACAATTTTGAGTCTGAGTGGACGAAATTTTAAGGTGAATTTTCTCACACTCGGAATCTTCTTGCGAATCGTACATATCGTGTATCTAACGCACGTTCCGTATCTCTATCGTGTATGTATCGTGTATAACGTGTAATACGTACGGATCGTGTATCATATCGTATCGCCCATCGTGCAGACCGTGTATACCGTGTATAACGTGCGGATCGTGTATCCTATCGTATCGCCCATCGTGTATTTTTGTAACGGGAACCGTGCGTGTATCGTCCGTATATCGTGCGTGCATCGTTCGTCCATCGTGCGCTTCGTGTGACAACTCGGACGTTCCGACTACTGTATGATGTTGGAGTTGCGCTTTCGCTTTCGAATTTCAAAACCTCGCAAACCTCCTCGTACCGTCCTAAAGAAATCATTGACAACTACGATAATGTCATTTCCATAGCTCATTATGATTCAATTGTGCCATTCTGTACTGCAATGCAGTTTTTTTACCATTTCCTACAGCACAAATGTACAAAAGTAATCCTTAATTTGAAGTCGTGTGGACCTTTACTTGGATGGTGATTAGATCGGGAGGTATTAACCAATTCTAAAATAGAAGAAGCAAATACATCGTTAGGAACACTGGCACGATTATGAATTTATATACAATCTTGTCTGGGTAGTCTTGGTTTGGTATTAATAAGAAATTGTAAATTTGAGCATTTCCATAAAAATATGAACATTTAAATTTGGGATTGTCTCCATGTTATGGTTCTCTTGTAAACTTTGTAATATCAGATGTTGCTACATTTTGTAAGATATGTTTCTTGTACTATGCAGGTTTCTGCAATCCGATTTACATGTTTATGTAATATTACAGGGAGTAGAATTTAATATTCAAAGAGTTAGACTGTTATATAAGTGTCATATTATATGTAAATACTAACACTAGATCAAAAATACGTAATGACAAAAATACGTTATGCGTTTTGCGATACACAAATTGGTTGCAACTTCTGACGTTCATTCAAAACAAGTAATAATGTTTGCATATGTTATTCTACCACGGATGAACTGTCAAACAGCCATTGCATGTTATAAATTGATTTCAACGTTTAAGGCATGTGTTTCACTACATTGATGGAATTGGCACTGGTGTAGTTGTCCTATCAAACGACGTTTGAACTGATACCTTTTGGTACTGCTTGCATTATATTACAGTGTAATGTTTGAGTCTGATATCATGGTAGCTGTAAAACACTATTAATCCCCATATAAATATTCGTCGGTTAATGTAGCATTTACACTGTGGTATCAATAGTTACCACAGCATATCAGGTCACACTTCCGTCCGCCTTATAAAATGGTGTTACGTTCGACAAAAAAACGTGTTTATATCGAACAATTTCAATCCCTGTAGATAATGCATAATAAATGTATTAGCGTACAAAGTAAACAAACATCGCTATTCTAAGGCAATTCATTTTTTTCTGAAATAGTTCTAAAGCGATGAATATTTCTCAGAAAAAAACAACCATCTAGTTTGATGTTAAATTATTCTCGTATTTTAGTTTCCATAACAACTGTCACAAAATAAACTCCCTTTCCCATTCAAGATGCCACTTCTGGTTTTGATTCTCATGAGGTATATATTATTGATATGATTCAATTTCATCGCGATTGCTTCTCTGTACCATCCACTTAAACTTTTCACTGTTATGTACAAATTGGATGGTAATATAATTCCAAAATGATCTTGACTTTTCAATTACTCTTTATGAGTGATGTCATGATTGCGTGATCAGATTTTTCTATTTTCCGGAAACTAACAGTAACAACTTATAGTATAATATGTATAATGTCATTTAATGCCTTTATCGTGCAATGTCACAACTTGCTTCTAGCAACGATTTTTCTATTACACCGACGGTAACACTAATAACCAATCCTCATTTTCATGAGAGACAACGCTTGTTCACGTTACACACTTAAAATAGAATTTTAATTCTGACTCACTGCAGGATATGATTTGAATCACTTATATCAAAGAACGCACATATTGTCTTAAAAAGGGAACGTTTATTTGTGTCAAATATCATATGCGAATAAATCCTATCAGGACGTAGTTCGCCTAATAGTATCAAATTTACAAATAAAGTATACTTTTGATAATTATGACATTATTTTAGCCCATTGATCTGGTCTTAAATCCTTTGTGGCAATGCTGGTTGAATCGTGCGAATTTCGGGCCCTCGATGGTATTGTATTACCTTATCTTATCAATTATGACATTCTTACAATATATTCGTTTGTTCCAAGACAATGTATGTTTAAACCAAAAAATTATCTAGAAGAAATACACTTTTACTTTGTTCAGTGCTTGTCGTTCAATAACATGATAATATTGATTTATAAATTTCCGAAAAATCTATAAAACTCTGTTTGAATTAATATGAACATATATAGTACCAATGTACGCAGGCATTTCTTAATTTGACCCAATAATAACTGACATGTTATTTGATCCAGTAAAGATTAACACAGAACAACAAGAAGAAAAGAGCGACATCACATCTATTCGGCGCCAATGTATATTTATATATGTCCCATAAAATAGGGTCACCCAGCTACTGTATAGTTACAGCTTACATAAATAGACATGTTTTGTCAAAAAGTGTGTTACAACCATCACGGTGCGTCTGCTTTTTATTAACGATTATCCAACAAATACACGCTGGCTTGAAATATACAACATTTTGTTCATGATACTCGCCAAACGTTGTGTGCTCTTCTACACAATAAATGATTAAACGCTAAGAGATAAGACGTGTATCAAGAAAAATCAATTGGTGCATAGTATACACATATCCCCGATGCAAATGACAATATCATTACCAATATGTCAATACGACAATTAATTGAGTTTGTACTTTATGTCCGAACAATGAATACTATATAATGTACGAATCATTTTGTTAGTGTAACTACAATTGTCTACTTTCAAAAGTATGTCAGTTTGCAGTCAGGTTATTTATTCAAGCGTATAGATTGCATACCTTACATGTGAGAATTGGAAAGTTGAAATGGTTCATGTATCATAGCACTGCACGAATGAAGCTTAGATGCATCGATATCCCAGTATTTATTCCACTATAAACATATAAAAGGTATAACATGTCGACATCGAGTTCGTCTAGGAGCTGAAAGGTTGCTTGCATTTCTTTTCGATTCAGGTCGATTCACATCCACTTGGCTTACATAACTGTGTACAATAGACAATGATAAGACACGTTCGTTTTATTCAGGAATATATATGTGCACATCTCTCGCGGATATCATTAGGGTGGTTAACATAACTTTGCACCAGACAACACGTGTCAATTACGCTTAATATATAGCCAGCAATCTGTCAGATTCTGCCATTGTACATTGACAAACAGAACAACGAATAACATATGGAAATCAAGCACTATATAAAGTGTAAAAACTCCTTAATTTTGCTCAAATGAAAACTATTTTAATATCCCTATCGACTTTCGTTATTTTTGTCGACGACCCAACTGGTGACTTTGATGACCTTTCACACAAAAATATTTTTAAAAAGTAATGGGAAAATCAGACCGTGTGCATCGTTCAAACTTGCTTCACGCAGCCGGTACCACTACCAACCAATCATAATTTAGATGAAAGAACTACTTTGTTTGTTAATATACATGTAACACAATGTGATGAACTGATAAACCGGGTTCTGGTGAAGTCTTCCTGATAATCAATAATTGATTGATATTGAAGACTTGTGTCTAAGGAAGACATTGCTGTAGCTATGAAACCTACTGATTCCCATAAATAATAGTCCTGTATTCTTGTAACAAACAATTTCCTCTAAGATAGCAATTGTTTACTACCTACATCAGGACATTATCGGCTTTATATTAGTGATACATTTCTTGATATCCGTACGACCTCTGTTACATTTCAGTAAAATGGTGAGTGGTGGCCTAAAGGTAGGATACGTGCTTAGCGATCAAGTTGTCACGCGTTCAACTCCGGTCGGGACCACTGTTTTTTTTCTCTGAACAGTAAAACACCCACTGTTACATGTAGGCCATTGAATATTCCTTGGGTCAGCATATCGATGCTGGTTGCCACACCCATCGAAGGGAAAAAGTTTCAACAGGGAGAGTAAACGGCTGAAATGCAGAGAACATCCCTAGAAAATTTAAATATTTGTGTTTGAGAACAACAACCACTTTTCTGAATATTGTACGGGTATTTTCAATTCAGTAGCTAAATGAAGTTTTCATATTTGCATTTTACTAAGACTTATAGCTTTAGAGATGGTATTTCAGCGATATGATTTTTTGATTACAGATAACAAATGGCAAAGCAAACACGTGTTATGTCACCTAATATAATAGTGATGGTGTAACTGGGCGCAACGTTCGAGATTGATGCTTTCCAACAATACTCTGTATCGCATTTACAAATTTTAAACCAATATACTAACAACTCTTGATCCAGCAGATTGAGAAACTTTTTTTAAAAAAACATTATATACTGACCACCAAAAGCTCCGCGAACCAGATATTGTGCGTCTTATTTATTATAATGGCTAAATATTTTATGGGGATTCAGCTGTAAATGTGTATAGTGATATGTACTTGATATAAATGACAATTATCGATTTTAAGATATTAATGTACCCATAATAATACCACATGTGACACAATCCCACAATTAAAAAATACACACAACAATTCCCTTCTCGGAGAAAAAACACACTTATACCAAAAACACACTTTAAACCAACTTAAAGTGGGTTTTTTCTGCGTTTTTTTACAAAAGTATGCTAAAAGTGTGTTTTTTCTGTGTTTTTTTACTAAAGTATGCTAAAAGTGTGTTTTTTCTGTGTTTTTTTAACAACAAGTGTGTTTTTTCTGTGTCTTTTATCATATAAGTTCGTTTTAAGTGCGTCTTTTCTTCTAAGAAGTGAGTTTAAATAAATGAAGTTGGTCTTTTACGAAAATAAGTTGGTTTTAAGTGCGTCTTTTCCTCTAAGAAGTAAGTTTATATAAATGAAGTGGGTCTTTTATGAAAATAAGTTGGTTTTAAGTGCGTCTTTTGTAAAATGATATTTTTCACGAGAGTAGCTTCGCGTTAAAAAGACTCACTTAAAACACACTTTTTAAAGAAGTTGGTCTTTTATTTTGAAACGTTTTTCATGGAAAACAACATCTCAGATCGACACCTTATATTAGTTTTCAATGAAACCAGGGGTTTTATTGTACCATAAATATACATAGAACAGCCCCCGGTGTAATATATAACATATCTGGTCCACCTTCATTCGATAGTTCAATCTAACAGCGTCGTCAGATTTTTTCACACTGAACTGGATTAGAACATGACTATATATATGATATAGTTGATAGTATGCATGTTAAATAAAAAAAACTATAAACTTTATTGTAACATAATCATGGAGAAGTTCCTTCCAAATCACACAATAAGCGTTAGCAATGCAGCATAAGTCAATGTCATGATGGGTATTATGTCCACCCTGAAATTTATTGGGTGGGGATTTTGTCCACCCTGTAAAAAACATGGACGGGATTATGTCCTGTCCACCCTGTCAAAAATGAGGGAACGGTATTCTGTCCACCTGGGATTTTGTCCGGATTCCCTAAAAAAAATACATACTAGTATTTTATAAGTTGTGACTGTTTTGTTGTTAAATAAATTGTAAGACATTTTTTCATAAATGTCAGGTTATTTCAAGGATCTGTAAAATAAATGACAAGTGATGATAAACATAAAGGATCAACATATCGGCGCTTAATATACTATATACATTCACCATATCGGCAAAGGATAACGCCATTTTTCCGGAATTTCATAAACTTGGTGGTATAGTATAAGTTTACCCACGAACCATGTCCGTGGTTTACCATATAATATCTAGGAATGAGACAATATTATTGAGTGCTCCTGTCGATTGTATTTGACATCATCATTATACAACAAACTACACTGTTTTTTAAACTGAATACATATTTGGTAATGATGAATGCAACAAATCTAACTGAATATAGAATTTCCTAGGGATTTAAATGCTTATCAAGGCTCGTATAATGTTTCGTCGGCTTATGGTGAGTCCGAATGTCTTGACAAAATTTAGCAGTAGGTTTTTTGTCCCTATCTCGACTGTTCTTGGTTCGATAATATATATAACACGGAATTTTCATCAGTGATTTACACATTCCAATCTGTATGTCACGTGGGACTATAGATAACACTAAGATAATAGTTCACAGTAAGTGGTCCAGTTTTAATTAACGGTGCTTATATAGATAAGGAGGGTCGATTACAAGTTTTGACCACGTGACATGTATAATATACATGATACTGTATGATTAGAGACACGTGACCAATTATGTTATATGTATTTTATATGACACGTGGCAATACAGAGAAATTCAGGGTAGTTTCACAGCGGGCAGTCTTGTAAAGATGGACGGTTGATTTATATTTATAAACTATATGAAATTTTTAAAAATCTCGATAAAATATTGTACAGTTTCACCGTACGAAAAAAATCTGTCTAATCTTTGTTATGCACTAGTCTTACAAAGGTTACATATGTTTTTTTTCTCAATGATATGGATTAATTATGAGCATGCACAATAATGACTGTCGCGTTAGATTTTAAATTTGATGAGAAGTGTTTTTAATATAATACGAATTTGATTTACTGGTAGTGTCATTCCATTTCTTGATAGCTACAGTAATTATTCATATAGAGACTTATCTTATCTAATCTTATCTTATACTTGACATTTTGGATCTCAAATTGGTAGTAATTTACTAGCTGATTACATAGATCTGTGCGTTTTGTCTTGATTTATATTATTTATGCCGCAGATATATATTAGCACAGATATATATTAGATCGTAAAGATGTAGACCCACTACACGCATATCTGTTTTTATGCATGTCTACTGTATATTATATGGTTATAATTTATAAAAATAAATTTTGAATAATAAAAATCGTAAGAGAATAACAATGCCTGTAACAGTCGTGGAGATTCACTTGAAACATTATGCTATTAACCACTGAATAATAATCAAACGATCGAACTACTATACTGCAGTAATTATATATTTTGAATTCATCCAAGATGTGTCCGGTTTTTGCGGGGTTTTATACCGTTCGTCGAGACGTACACGATTACTTCCCCTTGTAGGTGGCGCTTGCTAGCGTGGAAAATTCGAAAAAATACAAAACCAGAAAAATGTTACATTAAAGGTAATAATCGATTTATGATGCAATTTTTACTAAGCTATGTATTATTTTATAACAAACAAACAGCAGCACTAGTGTTCTACACTCTCAAAATCTGAACAGGCCTGTGATTGATCATTCTTGCACCATCGATTTCATTGACATTTTCAATTTGTTTGCATGTTTTGTCAGGACTGGATGAATACAAAAAAATGAAATAATGGTTTCCTTTTAGTTGGAACTAGTTAGGCAATTGACGATTTTGCAAGGTTGTGGTTGATTAAAGTACAAGGGTCCCCTCCTGCAAAATACTGGTCAGTCAATATTTTGTCCAGGCGGGGGTGGGGGTTGATTTCAGACATTTTTTAGTTATTTGAAGCGGCTTTAAATTCCCAGGCTGGAGACTACGCATCATTGCTAACTGTCTAAATCGAGAATGGGACACAAAGTTGTTCCTGGGTCTAAGAACCATGCCAATTTCCGCCAAAGTCAATTCTATTTCAATATTTGTTGGGTGGCACGGTGGTCGAGTGGTAAGACCGTAAGACACTTGATTCCTGACCGAGAGGTACCGGGATTGATTCTCGGCCAGGACACTTGGTCATTTCAGAAACGCTATTTAGTGTTTCCCACCCATCTTGAGATGATCTTGGTTGGAAACCCAGGGCTAGTCTCGCGTGTATCGGTGCTTTACACTGGGCATGTTAAAGAACCAAGGAATCTATTCGAAACGAGCTAGGGTATCGCACCCGTATTCCTTGTATCTCACTTCTCTCTTTAACATTTGCGAAAATGCCCCTGAATGGGCCCTGCTAATTGAATGGAAGAAAAAAAGAAAGGGCTTCCAATCTAACTCCCCAGGTAATAATTTTCCACCTGACTTATTCACCCTGTATGCCCCGGGCTGGCGGGCACCAAATTGACTCAAGCTGCTCGACACTAACACTGGTCCGTGGCCAGTGAAAATCCAGAAGGACCAGTGAAAATATTGAAGGACCAGTAACTTTTATTTATAAATTTTACGTTTCTTTGCTGGGGGTGACCAAAAATAGTGTCAAGCCCTGATGCAAAGTTCACTGTAAATGTATAGTCAAGTGGGTAAAATGTACAGTACTACTAATCGGGTTCCCATTTTGGTCAGGGCACTTGGTCCCTTTCTGAAACGCTGCTTATGCACCAGTCCGTTGCATCCTTGGCCCCTACCCTCTAGGATTGGCCAGGAAAAGAATCCCAACATTTCCTCGGCAGTGCGGGGGGGAAGTTGGAAGGTAAAAACATTGCCGTTTTCTAGGCCATCCGCGGATGCAACTTACTTTTGCATTAGTCTTTCCCGTCTATCTTCAGATGATCTGGTTGGAAACCCAGTGTTAATCTTAATAATCTTAAGTGTATCAGTGTTTTAGACCTGTCATGTTAAAGAACCAAGGAATCTATTCTTAACGAGCTCAAAGGGTTGCACACACTGATTCCTTGCAAGTTGTATCTCACCACTTTGTCCAGACTCCGGTCCACTTGTCTCTAATGCACCAGTCAGTTAGGTTGGCACTATATGACACCCAATAAAAGGCGATTCCTAACCCTTAACTGATTGGAAGCCTAACCCTAACCCCCTAACCCTTAACTGATCGGAAGCCTAATCCTAACCCTAACCCTAACCCTGGGGTAGCCAAATACCGGGTGTCATATACTAGTTTTAATCAGTCAGTTACATTCAGTTCACAGCCCCCCCCCCATTCCTGGGGATTGGCCAGGAAGTTTTACTTCTCAGTTCCGTGTTGTCCAAACGGTTTAAACCCCCATCCTTCCAAGACCCTGGGGGACAGCTGATAGTAAAATCTCAAGTATTTCCCAAGCCCCTGATAACTAAATATTGTCCCAGTGATTTAATTATTAATTTGGAGAGCAAATACAAACATTTCGGATTCCCTGGCAGTGCGGGGGAATCTTGAAAGTATAAACACGGCTGTTTCCCTGGCTATCCTCCACCCGTCCCGATTGTTTGGCGGACTGTATTGAGAATCCAATCGAGACAAACTTATTGGGTTGAATCGAATTTCAGTGAGACTTTGCATCTCCAGGCAATCTATAAATTAATTTAACACGAAAAACCTGTGTAAAAGCTATTAAAGCATACTCAACATCAGTTTGTTAGTATGCATATTTATGACATTTTAACTGGAAATTTCGTTTTAATATGCTTCATGGTTAGAAATACCAGTCCTGAGGGGAGTTGGGAGTGCCATAAACAGAAATGTGCGGGATGTTACATTATGTCACATGACAGCTTGGTGCACATACTTCCGTTATGAGTTATAAGTTGAGCAATGGAATATATATATGCATTTATTGTATACATGTGTTAATTTAAAAATACTAGAGGCCAATTGTGTTTTTAAACTGTTATTAAAGCTTTAGTATTCAATAATATTATTTATGCTCACAACATAAAATTAGTTCACAAAATTAATTTTACTGATACATGTTTATAATGTTTACATTCAGGTACCATGGTTAATGTGATAGACTTACTGAATGTAATTGTCAACAGATGAGAACACTCAGCATCACTTGACTGCATTTAAAAGAATTAATGAAGCGAATATATATGGTCCACCTAATGGTTGAGAGGAACATAACAACAAAGGAAAAGATCATGACATGTTTTCGTTTGAAGATATGTAGAGAAATTCAATGTTGATAAACTGACCCGGACAAAATTACATGCTTGTCAAGTAGTCACAATGTGGCTCAGTATTAAGGTTGGTGCTTACTTCTTTCTCTGTACTGCATAAATATTGCAATTTTGCAGGGTTGGCAAAGTATTGACCGCCTGGTTTTTCCTGTCCTGGAAAACCCGGTTTTTCACAGGCTTCCCAGTAATTCCCGCCGGGCTGGGTTTTACGCTTAAAACCCAGGTTTTTGCCATCATTATAATGGGCTCTATAAATGGCAAACTTTACATCCAGATATCAGTTACTATTTGAGCCAAGTTTGCCTATTGCAGAAGCATTGTATACAGTAATGTTAATACTGTTTGCTACTGCTGTAAGTGTTAATGCCACTCTATTGCTTTTGCAAGTGAATAATATACAATTGTTATACTATTACAATGGTTATAATTTATCACTACGTTTTGACTACCACAGTTTTACTACATGATTGTATTAAATCACTGAAAATGCAGTACATGCCTGCTTAGTTAGGGTTCCCACGGTCAGGGAAAAGTCAGGGGGGGATTTTTCAAGGTCAGGGAAAAGTCAGGGAATTTGAAATTAGTCAGGGAAATTTGGAAATTAAGCAAAAGTCAGGGAATTCTTCATTTAAGATCTCATTCAGTGTCATTTCATATGACAAAAATACCTAAAACTAAGAAAAATCCTTGCTCGCTATGCTTGCTTGGAATAATCTTAAATTAATTATATATTATTACTTTGTGTTAAACAACAGCACTAAAAGTGCTACCTGAAACATTTTGGTTTCATATAAAGCAAATATAACCTCCTTTTCACTGTTTCTATTGTGCTATTTTGTTCTAACAAAAAGGCCAGATCGCTAAAAAGTCATCTGTCTGGTCAGGGGATTTTGTCTAAGAATATTTTTGGGAACCCTGTAAGTCCAAGACATAAACTTGTACATTCTACCATATATCATTCATTGAATTTAAAACATTTCAATTATTGTACAATGTTAATTTTTTTTATATATTGTACTTGTATATAGTATGTAATATGTCCTCATGAGATAAATTCCTGGTTAATTTGAGCACTTTGTACAAAATCGCAAAATTAATTTGTCATATAAAAGATGCAAAGTAATAGTTATACAATTTATTTTAATAATTATTTCCTCTTTTGCTTACAGTACATCATTCAAGCTTAGAAACACCACCGTAAAATGACTTGAGAGCTGTTACACACCTGGCAACATGTTCTCTGTTCCATGAAATGTGAATCAAACAATAATGCAAATAAAAAAGTGTGATCAAGACACCGTTCTGCAGAAAGAAGGCAAAGAACAGCTATTATTGGTAATTTGCTGTCTTATTTATGATTTTACTTGCTGCTGCACAGCACACAAGTTGTAATATCATCATTAGCTCCACTTTTCGAGGATAAAAAGAGCTGTTGTCATAGCCTGATCGTCTACGTTGGTTAAGTTGATTGTTAGTAAATGTTAAGCTCAATTTTCTGGAAACTACTGTACCAGAGGTATCGACTTGAAACTTAACATGTGCATGTACCTCCATGCCATCTAAAACCTCTACCTAATTTTAGGTCAAGGTCGCCATGAAGGTCACCATGACCTAAGGTTAAGTTAATTGTTACGGTCAATTTCTTTGAAACTACAAAAGGTATCAACTTGAAATTTCACATGTGCATGTCCTCAATGGCATCAATTGCCATCTACAACCCATGCCTATTTTAGGTCACTAGGTCAAGGTCACTGTGGTCTATGGTTATTTATTGTGAAGTTCAATGTCTGGAAAACTGCGAGAAGTATCAACTTGTATCTTCACATGTGCATGTACCTCATTGCAATCTACAACCTCCACCTACTTTTGAGTCAAAGGTCAAGGTCACTATGCCCTTTGGTTAAGTCAATTTATGAAAAACTAAAAGAGATATAAACTCGAAACTTGAAACTTTACCACCACCTTTGGTTTAAAGCCATATTTGAGAAAAATTAATGTAAAAAAATTCAGAATTGCTTTAACACAATTAAGGGTTTCATCACATAGACTAAATATTGAAACAGGCAGGTGGAAACAACCAGCTGTACCTTTAAATGAAAGAATTTGTACAATATGTAACACGCTAGAAGACGAGCAACACTTCCTTTTCGAATGTATTTTGTATAAAGATTAAAGAAAAAAGTATTTTGTATCATATTTTCACAGAAATCCTAGTGTTTACAAAACAATAGAACTATTTAACACTGAACGTGTAAGTACACAAAGAAATGTTGCAATGTTTGTCTACCATGCTTTTAAACTAAGAGACAGTTTGTTACACATCAACTAAGATAATACCCAATATGGACCTTTATTTATTTATTGTTACTTACTAACATGATTGATATGTTGTCTTTGAAGTATTTGAACTTTTTGAATTATAAAAAGGGAGGTAATTAGAAAACACATGCAACCTACTTGTTTTATTCATTTTTGTTTTCATAATTAATGAAGGAAACTTAATTATTTACCTTCATACTACCTACCATCCTTTATTATTTCTTATTATAGTTATGTTGTTTGTTCATGGGTCATTTATGACCTAAACAATCGTATAGAAACACATGTAAAAAATTATTTTGAATAAACTTGTAAAGTTGTAAACTTGTACCTCGATGCCACCCACAACCTCTACCTATTTTCAGGTTAAAGGTCACCATGGCCTTTTTAATTCAAAATTTAACCTTGGTGAGGGACACCAACTTTTAAAAGTCCGGTTCCCTCTGAGATGCCAGTTAAAAAAGTTAGTGTCAAGGCCTGAGGATGTAAACCACATACTTAAATCTACTATCAAATTGGATTATAGTCGAGCATTCAGTACTCATTGGTGGTTACTTACACTAGGTGCTCTTGTTTGGTTTTGGTTCTTGTCTGCACAATTTTGTTGGATCGATTTTAATGGGGCTGTTGACCTAGGTATATATATACTTTAATATAGTTTTGTTTGCACTATTTGTGGTAACTAATAGTTAGACTGCATTGAAACGTTGCGTGGCTAATCTAGGCAAAGGTAGTTATGTGGATACGCAATGATCAGATAAGTTTTTCTAATGAACTTCAAACAGAACTTAGCACTGCCAAATTTAGACGAATTTGAAGCATATGTTGTGACCCTATTGTTAACATGCATGACGTCATAAAAGCGATGTGACATCACTTCCATTTCTCATTGGTGTATAGACTTACATACAACAGTGAGTAAGATATGTTCTTAGTCCATGTTGGCAAAATTGTTGATTTTGTTTATTGGTTTGAAGGAATTCTTAATGTATGCATATTATATCATTGCAGATGAGGTGACCTACAATTCTGACCATGTTGTAATGTGGTGAAGCAACTAAAGATGAGGGTGGCACAGCTTGAGTTTGAGGTAATTGTTTGTACCTGTAAAAATGACAGAAAGTATTTTGATCTGTCATTTAAAGTGTATAGAGCTATATTCTAACAGTCATTCAATGTCAAAATAATTACTTGCATCGTTTTAAGTATGATATTAGACTACCTTAATTGCAAATTAAAACTTTGGACGGGTTCCGTGTACATTGATTCAATCGTCGAAAAATAGACGTTTGCATGTCCAATGAATCACACAGAGAGATTCTGTTATAACTGAAGCGAAAAATAACCTAATGGATGTGAAAGCATAATTGTGTTTTAGTTTTTGAAACTTACTTGTAAAAAATATGTTCCTATATAGCTCTATACACTTTAAGCAATATTCATTTACAATGTAATTTCTTGACTGTATGAACTGCAATTATCATGATAATATGTAACTAGTTCAGTGAAGTAACATGTGTGCACAACACAAACTGGACTTTTGCACTTAAGGTATAAGAATAGATACTTTATGTAACTATTTAGTGTGCTATTAATAAGATTTTTTATTTTTCTAATTGTTATGTATCTTAGTCGTCCAAAGACTGGAATGGTTTATTTAAGATTTTCAATATTTATTGCCCAAAATTGACCTATCAATTTCAAATAAACATGCATTTCTGATAAGAACTTGAAAGGAAATAAATTCAATGGATGAAATGCTGGTGAGTCAACATCTTTCCATCAGTCATGGATGTTTATAATTCTGTATGTCTTTTTATAGGTCAGATTGCAGATGTTATATCCATCAAGTTTGGGATTCCACGCGTGGAGGTCGAGGCAAAGAAAATGATGCATCGATGATCAATTTAGTTTAAGTGTTTTTTTAAGGATTGTGTGTTTTTTTTGAAGTGCTTGATGTGGATAATGATTTTGTGATCTTACTTACATGTATCTGTGTGTATATATAAGTTATGTTTTGTTATTACTTTGTTTGATTTTTAATAGCTTCTTACAAGTATGGAGGTATTAACCTGAACATCATTATTTTACTATTATTTTGATATGTTGATTCTTTTTATGCCCCCGTATCGATAGATCGGGAGGCATATAGTGATTCACCTGTCCGTTCGTCCGTCCGTTCGTTCGTCCGTCCGGCCTGGTTAACCCAAATTGACCGTTTCTTCTAGCATCAATATGGCTTGCTACAAAGCTTTCAAACTTGCATTGATGTTGTATATGACCACTCTCCACACGCCTGTATCACCTGACTCCATTTTGACCTTCACCTTGACCTAATTTTGGACTTAGACTTATTGAAAGGCCAAATTCTTGGTTAACCTAAATTGACCGTTTCTTCTAGCATTAATATGGCTTGCTACAAAGCTTTTAAACTTGCATGGATGTTGTATATGACCACTATCCAAACGCCTGTATCATCTGACTCCATTTTGACCTTCACCTTGGCCTAATTTTGGACTTAGACTTATTGAAATGGCTCCCACAGGGGGCATAAGCGTTTATTGAACGCAGTCTTGTTATTCCAACTATAAGTTTTTTGTGGGGGGTTAAAGATTATGTGGTGGCTATCTCATATGTAGCCTCCCTTTCTAAAATTTGGAAATCAGGTTTATATTCCATGCAATTTTTTATATATATATTGTTTGCTATTACATTGTCTTTAATCTTGGGCTGATCTTAATAAATTGGGAGTTTCATTACATAGATTGTCATTCAGGTGACTATTTAGTAAAATAAGGTAGTGGGTTAAACAAAATGAAAATACCTAAGAATTCTCTCATTTTTAAGGTCAGTCCTGATATGCTTTATCTTAATACAGTACAACCTCTCAAGAGGGCACTGCTTTAGAGAGGTTTTACTGTAGTTAACTTTAAGTCAAATGTTGCTAATAATGATTTAAATTTGCATATTTATGGCAAAAAATGTACTATCTATTTATGTGATTTGTCTTTTTATCTGTATTTACACTTTCTTGTCTACAAATCCTAAGTTTTGGTTGGGTTTGACATGTATATATTATGTGTTTTTGAATATCAATATGAAATCATTATTTTTTTCTAGTAAATAATTTATTTTATTGTTGTAGTTCTCTTATTGATTGATAAGTGAGTATAAATATATTTTTTATCCAGCTGAAACACCATTCAAACATGGATTGAACACATCTTACATTCTGTGAAAAAGCATACATTAAATTTGCTTTCAAAAGGTATACCATTTAATTTAATTCAAATAAAAGTGAGTTTAAGGCGTGTTTTTAGTAGGTTTTTTCATGTTTAAATGCGGGTTTAAACTGTGAAAAACGCGCTTTAAATGCGCTTTGAACACACTTTAAATGCGCTTTTAACACGCTTTAAACTCACTTTTAGCTCGCTAAAAACACACTATAAACACACTTATTGAATTGAAAAACACACTTTTTACAGAAGCGAGTTTTTTGTTGGTTAAAAGTGTGTTTTAAAAACCCGCTTAAAACACACTTTCTGGAAAAAAATTTCTTGAAAGAAGCGAGTTTTTAGACTCACAAAAAACACACTTTTAACACACTTCATAAAGAAGATGGCTGAAGCGGGTTTTTTAGACGCACAAAAAACACACTTTTAACTTACTTTCTTGAAAGAAGCGAGTTTTTAGACTCACAAAAAACACGCTTTTAACACACTTCATAAAAAAGATGGCTGAAGCGAGTTTTTTAGACGCACAAAAAACACACTTATTGAGAAAAAACACACTTTTAACACGCTTGATAGAGAAGATGACTGAAGCGAGTTTTTCAGACACACAAAAAACACACTTTTAACACGCTTCATAAAGAAGATGGCAGAAGCGAGTTTTTTAGACGCGCAAAAAACACACTTATTGAGAAAAAACACACTTTTAACACACTTCAAGATGAAGATGGCTGAAGCGTGTTTTTTAGACGCACAAAAAACGCGCTTCTTGAGAAAAAACACACTATAAACCCGCTTTATAAAAAAGCGAGTTTTTTTGACGCACAAAAAACACACTTATTAAGAAAAAACACACTTTGAGCCTACTTAAGTTGGTTAAAACTGCGTTTTTAGTGTGTTTTAAGCGTGTTTTTTCTGGTTTTAATCCAGAAAAAACCCAGTCGGTAAGCTAAAAGACGCACTTTTAGCACGGTGCGAATACCGCAGCGTTTAACACGCTTTAAACGCGGTTTTAAACCGCGTTTAACACGCTTCTTGGAGAAGGGTTGACAACTTTTTTGCTGTTGAAGGGAAATAATCTCCCTTTGATCACAGACAATTTTGGAAGTCGTAATAGGCACTGTACGAAATGTCAGATTTTAAGAATCAGCCCACTGGTTATAAAATGCAAAATGCATAAAGTAAAATGTCGGTTAGTCTACGATAAAGCTAAAACAATGCCGTTCAGTTTGGTGTTTAACATTATATTAGGATAACCTGTCTAGGTCAGCGGTATTGACCCTTGACCTGTTGTCACGTGGAACGTCATATTCACGGTCCGTCTCTTTGATATGATACGACTGTCTTATTATGATAGAGACATGTAATTTGATCCGGCACAAAGTATTTTTTATGAAATTCCAGCCGCTAGACTATTATGTTCACGATTATGATCGTAATTATCAAATTATGTCATCAAAATATGCGTACATTGCTAACTAATTTGACTAACTATACTGAGCCTCAAAAGTTTCGCAAACGACTTAAAATTTAAAAGATTAAAATTGTTAACTCGAAAGAACTTTTTACTAACGCTGTCAGTTTGTGTACACATAGTGTTCATGTTAAACCCATTTCCGTTTGCGTTCGTCACGCTTGAGTGATCACACCATCACATTTGGTAAAACGTCTATTCAAGCGAGCAAAATTGGGGCTTTTCATTTTCAACTAATTTTTTTCTTCCAATTTACTTGGAACATGTCTGTGATACGAAATACACAAAAAGTTAGTCAAATAAGTTGTCAATGTACGCCGAATTTGATGGCCAAATTGAAAAGTGTCAACATAATCGTGTATATGATAGTCTAGAGGCTGGTGTTTCAGTGAAACTACTTTGTGTCGGATAAAATTAACATGTCTCTATCATAATAAGACTGCTGTATCGGATCCAATAGACGAAATGTGTGTATGACGTACTACGTGACAACAGGTCAAGGGTCAATGCTGCTGACCTAGGCAGGTAATGCTGCTATAATTTTAGCACCAAACTCAACGGCATTGTTTTAACTTAATCGTAGTCCAACCGACATTTAAATTTATGGGACACTTACTTTTATTTCGCGTTTTTATGACCAGTGTTCTTTTTCATAAAATCTGACATCTCGTGCAGTGTCTATTACGTCATACACAACTGTCTGTGGTCAAAGGGAGATTATTTTGGTACAATTGTCGATTGAATTACCTCCCTTCCACTGTAAAAATGTTATATACATGATTATGTTCACTATTATCAATTTTTGACATCAAATTAAGTGTACGTTGCTAACTTATTTGACTAACTTATTGTGTATTTTGTATCACAGACATACAGCAATTAAACTGGAAGTGAAAATTTAGTCGAAAATGAAAAGCCCTAATTTTGCGCGCATGAATAGACGTTTTGCCATTTATGCTGGTGTGATCATTTAAGTGTGTCGGAAACCAACGGAAATGGGTTCAACATGAACACTATCGGTTCACAAATCGACAGTGTTAGTAAAATGTAATTCCGAGTGATCATTTTAAAAATATTGAATTTTTAATTGGTTTGCGAAACTTTTGTACCTTGGAAGTGAAAATTTAGTCGAAAAAATGAAAACCCCTTATTTTGCTCGCTTAAATAGACGTTTTACCATGTGTGATGGTGTGACGCATACAGAAATGGACTAAACATGAACACTATGGACACACCAATGGACAGTGTCAGTAAAAAGTTATTCCGAGTTAATAATTTAAAAACTTTGAATTTTTAATTCGTTTTCGAAATTTTTTACGCTCAACATATTTCAAACCATCGATATGCCACTTACTACGGTTTGTGATCGGGATCACCAATTGTTTTTAAAGTGGAGCTTTTCCGAAGAAATAAATTGGAAATATTGTCTGACTCGCCGGAAATATTTCATCTAATAGAAGATATATCTATCAACTTTACCAACAAATTGTACTTTTGATAGTTTTGTCATTTATGTAGCACACTGATCTTGAATTAATTCCCGTTGTGCCAATACTGATTGGATCGTGTTAATTTTCGGCTTGCAATGTTATTGTATTACGTTATTTAATCAATAACGAGAAAATTGTGTCATTCTTACCCTAATTTAGTTTGTTTCAAGACAACGTAAATTAGCGCAGACGAAGTATCCAGACGGAATACTAACCATATACATGGATAGCATCAGATAGTACGAGTCTTGCTGATTATATTACATTCTAAATTCGCTGGTCTAGTTTCTATCAAAGAATCGTTATTCACTGTTTGGTGCTTTAAAGCTCGTGTATATTATGGTTACAAGTGTGTATAGGAAAATAATATTAAATTAACGACTTGAACAAATGGACAAAACAGAATTCATTCGTCAATACACTATACGTTTACGTAACTATATACATCATGGGCAACAAAGATATCGTAATGGAACTATTAAACCGATTAGTCTATATTGAAGGGTAAACGGGAATTCATTTGAAATGTTGGTGCTGTCCATGCATCGGTTGAAACTCCATTGTCAACTTAACTGTTCCAACACAGACAATATTTAACGTTTAAAGATCTCAATATAAAAGGTTTTATTACATTAATAAAAATATATGAGCTCTACATTTGGTTGATCGTCTTACCATTTCTCCTGACTTTCATGGTAAATTGTCAAAGTATGCAATGTATTATAACAATTTATAATGAATAAACATTATTCCCTTGGTGTCGATATGATACCGATATGATGTATGATGAAAACTGAAAAAAGGACAATGTGCTTGATGAAATCTCTAGAGAACGTCAAAGTTACACGTCGTGGCATTATGTGCAATTCTAAGTTATTATGGTTCCACATGAAGCAGACATACACATAAAACACTGTTTTAATACTAGAAATAAAATATCTTGTTAACATGCTTGTCAGGAATTTCTTCATTTGTTTAAATAATACCTCAGGACATAGAACATTTAAGTTAGCACTTGATACATGGAAGATAAACATACATGTACTGTAATACGTAAAGAAATTCAATAATTATAAGAGCATAAAACAAAATCCCCACTTAACCAACGGTCCGATTTATATTTTATAATGAATATTGGGTTTTTTATCTTAAAATCAGCTAACAAATTGATTTGTTTGTACGTGTTTTTGAATGTCCCTCGTATTACAGCCAAAATAAACTTAAAACATAAGAGTATTTGGAAATATAGAATGCCACTTACGCGGTATGCTAAAACGTTTTCTTCAGTGAATCATTAACAAAATTGTTTCAATAGTAATCAGAACATGTCCGGTATTTTCTAACAAAATGTCAAGGAAAAACAATACTTTAATAAACAGTATCATATAATACAAAACCCACTACTGCCTTTGGGTACACGACAGTGACTATTACACAAATTCGTTAAAGTCACGTATTAATGATCGCCCTGTAACAGTTGTGAACCTGCTTTCATTCATACAATGGTGTTAATTGTAAGTCTAGTATTTAGAATAACATCTGACATTCAATAGGAAAACATGTTAATATGAGCTTTCTGTTTATGGTCCGTAGCGATTCGTTAATTACCAAATACACAATGAAAACTTATCAAAACTGTGTTAGCCACATACAAAAACATCCATCGTACTTACTATATTGTCTTAATAAAAACATTGCTCAAATTAGTGTTCGATACATGTTCTGATAATAAATCAAGTGAATGTTCTCTAACAAAACATTTCAGTTGGAAGCAAACGCAACAAATCTTACATCTAACATTTCCATACTGCTGCATTCTCTATTGTTGTAATAATGTACAATGTGTGTAAATATTATGTACATGTAGCAGTATACTTGTATCAACATGCTTGATACTGCAAAGTAGACGTACATAAACGTTGTACATAACCAGAAATTTGAACTTTATAAATGATGTGTTCCTTTCAATACTTTACTCCTTCCGTAACAACATCTAGTCTTGCGTCAATGGCACTTATTACTGGTACTAACAATAATTACAACGATTATATTGTCAATATATGTCAGTTTCTTCTTTACTATAATAATAAATACGTTCTTTATCTTTGTCATAAACAAGACCATTAGCTCTGACCTGAATACTGCGGGAATTCACGTGACTAGATATATGAACTGACTCGCATTTGATAAGTTTCCACGCTTTTATTGTAGGTACATGAATCTATTTCACACCTCATCTGAAGCTAAACGTGATTTCGTTCCGATTCCGTTCCATTCCATGAACACAAATTGCATACACTCAACCGCTTTAAAAACGCACCATTATTGAAAATAATCAAATTTTGTCAAAAATCATTTTTTGCTAAAATTAATAGTTTACAGGGTTTGTTCAGTTCATAAGCTTGACCTAATTAAAGGAAACGATTTTGTTTTCATTCGGAATACCCCGCCCAAAGAACTTTTTTAACTTTGCATGTTTTGCACGTGCAGCTCGATCCCGTCGACCAATGTGGCCAATATTTACTTTAAACTGTACGCTGTTGGTTTACACATCGAAAAAACAACACAAACAGTATTTGCTAATGGTATTTTTATGCTGCGCATATCTTGAATATTTGTTCGGATGATTGTGCATTCGCTTCCAACTGAAAAGCGCATCGGTGCCTTAGCATGGCGGTTTAGCTGCCTCCACACAACGTCTGTGGCCTTAGAACATCGAATCCTAGCGAATGACACAATCAAAGACCGACCTGGATGAAACGAGCTAAAGGTATGGAGCCCAAGCTATGGGGAAACATGACACAGGTTGTGCCACTGTAATTGGTTCTACATGGCTGCACACAGTGTCAAAAGAATGTCGGGTGTCAATAAACAAGCCAAAAGTACATTGTTGCATTTTCATAACTATCCTTTTTATAATTATCAATAAAAAGGAAAATCATTTTAGTGAACTTTTTAACAAGTTTTCTCCCGTTTAGAGCCAAATGTCCCAATTTTCTGTCTTCATGCTCCTTCACAGTGCTGATTTGAGGTACAATATAAGCACCACGGGAAATATCCTGACAGCCTGGTGCTTATAACCAAGATTTCATGTTTAAATAACGCTTTAAACCATCTTAGGTTCACATAATGCGCATATCTTGACCGCACTCAGTCGTATGGTATTAGCCAGACAGCCAAAGCCACATAACATTTATAATTCAAGTTAAACTTTGCTTGGATGGTTAGAAACATTACGTCGAACATAATTCTATCCTATCATGTAATTAATTTATTCTTTAGGAGGAAAACCACGAACATGCATCAATGTAGCGGGGTCTTATAATTGCTTTTGAAATTGTGACTTTCACTTTCATGGGTCACTGTGTTATCTATATCATAATTTATTTCAAACTCGTAATAATGGCATGAAAATCACACAACTCGTTGTGTAAAGACCCAAGATTATCAATCCAAAAAGAAATAACCATAGATTGACGTTTTCATCTCTAAAACCGATATTTCATAGGTGGTGCGTTTTTAAAGCGGTAGAGTGTATGTATGTACTGTTTACAAAGATAAACAACACTCGTTATAATGTTATATACTTATTCCGCTTTGACTGACATCACTGAGGTGATTCCCATTACGTAGTTTCAGACAGCACTTGTCAATTAAGTTTAATATACTGCCATCATTGTGTAGGTAAGACAATTTCTCGGAGTATGTCATAACTGATACAAGCACTGTGCCATGATATCCTAGCATAAAAACGTTTTGTTAGTTTAATGATTGGTTGTCTGATCTCATTTGATCATGTAGAGTATTATTTAAAATGTATGTACGACGTCATACTGTGGATATAATGAGTATTTTAAAATGTTCAAAAAAGTACACCCAGTACAGCATTCAGTTATTTACCTGCTCAATATGTAATAGTTTTTAGGACTGGTGTGTTATTAGACGATTGTTCATGCTTAACCTTTCACAGCAAGCAATAATTCACCTAATCACAAATACGCAGTATGAGTCTATTTAAAAACAAATCAATGTTGTTCAGGCGATCAATTCAAATTTGAGTATGATGTGATCATACCAGGAACAAAACGCGTAACACGTTAAGTGTGGCAAAATTATATCGACAATGAAATACTAGTACATGGCCGTTTACTGGTGGTTATCGGGGATTTAAGTGTCATGTCGTGACGAAACTTTGTTTATTTGCAGTATTTTATGGTATGTGTTGTTTTAAACTACCTACATACCTATCCTCTTCGTGCCGGCTGGCACATTAGACTGCAGCTACAGTTCTTCATTGTTCATGTCTTCGAAAATCCTTTCAACTTCCCCCTATGTCTTCCCCGTAGTCTAAATATCGTTGTTGATCGTTCTCCGCAACGTCTCTTTCGGACTTCCTCTGCTTTTCCTACCTGATGGTGGCCATTTAGTGCGATCTGTTTAATACTTGATTTGAGTAAAATAACAATGAGCAATGTGCAGCGGAAATTAATCATCATTGACACTCTTACAGGTTTTCAATGAATTTATTTTGCTTGTATAACTAATACATTGTATTTGTTATGATCATACGTTTTGTTTAACTTCCTGGTGTGACTTTTAACAACCACAATATTGTCGATATGATACAGAAGATATTCCAGTTACATATTGTTTTTGTTCTCAACAATTGCATTTCAGAACTTACCTCAATATTTTGAACGTTTGCCAGGTATATATATATATCAAACTTGGTATGAAATTGTTCATTTTACATTCGTTTTTATTATTTTATTACATGTTTTTTTTTGTTCTCAACTATTTCATTTCATAACGTACATCTTTATAATGAGCATTTGCGAGGTATACAAACATCAAACTTGATATGATATTGTTCTCATTATATACGTTTTCATAAAATCTGTCACAACAGGAATTAATTCACCATTTAAGATGTTGCTGAGGTTTTGGATATATTAGATATCTCTATTCAATATCATCACGATTCCTTTTCAGTATCACCCACATAATATACACGGTGTTATTTTCACAATTGAGGGTAATAATATTTCGAGCATTGTAGCATTACATCTGATATGTCATAGTTTGTTGCCACGCGATGTTTACAATAAGTTATACATTTACTCTTTTCATCAATTACACAATACTATAAGGCCTTTTTGTATGTCTTCTTATAGTCCTTTTCGACGATACACTTTTTTGATATTGTTCTCGTTTTTTATGTTCCCTTCACAACTGTCACAAAAGGAACTCACTGTACTGTACCAATCAAGATGACACTACTAGTTTTGATACGCATGCTATATCTTTCCGTTATATGATTCAATTGCATTATCACCAGTATCATCCACAAATGTTACATCGTTGTTCACATGTTTTCAGGAATCAGTGCCAACTGCATAAACTAACAGTACATTTTGTACATGAAGCAAGTAATTTCATAACGTCTATAATGCCATATGTAATGTCCTACGTGCATCGTTAAAACTTGCTTCAGGCAATCGGTACCACTACCAACCAATCATAATTTGAATGAAAGAACTACTTCGTGTGTTAATAAAGCGCAGTGTGAACCGAATACTGATACTGATGTTGTCTTCCTGCTAATCCATGGTTGACTGATATTGAAGACATATGTCTTATGAGGACATTGTTGAAGCTATAAAACATACTAATCCCCATATATATTCGTCCTGTAATCTTGTAACACACAATTTCCTCTAAGGTATCAATTTTTTACTAACCTACATCAGGACATTATCGGCTTTATAGGATTTTTTACATTTCTTGATATCCGGACGGCCTCCGTTACACAATGTACCATGTTTACAACCGCTGTAGTAAGGCCATTTCAGTTAATGGTGAGTGGTGGCCTAAAGGTAGGATACGTGCTTAGCGGTCAAGATGCCACGCGTTCTACTCCGATCGGGACCACTGATTAATATCTCTGAGCAGGAAATCCCCATGTGCTAGGGCATTGTATTCCTTGTCGCTGCATACCATAGCTGGTTGCCACACCCACATGAGGGAAGTAGTTTCCCCATGTAGATTCAAATGCAAGTGTCCTTAGGTAGCCTAATGATCAGCTAAGGTATTCGGCGGAAATGCAGACAACATCCCAAGAAAATTTGTATATTTGTGTTTGAGAACAACAACCACTGTACTAAACAATGTACGGGTATATTAAATTCAGTAGCTTAATGTAGTTTTCACCTTTGCATTTTAATAATACTTTAGATTAAGTGATGATAGTTCAGTGGTGTGATTCTTTTGTTTGAAAAGCACCTTATAGTGATGGTGAAACCGTGCGCAACGTTCAAGCTTGCTTTTTGCAACAAAAGTCTGTAGCATCGCATTTACATAACACATATACTAACAAATCTTCATACAGAAGATTGAGCTTTTTTTCAACAATCGCTCAGCCACTTACTACGGTTTGGGATCCCGATCATCAATTATCTTTGAAATAAATTGGGAATATTGTCTTATTCGCCGGAGGTATTTTGTCTAATAGAAGATATAACTTTACCAACAAATTGTACTTTTGATAATTTTGTCATTTATTTAGTACACTGATCTGGTATAAAATCCCGTTGTACCAATACTGATTGGATCGTGTGAATTTCCGGCTTGAACTGGTATTGTTTTACGTTTTTTAATCAATAACGAAAAAATTGTGTCATTCTTACCCTAATGTAGTTTGTTTCAAGACAACGTAAATTACCGCAGACGAAGTATACAGGCGGAATATTGAGCATGTACTGTACATGAGTTGCATTAGATAGTACGAGACTTGCTGATTATATTACAACCTAAATTCGCTGGTCTATTTTTATTCAAATAATTGTTATCGGTGCTATATAGCTCGTGTACATGATGCTTACAAGTGTGTATAGGAAATTAACATTTAAATATACGACTTGAACAACTGGACCAAAACAAATTCACTCGATAATACACTATACGTTTACGTTACTATGTACACCATGGGGAAGAAAGGTACTGTAATGGAACTATTAAACCGACAATTCGATATTGAACGAGTAGACGGACATTTAATTGACATTTTGACACTGCCCATACCTCGGTTCAAACCCGATTCTTAACTTTACTGTTCAATCAGAGAAAATCGATAACGTTTGAAGATCTCCATGTAAAAGTGTCCGTTACATTCAAATATATTCGATCGTCTTACCTTTTCTCTTGACTTTCCTTGTCATTTGTCAAAATATTCTACAGTTTATAATGATAAAAACTATTCCCTTGATGGCTATTCAAAACCAATATGATATAAGATGAAAATTGAAAAAGAGACAATGTGCTTGACGAAACCTCTAGAGAACATAAGAAACTACTTCTTATGACAGAATGTGTAATTCAAAGTTATTGTGTTTGTGCATGAAGCAGCAGGCTGACACATAAAATAATGCGCTGAAATAATAACGTTTGTTGTGAAAATGTATGGCAGGCATTTCTTCGTCAGACTAAATAATAAGTTTACTAAATAACTAATTATTTTAATGAAACATTTCAGAAACAAATGGACCCCATGGCGAAGCTGAGATATTCTAAGCAATCTGATATGAGCATTACTTTTTCCAATAGTTATTTTACCTTCGCCACAAGGTCAATTCTTTTCAAGTATAATTAACAAGATTAACTATTAAAATTCTATTTATTTTTACATCATACATAATAGCATACGATCAAGTAAGGGGAGCAAGTTAAGTGTTGGGGAATATTGGCCGTGACTAATTCAGACTTCCGGTATTTGAACCCCGGTAAGTCAGACAAGGGGACCGACATGCATGACAACTTAATTATAGGATATATTGGTCATTGGGAGGATTATGTAATGTATGTGGACAGCCATGTCTTAAATTTCTCGGTTGGCTCCCAGTAGATGCTGCGGGTAGCCATACCCGTAAGTGCTGCATGGGGAGCCAACCCAAAAATCTCTGGGTAGCCATACCCTTCCTCAACTCCCTGACCGAATTTAGCTTCACCCCGGGGCATGCCAAACGTTTGCAAACGCTTATAACGGACAAAGCCCCGAGTTCCCTTCAAAACCGATACTAAGTGAAATGGAAGTTGGAGTCCATGCGCAGAGTATATTAGTTCCATCTTTCACAGGACCCCAAATTGGCCTAAATTAACTTCCTTTTGGAAGATTATATAATTACTACATGCATGTCTGTCCCCTGCCGGAATTTTTCCGCCAGATTTTAAAATAGTTCCTAACGACACTTCTGTCACGACAGTCTTTCAAAGTCAAAGTTTTGCAGAAATCGTAGATTAAATGTTCGTCGTTAGTATTAGTAACTGTTCGTTTTGTGAACAGTTATATCACATCTTGGCACCTACACATTGTTCACTCAATGTACTAGAATGGAGCACATCGCGAAATCCACCATGTGAATTGGGATCTTGTATGATTTCGAAGTATATAACACTATCCATAAGTCGCTGATGAATCAATGGCATGAAGATTTAATTATTGTTGTCTTGCATGTTCTGCCATTGAATCGATGACTTGTATGAGTCCATGTGTGTGATAGTCTCTTGATATCTGATGCCAAGATGAATACCGCTCCCCTTACTTGTGTATATATTCATAAGGTTAAGACAACTTCTCCTGAAAATAGAACAGAAATCTGGCAGTATCTTGAAACATAATGGTATTGATAAGAGATACAGTCAGCATGCATGGGTAAAAGTTTCGTGCTTGTGATTCACAACTGGCAATCCACAAATGGACTGTTTTTATTCAGTGGTTAAGATTAACAATTTTCTGAAGTTTCATAATTTCCAACTTTTACCCATAAATATATGAATATCAGCCTAGCATCTAAAATAAATAATGCAAGGAATAACAAAACATTTACGTTATGAATATCTAATTTAAAGCTCTCAACCTATCACCCATTAACCATTAATAGTCTGGGGATGGTGGGTGGGTATGTGTTTCAACTACAACAATCTCATTTGAAAAGACTTTGGACCTCGTGCACAGGCCTTTTTATACCAGCTGAAGGCAACCGAATGAGGGGGGCGTGGCAAACGACAACCTCAAGCGGTGCGTACATAAACAAACGATAAAGTGAAAGTAGAAACTACAAACATAAATATTCATAAAATAACAGCAATTATTTCTGAGATAAATAATTGGATTTATTTTAATGAAACATTTCAGAAACAAATGGACCCCATGGCGAAGCTGAGATATTCTAAGCAATCTGATATGAGCATTACTTTTTCCAATAGTTATTTTACCTTCGCCACAAGGTCAATTCTTTTCAAGTATAATTAACAAGATTAACTATTAAAATTCTATTTATTTTTACATCATACATAATAGCATACGATCAAGTAAGGGGAGCAAGTTAAGTGTTGGGGAATATTGGCCGTGACTAATTCAGACTTCCGGTATTTGAACCCCGGTAAGTCAGACAAGGGGACCGACATGCATGACAACTTAATTATAGGATATATTGGTCATTGGGAGGATTATGTAATGTATGTGGACAGCCATGTCTTAAATTTCTCGGTTGGCTCCCAGTAGATGCTGCGGGTAGCCATACCCGTAAGTGCTGCATGGGGAGCCAACCCAAAAATCTCTGGGTAGCCATACCCTTCCTCAACTCCCTGACCGAATTTAGCTTCACCCCGGGGCATGCCAAACGTTTGCAAACGCTTATAACGGACAAAGCCCCGAGTTCCCTTCAAAACCGATACTAAGTGAAATGGAAGTTGGAGTCCATGCGCAGAGTATATTAGTTCCATCTTTCACAGGACCCCAAATTGGCCTAAATTAACTTCCTTTTGGAAGATTATATAATTACTACATGCATGTCTGTCCCCTGCCGGAATTTTTCCGCCACAAAAGTATGGCGTAGCTATACTTTCCCCAAAAATTCCTTTTATAACCTTAGCAGCCTTATAGCTGCCCTTATGTTTCTTATTTTAAGCTAATCTGCCAAGTACCGTGAAGTAATACTGATTACTGATACTAAGATCCCTGCGCTGACTAAATTTGTAAATACTCAGCAAAATAATATGCTGTATCAAGGAAAAGGCTACATTTCCAATGTATATTGCGGCACTATAATGCCCGGCCCAATGCCGCAAAGCAGAGTCCAATGAATGAACTTAAAACGGATCCGAATGGGTAGAAGGTCCAAGCAAAATAGAGCCAGCCCGCATTAAGGGTGTTAAATAATGGTGTATGACAAAAAGAATACAAGCCAATATTTTCAGTCAACACTTTAAGTACCGATCCTTCTTTAGAGCTTAACTGCAAAAGAGCTCCTATTCAATCCAAAGGAGGATGGTGGAGCCATTCATGGTTCGTCTCGAGGATGAATTCATTACCTCGGTTTAATTAATTTAATTTTTTATTTTTAGACTATCTGTATTGCAGATTATTTCATCTCTGGGTAGCCATACCCTTTAGCAATAATCTGGTTTATTTTATCTCTGGGTAGCTATACCCTTTAGCAATAATCTGGTGATTGATGCGCAATCCTTGAAATATTTCAATTACCCAAGCATGGGCGTCACCCAACAACTAAGCACAATGCTGAAGAACATAACTATAATCAATGTGTTCAAGGCTTGCTGCCCTCTCAATGTTAGACCTGGTATTTAGATGTGACAACTACTACACTGTAAATGCAATAAGGCATACAGATTGTATTGTACCCCAAAAAGTCATATAGCGATCAAAAGTTACAAGTGCTTTTAATAGCAATACATCATACACATTGATTTTATAGTACACAATAAGGTGAACAGTTGATTTAGTTTAATGCTGTGACAATTCGTAAGCATTCAAGCTGTCTTGTAAGACGATCCCATTAGCATTCCGAAAGGTCAATGTTATGCCTTGGGTTTAAGACTCATAACTGGTTATGGATAAGCTACATGCGATTCTGTGAACTTTTCAGGTCTCGTAACGGTTAGGATTCCTAAGGAAGGTTCCAAAACCCAGTTAAACAGGTTGTTGTCCGCTATCAGGTTGGATGTTGTATGGCACACCAGCATATGTTTAAAACGTATAGAGGTATAGAACTTAAGTTTGACAGCCGTGGCGACAGTATATCATGGCACGGTCGACTAGTTGCATGTAAAGTGTAGGATGAAAGAGTAATTACTATTATATAGGCATTATAAGTAATTTCGCTTGAAATGATTTCATAGATGTTGAATTACATTTAATTTCCAAGTAAAACAAAGGCAAGCATATATCTATGAGGACCAAAGCATTACTTTGGTGTTTACTGTCAGATTTTTAACCGTTAAAAAATTTGTCATTCATAAATGTGTTAAATGTGTTGCACATTTAAGTACAAATCTAGTGATCTGCTTTCTCTTTTTACTTTCAGCAGCCTTCTAATGTGGCCATGTGTTATGAGAGTGGCCTAAGTCGTATTTTCATACGGTCATTTAAGTTTAGGTGATATTTACAGTTGTAACTAAATGCTTTGTGACTTGATATTACTTATTGACTTCCTCAGCTATTAGCACTTCTCTCGAGCTACTGCATTCGAAACATACAAAATGTATAATGTGAGAAAATACATGAATAGACTTTGAACCCCATGGTCTACTTTCGTTTCGGGTTTTTAATTGCTAGCGGTATAAATTAAAAACACTGACAGGTTGAGTTGAACCTAAGAAACTGCATACAAAGTCTGGTTACAATTTAAAGTGCGCAAAATGACATGGTTGGATTAGTCGCCATTCCCACATGAAGCTTAAGTTTATGGCAGCCCTGATACCTATGTTATTTCATTGGCTGTTGCCCCTTTGACAGTATCAGTTAAATAATTGGCAAACTTAAAGTTGCAAATATTATATTGTATTTTGGCCAGGCCTTAAGCGCTTTTTAAGAATCATATTCAATGACTTTAGTGTCCAAGTAGTATGGTCAGGTCTCACGACTTTTTGCAACACCTTAGTCATTCAGATGTAAATATTGACTGATTTCCTTAGAAACATCCAGATCAGTGTATTTGATAGGCTGCAGCGCAAGACTGGACATAGCGTCAAGAGTTGCAAGAGAAATTTAACAATTCATGAGCTCTAGAAACAGTTCGTACTATTATAGTAATGCCATCTGAAAGTCCATAGTTAAATATAACAATATATGATCGATCGAAAATATATATATATATATATATATAAATAAATAAATAAATGAAATGAAAATTCATTTCTATTATCATCTAAAAGTCCAAATATAGCTTGCCTATTCAGGCCAGGTATACAAACGAAACTGGTTCAAAATAGGTTGCTCTGAAGACTGGCCGCTTGTTTTATTAAAGTATAGCTTGAGCTAGTATATGCATAAGATTGAACTTATGATTATGTAGACATAAGAAATGCAGTATTATTTCAATTTCTAACCGAAGGCTAGCATTATTGTCGGTAGGCTAACCTACCTTTATGATGACGTCCCAATGATATCATAGTGCTTGAATTTTTAAAGATAATCAATATGCAAAGAAAGCCCCAAAGAACAATTAACCACACTTATAATGTACAAGTACCAACAGAGCAATGACCTGGATTTTGTCGCTAAATGTCTCCACGGGGTACAGTGACCCTCATAGTATAATAATTGATACGGAGGCCTGAGCAACGAAATCCAAAAGTTGAGACATCACTGAGTAATAGTTAACTGTAAAGGTTATATTAGTGTCCCGACTAACGTTCAATCTTCGTAAATGTATGCAAGTATTTGCGATCTTTTAGTAAAACTCACTAATGAATTTGCGTAAGGTAGATATCTATGCAATATTTACACATTGTTAGTAAAACAGTGCCCCTGTGCATAGCAGCAATGTTTGTATTACAATTCAGCAATCCTTACTAAGTGTACTTGATGTTAGTCACAAGGCTGTCAAATGGTAAAAGACCAATAACAAATATGTGCATAATTTTCTCAAAACCCAACTGTTTAATAATATTAATTCATGCATATGTGGCATCTATTCAGATAACACAAATGTCCGAATTTATGTAACCAATTCCTATAAACTATTATTGTCCTCCGCTTCTGGAGTATGATAGCAATTATTCCAACCCTGACCTTGGCCTGACCTTGACTAGATTACAGAATATAAAATCCACCAATACCTTCATATAAATAAGGTGTACGATTTTTTGAAGTCCCTTAATTGCTTAGTTGGGAACATGTTAAAATATCCTAAATTTAAATGTCCGAATACCAGTCAACTGAGTCAATTAAACTTGTGAAACAACTAAGAATGAGCCTTGTTATCTTATTCCGAACTGGTATTTCATAAATATTATCTCGTAAAGGCCTATTAATTTACTAGCATCGAAACGCTGTTTAATGGGTCGTTCCCACGTTTGCTTAGCTTCCGACCAAAATGTCTCGTTTTAGACCTGTCCTCAAGACCGGATGTTGACAAATTGAAAGTGACAGTAGCTAAATTATCATGTTGCTTACAATATTAAACCCTGTATTTCACGCTTAACTGAAATAATATTGGTGCTGAACTGAATCCAGGTAGCCATACCTTATAACCAGCTTCATATACATGGACACGCCGAATTCAACACCGGACTTTCTAGTGAAATGCCCGGATGTAAACTCTTCGCAGAGGTCAATTTAGTGCACACACTCATTGCAATGCATTGCAGGGTACTAGGAGCTGCGTTTCGTTAGAAACGTCGCTCTGTTCCTACGAAAGAAGTCAGAATAAGCTACTCGGTGATGACATGCCATTTGCATCACGTAAAATGTTTCAATACAGTACAGTAATTTTATTCTCACCATTTCCGGTGCAATGTCTCGGCTTGCTGTGCCTCCAAAAGCCTATTGGCTAGGCTTATAGCCGTAAAATACGAGCTTCGTATTCTGTGTCCGTCCTTTCGCTGGTAACATAGTTGCATGGTATGTGTTTCAACTACAACAATCTCATTTGAAAAGACTTTGGACCTCGTGCACAGGCCTTTTTATACCAGCTGAAGGCAACCGAATGAGGGGGGCGTGGCAAACGACAACCTCAAGCGGTGCGTACATAAACAAACGATAAAGTGAAAGTAGAAACTACAAACATAAATATTCATAAAATAACAGCAATTATTTCTGAGATAAATAATTGGATTTATATAATATACTTAATTTAATATTTGGTGCATGGGAGATAAACATCATGCAATACGTAAAATAATTGAAGAGTTATAAAAATTTAAACCGACCAAAACTTCAAGCCAAAGACAATATGCATGTTACGAATACCTCATACGAATGATGATCCAATCTATTTGTTCAATGCAACATTACCAAACCGGTATCTAAACTATTACCTACATGTAGTAGAAACAGTTTTGATGTCATTAATTGAATGATACATGTAGTTGAAGGGTTTTCGCGTCAAAGATAATTAGAATCCCCAGTGTGTGAATCTGAAATTCAAATTCGTTGTCTTCTTTTATAGACAAACCCGATTTAATTAATTTTCCTATTAAGTTACACGCAGAAAAATATTAAAGACTTATTGTCACGATGCATTATTGTAGTTCAAAGATAATTGCCAAATATTCTGAAGTAGAAACAAAAATCAGAAACAATTAGGATACGTAATTGAATCAAGACAGTGATGAGGAAAAGGTTCAATAACATTTGAGCATTTCAAGTTTGTGAGATGACTTTCTCAATCAATCATGTCCGTGTTAAGAACTTAATACATTTAATATATATTGTAAACTATGTAATCATTTAGGGATACAGAACGACTTTTCCACGGATGTTTCATTTATAAATTAATTTTATATAAATGCGCAACACATTGAAATAAACAAAGTACGAGTATTGTGTTGTTGCAAGGCGTTGACCTTTACTTGAGATGTATTAACGCATGTCGGGAGAAAATATATACACATTTTTTCAGTATTATCCGTATTTTAGAAATGCCCAAGAAAAATCAAAAGTAAAGCACGGTCTGATGTTTAGACTATTTTTATCATAGGCATTATATTGATTGATTCCGAAGTTTGCGTCGTAATTTGGTACATATAAACAGCAATTTTACTCTTAGACTTTCATGACTTCTCATCATGTTCAATACCATTCCCAAAGACACCAGCTTCTCCTGGTGTGCTTAGTAATATAAGCTTCAAAATATAAGGAGAGCACGACTTAAAATATCGCATTTTCGTTTTATTCAATTAACAAGCAATGCATGGTCTGGAAACGCTGGTTTTCTTATCATTTACTTGTATGTCACTGCTCCTTTCAGAACATATCCTTCTTAATTTTCTTGGTTGTGAAAGAGATTTGTCTGATGCCTGTCAATTGTCGGTATACCCCATACTTTATCTTTGAATCTATGCAACTTGATTAATGAACATATAATCAGATGGTATCATTTATGTTTCACTTGAAATGAAACTTCTTTTACAGTCTTCGATTGATTAATTTTATATTACTCGGGAGGATTGAAGTCAATATAATTGTAGTATTGAGGTCAGCTTTAGTGAAATATGTGAAAAGAAATATAACAGACATATTACAACAAGTGTCTATGGTGGCTATGCTATAAACGTCATGACCTGACACTCGTGTTATTAAGCTAAATCGACTTTTGATGTCTGTCTAACGATAAATCCAGTGTCACCGCTTTATTAACGCATGGTTCGGATGTCATACCAGACATATAACGAAAAAACATTCCCGGACAGGTCTGATGAAGTAATAATCGTCACTGAAATGAAGACTTGTAATCAATCAGGTGTTTTATAAATACCATTGTTGTGTGTAAATCTTATTAAAAATTAATCAGGTGTTGCATCCTGAACATGGTATTGGATTTCTGATTGTTCATATGCATTATTACCATTTTGGGTGTTTGTACCTATGTTATTTATAGCGAATAGGGCAAATACTCAATATCCTGTATTTATAAACGGTAGTCACGGTTGGGGATGTGGATGACGTGTACTATGTCTGACTCTTACGTGAGTGGCTAGGCGCTGCCGCCGTAGCTGTGTGGCGTTGGTTTGTATCTTACTATTTACATTGGATAATAACTATGTGCGTTCCTCGGTGCCAGTATATCCAATGTAAAGAAGGTGTACCAAATCCATGCAGGAAATCCCACAAACATACATGTAAACATTTTTTATAAACGGAACCTGCACAACAACGTTAAAGTGCACATGGAGTCAATAAATGGGTACAACAAACTTTAACACAGTTTTTTTTAGATAAATCGTCTGTCTAAAATTACTTTGTCATGAAACATGACAATTAAGCGTACGAATGACAAAATGTTCTTGGTATTGATTGAACAACATACATACCATTATAGAAATTGGGACTTTTCACAATTCAATTATTTTTTGAACAATGAAAATTTATACTAGTTCAGTGGGCTATAATAATGACACAATCATCAAAATCATAAAATGAGTTTGCAAAACAGATGCTATTGGGCAAATGCTTCAGATGAATTTGAGTTTATTCCCAAATGGATATTTTTTCTCTCAAAGGATAAGCCATTCAGATCGTATCCGGTAGTAAGTTTTAGAATAATTTAGCCTTTTATACAAGCATTGTATAAATCGTCTTAATCAGGTTCTGTTAGTTTTGACATCGTTTGTGAGATAATGTTACATGTAAAAAATGTTACGCAATGTTACAAAAAAGAAATTAAATGACATTACACATTGTCTCTGTTATTCTTCTTTAATGCACCTTTTCCTGTAGCACAATTGTTCTGCAAACTGATTAATTACACCACGCATAGAATCACATCATGTCCAATTGTAATTTAGATTTTTAACAAGGAGGGTTTTGGAGAGAAACATTTTAGCTTGATCAAACGCGAATGCCAAATAAAATACAAGGTTAACTTCACTGTTTTCTGTCATCTGTTAGAGGAAAGAATAATTATTTAATCAAATTCACCTGAAATGCTATAAAGATGTTGTTATAATAATGCATCATTAAAATGGAGAAATGGTGATTACACAAACCTGTCACGAGGTATCAGTTTCTATAGTCGCTAAAATAATGTTTGAACCTATTACGAATTGTAAATACATTTAGAGGATGTTAGAGATGCGCTGTCACTTTCGACATTCCAAATCTCGCATAATTCCCTGCGCCGTCCATAGGAAACCATATTGAAACACTATTGTGTTGTTTTGATCTCATGTTGGGATTGAATTGGGTCGTTCTGTATTGTAATGTACTGTATTACAATGCAGATTGTCTTGCGTACTATTTCCGACAGCGCGAATGGACGAAAGTAATTCTTACTTTTAAGGCGTGTGGATGTTAACTAGGATTGTGATTTGATCGGGAGGTATTAACCTATTCTTAAATAGAAGAAGGAAACACATCGTTTGGAATACTGTCACGAGCATGATGTTTAACCTTTTTTAATCAGATCTTGCTAAGATTTGTTCCTGTACTATGACTTTTACTACAATCTGATTTACATGGCATTGTATATGTAATAGGACAGAAGGTATATTTATAGAGGTATGAAACACTTTGTTCAAAACGACAAGTACACACGAGCTATTCTTAGGCAAATATTTTCTCTAAACCAACTTGACAAGTACCTTCTGTGGTCAGGTAAGTTAAAGGAGTTCTGTTGGAGTGTGGGGGATAGTTCAATAATATTGTGTCAAGTATCATTTGTGCATAAATTACATTTGCCTAATAGGATCAAATTTACAAACAAATTATACTTTTGATGATTTTGTCACTATTTAAGCCCATTGATCTGGTCTTAAATCCCTTCGTGCCAATTCTGATTGAATCGTGTCAAATATTGGGCTGGCAATTGTATTGTATTACGCTATCTAATCTATATCGAGAACATTATAACATTCTTACAATATATGCGTTGGTTTTTTAGACAAAGTATGTTTAAGCTTAAGAATTATGTAAAAAGAATATTCCGTATATTACTAGATTCAGCAACACCATTTTACTTCTTTGGTATGCACTTTAAATTTGTTCATTTTTTTGTCGTTAATATATTTCAACAATATTCTATTCATACAATGTCATTTAGCTGTAGATTGTTATACCGTTATCTCCATGCTACATCAAAGCGATAACACCTTTAGGTACAACGGGTATTTTGCAGACTTATCTATAAATTTCTGTGTGAATGATAAACATTTAATTTATAGTACAACTCTACGCAGGCATTCCTTAATTTGACATATTATTTGATCTAGGGAAGATTAACAGAGTACAACTCGAGTAGAAAAGTGAAGTACGACAACGCATCTATTCGGCGTCTACGTATATGTTTATATGTCACATAGAATAGGGCAACCAAGCAACTGAATAGTTACAGCTTACATAAATATACATGTGTTGTCAAAAAGTGTGTTACAACCATTACGGAGCGCCAGCTTCTTATTAACGATGATCCAACAAATTCACGCTAACTTTTTAAAATACCACATACATTTGTATAACATTATGTTCATGATACTCCCCGTTCGTTGTGTGCTCTTCTACACAATCAATGAATACCCGCGCATACTAGTACGTGTACAAAACACAGTACATACTAAACACTCAATCAACACAAAATGCAAATAACAATATCATTACCAAGATGTTAATACGACAATAAATTGTGTATGTTCTTTAATGTCCGAAAAATGAATGATGAATACCATTATAAACAAATCATTTTATGAGTGCAATTGCAATTTTAGCTTCTTTCAAAATTCTGGAAGTTTGCAGTCAGGTTATTATGAAGCGAATCGATTGCATAAAAGGTATGAGAAAATCCGACAGGGAAGGTAGCACTCAACCCAACCAGCCGAGAACAGAAATCCAAAAACACCACGACTCAACTACCCTGAGCAGTGCCCACAGAAACCCATACAAAACGGCGACCAAATAAGGCACAACAACCCGGGGCGTGACCTACATTTGTAGCTTAAAACACTAAGGACAGTGACCTAAGTTATGCGACCTAAGGAGGCACTTGCCTTGACCTAGTTAAAATATGGGCAAAGTAGGAATGGGTTGGGAAATAATATTACATATTCCTAGCAACTACAATGCGCAATGCCCATACATAAGCCGAAGAAACAACCAAAGATCCAAGTCCCCGCCGATAAAATGCATGATGACCCACATTCACAAGGAAATTATATAATAACGGTTATTGCCGAATGAAACGAAGCCAATACTCGACCAAGTTCCTAAAGGCTTCACTGCACGGCGAACCAACCAAACAAACCCATGCCAAAACGGCGACTAAATGAGAAACAACCACCCCCTGACCTAGTTAAAAACACCAAGGACAGTGACAAAACGTTAATACGTGTTAAAGAGGCTTTATGTGTCTTGACCTAGTTTAAATTGATGTGCAAATAGAGGGCGAAAATAAATATGCCATAAACGTATCTTATAGTGAACAAACAGCACAGTGACCTAATGAAAAAGTATCTCATCCAGCATCTCCGCAAGATACAAATGATGAAAAGAGGGGGAGAAGTGTTGTTTACCTTACATGTAAGAAGTGGAAAGTTGAAATGTTAGCAGGTTCATGTTTCACAGTACTACACGAATGTATGTTATATGCATCGATATCCCGGTATTAATTCGACTTTAAACATATAAAACATATTACATGTCGGCATCGAGTTGTCAAGGAGCTTCAATAGACAATACAATAGAAAATAATAAAACACGTTCGTTTTATTCAGGAATATATTTGCGCATCTCTCACGGATATCACGGATAGGGTGATTAACATCACTTTGCACCAGACAACACAGGTCAATTACGCTTAATATATAGCCAGCACTCTGTCGGTAAGACAAGTTGTTGTTTTCCACTTTATACATATACAAACAGAACGACGAACAACATTGGGAAATCAAGTAATGTGCCAGCCGTAAGGGTATCTTAGCTTTATACTTTCTGTTTGTAAATTGTTTGTTAGTTAGATTACACTTGCTGCACAAGAAAATTATTTGGAAAAAACGTTGATTCATGTACTATAGATATGATAAGCGTCTGTGAAAAATATCCATTTAGTACAGTACAGTTTGTAATATTAAGATAATTTATTATTTTCGTTATATACTGAGCAAAACAGCTAGCCGAACGCTTTTTAAATTTGAATATTTCAGTGTCCTGTACGTGTACAGACCTAAAATGGTGCATAGTTATTTCAATATAGATTGTGCACCTAATGCAGCTTACCACATAAAAAATACATGCCAAAATCACTCATCCATGACGTAATAGCTTTAAATCACATTTTTGCACGTTGTGATCGATTGCTCTCGAATTGCACGAGTTTTGTGTGCATGTTGTGTAGCATGGGTGTTTGTAAGTCGGAAAAACAAAATATGTTATCAAAAATATGGCGTATTTGTCAAAGGTAGGCCGCGCAAGAGCGGCCATCACGCTCCCTGGAGAGTATCAATCAGACAGTTCAGTTTTACACAGATTTAAATTATCAAAAACATAAGTTCCTTTTATTTCACGTGTGTTTGAATACCAATGCACATACAAATACCTAAAACAGTATATTGGGAATCACAGGAGCAAAGAAAAATAGTAAATTCAAGTGGGATAACTCTTGCATAATTTTACTTATTTTTATATTCATGCACTACATTTTCCCATACAATTGTATTGTCATGCATTAGTGAAACACGTTGACTTTAAAAGATAATACATATTAGCCCTGAGGACTTTTGTGCAAGTGCTTGAAAAAATGTATTTTCTCTCCATTCAGTATATAGGACAATTTTGAAGTGCGTTCATCAGGTCTTCGTCAGATTGTTAATGCAGCTATATGCCCGCTTTGGTAAAAAATACTGTTATAAGTGTATATTCTGATAACGGAAACAAAAATAAATATTAAAATACTGATAATAAAACCAAAATTAAGTCAATAATTATCCTCATTTATCCACACAAAAGATATTCTACAAAATTACTTCCTTTTGACCATTGAAAATTAAAATCATAATTTAGAAAAATTAAAAAATACATGTTTTGTGATCAAATCGCATTATATCGAGATTGTCTATTTATTTCATTGATTTGGCGATTAGTCTTTAATGTTTATGGAATAAACCTAAAATCTTTTATTATTTAACGCTCATTCGTGAATTTCAAGTTTATATGTCTGGTTCTGTTATTTCATGGTTCCGTGAACTTCCGTCTCGCATGTTTAAAATAAAACTACTTAACCTTTAGCATGCTGCCGTCGCATATATGCACCAAGACGACGTTACGTCTTACCGCTGTCGTCGCTTTGAAGCGACACGATAATTATATTCCCTGCCGCTCGGGTCGCATTTATGCGACACGCCGACCTACTCTCCGTTCTCGCGCGTAGTCGTCAATATTTTACCTAACCCAATACCTTTTAAGGTCAAGTACGAAAGAGGATTGTAAACTACGATTATGGCATAAAATTTACAAGTTAAGCTGCTTTTGCAGATAAATTAACAGCGATATAAAGTGGATGAATGCCTGCTATACGCAAGTGGAAATATTTGCTAATGACGAAAGCGATCATGCATTTTCGGGTTCAGGTAAATAATTTGTTATGTGTTTTCGCGAGGAATGTGAAACTTACGAAATGAAAATATTATCTTTCTTGTTCCAAATTGAGCTTAAGAAACGAAATTAATATTGGAAATTGAAGTTACTAATAAGTGCAACAATTTGTAATGATTCAAAATGTGAAATTTAACGCAATTTTCTCCTTGACTGCAATTTATATGCATAATCTGCGATAGGTCTAGGCTTTCACATTAGGCTCATATATTTACTGCCTATACTCAATTTCTTTCCGTGTGTTTAATTTTAAATAGATCTACAATATAATTAACACTTTTCTATTTCAAGGCAAATTATTGAATATTCTCTGAATCTCAGAAAGTTTTGTTTGTATTTTCAGAACTGCCGGTCGACTGATCAGTTCATGATACCAATACTAATGCTGCTTACTGGATGAGAATGTACCATTAAACTGTGGATGGTTAGGCTAATAAACACACTCCTACACGTACAAGATGGATTCAATACCAGTACCAAACAATTCAATGTTTCAGCAGTGGACAATGGCACGGGTGGTGGAGTACGACAGAAATTGTGAAATTATATGTTAAAAATAATAAAATAAATAAATAATAGAATTCCACTATGTTTTGATAATTATATATTTACATGTGAGAAAGGTTAGTATAAGCCAAATGTTATTATTAAATCAACAAGCTAATATTTGAAGTAGATCTACTGCTCACGTTACCCACAGTTAGTTCACAAAAGTTACAGCAGTGACGTCATGACGTTACGTTGGCAGTATACTGCAGTAGTAGGCCTATTAGTTAGGCAGCATGCTAAAGGATAAAACGCACCTCATGATCGTAAATAACAAGTATTCAATTTTCACCATGATGCAAAGTAAATATTTTGATGAAATTTTACCACCAGCCTTCTAATGTTTAAATTATACTTCAGGCCAAGTTTCAGAATATTCCTGTGGATTGTTTTATAATTATTCATAAAAAGACATAAGCGTTCGGTTAGCTGTTTTGCTTAGTATACATATTGCTGAGTAGATTTAAGAAAAAGAAAATACCATTCTTTATGTTATTTTTTGCTTTGCTAGATTATTGTATCAGTAATGTCGGTGTTCGAAATTCTAATGGCAATACTAGACATGTACAGCTACCAACTTACACTTTTGTTAATAGTTGACGACGAATGGTACTCATTATTTTGCACAATTGTTTGATCGAAATCATGAAAACGCATATCGACGTAGTCTTCCGGTCAAATTATATATGTGTTGACCGATATTATAGACTTTACGTCTGATGATGACATTATTGCAGCTATGAAACATATTAATCCTTATTAATATCCCTCTGGTGATCTTGTAATATATCTCGAAGGTATCAATATTTTACTGCACTAGGAAACTATCCGGTCGGCTTTTTCAAAGTGATATATTCCTTTATATCTGGAATGCGTCTGTTATTCTACCGCCCGCTAGATAAAATCAATCCTTACAGCTAAATACTACAGATATATATGTATTTTGTACATTAAACATTGATTAATTATGTGCGGTTATACAAAAGATATTTGCATTTTGCAATAATACGACGAACATTAGGAGTTTGCAGAAATATTTGACAAGATAAGGGCTAAATTTGCACCCTTACGGACGCATAAGCAAACATCATGTACACATTAACATAAAAAGATGACATGTGTGGTCATTTTCAACAGTTGAACATTTATCGTTAAAAGATAGACCACTACTCCTGATGAAGAATATGACACGAGGGTTGTAATTGTGATCAGGAATGTACGGAAATATTCTCTTTATCATAGACCAATTAATTAAGTGAACGCCCAATGTTTTTGAAAATAATCATATATAATGACTTAGCCTGAAACAAAATTCAGCGGTATTTCGATTATGGCGCACTGATGTCATGTATTGACCAAGGCATGCATTGACTAACGTCGCTTAAAGCTAATTTGCATATTTATGTAACAGTTTGGAGTGCCGAACGATAGTTCCGGCACGGCTTTACGGCACTCCAATTTATGTGATAGCTCGAATTTCACATCGCCTTGCAAACAATTTAACTTATGACGTCAACCAGACTAAATTTTCAACTATTTCAATTCCTAATTTACTGCCTTATATTGAACATGATCTGATATTGTTCTCGTGTTTTATAACTTTCCCCAACAACTGTCACAATAGGAACTCCCTTTACCAATCAAGATGACACTTCTGATGTTGATACGAATGATATATCTTTGCGTGCTTATATTCAATTGCTTTTCAGTATCATTCATCTAAATAAAAACCGTCATTCACATGTTTTCAGGAAACGTCGACAAATGCATAAACTAACAAAAGCAGATCATACATGTGTATTGTAGTGTTCCCAGAAAGTATTGAGAATTTTAAGGTGTTTTCAAAATGTTGTATATATCTTATATTTCAAAAAACAAATTACTGTTCATTTATATACGAGTAGGTTAAGTATGCAAGTCAATTGTATGAATTTCCAATGATTTTAGTTCAGACAACGCAATGGTTGTCATGGCAACCGATATTCTAAGCCACAAGTAGTAAAATTTGCAAGTATTGCATACAATTCCTAATTCAGACCCTTTATGTAACGTGAAAGTATTTAGAGATAATTCATAATTGACAATGGAAGCAATTTATTGAACAAAATTCAAAAACAACGAGAACGTATATGTTCTAAACTAACTGCAGCTGCAAATTGTACATATGTACCTGGTACAGCAATAGGGTGTTTCATTTTTTGAAAATGTTCTCCGATCAAAAACCTTTTTTGCCCAACTGTGACCCTCCTCAAACAATGCATATATACAAAATTTCAGCTAAATTGGTCAATGGGAACACCTTGCCCTTCCGACTCGAACTTTTGACCTAAGAGGGTCTTAGATCCAATTTCGGATTATTTCATATTTTTTCAAACTTGTACAAACTAGGTGATGTTGCATATCATTTTGAAGGGAATGATCAGAGTAACAATGCTGTAAAAGAATTCGTAAGACTAATTTCATTACAAAAGAGTTATGGCCCTTTGAAAGTTGCCAAAAATGGCTTTTTTACCAATTTCCTTAAATATAATTATATTTGAAGTAAATCGAAATACGGTAGATAAGCATATCATTGGAAAGATCTCAAGAAGGCACTTTCAATGGGACTAACAATACATCACATCTTGTTCTGTGAAAAGTTATTATCACTTTTAATAATGATATAGTAATTTGTAGATTTTCCTCCATTTTGATCAGTGACTCTCACTCTATGGTAGATCGCAATAATAATGATACGCTTCCACTCTGTAATATTTGCATAGTTGTTTATGTCCTGCGCCGTTCCTCATAGTCGGGAACCAACAGGCAGAGCAAACGGGAAACCCACAGAAAGAGCGAATGTGAGGAGCCACTGCTATTTGAAAACCAAACATTTGTCATCGGGAAAGAGCATAGATGATCTTGCAATGGATTAATTAGGACCAAGCTCATGGCTAATTTTTTTCACCTGTTACAAAAAGGAAGTGACTTACTAACAATGCCTTCTCAGCAATGGAATTTGGATCTGGTGTAACTTAAAACCTTATTCGTCTTCTAGATAAAGATCAGAATAAGAGAGTCCTCAGAATTAAATGGACAGTGTAAAGCTCAGTGAAACATGTACACAAATGTCAGACAGAAATCTGTTTCAGATTTGCTCCTTGAAAACTGATTAAAATCATATTCAGTTGATGATTTTGCAAAATGAATCAGGCTTCGAGTAGTGTGTTCAATATAGCAACCTTTGTTACAATCTTGTTCCATCCTTCAGCTGGTCTAGGGATGAATGATTTTCCCAATCCTATGATCATGTTATGGGGGTGCTTCCGGAAACCTTTCTTGTGGGTGAATATTCAGATTTCAGTAGCTAGCTTGACTGAATGTCAACTTGTAAGTCTTCAGTTAATATTAAAAAGGATATGTTACCTGGCTTGTCTTCGACGACACTCCAGAAATGCCCTCTGGGTGTCCTCTAGTATCGTCGTGGCGCATACAGGGGTTTTCGTCGAATAATCGTCAGTAATAAAAGTTGTTGCGTGCGTTTGTATTTGTTCAAGGTCTCGGATGTTGTTCTGGGTAGCAGCTTAATGCTCTGTTGTGGGCATTGCTATTGTTTTGTAAACAAATGTCTAGAATTTTGATGTTCACTTTGGCACGTTCGGAACAGGGAATCATATCCCACAATTTGGTTTCCATTGTTAGCAAAGTCGCAAACATAAGTGCCCAAGCTCCATTTATTTGAATGCTAGTGTCATTCCTAGACACTTGATGGCCTCACATTTAGTTTCAATCTGGTTTCATCAAGCTTGGCTCTCGTAGATGTAAGTATACACATTTTGTTGGATAGAAACTAATTTTCCATCTACTGTATCAGGATCTCCAAGAGTGTAACTGTAAGGTCTCCCTGGAGGAGATAGGTGTCATGGCTATGGATGTATATTATACTGTCATCGGCAACAGTTTGGAAGATATCATTTATGTAGACCAGAAATAGTTGTGGGCGTAAACAGACCGATGTGACACTCAACACATTTCAGATTTGCATTGTTCGACTATGCTCCATACGTTGACCAGTAGTCATGACTTGATCCCGATAAGAGTCTTGTTTCTAATATCATAGTGCTTCATATTTAGAAGCAGACTATTATGTGGAACATTGTCAAACGCTAGGACAGATTCTAGCAGAGTCTGTTTATAGCAGATACTGTTTATAGTGGACTTGAATTATTTGTAAATGTCAATGCTGAAAGGGGATGGGTGTGAGTGTGTGGGTGTAAAGAACATTCAAAACTATGCAAATACTGCAACAAATGGGACCCACATTGAACGCATCTATCATAGTTTGTAACTGTTGTAGAGTAAAAATCACTGAATTTAACAAGAACATAATGGAAGATGCATGTACCCTAATATGATAAATAATTATACAAGTATCATGTGTGATTAAACAGTGGATCTAACTTATAACTAAACAGTTTGTTTTATATCATTACGTCCCATTGAATGTGCTTTCTTGCTCAATGAATATGCTTAAGTACATGTGCTATATTTTAATGTACTTCAAATATAAATATATGTCGTGAAAATTGGTTAAAAAGCCGATTTTTTTTAATTTGCAAAGGGCCATAACTCTTTTTTAACGCATTTAATCTTACGAATTCTTTTACAGCATTGTTACTCTGATCATTCCCTTCAACTTGATATGCAACATCACATAGTTTGTACAAGTTTGAAAAAATATAAAATAATCCGAAAGTGGATCTAAGACCCTCTTGGGTCAAAAGTTCGAGTCGGAAGGGCAAGGTGTTCCCATTGACCAATTTAGCTGAAATTTTGTATATATGCATTGTTTCAGGAAGATCACAGTTGGGCAAAAAAGGTTTTTGATCGGAGAAAATTTTCAAAAAATGAAACACCCTATACAGCAAGTAACTGCCACCAAATATGGGCAGTGGCGTTTGAAAACTTACTACGGATTGTTTTAAAATGCGTTGTTGGGCACTGTTCCGCTGGGTTTTTTTATTCACCAAAGTTTAATTCATAATAAATGAATGCTTAAATAAAAACGAACTTCATAGTTTGGCCATAGGGTGGCAATAGTCGCGATATGATCCAAAACTACGTAAATTTCTTGTACTTTTTCTTACAAAATGTGGTTTTTCGGCAAGCAATACAGTAAGATGTCCCCAAGCGTTCGTGTGTTTAAATACAAAAAAGTGTCAAAAACTTATTAATGAAATGTTCAGACATGAAACAATATATTTGGGTTTTAATATCCCTTAAATTTGCGAAAATAATAATTACTTTTACATCCCTACCGCCTTTCTTCATGTTTTGACGACTTAACTGGGGACCTTTATGACCTTCCACACAAACATATTTCAAACATGACTCACGAATTATATGATTTACAAATAGACAAAAGTTACATGTATTAATTATGTACAAATTAAACATATTTTTACCATTTAAATGTGTGCTATAATTATTATGCTAAATCTGATTTTAAACAATTTACGTGAATACTGTTAAATGTGTTTCAGGTCATATGTCCTACATTGACGTGCACATCGTTCGAACTTGCTTCACGAAGTCGGTACTACTACGAATCAATCATAGTTGAGATGAAAGAACTATCTTTGTTGAAATAACACAGTGAGATGAACTAATGAACTTATACTGATGTAGTCTTCCTGCTAATCAATGATTGACTGATATTTAAGACTTATGTTGAAGGAGGACATTGTTGTAACTATAAAACATACTGATCCCCATAAATAATCGTCCTGTAATCTTGTAACATACAATTTCCTCTTAGATATCAATGGTTTACTACCTTACATAGGGACATAATCGGCTTTACAGGAGTGATACATTCCTTGATATCCGGACGACCTCCGTTACACAATGTAGCGTGTGCTAACCGCTGCAGTAAGGTCATTATAATTGAAATTGGGAGTGGTGGCCAAGAGTTAGGAAATGTGCATAGGGGTCAACAGATCCTGTGTTCAACCCCGGTCGGAACCACGGTAAACCTCTCTGAGCAAAGAACTAACCCACTATGAGGGCATGGTCTATTCCTTGGCGCTGCATATCGATGCTTGTTGCCACACCTACAGGAGGGAAGTATTTTCCCCAAGTAATTTCCCCAAGGAGTTCGAATGCGAACTCGAAATTGGGAATATTGTCTCATTCGTCGGAAGTGTTTCGTCAAATAGAAAATATATCTATCAACTCTAACAAGAAATTGTAGTTTTGATAAATGTGTCATTTATTTAGCACACTGATCTGGTATTACATGTAAATCCCATTGTACCTGTACTGATTGCATCGTGCGAATTTCCGGCTTGAAATGGTATTGTATTACGTTATTCAATCAATAACGAGAAAATTGTGTCATTCTTACCCTAATTTAGTTTGTTTCAAGACAACGTAAATTACCGCAGACGAAGGATCCTGGTGGTATACTTTACTTGTACTTAGATAGCGTCAGATATTACGAGTCTTGCAGATTATATTACATTCTAAATTCGTTGATCTAGTTTCTATCAAATAATTGTGATTGGTGCTTTAAAGTTCGTGTACATGATGGTTACAAGTTTGTATAGGAAAATAACATTAACTATACGACTTGAACAATTGGACAAAGCAAAGCTCTTTCCGCAATTCACTATACGTTTACGTAACCATAAACATCATGGAGAACACAGGTATCGTTATGGAACTATTAAACCAATTAGTCGATGTTTAAGAGTAAACGGGAATTTAGTTGAAATTTGGGTACTGTCCATGCCTCAGCTGAAACTCCATTGTCAAATTTACTGTTACAACACAGACAATATATACTGAGCGTCAAAAGTTTCGCAAACGAATTAAAAATTCAATATTTTTAAATTGGTGACTCGAACGAAATTTTTACTAACACTGTCGATTGGTGTACCCATAGTGTTCATGTTGAACCCATTTTCGTTGGTGTCCGTCACGCTTGAGTGAAAACAAGGATGTAACACTAGTAATAAACTATTTTGTGAAAAAGTATGTCAGGCGTTTCTTCATCTGACAAAACATAACTCAGTACATAAAACATTTAATTCAGTACTAGGTAATTTTTTTGTACATGGAAGATAAACATGTTGTAATACGTGAGGTGATTCAACAGTTATAAGTGTTACAGCCTAAAAAACGTTAACACCTAACAGTAATAAATATAGAATACCACATACGCGGTATGCTCCAAACTCTTTTTCAGTGAATCATTACCAAAGTTGTATCAACACTAGTAATCAGAATATACCCGACATATTCTTACAAAATGTCAAGGAAAAACAATACTTTAATAAACAGTTTCAAGTAATATAAAAGCTCACTACTGCCTATGGGCACACGACATTGACTATTACAAAAAGTCGTTCACGTCACGTATCGATGATCGACCTACACTCAACCGCTTTAAAAACGCACCACAAATTAAATATCGGTTTTTGTGACGAAAACGCCAATCTATGGTTATTTATTTTCGGATTGATTATCTTCAGTCTATACACAATGAGTTGTGTGATTGTCATGCCATTATTACGAGTTTACAGTAAATTATGATATAGATAACACAGTGACCCATGAAAGTGAAAGTCACAATTTCAAAAGCAATTATAAGAGCCCGCTACATTGATGCGTGTACGTTGTTTCACCTCCTAAAGAGTAACATTAATTACGTTATAGGATAGAATTATGTTCGAAGTGATGTTTTTAACCATCCAAGCAAAGCTTAACTTGAATTATAAAATTTTAATGTTATTTGGCTTTGGCTGTCTGGTTAATACCATACGACCGTGTGCGGTCAAGATCTGCGCATTATGTGAACCTAAGATGGATTCTATCCTTATTTAATCTTGAAATCCTGGTTATGAGCATCAGATTGTCAGGATATTTCCCGTGTTGCTTATATGGCACCTCAAATCAACACTATGAAGGAGCTTGAATACAAAAAATTGGGACATTCGGCTCTAAACGAGAGAAAACTCGTTAAAAAGTGTACTAAAATAATTTTCCTTTCTATTAACAATTATGAAAAGAAAAGTTATGAAAATGCAACAATGTACTTTTCGCTTGTTTATTGACACCCGACATACCTTTGACACTGTGTGCAGCCTTGCGGAACCAATTACAGTGGCACAACTTGTGTCATCTTTCCTCACAGCTCGGGCTCAATACCTTATGCTTGTTTCATACAGGTCGGTCTTTGACTGTGTAATTCGCTAGGAATCGATGTTCTAAGCCCACAATCGTTGTGTGGAGGCAGCTGAACCGCCATGCTAAGGCACTCTTTTCAGTTGGAAGCGAAGGTACAATCATTCGAACAAATACTAGAGGTATTCGCAGCATAACATTAGCAAATACTGTTTCTGTTGTTTTTTCAATGTGCAAACCAACATGGTACAATTTACGGTCAATATTGACCACATAGGTCGACGCGATCGAGCTGCACGTGCAAAACATGCAAAATAAATAAAGTTCTTGGGGCGGGGTATTCCGAATAAAAACAAAATCGTTTTCTTTAATCAGGTCAAGCTTATGAACTGAACAAACCCTGTAAACTATTAATTTAGCAAAAAATCATTTTTGACAAATTTTGTTTATTTTCAATAGTGGTGCATTTTTTAAGCGGTTGAGTGTATAACAGTTGTGTACCTCCTTTCATTCATAAAATGGTGTTAATTATAACTCTAGTGTTAAGTATAACATATGACATTCAATAGGAAATATGTTATAAAGAGCTTTGTGTAAACGAGTCCGTAGCGTTCAGTTAATAACCTGCTAGTAATAGACAATCAAAACTGTATAAAACTGGGTTAGCCATATACTCATTATTATGGTTACAAAATCTTTCGGCGTACTTACAATATTGTCTAATTTACTGCACATTATTTATGTGCACAATTCATGTTCTGATAATAAATCAAGGGAATATACTCTAACGAACAATGTCATTATGAAGCAAACGCAACCAATTTTTCATCTTACATTCCCGTGTACAAAAATGTAATGTTGTGATATTTTACGATGTGTGTAAACACTATGTAACAGTACATCAACATGCTTGATATTGCAAAGTAATCGTACACAAACGTTGCACTTAACCAGAAATCTGAACTTTATAAATGATGTGTTCCTTGTCATACTTTACTTCTTCCGTAAAAACATCTCGGCATGCGTTCAATTAATCCGACTCAGCAGTAAACGAAGAAAGTGTAAGTAGTATATAAGCCCAATGAAGAACGCCAATGGCACTTATTGCATGTACTAACAATAATAACTACGATTATATTGCCAATATATGTCATTTTGTTCTTTACCATAATGATACATGTATATACTGTATCATTGTCATAAACAAGGCTATTAGTTTCGACCTGAATACTGCCGATGTTCACGTGACTGGTTGTAACATGTCGTGTTCAAGTCTCCTAAAACATTTATTTAGTATGCCATTTCCTCTACGATAATAATATATTCTCTCTTATTCAATATTGTTAATCACAGGAATATAAATGATGGGATATTTGACATGATTCCGCGCCTGTAACCGTACATTAAATATAGAAGTATACACATACAATGTACTCATTCTCATATTGTCACGGCAGTATTGTAATTACCACGTATATCAGTCAAATATCTGGCTTCCAATAAGAAGGTATTTGAGTGCATTTTCAATTTTAAAAAATCAGAACTTGATGTGTTTACCAAACCGAAGTTGAAGCAGCTTATTTTAGCATTAGTAAAGGGTCATTTTCGGACAGCACAATGAGAAGGTCATAAGTACAAACTCGATATTTTGAAAATACTGTCCGAAAATGACTCGTTACTCATGGTAAAACAAGCTATTTCAACTTCAGTTTGGTAAACAAGACAAGTTCCGATTTTCACGAAGATATGCTCAATAAGCTATGTCTTAGTCAGCGAAATAGTGCCAGGTATTCATAAGATACGCATCAACTTCAGCATAAATACGCAGTGCTCAATAGATATACAGGCAAGAACGCACGGACACTCGAGTACACATTGTCTGTATGAAAGCAAAGGAGCGCAACACATGTCACAAACAAAACACTATGTATAGTTCTAGGTCATTAGACATCGCGAATATTCCGATTCAAGTATATTTCACATTGAATTTCGTTAACTATAGATATAGCCAATCATTAATCTACCCGAAAGCTAATCAATATACCTTACATGTATAGGACAATTTTAATCTGTAAGTATGTTACAACCATCATGGAGTGTTACACTCTTTCTAAACCCGCGAACTCACGCTAGATTTATAAATACTGCATAATTATATTCTTGATACTCACCATATGGCGTGTGGACTTCTGCACAAAGAGGTTTTGAGATAACGTGTACCGGTGCAAAAGATATGAGCATCATATACATAATTTTTCCAAATATGTCTATGTTAATGGGTGCATATTTCAATAATTACATTATATGTGACATCAAAACGTGTTGTAATCTGGCGTACATTTACCGATTAATATTTTATTATTTCCCGGTAATCACTCCGATGACCTGTTTCATCATTTCGTTTTCCTCCTTAAGTTTAAAAGTATTATGTTTCCATTATTTACGCTTGGCAATTAACAACTTCATTATCACATAATACCTCTTGAGGTGTTTCAATTTGGTGGTTCAATAAGGTTGGTAATCATGCCATCTGTTGCAAGTTGGTCAAGCTTAATCTATTACGTATTTACTTTTATGTAACAGTTTCTGCTGGGTTACTTAATTCTTCAACACATCATTTTTTGATCCCATTTTAATAGTTGTTAAGTTAAAGTGTACTCTTTGATAAGTTAATGCTATGAACTGACTCGCATTTGATACGTTTCCGATCTTTTCTTTAATGTGAATGAATATATTTCATGCCGTAAGGAAAATCCCTAATTTAAAGCTTAACTTGATTTCGTTCCGATTCCGTTTCATTTTATGAAGATAAATTACATTGAACCGTTGAAAATGATAAAATATCCTTGCTATAATATTGAATGCATCGAGGTGATTCCCATTACGAAGCATCAGACATCACAAGATAATTACGATTTTTATTCTGCCATCATGACGCGTGGTAAGACAAGTACTCGAAGTTCGGCATAATTGATACAAACAGAACAAAGTTTTTCCTTCGTTAATAAAGTACTACGCTGGATAACTAAGCATAAAAACGGTCTTGTTGAATTGTTGGTGGTCTGATCTCACTTGATCATGTAGAGTATTATCTTAAACGTATGTAGGACGTCATACTGTGGATATAATGAGCTTTTTGTAAAATGTTTAAAAAATACACTGTACACATTCATATCTTTACCTGTTCAATATATTATAGTTTTGAGGGTCGGTGTGTTATAAGACGATTTATCGTGCGTAACCTTCCACAGCAAGTAATAATTCACATAATCACAACTACACAGTGTGTGTCTATTCAAATATAAATCAAATGTTGCTTAGGCAATCAATTCAAATTAGTGTATTATGTGAACATGAAATTACTAGGTATGTTCCGTCGAGTTCATAAATGGATAAATAAATGTTATAAAAGAACAGCATGTAGACTATACACAAACAACAAGGTGTCCAACTATGCACACATCAATATGACATTATACGCACTTGATGTGAATGAGTTCATTGCCTACCTGCTCCTGGAATTCTATGCGATTCACATTGCAGATGATATAGTATATACAATGTATTAAAGCATATATTCCTGGTTTAATACAAAAGTAGTTATGAAACGCCTGCAATAATGTATCACTATGGGTTGCACTGCGTTAATGTGTGGTAGAAAGTTTACTGATGGCAACTTTGGCTGTAAGTGCCATTTGTTGTTATTCGTTGTTTAGACACCTTAATATAATTCGATGCAATTTGTCTGACTTTCTGTGGACCGAACTCGCTTAAATCAACAGAGGTGACAACATTCAATTACATAACTCTTTTTCAAATTAATGCTATCTTCATAGTGTGATATCCAATTTGTAAAACGCGTTCCTAAAGTAAAACGATTAGTGCCTATTAGTTCTTTGTTTCGTTATTCCCATGTCAAAATTTGTAACTAATTTCATCTAGTATTGTCATTTCCTAAGCTTTTGGTTGTGCATCAAATATTAAATTTTATAATGGATATCGCTGCCTTAGAATGAGTATAAGATTAATTCATTATTTAAAATCTACATCGTAAGTTGCTTCTTATGGGCATATTTTTAGGAAAATTGGAATCTGTCATGTTTACCAAACTGAATTGTCAGACTGTTTTTCTTGTTTTCTCAAAATATTGATTTTGTAGTAACGACCTTATCATTATATAAGCCAGCGATATATCTATTACAGAATATGCTGCCTTTGTTTTGCACAACGTTCAAAAACAAGGCACGACATGCTCAACAATTTTAGAAGAGAAAATCTTCAAATGAAACATGCTTTGGTGCATGTATTTGATAGTAAACCTATTTTCGTTGTTTTTTCATTTTATGCCGGTTGTCTGGAAAACAATATGTTTTGAAATTTTATATTCTCTTTTTAATTTTGCAGTCTAAGAATGTATCGACCGCTTCACTTCTCGTAATAGTATACTAAGTGTACATACTCAAAGCAATGGCACACTTATATTCTAAGTATTAGGTTTCCCACGTAACCATGATATGATTTAAGTTAGTCATCTTGCAATGATACATGTAAGCCTGTCCAATATAAAAAGGGATTGTCCACAAAATCCTATTTAGAATGGCCATTTTCACCCTAAAAACTTGAAAAAAACAGGTGAAATATGCATGAAAAAAACAAAAGTCGAAACAAAAGTGTAAATTTTACTGTTTTATTTCAATCAAATATATCATTTGTACCGTCAACGGTACAATAAATCATTGAAAATACTTTAAAATGTTCCGTTAACGGACAAAATTTTGAGGTAAAATCATATAAATATTCTCTATGTACAAAATGTTCCGCTAGCGGATCAATTTCAAATATCTTGATGGGGATCAAAATGTTTCTTTGATAGTATAAACAAATTGTACTATCAACTAGTCAGGTGATTAGTTTCAAGTTTATGTTATGTTGTAAAATTCTTCATTTACGGGTTTACTCTTGACTGTCTAAGCCAGTTATATTTATTTTGTACTTTTGACATTCTTCACAGTCTACGACTAATTTAGTTCGATTTGTAATCAGATGATGAATAGAAAATGATCATTTCGTGCTAACATTTTTAAATGGCATTCCTGCAAAGTTGTTTTATATTATAACTATCTTATTCCTAGACTCTCTCGAACTCATACCAAAGTTCGTTTAATTTAACTCGAAAATAGTGTGTGCCTTCGCTATTTTTTTTTTCTCTGAACCAACCAATTAATCCACTTCGCTATGCTCGGATCATCCCATTGTTCGACATCTTTCATCGATATTATCTTAATGTGCTTTAAATAGGTGTGATTGTGATGTTAATTATTGTTTTGATTACAAAAAGAAAGCCAATTAAAATTGTGATTTGCATAAATGTACTATCCCTTATTCCCGGGATAATCAAATACATCAACTATACAAACTATAGTACATGTATTAGCAATTGATAAATGGATTATTCATCAGAGTTCCCTCACATATTATGTTTCTGGTGATGCACCGTCAGAATCTTTGACCTTTACTTGAATAACAATAAAATTCCTTCTTCTGAGACGAGCCAGACAGTGTAAAATCCTTTTAGGTATCAAAATGATCTAATGAATTGCTTTCATGCCACAATGCACATTTATATAGATACTTCACTCACATTACAGTGGTAACAGACGAGATAAAAGCTATTAATGACTCTCAAGACTTGGAGTTCCTTTTATGACGAATAATAAGTCGCTATAATAGTAGATAAGCAAGTAAATACTTTATTTTACGAGGCTACACATTTGGTTACCCAATATTCCATGTGGGCCTCAACATATATGCATTATAATAATAAAAATAATAATAACGACTTTATTTTAAGAGGCGACACAGTTGGGCAATCCCAGTTTTCCCGTTGAGCCTCTATAACAAAACATGTTTACAAAGAGCATGACATAAATAATAGACAGTTAGAAATACAACAACACAATTTAATAATGGCATCTGTCAATATCTTTCCACCTGTCGCAGGCAATTTGGCATTAGATATGAATAGGATGTGTTGATTAGGATATGATTAATCAATTAATAATGATAACTTAAACAAAGTTGATTATAATTTTACATTTAGACAATTTGTATGTGTTCAGGCAAGATACCTGTAAGTGAAATATTATGTTCTCATTACTTATGGCCTGGGTGACCTGCGACAGGTATAAAAACTGAATATACATAAAACATTAACATCATAAAATATTAGAATGTAACATCATATTATTTACAAAAATCTCAGAAATCATTTAAATTAGGTTTGTTCATCAGAGTAGAACCATGATAGGTACGACCTTTTGAAGGATATTAGTGAATTTGACTGGCGAACATTGAGGGGAATATTGTTCCATACAAAATTCTACAAAATTCAAGATGTGGTTTAGGTACATACAGTGTGTTGTTTGAGTGTGATCGTAAAGATTTGTTGTCTGATTCTTTAAACAGATTTGACATGTATTCTGGAAAAATATTGTTCAGAGATTTATATACAAAAATTGCCTTTTTGTAGATAATGCGGTCATGAAATTCCATCCATTTTAGTTCCTGAAATAGGTTTTGAGAAGGTGCATCGTATAGTTGGTCAAGCATTATTCGCGCTGCTCTTTTCTGAAATTTGTATAGTTTATCAACCAATGTATCACTACAGTTACCCCTATTGTACAGCAGTTATCAAGATGTGGTAGAATGTAGGCATTGAAAAATAGTTTTCTCATATGGGTAAAAAGAAATGGTTTTATTCTTAAAAGCAGGTATAAAAGTGAATTACACTTTTTAAGTGTGAGTTCAACTTGAGTATTCCAACTAAGCTTGTGGTCAACACTGACTCCTAGTATTTTTTCAACTTCATTAAAGTCAATACTTTGATCATGGAGCAGAAGTTTATGGTCCTCATTTAAGGACAGTTTATATATATTGTTTGATGGTGAGATCACCATGGCTTTAATCTTATGAAGATTTGTAATCATTGAATTTCTATGACACCAATCATGGACAGTGTTAAGACTAGTTTGTAGGGTTACACACACAGTGTGTAAAGATGGCCCAACTGCAGTGATAGTTGTATCATTGGCAAACATGTCTGTAGATCTTTACAACTGAACTGTTTGCGTTTTTTAGTGACACGAGGGCGAATCCTGCTATGTATTTGGTCATTTGTGTGACATGCCTAACTCACAAACAATGATTTTTGGATTTGATGTTCATCAAAATTCCATCTTCCTTTCACGCCCAATTAACCTCCGTGAACTTAGTACATGTATTCAGGAACTGTTGGCCTTAGCTGCAGGGATATTTTTCGATGTTGATGGATTTCTTAACACCAAATGTAAATACTCAAAGAAACTAATTGCGATTAAAAACAATTATTAGAAGAAACAATTAATGATATGTGACTGGCTTAGAATAAGAAGCTGATACATATTTACAATCTGTATAACAAGGCGCTTCTTATAAGCATATTATAATAAAAACAACTTGTTTTACTATACAAAAAGACTTATTTTCAAACAGTGTTTCTTGTTTTCTCTAAAAAGCGTTTGTGTATATACGTCCAATGCATTATAGGCCACCGGTGTATCCATTCGACTTTGTGATAATGATACAATGGAAATAACATTGTGGTATTAAACGTCGTTTGTATAATTTTAGAAAGTGATACTCTCATAAAAAAACACTCAAATAACAAATGTAAACGGTTAAGAGATAGAGCCAAAGTTAAGGGTGGGTGGTCTTATTCATATCTAATCGCTCATTTGAACATAATTCACAAAACACATGATCTGGCAAAAATGCTGGTACATTTACGTTAAATGTTTATTTATAAATATTATCTCTGAAAACATATTAATAAGAAATGTATATTACTGATCTACATATGATCCACCCACTTTACATATAATCATTGGCATTTCGAATAGTTTACGACTGTCTACAAGAAAACGAAACGGGCAGTTGGATAGAATATATCGTATGCTTAATTGATTGCAAACCTCGCTACTTTAGTGTATTCCCAGCACTCTTACCCACCAATCTGGGATTAAGACATTGTGAACATGATAAATCACAGGATGTTTGATCATATCCTCTCACTCTCAAACAACGTGATATTGAGAATATAAAAGCTAAATTTAACCTTTCTACAACAAACTTGATTTACTTATCTAGTGATATTAATTCTTGAATTAAATACGTGCACAGAAATATAAATGTATGCCGTGCCCACTTTAAGGTAATTTAGTGCTGTCGAGCACTTACATAACTAAGCCACCGTTCTCATTACTTTAATTTATATCGACGAGCCGTGTGAATATTTGTACATTAAGTCTCCCAGAAAGTAAAGTATTTAAGTGGAATATGAGTTTAATCATAACAAAAGAAGCCAAAAGTCTGTAACGAATACCTCAGGGTAATTAGGAAATGGATCTTAGTTTTCCGTGATATACCGGCCAATATATCACGGTTTGGAGTTCATATGAGTAGGAATTAATCACGAATTATTAACTATGCATTTGAACGACAAACCGTTATATATTGGCCGGTATATCACGGAAAACTAAGATCTTTTTGCATTCTAACACGTGTAATGTGCGCAATTTCATATGGACTCATTTTTATTGCAGAGTGATGCGTTGTTTGTCGTGTTGCTATAGACATCTTTCGCTGTTTAAAGTATAAAACGTCCACCCATGGAATATCGTGTTTTGCTCATTTCATTTAAACAGAGGCATAACTACAGCTCATTCCAAACTATGTATTTCATAAAAACTAATAAGAATCGATAAATGCAATTGCTGTTACAATAATACGGATATAATTAAATAACTTAAGAAAGAACGCTACGCATATAAAAGTTCGCGCAACGTCACGTCACGTTTACATTGACGCCAAAAAAGCGTTTTTTATACGTGGGAGGTAATTCAACAGCCAAAAAGTAGTACGGCAAAAACTGTGATATACTGAAAATTTAACCACAGTACAGTCCTATACGTTTACACGGTGCTAAAAATAGACAGTGTTAGAATGTACCATATGAATAACTAACCTAGAGTAAAACAATGATAGATATTTTAACAGTCACCAACAGCACATTTTATGAAGACGTACAAACAGAGAGGGTTCGTAGGATAAAGAGTTACACTTGAAAGTCATCCGATCTACTTAAGCAAATAACTCGAAATACTACATGCTTTTTTAACCACCATATCACATAAGGGTAACCTTATTTGATAACATGTAGATGATCGGTATTAGTGATATACATATGTATATATGGTATACGTTCGAAACCAATACTTTCAAAAAAATGTTAAAAACGATGTTAATTCTAATAATATCTGCTTAGCATCATTAACACGTACCTATAACCATGTTTCAACATAACACTAGGGTCTCAGTTAGATGCTTTTATGGAGTACAGTTAAACAATTGTACACTTCATAACTTTGCGAAGTAATAATTAAATATTAAAAAAGAACAAAGTCTATTGTCAGACATGTGTCCGTTTAACCGATCGTCCATTGACTTCCCGATTAGTGGATCACAAGTTAGTTGTTACATTTGCAGAGCTTGCAGTAGTTGTTACATTTGCAGAGCTTGCAGTCATAGTGCATTGCATTTTGTTCCTAGCGGGACTAATCGATTCAATTGTGTGAATTGAACTTGTTGGCTAATTATTCTGAGAGATGTTAAGCAGTGGGCTAGATGGGGGTGGAACCTGGGACGTTTCTATCCCAAAATGCAACATACCTGTAGGCCTTTGCACCGCACATACCAAACATGGTACCAGTATTGCATTAATTTCTATCAATAACGTGGTTTATAACAATGTTTACTGCAGCAATCTGACATAAGGAGGTGGCGAACATTACATAACACACGTTCTAACTGAAACTGATTAAGAATTAAATATTTAAAGAAAACCATTTCAGCGGAGGTTCAATTAATTCAGCAGAAATAACACGCAACATGACTTCTCACTAGATGGGTTTATACTATTAAGGAATCGCGAGATGATGTCATCAGTCTTGCACACAACTTTAAAATCCAGTGTATTCTCTTCTATCACACCCTTATGGCGAGGGATATCATAAGGAATATGGTGAAGTGAATTACTGATATAATTTGTAGAACTTGGTGGTCTAGAGGTGTGGTGCGCGTTCTTGGACCCAGAGGTCCGGGTTTTATTTAGCCTTCAGTACTAACTCACGATTCATTTATTGTCTAGATTTGTCATGTTGTGTTCATTATCTGTGAAGCGCTTAGAATAAAACAAATAAATGGAAAGTAGGGCATGGTATGGGTAGTGTTTGAAGTAGATGTATGTCGGAGACGAACAAATATGTCCACACATACTAATTTAATAGCAGTAGTATCGTACGGAATAAAATTTTAAAGTCTTAAATGACTTAGTTAAAGTGAATAATAATAGAATGTGTTTAGAAATACAAAAAAAATCATTATACCAAATTTTAAAAAATTGGTAATTCTTAACAAGCTTAATTATTAATAAGTGCACGAATATTGTAAAACCAGAAAAGCAAAGAAATGGTGAACAATTAAAAAAATGTTTTGCAATGTTTTGTATCATCTCCCAAATTTAAACATTTATTCTGAGATTGTATGTACGAAATTTCAGAGCCGGGAAATTTGATAAATTAAATGTGAATTAACCCAATTACGTAGACTTTTGTAATTATGTATACCTATTGAAGAAGTTGTTCTCTAATTGCTCTAATTATATAATTGATGTGAGGTACGCTCAGTGCTGTATAATTTACAATGATTATTCTATAATTATACAACCCTTGTTATACGATTTTTGCATTCTTGCTAAATTCTTGCTAAATCATACAATTATGCATCTTACCTTCTTCCTGGTTCTCACTATGAGGTTTATATTCTAGCGATACTCAAACTGTGTGCGTTCTGATCTAACTAGCTGTTCACCCTACAGCTGTGCTAAACGTTAAGTTGCCTTCATATAATACAGAATATAGTTACACTTCGTTTACTTTAATTTCTGTCTTCACTTCTTTGTTGTTGATATGAGCAACTGCGGTCAAGCCCTGGCTTATGTCTGTCTTATCCAAATATTTTGATAGAATTAACTTTGTTTTGACTTTGGTGTTCACATGCCTCATTCTGTATGTCTGGGTTTATATAATTCACAGGAGGTACATATTTTCTTACTGCTGAACTGCACAGGTGATTAGTTTCAAATTTGTGATATGTTGTACAATTCTTCATTTACTGGTTAAACATTGACTGTCTAAGCCAGTTTTATATATTGTGTACTTTTGACATTCTTCGCAATGGTTGAGGACATTATCACAGCCTACGACTAATTTAGTTCGATATGTAATTTGAAGGTGAATAGAAAATGATCATTTCGTGCTAACATTTTTAAATGGCATTCCTGCAAAGTTGTTTCTATATTATAACTGTCTTATTCCTAGACTGTCTCAAAATCATTCAAAAGTTCGCTTAATTGAACTCGCAAATATTGTGTTTCTTTGCTATTTTAATTTACTCTGGAGCAACCTATTTAACTACTTCGTTATGTTCGTATATCATCGCATTGTTTGTGATGCAACTATTGTTTTGATTACAAATAGAGAGCCAATTAAAATTGTGAGTCGCATACTATCCCTAATTCCCAGGGTAATAAAATACATCAACTATACACACTGAATGGAACCATACAAACTGTAGTATTAGCAATTGATAAATGGATTATTCATCCGAGTTCCCACACATATTATGTTTCTAGTGATAAACACCGTCAGAATATTTGACTTTTACTTGAAGAACAATAAAATTACCGTCTTCTGAGACGAGCCAGACAGTGTAAAATCCATTTAGGTATCACAATGATCTAATAAATTGATTTCATGCCACAATGTACATTTATATAGATAATTCAATCCCATTATAGCGGTAACAGACGAGATAAAAGCTAGTAATGACTCTCAAGACTTGCATAAAAGGCATGAAAAAATCCGACAGGGAAGGTAGCACTCAACCTAACCAGCCGAGCACAAAAATCAGAAACACCACGACACAACTACCCTGAGCAATGCCTACTCAAACTGCCAAAACGGCGACCAAATGAAGCACAATAACCCTGGGCGTGACCTAGTTTAAAACACTAAGGACAGTGACCTAACGTTATGCGACCTAAAGAGGCACAACTACGACTTGACCTAGTTAAAATAATGGCAAGGTATGAATGGGGTGGGTAATAATATTACATATTCCTAGGTAATGATATTACATATTCCTAAGCAATGCACACACACAAGCCCAAGAAACAATTAAAGCATGTTTTGTATTTAACTTTATCGCTAAAAAGCCATGTAGTTACAACGCTGTTGAGTTCCTTTTATGGCGAATAATATGTTTATAATAATAAGTAAGTAAGTGAGTAAAGATTTTATTTTGCAAGGCTTTACATTTTGTTATCCAATCTCCCATGTGGGACTCAACATATATACATTTACATACATTCATTAATACATAAAAACATAAGTATGATATGGACATCACCATAGATAAAAACAAAGTAACGAGGTACTTGTCAAGGAATAAGACCATTAAACTTTACCGTATACGTAATCGCAATTTTTTTAATAAATAAATATTTTAAAACGGTTATCACCAGGTCGCTATACAACTATGAATAAATAGAAAATACCTATGTATTAATTCAGCATACATGTAAATATGACGACAATAGCTCTGAAAAAAAAGTTATGCCGAAATTATACGAACATTTGTATTCGCTCACGTAAGAAAAGTGATAAAAATGGCAATAATTCATAAATAAGAACATTATAAGTAATATTAACATAGCATAAACTTTATACATACATTGTAGCATCATTTAAATAATATGAGAATGCATTTAATCTGAACAAGAATAAGAACATTTCACGTATGAGTATGAAATTTTATCCAGTAAACAACTTAGTGGTTGTACCATTTTAGGTAGAATGTACTGTAGTATTTTTAAAGAAGTTGCAGAAGTTCTTATGCTTAAAGGATTTCATTCCATAGATCTGCTCCCCTCGACCTTTTGGCTTTCAAATTGGAACATAGAGCTTTGAATTCACAACAGATCTGAAGTTGAGTGAATAATTTTGTGATTTAAAGTGGAATTTTTCTGTCATATATTTTCAAATGATCGATTATTTACATTTTTTGCACACAATAAGTGTTTTTTTTGTAATTGATTCTATCATCGATTTTCCTCGAGATGAGCTCCTTAAAGAGTGTGGCTGAAGGTGTGTCATAATCTTTTTTGAGAATTATGCTGGCTTCCCGTTTTTTTAAATTTAATTATATCTGTTTTTTAAGTCAGTGTCACAGTTTCCCCAAATGTGCGGTAAAACATATGCATTGTAGAACATAATAATACAGTATATCGAAGAAGTGTGTAAACGTTTGCTGGTAATATAATGGAATCATGTGAAAGAAAATGTAATACTTTTCTTGTCAACACGTACAATATCAAACCAATTTGTCAATGATTGCGAACTGTTTCGTGTTGTTTGTATCTTGTCTACTACATGTTATAAGTAGGTTATACGAATGGTTAGATATATGGGTAGGTACTCGGTCAGAAATGAAATACACATACTTCTACATGCATATTTATTTTTGGTGTGACGTGATAATCGACATAGTGTTATAATATAATTGTACATTCAATGCAATGTTTTAATACATGGTTTTTTTATTATCGGTATAGATACTACACAGCTACGATAATAAATGGGTATTTAAGTCGATGGTTACTGCATTTTGTTACAAGTATAATTGTATTTGATATAACGTATGATTAACATATGGTAAAGTTCAGAATATTAAATTCTAGTACTAAGCATGTTTTGTACGACATTCAAAGGCATCTTGATCGCAATGTAGACATATTAACAGATTGAACAAGTCTCTCACCAGTAATGTGTACGTAATACTTACGGGCAAAATTAAGACAAATAATTGAAATTAAACGTTTAATTTCTGTTAACACACCGTTAATCATCAATGGTGGTGTTTAATTAGCTCTCACTTACGTAATAAACACAATCTTATAAACAGTTACTTTAAATTTGTTTAGTTTGAATAAGACATTGGAAGCTGGGTAAAAAGCATCCATCATCAGACAATGGGTAATTGGAACTTCAAAAGATCTTTGTTTATTGCCGTGGTATTAAAGTGATTTTTGAGGATTTTGATTGACAGTTTCAATGTGGTAGTATTAACACATTTAACTCCTAGACGAAAGCAGTTTGTAACATACAATGTAGGTATACGGGTATTGGTTTTATTTACAGAAAAGGAGATGAAACATCACCAGGTAATCAAAGGGTGTACCATTATTTTGTAACTTTGACACACACTAGTATGAAACAATGGATATGGAAAAGTGTCCAGGACAAGTCTAAGGTTTAATTCGCATTTTGTTCTCTGTCAAAACTTAAGCACTGCATATAAATGTCAAAAACGTTACAATTACACTGAGGTGTTTAGCGACATGAAAAAGCATCCGATTCAGTTTACCAAATTACCTCGATGGAAACCTACTTCGTTTTTCTAAAACACGCTTACATGTATGACAAAGTGAAGGGAATTTTAAAGATCACTTCGTATTATAATGTTTGTAACAAACCAGGGTACAGCATAATTAGCCAATCCCTTATTTAAAGGTGTGTAACAGTGATGAGTTGATATAAAATATATTTTAAAATTGCTTGTAGACATATTAATATTAAGTAATATATATTTTATAGTTCTAATCTGTATGAATGGTTCCCATGTCGACCAGTAATCTTAACAGTCAATATTCCACGAAAGATATTTATCTTAAATATTCAAGTATCAAACTATATGGTATAAAAATAAGTACAAGAACTAAGTATGATAGTCTCGCTAGCTTCAAAGACATGGCATGCTTGTGTTATGTTACCATCAACAGTTCCAAGCAAGTCAGTAAAACTGATCATTTTCAGAAATTGATATAGAATTACTATATTATCATTTACGAAGAATTAACTTGTGATTGCAACGCTTATAAACGTTTTAATGCCGAATATGCGGGCTGATATCTAAACACTGAGACGTCGCGTCACAAGTTCGAGCTATTTTCAATTTCGCGTAATTTATTTGCCAAATGGTGCAAATGTTATTCTGTTTGATTCAATAAATATAATGTGTTATATATCAATCGAACGAGAAAATCAGCACAATCGACCTGAATGTATATGTTTTAAGTTTTATTACAAAATCCCACACTGTCAGGGTTCGAAAGAACCAGAATACGGTGAAATATCACTGTAGAGATGTAACATCCAATCTCGTTGGGCTTGAGAAAAATGTGTGGAGAGCAAAAACCATACGCAAAATTTCTATATTTTTTACGCAGAAATGATTCTTAAACGTTAAAAGTTGATGTCATTAACGTAAAAGAAAATGACATCATCATAAAGTCATATATTTTTATTCTGTGTTGCGGGAACAGTTGTGTAGAGATTTCAAAATTACGGGAAAATAAGTTGTTATAACACTGATAAAATTGTTCTGCAATATTTATTTTTAATTATTTCTCTTTGAAATTTCCTATACAAAAATACGTTTTTCATATATTATTAAATACGGTACTCAATTTAGATTTTGAGTCAAGAAATTAAAAATAATTTCAAATTTTCTTTGTCGACCTAAAATGTCCCACCCTGTGCTTAAAACTAAAAACTGAATTAAACATGAAATTCGATTTGATCGAACGTGAAATTTTCTGTAAAACAATATTCGTCACTGAAATGATAAAATACGTTTTTTCCTCGCTGTTGAGTAGTATATTTTTTATCAAAATCGTTTAATATACGACGAAGTTATTGGTATTTTTCAATGTCGACACAAAATGTCCCACCAGCAAAATTACGTACTAAGTAACGTCAAAATATCTTAAGTGTTTATGTTGTAGCTTCGATAATTCAATGCAAAATTGAAATCGAAATTTTTAAGATTGTTTTGAAAATGTTTGTTTCCATTGGACTGTTATTATACTTTTAAATTAAATTTTCTTTTTGTAATTTACGGTTATTGTGATAATGTAACATCTACTAATTACAGCGAGCTACATAATCGCAGATGTTTTTGTACGTACTTTCTGCTAATGGATGAAATGTTTATAATTCATTTAATTTACATAAAACATACACGGAATCAGATACACCATTCTGAACATATAATAATTGTTATAATGTAAATTCAGTAATTCAATACATTTAAACGAATTTCTAATTGGCCACCCAATGAAATATTATATTAAGCGATATATTCAGTCAATATTTCTTAAAGTGTGGTTATTTTCATTCCATGCACTTATCCATCGATTGCAAGAAATAAATTACGCATGCATGTATGAAATCATCCATGCGGAACAGTTAGTGCAAAATGGCTTACGTGCACGTGGTTCACGTGCCCGACATGTTTGATTTTTGAAAACAGCCAAAATGTATTCTCTGTCGATTCACTTAATGAAAGGTGTTAATACTGGCGAGAATAAGTAATACGGGGCGCGCTGAGGCCGTTAGAATGACGAGTACCAGCACCAAAATCCAGAAATGTACGTCAAAACGTCTTTTTGTAAAAAGCGATATTTATAATAACGTGGGGTTAAGTTCGAATTACTGCGCGAAACATATTTTCTATCAATACAATTGGACATTATCGTAGTTTCGATTATTTATATTCTTCTAAAAGCATTTTTTTTAAAACTAATTTATAAAAACACGTGGCAAATTAGAAATTCGTTTAATGTATGCATGCATCTGACGTTATGAGCGCGTTCCACATGGCTCATTTTCACAAATTATAGTGTTTAAAGAAAAGTCGATCTACAGGGAACATATTTATACCAAATACGATTCTATTCCAAGCTGTGCACGAGGCCAACGTGCAAAAAAGCAATTTCGCACAAACCGTTACGCATGGATTAAATGGTATATGAATACGCCATTTCTTTCCAGAAATAGATAAGTAAGTGCGTGGAATGAACAAATAACACAGTCTAAGATTTATTGATATAATTTATCAAATGATATAATATTTTTAGGGTGGCCAATAAGAAATTCGTTTAAGTGTATTGTATCAATTCAGTTGTCATGTTTCAGACATTTTCCAAGTATATCAAGTCTGTTGTTCTGTGTGCTTACTTAAGAATAACTGGCACATATTGAAACACAATTTGAAGATAGTACGTGAATAATTTACATTATAATAATGTCTATTTTTAATCTGATAGACGCTATACAAGAGGGAAAACTCATACAATCAGTGGTTACTATAAGTTGCAACAACTTGTATTTCAGTACACTGGTCCTAAATAGGTCAGCGTCATTGGGCATTCGTACATCTTCAAATGTGTTTTGTTCACAGGTTATTTACATCTTTGAATATTTACATTTAATAGAACTGTCGTACGTGCCTAAATTCTGTTGAAGCATTACCGCCTTTTTTACCTTGTTTTACTGTTACATCTGAAGATTTTGACACTTTCCAATGTAAGCACAATCACTAAATTTAATGTGTTGTGTGTTTTAGTTTGCATGTTTATCACATAGTCATTTGCACTTACGTTGTTATTTCCGTCTAGTCCTAGAAAAGTAAATCCTGACGGAAATATGTTTATAGTATGGTATAAAGGAAAACTTTTCATTCCATAAGTTTCAAAACGTAAGTTCACATACTGGCTACATAACAAATGTTGGTGTCTTTGTAATGAGATGTCAAAATGCATGATTGACACTTTTTTCTAAGACGTTACAACTGAACTGTTTTTGTTTTCAGCGATTCGAGAGCGAACCATGCTATGTATGTGGTCATTTGTGTGATATGCCTAATTCACAAACAATAAATTTTTGGATTTGATGTTCATCAAAATTCCATCTTCCGTTCATTTCCAATTAACCTCCGTGAACTTAGTATTAAGGAACTGTTGACCTTAGCTACAGGGACATTGGCGATGTTGATGGATTTCTGGACTCCAAATGTAAATACTCAAAGAAACTAATTGCGATCAAAACATTTATCAGGAGAAACAATGAATGCGATGTCGCTGGCATAGAATGAAACGCTCATACATATTTACAATGTGTTGTAACATTACCACACCCCCTGTCTTCAAAAAGTCAGTAACATTACCAGCACAGTGGCAAGAAAACATGGTTTTTAAAGCAGATTAGTAACTTGTTATTTTTTCAAAACTTTGCCACAGTAGGACTTGGTTTTCATCCGTCTACCGTTAGGCACCGGGAAATTGAACGGTTCGTCTGTAATGGTAATAAAATAGGCACACAAAGTCTTCCGTACATGAAATATCCTCATTGCTATATTTGCAGTTGACCTGAATACGGGTCATTTTCAAGGCTGTTCCTATCCTCAACAAAAGTTTATTTCTATATACAAAATGTTCTTTATGAGAATAAACCATCTATTTACGCACCAACACTTTCGTTTTTAAAATTCATGGACTATATTGCATACAGCGCGACGCTTTAGGTAGACTCATTTTTAGGCTTACTTTAATCATCTTTTCTCGGCCATGATTATCCCTATGGTCTACGTGTAGCATATTTTAACTTCCTTTTAAACTGCGATAAAAGACAAAACCCTACGAGTTATGAAGTTTATGAATATACTTTTCGATATTTGTAAACCGTTGGGAGGAACAAGCTCGATATTCACCTGCAAATACAATACATAACGAACAGCCGTCGCAAAGACTAATATTCGGACTGTTTTTCTTATTTTCTCTAAAAAGCGTTTGTGTATATACAACCTATATATTCTAGGCCACCGGTGTATTCTATCGACATTAATGTTATAATACAATATAATATTATATAATATAATATTATGATACAATTGAAATTACACTGTGGTATTCAACAGCGTTTGTATAATTTTATAAAAGTTATGTTCTCATAAAAATCACTCACTAATCAAATTTAAACGGTTAAGATATGGAAACAAAGTTAAGGTGGGTGGTCTTATCCATAATTAATGCTCGTTTAGTTGAACAGAATTTACGCATATGATCAGGCAAAATTGCTTGTACATGTACGTTAAATGACTATTTATAAATATTATCTCTGAAAAACATGATAAGAACTGGATCTTTCTGGCATACATATGGTCCACTGATTTTACATATAATCATTGGGATTTCGACTAATTTAATACTGTCTACAAGCAAACGAAATAAGAAACGGACTATTGGATAGGATATATTATATCGTTTGCTAAATCATACATACGGAAAAAAGATAAACTTTACCTTTCATTAAATGAAAAATCATGATTACATCGCCTACTTTAGTGTATTTCTCAGGAATCTTAACCAACCAATCCGGGATCAACAAATTGTGAAAATGATAAGTCATGTGGTGTCTGAGTCTTACCACACAGTTGTAATAAACAACCTGATATAAAAGATATTGAAACAACATTTCCACAACAAATTTGTTTTCTGTATTGTGTAATATTAATTCATATTTAAATACGTTCCTAGAAATAGAATAGTATGACGTGCCCACATTACTGTAATTTAGAGTAGTCGATTTCTTACTTAACTAAGTCAGCGTTCACAATTCATCCAATTATAATCATGTGTCGTGTGAATATTTGTACCATAAGTCTCCCAGAAAGTAAAGTAATTAAGTGGAATAAGAGTTTTATCATTGCAAGAGAAGCCATAATGTAATCACGAAAACCTTTTGGTAATGGATTATAAATTATTTAGGATCATAACAGTCACCAGCAGCGATTGCAAAAAGAAGAGTTCAGAGGATAAAAAAATTGGATAAAAATGATAACAAATCATCCGATCTACTTAAGCAAATAATTACGAATATTAAAGACTCTACTAACGACCTTATTGCTAACGGTTCAACACGAACGAATACTTGGAAACATAGGTTGATATCAGTTTTAATACTAACTACATCTACTAAGCATCATTATTAGACGCACCTCATCGTAGAGTTTCCAATAGCATGGTTCAATGGAGAACACAGAACTGACTGGTTCGAAATTTTGAAATACAGTGAAGTCTTTACACACTCCATTTGAAATGCAACATGACTACAAACACCCAGATAAAATTGATTCAATCGTTTTCAATCTGACCCTTCGACATTTAGTATTCCGTTCCCACATTTAGCTAATTTTCAGTTACGGAATACGTATTTACTTATCCTGCGTTCTCATTACTTCCATTAATATTATAACCACGTGTCGTGTGAATACTGGTACATTACGTCTCCCAGAAAGTAACGTAATTAAGTGGAATAAGAGTTTTATCATTACAAGGGTAGCCATAAACTAATGATGTAAACCTTAAGGTATATATCTACAATGACCGCTCGGTAATGACCCCTTTAGAAATAGAATACAAAGTTATTACTTATCACGCCTCGAAGCGTTTTGTAGATCTATAATGGCTCACAATATTACATACCTAAGATAAGTCAATTATAGATACTTATATAAATCGCCAACAGCAATTTTGTAATGAAGACATGTAAACAGGATAGAAAATAATGATCCAAAGTACCCATTCTACTCAAGCAAATAAATAACGCTATAACAGGATGACGCACCTTTTCCCTGACGTCTTGATAGCATGGTAAACGGAACTCATCGAGACGTTATTATAAAGTAGAGACCAGCACTAACGCATTTCATTTGAGATGCGATATGATTACAAACACCTAGTTAAAATATGTAAATAGACATGCATCCGTTCAACAAACTGTATATTTAATTCGCGGTAATTGGGTCGCACGTGAGATGTTAGTCTCGGTGCTTCTGGTAGCCTCATCACATTTGCTTTCGATCCTCTTATGTATCCATTTATCCACATTGGTAAAGTGGGGGGGGGGGCATGTGGGTTATTCTTGCAATATACTCGCAAAGTACTTTTCGAGACGATAATTGTACCCAAAACGTCTCGATCCTGAAGCGCGCCTAGATTCTCGGATACCGCTGCCTATATACGACATAGCGTTAATATGTGTCAAAAACATATGTTGCATCACTAATACTCCTTGATTAGTGCAGACTACATAAAGGTACTTAGGCCTAACCGCTCAATAAATTTTGACCGTATTTAATTGATGACTCGGTGGTACCAATGGCTAAACATGCAAATTGTAATGTGTGTTGTCTACTAAAATGTTGTTTAAGCTTTAACCAAATTGAATATACGATATACAGTATACTCATAATATGTCTAACCGAATACACTTATTTTATTATACATATTCAATATGATGTTATCCAGCATTGCAAAATGTGTGTTCATGTTTTACTAAAAATGTATGCGTTTTGATCTGAATAGCTATGGACTCTACTGCTATCCTGTATGATTGTTTTGCTAAAATTTACGTTGCCCTCATATAAAGCAGGTTAAAGCTACACTTTGTTTACTTTTTGGACTTTACGTACATGTATTGTCTTACTTCATTGTTGTTGCTATAAATGGCTGAGGTCAAGCCCTGGTTCATGTCTGTCTTATCAAAATATTTTGATAAAATATCCTATAGTTTGAGTTCAGCATCAGTATACTACATACGAGTTGGTCACGCCCCGGGGTTGTTGTGCCTTATTTGGTAGTTTTTGCATGGGTTTGTGTGGGCATTGCTCAGGGTAGTTGTATCGTGGTGTTTCTGATTTCTGTGCTTGGCTGGTTAGGTTGAGTGCTGCCTTCCCTGTCGGATTTTCTCATACCTTTTTGACAAGGATATAATCAAACGAAGTACAATAATTGTATTTTTTCACTACACGGAATCCAACAACTTATGATAAAAAAAATGTCACAACGCCTAGGTCGTAAATGAAGATGATCTAGCTTTATATTTCTGACTTCCCTTGTACCACATGACCATGCATTCTAAAAGCTACAATGTAAGTACTTTAAGGTTAAGATTGCTTTATCTCTGCCGGGCGATTTGAGTGTGGGATATTCTACCAAACAATGACATTGCAACATTTCTAACCACCCATAAATGCACAGTTATCTGCGCACGTGATACCCAAATGGTATTGTTTATTATTTATTTAAACGACTAAGCAATGCAGAACTGCACATATGATCAATGTATGTTCTTACATTCCTCGTTGGCGGTTTTATCCTTGACTGTCTAGGCAACTGTCGTGTACTTTAAAACTTAAAAATAGATGCTGACATTAATCACCTTCCAACGTCGATGTTCACTCGTTAGGCGTTAAACAGAGGTGGTGAATCACAAATGATCATTTCTTTCTAACATTTTACTAATGAACACTTATTTTCACTCGTAAATAATGAGTTTATTTGCTTTTTTATTTTCTCTGAAGCAACCTATTATTTCACTTCATAGTCTTTGGATCATCGCGTTGTTCGACATTTTAACCGATATTTGCTTAATGCGAGATTATTAAGGGTCCGTTTTAAGTACCGAGTACATGCACATACGAGGGTTGTGCCAGAATTACGTAGACCTTTGTCATACGTTCCATACCATTCATCATACAAACAAATAAGTTTGTGTGGAGTGCAAATAATATTTACTACGTAAGTACGTGAAATTTGACAGCCGTTCTTATTTGGATCAAACGCAGCAGCTTCCGGGGATAGATAGGGGTAGGGTATGCGGGACAGGTCAACGGAACGTCACGACGTCAGCGGAACTTCCTGGATAAGTTCCAAACTGTGTACATTGTAGCTTTTTTAAAATCAGGTAAATCGATACGAGAGATCTAGAGTTAACAGATTCCAACATTTAAAGCGTTTGTTGTGGCGTCTTCTCGAGGTTGACACAAAACTTCATGTTGATGGGATTTCCAGCGTATTTCGCGAACGTCATATTTTCACTGTTGACGCGCAGTAGCTGTTGCTTGTTTTGCACCATAAATCAACAATCGGAACGGTAAACTTTACGAAGTCGAAATTTACGGCGTACGTTCGAAGGATATTGTGTTTGTATGTCACGAAGTCGCGTTAAAATTGTGAGGCATAAGCAGTTGAATAATGCCAATTTGTTTTTAAAATTTGCTGCCCCGCCTATCCAACTATTGGTTACTATGGCGACAGATTAAATGGCTTTCGAACGTTCTGTTTGAAAATATTTTTTCCGATTCTCTTGAAAAGGGGTTGAAGTTTTAATACCCCAAATTTGGTGATACTATATGCCTGAATAAAAAAGTTATGACGAAAGTCTACGTAATTCTGGTACACCCCTCGTATTACTTTGTCATCATATAATGTAAGTGCGCGTCCGACTAGTATAAAATGACCTTATTTATCGTCGGTTTAATACTGCCATTTTAGACGGCATTCGTACACGTATATTTGTAAGTAAAGCTCGTTCTTATTCTAGACACACTAATGTTGATTATGTCGTACTGATTAAGATAAATCGTGTTACTCATCAGTATCGTTTAATGCTATGAAAATGCAATGTAACAAAATTGATTTCCCAACGGTTGTCTATTTTCCCTTTAACTTCGTCTTTGCATTTTACATGCCTACATCAATAAACAATTATTTCGAAGTACATGCCCAGAGACAAGTACATGTATACGGAAATTGTCTTAACATGGCTTATTTACCGATGCTTATAATCTGGAATTAAGGTACTATATGTAAATTATTACAAAATACGAGATATGCACCACTTAAATTTAAACGGTCTTTAAAACGACTAAACTCCATTTCGATGATAAAACACGTTAAGTAGACGTTTTAATAACAAAATTATACTGTACGAATACAAACATTATTCTTTCAGCTTACATAATGAAAACAATAATTAAAGGAGTAAGTGGAACCACACGACTTAACAATGGAGGAGTTTATCATTTTATTATTACCTACGTTTCGGCTTAACATAACATAACAGCCGTAAACAACCGATAAGCATGAAATAAAGTTATGTAGCTCTGAATCTGCATTTGGATCCATCGTATTTCCGAAAATGAAAATTTCGTGATTTTCATATTATGGTTATGAGATAACCCTTTATGCACGAATTTATATTGTTTACGTTTGTACAAATCACACCACGCTTATCTAATTGAAATCATATCATCCTGGTATGCATATACATGTGGTTATTGGTGTTATATGTTTAATCATATCTCGCATACGAAGTTTTTTTAAGTTTTTGTTAATCAAATCCATCATCGGTATTAGACCAATTAACCTCCGTGAACTTTGTATCCATCCTCTGACGACCTTAACCCAATAGATAATCATGTTGTTGATAGTTTACTTGGTAGTAAATGTAAATACCCAAAGACCTACTTGCTGTCAGATATCAGTAGCAACGATGAATGACGTTTTCATTAGATTCTGTTGAATGGTTGAAAATTGAAATAACGAGTGTTGTATTTTTGTTTTTAATATGCACTCACTTGCTTAACAATTTTAAACGTTTTCCATATGCGAAATAATGTTAATATGTGTCTGCAACATCAACGATCCAAGATTTATGCAGACTGCATAGAGGTGCTTATGCCTTACCGCCAAGAATAAATATCGATCGTAGGTAATTGATGACTCGGTCGTAATGACAAACATGTGATTTGTAATGTGTGTTCTTTACTAAAGTGTTATTTTAACAGTAACCAAACTGAATAATTATACAATATAGAATAGAATATAGTTTATTTGCACCCTTGGTCCTGAAAAGGACTTTTTACAAAACAACAATAAAACAATTAATTAAATATGTACTGATCAAAATTATGTTGAACCTAATACATTTTTCGCATGGTATAAAAGAGATATATAAATTGAAGTTATCCAATATTGCATAATCGATGTTCATTTTATGTTCATAAATAGGTTGATACCTCTCGTAGTGATAAATTTTTTTTTCATGGATTAGACATCGGAAATCAAGTTCGCTGATTGGTCGAAAAGGATGAAGAAAGACTTAGTATAATTCGTGTCGACATATTCTTACTAGTCCGATTATTTACTGGTTTCTTTAGAGCTCTAATACTTGTATATGAAGCCGCGTTGTGAGTAAATGCATGTATATGTTACACCGGAGACTCATAAGTTGAGGTATTACCAGCTCTGCGTGTATATGATAATAATCAGTGGATACATTCTAAACCAATTTTTTTATGTATGAATGTTATAATATGTTTGTTACATGTATGTTTTACGTGCTTTCTGCGTGATAATCCTTTTATTTCTGTATCTAAGAGCTAATACAAAAGGTTGATTCCCGTTGGTTACGAGCATAACATGACGTGTTCACATAACGATACTTATACTGTCTAACAAGGAAGCATTTCATGACATGGTGTTTGAAAATTTGAAAAAAATGCCTAACGCATTTAACCTTCATGTATTTAGACACAGCTCCGTGCATTATATCACAGTCTGTCAATGACTATTATCACCATTGCAGATCATACGGGCCGCCTATCATGGATGAGGTGAAACCGATTAATGTGTTGTCTCGATAACTGTCAGAATATAGAAAAAAACTAATGTAAAAAAAAAGTTTTGCTTGTGTAATATGTTTTCTTCAAGTTTGTAAGAGAAATTTCTCCACGCATACTCACTGACATCGTTAGGAATGTCTTTATTGACTGATCTATTGTTGCAGATAATTTTACAATGAATGATATGCATTGGTATTTTAAAATGTGTGTACATTGAAGTGAAATATAAAATAACTATTTATTATACTGAATATATTCGATATGTTACCGTTTTAGTGCATTGTGTACATCATGAAAATTGTAGGTTAAGAAATATCAAAACAAAATGTGAAGCACTGTCTAAAATAAGATATTTCTAAACAAGTTTAATGAAGTTAAAGAATATGATTCAATCATGAGTTTGAAGACAAATTTGAAGTTTTCAAAACGAGTGATTTTAAACAGTGTGGCATCTTTGTAAGACGTTTTGATATTTGTTATAATACTTATTATTTGTAGGACGTTGTAGCATTTTAGAGCCGAGTAATTTTGATAATTTGAATCGACCTCATTATGTATAAGGCCAAACCAAAGGTTTTTATGTTTAGCGTCGTCGTGCGCCTAGGTTTGAAAGTCAAATTTCGAAATAAAAAAGCAGTCGAAAAACACTATTTATTCTTAATGGTCTTGCCCAAGAGACATTCTTCACTGGTTATGTTTTACTATGAATGCATTTACTGGCCTTTTCAATGTCGAAAATATGATGTTGTGTGGGTTTTGTCACTTTGATGTTTCAATGCAACTATACGGTTCCAATGGAGGAAGTGTTTTTAAACTGATTTTTGAATAGGTAGCTACGTTTCAGAAAGCCGGACCTGACGCTAAACAAAAGCGATTTGGTACATGTAGTTTATACTCATTTATTTAAGGTCGATTGTGAAACAAGTTTTTCTAACATTAATCACTCTCGACGCCTCATTTCTGATGTTATCCATCGCCACGAGGGTATGAGAGAAGAGAAGCCAGTTTCCCTAATATGCTGAGCGTCAATCAAGGGAATATATGGTACAATTTTCATTTCGTATTTGGTATGACACGGCCTGGGATCGAACCCGAGGCCTCCCGCACTCGAAGCGAACGCTCAATCACTAGGCTATCGAGGAGGCGATTTTGTATGGCCTTATCAGTACTGAATACCAGCTTTGTATTTGTACTAAGTATTTTATTACGAATATTAAGTGCTGCATATTTAGAAGAGTGAACATACTAGTATTTATCTAATAAAGTTCATATTGTATGATTTAGAAGACGTTTGGAATTATTTTTACTTAGTGCTGTGCAATTGGTTAAGTATATGAAGTTTGTGCTTTATGCTTTAGATGTTCAGAGTCATATAATGTATTTACTATAATTGTAGGATTTAGAGGATGTAAAAAAGTCTGTATGTTAAGTACTTTTTTATTTACAATGATTATTATATAATTATCCTACTTTTCTTATACGTTCCTTGAAATCTTGCTTAATCATAGAATCCTCTTAGTAAAAGCATTATGCTTTAACCTTCATTTTGAATCTCAATATGAGGTTTCTGTTATACCTACAGTCAAATTTGTGCGTTCTGATTTAACTACCTGTTGATTCTACAGCTGTTCTGTATCGTTCTCGCTAAATGTTAATTGCCTTCATATAATACAGGTTATACGTAGTAACTTTGTTTACTTTCATGGCTGTCTTCACTTCCACGTTGTTGATATAAGCAGCTGTGGTCAAGCAGGTGGCTTACGCCAAATATTTTGTTAAAATTTCCTACACTTCGTTCAAAGTTAAATGATAACATTTATAAACATGGGTTCGTCCGTCAGGTAAACTATGTTTATCTAGATTATGGATTAAGCGAAGTACAATTGTGTTTCTTCACTGCACATAATCCGGCAACGTGTGACACCGCCGAGGTCGTAAACACAGATCATCTAGCTTCATATGTCTGACCTCACTTTATCACATGAACCCGCATTCTAAAAGATATGTACTTTAATAAATATGTTTCTTTTGTAGACGTTTATATAAGATATAATATTCGAATGATGCCAGAGCGTATTATTTTATATTTTTATGATTATGACTATCGCTGTCGGTCGATTTGATTTTGAGATATTCTATCAAACAATAACATTGCAACATTTCTTACCATCTAAACATTTGCAGTTATCTACAAACGTGGAACCCAAAGGTTAATATTTATTTTCTTAATCGACTTAACAATGCCTAACCGCACAGATGATCGGCTGAGTTCCATTTATGTTCTGAAATTCCTCGTCTGCGGTTTTAACATTGACTGTCTGGACAATATTGTATTTGAAATTTTCAAAATGGCTGCTGGAAATTAAACACCTTCCTACGTCGAAGTTCACTCGTTAGGCGTTAAACATAGATGCTGGATTGCAAATTGTTACTTCTTTTTATTATTTTGAGATGACATCTCCACGAAGCTCTTTTATAATTGTGTTATTTCTAGACTGTCTCACACCTATACCAAAGAATGCTGATTTTAACTCGTAAATAATGTGTGTCTATGCTGTTTTTTTCGTCTGGAGCAACCTATAATCCACTTTGTAGTTTTCAAATCGTCGCGTAGATCGATAATTTCACAAATATTTGCTTAATGTGCGACTATTAAGTGTCCCTATTCTTTGTCTTACTGTGGGATTTTATGTTCTAAAGTAGACGGTAATGTTGCTTAAGACCATGTCACAGAGTGGCGAGTTCGTCTTCGAGTTCTGTACGAGTTTTAGCGAGTTATAACTCGCCTAAATTATCGCGAGTTTCGCAGTTTTCAAGGCGACATATGTTCGAGTTCTTTGGTAACAAAATGCAATTGCAGAAAACATCTAAGTGATACTATATACATTGATAAGTGAATGGTATCGATTATATACTCATGGACAAAAGTTCTGCACGGTATTCAAATCCCGACAAGGGCAAAACATTACCAAATTTCATAACATTTATTGAATTTTTATATGTTTGACTTCATTTTATCCATAAATATGGATCTACTTCACGTTTTGGAACAGTAATCCTTGATTTATTTATTATCAAATATAAATAATACAGCATTAAAAAAGTGTTTAAACATTGACGTCTTTGATGTTCTACAAGTTCCCAATGCCTCCACCATTTGATGCGGGTTTTATTTTATATCGCAGTGTTCGAGCAGGCATGTCCCAGACAAAATACTGTGAAACTTTGAAACGTTAACGTAAAATGGACACCACAAGTTTTTATGCATCTGAAAGGTGGATTTACATGGACGTCATGGTCCGTATGCTTGAGGAGATGTGTCGGTTGTATCACAAAATAGACGTAGACATATGGTGTTTTTTATCGGACACCACATCGACATTAAACCTGCCCCGAGGGGGGGGGTAAATTGTACATATCCTTTAAGTGGAAAGCTTTCTTATTAGACGTTCACTACTAACGTCAACATCAAGCACATTATAAAACAAACGTTGGAGTTTTATGCTACTGGCGTTTTAGAAGGTTTGTTAAGCCTTTTTACTATTAAAACATACCAGACCCATTAACTTGTCACTGTTTGTGTAAATTTCTTGACGGCAAGGCCAGTCAAACAATATGACGCCACCTTACTTCGAGATCATTCTGGTTTCTCGTCACCTAACTTCAACTTATACTGGCCTTTCGTCATATAGGCCTTAATACAAAATAAAGCAAGTTGGTTGAATTGGTCGAATATTAAAAAAGTTATTACGATTGAAAAAAGGTCTCAGCAGGAACTCAAATGGGGATTCTCCAAATACTTAGATTCGGTATAATATAACAAATAAAACGAGGCTTTGAGGTCAACATAAAAGTTTACGGACTGGGCAGTCTGAGCTAAAATATTATATGTCCCGAATATTATATGTTATTCTAGCTCAGACGGACCAGTCCGTAAACTTCCATAATGACTGAAAATCCTAGTTTTATATGTTAAATGTGGAGCTGCATGATATAGTGCTGGACGAACGTTGTTGTCTTTTCTGATTTCCATTTCCATGGTTGTTTCCAGCTCCGCTGTATTAATATCAAAGTACTGAAAGTACTGACAGGCTGGCGAACTGCTAAGGAACAATAGATTTTCAAGTAATATAACATCAACTGATTTTCTAAGTCGAAAGAGAGGTAAGTGCTGGACTTAACAAAAAATAAAAAAATATAAAAAAATTGGAGCCGCCGTGATTCGATCGCTGGACCTTAGCATCAGAAAATTACTACGCGAGTTGCTCAACCACTCGACCATGATCTCGTTTGAGAATGTTGACCTGAATAATTTAACATAATAAAATCATTGATGCGCGCACTATATCGCGTTCGTAACGCGTAGTAATAATTATCAACGCCTTTAAACACCTTTTGTTTTAATTTCATACAATTTCCTTCCATTTCAAGAAGAAACTAATATATTACAATCGAACAGAATACATGAAACAAGGAAAGTTGAATGTTCTTATCTTGCAAAACTGATTAATGAGAAGGAACTATTTGCATTGAGTGTATAGATTCTTTGTTGTCAGTTTCGGGAGTAAATTCATCTAAGTGGATTTCATTTTTTAGGATTGTAATAGTCTGACGCGAAATCGCCAGCCTAATAAAAACTAGACAAAACCCGAAGGAACTTTGAAGCGGGGTATTCAGATTACTTACCAGTCTAACTCGTGTCTATGCTGATGTATATTTAATTTCAATACAGAGTTAATTTATGCATGCATGTAAAATGCAAAGACGAACCTTTTCGAGATTAAATATCGAGTGGGAAATCCGTGTTGTTATATGGCGTATGATGTTTTATATGATTTACACAAATGTCAGATGGCTCACATTGTCATAGCATTTTAAAAAATACTGAACATAATGAATTACTACTAATCTAAGGAATGAAAATGATTCCAAATTTCAAACTATAACTTTTTATTAACTGTACGCAATCACCACTACAATATTACAGCAGTCTCGTTCAACAAGCTTATTTTATAACTGGAATATAATATATAGGCTGGAGACTTGACCAACCACTGATATATAGGGATGGATTACAGGCATGCCTTTAATAAAACCAGTTGTTGCTACGAACATAGGTTCATGTCGTCTTTATTTTTCATTCCTAGTTTCGTGCATTTAACAAGATAGTTTGAAGGAAGTTTTACTAAAAAAACCCACCAAAGTTAACAATGAAAGTACTGGTATTATTTTTATTTCATGTTTTGCAGAAGGAAGCCCCGAACCAACAACAACATCAATCCGACACAACATCCATTGCAGCCTCTACCAATATGATACATGCATTAGCAAAAATAAACAAGTTATTAATTAATTTAATAAAGTATGTGGGTTACATGTTCCAATAACAACAAACATGTTTGCGATGCGAGGTTATACGAACCGATTACATTAGTACGATATGTGAGCATGTAACTTATGTTATTCGTTTGCTACATGTACAGCAGTAGTTTACAATTATAAATATTCTTTACAATACTCTGCTTGTTTAACACAAGTTCTGACAGACATTCGTGATACTATTGTTAATTGTAAGCACCGGTGCCCAATTACACTAACTGGCTTCTGGGCTGATGTACAATTAATATCAATTCATTGTTACTGTATGCATGCATATAATATACAAGGACGAATCTTTCCGAAAAGAAATATCGAGTGGGGAATCAACACAAATGCCAGATAGATCATATTGTCATAGCATTAGACAGTATTGACCATTGCAAATATCGTCAAATCTAAATAACTTAGACGATTCCAAATTGCACAAACCTTTAATTAATTGTACGAAATCGTCAATATAATATTACAGGTGTGTCTAGAATCAAAGCAAGTTGTTGTTACGAACAAACGTAGATGAGGGTCTTTGAAAGTATTTAAAAACTTAAACAAGTTTATTCTACTTACAAACACATTGATGATATGATGACGTTGTTATATGTAGTCAAATGTGCATGACCACGATATGGAGCGTTTGTTGCTTGTACACATTGCATAAATAAATTAAGGTTGCGAATCAGATCAACATTTCGTTGGCATATTCAGCAAACAATGGAGCGTCCTGACTTATAGCAGTACACGTTGTATTACTGTCTACTTTAGTTCATAAACCACAATGTACGACAAAGACAACGGACAATTAGTATTTGCACATTCAGAAAATATCGAGGAAGATATCGAACAACGCTCGATGATCCGAAAAATACGAGCTATATTAACCAGTTGTTGCAGACGATATAAAAAAGCGTAAACTCAAATTTATTTACAAGTTGAAATAAGCGTATTTAATATGGGTGTAGGAAGTCTAGAAATAACATAATACAATTTTTTTGTAATTTGGTAGACGTGCAATTAAAAACGTAAGGAAGAAATGCTCATTTGCGATTCACCATCAAATTATAACGCCTAAAGAGCGAACTTTGTCGTAGGATGGTGATTTATTCGAGGAAACATTGTTTTAAAGTACACTCCACTAGACAATAAGGGCTCACCCATAAACGAGGAACTTTAGAGCAGAATAGAAACTTATCATATAACATAAGAGCGCCACAGTGCGCGGTTAGATATTGTATAGCGCATCCTCGATATCCTTGTTGAAGAGCGTCCGCGTCGAATGCGGGGTCCCGGATTCGATCCTCGGTCGCGACATTCCAAAGACGAAAAAAGGCAACTGAAACTCCCTTTGTAGCATATAGGGGGAACTTGTTTATCTTCTCTCATATCCTCGACGCGATGGCTAACATAAGGAACGAGGTGTCGATAGTGATTAATATAAGTTGGAAAAATGAAAATAAATGCGTATAAACTAAACTATGCACTTGCTTACATGTAATAACACACATTTAAACTAAATATTGTGGGTGGGGTTTTTCTCCTCCTAAGATAATTGCACATGTTTGGGTGGTAGGAAATATTGCAATACTATTGTTTGTGAATATATCTTAATCAAATCAACAGACAGAGATAAGGCAATCATTATGAAATAAATAATGATTATACGCTCCGGCATTCTTTTCGAATTATATATCGTGTACATTAGTGCAAAAGAAACCTAATGAACATAGCATTTAGAATGCGGGATCATCTGAACAAATGAAGTTATGAAACTAGAATATATCTGCTATTTCACAAGCCGATTCCGGACGGCACACATATGGCACACCAGTACAATTTTAATTGTTGTCAGACATTTCGGGGTGACGTATAATAAACACGGATGATTGTACCTCGTGTTATTTGTAACTAATTGTTGTTGGACTTTACTGATAAACGCGATCCTTGTTTTACATGTAACCATGCCTATCGGAACATCAGAAACATGTGAATCTCAATTATGCAATGTAGATGTATTTGGTATTAAAGCTGTTTAACTGATGTTCGCAAGTGCGTATTCGTTCTAAAATATTTCGAACGTAGACTTATGATAAATACTCCACTTATCGATCAGCAACTTGTTGTACCGTTACTGATATCAAGTAAAGCCTTGTGGATACGGCCATACATACATCATGTAACATTTATAGTTATTTGGTTAAGTAGACCACATCATTTAATCATTATTTTTTATCCTACCAACCTTTCTATTTTACACGACATCTTCATAACAAGTGCTGGTGGCGACTGTTATAATCATTTAGACATATACTTGTTTTGCCTTAGGTAAGTTATATTTATAACAAATTACCCTCCAGTTTTCGTGATTATAATATTGCTTCTTGTTAAACCACTTATTCCATTTTATTACTTTATTTTCTGGAAGACTTGATGTACAAGAATTCACACGACGAGTTGTTATAATATGATGTTATTAGAACTCTCGCTAAGTGGAGTAACTACTTGACAACTCTAAAATACCGTAATGTGTGCAAGGCATACCTCCTTGATCCCGGGCTCGACAAATCCTATGAACTCAGCACACAAGAAAAAGAAACATTCCTTTTTTCAAACAGTTGGAACTAAAAGATTTGCAGGACTATTGAGAATATTATAAACGGTACCACTAATTAGACAAACTTTTAAAAACAAGAACATGTACAATGTATATAATATGTATTACTTCATATTAACAAAGTCAATTAACACTTCTTTATATTTTCAGAAATTTAGCCTATTTTTAGAACTTATCAGACAATAACGTCATGTGACATCAATATGACGTCGTGTGACATAAACATCTCCTTTTTAGTACTAAGGGAAGCATATTGTCTACTCTTTTTTATTTTTTTGTATTTTAAACCCTTATGAAGGCTTAATTGTAAAGCCGAAACGTTGGTTTCAATAAATAGATAAACTCATCCGTTGTTATAGTCGTGAGAGCCATATACTTATTTGTTGTACTCATTCATACTCAACATGTATAATCTGTACGTTTTATCAATTTAAACAAGACAAACCATCATGTAACAGTTCGAAATCGTTTAACAGGTTTTCCAACCCTATTCCTACCTTGCCCATATTTTAACTAGGTCAAGTCTTAGTTGTGCCTTTTTATGTCGCATACCGTTAGGTCACTGTCCTTAATGTTTTAACCTAGGTCACGCCCCGGGGTTGTTGTGTCTCATTTGGTCGCCGTTTTGGCATTGGTTTATTGTAGGCACTGCTCAGGGTAGAATTGTGTCGTGGTGAGAGAAATAGTATCCCCAGGGAGACACGAGTGTATGTTTACATAGGTAGCCAAATGACCAGGGGAAGTTGAAATGTCAAAGGGTGCTTGAGCGGCCTAACAGCTGAAAAAAGCCCTAGAAAATTGTTAACTTAACCTGCCTTTAATAACTTGAAGGTTCATATCGTATTAACAAGAAACGTTTGGCTTAATTACATGCTAGTATGATATATTGAAATGTAGCGACGTAGTATTCGTCACAAATGGATCACAACAGCGATGTAATATCATGACTTTATTAAGCGATAATATTAACATTGAATGCAAGGCACACATCATCTTTAATGCATTAATAGCTTTGTATGTCCTCTGTTACCACTATACACTACCCAAAAGTGCTAACCCGCCACTTATATATTTCAGTCCTGTAGTGTCAAAAATTGATATATTCATATGAAATTTCGCATACTAATACATGTGTAGCAGATACAGCTGATCATAAGTTTATTTATTATTGATAATGCATTTATTAGCATGAATATTCACAGACAGACGTATAAAGATGTATTAAAACCAATTATGTGTTGAATTTTGGTCAACTTGCGTTTGAATTCACCATGTTACACCGGTTACGTAATACAGCATGTTTACATGTGTAAGAAATGCGCAACGAAAATCACATGTTCATGAACGTTTTTTTTATGCAAATGATGAATTACTACGCGAAAAACACCTTACGTGCTGAGTTTGGCACACAAGAACACGACAGATATGTTGGAATGTTATGAGATCGGGTAGAGTTGCGGCCCTTGTTTTGTTAATTTCACGAAAATATTATTTTATTTTTTGGTTTGATTTTGCAGTTTCAGTGGTTATCTTCGTTTATTAAACTTCGTTCAGTGAATATTGACATACAAACGTGATTTTTCAAAATCAACATTTTTGACAAAGCCTTTTTTCTATTTTGTTCAAAGAGCGTTACTCTTCAACCGAGTTCGTCCGGGGTAAATCACGGTATGTAACGAGTTTGTTCGTATAAGGCACGGATTCGCTTTATCAAAATGTTTATGAAAATATGCTTTCCATGCGCTAATTAATGCACGATTTCATAAACAGTTTGGGTATTTTTGTGAATTGGTAAAACATACCTCATTATGTAACACGCCTGTGACAAGGACATAACTGTTTGTTGTCCAAAATAAATTCATAATTAGTTGCAACTTGTATTCAAGTATTGGTATGTAAAATTTCATGCGGGTACATACTTTAATAAAAAAGTTATGGCGAAAAATGTAAGGTGGCGGGTTAGAACGTATGGGTAGTGTATAAGAACTATCACTTAGTTAAGTAACTACTTGGCAACTCTACATAACCATAATTTGTGCATACTCTTCTAACCTATTTGTTTCAAAATTAATATCACGTGATACAGTAAACTAGTTCGTTGTTGAAAAGTTTTTTTATAGAATTTATATCCTCTATATCACGTTGCTTGTGTGACTGAGAGGAGAGGAGTGATTTATCATTGTCATAAATTATTAATCCTAGATTGGTTGGTATGATTGCTGAGAAATACACTTAAGTAGCGCGATGCAATTGTGTTATTTCTTTAATGAGAGCTAAGTTTTATTTGTCAGTATAATTATAGCATAAAATATAAAATATCATATCAAGTTATACGTCGCTTATTTCATTTTCTAGAAAAAAACTATTTGAGGAAATCTAACAAATCGACCAAAGACAACAGTGACACCACAACACAACAACAAGCAATGTCCACACACAACCCTAAGAAATGATAAAAAGCCCATTCCCCTCCGCAAAAATCAGGATGACCAAATTTCACTAGGAATTAGTCCATTTGGGGTCATACGTCTGTGAAATGTTAAACAGTCTTACATGGAACTGTCAATGTAATGAGCTTATGATTGTAAATCACGTTTGGCAAGTTTAACGCAAAGCCTTAATGCACTCATTGTTTGAGTTTCAACAACTGTTGAAAGATTTGCTTAACATTTTCTAACATACGAAGGAACAAGCTAAAGTAGAAACGGACAAACACTATATGCTTCCGCATCAGAAGATGCCGGGGCCTATAAACCCAATCATGTTCTTGAATGATACAAGCAATGCTTAATAACACGGCACTAGTTCAATTCACCTTTCATTAGAGTTATACGGAGACATGTCGTTCAATATTCTAGATATCTTATCACAATAAGTTCAATTATTTGCATTTAGTACAAGGTAATCCATCAACATCGGGTTATCCCTTCAGCTATGGCCACTATTGCTTGAATACGAAGTCCACGGAATATGGATTTTTCACATCAAATCCAACAAACTCATTGTATCAATGTCATACCAATGACCACGGTCTCCTTTCATCGGCAGACGAACGGGGTGTGTGCATACATACGTAGACGATATACTTATCATTTGTATATCCTATTAACATTTATAAAAATCCGAACGTTTTATCAATTTTGACAAGACAAAACATCATGTAACAGTTCGCAATCGTGTAACGCGTTTCGACATTGCTGGATACCTTACAAAACTTACAAAAATTGAAGTTTCATACCGTATTAAGAAGAAACGTTTGGCTTAATAACATGCTAGCACGATATACTGTAATTTGTGACGTATTATGCGTCACAAAAGGATCACAACAGCGATGTTATTATCATGACTTTATATGGCGATAATCTTAACATTGAATGCAAGGCTCACACCGTCTTTAATGCATTAATTGCTTTTTATGTCCTCTGTTATTACTATAATTGGATTAAAGTATCTACATAAATGTACATTGTGGCATGAAATCAATTTGTCTGGATCATCTCAGTAGACGGTAATTAAATTGTACTTATTGTGAACGTCATAGAATATAAAGGTGTATCACCAGAAAATTGTCACAAGTTTGGATATTTGTTCTGTTATTACATGTATACTATATAGTATGTAGGAAGTTTTAGCATTTTAGAGCCGAGTAATTTTGATCATTTGAATTGACCTCATTACGTATATTCAGTGCTGAACAGTGTTTAAGATGTATTTAACTACGAATTTTAAGTGCTGCATACAAATGTATTAGAATGTATTCAATTCAATGCAGTTCGTCTTGTATGATTTAGATATTATTTATTCTTAATGATGTATAATTGACTTGTGTATGATTTAACCTTGATTCAGATTCTCAATATGAGTTTTCTGTAATACCCATTGTACATTCAAATGAGTGCCTTCAGATCTAACTACCTGTTGGCTCTACAGCTGTTCTGTATCGTTCTCACTAAAATGTTAAAAGTTGCCTTCATATAATACATGTACACTCATAGCTTCAAGTTGTTTACTTTAATTGCTGTCTTCACTTAGGCGTTGTTAATATAAGCAGCTGTGGTCAAGCAGGTGGCTTACGCCAAATATTTTGTTAAAATTACTTCACTCCGTTCAATGTTTAATGACAACGTTTATAAACATTGGCTCGTCCGTCAGGTAAACAATGTTTATCTAGGGTATGGATTAATCGAGGTACAATTGTATTTATTCACTACACGGAATCCGGCAACTTATGACAACGCCGATGCGTAAAATAAGAATTTTGATGCTCTAGTTTCATATTACTGACTTCACTTTTACCACATGAACCTACATTCTAAAAGCTATGTACTTTAATATATACGTTTCTTTTGCAGACGTTTATTTGAGATATATTTTTCGAAGAATGCCAGTGCGTATTATTTATATAATTATGATTATGAATATCGCTGTCGGGCGATTTTGAGATATTCTTACAAACAATAACATTGCAACATTTCTTACCACCTAGACATTTGCTGTTATCTACAAACGTGGAACTCACTGGTTAGCATTTATTTTGTGAATCGGCTAAGCAATTTCAGTTCAATTTAGGTTCTGAAATTCCTCGTTTGCGGTTTTAACCTTGACTGTATAGGCACGTGTCTTGTACTTTAAAACTTCATAATGGCTGCAGAAAATTAATCACCTTCCTACGTCGAAGTTCACTCGCTAGACGTTAAACATAGATGGTGAATCGCAAATGATCATTTCTTTCTGACATTTTAAAATGACATTTCTACAAAGCTGTTTTATTATTCTGTTATTTCTAAACTGTCTCACACTTATACTAAAGAATGCTAATTTTAACTCGTAAATAATGTGTGGCTTTGCTGTTTTTTTGTCTGAAGCAACCTGTAAATCCACTTCTTATTGTTTGGATTGTCACATTGTACTACAATTTCACCGATACTTGCTTAATGTACGACTATTAAGTGTCCATATTCTTTGTCTTACTGTGTGATTTTATGTAATAAAGTAGACAGTTATATTGCTTATAGTCAAAATGATCAGCTGTCTGTGAATACTATATGTAGGGTCGTATAAAATTTATATAATTTATGCAATACAAACTGAAAAGCAATATAGGATAATAACCATGTACATACAAAGATGACTTTGTCATAATATTGTCCGATTGTTAGTGCACGTGTTACTAGTGTGAAATGACCGTATACTTAATCGTTTGTTTAATACTTAAATGGTAAATGTTCGTCATTACGTCTCGCTTTTATTCTAGTCACATCTGCAGCTTCATGTCGATAATGTCGTACTGATTTAATGTGGGACTATGTAATTCAGAACTCGGTACGTAAACTTCTAAGATGAGTCGTGTTACTCATCAGTATCGTCTCATACTATGACAATATGAGCTGCCTGACATTCGTTCTATTCATAGTTCGAATTACATAACAAAATTGATTTCCCAACGGTTATTAATTCTCATTTAAACTCCGCCTTTGCATTTTACATGCCTACATCAATAAACAATTAAATCAAATTACATGCACATCAGCCAACGACAATTTAATGCATACGGAAATCGTCTTGACATTGAATGTTTACCGATGCTTATAATTTACAACAGTTTCACGAATGTCCGCCGAACCTCGAATTTAGGTTCTATAAATAATAAAATATTGCAAAATATGAGAAATGCACCACTTAGGTTTTAAACTTAAGGTCTTAACATCAAGATTTAATGTTTTGATACTAACTCGATATAAATAGGGGAATTTTGATTGCATGGTGTAGCTACGAAATAAGAATAACACGTTTTACCGACTTGGTCATTGTTATCATAAATATCAGTAGGACTTAATTGTCGTGAATAACTTTTAAAAGTCGAAGCAATGGAGAAACTATTATTCACTATAAAAGTCGCTTCACTGTGTTGATAAGTTTCAAAGTCGCTATGGCAACCACTATACCATCGAACCGAAATAATAAACGATTTCCAAGTTCCACAATTATCCTTAATTGATGAGAAGAAAACGTAAGTGCATGTTAGTTAGCTATATTAATGGCAGCATTAGGAAACAACACTTTTATGACTTAAATATAAATACGCGCCATGCAATGAGACATGCATATCTTTGAAATACTGCAGTTAGTTTAAAAAATCGTTCGACAAGGCAATGCAGAATATATAGATAATTACATGCTCCAACATCATTTATTATTTATGGAAACGTCGAGTTGTTTTGAATCATCTGTAAATAATTTGTGTTTTACTTTAAATGTTAAATGTGTAGCTGCATAATATAGTGGTGGACGTACGTTGTCGTCTTTTCTGATTTCCATTACCATGGTCATGGTGGTTTCCAGCTCCGCTGTATTGATATGAAAACTAGACAAAATTCGGAGGAACTTTGATGCGGGGTATTTAGATTACTTACCTGCCTACAAATTGAATTAACCGTTTTCGATAATTCATTACAGGGTGTCATTCATTTAACACAAGGGTGTGAAGGATGTTTTACTACTGAATGGCAAAGTTAACGATGGAAATACTGGTATTATTTTTTATTTCGTGTTTTGCAGAACGTAGCCCTGAAACATAATCAACTATCCCACACAACATCCATTGCGCCCTCAACCAATCTGATACATGTATTAGCAAAAATAAACACGTTAATTAATTTAGTCAAGTATGTGGGTCGCAGATTTCTATAACAACAAACATGTTTGCGATGCGAGGTTAAACCAACCTATTACATTCAATTAGTACGATATGTGAGCATGTACCTTGTGGTATTCGTCTGCTACAGGCATAGCAGCAGTTTAAATACTATATACTTTCTGGCAGACACTACTGATACTGTTGTAAATTACAAGCATCGCAAAATAATTTCCTTATAATAACTCGTGGCTGTGCTGACGAATATTCAATTTCAATACAGTGTTAATTTACGCATGCATGTAAAATGCAAAGACGAACCTTTTCGAGATTAAACATCCAGAGGGAAATCAATGTTGTTATATGATGTTTGATGTACTGTATGATATGAATAACACAAATGTCATACAGCTCATATTGTCATAGCATTGGACAATAATGAACATTATAGATCTCTACTAATCTAAGGACCTAAAGGCGTGTCTAGAATAAAACCAGTTGTTGCGTAGAAACTAGGTTCATGTCGTTTTTAATTTACAGTCCTAGTCACATGTATTTTGAATGAGATGTTACAACTGAACGGCAAAGTTAAAAATGGAAATACTGGTATTATGTTCATTTCGTGTTATACAGAACGTAGCCATGAAACAACATCAACAACAATCCGATACAAAATATATTGCGCACTAGAAAAAAATAAACACGTTAATTAATTTAGTAAATTATGTTGGTTGCATGGACCAATAACAACAAACATGTTTGCGATGCGAGGTTAGACAAACCTATTAAATTCAATTTGTACGATATGTGAGCATGTAGCTAGTGGTATTCGTTTGTATATGTACAGAAATAGTTTACAAGCTGTATATGCTTTACAATACTCTGGTTGCTTAACGCCAGTTCTGGCAGAGTCTCATGCTATTGTTGTAAGGTGTGAGCATTGGTGAACAACACCTTGCACTAACTGGCTTCTGAGATGATGTTGATTAATTTCAATTCATTGTAAATTGATGCATGTATGCATATAAATGCAAAGACGAACCTTTTCGTGAAGTCATATCCAACGAGAAATCAAAGTTGTTATATAATATATGATATTAATGACACAAATGTCATCATATTGTCTTAGCATTAGATCATAGTGACATTGTGAATATTTACCTATCTAAATAACTACTATAAGACGATTCCAACTGATATAGTTATTCAAACATTAAGTTAACTGTATGAAATCGTCGATATACTATTATAGGCGTGCCTAGAACAAAAACAAGTTGTTGTTTCGAACATACGTAGATGATAGTCTTTGAAAGTAATAAAAAACTTGAATAAGTTAATACTACTTGCACGTACATTGATGACACGGTGACGTAGTAATGTGTATTAATATGTACATGACCATTATATGTAGCGTACGTTGCTCGTATTAGTCCGAGAGCCCATCGACTTTTATTGCAACGAAGGAGGCCAAAAGAAGTTTGCACATATTTTGAAAGACTAATGCATATCCTATCAGAAAACCCATTTCTTAAGTGTCAAAGCCGTGACTACCTAAGTTTTTCGTGCTATTGTTTATGATGAGGTCAACGGAAAATATTGACATTTGCTGAGGGGGGTAGGGTTGTGCATATGGGTACAGAACAGACAAAAATAAACTAAAATGTAAAAAGTTTTGCGAAAAAAGTAGAATAAATATTGGGGCATATGATAAAATGTACAAGTCAAAGAAACGCACGGGCAGATAGGAACTAAATAGGGGTCAAAGGTCAATTAACTTTTAAAATCCATCATATTAATGAAATCTTGTCCGTACAGTTTTTATGTAAAATTCCGTGAATCTTGAAATTTAATAATTTGCACCTAATTTTAATCCTTTAGGCATACTTTATTCATAAAAATAAATATTTGGTTAAAAAATGAGTCTAATTGCACGAGATATCGATTTTTTATCATACTGGTAGCATCACAAAATGGCTACTTTGTCGAGGGTATGGTTACGCTTATAGCTACCATTCATTTACTTATCATTTTAGACAGATAAGTTTGGCTCAATGGGTACATACATGACATGCCCTCTTGATGTTGCAATGTTCAACGTAAAGAAGTCAAGGTCAAATATGATATTAAGGTCAAAGGTCAAATATGTAAAAACTCCAAAAAATATCTTTAAATGTGCAATAATTTAGTCATTTTATTTAGCTTTTCAATGCAAAAAGGAATGTTTTTGTCATCAATTGGTGATCAACTTCTATATACAACAAAAATATGGTTAGTAATTTATAATGCCCATCCCCATCTCTGAAGAGGAGATATATTGCTTCGCACATGGCGGTCTGTCTGTCGGTCGATCGGTAGACCATATGGTTTTCGTTCAATAACTTAAGAATGCTTTGTCCTAGGATCTTCAAACTTTTTATGAAGGTTACCCAGCAACAGTAGATGGCTCCTAATGCTTTTAATGTCAGTAGGTCAAAAGTCACCGTGACCTTTCGGTTTCCCGACCAGAGGGCTTCCATGAGGTAAAAAACGTGAAAATTCTCAAAAGTGTCTCTTTAGGAATGAGTATATTTATCAGTTTTGTTCTTTTTAAAGCCACAGCATGTATTTTTTTATTATCATAGACATGTACTTAACGCTATAATACGAATAAATATATTTTATTCAATAGAATCGTGCGTATTACTGGGTTTGAAGACTCTGCAAAGAGCCTGCGGTACTCATACATGATATTACTAAGCAATGCATTTGTACACATATCAATGTTTGTGTACTGATCATACAACATGTTTATCTTAAATATATTTCGAATTAACCTTGCCTTTGATTGAGGTCAGTATGTCAACGGTCAAGGTCACTGTGACATTTACAATTTACGGTTATTGATTTGTCATGGGAGCATACTTGTTTTGAAACATACGAGGGGTGATCAATATATTCGAGGACTTTCCTTCTCAATTTTAAAATATTGAAATTAGAGTAATGAAATTACACGCTGGAGTAGATCAATCAATTTTGTCGTGATTTGTTTAATTTTCCTTATGATAACGTCACTTTTTACTTGATGACGTCACTTTTTGTAACCATGGTGAAGCGCGCACCGTCGAGCATCTCGGGCGTAACGTTATTTTTGAGAAGCGACACGCTATGAAAATTAACGCGAAACTTGTAAATTCCTCGCGATACCTCCATAATGACTTGACTTAATTGTGCATGGATTCTGCGCGCTCCCAATTAGCCATTTTCATATGATTCCGTTGTTTATGTGATTGTAGGGTCTCTGCCAAACGGTCGATAAAATAAGTATAAACAGCAAAAATAACACCGCTTTAGGGACACTTTCTGTTAAATTCTGCGAAATAAGACACCCAGATCTCAATCAAATGTAACTGGCAAAAACGAAGACTAGTAAAGGCTACAACACATAAAATCGTTGACTCCAAATCAAGAGGGTTATTTCGATATTGCGTCCTAAACTTGATAGGTCATGTTTCAGTCCTAATTGAAATAATCGAATTTTGTAAAGCCAACCGCCCTTTTCCGAGTTTTGTTTCCAATAACGCATCGATACTCTTTTTTTTCCACCTCACATTTCAGAATCGGCTATTAACTAATTATTTCAGTAGTAAAATACAACCAGTATCATACATGGAACCGGGTATAAGTTCAGAAAGCAGCTATGTACTGCTCCGACGGTGACGCTTGGAATGACGTCGCGTGACGTCCAACGTCACGCACCCTATGTATGAATCAAATGATTTTATTAGTGCATTCGGTCGGAGACATCTTACTCCGAATGATGTTAAATGGCTTTGAGCCTTGCTGCCAATATGAAATTGCTAGACGAAAAGTCCTCGAATATATTGATCACCCCTCGTATCTTGTTAAAAACGTATAGAGGAAAACAAAAAAGATTCTTTTAAAGGCCAATGTCAAACATAAGATTTAAAAGTTAGACTATATAGAAAAATAATATATTGCTGTATACTCATTACTAATATATAGTCGGTATATGCTGAAGTATATAAGTTTTCATATAGTACTAGTATGTTAGTCAATAATTCTTTGAATAATTCCTTATTATTTCTTAAGGTGACATAATAACAGGTTTTTTTTCTTTAAAACGATACACTCTTTTAACATACAAAGTCCTACTGCATCTTATTAATTTCGGGCCCAGTACTAGTAAATTCAGACATGCCTGTCTCTATGGGTATCGTTTGACAAACCGTGCGAATCTGTTTGTAACATAATTTCTATGCTGGTGACAGCAAACCGTTGACGTATGGAAACATTCATGATGTGGTATTTAGAATTTCGCACCCAGGCAAGACATAAAAATCCATCAATATTTGCGATAACTTGATAGAATCAGATATGGTTGTACCTGTCGGTTATGTGTAGATGTAAAGGTTTAAGATTGGGCATGTACTGGAAAATTGCTGTAAATGACGGCTGTGAGTATCCAATAGGACCGATATGCAACATGTTGTTGTGACCACACAGAGTGTAATACATAACAAAAAAATAACCCTTACGATAACGAATGTATGACCTAATAGTTGTGAGTATTTACCAATACCAGAAATTCAAGTTCATGAAGTTAATCTACAAGCAGATACACCTATTTCTATGGGAACCATTTACAGCTAGGAACCAATATAAATTGTGATTGTGGGAACCCATTTGCACTAGGTTGGGTGTACCTAATGGTGACATGTACCTAATAAGACTAGAAATAAAATAACAAGGTGGTCGTAAGCACTGGAAATGTTAGTATTTAGTGCTTTAGATGCCAATAAAATTCAGTGATATCTCTTCTTGTTATAATCATTAGGATGAGAAATATATGTTTCTGGTAGTTGTCCGTAATGAATGGTACCAGTTATGTATTTATCTAGTGGACGAAAGTGCTGATTTTGACCAGCAATATGTGTATATGCTGATGGAATTTGGTCGTTATGAGTACCCAGTACGACCAGGAATATATGCATGTACATACTTGTATGGTGGTAGTGAGCACCTCAAGAACAAGCAATTACTTTATAGTGACTGGGAGCACTGTTTCAGACCACTGATGCCTGTAAATGGTGATTGTGAGTACCAAGTATGACCCGGATTGCATAAACATGGTGATGGTAAATACCCACTGGGACTGGATACGTATGCACCTAGTAGTTTATATAATATCTTGTTAGATAAAGACTGACTGTTCACAGTGGTATTGAGGACCCACTAGGACAGAAAGGGCTACATTGTACACTTGGTGTTGTGAGTACCAAATAAGACAAGGAATGTATGTACATTGTGAAAGTGAAGACCGATTAGGTAATCAAATGGCCACACCAAGTGGTATTGAGTACATAATACAACCACTAACGTTTAAACATGGTGGATTCACGTATCATATAACACCAGAAATACATAATATGTTAGCTGTGGGATCCCATTAGGACTAGGGATGTATGTACCCATTTCGTTATGAGTACCTAATAAGACCAATGCTGTCTATACATGGCGGTTCTGAGTACCCCATAGGACAACAAATGATTGCAACTAGTAGTTGTATATTCCCAAACAGACTACTACTGTCTGTACATGGAGGTTTTGGGTAACAACTAGAATAACGAATGCATATACCTGGTGCTTCGAGTCCCAACTAGGACTAGGACTGGATGTACCTACTGGTGATAAAAACTCCAAAGGTTTTGAATCCCAAAAATTTTGTGGAAGGAAGATACATGGTTTAAGGGAGAACTCAATCAAACCACTAATGTCAGTTCATGATGGTCGTAAGTACCACCTAGGATTGGGACTGTATGTACCTATTCCTTAAGAGTACCCAATACGATCAGGAATGTCTGAACAAAGTGGTTTTAATACTAAAATTGACAAATAGTATATGGACCATGTGGTTATATGCACTCAACAAGACCAGGAAAGTGTGCACAAAGTAGTTTCGAGTACCAACAAAAGTCAGTAACGCATATATCGGGTGGTCATGGGTACTCACCAGGACTAGGAATGGATTAGTAAGTAGTGGCAATGTACCCAAAATGACCAGAAATGTCCATATATTGTAAGTGCTTAATGTCCTATAGGACCAGAAAGGGGATCGTGAGTACCAACCAACTAGGACTACGTGTAAGAATGGATGTCCCAAAAGTGCCCAGTAAATCCAAGAATGACTTTACAAGGTGCAGAAGACTATACATGTACGTATATAGTCAATAGGTCGAAATTACATGCTGCTGGTTGTTGTATCACATCATAAGGATTTTGCAAATAATGGTGAGTAGTCAATAAGACAAGGAATGGCTGTGCCGGGTAGTTGTGTCCGGTTGGAGCAAGCACGATTGACTTACCTGATAGAATATGTGGAAAACACTAAGTTATTAATATTATATATGGTGTAATAGTGTGTACTAAATTAGAACAGGAATAACTTTAAGTAGTGGTTTGAGTACATATATAGGCTAGGAATGTATGAACATGTGAGTGGTTAATACCAAATACGACCAGGGGTGCAGGTGGCTAGTGCTTATTATGTGTCTAATGACTTTCGGAATTAATGTGCCTCGTGACCTAAGTTAAGTATGGCACGGTTATTAGCAGTGTTGTTTCACTTTTTATAGTATTTTGTTTTAAAATGATGTCGTAAAAACCAAAATGGACAATACTGATATTGTTTTACCTCACAGCGGCCAGCAGCCAATGGGTTATAACTTATGAAAGTTTTTGTTGGGCTAGGTTAGTCGGTGACACTTCTTTTTACTGACATACAAATGCATTGGGCCATTGAAAGATCTACTGGATAAATGTACATTAATTATATTAAACAACGAAAATGTATGAATACTTAATGTTAACATGCACACAAACCCTCACATCAGAGGATTTTAAGGATGTTTTCATTTATTCGTTTTCAACAAGATGATTTGGAAAACATGTATGCTCCCATGACAGACCAATAACCGGAAATAGTAAAGGTTACAGTGACATTGACCTTTGACCGGTTGACCTTAATGAAAAATCTAGGTTAATTCAAAAATATATTCTAAGATAAACATGACCAGTACATAAACATTGATATGTATACAAATGTATTGCTTAGTTATATTATGAATGAGTACCGAAGGCTCTTTGCAGAGCAGTGAAAATAAAAACTGATATTCACGATTCTATTGAATAAAATATGTTTATTCGTATTATAGAGTTAAGTACATGTATATGATAATAAAAATACATGCTGTGGCTTAAAAAGAACAAAAATGATAAATATACTCATTCCTAAAGAGACACTTTTGAGAAATTTCACGTTTTTTACCTCAAGGCAGCCCTCTGGTCGGGAAACTGAAAGGTCACTGTGACCTTGACTTTTGACCTACTGACATTAAAAGCATTAGGAGCCATCTACTGTTGCTTGGTAACCTCCATAAAAAGTTTGAAGATCCTAGGACAAAGCATTCTTAAGTTATTGAACGAAAACTATTTGGTCTACCGATCGACCGACAGACAGACCGCCATGTGCAAAGCAATATACCTCCTCTTCAGAGATGGGGATAGGTATTATAAATACTTATGTATGGTTTATTTCGAGAAACATTAGGCGTTATGCCCATGAGTTTACACTCAATACAATACATATACAAATACAATTACAATTACAAAAGTATACTAGCATACTATCATTCACGCACACATCATGCATTCTGACAAGCAAACCCACACATTCACACACGCGCACACACACGCACGCTAACACTCATGCATACATATGTCACAGGCATAGTTATGTATATTTTTGTCATTACATAGTGCACATAATTCTTCAAATATCTTATATATGCGATTCAAATATTGAACAATTAAATTCTCGAATTATTACAAATTTATATGCCTTAAGTGAGGAGAAGATAATGCTACTCATAATAAGTATCTCCTATTTCTTAATTCAAAAGACTTATAAATGAACATTGAAAGGTTTTTGATAACAGTTTTATTTTCTGAGGTTAATAATTCAATAAATTTAGGTATATTGTAATTTCTTCTGTAATACTGTTTTATATGCTGTTTTCGTATATCATAGTATAAAGGACATTCAAACAGGAAGTGAAATTCATCTTCAATGACATTACATTCTTGACATTTTCTATCTTGGAAAGGTATTTTATTAGGCTTGTGCCATCGCCCCGCTTCTATTTCTAACCTATGTGAAGATACTCTTAATTGTGTAAAAGATTTTCTGAATTTTTGAACATGTATCATATCAAGGTAAGGTTGTAATCTAAAATCTGCTAACAGCACATAACATTTTGCTCTGGTAGAATTTTGGAGTTCAGATTTCCAATTTTGAATAAAAATATATTTCAATCTTTGCCTTAAAGCAATTATAAACATGTCTTTGTCTCCCACCCCTTGAAACAGCCACACATCATTAAAACCAAGTCTTTCTAAAATATGTTGTACTGATTTGGCCCAATTATTGCTCTCTGGATAAACCTCTATATCGTTTAACATCATTTAATATACTATTTTAACATATTTATTATTATCACACTGTATTATTTTTTTACCATAGTTTTGTTGTATATAGAAGTTGATCACCAATTGATGACAAAAACATTCCTTTTTGCATTGAAAAGCAAAATAAAATGACTAATTATTACACATTTAAAGACATTTTTTGGAGTTTTTACATATTTGACCTTTGACCTTAATATCATATTTGACCTTGACTTCTTTACGTTGAACATTGCACCACCAAGAGGGCATGTCATGTATGTACCCATTGAGCCAAACTTATCTGTCTAAAGTGATAAGTTAATGAATGGGAGCTATAAGCGTAACCATGCCCTCGACAAAGTAGCCATTTTGTTTTGCTACCAGTATGATAAAAAATCGATATTTCGTGCAATTAGACTAATTTTTTAACCAAATATTTATTTTTATGAATAAATTATGCCTAAAGGATTAAAATTATGTGCAAATTATTAAATTTCAAGAATCACAGAATTTTACATAAAAACTGTACGGACAAGATTTCATTAATATGATGGATTTTAAAAGTTAATTGACCTTTGACCCCTATTTAGTTCCTATCTGCCCGTGCGATTCTTTGATTTTTAAGTTTTATCATATGCCCCAATATATATTCTACCTTTTGCGCAAAACTTTTCACATTTAAATTTATTTTTGTCTGTTCTGTTGTCATAAGCACAACCCTACCCCCCTCAGCAAATGTCAGTATTTTTCATTGACCTCATGGTAAAAAATAGCACGAAAAACTTCGGTAGTCACGGCTTTGACACTTAAGAAATGGGTTTTCTGATAGGATATGCATTAGTCTTTCAAAATATGTGTAAACTTCTTTTGGCCTCCTTCGTTGCAATCAAAGTCGTTGGGCTCTCGGACTATATGTTGCGTGTATGCATTGTATACATTAGATTGATATTGTGCATACCATCAACATTAAGAAAACTATGGAGAGTTTTTACTTGAAGCAGTACTATCCACTTAATTTAATAGCGTCAAATTGTTAGACATAGAAAAGTAAAACTTAATAATCGCGCATTGTGAAAATATCGGCGAAAGATGTCGAACAACGGGGAATGATCCGAACAATACGAGATTAACCAGTAGCTACAGACTATATAAAATAGCAAATAATTACATTTATGAGCGGCCAGGGATAATATAAAACAGATGCAATATATGTTGTAACGTGGTCACCCATGTTGAGTGACTCAACATGAATGACCGGTTTAAAATGTACAGTTAACATAACAACAAAAATACCAATAAAAGACAAAATGCATAATAAACAAATTAATAAAATGTACATAGACACAATCACAACTAAAATGTGGAGTTTCCGAAGGATAAAAGGTCAGAACTAAAATGTGGAGTTTCCGAAGGAGAAAAGGCAGTTTTAACAATAGATGTGGAGAAAGGGGATGGAGGTGGGAAAAACGTCACAATGTCCAAAATATAATCTTCGATTTACAAAACAACTTGATGACTCATTAAAATACGCACTTCTGCCGAGAACGTACTGGAAGGTATAAATGACTGTGTGACCGTACTATGACGAACCCACAGTTGTCCCCCTTTTCAAACATGAAAGTGACGCATCGGAACCGCCAGGACGATGCGCAAAATTATCCCTTATCGCTCATAAAAACAGCTGATACGGTGGTATAGCTTATATTTATGAGCGGCCAGGGATAATATAAAACAGATGCAATATATGTTGTAACGTGGTCACCCATGTTGAGTGACTCAACATGAATGACCGGTTTAATATGTACAGTTAACATAACAACAAAAATACCAATAAAAGACAAAATGCATAATAAACAAATTAATAAAATGTACATAGACACAATCACAACTAAAATGTGGAGTTTCCGAAAGATAAAAGGGGCAACAGATAGGCATCCTGGTAACCAACTGGGATGGCTATTTTAAGAATATGGGAAGTATAGAAATAACTCAATTATAATATAAAACAAATTTGTACAGGTGTAATTTAAAAATAATACGAAGAAATGTCCATTTGCGATTCACCATCTATAACGCCTAACGAGCGAACGTTGCCGTAGGACGGTGATTTATTCCAGGAACCATAATGATTGTTAAAGTACTAATTTTAAAGTACACTCGACTAGACAATTAGGGCTTAACCCATAAACGAGAAACTGTAAAGGAGAACAGAAACTTATCATATAACCTACATTGTATTTTCTCATACTTTATATACACCGCATCCTTGATATCCTTATGGTAGAGCGTCTGCTTCGGGTGCGGGAGTCTCGGACTCGATCCTCGGTCGCGTCACACCAAAGACGAAAATAAAGTTCATGAAACTCCCTTTGTAGACACTAATAATATAGCGGAAATGGGCTAACCCATGCACTCGTCTAATAAAAAAACCTTAATAGTGTGGGGTTTCCTCGTCCTACGATAATTGCACGGGTTTGGGGTGGTAAGAAAGAGGAAGTTTGCAATAGTATTGTTTGTGAGTATATCTTAATGAAATCTCTCAACAGAGATAAGGCAATTATAATAATATAAAAACACTCCGGAATTCTTTTCGAAATATATATCGTGTAAAACATTTTTGCCAAAAGAACAATGAACATAGCGTTTAGAATGAAGGATCATCTAAAAAGATGCAAACCATAATATATATGTTATTCCACAAGCTGTTTAGGAATGACAAACATAGGAATGCTTGTAATATACATGTATACTGTTATTTATGTACGAACTAGGTGCTGCAATAGGTCAAAAAATGCGGTATGTGGATAATAAAATCTAAACATTGATATTGGTATAAAAACATTTGGACAAGATAAACTTGCGCTAGGACTTGATCACATCTGCTAATATCAACAACACTGCAGTGAAGACAACCCTTAATGTAATCGTAGTGTAGCTATAATATACAGTATATGAAGGCAAGTAACATTTAGCTAGAAGGATACGGAACAGCTGTAGAAGCAATAGCTAGTTATATCAGAACGTCCACAGTTTGAGTATTGATATAATATAAATCTCATAGTGAGAATCAGATGGAAGGTTAAATGCGTTATGATTTTGATTTGGCTTTAATTTAGACATATTACCAATAATACACATTCCATTATTTATAATCCTACTATAAAACATGAACTGGCTGTAAGTGTTTGATGATGATGGTTTCATTGCATAAACGATTTGCGTCACGTATGATTATCATTAGTGATAAAATTATGCAACTGACAGTCAAAGCAATGGTACACGGAACCGCGTAAGATAACGCAAGTTAGGGTGCGTGTTGATATCGGTTTTAAAACGATAAACTATGCCATCAAAAGCCTCGTTATCAGACAGTATCGTAAAGAGAACAAACCATGTATTGCTCGTTTATCAATGGAAATCAACCTTTGAAAGAACGTGTAGACAGAGAAATGGGAAAGTATCAGGCAGCAAAGACGCTTGAATAAGAGGATAGCAATACTGAGTATGCATCAAATATTTCAGAAAATCACATAATAAATGCACTCACTGTTTGAGTTTCAAGAACTGTTGAAAGTTTGCTTAACATTTTCTAACATACGAAGGAACAAGCTAAAGTATTTATTAATTCACCTTTTATTAGAGTTATACGGAGACATGTCGTTCAATATTACAGATATTTTAACACAATACGTTCAATTATTTGCATTTAGTACAAGGTAATCCATCAACATCGGGATTATCCCTTCAGCTATGGTCACTATTGCTTGAATAGGAAGTTCACGGAGGTTAATTAGTTGAATACCAAATATGGATTTTTACATCAAATCCAACAAACTCATTGTATCAATTTTATACCAATGACCACGGCCTCCTTTCATTGGCAGTCGAACGGATGTGATGTATACAAACGTAGACAATGCCATTTGTATATCCTATTTTCATGTATAATCCGTACGTTTGATCAATTTAGACGAGACAAAACACCATGTAACAGTTCGCAATCGTTTAACACGTTTTGATAGTGTTGGCGTTGTTATTGACCTTACAAAACTTTACTTGACTTTAAGAACCTGAAGGTTCATACCGTATCAAGAAGAAACGTTCGGCTTAATAACGTACTAGTACGATTTATTGCAATTTACAGCCGTAGTATTCGTCACAAAAGTATCACAACAGCGATGCAATATCACGACCTTATATGGCGATAATCTTAACCTCGAATGCACGGCACACACCATCTTTAATTCATTAATAGCTTTTATGTCCTCTGTTATCACTATAAAGGAATTTAAGTGTCTACATAAATGTACTTTGTGGCATGAAATCAATTTGTTAGATCATTTTAACACCTACATGGATTTTACACTGTCTGGATCATCTCAGTAGACGGTAATTAAATTGTACTTCATGTGAACGTCACAGAATATAATGGTGTATCACCAGAAATTTGTCACAAGTTAGGATAGATGTTCTGTTATTATACTAGTATGTAGGAAGTTCTAGCACTTTAGAGCCGAGTAATTGTGATCATTTGAATTGACCTCATTACGTACGCTCAACCGCTTTAAAAACGTACCACTATTGCAAATAATCAAAATTTGTCAAAAATCATTTTTTTGCTAAAATTAATAGTTTACAGGGTTGGTTCAGTTCATAAGCTTGACCTAATTAAAGAAAACGATTTTGTTTTCATTCGGAATACCCCGCCCAAAGAACTTTTTTTGATTTTGCATGTTTTGGACGCGTAGCTCGATCGCGTCGACCTATGTGGTCAATATTGACTTTAAAATGTACGCTGTTGGTTTACACATTGAAAAAACAACAGACACAGTATTTGCTAATGGTATTTTTATGCTGCGAATATCTCGAATATTTGTTCGGATGATTGTGTCTTCGCTTTCAATTAAAAAGAGCATCGATGCCTTAGCATGGCGGTTCAACTTGCCTCCACACAATGGTTGAGGGCTTAGAACATCGATTCCTAGCGAATTACACAGTCAAAGACCGACCTGGATGAAACCAGCTTAAGGTATTGGGCCCAAGCTATGAGGAAACATGACATATGTTGTGCCATTATAATTGGTTCCGCATGGCTGCAAACTGTACCAAAAGAATATCGAGTGTCAATAAACAAGCCAAAAGTACATTTATTGCATTTTCATAACTATTCTTTTCATAATTGTCAATAAAAAGGAAAATCATTTAGTACACTTTTTAACGAGTTTTCTCCCGTTTCGAGCCAAATGTCCCAACTTTTGTCTTCAAGCTCCTTCATAGTGTTGATTTGAGGTGCCATGTAAGCACCACGGGGAATATCCTGACAGTCTGATGCTCGTAACCAAGATTTAAAGTTTAAATAAGGCTTGAATCCATCTTAGGTTTACATAATGCGCATATCTGGACCGCATTCAGTCGTATGGTATTAGCCAGACAGCCAACGCCACATAACATTTATAATTCAAGTTAAGCTTTGCTTGGATGGTTAGAAACATCACGTCGAACATAACTATATCATATTGTGTAGTTAATGTTATTCTTTAGGAGGATAAAACACGTACATGCATCAATATAGCGGGCTCTTATAATTGCTTTTGAAATTGTGACTTTCACTTTCATGGGTCACTGTGTTATCTATATCATAATTTATTTTATACTCGTAATAATGACATGAAAATCACACAACTCGTTGTGTATAGACTGAAGATTATTAATCCGAAAATGATTAACCATAGATTGACGTTTTTATCACTAAAACCGAGATTTTCTATGTGGTGCGTTTTTAAAGCGGTTGAGTGTATATTCAGTGCTGAACAGTGTTTGAGATGTATTTAACGACGAATATTAAGTGCTGCATACAAATGTATTAGAATGTATTCAATTCAATACAGTTCGTATTGTATGATTTAGAAGATTTTCGAAATTATTTATACTTAGTGATGTATAATTGACTGGTAAGATGTGCTTAACCGCGAATAGTTGTTGATTTTTAATTTAGATACACGGAGGCATATTGCGTATATACTATAATTGTATAATTGAGAGGATGTACGAATGTCAGTATATTAAGTACTATTTTATTTACAATGATTATTATATAATTATCCTACATTGCATATACGTTCCTTGCAATCTTGACTAATCATAGCATTATCTAAATAGATCATAACGAAGTTAACCTTGATTTAGATTCTCAATATGAGGTTTCTGTACTACATACATTCAAATGAGTGCCTTCTGATCTAACTACCTGTTGGCTCTACAGCTGTTCTGTATCGTTCTCACTTAAATGTTAAAAGTTGCCTTCAAGTATTACACTCATAGCTCCAATTCGTTTACTTTAATTGCTGTCTTCACTTCAGCATTGTAGATATACACAGCCGTGGTCAAGCCGCTTGATTACGGCTAATATTTTGTTCAAATTACCCGCACTCCGTTCAAAGTTAAACGATAACGCTTATAAACATTAGCTCGTCAGTCAGGTAAACTATATTTATACATGGTATGGATTAAACGAGGTTCACTTATCTTTCTCCACTCCACGGATTCCGGCAACTTATGATAACGCCAAGGTTGTAAAATAAGATTCTCTAGCTTAAAATGTCTGGCTTCACTTTTACCACATAAACCCGCATTCTACGTAAAAGCTATGAACTTAAATAAATATTTTTCTTTTGCAGACGTTTATATAAGATATACTATTCCAAGAATTCCAGAGCGTATTATTTTATATAATCATGATTATGACTATCGCTGTCGTTCGATCTGAATTTGAAATATTCTTACAAACAATAACATTGCAACATTTCTTACCACCTAGATATTTGCAGTTATCTACAAACGTGGAACTCACAAGATAATATTTTTTTGAATCGGCTAAACATCGCCTAAGAGCACAGATTATCGGCGGAGTTCCATTTATGTTCTGAAATCCTCGTTTGCGGTTTTAACCTTGACTGTCTAGGCACGTGTCTGGTACTTTTAAAACTTAAAATGGCTGCAGAAAATTAATCACCTTCCTACGTCGAAGTTCACCCGTTAGGCGTTAAACATCAATGGCGAATCACAAATAATCATTTCTTTCTAACAGACTAAAATGACATCTCCACAAAGCTATTTTATAATTGTGTTATTTCTAGACTGTCTCACACTTATACTAAAGAATGCTGATTTTAACTCGTAAATAATGTGTGGCTTTGCTGTTTTTTCGTCTGAAGCAACAAATCCACTTCTTATTGTTCGGATTGTCACGTTGTACGACAATTTCACCGATACTTGCTTAATGTGCGACTATTAAGTGTCCCTATTCCTTGTCTTACTGTGTGATTTTATGTAATAAAGTAGACAGTTATATTGCTTAAAGTCGAAATGATCAGCTGTCTGTGAATACTATATGTAGGGTCGTATAAAATTTATCTAAGTTATGCAATACAAACTGAAAAGCAATATAGGATAATTACCATGTACATGCAAAAATGACTTTGTCATGGTATTCTCCGATTGTTAGTGCACGTGTAACTAGTGTGAAATGACCGTATACTTAATCGTTAGTTTAATACTTAAATGTAAAATGTTCGTCATTACGTCTCGCTTTTATTCTAGTTACATCTGCAGCTTCATGTCGATAATGTCGTACTGATTAAATGTGGGACTATTTAATTCAGAACTCGGTACGTAAACTTCTAAGATGAGTCGTGTTACTTATCAGTATCGGCTCATACTATGACAATATGAGCTGCCTGACATTCGCTCTATTCATAGTTCGAATCACATAACAAAATTGATTTCCCAACGGTTATTAATTCTCATTTATACTCCGCCTTTGCATTTTACATGCCTACATCAATAAACAATTCTATCAAATTACATGCACATCAGCCAGCGACAAGTTAATGTATACGGAAATCGTCTTAACATTGGATGTTCACCGATGCTTATAATTAACAACAGTTTCACGAATGTCCGCTAAACCTCGAATTAAGGTTCTATAAAGAATAAAATATTGCAAAATATAAGAAATGCACCACTTAGATTTTAAACTTAAGGTCTTAACATCAAAATTCAATGTTTTGATACTAACTCGATATAAATAGGGGAATTTTGATTGCATGGTGTAGCTACGAAATAAGAATAACACGTTTTACCGACTTGGTCATTGTTGTGATAAATATCAGTAGGACTTAATTGTCGTGAATAACTTTTAAAAGTCGAAGCGATGGTAGAAACTCTAATTCACTATAAAAATCGCGTCACTGTGTTGCAAAGTGTCGAAGTCGCTATGGCAACCACTATACCATCGAACCGAAATAATAAACGATTTCCAAGTTCCACAAATATCCTTAATTGATGAGAAGAAAATGTAAGTGCATGTTAGTTATCTATATTAATGGCAGCATTAGGAAACAACACTTTTATGACTTGAATATCAATACGCGCAATGCAGTGAGATATGCATATCTTGTTAATGGTATACTGCAGTTAGTTTAAATAATCGTTCAACAAGACAGTGTAGAATATATAGATAATTACATGCTCCAACATCATTTATTATTTATGGAAACGTCGAGTTGTTTTGAATCATCAGAAAACAATTGGTGTTTTACTTTAAATGTGTTTAGAAAATTGCTTTCTAAGCAGTTTACTTTTGCGTATAGGCAAAATTGTCAGCCGAAAACAGGACGATAAGGAATTCCAACGAAACAGTATTAAACTTTATTTTTTGTCCGTACTAGGGGGGACCAACAAATATGGGGAAACATTATACAGGTATGGTCTTACTCCGTCGATGTTACTCGTTTAATAAGATATGAGGAACTGGACAGGGAAGGCAGCACTCAATTTAAGTAATCGAGTACAGAAAACAGTAACAACACAGCACAGCACAATTACACGGTGCAATGCCTATACATAACAAAACGAAAAAAAAGTCCCCGTTGTAAAAGGGCAAGCTGACCTAGTTAAACAAATTAAAATATTCAATAACAGTTTGGCATTACAAAGTAATGTTGCATTCCCGTAATAAATGAATAACATTGCATCTCCTATTTGAAAGGGGATCAAAATATTTGTATACGAATGTCACTAGTCGGCGGCCGTTGTTTGTAGTATTCTTCCCTCGCTTCATAAATACTAACATAGAATCTATCAAAAAGAATGCTCAAAATACAATTCAATACAATACGCAATAATAAAGATATTTCGAAGATCCAATTACTCGTTGTCTGATGATTGATGGTTTCTTCTCAACTTCCATTGTCTTACTAAAACTTAACAAAGTATCTGTTTATAAGAGTTTGTCTATTACGTATTAATAAGTGAGAATTAATTAAAACCACCTTTGAAGAGTTCCGCCGTGTTAAAAGATATGAAACCTTTGCTTAATGCGGAATTTTGTCTGCCTTGATCATGCTCGTTTATAAGTGCCACGGATACGAGCATTACGAACAATATAAACAGTACTGGTGAGAGATTGGTTCAATCTGCGAATATGTCCACATAATGAAACATAATGTAATCGATGTCAAACTAAGCTGATAAAATATGTCCAGAATGCTACGATATACCATATGTCGTCCATATCAATCATTTTGGTAACAAAATGCAATTGCAGTAAACATCTAAGTGATACTGTATACATTGATAAGTGAATGATATCGATTATATACTCCAATAAGGACAATAGTTTTGCACGGTATTCAAATCCCGACAAGGGCAAAACATTACCAAATTTCATAACGTTTATTGAATCTTGGACTTCATTTTATCCGCAAGTAGGGGTCTGTTACACGTTTTGTGTTTTGGAACAGTAATACTTGATTTATTTAATATCAAATAAAAAAATACAGCATTAAAATAGTGTTTAAACATTGACGTCTTTGATGCTCTACACTTTGAAATTCCCCATGACGATACCAATGGATGCAGCTTTTTTCATATCGAAGTGTTCGAGTAGGCATGGTCGAGACACAATACTGTGAACTTTAGAAACGTAAAAGTAAAGTGGAAATCACACGTTTTTATCCCACTGAAATGTGGATTTACATGGATGTCATGGTCCGCATGCTTGAGGAGATGTGTCAGTTGTACCACAAAATAGACGTAGGCATCTGGTCGTTTTTTATCGGAAACCACATCACCATTTAACCTGCCCCGCGGTGGTTAAAATTTTACATATCCTTTAAGTGGAAAGCTTTCTTATAAGACGTTCACTTTTAACGTCAACATCAAGCACAAAATGAAACAAACGTTGGAGTTTTATGTGACTGGCAATTTAGAATGTTAGTTAAGCTTTTTTACTACTAAAAAATATCGGACCCATTGACTTGTCACTGCTTATTTAATTCCATGACGTCAAGGCCAGTCAAACCAAATGAGGCCACCTAACTTCAAGATCATACTGGTCTCTCGTCATATAGGCCTTAAAACAAATAAAGCAAGTTGGTTGAAATTGGTCGAGTATTAAAAAAGTTATAACGATTGAAAAAAAGGTCTAAGCAGGAACACAAATGGCATTTTTCCAAATACTTAGATTCGGTATAATATAACAAATAAAACATGGCTTTGAGGTCAATATGAAAGTTTACGGACTGGACAGTCTGAACTAGAATAGTATATGTCCCGAAGCGAAGCTGGGGACATATACCATCCTAGCTCAGACGGACCAGTCCGTAAACTTCCATATTGACTAAAAAGCCTCGTTTTATATACTGAGCGTCAAAAGTTTCGCAAACGAATTAAAAATTCAATTTGTTTAATTGTTAACTCGAAAGAACTTTTTACCAACACTGTTTATTTGTGTACCCATAGTGTTCATCTTGAACCCATTTTCGTTGGCCTCCATTACACTTGAATGATCACCCCATCAAAAGTGGTAAAACGTCTTTTCAAGCGCGCAAAGTAAGGGCTTTTCATTTTCGTCTTAATTTCCACTTTCAATTTACTTCATACATGTCTGTGAAACGAAATACACAAAAGTTAGTCAAAAATAGTTTGCAAATACGCTACATTTGATGGCAAAATTTGACAATTGTGAAAATAAACACTTCACGACGTTTATTTGCAGTGGAAGGGAGGTAATTTAATCGGTAATTGTACCAAAATAGTGTCCCTTTGACTGCAGACAAGTGTGGATGTCGTAATAGACACAATACGAAATGTCAAATTTTTAGAAATATCGCACTGGTCATAAAACGCAAAATAAAAGGAAGTGCCCCATAAGTTTTAATGTCGGTTGGACTATGATTTAGCTAACACAATTTCATTCAGTTAGGTGTTATAATTATAGCAGCATTCCCTGTCGAGTTCAGCGGCATTGACCCTTGACCTGTTGTCACGTGGTACGTCATATACCCGTCCCGTATGTTGGATATGATGCAACATTCTTATTATGATAGAGACATGTCAAATGTATTCGACACAAAGTATTGTTATACTCAGGGTTGTAAGAGCCATGAATGTTCACATCGTGTATAAAGCACCAAATTTGGCACATTTGCTTTATAAGTCAGTCTGATGAAAAAAATCCAAAGAGTCACTCATGAGAGGCCCTGTCTCCTGCACAAATGAGGCCCCGAAGAGGTATGAGAATCTCCACCTACCCATCAGTATAAATACAAGATTATTTGCCTGATTGTCAAGCAAAACACATTTAGCCGTAGCATATATTGTGTTGAATGTTAAGTGTTTGAAATCTGCTACTTTTTGTAAGAATAAAACCTGGAATAGAGGCCCCATTGGTGGTTTTAACAAAAAATGAGGCCCGAATTCGGAAAAAAATACAACAAGACCATGAATGTTCACATGCTGTGTATAAATCAACAAACATAGCATAGTTGCACTCCAATTCGACCTTCTATATAAATACTTATTAAACAAGTATGTGAGGCCCCGTGTTTTGCACAAATGAGGCCCCAAACGGGTGATTGATTTCACAAATTAATCTGTATATAATGTACACATTATTATTTTCTCAACTGTTTCGCAAATAATATATAAATGTGTTGTACATAATGCTGACTTAGCTATTATCATAATTTACAATCTTAATTAATAATAAAATATGACAGTGAGGCCCGGTTTGTAGTGTTAACGATCTATTAGACTCGCCATCACACTACACAGTCATATATATATAAGTGCAACAATTGTTGATAATAAACGATAAAGATTGAGTTACATTGGTAAATTCAGTGTACATTTGTATAAGCCATCTGCAATACATATTTAACTATTTTATTAGATGGAAACGAGGCCATAATAAGGTGAATTTATATTAGAAACTCCCAAAATGAAGTAATTATTTTTCAAAAATTGAACAGTTATGTAGTAGTATTTTCTCTCCCTTGATGTAATCCCAGTTATGCTATGACGAACACTTGTAAAATGTGAATTTGAGGCACTGCTGTGGTTTAAAGAATGTGTATTTGAAGAGATAAACAGAGCTTGGGGTCATTATAAGTAATATTTATATGTGAAAATGGTGCCAATTACTACATTTTGAATGTTTTGTCACAGAGTACAAATGTTTTCATGACCTAATACATTATATATAATTTATTTATACATGTATTTATTATTTTATAAATTAATCCGCATCAATACCTTCAAAATCATAAATTTAGATACATAAAATGTGAAAAACGGCTGTTCGTAAGAATTTATTGAGGCCCGTTATAGGGTATTCATTTCTTGTTATACATGTACATGTACTTATCCTGTAATAGTTCGATGTCGGCCCTCACCATGACCATTAACAAACATACAGTTATCAAACTGTGGTTGATGGGAAATGGTGGCATAGAAGTAGGGCACGCGCTTCAGGATGGAGAGGTCCCGGGTTCAACCCTCATCTGGACCACTGGTTAATTTCTATGAGCAAGAAATACCCACATGCTCTGCCCAACCAATATGCAAATTGGTACCTGTGAAGATAGTGTTCATTCCTGGGCACCGCAGATCGATGTTGGCTGCCACACCCACATAAAATAATTCAATATCTCACGGAGGCAAAAACCTATCTTGGTTACGATCATTTGATTGCTGTTACCAGGCAATCGAAGAAGACAACTAGGGGCATGCGTTTACGCTGTCATGAGAAAATTGTGTGAAAACAAATCACATATATAGAGATATTTCCTGTAGTTTTAATATTCATTCTCGCTATTCTGTGGATTTGGATTTTAGTCTATCTCAATTCCAATTCATTTTAACCAGGAACAATATAAAGCAGTGTTCCTGGTTTTTTAACTAAACCATGTAAACCGTTGGCAATGCTGTCGCGCACATATTTGAGAAGCAACGAAACCAATGCATGCATATGTCCATTTCTAAGCCTTCGAACGATTCAAAAGAATTTTATTTAGATTTTGTCAATATCTTAATATTTAAATTAACTTTATGACTCTGTCATCGATTAGTTTAATGTCGATTATCGAACCCCTACCTGCATGATGCCTAGTATTTCGAATTATAGGACTAGGGTCAAGTCCTGATTTTCCATAACACACACCGAGCAATAACAGTATATATATCTTATATATACTCACCACCACCTTTTTCTACAATTTCTAATGGATACCAGTGTGTGAATTGATACATGTGAGGGCAGAGGGCCTCAATGATGGATACACACCAACCAGTAGAGAATAAGTCGCAACATGGGAACTCGAACGCATGTTTCCTTAGGCTAATGATCAGGGGAGGTTAAACTTTTCGTTAAAGCGTGACCCTATGGGTGAGCTGCTGAAATCGGCCCTCGAAAGCTGATATTTTAACTCTTTATTGTACTAGGCACATACAATATATGCCTCTAGACGTACTTCAAATGTTTGACACATCTTTTTCATACTCTGACTCTGTGGGTTACCTTTCACTCATCGACACATATATTTCAGGTTCTATTGGGTATATAAAACTTTTTGTCACACATTTCCTGTCTACGCTGTCAACCAACGTCAAAATCAATTGTCACAGTAAGGCCATACCAAATCGTTTCCTCGTTAAGCGTCTGAGACCGGATAGGTTTGAGCATTTTGGGAAAGAAAAAACAACGAAAATTGTAACCTCTTATAATTTAAAATTCCATTTAGATATGGCTTTCACACTTATCATACTTGTTCACTAACATGTCCTCAACCCCTGCACAGCAGTAGGTTTCAAAGAAACGCTTTTTTAGTTACATTTTGTATTCCTTTAAGTTATCATGATTGACAATGCTTTAAAGCTATATTTGTTAGCCATATAATAATGAGCAAAGAAGTTGTTATGAATTCTTTCGAGTGTTTTTTTTGTCTCATGATAGCTAGATAGGTTTTTGAACTTAGGACGGACGCTAAACGAAGACACGATGTGATATGACCTAACTCTTGGTTCATTGTGGGACCTGTCACTCTTTGGCACAGTCTTCAAGCTTTGTTAGCCACCTACATTCAATTCAATTTGGCACATCTGCATCAGGCTCAATAGAGTCGATAAACCTGCCAGTCCTAGCTCTATGAGTAACTGTTAGGGCCTCATGTACAGATATTCTGGGTCCATGGTATGACAAACACGACCAAATAATACATTAATGGGTGCACTGCTAATGTAGGAGGTAATTTGTATTTTGTGGTACCGGGGTACATGGCACTACTTCAGTAATGCATGGTCATGAGGTACATGTTACCTCCTAAATACTTTATCATGTACTGCGAATCCATGGCTTCATGGAGTATCTGTAAAGTAGGCTCGTTCTGGGTCCTAAAACTACAACCATTCCTTGCAATGTACCAACCTCCAGTAAATACTTTCATCTACATACGCTTTGAAGCACAACTATAATCATTAGGAATAGCAATGCTTGTGACCAATGCTGTTTGAAAGTATGCGCGATAAAACAGCTGTTACAAAACATAACTACATAATGTCAAGTATTGAACTAATATTGATAAAAATTCACATTTGTTGTACAACACAATATAATGTTTTATCTCATCAATTTGTGCAATGAATATTCGGTATTAACATACATCAGACATATTGAAAATTCAAATATTATGCATATTGTAAACAATAAGGCAAAACATATTGACTTTGCTGAATTATTTTCTATTTACCCCATTATGGGCTTCAAGTGAATTTCAAACCACATACGGGGCCTCATATCCACATTTACTATTTAAAATGTGGTTTAGCTCATATGTTAACATTCAACACTGAATTTATTTCTGTTACAGGTAATTTAATTAAATCTATAAGTTAATATAAATATTTTAATATCGTTTCTATACATAATGAATTCAATCCATTTTTCAAAATAGATATGACCCTTAATATGGCCTCAATTCACTAAATGTAATCAAATATCATTAATTTACTGTATATTTATATTACTGTATTATTATTTATTATTGGTATAAAATATGCCTATATTTGAGTACTAAATTAATGTACTGATTTATTTTCTATTGTGTCTAATACCAAGTCTTATATTTATGTTGTACCCATAATGGGGCCTCATTTTCACATTGGAACTATTATTAAAGTATCAATATAGTTAATTTTCACAAACAACAAAATATGAATCACTTTTACGAATCATTTGTTACACATTTTAGAGACATTCGTGTGTCTTACAGATTGAATCGTGAACATCTTAAATTCATCCACTTTTTTCATGATAAGGAATGTCCTTTTAAGGGCCTCAATTAATAAATAAATTGTATTTTAAATGAATTAAAATGTATTATGAGCATCACAAGATCAACTGGGCTGCATTTTATTGTTGTCTTGTTCAACAATTCATAATACTGAAATTAAGTATAAAAACAAGTTTTTACTTCATGAAAATTTTCACAATTACCCCTTTCGGGCCTCATATTTGCAATAAAACATGTATATTAGTGAAATTTATAATACAATATATCAGATATGTACTTGAGTTTGACATTTCAGCTCAAATTTTGGTAAATTTCTATAAAGTTAAAAAAAATTGAGCGTTTTCATATTTTTAGTGTGCAAATCAAGTTAACTTGATGGACCCTATTTGGGGCCTCATATATGCGAAATAAGGGGCTGAACAGGTTGTCTCTTTCACTTTTCTGGAAGCCAATATATTTATTGTTATTTTGTGAAAGTTTGGTGCTTTATACACCTTGTGAACAAAACGACCATTTTTTGGTTCTATTAGTGAAACGCCAGCCTATTGACTCTTATATACACGATTCAGTTCACATTTGTCAATTTTTGCCCTCAACTATAGCGTATTTGCAAACTATTTTGACTAACTATTTGTGTAATTCGTATCACAGACATGTATCATTTAAATTGGAAGTGTAAATTTAGTCGAAAATGAAAAGTTCTTAATTTGCGCGCTTGAAAAGACGTTTTACCATTTTTGATGGTGTGATCATTCAAGCGTAATGGAGGCCAACGGAAATGGGTTCAACATTAACACTATGGGTACACACATAAACAGTGTTAGTAAAAATTTCTTTCGAGTTGATAATTGAAAAAAAAAGAATTTTTAATTCGTTTGCGAAACTTTTGACGCTCAGTATATGTTAAATGTGTAGCTGCATAATATAGTGGCGGACGTACGCTGTCGTCTTTTCTGATTTCCATTTCCATGGTCATGGTGGTTTCCAGCTCCGCTTTATTGATATGAAAACTAGACAAAATCTAGAAGGAACTTTGAAACGGGGTTTTTAGAATACCTACCTCGTTTTCGATAATTCATTACAGGGTGTCATTCATTAAACACGAGAGTGTGAATGATGTTTTACTACTGAATGTCAAAGTTAACGATGGAAATGCTGGTATTATTGTTTATTTCGTGTTTTGCAGAACGTAGCCCTGAAACATAATCAACAATCACACACAACATCCATTGCGCCCTCAACCAATATGATACACGTGTATTAGCATAATTAAACACGTTAATTAATTTAGTTAACTATGTGGGTTACATGTTCCAATAACAACAAACATGTTGGCGATACGAGGTTAAACAAACCTATTACATTCAATTAGTACGATATGTGAGCATATAGCTTGTGGTATTCGTCTGCTACAGGCAAAGCAGCAGTTTACAATACTAAATACTCTCTGGCAGACACTACTGATACTGTTGTAAATTACAAGCATCGCAGAATAATTTCCGTACACTAACTCGTGTCTATGCTGATGTATATTTAATTTAATACAGTGTTAATTAATGTATGCCTGTAAAATGCAAAGACAAACCTTTTCGAGATTAAACATCCATTTGGAAATCAATGTTGTAATATGATGTATAGTGTATGATATGAATAACACAAAGGGCAGACAGCTCATATTGTCATAACATTTGATAATACTGAACATTATAGATCTCTACTAATCTAAGGAACTACATGTACAGGCGTGTCTAGAATAAAACCAGTTGCTGCGACGAAACTAGGTTCGTGTCGTGTTTAATGTTCAGTCCTAGTCATATGCATTTAATAAGAGGTTTTGAATGATATTTAACTACTGAACGGCAAAGTTAAAATTGGAAATACTGGTATTATGTTTATTTTGTGTTTTGCTGAACGTAGCCCTGAAACAACATCGACAGCAATCCGATACAACATCCATTGCTCCCTCTACTAGTCTGATACATGTTTTAGCAAAAATAAACACGTTAATTGATTTAGTAAATTATGTGGGTTGCATGCACCAATAACATCAAACATGTTTGCGATGCGAGGTTAGACAAACCTATTAAATTCAATCAGTACGATTTTTGAGCATTTAGCTGCTGGTATTCGGTTGTACATGTACATAACTAGTTTGTTAGTCTTTATATGCTTTACAATACTCTGGTTGCTTATCACCAGTTCTGACAGAGAATCATGCTACTGTTGTAAAGTGTAAGCATTTGTGAACAACTTCCTTACACTACCTGGCTTCTGAGATGATGCAGATTAATTTCAATTAATTGTTACTGTATGCATGCATGTAAAATGCAAGGACGAACCTTTCCGTGAAGACATATCCAACGGGAAATCAACGTTGTTATATAATATATGATATGAATGACACAAATGTCAGACAGATCATATTGTCTTAGTATTAGACCATATGACATCGTGAATATCAACATATCTAAATAACTAGTATAAGACGATTCCAAATGACATAGTTACTTAAACCTTTAGTTAACTGTATAAAATCGTCAATATACTATTACAGGCGTGTCAATCACAAAACAAGTTGTTTTTTCGAACATACGTAGATGATAGTCTTTGAACGTACTAAAACACTTGAATAAGTTTATACTACTTGCACGTGCATTGATGACACGATATCCTAGTAATGTGTAATAATATGCACATGACCATGATATGTAGCGTACGTTGCTTGTATGTTGCTTGAACGCATTGCATACATTAGGTTGATATTGGGCATACAATCAAATTCCGTTGGCACATTTAGCAAACAATTGAGCATTTTGACTTTAATCAGTACTATTCACTTTATAAAATTGCATCAAATTGTTAGGTATAGAAAAGTAAAACTTAATAATCGCAATTAAATATCGGCGAAAGATGTCGAACAACGGGAGATGATCCGAACAATACGAGTTACACTAACCAGTTGCTACAGACGATATGAAATAGCAAATACTTACATTTATTTACGACAAAAAAATAAGCGTATTTTAATTTTATTGGTATGGGAAGTCTAGAAATAACATAATTATAATATAAAACAATTGTGTACAGGTGCAATTTAAAATAGCAGGAAGAAATGTTCATTTGCGAATCACCATCATATTATAACGCCTAACGAGCGAACTTTGTCGTAGGAAGGTGATTTATTCCAGGAACCATTGCATTAAAGTACACTCGACAAGACAATTAGGGCCTAACCCGTTAACGAGAAACTTTAGAGCAGAATAGAAACGTATCATATAATCTAAGGGCGCCGCAGCGCGTGATTATTTATTGTACACCGCATCCTTGATATCCTTGTGGTAAAGCGTCTGCTTCGGGTGCGGGAGTCCCGGACCCGATCATCGGTCGCGTCATACCAAAGACGAAAATAAGGTACATGAAACATCCTTTGTAGACACTAATAATATAGGAGAAATGGGCTCGTCGTGGCGATAGTTCACATTAGGAATGATATGTCGATAGTGATTAATATAACTTTACAGTCGACTTTAAATAAATGTGTAAAAACTAAACTATGCACTCGTCTAATTAAAAAACACTCAATAGTGTGGGGTTTTCCTCGTCCTAAGATAATTGCACGGGTTTGTGTTGTAAAAAAGAAAGTTTGCAAAAGTATTGTTTGTGAGTATATCTTAATCAAATCACTCAACAGAGATAAGGCAATTATGATAATGTAAATACGCTCTGGAATTCTTTTCGAAATATATATCGTGTATAACTTTTTTGCAAAAGAAGCATTAACATAGCGTTTAGAATGCGGGATTATCTGAAAATACGAAATGCGAAACTAGAATATATTTGTTATTCCATAGGCTGATTAGGAATGACAAACATAGGAATTCTTGTAATATACATGTATGTGTGTATGTGGGGAGTGCTGGCCTAGAGGTAGGGTGCGCGCTTCGGGATCGAGAGGTCCCGGGTTCGATCCCCTCTGGACCACTAGTTAATTACTCTGAACAAGACCCACAGCTCATCTCCACCATGGTTTAAAATGGTACCTGTGAGGGCAGTGTCTATTCCTTGGCACAGCAGATCGATGTTGGCTGCCACACCACAGGAGAGAAATAGTCTTCACAGGGAGACACGAGTGTAGGTTTCTATATGTAGCCAAATGACCAGGGAAGGTTGAAATGTCAAAGGGTGCTTGAGCGGCCTAACAGCTGAAAAGAGCCCTAGAAATTGGCAACTTTTTAACTTTGCTGTTTCTCATGTACGAACTAGGTGCAACAATAGGTCAGAAAGGTATGCTGCATGTGGATAATAAAATCTAAACATCGATATTTTTATCAAAATATTTAGATAAGACAAACATGCGCCAGGGCTTGACCACAACTGCTAATATCAACAGCACTGCAGTGAAGACAACCCTTAATGTAATCGAGTGTATCTATAATTTACATTAAATGAAGGCAAGTAACATTTAGGCAGAATGATACGGAACAGCTGTAGAAGTCATAGCAAGTTATATCAGAACGCCCACAGTTTGAGTATTGATAGAAATAAACTTCATAGTGAGAATCAGATGGAAGGTTAAATATGTTATGATTTTGACTTGCTTTTAATTGAAACACATTATCAATAATACACATTCCATTATTTATAATCCTATTATAAAACATGAACTGACTGTACGTATTTGATGATGATAGTTTCACAGCATGAACGATTTGTGTCTAGTATGATTAGCAATGGTGATAATAGTATGATAATAGTATGCAACTGACAGTCAAAACTTTGATAAAGGAAACTGTGTAAGATAACACATGGACGGCTACGTGTTGATATTGATTTATAACGAAATACTATACCATCAAATGCCTTGTTATCAGACAGTACTGGTACGGTGAAGTGAACAAACCATGTATTGCTCGTTTATCAATGTAAATCAACCTTTGAATGAAGGTGTAGATACAGAAATGAGTAAATTATCACACAGCAAGACACGCTTGGATTAGAGGAAAGCCGTACTGAGCATGCATCAAATATTTAAAACAACTCATATAATAAACCTTGGTTAGTATTGCCTACGATCAGAACAATACGAATGAAGAAGTTGCTTTAGACAAAAAAAGCGTAGCAAAACACATTACTTAAGTGTTATAATTAAAGTCTATTAGAACGAGTGTAAGACTATTTTAAGAATTCTATCCTTATAACATAACACCACTCCGCAGAGATGTACTTTAAAAAATTTGTATGAGAGATGATCATTGCGATTCACCATCTACAAAAATGTAAATTGGAACGAACTTCGTCGTAGGAAAGTGATTTATTATCAACAGCTATGTTAAAGAAACAAAGCACAATACATTTGCTAAGGCAGAAAAGGCTATATATACCGAGCGTCAAAAGTTTCGCAAACGAATTAAAATTTTTTTTGAATTGTTAACTCGAAAGAACTTTTTACTAACACAATTAATTTGTGTACCCATAGTGTTCATGTTGAACCCATTTCCGTTGGCATCCGTTACACTTGAACGATCACACCATCAAAAATGGTAAAATGTCTTTTCAAGCGCGCAAAGTAAGGGCTTTTCATTTTCGTCATAATTTCCACTTGCTCTCAAATGTAGCGTACATTGCAAACTATTTTTACTAACTATTTGTGTATTTCGTATCGCAGACATGAATCAAGTAAATTGGAAGTGTAAATTTAGTCGAAAATGAATAGCCCTTACTTTGCGCGCTTGAAAAGACGTTTTACCATTTGTGATGGTCTGATCATTCAAGCTTAACGTAGGCCAACGGAAATGGGTTCAACGTGAACACTATGGGTACACACATAAACAGTGTTAGTAAAAAGTTCTTTCGAGTTAACAATTAAAAAAAATGAATTGTTAATTCGATTGCGAAACTTTTGACGCTCAGTATATATGGTATGGATTAAACGAGGTTAACTTGTCTTTCTTCACTCCACGGTATCCGGCAAGTAATGATAACGCTAAGGTCGTACAATAAGATTCTATAGCTTCAAATGTCTGGCTTCACTTTTACAACATGAGCAAGCATTCGAAAAGCTATGTACCTATGTTCATTTGTACTTTAACAAATATGTTTCTTTTGCAGACGTTTATATAAGATATATTATTCCGAGAATACCAGAGCGTATTATTTTATATAATTATGTTTATGACTATCGCTGTCGGGCGATTTGATTTTGAGATAATCTTAAAAACAATGACATTGCAACATTTCTTACCAGCCAGACATTTGCAGTTATCTACAAACGTTTATATTCTTTTGGTTAGTCGACTTAGCCATGCCTAACCGCACAGATGATCGGTTGAGTTCCAATTATGTTCTGAAATTCTTCGTTTGCGGTTTTAACCTTGACTGTCTAGGCAAATGTCTTGTACTTTAAAACTTAAAAATGACTGCTGAAAATGAATCACCTTCCTACGTCGAAGTCCACTCGTTAGGTGTTAAACATCAATGGTGAATCGCAAATAATAATTCTTCCTTACATTTTAAAATGACATCTCCACAAAGCTGTTTTATAATTATGTTATTTCTACACTGTTTCAAATACTAAAGAATGCTTATTTTAACTCGTAAATATTGTGTGTCTTTGTTATTTTTATTTCGTCTGAAGCAACCAATTAATCCACTTTGTATTGTTCTGATCGTCGCGTTGTTCGACATTTTCACCGATATTTGCTTAATGTGCCATTATAAGGTGTCCCTATTCTTTGCTTTAAGGTGTGATGTGATGTACTCAAGTAGACAGTAATGTTGCTTAAGTCGGAATGATCAGTTGGGTCATATACGTAACATTTATCTAAATGAATCAGATGCAATGCAAACGGAAAAGCAATATACGATAATTACCATGTACATGCAAAGATTACTCCGTCATCATATTGTCAGTGCGCGTGTTAATTGTATGAAATGAGTCTATTTACCAAATTTTCAAATTCACGCACATCAGCCAGAGACAAGTAAATGTATATAGAACTCATCTTAACATTGAATGTTCACCGATGCTTATAATTAATGACAGTTTCACGAATGTCCGTTATTCGAATTAAGGTACTATAAGATTTTAAAGGTCTTAACATCCTATATTTTGATGCTAAAGCCCCATATAATTAATCAAAGCGCTGAAGGCACTGCATTTGTTTGGGTCTGAAAATCAGCTGCCCCTCCATTTCACAGATTAATTTTATCTATCTAAAAATGTAGTGTGAATTTTCAGTATGATACCTCCAGAACCTTTTGAGATAAACAAAGGACAAACAAGACGAACGCTCATGACAATTTTTTTTCTAAAATGATTATTAGAGGGCCATAATTCCATGGAAAATCATTCGATAGGAACAAAATGATAATATGCACATTTAGGCTTCACACTGATAATTCCAGCAAACTTTCATTAAAATTGGACCACGGGTATATAAGATTTGGAGCGGACAAGATTTTGTGGACAAAAGGGCCATAACTCCGTAAAAAATTATCAAAGCGGAACAAAAAGACAATATGCACAACTGGACCTCATACTGATCAGGAGATATGCAGACAAACTTTCTCTAAAATAAACATTTAAGGGCCATAACTCCGTCAACAATCATCCGAGCAAGCCAACATAATAATATACACATTTAAACTTCATACTAATTATTCCTGGAAAGTTTCATTAAAATTGGACCAGGCGTATATAAGATTTGGAACTGACAAGATTTTATTAGCGGACAGACATCATGGGAAAAAACAATATTTCGGGAGACATAATTATGAAAAATTGCCAAAAGAAAGTTAAAGTTCTTGGACACTGCACTGTCTTCATTACAATACTATGAAAATTACAATCTTTAAAATATATGGAAAGGAATGCATTTTTTCAATAAATAATATATCCATCTGTAAATATATCTGTATAATTGTCTACCCCAAGTATAATGTTTGTTTGTTTTGTTGGGTTTTAAGTAACATCGACACAGTGTAGGTCATAAGGCGACTTTCCAGCTCTAGTGGTGGAGGAAGAGCCCAGGTGCCCCTTCAGACATAATTTAGGCCCGAGCGGGCACCTGGGTTGAACCACCGACCAGTTGGATGGCTACATCACATAAAAAAATTATGTCACCGACGGGGATTAGAACTCACAGCGGTGAAGGGCAAGTGATCTCAAGTCAGCGATTCTAACCACTTAGCCATGGAGAGATAACGCAGCTACCACAGCCAAACAAATCAGAACGAGGCTTATCAGCAGCTACAACAAACGGTTATTTGGGAATTCTTATAAATAATTTTAAAATTTCGATTTTTCTGACGCTAATTATGGTAAGATTTGATTATTTTATTATAATTTATTTTTCAGATATATATAAGTTTGATTCGATGGAAAATTTGAATCGATTTGACTAATCGTATGAATTCTAAATCGAGATTTCTATTCGGATCTTTGTTCCGAGAAACGATGGTCAGTATACGCCATTACGGCATGAGTATACAAGCCTGAATGGCAAAACAAGTCTGAATGACAAACCAAGCCTGAATGGCAATATGCATGGATGAACTCCGACACGATGAGTGTCAAATATGTTATTTAAAACACTGTCTGAATGACACATGTAGGGTTGAAAACCCAATCCATGTATTATGATGTAAGATAAAATTGTACCACGTTAATGAGTGGTACATGTACATTGAACTTATTGAGGGATTAATTACTGTAAAATCATTAATTTTCGTGGGGGCTTTAATTTCGTGGATTTCGCGGTTGGCCTGAACAACGAAATCAAATCCCAACGAACAATTATACCATTCAACAGGTAAGTCAATGTTTCGCTCGGCCGCCATTTTGTTTTTTGTTTGGTCATTTCTAAAACAATTACGACATATGCAATCTGGCAAATTATTGTAATTTTATTTCTAAACTGTTATTTGAACATGTGTTTTATTGTCTCCATAAGTTATGCTAACTAATAAGGTGTGAAAACATGTTTCGGACATTAGAGACAACTTTCTTTCCAATTAACAAATAACGAATGCGGTCTATCATTTTATTTAATTGGCGTATCGTATGTTAATTAAGAATACGATGACATCCGCTATTTCAAACAAATAATTATATGACACTTTGTCCTATCTTTTCTGACCAAAAAATACGCGCAACCGAGCGATTTATCGCGTATCGGCATTTAAATAATACTGTATCCGTATTTGCGCGAACTTTAACCTTGTCTTTTTAATCCGTATCACGTGACACGTAGTAGACGCTTGGAATCAAATAATAAAGCGCTTAGACTTGTCCGACAATACAATCATGTTTTGTTGACACTAGGGCTGTAACGGTACGCTCACCTCACGATATGATACGTACCGTCCATTTTTCTGACGGTTCGGTATATTTCTGTATGATACAATATTCTCTAACTAACCACAGCTAAAATACTACAATTTCTAAGTGACAATGATTTTTTTTTATTCTATAATAGCAATTATTATGTGGCTATCAACTATTTTAAATGACTTACGACAATATGAGGCATATCTTAATACAATGAAAACGAATGATGCGTGGTAATTAAACATAATCAGAGGGCTTTCAGACATTTTCGTTCTCTGAACATTATTTTGCCCATAAAAAAGCTTATACCGAACCGTACCGAAATTTGCAACTCTTGTACCGTGAACCGTGTGGGACTGAAGTCCGCGGTTTTTCGTGTACCGCGGTATATCGTTACAGCCGTAGTTGACACTTGCGCATTGTATACAAGTTACGTAACATTTAATTGGGCAATAAAACGTAAATTAGCTGTTATCAACTGCACTGACATCCTGTATATCTATATAGCATCATTATAAGCGATGCGGTAATTTTATGACAGGTTATTTTCGCTGTTTTTTTCGATGAATTGCGCGAAATTTGACCCTGATAATATTTTTTTTCTGAAATGCAAAATCCACGAATTTACGTCCCAACGAAATGGTCTTTTTTGCCAAAACCACGAAATTTCGTCCCAATGAAATTAAATGATTTTACAGTATCCGATTGATGTGGATATATGTACTTTTACCTGGATAGAACAATTGGTAGCACGCTAAAAGTGCGAAATTTAGTTCGGTTTACGCTTGATGGCTTACATGTTTGCTTGAATAGCATTTTGTAGTACACGTATTTTAATCCACATGTTTGTTTACAAACGAAGAGCTTCTAGCCACGCGTGCGGGGTTTACGCTAAAAATAACAAAGCGCCCCGAGGTTTTACCTATCCATTTTGGGGCCCCACTGAGCTTTATAGTTACAGCGACGGCGCATAACTATAAATAATTTACATAGCTATTTATAACTCGGTAAAACCTATAATAAAAATACGGAGGGGCGCACTAAGGTGCAGTGTTAATGAAACAAATTTAAGATATTGTATATATAAAATAATAAACTGCCCCAATAAACGGCTGTACATTACAGACGGAAAATTCATATAGTTTTACCAAATTTTGCGTGAATCGCAATACTTATAAAGTATTCTTGACTTGCAGGCAGAAAAAGGCTGTCAAGAATAATTTATTTTATTTGCCGCAAAACGTCAATTTGTGTTAAAAAAGAAACACAAATATTTGTTTTGACGTTACGTCACGCCAATTCTATTGTTATGACGTGACGTCACAATGAACGTTTTCTCACCGGTCCGCGCCGTTACTATATAACTATGTGTGTATTATGAAATAAAGATCTTTGATCACAAAACAAATTCAGGTTCGTAAAGAGACTTGTCTCTGATTGTCTAAGGAAGGGGGTTGCTTCCAAGAAGCGCAGCAAGAAGAGGTCTGCTTCCAAGAAGCGCAGCAAGAAAAGGTCTGCTTCCAAGAAAAGGTCTGCTTCCAAGAAGCGTAGCAAGAAAAGGTCTGCTTCCAAGAAAAGGTCTGCTTCCAAGAAGCGCAGCAAGAATAGATCTGCTTCCAATAAGCGCAGCAAGAATAGATCTGCTTCCAAGAAGCGCAGCAAGAAGAGGTCTGCTTCCAAGAAGCGCAGCAAGAAAAGGTCTGCTTCCAAGAAGCACAGCAAGAAATGGTCTGCTTCCAAAAAAGCACAGCAAGAAAAGGTCTGCTTAAAGAAGCAATTCAAGAAAAGCAGTGCTTTCAATAAAAGGGCTGCTTCCCAGAAAAGGTCTGCTTAAAGAAGCAATTCAAGAAGAGGTCTGCTTCTAATAGTTTGCTTTTAATAAGCAAAGTTATTTATTCCGAGGTCTGCTTCTCTGATTGTCGTGAAGCGTATCGAATAAAGAGGTCTGCTTCTCTGATTGTCGTGAAGCGCATCTAGTAAACGGTAAATTAAGACATTGTCGCTGTGGTAGAGACCCAATACTTTGACAAAGGCGTAACGGAATGCCCTACGGAGATCGGGAGGACGGTAGAGTGCCTTTTTACGGACGTATCCTCGCTTGAAAATTATTGCGCCTGCCAAATGACGGTTTACATCCGAAGAGGCAATTTGAGAATTATTTTTTCTGCTGTTGAAAATTATTGCGCCTGGCAAATAACGGACTACTTTTGGAGACTGTAGCTAGAGGGCATAGACGTGAGAATCATGCTAACAATATTTATTTGAAGTCCCAAACAAATAAAAAACTACGTGAAATGATAAAAAAGTAATGGGACAAATGCTCTCATTTTTAAAGTAAACATTTCTGATCCATGAAAGTGTCATATTAAGTTTGCTGTTTTTCATGCCGATGTTTACGTATAATTAACAATGTTATACAACTAGTAGTTCTTTATTAATGCAACGTCAAAGATAACGTGTCGCTCTATGTCGCCGCGCATGAAAACGTGGCCCTTTTTCGCCATATGGTAGGGAAAAACATTCGACTTATATTTTATTAAATATTGCTCGAATATTTATCACATTAACTGGACATGACGCTAAAACATTGAATCACTGTGGATTAAAACGTTTTTGATTTAGGTGTTTTCGTGCTTAATATATGACGTGAAAACTAATAGTAGCGACTAGGATTAAGGTCTATAAAAACATTTAAAATGAAGAAACGAACATCGAAAGAGAAGTCGGCGAGACATATACATATGTATAGTTACTGGAAAAGGGTTTATGGCGGGAAAGAAACTATATTATATCAATTCGTGATCAGAAAAGCATTAGATGAGCTGTCAATTGTGAGTGTCACTCGTTTGACGGATGTCGTATATGAGAGCCGTGTTTAGAGTGAAAATGATCGAATAATTATTCAACAATTCCTTGACATATAACAACTGAATTGCTTTTAGTCAAATAAGCAATTGTTCTAAATAAATACTGAATTATTAGTAAATCTATCCAATAGTTTTAGAGACATTAGCAATTTTTCGAAGCAAATAGTTAACAATTTACGTACGTGACGTCTTAGACGTCGTTTATATGCGGCGAGTCGCTGTACCCAAGGTTGCAAAAAATGGATATCTCTGCCAGTAATGGATGAACATTTATGAAATTCTACAGACGAAGAAAGGATACATTTCTTATTTGAAATAAAAACTTATTTCATTGATATCACGAAGAATTATCATTTTAGAACGTTTGTCTTATTACTTTCTGATCATCCCACGTAGTAACTAGCTTTAATGGTGCAGCTACGAAATAAGAACAACACATGTACAGTAACGTTCCACTTATTAGACCGTTCGATTATTTGAAATCATGCAGAAAGTATATTTCGTTTTTGGCATTTAGCATTAAAAGTTTAACCGACTTGTTCAAATCATTGTCGTAATGAATATCAGTAGGACTTAAGTATCGTGAGTAACTATTAACAGTTTTAGCCATGGTATAAAAATCGCTGCTTCACAGTGTTCAATGGTGTTGAAGTCGCTATGACAACCACAATACCACCGATCCGAAATGACATCATAATCATAAGTGCATGTTAGTTGGCTATATCAATGACAACATTAAGAACAATTTTATGACTTGAATATCAATACGAGAATTGCAATGATACATTCATACCTTGGAAATGCCAAGCACGTTGCAGTTTATTTAAATAATCGTTCGACAAGGCAATTCAGAATATACAGATAATTACATGCACCAGCAACATTTATTTTTTAAGGAAACATCGAGTTATTTTAAATCATCGGACAATAATTTGTGTTAATATGTTTTGACAACTGCTTTCTACGCAGTCTCCTTTTGCGTGTAGAAAATATTGTATGCCGATAACTAGATCATAAGGATTTCCAACGAAACTGTACTTTATTTCTTGATCGTAAGGGGGGTTGACAAACAAAATTAATATGGGGAAAATTACTGTATGTTCCTAATCCTTCGTTGTTTCTCGATTTAAAAGATATGAGGGAATCGGACAGGAAAAACAGCGCTTAACTTAACCAGCCAAGCACAGAGAAAAGATTCAACACAACATAACAGAATTTTGTGGAGCAATGACCCCGCTGTTTCACAAATAAATACAAAAAACGGCGACCCCAAGTGACCAAATGAGGCGGTACTGTGACTTGATCTAGTTACAAAACACAATGCCCTTAGCCGCGAAATCCAGCGACTAAACAATGCCATAGACCAGATCACAAACATATGGTATACTGTCACTTCCAGTGACCTAGTGACTTAGTTTTTGTCCTCGGAATACCTTGCAGTCAACGTTTAACTAAAACGGTAACCTATATTGACCACCAACGCCCATGTGTTATACAATCAAAAATTTAATCCAACAAATGGTGACCTCAATATGCAGCAACCAAACACGTTTTTTCGAAGAGAAAAACATAATTGTTTTGCCAACACAGTGACCCCAGTTTTTCCCATAGCAGACGGGGCAAGCTAAAACAGTAAAAATGGGGTTGTGATAACATTACACAGTTTTAGCTGTACATGTATGTACCCTTTAAAGGTAAGAAAAATAAATCGTACAAATAATATATCGATCAACGTAAATAACTTGACATTACCGTACTGAATATTATTGCATACATCTAGTAGCTCACTAAAGAATGCACTAACTAGTTCAATACAATACGTTTCAATTACTCGCTGTCATATGATAAATGGTAACTTCCAAACTTTCATTGTCTTACCCAACCTAGACAAAAGTAACTGTTTATTAGAATGTGTCTATCACGTAAGTGAGAATCAATTAAATTCACCTTTGAGGAAATCCGCCGTGTTAAAAGATAGGAAACATGTGATAAATTCGGAAATCTATCTGTCTTAATTTCGCTTGTTTATAAGTGCTACGTAAAAGAGTATTTCGTGAAAAATATACATCACAGATGAAAGAGTGGTTCAATCTGCAAAAACGTAGGGCGTTCAAAAAGTTCCAGGAAAAGTGCTCTATTGTATTTATCTTATGGTCAATATACAAAATGTACTTCAAACTTTGCATTTACATAGAATAATTCATGATACATAGTGTGCTATGAATTGAACGCATGAGAGTGTGTCGTACAAAATGACACGGCTGTCATAGTAACGTCAGTTATGGCTACCCGGGGCAATGTTATATTTGACCGTACGTTATTAACATGTTCTGACTCAAGCTAACTCATTTAGTCAAAGGACACACAAAATACACATGCTACAATAACATCAATGTTTATATTCTAAAAGATTGCCTCGCTTGAAGGTATACTGCACCTCCAGGGTCCGTTTGCATAGTATTCGACATTGTCACAAAATCAAGCAGACACGTCCAACGTAATGTCTAGCGTCTGATTCACAACAGGCCGTACCTTTCTATTATCATCTGCAGCAGTACCACAGGCAATCTGGAAGCGTTTATATCATGCATACACCCTACAACGTTTTTAACAGGTAGTGTTTATAAATTATATTGGTTCAAGTCTTAATTTTCCTACCAAAAGACAAAAACTGGTCAAATTTTAATGATTAACTGACATTTGACGGGTGATTCTAATACGGCGACAAATAAGACTGAAATCAACAGTGGGTCTATTTAAACTAAGGCATAAATTGACCAAAACGATGTTATACCGCCCTTCGCAAATGTACCATGCAGTAATTTTAGGTCATTGTTAATTGGTAGCTGTTTGATTGGGAGCAATGCGTAGGTTAGTTTGGCGATTTCTACGACGTGACGTCACAATTGCCCCGGGGAGCCATTACTGACGTTACTATGGCAGCAGTGCTATTTTGTACACCCTCATGTGTTTGATTCATGGTAAAATATGTATCATGAATTGTTCTATTTAAATGCAAAGTTTGAAGTAATTTTAACATACCACAAACATTTTAGAGCACTTTTCCTGGAACTTTTGAAACGCCCCTCGTATGTCCATATGATGACACATATTGTATTCAATATCAAACTTAAATGATAAATCTCGATAAATTACTGTTTTACACATTATAACAGTATGTCGAATGCATTGTATCTAGTTAGGCGTAATAACTCTTTTAATGATTGACATGATTCTTGTCGCCTTTTCTGATTTCCTTTTGATGGTAATGGTGCTTTCCAGTTCCGCTGTATGAATATCACGACAAAACAAAATCAGAAGGGAGATTAGTAAGATCACTAACCTACTAATTGAATCACCCGCTGTTGACATTTCGTTTCTGTCGTGCTTCATTTAACAAGAGAATATGAAGGAGGATGTTTTACTACATTTTGTACAGAAGTTAACAATGATAATGATGGTACCATTTTTACTTCGTGTTTGCCAGAACGTGAATATATAAAGCCCTGGAACAACATCGACGACAATCCGATACATGTATTAGCAAGAGTAAACACGTTAACTAATTTAGTTAAGAATGTGGGTTACTGTTCCAATAGCAACGTTCATATTTGCGATGCGAGGTTAGACAAACCTATTTAATTCAATTAGTACGATATGTGATCATGTAGCTCGTGGAATTCGTTCACAACACGTATAGCATAAGTTAACAATGATTGATATACTTTACAATAGTCTAAGTGCTTAACACCAGATCTTACAGACAGTCGTGATACAGTTGTTGTTGTTAATGATATGCACTGGTATAAAATTCATGATTAGTACGATAGCCTAACACCAACTCCCATCTGTGCTGATGTGCATTTAATTTAAATTCATTATCAATTGATGCATGCATGTAAAATGCAAACACGGACATTTTCGAGATTAAATATCCAGTGTGATATCAATGTTGTTATATGATGTATGATATGAATGAAACAAATGCCAGACAGCTCATAATACAATACTAACATGATGAATCTCTACTGATCTAAATGAATTAGACGATTCCGAATTACATACTCAAACAATAGTGTGGGAGTTTCCTAGTCCTAAAATAATTGCACAGGTTGGGAGGTAAGAACTGCAATATAAGTGTTTGTTAGTATATCTTTATCAAATCAACGAACAGAGATAATGCAATTATAATAATATAAATACGCTCTGGCATTCTTTCGAATTATATATCGTGTATGTTGAGGCATAGTGTTGAATGAACATAGCGTTATGAATGTGGGATAATATGAAAAAAAGAATATATTTGTTATTCCACAAGATGATTATAAATGACAATTATAGGAACGCATGTGTAATTTGCTTCTTTTCATGTACGACATTGGTGCTGTTTCCGTTTTCTGAGTAGTAAAGCAAGAAATCTGTGAGAATTATACACTCGTCAAAAAGCATACCAGTGTTAACTTCCTGTGTCCCCCTGTGACCTTAGCCTTTGATATAGGAACCTGGACCATGTGCGTGACACATTGTCTACCTCTGGTAATTACTTGTGCTAGGTTATTTTAAAGTCCTATTGCAAGTAAGGAAGATACAACCTGCACAATGAATAGCAGTGCAAAGTCTGCCTGTGACTTTGACTTACATACCTGGATCATGGCTCAGCCAAGACACAGAAAAGCCATGCAGAACTTTAAAGTCTCCCTTGACCTTTCACCAAGGGACCTGGATCATTTGGAAGACGCATCGTTTCCCTGTGATAATCATTTGTACCAATTTATTTAAAAGTCCTTCCACCAATTAGACAGATATAGCTAGGACACAGAATAGCAGAGTAAAATTTCATCAAGGGACCTGGGTCATGTGCATGACACATGGTCTTCCTGTGGTAATCATGTGTGCCAAATCATTTATCTAAAATCCTGTCACAAGTAAAGAAGTTACAACCCGGACACGGAATTGCTAACGGACGGACAGAAAGACGGTCAGACGATGGAAACGTCTCCATTAAATAATATGATCCGTTCGGGCGTATAAAAATGTTTCCAAACAAGCAAGTTCATTTGGCCGGGATAGCCATGTCAACGTTGCTCGTGTTGAATCCGCCCAATGGTATGTCAAAATAGTGCGGACACAAATTTGTACAAAGGTAAAATCAAAGGGACACAACTCCCTTAACATTGATCCGACCGATGTGTGCCGACCATATGCACAACTAGAGATGATACTGATCAGACTAGCTACCGTTATATATTAACAGTCAATTTTGATTTCCAAAGTACATCCAAACATGTCTTTCACACTAGTTTTTTTCGTTTATTTCCAGATCATTTCGAGAGAGGAAAGAAAAAATCCAATTACTCCAAAAGAAATACGGCTATTAACAGCTTTCGCGTTGAATTGTTTTTCTTTCATTCCACTTCTATCTTTAACTGAAAGAACATTTATGGACAAAAACTCTGGTAAATTTTACTGACAGTCTACGAAAGAATCTTTATACAATAATGTAAATAACAGACATTCGTAAATTGCCCTGTCAGAAGTTTAATTTAATACAGTTAAAATAATAATGAAAAATATTGTAATTATACTGTTCGCTGCAGGGACATTTGACGCCAAGTACATGTGCACGCTCAATAATATCCTCGATATCGGCGTTTAATGTAAAAACTATACACCAATTAGAATAATGCAACATAATTGTACCAGTAATCAATTATATTTTGTCTTTGGTCATAATTCATGTTATTGAAGATCAGAGTGTCTCCAGGATTAGTATAATTATGCTGCTATTATAACACAACATCTTTTAAAATTGTATCGCGATCATCTAATTTAACCTTATTATTGTTCCGTAATTATACCGCATAACCACTTAATTATTCGGGCAATTACAATTATGCGATTTTGACCTAAAATGGTTCGATTACATTCCAGTAAAATTAAATCTTATTTCTGCTGGTGAATCGATAAACATTTGTTTTAAATTACAATGTAAATTAATTTAATGGTTAATTCAATATGTACTGAGCGTCAAAAGTTTCGCAAACGAATTAAAAATTCATTTTTTAAAAAAATTGTTAACTCGAAAGAACTTTTGACTAACACTGTCTATTTGTGTATCCATAGTGTTCACGTTTAACCCTTTTCCGTTGGCCTCCGTTACGCTTAAATGATCACACCATCAAAAATGGTAAAACGTCTATTAAAGCGCGCAAAGTAAGGTCTTTTCATTTTCGTGTTAATTTCCACATCCAATTTACTTCATACATGTCTGTGATACCAAATACACAAATAGTTAGGCAAAATGGTTTGCAATGTACGCTACATTTGAGGGCAAAAATTGACAAATGTGAACATAAACGCTTCACTACGTTTTGTGCAGAGGAAGGGAGGTAATTTAATCGGTAATTGTACCAAAATAATCTCCCTTTGACCGCAGACAAGTGTGGATGTCGTAATAGACACTGTACGAAATTTCACATTTTAATAAATAGCGCACTGGTCATAAAAACGCGAAACTTTTGACGCTCAGTATAATATTGACAATCTTTAAATTAACCGATATCACCGGAATCGGCAATAAAACTTTTTAAAATACGATGTAAATTAATTTTGTATTTGATTCGTTACAACATTTACAAACTTTAAATTAACTCCTAAAAGAACATTTAACATTAATTCATGCTTACTACACAGCTGAAGGCGATCAACCACATTCGATATAGTCTGCCATGCTCAAGTGTGAGTAGTTTTACAGAAGACAAAACATGCCCGAGGAGTAGAAAGTGATTTACCGGTAAATTAAATTAATCTACTAAAGTTTGAGTTTTGTAAAAGTTTAACTGATAGTTTAAATGTGATTAAAATTTTTTCTGCAGAATTGAAAATAGATCTAGGTTATAAAGATATGCTTTGCTGTAACGATACAATGCATTATTATAAATGTATATGTTTCGATATACAATGTATATATACGAGACATACTTACGTATCTAGGCAATACATAGCCCATGCGAACGAACAAAAGATAATACAAGACTGCAGGAAATCATCAATCTGATTAGCATGTTCCTAGTTAATTTACGGTCCTAGTTAATTTGTTTGTTTAAGGCGACGAACATCAATAATGGTCTTATGCCAATAAACTAAAATTAAAACTGAAACTGGTCTCAGCAAGACCAAATAGTTTTACCTAATTTTAGTAGGTGTTTTATATACAATCTTTTCAATTGTTTCAAGCAGACTTATCATAATCACGTGGTGTAGATTTTTCTATTTCTCAACACAGAGGGGTTATAAGTTTGTTCTTAGTAGCACATGGTTCTAGGAAATGAACATATACGTATAATAATTTCATATCAGTAGCATATATTTAAAATTATTGTTATGTGTAGTATTGTTGTTACATGGCATTCCAAAGTTTGAAACTAACACAAAGTGAGAGAACTGACTATGTAAAATAATTCAACATATCAGTTTTATCAGGGTTTCTATTACACCTGCTTGTTGCGATTCCTCCAACTAATAACACAAGGGAAATAACTGATCCCGCCTATAATTTGATATTTTAAAATATCTTTCGTGCAAACGTCTATAATACAAATGACGTTTTGAAGATGCAACAATTATCTTTAAAATTAAGAAAGAAAGAAACCCCACATGCTCTTGTACGATGTAATCCATAACACTTGTGATCTAAAATATTGAAATGCAAAATCAAAGTTATCTCCTTATATTTATTTTATATCCGATGTCAAGGCCAATTCCAAGAGAAATACGTACCTGCTGCAGTTTTATGAATGTCAATGAAAATAGAGTTGCCTAAAACCATTGATTGTTTGAGGTATTATTGTTTTATTGCATCTATGTTTTGTCAATTATTAATTGGATCCTGATGATTAATCTGATGCCATATTAAATGTTCGGATATAAATTTTACTTGTGTTTTAACTATCGACTATCACATTAAAGTTTCATGACAAATTAATTTTATAAAAACAGTAATTAGTTTTGATTCGACATGTAAGCCAGCTCTTGGAATTGCAAATATGATCGTGAAAACTGTTAGTCGTACATATGCATAGTTATATATTAATTACCCTCACGTGATTAACTCATACGCATATTAACTCTAAGGCGTGATTTGTTCATCGGTATATCACGTAAAACAAAGATAATTTATAATTTATGTCTTTCAATTAATTTCGTGTTATAAGCACATAAATTCATCTTAACCAGCTGTATATTACCACGTTTGAAAGACCTCGTCCAGTCTCGTACCTTAAGTATGTGCTTTAGCAGTTCTGATGTCAAGCAAACGAAATATAATCAACACCTGTTTCTAGATAAACTTCGAGACTATTTTAGTTTTGTTTGCCCTAAGTGGATGTGTATTTACATGCCTACCCTTTGCATGTAGTGTATGGCGGTTACTTCCTAAAGGTTTACAAAATTAGTGAATAGCAACATTGAATCGCCATTGAATCCTTAGCAAGTTTAATCTTCGATGCCAAGGCCATTTCCAACCATTGTTTGTGTCTCAGAAGCACAAATGGATTTATAAAAAACGCGACACTTGGTTATGTTGGTACATTTTAGGAAACCAGCTTCCTATCAAACATATATTTATATATTCGTAAAGAATATTCAATGCCGTCATTTGATACCAAACGCAACAAAACCAAACCTGTATTAAACAACTTTTTGCACGAATAAGACACATTTGTACGGACTTAGTTAACCTTAAGAAACTAATCACAGCAACACATCGCAGTCGAATAGACCTGCATTAATGTTTTAAAGTGCCCGAGGAAACCATTTTGCTTGCAGTACAACTTGAAGATGCAGTACGATGTTTGGTCGGCGTAGCCAAATTCCTCGCTTCAGATTCAATTTGGTTTAAATCACCGTTCATAGCCGGTCAGTTGTCCATTAACTGTAACCCACTCTGACGCATGAATGAATAAACAGAAGCTTGTATCTGGATCAAGCGCAATTTGAATTCATCAATCGGCCCTATCTACGCGTACTGCCAACTGGCTAGAATGCGACTTTCGTTTTCTGGATCAACGTACTAATTGTGCAATGGATTTATGAATATACTCATCTGATATTTATTATCGTGGTACCAAAATGACAGCAACAATTTTTTTAATATTTACTATTTAGATACTGGCATTAACCTTAATTGTCTGCTTTCAAACAACATACCCCGCGTTTTCAATTTCGGGTACTGCAGTATTTGTCTTCACATGACGATGGTGATATTTTAATTAGGGTATTTTATAATTAGGGATCTGAGATCAAGTAAACTTCAATGTGTATTAAATCGTATATGTCAACTTCTTGTTTTTTCAAACTTCCACTATTTTTTCGCAAACATTTTAACCATACATTAAAAGGAAATATGTTGCAAATTTATATTACTAAGTAAATATGTAGATGTAACTGATACAGTCATTCAACTGTAGTTGAGGTGATTCATGTATTATTAGAAAAGGCATGAGAAAATCCGACAGGGAAGGTAGCTCTTAACCCAACCAGCCGAGCACAGAAATCAGAAACACCACATCATTATAAGTGTAAACAAAACATGGCATGGCCCTAATATGGTGACTGATTTGCCCCATGAATTTTATTTACCGTAACAAAGCAAACATACGCTAAAACAAACAACGGACGACGGACGACAATACAAAGAATATGTGATGTTTTATATCTATCAAGTTGACGAAACAAAGAGTTACACTAATATTTGACTATGTCGTATCGTCTTGGCTAAGAAGAACAAACGATGTCTAAAATAGGCCAACATGTCCTAAATATGCCAAATATCGCTTTGATGGACTCAATCGCTTCAGATCCATACGTTTTTAGAGCAATAGCATACGATTGTACCACAACTGAAAAATAAATAACATTCAATAGGAACAAAAAGTAGAGTATGTTACACATAATAATGTAACACATAATATCTACTCATTCATGTAGGGTTCTATTTCAACTGAGCGTAAAAATACTATTGGGAATGCCATGATAGTATAAAACTTTTGTCGCAACACAAAATAGCCTACTTGCAAGTGAAATTGCACTGTGTTGGCAGAAATCAATGAATAACAATAAGCATACGTTTACTTCGAGAACGTTTTAAGTGGTGTCTAAGTGGACATTACCTCGTTACATATTGACGCCATGCTATGCTAATTTACCTCTAGATCTTGTTGGGAACACTTCAACCTCAGCACTTGAGTGATAGACCCACGCTATGTCAATGATTGCATTTTGCTCCAAGGACAATGCTTGTACGTAGGATCGTGTAAAGCATTAAGAAATTAATCGGAAAACGACCATACAAATGTAGTAAATACCTCATTAAGCGTTTCGATCCACAAATATTACTTGAGTGGGGGATATAATTAAAGTGTCATTGGTATTAATTAGATATTGGTTATACAATACTCGTATAAAATTAATTTATATATTTAAAAGGTTGAAACACACATGATCAGATATGGGAGTTCCGCGGATACTTTACTCACAGAAGACATCTCACTGCTATTTTTATGAAATCGGAACTTGTCATTTTGACCATAATGAAGTTGTAAAAGCTTGTTTTACGATAAGCAAAGAGTAAATTGCAGACAGTATTTTCTTGTTATCTCAAAATATCGATTTTGTAGTTACGACCTTCTATCAATAACTATTTGAAAACTAGAGTAATCAACCACTAACAGTTTGGCAATGCCATTCTCTTAAAGTTAACTAAAATCTGCAGATAGATTGGAGAAATATATTGTGACATAATTAGAAATAGTCGCCCAAGACAGTTTCTGAAATTGACGAGGTCTCGTATTAATTTTGTACATACTGGATTTAATTCAATCTTATGGTGCGCTTTATATATCTTTCCCGTTATTAATGGATGTATTCGTTGGTTCAAAATATAAACATACGTGTATATAGTAATATTACAAATCTTGACATGGAAATTGTGTCTCGGGCACAAATAACAATGACATTTAAACTCAAGAAAACAATAGCACCAACTTCACACAATATAACACATTAAGTTGGAGTACGTAGTGCCTCATGTAAGCGTGGATATGCGATAATGTTACATGATACTATATTTGTAAACGTTACCATCGTTGATTTTCAGGCACAGCTTAACCCGATCGCATTGTCTGACTGTGGTAGCTTTGGTTTGTTACTTTAATTGTCAACATAATGTATAGATGTAAGGTGCTTACTTAAAATATAACAAGGATGAAGGAGATGAAAAGATACCAATGTAAAGTAACATTATTTCATCTCTTGAAGTTCGCAACTACGTGGTTTCTGTTATCATCAACACAACATAAAGAATAGCAACTATGGCAGTGCACCATGGTTTGACACCCACGTTAGTGAATTCTCAAAATGTTATTAAGAAAGCAACTGATCTCCATTAACGTTGTGATGTTGTCCAAAATGATATATCTAATACATAGAAGAGAAAATGTCGTAGTTATAATTACACAAAAGTACGAATATCCTGATCGTGTCTAGTACAGACAATTATAAAGGTTTGCAAGATCGACCAAAATTATACTAAAGGTGTGTTAAGCGCACCGTTTGTGGCATTGTGTAGAAAATATTGTATAATGCCACAAACAGTGCATTATTGTTACGATACAATGTCTGCTTATCAAGTTTAATAATTGAAAAAAACTGTGTCTAGCCATACCATAACTTGATATATTCACGGTGTATACCCGTATCGGCACCCTCTCTGTGCAAAACGCCGTATCGGCACCCTCTCTGTGCTGGCACGGGACTTTCTCTGTGCAAAACAATGCTTTCTGAGGACACAAGTCGACACGAGAGGTAAGAAATCATTGTTTTTGCCCAAAATACAGATTTTTGCTTAAAAAGCGATAGCCCACGGAACAACCCAATGCTTAAACACTGTCCTCATGTTGTTACATTTGTTATATCAGTTGCCACAAGTTCAGACTAAGATGGAATGTTGACCGAGGGTACTCGTTAGAATGAACACGGAGTCTTGTTTTGGACAGTTAAATGTGATTTTCATTAATATAGGAAATATCTCGCACCTCAGATGGAAAGTCCTTGAACCAATCGGGCCTTCAAATACTTTTTATGTTGTTATTTTTATCAAATTACGTTAAAAACAGCCTACTTTCGGTTTAGTTGAGGCATCGGCACCCTCTCTGTTCTGGCACCGGCACCCTCTCTGTGCGTTGCAGCTTACTGGCACCGGCACCCTCTCTGTGCTCACAATAATTAAAGCGCTAATTAGCGCTGAAAGAACAGTATGTGTTCCCGTGGTCAAACAACCTTATTTCCAGTTACAAAAGGCTGTGACACGCACCCTGAGCATGATAATGAATTTATTAAAGACTCGAACATTATAAGTAGTTAAAGCCCTATTCGCAGTATTGAATATAAACAAACACAAATCATGTATTAAGTTGTTGTGCTGAATACATTAAGCAAACTGTGCACGTTAACAAAATATGTGTCCATTTCCATAGCGGGATAAAATAATAGCATCTTCATATAAATAATTAAATTATGCGCGTACTGTACAAGCAGACGTATGTGAACTTCATGTACACCCATATACAAATATGACATTCCCATCTACGTTTTGTATGCAAAAAATAATATTATATCAATTTGTATTCGTCACTATTACTGTATAGTGCGTTAGCGACTAAGCTGGACCCCCATAAACCTTAAATATCTTAAAAAGTAATTATGCAATTTTATTGAAATTTGGCAGAGTTAACTTAATTACCTTTACCAACTCTGTGTTTAAATTTCAGATTTTTTTGCTGTCTAATTAATGTTTTTCCCATTGGGTCTTATGTATTATTTTTGGTATTTTAATCAACAAATAGACAGGGAGTAAAATAAGCTATTACGATCAGCTAGTTAAGATTATGCTATTGTATTATGTAACAACTATAACGGTATAATTTTATAACTTTGTCTTACATTTGTCCGATCACCAATGTTTATATAGTTGAGGCCCATCTTCTGATTGGAAGGATCATTTATACAAACAAGAAATACATTGTTTTTCTTGCAAATATTGCTACGAAGTTGCTTCAGTTATACAAACTAAGATAAACGTTCGTCCAAGGGCCTCGTTATATATTTTCAACAGTCACTGGTGTGTGACTAAATGTACAGTTATACTGGACCAAATTGTTGACCGTTGCTGTTCCGGTCACTTCCAATATACCCATACGTATTTACCCTGTTTTAGACTCAAAACTTTGCATTAGGCGTCTATGCAAAGTACACTTTTCTGTGGACCGAAAATTCCGTTTTATTTTATCAGAGTTGGTAAGGGTGCTTTACGAAGACATACCCATTTTTGTTCTAATCGGCATTGTACTTTTTAAGATATTTAAGGTTTATGGGGGTCCAGCTTAGTCGCTAACGCACTATACTTGATGTATTTGTTTAACTGTGTAGGATTTTTCATTTCTTTTTCAGCTCTCTGAAGCGTAAATGGAAATCAAACTTATGGCTCCATAAAGCAAAACGACGCAGATCAGCAGAAAACCAGAACCATGTTCGGTAACCGGATCATTCATGAACACTAAAACCACAGTCCACATACTTGGCAATTTAGTGATCATTCCATACGTGTAACCAATCGACCACGGACGCCAAGGTCCTAAGATAAATGGTAGCATCGGTAACGATTAGTTACCTTTATATGTAACTGATCCTATGTGGACTACACTGACTAAATCTACACCTTCAAAATGCAAAAACGAAAGTGTGCCAACGAAATAAAATACAACACTTTTTGATGCAGAATCAATGGACGCTCTTCGAAAAGAAATGAGCGAAAAACTGCCAACCATACTGTCACATTTTGAAGCAACTGGAAAACACGTTGATTCAGCCAGTTCCTTCGACTAATTGCCGGGGACAGATATCCTATGAACAACATATCATTTTTGCTTCTGTTGGGTGTTTTAAAGTGGAACTCGCTGCATAATATTTTGCGAATGGTTTATACAATGGATATAATGAATTTTTGGAAGGCATTATACCGACTCTTTCATGGTAAAGCAATGCGGTTTATGAGTTGAGAGAAGTCACCTGAACCGAATATGACAAAACTCGGACTGAATTTGAAGGACTTGTAATTGTTTATCAGTGCCATATCATATAAACGAATCAACTTCTGGTTATCAAAATGCGTTGTATTTTCAATGTGTATTGTGAAGTATTACAATAAGTCTTACTTTGATTAATGCATTTGATGTACGTACAATAACTAGTCTTTATCACTGCTGTCATTGGATTGCTGTATGTGTATGAATATTGTTCCCATGGTAAATGGAGGATACTGAGTGTGTCTTTATTGTTGAATTTATAATATAAATTGTATATGCATCAATTCAATAATAAATATTAAACACTCATTGACTATCTTAATTTTCACCATATAAAATAAGACAAAACATGATACAGTTTAAACAATCTTTAATGTTTTAGCGTAAAAACAACAACATTAACTTATCAATCTAGAACATGTAACCGAATGGTGTTTTAACAAGTGTTAATTTCACACGCATGTATAGCTGTTGAAATACAATATTTCAAATTTAGATCTATTTGTTGTTTTGTATGTTAATACATATTTCGTTTTAAGTTTCTTTCATGTACATTCTTATCAAATATATTTTTAGTTCTAAACATACTTAACGACATGCCTTTGAGCCATTTTCTGTTGGATAATCAAAGTGCAGGATACTATACATGTATATTAAGTAAGTTAGAAGTTTTAATGAATACAAATGACTTGTTAGGCTTGCATTGACCGTTGCTATCATTACACGTTAACTGAGGTATTTCAGCAGTTTTATAATACAGCATCCTACTTTGATTGGCAAATAGATTTACCCACGAACACATGACACATCTAAAGGGGCAACCTATAAATTATGGTGTTTATTATATAACCACCACAAATAGACCTTTAGTATCATTGGTTAAAATGTAGATCATATTATAAATGTGATAATTATATGAATAACTGATTCGTTTGACAATCGTGAATATACATGCTATAAGGTAGATAAACAAATAATATTAAAATATTTACAGCTTAAATCCTTCCGTCACGGATTGCACAAAACGAAATGAGAAAAAAATCTGAAAATTGGAAACTAGGTACTTGCCTTAAAGTACACACAACGCAATAACATAATGCAATATAATGCAATAGACAATATTTAGACTAGTACATTATCTGAACATATTAGTAAAACACTGTCAACAATGTATGGATTGCTACTCGACTGGGAGACATACATTGTCCAATTGAAAACAAAATGGTATTGTGCCTGCATTGGTAAAGTATACTTCTCAACATCACACAGTCACATGGCACTCTCATTGACGCATTTATTTGCTCATGTCTTTTTAAAGAACTTTTCTATCAAAACATTTATCACGAAATGTACATCTGAGGGCAGTTTTCACTGTCATCTGACCACTGACGACCCCATTAACACTTAATTCCTCATGTTTGTTGTCGTTTGAAACAGTTCCATGGCATTTGGGACTAAATGCTGGCGTCCATGATCGGTTAGTTGCCCATATAGAAGGCTAACCGATGCTTTCATTTTGCGTTTGTGGACTGTGTTTTGGTGTCCAAGAATGATCAGTTGACCAAACAAGGGTCTGGTTTGCTGCCGATCTATGTTGTTTTGCTTGATGGATTTGGTTTCCGTTTACGCTTCAGAGAGCTAAAAAAGAAATGAAAAATCATATACAGTAAAACAAATACTTTGAGTGCAGAAATAGTAACGAACAAAAATTGATATATTCGATTTTGTTTGCATACAAGAAGTAGGTTGGAAATGTCAATTTAGTTATAAATATGAAGATGCTACAAATAAAATAGTTTTCAAAATTATTGTATCCCATTATGCAAAGGGTGTTAAACGTGCATATTAAGGTTATTGTATTTAGCACGAAAACTAAATGCACGGTTTGTTTATATTAAATACTGCGATTTTGTAGGGTTTTAACTACTAATAATGTTCGATTGTTCAATAAATGCAGTATCACGCTCAGGGTACGAGCCACAGCCTTTGTAACTGGAATATAGTTGTCTGAACACGGGAACACATACTGTTCTTCCAGCGCTAATTAGCGCTTGATTGTTGTGAGCACAGAGAGGGTGCCGGTGCCAGTAAGCTGTAACGCACAGAGAGGGTGCCGGTGCCAGAACAGAGAGGGTGCCGGTGCCACAACTTAACCGAAAGTAGGCTGTTTTTAACGTAATTTGGTGAAGTAACCATATAAAAAGCATTTAAAGGCCAGATTGGTTCAAGGGATTTCCATCTGAGGTGCGAGACATTTCCTATATTGATGAAAATCGCATTTAAATGTCTAAAACAAGACTCCGTGTTCATTCTAACTAGTACCCTCGGTCAACATTCCATCTTAGTCTAAACTTGTTGCAACTGATATAACAAACGGAACAATATGAGGACAGTGTTTAAGCATTGTGTTGTTCCGTGGGCTATCGCTTTTTAAGCAAAAATCTGTATTTTGGGCAAAAACAATGATTTCTTACCTCTCGTGTCGACTTGTGTCCTCAGAAAGCATTGTTTTGCACAGAGAAAGTCCCGTGCCAGCACAGAGAGGGTGCCGATACAGCGTTTTGTACAGAGAGGGTGCCGATACGGGTATACACCGTGATATTACCACATTCAAGCAGTACGTGCAAATTTTTTAATAGAATATGGTAAGTAATAACTAATAACCCAACCGAATACACTACAACTGATGATTTCAAACGCATTTCCACGTCTGTAAAAAAGGTACAAAAAATGAAATAGACACTCAAAAAATGTATTATGTGGCTGCCTCTTGTTTGGGTGTATTGTACAAATAAAACATGTCGGACCCAAATAGTCACTCAATTCTGGTAAAGATGCATGTTTATTCCATAAACAAGCACACTAGTGTTACATATAACTTGAAAAACATCGACATCTTTCATTACAATGTTTACATAAAAATACTGTAGACACATTTCATGTTTATATACTTTTATGCAAATTGATATACAACGAGTTATTGGTCAGTGTACAGTTTGCATTGTTTATTCAGCCAATACATTTCTGGAGGAACATGGATGGCGATTAACATATGAATGGTTTCGTCATACTGAAATGTGTCTATAGGATATTATTACCCAATAAGTTTAAACTACTACCACTCAAATAACCTTGAACGTATTCGCAGTCGATGAAAACAAATTACAAATGAACTGAATACGTCATATATGCTACAAAAACGTAAGACGTTACAAATCGGCATATCACCGTACGGTAAGAAAACGACAATTCAGTTTTCAATTATTATATACATATGAACAAAATGGTTATAAATGAACAACTCACACGAATAATAACTATTCAAAACGATGAATCTTAAAGGGTTTCTTACAATTCGAATAGTGGTAATGGCAATCGGACGAACCGACTGATCGACCTATATCCAACCGACCTACACACAACACGAGCGAATTCAATGAAGCTACCAGTACCATGTCATTCATAACAAATTAGTTGCAGGTGAGCTAATTGATTGATTTATGTTCCAACTACATTATATATGATCTGCTCAAAAACATATTATAAGTGAGCAGAATCGAAGGTAAGATAATGCGTCAATACAAAATAATCCTGTCAGTAAAGTTTACAAAAGTTACAGAGTCGAAGATATTTTTTAATTTTAACATAATATGTAAATTAAACAACAGTTAGTATTGCCAATGATCAAGACAATACCAAAACGGATCAGAAGTTATTTCAGTCGAAATAAAAATAGCGAAGAGACATATTACCTAACAGTTGGAATTAGAGCATTTGTAGTATGAGTGTGACACTATTCTAGGAATACTATAAACATCTTTTCAAAACAACTTTGTAGAGGTGTCATTTAAAAATGTAAGAAGAGGTGATCATTTGTTATTCATACATTTACCGCTTAACCAGCGAACTTTGACGCAGGAAGGTGAATAATTATCAGCAGCCATTTTAAATTACAATGCACTTGTTAGTCAGAAAAGGCTAACACGTAAACGATGAAAATCAGAAAAGTAACATAAAGCATCGGTGCAGGTAAACAGTACGTACTTATTTTAATAAAACAAATCTTAGAATTTGATTCCAATGTTTGGGAAGTAAGAAATTTTGGAATGTTATTGTTGGTTAGTACATCTTAGTCATATCTACCGATAGAGATTTGGAAATTTAAATAATATAAATACGCTCAGGTATTCTTCGAATAATATATACATGTATAACATAGGGTTCTGCAAAAGATGCATAATAATTACATGTAACGTAAATAGCGTTTCGAATGCGATTTCAAGTGGTTAAAGTGAAGTCAGATTATCTCATACCTTGTTTAGAATTACGTAGTAGGAGCAGCGCCATGTACGAACTAGGTGTTGTCAGACGTTTCAGTGTTCCGTAAAGTAAAGAAGGAGCATGTACCTCGATGTTAGACTTCATGATAGCCTTGTTCTACATTAAATCATGTCTATAAAATAAAAGGTTCTTGGTATTAAAATTGTTTTTAACTATTATTTGTAAGTATTCGTTCTAAAATATTTCGAACGTAGACATATAATAAATACCACCACTATTGTTATTGATATCAATTAAAGCCTTGTGTATACGGTCGTACATAATATTGAAACATTTATGGTTATTTGTTAAAGTAGATCACATCATGTTATTCGTTACTTTTTTATCCTACTAACCTTACCTTTACACGACGTCTTCATAACACGTGCTGGTGGCGACTGTTATAATCATTTAGACATATAATTGGTTTGCCTTAGGTAAGTTATATTTATAAGCAATTACCCTAAGGTTTTCGTGATTAGCTAATGGTTTCTCTTGTAATGATAAAACTCTTATTCCATTTAATTACTTTATTTTCTGGGAGACTAAATGTAAAAATATTGACACGATACGTGGTTATAAATTGAAGGAATGAGAACCATTGATTAGTCAAATTAGCGCTCGACTACTCTAAATTACTTTAATGCGGAAACGGCATACTCTTTTAACTATACAACGTATTAATTTCGGGAATGTATATCACGTGATACAGTAAAGTAGTTCGTTGGTGAAAGGTTTATTTTTATTTTGTTAGAATCCTCTATATCATGTTTTTATACGACAGAACATTAGTTAGAATGATTACTGAGAAATACACTTAGGTAGCGCGATGCAATCATGCTACATTTGTATTTCATTCAATGAAAATTCGTTTTTTCTTTGTACAGTCAGTATTAGTAAATAATAAAGATATATTATCCAGTTGGTCTATTATTTTCATTTACATACATAGTAGAGACTCGAGTTTACAGCAAGGCAATTTAGCCCATCAACATGTACAGTAATACAATCTACAAACAACATCGTAATATTGCATGCAAATAATACATTACACTTCCTGTCAGGTGCAAATGTACAATAAATATGATAAATAAAGCATTACCAAGATATTTTTAACAATCACATTGAAAAGCATCATATTAATCAAAATGCTCGTACAAGTATATTATGAATAAGTTGAAATAAGGCATTTTGAAAAATAAGTGATTCATGTTCAAATTATTTTGGCTTATGCCCTTCTGCAGGATTAATTTTCTTCTGCATAAATTCATTCTCACTAAAAATGGATACTACTCGAATTCATGCAGTAGAAAATAAATCCTGAGAAGGGCATGAACCCGAAAATTAGAACCTGTTTGACATGAAGCAATTCACAAATGAAGCTGTGTACTAGAAGGCATCTCGATGGTCTTTATGTGTTATGTAAAGTTATGTAATCATACACATATCGGAATAATCCGTAACATTTTGTTTTTGCCAATGACGTTCATAAATACGTGTACACGTTCAATATACTTTGCCAGATCATATATTACAGAATTATACTAATCTTGGTTAATGCTCTTTGATCAAGGCTGAGTGAGACCACACATAGGTTAGCTTCAACTGTAAGTCGTTAGTGCACATTATAACAAGACTGTGTTGAATAAAGGATTATGCTTCGATGAAAGCCTTGTCAGTGATAATTAGATGAATCAATTAGGGGTCTAGGTATGCTATAATATTGACAATGCAATTTGTGTATGCTGGTACATCACCATTCGCAAGTTTAAAATATAACTTAACGAACTTAAAAACAATTTGAGTTTCAACAATGCTGAAAGTGTTTCTTCACGTTTTTGACAATACGAAGTAAACACGAACAAATGCCTCCGCATTATGCAGGGGCATATAAATCCGAACACGTTTTTGAATGATGCCAGCGATGCGAAATAACAAAGCATTATTTCAATTCACCTTTCAATAGAGTTATAAGGAGACATGCCTTTCATCGTAACTCCTGATTTCTGCTTGCAATTAGTTCTTTGAGTATTTGAATTAAGTACCAAGACATTCATCAATATTGGAAATTTCCCTTCGGTTAAGGCCATCATTGTCTGAATACGAATTTCATGCATGTGAATAAGACTACTACAAAAACAAGTCCAAACGCGTTGCTAACAAGGAAGGCATATTATACCAATGACTTCATACATACATGTACCCTGGGATGCTCTCGTTTAAAAAAAGATGTGATATTTGCAAACATAGACAATATACATTTGCAGAGTTATAAGTTATATCATAACCATGAACATGTTGTAAAACAAAAACTGCGTCTGATACGGTCTATGTCTTGTTAAGTATATGAATTACAAACATTGTATCCATAAGTGAATTATTGTACAGAAAAATATGAGATTGTATGGAAACCTGTTATCAGAAGATATACAATGTTACAGTATCATAATAACCGTAAATTATTAACAGAAATTCATAAGAATTATTATAATGCCTTTCCGATTCAGAGTAATACGAGGTGATACGTAAGAATATAAACTACCAACACGTTGTTCAAAGAAATGGAAAACAATGGTACATTGAAAAACGACACTTACGAAACAATATTACATGTTGGGTCAGTGTTATTGTCCTCAGACAAGACGCTTAGAATTGATAACACCTTGAACAGAGAAGGCATCACTTTCACAATGTCCACATCTTCAATTAAAATAAACACAAACAAATATATTTTCACAATATCTGTACAATGAATCATAAAACCGATTGATGACTTTTGGTCGAGGGTAACATACACATTGTAAGGTAGTAACATTTTCAGGCTTAAATAAGTGTTGAATACAACAACAGAGTAGAATCAAAGTACTCAAAGTACTAACAGGCTGGCGAACTGCAAAGGGTCAATAGCATTTCAAGTAACATAACATCAAATGGTTTTCTAAGTCGAAAGAGAGATAAGTAATGGACGAAAAATAAAACATTTAAAAAATATAAAAATATTTGAGCCATTACAAGAAGAAACTAATATATTACAATCGAACAGATAAAATGAAACAAGGAAAGGTTAATGTTCTTGCAAAACTGATTAACGAGGAGGAACTAATTTCATTGAGTGTATAGATTCTGTGTTGTCAGTTCTGGGAGTAAATAAATCTTTGTGGAATACATTTTTTGAGATTGTAATAGTCTGGCGCGACATCGCCAGCCTAAAAACTATTCAAATAAAAACCATTTCGAATAAAAAATGCATGTAAATACAAAAGCCAACATTTGTATGTATGTGAATTAGTGTTCTATTCACTGAAGCCGTTAAATCCTGGAACATACAGTTTGATACAACATGCAATTAATAAAGATCTTTGGAAGTTTCCATTACCCACTGTTTGATGGTGGATGCCTTCTTCCTAACTTCCATTGTTTTAATCAGACTAAACAAAAGTAACTGTTTATCAGCTTGTGTTTATTACGTACAATAATCAGTAAACAAACCGATGTCACATCCCAACGTATACACGTCACGATTAACCAACGTTAATTTTAGAAAAGACATACCATAGAAGTGAACAGAAATATGTGGTTGATCTATCCAAATTCCGTTCAAAATTACAGTTTTCAATAATATCCGCTACCGTAACAACACTTTACTTACGTTATAAATACAAACTTTAAGACCAATGATAAAGGTTGATAACAACTAAATGCCTACGGAGACCACAATCATAAACATGTACATTCAAATAATCCGGTAAAAATGTGAAGCGATCGGAAATTGGGGTATGTCTTAAAAAGAACGGCTCCAGGATCGTGAAATTTGATTTAAAGGCTTTGTACATGTATGCATGTATGGAATGTAGTAAAATAATTTTATTCAAGAATATTTGGCATTCTAGCTTAAATATGAAAGTGATTATAGAGTTGGGGCTAACGGACATTGAGTAAATCCGTACATGTGAGAAAATCTATTCACCGCGTTTGCCGAACCAAATTTTTCTTGTATGATACATGTTATACATTTTTCATTTTCTAGAAGCTTGATGCTATTTCTACTGATTCAAATGATTTGAGAGGGCCCATGAACAAAAAGTTGACATTTTTGGCTGAGCTTGGTCACTTTTCATTGGTATAAAGAATTATTCGATTTGGTTTTGTTTTACCTTAATCAGGAACATAAACACCTTACCTCAATAAAACTTTATAGCTACTCGTATACATATGGCACCAACTGTTCATTTGCACCGAAAACACCACATAATTATGGCACCAACTGTTCATTTGCACCAGAACACCAATATACACTATATAATTGGTCAACACTGTCAAGTAAACAATATTCTAAAGATTGTATACCGTTGGTTTTCACAATGTGAGTGACATATTGACAGATGCCTGCAAATTCAACTCATGTCCTGGACATCTGGTACGACTTTTCATTTTATTTTGAGGAATGACGCTCATTGGCACAAGAACATGTGTTATAGGTCAATTTAAGTTCACGTACTGTACTTATAGGTCTCGATCTAACATGTACACAGAAGTATAAATTGCATTTCAAACGAGACAAATGGTCTGAAAGGATAGCTGCATCAAGTAGTTTGACAATTATTTTGCCTATCGCACTGAGCGTATATATCTCTTGCGTATTACGAAAGGCAATGGTAGATGTCGAAAATATACGATTGTTCCACAACTGAAAAATAAATAACATGCAATAGGATTATAAAGTAGAGTATGTAAAATACTGTTGGGAATGCCATAGTATAAAGCTTGTTTCGAAACAAAAATTAGCCTACATGCAAGTGAAATCGACTGGGTTGACAGAAATCAATGAATAACAATTAGCATACGTTTACCTTGAGAACGTATTGAGTGGTGTCTAAGTGGACATTACCGCGTTACATATTGACGCCATGCTGTGTTAATTTACCTCTACATCTTGATGAGAACACTTCAACCTAAGCACTTGAGTGATAGAACCACGCTATGTCAATGATTGTATTTTGTTCCAATGACATTGTTTGTACGTACGATCGTGTAAAACTATAAGAATATAATAGGAAAACGACCGTACAGAGGTAGTAAATACCTCATTAAGCTTTTCGATCCGAAAATATTACTTGAGTGGGGGATATAATTAAAGTGGTATTGGTATTAATTAGATACTGGCTATACAATACGTGTATAAATTTAACTTATATATTTAAAAGGTAGAAACACACATGATGAGATATGGGAGTTCCGCGGATACTTCAAAATATCGCAAGAATCATAAGACCAATTGATGAGTGTTTGGTCGAGGGGTAACACACACATTGTAAGATAGTAACATTTTCAGGCATAAATAAGTGTTGATCCAACAACAGACTAGAAAAACTAATCAAATAAAACTATTTAAATGAAAATGCATGTAAACACAAAAGCCAACATTTGTATGTCTATTAATCAGTGTTCTATTCAGTATTCTATCATGACACTAACACGTATATCCTACTCATGGAGCTCATTGTCAAATAAAGTTACCTTTAATATACAATGCATTTGATTAGATACATGGTGATCAAAAGATTATAATAAAAGAATTTGTCTTTTCTTCAATATGGCTTGTTTCTTACTGTTCGGTTCCAATGAGGTGATACTACAGTTAAAAATCGTGGTATGATTTCTTGCGGTCGACCATAGTCAAACATATGTGTGATGATCTATATCATTACAAGTTGACTTCTTATCGTAGTGACGTCATGTATGAGTAGTAACGATTTATAATAAATTATTAAGGTATTTAATTCCAATCGAAGTGAACGGTTCATTAAATCGAATGCCGTTTCGTGTCACTAAACACCACAGTGGCATTGCAACGCTTGTGACATTTATTCAACCAAATTGCAAAATAGACATGATGTTAGTTTTCCTGGATAATTTTCTGTTTTCCTTTTTAATATTAGAATTTGTCAACATTGCAAAATAATGTTACACCTCTGTGATAACATGTATATTTTGTACTTGGTAATGTTTAACCGCCTTTTTGGTTGATGAAAACAATACCGATATTACATGTACCATATTACAAATGGTTTTTGTCTAGAATGTGTCTTATGTCTTTGCGCAGGGATGTGCAAATTATGTCATCGCTTCCTATAATACCAACATATTGACGCCATTAAATCCTGAAACATACGATTTAATACAATAAGCAATTAATAAAGATCTTTGAAAGTTTCCATTACTCACTGTATGGTGATGGATGCTTTCTTCCAAACTTCCATTGTCTTAATCAAATTAAACAAAATTAACAGTTTATAAGATTGTGTTTATTACGCAAGTGAGAATTTGAATAAGGCACCTTTGAGATATGAATCATTTAATTATGTTGGTAGCAGCTAAGCTGTTGGTCTTGATTTTGAACGTAAGTTCTACGTATACAGTATTGATGAGAGACTGATTCAATATGCCGATATACCTACATCACGATCAAGATGCATTCGATGTCGAACAATCCTGATAAAACAATTCGGGACCTCGTCTCCATTATTTCTTAGGAATGGGCAGTTACTTGGACTTTCTCCTAAACGTTTTGAGTTATTATTCGACACAACAGGTCCACGACAGCGTTGTAATATCATGTCTTTTATGGCGATTATGTTTACGTTGAATGCAAAGCACATACCCTTTTAAAGACGTTAATAGCTTTTTATGTTCTCTGTTGCCTCTGTTATGGGATTTAAGTATCTATAAAAATGTACAATGTGACATGAAATCAATTGCTAGATCATTTGAATACCTAAATGGATTTCACACCGTCTGGATCGCCTAAATAGACGGTAATTAAATTTTACATCAGGTCTACGCCAAGGAATCTAACGATGTATTACTATGAACATAATATGTCTGGAAACTTGTTAGTTCGTCTATCAAAACTATACTGAATGTCACAAGTTTTGCAACATGAATTAAAATTTCAAACTTGTTTTTAATGTGAACTTGTAAGTACCTTTTACTAAAATCTTCCATTAGTGCACCGTAAGTGTTTACGTTTAAACTTGCACCGAAAAACACAAATGTCCACTATATATTTTGTCGAAACTGTCAAATACACAATACTCTAATGATTGTACACCGTTGGTTTTTACAATGTGAGTGACATCTTGACAGATGCCTGCAAATGCAACACATGTCCTCGATATCTAGTACGACTTTTCATATTATTTTGAGGAATGACGCTCATTGGAACAAGTACATGTGCTATAGGTCAATTTAAGTACATGTACTGTACATACATGTATAGTACTCGATATAACATGTCCACAAAAGTTTGATACCAATATGAAATAGTCTCTTAAACTCGCGGCAATATATTGTTTCGTTATTAGACAACTTGTACAAATACTTAAATGAAAATCGGGGGCCATCGTTTGAATCACATTCAGTGGGAGTAGTTAAATGTTTATCGTTACTTTCAGGCTTTAGACAACTCGTCTATAAGGTTAGTAATGAAAATGTATATTAGTTGTAAGACGCTTTTATTTGTAAGATATCCTGTTGATATACATAACAAATGATCTGACAAACAAAACAGACATTAAGTGTATTTCGGAGATACACCTTGTTTATGATCTCTACATTGATACTTGCAAGTCGATTCTGTCTAATTTGTACGATCTCCTTACGGTAATGGTTGGTAGTATCAATTGCATTTCGAACGACACAAATAGTCTGAAACTATAGCTGTATCAAGTATTTTGACAATTATGAACCTGCTTCACTTGTTATGTATTACTAGAGGCATTGGCTGATTTGAATAACATGTAGTTGTATATACTACTATGCATGTATATATTCACAAATACTTGGAGTCAGGTTCTTTCCCGAACAAGCAATGCCGGAAAACGATTTTAACACAGAGTGTGATAAAGCGTGATAAACAGAATAGACTGAATAATTTAAATGACAAGTTATACCTCACAGAGATTCTTAATTTAGTGTTACGTGCCGACTCGCCCTCACTTCTTTGGTTGACACTGAGAAAAGAGCCGCGGTTATCAAAAATATGCTGGATACTTAACAATGTTCTAGGGTTGTTGGCTTCAAGGACGTTTGTGCAACCCTGTAATAAGTGTCACCTTATGTGTGAGGAATTAGTTATTCATAAGATCTGCTTCTATCAGGCGCTAACGAGGTTAAGGGAGACATTGTGGTCTCATCTTTATTTGGAGAATAGCCATTCAGATTACTTAGATATTATCAGTTGGACACCTTTTTCCCAATGTCTGTACATAATTCAATATGCGATTTCGTGCACATGTAGTCCTGGAAAACACTCCGCAGTTCCATCCGTATTATGCTGCTTATTCAACTACGCATAGAACTGTAATGGATTTATAAGTCGATATAATACACGTACTACTCATTTTGGTCTTCTAAACATTTCGCTTTCGGGTATAGGTTACCTCTCAAGTGAGTTTACTGTTACTACTTACGTGTCATTTGACTGAACTGTGATCAGCATAACTTTGCGGATTTGACACGATCCTGACCTTTTGATTTGCATATTATTTAATATTCGATATATTTCATGCATAAAGGTTAGGGTCTGGTCAAATCCGTCAGGCTATACAATATGTATATTTCTATAGTGTTACTTATGATGTACATATTATGATAGTTACAATATTTTTAACTAAATGTATTTCACCTGCTTTGTATTGATGTGTATGTATAATTACTATGATTTTGTGTTACAAAATATGCTCTTCATGTCATTGGAGGAAATAAAAGTATAATAATGACATTGCAGCGATTAATAAAGAAAATGAATATAATTCTTACAACTTATTTAACAAATAGGAATATTATAGCCGATAAAGACACTTATGGAAACGTTCGCCGCCATATACATGGGAATCATATTCCCACATTCATAAATTCTTATATCTGAAGTACGTTATAACAATAAGTGTTTGTAAAATTGTCATTAGATCTTAATGAGTATTTAGATATTATAGAACATTTTGTCGGAAGTAATTGTGTTACTATGGAAACCAAAATCATTTTTAAAAAATCACACAGTTCATTCCAAATTTTCCTTCCGGATAATAACCTGCTGGTGGTCATAATGTAGAATAATATAGAAATCTCTTCCTGTACACAATTATTTCAGCTTTATTTAAAAAAGTGTCTAACTTTGGTTTAATGACAACCAAACATTAGTTGTGAATTGCAAAATCGAATGTAATGATACAATCAATGAAATGTATTGTCTTGCAAGACTAATACGTTTATCAAAACATTAAAAAATACTATTTCTTTTACTTGACAGTTGCAAAATGTAAAACATCTATTTACTAACAACAAACATTGTTTGTAACTAATTACTTAAAGCTATCCTCATGAAGAAATGAACGCAAACTTAATAGGATAAGAAATGATACAAACGTGACCGGTCAACTTACAAAAGACTTGCAGTTGAAAGCTTTCAGTAAGATATCAGCAACTACAATTTATTTAGCATCAACTGTCAGTCCACAAAACCGTCAGTACTAACTTCCTAGTTACTTCGACCTAACAGAAAATTAATATGAACTAAGGCACCGCCTAAACGGGGATTAAATAGATGTTGGGTAATTGCTAAGCTATATTTCAGATATATGGTATAGAATTTGTTTAGGTAAAATACTTAAATAATGTTTCACAAGTTATATTAATACCATTGTGCTTATTTATGGGATATACAGGCATCTATGCCAAATATAGTAAATATTTAACAATTTTATTAGATTTTTGCCATACGCTAAAACGTGACGCAGTCCCTTTAAGACTGCATTCGCAGTATATTCATTTCATATTTGATACATGTTAACCGCATACATGTTACACATTTGTCAGAGAGAATATTTTCTGTAAGGGTACCCAGACTTTTCAATTAGCCGTCCAATGAATTGAACAATTTCAGTTTCTGTCCTGGGTACGTTTTTTCCTGGGTACATTATCGCATGTATTTTTTTCAGGGTTTCCAACGTAAAATCCTGCTTTATAAGATTGGGACAATTGGTCCCGGACTAGATGACGGGCAGCGAGGCAGCGATGTCAAACAATTTTTAACTAGGGGTTTCTGGTCAATAACTTGAAGTTTGGATAGGCTGATCTTAATGATACTTTGTATATAGCAAGCTTGCATGGATACCTAGCTTGGGATTGTATTTGGGGTCATGGTCACATTTACTAAAAATACATAAAAAAGGTTTCCGGTCAATAAGTTCAGTTTGCATTGGGCATTTTTCATGAAATGCTATGTTTTGTGCTGGTATATTCATGCTTTCTACACTTATTAACCAGGCTTCAGAATCATTCGTTATTATATTTGGGTATAGCCACAAATGTGTGGGCAGGCAGCGTAAGCAATTAATTCTGTGCTCAACTCCTATGTTTCTCAAGAATTTTCAACCATCATTAGGCGGACACCCGTACAGAAAGACTGGTTTTGCGACAATGCGGTGTCTTGTGTAAGACATATTTTGATTGGTCGACTCGATAATAAATTCTTAGGCCAATCGCAAAGCTGAAACATTTTCTAACTTGGTGTTTTTGTACTCTTTTTCTGAAGTCTCGATGCTTTCGCGAGGGAAAAGGGGAAACTTAGTACATTAAAACGATTGAATTATTGGTAAATGACAACCGGAAAACAAAGTCTTACACTGAGATCATGATAAAAGGACTTGGAAACAAGGAAAACCTTCTTTTAATGTGTAAACGCCGCTTTAAAAGGGAATAACTGCATTTTTATTTTGTTGATTTTAGCAGAAAATAGTCCATCTGACAGTCAGACCGACTTTTTTTAGTCCGCCAGATCGTCAGTCCCACAGGTTATCAGCGATTATCGGGAAGTCGGGTAGCCAAAAAATCAGGGACCCCGGTCCGGAAGACCTATAATTGAACTTGACCTAGATTATAATGAAATAATTTATTCTGTAGAAATTTCATCAAGAAAAGACCAACATTTTTATCTCTATTGTCTACCGTGACAAGAAATTTCAAGGACTTGACCTAGTGACACATTTTTTGACCCCGGATGTCACAATATTGAACTTGATTTTTAAAAGAATGTCCTTCTGATTAAAGGCTTTGGAATATAAGGCCAAATTTGTGACCTAGTGACTACATAAGGCATTTGACCTACTGACCCAAGCGAATAGTTAAATTATTTTACTTTAGGCTTTGCGGCTGCAGAGATGCATGTGAAATTTTTGTTTGACCCTGACCGCAGATATGTACGATTTTAGGCAAACATTGCATGAGATGCACAGTAGTCACGCTATCGAGCGCTATGCTTAGAAACAGCTAAAATAAGCGCTACTGTATATCGGAAAAAGTGAAAAATATATTATTATTTCGGCATGCGCTTGTGGCTAGCTGACTGTTACGAGTACATAGCGCTGTAAAGGGCAACCAAATCACCCTGTTTCTAACGAAATCACTTGGTAGCGCTTGCCTAGCAGTACAATGTAAATATCTTTTTGTACACAACACATTCAAAATGAAATTGTCATAATTTGATTCAAAATGAGTAAAATCAATGGCATACCTTTATTGTACTTTGTAGGCCTAACTGTATTCTTGAGAGCAGTTTCAATTAGTCCAGGGGAAATTTCTAAACCTACTGTAACCATATTTCGTCCAGTCCATAGTATCGTAGTATCGGATCAGCTTCAAGCCTTGGAAAATTGAGGATATAGCAAAAGCGACACCGTATGACGTTAATTGGGGGCCTAGTCAATCATACAAGACCACAACAAACATCACACAATTGTGCTCCACAGTTTCATACTCCCACGAACCGAACTCCAGCTACCGATGGTGATCAATCCGGAATCAATCCATTGAAATAGATATGCGATAGTTATTTGTTTTGGATAATTAACGTCTGAAGTAGACTTAAGTAAACTTTATCGAAGATATTACATAAGCGACAACATATGGACCCTGCTAGTACACAAGTTTGTCCACCACAAATAATTAATGCACCAGTCAGTTGCATCCACAGTTCCTCCCGACCACAGGGATCCATGGCAGATAGGCCATGTTTTTACCATCCAGCTTCCCCCCAAGGCAGGGGAAATTTAGGATTTTTTCTGCGAATACCAATAGCCTAGAGACAATATTTACCGGTAGATGTCAGGGGAAATGCGGGAGATTTTACCATCAGCTTCCCCTGTAGGCCGTAGAAGGGCTGTTGATTTTGACAACTCAAAATCCCGGAGCGCCCCTTCACCCGGGACTGGGGTGCTGTGGATGAAACTAACTGGTACATAAGTATTATACATACTGTCAGTAACAAAATAATCTCATAAACATTGCTTTGACAAGCTATACATTGAGACATAGAATTGTTGATTTGCATTGTTGACATGGAACGAATTGTAGCCTACTTACGTTCAAGCATCTGGCATGATCTGAGTGTTGATGTCATTGTAAAACTACGTAAAAATGTCTATTAAAGACCAATTTCCTCGGAGATCGAGTACTGTCATGATAAATCGGCTATTTAAATGAAAATTTCACCTTTTTTTTTTGACGATTCTTAAAACATCTTCCGTGTGCAATGGGCGTTTGAAAATCTCGCAAACGCTTTGGCTAGTGACACGTAAAGCGGAGTATCTACAGTGCAGTAGCGTATTTCTTACTTCCCTTTGTTTTTTTTAAAAATATTTTTTTTATTTATTACACATTTTTTAAAAATGATATTTAATCGAAAGAGAACGATAGGCTCAACCGTTTACAGCTTACTATTTTTTTTATAATCCAAGGACTATTCACCTCGGAAAACTGCCTGAAATTTTTGACCGGAAATAACTTTTTTTGAAAGCATTAGTACCGGCAGAAACTCAAAGAAGATATGCACGTTCGCCTGTTAACGGTCTGGGTATTTTCAATAGCACCGCTGCGCGGGGCTATTTAAATCCCCTATTATCTTCACACGAAAATGGAACATTCAAACCGTTTATTATTTCGAACTAACATGTTTGAAAACATGTCGTAGATCCTGTCAGAAATGTATGCTTAAAACGAATGCATTGCCTATGTAAAAGCATGTATAACGTTCGTTTCAAATGCAAGCGAGTTATTCTTCAAACAATAAAAAAGTCGTAAGGGCATATACTTGAAATCTGCACCATTTATGAGTCCATCTTCATGCACATCAAAACAGGCACTAATGACTAATCAGAAAATGAAAAAAGGTTTTCTATAAGTAAAGAGTAAGTTTAATAACTTATTTACTGTTTTCTCAAATTAGCTTTTTGTTATTAGGGCTGTATACTTATAAGTAAGCGATTTCTATAGGTATTTGTAATTGAATTCCATAACGTAAAGGAAAATAAATGAATACGTTCCACATGATCGTCAGATAAAAAAATATATCCAGTAAATGACGTAGTAAATATGCACACACATGTCAACCGTCCAAATCATGGTAAATGCTTGTCATATTATCAAATTCCATTCAGAATGCCTTCATGTGTATTTGTTTTTCATATTATGGGACATCATGTACTACGTCGATAAGAAATTGATTCCGGGACATGGGAAGCGCAAAACATTCAGACAATGAATTGCAGTCCTTAACATTCAGTGTTCTGCAAATAAATCTTCCAACACGCAAACGAAAAGTGCTTAGAAAGCACATTTCAAGCAAAATACAAATTGTTTTTCGACAATTTAAAGCAACTTGACGTTTCCATAAATAATAAATGATGTTGGTGCATGTAATTATTTGTCTTTTCTACACTGTACTCAGTCTGTCGAACGAGTTTTCAAGTTTGGCATTTCCAAGGTATGCATGTCTCACTACATTACGCGTATTGATATTCAGGTGGTTAAATTGTTGTTTCCTATCGCTGCCATTCTCGTCCAACCAGCGTATTATTTTCAATTACATACTCTGGTATAATACTAACGAATCCCAGCGTGGTGAACGAAAATCTCCACCAATCAAATCCATTTCGTTCATTTCCTTATAAGGCAATTGATCAATTTCCGTCACAGGTGTTTTCCAAACATCCCTCGTCATTCATCCAATCAAAATCGACGTTACATGCAGAATATAAATCGACAGTGTTTGAATTTTATTTCCGACTATTAAATCGACGTATGAAAAAAGGTATTGTGATATTTTTGCATTGATGATCAGAAGAAGATTTTACTATCATTGCACAACATAACTGGTTATTTGTATTGAAATTAGCGGTGGTTCGTCATGCAAAAACAGAACTTACCTTTAACGTTAGCACTCCATTCGACTCGCCGTTTTTTAAATTTTATTTCCGATAATTTTTTTCCAAATCACCGGTAGATCTACATTTTCCATTTGATAACCGATATCAGGTTATTCTCTCATTCTTCATACTTTTTATACGCCGAATTCGATTCAATAGGTTTCAACAAACATCTCAGCATTTAATTTCATTCACCGTTCGCTAATTAAATAATCCATGTTCACAATTGTGTTTGTTTATAGAAATATTCCCGCGGCTGTTGTAACGCGATTTCTGATTGGACGATAGCCGAAATACACTAGTGACGACATGCGAGCTATTTTTAGATTTTCACACGATATATAGCGTTGTCTATCAGAGTATAGTCTAGAGACTAGACTATACACTGATTCATGAGAATGATCGCTGCATATCATATTGCTAATTAATTTTCAATTACGTCTTCCTCTTACAAATTAAGGTGAATTGTGGACCGTTTATCATGATTCCACTGAGAAGGCATTCCTGTGTATTGTTATTATATTATGGGACATCAAGTACTACGTCGATAAGAAATTGATTCCGGAACATGGGTAGCGCAAAACATTCAGAAAATGAAATGCAGTCCTTGACATTCAGTATTATGCAAATAATGCTTCCAACACGCAAACGAAAAGTGCTTAGAAGTCATATTTAAAGTAAAAATACAAATTGTTTTTCAATGATTCAAAGCAACTTGACGTTTCCATAAATGATAAATGATGTTGGTGCATGTAATTATCTGTATATTCTGCATTGTACTGTCGAACGAGTTTTCAAACTAACTGTAGTATGTTTGGCATTTCCAAGTTTTGCATGTCTCAATTCATTACGCGTATTGATATTCAGGTGGTTAAATTGTTGTTTCCTATCGCTGCATATCATATGGCTAATTACTTTTCAATTACGTATTCCAGTAATAAATAAAGGTGCATTGTGGAACTGGAAAATCGTTTATCATGATTTTCGCTGGAGTTGATTGTGATCGCCATAGTTGCGTCCACGCTATGCAAACATCGAACGAAGCGAGTCAGTTTCTACCTGTCATACCCTCTGCAATGAATTACCAAGATAATGTGAAAAGTCGCTAAATAAGTGATATCTTTTTATTGTTTTATTTCGTCGTCGATTTGGCGTACATTGTAGCGTTGTAGGGAACCCTATCCCGTCCGTATGTTGACCACTCTATCACTAAGATGCAATATGTGTTTAATAAATTATGTGGATTACAATAAATACGAACATGTTTACCATAAAATGTTTGACAAACAAACACATTTATTATATTTAATTAGTAAGATATGTGAATTTATTCGTGAGGAATTCTTTTGTACCACTTTTATGTGAACAGTATTTATTAATAACAAATATGTCACTTACGTTTGTTTGTAAATACAACGCGTGTTTTCTAGCTATATGTAGTTGTATGTTGACAATATCGTACTAAGTCTTGTTACACAATACTATCGTCTAATGATGTGACAATATAAGCTGTCTGGCATTTGTTTTTCATATTTCGAATAATATAACAACATTGATTTCCCGCTTGTTATTTCTTCTCTTAAAATTAGCATGTGCATTTAAATGCCCACATACTTTCAATGCTTTGAAATTCCATGCACATCATCTCATTACAGAACCGAGAAAATATACGGAACGCTGTGTTACTTCATTGCATATTTTAGAACAGCATTACGAATATCTGCCAAAATATCTGCCAAATCTGGTACAAAGTTACGAAGTATAATAAATTGTATCCAGTATTATGAAATACAGCGGAACTTAACGCAATCCGTGCACACATATCGTACCAGTTAATTGAATGTAATTGGAATGTTTCAGCTTTAATTGTAAATATGTGTGAATATATGTGGGAACATAAAGCCCACATACTTTACTAAACGCTTTCTAAACACTGATACATATCCGCTCAGTTAGGATGGTGACAAAATTCGCTTTAGTGTTATGTAATACCGAGGACAAATAAAAATGATACCAGTATTTGCATGGTTTGTTGTTCAGTAGTAAAACATTATGCTCACCCTTTTGTTCAATTAATAACATCCGCAATGAATTGCTGATAGCATTTAATTGAATGTGTAGACCAGTAGAAATCTTAAAATATAGAAACGGTGTTTAAGAATTACTATCCCGATAGAACACATGTCGCCTAGATGAATTAATGTTGAAGTACTGTAGGTGTATATCATACTGTAGACTTTGGATTCCTGGAGAAGACCCACCTTCAATTAATCTAGTGACAAACAAAAAGCGTATGCAGAATGCAAAGTACGATTTTCACAGTAAGCTTAAATCATCACTCGACAAATCAATGTATAATTGAAAGATACTCATGCACCAAATTCACCATTTTTAATGGAAAAAAACCAGTTGTTTTGAATCATCGGAAAACAATTTGAACGGTTCGGTTATCTGAGCATTGTTTTCGGTGTGAAGGCATTAGTACCTGCAGAGACTCGACGAAGATACGCACGCGCACATTATTGGTATTGGTATTTTTAATTGCCCTAATAATGATACAAAGAATAACTACTCATTCATATAGGGTTCAACTTCAACCGAGCGTAAAAATACTACTTTAGTCAAAACTTAATGTACAAAAATCTATATAATATGTGTACGCGATTGTACAGATGTCACCGAGTACAATTCACGGGCCGCCTAAGGTAATTCAAGAAGCAATCTTTAATATTAAATCAACTTGTCTCGTGTTTACGATGCAGTTCAATTTAGAGAACACATTCTAACATGATTTATTGCATCATTGCATTTTGATTGTAATTGCCACTGGTCGTAAATGACACAATTCCGCTTTGCTATTTAGTGTGACCTCATTACGTTGATGCTTCAGTTGGCTTAATTAGTTTAGTTATTCTAGTTATTCAACCTTGCGTGAAACGCACTAGGTTCATGAGTTAGAAACTCACTAGGTTCATGAGTAACACAATCGCAATGTTCAGTGCGTAAAACAAACATCGGCGGATGCAGTTATAACAGCAAGATACAGTAAATGAGTAGCATTTATCTCCACATTTCACTCTTCTCCCGTAGTAATGGTGACCCCCTTTCAATCCAATAACAAACCTTAGCAATGTTTGTAAATTTAAAAGCACTTAGATATCGGTGGCTTAGAATGAGAAGGTTGTAACTACTACTTACGACATTATAAGACTCATACATATTTGAAATCTGCATCTCAATGCCTGAGACCTATTGTAATGAAAATCGGAACTTGTCATGTTGACCAAAATGAAGTTGTAAAAGCTTGTTTTACCAAAAGTAAAGAGTAAATTGCAGACAGTTTTTTCTTGTTTTCTCAAAATATCGATTTTGTAGTTACAAAAATGAACGACCTTCTCATTCTAAGCCAGCGATATGTGAAGCTATAATCTGCGGAACCAATAACTATTTGAAAACTAGAGTAATCAATCACTAAAGGTTTGACAATGCCATTCTCCTAAAATCAACTAAAACCTGAACACTGGAGAAAGATGTTGTGAAGTATTTGGCAATCGTCGTCTGAGACAGTTTCTGAAATTGACGAGGACTAGTACACTGCATATGAGCGGCAATGAAAACGCAACACTTTTTAAATTTGAATATTTCCAGAACATTTACATGTCAACTAGATTTTGTATCCTCACTTCGATATATATTATCTATAGAATGCAGCTTTTTCCGTGAAAATACTCGTCCATAGCGGAATAGCTTCTAACCGCATTTTCCCGCGTGCTTATGGGTGACTAGAGATTTGCTCGCATATTTTGAAAGTATTTTGAAGGATATGGATGGATTAGTCGGAAAAACAAAATAATAAGTAGAAAACATAGTGCAAATGTCAAAGAAAGACCCCGAAAGATCGGTCGTTATGCTCAAGTTTGGGGTATCCGTACTAAAAGTTAAAGTTTCGTTGATTCAAATTACCAAAGTCATTATTTCATTCATTTAACACAAGTTTGAATACATATACATATGTTAAGAAAGATAAAAATGCATAAGAAATCATAGGATGTAAGAAAAATGTTTAAGTCAAGTGGGATAACTCTTGCATAATTATTCTCACTTTTTAGATTAATCACCAAACTTTTACACTAAATAATATTACTGGATATTACTGGACTAGTCTGCATGCTCAAGTTATGATGATCATTAATATTTAGACGTAAACTGTGTTTGAAAATTAAGCACGTACGTACATAATTATGTAATTCAAAAGCGCATTTTTCTCCATTGAGTGCAATAATTCGTCTTAAAAGCATACCTATAGCGTTCGTGAAATTTATTTCCAGTTACAAATGGTTATACTTTCACCATCCTTGGGACAAATATAATACAATTATATTAATCTCAAAACGAGCAGTTTCGAATATGCGTTTAGAGGCGCTAAATTTGAAGCAGTGTACATGTAATAAAGAAACTGGCAAGTTAATCATTTACTCAATTTATTATTACACGATTATCTCCATTTGACCATAGAAAATACACCATGGCTATTATATAGCATGCTTTTATTATTTAGTGGTTGAGTGCGAAATAGTGTACAGGCCCCTTACAAGTACCTGAACCTAAAATGGCCCATCTGTAACAACGGCACAGCATCCCACTAGCATTTAATGAACGTTTCATACGATTAATACGTCATAGATGCACACGATGCATCACTCCAGATAGTGGTTTTAAAAGATTAAAAATGCGACTTTCTGTTTTATACTGACACTAAAACAACTGGTACAAAACTATGTTGCTAAACAACTTTTTTCTGTTTCGAAGTGATATTCATGTGTCACTTGCATATATCTATTCTATTATAAAATTTCCCGATGCTTACATACTTATCAAATGTGTTACAAAATGTATGCAGTACTATGTAAGTGCTGCGTTATCATTGCCGCTCAGTGTTTTACTTTTGTACGTACATGATCTAACTCAATCTTATGATGTGCTTTACAGTGTCTTCATCTCTCCCGTTATTTGGAATGGGTGCAATCGTTGGTTCAAAATATAAACGTGCATTATAATATTATCAACCATAACAATGACATTCCTACTCGAGAAAGCAATGCATGTAGCATCAACTTCACACAACACAACACATTTAGTTGCAGCACGTAGTGCCTCATGTTTGCATGGCTAGGCGATAATGTTACATGGTACCACAATTGTAAACGATACCATCTTTTATTTTCGGCCACTGCTTGGCCCGCTAGCATTTTTGTCCGACTGCTTTATTTTGCGTTTTAACAATTATCTTACTTAGTTAACATAATGCACCAATCAGTTGCATTCACGCCCCCACTTAATTCTGTTAGGTTTTCCTCATCCTACGATAATTGCAGGTTTGGGTGGTAAGAAATGTTGCAATGTTATTGTTTTGTGAATGTATCTTAATCAAATCATCCAACTGAGATAGCGCAATCATTATGATATAAATACGCTCTGACAATATTTTTCGACTTATATATCGTGTTTAACATTTTTGCAAAAGAAACAATGGTTAATGAACATATCATATAGAACACGGGATCAAAACTAGAGTGCATCTGTTATTACACAAGCCGATTCTGAATGGCAAACATAGGAACGCAAGTGCAATTTGCTGCTTTTTATGTACGAACTCGGTGCTGTTTTCAAAAGTTAAGTAGTTAAACAAGAAATCTGTGAGAATTATACACTTGTCAAAAAGGTATGTGGTATGTGGATGATAAAATCAAAATATTTGTATAAGAAAGATATGAGCAAGGCTTGACCACAGCTGCAAATATCAACAACACTGCAGTGAAGACAACACTTACAGTAATCAAAGTGTAGCTATACTCTGCATTTTGTATCTCAACATATAGCCAGACGGATGTGGAACAGCTGTAGAAACAATAGCTAGTTATGTCAGAACTTCCACAGTTTGAGTATCGATAAAATAGAAACATCTTAGAGAGGAATCAGAAGGAAGGTTAAATGCGTTATGACTTTGACGTGAATTTAATTTAAACATAAAACCAATAAAACTCATTCCATTTATTTATAATCCTTATAATCCTAATCAGATAATGAACGTAGTTATCTACACAAAACATGAACTGACTGTAAGTGTTTGCTGATGATTCACTGCATGAACGATTTGTGTCATGTATGATTAGCATCGGTGATAATATTATCCAACTGACAGTCCAAGCTATGGTACACGAAGCTGTGTAAGATAACGCAAGGAGGGTAACGTCTTGATGTCGATTTTAAAACGAAATACTATGCCATCAAAGGCCTTATTATCAGACAGTGTTGGTATGGTTAAGTGAACACACCATGTATTACACGTTTATCAATGGAAATCAACCTTTGAAAGAATGCGTAGATACAGAAATGAGTAAATTATCACCCCGGAAAAATGTTTGAATTAGAGGAAAGCAATACTGAACATGCATCAACTATTAAAAAAAGGTCAAATGATTAAAATTGGTTAGTATTGTCAACGATCAGAAAAACACGAAGCGGATGAATAAGTTACGTCAGACAAAATAAAAAACGAAGATACTCATTACTTAGTTAGAATGAGAGTAATTTTAGCACGAGTGTGAGACTATTTTAGGAATACTTTACTTATAACATAAAACGACTTTGTAGAGATGGCATTTAAAAACTTTAGGACTAGTCTTATAAATGTATCTCCAATGAGATAATTGTTCTATACTGAGCGTCAAACGTTTCGCAAACGAATTAAAAATTCAAGTTTTTAAATTTTGTATCTCGAAGAAACTTTTTACTAACACTGTCCATTCGTGGACACATAGTGTTAAAGTTGAACCTATTTCCTTTCGCTTCCGTTTGAATGATGATGCAAATTAGGATTTTTTTGTATTTAGACTGTTTCAACTAATGTCGCAAGTATTCGTTCTAAAATATTTCGAACGTAGAATTATAGTAAATACCACCACTTATCGATCAGTAACTTGTGTATTGTTATTGATATCAATTAAAGCCTTACGTTTACAGGCGTACATAAATATTGTAACATTTCTAGTTATTTGTTAAAGTAGATCACATCATTGTATTCATTACCTTTTTTCATCCTACTAACCTTTCCTTTACACGACGTCTTCATAACACGTGCTGCCGGCGGCTGTTATAATCATTTAGACCTTTAATTGGTTTGCCTTACGTAAGTTATATTTATAAGCAATTACCCTAAGGTTTTCGTGATTAGATAATGGTTTCTCTTGTAATGATAAAACTCTTATTCCAGTTAATTACTTTATTTTCTGGGAGACTAAATGTAAAAATATTGACACGATACGTGGTTATAAAATGAAGTAATGAGAACCCTTGATTAGTAAAGTTAGCGATCGACTTCTCTAAATTACCTTAATGTAGAACCGGCATACTCTTTCAAGAATTTATATCACGTGATACAGTAAAGTAGTTCGTTATTGAAAGGTTAATTTATATATTTTTAGAATCCTCTATATGATGGTTTTTATACGACAGAGTAGAGAGGCTAAAAGATCCTGTTATTTATATATTTCAATTTGTTAATCACGTATTAATTACGATGATCTTTGAAGGTTATGTAGAGTTATGTAATCATACGCTTATCGGAAAGATGCGTTACATATTGTTTTCGGCGATGAAGTTCATAAATATGTGTACACGTTCAATATACTTTGTCAGATCATATATTACAGAATTATACTATTCTTGGCTAATGCTCTTTGATCAAGGCTGAGTGAGACCACACGTAGGTTAGCTTCAACTGTAAGTCGTTTAAATTTTGTAGACAAGTGCACATTGTAACAAGACTGTGTTGAATAAAGGATTATGCTTCGATGAAAGTCTTGTCAGTGGTAATTAGATAAGTCAATCAGGGGTCATAAGAATGCTAAAATAATGACAATATAATTTGTGTACGATGTTGTTGTCCATGTATTTTTGTTTGATGTTTATCGATGTTTATCGATATATATGTTTCATTCCTTTTCATCACATTTATTTCATTTTGTATAATTATATACATTTGTTTATCATGAGGAACTGTACAGTTTAAATGAATAAACTATCTATCTATCTATGATGGTACATCACGCTTGAAAAGTATAAAAATAACTTAAAAGACTGTTGAAAGTTTTAAAATGTTCGAATATACGACGGAACAAACGAACAAAGGAAAGTACAATCACTTTAATGCCTCCGCAGTATGCCGTGGTATATAAATCCAATCACGTTCTCGAATGATGCAAGCGATGCTAAATAACACAGCATTATTTCAATTCACCTTTCACTAGAGTTATAAGGACACATGCCTTTCACCGTAACTCCTGATATCTGTTCGCAATTTGTTCTTTGAGTGTTTGCATTAAGTACCAAGTAATCCATCAACATAGGAAATTTCCGTTCGGTTAAGGTCATCATTGTCTCAATACGAAGTTCATGGAGGTTAATTGGTTGACTACATAAAACGAATCCAAACGCGTTGCAAACGAGGTAAGCATATTATACCAATGACTACATACATACCCTGGGAAGCTCTCGTTTAAAACGAGATGCGATATTTGCAAACGTAGACAATTAACATTTGCACAGTTATGAGTTAAGTCATAACCATAAGCAGGTTATAAAATTGTAACACCTGTTTTCTAGTACGGTGTTTTTAAATACAGATTGAAGAACTATATAGCCTTATACAAAATGTAATTATACGGAAAAAGTCTGAAATATGACAATTAAGTTGATAAAGACAAACTATCGCATTACTGAATTTACATAATAACTGATATAAGCACAATACTGCGTCTGATACAGTCTATGTCTTATGTTAAGTATATGAATTACAAACATTGTATCCATTAGTAAATTACTGTACAGAACATATGAGATTTTTATGGAAACCTGTTTTCAGTAGATGTACAATGTATCATGATAATAACGTAAATTATTAACAGAAATTCAAAATAATTATTATAATGCCTTTCCGATTCAGAGTAATACGAGGTGATTCGTAACAATATAAACTTTCAGACACAATGTTCAAAGTAATTGAAAAAATAAAGACGTATTGAGCATAGGTTAATTGAAAAACGACGCCTACAATACAGTATTAGAAGCTGTGCTATTGTCCTCAGACAAAGCGCTTAGAATTAATACATGTAACACCTTGAACAGGCAGAGCATCAGTTTCACAATTTCCACATCTTGAATTAAAATGAACTCAAACAATTATATTTTCACAATATCTGTACACTATGAATCATAAAACCGATTGATGAGGTTTTGGGCGAGGGGTAACATGCACATTGTAAGGTAGTAACATTTTCCGGCTTAAATAAGTGTTGAATACAGCAACCGATTAGAAAAACTATTCAAATAAAACAATTTCGAATAAAAAATGCATGTAAACGCAAAAACCAACATTTGTGTGTTTGTGAATCAGTGTTCTATTCCGTGTTCTATTATGACCCTAACACGTATATCCTTCTCATGGAGCACATTGTATAAAAATGCATGGCGATAAAGAGTGTATAATAAAAAGCATTGCCTATTCTTCAATACTACTTGTTTCTTACTGTTCGGTGCCAATGAGGCAAAAACAGTTATACTTCAGTTTAAAATCATGGTATAACTTCTTGCGATTGACCTTAGTCCACATTGTGTATGATAATCTCTATAACAAGTTGACTACTTATCGTATTGTCGTCTTGTATGAGTAGTTCTTAGTAAGTCTAATAAGGGTACTTAATTCAAATCGAAGTGCACGATTCACTGAATTGAATGCCTTTTCATGTCACAAAACACCATAGTGTCATGTAAAGTATGTGACATTTATTCAACCAAAATGTACAACAGACCTTATGTAAATTTTCCTGGATAATGTTCTGGTTCTTTTTTATCATTAGAATTCATCCAAATTGCACAATAATGTTACACACATCTGATTACCTATTGTATTTGGTAATGTTTAACCGCCTTTTCGGTAGATGAATCAAAACCCATATTCCCATTTACAAACGGTTTTCTGTCTAGTATGTGTCTGATGTCTTAGCGCTGGGATGTGCAAATTATGTTATCGCTTCCTAAAATACTACAGTCGAACTTCGATGCCTCGAACAGTACTTGCCTCGAACACCCCAGATGCCTCGAACTCGTTCTCCGGTCCCGTCAAAATTCCTTCTTTATTCATATAGAAAAACCATAGATGACTCGAACAGTACGAGGGTCGAACACTCGAACTGACTTGCTGGTCCCTTGCTATGATTTACCAGTAGATGACTCGAACAATGTAAATTTTCGCACCTTTCATTGATTGTTAAAATCCAATGTTTGTCCACGGGAAGTAGGTAAATGGTGTTATTAACACCTTGTGACAATTATTGTACTGTTTTTTGCTGTATTGTATTACATGTTTGTGAAAAATCTTATCACTTATAGGTCCTTTAATTACTTAATGAAGGAAATTATAACTGATTTATTGTTCATTAATTTAAATGTTTGCATTCTTTCAAACAAACTTAACTCGATTTATATTGCAATAAAATAATAACTCAAAAGTATGGTTATGTTTTAACTATCATTTTATTTATTGATTGACAAACTTGACATATGAATTGCTAGTTTATAATTAAAACGTTGGTTAAATAGGCAACCGTACGGAGCGATTAATAGAACAGGGAACTGTTTACAAATGTGAATATTTGAAGAGCTAGTCGACGATTTCAAGTCAATTTTGCCAAACAATATCATGTTTTATTATGCTTATGCATATTATTTCACAATTTGATACAAATGCATTAAATATGCATTTAATATGAAATACGAACAAACACTAAAATACGACATTTACGCACGATTGACAGGTACACGTACCGATAAGCGTTCGAACTTATACATATACAGTGCATATATACTCGTACCCTTGATGCCTCGAACCGGTAGATGGCTCGAACTATTTTCCCGGTCCGAAGGTAGTTCGAGGCATCGAAGTTTGACTGTAACACATTGAAGCCGTCAAATCCTGAAACATACAATGTCATACAATAAGCAATTAATAAAGATCTTTGGCAGTTTCCATTACTCACTGTATGATGATGGATGTTTTCTTCCCAACTTCCACTGTCTGACTCAAATTATAAAAAGTAACTGTTTATAAGATTGTGTTTATTACGCAAGTGAGAACTGTGGATAGCTATCGGTCTTAATTTCAAAGGTTATTTCTACGTATACGCTATTGTTGAGATACTGATTCAATGCCGATATACCTACATCACGATCATAATGCATTCGACGTCGAACAAACCTGATAAAACAATTCGGGACCTCGTCTCCATTATTTCTTAGAAATGGGCAGTTACTTGGACTTTCTCCTAAACGTATAGAGTTATCATTCGACACAACAGGCCCACGACAGCGTTGTAATATCATGTCTTTTATGGCGATTATGTTAACGTTGAATGCAAAGCACACACCCTATTAAAGACATTAATAGCTGTTTATGTTCCCTGTTGCCTCTGTAATGGTATTCAAGTATCTGTAAAAATGTACAAAGTGGCATGAAATCAATTTGTTATATCATTTTAATACCTAAATGGATTTCACGCCGTCTGGATCGCCTAAATAGACGGTAATTAAATTGTACATCAGATGAACGTCAAGGAATCTAGCGGTGTATTACTAGAAACATAATATAGCGTCTACATGTGAACACTTGAATGATTATTTCATCTATCAAAACCATACTGAATGTCACAAGTTTTGCACATGAATTAAAATTTCCAATTTGTCTATTATTGTGAACTTGAAAGAACTATAAACTAAAACTATCCATAAGTGTACCGCTAGTGTTTATGTTGAATCTATTTCCGTTGGCTTGCAGCAAAAACACAAATGTCCACTATACATGCACACATGGCCTTAAATGTCAAGTACGCAATAGTCTAATTATTTTATACCATTGTTTTTAACAATGTGAGTGACATTATTGACATGTGCCTTCAAATTCAACACATGTTCTGGCTAAATGGTACGACGTTACATTTTATTTGAGGAATGACGCCCGTGTACACAAGTACATGTATAATAGGTCAAATTAAGACATGTGCGTATAGTTCAACTCGATCTAACATGTCTACAAAATATTGCTACCAATAAGAAATAGTCTCGTAAAGTCGCGTCAGAAAATCTGGGACTTTCTTTGGAATCACATTCATTTGGAGGAATTAAATGTTTAGCGTTGTCTACTACTTTTGTGTTTGTTTGTAATTACTTTCTGGCTTTAGACAATTCGTTTATTTGGTTTGTAATGAAAATGTATATTAGTTATAAGTAGCTATTATTTGTAAGATATCCTGTTGATAAACATAACAATGATAACTTATCTGACAAACAAGACAAATATCAAACAGTATAGTATTTCGGACACAAACCTTGTTTAAGATCTCTTTATTGACAATTGAAAGTCTCTTCTGTCTTAAATATACGATCTTCATATGGTTATGGTTGGTAGTATCAGTTGCATTTCAAACGACACAAATGGTCCGAAACGATAGCTGTATCAAGCATTTTGACAATTGTTAACCTGTTGCACTTGTTTTGTATTACGAGAGGCAGTGGTGGATTCGAATAACATATAATTGTATTTACTACTATGCATGCAACGTTTAATAAAGAAAATGAATATAATTCTTACAACTTATTTAAAGAATTAGGAACATTATTGCCGATTAAAACAATTATGGAAACGTTCGCCGTATTTCCCACATTCATAAATTCTTATATTTGAAGTACATTGTAACAATTAGAGTTTGTAAAATTGTCAGTAGATATAAATGAATATTTAGATATTCTAGAAGATATTCTGGGAATCAATTGTGTTACCATGGAAACCAAAGTCATTATTCAAAAACCAAACAGTTCATTCCAATTTTTCCTTCCGAATAACAACCTGCTGTTGGTCTAAATTTAGTATAATATAAAAAAATCTCTTCCTGTACACAATTATTTCAGCTTTATTTTATAGACTATTAAAAAGTGTCTCACTTTGGTTTGATGACAACCTACATTTGTAACATTAGTTGTGAAATGCAGAATCGAATATAATAGTACAATCAATAAAATGCATTGTCTTGCTAGAGTAACAAGAAGCAGTCACTGACAGCCATATCCCCACCGAAGGAAAAATTGCGGTAGACGACAAATATTATCACGAAAGCTTCATAAAGGTGACCACTACAGTTGAATTGTTGTTGATGATGCAAGATTATTTGACAAAATTCCATGAGAAATATGTAAAACATTAACAAAGGGCATTAACTGGTCGAATACAAAAATCCTGACAATATGCGCAGGGGGATATCATAGCAGTTATTCTGTGAAAGTTTCGTCGAATTCCCTTAAGAAATGTAGGAGAAATTGCACACAGAATACTTTATATGTAAAAAAACAACAAAGGGCAATAACTCTGTCAAAAATGGTCGAATAGAAAAATCCTGACCATATGCGCTGGGGCACATCATAGCAGTTATTCTGTGAAAGTTTTGTCAAATTCCCTTTAGAAATGTAGGAGGAGTTGAACACAGAAGTTCGGACGGACGGACTGACGGACGGACAGACGGACGGACGGACGGACTGACGGACGGACGGACGGACTGACTGACGGACTGACGGACGGAATGACACCTACCATTACCATATCCCCTTCGCCTTCAGCGGGGGGATAAAAATAATTAACATCAAACTAATGTGTTTATCAAACTATTAAAAATATTTATTTTACTTGACAGTAACAAAATGTTAAACATCTATGTACAAACAACAAAGATTGTATATAACTAATTACTTAAAACCATCATCATGAAGAAATAAACGCAAACTAAATCGGATAAGAAATGATACAAACGTGACAAGTCGACTTCCAAAAGACTTATAGTTGAAAGATTTTAGTAGGATATCAGCAACTACAATTTATTTTGCAACAACTGTAAGTCCACAAGACAGTTAGTCCTAACTGACAAATATTACTTCGGCCTAACAGAAAATTGTTATCTGCATACGATAATGGACCATTCAAGCAGTTTATTATTTCGAACTAACATGCTTGAAAACATGTCGTAGATCCTTTCAGAAGTGAATGCATTGCCTATATAAAAGCATGTATAACATTCGTTTTAAATGCAAGCGAGTTATTATTCTTCAAATAATAAAAAAGTCGTAAGGGCATACTTGATATTTGCACCACTTATGAGTCTATTTTCATGCACAACAAAACAGGCATTGTTGACCAATCTGAAAATGAAAAAAAAATGTTCTCTATAAGTAAAGAGTAAGTTTAAAAGTGATTTACACTTTTCTCAAATAAGCTTTTTGTAATCAGGGCTGTATACTTTTTTGTAATTGATTTCTTAAGGTATTTGTAATTGAATTCCATAACGTAAATGGAAATAAATGAACACGTTGTGATTGCCAGATAAAATATATGTACAAATAGATACATCCAGGAAATGACGTAGCAAATATGCACACACTTGTCAATCGTCTAAATCATTGTAAATGCTTGTCATATTGTCAAATTTCATTGAGAATGCCTTCCTGTGTATGTGTTTGTCATATCATGGGACATCATGTACTACGTCAATAAGAAATTGATTCCGGGACATGGGTAGCGCGAACATTCAGATAATTAAATGCAGTCCTTGACATTCAGCGTTCTGCATATAATGCATCCAACACGCAAACGAAAAGTGCTTAGAAAGAACATTTAAAGTAAAACATAAATTGTTTTCCGATGATTCAAAGCAACTTGACGTTTCTATAAATAATAAATGATGTTGGTGCATGTAATTATATGTACATTCAGAATTGCCTTGTCGAAAGAGTTTTCTAACTAACTGTAGTACATGTATGTTTGGCATTTCCAAGGTATGCATATCTCACTACATTACGCGTATTGATATTAAGGTGTTTAAATTGTTGTTTCCTATCGCTGGTTATCATATGGCTAATCAATTTTCAATAACGTCTTCCTCTAATAAACAAGTGAAATGTTGATGCTGGGCATCAAAGATGCCGCTAGTTCTTTTTAAGTAAATCTTTTTATTTAGTAAAAGGTATTGGTAGAAACTTGTAAACAAACTAAAATTTCGGCGTGATGTGTGATGCACAAGGGAAGTTATTCTCATGTGTTGAGTGTACGCTGCAAAAACTTAAGATTGCTGAAAATGGGTATTTTTCACTAATTCAAGGGCAATAACTCTGGTTGTACTAAATTGAAAGGGGAGTGAAACCCCAGGTGCACTAGAGTACATGCTGTCAAACATTTCTATAAAGGTTTCATGATCCTAGGTCAAATACTTTTTAAGTAGCATGTGAAACAAGTCAAAAATGGCTATTTTACACCATTTCAATGGCTAATAACTCTGGATGTACTAAACTGAAAGGGGAGTGAAACATCCTGACCATTTCTGTGAAGGTATCATGACTCTATGTCGTGTACTTTGAGTACCGTGCGACATAAGGAAAGCGGCCAATTTTTTCTGTTTCAAGGGCCATAACTCCGTCAAAATTGGTTGAATCATAAAACCCTGATAATATGCACCAGGTCACATGATGACAATCATTCTCTGAAAGTTTGGTTGAAATCTATGAAGAAATGTAGGAGGAGTTGTGCACAGAAAAAATTGTTAAGGCCCGCCGACATTCAGCAATCTAATAACCAGAGTTTTCCTTTGGAAAACCTGGTTAAAAACTTGAAGGCAGTGAAACACCAGGAAAGAATAGAAAACATGAAAACATTCTATTTTCTATTGAAATATTTATTCAAATGAACATAACATGTTTTAGAAATATGAGCACCATTATAATATTGATTAATGCTTCACAGATGGCATTTAGCATGTTTCATAAAATAACAAAGTGTATTCCAATAACGTGGTATAGCCTGACAACGTGAAACTGACACTGAAGGACATTGTTATTTCGTGGTTTGTGAGCTTGATAAGTAAATTTATTGCGAATTAATACGTTCAACATAGTTTAAAATATGCATAGAACTAGTTCCATTTGGCAGGAGTATAGGAGCGCATATGAATATTTTGTAAATAAGAAGTGTCAGTTCAATGTTGGCAAGCTATATTTACCCGTTTAAATTTCGAAAGGAAAATCGCCGCTCCGCGCAAATAGTTTTTTTTTACTTTTTAATAGCCCCTGCTAAGACCCGCAAATTGCAACATATGAAGCCGTTATATAAACACCCGTTCCGAACTGATTTGGACTTTAGTACCTACCGAACAACATTGCCCTGGTAGTCATTCAATTTTAAGGTATGAGATAAACTGTTTTTATAAAAGTCGAATAAAAAAAATTATAAGCCGGAAATAAATGAGTGTATAATCATTTTACGTACATCTTGTGATAAAAATATTAAAAATATTTTTATATAAAATTTTGCTATAATATTTATCATCCTATTTTACCCCTGACGGGCGAGTCCAACAGCGTTATAACCAATCAAATCTTGTATCCTCCTGGGACATCTGGTTGCACCCTTTCATACTCGATGCCGCCTCCTGGCGGCATCGAATTAAGGTGAATTGTGGAACGTGAAATCGTTTATCATGATTTTCGCTTGAGTTTTATTGTGATCGTCATTGTAGCATCAACGCTATGCAATTTTCAAACGAAGCCAGTCAGTTTCTACCATTAATACCTTCTGTAATGTATTACAAAGATGATGTGAGAAATCGGGTACACGTTTAATGCTGAACGTTAAACAAGTGATATATTTGTATTGTTTTATTTCATCGTCGATTTGGCGTACATCGTTGAATTGAAGCGAACCCCATCCCGCCCTTATGTTGAGCGCTCTATCACTAAGACTAAATACAACGCGTGTTTTCTAGCCATATGTAGTTGTATGTTGACAATATCGTACTGATTAAATGCATGCTTTTGTAATTTAGACTCGACTAAGTCTTGTTACACAATACAATCGTCAAATGCTGTGACAATATAAACTGTCTGGCTTTGTTTTCCATATTTCAAATAATATAACAACATTGCTTTCCCGTTGATTATTTCTTCTCTTAAAATTCACATGTGCATTCAAATGCCCACATACTTTTAAATTTCATGCACATCATCTCAGTACAGAAGCGAGTAAATATACGGAACGCTGTGTTACTACATTGCATATTTTAGAACAGCATTACGAATATCTGCCAAAATATCTGCCAATCTGGTACAAAGTTACGAAGTATAATAAATTGTATCCAGTATTATGAAATACAGCTATAGTTAACGAAATACATAGGTTACGTGCACATACATGTTTATCGTACCAGTTAATTGAGTATAATTGGAATATTTCTGCCTAAATTGTTAATTCGTGACTGTGAAAATTGGGAACATAAAGCCCACATAATTTAGTAAACGCACTAATTTGTTGACACATTTATTTTACTAGAAGTTTGCTCAGTTAGTATGGCGACGAAATTCTCTTTAGTGTTATGTAACACGGAGAACACATAAAAATGAAACCAGTACTTGCATGGTTTGTTTTACAGTAGTAAAACATCATTCACACCCTCTTGTTAAATTAATAACACCCAGAATGAAATGCTGATAGCATTTATTTTAATTTGTAGACCAGTAGAAATCTTAAAACATAGAAGCTATGATTAAGGATTTCTACCCCAATAGAACACAGATCGCCTGGATAAATTAATGATGAAGCACTGCAGGCGTATAGCATACTGTGGACTATGTAGTCCTGGAGAAGAACCACCTTCAATTAATCAAGTGACAAACAAAAAGCGTAATGCAGTGAGACAAGAAAATGCAAAGTACCAAATCCGCAGTAAGCTTTAATTATCAGACGACAAATCAATGTAGAATTTAGAGATACTCACTTGCACCAAAATCATTTATTATTTATAGAAAAGTCGAGTTGTTTTGCATCATCGGAAATCACTTTGTGTTTTACTTAAATGGGTTCAGAAAATGGTTCAGTTTTATGAGCATTGTTTTTCGGGGGGGGGGAGGAAACATTATATGCTGTGCAGAAAATTGGATGCCAAAGTGTTGATAATCCCTACCTTGCTCATGTATAAGCTGCATTCAATCCTCGAGTGAAAACATAATTCGTCCATTCATTGGCTATGTCGGTTTTACACACTATTAGTATGAAATGAATGTCTAAGAGCTGATTTGCACAGCCGCACTCAAATGCTTTAGCTGCATTCAAGCCTCTGTGAAAAGAAACGCCAGTCAGTTGTTTTGGTATATGTGATCTTGCATACCATGACCATGTAAATGGGAAAACATTTTATTTTTGTCACTAAGTTACATGTCAATTTGCATTATCTCTTATATGTACCTTGAAACAATCGATATCGTGTTAATACATGACAAGATCAACAACAGACAAGATGCTATTTTAATATTTGCACACAGTTCTTTATCAGTTTTGTTGAGTTTACATAAGACGGAAAATGAATGTTGACTTCTTCAGCTTTATCAAAATGTGTGTAGCATATTTGCCCGTGTTAGTTTAAGAATGTAGTGAAAGTAATGAGATACATGTAAATGCCTATACAGAGTTACTCCCCATAACTAGTTATTTGACAATTTATTTATAAATTATCGTCATTCTAGCAAGACAATACATTCCATTGCCTCCGTAGCTCAGTGGTTAGTGCGCTTGCCGTCTAATCTGGCGACCCGGGTTCAAATACGGATGGAGGTACATATATATGCCTGCCATGTTTCAATAGAAATAAAGCAAATAAAGGCTATGCTCGGCATAATTTTATTTTGCAATGTTGCATTTTACCAATACTAATGTTAGGTTGTCATCCAACCAAACAAAATCAATTTTTAAATAAAGAAAATAATTGGTGATGCAGTCAGGGGTTGTTAAAGTTACATTGCAATTAGATCAACGGCAGGTAATTATCTGCCAAAAAAGTGGGAAAGAACTGCGTAGCTTTAATTAATCCGGTGGAGTTCCATGGTAACACAATTATAGCCACAAATTTGCATATCCACATTACTGTACTATAATGTACACAACAGTACTTCAGAATTTATGAATATGGGTAATATGATTCTCTAACAAAAGGTGGCGAGCGTTTCTATAACTGTGTTAATCGCCAATACCATTCATGATTGCCTAGATAAGTTGTAAGGGTTACATTTGTTTGATTTGTCAATCGCTGTATCCTCATACATGCTAATTATTGCAGGTAAGCAATCTCCAAAATCATTTTTATGTTGTTTAATGTTTTTAATGTATTTGATACTACCAAAAGTTACCGTATGAAGGTCGTACATTTTAGGCAATTACAATGATGGATAACAAACAAGTCTTGTCTACGTAAAAAAATACTTCATGTTTGTCTTGTTACGTAATGATCATTTGTCATTGTTATTTGTATCAACATAATATCTTACAAATAATAGCTACTCGAGTGTGTTTAATACACGAAAACAACACCTGTATGTGGTCCTGTTTAAATCATCGAAACTTGAGATATGTGCCTTAAGTATTGTTTGCATTGGTTCTTCTAATATATCACGCCATTGTTATTCAAGAGATATCTTTAAATTCGCTATTACCGTATATGTTACAATACTGTTTTTACTAAAGTTACAAGACATTGAACCTTGTTTCAAGTTTCAACACACATAAAATGAAAGCTGATATCAAACTGCGATCTTTCATAACCGATAATAATTACAAGGTCTCATGTTCCTAGACTTATTCTCACAAACTGAATGCTGCATTCACAGGTTTGTCAGATTGGTGTAAGTCTATTTCTTCCGGTGGTATTAGAAAGTTTCTTCTGAAATAATCATTGTTGTTATCATTCAACTAATACTGACAATTAGTAGATCTGTATTTGTTATTATTTTTTTCAAAAACACATCGGTACGGTGTTAATTATATCCATTCAAGCACACGATATGCTTTACAATGAGTGTATCATTACTGTCAATGTTAAATTTTACCAATACTAATGTTAGGTTGTCATCCAACCAAACTTAATCAATTTTTAACTACAAAAACTAATTGGTGTTGCAGTCAGAGGTTGTTGTGTTACATTGAATTTAGATCAACGGCAGGTAATTTTCTGCCAAGACAAATACGAAAAATAACTATCTAGCTTAAATTAATCCGGTGGGTTCCCATTGAAACACAATTATCAAATGACAAGTTCACTTATTCACATTGCTATAATGTACATAACGGTACTTCAGAAATAGGAATTTATGATTTTTGGAAATACGCTTCTCTAACAAAAGGCGGCGAGTTTTTCCATAACTGTCTTTATCAGCAATATCATTCCCGAGTTTTGTTAATATGTTGTAAGAGTAATGTTCATTTAATCTGTCAACCGTTGTATCCATATGCATGCTAACTATGACTGGTTAGCAATCGTCATAATCATTGATAAAGCATACGTCGGTTGTTGTTTAAAATGTAATTGATACTACCAACAGTTTCCGTTAGAAGCTCGTATATTTTAGGCAATTGTCAATGATGGATTACAAACAAGGCTTGTCTACGAAAAACTATATTGCATATTTGTCTTGTTACGTAATGATCATTTGTCATTGATATCTCCATCAACATAATATCTTACAAATAATACCTGCTTGGATGTGTCCATTACATATATTGCATAAACGATTTGTCAAAAGCCGGAATATAATTCCATACCCACATAACAGTTAGTATAGTAGTTCATAACACAATGGAAGTTTTATCAAAGGTGGTCCCTAAATTACATATACCCTTTTTATAAAGTATCCCTAGTACAAGTAGGAATCACACTAATATATGTTGATAAATTACTCTTTGGTCTCAATGTGCCTACCAAAGGTTCTTTTTGAAGAGATTCATGGTAAACTCTTAGTTATTTTACATTTTACTGTACAGCTACATGTAGCTTGATACATATTGTGAATGTTTGACTAGATTCAATATACCATCTGTACACACGCAGGCTTATAAAGAGAAGATATTTTGAGAAAACAAGAAAAACTGTCTGAAAACTACTCTTTACCTTTAGTTAAAATACACCCAAGGGATTAGCCTATTCATAAACTCTCCATTATTTTTCAGGAATGGAGAGTTGTCTTAACAATAGCTCTCCATTATTTTGTATACACATTTAATGCAATGTGTATACAAAATAATGGAGAGTTATTGTTAAGGAAACTCTTCATGCCTGAAAAACATACGCACATAATTATGTTGTGTTAACAAAAATGTTGAGTTAGTTTTATTAAATGTGTTAACAGGTAATTGAGAATTATTGTAAATAATGTCTATATTATGCACCAGTCAGTTGCATTCATTGCACTCCATCTCCAGGGATGGGCCGGGAAATTTACTTTTGGGTTTTCAAAACCCCCCGCCCTCCAACGGCCCATGCAGGGGCAGCTGACAATTATATATTGTCCAAATGGTATTGGTTCGGTGAAAAAATCCCAACATTTCCCCGGCAGTGCGTATAAAGCTGAAAAGGTATAAAAAACGCAGCCATACCCAGAGGTTGGTGCCGTGGATGTAACTGACTGGTGTATTAGAAAATGTATGTGTTCACAAAAAAGGCAATACAAATCGCAGGAAAGGCAACACTCAACTGAAAGAGTCGAACACAGATAAAAATGCTCAATCCACAACGAAACTAGAGAATGAAATCAACCCGCTGTTACTAAATAACTATAAACATGACATAATTGCAACTATTAAGGTGGTACGCGTACAAGGAATAAAGAAATCAAGATGATACTAGTGTGATATTAAAAAACGTTATTTTGCAAATGTACTTTCGCGTGTCCATTACAATTATGTGAGTTGCAATCACAGTTTTTTATAAATTCATAAGGGCCAAAATTATCACTAAATCATGACATCCGATCTTCAGCGTGATACTAACAATGAAATAATCGACCTTGACCTACATTAGAATGTCCATCAACATTGCAACTAGGTTTTGAGATGCGATTGGACTCCTAAATTTGAATTAAAGAACTGGCAAATTAAATTTTGGAGCGTAAAAAAAAATTTAAGCTACCAATTTACGAGGGCTGTTTTCAGCTGTTCAGCTGCTCAATTTCCCTTTGACATTAACTTCCTCTGGTCATTGGGTTACCTAATGAAACATTCGAGTCTCACTGGGGAGGCTATTTCTCTCTTGTGGGCATCAACATCGATCTGATATACACTGCTCTCACAAGTATATATACCAAATTTTGAGTACATTAATTAATACTTTAATTTAAATGACTGTGCAAATACAGCTCTATGCTTAATAAAAACATGTTAAAACACTGTATTTATGTCCATCAAGTTGCATATCAATTATAAATATCCATGTATAGTTTATGCACGGGAATATATCCTCTGACTGAAACAGTAATAGTCGTTATAATGTCCACCATCAAGTGACACTAGGTAAATGACCATTGCTTGATCGTGTAACACATAACTCACAACATGTGTGTGCATGGACTACACACCATTATTAAAGTAATGGAGAGTTATTGAATTACTTCACTGGTTTCATGATCTTCTCGCTCAGACATGTTCATAGTTTTAATCTTTCATTTATAAGAGGTACATCAGGGGTGAATTTTTTGGAAAAATGCATTTTTCTTTCGATTTTGATATTAACAGCATCGTTACAGAAAATCAAATTTACATTTGACGGTAATGGTGTATTTTAAGTCAGAGAAAATCCGCGTATCTGTCCATTCCTGAGAAATAATGAAAACTCGGCCCCTTTGGGGCCTCGTCTCCATTATTTCTCAGGAATGGACAGTTACTTGGACTTTCTCCTTAACAAAAATAACTCTTTGATTCTCAGTTTGGTCAACATCAAAAGTTCTAATTTTCATGAAGAAAGGCCCATAAGAAGCGTGATGTGGTACAGATTTCTTTGATTAGATATGAGTTGATAAGGTCCTCGGATCGTCTTATACCTTTTAGTAATCAGGATTTTGCATAGGCCGTAAGTAGTAGTTACGACTTTCTCATTCGAAGCCAGCGAAATGTATTACACGACGTCAGTTATTTGTTCCACATGAATATTAAGCATACGGGCACTGTTTTATCAAAGCATTTACGCAAATCCTAAACTTACGGTCAAATTTAAAGTCTTTATGATACGTTTTCATCTGCACAGTGAGGTAAACGGAGCTGCAATACTAATGAATATTTAGCTAAGAAACTCCTACAAACAATATCTGGCCCCAGTTTGTAGTCGTTAACGAATTATAAAGAATTTAAATTTGAACGTAAGTTTACGATTTCCGTAATTGCTTTGATAAAACAGTGACATGTTGTATACATTTCAAATTGCGCTGAACTACACTCAAACGCCCCAATATTGAAAATATTTAATGTTGTCATAATTCATTTTTTGATAACATTAATAGTTTACATGGTGTGTTCAGTTCATAAACTTGACCTACTCACAGAAAACTAAAAGGTTTTTCATTCGGAATACCCCGCCCAAAGAACTTTTTTGATGCATGTTTTTTACGTTTAGCTTGATCGCGTCGACCTACCTGTAACGGACCGACATTGACTTTAAACTGTGCACTGTTGGTTAACACATTGAAAATACCCAGAAACGGTATTTTATGCTGCGAATATCTCCAATATTTGTTCGGATGCCTTTGCCTTCGCTTCCAATTGAAGCCTCGGTGCCTTAGCATGGAGGTTCAGCCGCCACAACTCAACGATTGTGGGCTTAGAATATCGATTTCTAGCAAATGGCATAGTCAAAGACCGATCTGGATGAAACCAACTATAGATATTGAACCCGAGCTAGGAGGCAACATTACACTAGCAGTGCCACTGTTATTGGTTCTGCCAAAAGCAAACTCATGATTTTTGCTGTCATAATTGTCAATAATAAGGTAAATCATTGTAGTACATTTTTTATGTGTTTTGTTTCCGTTTAGAGCCTAATTACCTCCTAAGCTCCTTCATAGTGTCGGTTTCAGGTGTCATAGGCGCAGTTCACAAAATGGGCATATTTTGACTGATCTCAGACGTATGGTATTAGCCAGACAGCCAAAACCTTATACTAGGAACATTTATAATTAAAATAAAGCGTTGTTTGAATGCAGGGAAACATCACATCGAAGATATAATTTCTATCCTATAACGTAATTACTACTATTTTTGAGGAGGAGATACCACATGCAGGCTCATGCACTTGCTTTTGAAATTGTGACTTTCACTTTCATGAGTCACTCTGTTACCTATACCATGATATATTTCAAACTCGTAATAATGGCATGAAGATCACACAACTCGTTGAGTATAGAATGAAGCTTATTAATTAGAAATTAAATAACCATAGATTGACGTTTTAATCACTAAAACTGATACTTTTATGCGGTGCGTTTTAAAAGCGTTTGAGTGTATACGTACAAAAAGCGTTGCTGCTCAAAATAAATTGTAATGATGCACCATACAACCAGAGTGTGTGTTTAACTCCAATGTTATTATCAATAATGTCGCTTACAATGTGTAAACCAACAGTATAAAATCACAGAGCATTGTGTACTTGGCAGTTTTGAAAGAGTGTTTCATAGAAACGGTTTAGTACTTTCTAGGGATAACAATGTATTTACCAAGAACTGTAATACAGTAACAATATCAGTAGTGACAATGCTGCAATCTGCTTTTCTTTGGCAATTGCCTTTCAGCACAAAATGTGACTGTGTTGCACGAAATAGATGTACACGTATACAATGAAATTGCGATTTATTAAATAACAGTTGATGTGAACAGATGTTCTACAATTTAGTTTTTTTGTAGTGTCATATTGATATGTAAACACGTTACATCAAGGTGTGTCCACACTAAAGATCGGTAATCTCCAGAATGTAGATGGTTACTTTTATATAGCATGCAGCGAAAGTTTGTGTAAGTATGTTGAAAGGTCCGAAAACTCTATACTACCATATTAGACAGGCTCGGTGATTGCCATCCGTATACTATTAGTCTTAAAGAAAATAGGTTCCATACATTATTCGTGTGCATAGCAGTATCTTCTAATGCTTTGATATATTATCTGACTGACGTCTGTGATATTCATACAATGTCACATGAAGTGTGTATTCTCTTTCATAATTATGCTGGAATGGTGAATGTTGTTCTGAGAGGGGATTAAATTATCTAGTTTTGTATAGTATGACATTCATATAGTACCGAGTAACTTCCCTTTACTAGTTATTTGACAACTTATCAATGCAATTTTTGTTTTTTTCTATTTCAGAAAAACATTCAAAGTGGACAACTCGTGAAAAGATTTTTATTGAATGCATCTCTAATTTATTCCACACAAATAAGAACATTCATCAATTATGAAGACCGTGAGACATTTTTCGGATACAAACTAACCAGGAATCATATTCAACTATTGTTGCCATGTCTCTCTTCCATGATTAGCGTTATGTTCGTGGTGACGCTAATTCAAACTGGCATTATGGTCACCTCACAGAAGGAAGCAGGTCTGAATAGAATGCGTTTTTACCTTATAACTGACTCACTGGATAGAGATACACAAACCACATTACATGTAACAGCACATGCGCAATATTTTATTTACTTCATTTAGTAGACATGTGTCTCGAACACCTTTCTCCAAATTGTTGTAAGAACTATGGTATGTATTTGGTCCTGTTTACACCATCGAAACTTGTATTCATAGACTAACACGGTGAAACTAGTTTCAAGTTTTATTGCACTCTGATATACAATGCTTTTAAATAAGCCATGCACGTGTACGGAGATAATTCTTGAAACAAGCTTTGGAGACGCTTGGAAAATCTAAAATGACACCAAACAGTTATTCACATTGCGTTCAACGGGTAACAACCTTTCAAGTGATTCATATAATAAGGAACCGCCTTTCCCGCTATAACTTGTCTCACACGATCACCATTCCCAACGACTACAGTGTTTCTTGTGGTATATTGTTACAAACAAATTTTAAACTGACGGAGCGACAATACATATTAGAGAATGTGGTAAGTGATACTTACTGATCAAGTCGAATGGGGAACACCATTGGTCCACAGTCTATTAATTTAACAACACATATCTTCAAAGATTATTGCTATTTTCTCCACCGAAGAGAAACTCCTGTCAACGAGTACCATGTTATTAGCATTGGTTGCAGACAAGTTTTACTGTAGACAAACTACTTCGTGGATTTGTTTGCCAAGTACAACGATTCTTGTTACCTGTGGATAACTTAAAAACAGTAGACTAGCAACATGATATGCACTCGTATATTCCACTTTATTCGACAATGTATGTGACATGTATTCCACTTTTATCCGACAGTAGTTCATGCATTTAACCCCTTTGTGCATATTTGCCACACCATGTTCTTGATACGTGTTCAATAAAATTGATATTAATTGGTGTTTGTACTGAAGATCACTAGATCGATATATTGAATTATACTCACGTTTTTGGAATTCAATTATATCTAACTTCAGAAATCTTACAACGTAACCCTTTTGTATTTGACAAGATCACTACTCATTATATCACTGTGTCTTCGTTGTGTTATGTTTCATATTTCAATTGTTGGCAGACTCAAAGAAATAATTTCAAACGTGCCAGTCCAAATTGATAAAATGCTTGAATAATCCACTTCCTTTAACAGGAAACTCTACGATTTTCTGTCATTTCTGTCACATTGAAGCAATATTTATCAACTATGACTTTCAGTTTGGCGGACGTAAAGTTGTCGCGACAAATGTCATACTGATACCCTACTGCGACCTTTAAACTTATCATAATATCAACATTTATTTCATAGTCTTATTCTCACACGTCCGATTTCCTCTTTAATGTTTGTTATCACCCGACACGTTTACTGCCTTCAAATGTTTGTCCAATTCATTTTCGTTTTTTGTGCAAAAGGTTAGTGTAAGTTTCTTGCGCTGCAATCTGGTCTGAAATGTCTTTTTTTCACTAACTGTTTCCTGCCAATATAGTAGATATATGTGTTTTTTATAAACACATAAGTGTGATGTTATTTATCTACATTCTACCAACACAACTATTGAGCGTATTAATACATTCAATTTTAACTTCCACCAATACCAATGTTTGGTTGTCATAAAACCAAACTGAGACAATGCTTAAAATGAAGCAGAAATTAATTTGTGCAGGAAGAGATTTTTATGTAATACTGAAATTAGATCAGCAGGTAATTACGTGGGATGAAAAATGTGAAATATCGTGTTGTTAATATTAATGAGATGGGTTTCCATGGTAACACAAAAAAATGTTCTATGTTATTTAAATATTCATTTAGATCAAATGACACATTCGAAAACTCACGTTGTAATAATGTACACAACAGTACTTCAGAAATATATGAAGCTAAGAAATGTGATTCCCTAACATTTGGTGGCGAACGTTGGATAAGTGTCCTAATCAGGAATATAATCCCTGATTGTTTAAAGGAGTTATACCGTAGGATACATTTTGACACTGAGTTAAAGATTGCGGTTGTGTTGGATAGGAAGCTATCCACTGTAAAAAGGTATCTCTCCCGATTCTCCGCTCCTCAGTTCCACCAGAGAGATGTTGTTTTCCTTCCGGCCGGTTATTGTCCGTAAAGAAATGTGAGAAATACTTCAATGGTTTAAAGTAATTCGGTGGGTTTCCTAGGTAACATAATAATGACTTTCAAGAAAACGTTATATTAAATCAAATATCTATTTAGATCAAATGACATTCTTACAAACTCACATTGTTATAATGTACACATCAGTATGCCAGAAATTAGAATTTATAAATGTGGGAAATATGATTCCCTAACAAATGGCTGCGAATGTCTCTATAACTGTACATTGTAGTTATTAGCAATAACTTTTTTATTGTTAAAAAGTGGTAAGAAATATCATTCATCCGTTGCAACGGTATGCTCTTAGAAATTAGTGTAAATTCGTAACTACGAGTAATTCGAATCCATCAAAGACTTTTCAAATAAATAATAGTGTAAGCATGCTAACGTTTTTTGAAGTACGGTGTTTCTATAAATACAGGTTGTAGAACTATATAGCATTATACAAAATGCACTGATACGGAAAAAGTCTCAAACATGACTATTAAATTGATAAAGATAAAATATCGTATTACTGAATTTACATAATGACAGATATGAGCACAAAACTGCGTCTGATATAGTCTATATTTTATATTAAGTATATGAATTACAAACATTGTATCCATTCGTGAATTACTGTACAGAACAATATTATGAGATTGTATGGAGATCGGTTATCAGTAGATGTACAATGTATCATTATCATAATAACAGTAAAGTATTAACAGAAATTCATAAGAATTATTATAATGCCTTTCCGATTCAGAGTAATAAGAGGTAATGCGTAAGAATATAACCTATCAGATACGTTGTTCAAAGTAATGGAAAAAACCAAAGACGTATTTATCGTGTGGTACATTGAAAAACAACACATACGAAACAATATTACATGTTATTAGAATTGATAACACCTTCAACAGGGAAGGCATCACTTTTACAATGTCTACATCGTCAATTAAAATAAACACAAAGAAATATATTTCCAAATATATTTCTACAACATCTGTACAATAAGAATCATAAAACAGATTGATAAGTTTTTGGTCGGAGGAAGTTGTAAGGTACATGTAGTAACATTTTCAGGTTTAAATAAATGTTGAATAAAACAACAGACTAGAGAAAATATTCCAATAAAAAGATTTGAAACAAATAAAAAAACATGTAACCACCAAAGCGAATAAATCTACGTCTATGAACCAATGTTCGATTATGACACTAACACATGGAACACATTGTCTTTGTCTTTGCGCTTGGATGTGCAAATTATGTTATCGCTTCCTAAAATACCAACACATTGAAACCGTCAAATCCTGAAACTTACCATTTAATACAATAAGCAATTCATTAAGACCTTTGTAAGTTTCCATTACTCACTGTATGATGATGGATGCTTACTTCCCAACTTCCATGGTCTTAATCAAATTATACAAAAGTAACTGTTTATAAGATTGTGTTTATTACGCAAGTGAGAACTTAATTAACGCCACCTTTGAGGGTTTGTGTCGTGTTAAAATATATGAAACATTTAATTATGTTGATAGCTATCGGTCTTAATTTTGAAAGTTAGTTCTACGTATAAACTATTATTGAGATACTGATTCAATATGCGGATATATACATCAAGATCAAGATGCATTCGGTGTCGAACAAACCTGATAAAAAACACGTCGGGACCTTGTCTCCATATTTGCTTAGGAATGGGCAGTTATTATGACCTTTATGGCGATTATGTTAACGTTGAATGCAAGGCACACATCATGTGTTTTAACGTTATTAGCTTTTATGTATTGTTCAAGGTGTGAGGGAGAAGACCCAAGCTGCGTCGAAACTTGTATAGAATGAAGAAAAACAGAAACAAAATATTGAATTGAAATAGGGCATTTATTTTTTAAATGCCATAAAACAATAAAATAAAGCTTACTATTTGTTTAAGTACTAGAATGACATAACTGGGCGGACAATAAACGCCAAAAGGAGACACCATAGGAGGCGACACATCCCATTTATCTCCCCTGTTCTCTCTGTTATGGGATTGAAGTAATGTAAATGTAAAGTAAAATGTACAAAGTGGCATGAATTCAATTTGTTAGATCATTTTAATACCTAAATAGATTTCACGCCATCTGGATCTCCTAAATCGACGGTAATTAAATTGTACATCGTGTGAACGTCAAGGGTCTAACGGTGTTTTACTAGGAACATGCGAGCTTGAACGGTTAGTTCAAGATAGGCAAAAATAGATAATAGTGGACATAATCGTGTATATAAGATGCTAAAGATGTCCATCATTATTGATATTTGCCACACTTTTAAGCGTATATTTCTAATTTATTTGACTTACATATTGTGTTCTGCGTATCACGGATATATTGCAAGTAAATTGGAAGGGAAAATATGACGGATAGGAAAAACCTACTTTTTCGCGATTGAATAGACGTTTTTCCATTTGTGTTGGTGTGGTCATAATTAAAACATTTGGAATTTTAATTCAATTGCAAAGCTTTTGACGCTCAGTATTTATTTGATTAACTATCTTTGCCTTGGTTTTGTCCAAAAGTGTGAGTACATTTCTAATTGAATGTAGTGAGCATTAGGGACGACATATTGACCCTCGCAATTTTAATTGACTCTCTATTTAAATGACTCCTACACATTGGTATACAGGAACTATTCCAAAAGATTGGTAACTGCTTAAAGCAACAACGCGAACTGTGAGCCCTACAAATAACTTCGGACATAATATACTAAAGGAATTAACAAACAGATGTCAGCTCCCAACGTTTAAAGGCCACGTGTAACCAACGTTAATTTTAGAAAAGAGATATAGAAATAAACCAAAATATGTGGTAAACCTATCCACATTCCGTTCAATATTAAAGTTTTTCACTGATATCCACCATCGTAACAACACTTTACTTATGTTATGAATACAAACTTTTAGAACAATGATAAAGGTTAATAACCACTAAATGCCTTCCATCAGATACAAGTACACTCAAATATTCCGGTAAAAGTTTGAAGCTATCGGAAATGGGGGTATGTCTTGACAAATCAGCTTCAGAATCATGAAATACGGTCAAAAGGCTTTGTACATGTATGCATGTATGGGATGTAGTGAAATGTTTTTATTCAGGAATATTTGGCATTCTAGCTTAAATATGAAAGTGATTATAGGGTTGGGACTAACGGACATTGAGTAAATCCATACATGTGAGAAAATCTGTTCACTGCGTTTGTCGAACCAAATTTATTTTGTGTGACACATGCCCACTACTTTTTTATTTTCTAGAAGCTGTGTGATATTTCTATTGATTCAAATGATTTGAGAGGGTCAATGAACAAAAAGTTGAAAGTTTTGCCTAAGCTTTGACACTTTACATTGGGATAAAGAACAATTCTATTTGGTAGTGTTTTACCTTACCTCAAAAAAACTTTATAGCTACTCGTAAACATATGGCGTCAACTCTTCATTTGGTTCAATAACAGTTACTATTGTAATATTGCACCGAAAACACCAATATACACTCTATAAGTGGTCAAAACTGTCAAATACACAATATACCAATGATTGTATAACGTTGGTTGGCACAATGTGAATGACATATTGACAGATACCAGCACATGTCCTGGATATCTGGTACGACTTTACATTTTATTTTCAGGAATGACGCTCATTGGCACAAGTACATGTGTTATAGGTCATTTTAAGTACATGTACTGTACATATAGTTCTCGATCTAACATGTCTACAAAGTATTGCCACCAATATGAAATAATCTCTTAAACTCGCATCATTGTATTGTATCGTTACATGAATTAGACAATTTGTACAAATACTAAAGTGAAAATCAGGGACCATCTTTGGAATAAATCCATGGGAAGTAATTTAATGTTTATCGTTGTTGATTATGATCTACTTTTGTGTTTGTTTGTAATAACTTTCTGGCGTTCAGTATTTCGGAGACAAACCTTGTTTGTGATGTCTTCATTGGCAATTGAAAGTCGTTTCTGTCTAATATGTACGATCTTCCTACGGTAACGGTCAAACGACACAAATGGTCTGAAACTATAGCTGTATCAAGTATTTTCACAATTGTTAACCTACTGCACTTGTTATGTATTACTAGAGGCATTTGCAGATTCGAATAACATGTAGTTGTATATACTACTATGCATGACATTGCAGCGATTAATAAAGAAACTGCTATTAAACAAATAAGAATAATATAGCTGATAAAGACAGTTATGGAAGCGTAAGCCGCCATATATATGGGAATCATATCTCCCACATTCATAAATTCTTATATCAAAAGTACATTATAACAATTAGAGTTTGTAAAATTGTCATTTGATCTAAATGAATATTTATATATTATAGAACATATTCTCGGAAGTAATTGTGTTACCATGGAAACCAAACTCATTATTCAAAAACCACACAGTTCATTCCAATTTTTCCTTCCGGATTATAACCTGATGGTGGTCTAAATTAAGTATAATTTAAAAACCTTTTCCTGTACACAATTATTTCAGCTTTTTAAAAAAAGTGTCTCATTTTGGTTTGATGACAACCTAACATTAGTTGTGAAATACAAAATCGAATGTAATGATACAATCAACGAAATGCTTTGTCTTGCTAGACAAAAATAATTAACACCAAACTAATGTGTTTATCAAACCATTAAAAAATATTATTTCTTTTATTTCACAGTTACAAAATGTAAATCATCTAATAATACTAACAACAAAGATTGTATGTAACTAATTACTTAAAACTATCCACATGAAGAAATAAACGGAAACTAAATCGGATAAGAAATGCTACAGACGTGACCGATCAACTTCCAAAATACTTATAGTTGAAAGATTTCAGTAGGATATCAGCAACTACAATTTATTTTGCAACAACGGTCAGTCCACTAGACCGTTAGTCCTAACCGTTTATTTTTTCGAACTAACATGTTTGAAAACATGTCGTAGATCCTGTCAGAAATGCATGCTTAAAACGAATGCATTGCTTATATAAAAGTATGTATAACGTTCGTTTCAAATGCAAGCGAGTTATTATTCTTGAAATAATAAAAAAGTCGTAAGGGAATTTACTTGAAATCTGCACCACTTATGAGTCCATTTTTATGCACATCAATCTGAAAATGAAAACAATGTTCTTTATAAGTAATGAGTAAGTTAAAAAAGTTATTTACTGTTTTTCTCAAATTAGCTTTGTGTAATTCGGGGTGTACAATGTATACGTCTAAGTTAGCGATTTCTAAAGGTATTTGTAATTGATTTTCATAACGTACACGTAGATGGGAATAAATGAATACGTTGTGATCGCCAGATAAAATACAAATAAATACATCCAGGAAATGACGTAGCTAATGTGAACACACATGGCAACCGTTTAAATTATTGTAAATGCTTGTCATATTATCAAATTCCATTGAGAATGTGTTCCTGCGTATTTGTTTGTAATATTATGGGACATCATGTACTACGTCGATTGGAAATTGATTCCGGGACATGGGTAGCGGAAAACATTCAGACAATGAAATGCAGTCTTTGACATTCAGTGTTCTGCAAATATTGCCTTCAACGCGCAATAAAAAAAGTGCCTAGCAAGCGCACTTAAGGTAATTTAGACCCTTTTCGCTAAATATCGCCTGTAACTCGGATTTCGATGATATTTTGCATAAATATAGTATCAAGTATTGGCTTTCTGATTTTGATGGTTTTATGGGGAAATATCACGTGACGTACAATGAATAGCGCCACCTAGCGGGGCGTAATTTTTGCGTGCTTTTCGACGTTTTTCACCTTTTTTTTGAGTTAATACTTATTTCATTGAAAATCGAAAATTATAGTTTTGTAGGGCAAATGCTGCGTCATATGGTGCAAAATAGAGAAAGAAATTTTAAATATTATTAACGTAACGCTGAAATAACCGCGCCGCGGCCTCGATAATAACGGCGTTTTAATCGCGGCATTTCTTTTATTCACACGCATTTAGCAAGAACGCAAGGTGTTCAAATTTTATTTTATTTATTGCATAAGTTTATTTGAAGTGTCTTTTTTATTTTAGTGAAATAAAAAATGGGGTGTTCTCGGGGCCGTTTTCGCGCTTTTTTCAATCAAAAGTTTTTAGTCAGGGTAAAATTACGCGACGTAAACGTTAGCGTGACGTGTGCTCACGACTGGAACATCGGCTCTTTCTTTTCTTTTAATAACGCAATTAGACGAAAAGACGATAAAAGTATTTTTGATAATTCTATGATTTGCTTGAAAGAATAGTTTTGATTTATATCAAATATAATTTGTTTGGTCCGTTTTCGCGCGTTTATTAATCTAAGGTCGGAATACAAGTTCTTTTAAATTTTGCCGTTAAACGTTTAAAACTGGTGAGGTTTGGCGAACCATACCATATCAAATATGAAAAATATTTCGTTGCTGAAGAAACATATGGAGTTGTGCAGGTATCAATTCATTTTGGGGTGATTTGTATATTCTGGAGTGACGTGTGATGTTATTGTGATGTTTGACGCTGAACGTAAATACACTTAGTGAAAGTATATTTTACGATATGCGTCAGTTCAGCAAACTGCACATTTCCTGCGAACACATGTGGACGGTATTACTCGTCGGTCATAGTGTATTGGTCCTTAGGTACCAAATCATACATATGTATATTAAAGTAAAGCAATCTTGATTAATCTTGCTTTTAGGAAATAAGCATTGGTACGTACGGAGACCGACCTCGTACTCCTTAATAAGTATGACTATACATGTCCTTCATCTGGGTACGCCCATCGTACGATAGTAAGCTCACCCCCAGTTTACAAGAATGCTATTTCATTATTGATGTTTTGGAGTAGAGAAGAATGAATTGGTTAATCATGTGTTCCTATTAAAATTTCGGGCAATATTCTTACTTTAAGTTGTTTCCTGTTTTTAAATATCCTGTTGTCTAGTTTATGCAGATATTTTCCAATGCAATGGTCATTTGAATGACATTCAATTAATCGTTTTCCATAATAATACATGTACATAATTAAAAAAAACCTATATAGAATAATTCTTATACAAACAACTACATGTATATCCTATAAAACCTGCGATCGAGTCTCATTTCTCATGTGGGTGTGGCAGCCACCATCGACGAACTATCTCTCGGTCGCCGCTCTCAACTTAACGGCGAAGTTGGAAATATTATGACTGATTGAGATGTAGAATTAGAAAAACATATATGAAATGTGAAATGAATGATAACATCAATACTAAAAGTGCTTCAATTCTCACTCCGTATTTCACAGATAATTAATAACGCAACGTGTGAACTATGCACTATGATGCTCCAACCGCTCGATGGCTTTGTGGTAGAACGTTCAGTTCGAGTGATGGAGGTCCTTGATTCAAATCAGGCTGCATCATTTCCGAGACAAAAACTTTGTATTAGTGATGCCCTCGCTGAGCTTAAAAACTCGTTCTATCACACTCTCTCGAGTCGATGTTTACATTCGGGATTAATGCTACGGTCACAATACTCGTACGATTACCATTCGGATTTTTGCAACTCGTACGAGTCCAATATATTTCAAATCCTAACGGTATGTGTAGGTTCTTGGGTACGGACCTCGTACGAATAAAAGAGAATGTCTCCTACGAAGTCCGTACGGACATCATAATCTTCGCACGGAGATAGTACGGGATCGTCGTATGGGGCTCACAAGTAACTCGTACGGTGTCCGGAAGGAACTCGCACGATGACCGTACAAGGTCCGTGCGACAAGAATAAAATTCTTCTGCACATTTCAATTTTCCCTAACAAGCCCGCCAAGCTCAGTCGGTATAGCCCGAGACTAATAGTTATATTATGAGATGAGTAAACATAGTCTAATTATTCTTATTTTACAATTGTTATGTTCTTCTAACTTAAGAAATTAATGAAATTAATTTGTGATTTTTGCACTTTGTTAACTTTAATTTGGCACGGGACTGTACAATGATCGGTTGACGTACATTTTGGCTAATTTGACTGAAGCCGAATGTTGTCAGGCAGCAGATCGGGGTTACAAGTTGTGTAGAATCGAGTGACGGCGACCAGGGTAATTTAAAGTATCTTTAAAAATATACATTGCTACTCATCGGCCGGTGTCTGTGCAATCATTAATTAACAACGGGTACATATCGGAAACAAGGGCGGTGAATGAGACTGAATGTTAAACGGAATCCCGGAAGCCTAGATTGTATACAACTTGGTTCTTTAACGTTTTAGGTGTATACCACCTATGGGTTTTTCAGCTACTCCATTTATTGTTAGGTGGAATAAGAATGTGTCCCGGTCGAGATTAACACCTTGGATGGACATGTCGATCCGTAGTCTAAAGCATTACCCACTCGACCACAGTCTGAGTGTCACCCGAATGGTTGATTATACCACATGTTAAAAGACTTGTTGACATACTTATATATTGGGTCTTCTTAAACTTTTACAATACTTCTTCCAAAAGCAAGTAGCACCATTATAACGATATAATAGTAATAACTTTATAATAAGAGGCAACCCGGATGGACAAGCCCAATCTTCCCTGTAGGCCTCTATTTGTACCTGATACTTTTTAATAAACAACCATTCAAACAATGACTCATAAAGTTTCTGTAAGCCGAACATTCCATTTTGGGTGAAAAGAATTGTCCCATCCCTTCAAGGAAAAATCCGGCCACCTAGATTCCTAGACCTACATACACTAGTAATATGTCGGCACCCTATATTTCGTCCTGGCTAACACATCGTTCATTCCCCCAACTTCTAAATCAGAATGCCGACCCGATCGCATCGTCAGCGTTATAATAATGAAAAGTGACACTCATGTCAGTATTTGAAGGTCTGATCCTGATATGCATATCATAATGTCGAACGTTTCACAAAATTAATACAGTGCATTTTATTGCAATGTTTTAAGCATGCATATCAAGCATATGTTAACTTTTGAGTATAACCATTTTGTGAATAATTATGTCGTGGCAGATATAAAAATACGTTCAAAATAACGACATTCTTTGTTTTTGAACGCCTACAGCGTCACTAAAGAACATCGCATTGCTTCCCTTACATAAAGCAATATATTTCATCGCAAATCAAAAGAAAGTTTTCTTTCGCTAATGGCGTCGAAAAGAAAGAGCATGGACGAATTGAACGACGGACGCACTAGTTACGTCGCTAGTAACAGTAACGTTGCGTAACTTTACCCTGACTAAAAACTTATGATTGTAAATAGCGCGAAAACGGCCCCGAGAACACCCCATTTTTTATTTCATTAAAATAAAAAAGACACTTCAAATAAACTTATGCAATAAATAAAATAAAATTTGTACACCTTGCGTTCTTGCTAAATGCGTGTGAATAAAAGAAATGCCGCGATTAAAACGCCGTTATTATCGAGGCCGCAGCGCGGTTATTTCAGCGTTACGTTAATACTATTTAAAATTTCTTTCTCTATTTTGCACCATATGACGCAGCAATTATTTCCCTTCAAAACTATATTTTTCGATTTTCAATGAAATAAGGATTAACTCGAAAACATGGTGAAAAACGTCGAAAAGCACGCAAAAATTACGCCCCCACTAGGTGGCGCTATTCATCGTACGTCACGTGATATTTCTCCATAAAACCATCAAAATCAGAAATCCAATACTTGATACTATATTTATGCAAAATATCATCAAAATCCGAGTTACAGGCGATATTTAGCGAAAAGGGTCTAAATTACCTTAAAGTAAAAGACAAATTGTTTTCCGATGATTCAAAGCAACTTGACGTTTCCATAAATAATAAATGATGTTGGTGCATGTAATTATCTATGTATTCTGCATTGTACTGTCAAACGAGTTTTCAAACTAACTGTAGTATGTTTGGCATTTCCAAGGTATGCATGTCTGACTACATTACGCGTATTGATATTCAGGTGGTTAAATTGTTGTTTCCTATTGCTGCATATCATATGGCTAATTAATTTTCAATTACGTCTTCCTCTTATAAATTAAGGTGAATTGTGGAATTTGAAAATCGTTAATCATGATTTTCGCTTGAGCTTTATTGTGATCGTCATAGTAGCGTCACTCTATGCCAACAACGTACGAAGCGAGTCAGTTTCTACCTTTCATACCCTCTGCAATGTATTACCAAGATGATGTGAGAAGTCGCTAAATAAGTGCTATATTTTTATTGTTTTATCTCGTCGTCGATTTGGCGTACATTGTAGCATTGAAGCGAACCATATTCCGTCCGTATGTTGACCACTCTATCACTAAGATGCAATATGTGTTAAGTACATTATGTGCATTTTAATAAATACAAACATGTTAACTATATACTGTTTCACAAACAAACACTTTTATTACATTTAATTATTACGATATATGAACAGATTCGTGTGGAATTATTTTGTACTACTTTTATGTGAACAGTATTTATTTATGACAAATGTGTCACTTACGTTTGTTCGTAAATATAACGCGTGTTTTTTAGCCATATATATTTGTATGCTGACAAGATCGTACTGATTAAATGCATGCTTTTGTAATTTAGACTCGACTAAGTCTTGTTACACAATACTATCATCAAATGCTGTGACAATATAAACTGTCTGGCATTTGTTTTTCATATTTCAAATAATATAACAACATTGATTCGTTATTTCATCTCTAAATATTCACATGTGCATTCAAATTCCCACATACTTTCAATGCTTTCAAATGCACATCATCTCAGTACAGTAGCGAGTAAATATACTGAACGTTGTGTTACTACATTGCATATTTTAGAACAGCATTACGAATATCTGCCAAATATCTTCCAAATCTGGTACAAAGTTACAAAGTTTAATAAATCGTATCCAGTATTATGAAATACAGTGGTATTTCGCAATCCATACGTTACGTGCACACTTATCGTACCAGTTAATTGAATGTAATTGGGATGTTTCAGCTTTAATTGTGAAAATTGGGAACATAAAGCCTACATAATTTACTAAACACTCATTCGAATTTGATGATACATCTATTCTACGTAAAGACCGCTCAGTTAGAATGGCGACAAAATTCGCCTCAGTGTTACGTAATACGGAGGACAAATAAAAATGATACCAGTATTTGCATGGTTTGTAGTTCAGTAAAACCTCATTCACACCCTTTTGTAAAATTAATAACACCAGGAATGAAATGCTGATAGCATTTATTTTAATTTGTAGACCAGTTGAAATCTTAAAATAAAGAAGCGATGTTTACGGATTACTACCCCGATAGAACACACATCGCCTGAATGAATTAAAGTAATGTTGAAGTAACGTAGGTAAATATCATTCTGTACACTATGGAGTCTTGGAGAAGAACAGCCTTCAATTAATCAAGTGACAAACAAAAAGCGTAGTGCAGTTAGACATGAAAATGCGACAGTATGAATTCCGCAATAAACTTAAAGTATCACCCGGCAAATCAATGTAGAATTTAGAGAGACTCACATGCACCAAAATCATTTATTATTTATGGAAAAGTCGAGTTATTTTGAATCATCAGAAAACAGTTTGTGTTTTACTTAAATGGGTTCAGAAAACGGTTCGGTTTTCTGAACATTGTTTTTCGGTGTGAATGAAACATTATCTGGTGTGCAGAAAATTGGATGCCAACGTTATCCGTTAATACGGTATGTCTTGGTGATCGACATGAACAATTCCGTCACTGTCCAAGATCAACACATGTATAAAAATAAATATGACGTACATTGTGATAATATTGTTGTTTGTGTGTACATGGATAGTGACATTCCTGATTCAAAGACATTACGACAAATGAAATATGCAACATCTTAAATATACTGAACTGGTAAATGTTGTTCAGGATACATGTATGTAGTTTACATAATTGGATTCAACAAATTTTGTTGCTCTATCTCTATTGCGATATAGATTAATACATAGAAAGCACAGAAATGAGACACATCACAACACAACTAAACTGAGCAATGCCCAAACATAAGCCAAAGAAACAATACCAAAGTCCCTCCCGAAAAAAATGCAGGATGACCCAATTTCACAAAGAAATTATAGGATAGCGGTTATTACATGAGACCGAATGAGACGCAGCCAATACTCGACCAAGTTTCACAAGGCTCCAGATTCAAACTTCAATTCGATTAAAAACAGTCATCTGTTGTCATTTCATGATTGGTTCTTAGTAATTTGTGTTGAGTATCTTTAAATGCATATACAGATTTTCTCCCAATAACTAGTTATTTGACAATGTATTAATAAATGCAACATTTGCTACTTGTATTGTATCGACACATTAGATTATCTTCATTCTTGCAGGATATTACAAATGTTATATTGAGTGTATCATTACTTTCAATTTTGCATTTCACCAATACTAATGTTAGGTTGTCATCAAACAAAACTAAGTCAATTTTTAAATAAAGAAATTAATTGGTGCAAGCAGAGGTTTTTTTTATGTTACATTGAAATTAGATCAAAGACAGGTAATTATCGCCAAGAAAAATTGGAAAGAACTGTTTAGCAGTACTTCAGAAATAAGAATTTATGAGACGTGTAATACGATTCTCTAACAAAAAGCGGTGAACGTTTCCATAACTGTCTTTATCAGCAATACTATTCTGGATTGTTGTAAGGGTTGTATTCGTTTGATCTGTCAATCGTTCGTTCCTCATGCAAGCTAACTAAGATAGATTAAAAATCGCCAAAATTGTTCACAAAGAATACGTCGGTTGTTGTTTTAAGTGTAATTGATACTACCAACAGTTACACAACGAATGACGTACATAGTAGGCAATTGTCAATAATAGATAACACACAAGGCTTGTCTACTGCATGTTTGTCTTGTAACTTATGATAATTTGTAATTAGGTTTTCAATATGCATGACCGGCATGAAAGTAACCGTCACTGTTTAATGACAAATACATTTGTAAATAAAAACGTTTGAGTGTATATGTTGAGGCAATTCAGGGCACATGTTGTTTTCTGAATACGGACAATTCATTATCGCAGACAGCGAGACAAATGAAGTATGTATCCTCTTACATATGCTGAAATGGTAAATGTTGTTCTGTAGTCTATATATATGTTCATATACACTAGTTGCATGTAGCTAATATGAATGATTCAACACTAAACCAAATAATACATAAACATCAATAGGATTTATACTTTAACACCGTGATGTGTTTCCACTTTAGTAGATCATTTAGTATCTTCTTTTGAGTATCATGACTTTCAAATACTCCCCTTTAATAGGTAGTTGACATTTTATAAACCCAACTTACGTTACTTTATGTATGGCAAGCATGAAACGTGGAGAACTCGTCAAGAAGAAGAAGTAAATTTAATGTACTTCACATTTAAGTGTTTGTCGAACACGTACGAGGGGTGATCAATATATTCGAGGATTTTCCTTCTCAATTTTGAAATATTGGAACTAAAGTAATGAAATTTACAGCTGATGTAGATCAATCAATTATCTCGCGATTTGTTTAATGTTCTTTATGAAAGCGTCACTATTTACTTGATGACGTCACTTTTTGTAACCATGGTGAAGCGCGCACCGTCGAGCATCTCGGGCGTAACGTTATTTCTGAAAAACGACACGCTATGAAAATTAACGCAAAACTTGTAAATTCCTCGCAATACCTCCAAAATGACTTGACTAAATTGTGCATGGATTCTGTGCGCGCCCAATTAGCCATTTTCATATGATTCCGTTGTTTATGTGATTGTAGAGTCTCTGCCAAAAGGTTGAGTCAATAAAATTAGGATAAACAGCAAAAATAACACCGTGTTGGGGACACTTTCCGTTTAATTTTGCGAAATAAGACGCACATATCTCCATCAATTGTAACTGGCAAAAACGACGACTAGTATAGACTAGAACACATAAAATCGTTGACTCCAAATCAAAAGGGTTATTTCGATATTGTGTCATAAACCTGATAGGTCCTGTTTCAGTCTTGATTGAAATAATCTAATTTTGTAAAGCCAACCGCCCTTTTCCGAATTTTGCTTCCAATAGCGCGTCGATACTCTTTTTATTCCACTTCACATTCCAGAATCGGCTATTAACTACTTTTTTCAGTAGTAAAAGACAACTAGTCTCATACATGGAATCGGGTATCAGTCCAGAAAGGAGCTATGTGCTGCTCCGACGGTGACGCTTAGAATGACGTCGCGTGACGTCCAACGACACGCGCCCCTTGTATGATATCAATTTTATTAGTGCATTCGGTCGGAGACATCTTATTCCGAATGATGTTAAATGGCTTGGAGCCTTGCTGCCAATATGAACTTGCTAGATGAAAAGTCCTCGAATATATTGATCACCCCTCGTACATGTATGAATTACGAAGACCGTCAAACAAATTTCGGATACACACAAACTAACCAGGAATCATACTCAAGCATTGTTTAGCTGTATCTGTTTCACATGCGCAATGTTCTATGTTGTTCTTCACTTGTTAGACATATATCATGAAATTAACACCTTTATATAGTCCTGTTTATATCATCGAAACTTGAGATATGTGCCTCCAGTATTGTTTCCATTGGTTCTTATAAAATATAACGCCATAGATGTTCAAAAGATATCTTTAAATTCGCTAACACCGTATATGTTACATAACTGTTCTAACTTAAGTTACAAGACCCTGAACCTGGTTTCGAGTTTCAACGCACACAATATGATTGCTAGTATCCAACTGACACCTTTCATAACCGTCTTATTTTCATAGCTTTATTCTTACAAACTGAATGCTGCATTCACAGGTTTGTCAAATTGGCGTAAGTCTATTTCTTCCGGAGGTATTAATAAGTTTCTTCTGAAATAATCACGGTTGTTATTATTCAACTATAACTGACAATTAGTAGATCTGTATTTGTTATTAATGTTTTCATTAACACATCAGTAAAGTGTTAATTATATCCAATTCAGCACAATATGTTTCACAATGAGTGTATTACTATACTGTCAATGTTGAATTTTACCAATACTAATGTTAGGTTGTCATCCAACCAAACTAAATCAAGTTTTAACTAAAGAAACTAATTGGTGTTGCAGTCAGAGGTTGTTGTGTTACATTGAATTTAGATCAACGGCAGGTAATGTTCTGCCAAGACAAATACGAAAAATAACTATCTAGCTTAAATAAATCCGGTGGGTTCCCATGGAAACACAATTATCAAACGACAAGTTCACTTATTCACTTTGCTATACTGTACATAACGGTACTTCAGAAATAAGAATTTATGAATTTTTGAAATATGCTTCTCTAACAAAAGGCGGCGAGCGTTTCCATAACTGTCTTTATCAGCAATATCATTCCCGAGTTTTGTAAATATGTTGTAAGAGTAATGTTCATTTAATCTGTCAACCTTTGTATCCATATGCATGCTAACTATGACAGGTTAGCAATCGTCAGAATCATTGATAAAGCATACGTCGGTTGTTATTTTAAATGTAATTGATACTACCAACAGTTTTCGTTAGAAGCTCGTACATTTTAGGCAATTGTCAATGATGGATAACAAACAAGGCTTGTCTACGAAGACTATACTGCATATTTGTCTTGTTACGTAATGATCATTTGTCATGGCTATCTGTATCAACATAGTATCTTACAAATAATAGCTGCTTGAGTGTGTTTATTACTTACATTGCATATATTTTAAACGATTTGTCCACATCCAGAATACAATTTAAAATACACATAAAAGTACTGTATTGTTGCCCTGTCTCCCTTCGATGGTTAGCGTTATGATTGTGGCGACGCTAATTCAAACTGGCATTATGGTCGCCTTATAGTACGAAGCAGTTCTCAATATACAAATGTAATGACTTAAAATTTGACTCACTGGATAGAGATACACGAACTACATTAAATATCCTATTTTCTTCAATTGATCGACATGTATCTTGAACACAACACTTTCTTTAAATTGCTGCGAGAACTATGGTATGTACACTACCCAAAAGTGCTAACCCGCCACTTAGATATTTCAGTCCTGTAGTGTCAAAAATTGGTATATTCAAGTGAGATTTCGCATACCGATTCATTTTTAGTAGATGCAGCTGATAGTTAGTTTAATTTAGCGGTATTGTGGCTAAACTTGGTGCATTCGGCGTATTGCGTAATGACGTATTTTTGCACGTGCATTGCATGTGCACCAACATTTAAGTGTACATGAACGAATTCGGCATTATTGATGACTGCTTATCTTGAAAAACACTTTACATCATGAAATTGACTCGATAGGAACACTCACAGGATTTCGAAAAATTACTGGAACACATTTCGTAGGTGTCATTATTTCATTTTTTTAAATATTTTTATTAGCATGAACATCCACATACGTACGTACATGTATAAAGATGTATTAAATTCAAATAAGTGTTGATATTTGGCCTACTTGCAGTTGAATTTACCATGTTTGACGTGTTACGTAATATAGCATGTTTACACGTGTAAGAAATAAACAACGGAAATCACGTGCTCACGAACGGTTTTGATTAAAAGGATGAATTTCCTACGCGAAAAACTCATTAAAAGCCAAATTGTATCAGCAGAGAACGCGCCAGACCTGTCGGAATGTTATGACTTTGGTTAGAGTCGCGGCCCTTATTTTTTTAATTTCACCTGAATATTATTTTATGTTTTTGTTTGTTTTTGAAGTTTAAGTGGTTATCTCTGTTTTTTATTAACAACAAACTTAGTTTTGTGGATATTGACATTCAAGCGTGATTTTGCAAAACCAACCGTTTTGACAAAGCCTTTTGTCTCATTTTGTTCGAAGATTGTTACTCTTCGGCAGAGTTCGTCTGGAGTAAATCACGACATGTAACGTGATTTTCGTATAGGGACAGGGATCAGTTATGCCAAAATGTTTATGAAAACGGGCTTTCCACACGTTGATTTATGCACACTGCCATCAATAGTTTGGGTATTTTTGTGAATTGGTAAAAAATACCACATTACGTAACACGCCTGTGACAACGAACATAATCGTTTGCTGTCCAAAATAAATTTATAATTAACTGCATCTTGGATTCAAGTACAAGTATGCAAAATGTCATGCGGGTACATATTTAAATAAAAAAGTTATGGCGAAAAATGTAAGGTGGCGGGTTAGAACTTGTGGGTAGTGTATTTGATCCTGTCTACACCATCGAAACTTGTATTCATTGACTAAGACGAGACGGTGAAACTAGTTTCAAGTTTTAACGCACTCTGATATACAATGCTTTTTGATAAGCACTGCGCATGTACGGAGATAATTCTTGAAAAAAGCTTAAAAGACGCTCGGAAAATCTAAGATGACGCAATATAGTCATTCACATGGATTTCAAAGGCTTACAACATCCAATGTGATTAATAGAATTAGGAACTGCCTTTCCCGCTATAAATTGTCTCACAAGCAGAGTAGATCACCAGTCCCAACGATTAAAGTGTTTGTTGCAAACAAATCTTAAACTGACGGGGCGACAATAGATTTTAGAGAATGTGGTAATTGATACTTACAGATCAAGTCGAATGGGGAACACCATTGGTCCAAAGTCTATTAATTTATCTAAACCCGTCTCCAAAGATCATTGTATTTATCTCCAACGAAGAGAAACACCTGTCAACGAATACCCTCTAATTAGCATTGGTTGTCGGACAAATATTTCTGTAGAGAAACTACTTCGATGATTTGTGTGCCAAGCACAACGATTCTTGTTACCTGTGGATAACTTAAAAACGACGACTAGCAACATGTTATACCTGTGCCATAAATTCCTCTTTATCCGACAGTAGATCATGCATTTAACCCCTTTGTGCATATTTGCCATGTGCATATTTGCCACATCATGTTCTTGATACGTGTACTGCTATATCAATTGTTTGTACTGAAGATTAATTGATCGATATATTGAATTATACTCACGCTTTTTTGGAATTCAATTATATCTAACTTCAGGAATCTTAGAACATAACCCACTTGTATTTGAAAAAATCTTTACACATTAAATCATTGTGTCGTCCTTGTGTTATGTTTTATACATCTATTGTTGGCCGACTCAAAGACATAATTTCAAACGTGCCAGTCCAAATTGATAAAATGCTTAAATAATCCACTTCGTTTAACAGGAAACTCCTCCACGATTGTCTGTTACATTGAATCAATACGTGTCAACAAGGACATGCGGTCTGGCAGACTTAAAAAAGTCGCGAAAATGTCATAGATACTGATATCCTACTTCGACCTTTTAACTAAACATAAAACAAATATTTATGTCATAGTGTAATTCTCACACGTCTGATTTCATATTTTATGTTTGTTATCACCTGCCACATTAACTGCCTTCACAGGTATGTCAAATTGATTTTCGTTTCTTGTTGCAAAAATTTAATTTAAGTTACTTGGTCTGAAATGTCTTTTTTAACTAAATATTTCCTGTCAATGTAGTAGATCTATATGTATTTTATAAACACATTAGTGTGATGTTAATTATCTACATTTTAGCATCACAATGCAACAATTTTACAAACTCACATTGTTATAATGTACACATCAGTACGCCAGAAATTAGAATTTATAAATGAGGGAAATATGATCCCTAACAAATGGCTGCGAATGTCTCGATAACTGTACTTTGTAATTATTAGCAAGAACATTTTTGATTGTTAACAAAGTGGTAAGAAATATATTCATCCGTTGCAACGGTATGCTCTTAGAAATAAGTTAAAATACGTAACTACGAGTAATTCGAATCTGTCAAAGTCTGTTCAAATAAGTAATAATGTTAGCAGGCTAACGTTTTCTGAAGTACATGTACCGTGTTTCTATAAAATTAATACAGATTGTAGAACTATATAGCATTACACAAAATGTACTTAATATACGGAAAAAGTCAGAAACATGACTATTAAATTGATAAAGACAAACTATCGAATTACTGAGTTTACATAATAACTGATATGAGCACAATACTGCGTCTGATACTGTCTATATTTTACTGTATATGTATACGAATTACAAACATTGTATCCATTCGTGAATTAATGTACAGAAAAATATAAGATTGTATGAAAACCTGTTATCAGTAGATGTACAGTGTACCATTATCATAATAACCGTAAATTATTAACATAACTTCATAAGAACTTTTATAATTCCTTTCCGATTCAGAGTAATACGAGGTGATAGTAAGAATATAAACTATCAGGCACGTTGTTCAAAGTAATGGAAAAAACAAAGACAAATATATCGTTTGGTTCATAGAAAAACGACACATACAAAACCATATTACATAAATAGTAGGGCACAAACCAAAGCCACACAGCTACGACGGCAGCGCCTAGCCACACACACAAGAGTCAGACATAGCACAAGCCATCCATACCCCCAAATATGAATGCTTCAAGCGAGCCTTATAAGCTCACTCCTTAATGAATGACACACTGCGGACTTTGAATGTTGTGCATAATTGGCCATAAAGGGAAGTAATTATAAGTGATGTTGGGTATGTGTTATTGTCCTCAGACAACTTAGAATTGATAACACCTTGAACAGGGAAGGCATCACTTTCACAATGTCCACATCTTCAATTAAAATAAACACAAACAAATATATTTCCACAATATATGTACAATAAGAATTAATATAAAACCAATTGATGAGTTTTTGGTCGAGGGATAACATACACATTGTAAGATAGTAACATTTTCAGGCATAAATAAGTGTTGATCCAACAACAGACTAGAAAAACTATTCAATTAAAACAATTTTGAATAAAAATGCATGTAAACACAAAGGCCAACATTTGTATGTTTGTGAATCAGTGTTTAATGCAGTGTTCTATTATGACCCTAACACGTATAACCTACACATGGAGCACATTGTCAAATACCTTTAATATACAATGCGTTTGATGAAACACATGGTGATCCAAGATTATAATAAAAATAGTGTCTATTCTTCAATACGGCTTGTTGAATTCTGTTCGGTTCGAATGAGACACATACTACAGTTAAAAATCGTGGTATGATTTCTTGCGGTCGATCGTAGTCAACAATATGTATGCTAATCTATATAACAAGTAGACTTCTTACGTTATTGCCGTCATGTATAAATAGTTAAGATTTATAATAAATTAATGGGGTATTTACTTCAAATCGAAGTGAACGGTTCACTAAATCGAATGCTTTGTCGTGTCACTAAACACCACAAAAATTGCAAAATAATGTTACACCCCTGTGATAACTTCTACTTTTTGTACTTGGTAAAGTTTAACCGATATTTTGGTAGATGAAATCAATACCGATATACCCTTGTTACAAAGGTTTTTGTCTAGCATGTGTCTGATGTCTTTGTGCTGGGATTTGCAAATTATGTTATCCTAAAATACCAACACATTAAAGCTGTCAACTCATGAAACATACAATTTAATACAATAAGCAATTAATAAAGATCTTTTGAAGTTTCCATTACTCACTGTATGATGATGGATGCTTCCTTCCCAACTTCTATTGTCTTAATCAAATTATACAAAAGTAACTGTTTATAAGATTGTGTAATTTACGCACGTGAGAACTTAATTAACGCCACCTTTGAGGGTTTGCGTCGTGTTAAAATATATGAAACATATTATTATGTTGATAGCTATCGGTCTTAATTTTGAAGGTAAGTTCTACGTATACACTATTGGTAAGATATTCATTCAATTATGCTGATATTTATAAATTACGTTCAAGATGCATACGATGTCGAACAGATTTGATAATCACGTCGGGACATCGTATCCCTTATTTCTTAGGAATGGGAAGTTACTTGAGGAGCGGTGGCCTAGAGGTAGAACGCGCGCTTCGGGATCGACAGTTCCCGGGTTCGACCCCCCTCTGAACCACTGGTTGAAATCTCTGAGCGAGACCCACAGCTCCACTCCACCATGGTGTAAAATGGTACCTGTGAGGGCAGTGGGTATTCCTGGGCGCGCAGATCGATGTTGGCTGCCACACCACAGGAGAGAAATAGTCTCCCCTGGGAGACACGAGTGTAGGTTTCCATATGTAACCCAATGACCAGGGGAGTTAAAATGTCAAAGGGTGCTTGAGTTGCCTAACAGCTGAAAAGAGCCCTAGAAAATTGGTAACTTTTTTATCTTTAACTTGGACTTCTAAATGTAATGATCTATGATTCGGCGTCAAAATAGGACCACGACAACGCTGATATATCATGGCTTTTATGGCGATTATGTTAACGTTGAATGCAAGGCAACACAATCTTTAATATCATTATTAGCTTATATGGTTTTGTTAAAAAATGTGAGAACATTTCTAATTGAATGTAGTAAACATTAGGGACGACAAATTGACACTCAAAATTTCAATTGACTCTCTATTTTTATGAAATAAATAAATAAAACTGCATTCCTAAAAAACACACTTACATGTAAGTTCTAGAAACTCTTGTAAACATATACACGTAATTATAACTAAATAACTTCTACGCATTGGTATACAGGAACTATTCCAAAACACTGGTAACTGCTTAAATCACTACCGAGTGTGCACCCTACACATAACTTAGTACATAATATACTACAAATTTTACACGACAAGAGTAACCAACGTTAATTTTAGAAAAGAGACCTAGAAGTGAACCGAAAAATGTGGTTAATCCAGCCACATTCCGTTTAATACACTTAACCGCTTTAGAAACGCAACGTTTTTGAAGGTTGTAATTTCTTGTATAGATTATTATTTTTTATTTTGATAAATGATAAATCAATAAATGGGACGATATTCTTATGCCTGGTATGATTTTTCACGAAAAAATATTTCAATTTCAAATATTGACGTTATTTTGATGATTTGCATGTGACACCAGAACAGATTCACTGGGTGTGACGTTTTTGCCGACAAATTGAAGGCAAACGATACTCACAACAAAATGCAATCCAATAAGGCTTGACGTTTGTTGCATACGTTGCCACTTATTTAGGATACAGAACATCTTCCGTGCTATTGACGTACTTTAATCTGACGTGTGACTTTTTCGTGGCAAAGTATATAGTTTAAGTATCGTCTTTTGACGATATTACGTCTTACGCAGTGTTTTTCAAGAAGCAGTGTATACCTACGATTGTCTGTTTGAGATTAACTGACGATAAAAGCTTGTAAACATGGTGGCACCATGCCCATGTGCTAAAGCGGTCAAGTGTATTAAAGTTTTTCACTGATATCCACCACCGTAACAACACTTTACTTATGTTATGAACACATAATTTTAGACCAATGATAAAGGTTAATAACCGCTAAATGCCTACGCGAACCACAATTAGATACATGTACACTCAAATAGTCCGCTAAAATTTGCAACGGTCGGAAATGGGGACATTGGGTGTATGTCTTGACAAATCAGCTTCAGAATCATGAAAATTGGTTTAAAAGTTGCGTACAGGTATGGGATGTAGTAAAATAGTTTTATTCAGGAATAATTGGCATTCTAGCTTAAATATGAAAGTAAGTATAGGGTTTGGGCTAACGGACATTGAGTAAATCCGTACATGTGAGAAATCTGTTCACCGCTTTTGCCGAACCAATTTTTTCTCGTATGATAACCGCCCCACTACTTTTTCATTTTCTAGAAGGCGGATGCTATTTCTCCTGATTCAAATGATTTGAGAGGGCCCATGAACAAAAATTTGACATTTTTGGCTGAGCTTAGTCGCTTTACATTGGGATAAAGAAGTTCAACAATAATTCTATTTGGTGGTGTTTAACCTTAATCAGGAACATAAACACCTTGTAAACCTCAATAAAACGTTATAGCTTTTCGTAAACATATGGCACCAACTGTTCATTTGGGCAAATAAAAGTTAATCTTGCACCGAAAACACCAATATACACTTTATAATTGGTCAAAACTGTCAAAAACACAATATTCTAAAGCGTGTATACCGTTGGTTGTCACAATGTGAGTGACATATTGACAGATGTCTGCAAATTAAACACATGTCCTGGATATCTGGTACGACTTTTCATTTTATTACGATGAATGACGCTCATTGGCACACGTACATGTGTTATATGTCAATTAAAGTACATGTACTGTACATATAGTTCTCGATCCAACATGTACACACAATATTGCCACCGATATGAAATAGTCTCTTAAACTCGCATCATTGTATTGTATCGTTACATGAATTAGACAATTTGTACAAATACTAAAATGAAAATCAGGGACCGTCTTTGGAATAAATCCATGGGAAGTAATTTAATGTTTATCGTTGTTGATTATGATCTACTTTTGTGTTTGTTTGTAATAACTTTCTGGCGTTCAGTATTTCGGAGACAAACCTTGTTTGTGATATCTTCATTGGCTATTGCAAGTCGATTCTGTCTAATATATACGATCTTCTTATGGTAACGGTTGCTTTTAAACGACAAAAATGGTCCGACACGATAGCTGTATCAAGTATTTTGACAATTGTTAACCTGCTGCACTTGTTGTGTAGTACAGTACGAGAGACATGGGCAGATTCGGGTAATATGTAGTTGTATTTACTACTTTGCATGAAAGTGCAGCGATTAATAAAGAAACTGAATATAATTCTTACAACTTATTAAACAAATAGGAATATTATAGCCGATTAAGACAATTATGGAATCGTTCGCCGCCATATATATGGGAATCATATTTCTCATATTTGTAAATGCTTATATCTGAAGTACATTATAACAATTAGAGTTTGTAAAATTGTCATTAAATTTTGGTCTAATTAGAACATATTCTCGGAAGTAATTGTGTTACCATGGATACCAAACACATTATTCAAAAACATACAGTTCATTCCATTTTTTTCTTCCGGATAATAACTTGCTGGTGGTGTAATTTTGTATAATATAAAAACCTCTTCCTGTACACAATTATTTCAGCTTTATTTTAAAAAGTGTCTCTTTTTGGTTTGATGACAACCTAACATTAGTTGTGAAATACAAAATCGAATTTAATGATACAATCAATGAAATGCTTTGTCTTGCAAGACTAAAAATAATTAACATCAAACTAATAAATTGTGTTTATCAAACCATTAGAAATAATATTATTTTACTTGACAGTTACAATATGTTAAACATCTATTTACTAACAACAAAGATTGTATGTAACTAATTATTTAAAACTATCCTCATGAGTAAATAAACGCAAACTAAATCGGATAAGAAATGCTACAAACGTGACCGGCCAACTTCCAAAAGTCATGTCGTTGAAAGCTTTCAAAAGGATATCAGCAACTTCAATTTTCATGCACATAAAAACAGGAATTGTTGACAAATCTGAAAATGAAAAAAAAGTTCTCTATACATGTAAGTAAAGAGTAAGTTTAAAAAAAAGTATACTGTTTTCTCAAATTAGCGTTTTGTAACTGGGGCTGTATACTTCTAAGTAAGCGATTTCTGAAGGTATTTGTAATTGATCCCATATCGTAAATGGAAATAAATGAATACGTTGTGATAAAATACGCCAGCTAAAATACAAATAAATTCATCCAGGAAATGACGTAGCAAATATGCAGACACGCGAACGAAAAGTGCTTAGAAAGCACATTTAAAGTAAAATACAAATTATTTTCCGACAATTCAAAACAACTTGACGTTTCCATAAATAATAAATGATGTTGGTGCATGTAATTATCTGTCTTTTCTACATTGTACCGTCGAACGAGTTTTCAAATTAACTGTAGTATGTTTGGCATTTCCAAGGTATGCATGTCTCACTATATTACGCGAATTGATATTCAGTTGGTTAAATTGTTGTTTCCTATCGCTGCATATCATATGGCTAATTAATTTTCAATTACGTCTTTCTCTAATAAATTAAGGTGAATTGTGGAACGTGAAAATCGTTTATCATGATTTTCGCTTGAGTTTTATTGTAGCATCAACGCTATGCAATCATCGAACGAAGCCAGTCAGTTTCTACCATTAATACCTTCTGTAATGTATTACAACGATGATGTGAGAAGTCGGTTACACGTTTATTGCTGAACGTTAAACAAATGATATATTTGTTTTGTTTGATTTCGTCGTCGATTTGGCGTACATCGTTGCGTTGAAGCGAACCCTATCCCGCCCTTATGTTGAGCGCTCTATCAATAAGACTAAATACAACGCGTGTTTTTTTAGCCATATGTAGTTGTATGTTGACAAGATCGTACTGATTAAATGCATGCTTTTGTAATTTAGATTCGACTAAGTCTTGTTACACAATACTATCGTCAAATGCTGTGACAATATAAACTGTCTGGCATTTGTTTTTCAAATTTCAAATAATATAACAACATTGATTTCCCGTTCGTTATTTCATATCTTAAATTTCACATGTGCATTCAAATGCCCACATACTTTAAATGCTTTCAAATTCCATGTACATCATCTCAGTACAGAAGCGAGTAAGTATACTGAACGCTGTGTTACTGCATTGCATATTTTAGAACAGCATTACGAATATCTGCCAAATATCTGCCAAATCTGGTACAAAGTTACGAAGTATAATAAATTGTATCCAGTATTATGAAATACAGCTATAGTTAACGAAATCCATAGGTTGCGTGCACATACATGTTTATCGTACCAGTTAATTGAATAAAATTGGAATGTTTCTGCTTTAATTGTAAATACGTGATTGTGAAAATTGGGAACATAAAGCCCAAATAATTTACTAAACGCACTAATTTGTTGACACATATATTTTACTAGAAGTTCGCTCAGTTAGTATGGTGACGAAATTCTCTTTAGCCTTATGTAACACGGAGAACACATAAAAATGATACCAGTACTTGCATTGTTTGTTGTTCAGTAGTAAAACATCATTCACACCCTCTTGTTAAATTAATAACACCAGGAATGAAATGCTGATAGCATTTTTTTTAATTTGTAGACCAGTAGAACTCTTAAAACATAGAAGCTGTGATTAAGGATTACTATCTCAATAGAACACACGTCGTCTGAATGAATTAATGTTGAAGTACTGTAGGTATATATATATATACGTATATATCATACTGTAGACTATGGAGTCTTGGAGAAGAACCACCTTCAATTAAGCAAGTGACAAACAAAAAGCGTAATGCAGTGAGACATGAAAATGCAAAGTACGAATTCCGCAGTAAGCTTAAATTATCACTCGACAAATCAATGTAGAATTTAGAGATACTCACATGCACCAAATTATTTATTATTGATGGAAAAGACGAGTAGTTTTGAATTATCCGAAAACAACTTTTGTTTTACTTAAATGGGTTCCGAAAACGGTTCAGTTTTCTGAGCATTTTTCGGTGTGAACGAATCATTATCTGCTGTGCAGAAAATTGGATGCAAAAATGTTGATAATCCCTACCTTGCTCATATATAAGCTGCATTCAATCCAAGAGAGAAAAGTTTAACATAATTTGTCCGTTTATTGGCTATGTCGGTTTTACACACTATTAGTATGAAATGGACGGAAAATGAATATTGACTTCTTCAGCTTTATCAAAATGTGTGTAGCATATTTGCCCGTGTTAGTATAAGAATGTAGTGAAAGTAATGAGATACATGTAAATGCATATACAGAGTTACTCCCCATAACTAGTTATTTGACAATTTATTTATAAATACAACTTGCGTTACTCTGTATTAGATAAGCACTAAACGTTTGTGAAAAAGTAACTACGGAATGTTTATAATTTATTTCAAACAGTATTTGTCGAACACGTACACCAATGAACAAATCATAATAAAAGGTCTTATATTCATAGTCTTATTATCCAAAGTCTGCGTTTCTCTTGTAATAATGTTGAAGAGCACCAATCATGTTATATGCTGTCTTCGCAGGGTCTTAGCTGCATTCTGATCTGATAATGGCTGTTATTATTAACTATGTATGCTAATTAGTTGATATAAACGTTAATTATCGTCATTCTAGCAAGACAATACATTCCATTGGGTGTATTTTGCAATGTTGCATTTTACCAATACTAATGTTAGGTTGTCATCCAACCAAACTAAATCAATTTTTAAGTAAAGAAATTAATTGGTGATGCAGTCAGGGGTTGTTAAAGTTACATTGAAATTAGATCAACGGCAGGTAATTATCTGCCAAAAAAGTGGGAAAGAACTGCGTAGCTTAAATTTATCCGGTGGGTTTCCATGGTAACACAATTATAGCCACAAATTCGCATATCCACATTACTGTACTATAATGTACACAACAGTACTTCAGAATTTATGAATATGGGTAATATGATTCTCTAACAAAAGGTGGCGAGCGTTTCTATAACTGTCTTAATCGGCAATACCATTCATGATTGCCTAGATAAGTTGTAAGGGTTACATTTGTTTGATTTGTCAACCGCTGTATCCTCATACATTCTAATTATTGCAGGTAAACAATCTTCAAAATCATTGATACGTTGTTTAATGTTTTAAATGTATTTGATACTACCAAAAGTTACCGTATGAAGGTCGTACAATTTAGGCAATTACCAATAATGGATTACAAACAAGTCTTGACTACGAAAAACTATACTGCATGCTTGTCTTGTTACGTTATGAGCATTTGTCATTGTTATCTGTATCAACATAATATCTTACAAATAATAGCTACTCGAGTCTGTTTAATACACGAAAACAACACCTTTATGTGGTCCTGTTTAAATCATCGAAACTTGAGATATGTGCCTTAAGTATTGTTTGCATTGGTTCTTCTAATATATCACGCCATTGTTATTCAAGAGATATCTTTAAATTCGCTATTACGGTATACGTTACAATAATGTTTTTACTAAAGTAACAAGACATTGAACCTTGTTTCAAGTTTCAACACACATAAAATGAAAGCTGATATCAAACTGCGACCTTTCATAACCGATAATAATTACGAGGTCTCATGTTCCTATACTTATTCTCACAAACTGAATGCTGCATTCACAGGTTTGTCAAATTTGTGTAAGTCTATTTCTTCCGGTGGTATTAGAAAGTTTCTTCTGAAATAATCATTGTTGTTATCATTCAACTAATACTGACGATTAGTAGGTCTGTATTTGTTATTATTTTTTTCATAAACACATCGGTACGGTGTTAATTATATCCATTCAAGCACACGATATGCTTTACAATGAGCGTATCATTACTGCCAATGCTAAATTTAACCAATACTAATGTGAGGTTGTCATCCAACCAAACTAAATCAATGTTTAACTAAAGAAACTAATTGGTGTTGCAGTCAGAGGTTGTTGTGTTACATTGAATTGAGATCAACGGCAGGTAATGTTCTGCCAAGACAATTACGAAAAATAACTATCTAACTTAAATTAATCCGATGGGTTCCCATGGAAACACAATTATCAAATGACAAGTTCACTTATTCACATTGCTATACTGTACATAACGGTACTTCAGACATAAGAATTTATGAATTTTGGAAATATGCTTCTCTGACAAAAGGCGGCGAGTGTTTCCATAACTGTCCTTATCAGCAATATCATTCCCGAGTTGTGTTAATATGTTGTAAGAGTAATGTTCATTTAATCTGTCAACCGTTGTATCCATATGCATGCTAACTATGACAGGTTAGCAATCGTCAGAATCATTGATAAAGCATATGTCGGTTGTTGTTTTAAATGTAATTGATACTACTAACAGTTTCCGTTAGAAGCTCGCACATTTTAGGCAATTGTCAATGATGGATTACAAACAAGGCTTGTCTACGAAAAACTATATTGCATATTTGTCTTGTTACGTAATAATCTCTTTTCAGTGTTATCTCATCAACATAAAATCTCACAAATAATACCTGATAGGATGTGTCCATTTCTTATATTGCATAAACGATTTGTCAAAAGCGGGCATATAATTCCATACCCACATAACAATTATAGTAGTTCGTAACACAACGGAAGTTTTATCAAAGTTGGTCCCTAAATTACATATACCCTTTTTATAAAGTATCCCTAATACATGTAGGAATCACACTAATGTATGTTGATAAATTACTCTTTAGTCTCAATGTGTCGACCAAAGGTTCTTTTTGAAGAGATTAATGGTAAACTCTTATTATTTTACATTTAACTGTACAGCTGCATGTAGCTTGATACATACTGTAAATGTTTGACTAGATTCAATATACTATTTGTACAAATCGCAGGCTAATAAAGAGAAGATATTTTGAGAAAACAAAAAAACTGTCTGAAAACTACTCTTATAACGTTTGGAAAAATAAACGCTTTGATTCTCAGTTTGGTCAACATCAAAAGTTCCAATTTTCATGACGAAATGCCCATAAGAAGCGTGATGTGGTGCAGATTTCTTAGATTTGATTTGATATGAGTTAATAAGGTCCTCGTATCGTCCCATACCTTTCGGTAATCTGGATTTTTTATAGGCAGATTTCAAATATGTATCAGCCTTTTAAGGCCTTCTCATTCGTAGCCAGCGAAATGTATTACACGAAGACAGTTATTTGTTCCATATGAATATTAATCTTACTTTGTATACATTTCAAATTGCGCTGAACTACACTCAAACGCTTTAAAACGCATCAATATTGAAAATAATTTAATGTTGTCATATTTCATTTTTTGATAACATTAATAGTTTATATGGTTTGTTCAGTTCATAAACTTGACCTAATCACAGAAAACTAAAAGGTTTTTCATTCGGAATACCCCGCTAAAATAACTTTTTGATTTTGCATGTGATGCACTTGCAGCTTGATCGCGTCGACCTAACGGATCGATATTGACTTAGAACTGTGCACTGTTGGTTTACACATTGAAAAAAACCAGAAACGGTATTTTATGCTGCGAATATCTCGAATATTTGTTCGGATGCCTTTGCCTTCGCTTCCAATTGAAAAGAGCCTCGGTGCCTTAGCAGGGAGGTAAAGCTGCCACTACACAACGATTGTTGGCTTAGAATATAGATTCCTAGCGAATGGCTAAGTCAAAGACCGATCTGGATGAAACCAACTAAATATATTGAACCCGAGCTAGGAGGCAACATTACACTGGCAGTGCCACTGTTATGGGTACTGCCAAAAGCAAAGTCATAATTGTTGCCTCCATAATTGTCAATAAAAAAGTTAATCATTTTTGTACATGTTGTAATGTGTTTTCTTCCGTTTAGAGCCTAATTACATCATGAGCTCCTCCATAGTATTGATTTCAGGTGTCATAGGCGCAGTTCACAAAATGGGCATATTTTGACTGATCTCAGACGTATGTTATTAGCCAGACAGCCAAAACCTTATACTAGTTACATTTATAATTAAAATAAAGCGTTGTTTGAATGCAGGGAAACATCGCGTCCAAGAATTTCTATCCTATAACGTAATTACTATTATTCGTAAGGAGGAGAAATCACATGCATGCATTAATATAGCAGGCTCATGCACTTGCTTTTGCGACTTTCACTTTCACGGGTCACTCTCTTACCTACACCATAATATATTTCAAATTCGTAATAATGGCATGATAATCACACAACTCGTTGTGTATAGAATGAAGATTATTAATTAGAAATCAAATAACCATAGATTGACGTTTTCATCACTAAAACCGATATTTTATATGTGGTGCGTTTTTAAAGCGTGTGAGTGTTTACGTACAAAAAGCATGGCTGCTCAAAATTAATTGTAATGATGCACCATACAACCAGAGCGTGTGTTTAACTCCAATGTTTTTGTCAATAATGTCGCTTACATTGTGTAAACCAACAGTATAAAATCACAGAGCATTGTGAACTTGGCAGTTTTGAAAGAGTGTTTCATAGAAACGGTTTAGTACTTTCTAGGAATAACAATGTATTTACCAAAAACTGTAATACAGCAACAATATCAGTAGTGACAATGCTGCAATCTGCTTTTCTTTGGCAATTGCCTTTCAGCACAAAATGTGACTGTGCTGCACGAAATAGATGTACACGTATACAATGAAATTGCTGAAATTGCGATTTATTAAATAACAGTTGATGTAAACAGATGTTCTACAATTTAGTCTTTTTGTAGTGTTATATTGATATGTAAACACGTTACATCAAGGTGTGTCCACACTAAAGATCGGTAACCTCCAGAACGTAGATGGTTTCTTTTATATAGCATGCAGCGAAATATTGTGTACATGTAAGTATGTTGAAAGGTCCGAAAACTCTATACTGACATATTGTAATTATTTAAACCTCTCGTTCAATGATAACCCATGAAAGTGCAAGCACTTATTTCCAATGGGGTCCTGTGTTTTTGCTGAAGGGACAGCCACAGGTGGCAGTATCAGTGTTTGGAAAATAAAAAAAAGTAAAAAAAATCCGTCACTAATTTTTTCATTCACTGAGCTTATAGTACTATAAGGTATAAAGCCTACTATATGTCTATATGCCAAAGATTGTGGAACATTTCATCTCGTAGTTTCAGCTTAAAATACGGGCGCTGAAGGAAATTTGCTACACAAGTCATTCAAATAAACTATAAGATATTCATTCTTAACGAAAATCTCGTTCAATTGTATCTTATAACTGCGAAACGGCAAACAGTGTACATTTCGTTATAGTTTTTAACCGCTCGAGGCCATTTTGGATATGGTAGTTGTTGTTGTTGTTGTCACGTTATTTCCTCTGATGTATCGAGCGCTCTGATTGGTCGGTTTTGGTTCCTAACTATTACTACGTATGAACGAACGTCGGAACCAGTACTTTGTAAACAAATAATACCATGTGCGTGCACGCCCCTACAGTAAAACGTTAATTACACACGCAGTACAAATAAAAATGTGTGCCGTAAACGAAGAGCAAAAACATGTTTTATCCCTGGTTTTAGAAGGCCACAATACATTTATTAATGGTTATGCTGGTACAGGCAAAACTTATTTATTGAAGACTATTTATAATGAGCTAACAAAACTTGGTAAAAATGTTGCAATTACATGCACCACTGGGATATCCTGCACAAACTTTGAGGCCAATTTTAATACATCAACAGTGCATAGGTGGTCTGGTTTACATGATGGTCGGTACAATTCCACTGAGATTCTATCAGTGGTTTCAAATAATGAAAGAACCATGAACAGAATCAAACACACTGACATATTGATCATAGATGAAATTTCCATGCTAAGTTGTAAACTTTTCGATCAACTTCACAACATATGCTCTTTGAAAGATGGCAGTAAACCCTGGGGTGGCTTACAGATAGTTGTAGCAGGTGACTTCAATCAGCTCCCACCAACACCCAATAATGAATATAATGATGAAGGCCATTTTTGTTTTAACAGTGTGCACTTTAAGAAATTTCATAAACTGACCTTAAATACAGTAGTAAGGCAGAGAGAGAAACAGTTTATTGGTTTAATCCGCAATGTATCCACTGGTATGAACATTTCTGAAGATGTTGTCAGGTATATTAAGTCTTTTGAGAGACCCATCCAAGATGAAAAAAGTGTAAAATTGTTTGCAAAACATGATCTTGTGAATACATACAACCGGAAACAACTAATAAGTCAGCCTGGATATGTGTATGAATACAGAGCTACAGACTCCGGTAACCGCAGTAAGCTACAGAATGTTAGGGCACCAGCGATACTTTGGCTTAAAGAGAACTGTCCAGTAATTCTGATCAGAAATATATCCCAAAGTTTGGTAAATGGACTCCAGGGAAAAGTAGTTAAATGTGAACAAGATGGTCCAACTGTACACTTTTCATCTATAAACTCCATAGTGAAGTTAAATAAGATCTCTTTCTCAGGTAAGAAACCCACATTGATCAATTTTTGGCTCTAGATGTATAGACATAACATACTGTAGATATGCAGTTTAAATATTTAATGCAATTTCTAAGTTCTTACTGGTGAACTAATTTGAATACATTTGTACAATGTTAATATGACAAATTTCATGCAATATAAAAATTGCATTAGCGCAAAGTGAAACTAAAATAAAAGATTTCATGTGGAATGATTTTATGCTATTCAATTAAAATGCATACAATGTACTTTATGATAAATTATGATAAATAACAGTTATAATACTGGTTTTGTTTAGCTTCTATAACCAGTAAAGCACAATTACATACTTATCACTGTCTGTGCTGTTCACTATTTGACAGTCCTACTAAATGGTAATAAATATGTTCCTGGATCCAAGAGCAGATAAATCTGCCTTCACCTTTTGAAGGGTTACTGTACAGTAAAAACAGTGGATAATACATCAGATTTTAATATTGCATTCAAACTTGTCTTGTCTCATATTGTTATTGAAACCATTTAATCTATAGTTTTCAGCCCAAGACTGAACCAAACAGTGGCAAACAGGGAACAAATCCCAGTTATTTTGTCATATGCCCTTACCATCCATAAAGCACAAGGAATGACCCTAGACAGGTATTTCATTACTTTAAACTAAAAGATTTCACACTGATTGTAAAACAAACTCTTACAACTGCTCGTATTGAAATATGAGAATGTGGAAGTTCTGGTCAAAGTCTGCCACTAATAAAATTCATGCTTTCAGTCTCCATGATGTTCTAGTTATTTCATAACTACACTAACATGGCAAAATAGACTTGGAAGGAAAAATGCATATGTTCATCTGGTACAATCTCATTTACTTATTATAATAATTTTTCAAAAATCAATAAGTTCTGGGAAATTGGTATGAAACTGTTTGTTTTCTTTTAAGGTACTTAGGGCAGACATAACAATGCAACCAAAGAAATTCCTGTGCTCATACATGTAGCATATTTAAATGCAGTCTAAGTATTTATGAACGTACATGCACCAAATTTCTGTTCATTTTCCAGTCTAACGTGTACTGAGCATTAATTGTTAGTCACTGATGGTTGTAATATTTCTGTTCTACAATTGTATAAGTATAGTTAGACCTGTGGTATAGTCCAAAGTAGAAAAAGACCAGTCTGGCTGAACAATATGTCAATCAATTCAATGTAATTGTATGTATACACTGTTGTATGGTCTTTCAAAGAACAGGTTAAACTAACTAGGTAAAATATATTGGGTTTAACTTTGTGTAATTGTCCATCAATTTCAGTGTTGAGGTAGACTGCAGAGAAATGTTCCAACCAGGACAGCTTGGAGTAGCTATTGGAAGGGTGCGAAGATCTCAAGGCTTACGTATTATCAATTTCTCCCCTAGAGTTTGTTTTCAACAACCAGAAGAGATTCAGTTCTTCCAAGCAGAACCTATGTTGGCACTTCTTGATGATCTCTCATGCTGTAGAAAGCTTCATAGGTAATAAACATAACTGTTTGTTTGTAATAGTGTCACACCAGTAAAAGTCTGGAAGTATACAAATGTATATAGCACAAAACTGTTGGTATTCTTTTATGTTTGTATAAATTAATATATATAAATTTTCAATATTAGAATTAGGCTACACACTATTTTCTGCAACATAATTATTCCACAAAAAAATATTTCACTGTATTTCCTTTGAAATCAGACCATTACAACTTTTAATGATCAACCTTTTAAGAACCAGCCAGTTGTTTGAAAAGTGTTTCTTCACATTCTTTTAACTTTTAACTTGTTGAAATGCTCATCTCCGGCTGAATGCACATTTGAACGTCTCTTGGCTTGCTTAGTCGATGTTGTGAATGCTAGTGAAGGAGACTTAATAGACGACTTTCCAGCATTGGCCTTCTGTGAAACTAAATTCTGACTAATAATAATTGAATTTAAATTTCTTCTGTACTGTAAAGCGGTCGGATTGCTGTTTGCCCCATTAAAAGTTGACCTCTGTTGGCAGAAATGATTCTCGATGACATCTGAATTTATCATAGCTGGAATTATATGAATGCTTTTCTTTGATAAAAGCATACAACACAGTTCATGAAACCCAAGAAGGCATGACTTAATGTCTTCCATGCATTGAGCAGACATAAGTTTCTTCATCTTGTCCTTGTCCTGAGAAAAATTATCTTGCCAGTCTCTGAACCATTCACAAACCTGCATAATGTCTGCCAATCTGTAATCTTCTAATGATAGAATAGGACGCTTGTCACCAAATATTTCTATAAGGCAAGATGTTCTGTTCAGTAATTCTATAGCCCCACTTAGGACAGTTCTATTTGACAATGAAGACTGGTACTGTTGAAACAAGTATAACATTTCTCTATTCAGAGACTCTTCAGCAAGATGATTTCTCATTTTAGATTGAGATGTAGGGAAAATGTGCTCATTGCTTAACTTCCTATGGAGTTTCAGGGCATTACATTGATCCCATTTATAGGCATCAATCCACATTTGCCACAAGATAAGTTCACCATTTGGTAATGTAAGATTTCTAGTGCAACCATTTGAAAAACCACTCTTAATAATGTTATTTCTAATTTTTTTTATCATGTGAGATGGATCCATAATGAACACGACACAACCATCAAATGGGGACGGATTTCTACCAATCATAGTTGTTGAATTCTTTCCTAAATTGATGTTCATAAATGTTCTATTACTTTGAGCACCATCCATACTTACAAAAACTACAGTGAATCCGTACATTTTCAACTGTTCCACTGCCTCCCAAAACAGAACATACAACTCATAAGCCTGCACATTTGTTGTCACAAAATGAGCGAATGGGAATCTAAAACCACCGAGTCCTAGAAACATAAACTGAAGAACATGACTTCCCAGTGCGCGTTCAAACTTTCCTTTCTTTAGAGAACTGCATGTGTTGCCCTCTTTTCCAACATCCTCCACCCCAACAAGGTTAAGAACATCACCATTCTTACATATCTGAAGGTCTTGTTGTATGGCCATTTCATCCATGATAATTCCGCCTGTCCAGCCCTCCTCTGGTAGTTTAAGGCGACATGCCTCTGTATGCATCCATCTGAATATAAAGATATACATGCAGTTAAACCTGTGCTAATGATCAACTCTAAATAAAAACTCAATTAACACACCAGGTAAAGGCAAGCAGCCCGCTGGACTAGCTCCGTGGTTTGGGCATTTGTTTACTGACCGAGAGGTTGCGAGTTCGAACCCCGGGCAAGGCTCACACTGTCTGTGACAAATTTAACTGAAGATATTACATCCTATGATAAATTGTCCTCCACCTGAATTATGTGGGGTAGCTTACAGATAGAATGTGTTTAATACTGGTTACGACCTAAATGAAGTCCATGGAAGCTGGTTAGGATAACTGCCTGTCACGATTTAACTGAAATAATGTTGAAAATGGTGTTAAACGCGATGAATCAAACAAACGAAGACAAGCAAAGAGACTGCAATATTTACGAATACTGTAAAATCATTAATTTTTGTAGGGGTTTAATTTCGTGGATTTCATGGTTCACCTTCAACAACGAAATCAAATCCCATCAAACATTTATTTTGTCCCTTGTATTTATTACATGAAATGCAAAATCCGTGAATTAAGGTCCCATCGAAATTGCATGGTTTACCAAAACCACAAAATTTCATCCCATTAAATTAAATGAGTTTACAGTACATGTATTAGCAATACCAACAATTAAAGCTCAGCTTCATAGGATTGAATTTGTTCAATGAAATAAAGCCCTTGTTTATTTCAAAAATATATTTACATCAGAAGTAGCTTATGAAAGAATTTCAATTCTGTGGCAACTTTAATGAAAATTATATAAATATTTTAAAATAAGTCAATAATATAGTGTTAATGTACTAACCTAAATATGTGATCTGAAAATCCTATGTCATGCTTTATTTTACTTTTATATGAAACAAGCAACACTGGTGAGGGTAGAATGAGTAGTTGACTATCTCTCATCATTTTGTAGACATGTGGTGATCTAGTGTAAATCTGTAAACAGGTGGTTATCATTTCCTTGCTCCAACGTCTCAAACTTGGGGACTTGCCTGCATTGCTGACCTGACTCATCAAAAGTTCTAACATTTCTTCTGATGCATTTGGTATGATATTCCTTAAATAATCTTCTGTTAGTGTTTGATTAGGTTTTTGATTTTCTTTATCTGGGGATTCTTTATCTGGGGAAATCCCTTTCTTTTGCAGTGTCATTTGCTGGCAAGTAGGACATGTGTTTGTTCTTGAATTAAATTTCACTACTCTCAAACACATTAATGACCTCAACTGTCTCGTTCCATTGTCACTTTTTTTATCCTTGAGCTGTTCGATAGTATGAAGTCGTGAACAGATTGTGTCTTTTGTTACTTTTACTCCCAAACATAACTTTATCTTCAATACTATATCAAGAACTTCTGATACTCCTTCTTGATCTAAGAAATAGTAAGGTCTTATCTGTAAAGTTTTCAAATCCACTTCCCTATCACTAATAAACACCTGAAAAGAGTAATCATTCTTGAATTTAAGTAGTTTCCTTACTTCATTTCCATTTGACAGAAAATCTGTACCACATTCACATTCAACAGTTTGATTATCTGTATGAATAATTCTAAAGTTTCCTGGTATGTATTTAGATATCACTGACAGATCAGCATTACCTGTCTGTGGTGGTCTTAGAGGACCTAATGGTTTTAGTTCAATACCACAATATAAATTCACTGTTTTTTCTCCTTGTCTTACTTTCTTCCTGGTGACACTAGGGAAAACATTTAACAATGCCTCTGAGAATTCTCTCACTGTACAATCTGGATCCTGTCCACTGTCTTTACATTCCAATTCATATGCTATATAGAAGATTTTCATGTCCATTTTCCCATTCCTGTTGACAGAACATCTGGAGATCAACCTGTGATGTAAAAAATAATCATTTCAAAATTTTGCAACCTATTCTATACATAATTATGACTTCTTTAACAATTGGTTCAGTACAGCTATAAAAATGTCCTGTGTGCTTGTTGCATGGAGGCTGCATACTGGGTATTCTTTTCACAACAATCATGAGCTGGCAGTTTGACATCATGATGTCAAAATCTGACTATGCATACACTTTGTCTAGACCATGGAAGGAAGACCACATGATTTAGAAAGATCAATCATATGCATATACTAAAATAATTAAGTATAGCACATGTAGCACATCTATTTATCTGCATCAATTCAACACTATTACTGGTACATTTACAAATAAAGTTGTTAAAATTGTAGTTAAGATAGTGCATCAAAAGTATTCAATGAAAATTATCTAGGCTCAGTAATAATTAGAAACAAAATATATACAACTGTGTCAACTCCATTTAAAATTACAAGTACTAACTCATTTATAAATATGACATGTGAATAAAGAAGCTTAAAATATTAAATATACAGTGAAATATGAAAGTATATTTATTAATGTGCTACAAATTCAATAGACATTTATTCAGCCCAGTTTATTAAAGATAAAAGGTATAATAAATGGCAATTTTAATCACATGCATTTCTAAAGGTAAATGTAACAGATTTAAAAGCAGAACATTATTTTATTACTTGACAGGATTTCTGCATTTCATTTATATTGGACAATCATAGTTTACTCAGACTTTAAAGCTGTACTAGTAGGTGGATGGTCTTTTTTGAAAGGTGGGATATAAATATGAGTTTAATTGTTTCTAAAAATTAAAATAAAGTACATTGTACACTCATTGACAAAGTACATACTAGTTTTAATTATCTCTGTATTCTTTCAGGGTTGACACAACTGTTATAGTTGATGATTTCTGGTTTGAGGATGATAATGTTATTGAAGAGGAAACAGGGGAAGACTTTGATGAGCGGTTTAGTGAAATTATATCCCAAATAGACGTGGGAGATTCAGCTGACATTGTGGAAATTCCAGCAGATTTTGATATTCACAAGATTATAAATGACTGCATTTATGGATCTCCTGTTTCACCAATTCAGTATGAGGTCAATCAGTTGGCTATCAATATTCTGACCGGTGACTTATACAATACAAAGAAGTTCTGTAAGCAACAGTTTTTAGAACTATCAAACATTGTGGATAGTTTAAATGTCAAAGAAAATGTTGCTGTAAAAGCTGAGAAATTGAATGAGTTCTATGCAGAATGTCATAAGTATCAAACCAGTAATAAGTACAAGCTAGCCTGTATGCTATTTTTACAGCATTTCCCACCCACTTCACAAGCACATTCTTATATATGCACACAAATAACCAATTCAGTCAGGCAATACTTACTTCATGAAAAAGCCCAAATATTCAGTGTGAGTGCACGTGTGATATATGACAGAAAAATAACAAATGCATCTAAAGCACGTATTCGATATGTTGGGGGATACTGTATACATATGCTTAGAAAAAAGTACAGTTCCCAAATTAAATCTGATTTGTACAGTACATCTGTAGAAGGTCAAGCAAGTTTTCAAACTGCTGAAGACTGTCTCAATATACTGAACTCTTTCATTGAAAGAGAGGATGTTTTAAAACAAACAACAGTAGAGCCCCAGTCTTTAACGGACATTGACAGGCGTCAATATTTGTCACGTGGCCTGTTAAATATAACTGATGACTTGTACATGTTTTTTTGCAATGCATGCAGTATCTCTATACAGTATCTCATAGATAAGAATTTTAATATTTATGGAGAGCATTTACATACTGTCTGCCTTCAAGAAATGCTAGATAACATGGTGTTGTTTGAAGATTTTGTGCATGTAGTTAGTAAAAATATGCATCACTTTGATGAATTCAGCACAAATGCCTGCTTACAATCAGAAGAGTCTGTAGTGATGTCAGTAATGAGTGAAACATTATCCAGTGTGCAGCATGTAAAAGACTTGTACAGAGAAATAATTGAGAAATTTCTACTTGTCATGCTAAGTCAGTTCAGAAAAGATTTATTAGAATCATTTTCAGTAGCAAAAACCATGGCTCACAGAAAACAGATTCAGACAAGAAGACAAAAACAATCTATTGTTACTAAATCTGTATCTTTTCAAACAATTCTGAATGACCAAACTGCACAAAAAGAAATGTCTCACTCTTTACTGAAAGGTATGCTGCTGAATAACTCAGATACATTCAGTACAATGAACAAGAAACAAATATGCATGTTATGTAAAGCTTACAGTGTGGTTGTAAAGAGTAGTGAAAAAAAAACTACATTGGTTGATAAATTGAAAGCTGCAATTCTGAGCTCCACCAGTATGCCAAATTACAAAGTACTTTCTGAAGTAATTTCTGAAACTCAACAAGAAGCATCTCTTGAGTACCAAGATGCTCCACAACCTGAAACATCTGGAACATCTGGAACATGTCCATCACAATCTCAGCCAGAATCATCTGCTGGTATAGAGACTGCCACAGAGTCACTTGTAGCATGTCAGGTTATTCAAAATCCAATAATGTCTGAACCATTCCCATCAGTATCTGGACAAACAGTACAAATGAGTCATAGCCTAGAGGGAGAATCAGCTGAAGGAACTGAATCAACAACATGTGCTAAGTGTGAAAAGATAGGAACACGTAGGGTGAAATGGATTCAGTGTAGTGAGTGTTCCAAATGGTACCATAGGCTATGTGCTGGATTAAGAGCAAAAAAGAAATGGCTGCAGTTTTCAGCAGAAGGTGTTGACTTTTTCTGTTGTGATTGTACTTAAATACTCTTTACATATGTCAGAAGTAAACTGTTGCATGTATTTTTAAGATATGTATCTCTAGATCTCTTTTACACAGATAGAAATTTGTTTATTTCATACATGTCCATTGAATTGGATGATAATTCATTTTGTCCCCTTTAATACTGTAAAACTCTATTTTGTATTTACTTTCTCTATACATGTATGTAACTAAATGTTCAAACTGGCTCCAATTTAAAATATTCCTTGAGCTAGTGACCCTTCCCTTTTTTACTAATTTGATTAAAACTTCAGCAGATATCAAGTACATCATATTATATACCATGTAATTAAAGTACATATTTCTGCATTTTGTATTTATGTAATCTTTTTAGAATTTTGTGGTTTAAATATGCGTAACAGAGTATAAAATTCACTTAATTGTTTAATCAACTATATGCCTATTATATTAAAACTTAATTTCATTACTTCTAACTATTTTCATGTACATTTGGAAAGTACATGTTTCTAATATGAGTCAAAACATGTCACTGAAATTGTTTATAAATATTGTTATTCACAACAATCAGATTTGAGATACCTTGATATTCTTACTAGATTAGTACTACAACTTTCAATACATTGTTTGTCACAATTGAGTATCTACCCGGCTTAGTTTAAGTGAAAGATTTAAGTTATATTTAAGCCTCATGCAAGAATATGCATGTAAGTAATACTGTTTTCTATTGGTCAATTATTATTTGTTTATTATTGTTGCCATGGTTGTAATCCAAATTGTTGAACATCTAAATATGACTACCTCTCTTCAGTCTTACTTTATAACTTGAACCAGACAGTTGTTTTCATACATTTGGTGTTATCCTAAAAAGTCATCTGGTTGCATCTGGTTAAATTAAATAAATCTGGATATGAAATAAACATTTGGTTATAAATTGAATATTATGCATATAAACTGCAATAAATGAAAGAAACGTTACAGTGACTATCTTATAATTACATTGTGTTTTAACTTACTAAAGAAGAACCTTGGTATATATATATATATATATATTACTGAGAAATATCAGTGGAGAACTTTACATTACAATAGCTTGGAGATGCTTATAATACACATTGAAGATACTTCTACAACATAGTACATCAAACAAATACTGATGAACATCTTGCGAACATTACTTCATCACACATTACACAGTCTGGACAATACAACAGATACTTGTCTAGTATCTGAGAACACTGTTGCCCAAGGGCTTGGGACTTCAAGCCAGGGCGTTCGGCTGAACATACAGCAAGCGAGTATTCCTCACAAAACCCCAACAGTCAGCCCCACTGTCCAAACCCCCGCGACATATGCTTCAGTAAAGTAAACCAAGAATTGAATTTCTTTTAATAGTTCTTTCTTTATGAGAGCAACTAATTTACACTGGACCTTGTGATTTGAGCCTAACATTTCCATGCTCTACCAAGCAAATTACTGCTGGATTCAATGGATTTTGCAATGTGCATAAAAAATAATAGTAATATAATAGGTAACTCATGTACACATATAATACTTTGCATCAACACTATTAGCAAAGGTACTTACAAGTGCAAACTGGAAATTTAAGAGAGAAAAATTTTGATTCAAGCAGTTACACTGTAGGAACTGGTAAAAATAAGTGATTTCTCAAACAGTCAAATTTAACATTCATCCTATCCATATTTCTGGACTTGAGTCTGTGGGCCTACTCAGCAGGGTATCAATTAGGGACTACTGTGTGTATAAAAGTCCTTAAATCACAGCTAACAGTCAGTCAGTCATATTAATTTATATAAAAGATCCATACCAGTATCTGTAAAAGTATTAAAGATTATTGATGTTCTCCAAAATATCAAGCACCACATATATAGCAGGACTTGTAACTTGCAGATATGGGGTAATATTAGTTTAATGTAAGAATCAAAGCCTTTAGTTTAAGTACTACAGGGGATCAACCTCTGGACCACATGTAAAAATATTAGTCAAACTATCTCGACTATGGGACTATCGTCCTTTGCATCTGTGGAGATAAAAGTCAGAAATTAAAAAAATCTCCAGACAGCCCCTCGTCAAAAAATATGTTCAAAATTGACAAGATAAAATTGAAGTCTGGAGTTGACACGTTGTATAATATAGAAACATGTGAGCAATAGACTTTTATTTCATGCTTACCAATTAATAACCCCCATCTCTCTATTGTTTCTCGTTTTCGTATAAAAACAGTATTTTGCGCTTTCCAGTTGATTGCACCGCCACGGATGTAAACAATTATCAACGCACTGGATACCCGCTCCACTGACAGGATCGTAGTACTTGTTAGGAACCAAATTTATTTCTACCGACCAATCAGAGCGCTCGATACATCTACTTATCCAAAATGGCCGTGAGCGGAGAAAAATAACAACAAAAATAATGAAACGAGCACTGATTTGCCGGTTCACAGTTATAAGATACAATTGAACGAGAATTTCGGTAGGAATGAATATCTTATAGTTTATTTGAATGAATTGTATAGCGATTTTCCTTCAGCGCCAGTATTTTATGCTGAAACAAGTTCAAACAACGAGATGCGATGTTCCACAATCTTTGGCATATAGACATATAGTAGGCTTTATACCTTATAGTACTATAAGCTCAGGGACGGGATTTTTTATTTTTTTTTTTATTTTTTTTTTATTTTTCTGTCGTTTGCGGAACAAACACTGATACTGCCACCTGTGGGGACAGCAGGTGGAAGAGATAGTGGTGTGATACAAGGTATCCGGGCGAGATGCCCTAGCTCTTTCCGAAGAGACACCTTGGTTCTTTAACGTGCTCGGTGTATAGCACCGATACACGCGAGACTACCTCTGGGTTGCTAACCAGTTCATCTCTAGTTAGGTGGGAAACACAGAAAAACAGTTTCAGAAATGATCAAGTGCCCCGGCCGAGGATCGAACCCGGGACCTCTCGATCAGCAGTCAAGCAGGCTATCCGCTCGACCACCGTACCACCTGTTTATTAGACAGGCTCTGCAATTGCCATCCGTATACTAATAGTCTTAAGGAAAAATAGGTTCCATACATTAGTCGTGTTCACAGCAGTATCTTCTAATGCTTTGATATATTAGCTGACTATCGTTTGTGATATTCATACAATGTCACATGAAGTGTGTATTCTCTTTAATATGAACTAAGGCACCGCCTAAATGGGGATTTAATAAATATTGAATATCTGAATTCTGATTGGGTATGTTTGTAGGTATACACTAAAAAATTATAAGCTGAATTTAGATGTTAATATATGGCGCTAATTATCAGCAACTAGTTAAGCCCTCTCCCTCTTTTCCCTTTTAAAATATGATATCAAACATATTTTTTATACTAAGTTTTAGCTAGGCAACACAACAACTATATAATCCAAACTGGGACTTGAACCCAGACTGCCTGGTGGTGAACCAGTCGTCATACATTTGACCATTTGGATGAACAATACGTGTTGCAATGTCACCAGGCTATGTTTTTGTCAAATAAATCCCTTACGAGTGTTACATATTGCTGACAACTAGCTACCAATTATATGACAATGACATTAATTGTTAATTTGGCAGAGTGTACTTAGTATTGACACTGTAAGATATTATTATCATTTGTGATGACAGCATGAACAAAATTTGAAGTAGAAAATATAAACAATCATGCACAGTGACCACCTGATGCTATTCCACCATGTTTCAGCATATGAATATTCATGCACGGTGAAATCCTGCATATCAATTGTTGCTCAACAACATAGAGGCCTTTTAATTCTTCAGGCATTAAACCTGGATCCACATTATTCTGCGCGGAAAACATTTTTAAAACAGATTTGTCTCTTGCACATCGTTTGCATGCCGAATTTTTGTTGAGTGGAAAATTTAATCTAGTTTCATTACATATGGAGCATGTGTTGAAATCATAGGACATTTGTTCCAGTTCAAAGGCTCTTATACAGTCCATGGCTTTGTTAAATTGTTGATTTTCGGTCAGTGGGGGTGCATCAGGAATATTATCAGACTGGACACCTAATTTCTTTTCTGTCCTTTAATGCAGCTGTTAATTTTGTTTCTCCGATTCGTTCTTTGATACCGAGTTTCATTTTCTGGAGTATCGACATGGAACCAGAGACCTAATTTTCTACAGATATCAATTTGTTTGTCCTGAATTACCAGGTGATTTTTTTTGTTTGATGTTTCACTGTCCAAAGCAGAGCAATACTCATATAATTTTCTCTTTTTAGAACAATTTGTTTTGTTTGAGGAAGCTGGACCTTCATTTTGATTTGATATATGATTAGAAGAAGAAAATGAACATGAATATGTGTGGTCATCAAGTCTAGAACCGGTAGCCGCGGGTGAACTTGAACCAGAGGCTGCGTGTGAACTTTGGCTTTCTTCGTTGCCAGTAGACTTAGAATTTAAAGTTGGCAGTGGCTAGGATAACGGAAGTTCCGTAATCCTAGCGAGTCCTAGCTAGGGCTGTCTAGAATTACGGAAGTTTTTATATCGAGTGCAATTAAGCGTTTAATTATACAAATATTGGTATATTTATTGACAAATTACTAGAAATATCAGTATATCATGCTTCGAATTTTACTTCGCTAATATTTTGTCTTTGCAGGGGAAGAAAATAGAGGCAGTCCGATTGTTTATAAGTTATTTAATTTACGTGGTCGAATACACAAATGTAGTTCCATTGAAATTGATTGTCATGAACGAAACAAATTGTGTTGATAATTTTGGTAGTAGATCTGATATGTTTGTTCGTCATTCGGTCCTCGAAATAAACATTAAGTAGCTAAATCGTTTGTTCATTCACAATTTACATAGCCTACTACTGGATCTATGTTGTGACAGCGCGTAGTGATACGTATTCCAAATATGGTCATATTTAGTTTCTTAATTATTTATTTTAATTTGTAACTGATTACGCTTTGCATGTCATTAGGAATCTTATAAAGTTAGAATTATGTAAACAATCGATCCTGTATGCGTTTTTAAAATATAATTCAACGGTCATGCAAGTTTTTTTTTGCTCCATGAACGTATATACATTCGTGTCTGCTCTGATCAAACGAGCGGCTTCGTGATATATGTTGAAGTATTCTTGTTCAACCCTGCTATTATATGTTATCTCAATATATTTTCCGTATTTTAATAACTTTATAAATGTATGCGTAGATAAAACTACATGCTTTATAATACCATATCAAAAGTATTTGCATTTGGATATTTTCCGCCGTTTAATATCTTTACCATTACCAAAACTGATTACTCAATTGTCAATATACCAATACTTGTATAAATTCATCAAATATTAATGTCAACATGCAATATAAGGCGACCTGCACGCTTAATTGCACTCGATATAAAAACTTCCGTAATTCTAGACAGCCCTAGCTAGGACTCGCTAGGATTACGGAACTTCCGTAATCGTAGCCTGTGGGTCTAGGATTACGGTACCGTAATCCTAGCCACTGCCTTTAAAGTTTGTGAATTGTGAGGATTTTGCGCATCATCACCAGTCTTTTTCTTCAAAGCTTGAAAGTGGTGGTGGTTCAAAAGATTATCAATACTAGTTTGAGGGTCAGGATTAGATGCTGGAAGATAAGTGGTCAATGTAAACGTAGATATGTGATCCCTTCTTCCTTGTAACCAAATATTTATTTTACAATCTAACAGTTCCGACGCAGCCTCTATTTCGCATGCAGTGACCCACCAGTTACCTAGAACCATTCCATCCTGATACCAGACGCGAGACATGTTTTGACCATGGTGTATTGCAATCTTTTCTCTCCAAGTATCCCAGTTGTCATAAATTTGACCACAAATAAACCTTCGATAAATGAGCGTCTCATGGTCTCGTTAAAATCACCGGACAACAAATAACTCAAGCAATGATAAAAACAATTTCCATCACCCGGTACGTCAACGATATGGAATACATCATTACCAACATTAATTTCGGGTTAATATTGAATTGAACGTACAGGCATAATGATTAATTATCTGATCCGTAGCAATACACAAACTTACTTGACCAATGCTGCTCTCAGACGAACGAAAATGCTGATTTGCGCGTAAATTAAATACACTAGAATGACTTCCCTTGGTTGTCGATGTGTTTAAAACACGACGCTCTTCGGGCCGTGTTTTTTGAGTACTTCTTATTTCCCTTTGTTTTTTAAAAAAAGTTTGTTTTATTTATTACACATTTTTTTAAAAATAATAATTAATCGAAAGAGAACGATAGGCTCAACCGTTTACAGCTTACTATTTTTTTATATTCCAATGACCATTCACCTCGGAAAACTGCCTGAAATTTTTGACCGGAAATAAGTTTTTTTGAAAGCATTAGTACCTGCTGAGACTCAACGAAAATACGCATGTCACTCGTATTACCGGTCTGGGTATTTTCAATAGCCCCTAATAATTATGCTGGAATGGTGAATGTTGTTCTAAGAGGGGATTTATGTATCTAGTTTTGTATAGTATGACATTCATATAGTACCGAGTTACTTCCCTTTACTAGTTATTCATATCCAACTATTTGTCCCATTTGTATTCGCACATGTGACAATTTTTTTACCATTGGAAGGCATGGAGACTCCACGTAAAATTGTCCATATGATAATAACTATTTGAGATATTTCTTATGTGCAAACATATTTTGTAGTTTGATATGTCTGCAAAATAATGCACTAAATTTCATAGTTGTATCTTTATGGGATCAACCCCCTTTTTAAAGGTTTTTAACATGACTATCACTCACATTGAACAAAGAAGGAAATGGACGGATTTGCTATCAAACTTGTTTACTTTCTTGCTTATAGTTATTTCGTTTCTCGGGGGATATATTTTGTGCAAACTTATATAACAGTTTAATTTCTTCCCGTCAGATTGGTGTTTTGATATAAGAAATGCGATAATTAGATCTACCCCCTTTTTACGGTTTTTTAAAACAGGTATTATTTTTTTTAGCAAAAAATTAATACACACATCTAATATTGGCATATTGTTAATTGTTTTATGACGCGTCCCGCTGCGATTGTCACAGCATGTGGGGTAATAAAATTTGTACACTCGCTTGAAGGGTAATAAAACCGCTATATTTCCTGTATACATGCTAAATTATGATTTTTGAAATTTGAAACTTAGACTTAATTGATTAAATCATTGCCGATTCTGAAAGTTATACATGTATTTAAATATAGTGAAATGTATATAATAAGCTCACGCTTAATTCATTATAATAATCGTACTGAGGTGAAAAATAGAAAATGACGAATTATATTAAACGTGTATAATATACTGATTAATTGACACTTTGTACCACCTAATTGAATATATTCGAATTGTAGAAAAGAATCTTAACCATCAAAAAGGTGAAGAAAAACCTACTGAACAGTGTGACACTGTACAACTGTGTTTCACTTGTAATTCTGATCCAATTTACTCTCTTTGTGTACTAGTTATAAATCCCTGGTTTAGTCTAAAATAAAGTAATATGATATGCAGCAATAAAATTAATTGAAACAGTCAATTGTAAATTTGTTAAAAATCTACAATTAAGTAGAAACTAACCACGCCCCGGTTTCCCGAAGCATCACGGGTAGAAATTCTTTCTTACTGATCGATCAAAAATTTCATATTATTATATCCAGCTAAACAAGTGATTATTTTCAATGATCACCAAGAAAACGTTGATTATTTTTAATTTGACTGGAAATATAAGTGGCGCGTAAATATTTACGTTTCTAACTAAGATGCTTTGTGAATACCAGCCACGTATTATTATGTATCTATATCTACATGTGTCATAATATATAGACACGAATCCCGTCAAGAAAGACCGGTAGAAGGTTATCAATTAAAACAGTTAATTTGTTATCGTCTTTGCATCCCTTTGGTATTTGCTCAATACTGAAGCGGTGACAATTTGGTGATGTAAAAATGAAAACACGCGCATTGTACAGTTATAGTTGATTCAAAGATCTCTGTCACAACCGCGTAAACAAACATTCAACCCGGTGGATTATGACAGGTCTCTCAGGATTAAATTCTACCATCATAAATACACTTACATGATTAAAACTCTAATGGTCCTATAGCGTAGTGGTTATACTTACTGCATTTAGTTATTTAGAAATGAAACATTCTGGCGGTTTTGACAGACATCTTTGAATCGACAATACTTGTAACCGTTTATTTTTTGTTATCATTCATAAAACATGCATACTTATATAGAACTACATATCATCTAGTGGCTTGCAGTTACTTGTTTAAACAAATGCATAATATTAGATTTTTCACTTTTGATCAACGAATTCTGAATGATAGTATAAATGCTCTTGATGACACACATCTTCAAAACAGCATTTCATAATGACAGAACCCTTCCTGTACTAATTAAGACCCTGGTATGCACCATGTACACAAAATGTAAAAAATATCCAAAGTAGCTGAGAGAACAAAACCCCTCCAGCAAAGGATAAACATAAATTAATGCGCTCCGACTACCCGTGGAGATAGCACAGCATGATTACGCAATCCAGATAAGATCGGCCAGATTAAAACCGGTATAACACCAGTCAAGAAAAGATAACTGTGGTCGACTCGAAAACACGTCCAATACAAATGGGACAAATAGTTGGATATGTGACAACTTATCAATACAACTTTTGTTTTTTTCTATTTCAGAAAAACATTCAAAGTGGACAACTCGTGAAAAGAAGTTTATTGAATGCATCTCTAATTTATTCCACACAATTAAGAACATTCATCAATTATGAAGACCATGAGACATTTTTCGGATACAAACTAACCAGGAATCATATTCAACTATTGTTGCCATGTCTCTCTTCCATGATTAGCGTTATGTTCGTGGTGTGGCTAATTCAAACTAGCATTATGGTCACCTCACAGAAGGAAGCAGTTCTGAATAGAATGCGTTTACTTTATAACTGACTCACTGGATAGAGATACACAAACCAAATTACATGTAACATCACATGCGCAATATTTTATTTACTTCATTTAGTAGACATGTATCGCGAACACCTTTCCTCAAATTGTTGCAAGAACTATGGTATGTATTTGGTCCTGTTTACACCATCGAAACTTCATTGACTAACACGGTGAAACTAGTTTCAAGTTTTAATGCACTCTGATATACAATGCTTTTAAATAAGCCATGCACGTGTACGGAGATAATTCTTGAAACAAGCTTTGGAGTCGCTTGGAAAATCTAAAATGACACACATACAGTTATTCACATTGCGTTCAACGGGTTACAACCTTTCAAGTGATTCATATAATAAGGAACCGCCTTTCCCGCTATAACTTGTCTCACACGATCACCATTCCCAACGATTACAGTGTTTCTTGTGGTATATTGTTACAAACAAATCTTAAACTGACGGAGCGACAATACATATTAGAGAATGTGGTAAGTGATACTTACAGAACAAGTCGAATGGGGAACACCATTGGTCCAAAGTCTATTAATTTAACAACACATATCTTCAAAGATTATTGCTATTTTCTCCACCGAAGAGAAACTCCTGTCAACGAATACCATGTAATTAGCATTGGTTGCAGACAACATGTTATGCACTCGTATATTCCACTTTATTCGACAATGTATGTGACATGTATTCCACTTTTATTCGACAGTAGTTCATGCATTTAACCCCTTTGTGCATATTTGCCACATCATGTTCTTGATACGTGTTCAATAAAATTGATATTAATTGGTGTTTGTACTGAAGATCACTAGATCGATATATTGAATTATACTCACGTTTTTGGAATTCAATTATATCTAACTTCAGAAATCTTAGAACGTAACCCTTTTGTATTTGACAAGATCACTACTCATTATATCACTGTATCTTGTTGTGTTATGTTCCATATTTCAATTCTTGGCAGACTCAAATAAATAATTTTAAACGTGCCAGTCCAAATTGATAAAATGCTTGAATAATCCACTTCCTTTAACAGGAAACTCTACGATTTTCTGTCACACTGAAGCAATATTTATCAACAATGACTTTCAGTCTGGCGGACTTAAAGTTGTCGCGACAAATGTCATACTGATACCCTACTGCGACCTTTAAACTAACCATAATATCAACATTTATTTCACAGTCTTATTCTCACACGTCCGATTTCCTCTTTTATGTTAGTTATCACCTGACACGTTTACTGCCTTCGCATGTTTGTCCAATTCATTTTTGTTTTTTGTGCAAAAGGTAATTGTAAGTTTCTTGCGCTGCAATCTGGTCTGAAATGTCTTTTTTTCACTAACTGTTTCCTGCCAATGTAGTAGATATATATGTCTTTTATAAACACATAAGTGTGATGTTATTTATCTACATTCTAGCAACACAACCATTGAGCGTATTAATACATTCAATACCAATGTTTGGTTGTCATAAAACCAAACTGAGACAATGTTTAAAATGAAGCAGAAATTAATTTGTGCCGGAAGAGATTTTTATGTAATACTGAAATTAGATCAGCAGGTAATTACGTGGGATGAAAAATGTGAAATATAGTGTTGTTAATATTAATGTGATGGGTTTCCATGGTAACACAAAACAATGTTCTATGTTTTTTAAATATTCATTTAGATCAAATGACACATTTGAAAACTCACGTTGTAATAATGTACACAACATTACTTCAGAAATAGGAATTTATGAAGCTGAGAAATATAATTCCCTAACATATGGTGGCGAACGTTGGATAATTGTCATAATCAGGAATATAATCCCTGATTGTTTAAATGAGTTATACCGTAGGATACATTTTGACACTGAGTTAAAGATTGCGGTTGTGTTGGTTAGGAAGCTATCCACTGTAAAAAGAAATGTGAGAAATACTTCAATGGTTTAAAGTAATTCGGTGGGTTTCCTAGTTAACATAATAATGACTTTCAAGAAAACGTTATATTAAATCAAATATCTATTTAGATCAAATGACATTCTTACAAACTCACATTGTTATAATGTACACATCAGTATGCCAGAAATTAGAATTTATAAATGTGGGAAATAAGATTCCCTAACAAATGGCTGCGAATGTCTCTATAACTGTACATTGTAGTTATTAGCAATAACTTTTTTTATTGTTAAAAAGTGGTAAGAAATATCATTCATCCGTTGCAACGGTATGCTCTTAGAAATTAGTGTAAATTCGTAACTACGAGTAATTCGAATCCATCAAAGACTTTTCAAATAAATAATAGTGTAAGCATGCTAACGTTTTTTGAAGTACGGTATTTCTATAAATACAGGTTGTAGAACTATATAGCATTATATGTGGTGCAGATTTCTTTGATTTGATTTGATATGAGTTAATAAGGTCCTCGTATCGTCCCATACCTTTCGGTAATCTGGATATTTTATAGGCAGATTTCAAATATGTATCAGCTTTTTAAGGTCGTAAGTAGTAGTTACGACCTTCTCATTCAAAGCCATCGAAATGTATTACACGACGACAGTTATGTGTTCCATATGAATATTTAGCATACTTTGTATACATTTCATATTGCGTTGAACTACACTCAAACGCTTTACAACCGCACCAATATTGAAAATAATTAAACGTTTTCATAAATCATTTTTTGATAACATTAATAGTTTACATGGTTTGTTCAGTTCATAAACTTGACCTAATCACAGAAAACTAAAAGGTTTTTCATTCGAAATACCCCGCCCAAAGAACTTTTTTTACTTTTTCATGTTTTGCAGGTGCACCTTGATCGCGTCGACATAACGGATCGATATTGACTTTAAACTGTGCACTGTTGGTTTACACATTGAAAAAAAACAGAAACGGCATTTTATGCTGCGAATATCTCGAATATTTTTTCGGATGCCTTTGCCTCCAACTGAAAAGAGACTCGGCTTAGCATGGAAGTTCAGCTGCCACCACACAACGATTGTGGGTTTAGAATATCGATTCCTAGCGAACGGCTTAGTCAAAGACCGATCTGGATGAAACCAACTAAAGATATTGAGCCCGAGCTAGGATGCAACATTACACTGTCAGTGCCACTGTAATTGGTTCTGCCAAAAGCATGCATTAATATAGCAGGCTCATGCACTTGCTTTTGAAATTGCAACTTTCACTTTCATGGGTCACTCTGTTACCTATACCATTATTTATTTCAAACTCGTACTAATGGCATAGAAATCATACAACTTGTTGTTTATAGAATGAAGATTATTAATTGGAAATTAAATAACCATAGATTGAGGTTATCATCACTAAAATCGATATTTTATATATTTTAAAGCGTTTGAGTGTATATGTACAAAAAGCGTTGTTGCTCAAAATAAATTGTAATGATGCACTATACAACCAGAGTGTGTGTTTAACTCCGATGTTATTGTCAATAATGTCGCTTACATTGTGTAAACCAACAGTATAAAATCACAGAGCATTGTGTACTTGGCAGTTTTGAAAGAGTGTTTCATAGAAACGGTTTAGTACTTTCTAGGAATAACAATGTATTTACCAAGAACTGTAATACAATTTCAATATCAGTAGTGGCAATGCAGTAATCTGCTTTTCTTTGGCAATTGCCTTTCAGCACAAAATGTGACTGTGTTGCACGATAAAGATGTACACGTATACAATGAAATTGCGATTTATTGAATAACAGTTGATGTAAACAGATGTTCTACAATTTAGTATTTTTGTAGTGTTATATTGATATGTAAACACGTTACATCAAGGTGTGTCCACACTAAAGATCGGTAATCTCCAGAATGTAGATGGTTACTTTTATATAGCATGCAGCGAAATATTGTGTACATGTAAGTATGTTGAAAGGTCCGAAAACTCTATACTGACATATTGTAATTATTTAAACCTCTCGGTCAAGGATAACCCATGAAAGTGCAAGCACTTATTTCCAATGGGGTCCTGTGTTTTTGCTGAAGGGACAGCAGGTGGAAGAGATAGTGGTGTGATACAAGGTATCCGGGCGAGATGCCCTAGCTCTTTCCGAAGAGACACCTTGGTTCTTTAACGTGCCCGGTGTATAGCACCGATACACGCGAGACTTCCTCTGGGTTGCTAACCAGTTCATCTCTAGTTAGGTGGGAAACACAGAAAAGCGTTTCAGAAATGATCAAGTGCCCCGGCCGAGGATCGAACCCGGGACCTCTCGATCAGCAGTCAAGCAGGCTATCCACTCGACCACCGTACCACCTGTTTATTAGACAGGCTCTGTAATTGCCATCCGTATACTAATAGTCTTAAGGAAAAATAGGTTCCATACATTAGTCGTGTTCACAGCAGTATCTTTTAATGCTTTGATATATTAGCTGACTATCGTTTGTGATATTCATACAATGTCACATGAAGTGTGTATTCTCTTTAATAATTATGCTGGAATGGTGAATGTTGTTCTAAGAGGGGATTAAAGTATCTAGTTTTGTATAGTATGACATTCATATAGTACCGAGTTACTTCCCTTTACTAGTTATTTGACAACTTATCAATGCAACTTTTGTTTTGTTGTATTTCAGAAAAACATTCAAAGTGGACAACTCGTGAAAAGAAGTTTATTGAATGCATCTCTAATTTATTCCACACAATTTAGAACATTCATCAATTATGAAGACCGTGAGACATTTTCGGATACAAACTAACCAGGAATCATATTCAACTATTGTTGCCATGTCTCTCTTCCATGATTAGCGTTATGTTTGTGGTGACGCTAATTCAAACTGGCATTATGGTCACCTCACAGAAGGAAGCAGTTCTGAATAGAATGCGTTTACTTTATAACTGACTCACTGGATAGAGATACACAAACCACATTACATGTAACAGCACATGCGCAATATTTTATTTACTTCATTTAGTAGACATGTATCGCGAACACCTTTCCTCAAATTGTTGCAAGAACTATGGTATGTATTTGGTCCTGTTTACACCATCGAAACTTCATTGACTAACACGGTGAAACTAGTTTCAAGTTTTAATGCACTCTGATATACAATGCTTTTAAATAAGCCATGCACGTGTACGGAGATAATTCTTGAAACAAGCTTTGGAGACGCTTGGAAAATCTAAAATGACACACATACAGTTATTCACATTGCGTTCAACGAGTTACAACCTTTCAAGTGATTCATATAATAAGTAACCGCCTTTCCCGCTATAACTTGTCTCACACGATCACCATTCCCAACGATTACAGTGTTTCTTGTGGTATATTGTTACAAACAAATCTTAAACTGACGGGCGACAATACATATTGGAGAATGTGGTAAGAGATACTTACTGATCAAGTCGAATGGGGAACACCATTGGTCCACAGTCTATTAATTTAACAACACATATCTTCAAAGATTATTGCTATTTTCTCCATCGAAGAGAAACTCCTGTCAACGAATACCATGTAATTAGCATTGGTTGCAGACAAGTTTTACTGTAGACAAACTACTTCGTGGATTTGTTTGCCAAGTACAACGATTCTTGTTACCTGTGGATAACTTAAAAACAGTAGACTAGCAACATGTTATGCACTCGTATATTCCACTTTATTCGACAATGTATGTGACATGTATTCCACTTTTATCCGACAGTAGTTCATGCATTTAACCCCATTGTGCATATTTGCCACATCATGTTCTTGATACGTGTTCAATAAAATTGATATTAATTGGTGTTTGTACTGAAGATCACTAGATCGATATATTGAATTATACTCACGTTTTTGGAATTCAATTATATCTAACTTCAGAAATCTTAGAACGTAACCCTTTTGTATTTGACAAGATCACTACTCATTATTTCACTGTGTCTTCGTTGTGTTATGTTTCATATTTCAATTGTTGGCAGACTCAAAGAAATAATTTCAAACGTGCCAGCCCAAATTGATAAAATGCTTGAATAATACACTTCCTTTAACAGGAAACTCTACGATTTTCTGTCATTTCTGTCACATTGAAGCAATATTTATCAACTATGACTTTCAGTTTGGCGGACTTAAAGTTGTCGCGACAAATGTCATACTGATACCCTACTGCGACCTTTAAACTTATCATAATATCAACATTTATTTCATAGTCTTATTCCCACACGTCCGATTTCCTCTTTTATGTTTGTTATCACCGAACACGTTTACTGCCTTCACATGTTTGTCCAATTCATTTTCGTTTTTTGTGCAAAAGGTAAGTGTAAGTTTCTTGCGCTGCAATCTGGTCTGAAATGTCTTTTTTCACTAACTGTTTCCTGCCAATGTAGTAGATATATGTGTCTTTTATAAACACATAAGTGTGATGTTATTTATCTACATTCTACCAACACAACTATTGAGCGTATTAATACATTCAATTTTAACTTCCACCAATACCAATGTTTGGTTGTCATAAAACCAAACTGAGACAATGCTTAAAATGAAGCAGAAATTAATTTGTGCAGGAAGAGATTTTTATGTAATACTGAAATTAGATCAGCAGGTAATTACGTGGGATGAAAAATGTGAAATATCGTGTTGTTAATATTAATGAGATGGGTTTCCATGGTTTCACAAAAAATGTTCTATGTTTTTTAAATATTCATTTAGATCAAATGACACATTCGAAAACTCACGTTGTAATAATGTACACAACAGTACTTCAGAAATAGGAATTTATGAAGCTAAGAAATATGATTCCCTAACATATGGTGGCGAACGTTGGATAATTGTCATAATCAGGAATATAATCCCTGATTGTTTAAATGAGTTATACCGTAGGATACATTTTGACACTGAGTTAAAGATTGCGGTTGTGTTGGATAGGAAGCTATCCACTGTAAAAAGGTATCTCTTCCGATTCTCCGCTTCTCAGTTCCACCAGAGAGATGTTGTTTTCCTTCCGGCCGGTTATTGTCCGTAAAGAAATGTGAGAAATACTTCAATGGTTTAAAGTAATTCGGTGGGTTTCCTAGGTTACATAATAATGACTTTCAAGAAAACGTTATATTAAATCAAATATCTATTTAGATCGAATGACATTCTTACAAACTCACATTGTTATAATGTACACATCAGTATGCCAGAAATTAGAATTTATAAATGTGGGAAATATGATTCCCTAACAAATGGCTGCGAATGTCTCTATAACTGTACATTGTAGTTATTAGCAATAACTTTTTTATTGTTAAAAAGTGGTAAGAAATATCATTCATCCGTTGCAACGGTATGCTCTTAGAAATTAGTGTAAATTCGTAACTTCGAGTAATTCGAATCCATCAAAGACTTTTCAAATAAATAATAGTGTAAGCATGCTAACGTTTTTGAAGTACGGTGTTTCTATAAATACAGGTTGTAGAACTATATAGCATTATACAAAATGCACTGATACGGAAAAAATCTGAAACATGACTATTAAATTGATAAAGATAAAATATCGTATTACTGAATTTACATTATGACAGATATGAGCACAAAACTGCGTCTGATATGGTCTATATTTTATATTAAGTATATGAATTACAAACATTGTATCCATTAGTGAATTACTGTACAGAACAATATTATGAGATTGTATGGAAATCGGTTATCAGTAGATGTACAATGTATCATCATCATAATTACCGTAAAGTATTAACAGAAATTCATAAGAATTATTATAATGCCTTTCCGATTCAGAGTAATAAGAGGTAATGCGTAAGAATGTAAACTATCAGATACGTTGTTCAAAGTAATGGAAAAAACCAAAGACGTATTTATCGTGTGGTACATTGAAAAACAACACATACGAAACAATATTACATGTTATTAGAATTGATAACACCTTCAACAGGGAAGGCATCACTTTCACAATGTCTACATCTTCAATTAAAATAAACACAAAGAAATATATTTCCAAATATATTTCCACAACATCTGTACAATAAGAATCATAAAACAGATTGATAAGTTTTTGGTCGAAGGAAAACATACAAGTTGTAAGGTACATGTAGTAACATTTTCAGGTTTAAATAAATGTTGAATAAAAGAACAGACTACAGAAAATATTCCAATTAAAAGATTTGAAACAAATAAAAAAACATGTAACCACCAAAGCGAATATTTCTACGTCTATGAACCAATGTTCGATTATGGCACTAACACATGGAACACATTGTGTTTGTCTTTGCCCTTGGATGTGCAAATTATGTTATCGCTTCCTAAAATACCAACACATTGAAACCGTCAGATCCTTAAACTTACAATTTAATACAATAAGCACTTCATAAAGACCTTTGGATGTTTCCATTACTCACTGTATGATGATGGATGCTTACTTCCCAACTTCCATGGTCTTAATCAAATTATACAAAAGTAACTGTTTATAAGATTGTGTTTATTACGCAAGTGAGAACTTAATTAACGCCACCTTTGAGGGCTTGTGTCGTGTTAAAATATATGAAACATTTAATTATGTTGATAGCTATCGGTCTTAATTTTGAAAGTTAGTTCTACGTATAAACTATTATTGAGATACTAATTCAATATGCGGATATATACATCACGATCAAGATGCATTCGGTGTCGAACAAACCTGATAAAACACGTCGGGACCTTGTCTCCATATTTGCTTAGGAATGGGCAGATATCATGACCTTTATGGCGACTATGTTAACGTTGAATGCAAGGCACACATCATGTGTTTTAACGTTATTAGCTTTTATGTATTGTTTAAGGTGTGAGGCAGAAGACCCAAGCTGGGTCGAAACTTGTATATAATGAAGAAAAACAGAAACAAAATATTGAATTGAAATAGGGCATTTATTTTTTAAATGCCACAAAAACAATAAAATAAAGCTTACTATTTGTTTAAGTACTAGAATGACATAACTAGGCGGACAATAAACGCCAAAAGGAGACACCATTGGAGGCGACACATCCCATTTATCTCCCCTGTTCTCTCTGTTATGGGATTGAAGTATCTGAAAAATGTACAAAGTGGCATGAATTCAATTTGTTAGATCATTTTAATACCTAAATAGATTTCACGCCATCTGGATCTCCTAAATAGACGGTAATTAAATTGTACATCGTGTGAACGTCAAGGGTCTAACGGTGTTTTACTAGGAACATGCGAGCTTGAACGGTTAGTTCAAGATAGGCAAAAATAGATAATAGTGGACATAATCGTGTATATAAGATGCTAAATATGTCCATCATTATTGATATTTGCCACACTTTTAAGCGTATATTTCAAATTTATTTGACTTACATATTGTGTTATGCGTATCACGGATATATTGCAAGTAAATTGGAAGGGAAAATATGACGGATAGGAAAAACCTACTTTTTCGCGATTGAATAGACGTTTTTCCATTTGTGTTGGTGTGGTCATAATTAAAACATTTGGAATTTTAATTCATTTGCAAAGCTTTTGACGCTCAGTATTTATTTGATTAACTATCTTTGCCTTTGCTTTGCCTCGACAGCTTAAACCATGACTTTATGCACAAACTACTTGAATTTTGCAATTTTTGAAACGACCTTAGGCAATGGGTAAAATTATTCTACAAATCACCCACCTGTTCAATAACAAACAATGGTTTTAATACAGAATTCTTTAAAATAGAAAGAGGGGTCAGACAAGGATATCCATTAAGTCCTTACATATTTACCATAAGTATAGAGCTACTATCATATGCTCTTATAAACAACACAAATATTAGAGGTATAACTATAAGCGGAAAAGAAATTAAAAATGCAATGTTTGCAGACGACACAACGGTTTTATTGGATGGCACACGGCAAAGTTTTGAAAGCACTTTGGAATTGTTTGAGGTATTTGGAGATATATCAGGTTTAAAATTAAACTTTCAAAAATGCATTGTTTTAAAGATAGGATCATTACGTAATGACCATGATTTAATGTATTCGCGAAAAAAAGACATTAATTGGAACAGTTCAGAAGCAAAATCTCTGGGAGTAATATTCCATGCAAACCCAATTAAGATGATCGAACTAAATTTTGAAAGAAAAATAAAAGATTTTTACTGTAATCTAAATAGATGGAAAACAAGAAAATTATCAACAATAGGTAATATAACTGTTTTAAAATCGCTTATTCTTCCAAAACTTACATACTTATTTTCGGTACTACCAAACCCATCAATACAAACGATCAAAATACTAAAACAAAAAATCTTCGAAGTCATATGGGGATGCAAACAAGAAAAGGTCAAAAGAAACATTGTAATTCAAGAATATAAAAATGGAGGTTTAAACATGGTAGATTTAGAAATATACATAAATTCATTAAAAGAAGCATGGGTACGAAAACTAATAGACAATAATAATCAAGGAGAATGGAAACATATCTATACAGAACAATTAAAACCATTTGGAAATACGAAAATATTTTTATCGAATCTAAGCAAAAATGATCTACAAAAGATACGCATAAAAAATAAATTCCTTAAAGATATATTAGAATCGTGATGTAAATTAAATTACAAAAAAGAAAATACATTATATTCAAACACCGTTATCTGGAATAACAGTCACCTAAAATTTAAAAATGAAATTCTAAACAATAATACATGGATGAATAACGGAATTATGACACTCTCTGATTTATATGATATAGAAAATAGAAAATTTATAACGTTTACAACACTCAAAATAAGACATAATCTGACTGCAAACGATTTTATTTATCATCAAAAAGTAAAATACTTCATAAAAGACGTAATTAATAGACAGTACAGAATAATAAATGCTGATAATTATACATTACATCACAAAATAAACAATATAAATGGAAGAAGCATAACCAAAATTCTATCCAAAACCCAAATTAAACATATACCTTGCCATAACGAGAAATACCAAATAAAGTGGGCAGAAAATCTTAATCCCGAAAATAACTTTGATTGGGAACAGATTAATATAACTCCTTTTAAATTGACGAAGGACAGCAAAATTCAAAACTTTCAATATAAATTTATTCATAGAAACATTGCTACAAATGCATATTTATTCAAATGTAAGATGATTGAATCTAGCCTGTGCAACTTCTGCAATGCATCGATAGAAACAATGGATCATCTTTTTTGGGAATGCCATTATACACAAATTTTCTGGAACAAAATAAAAAAATACTGCGATACAAAGCACATAAATGGCGAGATAAATAAAACCAACGCTTTCATGTGTGTTTCAAGGAATCCTATCTTATCACACATCTATCTTTATGGAAAACAATTTATCTTTACAAGTAAATATAAAAAAGAATTACCTTCATTTGCCTCTTTCAAAATAAAATTTGAGAGTAGATTAGAACTACAACGGAAACTTGCCCTAGATCAAGGAAACCTAGACAATTTTAATAAAACGTGGGAACAATTTATGAACACCTGACGACTTCTGTGACATACAAATAATAACAAAACAAAACAATCAACATCTTTGACAACATTTTTGTTTCTTCTCTCTACTCGTCACTCTTTGGCGAAAAAGGTCCCAATCCCTTTTATTACCCCAAAATATCAAATTTATGTACATAAGTATATTCATTTATAGTATAATTTCTATTTGCTCTGTTCGTTATATATATATAATATGCAAGGTTGTAAGGTTTGTGGGGGATGATTCTCCGACCCCCATAAAACCATTGGACGGGGAAAATAAATGGGGTTACCCTTCTGGGGCCCGAAAAAAAAACAAAAAAAACAAAAAAACTATCTTTGCCTTGGTTTTGTCCAAAAGTGTGAGTACATTTCTAATTGAATGTAGTGAGCATTAGGGACGACATATTGACCCTCGCAATTTTAATTGACTCTCTATTTACATTGGTATACAGAAACTATTCAAAAAGATTGGTAACTGCTTAAAGCACTAGGGAGAACTGTGAGCCCTACAAATAACTTCGGACATAATATACTTAAGGAATTAACAAACAGATTTCAGCTCCCAACGTTTAAAGGCTACGAGTAACCAACGTTAATTTTAGAAAAGAGATATAGAAATAAACCAAAATATGTGGTAAACCTATCCACATTCCGTTCAATATTAAAGTTTTTCACTGATATCCACCATCGTAACAACACTTTACTTATGTTATGAATACAAACTTTTAGAACAATGATAAAGGTTAATAACCACTAAATGCCTTCCATCAGATACAAGTACACTCAAATATTCCGGTAAAAGTTTGAAGCTATCGGAAATGGGGGTATGTCTTGACAAATCAGCTTCAGAATCATGAAATATGGTCAAAAGGCTTTGTACATGTATGCATGTATGGGATGTAGTGAAATGTTTTTATTCATGAATATTTGGCATTCTAGCTTGAATATGAAAGTGATTATAGGGTTGGGACTAACGGACATTGAGTAAATCCATACATGTGAGAAAATCTGTTCACTGCGTTTGTCGAACCAAATTTATTTTGTGTGACACATGCCCCCTACTTTTTTATTTTCTAGAAGCTGTGTGATATTTCTATTGATTCAAATGATTTGAGAGGGCCAATGAACAAAAAGTTGAAAGTTTTGGCTAAGCTTTGACCCTTTACATTGGGATAAAGAAAAATTCTATTTGGTGGTGTTTTACCTTAATCAGGAACATAATTACCTTACCTCAATAAAACTTTATAGCTACTCGTAAACATATGGCGTCAACTCTTCATTTGGTTCAATAACAGTTAATATTGTAATCTTGCACCGAAAACACCAATATACAAGGGTCATTCAATATATTCGTAGACAATCGTTCTCCTTTTATTATATTTGTGTTTAAATAATAATTTCTTACATGTTTACCATTATAAACATCTATTTATTACCTACCGTAGATACAAATTTATCTTTAATTATGCAACACAGTAGCATGTCAGCAGCCGTTGTATTACCATAGCAACGCGCTACCACCCCCGACCGGCGTAACGTACCCTTTTCAATAGTTCAACTAGTCATAAATTCCAAATTATTTCAATTACATATCCGTATGTTTGCCAGATTATAGCAAGATATTATCATTATATTTTGTGCAATTATTAAGCTGTTTAGACGTTTGAGTTTGAATTGAGAAGTGTTTGATCTATGTCTGTCACGTTGTCATTTACGTCAAAATGCCGATGAATTTACGCAAGGAAACTCATACAACTATTATATTGTGCACTTGTCTTGGAAATACACAACAAACACACATACGGTGCTAATGAGAGCAAACGGAGAACATGCAGTATTCAGTGTCCCTGTGTTTTAGTGACAAAAGCACTGTTCTGACGATCAGCATGGTATTAAAAATGATAGAGGGATCAACCGAAATTGGCAAACGTAGGGACGTTTGAGGAAAGGTCAGTCAAAATTTGCGAGGCGTTTCATTTAGCATACAACCATAAAGGCCAGCTTAATATTTAACTTTGAATACATAAAATGTTGTAGAAGATGTATTTAATAATATAAAACTTAGATATTTGTTTCCAATTCCATATTAATGACATAATTCCATTTCGGGATTACCATTTGAAAAATGGCAAAACGTCAATAACGTCGCTGGCGTCAGAATATATGTGCGTTGTGTGGTGGTTGCGGTAAGGTGATAGTTTTGTTTTATCCATATCTTCGATTCATGCAATATTTTCTGCACTTGTGTCCTAAAGGCTGTAGTTTAGTGTGATATAATTCGTTATTATCTGTGTCAATGTGTATTAAAATGACGAGTCCAGTCCACGAATTTATTGAATGACCCTCGTACACTCTATAATTGGTCAAAACTGTCAAATACACAATATACTAATGATTGTATAACGTTGGTTGGCACAATGTGAATGACATATTGACAGATACCAGCACATGTCCTGGATATCTGGTACGACTTTTCATTTTATTTTCAGGAATGACGCTCATTGGCACAAGTACATGTGTTATAGGTCAATTTAAGTACATGTACTGTACATGTAGTTCTCGATATAACATGTCTACAAAATATTGCCAATATGAAATAATCTCTTAAACTCGCATCATTGTATTGTATCGTTACATGAATTAGACAATTTGTACAAATACTAAAGTGAAAATCAGGGACCATCTTTGGCATAAATCCATGGGAAGTAATTTAATGTTTATCGTTGTTGATTATGATCTACTTTTGTGTTTGTTTGTAATAACTTTCTGGCGTTCAGTATTTCGGAGACAAACCTTGTTTGTGATATCTTCATTGGCTATTGCAAATCGCTTCTGTCTAATATGTACGATCTTCTTATGGTAACGGTAGGTAGTATAAATTGCTTTTCAAACGACAAAAATGGTCCGAAACGATAGCTGTATCAAGTATTTTGACAATTGTTAACCTGCTGCACTTGTTATGTATTACTAGAGGCATTGGCAGATTCGAATAACATGTAGTTGTATATACTACTTTGCATGACATTGCAGCGATTAATAAAGAAACTGCTATTAAACAAATAAGAATAATATAGCCGTTAACGACAATTATGGAAACGTTCGCCGCCATATATATGGGAATCATGATTCCCACATTCATAAATTCTTATATCTGAAGTACATTATAACAAATAGAGTTTGTAAAATTGTCATTTGGTCTAAATAGAACATATTCTCGGAAGTAATTGTGTTACCATGGAAATCAAACACATTTCTAAAAAACCACACAGTTCATTCTAATTTTTCCTTCCGGATAATTACGTGCTGGTGGTCTAAAGGGGTAGAGCCACGAAGGCATGAAATCGGCCCCGCTTTTTCCCATATTGTGAAGTACTTGTTTTATAATGCTTTTTATGCTATTATTGTTTATTAAGCATCGTACTTTCATTCAAAATAAAAAACTTTTAAAAATTACGAGTTGTTGTTGTTACATAGGCCACCAAACCCCACCCACTTTTAACAAAAATGGCATTTTTTTACGAAATTTACCACTTTGAGCATCATTTTCGTATTGGCGGCAAGGGTAACCAGCGACTAAATTTATACCAGTGATATGTATTCATAAAAGCAACCAAATACATAAAAATCATCGCTGGTCATCAATGCCGCCAAGTTCAAAAACGAAAAAAATCGTAAATTTTGATCAAATTTCTGCAACGTCAACGTAAGGAAATGACGTCATAGACGCGCGCCATTTTTCCCGGATTTTCCAATCAATTAACTGACATGTGTACAATGGTATAAAATAATAATACTATTTGGTTAAAACTCGCATCGTACTTTATCCTTCTCCACGCAATATTATTTTAGTGCAGTCTAACCGTTGCATGCAGTGATAGTTCTCTCCCCTTCCATAGATGGCGCGAGTGTCGCTGTATTACATGTTTTTGTAAACACTGCATTAAAATATATGATTTTGTAGTAATATTGACATCGATCGCAGTATGATCTGGTTGTTATCGAGTGCTATCATTAAAACGAACAGGTAAGTTGTTGTTTATAATTTCTGTCATCACACTGCCACTGTAAATAAAACTAAATATCGGGATCTACGTAGGTTGAAATTACCCAGAAGTGTAGGCCTACAAGCATCGTTTGTTTGTTTGTACATGGTGTTGGATTTATCTAAGATTGTGATTTGTGTCACGGACATCCATAATTGGCTCCAATCTACAGTAGACTAAATAATTTTCAAACACAATTATTACATCGGCATTAATTCGATGAGACATCATAACAGTGTAGTTCTAGCCATGCATATCCTACGTGATATATTCGCTTGTGAGATTCCTGGGTACAGTGGGTAGAATGGCCAAACTACAGCTTCTTTTATAATAGCCTAAATAGGTATATGTTATTTTGCCTCTCAATCGTGTTTGTTTACCTCGAAATGAAAATACATTCCAGATGCTTGTATTGACATTCATTGCGTCATATATGACGTCATGACTTAGAAATATTTAGGTCGTCCAAGGGACACAATCCCTACACTTTTTAGAGAACAGATATAATTCAGTTATCCCCCTTATTATCGACAGCCACTCAGAACCGTCATGATGACGTTCACTTGTGGCTCGGCACTCGACTTGAGCACCATTTTTTCCTTATAAATAATACACTATTTGTTACGACTCCACCTTTGATCATACACTTGAAGCAGACTCTCTAAATCTAGGATATTGCAGTTATTCTTAGTTTAAAAAGTTGCTACGCAAAGTCTTTATTTGCCAATCAGCTATCTGCCGAAATAAGGAACGACATATGAGTGTCTCAATCTGTATTTGAACCCGGGTCGGCTGCTCGCGAACCACGGATAGGTATAAATTGCAAAACACATTGAATACTCAATAATGTGGCTAAGTGCTTTAAATTAAGGCAGAACGAGCTGTTTAACACTTGTTAATGTATATAGACATTGACAAAGTCACATATTTTTCAGGCTATCCATTTTGTTCTTCAACACACAAAGAAAGTGCGAACTATGTGAGGAGTACTGTGCTCCGTCACAGACTCACAGGTAATCATTCTGTTTCATCTGTTAGTTTCGATTTATGAATCCATCTCCGGGTGTTTGTCAAATTATGGTAAGAAGTGTTCTAACAAGCGTTGTCCTTAATGTTGGCAGTAGAAAGAACACGTCGCACATATAAAAAAGATGAACACATATGCCTAACGCACATCGATTGCAGCGAAAGTGACGCATACATGAAATGTGCTACAACGTGTCTGCGCACTCCCAAAAATGTACCGAAGATAGCACTGATCAGTAACCTTGCACGGTTCCTACGTGTTACCTATGTTTTAGCATGTAGACAACACGGCTCTAATTGTGACCGCTGCTATACTGTAAAGTATAGATATGACAACTGATAATGAACTGGTTGACCAACTTAACTCAGACAATTCCCAGACACTTCTTATCGTACCAATATCTATATCATACATGTTATATTGGTGCTGCAAAATCAAAGTATTTAATATGTTACCCTGCCGATGAACTGTGTAATTTGCAAGTTTATACGAATATGTGGCTAGTCATATTTTTGAAAACAATATTTGTAAGTTATTTATTTCTTTTCAGACGCGTTGACGCTGGTGGAACTATTTGGATTTGCTCCTTATTGATGAGTCTTGAATCTACTGGATGCTGTCAAAATATGCTAAGTCCACAGGTTCAATATTGTAGTGCAGAACTTCATTCACATGTCTTTAGTGCCAGTAGTGAGGAGGAGTAATCTTCGAACAAGTTATATACAATCAACTATCGGGACTGAGAAACAATGCCGGATAATGGATAAAACAGGTTCTGTTAAAACCAGGGTACTTCAAATAGAAATAAAGTGGCATTTTGCCGGGACCGACGAACAGTGCTGGTTAAATCATAGTTCGGGTAGAATCAGGTTCCGGAAAAACCAGGTTATATTGTATTTGTTTGAAGTGTGTCATTATTATAGTACATGTGTATAAACAAAATTGATCATCACTCATATCAGAATGTTATGAAGTAAACCAGCAATAAATTATAGCAAACCAGTGTATCTCGTTATTTGTAGTTGAGAAAGTATCCATAATTAGTTCAAATATATTCTTATGGCGAAGAAAATTTGAAAATATGTGCAAGTTTCTTTGCAATCAAATCATAAATGAAACCATTTTCATTCTGACGCTATCCTATTGGCAATTGTTTATTGCTGTTCTCACTGTTTATGGCTGTAAACACAGAGGACAACATAAGATATTCATATTGGTCACAAGCTTGAATTGAAGCCATCGCTCATGTCTACGTAATTGTTATGAATTGGTTCAAATTCAATCAAAAATGGAATAGCTATAGTGAAGATTCTTTAAAAGGCCTAAACCAACCCCAACAGAAGCCTAGAATCCAATTTTGTCAAATAGGTTACCATGGTAACCAAATAAAAACAACTGTCAAAATGTTACTTTGAAATTGTATGAACACTCTCATGAAAAAAAAACTTATTTTCTACAAAATATGAAAAATTATTTATTTTTCACAATTTCGGCAAAATGTTGTTTTCGTTGTTATGGTTAAAGTTACAATGTTTAAAAACAACTTGAAATGTAAAATACTGAGGAACGTCTTAAAATTTATTTCGAGCGATGTGCAGCTGCAAGTAAAGTGTTAGGCAGAAAAACCCTGATGAGGTTTCGTAAATAATCGTTTTGGACATTATTTAAAACTGTTACCATAGCAACCGAAGTGAAAAAAATCGTAACAAATGTCAGTATAATTGCTTTGTATGATTATATGGACGCACACCTCCTTTCCTTTTAAAGATTTTGAAAATATAAGCAATTTTTCATTTTTTTTTACAAAATATTCAATCCGTTGCCATGGCAACAGTTGAATAACAATTTCTTTAAAAAATGCCTTTTTTGAAAAACATTTGAACAATTGATATCACATTATCATTTTCACAGGATTTCGAAATGGGGCCATTTTTTACCCTTCGTGGCTCTACCCCTTTAGTATATATAAAAACCTCTTCCTGTACACAATTATCTCAGCTTTATTTTATAGACAATTAAAAAGTGTCTCACTTTGGTTTGATGACAACCTACATTTGTAACATTAGTTCTGAAATGCAAAATCGAATGTAACGATCAATCAATGAAATGCTTTGTCTTGCTAGAGTAACAAGAAGCAGTCACTGACAGCCATATCCCCCACCGAAGGAACATTTGAGGTAAACAACAAATATTATCACGAAAGCTTCATAAAGATGACCACTACAGTTGAATTGTTGTTGATGATGCAAGATTATTTGACAAAATTCCATGAGAAATATGTAAAACATTAACAAAGGGCATTAACTGGTCGAATAAAAAAATCCTGACAGTATGCGCTGGGGGACATCATAGCAGTTATTCTGTGAAAGTTTCGTCGAATTCCCTTAATAAATGTAGGAGGAATTGCACACAGAAGAATTTATATGTAAAAAACAACAAAGGGCAATAACTCTTGTCAAAAATGGTCGAATAATAAAATCCTGACAATATGCGCTGGGGGACATCATAGCAGTTATTCTGTGAAAGTTTTGTTGAATTCCTTAAGAAATGTAGGAGGAGTTGCACACAGAAGGCTTTATATGTAAAAAACAACAAAGGACAATGACTCTGTAAAAAATGATCGACAAATAAAATCCTGACAATATGCGCTTGGGCACATCATAGCAGTATTTCTGTGAAAGTTTTGTCAAATTCCCTTTAGAAATGTAGGAGGAGTTGAACACAGAAGTTCGGATGGACGGACGGACGGAATGACGCCTACCATTACCATATCCCCTTCGCCTTCAGCGGGGGATAAAAATAATTAACATCAAAATATTGTGTTTATCAAACCATTAAAAATATTTCTTTGACTTGACAGTAACAAAATGTTAAACATCTATGTACTTACAACAAAGTTTGTATATAACTAATTACTTAAAACCATCCTCATGAAGAAATAAACGCAAATTAAATCGGATAAGAAATGATACAAACGTGACAGGTCGACTTCCAAAAGACTTATAGTTGAAAGATTTTAGTAGGATATCAGCAACTACAATTTATTTTGCAACAACTGTCAGTCCACAAAACCGTTAGTCCTAACTGACAAATATTACTTCGGCCTAACAGAAAATTGTTATCTGCATACGATAATGGACCATTCAGGCCGTTTATTATTTCGAACTTTAATGCTTGAAAACATGTCGTATATCCTTTCAGAAACGAATGCATTGCTTATATAAAAGCATGTATAACATTCGTTTCAAATGCAAGCGAGTTATTATTCTTCAATTAATAAAAAAGTTGTAAGGGCATACTTGAAATTTGCACCACTTATGAGTCTATTTTTATGCACAACAAAACAGGCATTGTTGACCAATCTGAAAATGAAAAAAATGTTCTCTATAAGTAAAGAGTAAGTTAAAAAAAGTGATTTACAGTTTTCTCAAATAAGCTTTTTGTAATCAGGGCTGTATACTTTTTAGTAATCTATCTGAAGGTATTTGTAATTGAATGTCATAACGTAAATGGAAATAAATGAATACGCTGTGATTGCCAGATAAAATATATGTACAAATAAATACATCCAGGAAATGACGTAGCAAATATGTACACACTTGTCAATCGTCTAAATCATTGTAAATGCTTGTCATATTGTCAAATTTCATTGACAATGCCTTCCTGTGTATGTGTTTGTCATATTATGGGACATCATGTACTACTCATGTACTACGTCGATAAGAAATTGATTTCGGGACATGGGTAGCGCAAACATTCAGATAATTAAATGCAGTCCTTGACATTCAGCGTTCTGCATATAATGCATCCAACACGCTAACGAAGAGTGTTTAGAAAGCACATTTAAAGTAAAACATAAATGGTTTTCCGATGATTCGAAGCAACTTGACGTTTCCATAAATAATAAATGATGTTGGTGCATGTAATTATCTGTATATTCTGAATTGCCTTGTCGAAAGAGTTTTCAAACTAACTGTAGTACATGAATGTTTGGCATTTCCAAGATATGCATATCTCACTACATTACGCGTATTGATATTCATGTGGTTAAATTGTTGTTTCCTATCGCTGCATATCATATGGCTAAATAATTTTCAATAACGTCTTCCTCTAATAAATTAAGGTAAAATGTGGAACGTGAAATCGTGATTTTCGCTTGAGTTTTATTGTGATCGTCATACTCAGGGTTGTAAGAACCAAAAAATGGTCATTTTGTTCACAAGGTGTATAAAGCACCAAACTTTCACAAAATAACAATTAATATATTGGCTTCCAGAAAAGTGAAAGAGACAACCTGTTCGGTCCCTTATTTCGCATATATGAGGCCCATAATAGGGTCCATCAAGTTAAATTGATTTTCACACTAAAAATATGAAAGCGCCCAAATTTTTTAAACATTATAAAAAATCACCAAAATTTGAATTGGAATGTCAAAATCAAGTACATATCTGATATATTATATTATAAATTTCACTATTATACATCTTTTATTGCAAATATGAGGCCCGAAAGGGGTGTTTGTGAAAAATTTCATAGAAATAAAAACATGTTTGTATACTTAGTTTCAGTATTATGAATAGTTGAACAAGACAACAATAAAATGCAGCCCAGTTTACCCAGTGGTGCTTATTATATAATTTAATCCATTTAAAATACAATTTATTTATTGATTGAGGCCCTTTAAAAGACATTTTCGATCATGAAAAAGTGGATGAATTTAAGAAGTTCACGATTCAATCTGTAAGACACATTAATGTCTGTAAAATGTGCAACAAATGATCTGTAAAGTGATTTATATTTTGTTGTATGTGACAATTTACCATATTGATACTTAAATTATAGTTCCAATGTGAAAACGAGGCCCCATTAGGGGTACAAACTAAACACAATATTTGATATAAGACAAATTAGAAAATAAATCAGTACATTGATTTAATACTCAAATACAAGGCATATTTTATACCAATGATCATTAATAATAAAGTAATATAAATATACAGTAAATAACTAATAATTTATTACATGAAGTGAATTGAGGCCATATATTGAGGGTAAAATCTATTTTGAAAAAATTGATTAAATTCATATGTAGAGAAACAATATTAAAATATTTATATTTACTCATATATTCAATCACAGTATATGTACCATACTCGTATACTGTGTTGAATGTTAGCAAACGAGCTATACCATCTTTAAAACAGTTACTGTGGATATGAGGCCCCACACGTGGTTTAACTTCACTTAAGCCCATTAGCGGGTAAACAGCAAATAATCCAGCAAAGTCAAATATTGTTTTCATTATTGCTTACAATATGTATAATAATCGATTTTTAACATGTCGCATGCATGTTTACACCAAATATTCATTGCACAAATCAATGAGATAAAACATAATGTTGTGAATGTTTATCAATATTCGTTCAAAATTTTCCATTATGTAGTTATATTTTGTAATAGATGTTTGTTTCGCGCATACTTTAACACATCTATAGCACTAGCATTGCGCTTCTAAATGATTGCAGTTGTGTTTGAAAGTATATGTAGATGGAGTTGTTTACTGGAGGTCGGTACAACACAAGGAATGGTTGTAATTTTAGGGCCCAGCATGACCCTACTTTACAGATATTCCATGAAGCCATGGATTCGCAATACATGGTAAAGTATTTATGAGGTAACATGTACCCCATGGCCATGAATTACTGAAGTATTGCCATGTACCCCCGGTACCACAAAATACAATCAGTTTCTGCATTGGCAGTGCACCTACTAATGTATTATTTGACCATGTTTGTCATAACATGGACCCAGACTATCTGTACATGAGGCCCTAACAGTAACTCATAGAGTGAGGACTAATTTAACAAGGCAGGTTTATCGACCCCATTGAGCCAGATGTAGATGTGCCAAATTATATGGGAAGAAGGTGGCTAATAAAGCTTGAAGACTGTGCCAAAGAGTGACAGGTCCCCATTGAATAAAGAGTAAGGCTATACCAAATCATTTCATCGTTTCAGCGTCAGTCCTAAGTTTGAAAACCTATCTAGCTATCATGAGACAAAACAAAACACGACTTCTTTGTTCATTATAACATGGCTAAAATAAAGCTTTCAAACATTGTCAATCATAATAACTTCAAGAAATAACTAAAAATGTGTTTGTGTGAAACCTACTGCTGTGTAGGGGTTGACGACATGTTGGTATGATAAGTATGAAAGCCATATCTCAATGGATTTTGAAGATATAAGAGGTTAAAATTTTTGTTGGTTATTTTTCTATCCCAAGATGCTCAAACCCTCAGACGCTGAACGAAGAAATGGTTTGGTATGGCCTTACTGTGACAATTGATGTTAGGTTCCCAGCGTAGACAAGAAAATTTGTGACAATAAGTTTTATATACGCCATAGAACCTGAAATATATGCGTCGATGAGTGAAAGGTAACACATAGAGCCAGAGTATAAAATAAATGTGCCAAACATTTGAGGTACCTCAAGAGGCATTGATGCGCCTAGTACAATTAAACGTTAATATATCAGCTTTGAAGGGCCGCTTTCGGCAGTTCATCCATAGGGCCAAGTTTAAACGGACATTTTAATTTTCCCCTGATCATTAGCCTCGGGAAGCATGCGTTCGAGTCTCCATATTGATACTAATTATCTACTGATTGGTGTGAATCCATCTTTGATGCCCACTGTCCTCAGGTATCAATTCACACACTGGTATGCGTAAGAAATGGTTGAATAAGAGAATGGTGAGTACTTCAAAGGACCACGTATACTAGAAGCTTATACTGTCTGCTTTGCTCTCTAGCAGGTCAGAAACGTCGAACTGAGAGAAGTAAATAACCCATAGGACCCAAAAGTACGGTACTATGCCATGGCATACCCATATTGTCTCGAGTTCTTGTACCAATGTAATTGGTGATTGTATTTTATTGGGCCAGGCAAAGCTGTGGCTTGTAACATTAAATCACGTCATAGGACTGACCTCAGTTTACCACATCAGATCTGAACTGCCTGTCGTTAGTTACTTTTAAGATCTGGAATTGACGTCATGGGTATTACGGGTACACAACATGTTTTGGTATGGCTGTACTTAGTGGTGTTAACTGTATCTTAGTACAGTAAATGACTTTGCTCGGCAGTATTTAGCACCTCAAATGACCAGGGTCGATACCAGCTTCAATGAATACAGCATTTTAACAGTAATTGAAATTAAAACAAAGACTAATCTGAAATAATGTATCAGATATTAATTGTGTACATAAGTCTATAATAATGGCTTAGTTTGATGCTTTAACAACCCATAATTCAGCCGTTTAACCACCCTTTGACATTTTAATACTTTCCCTTGTCATTAAATTACATGTACTGAATGAAACCTGCATTCGAATCTCCCTTGTGCTATTTCCATCAGCCAACATCTATCTGCGGTGCCTAGAAATACATTACCCTCACACGTACCAATTTACACCTTGGTTGAGTATAGCATGTGGGTATTTCTTGCTCAAAAAAATTAACCAGTGGTCCAGATGAGGGTTAAACCTGGGACCTCTCGGTTCTGAAGCGCACGTCCAACCTCTATACATTTGTACCACCGTGCCCCATCGGCCACAGTTTGATAACTGTATATTTTTGCGACCTCTCCTTGACTTATCATGAGCATGATGAAGGCCAAAACCGAGCTGATACAGGCTAATTACATGTACATGTATAAAAAAGAAATGAATCCCTTATTACGGGCCTCAATAAATTATTAAAATCAGTCGATGTCTACATTCTATGTATCTAAAATTAATGTTCTGAAGGTATTTGTGCGGACCAATTTATAAATAATGAATATTAACACTTCATTATAATGAATTAGGTCATGAAAACATTTGTACTCAGTAACAAAACATTCAAAATGTAGTAATTGGCACCATTTTCATATTTAAATTTAACTTATAACTTATGTCAAGTTCTGATTTTTAATTCAAATACACACTTTTTGAACCACAACAGGGCCTCAAATTAACATTTCACAATTATTAGTCATAGCACAACTGATATGCCTACATTCTAATGCACTGTGTATATGGGATTACTTCAAGGGAGAGAAAGTAATACTATTCAACCGTTCAATTTTTTAAAGATAATTACTTCATTCTGGGATTTTCTTATATAATTTTACCTTATTATGGCCTCGTTCTCATCAAATGAAATAGTTAAGTATGTAATTCAGATTGTTTATACACGGTTCTTACCGATGTAACTCAATATTTACTGTTATTATCAACATTTGACGCATTTCTATATAATATATGGCTGTATGTGGTGTGATGGTGAGTCTATTGGGTGGTTAACACCACACGCAGGGCCTCACTGTCATATTTTATTATTAATTAAGATTGTAAATTATGACAATAACTAAGTCAAAATAATGCACATAGCAGTTATAGATTTTGTGCGTAACATGAAAAAACAATAATGTGTATATTATATTTAGATGAATTTGTGAAATCAAGTAAACATTTGGGGCCGCATTTGTACAAAACACGGGGCCTCACATACATGTTTTTTTTGGTTTTAATATAGGTGGTCGACTGGAAGTGCAACTATACTATGTCTGATGATTTATATACATCATATGAACATTCATGCTCTTATGTTATTTTTCCCGAATTCGGGCCTCATTTTTTGTTAAATCCACCAATGGGGCCTCTATTCCAAGTTTTATTATTACAAAAAGCAGCCGATTTTAAACACTCACATTCATCACATTATTTAATATTGCTTAATATGTTTTTGCTTCACAATCAGGCAAATAATCATGTATTTATAGTGATGGGTAGTGGGAGATTCTCATACCCCTTCGGGGCCTCATTTGTGCAGGAGACAGGGCCTGTCATGATTGTCTCTTTGGATTTTTTTCATCAGACCGACTTATAGAGCAACTGTGCCAAATTTGGTGCTTTATACACCATATGAACATTCATGGCTCTTACAACCCTGCGTATCATTGTAGCATCAACGCTATGCAATTTTCGAACGAAGCCAGTCAGTTTCTACCATTAATATCTTCAGTAATGTATTACAAAGATTATGTTAGAAGTCGGTTACACGTTTAATGCTGAACGTAAAACAAGTAATATATTGGTATTGTTTTATTTCGTCGTCGATTTGGCGTACATCGTTGCGTTGAAGCGAACCCCATCCAGCCCTTATGTTGAGCGCTCTATCACTAAAACTAAATACAACGCGTGTTTTCTAGCCATATGTAGTTGTACATGGGGTTATCCAAAAGTTCGTGGACTTTTGCTCTTATTCAAAAACCATTTAACTTAAAGCTCCGAATATATGGTCCCTGTAAAATTGATTTAGATTGTACAAGTATACCAAATATCATACGGATATGATTAAAAATAACATAAATGTAATATTTGTATGCATGCGTGGTAGGCATACCCGGCGCACGCTCAGATATGACGTACGACGTCGCCCTCTCGACTAAATCATTTTATGAAGCTCTTAAATCAGTTGTTCTTCGTTTCCCGTAATCAGATGTATACTTATAATATGCAAACACACTCGATCTGTCGATGTGTCCTGAATTGTGTCGTTTGTCACAATACAAGTGGATTTTTTTCTCTAATACCTAGGATGGTCGATTCTAACCAACGTAACACTCATTCTTTGAACGTCGGTTTTGTACCCATTAACATGCATCGTCTGTCACATCACCCTGGCTTTCTGTTAACCATTTATATCATTTAAAAACAATCGAATACAATGCAGAATGGTTCATACTTAATTTGCCAAACTTTGCTTGTCTTCATGGCGGGTTCCCATGGCTGTATATATAATTGAATTATTTTGCTACTGCAAATGATATCTTGTGACGTCATATTTTACGTTGAATTTCATATAAGAACATTAACCGTCATGCTCATAAAATGACGAATATATAAGATACAACCTTTAAAATATAGCAAAAAATCAGTATGACATTACTCAACACGAGGACGCATTTTTGTATGTTTAAATGAAGAAACACTGTAACAATCGGCAATAATGTAACGCATTTTACTGGAAAAAAACCCTAATAGATTTATGTCACTGTATAGTAATTTTCATACTGATCTGATTTAAAATAAATTATATAGCACAAGTCCACGCACTTTTGGATAACCCCACGTATGACGACAATATCGTACTGATAAAATGCATGGTTTTGTAATTTAGATTCGACTAAGTCTTGTTACACAATACTATCGTCAAATGCTGTGGCAATATAAACTGTCTGGCATTTGTTTTTTATATTTCAAATAATATAACAACATTGATTTCTCGTTCGTTATTTCTTCTCTTAAAATTCACATGTGCATACAAATGCCCACATACTTTCAATGCTTCAAATTCCATGCACTTCATCTCAGTACACAAGCGAATAAATATACGGAACGCTGTGTTACTACATTGCATATTTAGAACAGCATTACGAATATATCTGCCAACATATCTGCCAAATCTGGTACAAAGTTACGAAGTATAATAAATTGTATCGAGTATTATGAAATACAGCTATAGTTAACGAAATCCATAGGTTACGTGCATATACATGTTTATCGTACCAGTTAATTGAATATAACTGGAATGTTTCTGCTTTAATTGTAAATACGTGACTGTGAAAATTGGGAGCATAAAGCCCACATAATTTACTAAACGCACTAATTTGTTGACACATTTATTTTACTAGAAGTTTGCTCAGTTAGAATGGTGACGAAATCCTCTTTAGTGTTATGTAACACGGAGAACACATAAAAATGATACCAGTATTTGCATAGTTTTTTTGTTCAGTAATAAAACATCATTCACACCCTCTTGTTAAATTAATAATACCAGGAATGAAATGCTGATATCATTTATTTTAATTTGTAGACCAGTAGAAATCTTAAAACATAGAAGCTGTGATTAAGGATTACTACCCCAATCGAACTCGGATCGCCTGGATAAATTAATGTTGAAGTACTGCAGGCGTATATCATACTGTAGACTTTGTAGTGCTGAAGAAGAACCACCTTCAATTAATCAAGTGACAAACAAAAATCGTAATGTAGTGAGACATGAAAATGCAAAGTACCAAATCCGCAGTAAGCTTAAATTATCACTCGACTAATCAATGTAGAATTTAGAGATACTCACTTGCACCAAAATCATTTATTATTTATGGAAAATTCGAGTTGTTTTGCATCATCGGAAAACACTTTGTGTTTTACTTAAATGGGTTCAGAAAATGGTTCAGTTTTCTGAGCATTTTTTTCGGGATGAAGGAAACATTATATGCTGTGCAGAAAATTGGATGCCAAAGTGTTGATAATCCCTACCTTGCTCATGTATACGCTGGATTCAATCCTCGAGTGAAAACATAAATCGTCCATACATTGGCTATGTCGGTTTTACACACTATTAGTATGAAATGGACGTCTAAGAGCTGATTTGCACAGCCGCACTCAAATGCTTTAGCTGCATTCAAGCCTCTGTGAAAACAAACGCCTGTCAGTTGTTTGGGTATATTTGGTCTTGCATAGCATGACCATATAAATAAGAAAACAATAAGGTGCATGCCAATTTGGATTATCTGTAACCTCGAAAAAAAATCTGTCTTCGCAGGGTCTTAGCTGCATTCTGATCTGATAATGGCTGTTATTATTAACTATGTATGATAATTAGTTGATATAAACGTTTATTGTCGTCATTCTAGCAAGACAATACATTCCATTGGGTGTATTTTGCAATGTTGCATTTTACCAATACTAATGTTAGGTTGTCATCCAACCAAACTAAATCAATTTTTAAATAAAGAAATTAATTGGTGATGCAATCAGCGGTTGTTAAAGTTACATTGAAATTAGATCAACGGCAGGTAATTATCTGCCAAAAAAGTGGGAAAGAACTGCGTAGCTTAAATTAATCCGGTGGGTTTCCATGGTAACACAATTATAGCCACAAATTCGCATATCCACATTACTGTACTATAATGTACACTACAGTACTTCAGAATTTATAAATATGGGTAATATGATTCTCTAACAAAAGGTGGCGAGCGTTTCTATAACTGTCTTAATCGCCAATACCATTCATGATGGCCTAGATAAGTTGTAAGGGTTACATTTGTTTGATTTGTCAATCGCTGTATCCTCATACATGCTAATTATTGCAGGTAAGCAATCTCCAAAATCATTTTTACGTTGTTTAATGTTTTAAATGTATTTGATACTACCAAAAGTTACCGTATGAAGGTCGTTCATTTTAGGCAATTACCAATGATGGATAACAAACAAGTCTTGTCTACGAAAAACTATACTGCATGTTTGTCTTGTTACGTAATGACCATTTGTCATTGTTATCTATATCAACATAATATCTTACAAATATTAGCTACTCGAGTGTGTTTAATACACGAAAATAAACACCTTTATGTGGTCCTGTTTAAATCATCGAAACTTGAGATATGTGCCTTAAGTATTGTTTGCATTGGTTCTTCAAATATATCACGCCATTGTTATTCAAGAGATATCTTTAAATTCGCTATTACCGAATATGTTACAATACTGTTTTTACTAAAGTTACAAGACATTGAACCTTGTTTCAAGTTTCAACACACATAAAATGAAAGCTAATATCAAACTGCGACCTATCATAACCGACAATAATTACGAGGTCTCATGTTCCTAGACTTATTCTCACAAACTGAATGCTGCATTCACAGGTTTGTCAAATTGGTGTAAGTCTATTTCTTCCGGTGGTATTAGAAAGTTTCTTCTGAGATAATCATTGCTGTTATCATTCAACTAATACTGACAATTAGTAGATCTGTATTTGTTATTATTTTTCAAAAAACACATCGGTACGGTGTTAATTATACCCATTCAAGCACACGATATGCTTTACAATGAGTGTATCATTACTGTCAATGTTAAATTTAACTAATACTAATGTTAGGTTGTCATCAAACCAAACTAAATCAATTTTTAACTAAAAAAACTAATTGGTGTTGCAGTCAGAGGTTGTTGTGTTACATTGAATTTAGATCAACGGAAGGTAATTTTCTGCCAAGACAAATACGAAAAATAACTATCTAACTTAAATAAATCCGGTGGGTTCCCATGGAAACACAATTATCAAATGACAAGTTCACTTATTCACATTGCTATACTGTACATAACGGTACTTCAGACATAAGAATTTATGAATTTTGGAAATATGCTTCTCTAACACAAGGCGGCGAGTGTTTCCATAACTGTCTTTATCAGTAATATCATTCCCGAGTTTTGTTGATATGTTGTAAGAGTAATGTTCATTTAATCTGTCAACCGTTGTATCCATATGCATGCTAACTATGACAGGTTAGCAATCGTCAGAATCATTGATAAAGCATACGTCGGTTGTTGTTATAAATGTAATTGATACTACAATGTACCAACAGTTTCTGATAGAAGCTCGTACATTTTAGGCAATTGCAAATGATGGATTACAAACAAGGCTTGTCTACGAAAAACTATATTGCATATTTGTCTTGTTACGTAATGATCATTTGTCATTGATATCTCCATCAACATAATATCTTACAAATAATACCTGCTTGGATGTGTCCATTACTTATATTGCATAAAGGATTTGTCAAAAGCCGGAATATAATTCCATACCCACATAACAATTATAGTAGTTCATAACACAATGGAAGTTATATCAAAGTTGGTCCCCAAATTACACATACCCTTTTTATAAAGTATCACTCATACATGTAGGAATCACACTTAGTCTAATGTAATGTATGTTGATACATTACTCTTTGGTCTCAATACGTCGACCAATGTTCTTTTTGAAGAGATTAATGGTAAACTCTTAATTATTTTACATTTTACTGTACAGCTACATGTAGCTTGATACATACTGTAAATGTTTGACTAGATTCAATATACCATTTGTACAAATCGCGGGCTTATAAAGAGAAGATATTTTGAGAAAACAAAAAAACTGTCTGAAAACTACTCTTTACGCTTGGAAAAATAAACGCTTTGATTTTCAGTTTGGTCAACATCAAAAGTTCCAATTTTCATGAAGAAAGGCCCATAAGAAGTGTGATGTGGTGCAGATTTCTTTGATTTAATTTGATATGAGTTAATAAGGTCCTCGTATCGTCCCATACCTTTCGGTAATCTGGATTTTTTATAGGCAGATTTGAAATACGTATCAGCCTTTTAAGGTCGTAAGTAGTAGTTACGACCATCTCATTCGAAGCCAGCGAAATGTATTACACGAAGATAGTTATTTGTTTCATATGAATATTAAGCATACTTTGTATACATTTCAAATTGCGTTGAACTACACTCAAACGCTTTAAAACGCATCAATATTGAAAATAATTAAATGTTGTCATATTTCATTTTTTGATAACATTAATAGTTTACATGGTTTGTTCAGTTCATAAACTTCACCTAATCATAGACAACTTAAAGGTTTTTCATTCGGAATACCCCGCCGAAATAACTTTTTTGCAGCTTGATCGCGTCGACCTTACGGATCGATATTGACTTTAAACTATGCACTGCTGGTTTACAGATTGAAAAAAACCAGAAACGGTATTTTATGCTGCAAATATCTCGAATATTTGTTCGGATGCCTTTGCCTTGGCTTCCAATTGAAAGGAGCCTCTGTGCCTTAGCATGGAGGTTCAGCTGCCACCACACAACGATTGTGGACTTAGAATACCGATTCCTAGCGAATGGCTTAGTCAAAGACCGATCTGGATGAAACCAACTAAATATATTGAGCCCGAGCTAGGAGGCAACATTACACTGGCAGTGCCACTGTTATTGGTACTGCCAAAACAAAGCCATAATTTTTGCCTCCATCAATGTCAATAAAAAGGTAAATCATTGTAGTACATTTTGTAATGTGTTTTCTTCCGTTTAGATCCTAATTACATCATAAGCTCCTCCATAGTGTTGGTTTCAGATGTCATAGGCGCAGTTAACAAAATGGGCATATTTTGACTGATCCCAGATGTATGGTATTAGCCAGACAGCCAAAACCTTATACTAGTTACATTTATAATTAAAATAAAGCGTTGTTTGAATGCAGGAAAACATCGCGTCGAAGATAATTTCTATCCTTTTACGTAATTAATATAATTCGTGAGGAGGAGATACCACATGCATGCATTAATATAGCAGGCTCATACACTTGCTTTTGAAATTGCGACTTTCACTTTCATGGGTCACTCTGTTACTTATACCATAATATATTTCAAACTCGTAATAATGGCATGAAAATCACACAACTCGTTGTGTATAGAATGAAGATTATTAATTAGAAATCAAATAACCATAGATTGACGTTTTGTTCCCTAAAACCGATATTTTATATGTCTTGCGTTTTTAAAGCGTTTGAGTGTATACGTACAAAAAGCGTGGCTGCTCAAAATAAATTGTATTGATGCACCTTACAACCAGAGTGTGTGTTTAACTCCAATGTTATTGTCAATAATGTCGCTTACATTGTGTAAAACAACAATATAAAATCACAGAGCATTGTGTACTTGGCAGCTTTGAAGAGTGTTTCATAGAAACGGTTTAGTACTTTCTAGGAATAACAATGTATTTACCAAGAACTGTAATACAATTACAATATCAGTAGTGAAAATGCAGTAATCTGCTTTTCTTTGACAATTGCCTTTCAGCACAAAATGTGACTGTGTTGCACGAAATAGATGTACACGTATACAATGAAATTGCGATTTATTAAATAACAATTGATGTAAACAGATGTTCTACAATTTAGTTTGTTTGTAGTGTTATAGTGATATGTTAACACGTTACATCAAGGTGTGTCCGCACTACAGATCCGTAATCTCCAGAATGTAGCTGGTTACTTTTATATAGCATGCAGCGAAATATTGTGTACATGTAAGTATGTTGAAAGGTCCGAAAACTCTATACTGCCATATTAGACAGGCTCTGTGATTGTCATCCGTATACTAATAGTCTTAAGTAAAATAGGTTCCATACATTAGTCGTGTTCACAGTAGTATCTTCTACTGCTTTGATATATTAGCTGACTGTCGTTTGTGATATTCATACAATGTCACATGAAGTGTGTATTCTCTTTCATAATTATGCTGGAATGGTGAATGTTGTTCTGAGAGGGGATTAAAGTATCTAGTTTTGTATAGTATGACATTCATATAGTACCGAGTTACTTCCCTTTATTAGTTATTTGACAACTTATCAATGCAACTTTTGTTTTTTTCTATTTCAGAAAAACATTCAAAGTGGACAAGACCGTGAGACATTTTTCGGATACAAACTAACCAGGAATCATATTCAACTATTGTTGCCATGTCTCTCTTCCATGATTAGCGTTATGTTCGTGGTGACGCTAATTTAAACTGGCATTATGGTCACCTCACAGAAGGAAGCAGTTCTGAATAGAATGCGTTTTTACTTTATAACTGACTTACTGGATAGAGATACACAAACCACATTACATGTAACAGCACATGCGCAATATTCTTTTTACTTCATTTAGCAGACATGTATCTCGAACACCTTTCCTCAAATTGTTGCAAGAACTATGGTATGTATTTGGTCTGTTTACACCATCGAAACTTGTATTCATTGACTAACACGGTGAAACTAGTTTCAAGTTTTAATGCACTCTGATATACAATGCTTTTAAATAAGCCATGCACGTGTACGGAGATAATTCTTGAAACAAGCTTTGGAGACACTTGAAAAATCTAAAATGACACACATACAGTTATTCACATTGCGTTCAACGGGTTACAACCTTTCAAGTGATTCATATAATAAGGAACCGCCTTTCCCGCTATAACTTGTCTCACACGATCACCATTCCCAACGATTACAGTGTTTCTTGTGGTATATTGTTACAAACAATTCTTAAACTGACGGAGCGACAATACATTTTAGAGAATGTGGTAAGTGATACTTACTGATCAAGTCGAATGGGGAACACCATTGGTCCACAGTCTAATAATTTAACAACACATATCTTCAAAGATTATTGCTATTTTCTCCACAGAAGAGAAACTCCTGTCAACGATAACCATGTAATTAGCATTGGTTGCAGACAAGTTTTACTGTAGACAAACTACTTCGTGGATTTGTTTGCCAAGTACAACGATTCTTATTACCTGTGGATAACTTAAAAACAGTTGACTAGCAACATGTTATGCACTCGTATATTCCACTTTATTCGACAATGTATGTGACATGTATTCCACTTTTATCCGACAGAAGTTCATGCATTTAACCCCTTTGTGCATATTTGCCACATCATGTTCTTGATACGTGTTCAATAAAATTGATATTAATTGGTGTTTGTACTGAAGATCACTAGATCGATATATTGAATTATACTCACGTTTTTGGAATTCAATTATATCTAACTTCAGAAATCTTATAACCTAACCCTTTTGTATTTGACAAGATCACTACTCATTTTATCACTGTGTCTTCGTTGTGTTATGTTTCATATTTCAATTGTTTGCAGACTCAAAGAAATAATTTCAAACATGCCAGTCCAAATTGATAAAATGCTTGAATAATCCACTTCCTTTAACAGGAAACTCTACGATTTTCTGTCATTTATGTCACACTGAAGCAATACTTATCAACTATGACTTTCAGTTTGGCGGACTTAAAGTTGTCGCGACAAATGTCATACTGATTCCCTACTGCGACCTTTAACTACATTTGTAATCATAATATCAACATTTTATTTCATAGTCTTATTCTCACACGTCCGATTTCCTCTTTTATGTTTGTTATCACCTGACACGTTTACTGCCTTCACATGTTTGTCCAATTCATTTTCGTTTTTTGTGCAAAAGGTAATTGTAAGTTTCTTGCGCTGCAATCTGGTCTGAAATGTCTTTTTTTCACTAACTGTTTCCTGCCAATGTAGTAGATATATATGTCTTTTATAAACACATAAGTGTGATGTTATTTATCTACATTCTAGCAACACAACCATTGAGCGTATTAATACATTCAATTTTAACTTCCACCAATACTAATGTTTGGTTGTCATAAAACCAAACTGAGACAATGTTTAAAATGAAGCAGAAATTAATTTGTGCAGGAAGAGATTTTTATGTAATACTGAAATTAGATCAGCAGGTAATTACGTGGGATGAAAAATGTGAAATATCGTGTTGTTAATATTAATGTGATGGGTTTCCATGGTAACACAAACAAATGTTCTATGTTATTTAAATATTCATTTAGATCTAATGACACATTCGAAAACTCACGTTGTAATAATGTACACAACAGTACTTCAGAAATAGGAATTTATGAAGCTAAGAAATATGATTCCCTAACATATGGTGGCGAACGTTGGATAGTTGTCCTAATCAGGAATATAATCCCTGATTGTTTAAATGAGTTATACCGTAGGATACATTTTGACACTGAGTTAAAGATTGCGGTTGTGTTGGTTAGGAAGCTATCCACTGTAAAAAGGTATCTCTCCCGATTCTCCGCTCCTCAGTTCCACCAGAGAGATGTTGTTTTCCTTCCGGCCGGTTATTGTCCGTAAAGAAATGTGAGAAATACTTCAATGGTTTAAAGTAATTCGGTGGGTTTCCTAGGTAACATAAAAATGACTTTCAATAATACGTTATATTAAATCAAATATCTATTTAGATCAAATGACATTCTTACAAACTCACATTGTTATAATGTACGAGGGCCCATCAATAATTTCGTGAACTAATTTTATGTGGCGAATATAGGTAGCCTAACACACTATTAGCATCTAGTCTTTTTTAAAGTGACATCCCGTGCACAGTTTGAATTTATTCCATTGCTCGACCCATAACCGTATCACGTGCTACAGGCTGTCACGTGACATCTCCCGCAAATTTTCGTTTACGACGCACCCAACTCCTTTCGGAGATTGTATTTCTAACCATGCTGCCTATTTTTGAGTTTTGGAAATGGCCAGACATAGCTAATGGCCTGTTCTAGGTTATATGATAGGTGCGGTAACAATTATATATCCAGGTCCTAGATTGTGTCCGAAACAGCGCTGCTCCTATGGATTGGCGAATTATAACGGTTTAACAGAATCTCATACATTATAAGTTGTGTGCGTTTTCTTTTCATAGCCGATAGCAACAGAAAATTAATTATTGCTGCAAAAGTTTCTAATAACATTAGCGTTCAAAGCAACACAGTAATGACAAGTTATTCCTTGTATGTCGCAAAATATTATGATCAATGCACTTTACCGACCGCTAATTTTAACGGCAAATGACCGGCGAATATGCTTATCATCTTTATTTGCTCCTCTATAGCCCTTAAAGCAATTAGTCAACAATGAAAATTCACTATTTGATTGCCCAGAGTCCCTAAAAACTGCATGCAAATTTTCCTGAATGTAGAATACATATTTCCTGAGTAATGTGTAAATCTTTGACACAAAACGTTACTCGGTCGTACTGGGCGACGCCATTTTTTATTACGAACGCCCATGACATGACGTTCGAATGTTGCTATGACGTCAAAAATCGTGACGTCAGCAATCATTTTGCATCCTGAATTAATTGGACAATAAATTATCTTTGACCATGCAAACTTTCAATAAGCTATGTCAAAGCGTTATGAAACAGTGGAATTAGTTCACGAAATTATTGATGGGCCCACGTACACATCAGTATGCCAGAAATTAGAATTTATAAATGTGGGAAATATGATTCCCTAACAAATGGCTGCGAATGTCTCTATAACTGTACATTGTAGTTTTTAGCAATAACTTTTTTTATTGTTAAAAAAGTGGTAAAAAATATCATTCATCCGTTGCAACGGTATGCTCTTAGAAATTAGTGTAAATTCGTAACTACGAGTAATTCGAATCCATCAAAGACTTTTCAAATAAATAATAGTGTAAGCATGCTAACGTTTTTTGAAGTACGGTGTTTCTATAAATACAGGTTGAAAAACTATATAGCATTATACAAAATGCACTGATACGGAAAAAGTCTAAAACATGACTATTAAATTGATAAAGATAAAATATCGTATTACTGAATTTACATAATGACAGATATGAGCACAAAACTGCGTCTGATATGGTCTATATTTTATATTAAGTATATGAATTACAAACATTGTATCCATTCGTGAATTACTGTACAGAACAATATTATGAGATTGTATGGAAATCGGTTATCAGTAGATGTACAATGTATCATCATCATAATAACCGTAAAGTATTAACAGAAATTCATAAGAATTATTATAATGCCTTTCCGATTCAGAGTAATAAGAGGTAATGCGTAAGAATATAAACTATCAGATACGTTGTTCAAAGTAATGGAAAAAACCAAAGACGTATTTATCGTGTGGTGCATTGAAAAACAACACATACGAAACAATATTACACGTTATTAGAATTGATAACACCTTCAACAGGGAAGGCATCACTTTTACAATGTCTACATCTTCAATTAAAATAAACACAAAGAAATATATTTCCAAATATATTTCCACAACATCTGTACAATAAGAATCATAAAACAGATTGATAAGTTTTTTGTCGAAGGGAAACATACAAGTTGTAAGGTACATGTAGTAACATTTTCAGGTTTAAATAAATGTTGAATAAAACAACAGACTAGAGAAAATATTCCAATAAAAAGATTTGAAACAAATAAAAAAACATGTAACCACCAAAGCGAATATTTCTACGTCTATGAACCAATGTTCGATTATGGCACTAACACATGGAACACATTATCTTTGTCTTTGCGCTTGGATGTGCAAATTATGTTATCGCTTTCTAAAATACCAACACATTGAAACCGTCAAATCCTGAAACTTACAATTTAATACAATAAGCAATTCATAAAGACCTTTGGAAGTTTCCATTACTCACTGTATGATGATGGATGCTTACTTCCCAACTTCCATGGTCTTAATCAAATTATACAAAAGTAACTGTTTATAAGATTGTGTTTATTACGCAAGTGAGAACTTAATTAACGCCACCTTTGAGGGTTTGTGTCGTGTTAAAATATATGAAACATTTAATTATGTTGATAGCTATCGGTCTTAATTTTGAAAGTTAGTTCTACGTATAAACTATTATTGAGATACTGATTCAATATGCGGATATATACGAGGGCCCATCAATAATTTAGTGAACTAATTTTATGTTGCGAGTATAAATAACCTTACACACTTTTAGCCTCTAGTCCTTATTAAAGTAACATCTCGTGCACAGTTTGCATTTCTTCCATTGCTCGACCCATTACCGGAGCACGTGTTACAGGCCGTCACGTGGCATCTCCCGCAATGTTTTGTTAATGACGCACCCGACTTCTCTCGGGGCTTGTATCTCTAATCATGCAGGCTATTTTTGAGTTTTGGAAATGGCCAGAGATAGCCTATAGTCTATTATGGGTTATAGGATGGTTGCTGTAACAGTTGTATAGTTCCTAGATTGTGTCCGAAACAACGCTGCGGCTAATGATTGGCGATTTGTCACGGTATATCAGAATTTCATACATTTGAAGTTTCATGTGCTTTCTTTTAATAGCCGATAACAACTGAGGTTTAATTATTGCTACAATAGTTTCTAATAACAGAAGCTTTCGGAGAAACACAGTAATTACAATTTATTCTTTGTTTGTCACAAAATATTATGGTCACTACACTTTACCGACCGCCAATTTTAACAAGTATTGGTCGGCGAATATGCTTATCGTCTTTGTTTGCTCCTCTATTGCCCTTTAAGTACTTCTTCGACAATGAAAATGCACTATTCGATTACCAAGAGTCCATATAAACTGCGTGCAAAATTTTCTGAATGTACAAGACATATTGCGTGAGTTATGTATAAAGCTTTAAGACAAAACGTTACTCGATCATCCAAGGCGACGCAATTTTTAATAATGAACGCCGATGACATGACGTTAGATTAGTGCTATGACGTCATAAATAGTGACTTCATTAATCACTTTTTATGCTTAATTAATTGGAAACTAAATTATCTTTGACCATGCAAAATTTCAATTAGCTATGTCAAAGCGTTATGAAACAGTAGAATTAGTTCACGAAATTATTGATGGGCCCACGTACATCACGATCAAGATGCATTCGGTGTCGAACAAACCTGATAAAACACGTCGGGACCTTGTCTCCATATTTGCTTAGGAATGGGCAGTTATCATGACCTTTATGGCGATTATGTTAACGTTGAGTGCAAGGCACATATCATGTGTTTTAACGTTATTAGCTTTTATGTATTGTTCAAGGTGTGAGGGAGAAGACCCAAGCTGGGTCGAAACTTGTATAGAATGAAGAAAAACAGAAACAAAATATTGAATTGAAATAGGGCATTTATTTTTTAAATGCCATAAAAACAGTAAAATAAAGCTTACTATTTGTTTAAGTACTAGAATGACATAACTGGGCGGACAATAAACGCCAAAAGGAGACACCATAGGAGGCGGCACATCCCATTTATCTCCCCTGTTCTCTCTGTTATGGGATCGAAGTATCTGTAAAATGTACAAAGTGGCATGAATTCAATTTGTTAGATCATTTTAATACCTAAATAGATTTCACGCCATCTGGATCTCCTAAATAGACGGTAATTAAATTTTACATCGTGTGAACGTCAAGGGTCTAATGGTGTTTTACTAGGAACATGCGAGCTTGAACGGTTAGTTCAAGATAGGCAAAAATAGATAATAGTGGACATAATCGTGTATATAAGATGCTAAAGATGTCCATCATTATTGATATTTGCCACACTTTTAAGCGTATATTTCTAATTTATTTGACTTACATATTGTGTTCTGCGTATCACGGATATATTGCAAGTAAATTGGAAGGGAAAATATGACGGATAGGAAAAACCTACTTTTTCGCGATTGAATAGACGTTTTTCCATTTGTGTTTGTGTGGTCATAATAAAAACATTTGGAATTTTAATTCAATTGCAAAGCTTTTGACGCTCAGTATTTATTTGATTAACTATCTTTGCCTTGGTTTAGTCCAAAAGTGTGAGTGCATTTCTAATTGAATGTAGTGAGCATTAGGGACGACATATTGACCCTCGCAATTTTAATTGACTCTCTATTTGAATGACTCCTACACATTGGTATACAGGAACTATTTCAAAAGATTGGTAACTGCTTAAAGCACTAGCGAGAACTGTGAGCCCTACAAATAACTTCGGACATAATATACTAAAGGAAGTAACAAATAGATGTCAGCTCCCAACGTTTAAAGGCCACGAGTAACCAACGTGAATTTTAGAAAAGAGATATAAAATAAACCAAAATATGTGGTAAACCTATGCACATTCCGTTCAATATTAAAGTTTTTCACTGATATCCACCATCGCAACAACACTTTACTTATGTTATGAATACAAACTTTTAGAACAATGATAAAGGTTAATAACCACTAAATGCCTTCCATCAGATACAAGTAAACTCAAATATTCCGGTAAAAGTTTGAAGCTATCGGAAATGGGGGTATGTCTTGACAAATCAGCTTCAGAATCATGAAATATGGTCAAAAGGCTTTGTACATGTATGCATGTATGGGATGTAGTGAAATGTTTTTATTCAGGAATATTTGGCATTCTAGCTTAAATATGAAAGTGATTATAGGGTTGGGACTAACGGACATTGAGTAAATCCATACATGTGAGAAAATCTGTTCACTGCTTTGTCGAACCAAATTTAATTTGTGTGACACATGCCCCCTACTTTTTTTCTAGAAGCTGTGTGATATTTCTATTGATTCAAATGATTTGAGAGGACCAATGAACAAAAAGTTGAAAGTTTTGGCTAAGCTTTGACACTTACATTGGGATAAAGAACAATTCTATTTGGTGGTGTTTTACCTTAATCAGGAACATAATTACCTTACCTCAATAAAACTTTATAGGGGATTCAATTGCCTGCGCGTAGCGCAGGCTATTGAAAATACCCATACCAATAATGTCCACGTGCGTATCTTCGTCGAGTCTCTGCCGGTACTAATGCTTTCAAAAAAAGTTATTTCCGGTCAAAAATTTCAGGCAGTTTTCCGAGGTGAATGATCCTTGGAATATAAAAAAAATAGTAAGCTGTTAACGATTGAGCGTATCGTTCTCTTGCGATTAATTATCATTTTAAAAAAAATTGTAATAAATAAAACAAACTATTTTAAAAAAAGGGAAGTAAGAAGTACTCAAAACCGGCCCCTCAAAAAACGACGCGAAGCGTCGTATTTTAAACATCGACAACCAAGGGAAGTCATTCTAGATAGTGATTCACAATACTTGTGAACATTCAGTTCAAGGTCGTCCATACAACTAAAGTTTACTTAAGCCTACTTCAGACGTTAATTATCCAAAACAAATAACTATCGCATATCTATTTCAATGGATTGTTTCCGGATCGATCACTATCGGTAGCCGGAGTTCGGTTCGTGGAAGTATGAAACTGCGGAGCACAATTGTGTGATGTTTGTTGTGGTCTTGTATGATTGACTAGGCCCCCAATTAACGTCACACGGTGTCGCTTTTGCTATATCTTCAATTTTCCAAGGCTTGAAGCTGATCCGATACTATGGACTGGACGAAATATGGTTACAGTAGGTTCAGAAATTACCCCTGGACTAATTGAAACTGCTCTCAAGAATACAGTTAGGCCTACAAAGTACAATAAAGGTATGCCATTGATTTTACTCATTTTGAATCAAATTATGACAATGTCATTTTGAATGTGTTGTGTACAAAAAGATATTTACAGTGTACTGCTAGGCAAGCACTACCAAGTGATTTCGTTAGAAACGGGGTGATTTGGGTGCCTTTTTCAGCGCTATTTACTCGTAACAGTCAGCTAGCCACAAGCGCTTGCCGAAATAATAATATATTTTTCACTTTTTCCGATATACAGTAGCGCTTATTTTAAGAAGCTGTTTCTAGGCATAGCACTCGATAGCGTGACTACTGTGCATCTCACGCAATGTTTGCCTAAAATCGTACATATCTGCGGTCAGCATCAAACAAAAATTTCACTTGCATCTCTGCCGCCGCAAAGCCTAAAGTAAATACATTTCACTCACAGTCGCATTAGCAGGCTTACTTGTAAAAAAGAGTGACCATAAATCGCCACAATTACAACGTCACATCTAAACATGTAGATTATTTACTCTATCCGCTTGGGTCAAATGCCTTTAATGTAGGCACAAGGTTACAAATTTGGCCTTATATTCCAAAGCCTTTAATCAGAAGGATATTCTTTTAAAAATCAAGTTCAATATTGTGACATCCGGGGTCAAAAAGTGTGTCACTAGGTCAAGTCCTAGAAATTTCTTGTCATGGTAGACAATAGAGATAAAAATGTTGGTCTTTTCTTGATGAAATTTCTGCAGAATAAATTATTTCATTATAATCTAGGTTCAATTATAGGTCTTCCGGACCGGGGTCCCTGATTTTTGGGCCACCCGACTTTCCGATAATCGCTGATAACCTGTGTTACTGACGATCTGACGGACAATTAAAAAGTCGGTCTGACTGTCAGACAGACTTTTTTCTGCTTAAATCAACAAATGCGGCGTTTAGACATTAAAAGAAGGTTTTCCTTGTTTCCAAGTCCTTTTATCATGATGTCAGTGTAAGACTTTGTTTTCCTGTTGTCATTTACCAATAATTCAATCGTTTTAATGCACAAAGTTTCCCCTTTTCCCTCGCGAAATCATCGAGACTTCAGAAAAAGAGTACAAAAACACCAAGTTAGAAAAATCTTTCAGCTTTGCGATTGGCCTAAGAATTTATTATCAACCAATCAAAATATGTCTTACGCAAGACACCGCATTGTCGCAAAACCAGTCTTTCTGTACGGGTGTCCGCCTAATGATAGTTGAAAATTCTTGAGAAACATAGGAGTTGAGCACATAATTAATTGCTTACGCTGCCTGCCCACACATTTGTGGCTATACCCAAATCTAATAACGAAGGATTCTGAAGCCTGGTTAATAAGTGTAGAAAGCATGAATATGCCAGCACAAAACATAGCATTTCATGAAAAATGCCCAATGCAAACTGAACTATTGACCGGAAACCTTTTTTATGTATTTTTAGTAACGGTGACCATGACCCCAAATACAATCCCAAGCTAGGTATCCATGCAAGCTTGCTATATACAAAGTATCATTAAGATCAGCCTATCCAAACTTCAAGTTATTGACCGGAAACCCCTAGTTAAAAATTGTTTGACTTCGCTGCCTGCCCGTCATCTAGTCCGGGACCCATTGTCCCAATAAGCAGGTTTTTTGGTGGAAAACCTGAAAAAAATACACGCGATAATGTACCCAGGAAAAAACGTACCCAGGACAGAAACTGAAATTGTTCAATTCATCGGACGGCTAATTGAAAAGTCTGGGTACCCTTACAGAAAATATGCTCTCTGACAAATGTGTAATATGTGTGCGGTTAACATGTATCAAATATGAAATGAATATACTGCGAATGCAGTCTTAAAGGGACTGCGTCACGTTTTAGCGTATGGCAAAAATCAAATAAAATTGTTAAATATTTACTATATTTGGCATAGATGCCTGTATATCCCATAAATAAGCACACTGGAATAAATATAACTTGTGAAACATTATTTAAGTATTTTACCTCAAAAAATTCTATACCATATATCTGAAATATAGCTTAGCAATTACCCAACATCTATTTAATCCTCGTTTAGGCGGTGCCTTAGTTCATATTAGCTACTCGTAAACATATGGCGTCAACTCTTCATTTGGTTCAATAACAGTTAATATTGTAATATTGCACCGAAAACACCAATATACAATATACACTCTATAATAGGTCAAAACTGTCAAATACACAATATACTAATGATTGTATAACGTTGGTTGGCACAATGTGAATGACATATTGACAGATACCAGCACATGTCCTGGATATCTGGTACGACTTTTCATTTTATTTTCATGAATGACGCTCATTCGCACAAGTACATGTGTTATAGGTCAATTTAAGTACATGTACTGTACATATAGTTCTCGATCTAACATGTCTACAAAATATTGCCACCAATATGAAATAATCTTCTAAACTCGCATCATTGTATTGTATAGTTACATGAATTAGACAATTTGTACAAATACTAAAGTGAAAATCAGGGACCATCTTTGGAATAAATCCATGGGAAGTAATTTAATGTTTATCGTTGTTGATTATGATCTACTTTTGTGTTTGTTTGTAATAACTTTCTGGCGTTCAGTATTTCGGAGACAACCCTTGTTTGTGATATCTTCATTGGCTATTGCAAGTCGCTTCTGTCTAATATGTACGATCTTCTTATGGTAACGGTTGCTTTTTAACGACAAAAATGGTCCGACACGATAGCTGTATCAAGTATTTTGACAATTGTTAACCTGCTGCACTTGTTGTGTATTACATGTACGAGAGGCATTGGCAGATTCGAGTAATATGTAGTTGTATTTACTACTTTGCATGAAAGTGCAGCGATGAATAAAGAAAATGAATATAATTCTTACAACAGGAATATTATAGCCGATTAAGACAATAATGGAATCGTTCGCCGCCATATATATTGGAATAATATTTCTCATATTTGTAAATGCCTATATCTCAGTGTGGGGAATCACGTGACTAAAATGGTACTCAGCACTATGAAATAGATCGCGAAAATCTGGATATTTGGATAGTTTTTCGATTCTTGGTAAGTACTCCTTGATTATGTTTACTAGTTATATAGTGCAGGCTATGCGAAATTTAACGCGCTTTCTAATGGTACACGTGTCATTCCTGTACTCTCTCTGGTTTCTGAGATACCTTCGAGGTTCTAATGCGAACCAGTGGAATATTTTGTCAACAAGTCTACATTAATGTGTATAAACTACACAAAAAATGTATTTAAAGGCAATTTATTATGCCACAGTCTGGTGCTATGTGCTTTATTTTATTCGGAAAAGGCTTCTCGATGAAATATATTGACTGATAACGTCCTTTATTGTTGATTTTAAGGGATTTCTTGCAAAAATGGCAAATTATTGAAATGATACTCTCCACGGAATAACACATTTGTGATGCAAATCACGGATCAGTTTTAAACCAGTCCTATACATTCTAGAACAAAATTTTGTCCGCATTTTGGAACCTTGGTTTAGCATACTGTTTGAATACAATTGCTTTCAGTTGTTTATTTATGTTTCCTTTATTCTTATACAGAAGTTACAGAAAGACGTTGTCGAGGAGCTAGGCTCAGACGAATGAAGGGAACACCACATCGCGGGCCAACTAAAATAAAAAGAAAATTTAGACACACTATCACCAGAGCGAATTCGAATGCGGAATGAATCTTAAAACAGTGCAATGTACTTAATGACCAAGCAGAGACATAGCTTTCATTCGTGTAGTTTGAATATTGTATAGTTGGACGGGAATGGAATCCAAATATCCATCAATCCATCCAGGACGGCAATGTACAGCTGATTTAGTGCTATTTCATTGCAATTGTGAATTTTAATTATTTTGTTCCACAGTCACTGTGCTGTTTTGTCTTTTTATGATTAAATGAACATCCATCTATTACAGTTTATATAACCATCGCTCTTCCTTATTACATATGAAGATAGTTGATTTGATGCACATTTAATTCGAAATAAGAAAAAAATGGCGATGTTATGTATTTTTTTCTTTTCATTTGTGATTCGAAATACATTGATTACCGAATATAGACTATGACCGTACATAAAGGTATACAATGTCCATCTGAAGAAGTATCAACGAACTAATAGTATATTGTATCTGCTGTGTAATCATATCAAAATTGCAGCTGAAAATATAACGCATAGTCGAAATACTCACAAAGATATCAACCATAAAACAAACATTTATATTGACAAAATCATAATGGTTCTTTGATAGCATTTATTATAATAGTATACATGTAAAACAGTTAATAATGTAACATCACAAATAAATCTAGTCGAAGACAAATTTAATACTGAAGTAGAACATTATGAACAGCTCTTCAATGTATGACAGAGCAAATGGTGTCAGAAGCAATGTACAAATCACGGGTCTTTGACCTAACGATTTAAAAAGTCGACAGTGGGAGTGTAGTTGATTTTTTAAAAGGAAGCCAAATTAGTTTTTAAATTCATATGACACAGATAAAAAGGATCTTATTGTTTTGGCAGCAAAAATGCCGAGCATTTCTGCTGAAATATGACAGACATGTGAGTGCCTCCACTCGGACTTGAGCCAGTGTCACCGGGCGACGCATCCACTGAGCTACTGGAGAGGGAAAATTAATAAAAGTCGACAAGTACGTTTTTAAAAAAATATTGCACAACAAAGACATAACTCCAGAAAATGAAAGTCACAATTAATTAGCATGAAACAGCATAATGCGAAATTCGAAGAAGTCGCATTACCTTGTTTTGTTGCAGTGGTGTTGCAGACACTTGATATGCTACCTATTTTACATAATTTAGAATTAAAAGCCCATAATATGATTTAATTTACCGTTAAACCCTGGGGCATTCATTTAAAGAATAAATGACTTAGTATCGAGATAAATTCATTAATACTTGCCCGATCTTAGATATTTTTACCAAAATGTCGACATTATGTTGATATTCAAGACCATATACATTGTATTCAAATGCAATATTATCCTGGAAAAAGACAAGTTATCTCAGTGTCGCATTTAAAAAAAAGATTAAAAAGCTCAAATTAAGTTTATCTTTTCTGATCGAAATGACAACGTTTAAATTTTTGGGAAAATCCTTTAATTTGGTGTATTGGTTAATACAGAATACAGAATCATAACATTGTTTATTTTTTGTACTATATGACGACTCATTCTAGTTCCATTAATTGATGCAGAGCAGTTTCGATTCCAGTTCTCTCGGCACCATGTTTCTTTGATCCTGCTATTTCTGTAAAAGAATAGATGAAAACTATTATTAGGCAACTTAAAGTAAGCATAATAATAATATATAAAACAAAAAAAGTTACATGCTCTCATATACAAGTTTAAAATGATCCGTGGTTTGTATCACAACATTGTTGTTCCGTGGAATGTACCATTTCAATAAAATGTCATTTTTTGCAGAATAACGCATCTAAATACCAATTAAGTATGAAAGAGTAACTTGTTTTCAACAAAAACCGGTTTCCGAATACAATAAAGTACTGGCACCTGAACATGGTCGAATATATTCCCATTAAACACGGGTTTTGTGTCATTTATCTAGGAATATTTGCAAAATATGTCCCTGGTTCGCCTTAAAACCTCGAAGGTATCTCAAAAACCAAAGATAGTACAGAAATGATCCATGTACCATTAGAAAGAGCGTTTAATTTCGCATAGCATGCACTATATTACTAGTAAAAATAATCAAGGAGTACTTACCAAGAATCGGAAAACTATCCAAATATCCAGATTTTCACGATCTATTGCATAGTGCTGAATACCATTTTAGTCACGTGATTCCCCACACTGTATCTGAAGTACATTATAACAATTAGAGTTAGTAAAATTGTCATTAAATTTTGGTCTAAATAGAACATATTCTCGGAAGTAATTGTGTTACCATGGATACCAAACACATTATTAAAAAACATACAGTTCATTCCATTTTTTTCTTCCGGATAATAACTTGCTGGCGGTGTAATTTTGTATAATATAAAAACCTCTTCCTGTACACAATTATTTCAGCTTTATTTTAAAAAGTGTCTCTTTTTGGTTTGATGACAACCTGACATTAGTTGTGAAATACAAAATCGAATTTAATGATACAATCAATGAAATGCTTTGTCTTGCAAGACTAAAAATAATTAACATCAAACTAATAAATTGTGTTTATCAAACCATTAGAAATAATATTTCTTTTACTTGACAGTTACAATATGTAAAACATCTATTTACTAACAACAAAGATTGTATGTAACTAATTACTTAAAACTATCCTCATGAGTAAATAAACGCAAACTAAATCGGATAAAAAATGCTTCAAACGTGACCGGTCAACTTCCAAAAGACTTGTCGTTGAAAGCTTTCAAAAGGATATCAGCAACTACTATTTTCATGCACATTAAAACAGGAATTATTGACAAATCTGGAAATGAAAAAAAAGTTCTCTATAAGTAAAGAGTAAGTTTAAAAAAAATAATTACTGTTTTCTCAAATTAGCTTTTTTGTAACTGGGGCTAAGTAAGCAATTTCTGAAGGTATTTGTTATTGATTCCATATCGTAAATGGAAATAAATGAATACGTTGTGATAAAATACGCCAGCTAAAATACAAATAAATTCATCCAGGAAATGACGTAGCAAATATGCACACACATGTCAACCGTTTAAATCATTGTAAATGCTTGTCCTATTGTCAAATTCCATTGAGAATGTCTTCCTGTGTATTTGTTTGTCATATTATGGGACATCATGTACTACGTCGATAAGAAATTGATTCCGGGACATGGGTATCGCAAAACATTCAGACAATGAAATGCAGTCCTTGACATTCAGTGTTGTGCAAATAATGCTTCCAACACGCAAACGAAAAGTGCTTAGAAAGCACATTTAAAGTAAAATACAAATTATTTTCCGACAATTCAAAACAAGTTGACGTTTCCATAAATAATAAATGATGTTGGTGCATGTAATTATCTGTCAATTCTACACTGTACCGTCGAACGAGTTTTCAAATTAACTGTAGTATGTTTGGCATTTCCAAGGTATGCATGTCTCACTATATTACGCGAATTGATATTCAGGTGGTTAAATTGTTGTTTCCTATCGCTGCATATCATATGGCTAATTAATTTTCAATTACGTCTTTCTCTAATAAATTAAGGTGAATTGTGGAACGTGAAATCGTTTATCATGATTTTCGCTTGAGTTTTATTGTGATCGTCATTGAAGCATCAACGATATGCAATCATCGAACGAAGCCAGTCAGTTTCTACCATTAATACCTTCTGTAATGTATTACAACGATGATTTGAGAAGTCGGTTACACGTTTAATGCTGAACGTTAAACAAGTAATATATTTGTATTGTTTTATTTCGTCGTCGATTTGACGTACATCATTGCGTTGAAGCGAACCCTATCCCGCCCTTATGTTGAGCGCTCTATCACTAAGACTAAGCACAACGCGTGTTTCTAGTCATATGTAGTTGTATGTTGACCATATCGTACTGATTAAATGCATGCTTTTGTAATTTAGACTCAATTTAGACTTGGTCTTGTTACACAATACTATCGTCAAATGCTGTGACAATATAAAGTGTCTGGCATTTGTTTTCCATATTTCAAATAATATAACAACATTGATTTCCCGTTCGTTATTTCTTCTCTTAATATTTACATGTACATTCAAATGCCCACAAACTTTCAATGCTTTCAAATTCCATGCACATCATCTCAGTACCGAAGCGAGTAAATATACGGAACGCTGTGTTACTACATTGAATATTTTAGAACAGCATTACGAATATCTGCCAAAATATCTGCCAAATCTGGTACAAAGTTACGAAGTATAATAAATTGTATCAAGTATTATGAAATACAGCTATAGTTAACGAAATCCATAGGTTACGTGTTCATACATGTTTATCGTACCAGTTAATTGAATATGATTGGAATGTTTCTGCTTTAATTGTAAATACGTGACTGTGAAAATTGGGAACATAAAGCCCACATAATTTACTAAACGCACTAATTCGTTGACACATTTATTTTACTAGAAGTTCGCTTAGTTAGTATGGTGACGAAATTCTCTTTAGTGTTATGTAACACGGAGAACACATAAAAATGATACCAGTATTTGCATAGTTTGTTGTTCAGTAATAAAACATCATTCACACCCTCTTGTTAAATTAATAATACCAGGAATAAAATGCTTCAATAGCATTTATTTTAATTTGTAGACCAGTAGAAATCTTAAAACATAGAAGCTGTGATTAAGGATTACTACCCCAATCGAACACAGATCGCCTGGATAAATTAATGTTGAAGTACTGCAGGCGTATATCATACTGTAGACTATGTAGTGCTGGAGAAGAACCACCTTCAATTAATCAAGTGACAAACAAAAAAAAGCGTGAGACATGAAAATGCCAATAAATAAGTTTAAAATATCACTCGACAAATCAATGTAGAATTTAGAGATACTCACTCGCACCAAAATCATTTATTATTTATGGAAAATTCGAGTTGTTTTGCATCATCGGAAAACACTTTGTGTTTTACTTAAATGAGTTCAGAAAATGGTTCAGTTTTCTGAGCATTGTTTTTCGGGGTAAAGGAAACATTATATGCTGTGCAGAAAATTGGATGCCAAAGTGTTGCTAATCCCTACCTTGCTTATATATAAGCTGCATTCAATCCAAAGGTGAAAACATAAATTGTCCATCCATTGACTATGTCGGTTTTACACACTATTATTATGAAATGGATGTCTAAGTGCTGATTAGCCCAGCCGCACTCAAATGCTTAAGCTGCATTCAAGCCTCTGTAAAAACAAAATCTAGTCAGTAGTCTTGATGTATTTGGTCTTGCATACCATGACACTATAAATGGGAAAACATTTTTATGTTAATCTTGTCTATAAGGTGCATTCCAATTTTGATTATCTGCAACCTCGAACAAAATCGACATAGTGTTAATACGTAACAAATGCACTAAATGAAATTTTAGAAGTTCAGCAGCAGACAGGATGCTATTTTAACATTTTCACACTGTTGTTCTTTATCAGTATTGTTGAGTTAACATCGAACGGACAATGAATGTTGACTTCTTCAGCTTTATCAAAATGTGTGTAGCATATTTGCCCGTGTTAGTATAAGAATGTAGTGAAAGTAATGAGATACATGGTGATGCAGTCGGAGGTTGTTAATGTTACATTGAAATTAGATCAACGGCAGGTAATTATCTGCCAATCAACATATTATCTTACAAATAATGCCTGCTTGGATGTGTACATTACTTATATTGCATAAACGATTTGTCAAAAGCCGGAATATAATTCCATACCCACATAACAATTATAGTAGTTAATAACACAATGGAAGTTTTATCAAAGATGGTCCCTAAATTACATATACCCTTTTTATAAAGTATCCCTTTTACATGTAGGAATCGCACTAATGTATGTTGATAAATTACTATTTGGTCTCAATGTGTCGACCAAAGTTTCTTTTTGAAGAGATCAATGGTAAACTCTTAATTATTTTACATTTTACTGTACAGCTACATGTAGCTTGATACATACTGTAAATGTTTGACTAGATTCCATATACCATTTGAACAAATCGCAGGCTTACAGTATAAAGAGAAGATATTTTGAGAAAACAAAAACAAACTGTCTGAAAAATGTCCATAAGAAGCGTGATGTGGTGCAGATTTCTTTGATTTGATTTGATTTGATATGAGTTAATAAGGTCCTCGTATCGCCATACCTTTCGGTAATCGATTACCTTTCGGTAATCTGGATGTTTTATAGGCATATTTCAAATATGTATCAGCCTTTTAAGGTCGTAAGTAGTACATGTAGTTACGACCTTCTCATTAGAAGCCAGCGAAATTTATAACACGACGACAGTTATTTGTTCCAAATGAATATTAAGCATACTTTGTATACATTTCATATTGCGTTGAACAACACTCAAACGCTTTAAAAACGCACCAATATTGAAAATAATTAAATGTTGTCATAATTCATTTTTTGATAACATTAATAGTTTACATGGTTTGTTCAGTTCATAAACTTGACCTAATCACAGAAAACTAAAAGGTTTTTCATTCGGAATACCTAATAAAACTCTTTTTCATTCTGCATGTTTTGCACGTACAGCTTGGACTCGTCGACCTAACGGATCGATATTGACTTTAAACTGTGCACTGTTGGTTTACATTGAAAAGAAAACCAGAAACTGTATTTTATGCTGCGAATATCTCGAATATTTGTTCGGATGACTTTGCCTTCGCTTCCAATTGAAGAGAGCCTCGGTGGCTTAGCATGGAGGTTCAGCTGCCACCACACAACGATTGTTCGCTTAGAATATCGATTCCTAGCGAATGGCCATGTCAAAGACCGATCTGGATGAAACAAACTAAATATATTGAGCCCAAGCTATGAGGCAACATTACACTGGCAGTACCACTGTAATTGGTACAAGAAAAAAAGCAAAGTCATAGTTTTTGCTTCCATAATTGTCAATAATAAGGTAAATCATTGTAGTACATTTTTTAATATGTTTTCTTCCGTTTAGAGCCTAATTACATGTACATCATAAGCTCCTCTGTAGTGTTGGTTTCAGGTGTCATAGGCGCAGTTCACAAAATGGGCATATTTTGACTGATCTCAGACGTATGGTATTAGCCAGACCACCAAAACCTTATACTAGTAACATTTATAATTAAAAATAAAGCGTTGATTGAATGCAGGGAAACATCCTGTCGAATATAATTTCTATCCTATTACGTAATTAATATTATTCGTGAGGAGGAGATACCACATGCATGCAATAATATAGCAGGCTCATGCACTTGCTAATGAAATTGCGACTTTCACTTTCATGGGTCAATCTGTTAACTATACCATAATATATTTCAAACTCTATAATGGCATGAACATCACACAACTCGTTGTGTATAGAATCAAGATTATTAATTAGAAATCAAATAACCATAGACGTTTTCATCACTAAAACCGATATTTGATATGTGGTGCGTTTTTAAAGCGTTTGAGTGTATACGTACAAAAAGCGTTGCTGCTCAAAATAAATTGTAATGATGCACCATACAACCAGAGTGTGTGTTTAACTCCAATGTTATTGTCAATGATGTCGCTTACATTGTGTAAACCAACAGTATAAAATCACAGAGCATGGTGGACTTGGCAGTTTTGAAAGAGTGTTTTATAGAAACAGTTTTATTTTTTAGTACTTTCTAGGAATAACAATGTATTTACCAAGAACTGTAATACAATTACAATATCAGTAGTAACAATGCAGTAATCTGCTTTTCTTTGGCAATTGCCTTTCAGCACAAAATGTGACTGTGTTGCACGAAATAGATGTACACGTATACAATGAAATTGCGATTTATTAAATAACAGTTGATGTAAACAGATGTTCTACAATTTATTCTTTTTGTAGTGTTATATTGATATGTAAACACGTTACATCAAGGTGTGTCCACACTAAAGATCGGTAACCTCCAGAACGTAGATGGTTACTTTTATATAGCATGCAGCGAAAGATTGTGTTAGTATTTTGAAAGGTCCGAAAACTCTATACTACCATATTAGACAGGCTCTGTGATTGCCATCCGTATACTATTAGTCTTAAAGATAATAGGTTCCATACATTAGTCGTACGCACGGCAGTATCTTCTAATGCTTTGATATATTATCTGACTGACGTCTGTGATATTCATACAATGTCACATGAGGTGTGTATTATCTTTCGTAATAATGCTGAAATGGTGAATGATGTACTGAGAGGGGATTAAAGTATCTTGTTTTGTATAGTATGACATCCATATAGTACCGAGTTACTCCCCTTTACTAGTTATTTGACAACTTATCAATGCAACTTTTGTTTTTCTCTATTTCAGCACGCATGTATATGGATTCATGGTTTCAGACGAACATTCAACGTGGACAACTCATGAAAAGAAGTTTATTGAATGCATCTCTAATTTAAGTACAAGTATCAATTATTAAGACCGTGAGACAATTTTCGGATACAAACTAACCAGGATCATATTCAAGTATTGTTGCTCTATCTCCCTTCCATTGTTAGCGTTATGATCGTGGTGACGCTTATTCAAACTGGCATTATGGTCGCCTCACAGAAGGCAGCAGTTCTGAATAGAATGCGTTTTTACCTTATAACTGACTCACTGGATAGAGATACACAAACCACATTACATGTAACAGCAAATGCGCAATATTTTATTTACTTCATTTAGTAGACATGTATCTCGAACACCTTTCGCCAAATTGTTGCAAGAACTATGGTATGTATTTGGTCCTGTTTACACCATCGAAACTTGTATTTATAGACTAACACGGTGAAACTAGTTTCAAGTTTTAATTTACCATGATATACAATGCTTTTAAATAAGCCATGCACGTGTACGGAGATACTTCTTGAAACAAGCTTTGGAGACGCTTGGAAAATCTAAAATGACACACATACAATTATTCACATGGCGTTCAAAGGCTTAAAACCTCGCATGTGATTCTTAGAATAAGGAACCGCCTTTCCCGCTATAAATTGTGTCACAAGATCTCCATTCCAAGCGATTACGGTGTTTCTTGTGGTATACTGTTACAAACAAATCTTAAACTGACGGGGCGACAATACATATTAGAGAATGTGGTAAGTGATACTTACTGAACAAGTCGAATGGGGAACACCATTGGTACACAGTCTATTAATTAAACTAAACCCGTCTTCAAAGATCATTGTATTTATCTCCAACGAAGAGAAACACCTGTCAACGAATATCCTCTAATTAGCATTGGTTGTCGGACTAGTATTACTGTAGAGAAACTACTTCGCGGATTTGTGTGCCAAGCACAACGATTCTTGTTACCTGTGGATAACTTAGAAACAGAAGACTAGCAACATGTTATACATGTGCCATAAATTCCACTTTATCCGACAGTAGATCATGCATTTAACCCCTTTGTGCATATTTGCCACATCATGTTCTTGATACGTGTACTGCTATATCAATTGTTTGTACTGAAGATCAATTGATCGATATATTGAATTATACTGACGTTTTTGGAATTCAATTATACCTAACTTCAGAAATCTTAGAAAATAACCCACTTGTATTATACGCGATCACTGCACATTATATCATTGTGTCATCATTGTGTTATGTTTCATATATCAATTGTTGGCAGACTCAAAGAAATAATTTCAAACGTGCCAGTCCAAATTGATAAAATGCTTGAATAATCCACCTCCTTTAACAGGAAACTCTACGATTTCCTGTCACAGTCAATCAATATTTATCAACAAGGATTTGCAGTCTGGCGGCCTTAAAGTTGTCGCGAAAAAATGTCCTACGTACTGATACCCTACTGCGACATTTAAACTAACCATAATATCAACATTTATTTCATAGTCTTATTCTCGCACGTCCGATTTCCTCTTTTATGTTTGTTATCACCTGGCAGTTTACTGCCTTCACAAGTATGTCCAATTGATTTTCGTTTCGTTGTGAAAAAAGTAATTGTACGTTACTGGCGCTGCAATCTGGGTCGGTATTCACAAAGCACCTTAAAGGAAAACTTAAATATTTTGACTTAAGTTAAAAAATTAAACTGAGCATATGTTGCAAGAACCTAATAATGTCTCTTAGTTTCTTCAAGTTGGTCATTATTGTAGCGCTTTAAATAACGTTTGGAAACCATGTAAAAAGTTGATAAATTTATTTGTCCGGTTTAACTGATACAGTTAAGGAAATTGTAAGATTTTTAGAAAATTCTAAGTTTTCACTTGAGAGTCTTTGTAAATACCGCCCCTGATCTCAAGCTTCATTTTATATTACTGTTTCCTGACAATGTAGTAGATCTATATGTTTTTTATAAAAATATAAATGTGATATTAATTATCTACATTTTGGCAACATACTGCAACCCATTGAGCGTATTAATACATTCAATTTTAACTTCCACCAATAACACTGTTTGGTTGTCATAAAAAACAAACAAAGACAATGTTTAAAATAAAGCAGAAATTAATTTGTGCAGGAAGAGGTTTTTATGTAATACTGAAATTAGATCAGCAGGTAATTACGTGGGATGAAAAATGGGAAATGCTGTGTGGTTAATATTAATGTGATGGGTTTCCATGGTAACACAAGAAAATGTTCTATGTTATTTAAATATTCATTTAGATCAAATGACACATTTAAAAACTCACGTTGTAATAATGAACACAACAGTTCTTCAGAAATAAGAATTTATGAAGCTTAGAAATATGATTCCCTAGCATATGGTGGCGAACGTTCGATAATTGTCCTTATCAGCAATATAATCCCTGCTTGTTCCGTAGGATACATTTTAACATTGGGTTAAAGATTGCGGTTGTGCTGGTAAGGAAGATATCCACTGTAAAAAGGTGTGTGTCCCGATTCACTGCTCCTCAGTTCCATCAGAGAGAATGTTGTTTTCCTTCCGGCTGGTAATTGTCCGTAAAAAAATGTGGGAAATACTTGTATGGTTTAAATTAATTCGGTGGGTTTCCTAGGTAACATAATAATGACTTTCAAGAAAACGTTATATTAAATCAAATATTTATTTAGATCAAATGACAATTTTACAAACTCACATTGTTATAATGTACACATCATTACGTCAGAAATAAGAATTTATAAATTTGTGAAATATGATTCCCTAACAAATTCCAGCGAATGCTTCGATAACTGTACATTGTAGTTATTAGCAGTAACATTTCTGATTGTTTAAAAAGTGGTAAGAAATATATATTTATCCGTTGCAACGGAATGCTCCTAGAAATAAGTATACATGCGTAACAACGAGTAAGTCGTATCTGTCCAAGTCTCTTCAAATAAACAATAGTGTAAGTATGCTAACGTTGGTGTGTTAACAATCATCAAAATCGTTAATAAAGCTTATGTCTCGAACGTGTGTTGTTGTTTTAAATGCAATTGATACCACCATCTATTACCATACTAAGGCCGTATATATTCGACAGACTGATTTGTAATTATCAATGATGGATTACAAACAAGACTTGTCTCCGAGAAACATAACTTAATGTTTAACTTGTTATGTCGGATCATTTGTCATTGTTATATATCTATCAACATAACATCTTACACATAATAGCTGCTTTGATATTTTCATTACTAACATTACATAAGCTATTTGTCTAAAGCCGAGAAGTAATTACAAACCATCATATTAAAATAATTTCATAACGAGAATGATCAATATCAAAATTACCCCCGATGGATGACTGGTCCCTGCATTACATTTTTCATTGTACAAATTGTCATATAACGATACAAATATACAATACGATGACACGTGCTTGTTTCAAATTTCTAGAACATGCGTTGTAGCCAAATTACACTAATCTAATGTTCATGCATGGTCTTGAAATGCCTTTTACCACATAAGTATGTGTACGTAGTTTTGTAAATTAAATACACATGTGACTGATAAAAAGATACATTTTAATGACGCATTACATGGCCAGAACACGTGCTAAACATATAGGCTTCTGTCAATAATGTTACTTACACTGTATAAACTAACGGAAGGAACTAACAAAGTAGTATGTAATTGACAGTTTTGAACAGAAGGGCTTCCAATCAATGTTTTAGTACATTCCAGGAATAACAATGTATTGACCACGAAGTGTAATACATGACAACTAAAGCTTTTATATCAATTATCATCAAATGCATGGTTGTCTGTTGTTCACGAGCTAGAAGTACACGTATTTAAACGAAATTCACATTTAATACCATAACAATAGATTCAAACTTGTACAGCATATCCCGATGGTTCTACAAATTGTTAACAGTAATAATAATAAAGACTTTTTTAAAGTGGCAACACAGTTGGGTATATGAGCCTCATAAAAGTTGTAAGTGTTCAACTGTAATGATCAAGTTTGCGCGTTTCGTATGATAATTATGATTAACATGCAGAATTTAAGAAAGATAAACTTATCAAAATAGTTCATATCTTGTTCAAGACATGTTTCTCGTCGACCACAGGGAATAAAACTTTCTACAACACTTTTACAATATTATCGACAAAACAAATATTTGTTAAAACGCTTTGAGTTCATTGAATGTCATTACTCATCTTGTGCTTGTTTTGTTTGTATTTCTTTGTCAACGTACTGTATGTCATTACCTAACATTGGTTCTTCATTTCCATTCAATTCAGCTTTATGAACATCGACATTATTTAGTTGAAATGCTGTGTTAGTGTGCATGCACGTATTCTCTGTCTGGTTAACCATTGATGTGAACTCGAATCTTTCGCACTTGCCCTTGTCGTTTCGTGTTGTTGATCGTGGAAATATGCTGTTGTCGGCTGTATGACTTTTCGACTCGATGAATTTAGCGCATTTGAAGGCCTTTAAAAAACTCTTTCTGAAAATGTCACTTAGGAAAGCGTACAGAATAGGATTTATCATGCTGTTAGCAAAAGATAACACTGTAAAGGCGCTGAACATGTAGATTTTCCACACTGGTACATCCATTCCTGCGGGTTTAAATGTCAGCTGCACTTGGAAACACCAATACGGCAACCAGCAAAATACGTATACGAATATCATAGCGAGAACCATGCGGGTAACCTTTCTATTCGACTTCTTCCTTTCCTTTGACTTCTTCCTTGGTCCAACGCTTCTAAGTCTTAGAATGACTGACACATAGAATACAGATATTAACGACACGGGTATTAGAAAACCTAGCAGAAAGGAATACCAAGTGAACGCTTTGTCTCCAGGTATCGGTGGGTCTTCTGGCCAGTCTATCGCACATGTCTCTTTACCAGAGTTTTGATCGTTCGAAATAGTTGTCGAATACAAGATGATTGGCAGCATCACAATGAAGGATAATGTCCATATCGTCAAACACACGAAGAACGCAATACGTATGGTTCTGTAATGTACTGATCGAACGGGGTGACACACGGCCAGGTATCGATCCGCCGACATGGCCGTTAGCGTGAATACACCAGTGAAGAAATTTATTGAGAAAAATACCATATAAACTTTACACATGGCTTTTCCGAATACCCAGTATTCAAGTAGATTTGTAGTTACTAGAAATGGCAGACTCAACAGAAAAAGAACATCGGAAAGCGCAAGATTTATGATATACATGTTGGTCACCGTTTTCATCTTTGAGAACCGCAGCACAACATATATGACAAGACCATTTCCGACAAGGCCAACAACACATATGAAGATATATGAGGTGATCATGATAATGTGAAGAATTGGGGAGCCTCCACCACGAGCACATGCCGTTTTCGTGTCATTTCCATCACCTGTCGCATTTACAAAGTAGCAAACAAGCTCCGTCACGTACGCGGCTGTAGTGTTCACTATTGGTGCAAACGATGCGTTTGTTGACGCCATGTTGATTATGTGTAGAAATATGACACCCTGAAGAGAGAAAGCATATGCAATTATTTAGTTTAACCTCTAGTATTATAAATATATTGGTAAAACAAGAACACAGCCTAGAACCGTTTTACAACACAAACTTATGGGCACATCCCAAATGAATGATTTTGAATGTCAGCTTAAAGTCATACCAATTATAAATACAAATAGCAAACAAACAAATTTACACCGTTCACGCTAATTCAACAACACGAGGTAACATGATACCATATAGAGCTACGTAACAATTTATACAAATATACATGTAACATGTACATGTTGATGCCAGTAAAGTGTCGCTTAGTTCGACCTTGAACAAATGTAATGTTATCACATGGTATCGAGTGTTGTGTGGTGCGATGCATATTTTTGACACGGGTTTGGTGCTGAATTATAGGTTTTATTTGAAGATAAGTACAACATACACTACACATTTCTTTTGCGCATACAACAGACAAAGTCCGCGGTGTTTATGCTGGAATATGAGTATTCTTTTATAGGTAAAGAAGCACTAAATGCATCCGCTGACCAAGTGGTGATACACTCCAGTAGTCCTTATAAAAACTTTGGTTTGCCTGTAAATGGAGATATTTCAAATATTTTCAAATATGGAGTTGAATGATGAAATTGAGTTTAGATGGTAAGCTAATATGCATGTGATGTAGTAAAACTGTAATATTTGTATTCTTCCGCTATTTTGTTCTTGATGCCAAAGTGAAAGTAGACTGGAGTAAAACCCAGAACTTATTAATCCGGACATGTGTGAAAACGGATAGACCATGTTTTAAGGACAAAAACTCTCTTAGAAGATGCATGATCCCCCCCCTTTTTATTGCATTTTGAAGCTTAAATGCCCCTCTTTACAGTGATATATGCGGTCCAGGTGGCCATAGACTAAAAACAGATGAAAATTAGGGCCAACTATGGACACTGCATTGAGCTAGAGCAAAATTATTGGGTGGTTTCTAACATTGAGAAAAACAAAACATTACAAATGTACTCTAAACAATCAAACCGATATAAATGCCAACTAACAGTACAGTGACCTAATATATTAATTTAATTGTCTGTATTTACTTGTGAAATATGTGTCTAGCTTTGATTCTGCTTATAGCAGAGATGCTTGTTTGGTACCAATTAAGGCAAATCAAGTTACTTCAAGGCAGACGATTTTGCGTTCTATCGAATTTCTTCATCTAATTGACAGATATCTTCCGAGGCAGCCGTTTCCATATAAATTGATCAAATTAGTTTATTCGGTTTTCGCCTTTTGATGTTTAAATGATGCTTGGTACATAATAAAATGCGTACTGTCGTCCTTCTATTTATTTTCTTAAAGGCAACACTGTCTTTATACTCTGGCATACGTGAAGATACACAAATGTTTTGGTATTTCGTATTTCTTCTACCGATTAGCGTCTCTTAAGATACGTGTACCAATAAATCTAAACCACAATGTTAGTTTTATCCTCGGGTAAAACGTTAGCGAACAAAAATATATAATCTGCGATGATAAATGACCCTGACAGTTCTGAAATTCCGAGTTCATTTTCTAAGCCTGGCAACTGACTATCGCTCGTTATTTTTCATTAGGAAACTATTTGTATTGGATTTGTCTTTACAACAGATACTGTAGAAAATCTTCCAGGAGTGTTTCCATTTTCCTGGAATTTCAGACAATAATGAAAGAATGTATAATATTACAAAATAATTTCATGGCAAATAAAATGATAACCAAACTGCGCCTATAACCGGATTGGTAGTTAATGTTTTAAGAGACAGCGTATCAAACGAGAGTCAATAATTTGAACGACGAGCGCGCTGTACGTCCATGTTTCTCAAATTCCCGACAAGGTCGCTACACCATTCATCAAATTACATGACATTGGAAGTGGGCGCAAATAATAAGCTAATCATGCATTACATGTTTTATAGCAATTGTTGCATACTTTCCTGGAAAGCTACTAGGATATGGACAGTTATTGCTGCATCGATCTGGTACAGCTCGTTTAATATTGTACAAACACAATCTAACATGATCAAGTACTTTGTATACTTAAATATGATTTTATCATTAAAATGCCGTTTGAAACTAGAGTGGAAGTAGGACTATTTTGTTCAGAGGTTGATTTATTATTAATGGAACTAAACTTGGTGTGTTTGTAGAAGTGTTCAAGTGATTTATAATTCATAGCACATCAGACATTTCCACGGCTATATATCCTTCAGAGCCGACAAACTATTAGTCGATTAAGAAGCATTATTGCTCTGATTTTATCTTCGTGTTGTAATTTAAGTGAATATTGAAAGACTAAGCAATTATACCGTGGTTTTTTGCCTCTGTTACATTACTTTCTGAAATCTATTGAGGCTAGACGAGAAATTTCTTTTAACTTAAAGCCTTCGCGAAGTGCTTATTAAGCTGATGTTTCCGTGGGCAGAATGTGGTAAAGCATTGTCTTGAGTAGGTTATGCTTTCTGCAACTACATAATAATCCTGTCGTTAGATGTATTTACAATATATTAAATCACTGCGACAATTGGATAAACAGACGTCGATAAGGCATTCATGACACAGTCAAACACTCTCTTGTACGTTGACCTCGGTACGGTAAAGAGTCACTCAAGTTAGGAGCAAGATGTGGCACACACTTTGCAGCTGTCGGACTCCGTGAACGTCGCAATACAAACAAGCGCGCTTAGTTAACATAGATGATGGACATAAGCTTACAGTGTGCATTAGTTTCAAATAATTGAATGGAAACATGTCATTAGGATTCTTATGTTGAAATTCATCCAAACGTGTCATAGCATTAATAATAAAGTTAGCTTATGTTTTGACTATGATGTTGTTACTGGCGAAGTGTAGTATAACTGAGCCATTACACACCGACATGTGTGCTTCGATTCACCATGTCAATTTTGAGCGACAACAAATCTTCACTCATGGGCGTAAAAGGTTTGCTGTTCATGTTCAATTACAATCAATGATGAGTAATATATTGTCGCCATTTGGACATTTTCTGCTTTAAACATTTTATAGTGTTACAAAACACATAACTTCCAAATGAGAGAAATTCATTCACATGATTCAGGGGAATGAACGCATCAAGGCAATGCTCCATTTCAACAAAGAACATAATCCAGACTCGCAAATAATGCATAATAATAAAGTTTTATGAATAAAAATGTTATTTACGGTCTATCGGAGAAGAAAAGCAAGCAAAAACCATTTGACGTAATGCATTGGAGAGATGTAAAACGGGACAATCGCGTGGCTGTAGAATATTAGCAGTGTAAAATACAGCATTTGCTTTTTTAAGATGTTATGGCAAACGTCAAACATTCATGTACACTAATCACTGTGTATAAAGAAGTCGATGTCCGGTAATTGCAATAAGCATACACCTTGAATTATATAGTAAGGTATAGTTCATGTAGTGATTTTACATCGGCTTCTAATAGCAATAAGTGAAACAAGTTGAATGTTATAGTAATCCGATAAGTCATACAGTGATTTTGTTAATACGCTGTGCTAATAAGTACTGTACAGTGCCATCGCAGAGGTGAAGATACACAAATGTTTTGGTATTTCGTATTTCTTCTACCGATTAGCGTCTCTTAAGATACTTGTACCAATAAATCTTAACCACAATGTTAGTTTTATCCCCGGGTAAAACGTCAGCGAACAAAAATATATAATCTGCAATGATAAATGACCCTGACAGTTCTGAAATTCCCAGTTCATTTTTCTAAGCCTGGCAACTGACTATCGCTCGTTATTTTTCATTTTGGAACTATTTGTATTGAATTTGTCTTTACAACAGATAGTGTAGAAAATCTTCCAGGAGTGTTCCTATTTTCCTGGAATTTCAGACAATAATGAAAGAATGTATAATATTACGAAATAATTTCATGGCAAATAAAATAATAACCAAACTGCCCCTATAACCTGATTGGTAGTTAATGTTTTAGGAGACAGCGTATCAAACGAGAATCAATAACTGGAACGACGAGCGCGGAAGCAAACCAGAAACACATTTTGCTTCTTTTTATATGTACTTCCCTGTTTCTCAAATTCCCGACAAGGTCGCTACATCATTCATCAAATTACATGATATTGGAAGAAGGCGCAAATAATAAGCTAATTATGCATTACATGTTTTATAGCAATTGTTGCATAATTTCCTGGAAAGCTACTTGGTTATGGACAATTATTGCTGCATCGATCTGGTACCGCAACATTTAATATTGTACAAACACAATCTAACATGATCAAGTACTTTGTATACTTAAATATGATTTTATCATTAAAATGTCGTTTGAAACTAGAGTGGAAGTAGGACTATTTTGTTCAGCGGTTGATTTATTATTAATGGAACTAAACTTGGTGTGTTTGTAGAAGTGTTCAAGTGATTTATAATTCATAGCACATCAGACATTTCCACGGCTATATATCCTTCAGAGCCGACAAACTATTAGTCGACTTAGAAGCATTATTGCCCTGATTTTATCTTCGTGTTGTAATTTCAGTGAATATTGAAAGACTAAGCAATTATACCGTGGTTTTTTTGCCTCTGTTACATTACTTTCAGAAATCTATTGAGGCTAGACGAGAAATTTCATTTAAATTCAAGCCTTCGCGAAGTGCTTATTAAGCTGATGTTTCCGTGGGCAGAATGTGGTAAAGCATTGTCTTGAGTAGGTCATGCTTTCTGCAACTACATAATAATCCTGTCGTTAAATTTATTTACGAATTATTAAATCACTGCGACAATTGGATAAACAGACGTCGATAAGGCATTCATGACACAGTCAAACACTCTCTTGTACTTCGACCTCGGTACGGCTAAGAGTCACTCAAGTTAGGAGCAAGATGTGGCACACACTTGCAGCTGTCGGACTCCGTGAACGTCGCAATACAAACCAGCGCGCTTAGTTAACATAGATGATGGACATAAGCTTACAGTGTGCATAAGTTTCAACTAATTGAATGGAAACATGTCCTAAGGATTCTTATGTTGAAATTCATCCCAACGTGTCTTAGCATTAATAATAAAGTTAGCTTATTATTTACTATGCTGTTGTTACTGGCGTAGTGTAGTATAACTGAGCCATTACACACCGACATGTGTGCTTCTATTCACCATGTCAATTTTGAGCGACAACAAATCTTCACTCATGGGCGTTAAATGTTTGCTATTCATGTTCAATTACAATCAATGATGAGTAATATATTGTCGCCATTTGGACATTTTATGCTTTAAACATTTTATAGTGTTACATGAGTCTGGGGAATGAACGCATGCAGGCAATGCTCCATTTCAACAAAGAACATAATCCAGACCCGCAAATAATGCATAATAATAAAGTTTTATGAATAAAAATGTTTTTTACGGTCTATCGGAGAAGAAAAGCAAGCAAAAACCATTTGACGTAATGCATTGGAGAGATGTAAAACGGGACAATCGCGAGGCTGTAGAATATAAGCAGTGTAAAATACTGCATTTGCTTTTTTTAGATGTTATGGCAAACGTCAAACCTTCATGTACACTAATCACTGTGTATAAAGAAGTCGATGTCCGGTAATTGCAATAAGCATACACCTTGAATTATATAGTAAGGTATAGTTCATGTAGTGATTTTACATCGGCTTCTAATAGCAATAAGTGAAACAAGTTGAATGTTATAGTAATCCGATAAGTCATACAGTGATTTTGTTAATACGCTGTGCTAATAAGTACTGTACAGTGCCATCGCAGAGGTGAAGATACACAAATGTTTTGGTATTTCGTATTTCTTCTACCGATTAGCGTCTCTTAAGATACTTGTACCAATAAATCTTAACCACAATGTTAGTTTTATCCCCGGGTAAAACGTCAGCGAACAAAAATATATAATCTGCAATGATAAATGACCCTGACAGTTCTGAAATTCCGAGTTCATTTTTCTAAGCCTGGCAACTGACTATCGCTCGTTATTTTTCATTTGGGAACTTTTTGTATTGGATTTGTCTTTACAACAGATAGTGTAGAAAATCTTCCAGGAGTGTTTCTATTTTCCTGGAATTTCAGACAATAATGAAAGAATGTATAATATTACGACAAATTTCATGGCAAATAAAATAATAACCAAACTGCGCCTATAACCTGATTGGTAGTTAATGTTTTAGGAGACTGCATATCAAACGGGAGTCAATAATAGGAACGACGAGCGCGCTATCAAACCAGAAACACGTTTTGCTTCTTTTTATATGTACGTACATGTTTCTCAAATTCCCGACAAGGTCGCTACATCATTCATCAAATTACATGACATTGGAAGTGGGCGCAAATAATAAGCTAATCATGCATTACATGTTTTATAGCAATTATTGCATAATTTCCTGGAAAGCTACTAGGATATAGACAGTTATTGCTACATCGATCTGGTACCGCTACATTTAATATTGTACACACACAATCTAGTTTTATCAAGTACTTTGTATACTTAAATATGATTTTATCATTAAAATGCCGTTTGAAACTAGAGTGGATGTAGGACTATTTTGTTCAGCGGTTGATTTATTATTAATGGAACTAAACTTGGTGTGTTTGTAGAAATGTTCCAGTGATTTATAATTCATAGCACATTAGACATTTCCACAGCTATATATCCTACAGAGCCGACAAACTATTAGTCGATTTAGAAGCATTATTTTCCTGATTTTATCTGCGTGTTGTAATTTCAGTGATATTGAAAGACTAAGCAATTATATCATGGTTTTTGCCTCTGTTATTTTTCTTTCTGAAATCTTCTGAGGCTAGACGAGAAATTTCACTTTACTTAACGCCTTCGCGAAGTGCTTATTAAGCTGATGTTTCCATGGGCGGAATGTGGTAAAGCATTGTTTTGTGTTGGTCATGCTTTCTGCAACAACATAATATTCATTTCGTTAAATGTATATACGATATATAAAACCACTGTGATAATAAGAAAAATCGTCAAGCACGCAGATGCACTTCGACTAGGGCTTCAGTAAAGCTAAGAATAACTCCAGTTAGGAGAAATTTGTGGTACACACATTCCAGCTGTCGGACAACGTGATAGTCGCAATACAAACTAACGCGAATAGTTAACAAAGATGATGGTCGTAAGGTAACTTTATGCATACATTTCACATAATTTGAGAACACGTCTAACACTCATTTTAACGTCATAAGCAGTTTGATTAATGTTTTTGAAAGTCATCTCAATTTATACCAGCGTGTGTCGGCATTAATGATTTAATTAGCTTATGTTTGGACTACGTTGTTTTTACTGACGATGTGTAGTGTGACTGTGCCATTACACACCGACATGTGTGCTTCTATTCACCATGTCAACTTTAGCGACAATAAATCTTCACTCATGGGCGTAAAAGGTTTGCTGTTCATGTTCAATTACAATCAATGCTGAGTAATATAGTGTCGCCATTTGTACATTCTCTACTTTAAATTTTTTATAGTGTAACAAAATACAAAACTTTCAAAGGAGAGACATTCATTTACATGATTCCGGGGAATGAACGCATGCAGGCAATGCTCTATTTCAACAAAGAACATAATCCAGACCCGCAAATAATGCATAATAATAAATTTTATGAATAAAAATGTTGTTTACGGTCTATCGGAGAAGAAAAGCAAGCAAAAACCATTTGACGTAATGCATTGGAGAGATGTAAAACGGGACAATCGCGTGGCTGTAGAATATTAGCAGTGCAACATACAGAATGCATTTGGTTTTTAAGATGTTATGGCAAACGTCAAACATTCATGTACACTTATCACTGTGTATAAACAAGTCGATATCCGGTATTTGCAAAAAGCATACACCTTGAATTATATAGTAAGGTAATAGTTCATGTAGTAATTTTACATCGGTTTCTAACAGCAATAAGTAAAACAAGGTGAATGTTATAGTAATCCGATAATTCATACAGAGATTTTGTTTATACGCTGTGCTTAAAAGTACTGTACAGTGCCATCGCCTTGCAGTGAGTACAAACGCATTTAACCACTAAATCCTCATCCAATAACACCATAACGACAGCAAATAAAAACGCGTGCTAATTGGCTGTAAATCAATTTTGAGAATTTATGTATCCTATGGGAGCTATGTTAGATGGGTTGAGCACAATTAGCGGTCCCTGTACAAACATGTTTTGACAGAATATGATGTTATTTAATGTGCATGATTACATTGTTACAGTAAGGACAAGTATTGAAATACACGTTTTGTAGTTGAAATAACAGTGAAGTTATTTCTACGCGTATTCATAACGCAGTAGGTTTCATCCACACCCCATCCCCGGGGATTGGCGGTGAATAGCCGGGAAAATGGTCGTGTTGTTACCTTCTCACTTCCCCTACATTGCCGGGAAATGTTTATTAGAGATTTAGAAGAGATTTACCCATCAGCTGTCCCTCGCAGAGCAGGACATTGCCGTGGCTTTGACAACCATAAAGTAAAAATCTCCGCCCGTCTCCGGGGATGGGATCGTGGATGTATATGGCTGGTTCATAAATAATCATTGTATAAACAAGACAACACCTACGTATGCTGAATTGTAGAAATGTGTTATATTATGTAATGGTCATACTTGCTTTATAGAAAGAAATTAACACCATATTACCAATAAAATATAAAAAATGATTCAGAATAATCGAATCTTAGTGTTACTCCGTGTTCTATTTCCAGCATAACCTACACAGTTATTGTAATCAAACTTCAATACATCCACCTGCTATTGAGATGGACACACGACATGAATCGTTTTAGATATAGTTTCATCACAGTCACTCACTGTTTCTCATTATGATATTGGTAATTGATTATTGATTGCAGTTTTATAAGGGCACTTGGAAGTCTCAATGAATTACAACATCAGCGTCTTCTGTTTCTGTATTTGCGCTACTTAAGATAGATTGTATTTGCTTTGTACCGTATTTTTCCCACGAAACATGGTTAGTGTGTGCTTTATTACTAGCTATGAAATCGATCACTGATTACAGCAGAAGTCTCATATTATCCATCCTAATTAGGTAGGTCGCCAAGCGACCGACTTTATGGTATAAAATACCCGCGAATGTCACATTGTGATTAGGCATAACCAACAGGTTGCAGTGGTGTTACTATAATTTTCAGCGTATAACATTGTCGATTTGGCTTTGTTAACATATTAAAGTAAAACAATAATATCTGAATATCACACTTTCATTTCAGTATAATTGGCAGTCAGCATTTCATTGCACGCGAATGCAATACAGCACATTCCTTATAGCGACAGTGCCCGGTCTCACAATAACTTGTCAACAGTCGCTCATTGTGATGCGTGTAATTATCGCTGATTATAGACGACACATTCAATTTCACAGTAAAAATGAAAACAAAAAAAATGCACATTTGGCAAATATTGTCCTAGTGTAAGTTCCATCCGATGGCTAATCTTGTATACATGCATACTGTACGTGCATTACCATGGTGTATATTATGTATTTACCAATTTAACCACTTAGAATGATTTCTAAAAACACTCGCCATAATTTACGGGTAATAGGCCAGAGTAGGCCTTCTATATAAATGTTTATCTGCGGAGTGTACATGTTAATACATATGAGCCGTTCTATAGAAAACCCGGCTTGATGACAACATTATGAAAATAAAATACGGCACTAAAACGACAATACTCCTATGAATATGTTCTGAAAATATGACATCAAATTACAAAGTTACAGATAATTGAAACTTACCACTTCCGCCTATTGTTTGAGTGACGTTGCAAACGTCATCCAAACGTCATATCAGTTAACGTTACGTTAACACACATTTCAGAAATCAAGTACTTTATGAGTTCTTGACATAAAGGTTAATTATTATTTAGAATAGTGTTCTAATTTTAATATGAAATATAATAAAGCTGAATATTAGTGTATATATATTAGGAGAAAAGTAGCTACAGTTTTTACCCACAAACCCTTCGTTTTTTCCTAATGTGGATAATGTTCAGAAATGGGTCACCATCGCAAGGACATATGTTATTTTAACATATTTTATGAGAAACATTAAATCTGGGACATAGTACTATGTTACCTAATTGCTTAAAATTAAATAAATTTAAAGAACATTACTTTATCATTTTTTACGCCTCGTTATATTATGCCTATAATTATGATGTCAATATGCTTGAACATGAAGCATTCCTCTCGTCTCAATCTGTGTTATCAATATGCTATATTCAATTGTGTTGTTTTTGAACAGGGTACTTAAGCACTCTGGTCTTAATTAGCGAAATTTGAAAGACAAACGGGACATTGGCGCTAAAAATAGATAAAATTGATCATTCACGGGGATGACTTCGCGTTTTATCGCCTGGCAGAACTAGATGTGCTTTACCGAAACAAACCCAGAAGTGTATCGGGTGCTCACAGAACCGCTATGATAGGTATTCCAATGTAATATTTGTATTATGTTACGTAAGTAAGGTTACTATCCGGGCAATGTTTCGGTCGAGATTACATTACCGTGAGCGGCCGGCTAGCCTAATATACTACGAGTATAGTGGGAATGTATTACACTAAATGGAAAGGAAAACGCTACGTACTACCAAACGCTTTGTGAGATAAGCTTACTACAGGAACATAATCGTTTCCTACTCACTGCAAAAGAGAAATACTGTTTTAATTAATTGGATTGCACTCGTCGTTCGTAAACACATACAATGTATCTAGTGTTTAACGTACGTATTTTTCTAATTGTATTAAGCACAGCAACAATATACCTGATATGTGCTTGAAAAGATTGAAAACCGCGAACATGTAATTAAAATTAATTTTCAAATACTGTTATAAATGCCTTCTCAGACTGAGGGCGTGCAACAGGCTTTGTGACTGGAAATATTAGTGAAAAGATATCAGCTCTTTGATTATACTAGGACTATTTAACAATTATTGTCAATTAAAAGGAGTTGAAATTCTTGTTAATAAGCCTTTGTAAGCATGGACTTACATGAGCATGAGCCTAATTATGGTCGATGTTTGATCGATCAGCTCGCCAATCAAACGCATATATAACAATCGCTTAAAGCTTACCAGTTTATGAATTATTAAATTACTCACTCATGCACAGTAAATGTATTTGAATAATACCATAAACGCGATGAAAAAGTTGATCATATGCATGACGACAGTTAAAGCTCGCGTTATTTTGCGAATATCTCGAACATGATATTTCTGAATTGTGTTGTATTTTAGATAATTCAGCGGTGACGTTTATGTCATTGCTGCGTCAAAGGTTCCAAGAGGGTCAGATGAAGTTGGACATTAATTACTGAATAAGGTCGACATGCGGTTGCAGCAACACAGAAAACAGCATTGATGTCGAGAGCCGATTAGTACAAGTAGATGGTTGATATAATATTTCAGAGACAAATTGAACTTTCAGCATTTCAGAAGAGACAATGTATCGTAGTTATTCTGACTGTTACTTCTCCTAGACTATTAAATACTTTAATATGACTGACATTTCTTGAACCAAACCAGAGGCACATACGAAATATTATGTTGAAACTAATACAACAAATTGTATTTTCAAGTCGCCCCCTTAGGATGGAGCTTAGGTGTACAATTACTGGCGCATAAATAACATACACTGCCTGAACAAAAACTAGGGTAATGTTAGACATTGTAGATATTCTAGGAAATGATAAGACGTATCTCGCGTTTCTTTGATTCTAGTGGTTTTATGCTACATAAATTATTACTTACAAAGTATTGTTGGTAAGTTCTATAGAAATAACGCAAAGGTGGTCGTATCGTTTTTGTACAATTTGAGCGCATTGTTTTTAGTATGATCATTCTTATCACAACAATAGTTAAAAGCAATACTGTCATCCATGACATAACCTTTTACCAGCTGCCATTTATGTTATATAATATATAATGTAATACTAATCTAATGTTGTACATACTAGATTCTACCCTGACACCTTGTATTGATCACACAAAACACTTTTGTTGCTACATTTGTAAATGTGAAGTTGACAATAAAACATTGCCACTCTTCCGTGATTTCCATGATCGTGCATAACAATTGGCTTTATGTTTCAATCCATTATACCTCGTGTAATACGATTTGTATCAATTTATTATACGACTTGTAATACGAGGTGGATAGAATTAATAGCATCATATTTCTTGTTTGGTTGCTCGTTTGTCTATACTGATGTGTTAGTTCAGATAAGGAGTGTCACTTGCCTTTCAATAACATAACGTTACGTAGCTTTTTCGTACCAGTATTTCATTGAACGGTGTAACAAAATAACAGGTTTGTCAGCGAATTTGAGCCAATTCTGTTAACCAAATACGGAGGTGGAGTGCGTAAATTGTTATAATTTTACAAAATGACGGACAGAGTCAGCAATGGTGAGTTAATAATTCAACCTGCGAATCCGTAAATATATATCTCGTACTGGGACCGGAAAAAACGAGGGCTTATAGGTTCTAAATTGGTGGAAGCGTACATATACATGTAGTTCAACGAAGGATTATAGTGACAAAGACCAATGATTTGTTAACATGTTTACAATCGGTTATTGCATCGTAACTACTCGGGCCTTTCCTAGATGAATCCGGAAGCTGCCTCGGATGTATGCAATGTAGTAGTGGTGATGCGGTCACATACATGTGTGATGCGGTTTACAAGAAAATAAACCATAACATACTCATCGCATATGTATACTATGACGCTTTAAAGAACATAAATATATAACACAACGTTACCAAGTTTAGAATAATCATATTTATGTCCAAGATGTTTAATCAGTGCCACAATTTTATTCTGTTAACAAAAACCGTTCCGGCTTTGGTAAAAACCGTTAAGAACCGTTTGAATAATGGTGGCGTTCTATTTATGACCGAGAGATTATTCGCCTTAGAATCATTCGAGCTGGTCTGATTGCATGCTATATAGCAATATATTACACTGACTAGTCAATACGGGCCAGTGTTGAACAAGTCAACAAAAATGGAACACGCAAACGTCGTAAAATATTCTATAAACGTTCGGAGTATTGATTGCTCTACACTGCAACGATTTAAAACGTACCAATGATTAATTTATATTGTTAGCCTTTCATGATTTGCAATGACATGACAGAACCCGTCAGACCTGTTCGAAATGCACAAAAGATACATTGGTTATCTTGGAGTTTGGGTAGCTTTTCCGTAATATTGGTCGGCCCTATCATAACACATCAAATTGTTTATTTCGCGCGGCCCGTGACAATGTAGTCTACATGTAGTATAATTATTAATTATCTAGGAAAATTATCATTAACAAAACTTTCATAATAAGTTGTATAGAATACAAATATAGCAAATCCTGTGCGTTATAAAAAGGGTTACAATAATTTTCGATACTGTAAGAACATTATGAATTCTTTCATATGTATCTGTCTCATAGACGGATGTTCGTCTCTCGATTGCGTGTATACAGTAATTTCAAGGGCGTTATGTGCCATTAATTTCGTTGCCGCCACATGTACTTTATACGTTGTTTAGAATGAAGGGTACCCAAGTACTTTATGTTACGTCCTTAATTGTAATTTTGTTGCGGAACTTACTTTATAACAATGAACTATCATGCAAACAAGTTCATATTTTTGATTAAGATTAATATATTATTATGAAACTTTGCCGTAAGATGTTTTACGAGTTTAAACAATATATAGCATACAGTTTGACCCTGGTTTTAATGAATTAGCATATTAAATTATTAGGATTTAATACTAATTCCAAATTAACAGTACATGTCAGCAATATTTCTTCACGACGAGGTATTGTTGTTCTTCGATCCATGATAAATACAGGACGCACTCGAATCATTATTTGCTATGTGAGAAAAAATGAAAAACACAAAATGTGCATAAGTGCCTTCTAAAGATGAATTAATATTACGCCAGAACTGGGATTTCTCATTCATAGTATTTGTAGAAGAATGCTTAATGGACGATTTCAAGTGAATTTACAATGCTTATACGTGACATTGACAGATGGCGTAACGGCTATTGTATAGGCTAGATTGATAAAAAGCAAAGCGATTTATCGTGAATTATACTCACTAGAGGCAAGTCCGAACTTGATAGCAAGAGGTCTCTCAGGATGGTAAGCTTAGGAAATCGAGATTGCTAGCAGACAAATAATATTATTTTATAAAACGTTGACTGTCTTACACTAATAGTTTGCTTTTGCCCATTTCCCTTACCACTTTAACCATGTGAAATTGTATATTACATCACGTTGGAAAAATATAATTACATGATAAAAATGTTAAAAATAGATTAATATTAAATAAATGAAATATGGAATGCGGATGAAAATTAATAGACGCGTCGAAATGCAAAAGTCCTACTTAAGGTTTGGTTTTTGTTCCGCAGCTTATCGTACAACAATGGAATTATATGTTTTGAAATTTTATTGATATTTCTTGGGTTCTACAAAATAGAAATGGAAATTATTTGGAAACGAAAGCGCAAACTACATTTTTACATCGGTTACTTAAGTGTTACTTTCAACTGATAATGATTAAGGAACTAAATTGCCGCATGGTAGGTAGTTTTTTTAATATGATGGAATGGAAAACGAGGATAATCTCCGGCTTGCAACATATTATCATAATTGGCGTTATCGTAACTGACAACTCACTAAAGCTTGCGCTCAACGATATTTACGCTATCAAATAACCTGAATAGTTATTTTCTCTGAACAATTTCTCCGAATTTCTATACTGGAGGTTACATAAAACATATAACACCATTGTCGAATAAAATACGAATGAACACATAACGGCTATCAAGAAAATCTAAACCTTCTTTGTTAAAAGAACTGTCCATATCTACAGATATATCTAGGATAAACAGTATGTGACCGTACACACAAATTGCTTAATTGTCCTAATTGATCTAATAACCTGAACGGTACCTAAATATCAAAGGAGATTCAAATTAATTGTAAGCCAGATGGTTATCACGCAGGTCCATCTAGAGAACCAATAAAGAACCTGACAAAACTGAAAAGCATATCCGCTTGCGATAAAGAACAACTAATCAATTTGGAGTTTAAAGTAAACTTTATGACCATTTGAGACTACAGAACGCTGGATTAAAACGCATTGGCATTCAATATAATCTCTGCTAAAACAAGAACAAGTTCATGATTTAGAGCTTAAGAATCAGAACAAACGGACGGGGAAGTAGGGAAAATATCAACGTCAATTATTTCAATAGCAGCATGAAATGTAGTTCATCGCGGATCTCTCTAGGGTCTAAGCAATAACGAGGTTTGATCTTTTTAAATAGATACAATGATTAAGCCCTGATTGCGAGTTATTCGATTACCGCTTGATTTATTTACACAGATAAAAACTAATTAAATTCTATGAACTAATAAACAGCACAGCTTTTATTTGTATTGGCAAAACGAAATTCGTCAAACGTACTACATTACAAATTAACATACCATATGTAACACTACACATGAAATAAACTAAATGAAAGGTTTCGGATTAACATGAAAGATTACGCGAACCGGAATGATAAGTGGTGAGATCAGGTTATTATAATAAAGTAACATATGTTTTTATTGCAGCTGTTGACGGTACATTTTACGGCATTTAACCCAGTGCGCGCCAATACTACGTATGAAGTCGGAAGTACAAATTACACGTAGTATACAAGAAACAAATAGTTAGTTATGTGTTGCCCCAATCTAAATGAAATAAATACTCATTTGTTACGAACCGGTATACACGAAAACATTATTTGTTACGAATCCGTTTACAAGAAACACAAATTTACTTGCTTGGGATTTGTCAGCAGTAGATGACATTCGCAGAGTAATTCTTATAAGTCCAAATAATGGTGAATAACTGTCGTTTTATTTAGATGGAATGTTTCTTTATGAACGTCCTTATTGGATTATGTCTTGATTACAACCTTTGTATCTGCTCTAATAGAACACAGTACGTCCATACAAACGGCACCCAGTGAATGACTCTCTATCACATAGAAATGTCCGTAATTAATGGATAAAACCCATTTAGCGTTCTCCACGAGGAGATTTGTCTGTGCAATCATCAATGGTGTTGTCTCACGTGAACTTATTTGTCATGTTCGATGTAATGTGAGACTAACAAAAGGACTAATCTTACCACGAGGCACAGCGCACTCATTTGACAGTGCCTCCCCACGGATAACCCAATTAAAACACCAGCACACACAATATTATCTAGAACATGATGCTCTGAAAGGTCACCGATGAAGTTGTGCTTCTTGAAACATATTCTAGTCAAAATAGAACAAAAAGGGGATATATCGTTCTTTGTTCAAATAACCATATTGAGCAAGCGGTTTAAATATTTATAGAGGCATGTTACAGAATTTAGAAATTAGCTTGCATATAATAATACTGTTATTTGTTGTATTGTAGTGATTATTATACATGTATTGCTTGTATTGTATCATTGTGCCAATACCATAAACCATGTTGTTACCATTCTTTTATTGAAGAAACGGGGTTAACCCAGTTGGTTCCTCAAACTTAAAAAAAAATAATTTAGGAATGGAATCAATTTTGATAAAATGCCGATCCATGAAAAACGCACGTAAAACTAGAGATACAAATCGCGTTCTTTCCGAAAACTGATTCAATGTAATCTAGTCCGAATCTACCGAAGTGGTTCAAATAGAAAGTTCACATTTATATTGATATTATACTAATGTAACTGTGATTAACTCACACTATATGTTCGGTTTTGTCATAGCCATTTTTAGTTAAGCAGTCCATTGAAATTAGCATGTAAGACACATGTCAATATCTAAGACGTCATTAAGCTTATCACGAGAACTAGACATATTATTTTCGGCTAGCTTAAAGTGTATAACAGGGGTTTCGTAATTTTGTCTAATGGTTTAAAATTGTTATACATGTATGCATCCGGCAGCAATCGCTCGTTACAAGGCTGGATTTAGAATCCATGCTGTGACAACAGTTATGATTCGGTCCTCTAAATTTGAGGACGTTGTCAATTGATTGTGGAAAAGTATGTTTACAACTACTGGTTGCAAAAATATACTCATTGGTAAGGTCTAATGACTGCCTTACTAGATATTCAATTTGGTTATGAAATTGGTACTAAACATTTTAACACGGTATTTAGTCAACGTCTTCTTGGTGTCTTTCATGGTTTGTTTTTTACGTAACATTACTTATTGACATTTTTTGGTAAATCAGTGCTTGTATTTAGAAAGCATTTCAGTTGCATTTACGGTTGCTGCTAATGTTTCCAGCAATTTGTAGAATAACCTAATAGAATGTTTTCTGTGTGATTAAGTAGGGGTTTATATAAGCTTTAAAACTATGTAAAAATAGATCATCGCTTTTTCCTCTTTATCTTACATACCTTAGAAAATGTTACTTTTTTAAAATATCATTTTTTCTGCATAGGAGTTTATTGACGGCTGACACGTGGCCTTTAGCGAGTAAGTTATTTAACACGATCAGTTGTGTGTTGGGCATTACGCCGTTTAATTGTGGTCTATGCCAGTTGTAAGTTTTCAGTGCTCGGCTGCTTAACTTAAGTGCAGATTTCGCTGTCCGAATTTCATTATCCTTTTTATGAATACTCCTAGTCTTTGTCTCATGTTTGCAAAAACATGTAAAATAGTTTAGTGATATTGAGGAACCTCAGTCTTTCCTTCTAAAGATGCATCATGTCATTCCATTAGCAATGAGCGTATCCCAAGCAACATTAATACATTTTGTGCGTTATGTCCATTTCTGACTCTATTTTATGGTTCTTTGATAAAACAGTTGCACTTGTTGTTTTTCTTTGCTGTTAACGTTGATTCATATATATATTTGGCATTTATAATTACATGTACAAGGAACAAATGCTGAATATGTTTTTTTCAATTGCGTATATTGGTAGACGTACACTACGATCGTTCTGCAAAAATTCGGAAACTATTTTCCCACTATGCATTCAAGCATAATGCCAGAATATCTAATATACGCCATGAATGAGAATATTTTATTGACAAAGTGTGACTAAACCATCCTGACAGATGAGGACGAATTTTCTTAACGTGCCAAATGACAAATTAGAGAAGTCTCCGGTCGACTTGAGAGGAATAATTTAGGATTAATTATATTCTTTCAGAAAATTCGCCCGCTTAGAATCGGTCTCTGGATATAAATATTTTGGATTAACACTATAAACCGGCACATAATTAGTCTAATTGCAGCAGAGGTCGTAATAAGTCGCGACAATGTACTGACAATGGTCTTTTCTTATTTGATTGAAACTTTTGACGACCAATGTTGAGGAATGTAGTCTTTTATGTTTTCTTACAATGACACATATTCTTACCAGTCGTGTTTTGTTTAACACTAATCACGCCATGTTACGAACTTAATACTTTTGTTGACTCGTGAATAAATTGATGCCTATATCTGCTTTCTAGCTTTAGCTGCGTTTCCTATAATAGTATTATTTATAGCCTGCATTGTATTATTGTTGGTGTTTATGATTTCTTCAAATAAAATTCGATTCAACATAATGCTTCGTAACTTAGGATTTAAAATTCTACAAAGTGTCTTAAAATATAACAAAATAAAATAAATTTATATTATTAATTTATTAATTTACTTGACATAATTATATTGCAAGAATATTATGCATACCTTCAAGTAATATTCCACCTACATTCCACAAGTTTTCCTAAATATACGTATTAATTTCACAAACACTTGTTACTGACGTTAACTGTGTCGCTCCACCAAGATTTGATGAATATATAACAAACGTTCACTCCCTCTCGCAGTGGCGCTGCGTCGCTTATTCCTTCGTTGGCTACAATGTGCTATTGGTTTTATAGTCAAGATTGTAGCGGCACGCGTTAGGTCTTCACTATTCCAATAGAATAAGTATTGAATTAGCGTATCTGAATAGAATGTTGTATGAACCTTCTAACTTAATACAAGGGATCAAGTTGCATTTCCGATATTATAATAATATTGCAGATATACCAACAATTAATTAGCTAATTGCAACCTGTGCAGCAAAAGATATTGCGTAAAACAAATTATGCGAACGTTATAAGATATTAATTTTACTCAATATTTTAATCAAACTGGTTTTAATTAATAACAGGAAATCCTTAATATCCGCACACACATTGGGACTTTGCACGCGATTACACACCAGGGTACTGTTTTATCAAAGCATTTACGGTAAACGTGATCTTACTGTCAAATTCGAGTACTTTATAACTGCTACAACTTCTAGAAAAACGATATTTGATAACAACAGGTAATTAAATCAATAAGTGATTTCAAACAAAATCTTTCCCCCTTTTGTTTGCAGATGCAAAAGTATTAAAAGAAATTTAATTGTGAGCGTAAGTTTAAGTTTGTCGTAAGTACTTTGATAGTATAGTTCCAGTTGTGTGCATTTAATAATGTTGTTTTCGGAACCGTCGGTTAAAACAGCTATTATGCTCGTTGCGTGTTAAGGATTGGTTACTATGCTTGCAATTTCGATGCTACGGCTATTTGAATTATATCACCTTAACACGATTGCTTTATTAGTTCAATTTAATATTACTTGTTTTTCGTTGTTACGTATTCTTTATATCTACACATTGTTTAAGTATTTTATGTACAATGTATGTGTACATATTTCATAAATACAAGATGTACACAGAAACACATGTTATGCTCGCCGGTGCTAACTATAGCCTTGCATATATACAAAAGCAATTCATTAATAGACTAAGTGTATATTGAAAGAGTATATGCATCAAAAGTAATTGTGTGAGAGTGAGAACTCAAATCGACGGGGCAAATAAGTCATATTAAAATTTAATTTTGTAAACTGGGCCAGTGTTATCGTCGTCGGAATATACAGTCTATGTTTATCAAGTAAATCAAGAGCTATGCGTGTATATACAGTATTTATAAAGATCCTTCCATGCGAATATCATATTGCAAACTGAATTTTAAAGCTCCGTTAGGAATTGTTCTCGAAGAAAACCCCATGCATATTCTTAAGACTTCCCCCGTAAAGAATAATTTCAAGGCGAACTATCAGAGACATTCGTAAATTTTGTATAATACAAAATGCAATTAAATCATACACTACATATTCTATAGGGAGTATAAGCTTCACAGAACTGAAGTTTATACTATTTTATTCGAAAGGTTTCGGCTTCAGGGCCTTCATCAGTCAAAAAGTACACTAAATACTTTTCTACTTCATTCTATAAAGGCGGAAATAAACAAAATCTTTCTTCACTCTTTATAACTAAACTGTATACCAAATAAGCACATTATATGCACGTCCACCACAACGGCATCTTTAACGTTCGGAAGTTATTGTAATTTGCCTACCTTCAATACATATATAAACTGACAATATAGTTTATGTTATTTCAGCGAGTACAGAAAAATGAAGAGAAAGTACATTTTGTCTAATTTTTGATGGATCGAAAATGTTCGAATTTTAAACATGTAGTTATAAGTTGTTCAATATATTGTTTTCAGCTCATGTTGTTCAACATACAGTTTGTTTCCTGTTTCTGAACCTGGGTTTCTACGGGAGTAAATACTATCAGCATTACGTCTTCAAAAGTACACATTGTCGGAGATTATTGACCCGGAGTTCAATAAACAACACCTCCTCGTTGTCAATCCTTCCCTTATTACGGCTAATCTATTTGCTAAGCTTTTTTTGTAATTAATAATCGGGCTTTATCACGACATAAATCTTATTGATGTGCGAACCATTGTCATATTTCGTACCAACTACGTGCGCATGCGTATGTTTTATAAACTTGCTTTATTCACACAGTGGTTTGATAGATTTATACCACGATGTACAAAACTTGTGAAAGGATCTTTGAAATAACTCTTCTTCTTGTGAAATCAATTGCGAGACACTTAACGGCTGTTATTATTGGTCGATATTATTTCCCCGTACGACTCAAAGTGTTGTTATATTACCATTGAAATAATGTTCCCTTCGGAGAAATTAAATGATTTCGTAGAATTCCAGTCAGTAATCTTAGCGTTAGAGAAATTGGCCAAAATCACTGAAGTGACTGCAGGCGATGTTTAGTTCTTACACTCATTCTTAAGTATGAAAAATCTGACGGATAAAAATACCTTACGTTGCTGGTTCATTACATTTGTTGCATTCAGAGGTGACTTCGTGTGCTAAACCATTAATGGAAACACCATCGTCTATCGGAAAGTGGCCAGACAGTCCACACATTGAACGGAAAGTTTAGTTTCATTGAAGGTCGTTACATAATTAAGTCGTTATATCAATCGGTAGCCGCTATAATTGCAGAATGACCGTTGATTATTGTGAATTAAACAATCTATTTTTAGAAACAGTTGATGAACACATACCATAAGTTAACGGTGCTTTGTAAAACCACACTACGTTAGTCAAGAATACGAGTATTTAAACTTGAAAACACTGCACATGTTCCTTATAGTGATGGGGTTCAGCGTTTTCTGAATTCCTATATTGCGGAGAATTTCAACAATGTATATTGATTCGATCATAATGCTTCGGTTCGTAATTACGATGGAGATGAAACGTTGTTTAAACTATGATGATGTTACAATTATGTTTACCTATACCATTATATTTCAATAAAACAATCATTGGTACTTGAATTATAGAGTAATATTGTATTGATTGCCCAATGCTGTTACACTAGCTAAATATTTACACAGTATTGTGTGATAAGATGTCCGTACTTTAGATATTAGCGGGACGGCTGGCATCATCGAAGAAGTGTATTACATTGAACATGTACACTATTTCAGCCATTAGGTAATCGTACCATCAGTTACATTTTTGTAAAGTATGCTGAATCATCAATATAATATGCCGTTCCAATAAATTTTCTCTATACAGGTTATGTTGTAGTTTGAGAATAAGAAAAGGCCTGAGAAGCTAAAGACGTTGTTGTTCGTGTTAATTTTATCAAATGAATGCGAATATTTTATGTTAGTCTGATAACATGTTGATAACATATCATTTGATGTAATTTCTCTTAGCAAAATTTGCACCTGTAATGATCTTATGCACTTTGAAGTACTTCGTATATTCCATTTTCAGATTTTGGTAATTGAATATACAATGTAATTGAATTTCATAGTTTACCTTTTACTAGGGTATTTGACTATTTGTCTAGTTTCATCACATGTCCCTGTTCTTACAAACGCCTAAGTCGTGTTTATTGTTATTTCCATTGCGTTACAACTAGTATTAACAGTTCATCATCGCGTTGGAGACAGATATACGTCAAACATTCTTTTGAAACTGTACCAAATCTATACGAAGATCTCTATGAATAAATGCTGAACTGGATCGCGTAAAAAACCGATCTTATTTTATTCTGAATGACCTCTAAATGATGGACACCTGTTTCCTTCTTTTCAGAGTCCCTGATTACAATTTAATGAAAATTGTCCCATATGCATAGTAATGTATGCCCTGTATGCTGATAGCGACAGAATTTCTTTGATGCTGATGATGTTCATACAAAGCGTTGTCAAAGAAACCATGTAACACTAAGGCTGGTCATTACTATCCTTATTAAAAATATGAATATGTGACGTGGACTGCAGAAATCAGGCCAGATGCGGTAACGTCTATTTTTAGAAAAATGACGTCAAAAACTTGCGCTGTTTTTTTCGCGGATTTTCTAATTTATTATCTTATATTTTCAAGTGTAATTGTATAACAAAAGTTCTGCTTTAGAAAATAAACAATCAAGATATATTTGCAACATTTCACAACCACTTCACGAATATTTTAGTGTAGTCTAGCCATTTTAGCGAAAGTTATTTCCCTTTTACTCTGTAAAGGTCAACAAACCAAAATGGCGGACACTTGATTGTTTGTGTTTGTTGAGTGCAGTTTGTAAGGTATAATGATGAGAAATGACGCTGATGTTGGTTTGATCTGGTTGATATCGAATTATAAAGCTCGTATTTGGAGGTAAGCATATCTTTTATTGTCTGTGATTGCTTAACTGTTGTGAATTATGGGTTTAAATTCGTTGATAACATTGACTTTGAAAGCAAAAGTTGACTTTAAAATGCTACAAAGCAGTCTGTTTTTATGTGGATAAGTCCATTGTATACCCGATTCTTCATAGCATAGTGCAAAGTTTATGCCTGCAGATAATGAGTTAACATGAGGATTGTTCATGGCTGATTTTATGGATGCATTCATGTTTGTTGACATATCCCCCACCAACCTTACTTTGCTGAAGTTTGCACACATCAAGTAAAATGACTGTCATTTGTCTTCATGTTTTCAAACTCTTTGAATGCATATATCCAACTCACCAGTACATCCTGAAATTCAGTAATGTTCAAACACTACTGTTTACTAGTAAAATAGGTCTGGTTTAGACTGTCTGAACTGACAAGTAAATTCATTTGACACTTCAGCTACTGTACTACAGAAATGTATGCGGTTCAATTCACTAGGCCAATTTCCTGCCGGCTTACTTAAACGGGTTTAATTCAAGTGCATATGGCTCATCCGGACTTAACCGCACACCCAAATAACTGCACATCTCTACAACAATGTAACAATTTGGTATACACATGCCTCTAGTAGCTGTTCTACTAATAACTACACTGTAGTAGGCCTACTGAGTACTGGGAAATCCTTGATGCATCTAACAGTAAGATACAGTATGCCTGTTCTGTGGTTAGTATTTACAGTTTGACTACATGTAATGAAAGGCAAATTATACTTAGTTATATTCTATATGAATAATTATCTTCATAAAATTAATTCTCATTTTCAGGATGTTCAATAATTGATCTTGAACAACATGTGTGGACAACCCATGAACATGTCAGTTATGTGGAGTTTACTGTGGGGAGGCTGAGTTTGGACAGAGACCTCTATCTCAGGTATACAACTGATCCAATTATTAAACTTCCATTTGTAAATCCTTCATATTACTTATTCCACTAATTATCTGTAGTGGTTACTTGACCAAGGATATGTATAACAGTTGTTATACTGTAGACCTGACTGCTGATCATGAAGTGGTTGTTCCACAGAACTATTTCAACATAATATATCATGATTATGACAATACTTGATAGTATGCCAGTAATTTCAGTATATGTTATCAATAGTGAACATATCAATAATAATTTTCAAATGTCATTTCCTTTTTTAAATAGAATATAGACTACTATAATACATATCTTATATTATTCATCTATAAAAAAATGCTTGCAAGACTATTTGAGCAGTGTCCATTAATTTGTAAAAGGCTGATGCTGCACAAATATATTAATTGATTGGTTTAATCATGAGTTCTTTCAATAGTATTGGCCTAAATTTGATTGCAATATGCCCAATATTTGAGTTGCTTTCATTTTATCAGGACTATTAATTAATGGATATGATACCCAGCATAAACTGTGTACCAGTACTTTGCACTTTAAAGGTCATATACGCAATATTATTTTTTTGCTGTTTTAGTAAGTTTATGGTATAAATATAGGATTACATCAATCTCTACACTTCAGATATGATTATAACACACAATAAACGTCATCTCTTTTTTCGATTATCTTATTTTGTGAATAAACTAACCCGAGTTACTTCCCTTAGCTTGTGACGTATTTTTGGAACATCTGATTAACACAGAGTCTGTAAACTATTAGTGTATATTTGCATAAATCTTGATCTCTATTGAATATGTTCGGTTTAAATGCATTAAAGTTACATGAAATGCACGTGCTATTATGTAATAGTGGGTCATATATAAAGCACAATCATAAAATAATTCTCCACGGGGGTTATACATATATATACACAGCGTCGATCTACGAAGTGTCATACAGTTATCTTGGTACATTATGCACACCACGGGGGGGGGGGTAACATGCCAACAACGAGATAATAATCAGCTGCTGACCGATTTGATGTTTAATTTAATTGTTTCTGTACGTATTATTGGGTATACAAATGTGAGAAAATTCCTAAATCGGTATGTGTACATAGATAAGTTTACGATCAATGCAACTGGAGACACGTGTACATTACGCGTGTTATAGGAAGGGTGTTGTAATGGGCCAAGTATTAATAATATTTTTTTGTCAATCAAAATGCAAAAAAGAACAGTGTATTATACCAGATATAGAATGTTTATAACTCAGTAAACGTTTCATTAATTTATCAATTTAGTATGGAACGATAAATTGCATTTTTCTAAAACGATATAGATCGATCATTGGCATTTGAATTCAACTGTGTGTAAACTTACAATTCTTCCTAGCATAAACCTAGATTCACGTATCCATCTCCCGTTATGTACACCAACAAGAAAGTACATAACGGAAAAAATAGTTACGCACAGTTGAAATCAAATTCGTGTTCAAATTGTGTATCGTTTTGCTTTATGGGTAATTATTAAAATACTGTCCGACTATCCGAAATAGAACGCTGGATATAATATATATAAAAAATAAAGAGCGGTATTAAAGATTTATTCTTTGTATGTGTTGTTCTGTCCACTTCAATTGTAGAATACTGTATGAAACAACGCATGGGCTCGTAAACATGTACAGTATTGTTTAAAATATTTTTAAAAATATGTCAAAACGTGGCGTGTCCTTACCCAGTGCGAGCATCGTGGATTTAACAACATACAAACAAGATACATGTATGTAGCGAACTCCACTGTTGGTAATCTGCTTCCGTAATATAACTAAAGTCTTGTTACAAATCACAAAATAATACTTGTCTGAGAGTTCAAACACGTGCCTAATTTTCCAGAATATCAACGCACGGCCTACAACTACACATCAGTAAAAGGCTGACACATATATGATACTGCACTAAAGGCCGCCAAAAGCAGGCGGTCTATTTTGTGTTTAAATAATAAATAGATCACACGGTATCCAGCTCTTGGGGTGATCGTTGGCCCTGCCTGGTCTGCCATAGGTCATACAGGTGCAAGGAGGCGTGGCGAATTTATTACAAACCAATTTGTATTCGCCAATTAAAATAACGCCATGAATTGAAATGTAAGTATTAATTATGGTCAGTTGAGCAAGTGCGTAAAAATATCTTCAACTGACCATAATTAATACTTACATTTCAATTCATGGCGTTATTTTAATTGGCGAATACAAATTGGTTTGTAATAAATTCGCCACGCCTCCTTGCACCTGTATGACCTATGGCAGACCAGGCAGGGCCAACGATCACCCCAAGAGCTGGATACCGTGTGATCTATTTATTATTTAAACACAAAATAGACCGCCTGCTTTTGGCGGCCTTTAGTGCAGTATCATATATGTGTCGGCCTTTTACTGATGTGTAGTTGTAGGCCGTGCGTTGATATTCTTCAATGAATGTGCGTAATAAACCAAGTTTTTTTTTATCAATGTGAAACTTTTTGAAAATGACAAGCTTGGGATTCGTGTAAACTATAATATGTTTTCTGGTGTAATGGAAAGCTTCAAAAAGGTAAAAAAATATGTTCAAACTTCTGTGTAAGCCGTAAGCATCGCACTATAATACTGTCACTTTTCAATGATACTGGATGTAGTTAATAAATTTTACCATGAGGTGTCATTCAAAGAAACCATGCTTTTTATTACATGTGCATTGCAATACCAACAATATTGAAAAGATCATTACGCCGATTATTGTGTTGGAAATGTGCGAGTTTACATTTCCAAATTACTTAATTTTCAGCGCACTTTTTCTAACGTGTCATTGTTATACCTGTCAGTAGCATCCACGGTATCCCACTCCTGGGGATGGGCTTATGGGTTGTCACCCCGCCTTCCACGACCTGCGGGTGACAGCTGATGGGACAATCTCCGGTATTTCCCCGGTCCCTGACAACTAAATAGTATCCCTATGGTATTAATTCGCTGAAAAAAATCCCAACATTTCATCGGCCATGCGGCGGAAAGCTGGAAGGTAAAAACACGACTGTCTATCCCCGAGGGTTTGGGACGATGATGGAACTGACTGATGCAGTATGTAATGTTGAAAAAAGTACCAATCGATTTAGTTAATGCTAATTCTCATTTGAATTTGTATCCATAATTGAAAATGATAAAATGGGATTAACTCGGCATCCAAGAACTATGGACAATGTCTTTAACTTTACCGGTTATCTACAGACTTTTTTTTCAAATTTTCCTTTTACAATTTTTCGTCAATAATTTCCTGTGCAGAATTATAGGAATTCAGTAACTTAATTATGGTTAATTTATAAATTCTTTACAATTAACGACAGAAACTGCCAACTACGCATCATTTCGTGAGTACTACAAATCATGTATCTATATGTCTAATATACATGCGTGTACAAATACGCAGCTAAAGCCATTTCTTGCGAACATAATTTTTTTCCTCATACGGAATGCTTTACTTACGGTCTGTTACAAAACCTAACACATAAATATACAAAATAGTGACAGCTATATATATACATGTATACATGTATATATATTCAAAATCAATCACCGATGTATACACACACGTGTCAAGTGTATAAACAGCGTGATATTTATACCCCCTGTAGCGCGCAGTTTGCACTGCTGCGTTTGTAATGTATAACACGCCCAGCTGTTGAAGTCAGTAATGTCCACATCGGTATGTGGTCGTTGTTTTGTTTCTTAAATATTGAAGGGAATTAAAACGTCATTGCAATGACAACACATACAATGCTTAGAACATACCACATTATAGTAATTTCCGTCACTGACCATGAATTTAATTCGATAAAAACTCGACAGGACCCATTCAAATTTAGTTAAACTGAAGAGGAACAGTTCCACTCATGTCCAAAATGACGTCACACGGTCTAAAAATCAAGGGAGACAACCAGGTTGGATTTACGTAGTTATTTTGTTATCGTCAACTTTATCGTTACAAACCATCTTAAATATTGCAATTGTGTGGATTATAAGTACGCCATGTCTTTTATATGATATATATCTATGTAAATGTGTTACTATAGTGAAATTAAGAAATTCTGTCGTATTTGACCTTTAATCATTAAATAAAAAAATCTTATAATTTCTTTTCAGAAAAGTTGATACAGAGACCATATGGCAAAGAAGTGAAGATTAAAAACATTCCAGATGATTATTATAACTCAATTAATCAGTTTTGGAAATCAACAAGTCATGACTGAACCCCAGCGTACGGCAAATAGCATACAAAGCCCTAGTACGCCCAGTCATCGAATATTCATCCCCTGTCTGGAGCCCGTACACCAAGGACCTCATAGACAGGGTTGAGATGATCCAAAGGCGGGCTGCTAGGTGGGTATGTAGCGACTACTCATACTACTCCAGTGTAACTGGTATGCTAGAGAAGCTTCGTTGGAGATCCCTACAAGACAGGCGAAGTGATGCTCGCCTGTGCTTGTTCTACAAGATCGTCCACGGGCTTGTAGCCATACATATGCCACCATATATCACACACCCTGCCAGAACATCAAGGACCCATCACCCCCTCGCATTCAGACAAATACACTGCCGAGTAGATTACTATAAATATTCCTTCTTCCCGCTTGCAGTCATACAATGGAACAGATTACCGTCCAACATAGTCATGCTGCCTACCTTAGAAAACTTCAAGGAGGCAGTGTGTACTATTCCCCACACTATGCCATAATTCACAGTACCTTATATTTTAATAACCATACTTTTACCTTTTACTAGCTATCACTGTTCCTTTGAACTTTTAACTTTGTATTTCACTCCTATTCTCTTTTACTTTTAACTTTTTACTTTACTCACACCACTTGGCGTGCATTCAATTGCCTGCACATAATCTCCGCGAGGGGGTGATGCAGTATACATAGATAGAGATAGATAGTTAATTCTACCTGAATTGTCATACATGATGAAAATAATGTACATTACTAACATCTGAATAACTGTAATTGTTAAAGAAACTACATGTATTTTAACAATTGTAACAATATAACTTATTTTCTAAAGTTTAATTATATTCTGTCAAGTGAAGCATGTTCCAGTTATGAGTTTAGACTTGTATATCATACATGTATATGATGTAATAGCCTTGCATTGCTATCTTATATGTCTATGCAAATGTTGATGTTATTTCATGTATTGTTTATTGATTATATGAATTAAGGCATTTTATATTTGTTTCTGCTGCTACTACTACTGGTTAAAAATGAATTGTTTATCAAACCTTGTATTATTCTGATGCTACTGAATTGTAGTTTTGTTGCTATACAATAGTTTGTCATTGTAATGGGATAAGAAAACAATTGAGAGAGCATTTCAGTACAAAAACCACATGAAACGGTCTGTTATACTTTTGCAGTTGCTATGCAAAATGTTCTATTCCACCAGTTGTCAAGGACATTTGCATGATTGGAAATGCATGATAATTTTATACAGTACTGTTATGATAAGATGATGTGTAGTTCAGCTTGAATATCACTTGTACATAGTGTATACCATGTTTGAATGTTGTTCTCTAAAACATTTATATATAGAAGGTAATTTGTGATCCAGCTTTCTTTGAAAATGCATCAAAAGCTTCATAATTAAACATGTAAATCTACAATTCAAATGCATTACACTGTCAAAAGTATTAATTTTAATATTGTACTAACTTGACCTTAGAATTTTTTTAACTTAATACCTGTAGATTCAATGTATTTTGATATTTTTTATCAAATTTTAGTTTCTATCCGTTGCTAGGCAACCAAAATGTCAATATTTACAAGCCAATGTTAAATATTCCAACTTGTTGTTAAAATAATAAAATAAAATAAAATGATAACATGTCTTGTGTGTTTATTGCTGTACTATAGCTTCACTGTTTTAATGTCTTTTTATTGTATTTGGCATGGAAAAGTCATAATTTTGCACTAAGGCAGTGTTACTTGGTTACAGCATTTTATTTCATTATAATGTAAATAATTCAAGATAACAATGTGAGCTTATCAGAATCTTCATATTTTATAATTTACTACAAAGAAATGAGTGTATTTGATCTGAAAATCTAATTCACAGCCACATGTATAGTTATTGAAGTACTGTTGCCATGGTAACTATTATAATATGCAAAATATTTCCATAGTAACCATGTTTTAAAAAGAATGTTGTTGTTCAAGCAATATATGAACTTGTTGATGTTGTATGGCATACATTTAACAAAGAAAAAACAGAAGATCTTGGATTTTCCTATTGAAGGATTTATAGGTTTTGTACAGCCGTTTCACCTTTTTATTGTGTTTTCGGCATCAAGTGCACGTGAAGAAAATGCTGTAAAACCGAAAATAATCACCGGAATCATCTGAAATTTTGAGAATTTATTCTTAAAAGGCTATTCTTCAAGATTATGAAGAAAACTCAAAATGTGAAATTGTAGCATCTGGCCTGATTTCTGCAGTCCCTGACACATATATCAATATCCACTAATAAATACTAATGCCTATTTGTATGGCATTACGTGGACGACTGTGACATGAGAATGCAAACTTTCGAATAAATTGCTATATTTTTGATATCGTAAGTCAGTAATCAAGTGTATGTATCCAAGCACGTCATGAATGAAAATGACGTCAATGCAAATAAACAGAAACCACCCGATTGTCAAACAATGGTGCACATTGGGAAAACCAACAGTGCTAACCAATGAAATGATGAAATAGGTATAATGCAGTGGCAATACGCAGCCATATGTGTTCTGTTGGCTCAAATTGATTACAGATCATGGATTTATCAACTTACTAAAAAGCACAGGTGGGGTTATAGAAAATTAAGTTGACGTTAATAAATACTATTCATACTCTGGCAGGCGCTCCAATGTTTGAGCAATTTCTTACATCATTGCAACACATTTTTGTGAACAAGTTACAGAAACATATCTAAACAATCGGACAGTGATATTGGATCTGTTTAGAAAGTCAGGATGACTCTTTATAAACAATATATTTAATGTTTCTTTATGTTGAAATAATGCGCTTGAAATGCGACGTCATAATAACGTCACGGTGCGAACCGCCTCCTTGGTACACAGTATATTTAATGTTTAATATTTATTATTTTTCAATCAATGTCTTTGACATTTCTCATATTTGTCAGTGAAAGATCAATATTTAATTACAGACAACTAGTTTGATTAATTTCTGATTTGCCGTGCTGCTATGAAAAAAGTCCTATTAATTGTGGAACACTCCATGTATATACACGTATAATGTAATGCGGTCATATATGCGACAAAGTTCTCGTTAATATTCGTCTCGACAATAAGCATGGACAAAATGTCTCGATCACACGTGTAAATGTTCGTTTAATTCACTTTCAAATATACAATCGAAAAACATTCAAACTGATTAATCAGTTAATTTAGACGACTCTTTAGAGATTTTTTTAAAGCAAACCTTTGTCTCTGGAAACATATCTTTATTATTTCACCGCCAAACGCACCAAGAATTGCAGGTACTTTGGAATGGAAAGTAGAAATGAAACACTCGTATTTTAGCACATTTGTCTGCAAGCTGATAATAAACCACATTAAACGATAGGGTATATCAGATTTAGACCGCCTCTGTCGCAATTAGCGAGATGAAATATGTGAGCGATACTAGATATTTTCGTAGACAAAGGAGTGTATCTGAGAATTTAATGCACAAAAATAATATAGTTGTGCATTACTATTATAACAAAAAGATATGAAAAAATCAGACAGGGAAGAGAAGTACTCAACTTTACCAGTCGATCACATAAAACATAACAAAACACGAATACACAACACAATGACAACACATAACTGATTAAGAAAATTAATCAAATTAGTCAAAATGCTAAACAAACTAAAGTTCATAAAGATATGTCAAAATGGCGATCTTAACTGACCAAACGAAATAGTACCATGACTTGACCCAGTGACTGATCCCGAAAGACCCAAAACCATATAAAAAACTAAGAAGCAACACAAGAAGACCCTACATCGGACACACAAAATTCATCAGCAACAAAATAATATGAAAGAAAGCACGTCAAGGAACAAATTAAAGAGAGAAAAACAATGAAACATCACAAAACCAATGACACATAGAACAGACAAGACACTTTATTTCTTCATCCTACATTAATTTGTACATTTACCCTATAAGGTCGAAATCAAATTTCAAACACAATATACATACACTTAAGGTTTTTAGCATAAACGGTTTAACATGAAATGTTAGTAAATAAAAAAAGCTTTTGCTAACATGCTTAGTCAACAATATTATAATTACATGTATATACGACTGTCAAATCATCAGGTCAATTAAGTCCTCACATTTATTACCCGTGACATACTCGTCTTTCCACAGACAACTGCCGGTTCCACAGGTGAATGGAACATGTAGGACCAATCGTATATATGCAAACATGATCATAGACGGTCTTGCCAGAAATTGAATCGTACAATAAAGTTATAAATGATAGTTTGTAATCTTACGACTAGGCTGATCATGTCAGCGTTATGTCATATGGTGCAATATTATCATCAGCCATAATGTATCTTGTGTATCTTGTGATTCTATGGAAACAATCATATTACGTGGATACAAGTATTGTTCTCGAATCTAGAAATACAATTTAGGCTGATTTAATACCTCGATATTGTGGCAATTATTTTAGTGAAATCATTTTAATGACGTCGCATACTGTTTGCCCGACCGTAAATAATGATACATGTAGTTAGGAGATTCTATCAGAAGAACAAGATAAAAATGTCAATAAAGCTTCAGCAGTACGAAACATACAAGATAATATACTGAGCGTCAAAAGTTTCGCAAACAAATTAAAAAAACTAGTTTTTTAAATTGTTAGCTCAGAAGAACTTTTAACTAGCCCTGTCCATAGTGTTCATAATGAACATATCTCCATTGGCGTCCATCATGTTAGAATGGTCACACCATCACGAATGGTTAAACGTCGTTTTCATGTTCGTCTAAATTTTCACTTCCAATTTTCTTGCAACATGTCTATGATACGAAATACAATCATATTAGTTAGCATTGTACGCATAATTGTATGACAAATATTGATAATTTTGAACATAATCGTGTATATAAGAGTCTAGAGGCTGGCGTTTGACTAAAAAATACTAATACAACCGGCATGTCTCTTTAGACAGTTGTAAACTATTCAACATGACGTAGGGTCAATGCCGGTGACCTAGACAGGTAATTCTGCTGTGTTGTTATGACCAACGCGCTGTTTCTAAAAATTCGTACCGTGTCTATTACGACTGCCACAAAGTCATTGGTAAAAGGGAGATTATTTTGTACAGTAATCGATAAAAACACTCCGTCGTGTGGCACTAGTCAGACAGCCAAAGCCACAGTCACAGAACAGTTATAATTCAAGTTAAGCTTGAATGGTGGGAAGCATCACATCGAACATAATTTCTATCCTATTACGTGAGTAATATTATTCTTGTAGAGTAGATACCACATGCATGCATCGATATAGCAGGCTCCAATACATGGAAATTGCGACTTTCACTTTCATGGATCACTCTGTTACCTACATCATAATTTATTTCAAACTCGTTATAATGGCTTTAAAATCACACAACTAGCTGTTGATAGACTGACTATTATCAATTAGAAATTGAATCACCATAGATTGACGCTTTCATAACTAAAATGGATATTTCATATGTTGTGTGTTTGAGCCAGTGTCAAGCTTGAAACTGTGTAGCCTTTTTGCAAATAAAAAATGCAGGTTCATGTTGGCTCTCTGGTTTGTTACTGGCATTTTAATAATACATTCCAAGTGTACATAAGACAGTATGTATTTTCAGAATTTCGGGTCGACTGATCAGCTGATGCTACCAATGCTGATGTTACAAACTGACACTGTACTATTCTAGTTTAGATGATGGGGTAATGAAACATACTTAAGAGATTGACTGCTTGGGTCAATCACTTCAAAGATGGACTAGTTGAAATGGATGAAGTTTGACGAAAATTGTGTAAATCCACAAAAATGATGCTGATAATACAAATTTATTATCTTTATAATAAGACTGTTTTAATGATGAATAGACATTTAAGCGATTTTTAGTCACGCTTAAAAGACATGTACAAGAATAAATGCGTACAATATGTACCAACATACACACTTTAGGCTTATAAAAAGAAACAAGAGTATCTGGCGATGTTTTTATGTAAGCACATTTTATCTCATTAATGCGGATATTGGATGTTGCGTTTGAGAACACTTTGATTAAATATCATTTGATGTGAATTTTTTTATATAACACTGCACATGCAATAGGGCAATGTGTACTGTATTGGCACACTGTCGCCCTCAGGTATTTAATGTTCAGATTTGGTAATTGAGTATAATTTAATTCATGAAATGCCTTTTAGTAGCGTACGTGTCTCCTTTCGTTACTTGCATTTTACTAACATACGTATCTATCGTGTTCATTGTCATGTATATCGCGTTACAAAAGACATTAATAGTTCACCATCCCGTTGGAGACAGATATTCGCTAAATATTCAATGTCTTTTGAAAAGTTTACCAAAAGCTATACGAGGATTTCGAAAAATGACCTCTAAGAAACGTTCGACGCCTTTTTCGTTCTTTTCAGACTCCATGAGATTGCTTAGATACCGTGCTACGACAGTCATTTTGATATATAAGATGTAATTTGTCATTATAAATTTCGACGACTTTCTCACAAGGATCAGATTCGAGAATGAGCATGGACAAAATGTCTCGACATCACTTGTAAACACACGTTTAATGACTTTATTGAAACTCAACAAACAATCAAGTTGATCAATTGCTCAATTTCGACAACCTCGTTGATGTTTATTTAAAACCTCTCTTTGTCTCTCTAAATCGAACTTTCAGTACCATTTAATCGTTGAACCTACTAATAATTGCAATAATTTTGGACTGGCAAGTAGAGAACTTTTCATTCGTGTTTTAACGTATCTATCAGCATGCCGTTAGTAGACCACAAGATGAAGATTATACAAGATGAAATATTTGATGATAATATACTCTTACATTCAATGAATACATAATAAACATACATAACAAGTTTTTAAAAAAAATATTTTCATTTCTATTGCTCAATAATGTATCAAATGATTGTGTACATACTTTTGGTGGGATATATTTAGTTATCAACTGTGACAAGAAATGAGAATAACGGATCTAAAATCTAATTTCACTTCAGGAATACGTTTTACAAACTAGATATCACACTATGAAGTATATATTAATTTGAAAAAGGTGTACTGTGATTGAATGTCGCACCTCTGTTGATTTAAGCGTTATCGGAAGTCAGACAAACGTTTGATCATAAAAAACTAGTTATTAATTATACTAGCAATATAAATTCATTGAAAACGTGAGAGTGCCGATGGTGATTTTGTGTATGCTTCACTTTGCACTTTATTATTTTCAGCAATAAATAGCGTAAAATTCTGCAAGTAAAACTAGTTTTTTAATCCAAGATGGCCACCAGTAAATGTTCATGTATTTCATTGTCGATATAATTATGCTACACACTAGCAATTATTTTTGGTAAAGCTAACAAAGTAGAAAACATAGTGAGAAGATATTGCAGGCATTTCATACCTACATTAAATTCTTCGACAGCAAGTGCATATATTGTCAAATGGATGTATCCATGTTTGGACGTCAATAGTCACACCAAGTTCGAGAGGTGCCCCGCTTATAGTTGAACAGTGTTGGATATCAAATAGTTCGATGCTTAAAATACGAGTATAATCAAAATATTTCTATATCATCGTGCATAATACCGTGTTAAGAAACACGTACAACCATTGTTAATTACTTTATTACTTAGTTTGCACTCACATCTTTGTAGGGGGTATCGTGTTTTGCATGTCCATGTTGTTTGCATTTCTCGCCGGTAATAAACGACGCTGCAATATTCTCTATGGTAAAACGTTTGTGGGTACATGTTCATTAGACTTTGGACCTTAATAATCGGGCTTAATATACTTCAAATGTGTGTTCTTGAGGTACAAAATGGTATTTTTGTGGAGGGAGTTGAAGCTCCGTGTTGACAAATCAACATGCTCCCCAAATAGTCTCCAGGAAAGATGTTTGGTAAATATTTTGACATTGTATTGAGCAGGTGAACACCAATTTTATCCCGAGTTCGGCATACATTTGTATATAAATGAACATATCGAAAGCTCAAATGGATACCTGTACCTCTGACGTCGTTGAAGTCACTTTGTTTGGTTTTTGGATTTGTCTTATATATCAAATAACTAATCATCACTGTTTGTCAGTGTTTAGTATTTTGCGTAATTTCGTTAACAAGAACAACATAGTGCAAAACATCCTTCCTGTGACAAAAAGTGCATATTATCTTCACAGGATAGAATATCCATGCTAAACGAAAAACCGTTTGAGGGCTTTTATAGCATGGCACACAACACCCTCTACAAAAATGTTGGTTTTGGTTCATATTATTTCAACAAAAGCCAAACAGTTAGTGTTATTGTTACCTAACACATATGTTTACACAGTACACAAGAGATATTTGATTTATAACATGTCGTTGTCATTGGAATTTTCATGATCACAATCATACTCGTATTTGAATTTATTGACTAAACAATCGTGATTTGATTTTCAATATACGCATACTGTGTATTTGTAATTTGTGAATTATTGCATGCAGTTAAAGGGTAAGCGATAAACCATCTAATAACATACAAGCCCTCAAGAGTATTAACCTATTCAGTAGGTAAAGAACTAAATGAAGTACGGAGTGCACTTTTTTACCTTCTACAAAAAGCTCATCATATCCACAGTATGACGTCCTACAAACATTCAAGATAATTCTCTACATGATCAAGTGGGATCAGACCACCAATCATTTAACAAAAACAACTTTGTATGCTAAGATGTCCAGGCACAGTGCTTGATCTACGAACGTTTTACGCTGTACTGTTCGTATCCGATAGGTTGATCCCTGAATATTTGTCTTACCAAACATAATAATGACAGTTTATTAAGCGTAATTGACATGCGCTGCCTTACAAAGCGTAATGGAAATTTACCTCAGTTATGTCAGTGATAATTGTACAAGTGTATTCCATAATATAGCAAGTGCAGTGTATCATTGGTTATTGCACACAATTATGTAAGCTATATTAATGACTGAAAACCCATCTATAGCGGAGAAGTGATTTTCCTAATGATAATGGAAAAGAGAAATTCGCCTCATATGAAAACTTCGTCAAATGCTAGCAAGTTTATTGTTATTCCAACATGTTATCCCATTACTAAAACGTAATTGACTGTCTTTAACGAATAAGAAATCACGTATAAATGTGTAAAATTTTCCATTTTAACCATTGGCGCACAATTGTGCTCGAAGTCCTCGTGCTGGGCATGAATACTTTTCTTTATCGACTGTTTTTTCTGGAAAACCGAGAATGTGAAATACGTAAACCGTTCATTATAGTCCTCGGTCGCTTAGCTCAGTCGGTAGAAAACGAGAAAACTGATCTTGTGGTCGTGGTTTCGAGTACCAGAGCTGACCAACTAAATTTCCTTATACTCTTTCAAATGATATTATAATTCGAGGTTCCAGGTATAGTTGCTCTACAGCTGACAAATAAAACAAACAGCAGTGTCTCTGGAACGAGTACACATCCTGTATCTTCACTATCCACCGAAACATAAAATAACTAAACTCTTCAGGGGGCCACACCCATATGGGTCATGCGGCACCGGGAATAAATAAAATAATAAATTTCAACAGTAGTATTGCATTTTCTAAACCAACGTACATGACGTATTGGGATTGTTTGTGTGTCAGTATTATGACAGCTTTGCTTGTACATGTAGTCACCAGGGCACTGTTTTACTAACAATGCGTAAATGTCGCGTATATTTACGCATAGATATCTACCTTACGCAAACTCGTAAGTGTGTTTTACTAAACGATCGCAAGTACTCGCATACATTTACGCAAAAAATATTGAAGATTAAACGTAATTCGGGACACAATATAACCAATAAAACGGGCACCAGAATGAATAAATATGCGTCAAGATTTGATGATTAATCACGCCTAAAACAACAAGTGACGGTCAAAAACAACAAACGACGGTCTAAAATAACATGCGACGGTCAAAAATCATCAGTGCGTGTTAAAAACTCTTCACTTACGTTCATATTTGCCATTTAGGGTTGCCCAGCCTTGGAGTAGAAATAAGCTAAAACTTACGACAGAATGTGAACTAAAATATCTTTGTAAAACGCATTTACGCAAATATTATCGACGTACGCAATATTTTAGGAAATCTTAGGTTTACGCTAACGTAAATGCTTTGATAAAACAGTGCCCAGGTGTACTGTTTATACATTGTAATAAGCATGCCATAAACGTATTTCTTGTTGATCTGCGCAACATTGTCATACAAATGTTTTCAGTAGAAAAAGAACCATATTCTTCTTGTGAATTTTTTTTTGAGAAACCTTACGGCTTTTAACAGCAGTCGGTATTATTTCCCTAGACGGCTCATAGTGTTGTAATATTACCATTTAACCGGTGTACCCTACGGAGAACTAGATGACTTAAGTAAAAGGCCAGCCTTAAATCGTAGCGTTAGAAAAAGTGTAAAGTGTCTGCTGGCAATGTTTAGTTCTTACAGTCATTCCCAAGTATTTCAGAACTAGGATAAAAATACCTCACATTGCTGGGTCATTAAATTTGCTGCTTTAAGTGGTGAATGAATGTGTTAAACCATTAATGAAAACACCATCCTCGATGATTTAGTGGCTAGACAGTCCACATAATAAGCTGAAGGTTATCGATTTGATGCAACACCGTGACATAACAAAGTCGTTAAGATGGTACAGCTACAGTTGTCCCTTGCTTCATGAACACAAGTCCAATGAATTCAACGAGTGAAACTGAATGCGCAATGGCGTGAATAATATAAACATACCAATGAATATTTGAGAATTTCCAAACTAATGTTAAAAAATCACATTTTCACATTTGGATTGGATTGTGTAGAATAATCTTTAAGGATTCCAAAAATATATACCTTTTTCAAAATCGTCCAACTTAGTGAATTCCTATGACAAAATTAAAACAAGAGGCATGAAATTACAACTGACGTTCAAAATTACGTCATTGACGTAGCAAAATATAAACAAATATGGTGATGTCATATAATTAGTACAGGTCCTATTATGAGCGCCCTCTAAGAAAAAGGAAATCAAATATACATATTTAGTTTGTCGGATCATTACACATTAATGATGCATTGTAATCTAATTTGATTTTTGATTTTTTTGAGTAAACACAGCAAAATAATTATACAATTCTCAAAATTCTCAGTTTTACACTTTTTTAACCCAAAAAATACTATCATCTAGCAAAATATTCTGACACTTAGTCTATAGTTTTGATATCTTAAACTGGAAGGCACTATTTACATTTTCAGAAATATTTTTTATGACATTGTAATCAACCGATGCACAAAATTCTCGCTCTTGTTTAGATTTTGACCGGTTTTGCCCCAAAATATTGGATTTTAGGCAACGATCTGGAAAATGATTTTTATTATCGTAATCTACAAGTAACATTATATGTACCTATCATTATCTATTTTTATCCCATAAATCTGTAAATGGTGATGTGGGTTACTGATTCCAAAAAAAACATATTTTGTAAGTTTTACCCCCAAAATTAGAGACTTGCACAAACATATCAGGACCTAGATTTTTAGAATGTTTCAAAACACTCATAGTGTGACCTCATTAAACAAAAATATTTTTCTCAATTTTTCTCAGAAGGAGATGTGCTCTGAACTTATTATGGGTTTCCCAAAAACAATCTTTTTTTAAGCGGTTGGAAATCGCACAGCAGAAATCATTTTTTACTAGCAAATATCATGCGGGAAACAAGTTCTATACATGAACGGGTAGTCGCCACTATGACTGAACTGAAGTTGATCATTTGGACTTGAAACAGGATTAAAACTATTTATGAAAACATATCGGAATTTATTCTGCTTCATCCACCTTGAATACGTTAGTTCAAAATACGAGTTATATATCATTAAACATTTGATGTGGTTTTTCCAATCTAAATTTGCACGTGCAATGAGTTTATGCGCACTATAATACACACTGTTCAACACTGTTTAACTCTCTTCTTACAGACGGGTAAGTCTTTTTTATTCGCATTTGCAATGCGTTACAACATGCATTAATAGCTCACCATCGCGTTTGATATAGATATTCGTTTAACACCAAGTTTATTCGAGGATTCCATAAACATGTTATGCTGCAAAAAATCAAGTCATTGGCAGAGCATATTAAATTCCGAATGGCGTCTTAGAAACAATCGACGCCTTCTTCGATATTTTTGACTCTATAATATTGCTTGTTAGATACTCTGCTTCGATGGTAGTTTTTACATATAAAATGTATTTGGGCAATTTGAATTTTGATGACTTTCTCCTGAATATCAGATTGAACAACAATCATGGACAAAATTTCTCGACAAGACTTGTTAATATTCGATTTATTACACTTAATCAAAAATCAAATTGATGAATGAGTTTATTTCAACTGCTCCTCTGGGATTTGTTTAAAGTCTACAAATGGTTCTGGGAACCTTTATCATTTAATCATTGAACGAACAGAGAATTGCAAGATTTTGAAATGGAAAGTAGATAACATATACCTGTATTTCCTTACCTGTCAATAAGCTATCGAAAAACTTCACTAAAAGATTGAGTACGAATACGTACATCAAGTGTACACCAGCGCTGTCGATATAAGCAGGATGATATATGTAAAATATAGTAGATGTTATCATAGACAAGGGCGTTGTCTAAGCATTTATTGTAAACTTGTGAAACAATGTTCGATCAGTTATTACTGCAAAAAATGACAAAACATTAGACAGGGAAGGCAGCACTAAGCAGACACGATAGATTATGATAGTCACAGCAAGGAACACATAAGAACAATAAAAACACACACTAACATAAGTCAGTAATGAGCATCTACAAAGTCCTACATCGATGTACACATCTTGCCAAATACGAGAGGTACCGAGTATTTAAACACTGTGTACAATGCACATGGCATAACACTTGGAGGTATCATAGTGCATAATATTTTGATGTTGTCAACAAAAAGATATGAAAATCAAACTGGGAAAAAAGTATAACAACGCATGCACAAATCTGAAAAAAATACAGCCATTGCTCCAAATGTGTCATTATCTCAAATATATTGAAGCGTATTGTTATTAAGTACCTTAATTACAATGAAACATGATTTCCACATGGCATTTGTTGAACCCTTGTCATTGAAATTTTAAACGCGGTTGTTAAGTCATGTAATTGACCACTCGTTATCTATTCACCTTTCCACAGAATCTGACGATTTCCGCAGGTGAATTCAACATAGAAAAGAGCACATAGGCATGCCCTTATAATCCCTAAATTTGATACTAATTGTGGTTCTTTTCTAATGACTGCGCTGTCCGGTCAGCATCAGTACACATTATGCAATATCCTAATCAAACATATTGCGCTCAGGTCTTGTGATACTACGAAACAATCATATTACATGGCTACAAGTATTATTCTCCAGTCTGGATACACAATTTACGCTGATTAAGGTCCTCGATATAGTGGCAATTATTTTAGGGAAAACATTTCAATGACGTTTGATACTGATTGGCCGACCGTAAAGAATAATATTCAGAATGGTATCAGACAAATACGATACAACAGTTACTGTCAATACGGTTTCAGGACATGGCTATACGAAAACTTATATTATATATATTATTCATAAATCGGAGTCAGACAGCTAACAACAGAAACGTAATAGCTCGAAAAACCCTGAAAGGACAACACAAAAGGGCATGTCACTGATAACAACATATGCAGGTGACAAAGACCAAACATAAACATGAACAACGAAAATGAAAATAAATAACGTAGCAAAAGCAAGACCAACACTACTTGCCTGCCAAACAAATATGTCAAGATGGCTATACGTACGTCATATTTATCGTAACGAGCCCCATTTATGCAGAACATATCTTCTTCGGCTCGTCACATACGATTTATCGAAGGTTATATGATAGGTGATGTGATACAACTGTTATTGACGTCATACTTGAATATAATTAATAACTAGACACTTGTCTGTATGATGATACCAATTATAACAGTTTCAATTTCTTTTTTTGCGATTCCGTAATTGCCACTTATTATTTGAAATACAATGTTTGCATGCAATGCTGTTTTGTATTTGATATTGATTTGTCTTGTTGCCCATCAGGGCAAATCAGACAACTTTGTTTATTTAGGGCGCTATAACACGTAATAAATGCTTTATAAATATACATATACAGATAAGTTCTCTTGTATATTATGAAAATATTGTATTGAACAGAAATCATAAATTATTGCACTTGTGTCTAATTTAAGTGGTATGTTCATATATAGCAACATATCATTCATTTGGAACCTTCGTAAGATGTATAGGTATAATACTACATGTTGAATTTTTAGTAAACTATGTTTGTTCAATAAATTAATTCTTAATGCTATTCAATCGGTCAACGAACAATGTCTGTTTTGATACATGTTATTTACAGGATCTCTGTCCTCAAAAGTACACACTGTTTATGATTTTTTGATCCCTTGGTGCAATATACATGTACTGCACCTACTCGTGGTCAATCCTACATGACTATCTATTTGCTTTGTAAATATTAATTATAAACATAAATCTTCTTGTTTGCGCTGCTTTGTCCTATTCCGTACTTTGTTTTATTTATTCGGTTAAATTTGTGAAATTACTTTTGAAATAACTCAAGATTCCTCTTGTAAAATAAAAGGCTAGAAACTTAACGACTCTTCCGCGATGAACTTTTTGTACTATTACCATTAAAATAATGTTCCCTTCGGATAAGTGAAATATTTAGGTAGATGGCCAGCCAGTAATATTACCGTTACAAAAGTTGGTCAACATCACTGAACTGTTTGCAGGCGATGTTTAGTTCTTACACTCATTCTTAAGTATTGCAGAACCGATGGATGAGAAACCATACGTTGCTAGGTCATTACATTTGTTGCTTTCAGTGATGAATGTTTGTGTTAAACCGTCAATGTAAACACACTCCTCCATCGGAAAGTGGCTAGACAATCCACACATTGAACGGAAGATTTTTGATTTTATTCAAAGCCGTGGCATAACAAAGTCGTTGTAATGGTACAGCTACATGTAGATCCCACGTGCTTCGCGCTAAGCATATGATAGAAGTCATAGGTAACTGCTGGGTTCACTTGTGTTAAAGTATTGTGAATATTGGTAGTCGCCATTTATGCAGAATTACCGTTGATTGCTGTGATTTAAAGAGTCTACTTTTTGAAACAATCCATGTTCTGTGTACCTACAATATGTAAGTCCGGAATACGAGTACTGCAATATGGAAACACGGTTAAGGTTTCTTACAGGTCAGGCGCTTTCTAAATTCCTGTGTTGCGCAGAATTTCAACAATTTATATTGATCCTAACATTGTGTGCCAGTTTTAATTAAGATGGAGATGAGACGTTGTTTAAACTATAATGATGTTACAATTATGTTTACACATACACTTATGTTCCAATCAAACAATCGGTACTTGAATAATAGAGAAATATTGTATTGATTGTCCGGTGCTATTACAATAACTCAATATTTACACAGTATTCTGCGATAAGATGTCCGTACTTAAGAGTATTAGCAGTCACTGTGGTTGGTAATCTAACAAATCACATGTACAAAATATCAGCCAATACATCAGCTATAGGTACTGATATTACCAGACGAAATATGCCATATTGCATTTATATACAGTTGTATGTGCTGTACGATCATCGGACGATTACGATTATTTCCAACTCTAGTATTAAAGTACAACCTCTCCAGATTGATCCTCTGTAGTACAACAACATACAGAGGTTATACTGTAGTTTGTAATTAAGAGAAACTAAATGACAAACATAAGTATCAGACGATGCTGTTGTGCATGTTTACACTATCTAATGAATGCGGCTATTTGATATGGTGTTTGATTAAAAGTTGATAAAATATTATTTGAATGGTATATTCTCGTATCTATCATTGTACGTACCTGCGATGAGGCTTTTTACAGTTTATTGCACTCTTGTACGCCATGTTTTACGATATACAGTACGTGTTCAGGCTTTGGCAATTGAGTAATAAATAATTAAATTACTGTCACATACATTCATGATTTGCCTCTTATTAGCGTATGTGTCTGGTTTCATTACATATTTCACTTTTTCTAACAGAGGCCTTATACGTTTATTTCCATTTCCATTGCGTTACACCATTCATTAATAGTTCACCGTCGCGTTGGAGACAAATGTCCGTAAATTATTCAATGCCTTTAGAAAAGTGTACAAAATATATACGGTGATTTCCATATAATGATGAATGAATCGGGTCACTGACCGGTAATTTATTTAATTCTGAATGACCTGTGAGAATCGACGGATTTACGGTCTTTTCAAACTCAATATTATTGTTTATAGTTAATCTGCATTCGTATAAAATGTAATTCGACAATATGATTTTCCACGACTTTTGGTGAATATCAGACTCGACAATAAGCATGAACAAACTATCTCGGAAGCACTTATAAATAATTGTTAAGTTATGTTTCGTATATCCACTAAACAAAAGTTCAAATTGATCAAACAGTTTATTTCAACAGCTCCGCATAGTTGTAAAAATATTAAGACGAATAAAAGTAAATCAAACTGTCTTTATCATTTCAAGGTTGAAAGTACATGTACATGTACCAAGAATTGCAAAAAATTCGGAATGGAAAGTAGAAAAAAATCAGTCGTTTGTCAACACATATTTCGGCAAAACGTTGATAAATTATATTACAATATAGAATATATCAGGTTTAGACCAGCACAGTCGTAATTAGCAAGATGAAATATGTGATCGATCGTAGATGTTATCGTAGAAAAAGGAGTGCATCTAATATTTTATTTCGGAGCATTACTTTACTTTTCACCTCTATAACTAAAGGTCAACCTCTCCGGATTGGTCTGTAGAGCGACAACAACAACTCCAAACTTTCCATAAGTTAATATTTTTACTTAAATAGTCTGTTACTTTTTGCAGCTCCCAAATGATGTTGTCCTACAGAGGTTATACTGTTGGTTGAGATCTAGCAAAACGAAATTAGCAACTCGAGTTTCCGACTTGTATGTTCACTCTATCTAATAAATGCGGCTGTTTGATGTGGAATTTGATTAAAATTTGATAGAATATCATCTGATGTTATTTCTCTTTTCAATTTCTTTTTGCACCTGTTATGAGTATGTACGTACTTTATTGCACACAGTGAAACTCTGTTGAAAATCGGATACTTCATGTTCAGGTTTTGGTAGTTGAGTAAAATTAAGTCCATGACTTTACTTTTAGTAGTGCACATATGTCTAGAGTTTCATTACATATATGTGTCTTACAGACGCCTATGTCGTTTTCATTACCATTTACAATACGTTACAACATGCATTAAAAGCTCTCCATCGCGTTAGATACAGATATTCGTCAAACATTCAATGTTTTCAGAAATATGTACCAAATATATTCGCGAATTTCCTTAAATATTTAATGCTGGAATGATACAAGTCATTGACGGATTATATTTTGTTCCGATGGTCCTCTTAGAAGCTATCGGCGGCTTTTACGACCTTTTTAGACTCCATGATATTGCTTACTGGATACTCTTCGGAGGTCGTTTTTATATAAAATGTAATATGAATTTCCATGACTTTCTCCCCAATATCCTATTCAACAATAAGCATGGACAAAATGTCTAGACAAAAATGTAAATATTCGATTAATTAAATGTATACTACACTTAACAAAAATTCCCATTGATCAATCCGTTAAAGTGTACCAATGTCTCTGGAAACCATTTTAATTTTACCATTGAACGTACCAAGAATTGCAAGAATTTTGGAATGAAATAAAGAAAGCATTCACTCGTATTTCAATGCATCTGTCAGTAAGCTGTCTATAAACTACACTAAATGATAGCGTACGAAAACGTATATCAGTTTTACACCGGCACTGTCGCAATATGCAAGCTGAAATATGTACAAGATAGTAGATGCTATCATAGACAAAGAAGTGTATCTAAGCATTTTTTGTGAAATTTAAAATTATATTCTATCATATGTTAGTGCAAAATATAATATATCGAATCAATTCCAGTAAAAAATGTTCTACAATGTATGCGATGAACTGTTTATAATTTAACATTCGTGAATTAAAAAGTTGTAAACGCGCTCTTTCAACGACTGTTAAAACATCAGATTATCTCGTTATTTAAGTCCTGAAATTGATAACCCGTTATCTATTCACCTTTCCACGGGCAACTGACGATTAAAAAGGGCACATATATCATGCCCTTATCAATCCGGATTCGACCTTGTTACATTTGTAATACAACGTAGTTTCATATTCAATTTACTGCACTGTCCAGTAAGCGTTAGGACATATTAAGCAATATTTTCATCAACCATAATGGGTTTATGTCTGGCGAACAATCATATTACATCAATAGCATTGTTCATCTGTCTGAGTACATAATTTACAGTGATTAAAGTCCTCGATATAGTGGCAATTTGTTTAGTGAAAACATTTCAATGACGTCTAATACTGTTCCACCAACCGTTAACAATGATTTGTTGAGAAGTTATCAAAGAAATTAGATATGAATGTCAATAAAGCTTCAGGCAGATCAGTACGAAACTTAAATATACTCTTCGTCGGCGTTTAAAATACGATGTACAGAAAGATATATGATAGTTGAAATGGGACACCACTGTTACTGTATTGACAACATACTTGAATATAATTAATTACTAGACACTTGTCCGTATGATGATTCAAATTATAACAGTTTCAATTTGTTTTCTCCAATTCTGTAATTGCCACTTGTTATGTGACTCACAATGTTTAAATGCATTGTTATTTTGTATTTGATATTGATTTGCCATGTAGTCCATCAGGGCAAATCAGACAACTTTGTTAATTTAGGGCGTTATTACACACAATAATTGTTTTATAAATATACATGCATAAAGAAATTCTCTTGTATATTATAAAAATAAAGTATTGAACAGAAATCATAATTTATTGCTCTTGTGTCAACTTAAAGTGGTATGTTCATGTATAGAAACAAATCATTGATTTGGAACCTTCGTAAGATGTATACTGCAATTTATTTGTTCCATAGATTATTTTCTAATAATATTCAATCGGTCAACGAACAATGTCTGCTTTGATACATGTTATTTACAGGATTTCTGTTTTCAAAAGTACACATTGTTGGTGATTGTTTAATCCCTGGGTGCAATATACTGCACATACTCGTGGTCAATCCTACCCTAATTACATGATTATCTATTTGGTTTGTCAAATTAGTCACAAACATAAATCTTCTTCATCTGCTATGAATCGTCATATTCCTTACTTACCATGTGTGCATACGTTTGTATTATATATTCGGTATACTCAGTTAGTTGAGTTTTATGACGATGTACAAAAATTGTGAAATTCCTTTTTAAATAACTCGGAGAAGTGAACGAATTAAGTAGATGGAGGCGATGTTTAGTTCATTCACTAATTCTTAAGTATGACATAACCGGTGAATAAAATACCTCATTTGGCTGGTTCATTACATCTGTTGCTTTCAGTGGTTAATGTTTATATTAAACCATTAATGGAAACACCATCTTTGCTCGACAAGTATATAGACAGACAATACAGTAAACGGAAGGTTCTGGTTTTGATTTAAAGTCATTTCACCAATTCAGCTACGTTTTACTTTGTTTCACGCTAAGCAAATTATGGAAGACATGGGTAACTGCTGGGTTTGTCTATGTCAAAGTAATGCAATTGGTAGTCGGTATAATTGCAGAATTAATGTTGAACATTGTGATTTAAAGAAGCTACCTGTTTTAAACAATTGATGAAACACACCGGAGTTATTGTGATTCGTCAACCGGTAATACGTTTGTTCCAAATACGAATAATACAATATGAATGAAATGGTAATGGTTTTGAGCTAGTGAAAAGTCAGCGCTTTGGCAATTTCTGTGTTGCGTAGAATTTCAATAATTTATATTGATCCTAATACAATGTTCCAGTTCGTAATTATGATTGAGATGAGACGTTGATTAAAAATATGATGATGTTTTTTGTCCTTTCAATTTTATTCATTTATAAATACATTTACATTTATGCCATACATTATAAACATATTAACAAATAGTATAAAAATAAATGGATTTATAAATTTTTTTTCGAGAGAGAGAGGGAGAGAGAGAGAGGGAGAGAGGGATAGAGAGAGGGGGGGAGAAAGAGAGAGACATAAAAGTAGAATGTATAGATACTATTTGCACCATCTCTTCAATAAAAACATATTTGTGTTTTCTTAATTTAATAATATTATAAAGTCACTCCATTTGTTCTCAAACACTTCACTTTGATTTTTTATTTCTGATATTGTTTTCTCTATTTGTATTCTATGTTTCAGGTATTCTTTAAAAGGTTCTATTGATGGACTAGTTAGTGTGCATTTTGATTTGAAAATGAAATATTTTGTAAGAAGTATGATGTAATTTATTAGAATGCTTTTTTGTGGATCATTACTTTGCACTGTGCAGAACGATATATCAAAATAGTTAAACATATTAATAGATGGAACATATACTTTTAAAAAATTATAAATTTTTCCCCAAAAGGCTTGTATGACATGGCATTCCCAGAACATATGTATGTTGCTGTCTGGGAACATAGAACAGAAATCACATAGGGTAGACGGAACTAGTTTGCACTTTAGTAAATACGAGTTGTTTGGGATAGTTCTCATTAAGTATTTGTATTGGAATTCTCGGAGTTTTGTGTCAACAGTACATAATAAAGGAGTTAAAAAGATATTCTCCCATTTCATGTTATCGTGTCCTATTTCATGGTTCCATTTATGAATTTGCTTAATAGGATTATTTTGTTTGGTTTCAATCAAAATGTTATATGCAATTTTATTGATTTTTCTTTTATTTTTGATTTTATCGATTAGGTACTTTGGTGGACTGTATGACATAGGTTCTGTAGATAAAGTTTGTTTCCATTCTGCTGGTATGTTATGTACGAGACTATGGTATTTAGTAAAATCACCAATTTGTATATCGTACAGTTGTATCAAATCTCCGAAACTATAGAAGTTTGAAGATCTGTAATCATAAATGTGCTCTATAAAGAGTATCCCTTTGCCATACCAATCTTCAAAGAAGAATGTGGTATTTCTATCAAGTTTAATTGAGCTATTATTCCAAATGATTTGTTTTGCTATTTGTATGTGTTCTGATTTAAAATTTATCTTACTCCATGATAACATTATGTCTTTGAGGAATTTTGATTTTATATTTAACAGTTTTACATCTTTTTCTGTCATGTTGCATTTAAAAAATAATTTTCCACCATAATTGGCTAATTCTCGTTCATATATATGCTGCCAGTTATTGGCTTTATCATTTTCTAATCGTTTTATCCAGCTTATTTTTAATCCATCAATAAAAGAATGAATATCCACCATTTTTAAACCTGCATTTTTATAGTCTTGTATAATTGTGTTTCTTGATATTTTATCTGGTTTACCATTCCATAGAAAGTCAAACATGAGTTTTTTAATGTTCTTTATAATGTCTATATTTGGTTTATGTAGTACAGTAAGTGGGTATATAAGTTTTGGGAGTGCAAATGTTTTCAAAACATTTATTTTACCTATAAGTGATAAGTTCCACTTTTTCCAGTTTTGTAGACAATCACAGAACGCGTTAATTTTGGGGGTCAGATTTAGGTCGTGCATTCTTGTGATGTTGTTAGTGAAGACAACGCCTAGTGTATTAGCAGAGTCTGATGTCCATACAAAGTTATCTTTCTTGCTATATTCCAAATCACTGTGTATTAACGAACCTATTCTAAGTGCTGTGCATTTATTTTTATTTAGTTTTAGACCTGATATTAACGAGAATTGGCCTAGAATTTCTATCAGTTTTTCAAATGACTTCTTTTCACCATTGATGAAGAAGCTGGCATCGTCCGCAAATAATGTTTGTTTCATTTCTTTTTTATATATGGTAACACCCTTTAAATTTTCACATGTGTTGATTCGTCTAGACAAGATTTCGATACATATAATAAATAAATATGGGGAAAGAGGACATCCTTGACGTACTCCCTTCTTAATGTCAAAACATTTTGAGCAATGACCATTGTTCGTGACACATGCTTTTGCATCTTTATAGAACAACGATACCCATTTTATTAATTGTTCACCAAAATTAAAATATTCGAGACATTTGAATATAAATTTGTGATCAACGCTATCAAAGGCTTTCTGAAAATCTGCAAAGAATATTATACCAGGTTCATGGTTTTTCTGCATCTTTTCAATTATTTCTTGGATTAATCTTACGTTTTCACCAATATATCTACCTTTTACGAAACCTGTTTGATCTTCACTTATTAAATGTGGTAACGATTTTTTAATGCGATTGGCTATTGTTTTGGATGCTATTTTATAGTCTATATTAAGTAAAGATATGATGATGTTACAATTATGTTTACCCATACAATTATTTAGATAAAACAATCATTGGTACTTGAATAATAGAGTAATATTGTATTGATTGCCCTTGCCCAGTAATGTTACAATTACTCAACATTCACACAGTATTGTGTGATACATGTAAGATGTCCGTACTTTAGAGTATTAGAAGTATGGTTGGTAATGTACGTATACGTTGTGAATTTCAAAGCACATTTACATAACTTCGGCTATTATGTACTGGCATCACCAGTTGAAGTATGCCAAATTGATACTTTTGTATCATAAGCAGATGTATGTGCATTTGTTGTACCATCGTCGGACCATTGCGAACTATTTACCTCTAAAGTACAGCATCTCCGTATCTTCCTCTGTAGAGCAATAATCATTCTGTAACAACACATTCGATATTTCCGCAAGCTAATATTTGCTCTACTTTACTCTGTACAAGTGTTACTATTTGCAGCTCCCAATGGGTGTGTCCTATAGAGGTGATACTGTAGTGTGCGATTAAAGGAACTGAAAGGGAAACAATGTTGGCGAGTTAGTTCACTCTCTCTTATGAATGAGGCTATTTGAGGAGTTTGATTAAACTTTGATATACTATCATTTGATGTTACTTATGTTATCTATTTCTTTTGCACCCGTTATGTCTTTATACGCACTGTATTGCACACAGTTACACTTTGTATGAACTCGGATATTTCATGCTCAGGTATACTTGCGTATAATTATATTCATGTTTTCCTTTTAGTTGCGTACATATCTAGAGTTTCACTACATATATTTGTCTTACAGGCGCCTAAGTCGTTTAGATTTCCATTTATACTGCGTTTCGTCATGCATTAAAAGTTAACCATCGCGTTCGAGACAGATATTCGTCAAACTTTTAATGTTTTGAGAAATGTGTACCAAATATATTCACGAATTTTCAAAAACATGTAATTCTGGAATAAATGAAGTCATTGACCGACCTTATTATACGAGAGGTGTTCAACTATTTATGAACAGAAAATGAACGTCGATATTTTGTTACTCTAACAAAGAAATTGAATAAAAACTTTTAGATTGTGTAAAGTAGTTTATCAAGAAGTATATTTAATAATTGTAAATAGCCAATTCGTTACGGTTAAACCACAATCATCATTAGGGTAGTGGGTGTTGTTATTTGCGTTTTGAAGGTTCAAAACTCGTAGAAATTACGTTTACATTTTCCTTCTTTAATCGGTGTTTTGGTATCAACCAGATAGAAAATTATATTGCTAAAGCATGCGAATACCTCAACATCCACTGTTTGGTTACAGTATAATATGTATCAAAGTTATACGTTTGTTTGTATTCTAAAGTCTTTTTATTTGGCGTTGTACATCGTGACTTGAAGCTGGATCTGGATGAAACCCTATGTTCTTGGAACAGTCACTGGGAACGATACAATACACTTTTTTGTTGAAAACCTGATTTGAAACGGTTTGTACATATACCACAGCCTTCACTTTCGTCAATTTGATATTGAAATGATGTGCGTATTTCCATTATAACAAACCCAATGCCTTCCCATGAAAACGGCCGCGAACACACAAAGCTGGACAAACATGAACTTCTCCCTGTACTTGTGACCTTTTCTAAAATAGCATACCATAATCTATCATAACATTCTTTAAGATTCAGCATTATTTCGCCATAATGAAACAATGTTCCCACATAATGTTGTTTATTTCGGATTTCTAGATTCCTAGACTTTTAGCTGCGAGGCATGTTTTTCTTGATTTTCAGCATAGGTACTTTGCGTTTTCCCAGAACTATGTAATCAACTGTTTCCAAAAAATGTCACTGATAGTTTCTTTGGACACTCCTATCTGTGGTTCTATTCCACGTTTTGTTAATGGATTCGTCATTGACATCATAAAACCAATTTAACTTTAAAGTGTAGGTTTTGTTGATGTTGGGCAATTTTCAATTTTTGGTGCCATTTCACAATTACTGGAAACTTTAATAACACGTCGTACAATGTACGACAAATACTACTGATGTTCTCATTAAAAATGCAAAATAAAATTTTACGACCACTTTCTTGATGCTTACAAAAGGACCATTTTGTCTTAAAAACAGGAAAAACAACATCATCTACTAAATTGTTGTTTTAAGCTTTAACCAAATGAAATGTACAATATACGATGCTCATATGTTCGACTTAAAACTTGTTCTCGTTTAGTTTAAAAAAAGATATTTCAGTTGTTTATATTAAATATTGCACAATCGGTGTTCATGTTTTGTTCGTAAATAAGTTGAACACCTCTCGTATTTTAAATATCCTCTAATTATTAACGCCGTCTAATGCGACCTTTTGGACACCACTATATTACTTACTACACTCATTAATTGTTATAAGTACACCAACACAGTACAGAGCGGTACGAGCAAATAGTACCTGTTAAGTTTTCCTAGCTTGAAAAATGCGATATTAAGAACTGTTATATTATATCTATTACTTATTATGTTTAAATTTAGAATTTGTAAGTTTTTAAGTCTGGTATAGATGTGTCGTTATGTACAGCGCATGCTTGCCGATCGGTCGGTCGGTCGACATGAAGAATGTTTTTTTAACAATAACTTTAGAACGGGTGGACCTAGGATTCTAAAATGTTAACTGGAGATGATTCATCCTCCACAGACGGCCCGACTCAATTTCAAGGTCATTTGGATCAAAGTTCAAACTCACAATGACCTTTAAATACTCAACACTCACTGGTCCAAACCAAAAGAAATATAGAATCTTAGATCGTAAAACTTTACAGTGAGTTTGTTAATCATCAGATGTAGGCAGCCACTTATTTTGACGTCAATAGGGTAAAATGTCAAGGTCGTGTTGACTTTAGCTACAATAGACTATTTACTGTCTTGAGAAGTGTATGTTTCACAAACTTCTCCTGTACGGTCTATTGTCGTAATTCTTCCGGTTTTGTGTTTTCCTGGTGCGGGTATTGATGGACAATTTGTATGTAACATTTTGAGACTTCGTGCGAAAAACAATTTGGTTATGCAAGTGTATTTTGCATAATTCAAAAATGCAGGGTTCACTGCTAGCATAGGCAAACTACAATTATCGAATTATCGGATATTGCTGCTATACTAATAGCATAAAGACATGCAAAAAATGACTACGATACCATGTATAATAAAAAAGATATACCCATTACATGTTGTTGTACTTATGATATTTAACAAGTGTAGATTCTGTTTTCCATCGGTCGTTTATACATAAAATATAGTTCGGCAATATAGATTTCGATGAATTTCTTATCAATACCAGATTCAACAATATGCATGGACAAAATGTCTACACAAGACATGTAAATATTTAATTAATTAAATTTATATTACACTCAACAAAAATTGATCAATCGATTAATTTCGACCACTCCTCTCGGATTTGTTTACAAAGTCTACAAATATGTCTAAAAACTGTTATCATTTTACCATTGACCTTACCAAGAATTTCAAGAATTCTGGAATGAAAGGTGATAACATTCACCTGTATTTCAATACATCTGTCAGTAAGCTGTCGATAATCTACAATAAAAGATAGCATACTAGCTCGTATATCAGGTTTAGACCGGCACTGTTGCAATAGGTACACTGAAATAAGTAAAAGATAGTAGATGTTATCATAGACAAAGGAGCGTATCTAAGCATTTATTGTAACTTTGTAAAATAATATTATATTAGTGCAAGAATAATAACACAAACGGCAGGGAAGGAAGCACTTATCAATAACAACAGAACATGAAAAAATAAAGCAAAGAACACATATAAACAAAAAGTCAACACCAACAAGAGTCGCAAATGATCATCTACAAAGTCATAAATCAATGTGTACATTTTGCCTTATAAAAGCGTTAATCAGTATTAAAACACACTCAGCTGTATCATACACGCTCTTTGGCTGTTGTCAAGAAACCGATAAAATATCAGATTGGGGGAAAAAACATCACGATTGAATGAACAAATATGAAAGCATTACGATGAAAAATCCCGACGTGAATATTTCAAATATATTGTATGCACATTGTTATTCAGTATACTATTTCAAATGAAATCAAACCTTTATCATTTTACCATTGAACGTACCAAGAATTGCAAGAATTTTGGAATGGAAAGTAAAAAGCATTTACTCGCATTTCAATGCAATTGTCGGTAAGCTGTCGATAAACTACACTAAAAGATAGCGTACTACCACGTTTATCAGGTTTAGAACGGCACTGTTGCAATAAGCAATATGAAATATGTAAAAGATAGTAGATGATTTAATAGACAAAGAAGAGTATCTAAGTATTTATTATAAATGTGTCAAATAATATTATACTAGTGCAAACATAATAATACAAAAGACAAGGAAGAAAGCACTTCTCAATCACAACAAAACATGAACAATAAAGCAAAAAACTCATACAATGTACAAACAAAAAACCCACACGAACAGAAGTCGCAAATGATCATCTACACAGTCCAAAATCAATGAACAGAAAGAAACAGATGAAATATCAGATTGGGAAGAAAAAAACAAACATATATCACGATTACATGAGCAAATACTGTATTAAAAAACCCATTACATTTACAAATCCAGATGTGATATTTCCGCATCTCAAATATATTGTTATTCAGTCTACTATCTCAAGCGAATTCCAGTAACAATGATTTTCTACAATGTATGTGATAAACCGTTGACAATGTAATATTCGTGAATTAAAGTGGTTGTGAACGACTGTTAAAACATCACATTATCTCGTTATGTATATGTCCTGCAATTGATAACCCGTCATCTATTCACCTTTGCACTGGCAACTGACGGTTTAAAATATCACATATACCATGCCCTTATCAATCCGGCATCACCTTGCGAGTAGAACGTAGTTTCATATTCAAATGACTGAACTGTCCAGTAAGCGTTAGAATATATTAAGCAATATTTTCATCAATCATAATGCGCTCATGTCTGGCGAACAATCATATTACATGAAAAGTACTGTCTGGGTGCATACTTTACGCTGATTAATGTTCTCGATGAAGTGGCAATTATTTAAGTGAAAACATTTCAATGACGTCTAATACTGTTCCACCAACCGCAAACAATGATTTGTTGAGAGGTTATCTGAGAAATTAGATATGAATGTCAATAAAGCTTCAGGACATATCAGTAGGAAACTTAAATATACTATTAACACATAAGACAGGAAAGGCAACGAAAGGCAGCACTCAAACAAAACTAAAAAGCACGCAAGACACAGAAAGAAACACGCAAAAGAAAATGTCATTGTCACAGAACAACGACAATGACAAAGTACTTGTCGGAAAGAAACAAACATATTAATGAACAACGAAAAGGAAAACTAAATATCACCAAAATAACAACCATGTTTAAATCGTGATGATTGCACAGTAGTTTTTAACGTGTAATTAACATGGAAAAGGGCTAACTAAATAGGGTATACCGGTATATTAATAATAATAACAGAATGACCGGCACCCTACTGCCATTGCTTAATATTAGTGATTACAGTTGCACAGAAAATATCTTCATCGGCGTTCAACATACGATATACCGAACGTTATGATAGGTGAAATCTGACACCACTGTTATTGACAACATACTTGTATATAATTAATAACTAGAAGATTGTCTGTGTGGTGATATCAATTATAACAGTTTCATTTTTTTCTCCAATTCAATAATTGCCACTTTCTTTGTTAATCACGATATTTGAATACATCGCTGTTAAGTATTCAATATCGATTTTCCATGTAGCACATGAGGGGAAATCAGACAACTTTGTTTATTTAGGGCGTTCTAACACGCAATACTTGTTTTATAAATAGACATGAACTTAGAAGTGCTCTTGTACTGTTTGAAAATATAGTACTGAACAAAAATAATAAATTATTGCACTTGTGACAACTTAAATGCCACGGAGGTAAAAAACCAGTACTGTGGCATAAAACGAGATACTCACAGGAACAACACCAACACGAAATGAGAACATCTCAAATGGGCAATATTCTAGTTTTTATCATTCACATTAGTTCAAGACGGGAACCATTAACCTATATCCTTGTTATGTGTTTTAATCGAAGAAATAAAATACATAGAAAGTGGCATGCACATGCATAAAATACTTTATTTTTAGTAATTTAAATTTGTTCAATCAACTAATTCCGAATACTATTTGTTCGATCAACGAAAAATGTCTACTTCTGATCCATGGTATTCACACGAGTTTTGCTTTCTAATGTACAAATGTACACAGCGCTGGTGATTATTAAACCCTGGATTTAATATACTGCCCCTACTCGTGATCAGTCCTATCTTAATTACGTGCTAATCTATTTGATTAATCTTTGCTTCGTTATTGATAGTCAGATTTTATCATGAACATGCATCTTATTGATCTGCACTTCATTGTCACATTCTGTACCAAACATATTTGCATACGTTTTTGTAATATAAGCGCCGTCTAATTTCATTCCACACAGTAACTGTTGTTCGGTGCAATTATATGACGATATACAAAAAGTGCAAAAAAACTCTTCTTCTTGTAAATTAAAATACAACACACTTACGGCTTTTACATATCGATATATGTTCTTAATATTATCATCGTAGAAGTGAGAAAATTGAATACACGGCCAGCCAGTTATCTCAGCGTTAGAAAAATTGGTCAACATCACTGAAGTGTCTGCAGGCGATGTTTAGTTCTTACACTCATTCTTAAGTATGATAGAACTGACGGACAAAATACGTGAAGGGTCTAATCCATTACATGTTCTGCTTTCAGTGGTGGATGTGTAGCTCAATCATTAATAGAAATACCATCTTTGATCAACAAGTGGCTAGACTGTTTGCTCAATAAACGGAAGGTTCTAGTTTTTATTCCAGGTTTTGACATAACATTGTCGTTAAATTGGCAAAGCTACATTAAACTTGTTTCCCGCTTACCAAATGATGGAAGTCAGATGTTGCATCTTTTTTAAAGTAATGTCAATTGGTAGTCGCTATTGTTGCGATTTTACAGATGAGTTGATCAGTGTTATTTAATGCTAGTTTAGAAACAATTGATGAAAACATACCGGAAGTTATTGCGCTTTATAAATGTATACCTACAGTACGCAACTCCGGAATACGTGTACTTCAACGTGAAAACAAGGTAAAGATCCTTATATTGATGGGTCTAGCGCTTTCTGCATTCCTGTGATTCGTAGAATTTCAACAATGTATATCGGTCATAAAAATGTGGTTCAGTTCGTAATTAAGATAAAGATGAGACGATGATTAAGTCATGATAATGTTACAACTATGTTTACCCATGCAATTATGTTTCAATTAAACAATCATTGGTACTTGAATAATAGAGTTATATTGTATTGATTGCCGGGTACTGTTACTATAACTCAATATTTACACAGTATTGAGTGATAAGATGTCCTTACTTTAGAGTATTAGCAGTATGGCTTGTAATGTTACAAAGCACATGTACAAAACATCAGCAAATACATCAGCTATAAGGTAAAGAAATCACCGGACGAAATATGCAAAATTGCCATTATACATGTATACAGATGAATGCGTTGAACCATCGTCGGACGATTACGATTCTTTCCACCTCTAGTACTAAAGTACAACCTCTCCAGATAGATCCTCTATAGAAAAAACAACATACAGAGGTTATACTGTAGTTTGGTATTAAGGGAAACGACATAATAAGCATAAGTATCATACGTTGTTGTTGTGCATGTTCACTCTATCTAATAAATGTGGTTTCATTAAAATTTGATAAATTATCATTTGATGTTATTTCTGTTAGTTCTTTCTTTTGTACCTGTTTACACGCACTATTTTGCAGAAAGTTACACTGTGTTTAAATTCGGATATGTCATGTTCAGGTTTTGGTAATTGAGTATAATTATATTCATGATTTTCCTTTTAGTAGCGTACATGTCTAGCGTTTCACTACATATATTTGTCTTACATACGTTGTGATTCCCATTTCCATGGTATTACAACATGCATTAAAAGCTTTCCATCGCGTTTGAGACAGATATTCGTCAATATTTAATGTTTTGAGAAATGTGTACAAAATTTATTCTCGAATTTCTACCAACTTGTAATGCTTGAATAAATTTATATTACACTCAAAAAACATTGATGCAAGAAATTTGGAAATGGAAGTAAAAAACATTTAGTCGTATTTCAATGCACCTGTCAGTAAGCTGTCGATAAACTACAGTAAAAGATAGCGTAATAGCACGTTTATCAGGTTTACCCCGGCGCCGTCGTAATAAGCAAGATGAAATATGTAAAAGATAGTAGATGTTGTCATAGACAAAGAAGTGTATCTAAGTATTTATTATACATTTGTCAAATAATATTATACTAGAGCAAACATAATAACACAAAAGACAAGGAAGAAAGCACTTATCAATCACAACAAAACATGAACAATAAAGCAAAAAACTCATACAAACAAAAAACACACACCAACTGAAGTCGCAAATGATCATCAACAAAGTCCTAAATCAATGAACAGAAAGAAACAGATGAAATATCAGATTGGGAAAAAAAATGTATCACGATTACATGAGCAAATATAAAAAAAACATTACAATCACAAATCCAGATGTGATATTTCCTCATCTCAAATATATTGTTATTAACTGCTATTCAGTATACTATCTCACGCGAATTCCAGTAATAATGATTTTCTACAATGTATGTGATGAAACGTTGACAATGTAATTTTCGTGAATTTAAGAGGTTGTGGCTAACTGTTAAAACCTCACATATCTCGTTATTTTTAAGTCCTGCAATTGATAACCCGTCATCTATTCACCTTTGCACTGACAACTGACGGTTTAAAAAATCACATATATCATGCCCTTATCAATCCGGAATCGACCTTGCGAGTAAAACGTAGTTTTATATTCAAATGACTGCACTGTCCAGTACGCGTTAGGACATATTTAGCAATATTTTCATCATCCATTATGCGCTCATGTCTCGCGAACACTCATATTACACAAATAGTATCGTTCATCTGTCTGAGTACATAATTTACACTGATTAAAGTCCTAGATATAGTGGCAATTTGTTTAGTGAAAACATTGCAATGACGTCTAATACTGTTTCACCAATAATTTGTTGAGAGTTTTATCACAAAAATTAGATATAAATGTCAATAAAGCTTCAGGACATATAAGTACGAAACTTAGATATACTCTTCGTCGGCCTTTAACATACGATGTACCGAAATTTATATGATAGGTGAAATCAGACACCCCTGTTATTGACAACATACTTGAATATAATTAATTACTAGAAGCTTGTCTGCATGATATCAATTATAACAGTTTCTGTCTTATCTTCATTTCAATAATTGCCACTTTCTTTGTTAATCAATGTTTGAATACAACGTTGATTTTGTATTCGATATTGATTTGCCATGTAGCACATCAGGTCAAATCAAACAAGTTTGATTATTTATGACGTTATAACACGCAATTGATAAAATACATGAACGGAGAAGTGCTAGTGTACTTTTTGAATATATAGTTCATGTATTGAACATAAATAATAAGTTATTGCACTTGTGTCAACTTAAATGCCACAGAGAAAAAACAAACCAGTATTGAAAAGTATTAAAGACAACTGTTATACTGTGGTATAAAAAGAGATACGAAAAGGAACAACAACAACAACACGAAACGAGGACATCGCTCGTATCAAATGGATAGTATTTTTTAGCCTGGTTATGTGATTGAATGTAAGAAACCAAATACATAGAAAGCGGTTTGTACATGTATAGAAATATACCAAAAATTCTGCATATTAATGAAAAATTCATTTGTTTTGAATAGTTAACTTATAAGAACTTTTTACGAACACTGTTCATTTTTGTACCCTGGGTGCCTATGTTGACAGTATTTCTTTTGGCTTTCGTCACGCTTGAATGATCACACCATCACGAATGGTAAAACGTGCATTTAAGCACGCATAATTTTGGTTTTGCCTTTTTAACTTAATTTTCACTTCCAGTTTGCTTGCAACGTGTCTGTTATACGAAATACACAATTCGTTTAGTAACAACAGTTAGAAATGAACGCTTTAATTGATTGCAAAAATTGAAAACAGTGAACACTCTCATGTGTATAAGAGGCTAGAAGCTGGTGTTTCACTAAAATTACTTTCGGTTGAATAAAATTTACATACCTCTATCATAATAAGACTTGTATCATCTCCATCAGACAGGACAAGTATATGACGATCCACGTGGTAACAGGTCAAGGGTCAATTCCGATGATCTACACATGTTACGCTGCTATAATTTTAGCACAAAGTATAACGGCATTGTTGTAGCTTAATTGTAGTCAATCCAACATCCAAAACTAATAGGACATTTGCATTTAATTTGAGTTTTAAGGACAAGAAGGCTGTTTCTTTAAAGCAGATCTGTCGTACAGACTCTAGTAGTATATCGTTGTGTGTACTTTGGAATTGCGAGGTGGTGTCACATGTGGTATTATTATGGATCAATACACATATTAAAATCGATACATGTCATGAATTTATATCAAGTTCATATCGCTTTACACATGTGCAGTTTAATCATCATAAATACTTTTGACCAAATTACCTCACATTGACCATTGAAAATTAAAATCATAATTTTGAAAAATTCCAATCGCATTATATTGAGTTTGACTATCTGTTTCATTCATTTTGCGATTAGTCTTTCATATGTACATGTAGTAATGGAATAATCCTAAAATCTTTTATTATTTTACGCTTATTCATGAATTTCAAGTTTATATGTTTGGTTCTGTTATTTCATGATTCTGTGAACTTCCGTTTCGCATTTTTGAAAATAAAACTACTTAAATCGCACCTGAAGATCGTAAATAACAAGTATACAAGTTTTCGTGCAAAAATATTAATAAATAAAAAAGTTATTCGGTAAAATCCGCTGCTCATTAATAAAATATGCTAATTGTACATTTTGTGAATTTTATCTTGATGGATGATGTCATTAAATACATATTTTGACGATGATACAAATTAAGTTTTTCGACAAACGTTTACCACCAGCCTTTTAATGTTTGGAATATACTTCAGGCCAAGTTTCAGAAAATTCCTATATTTAGTTCTATAAATATTTATAAAAACATAAGCGTTCGGTTAGCTGTTTTGCTTAGTATAGTAGTGTGTCACTATAATAAGACAAATAATATTAAAAGGCGGACAGGATTCAACGAAAAGCATAACAACCACGACACATAACCGAGCATGAAATTAAAATATACAGATGCTAAACGCTACCCACTCAAACTAACTAAACGCTACCCACGTCAAACTTACTAAACGCTCCCCACGATAAACTTACTAAACGCACCCCACGTCAAAATTACTAAACGCTACCCACGTCAAACTAACTAACCGCTACCCACGTCAAACTGACTAAACGCTCCCCACGATAAACTTACTAAACGCACCCCACGTCAAATTTACTAAACGCTACCCAGGTCAAACTTACTAACCGCTACCCACGTTAAACTGACTAAACGCTCCCCACGATAAACTTACTAAACGCTCCCCACGTCAAATTTATTAAACGCTACCCACGTGAAACTTACTAAACGCTCCCCAGGATAAACTGACTAAACGCAATACCCACGTCAAACTTACTAACCGCTACCCACGTCAAACCTACTAAGCGCTCCCCACATCAAACTAACTAACCGCTACCCACGTCAAACTGACTAAAAGCTACCCACGTCAAACTTACTAACCGTTACTCTAGTCAAACTTACTAAACGCTTCCCACGATAAACTTACTAAACGCTCCCCATGCTTAACTTACTAAACGCTCCGCACGTCAAACATACTGAACGCTCCCCACGATAAGCTTGCGGTAAAATCAAGTGACCGAACGAGGTAGAACTATGACTTGACCAAGTTACTGATCCATGATGACACTGTAAACCATGTCCGAACCCGTTTGTTTAAAGCTAACATTTGTCTTTGTAAACACGTCACAATTAGCAAGATGAAATATGTGACCACCAAATCCTTTTCCAAAACTAAGAATCTACAAAACATGGTCCAAAATCGGACAGGCAGCACTCATCATAAACAACATAATATGAAAGATGGCACGTCAAGGAAGAAACAACAAAAAACAAAGAAACACAATCAGACATCACAAATATGATGACAAATGAACAGGAAAAGAAACTTAACTTGACAATTTCTGCAGTTGAATAGAACATGTAGGACAAAACTATATTATTATTTTATAGTAAATACTACACGAAACAAGCTCATACACGGTTAGGCATGGAATCGAACTTGGTATTACAAAGTAATAAATGATATATATGTATTTTAACGATCCAGTCAACGTTAATCCATATCATGCAATATTTTCATCAACCATAATGCGCTTTCAATATCTGGTGATACTATGAAAACAAGCAGTCTGAAAACACAATTTACGCTGATTAATGTCCTCTATATAGTGGCAATTATGTTAGCGAAAACATTTTACGGATGTATGATACTGTTTGGCCGACAGTAAACAACAATATTCAGAATTTTATCCGAGAATCAAGATGCACATGCCAATAAAGCTGCGGGCATCGTAGTACGAAGATATAATAATAATAAAATCAGAGAAAGGAGGCAGCAGAAGGCTTCACTCAACACAAAAAGCAGAACACATAACAAACAGAGCAACGTCACTTATTATTAATAACAAACGTCAGAAAAGCAACCAAGTAAGTAAACAGAAAAGGCCTTTTAACAATTTAGGCTACCTAAAGCACGACTGACACCCTACTTCCAATGTCCCACTTAAACTAACACAATTGTTTTAGTGACAATGCATACAATTGTTATATGTATTGCAACGAAACAATAAAGGCTTCAATAGGTGCAGAATATATTTTACCCAGTGTTCGGTATTTATTACTGTTTCAACCGGTGTTTTCCGATTCAATAAATGGCAGGTCCATCACAATGTTTTGCGGCAAAGTGTTAGATTCGATATTGATTTGTGATTTATCTTATCACAGCAAATCAGCTAACTTTGTTTATTTAGGTCGTTATATTACGCACAAATTGTTTTCTAAATAGGCGTAGACGAAAACTCCATAAATTTTCTAGTATGCTTTGCAAAGGCACGATTTCAGAGAGATAATAAAATTATTGCTGTCGTTTTGCCTAATATGTCGAAGAAACAATACTAGATAGCAACCGTAATGGTTATACATGCATTATCATAAAACAAGACAAACTCAATAAGAACATCTATCTGGAACATTTTCCCGTGTCATATCGACAATTTAATAAAAAGAAGATTATTTCACGGTTATGTGGTCATACGAGAGAACCCTACTACTTGAAAACGAAATATGCATCAAGTACTCTATTATGAAAAGCGAAGCGGTCGATTGCCAGTCTGTGCTAGTTGTTAAAGAAAACTCTGAAATGTGAATATACAATATGGTACATGTACATGAATTCTAAACAACGCAATAAAATCACTAGTTACGGTCATATCAATTCGTTTACTGGCACATACCACAGCATGTTCCATTTGAAGCGTTTTGCATTTCCTCTTCTGATATTGTGGAGCAGTTCGTGCCTTCCTTGTGAACGGCGCTTAAAATGAAAGTACATGTAGCATATTATGTCATAGAAACATCAATTACAAAATTTAATTTTTAATTCTCAATCAAAACTTTGGTAAGATTTACGCGTTTGAAATGAGAATAACGGATATAAATCTAATAGGCAACCAATACTAATTTTACTCCAGGAAAGCTTTTTACAAATTAGATATCACACCATGAATAATAAATTAATTTTAAAAAGTTTTAGCTGATTAATGTCACACAACTGTTGATTTAAGCAACTTCGAACCAAGAAAGTCAGACAAAGCGTTTGATCATAAAAACTATTTTTTTAGTTATACAGGCAATATAAATTCATCGAAAGCTTGTGAGAGTGTTAATCATGATTAATTTCCGCTACCCTTTGCACAATACTATTTTTAGAACTCCAAACAACAAGTATTACAAATATCACATTCAAATTGGACATTATCAGGTGGCCTAAGAGACGTGCCGAAGGACGATCAACAATGGGATGAAGACCATGCGGAAAAAAACATTGGGAGAAGTTAAAACAATTTGCCGAAGACGATGAAAAATGGATAACTAGTAGCAGCCAGTCGTTACACCAATTCAGCTACGTTTTACTTTGCTTCGCGCTAAGCAAATTATGGACGCCATGGGTAACAGCTGGGTTCGTCTATGTCAAAGTAACGCAATTGGTAGTCGTAATTGCGGAAATAATGTTGAACATTGTGATTTAAAGAAACTACCTTTTTGAATCAATTGATGAAACACACCGTAGTTATTGTGATTCGTCAAAAGGTAATACAATGGTTCCAAATACGAATAATACAATATGAATGAAACGATAATGGTTTCGTCATACGTAGGGCGTAAGTGCTCTACAATATTTATGTTATGGCTAAATAACTTCAAACTTTGTATTTATTTAGAGCACTTTATAATACATAGTGTAAGATGAATCTAGCGTCTGATTCACAACTGGCCCTACCTGCCTTTGATCATCTGCAGCAGTACCACTTGCAGTCTGGAAACGCTCACATCCGATCCAGTGATATGCAATGCTCTTAACAGGCAGTGGTTACAAAATCTACAGTTTTAAGTCTTAATTGTCCTGTCAAAAGACAAAAACTGGCCAAACTCCAATGATTTACTGGCTTTTGACGGGCGATTCTAATACGGCGACAAATAAATCTAAACATAACAGTTGGACTATTTAAACTGTGGCATTAATTGATCAAAATGATGTTATACCGCCCTTCTCAAATATAGCATGCAGCAATTTTATGTTGTAGTTAATTGGTAGCTGTTTGGTTTGAGTCAATGTGTTGGTTAGTGTGACTATTTCTTCGACGTGACGTTAATTTTGTCCCGGGTAGCCATTGGTGACGTTACTATGGCAGCAGTGCCATATGTAACGACACACCCTCAATTGTTTGAGTCATGGTACAACTTGTATACTGAATTCTTCTATGTAAATGCAAAGTTTAAAGTAATTTGAACGTACGATATACATTACAGAGCACTTTTCCTGGAACTTTTGAAACGCCCCTCGTAGTGATAAGTCAGCGCTTTGGAAATTCCTGTGTTGCGTAAAATTTCAACAATTTATATTGATCATAATATAATGCTCCAGCTCGTAATTAAGATTAATATGAGTCGTTGATTAAAAGTATGTTGAAGTTACAAGTATGTTTACCCATACAATTATTACAGAGTATTATTGTACTGATTGCCCTTGCCCAGTAATGTTACAATAATTAGAAATTACACGGTATTGGGTGATAAGATGTGAGTACCATAGAATATAAACAGTATGATTGGTAATGTCGACGTTGTGAATTACAAGCACATTGACATAACATCATCTACTATGTACTGGCATCACCAGTCGAAGTAGGCCAAATTGACACCATAAGCAGATGTACGTGTATTTGTTGTACCATTGTCGAATCATTACGATACTTTTTATCTCTTGTACTAATGTATATTTTCCTCTGAAGAACAACAACGTCAATCATTCTGTAACAACACATTCGAAATTTCCGCAAGCTTATATTGGCTCTACTTTACTCTTGTCTCTATTCACAGCTCCATATTGGTATGACGTCCTACGGAGGTGATAATGTAGAGTGCGATTAATGGAATTGAAAGGGAAACGATGGGGGAAGCGATGTTGTTGTTGTTTGCTACCTTTATCTAATAAATGAGGCTATATGATGAGGAGTTTGATTAAACTTTGATAAAATATCATTTGATGTTATTTCTGTTATCTATTTCTTTTGCACCTGTTATGTGTTAATACACATTGCATTGTTACATGTACACTATGTATAAATTCGGATATTTCATGCTCAGGTGTACTTGAGTATAATTATATTCATGATTTTCCTTTTAGTAGCGTACATGTCTAGAGTTACAATACATATATTTGTCTTACAGACGCCTAAGTCGCTATGATTTCCATTTATATTGCGTTACGACATGCATTAAAAGTTCACCATCGCGTTCGAGACAGATATTCGTCAAACTTTTTATGTTTTGAGAAATGTGTACCAAATATATTCACGAATATCCATAAACATGTAATGCTTGAATGAATAAAGTGATTGGCCGACCTTATTTTATTCCGAATATCCTCTTATTATTGCCTAATACAACCTATACGACCTTTTTAGACTATATTGTTTACTAGATACTCTTCTTGGACGGTCGTTTATACTTTATAGTTCGGCAATATGGATTTCGACGAATGTCTTCTCAATACCAGATTCAACAATAAGCATGGACAAAATCTTTCCACTAGACATTCATATTCGATTAATTAAATTGATATTACACTCAACAAAAATTGATCAATCGGTTAGTTTCGACAACTCCTCACGGATTTGTTTACAAAGTCTAGAAATATGTCTAGAAACCTTTTATCATTTTAACATTGACCGTACTAAGAATTGCAAGAATTTTGAAATGGAAAGTAGAAAACATTCAATCGTATTTCAATGCACATGTCAGTAAACGGTCGATATACTACACTAAACGATTGTGTACGAGCACGTACATTAGGTTAAGATTGGCTCCACTGTCGCAATAAGCAAGATGAGATACGTACAAGACAGTTGATGTCATCATTGACGAGTGTATCTAAGCATTTATTATAAACTGTTATTCGGTATATCTCAAATGAATTCCAGTAAAGTGCTTTTCTACAATGTATATGATGATCCGTTGAAAATGAAATATTCGTGAATTTAAAAGGTTGTGAACGCGCATTTTCAACGACTGTTAAAACATCAGATCATCTCGCAATTTCAGTCCTGAAATTGATAACCCGTCAGTTACTTACATTTCCGCAGGGAACTTACGATTAAAAATATCACATAGATCATGCCTTATCAATCCGGATTCGACCTTGTTACAATTTTAATACAACGTAGTTTCATATTCAATTGAGTGCACTGTCTAATAAGCGTTAGGACATATTAAGCAATATTTTCATCATCCATAATGCGCTAATGGCTGGCGAACAATCACATTACATGGAAAGTATTGTTTATCTGTCTGAGTACATAATTTACACTGATTAAAGACCTTCATATAGTGGCAATTATTTTAGTGAAAACATTGCAATGGTGTCTAATACTGTTGCACCAACCGTTAACAATGGTGTGTTGAGAAGTTTATCAGAGAAATTAGATATTAATGTCAATATAGCTTTAGGACATATCAGAACAAAACTATAATATACTATTAACACGTAAGAGAGGAAAGGCAGCGGAAGGCAGCACCCAACTAAAACGAAAATGCACGAAATACACAGATAGGACCACGCAAAAGAAAACTTCACTGTCACAGAACATGTAGGAAAAATATAAATGAACAACGAAAGAGAAAACTAAATAATCAAGCAAGTGAACCGTGATGAATGTACATTACTTTTGAACGTGTAATTTACATGAAAAACGCATAAATAAATATGGCTTAGTTTAGTAATTATAATACAAGAATGACCGACAGCCTTTTGCCATTGATTCAAATTAGTGATATCATTTGCACAGAAAATACCTTCGTCGACATTTTACATACGGTGTACCGAAAGTTATATGATACTATGTGACACCACTGTTATTGACGACATACATGAATATAATTAATTACTAGAAGCTTGTCTGCATGATGATATCAATTATAACAGGGTTTTTTTCTCCATGAATTCAATGATTGCCACTTTCTTAGTTAATCACAATTTTGAATACAACGCTGTTTTGTATTTGATATCGATTTTCCATGTAGCACATGAGGGGAAATCAGACAACTTTGTTTATTTAGGGCGTTCTAACACGCAATACTTGTTTTAGAAATAGACATGAACTTAGAAGTGCTCTTGTATAGTACTGAACATAAATAATAAATTATTGCACTTGTGACAACTTAAATGCCACGGAGGTAAAAAAAACAGTATTGAAAAGTATTTAATACAACTGCCATTCTGAGGCATATAACGAGATACTCACAGGAACAACACCAACGGGAAACGAGAACATCTCAAATGGGCAATATTCTAGTTTTTATTATTCACATTTGTTCAAGATGGCAACCATTAACCTATATTCTTGTTGTGTGATTTAATCTTTGAAATCCAAATACCTAGAAAGTGGCATGTACATGTATAAAAATATTTTATTATTCGTAAATTATATTTGTTCCTAGTAATATTTATTTGATCGACGAAAAATGTCTACTTCTGATCCGTAGTATATACAGGAGTTTTGCTTTCTAACATAGTGCTAGCGATTATTAAACCCTAGGTTTATTATACTGCCCCTGCTCGTGATCAGTCCTATCTTATTTACGTCCTAATCTATTTGATTAATCGTTGCTTCGTTATTAATAATCGGATTTTATCATGAACATGCATATTATTGGTCTGCACTTCATTGTCACATTCTGTACCAAACATATTTGCATACGTTTTTGTAATATAAGCGCCGTCTAATTTCATTCCACATAGTAACTGTTGTTCGGTGCAGTTATATCACAATATACAAAAAGTGTGAAAAAAACTCTTCTTCTTGTAAATTAAAATACAGAACACTTACGGCTTTTACATATCGATATATGTTCTTAATATTACCATCAGAGAATTGAGAAAATTGAATACACGGCCAGCCAGTTATCTCAGCGTTAGAAAAATTGGTCAACATCACTGAAGTGTCTGCAGGCGATGTTAAGTTCTCACACTCATTCTTAAGTATGAAATATCTGACGGATAAAATACCTCTTACATGTAAGTTGCTGGTTCATTACATTTGTTGCTTTCAGTGGTGGATGTGTAGCTTAATCATTGATGGAAACACCATCCTTGATAAAAAAAAGTCGCTAGACTGTCTACTCAATAAACGGAAGGTTCTAGTTTTGATTCCAGGTTTTGACATAACATTGTCGTTAAAATGGCAAAGCTACATTAAACTTGTTTTGACCTTAGCAAATGATGGAAGTCAGATGTTGCATCTGTTTTAAAGTAATGTCAATTGGTAGTCGCTATTATTGCGATTTACAGTTGAGTTGATCAGTGTGATTTAATGCTCGTTTAGAAACAATTGATGAAAACATACCAGAAGTTATTGCGCTTTGTACATGTATACCTTCAATACGCAACTCTGTAATACGGGTACTTCAACATGAAAACACGATAAAGATCCTTATATTGATGGGTCTAGCGCTTTCTAAATTCCTGTGATTCGTAGAATTTCAACAATGTATATTGGTCATAAAAATGTGTTCCAGTTCGTAAATAAGATATAGATGAGACGATGATTAAGTTATGATAATGTTACAACTATGTTTACCCATGCAATTATGTTTCAATAAAACAATCATTGGTACTGGAATAATAGAGTAATATTGTATTGATTGCCGGGTACTGTTACTATAACTCAATATTAACACAGTATTGAGTGATAAGATGTCCGTACTTTAGGGTATTAGTAGTATGGCTTGTAATGTTACAAAGCACATGTACATAACATCAGCCAATACATCAGCTATAAAGTAATGAAATCACCGGACGAAATATGCAAAATTGCCATTATATATAGATGTATGTGTTGTTCTATCGTCAGACAATCACGATTCTCTCCACCTCTACAAGTACAACCACAGAGTCTCCAGATTGGTCCTCTGTAGAACAAGAAGTCATACTGTAGTTTGATATTACGGGAAACGATATGATGAAAACAAGTATCAAACGGTGTTTTTGTGTAAGTTCGCTGTTATTAATACGGCTATTTGATATGGAGTTTGAATAAAATGTGATAAAATATTATTTAATTGGTATATTCTCGTGTATCTATCATTGTACATTTGCAGTTATTTGTTCTCTTTTATGCAGTGTTTTACGACAGTTAGTTCATGTTCAGGTTTTGGTAAGTGAGTATATTTTAATTCATGATTTGCCTCTTAATAGCGTATTTGTCAAGTTCCATTACATACACTATCTCTCTTTTTCTAAAAGGCGCCTTATTCGTTGTATATTCATTTTCATTGCGTTACACCATACGTTAATAGTTCATCGTCGCGGTGGAGACAGATATTCGTCAAGTATGCAATGTCTTTAGAAATATGTACAAAATATATTATTGATTTCCATAAAATGATGAATGCATCGAGTCACTGACCTGTAAGTTATTTAATTCTGAATGACCTGTAAGAATCGACGGATTTACGGTCTTTCCAAACTAAATAATATCGCTTAATAGTTAATCTGCAATCGTATAAAATGTACTTCGACAATATGATTGCCCACGACTGTTGGTGAATATCAGACTATCAGAACAAAATATCTCGAAAGCACTTATAAGTAGGTATTCAGTTATGTTTCGTATATACACTAAACAAAAGTTCAAATTGAGCAAACGGTTTATTTCAACAACTCCGTATAGTTGTTAAAATTAGACGAATAAGAGTAAATCGAACTGTCTTTAGCCTTTTAAGGTTGAAAGTGCATGTACAAGAATTTTGGAATGCAAAGTTGAGCAATCACTCGTATGTCAGCACATACGAGGGGTGATCAATATATTCGAGGACTTTCCTTCTCAATTTTGAATTAATGGAACTAGAGAAATGAAATTACACGCTGATGTAGATCAATCAATTATCTCACGATTTTTTTAATTTTCTTTATAAGAACGTCACTATTTACGTTATGACGTCATTTTTTGTAACCATGGTGAAGCGTGCACCGTCGAGCATTTCGGGCGTAATGTTATTTCTGAGAAACGACACGCTATGAAAATTAACGCAAAACTTGTAAATTCCTCGCGATACCTCCAAAATGACTTGACTTAATTGTATATGGATTCTGTGCGCTCCCAATTAGCCATTTTCATATGATTCCGTCGTTTATTTGATTGTGGGGTCTCTGTCAAATGGTTGAGTCGATAAAATAAGGATAAGCAGCAAAAATAACACCACGTTGGGGACATTCCTCGTTTATTTCTGCGAAATAAGACAGACAGATCTCAATCAAATATATTTGGCAAAAACGAAGACTAATAGAGGCTACAAAACATAAAATCGTTGACTCCAAATCAAAAGAGTTATTTCTATATTGCGTCCTAAACCTGATAGGTCATTTTTCTGTCTTAATTGAAATAATCTAATTTTGTAAAGCCAACCACCCTTTTCCGAGTTTTGTTTCCAATAACCCTTAGTTAGTCTTTTTATTCCACCTCACATTCCAGAATCGGCTATTGACTACTTATTTGAGTAGTGAAAGACAACCAGTCTCATACATGGAATCGGGTATCAGTCCAGAAAGGAGCTATGTGCTGCTCCGACGGTGACGCTTGGAATGACGTCGCGTGACGACCAACGTCACGCGCCACTTGTATGAATCAAATAATTTTATTAGTGCATTCGGTCGGAGACATCTTACTGCGAATGATGTTAAATGGCTTTAAGCCTTGCTGTCAATATGAAATTGCTAGATGAAAAGTCCTCGAATATATTGATCACCCCTCGTACGTCAGCACATATGTCAGCAAAGCGTTGATAAATTACACTACAATATAGAGTATATCGGGCTTAGACCGGTACAGTCGTAATTAGCAGGATAAAATATGTGAAAGATCGCAGATGTTATCGTAGAAGAAGGAATGCATCTAAAATTTTATTGCGGACCATTACGATACTTTCAACCTCTATTACTTAAGTTCAACTTCTCCAGAGTGGTCGTCCGTAGGGCAACAATCATTCTGCACCCACAACTTCAAACTTTCCGTAAGTTAATATTTGCTCTACATTACTCTGTAGAATGGTCTCTTTTTGCATCTCCCGAAGGGTGTTGTTCCTCAGAGGTTACACTGTAGTTTGAGATTAAATAAAACGTATCAGCAACACGAGTGTCAGACGATGTTATTGTGCATGATCACTCTTATCTAATGAATTTGGCTGTTTGATGTGTAGTTTGATTAAAATTTGATAAAATATAATTTGATGTAATTTCTCTTTTTTATTACTTTTGCACCTGTTACAAGTATGAGTCCATACGCACTGTATTGCACACAATTACACTCTGTATACAGTTGGATATCTAATGTTCAGGGGTAGTTGAGTATAATTAAATGCATTTATTTCCTCTTAGTAGCGTACATGTTTAGTTTCACTAAATATAGTTGTTGTAGAGACGCCTTAGTCGTTTTGATTCACATTTGCATTGCGTTACAACATGCATTAAAAGCTTATCGCTGCGTTTGAGTCAGATATTCGTCAAACATTCAATGTTTTGAGAAATGTGTACCGAATCTATTCGCGAATTTCAATCAACATGTGATGATGAGATGAAATGCATCCAGCAATTGACATATACATATTTTGTAATATTTGATTCCAAACGTCCTCTTAGAATCAATCGACGAATTCTACGATCTTTTAAGTGTCCATGGCATTGCTTACTTGATACTTCGACGGTCGTTTTTATATAAAAATTTATTTCGGCATTACTAATTTCGATGCCTTTGTCCCCAATATCAGTTTCAACAATAAACATGGACGAATCTCGAAATGACTTTTAAATATTAGATTACTTTAAGATTATATAGCTTATTACACTCACCAAAGCTCACATTGATCAATTGGTTATTTCGCAATACACTGTGGGGTTTGTTTAAAGCCAACAGTTGTATCTGGAAACCTTTATAATTTTACCATTGAACGTATTAAGAATTGCAAGAAATTGGAATGGAAAATAGAAAACATTCATTCGTATTTCAAAACATCTACACTAAAAGATAGCATGCTAGCACGTTTATCAGGTTCAGACCGGCAATGTCGCAATAAGCAAGATGAAATATGTAAAACACAGTAGACGTTGTCATAGACAAAGAAGTGTATCTAAGAATTTATTATAAATTTGTCAAATAATATTATACTAGTGCAAACATAATAACAAAAAAGAGAAGGAAAAAAGCACTTATCAATCACAACAAAACATGAACAAGAAAGCAAACAAATCATACAAACAAAAAAAACCACAAGAGTCGCAAATGATCATCTACAAGATCCTAAATCAATGAACAGAAAGAAACAGATGAAATATCAGATTGGGAAGAAAAACAATCATGTATCACGACTACATGAGCAATTATATAAAAACATTACAATCACAAATCCAGATGTGATATTTCCGCATCTCAAATATATTGTTATTAAGTGTTATTCAGTCTACTATCTCAAGCGAATTCCAGTAATAATGATTTTCTACACTGCATGTGATGAAACGATGACAATGTAAATTTCGTGAATTAAACAGATAATGAACGACTGTTAAAACCACAGGTGACAGTATCAGTGTTTGGTCCGCAAACGATTAAAACAAATGAAATATAAAAATATAAAAACAATTCCGTCACTGAGCCAATAGTATACTATCAAGGTATAAAGCGTACTCTATGTCTATATGCCAAATATTGTGGAACATTGCATCTCGTTGTTTCAGCATAAAATACGGGCGCTGAAGAAATATCGCTATACAAGTCATTCAATAAACTATGAGATATTCATTCTTACCGAAAATCTCGTTCAATTGTATCTTATTAACTGCGAAACAGCAAAACAGTGTTGCTTTCGATATTTAACTTCGCTCAAGGTCATTTTATTTATGCACTGGTTACCCGCTGCGCTCACAGTATCGTAATTATTGTTGGGAACCAAGCCTATGCGATGTTCCACAATCTTTGGACATATACATATACTACGCTTTATACCTTCATAAAGCACATGGAGTTAGATAGACAATCGATATATATACGGTCCATGTAGTGTATTCGCTCAGTAACGGATTTTTTTCCCAAACACCGATACTGCCACCTATGGTTAAAACATCACATTGTCTCGTTATGTTTCTGTCCTGCAATTGATAACCTGTCATCTATTCACCTTTGCACTGGCAACTGACGGTTTAAAATATCACATTTATCATGCCCTTATCAATCCGGAATCACCTTGCGAGTAGAACGTAGTTTCATATTCAAATGACTGAACTGTCCAGTAGGCGTTAGGACATATTAAGCAATATTTTCATCAACCATAATGCGCTCATGTCTGGCGAACAATCATATTACATGGATAGTACTGTCTGGGTGCATACTTTACACTGATTAATGTCCTCGATGAAGTGGCAATTATTTTAGTGAAAACATTTCAATGACGTCTAATACTGTTCCACCAACCGCAAACAATGATTTGTTGAGAGGTTATCTGAGAAATAAGATATGAATGTCAATAAAGCTTCAGGACATATCAGTAGGAAAATTAAATATACTATTAACACATAAGACAGGAAAGGCAACGGAAGGCAGCACTCAATTAAAACGAAAAAGCACGCAAGACACAGAAAGGACCACGCAAAAGAAAACGTCATTGTCACAGTACAACGTCACTGACACAGTACTTGTAGGAAAAAAACAACATATAAATGAACAACGAAAAGGAAAACTTAATAATTAAGCAAAAGAACAACCATATTTGAATCGTGATGATTGCACCGTAGTTTTTAACGTGTAATTAACATGAAAAGGGGCTAAATAAATAGGGTACCGGTATAATAATAATAATAATAATAGAATGACCGGCACCCTACTGCCATTGCTTAATATTAGCGATTACAGTTGCACAGAACATATCTTCATCGGTGTTCAACATACGATATACCGAACGTTATGATAGGTGAAATCTGACACCACTGTTATTGACAACATACATGTATAAAATTGATTACTAGAAGCTTGTCTGTGTGGTGATATCAATTATAACAGTTTCTATTTTTTTCTCCAATTCAATAATTGCCACTTTCTTTGTTAATCACAATATTTACATCGCTGTTAAGTATTTAATATCGATTTGCCATGTAGCACATGAGGGGAAATCAGACAACTTTGTTTATGTAGGGCGTTCTTACACGCAATACTTGTTTTATAAATAGACATGAACTGAGAAGTGCTCTTGTACTGTTTGAAAATATAGTACTGAACATAAATAATAAATTATTGCACTTGTGACAACTTAAATGCCACGGTGGAGAAAACCAAACCAGTATTGAAAAGTATTAAATACAACTGCCATTCTGAGGCATATAACGAGATACTTACAGGAACAACACCAAAACGAAACGAGAACATCTCAAATGGGCAATATTCTAGTTTTTATTATTCACATTAATTCAAGATGGCAACCATTAACCTATATTCTTGTTGTGTGATTTAATCTTAGAAATCCAAATACCTAGAAAGTGGCATGTACATGTATAAAAATATTTTATTTTTCGTAAATTATATTTGTTCCTTATAATATTTATTCGATCAACGAAAAATGTCTACTTCTAATCCATGGTATTTACACGAGTTTTGCTTTCTAATGTACACAGGGCTGGTGATTATTAAACCCTGGTTTAACTATTCTGCACCTACTCGTGATCAGTCCTATCTTAATTACGTGCTAATCTATTTGATTAATCTTTGCTTCGTTATTAATAATCGGATTTTATCATGAACATGCATCTTATTGATCTGTACTTCATTGTAACATTCCGTTCCAAACATGTGCGCATACGTTTTTGTTATATCAGCCTCGTCACATTTCAATTAACACAGTTGTTCGATGCAGTTAATATATTATGATAAACAAAAATTGTGAAAAACTCTCTTCTTGTGAATAAAAATACTTGCCACTTACGGCTTTTTCATAACGATATATGTTTTTCCAATAACGGCTCATCGTGTAATAAAATTACCATCGGAGAAGTGAGAAAATTAAGTAAACGACCAGCCAGTCACTGAAGTGTCTGCAGGCGATGTTTAGTTCTTACATTCATTCTTAAATATGAGAGAACTGACGGATAAAATACCTCAAGTTGCTGGTCCATTACATGCGTTGCTTTCAGTGGTGGATGTGTAGCTTAATCATTGATGGAAACACCATCCTTGATCAAAAAGTGGCTATACTGTCTACTCAATAAACGGAAGGTTCTAGTTTTGATTCCAGGTTTTGACATAACTGTGTCGTTAAAATGGCAAAGCTACATTAAACTTGTTTCGCGCTTAGCAAGTGATGGAAGTCAGATATTGCATCTATTTTAAAGTAATGTCAATTGGTAGTCGCTATTATTGCGATATTACAGATGAGTTGATCAGTGTGATTTAATGCTCGTTTAGAAACAATTGATGAAAACATACCGGAAGTTATTGCGCTTTATAAATGTATACTCGTACCTACAATACGCAACTCCGGAATACCTGTACTTCAACATAAAAACAAGGTAACGATCCTTACATTGATGGGTCTAGCGCTTTCTGAATTCCTGTGATTCGTAGAATTTCAACAATGTATATCGGTCATAAAAATGTGGTCCAGTTCGTAATTAAGATAAAGATGAGACGATGAATAAGTTATGATAATGTTACAACTACGTTTACCCATGCAATTATGTTTCAATTAAACAATCATTGGTACTGGAATAATAGAGTAATATTGTATTGATTGCCGGGTACTGTTACTATAACTCAATATTTACACAGTATTGAGTGATAAGATGTCCGTACTTTAGAGTATTAGCAGTAAGGCTTGTAATGTCACAAAGCACATGTACAAAACATCAGCCAATACATCAGCTATAAGGTAATGAAATCACCGGACGAAATATGCAAAATTGCCATTATATATAGATGTACGTGTTGTTCTGTCGTCAGACAATTACGATTCTCTCCACCTCTACAAGTACAATACAGAGTCTCCAGATTGGTCCTCTGTAGAACAAGAAGTCATACTGTAGTTTGATATTACGGGAAACGATATGATGAAAATAAGTATCAAACGGTGTCGTTGTGTAAGTTCGCTGTTATAAATACGGTTATTTGATGTGGAGTTTGATTAAAATGTGATGATCTATTATTTAATTGGTATATTCTCGTGTATCTATCATTGTACCTGCAATGAGGTCTTTTGCAGTTATTTGCGCTCTTTTATGCAGTGTTTTACGACAGTTAGTTCATGTTCAGGTTTTGGTAATTGAGTATATTTTAATTAATGATTTGCCTCTTAATAGCGTATTTGTCAAGTTTCATTACATACACTATATCTCTTTTTCTAAAAGGCGCTTTATTCGTTGTATATTCATTTTCATTGCGTTACACCATACGTTAATAGTTCATCGTCGCGGTGGAGACAGATATCCGTCAAATATGCAATGTCTTTAGAAATATGTACAAAATATTTTATATATTTATTTCCATAAAATGATGAATGCATCGAGTCACTGACCTATAAGTTATTTAATTCTAAATGACCTGTAAGAATCGACGGATTTACGGTCTTTTCAAACTAAATACTATCGCTTAATAGTTAATCTGCAATCGTATAAAATGTAATTCGACAATATGATTGTCCACGACTGTTGGTGAATATCAGACTATCAGAACAAAATATCTCGAAAGCACTTATAAATAGGTATTAAGTTATGTTTCGTATATACACTAAACAAAAGTTCAAATTGAGCAAACGGTTTATTTCAACAACTCCGCATAGTTGTTAAAAATTAGACGAATAAGAGTAAATTGAACTGTCTTTATCATTTCAAGGTTGAAAGTACATGTACAAGAATTTTGGAATGCAAAGAAGAACAATCACTCGTATGTCAGCACATACGTCAGCACATATGTCAGCAAAGCGTTTATAAATTACACTACAATATAGAGTATATCGGGCTTAGACCGGTGCAGTCGTAATTAGCAGGATAATATATTTTAAGGATCGCAGATGTTATCGTAGAAGAAGGAGACTCAGTGCATCTAATATTTTATTACGGACCATAACGATACTTTCCACCTCTATTACTTAAGTTCAACCTCTCCAGAGTAGTCGTCCGTAGGGCAACAATCATTCCGCACCCACAACTTCAAACTTTCCGTAAGTTAATATTTGCTCTACATCACTATGCAGAATGGTCTCTTTTTGCAGCTCCCGAATGGTGTTGTTCCTCAGAGGTTAAACTGTAGTTTGAGATTAAATAAACCGTATAAGCAACACGAGTGTCAGACGATGTTATTGTGCATGATCACTCTTATCTAATGAATTTGGCTGTTTGATGTGTAGTTTGATTAAAATTTGATAAAATATAATTTGATGTAATTTCTCTTTTTTATTACTTTTGCACCTGTTACATGTATGAGTTCATACGCACTGTATTGCACACAATTACACTCTGTATAAATTTGGATATCTTATGTTCAGGGGTAGTTGAGTATAATTAAATGCATTTATTTCCTCTAAGTAGCGTACATGTCTAGTTTCACTAAATATATTTGTTGTAGAGACGCCTTAGTCGTTTTGATTCACATTTGCATTGCGTTACAACATGCATTAAAAGCTTATAATTGCGTTTGAGTCAGATATTCGTCAAACATTCAATGTTTTGAGAAATGTGTACCGAATCTATTCGCGAATGTCAATCAACATGTGATGATGAGATGAAATGCATCCAGCAATTGACATATACATCTATTGTAATATTTGATTCCAAGCGTCCTCTACGAATCAATCGACGAATTCTACGATCTTTTTAGTGTCCATGGCATTGCTTACTAGATACTCTGCTTCGATAGTCGTTTTTATATAAAAATGTATTTCGGCATTACTAATTTCGATGCCTTTGTCCCCAATATCAGTTTCAACAATAAACATGGACGAATCTCGAAATAACTTTTAAATATTCGATTAATTTTGGATTATATAGCTTATTACACTCACCAAAGCTCACATTGATCAATTGGTTATTTCGACAATCACTGTGGGATTGGTTTAAAGCCAACAGTTGTATCTGGAAACCTTAAAAGTTATAATTTTACCATTGAACGTACCAAGAATTGCAAGAATTTGGAATGGAAAATAGAAAACATTCATTCGTATTTCAATGCATCTGTCAGTAAGCTGTTGATACACTACCCTAAAAGATAGCATGCTAACACGTTTATCAGGTTTAGACCGGCACTGTCGCAATAAGCAAGATGAAATATGTAAAAGATAGTAGACGTTGTCATAGACAAAGAAGAGAATCTAAGAATTTATTATAAATTTGTCAAATAATATTATACTAGTGCAAACATAATAATACAAAAGACAAGGAAGAAAGCACTTATCAATCACAACAAAACATGAACAATAAAGCAAAAAACTCATACAAACAATAAACCCACACGAACAGAAGTCGCAAATGATCATCTACACAGTCCTAAATCAATGAACAGTAAGAAACAGATAAAATATCGGATTGAGAAGAAAAAAAAAATAAAAAAACCCATTACATTTACAAATCCAGATGTGATATTTCCGCATCTCAAATATATTGTTATTAACTGTTATTCAGTCTACTATCTCAAGCGAATTTCTGTAATAATGCTTTTCTACAATGTATGTGATAAACCATTGACAATGTAATATTCGTGAATTAAAGAGGTTGTGAACACATTATCTTGTTATTTTTAAGTCCTGCAATTGATAACCCGTCATCCTTTGCACTGGGAACTGACGGTTATGAGATCACATAGATCATGCCCTTATCAATCCGGAATCGACCTTGTTACATTTGTAATGCAACGTAGTTTCATATTTAAATGACTGCACTGTCCAGTACGTGTTAGGACATGTTAAGCAATATTTTCATAACCATAATGCGCTCATGTCTGGCGAACACTCATATTACATTAATATTATTGTTCATCTGTCTTAGTATCTAGTTTACACTGATTAAAGGCCTCGATATAGTGGCAATTATCTTAGTGAAAACTTTACAATGACGTCTAATACTGATCCACGAACCGTTATCAATGATTTGTTGAGAGGTTATCAAAGAAATTAGATATGAATGTCAATAAAGGTTCAGGACATATACGTACGAAACTTAAATATACTCTTCGTCGGCGTTTAACATACGATGTACCGAAAGATAAATGATAGGTGAACTCTGACACCGCTGTTATTGACAACATACTTGAATGTAATTAATTACTAGAAGCTTGTCTGCATGATATCAATTATAACCATTTCTGTTTTATCTCCAATTCAATAATTGCCACTTTCTTTGTTAATCAATGTTTGAATACAACTGATTTTGTATTCGATATTGATTTGCCATTTAGCACATCGGGTCAAATCAGTCAAGTTTGGTTATTTATGGCGTTATAACACGCAATTTATAACAGACATGAACGGAGAAGTGCTATTGTACTTTTTGAAAATATAGTACATATATTGAACAGAAATACTATATTATTGCACTAGTGTCAACTTAAATTCAACAGAGGAAAAAAAACCAGTATTGAAAAGTATTAAAGACAACTGTTATACTGTGGTATAAAACGAGATACGAAAAGGAACAACAACAACACGAAACGAAGACATCTCCCGTATCAAATGGACAGTATTCTATAACCTGGTTATGTGATTGAATGTAAGAAACCAAATACACAGAAAGCGGTATGTACATGTATAGAAATATACCAAAAAGTCTTCCTTACTTGCGTATCAAATGGACAGTATTCTATAACCTGGTTATGTGATTGAATGTAAGAAACCAAATACACAGAAAGCGGTATGTACATGTATAGAAATATACCAAAAAGTCTTCATATTAATGAAAAATTCATTTCTTTTGAGTAGTTAACTGAAAATAACTTTTTACGAACACTGTTCATTTTTGTAACCTGAGTACCTATGTTGACAGTATTTCTATTGCCTTTCGTCACGCTTGAATGATCACACCATCACAAATGGTAAAACGTGCATTTAAGCACGCATAATTTTGGTTTTGCTTTTTTTTAGCTTAAGTTCAAATTCCAATTTGCTTGCAACGTGTCTGTTATACGAAATACAAAATTCGTTAGTAACAACAGTTAGAAATGTACGCTTTAATTGATTGCAAAAATTGATAATAGTGAACACTCTCATGTGTATAAGAGGCTAGATGCTGGTGTTTCACTAAGATTACTTTTGGTTGAATAAAATTTACATACTTCTATCATAATAAGACTGTTGCATTATCTGCATCAGACAGTACAAACATATGACGATCCACGTGGTAACAGTTCAAGGGTCAATTCCGATGACCTACACATGTAACGCTGCTACAATTTTAGCACAAATTATAACGGCATTGTTGTAGCTTAATTTTAGTCCATCCAACATCCAAAACTAATAGGACACTTGCATTTAATTTGAGTTTTAAGGACAAGAAGGCTGTTTCTTTAAAGCAGATCTGTCGTACAGACTCTAGTGTATATCATGGTGTGAACTTTTGAATTGTGAGGTGGTGTCACATGTGGTATCATAATAGATCAAAACACATATTCAAATCGATACCTGTCATGACTTTATATCAAGTTCATATCGCTTTACACATGTGTAGTTTAATCATCATAAATAGTTTTGAGATTCTAATAAATAAGAAACACACTTTGTTGTGTGCGGAATGTTTGGAACTCAGTATATAAGTGCCGGACTCATTTCATTGCACACAGTTCGATGCAGTTATATCAGGATACACAAAAATGTGAATCGCTTTTTCAAATTTTTGTCTTCTTTTAAATTAAAATACGGCTTAATAGCAAAACATGTTATTTCCAAGAACGTGTAGTAATATTACCGTTAAAATAATGTACCTTTCGGATAAGAGCGATAATTAAGTACTAGGTCAGCAAGTCATCTTAGCGTTAGACACTGAAGTGTCTGCAGGCGATGTTCAGTTCTTACACACATTCTTAAGTATGACATGACTGATGGATAAAATACTGCACTTTGCTGGTGCACTACATTTGTTGCTTTCAGTCATGAATGCTGGTGTTACAACATTAATGGAACGCCATCCTTGATCGACAAATTGCTAGCCAGCAGTCTACACAATAAACGGATGTTGTAAGATTTAGGTAACTGCTGGGCTTGTGTGTGTGAAAGAAATGTCAATTGATAGTCGCCATTATGTCGGAATTGCAGTATGTCAGTGTGATCAAAAAATGTTTCTGTTTGAAACAATTGATGAAATCATACCGGCAGTTACTGTGCTTTGTATATCTACAATACGGAAGTCCAGAATACGAGTACCGTATGATGATTCTATAGTTATGTTTACCGAAACAATCGTTGGTAGTAGTAAAATAGAGCAATATTGTACTGATTGCCTGGTACTGCTAAAATAACAAAATATTTACCAAATAATATAGCAGTATGATTGGCATTATCGAAGTGGTGTATTACATTGAACATGGACATAAACAATAAATCATACATTAGGTGTCAGTAGAATTTTGCCATTTTATTTTGTTGGAAATGCCATCGCCGGACCATTTCTGGTAGTTATGATTAAGTAAGACACTATCATAATACTTTTGTTCCATAAAACTATAATCATTATTAATGACCGATATCGCAATTAGCAAGACGAAATATGTGAGCGATAGTAAAATGATGTTGTCATAGACAAAGTAGCGTATCTTCTAAGACTTAAATGTACAAACTTAATATACAATATATACTGAGCAAAACTGCTAACCGAACGTTTTTTAAAATTGAATATTTCAGTACAAACCTTTAATTTTACATAGTTATTTGAATATAGATTGTGCACCTACAGTAATGCAGCTTACCACATGAAAATACATGCCAAAATCACTCATCCATGACGAAAAAGCTTCAAATCACAATTCTGCACGTTGTGATCGATTGTTTTCGAATTGCGCGAGTTTTGTGTTTTATCTTATTATTGTACGCTTATTCATTAATTTCAAGTTTATATGTCTGGTTCTGTTATTTCATGATCCTGTGAACTTCCGTTTCGCATTTTTGAAAATAAAACTACTTAAATCACTCCTCAAGATTGTAAATAACAAGTATACAAGTTTTCGTGCAAAAATATTAATAAATAAAAACGTTATACGGTAAAATCCTCTGATCATTCATAAAATATGCTAATTGTACATTTTGTGTATTTTATCTTGATGGGTGATGTCATTAAATACATATTTTGACGATGATACAAATTAAATATTTCGAGAAACGTTTACCACCAGCCTTTTAATGTTTGGAATATACTTCAGGCCAAGTTTCAGAAACTTCCTATGGATAGAGTTCTATGAATATTCATAAAAAACATTAGCGCTCGGTTAGCTGTTTTGCATAGTATAGTAGTGTGAAAAAATCGGACAGGAAATGGCAGTATTCAACGGAAAGCTTAACAACCACGACACATAACCGAACATGAAAATGAAATATACAGATAGCAGCTTTCAAAAATAAAAAACCGTAACGTTGATAAAGATATGCCAACGTCAAACTTACTAAACGCTACCCACCATAAACTTACTAAACGCTCCCCACGAAAAACGTACGAAGCGCTCCCCACGAAAAACTTACTAAACGCTACCCACGTCAAACTTACTAAACGCTGCCCACGTCAAACTTACTAAACTCTACCCACGATAACCTTACTAAACGCTCCCCACGTCAAATTTACTAAACGCTACCCACGTCAAACTTACTAAGAGCTCCCCACGATAACCTTACTAAACGCTCCCCACGATAACCTTACTAAACTCTCCCCACTCTAAACTTACTAAACGCTCCCCACGTCAAACTTACTAAGCGCTCCCCACGTCAAACTAACTAACCGCTACCCACGTCAAACTGACTAAAAGCTACCCACGTCAAACTTTCCAACCGCTACCCACGTCAAACTTACTAAACGCTCCCCACGTCAAACTTACTAAACTCTCCCCACGATAACCTTACTAAACGCTCCCCACGTCAAATTTACTAAACGCTACCCATGTCAAACTTACTAAGAGCTCCCCACGATAACCTTACTAAACGCTCCCCACGATAACCTTACTAAACTCTCCCCACTCTAAACTTACTAAACGCTCCCCACGTCAAACTTACTAAGCGCTCCCCACGTCAAACTAACTAACCGCTACCCATGTCAAACTGACTAAAAGCTACCCACGTCAAACTTTCCAACCGCTACTCACGTCAAACTTACTAAACGCTCCCCACGTCAAACTTACTAAACTCTCCCCACGATAACCTTACTAAACGCTCCCCACGTCAAATTTACTAAACGCTACCCATGTCAAACTTACTAAGAGCTCCCCACGATAACCTTACTAAACGCTCCCCACGATAATCTTACTAAACTCTCCCCACGATAAACTTACTAAACGCTCCCCACGTCAAACTTACTAAGCGCTCCCCACGTCAAACTAACTAACCGCTACCCACGCCAAACTGACTAAAAGCTACCCACGTCAAACTTTCCAACCGCTACCCTCGTCAAACTTACTAAACGCTCCCCACGATTAACTTACTAAACGCTCCCCACGATAAACTTACTAAACGCTCCCCATGATAAACTTACTAAACGCTCCCCACGTCAAACCTACTGAACGCTCCCCACGATAAGCTTACGGTGAAATCAAGTGACCAAACGAGGTAGAACTATGACTTGACCCAGTTACTGATCCATGATGACACCATAAACCATGTTCGAACCCGTTTGTTTAAAGCTAACATTTGTCTGGGTAAACACGTCGCAATTAGCAAGATGAAATATGTGACCACGAAATCCTTTTTTCAAAACTACGGATCTACAAAACATGGTCCAAAATCGGACAGGCGGCACTCATCATAAACAACATAATATGAAAGATGCCACGTCAAGGAAGAAACAAAAAAAACCACAATCAGACTTCACAAATATGATGACAAATGAACAGAAAGAGAAACTTAACTTGACAATTTATGCAGTTGCATAGAACATGTAGGACCAAAACTATATTATTATTTAATTGTAAATACTATACGAAACAAGCTCAAACACGGTTAGGCAAGGAATCGAACTTGGTATTACAAAGTAATAAATGATATATATGTATTTTAATGACTTAGCTTATCCAGTCAACGTTAAGCCATATCATGCAATATTTTCATTAACCTCAGTTCGCTTTCAATATCTGGTGATATTATGAAAACAATCAGTCTGAAAACACAATTTACACTGATTAATGTCCTCTATATAGTGGCAATTTTTTTACGGATGTATGATACTGTTTGGTCGACAGTAAATAACAATATTCAGGATTTTATCCGAGAATCAAGATGCACATGTCAATAAAGCTTCGGGCATCGTAGTACGAAGATATAATAATAATAAATCAGAGAAAGGAGGCAGCAGAAGGCTTCACTCAACACAAAAAGCAGAACACGTAACAAACAGAGCACCGTCATTAATTATTAATAATAAACGACAGAAATGCAATCAAGTTAGTTAACAGAAAAAACATTTTAATAATTTAGGCCACCAAAAGCACGACTGACACCCTACTTCCATTGTCCCACTTAAACTAACATAATTGTTTTAGTGACAATGCATACAAGTGCTATAATATTATGTGATGCAACGAAGCTTTAAAGGCGTCAATAGGTGCAGAATATATTTTACCCAGTGTTTGGTATTTATTACTGTTTCAACCGGTGTTCTCCAATTCAATAAATGGCAAGTTCATCACAATGTTTTGCGGCAAAGTGTTAGCTTTGATATTGATTTGTGATTTTTCTTATCACAGCAAATCAGCTAACTTTGTTTATTTAGGTCGTTATATTACTTTCAAATTGTTTTCTAAATAGGCGTAGACGAAAACTCCATAAATTCTCTAGTATGTTTTGCAGAGACAACATTTCAGAGAGATAATTTAATTCGCGCAATCGTTTTGCCTATTGTGTCGAAGAAAAAATGCTAGATTTCAACCGTAATGGTTATACATGTATTAGCATAAAACAACACAAACACAATAAGAATATCTATCTGGAACATTTCCCGTGTCATATCGAAAATTTAATAAAAAGAAGATTATTTCGAGGTTATGTGGTCGTACGAGAGAACCCTACTACTTGAAAACGAAATATGCATCAAGTACCCTGTTATGAAAAGCGAAGCGGTCTATTGCCAGTCTGTGCTAGTTGTTAAAGAAAACTCTGAAATGTGAATATACAATATGGTACATGTACATGAATTCTAGACAACGCAAAAAAGCACTAGTTACGATCATATCAATTCGTTTACTGGCACATACCACAGCATGTTCCATTTGAAACGTTTTGCATTTCCTCTTCTGATATTGTGGAGCAGTTCGTGCCTTCTTTGTGAACGGTGCTTAAAATGAAAGTACATGTAGCATATTATGTCATAGATATATCAATTACAAAATTAAATTTTCAATTCTCAATCAAAACTTCGGTAAGATTTACGCGTATGAAATGAGAATAACGGATATAAATCTAATAGGCAACCAATACTAATTTTACTTCAGGAAAGCTTTTTACAAATTAGATATCACACTATGAATAATAAATTAATTTGAAAAAGTTTTAGCTGATTAATGTCACACCTCTGTTGATTTAAGCAATTTCGAACCAAGAAAGTCAGACAAAGCGTTTGATCATAAAAACTATTTTTTTAGTTATACAGGCAATATAAATTCATCGAAAGCTTGTGAGAGTGTTAATCATGATTAATTTCCGCTACCCTTTGCACAATGCTATTTTTAGAACTCCAAACAACAAGAATTACTAATATCACTTTCAAATTGGACATTATCAGGTGGCCAAAGAGACGTGCCGAAGGACGATCAACAATGGGATGAAGACCATGCGGAAAAAACATTGGGAGAAGTTAAAACAATTTGCCGAAGACAATGAAGAATGGATAACTCTGGTAGCAGCCAGTCGTTACACCAATTCAACTACGTTCTACTTTGCTTCGCGCTAAGCAAATTATGGACGTCATGGGTAACAGCTAGGTTCGTCTATGTCAAAGTAACGCAATTGGTTGTCGTAATTGCGGAAATAATGTTGAACATTGTGATTTAAAGAAACTACCTTTTTGAAGCAATTGATGAAACACACCGTAGTTTTTGTGATTCGTCAACCGGTAATACAATGGTTCCAAATACGAATAATACAATATGAATGAAACGATAATGGTTTCGTAATACGTAGGGGGTTTCAAAAGTTCCAGGAAAAGTGCTCTATCATATTTATGTTATGGCTAAGTAACTTCAAACTTTGTATTTATATAGAACACTTTATAATACATAGTGTAAGATGAATCTAGCGTCTGATTAACGACTGGCCCTACCTGCCTTAGATCATCTGCAGCAGTACCACTTGCAGTCTGGAAACGCTCATATTATCCATACATCCAATCCAGTGATATGCAATGCTCTTAACAGGCAGTGGTTACAAAATCTACAGTTTTAAGTCTTAATTGTCCTGTCAAAAGACAAAAACTAGCCAAACTCCAATGATTTACTGGCATTTGACGGGCGATTCTAATACGGCGACAAATAAACCTAAACATAACAGTTGGACTATTTAAACTGTGGCATTAATTGATCAAAATGATGTTATACCGCCCTTCTCAAATATAGCATGCAGTAATTTTATGGTGTAGTTAATTGGTAGCTGTTTGGTTGGGGTCAATGTGTTGGTTAGTGTGACTATTTCTTCGACGTGACGTCAAATTTGTCCCGGGTAGCCATTGATGACGTTACTATGGCAGCAGTGCCATATGTAACGACGCACCCTCAATCGTTTGATTCATGGTACAACTTGTATACTGAATTCTTCTATGTAGATGTAAAGTTTAAAGTAATTTGAACATACGATATACATTACAGAGCACTTTTCCTGGAACTTTTGAAACGCCCCTAGTAGTGATAAGTCAGCGCTTTGGAAATTCCTGTGTTGCGTAAAATTTCAACAATTTATATTGATCATAATATTATGCTCCAGCTCGTAATTAAGATTGATATGAGTCGTTGATTAAAAGTATGTTGAAGTTACAATTATGTTTACTCATACAATTATTATAGAATATTATTGTATTGATTGCCCTTGCCCAGTAATGTTACAATAATTCGATATTACACGGTATTGGGTGATAAGATGTGAGTACCATATAATATAAACAGTATGATTGGTAATGTCGACGTTGTGAATTACAAGCACATTTACATAACATCATCTACTATGTATTGGCATCACCAGTCGAAGTAGGCCAAATTGACATCATAAGCAGCTGTACGTGTATTTGCTGTACCATTGTCGAATCATTACGATACTTTTTACCTCTAGTACTAAAGTATATTTTCCTCTGTAGAAAAACAACGTCAATCATTCTGTAACAACACATTCGAAATTTCCGCAAGCTTATATTGGCTCTACTTAACTGTACAATTGTCTCTATTCGCAGCTCCATATGGGTATGTCCTACGGAGGTGATAATGTAGAGTGCGATTAAAGGAATTGAAAGGGAAGCGATGTTGTTGTTGTTTGCTTCCTTTATCTAATAAATGAGGCTATATGATGAGGACTTTGATTAAACTTTGATAAAATATCATTTGATGTTATTTCTGTTATCTATTTCTTTTGCACCTATTATGTGTTTATACACACTGTATTGAACACAGTTACACTATGTATAAATTCGGATATTTCATGCTCAGGTGTACTTGAGTATAATTATATTCATGATGTTCCTTTTATTAGCGTACATGTCTAGAGTTTCACTACATAATATTTGTCGTACATTCGCCTAAGCCGTTTTGATTTCCATTTATATTGCGTTACGACATGCATTAAAATTTCAACATCGCGTTCGAGACAGATATTCGTCAAACTTTTAATGTTTTGAGAAATGTTCCAAATATATTCGCGAATATCCATAAACATGTAATTCTGAAATTAATTAAGTCATTGACCGACCTTATTTTATTCCGAATATCCTCTGATTATAAACGACGCCTAATACGACTCCACTATATTGCTTACTAAATGTAGATACTCTTCTCCGACGGTCGTTTATACATAAAATATATTTCGGCAATATGGGTTTCGATAAAGTTCTTCTCAATACCAGATTCACCAATAAACATGGACAAAATCTCTCCAAAAGACATGTAAATATTGGATTAATTAAATTTATATTACACTCAACAAAAATTAATCAATCGGTTAATTTCGACATCTCCTCTCGGATTGGTTTACAAAGTTTACAAATATGTCCAGAAATTTTTATCATTTTACCATTGACAGTACCAAGAATTGCAAGATTTTTGGAATGGAAAGTAAAAAGCATTTACTCGTATTTCAATGGATCTGTCAGTAAGCTGTCGATAATCTACACTAAAAGATAGCGTACTAGCACATTTATCCAATTTACCGGCGCCGTCGCAATAAACAAGATGAAATGCGTAAAAGATAGTAGATTTTATCATCGACAAAGAACTGTATCTAAGTATTCATTATATATTTGTCAAATAATAGTAAACTGGTGCTAACATAATAACACAAAAGACAGGGAAGAAAGCACTTATCAAACACAACAGAACATGAAAAATAAAGAAAACAACTCATACAAACAAACAGACAACATCATCAGAAGTCACAAATGATTATCTACAAATTCATAGATCGATGTGTACATTTGGCCTAATAAAAGCGTTAAGTAGTATTAGAACACACTCAGCTGTATCATAAACGCTCTTTTGCTGTTGTCAATAAACCGATAAAATGTCAGATTGAGGAATAAAAGCATCACGATTGCATGAACAAATATGGAAGCATTACAATCACAAATCAAGACGTGATATTTCTGCACTTTAAATATATGCACATTGTTCTTCAGTATACTATCTCAAATGAATTCCAGTAATACTGCTTTTCTACAATGTATGTGATGAACCGGTGAAAATGTACTATTCGTGAATTAAAAAGATTGTGAGCGCGCTTTTTCAACGACTGTTAAAACATCAGATTATCTCGTTATTTCAGTCCTGAAATTTATAACCCGTTATCTATTTACCTTTCCACAGGCAACTTGTTGTTTAAAATATCACTTAGATCATGCCCTTATCAATCCGAAATCGACCATGTTACTACAACGTAGTTTGATATTCAAATGACTGCACTGTTCAGTAAGCGTTAGGACATATTAAGCAATATTTTCGTCAACCATAATGCGCTCATGTCTGGCGAACAATCATATAACATGAATAGTACTGTCTGGGTGCATACTTTACACTGATTAATGCCCTCGATGTAGTGGCAATTATTTTAGTGAAAACATTTCAATGACGTCTAATGCTGTTCCACCAACCGCAAACAATGATTTGTTGAGAGGTTATCTGAGAAATTAGATATGAATGTCAATAAAGCTTCAGGACATATCAGTAGGAAACTTAAATATACTATTAACACATAAAACAGGAAAGACAACGGAAGGCAGCACTCAAATAAAACGAAAGAGCACGCAAGACACAGAAAGGACCACGCAAAAGAAAACGTCATTGTCACAGTACAACGTCACTGACACAGTACTTGTCGGAAAAAAACCAACATATAAATGAACAACGAAAAGGAAAACTAAATAATTAAGCGAAAGAACAACCATGTTTAAATCGTGATGATTGCACAGTAGTTTTTAATGTGTAATTAACACGAAAAAGGACTTAATAAATAGGGTATACCTTTATAATAATAATAATAATAAAAACAGAATGACCGGCACCCTACTGCCATTGCTTAATATTAGTGATTACAGTTGCACAGAAAATATCTTCATCGGCGTTCAACATACGATATACCGAACGTTATGATAGGTGCAATCTTACACCACTGTAATTGACAACATACTTGTATATAATTAATTACTAGAAGCTTGTCTGTGTGGTGATATCAATTATAACAGTTTCTATTTTTTCTCCAATTCAATAATTGCCACTTTCTTTGTTAATCACGATATTTGAATACATCGCTGTTAAGTATTCAATATCGATTTGCCATGTAGCACATGAGGGGAAATCAGACAACTTTGTTTATTTAGGGCGTTCTAACACGCAATACTTGTTTTATAAATAGACATGAACTTAGAAGGGCTCTCGTACTGTTTGAAAATATAGTACTGAACATAAATAATAAATTATTGCACATGTGACAACTTAAATGCCACGGAGGAAAAAACCAGTATTGAAAAGTATGAACGATAACTACCATATTGTGGCAAAAAACGAGATACTCACAGGAACAACACCAACACGAAATGAGAACATCTCAAATGGGCAATATTCTAGTTTTTATCATTCACATTAGTTCAAGATGGGAACCATTAACCTATATCCTTGTTATGTGTTTTAATCTAAGAAATAAAATACATAGAAAGTGGCATATTTTATTTTTAGTAATTTAAATTTGTTCAATCAACTAATTCCAAATACTATTTGTTCGATCAACGAAAAATGTCTACTTCTACTTTGTGTGCTAAACCATTAATGGTAACACCATCCTTGATCAACAAGTGGCTATACTGTCTACCTAATAAACGGAAGGTTCCAGTTTTGATTCCAGGTTTTTGACGTAACATTGTCGTTAAAATGGCAAAGCTATATTAAACTTGTTTCGCGCTTAGCAGATGTTGCATCTATTTTAAAGTAATGTCAATTGGTAGTCGCTATTATTGCTATTTTACAGATGAGTTGATCAATGCGATTTAATGCTCGTTTAGAAACAATTGATGAAAACATACCGGAAGTTATTGCGCTTTATAAATGTATACCTATAATACGCAACTCCGGAATACGTGTACTTCAACACGAAAACAAGGTAAAGATCCTTATATTGATGGGTCTAACGCTTTCTGAATTCCTGTGAATTTCAACAATGTATGTCGGTCATAAAAATCTGTTCCACTTCGTTATTAAGATAAAGATGAGACGATGATGAAGTTATGATAATGTTACAACTATGTTTACCCATGCAATTATGGTTCAATTAAACAATCATTGGTACTGGAATAATAGAGTAATATTGTATTGATTGCCGGGTATTGTTACAATTACTCAATATTTACACAGTATTGAGTGATAAGATGTCCGTACTTTAGAGTATTAGCAGTATGGCTTGTAATGTTACAAAGCACATGTACAAAACATCAGCCAATACATCGGCTATAAGGTAATGAAATCACCGGACGAAATATGCATAATTGCCATTATATATAGATGTATGTGTTGATCTATCGTGAGACAATTACGATTCTCTCTACCTTCACAAGTACAACCACAGAGTCTCCAGATTGGTCCTCTGTAGAACAAGAAGTCATACTGTAGTTTGATATTACGGGAAACGATATGATGAAAATAAGTATCAAACGGTGTTGTTGCGTAAGTTCGCTGTTATAAATACGGCTATTTGATGTGGAGTTTGATTAAAATGTATGCGTGGTGACTGTTCACACCATTATCAACACATAGGTGCTCCCTATGTCTTCATGTCCACTGGAACAGTCACTATGCATACTGACTGCAGAAGACTGATACCAATTCACGCGCTTATTCATAAACTGACAACTGAACAGCTAAATATTATGTTGACAGTTTATTGTTTAACAGGCTGTGATACAACAATTGGGTTTTACGGAAAAGGAAAACGCAAAACATTCAAGATGATGGTTGACAATGCACATCAGTACCAAACACTGCAGTTTGTTGGTATGGGTCTTGAGCTATCTGAACCGCAACGATTGGCCTGCAACATGTTTATTATCAGCCTATATGGTGGAAACAGCCGACATTCGCTCCATCAGCTATGATGCATGAAAGCCAAAGGCTCTGTTCAACCTAGAAATCTACCACCAACAGAAAATAGCCTGATGCTTCATCTTCGGAGATGTGTCATACAGCTTTGGGTGTGGCGAAATGCTACAGTAGCAAACCATCAGCTACCACCATTCACTGAATTCGGCTATGAATACGACAACTGTGGAACAGGAATACGGCCACAAATGATGAGCCAGCCGGCAGCCGCTCCGGAATTGTTAAATGACTTGGTCTGTGAATGTTGCCTGTGCAATGAAACATGTGCATGTTTTAGACACAAGCAGCCATGCACTGTGGCCTGTTGTTGTAACGGAGACATTGAGACGGCAAACAAAGTGTGTACAAATGTATACACACTTTCGTCCATATTTGGCCGAGAATTGGAAACGTCAGGTAGTGACGAATCATGCTTTTGTATGTGGGTGAACAATTTATATATGTTGCACATGAAAAGGTATGCAATAACTGTCTGATACTTGTAATGTTTACGTATAACAGACTCGTTTAACTTGACACGAGGTTGACACATTGTATCAATGGCATTGCTTTTTATAACTTATGTGGTCATGTTGTATATCATTGTATATTTGTCGCCCTGATACTAGTTGTAAAAGTGATAAATGCTATAGAAACTGTATCACACGTATTCATGAACATTGTTAAACATGAATGTTGAACAATAACGTTGTTAATTTGGTTGTTCTCATTTTAGCACATGGTAACAATTATTCAGAATTGTTGACAGATTTTTTAATATTGTTATACCTTTGAAATGTTGTATTCCGCCCAATATACATCAAACTATAGATCTGATACGAATAGTTTAATTACTTAATTAATGAATGTTAATTCATTACAATGTTACTTATTTCAAATGGATTCACTTGACTGTCATTGTTATATGAGACTGATGTTACTATCAAGAATCTCAAATAAAATGGCACTTTGCCAGACTTTATCTTGTCCTAAATAAAAACATTTGACCTTCAATTTTACCTTGAACACTCTACAGAAGTTCTTTGTTAAACGCAAATTGTTTTGAATGTACCGAAGTTAAGTTAACTGTAAAACAAAGAATGTGAAAAATGTGTACAGTCAACACAAAGATGATGATAAATGGCAATTTTGGATACTAACTGTTTCTACTATATAATATATATTGATGGCTATTTTATACACCATATTGTATAATGATATCAATTAAAACAACCTTATGAAGCCCCAAAAAAGGAGTGTTAGTTATAATTGCCAAAAGCAAGCCCTATAGTATATTTTGACATAACAAAACAATGGCATATTTAATATTAGGCTGAAAAGGGGGAAAACGACTTGTCAGCTGCCATTTTCCCTAAATTTTGACATTTGACCTTTGATCTGACCTTGACCTTTATGATTTAAAGTTGTCAGAAGTGAATGATGTTAAGGATATTTCAGTATACTTTAAAATAAAACATATTTGGCTGAAATACATTAGCAAATAAGAGAATAATGATGAAAAGTGTTAAATTCGGATGTTTACTCGATTTCAGCGGCCATCTTGAACGCCATCTTGGATTTCCATAAAAATTAAACTTCTACTCCAAAACTGTAATGTATATACAAACACCAATCCTTGTGGTGAACTTTGGCATAAATAAAACGATGATATATTAAATATCCGGAACAAAAAAGACAAATACAACCTTGTCAGTTGCCATTTTCCCTAAATTTTGACCTTTGTCCTTTGATTTGACCTTGACCTTTACGATTGAAAGTTTTAAGAAGTAACTGAGTTTGAAGGTATTACAGTTTACATAAAAATGAAACAAATGTGGTTGCAATATGTTAACAAACAGCGGAGTAATGATGAAAAGTGTTATATTTGGATGTTTGCACGATTTCGGCGGCCATCTTGGACGCCATCTTGGATTTCTCAGATCTACAGCACTTTCATGGAAATTGAAATATCATTCCATATGTAACAGTCCTTGACGAACATTTTGGTATATGAAACCTGCTGTTTACAGAGAGAGATCGGTTGCATGCTATAAAGCTCATCAAATTTGCAGGGCTATAATGAATTTGGCTGTTTGATGTGTAGTTTGATTACAGTTTGATAAAATATAATTTGATGTAATTTCTCTTTTTTATTACTTTTGCACCTGTTATATGTATGAGTTCGTACGCACTGTATTGCACACAATTACACTCTGTATAAATTTGGATATCTAATGTGCAGGGGTAGTTGAGTATAATTAAATGCATTTATTTCCTCTAAGTAGCGTACATGTCTAGTTTCACTAAATATATTTGTTGTAGAGACGCCTTAGTCGTTTTGATTCACATTTGCATTGCGTTACAACATGCATTAAAAGCTTATCCTTGCGTTTGAGTCGGATATTCGATAAACATTCAATGTTTTGAGAATTCGCAAATTTCAATCAACATGTGATGATGAGATGAAATGCATCCAGCAATTGACATATACATCTTTTGTAATATTTGATGCCACATGTCCTCTTAGAATCAATCGACGAATTCTACGATCTTTTTAGTGTCCATGACATTGCTTACTAGATACTCTGCTTCGACGGTCGTTTTTATATAAAAATGTATTTCCGCATTACTAATTTCGATGCCTTTGTCCCCAATATCAGTTTCAACAATAAACATTGACGAATCTGGAAATGACTTTTAAATATTCGATTAATTTTAGATTATATAGCTTATTACACTCATCAAAGCTCACATTGATCAATTGGTTATTTCGACAATCGCTGTGGGGTTTGTTTAAAGCCAACAGTTGTATCTGGAAATCTTTATAATTTTACCATTGAACGTAGCAAGAATTGCAAGAATTTGGAATGGAAAATAGAAAACATTCATTCGTATTTCAAAACATCTGTCAGTAAGCTGTCGATACACTACACTAAAAGATAGCATGCTAGCACGTTTATAAGGTTTAGACCGGCACTGTCGCAATAAGCAAGATGAAATTTGTAAAAGATAGTAGACGTTGTCATAGACAAAGAAGTGTATCTAAGTATTTATTATAAATTTGTCAAATAATATTATACTAGTGCAAACATAATAACACAAAAGACAAGGAAGAAAGCACTTATCAATCACAACAAAACATGAACAATAAAGCAAAAAACTCATACAAACAAAAAACCCACACGAACAGAAGTTGCAAATGATCATCTACACAGTCCTAAATCAATGAACAGTAAGAAACAGATGAAATATCAGATTGGGAAAAAAAACAATAATGTACGTGGGTATATCCAAAACTAATGTCACTGATGCTATAAAATCGTGTATAATGTCAGTAAAACCACGAAATTTTTCACACCGTAACTTCAGTCTAATTTGAATATGATGACCAAATTTCCTAACAATGCACATAATTGTTCTGGAGATATAAACATTTACATGAGACATACTTACGAACATCGCCGCAAGTCCGACGTCAACGACGTCACAATGGCGTTACTTGCTGACACCTACTCATCCAGCAGAAGTTCATCCCTGGTGATTTTTAACAACTCATAAACCATGCAGTCATTTCCAAGACCTTTTTAAATGTGTAACCCACCCGACACGTACCCTCTGCGAAATCAAATTATTTTTAAGTGTCCTCTAGGTAGTCCCAAGGCAAAAGTTTTAACTCGCCACATAACGATTGCAGTTTTGAGCGTCGATTGAATTGACGGCGTTAAAAATACTCTTGGTGTTCTTTTCGGATCTACTAGAAACCTTTCATATGACTCTCTATCGATAACGATTTGGTGATCAATGTCCCCTTAAAAGCTTAAACTACATGCACATGAGCCTTTGTTGCCGCCTTGTGTAACTTAAGTTTCAGTAGGTAACTTTCATAACTTTTAGGAAAAGTGCATTTCTGCGCGCAGCGTCTTTTTGTCGCAAATCTGCCGTGTTTTCGCTAAGTATTCAGTACGTTGAAAATATATGGCGAGTTTCAAAGTAGAGTGACGTTAATGAATATTTAGCAGCAAACACAAAACATTTGCTTCATCACGTCACAAAAGTATTGTCTGCTTTCAATAATTATTTTTTATAAAAACGCATAAAAGAAAATTGTTATGAAAACGAAAAAAAATCGTAATTTTCGTGTGCGGCGATATGACGTCATAGGTATATTTTAAATGTTCATATAATCCAGTTATGGAATTCGAATAATGCAGCACGTTGTATATTAATCAGAATTGAATTGCTGAACATTTTGATATCATATTTGTACATATCGGCCTGTAAACAAATAAACCACGGGGAGAGTGACATTACTTTTGGATATACCCTCGTATCACGATTACAAGAGCAAATATAAAAAAACATTACAATCACAAATCCAGATGTGATATTTCCGCATCTCAAATATATTGTTATTAAGTGTTATTCAGTATACTTTCTCACGCGAATTCCAGTAATAATGATTTTCTACAATGTATGTGATAAACCGTTGACAATGTAATATTCGTGAATTAGAGAGGTTGTGAACGACTGTTAAAACAACACATTATCTCGTTATTTTTAAGTCCTTCAATTGATAACACGTCATCTTTTGCACTGGGAACTGACGGTTACGAGATCACATAGATCATGCCCTTATCAATCCGGAATCGACCTTGTTACATTTGTAATACAACGTAGTTTCATATTTAAATGACTGCACTGTCCAGTGCGTGTTAGGACATGTTAAGCAATATTTTCATAATCATAATGCGCTCATGTCTGGCGAACACTCATATTACATAAATATTATTGTTCATCTGTCTGAGTATCTAGTTTACACTGATTAAAGGCCTCGATATAGTGGCAATTATTTTAGTGAAAACTTTTCAATGACGTCTAATACTGATCCACCAACCGTTATCAATGATTTGTTGAGAGGTTATCAAAGAAATTAGATATGAATGTCAATAAAGGTTCAGGACATATACGTACGAACTTAAATATACTCTTCGTCGGCGTTTAACATACGATGTACCGAAAGATATATGATAGGTAAACTCTGACACCACTGTTATTGACAACATACTTGAATGTAATTAATTACTAGAAGCTTGTCTGCATGATATCAAATATAACCATTTCTGTTTTATCTCCAATTCAATAATTGCCACTTTCTTTGTTAATCAATGTTTGAATACAACGCTGAATTTGTATTCGATATTGATTTGCCATTTAGCACATCGGGTCAAAACAGTCAAGTTTGGTTATTTATGGCGTTATAACACGCAATTTATAACAGACATGAACGGAGAAGTGCTATTGTACTTTTTGAAAATATAGTACATATATTAAACAAAAATACTATGTTATTGCACTAGTGTCAACTTTAATTCAATAGAGGAAAAAAAACCCAGTATTGAAAAGTATTAAAGACAACAATATACTGTGGTACAAAACGAGATACGAAAAGGAACAGCATCAACACGAAACGAGGACATCTCCCGTATCAAATGGACAGTATTCTATAGCCTGGTTATGTGATTGAATGTAAGAAACCAAATACACAGAAAGCGGTATGTACATGTATAGAAATATACCAAAAAGTCTGCATATTAATGAAAAATTCATTTGTTTTTAATAGAAATTTTACGAACACTGTTCATTTTTGTACCCTCAGTACCTATGTTGACAGTATTTCAATTGGCTTTCGTTACGCTTGAATGATCACACCATCGCAAATGGTAAAACGTGCATTTAAGCACGCATAATTTTGGTTTTGCCTTTTTAACTTAATTTCATATTCCAATTTGCTTGCAGCGTGTCTGTTATACGAAATACAACAATTCGTTAGTAACAACAGTTAGAAATGTACTCTTTAATTGATTGCAAAAATTGAAAATAGTGAACACTCTCATATGTATAAGAGGCTAGAAGCTGGTGTTTCACTAAAATTACTTTTGGTTGAATAAAGTTTACATACCTCTATCATGATAAGACTGTTGTATCATCTCCATCAGACAGTACAAGTATATGACGTACCACGTGGTAACAGGTCAAGGGTCAATTCCGATGACATACACATGTAACGCTGCTACAATTTTAGCACAAAGTATAACGGCATTGTTGTAGCTTAATTGTAGTCAAACCAACATCCAAAACTAATAGGACACTTGCATTTTATTTGAGTTTTAAGAACAAGAAGGCTGTTTCTTTGAAGCAGATCTGTCGTACAGACTCTAGTATATATCGTTGTGTGAACTTTTGAATTGTGAGGTGGTGTCACATGTGGTATAGTATTATTATGGATCAATACACATATTAAAATCGATACCTATCATGATTTTATATCTAGTTCATATCGCTTTACACATGTACAGTTAAACCATCATAAATACTTTTGAGATTCTAATAAATAAGAAACACAATTTAATGTGTATGGAACGTTTGGAACTCAGTATATAAGTGCCGGACTCATTTCATTTCACACAGTTCGATGCAGTTATATCACGATACACAAAAGTGTGAATCGCTCTTTGAAATGTTTGTCTTCTTTTGAATTAAAATACGTGATACTTAACGGCTTTATAGCGAAACATGTTATTTCCCAGAACGTGTAGTAATATTACCGTTAAAATAAATTAATGTACCCTTCGGATAAGAGCGAGAATTAAATACTAGGTCAGCTAGTTATCTTAGCGTTAGAAAATTTAGCTAACATCACTGAAGTGTCTGCATGCGATGTTCAGTTCTTACACACATTTTTAAGTATGACATGACTGATGGATAAAGTACTTCACGTTGCTGGTACATTACATTTGTTGCTTTCAGTCATGAATGCTGGTGTTACAACATGAATGGAAACACCATCCTTGATCGACAAATTGCTAGACAGCAGTCCACACAATAAACGGAAGTTGTTGGATTTATTTAATGTTTAGCATCTTTCACCTATATTTTAGTTTGCCTCGCGCTAAGCAAATGATTAAAGTCATAGGTAACTGGTGGTTTTATATGTGCCTAAGTAATGTCAATTGATAGTCGCCATTATTGCAGAATTACAGTTGATCAGTGTGATTTAAAAAAGTTTCTGTTTGAAACAATTGATGAAATCATACCGACAGTAACTGTGCTTTGTATATCTACAATACGGAAGTCCAGAATACGAGTACTTCAATATAAAACGTTCCCTATAGTGATGGGTTTAGCACTTTCAGAATTCCTGTGTTGTGTAGAATTGCATGAATTCATATTGATCATAACATTTTGAACCAGTTCTTTATTAAGATGGAGATAAGACTTTGATTGAATATGATGATTCTATAGTTATGTTTACCGAAACAATCGTTGGTAGTAGTAAAATAGAGCAATATTGTATTGATTGCCTGGTACTGCTAAAATAACAAAATATTTACCAAAAAATATAGCAGTATGATTGGAATTATCGAAGTGGCGTATTACATTGAACATGTACATGTACAATAAATCAGACATTAGGTGTCAGTAGAATTTTGCCATTTTATATTGTTGGATATGCCATCGCCGGACCATTTCTAGTAGTTACATGCATGATTAAGTAAGACACTATCATAATACTTTTGTTCCATAAAACTATAATCATTATTAATGACCGATATCGCAATTAGCAAGTCGAAATATGTGAGCGATAGTAAAATGATGTTGTCATAGACAAAGTAGTGTATCTTCTAAGACTTAAATGTACAAACTTAATATACAATATATACTGAGCAAAACAGCTAACCGAACGTTTTTTAAAAGTGAATATTTCAGTACAAACCTTAAATTTTGCATAGTTATTTCAATATAGATTGTGCACCTAATGCAGCTTACCACATGAAAATACATGCCAAAATCACTCATCCATGACGAAAAAGCTTCAAATCACAATTCTGCACGTTGTGATCGATTGTTTTTTAATTGCACGAGTTTTGTGTTTTGTTTTATTATTTAACGCTTATTCATTAATTTCAAGTTTATATGTCTGGTTCTGTTATTTCATGATCCTGTGAACTTCTGTTTCGCATTTTTGAAAATAAAACTACTTAAATCGCATCTCAAGATTGTAAATAACAAGTATACAAGTTTTCGTGCAAAAATATTAATAAATAAAAAAGTTATACGGTAAAATCCGCTGATCATTCATAAAATATGCTAATTGTACATTTTGAGAATTTTATCTTGATGGGTGATGTCATTAAATACATATTTTGACGATGATACAAATTAAATATTTCGACAAACGTTTACCAACAGCCTTTTAATGTTTGGAATATACTTCAGGCCAAGTTTCAGAAAATTCCTATGGATAGAGTTCTAGGAATTTTCATAAAAAACATAAGCGCTCGGTTAGCTGTTTTGCTTAGTATAGTAGTGTGTAACTATAATAAGACACATTAAATGAAAAAATCGGACAGAAAAGGGCAGTATTCAACGGAAAGCTTAACAACCACGACACATAACCGAACATGAAAATGAAATATACAGAAACCAGCTTTCAAAAATAAAAAAACCCTAACGTTGATAAAGATATGCCAACGTCAAACTTACTAAACGCTACCCACGATAAACTTACTAAACGCTCCCCACGAAAAACTTACTAAGCGCTCCCCACGAAAAACTTACTAAACGCTACCCACGTCAAACTTACTAAGCGCTCCCCACGATAACCTTACTAAACGTTCCCCACGATACCCTTACTAAACTCTCCCCACGATAAACTTACTAAACGCTCCCCACGTCAAACTTACTAAGCGCTCCCCACGTCAAACTAACTTACCGCTACCCACGTCAAACCGACTAAAAGCTACCCACGTCGAACTTTCCAACCGCTACCCACGTCAAACTTACTAAACGCTCCCCACGATTAACTTACTAAACGCTCCCCATGATAAACTTACTAAACGCTCCCAACGTCAAACCTACTGAACGCTCCCCACGATAAGCTTACTAAACGTTCCCCACGCCAAACCTACCAAACGCTCCTCACGTCAAACTTACGGTGAAATCGACCAAACGAGGTAGAACTACGACTTGACCCAAATACTGATCCATGATGACACCATGAACCATGTCCGAACCCGTTTGTTTAAAGCTAACATTTGTCTTGGTAAACACGTCGCAATTAGCAAGATGAAATATGTGACCACCAAATCCTTTTCCAAAACTACGAATCTACAAAACATGGTCCAAATCGGACAGGCGGCACTCATCATAAACAACATAATATGAAAGATGGCACGTCAAGGAAGAAACAAAAAAAACAAAGAAACACAATCAGACATCACAAATATGATGACAAATGAACAGAAAAAGAACCTTAACTTGACAATTTCCGCAGTTGAATAGAACATGTAGGACCAAAACTATATTATTATTTTATTGTAAATACTATACGAAACAAGCTCATACACGGTTAGGCAAGGAATCGAACTTGGTATTACAAAGTAATAAATAATGCGCTTTCAATATCTGGTGATACTATGAAAACAATCAGTCTGAAAACACAATTTACGCTGATTAATGTCCTCTATATAGTGGCAATTTTTTTAGCGAAAACATTTTACTGATGTATGATACTGTTTGGCCGACCGTAAACAACAATATTGAGGATTTTATCCGAGAATCAAGATGCACATGTCAACAAAGCTTCGGGCATCGTAGTACGAAGATATAATAATAATAAATCAGCGAAAGAAGGCAGCAGAAGTCGTCACTCAACACAAAAAGTAGAACACATACAAAACAGAGCAACGTCACTAATTATTAATAATAAACATCAGAAATGCAACCAAGTAAGTAAACAGAAAAGGCCATTTAACAATTTAGACTACTCAAAGCACGACTGACACCCTTCTTCCAATGTCCCACTTAAACTAACACAATTGTTTTAGTGACAATCCATACAAGTGTTATATGTATTGCAACGAAACAATAAAGGCTTCAATAGGTGCAGAATATATTTTACCCAGTGTTTGGTATTCATTACTGTTTCAACCGGTGTTCTCCAATTCAATAAATGGCAAGTTCATCACAATGTTTTGCGGCAAAGTGTTATATTCGATATTGATTTGTGATTTATCATCAAAGCAAATCAGCTAACTTTGTTTATTTAGGTCGTTATATTACGCACAAATTGTTTTCTAAATAGGCGTAGACGAAAACTCCATAAATTCTCTTTTATGTTTTGCAAATACAACATTTCAGAGAGATAATTAAATTCGCGCAATCGTTTTGCCTATTGTGTCGAAGAAAAAATGCTAGATTTCGACCGGAATGGTTATACATGCATTAGCATAAAACAAGACAAACACAATAAGAACATCTATCTGGAACATGTTCCCGTATCATATCGACAATATAATAAAAATAAGCATTTTTTCACGGTTATGTGGTCGTACGAGAGAACCCTACTACTTAAAATCGAAACATGTATAAAGTACTCTATTATGAATAGCGAAGCGGTCGATTGCCAGTCAGTGCCAGTTTTAAAGAAAACTCTGAAATGTGAATATACAATTGGGAACTATTTTCTTGATACATATACATGAATATAATATAATAATATAATCAATTCTTTTACTGGCACATGCCAAAGGCTATTTCATATGAAGATGTTGTACATCCTCTACTAATATTGCGGAGTTTTTCAAGCCTTGTTTATGAACGGTACTTAAAATGAAAGTAGCATATTCTTTCATTGATATATTCATTAAAAAATTAACTATAAAATGCAAAACTTAGGCTAATGACAATATTAAATAAATGCAGGTGGATGAGTTACGCGTACGAAATGAGAATGACGGATATAAATCTACGCGTTTTACAAATTAGATATCACACTATGAATAATATATTAATTTGAAAAAAAAGTAATGCAATGACATGTCGCACCTCTGTTAATTTAAGCGATTTCGCACCACCGGAAATCAGACAAAATATTTTATCATAAAAACTAATTATTAATTATACAAACCCTACAACTTCATTGAACATTCCTGAGAGTTTCGATGGTGATCAATTTCCGCAACCCTTTGCACAGTATTATTCTAAGAACTCTGAACAACGAATATAATACAACTCTATAGATATAAGTAAGACTAATTTTCTTCATGAAACGACATTTTAATTCACAATTGAGGCGTATAAAGGTTCTTGTATTCCATTGTCGAAATAATTTTACCAAGCAGTACATGTAGCAATGATTGTTGACAAAGCTAACGAAGTGGGTACATACTATTATTAGTGATAAAACATTATATTGCTTCATGACTATAAAACAATGACCATGCTTTATACTGTGTCGTATTTTATGCGAATCACGGAATAATCCAAGGTAAAGTTGGCATTGAATTATTACACACCAATTGTATATACTGTCATATTAAGGATGTGTGCACAGTTTGAAGTCAATAGTCACACCATGGATTAAATGTGTATATGCGTTGTTCAGTTTTAACGTTAGTTATCCATTTTTCAGTTACAGGTAGACGGCACAAATACAACTGTTTTCAAGCTAGGTCTTAACATGGTAAGCTTTTTGTACCTGGTAATTCCATGATCACATCATACTCAAATTGGAATTGGCTGCCATAACAACATTAATTTGTATTAAAATAGACTCAAACTGTGTATTTGTGATTATGTGAATTATCGCTTACTGTGGAAAATTTAGCACGATAGGCCGTCTAATAACACACCAGCTTCAAAAATATTACATATTGAGCAGGTAAAGAACTAAAATGTTGTACATTGTGTACTTTTTAAACATTTTACAAAAAGCTCTTATCCATAGTATGACTACTTACTTACATTTGAGATAATACATGATCAAGTGGCACCAGAACTAAAATCATTTAACAAACCGATCGTTATTATGTTCAGATAGCTCGGTGCAGTGCTTGATATACGAACGATATACATTTGTTAAATGGTACAAGTACATCTACTTGTAATGCGTACATCGTTTTCATTTTACCTGGAAGCATGTTCATAATTGGCATGTCTTCGTGCAAGTAGTATAGCAATATTATCAGACAAGTCGATTATAGTCATTTGCCCGCTCCAAACAATGAACCGGGAATTTTCAAAATATGAAAAATGCACGCATTGTTTTTCGGACGAGTTCTCAAAACGCAACCTACACATTACCCATTAATACCCACACCAAGTGAACCAAACACTGGAATTATTCTATTAACATAATACGTAGAACGTAAAAAGATGTTTGTGAATCATACATGTCTGATGGCAGTTAATGATCTAGTGTAATTAAGGTCACCACTGTCTTTTACAACTGATGATCAGAAACCTCTCTGTAATGTTCTACGGTCTAAGAATCTATATGTCTAACGCTGTGTGCCAGAGATTGTCGTGTATTCAAAGTTACGATGATTTCGACCTTTGATCCAAATGACCTTGATGTTGTGTAGGGCCATTTGTGGAGGACGGACAATCTTCATTTAAAATTTAAGAATCCTAAGTTCACTCGTTCTTGAAATATTGTTTGACAATAATTTGGCATATCGGCCGACCGACCGATCGGCAAGCATGTGTTGTACATAACAATACATCTATAACAGACATTAAAACATTTCAAGATGTTTAAACATAATGAGTCATGAACTTAATATAATAGAAGTTCTATATTATTATCTTTCAAACAAAGAACAACTTTGCCAGCACTGTTTGCGAGTATCTCTATGTACTTTGTTTTTTGTACGTTGTTCTGTTCGTTTCCGTTAGGCATAATGCAAACATTAATCTTACCAAACATAATGCTGACAGTATATAAAGCGGAATTGACACGCGCTGTCTGACGAAGCGTAATAGAATTCCGCTCATTGATGTCAGTGAGAACTGTTCCAGTGCATTCCGTTTATTACAAGTGTAGTCTATCATTGTTTATTGAACACAGTTATGTAAGCTATGTTCATGAAAGTAACTGAACCGACATTTACTTATATTTAACTTTAGAGAAGTGGTTTTCCTAATGATAATTGAAAAGATACTTTGTTGTTGCTTTTTACAGGATTTCTGCCTTCAAAACTGTTTTTTGTTGTTGATATTGTGATCCCGGAGTTCAATGTATTGCATCAATTCTTGGTCAACCCTACCCTTATTGTTTGTGTGTATATTGGTCTTTGTTGTATAACTAATAATCGGACTTTATCATGTATATAAATCTTACTGATCAGCGCTGTATTTAGAAAGTCCGTACGAGACACTTTACCGCTTTTAGTAGCGATGTACGTTATTTCCCAGAACGGCTCATCGTGTTGTTATATTACCATTAAAATAATGTACCCTTCTGACAATTGAGATAATTAAGTAGAGGACCAGTCAGTAGTCTTAGCATTAGAAAAATTGGCCGACAACATTAAAGTGTCTGCAGGCGATGTTGAGTTCTTACACACATTCTTAAATATGACAGAACGGACGGACAAAAATACCCTGCATTGTTGGTTCTTTATATTTGGTGCTTTCAATAGTGAATGTGTGTATCAAAACATTAATGGAAACTCCAACCTTGTTCGATAAGTAGCTAGACAGTCCGATCAAGGAACGGAAGGTTCTGGATTTGATTTAAAGTCGTTACATCAATTCATTTCAGTTTGCTTCGCGCTTAGTAAATGATGGTAGTCATGGGTAAATGTTGGGATCACATGTGTCAAAATAATGGCATTTGCTATTTGCCATTATGCGGAAATGTGGTTTATCAGTGTGATTTTAAGAAGTTTCTTTTTGAAACAATTGATGAAAACATGTAACATAACTGTGCTTTGTAGACCTACACTACGTAATACCGGAATACGAGTACTAAAATATGAAAACACTGCAAATATTCCTTATAGTGATACATGTTGGTCTAGCGCTTTCTGAATTCCTTTTTTGCGTTAGATTTCAACAATTTATAATGATCCTATCATAATGCTCCAGTTCGTAATTAAGAAGAAAATGAGACGTTGATATAACTATGATGATGTTACAATTATGTATACATATACCATTATGTTTTATTAAAACAACCATTGGTTCTTGTCTAATAGAGATATAATGTATTGATTGTCCGGTATCGTTAAAATAATTAAATATTTAAGCATTATTGTCTAATACATTAATATGTCCTTCGTTTAGAGTATTAGTAGTATGGTTGGTAATGCTTTTACCGATAATTACAAAGCACATTTACAAAACATCAGCTATCAGGTACTGGCATCACCAGTCGACATATGTCAACTTGATTTTTAATGCAGATGCATATGTATTTGTTGTACCATCGTCGGACCATTACGATACTTTCCACCTCAAGTACCTCAGTAGAACAACAACCTATAGACGCTATACTATAGTTTAGTATTTAGGAAAGCGAAATGAGAAACATAAACATGTGTGTAAGACGATATTGTTGCATGTGATAATGCATGTTGCTATTTGATGTGGAGTTCGATTAAAATTGGATGTAATATTATTTCTCTTATCTAATTTTGCACCTGTGCAGATTTCATGCGCACTGTATTGCACACTGTTACACTCTGTTTAACTTCGAATATTCCAAGTTCATGTTTTGGGTAATTGAGTATAATCAAATTTATGATTTGCCATTTAGTAGCGTACTTGTCTAGTTGTATAACATAATTTACATTTTTTACAGATGCCTAGATTCCCATTTACATGACGTTACATCATTCATTTAAAGTTCACCATTGTGTAGGCGACAGACATTCGTCACACATTTAATGTCTTAAGAAAATTGTACCAAAGCTATACGAGGATTTCCATATAATGTTGAACTGAATCGAGCCACAATTGTCTCTGTATGACTTCTAACAATTGATGCATTTCACGGTACTTTGAGAGTGAATCTGAATCATTTTGAATAATTCCGGTGTGATATTTCTATGACTCCGTGTTAACCAGGAACTTTTGAGAATGAAACACACATGTTCAACAATGGTTAAGGTGCGATATACATGTATGTACGAATTTCAGATTGTCATTTAAGTCATATAATTGATAAACCGGCTTGATCCACGCTTTCACGCTCAACTGATATAGAATCAAACCTGGAAGACAGAGCTCAGTGATGAATCATGTCCTAGTCAGCTCGGAATAAAACTTTGTTCGAACATAAAAAACTTTCCATTTGAACTAGAAATGTATGATGTATAATACAACATGTGTTACATGTAGTAAACTGTGTTTGTTCAATCGAGTGTTTCCTATTAATCTCCAATCGGTCAACGACCAATTTAATACTTGCATGATTTCCGCGTTCAAAAGTACACATTGTTGGTAATTATTTGACCCCTATGTTTAATATAGTTTTTGTACAAACATGTCTGCTCGTGGTTAATCCTATACATGTATTAATAACGTGCTTATCTATTTCAATAGTATCTGTTTTGTAATTAGTTATTCTAAAGATAAATCTCCTTGATCTGTGCGGCATTGTCATATTCCATACTAACCATGTGAATGTATTTATCCGGTTCGCCCAGATGTCGCTTCGTGAAATGCCTTTTCAAATAACTGTTATAGCGATAGATGTTATTTCCAAGAACGGCTCGTTGTGTTGTAATCTTCCCATTAAAATAATGTACCCTTCCGAGAAATGAGTGATTTAAGTAGAAGAAGCCAGTTATCGTAGCGTTAGAACAATTGGCTAACATCACTGAAGTGACTGCAGGCGATGTTTAGTCCTTACACTCATTCTTAAATATGTTACTGGTTCATTACAATTGCTGCTTTCAGTGGTGAATGATCATGATAACCCGTTAATGGAAACACCTGCAATGATGAACAAGTAGCTAAACAGTCTGCAAAATAAACGAAAGGTTCTGGTCTTGATTTAACGTCGTTACATCAATTCAGCTGCACTTAACTTTGCTTTGCGCTAAGCAAATAATGTAAGCCATGGGTAAATGCTGGTTTAACCTGTGTCAAAGTAATGTCAAGTGTTTGGGATGTAAAGAAGTTTCCTTTTTTAAAACAATTGACTTAAACATACCGGATTTATTGTATAAATACAATATGCTTATCCGGAATACGAGTACTTCAACAGGAAAACACGTTACAATTTCCTGATAGTGATGTGTTGCGTAGAATTGTAACAATTTGTATTGCTCAAAATATTGGTTCCATTTCTGCATTAAGATGAGATGAGGCGTTGTTTAAACTATAATGATGTTACAATTATGTTTTTCCATACAGTTATGTTTCAATAAAACAATCATTGGTACTTGAATAATATTGGGCAATATTGTATAAATTGACCGGTACTGTAATACTAACTCAATATTTACAGAGTATTAGGTGATAAGATGTTCGTTCTTAAGATTATTAGCAGTATAGTTGGTAAAGTCGAGGTCGTACATTACATAGCACATGTACAAAACTTCAGTAGGTACTGTATCACAAGTCAAAGTATGACCAATTGCCATTGTATGCATTAGGTCAGATACTGCTGGAAGAAAAGTCTTAGAATATATTGATCGTATGTGTATTTGCTGTACCATGTTCAGGCCATTACGATACTATCCACCTCTAGTGATAAAGAAAAACATCACCAGATCGGTCCTCCGCATTCTGTACAATGGGTATTATATGCAGCTCAGGGTGATGCATTACACTGGTTTTACTGTAGTGTACGATTAAACGAGATGAGAACCATGAGTATCAGACGATGTATGTACACTCTATCTTATAAATGTGTACAAGGTGTAGTTGAGTATTATTAAATGCATGATTTTCCTTTAAGTAGCGTCCATGTCTAGAGGTTCACTACCTACACTCAACCGCTTTAAAAACGCACCACTACTAGTATTGAAAATAATCAAAATTTGTCAACAATCATTTTTTTGCTGGGTTTGTTCAGTTCATAAGAATGACCTAATTAAAGAAAATGATTTTGTTTTCATTCGGAATACCCCGCCTAAAGAACGTTTGGCCTAAAGAAGATTGTGCATGTTGTGCGGGTGCAGCTCGATCGCATCGACCTATGTGGTTAATATTGACTTTAAACTGTAGGCTGCAGTTAAAGACCGACCTGGATGAAACCAGCTAAAATATGTAGGAGGAATCATGACACAGGTTGTGTCACTGTTATTGGTTCCGCATGGCTGCACACAGTGTCAAAAGAATGTCGGGTGTCAAAATTATAGAATGTTAGGGATTGTCGCAAAAGGTTTTCGTACATGTAAGCTGCCATAAAATTATGCAAAACAGCTTTCTTTACAAAAACGAACATTTTTATTGAACAAATGACTTTTAATGCTATAATTTGAACTAACTAACACATCTGTTATTTTGATTAACAACGTAGAGTCATATAATATGATATACGGAGAAAAACAAAGGGGGAAATGTCAATGTTAGCTATTTTTCTCGATTTGACCTTCAAAAGACCTTGCCCTTGACCCCATAATGCCCAATTATGTTTTCCATTTAATGTATATAATCAATTGAATAATATCCAAGCAAATATGTAGCAATATACACATGAATAACTTAAATATAGTAAATCTTAGAATACCAGGGGTTGTCGACAAAAATGTCTCCTCTGCCACCATGCATATGCATAAAATGGCTATTTTAACAATTGAAAATTTTCATTGAACAAATGAATTTTACTGAGAGAATATGTACTTACCAACGCAGCTATCATTTTAATAACCAAATTTGATCCCTTAAATATGCTACACGAAGAAAGAACAGAGTAGAAACATCAATGTTTAGCTTTTTTTCTCTCTTTGACCTTGAAATGACATTGAGCTTGACCCCAAACACGTCAGTTACATGTATGTATGTCCATTTGATGTACGATGATAAATGAATACTATCCACCCAAATATGTGGCAGTATATGCATTAAAAAACGTTACACCAGACTTAAGAATGCCAGGTGTTTTCGTAAATTAGTTCGGAAGAAAGAGTTGTTGCCCCTTGTAATAAATCTGCACCACTTTCAGATCTGGCATCCTCTTTTTTCTGAAGCCTGAAAGTCTATATTATTCGAAAATACCAATGGACTTTTTTACCATTGGGGAAATAAATTTTGAATTTCTCGTCACCAGCTCCTAAACTTATGTGCTAATACGTGCGTATTATATATTCGGTTCGTATGGTTGTTTGATGCATTCATATCACGATGTACAAAACTTGTGAAATGCCTTTTAAAATAACCATCCTGCTTGTGAAATTAAATGCGAGCCACTTTACGGCTTTTAAAAGCGAAACATGCTATTTCCCAGAACGGCTCATCGTGTTGAAATATTAGCATGAAAATAATGTACCATTTCGGGAAGTGAGATAATTAAGTAGAAGGCCAGCCAGCAATCTTAGCGTTTAGTAAGAAAAAAATGTGTAAGCATCAATGAAGGGTCTGAAGGTGGCGTATTCGGGCTTAAATATGAAAGTGAAAGCAGGGTTGGTGTTTATGGACATGAATCCGTACATGTGAAAAAATATGTTCACCGCGTTTGACAAACCAACTTTTTGTGATACCGTATGATACATGAACCCCTACTTTATTTTCATTTTCTTGAAGCTGGATGCTATTTCTATTGATGAAAATATTTTGAGAGGGCCACATGGACTAAAACATTGACTTTTTGTTTGGCTGACCTTGGTCACTTTACATTGAGTTAAAGAACAATTCTATTTGGTGGTGTTTGACCTAAAGTATGCCAGAACTGATGTTAAAAAATACCCCATGTAGTGTGTTCATTAAATTCGTTGCTTTCAGAGGTGAATGTGTGTTAAACCATTAATGGAAACACCATCCTTGCTCGAGAAGTGGCTTGACAGTTTACACAATAAACGGAAGGTCAAGGCCGGTCGGGAAATAACGAAGTCGTTTAAATAGTACAGCAGCTACATTTCACTTGTTTCGCTTTAAGCAAATAATGGAAGTCATAGGTAAATGGTGGGTTCACCTGTGTCAAAGTATTGTCAAATTAATGTTCGCCATTATTGTGGAATTACTGTTAATCAGTGTAATTTAAAGAAGATTCTTTTTTAAACAATTGATGATACACACAGTAGTTATTGTGTTTTGTATAGCTACCGGAATACGAGGACTTCAGCATGACAACATCGTACACGTTCCTTATAGTGACGGGTCTAGTGCTTCTGAATTCTTGAGCAGCGTAGACATTCAAAAATATATTTTGATCCTAATCTTTTGGTCAAGGTCTTAACTAAGGTGGAAATGAGACGTTGTTTAAACTATGACGAGATTACACTTTTATTTACCCTAACAAATATGTTTCTATAAAACAATCATTAGTGCTTTAATGGTACAGAAATATTGTATTGACTGCCCTGTACTATTACTAAAAACTTAATATTTACACAGTAATGGGTGATAAGAACCTTAGAATATAAGTGGTATAGTTTGATTCATCGAAGAAGTATCGTACATTGCATATGTACTCAAATTCAGCTTTAAGGAACTCGTACTACCAGTTGAAGTATCGCCAATATATATGATGTTTCCATAGAGTGTTGCTCTACGTAATTTACTTTGTAGTTTGAGATTAAGGTGAAACCCGAGTATATGATGACGTTGTTGTTCATGTTAATTCTATCTAATGAATGTAGAATTTGATGTTAATTTTATTATTCTTTGATACTAAATCATTTGGTGTGATTTATCTTATCTAGAATTGCACCTGCAATGATGCTATGTACTGTATTACGAACTGTAGTACATCGGATGTGCCATGTTCAGATTTTGGTTACTGAGTATAATTCAATTCACCTATTGCCTTTAAGTACCGTATTTGCCTACATGCAGTTTCATCATATTATAGTTTTCGAACAGTCGTTTAAGTCGTGCCTATTATAATTTCTATTGCGTTACAACAAGCATTTTCAGTTCTCCATCGCGTTGGGGACAAATATACGTCGCATGTTCAATGTCTTTTGAAAAGGGTACCACATCTATACAAGTTTTTCTATTATGCTGAACCGAATCGAGTCATTGGCCGATCATATTTTATTCTGAATGACACAAAAGCAACGATCAACACAATTTTCGTTATATTCAGTCTCCAACATATTGCTTAGATTCACTGCTTTTACGTTCGTTTCAGATATATAAAATGTAATTCGGCTTTATGTATTTGCGACGAAGTTCTGGTTAATATCTGATTCGACAATAAGCGCGGACAAAATGTCTCGACAACACTTGAATATATTCGTTTAATTAACTTAATATATATTCAATAAAAAATTAACCCGATCAATCGGTTTATTGAAACGACTCCTTTGACGTCTGTTTTAAGCCAACACGAATTGTTGGAATTTTTTAATGGAATGCAGAAAAACGCACTCGAATTAAGTTAATATGCCATCGAACCATTGATAAACTACACTAAGGGATACGTTATTTCAGATTTAGACCATCACAGTCGCAATTAGCAAGATTAAATATGGGAGCGATAGTAGATGTTGTCACAGACAAATGAATGTTTCAAGGCATTTAATGTACAACAATAATATATAATATATACTGAGCGTCAAAAATTTCGACAGTGTTTGTAAAAATTTCTTTCGAGTTATCAATTTAAAAATTTAGAATTTTTAATTCGTGTGCTAAACTTTTGACGCTCAGTATAGTGGTGATGGCCAAAGTATATGTGAATATCAGACAGGCAAGGGCAGCACCCAACTTTACCAGCCAGGTATGAAAAACATAAAATACATTACGCAACACAAATACATGACACAAAACTTACACATAATCCGACAAGAAAATGAAAGGTTTAGATCCCAGCCGTCAAAAGCTGAAAACTATAAAGATCATAAATATATGCCAAACCGGTAACCAAACCAGGTATTTATACGACTTGACCCAGTTACAGATCCCGAATGACACCATAAACCATTTCCAAAACTACGAAGCGACAAAACGATGCCTTAAATCGGACTGGCAACAATCATTATAAACAAACAATATTGTCAATAATAATAAAAAAACAATCAGATGTTACAAGAAAGGTATGAGAAAATCCGACAGGGAAGGTAGCACTCAACATAACCAGCCGAGCGCAGAAATCAGAAACACCACGGCACAATTACAATGAGCAATGTCCACAGAAACCCATGCCAAAACGGCGACCAATTAAATGAGGCACATCAACCCCGGGGCGTGACCTAGTTTAAAACACTACAGAAGCACAACTACGACTTGACCTAGTTAAAATAATGGACAAGATAGGAATGGGGTGGGAAATAATATTAAATATTCCTAGCAACAACATTGAGCAAAGCCGAAGAAACAATTAAAAATCCAAGTCCTCGCCGATAAAATGCTAGATGACCCATTTTCACAAAGAAATTATATAAAAACGGTTATTGCCGAATGAAACGCAGCCAATACTCGATCAAGTTCCCCAAGGCACCACTGCACGGCGAACCAGTGACTGATACAAAACTAACCCGAACAGGAATAGAAAAGAAAGTTAAAATTAATTTAGGACCTTGTAGGACAAATGTAACCCAATAGCGGCATTATGTGCTACACATGATCCATAAATATTGTCAGCATGAACTGGTAAACATGAAGTGTTAGTCAATTATAAACATTTAGCTATATACATGTAACGTGCTTGTTCAACAATAATATAATTATATACGACATCGTCAATTCAGTCCTGATATTGATTACCCGTGACGTGGCAGCTGACGATTTCCGCAGGTGAATGGAAAGTGCAAGACCAGTCTTCCACATGCAAAAATAGTTTATAAATAATAGGCGATCAAGCAAGGAATCAAAGTTGGTACTACAAAAAACTAAATGATTGTTATTAACTGTGTTGATCCAATCAGCTTTAGGGCATATTACGCAATATTTTCATCAACAATAATACGGTTATGCCTGGCGATATATTGAAATCAATCACATTACATGGATACTAGTCTTGTTCTCCAATCTAGAAACATGTACCCACTTTACGCTGATTAAAGTCCTCGATATAGGGGCAATTAGTTTAGGGAAAACATTTCACTGACGTATAATACTGTTTGGCCGGCCGTAAACAATGATATTCAGAATATTATCTGAGAAATAAGATACAACTGTCAATAACGCTTCAGGATATGGCAGTATTGATACATAAATGTATTAATAACAAATTATACATAAGCCTGTCCAATATAAAAAGGGATTGTCCACAAAATCCTATTTAGAATGGCCATTTTCACCCTAAAAACTTGAAAAAAACAGGTGAAATATGCATGAAAAAAACAAAAGTCGAAACAAAAGTGTAATTTTTACTGTTTTATTTCAATCAAATATATCATTTGTACCGTCAACGGTACAATAAATCATTGAAAATATTTTAAAATGTTCCGTTAACGGACAAAAATCTGAGGTAAAATCATATAAATATTCTCTATGTACAAAATGTTCCGCTAGCGGACCAATTTTAAATATCCTCGTGGGGATCAAAATGTTTCTTTGATAGTATAAACGAATTGTACTTTCAACTAAACAACTAGTTATCCGCAGTCAGGTATGAAGAAATTGTTCCGTTAACGGACAAAAAATTTAGGTAAAATCAAATACATATTCTCTACTTACAATATGTTCCGCTAGCGGACCAATTTCAAATATCTTGATGGGGATCAAAATGTTTCTTTGATAGTATAAACGAATTGTACTATTAACTAAACAACTAGTAATCCACAGTCAGGTATGAAGAAAATGTTCCGTTAACGGACAAAAAATTTAGGTAAAATCAAATACATATTCTCTACATACAATATGTTCCGCTAGCGGACCAATTTCAAATATCTTGATGGGGATCAAAATGTTTCTTTGAGAGTATAAACGAATTGTACTATTAACTAAACAACTAGTAATCCACAGTCAGGTATGAAGAAAATGTTCCGTTAACGGACAAAAAATTTAGGTAAAATCAAATACATATTCTCTACATACAATATGTTCCGCTAGCGGACCAATTTCAAATATCTTGATGGGGATCAAAATGTTTCTTTTATAGTATAAACGAATTGTACAATCAACTAAACAACTAGTTTTCCGCAGCCAGGTATGAAGAAATTGTTCCGTTAACGGACAATTTTTTTAGGTATGATCAAATAAATACAATGAAAACTATATTCCGCCAGTGGAACAATTTCACATAATTTTCCAAATGAGGATTTAAATGTTTCTATGACAGTATAAACAAATTGTACAATCAACTAAACACCTAGTTATCCACAGTCAAGTATGAAGAAATTGTTCCGTTAACGGACAAAAAATTTCGGTGTAATCAAATAAATATTCTCTATATACAATATGTTCCGCTAGCGGAACAATTTCAAATATCTTGATGGGGATTAAAATGTTTCTTTGATAGTATAAACGAATTGTACAATCAACTAAACAACTAGTTATCCACAGTCAGGTATGAAGAAATTGTTCCGTTAACGGACAAATTTTTTAGGTATAATCAAATAAATAGCGGACCAATTTTAAATATCTTGATGGGGATTAAAATGTTTCTTTGATAGTATAAACGAATTGTACTATTAACTAAACAACTAGTTATCCACAGTCAGGTATGAAGATATTGTTCCGTTAACGGACAAAAATTAAGTAAAATCATTTAAATATTCTCTATAAACAATATGTTCCGCTAGCGGACCAATTTAAGATATCTTGATTGGGATCAAAATGTTTCTTTGATAGTATAAACGAATTGTACTATTAACTAAACAACTAGTTTTCCACAGTCAGGTATGAAGAAATTGTTCCGTTAACGGACAATTGTTTTAGGTATAATCATATAAATACAATGACAACATGGCCCTATATCGCTCACCTGATTACAAATGAAACTCTACACAGTTTTTACCCAAGGGAATAATTTGAACAATCTTGGTAGAAAACCAGTACATGATGCTACATACCAATTTACAAAGCTCTAGGCAGTGTAGTTTTAGACAAGAAGATTTTTATATGTTTTACCTATATAAGTTTATGTAAAACAGTGACCCCGGGGCAGGCCAATTTTGACCCCATGGGCATAATTTGAGCAATTTTGGTAGGGGACCACTAGATGATGCTACATACTAAATATCAAAGCACTAGGAATTGTAGTTTCCGACATATTTTTTATATGTTTTCCCTATATAAGTCTATGTAAAATGGTGACCCTCCAGGGCGAGGCCAATTTTGACCCTAGGGCCATAATTTGAGCAATTATTACAACCCCCAATGCCACGTACAATCTGGCAAAATTTCATGAAAAATGGCCATTGGTCAAACAGTTTGAGAGGAGATGTTGTTTGTAAGTGTGGACGAACGACAGACGGACGGACGGTGACTCAGATGAGCTAAAAACTAAGCAACTAGTTATCCACATTTAGGCAGGTATTGAAGAATTGTTCCGATACCGGACGCACATGTTATGTAAATGTGCAAGGGGAACAATTTTAATTATCTAGAAGAGGATCAAAATGTTTCTTTGAGAGTATAAATAAATTATACTATCCAAAAGTTAAGGCACAAAATAAGTTCTAGTATGTCGTTTACGTAGCATGTTATCAACTCTGGATACCATCCATATTAACTTGCTGGACCTCAGAAGGTTTCACGCCACAGTGAACAAGAATTATATCCAACCATCACAGCTTCAACTTTTGTAATAGATTTAATAGGTCCCCGGTTATTAAAACAAACATGAGAAACATGTATAATATAACTGTCCGAAGATTGTTGGCAGATTCTAATATTTCCCCCCAAATATGTCTCTTCATTTCACCATTTAAAGACAACACTATCATCTTGCTGCTTGTAAAATCTGTAAATGAAAAATAAATAACTGTTAATACATTAATACAAAGATGCTTTCAGACTTTAGGCAAATTATGGTGAAACATCATATCAATGTATATGATGAGGCAAATTGCTTATCCAGACATCTGTTTAAAATGGATATCTGTCTGTGAATTTCAATATGTCAGCTACATACTGTATGAATTACTAGTTTCAATACTTATGCTAATCAGGAACAAATATACCCTACTTCTATTAACTGGCAACCTTTCCACAAGTGGAGTTAAATCAACATTGAAACAGTTCTAACAAGAGCACCGCCATACGGGGTAATATACGCCCGAAGTTCAAGAGTGACAGAGCGGAAAGGAAACAAAGTCATATGACCTTTAACCCCTAAGTGTGACCTTGACCTTAAAGCAACCCCTCCAGAACATGCGCTCTGCACGTCATCTTGATGTGGTGAACATTTGTGTCAGGTTTCTTTAAAATCCTTCAAGAGGTTCAAGAGTGACAGAGCGGAAGGGAAACAAAGTCATATGACCTTTAACCCCTAAGTGTGACCTTGACCTTAAAGCAACCCCTCCAGAACATGCGCTCTGCACGTCGTCTTGATGTGGTGAACATTTGTGTCAGGTTTCTTTAAAATCCTTTAAGAGGTTCAAGAGTGACAGAGCGGAAGGGAAACAAAGTCATATGACCTTTAACCCCTAAGTGTGACCTTGACCTTAAAGCGACCCCTCCAGAACATGCGCTCTGCACGTCGTCTTGATGTGGTGAACATTTGTGTCAGGTTTCTTTAAAATCCTTTAAGAGGTTCAAGAGTGACAGAGCGGAAGGGAAATTGCTAACGACAGACAGACGGACACAGAGGCGATAACATAATACGGCCCTTCGGGCGTATAATAATCAGATAACTAATATCAATGAACTCCATCGCAGTTATGGGATCTGTCCCTAGAAGCTAAGATATTCATAATGAACAATTGTTTGAAGTTCCAAACCATTCCCTTCATTCGTTACAGAGATACCAGCTAAAAAGTGAGCTTAAATGTATGTGGTTCATACAAAATTCTGACACCTAATTTCAAGGACTTTTCAAGGTTATTTCAAGGTTGAATTTGTATTTTCAAGGACTTTTTCAAAACACTTAGCAAGGTTTAATTGAGCAATGTAGACGCTTTGTGTTGATTCTAGACTAAGTCATCATGGCTATTGCTTATAGCACTTCCTGTTTCAACCTTACGTCATATACCGGTAGTGTTTCTTAATCACTTTATGCAGATAATGTGACATTTAAAACATTGGAAGAGTACAATAGCTCGAGTATTATTTGAATAGTCGAGCTAAAAAATGCTGTTTGTTCGAAACAATACACAATCCTACACGTCCTTATAGTAATAGAGCCTAGAGGATCTTACATGAGTGTATTTTCATATCAAACTTATTAAAAGAGTTGGATATAAGTGTTAAAATACAGGCTCTGCCGACCCAGGTAGGGGTATAATAAACACAGGTATATGAGTACGGCTGCTGAAAGCATCTCAAAATGGTCACCACGAAAAGGTACATTGTTTTATTTTATATAGATATGGTGCCCAATTAACTGGTTCAACTGATTTCATCCAAAAGTTAACTAGGTTAAGGATTTCAAAATTGCATGTTGCGATTTCCGTTGACACCATTTTATGGTATGTAATAAATTATAAGTTTGCTTTGTGTAGCAAATGTTACCTACCGGGTAGTATATAGCTACTGACAGTTCCGACAGATGTGACAGGACATACTATGATATGACATCATGTGTAGAGATTGATGTATGAAGGTCCTTTGTAAACTTGACCAACCCAGCAGCCCTTATATCATTCCTTTCTGCAACTTCTTGTTCTATTATGGTGTAAACAATTGACAGACACTTCATGACTGTGCAGGTAGCCTTCTCATAGGATAACTATTTAACATGTCACTTCCACCAGTTTCAGCGCTGACTCAATTTCTGGAAAACAAATAAACATTACGAGTAATTTCAAGGCAGAATCATACAACATTTTTTGAAAAACTATGTATAATTATATATAATATAAAATGTTTTTATTTTTTGTGGATAACATCTAAATTGGCAAACCAATTTTCATTATATGGTCATGCAGTCATACATTTTTACACATCTTGGCAAGATTTACAATGTTTTCCATGTTAATAATAAATTTAATGTTTTGGTTTGTTTACAGCAAGTTAGCATCTGTAGCTGATTTGATCCCAAACTGAGACATAAAGCATAAAACCAGAGGGCCAAAAAGGGCCCTAGATCCCTCACCAGTCATATGGTCTGTGTGTCAACTGTCATGTATGTCTATGGTGACCAAGGAAACAATTAAAAAATTCTACGATTTCAGAAAATGCAGCCTCTATTAATATTATATGAACATGGTTTTCATAATGTCTTAACCATACAGCAAGCTTGTTATTTACATCAGATAACCAACAATGTCAGATAAGCTCATATTTGTGACCTCTAGTGTACCCTATAATTTGACCTAGTGACATCATTTTTAACCCCAATGATCTATATCAAACTTGACCTAGATTTCGTTCAGATGATCATAGTCACCCAGTTTCATAAAGAACATAACATAACCATGACCTCTGTTGTCTACATAAGAACATTGTTGAGGGAAAGACCGCAGACAAAGAGTGATCACAAAAGCTCACTCAGTCTCAAAATGTGCCAATTTAGTGAATTTACATTTAATCACACCATGCAAAAAGAAGAAATGATCAGTACAAACTTCAATTTGACATTTGACCTCAAACTGTGGTATTGACCTTTGAGAAAGGAACCTATGTTTGCTAATGACCCTCTTGATTAATAGAGGTTAATATTCATGTCAATTTTAAGCAAAATTGGTCAATGCATGACAAATTTATGGTCTGAACAAGCTTCAATTTGAAATTTGACCTCCAACTGTTACCTTGACCTTTGAAATAGGACCCAGAGGTTGGGCATGACATTCAGAAGTAAAAGAAAGATTGGTCAATACATGACTTTGGTAAGGTCTGGACATGCTTCAAATTGACCTGCAACCAAGGCTGTGGCCTTTGAAATAGGAACCTGGGGTTAGAAATGGCAAGCCTCCTCATGGAGGTGAACATTCATGCCAGATTTAAGCAAGATTGATCATATCGATTCATGCAGGGTTTTCTCTAGGAATTTTCATAGGAGGGTCCCAGGACCCTTAAGACTTGTAACTGAGAGTCCCTGAGAAATTTTGATGATCTCATCATATCACCGGCTTAGAAGATCGTAACTGCAAAATCAATATTTTGAGTAAACAAGAAAAACTGTCTGAAAATTACTCTTTATTTATAAATGGTAAAACAAGCCTATTCAACTTCAGTTCGGTCAACATGACAAGTTCAAATTGTCCTAAAAAACATTCATGAAAAGCAGCTTAGCACCTTATGATGTAGATTTCAAATATATGCATTAGTCTTATAAGGTTGTAAGTGGCACTTACGACTTTCTCATTCTAAGCCAGCAATACATGGGTACGCATTTAAAGTCCATTGTTACAGTATCAAAGAAAGCAAAATCACATTTATTTTAATTAATCGTTACCGGTATACACATGTACCATACATGTATGTATTTCAAATGAACATGGAAAATATATATCAATTTAAAACAAACGGAATGTAACTTTCAGCAATGATTATAATAAGATGCTACTAACTTATTATAGCGTACAGACCATACAGATTGCTCAATGAACCACAAGTGCAATAAATGGCAGAAAGAAGTGTTCTAGTAGAAACGAAAAATGTCTATTCGAATGATTCCTTTTGGGGGTCCAAGGATGTACAGTAATTCAGAAATGGGTTTCCCAAGCAGCAAAGCTGTGTTAGGGACGCAGAAAACATGCATCTGTGAAATCCCTGATCATGACAAACTTATGGTCTGGACACAATCAGATGGATGCAAGTACGCAGGATGGACATACAACAAAAGTGGCGACTAAGACTCTCTCACCGCAAACGGGCTCAACAAAAATGTGGTATCATATGTACTGACTGACATAAATTATTAATGGCTGAAAGCATATCTATATTATCTAGATATAAATGTGTCCTGAAACACGGATGCCTTTACTGATAACTCTGCTAACACCATTATCCCTTAGCTATAGATGAGTAAGAGGTGGCATGGTGACAGAAGTTACTTGTTTCTGCTTATACTTGTAATATATATGTAATATTAGGCAAGCTATTCAGTAGAAACAATGGTGATTCAGATGTATCTCTATGTACATGAAACATATGACAATTCTTGACATCCAACGTAGTGATATATATTTATAAGAGAGAAAAGTAAGCATATTTATGTACCTGATGTAAACAATCATCTCATTCACAATAGCAACATCTTTTGTTTCATCAATAAGTAATCCAGGGTGACTTAATTCTTGACAATTTCCATCAATTCCTGTCTAAATATCTGTCATATATGGCTTCCTGTATGATTTTTCATTAGTGGTGTCGCCCAAGTTCATGTTCTACAGGCTGTTGACTCCATTCAGCTTACTTAAAAAACAATAGAAATAAGCATATACTGGTACTGTAAAATCATTTAATTCAAAGGGATAACATTTTGTGGTTTTATTGAAAAGACCTGGTGATTTCATAGGGAATTTATTTCAAAGATAACTAAAAATATCCACTACTGTAATATGACACATAGATTACAGAAATGTACTATAATGGTGAATTAGACATTTTCGATGTCAAAATCCCTACCCTGGAAACGATTATGCTTAAAGGATGGGACAAATAATCATGTAGTAATTCACGGGTCTTGGAACCTATTCCCCAGGACTCCGGAGTCGATAAGGTTGTCAAACTCCCACCTGTCGAGAAGATTTGTCTGTCTATTTTCCCCTGTATCCCCCCGGCATAATTTCATTGCTATGGACTGATGAAAAATAACCATATTGAGAAAACATGTTTCTTAAAGTTGATTCAAAGATCTCTGTCACAACCGCATACACAAACATTCACCCCGGTCGATTATTAAAGGTGTGTCAGGATTAAATTCTAGCATCAATAATACACTTAAACAAGAGGCCCCTGAGGGGCCAGTAACGCTCACATGAGTCATGTGGGAAATTTAAATTTTTAGCTCTGGTGGCAATCTTGTTTAACAGACCTGAACAATTTCAGCTGTTTTGGTTACAGGTCACCCAAAGATCATTCCTGTAAAGTTGTATCAAAATCCATCAAGCGGTTCAGGAGAAGAAGCCGATTAAAGGATATTTCTATTTTTAGCTATTGCGGCCATCTTCTTTAATGGACTGGAAATTTTTTAGCTAAATTGCTTAACAGTCAACCAAAGATCATTTGTGTAAAGTTTTATCAAAACCCGTTAAGCAGTTAAGGAGAAGAAGTCATTTAAAGGAGAATTCTATTTTTATCTCTGGCGGCCATCTTGTTTAGCGAAACCGAACGATTTTAGCTATTTTGGTTTAGGGTCACCCAAAGATCATTCCTGTAAGGTTTTATCAAAATTGGCCGAGTGGTTAAAGAAAGTTTTTTTCTATTTTTTGCTCTGGCGGCCATCTTGTTTAACGGAACAGAACTATTTTTGCTATTTTGAAAAAGTGCCACCCAAGGATCATTCCTATAGAGTTTAATCAAAATCCACCAAGCGATTAAGGAGGAGAAGCCATTTAAAGGATATTTCTATTTTTAGCTCTGGCGGCCATCTTGTTTAGCGGAGCGGAACAATTTTAGCTATTTTGGTTAAGGGTCACCCTAAGATCATTCCTGTAAAGTTTTATTGAAATTGGCCAAGTGGTTAAGTAGAAGAAATCATTTAAAGATTTTTCTATTTATAGCTCTGGCGGCCATCTTGTTTATCGGAGCGGAACGATTTTAGCTATTTTTCAACGAGGGTCACCAAAGGATCATTACTGTAAAGTTTTATTAAAATTCGCCAAGTGTTTAAGGAGAAGAAGTCGTTTAAAGGATATTTCTATTTTTAGCTCTGGCGGCCATCTTGTTTATCGGAGTGGAACGATTTTAGCCATTTTGGTAAAGGGTCACCCAAAGATCATTCCTGTACAGTTTTATTGAAATCGGCCAATTGGTTAAGGAGAAGAAGTCGTTTAAAGATTTTTCTATTTATAGCTCTGGCAGCCATCTCGTTTATCGGAGCGGAACGATTTTAGCTATTTTTAATGAGGGTCACCTAAGTATCATTACTGTGAAGTTTGGTTGAAATTGGCCAAGTGGTTTAGGAGGAGATGCCGTTTGAAAAAATTGTTGACGACGACGCCGGACGACGCCGGACATCACGGTATGACAAAAGCTCACCTTGAGCACAATCGTGCTCAGGTGAGCTAATGATTAAAAAGCTAGTGGTCCTGTTGCGTAGTGGTTATACTTCCTGCATTTAGCTATTCAGAAAATGGAATGTTATGGCGGTTTTGACAGACATCTTTGAAACGAAAATAATAGTTGTTAAAATTAGTGTATACATGTTACAGTAGCTTCTGTTTTCTAAAAGCAAACATTCATCAATGTTGTATTATATGTTTTATAAGAATATTATCAGGCAAGGATCCAGGCACTGGGCACGAGTACCCCCCCCCCCCTCCCCAGTTGGCTGAAGATGGTTTTTTAAAACTAGAATAAAACAGTAATATATTGATATTTTAAAAATATATATAATTATATGTTTACTCCTTTGACTGAGCCTCTGGGAAAGGAAGTAACATTCCATTACAGTGCTACAGCTAGGATTCAAAAATAGAGGGGAGCTCCTATTAAAAAGGGCACTTTTTGCGCGCGGTCACTTCTTACAGGGGCGTTTTTGTGATTATTCCCTCCATAATTTTGCGGGCAGTACTGAACTTCAAAGTTCATTACTGCACAACATTCATACCATATTGATGGGAACCAAAACACGTTTGACCAATTTCTATTATCATATAATTATTATTGTTTAAAGAGGCATTCCCTATAACTTTGATCGTTTAAATCGATTCAGGAATATTATTCATTAAATGACAATTTATTGCCATTATTGCTTAAACTCCTCAAATTTTCAACATAAAGCTCCCACCAATTACCAAGACAAAATGAAAACATATTTCCGTAACAAGCCAAAATAGTCACGAGTTGTTTCCCTTTGACCATATAATAATAAATCGCTGGAAGCGATAAATTATTATTGGTGATTTAAATATATTTTTGACATTAAAGAGACATATTTGCGCATACTTTATTTTAACAAATTATGATAATTGATAGTGCTTTGTACATTTAGCTCATTTAATGTGATAGTAGAGAAAATATGCTAGTTATAGGGAATGCCTCTTTAAGGCCTAAAATATCAAATAAAGGACCACATTCCGGAATCACAGAAGCTTGAATGCAGCACTTGAATATTGAAATGAGGCTGGGCTAATCAGCATTTAGACATCAAATTTCAAAACTATATTCAATGAAAATATTCCAGATGTAGCAATATGTTCATGAATGTGCCATCCTATACATGTACATGATTATGATGGAGACCAGGAATCCTTTTCATCAAAATTGCAAAATATTCTCACACACCAAATCTAATTTTGAGTAGTACAACTTAAATTATTTTGGTCAGATTTTAAAGCTTGAAGTGCAGAAAATTGCACACAAATTTAATTCAAACATTGAAAAAGTCTTCGCCGGGAGTCCCTCTCGTGCCTTCCACATGTATCTCAGTCCACCCCAAGAACACCACCTCTGGATACGACCCAGACTGAGAAACAAATATTGAATTAGTTCTTTTTCTCATGGTCCTTACTAACGAATCAATAGTACATTTATCTAACTTTTAAATGAAATGGAATGATTATTTACTAACCCAGTCATGGGCGGTTCCAGGATTTCTGGTTGGGGGGGGGGGGCATAAGAAATTAGCTGGGGGCCACAGTGCACTGTTGGGTCCCCCGGAAACCCCTGGAATTTTTTTAGATACCATTTGGATGCCATGACGTAGTATACTAGTAAGAACACTTTCATTCTTGATTCTACCATTATCAAAAGTTATTACTAACTGAAAACAGTAATTTAAAATTTAACATGTATGGAAATTAGTTCAAGAGCATTATCGAAACTGGTGCAAAGCTACTTTAACTCTTATTTCGATGGCTTAGAATTAGAAGGTCGTTAGTGCCACTTACGACCTTTTAAGATTCATACATATTTAGAATAAGCATCACAAGGCGCTTCTAATATGAGCCCATTTTCATAAATATCTGAACTTGTCATGTTGACAAAAATCAGAAGTTGTATAAAAGTTTTTTTTACCATAAGTAAAGAGTAAATGTCAGACAGTTTTTCCGTGTTTTCTCAAAATATCGATTTGGTAGTTACAACCTTCTAATTCTAAGCCATCGCTTTCTTTCTCAAATGCAAAATGTTTTCAACAGGTACATGATAACGCATACTATCATTGATCAAAGTTTGTTTTGCGAGCGAAGCAAGCACAAACAATTTGCATGTTATTGTTTTTCACCGAGATTAATGACAAATTATTTTTTAATTGCATATGTATACCCACAGGTGGCAGTATCAGTGTTTGGTGCGTTAACAATTAAAAAAATAAAATAAAAAAATATAAAAAAAATCCGTCACTGAGCTAATATACTATCAAGGTATAAAGCGTACTATATGTCTATATGCCAAAGATTGTGGAACATTGCATCTGGTTGTTTCAGCATAAAATATGGGCGCTGAAGAAAAATCGATATACAAGTAATTCAAATAAACTATAAGATATTCATTCTTACCGAAAATCTTGTTCAATTGTATCTTATAACTGCGAAACAGGAAAACAGTGTTACTTTCATTATTTAACTTTGCTCAAGGTAATTTTATTTATGCACTGGTTACCCGCTGCGCTCACAGTATCGTAATTATTGTTGGAAATGTAAGATGCGATGTTCCACAATCTTTGGACATAGACATATACTACGCTTTATACCTTAAAAATTAGTGTACATGGAGTTAGATAGACAATCTATATATATACATTCCATGTAGTGTATTAGAATCTAGCTCAGTGACAGATTTTTTTCCCCAAACACTGATACTGCCACCTATGTGTATACCTAGACTACTTCCGACAAACAAGAACTCCCCCCCCCCTCCCCATTGAGCCACCTATGACATTTCTGTAGGTGTCTGAGCAGATCTACTAGAGATCTAAATCTTTACCTGCTGGTATTTTCTGGATTATAATTCCGTTAAAACATGTAGATACAGATGTAGTACATTTTAAAGTTAAAACACAGTTCTATGCTGTAATATTAGTCTATGAAACTTCAAAGTATTGAAACACAGTGCAGCCACATGTAGAACTAGATCTACATGTTTACTGTACACATATTGTATCTAGATCTAGGTGGACATGTCACTGTGGATAATAATCATACAAAGTTGATGGATCTCTAATCTTACTCATAAATGGAACTAGTAAAGTTCTGTGGAATAGTAGACAGCGGGCTAGTCAAACAATCTCGACTTAGAGTATCCACTTCTATGCGATGGAGATAAAGGTCAGAAATTAAAAAATCTCCTAGCAGATTGCCCCACATCTAACAGCGGGCATGTACTGTATTAAACTGAACAAATGTACTAAATTAAAATAAACCTACCTTGTACTGTACTGCCAGTAGACTGAAGTTACTTCAGCTGTTTATGTCCTCCTCGTAGAACAATACAAATAGAAATGTCGCCCACAGCCAGTCGTTTATTTAAACTTTAAATAACGTGTAGCTTGTACACAGTATACACGCAGCCTCTCAGCGGGGTGTGTCATCCAGCTGTACATACACCGGTCTGTGTAAATTAACACGCTATTAGGCGAGACCATTATTGATAGGGGGTTGGCTACTTAGACCTCCGGTTATGTATCATAAATTTATCTTCTTATTTAGACAGGAAGCTTTAATATTATATAACCTATAAATTTATTGACTTTTTAAATACGCAAAATATATTTCTACAATGGGTTCGGCAATTTACTGACCACGAGTGATTTTAAACAAACGTGTGTGTTACTTGAACAACATGTTTAAATTAATTGACTCGTCCACACGTGTGTTCAACAATTGAGCTGAGAGTTGAGATGACGAATTGAAGTCGGATGGACCTATGTGTTTATGACTGAAACATGTGAAAGGTAAGTTAGTATTTTGACAGTTTCGTCTACAGTACTTGATCCATTTGGGTGAACTAATCTATTCATTTTGACTTTGAGCAGGAAAATGTGTATGTAATTTTGTTTTGTTCCACGATGAATTTGAAAAAGAACACTTTTTGGGGAAAAAAGTTATTTTGCAAGGGGAACTTGGGAAGTATCAAATACTATCTCAATAATATGACTGAGGGTTAAAGTAATGTCAAACTCTTTAAAAAAAATCCCAAAATTTTGTCAGTCTGTTTGTAGAACCATGCAGATAGATCAATATTTAGAGGTTTACTAGCTTTTCAAAATGTAAATTTATATACGTCATGTGCTACTATTTTGGAAAATTCTTTACAGTAGGTCTATACATTTCAAACTTTGTGAGTCTATGTGGCTATGTGCCTGAGTTGGGGGCTTGTTGATTGAGGCTCATGCCTAGATGGCTGGTTATAGGCTACTTGTCTTTGAAGTATATCCATATATATACATGTATATTGAATCAGGCCTATGACTGGTTGGGGTTCATGATACCATAAATGATATATTGTACCCGTCTGTCAATATTATTCCCGGCAGGGATACAGGGGAATTGGGCAGACAAATCTTCACAACAAGGGAAAATGTGATAACTTTATAGACTCCAAGTCCTGGGGAATAGACTTTGGTCCAGTTTCAAGTCGTTGAAGACTGGGGAATTACTATGTGATTAAGTGTTTCGACTGGGAGTAAGCAGTGTCTCAAGGCTGGGGATTTAGACATAAAAAACAGAAATGTCAAACTCCCTGTCGGTTACACCTCCACCAGACGAGCAAAATATTGACTGGTGCAAAATTTGTATAAAGTGTTGACATATAGTGATTCATCAATAATCGATCATCAGATAACTCATTTACTGATTTTTAATGCATCAGAAGTGCCAACTGATTCTAACCACAATGATAATGATTTGTAACTGATGTTACATCACTAAGGCGTGATGAATTTCGCTGGTTTATGGTGGGAGCAATTTGTGTGTTGCGGGGGGGGGGTTACCTTCTGGCATGGCCCAAGGTTTGAAAAAGCAAAGTAAAAATCCCCACCAGGGTCAGGGGCAAGGGTTTCAATTTACGTAAGTGAATAACTAAATATAGCACTGTAAAATCATTAATTTTCGTGGGGGGATTAAATTTCGTGGTTCACTTCAATCACAAACTTTAATCCCAACGAACATTGATTTTGACCCTTGTTTTGTTACCTGAAATGCAAATCCACGAATTCAAATGCCAACGAAATTGTCTTTTTTACCAAAACCACGAAATTTCGTCCAAACGAAATTAAATGATTTTACAGTATTTAATTTATACCAGGGTGTATTTTATCAAGAGGATGTAGAGATTGGGGGGCTGATATGTGTTGGGCATGGGAGGGCATAATAGACCTCTCCCCGTGAACTTTTTTCTAAGTTTAAATTAGTGCATTTTCCTGTATCTTAAACTTTAAAATCAGACTTTAAAATAATTATTGTTGGTCTAGTGCTACTGATCAGATCTTAGATGAATAGTTTAAGTTAGTATGTCAATAATATCGATCATCATTCATTTTTATCATTCAAACATTAATTTAAATAAAGAAATCCTAGTGCATACAAACATGAATGAGAAGAAATTTATAATGAATGATGCGATTTCCTACACTTTATAACCAGTGTCCAACATAAAATTGTACCACTTTATTTAAATCATCTACTAATTTAAATGATATGGATGCATATTGAAAATATTAAGGTATTTTTTCCTACTCACTGAAACAAAATCAAATGTATACATCATAGCATGTTATATTTCAATATCATGTTTTTCAAGTCTAGCTTTATATTTCAATCATCCTGTTCTAATTTAATGGGATTAAATGGTGATAATGATTAATCAATTAACATCATTATGTTATCTCTGATTGACCATCTTTAATCAACCTAAACACTCTTTTTATCACCTTGGCCTGAGCAGTGCTTGATTAGTCATGCCTGGGGGCTATGCAATCTGTACATAGGAGATCATACATAATTACATGTATAGTTGATTCAAAGATCTCTGTCACAACCTCGTAAACAAACATTCAACCTGGTCGATTATTAAAGGTGTTTCAGGATTAAATTCTACCATCAATAATACACTTAAATTATTAAAAAGCTAATGGTCCTATAGCGCAGTGGTTATACTTGATGCAATTAGCTATTCAGAAATGGAACAGTATGGCGGTTTTGACAGACATCTTTGAATCGACAATACATGCATTTAGAATGTCCAGTATATACATGACACTATCAGATCAGTATAATAATAATAATGATAATAATAATAATAATGACTTTATTTAAAGAGGCAACAGTTGGGCAAGCCCAGTCTTCCCTGTGAGCCTCTATGTTTGATAGAAGCCTATATTATGCCTCATTTGCATATTCCCTTCTTATTTCAATGTGACATCAGCCGCTCATTTACTCAATATTAATTTTATAGCATATTGACCGGTTAATATAACACATCATTGCCGTATTAAAAATAATATTCAAATACTGCAATAAATCGGGTGGGGTGGGGTGGGGCATGCCACAGGGCTGGGGTTTCACTAGACCTGAAAACCTGAGGGTCCCAGGACCCTTCACTCAAAATTTTGGAGGGTCCTTTTCTGAAACCCGGGAGTCCTTTCCCGATCATGCCTGTCTGCATTAATGGTTAATACCATTAATTATATATATGCAGCTCTTGCTAATTAACATGAACAAAGACTGTAGAAAAATTGACTGATTAATTGGGATGTCAAAACTGCTATAATATCTTATATTTGATGCCTGTGATTTAGCTGATGGTGAATGTTTGCTGTTACATAATTTATGATTAAATTTATGTTATATAGTATCAGATAAGTAACTTAGTTGTGCATATGGTCTGGAATTTTATGTATCGATGAACTTTTACCTGAAACAATATTAAGTCATATTTTAACAGAGATAAAAAAATATTTTGTTGATAATACCAGATTTGAATAGTCACAAAGTGAAGCCTAGGTTTATGAAGAATGAAGAAAAGTTCCTATTTCTTTATTGTTTCCTTTCAGTTGGTTATTAATAATAATTCACATTATAAAATTTGCATTAAAACATAGATTGTAACAAATTAAATACCGGTAAGAAAATTTATAATCACATTGTTAATATATTTATGCCATGGTTTAACTTGTTTCTTTAAATAAAATAAGCATTTTATAATTTAATATTATTAATTATGTGGATGATATTATTAATTCTAAATGTTTATTAACTAGTGTCAAAATTTTACAAAATATTAGGCCTACTGATCACATTCAAGTTTATATATAAAGATGACAAATCATGAAAGTGTACTGATTGTATACTGATTATATAATATTATTGGTACCCCTGCTGTGTTCACTGATTAGTGTCTTATCTTGATCCTGCTTACAGGGGATCTGCATTGTTTATTGCCTGTCATTGACATAAATAAATTATGGTAATTGCACACTTCTGTCATGGGTGATGTACATTTCTGAAATAAAACTTTATTTTTGAAGTCTCAGAATTAGATGGATATATACAGGTATATCTATGTGTTTTAAATTAATGATATTAAAGGTAATAATGATCCTAAATTATTGTAATGTGTTGTATATTACCTAAATTATTCTATTGTAAACACTTAAATTAAAATAAATTAAATAATTTTGGTTCATTGACTTAAAGCATTCTGAGCTTTGGTGCACAGCTAGTTTTTTGACATGTCATACATACTGTTGTCGCAAGAATAATTAAAATGTATCAATAAATTATTGTCGCGAGAATAATTAAAGTGTATCAATTTTCAGTGGAAATTATAGAAAGCTGTTTTATACGAATTTTAGAGTATTGAATATGGATTCGAATATTGATTCAATTTCCAAATATTCAAAAGTTTGGTTCCATCTAGTTTAATCCATGGACATGATGAGAATTAGCTTAAATTGTTGCTTGCATAATCAGTATTTGACAGTATTTGAGATATAGTCGTCAAACTGTTGTGTTCTTGGTCATTTGGATTTAGAGTCCTGCCAGTATTAGCAGTTATAAGCCAATGTTTGCATTCTTTTCTAGTTTTCATACAGTTCAATACTGGCATGGGCGGATCCAAGATTTCCGGTTAGGGGGGGGGGGCATAAGAAATTTGCTGGGGTCCAGGGCATAGTCCTGCATGGGCATAGGAGCGTCTTTAACATTACAACACTTCATTCAGGGAAGCGTATTTTGGTTATATCTATATCTCTGGCAATTTTGTTATTACACATTTACTGGAAGCATGCTCCCCCGGGAAAATTTCCTAAACCATGGATCAATCTGATGCATTCTGAGCGTTCTGAGATGCCTTATTTGTTGTGAAACAGGACACGTTTAATTATTAAATACAGAACAGTACTTAGATTAATCGTAATGAAGTGTTTGTACAAGTGCCCGATTTTGAGATCTATGCTTAATGTGAAGATGTTTATGTTAACCTTTAAGGGCTTTATATCTAATTGACAACCTATAAAAGTAATATAAGAGGTGGGAGTATTTATATATGAAAACAATATTTATGGAGTGTATAGAAACGTTGCGAAGAACGTGTGTTGACACATTTTCTTAGATTGAAGTTACTTTGCGAGCGAAGCCAGCAAAAAAAAAAATCAGTAAAAAGTAATATAAATGTTCACGTATGTTACCTGCACTACATCATAGTTTTACAACAACTTGCTTTACAAAATTAATGATATTTAGAATCTTATTTCAAAAGTAGGGGGTCCGGGGAGGCATGCACTGACGCAGGGCCCTAGCTGCACTATAGGGGAAGGGGCCCGGGGCCCTTAGATAGGGGAATTTTGCGTCATTTTGAAGAAAAAGGGGAATTTAGTGGATTTTTTAAAAACTGCCTTATAACCATGCATGCAGGCATGCACTAAACCTTTAAAGCTTAAAATAGCTATATTTCAATATTATGTACATGAATGCACACACAATTAATCAAAAGTTCAACTAAAAAGTTCAGTTTGGCCAAAAAAAAATAATTTTTTTTTTTGCGGGGAATTTTTACCAAAAATAGGGGAAAAAGTATATTATTTCAGGAGGGGACTGGGGCCGAATTTCGGCCACAAAAAACGTCAAATGAGTGCCCTGTGACGGGAAAGTTTTCAAAACGAGGGATCAATCTGGTGTATTCTGGTGGTCTGAGATAACTTATCGGCTAGTAAATATATAGGGCATGGTTTATTACAAAACTAGACTAATTTAAGTCTTTAAATTGTACAGTGTTTCATTCATTGCAGAGTGATCTAGTATAAAGGCGTACTTGTAGCATCATTTTTTTGTGGATGGACCCCTTCTTTCATAGATTAAAGAGCGTAGCGATCACAAAATTTTCACATTTTAATACTTTTTCACAAAGAATTAAAGGCAAATTACATATACATAACTAGACTATTTCAGTCAAATAAAAATCATTACTTTATATTATATATTGTTCTTATAAACATGTCAGTATTGTCTTTATATTTATATACATAAATCACAGGTACTAGGTTTGTGAAATATTTACCTCACCTCACCTGGTGCACAATTCATTTTAAATTTTATGTTTCAGGTACTTTATCCTGCTTGTGATAATGTGAAGAAAAAATGACTGAAACTTCTGTGCTCCCAGCTTCAGCGGCGTTTCCTGCTGTCGACATTAACTAGTATTTAATGCCATGACGGCATGTGATGAGGAAAGTCACTGCAACTTACTGAGAGAAAGACCTGTCAGCAGACATACGGATTACCCTGAATAACCTTTTTCAGGTAACACTTTTTTCAGGTGATTTTATAGCAGAATATGGGCTATGTTCCTAATTGAAAAACATATATATTTTTTATAACCCCTTCTTTCGTAGATTAAAGCTAATTAAAAGCAACTTAAACATAAAATTTAAGTTATTGTACACCTATCAGCTTTTTAGGCTTCGGAATTAAAATTGTACTTTTCCCAATTTGGACCAAATGCCACTAAAATTCCCAAATCCCAAGGGTAGGGGTCATGTTCTAAAATACTGAGAAAAAAACTGCACTGATTTGGAGATATTGTCTACATTCTAGAACTAAGATATTAGTTATGTCCAGCAATCTTTGATGAGGAGTCTGAATTATGTAGCCGTTTGTCATAACTTTCATGTATACGCTTTATCCAGGGTTCCCACGGTCAGGGAAAAGTCATGTAAAAACATAATTTTTTCAAGGTCAGGGAAAAGTCAGGGAATTTTGAAATTAGTCAGGGAAATTTGGAAAGTGATCAAAAGTCAGGAAAAGTCAGGGAATTCTTAGTTTTAATATCTCATTGAGTGTCATTTGATGTGACGAAAATACCTAAAACTAGGAAAAATCTTCGCTCGCTATGCTCGCTCGGAATAATATTGAATTATTATTACTTTGTGTCAAACAACAGCATTAAAAGTGCTATCTGAAACATTTTGGTTCCATATAAAGCAAATATAACCTCCTTTTCACTGTTTCTATTTTGCTCTAACAAAAAGGCCGATCGCTAAAAAAGTCAGGGAAAACTGCTGTCTGGTCAGGGAAAAAGCAGGGAAAATTCAGGGAATTTTGTCTTAGAATATTTGTGGGAACCCTGTTATCATAGAACCAAATAGTTTTGCATGGTGTGAAAACAATATTTATTGCACATCAACAGACAATTTAAAATCTGTATCTCGACTCGTCTGGATCGGATTCTGCGGGCCTCTGGGATAGATTAGAGTACTGGGTGTGTGGGCAGGTCACCATGACCACAAGTAATATAAGCGTTAATCAACTCGAAGTCCAACATTTGTTTGACTCCAACTATCTTCTATTATTAGTCTCAACCACTCTATTTGCACTTGTTTAATAACTATGTTTACATACTCATTGATCAAAATGATCCCATACAATTCCCGATATTAATTTATTTTTTCCTTTGCACTGCTTTTGCAAAAGTTTTCAGTCTAAATACTAATCTAATTTCAGTATTTTTAGAATAAAACACTATAATTATATTTATGACAAAATTATCTAGTTCAGTATATTGACTGCAGTTTTCAGTATTTTGATAATTTTGAACTTTTACCAATGCTTTTGCCAGGTTGTTTAATATATAAAGCTGGAATACTCAATACAATGCTGTATTTCTTACACAAAGCACATGTAATCCGTGGGTACTAGATTAGTAGATTGAAACATGCCAAGTTGGTCAGAATGTTGTTCCCCATGAAGTCTAGGCCAAGTTAAAAACTGGGTCATGTGGGGTCATAAACTAGGTCATTAGGTCAAATATTATAAAATCATTGTGTTCACTCCAGGCAGAGGTCACAGTTTTGATCCCATTTTTATGACATTTAGTCAGAATGTTGTTCCCAATACGATCTAGGCCAAGTTCAAAACTGGGCTAGGTGGGGTCAAAAACTAGGTCACTAGGTCAAATATTAGTAAAACCTTGTGTTCGCTGTAGAGGTCACCGTTTTGATTCAATCTTCATGAAACTTGGTCAGAATGTTACACTTACGTGCGAAAAAATTGGTCATGCCATATTTAAAACTAGGTCACAAGGTCAATCTTACAAAAGCGTTATGATTACTCTAGAGGTCACAGTTTTGATCCAATCTTCACAAAAAAAATTTGGTCAGAATGTTACGCTTCATAAAATCTCGACCAAGTTCAAATCTGGGTCATGTCGATCAAGAACTTGTTCACTAGGTGAAATTTTTCAAGAAACCTTGCCTTCACTCTAGATGTCTCATTTTCTATCAATTGACATATTCATGAAAATTGGTAAGAATGCAAGTATACATAAAATCTAGGTTTGAATCTGGATCATGTCAGGTCAAGAACTAAGTCACTAGGTTAAACCTTGTGCTCACATTAGAGACTTTGATCCAATTTTCATGAAATTTGGTCAGAATGTAATTCTTTCTCGTTTCTAGATTAATGTTCAACAGGTGAGCAACCTAGGGCCCTCTTGTTTAAGTCTTAGAGCTAGCGCAAAGCACTCTTAGATCTTGGTAATGTTTACTCCCAAATTTCTGTGGCTGTATCCGATTGCCCTATTATAATTGTAGCCTAGATTGTAAAATATTGTTTATCTTTTTTCAGTTAATCAGATTCCAGCTATCAAAATGATGACAGTTAATGGGTTGATGAAGTACTAAACTGCACATGTGTACTATCCTGGCAATATTAGTAGGAATCAGACACAGTTTAAACATGGAGTATACAGACAAATGGATAGTATATAAATATTTCCAACTGTGCCTTGTGTTTTCTAGCTCATGATTGTCACTGGTGAAAGGACTTAACATTATATGAAGAAAGGCATCATTCTGTTCCTGAAGATAACCACAACTGAAACGGACATATATGTGTAGACATGGATTAAAAGTTTGGTCACGGAAATAGTGCAAATTATTTCAAAATCTGGAGAAACACTTCCAGAAAGTTTTATGAAACTTTGTATATAGGGATGCCAATAAGGAGCTTATGAATACATATCTAGGTATTTTGTGTCACTTGAACAAGCGCCATATATCTATTACTTTCTGGCTGGTGCCCCCTTTACTTGACTGGAGCATAACTTAATGAAATGACTGCAAATTTGTTATGCACCTTTTTAGCAGTGACTCAAAGTGCAGTGCACAAGAACTGTAACTCTACATTGTGTGATTGTTTTATTGTTTCCCTTTGATTGATTTCATTAGAGCATTTCTTGTCCACATCATATCTTTGTCATTGTAAGTTCAAATGACTTCAAACTGTGTATGCATGTTTACTGCAATGACCTGAAATTCCTGAGTCAAGCAACACATCTGAGTTCTGACTCCCGGAGCTTTATATTTAGAAACAAATTGTGGTGGTGATGGCAACATAAACATTGAAAATATTGAAAGGGTTTAATGACTTAAACTGGAAGGGGATTTCTGTATTAATTGTAATTCTTGATAAAATGTTTATTTTGTTCTCTCAGTGAAACATCTTCATTAAGGTCTCATAGAGATAGTTGTTTAGGTGATAGAGCAATTGGGTTGTACTGTTTTAGGGGATCATTTTAATCCCCATCTAGATATGTTCAACTGATGAACCATTAGTATTTAAGAGTTGCTATGTACCAGTCAATTGAAATCCCTTCCTCAAAACCCTGCAGAAGGGCTGGCATTTTAAGGGCGAAATCCTCGGACATCGAAAATGTAATCGGTATTAATTGATTGTTGAATTTTATGTATATAATATTTTTATGCCACCGTATCGATAGATCGGGATGCATATAGTAATTTACCTGTCCCTTCGTTCGTCTGTCCGGCTTGGTTAACCCAAATTGACCGTTTCTTCTAGCATTAATATTGCTTGCTACAAAGCTTTCATACTTGCATGGATGTTGTATATGACCACTCTCCACACGCCTGTATCACCTGACTCCATTTTGACCTTCACCTTGACCTGATTTTGGACTTAGACTTATTGAAATTGCTTCCACTTAACCCAAATTGACCGTTTCTTATAGCATTAATATGGCTTGCTACAAAGCCTTCAAACTTGCATGGATGTTGTATATGACTACTCTCCACACGCCTGTATCACCCGACTCCATTTTGACTTTCACCTTGACCTAATTTTTTATTTAGACTTATTGAAAGACCAGATTCTTGGTTAACCCAAATTGACATTTCTTCTAGCATTAATATGGCTTGCTACAAAGCTTTCATACTTGCATGGATGTTGTATAAGACCACTCTCCACACGCCTGTATCACCTGACCTTCACCTTGACCTAATTTTGGACTTAGACTTATTGAAATGGCTTCCACGGGGCATAAGCATTTATTGAATGCAGTCTTGTTCTGTTTGAAATTGTTCTGCTGATGGACAATGAGAAATTAATAGTCCTTTCTTGTATAAAAATGCTTTTTTATTTACAGTTGTATATCTACATAGGGATAATTATTTAGCTGATAGTGCAGTTCATTTGTGCATTTTCATCCTTATCTAAAAGACTATATTTTGAGAAATTGTTCTGCAAACAGAAATTATCCTGTGTTTTCTACTTTTGTTCCATTAACAGAACTTATTAGGGCCCTGCAAATTTTTTGCAGGTGCCCTATAGTAATCACCCTGTCCGTCTGTCTGTCCGTCCGTCCGTCCGTCCACATTTTCCATGTTTTTTCTTAATAACTTGCAAACCCTTAAAGGTATCCACTTCAAACTTTAAACATAAGGTCACAGCAACAATACACTATTGTATGCCAAGTTATGTTACTCCAGCTACAATATTGTAAGAATTATGGCCCTTTGAAAAATTACAATTTTCCTCATTTCTCGTCTTTTTTTCTACATTACTTCAAAACCGTTACAGATATTCAAATGAAACTTGCTATACATATTGACAGTGACAATACGCACATGTGTAGCAAAGGGAAACAACTCTAGCTTTAATAAATTTTGGCTTGTGCCCCTTTTTCGACTTCAAAACTTTAACATGGGCCATATTTCAAAAACTTTTCAAGATATTCAAATGAAACTTGCAATACTTATTGACAATGATAACGACAGGGCCCTGATCACGACAGTGATGGTTCTAGTTCATTTACATCTAAAAAAGTTATTTAGCTTTTAAATAGTGTGATACATGAACATAAATTTGTATATTTTGAATTGTTCGACTGTAGACCATGATAAATATAATAATTTAATATACATATTTGTATAGCTGATAATTCATTTGTACATTTTGATCCTCTTTTAGATTTACCACATTGTTCCGCTGACGGACCATAAGTATTTAAAAGTCATTTATTGATGAAACATTATGTTCCATAAACGGAACAAGGGTATTTGTTCAACTAACGGTGCAATTCATTTATATACAGTGAAGTTCCGCTAATAAGACCAGTAAAAAGGGTGGTCTTAATAGCAAATCGGTCTTTTTAGGGGACCTTTCTTGTTCTTAATTTAATACTTTGGGACCTTACACTGGCAAAAATCTGCATGATTTCAAAATAATCATAGTGGTCTTATAAGCGGAACTTTACTGTAATTTGATTCCTCATTAAGTTGTTTCAATTGTTCCGCTGACGGATCAAAAGAAATTAAAGTAATTTTTTGAATTTTGTTTTGTTAAGGCACCTTTTTCATTAATATATAGATATAGGGATAGCTGTTTAGCTAAGGCATAGTTTATCATTATGGATGTTTAAAACTGTTCCGCTAGCGGAACATTTCATGTAGTATTTATATGTATATAAGAATAGATTGATACTCTACTTAATGTGCGTAATTGTTCCGATAACGGAACATTTTGATGAACTTTTAAAAAAGAAATATTTTGATCCTCTTCTAGATATTTGGAATGTTCCGCTAGCGGAACATTTGTATTCTGTGTTTTGATATGATTTTACATAAAAATTTTAAAACTGTTCCGCTAGCGGAACATTTTACATTTTATTAAGTATTTATTTGTATGTAAAAAATAAGTCCGTAACAATTTCATTTATGTCTAGAAAGGGAAATATTAATAAGGAATATTTAAATGATTTTACTTAATTTTTGTCCGTTAACGGAACAATTTCTTCATTCCTGACTGTGGATAACTAGCTGTTTAGTTAATAGAACAATTCGTTTATACTATCAAAGAAACATTTTGATCCCCATCAAGATATTTGAAATTGGTCCGCTAGCGGAACATTTTGTATATAGAGAATATTTATTTGATTACACCTAAATTTTTTGTCCGTTAACGGAACAATTTCTTCATACCTGACTGTGGATAACTAGTTATTTAGTTAATAGTATAACACGTGTTTACTATCAAAGAAACATTTTAATTCCCATCAAGATATTTGAAATTGGTCCGTTAGTGGAACATATTATATATAGAGAATATTTATATGATTTTACCTCAAATTTTTGTCCATTAACGGAACAATTTCTTCATACCTGACTGTGGATAACTAGTTGTTTAGCTAATAGTATAATACGTGTATACTATCAAAGAAACATTTTGATCCCCATCAAGATATTTGAAATTGGTCCGCTAGCGGAACATATTGTATAAAGAGAATATTTATTTGATTTAACCTAAATTTTTTGTCCGTTAACGGAACAATTTCTTCATACCCGAGTGTGGATAACAAGTTGTTTAGTTGATAGTATAATACATTTATACTGTCAAAGAAACAATTTGATCCCCATTAAGATATTTGAAATTGGTCCGCTAGCGGAACATAGTTTTCATTGTATTTATTTGATTATACCTAAAAAAATTGTCCGTTAACGGAACAATTTCTTCATACCTGACTGTGGATAACTAGTTGTTTAGTTGATAGAACAATTTGATAATACTATCAAAGAAACATTTGATCCCCATGAAGATATTTGAAATTGGTCCGCTAGCGGAACATTTTGTATATAGAGAATATTTATATGATTTTACTTAATTTTTGTCCGTTAACGGAACAATTTCTTCATACCCGACTGTGGATAACTAGTTGATAGTACAATTTGTTTATACTATCAAAGAAACATTTTGATCCCCATCAAGATATTTGAAATTGATCCGCTAGCGGAACATTTTGTACATAGAGAATATTTATATGATTTTACCTCAAAATTTTGTCCGTTAACGGAACATTTTAAAGTATTTTCAATGATTTATTGTACCGTTGACGGTACAAATGATATATTTGATTGAAATAAAACAGTAAAATTTACACTTTTGTTTCGACTTTTGTTTTTTTCATGCATATTTCACCTGTTTTTTTCAAGTTTTTAGGGTGAAAATGGCCATTCTAAATAGGATTTTGTGGACAATCCCTTTTTATATTGGACAGGCTTCTGTGAAGTTCAGTAGTATGCAATTGTTTAATAATGCAACTATTAATCTTGCGAAGTCCACGAGCGTAGATAATTGCACATATTTGGTTGGCAAAAAGTATAGCAATAATACTGTCTGTAAAAATGTCTTAATCAAGTCAACCGGCATAGATAAGACAATCATTATAATGAAACGCTTCAACATTCTTTCGATTTGTTATTCCACAAACTGATTATACGTAAGTGGCGATCCTACGGCGCGTATTTTGGTGTATTTCTGTACGAAGTATGCCTTGTCATACGCTTTCGTATTCTGTGTAGTTAATAAGAAAATGGGTACCTCTTGTGAATTATATACACCAAGACCGAAGAATGAGGCATGTGAATACTAAAATCAAAACAAAGTAAATTTTATCAAAATATTTGGATGAGACAGACATAAGCCAGGGTTTGACCGCAGTTGCTCATATCAACAACAAAGAAGTGAAGACAGAAATTAAAGTAAACAAAGTGTTACTATAACTTGAATTATATGAAGGCAACTTAACGTTTAGCACAGCTGTAGGGCCAACAGCTAGTTAGATCAGAACGCACACAGTTTGGGTATATCTAGAATTTAACCTCATAGTGAGAACCAGGAAGAAGGTAAGATGCATAATTGTATGATTCAGAGTACGCAAGAATTTAGATAGAGTGCAAAAATCGTATAACAAGGGTTGTATAATTAATCAAATTTCCCGGCTCTGAAATTTCGTACATAAAATCTCAGAATAAATGTTTAAATTTGGGAGAATGATACAAAACACCGCAAAACACTGCAAAACACTTTTTTAATTGTTCACCATTTCTTTGCTTTTCTGGTTTTACAATATTCGTGCACTTATTAATAATTAAGCTTGTTAAGAATTACCAATTTTTAAAATGTGGTATAATGCATTTTTTTGGTATTTCAAAACATATACTTTTATTACATGTATTCACTTTAACTACGTCATTTAAGACTTTAAAATTTTATTCCGTACGATACTACTGCTATTAAATTAGTATGTGTGGACATATTTGTTCGTCTCCGACATACATCTACTTCAAACACTACCCATACCATGCCCTACTTTCCATTTATTTGTTTTATTCTAAGCGCTTCACAGATAATGAACACAACATGACAAATCTAGACAATAAATGAATCGTGAGTTAGTACTGAAGGCTAAATAAAACCCGGACCTCTGGGTCCAAGAACGCGCACCACACCTCTAGACCACCAAGTTCTACAAATTATATCAGTAATTCACTTCACCATATTCCTTATGATATCCCTCGCCATAAGGATGTGATAGAATAGAATAAACTGGATTTTAAAGTTGTGTGCAAGACTGTTGACATCATCTCGCGATTCCTTAATAGTATAAACACATCTAGTGAGAAGTCATGTTGCGTGTCATTTCTGCTGAATTAATTGAACCTCCGCTGAAATGGTTGTCTTTAATATTTCATTCTTAATCAGTTTCAGTTAGAACGTGTGTTCTGTAATGTTCGCCACCTCCTTTTGTCAGATTGCTGCAGTAAACATTGTTATAAACAACGTTATTGATAGAAATTAATGCAATACTGGTACCATGTTTGGTATGTGCGGTGCAAAGGCCTACATGTATGTTGCATTTTGGGATAGAAACGTCCCGGGTTCCATCCGTATCTAGCCCACTGCTTAACATCTTTCAGAATAATTAGCCAACAAGTTCAATTCACACAATTGAATCGATTAGTCCCGCTAGGAACAAAATGCAATGCACTATGACTGCAAGCTCTTCAAATGTAACTACTGACTTGTGATTTACTAATCGGGAAGTCAATGGACGATCGGTTGAACGGACACATGTCTAGAAATAGAATTCAACTTTGTTCTATTTAAATATTTAATAATTACTTCGCAATGCTATGGAGTGTACAATTCGATTGCTTAGAATTAGAAGGTCTTTCATACAAAATCGATATATGGAAAAACAAGTTTTTAAAACTTCATTTTGGTCAAAACGACAATTTCCGATTTTCATCTTATAGGCTCATAAGAAGCGCCTTGTGAAGCAGATTTCAAATATGTGCGAGTCTAGTAAGGTCGTAAGTAGTAGTTGTAGTTATGACCTTCTCATTCTAAGCCATTTAATTGTTTTACTGTACTCCATTAAAGCTTCTAAATGAGATCACGGTGTTATGTTGAAACACGGATATAGATACGTTTTAATGATGCTAAGTAGATATAATTAGTATTAAAATCGTTATTAGCCTATTTTGGAAAGTATTGGTTTCGAACGTATACCATATATACATGTTTATCACCAGTACCGATCATCTACATGTTATCAAATAAGGTTACCCTTATGTGATATGGTCGTTAATAAAGCATGTAGCATTTCTAGTTATTTGCATAACTAGATCAGATTATTTTCAAGTGTAACTGTTTATCCTACGAACCCTCCTTGTTTGCACGTCTTCATTACATGTGCTGTTGGTTTACAGTAAAATTAACTATCATTATTTTACCCTAGCTTAGTTATATTTATATTCCATTACCCTGAGGTATTCGTGACAGAATTATAGCTTCTTTTGTAATGATAAAACTCTTATTCCACTTAAATACCTTACTTTCTGGGAGACTTAATGTACAAATATTCACACGGCTCGTGAATATAAATTGAAGTAATGAGAAAGGTGGCTTAGTTATGTAAGTGCTCGACAGCTCTAAATTACCTTAATGTGGGCACGGCATACTATTACATTTTCTTAGAACGTATTTAAATCAAGAATTAATATCACAATATACAGAAAACAAGTTTGTTGTTGAAAGGTTTTTCTTAGCTTGTGTATTTTCAATATGACTGAGAGGAGTGGCTCAGATATTCTTCGATTTATCATGTTCACAATTTACAAAATACACTAAAGTAGCACACTGCAATCATGTTATTTCCTGGAGTTCATTTTACCTTCTTTTCCGTATGTATAATTAAGCATACGGTAAAATATATCCTATCTAATAGTCCGTTTCTTATTTCGTTTGCTTGTAGACAGTCTTTCACTAGTCAAAATCCCAGTGATTATATGTAAAGTCAGTGGATCATATGTATGTCAGATAGATTCATTTCTTAATAAACTGTTTTCTGGGAAAATACTTATCAATAGACACTTAATGTACATGTACAAGCATTTTGCCGGATCATATGCTGCGTAAATCCTGTTCAAAGGCACGAGTAATCATTATGAATAAGACCATCCACCCTTAACTTTTGCTCGATCTCTTAACCGTTTAAATTATTTAAGTGAGTGCTTTTTATGAGAACATCACTTTTATAAAATTATACAAACGATGTTGAATACCACAGTGTAATTTCAACTGTATCAGATTCATTACATTACAGTTAAATGAATACACCGGGGGCCTAGAATACATAGGTAGTATGTAAACAAACGCTATTACAAGAAAAACAGTCCGAAGATTAGTCTTTGCGACGGCTGTTCGTTATGTATTGTATCTGCACGTGAACATCGAGCTTGTTCCTCCATAACGGTTTACAAATATCGATAATTCTATTCATAAACTTTATAACTCTAACGCGGCATCGGGACATGTGCCACTTAAAGTAAACAGGTAAACCAGGTATAAAACACAACAATATTGGAAAAGGGATTCTCGTTTCAATGCGAACTGTTACTTGAATTTACTTGGTGAAGAAAAGTGAGCATCCATTTCGTCTGATAAAATAGCTCAGTGGTTAAGTGATTGGAGCTATGAATTTTTCAGACAATGCAGACACGAGTTCGAGCCTTGCATGCGTATATACATTTTTTTTTATTTTCAGATCGCACATTAAATGTAAGGTCACCGCTCGTTAGTGTAATGTTTAATTATCACCATCTTAAATTATTATTTCACATCAATCAAAAAATAATACTAATTCATTTTATAACATGAACATATCAAAAAGGCAAACGTAACTAAGCCATAGCCTTGTCAATGATTAATAGAACAAAACATTGCTTAATCTCCCGTCTGTAAAAACTACTGATTGCGTAAGCCTTAATTTTACGGTCATGTAGAATTAAGGTCTGGAGAAAAAAGGAATATGTTTCAATAAAAAATATAAAAGGAAAAAATGAAAAGGCGAAGGATAGAAATCGGACCGCAAGATTGATAGTTGATCGTCTATTCCATAAAGCCAGGACGTAACACTTACTGGCAAATTTGGTAGAAATGTTTAAATAGATTAAACAAACTTCTGCTCCTCGTAAATCGATGTAATGGTCAGTGATTCTGTTTATATTGACATTTCAGATTATCGCGTTAGAGTTATACCTTGGTACCAATTACATACAGGTGTTTGTCTTGTATCCCAGTTGAAGAGGAAGTTAAAATATGCTACTCGTAGACCATAAGGATAATCATGGCCGTGAAAACCTGATTAAAGTGAGCGTGAAAATGAGTCTACGTAAAGCCTCGCGCTATGTGTAAAATAGTGCATGAATTTTAAAAACGAAAGTGTAAGTGCGTAAATAGATGGTTCGTTCCCAAATATAGAACAAATAGAAAATAGAGGATAAAAACAGCCTTGAAACTGACCCGAATTCTGGTCAACGCCGAATATAGCAGTGAGGATATTTCATGTACGGAAGGCTTTGTGTGCCTATTTTATTACCATTACAGACTAACAATACAAGTTGCAGGTGCCTAAGGGTAGGCGGATGAAAACCATGTCCTACCGTGACAAAGTTTTGAAAAAAAGGTTACTTTTATAAAATCCGCGAAGCGAGTAGTTCGCACTTCACGAGTCTGCTAAAAACCACGTTTTCTTGCCACTGTGCTGGTTATGTTACTGACTTTTTGATGACAGGTAATGGTAATGTTACAAAATCCTCTTAAATCTCAAGAGGGGACTCATTTTTACCTTTTCCATTTCATTACCAATTGAAATAATGTTTGCATGACGAAATTATGCTACTGAAAAAATTATAGTTCAGCAATTTCCCAGTGTGTTGTGTATTTCAAATGTGGGTCAAAATTGTGAAAGTCAATAAATAAATCAGGGAGACCAGTTTCAAGGAATGTGATAATAAAATTTCAGATATTGGGTTTAGTTTGTTTTTCCAAGCCCAGGTGACAATACATATATTTATCGAACAACCCTCGTATTTTAATATGTATGAGATTCTCATTCTAAGCCAGTGACATGGCATTCATTGTTTCTCCTGATAAATGCTTTTGATCGCAATTAGTTTGTTTGAGTGTTTACATTTGGTGTCAAAAAATCCATCAACATCGGAAATATCCCTGCACCTAAGTTCAACAGTTTCTGAATACTAAGTTCACGGAGGTTAATTAGACATGAACGGAAGAGGGAATTTTGATGAACATCAAATCCATAAATCATTGTTTGTGAGTTAGGCATATCACACAAATGACCACATACAGCACATAACATGGTTTGATCTCGTGTCACTGAAAAAAAAACAGTTCAGTTGTAACGTCTTAGAAATAATTGACACTGTCAATTTAGCGTTTCTGACATCTCATTACAAAGACACCAACATTTATTATGTAGCCAGTATGTGAACTTACGATTTGAAACTTATGGAACGAAAAGTTATCCTTTATACCAAACTACAGTGAGAGACTTTAAAAACGCAACAATTTTTAAATGATTGAAAAAGTTAGTTAACATTCGTATATTTTCATTAAAATTGGCATAAGTAGACATTTATGCTTTCTCAATCATATCTAAAAATTATATGGCATAACAATAATAAGTAATTAAATAATCCGGTTCCAAAGAGGCCCGCTCCAAAAACGAAATTCACAAAATAAATTAAAATGTTAAGTCCAACCGGAAACGGTGTGTCCATTCCACCTCAGCCACATTGGGAGAACAATATGTGTTATGCCGTGTTGCAACATATTACTCCATTTCCTAATTAGGGATTAAGAGGTGTACTTGACTTTTTAGAGGTGGTGTTATGGGCATGCAAACGCATTAAGCTTTTTTCTCGTCTGTTACTACTATAATGGGATTGACGTATCTATATAAATGTACATTGTGGCATGAAAGCAATTTATTAGATCATTTGCTACCTAAATGGATTAAACACTGTCTGGCTTGTCTAAGAGACGGTTATTTTATTGCTCTTCATGTAAAAGTCACAGATTCTAACGGTGTTTCTCACTAGAAACATAATATGTGTGGCAACTCTAATGAATAATCCATTCATCAATTGCTAATACTATCGTTTGTATTGTTCTATTCAGTGTGTATAGTTGATGTATTTGATTACCCTGGAAATAAGGGATAGTATGCGACTCACAATTTTAATTATCTTTCTATTTGTAATCAAAACAATAGTTACATCACAAACACACTTATTTTAAGCACATTAAGATAACAGGGGACTAAAAATAGCCACACCAGAAACGATTGAACGTGCGTATCTTCGTTGATTCTCTGCAGGTACTAATGCTTTCAAAAAATGTTATTTCCGGTCAAAAATTTCAGGCAGTTTTCCGAGGTGAATGGTCCTTGGAATATAAAAAAAGAGTAAGCTGTAAACGGTTGAGCCTATCGTTCTCTTTCGATTAATTATCAGTTTTAAAAAAATGTGTAATAGATAAAACAAACTATTTTTAAAAAACAAAGGGAAGTAAGAAATACGCTCTACCCCGCCTCTGACAGATTTGTAGCTAAATCAAGGAATGTAATTGGTCCATCACGACCACGTGGTGACACAATGTCATCCCATACCGGTCAGTAAAAATCAATATACCGGGTATCCACGTTATCACTACCATGTCAGTATCATGGGCTGTTTCGTAATAATACCTCAAGCAACAAACGATAACAAATTTACATGACCGTGGACCGTGGCACTAGAATTTTCCGTGTCACTAGCCAATTGATTGCAAGCGTTTGCGAGATTTCCATGCGCCCATTGGACATGGCCGATGTTTTAAGAATCATCAAAAATGAAGGTGAAATTTTCATTTTAATAGCCGATGTATCATGACAGTACTCGATCTCCGAGGAAATTGGTCTTTAATAGAAAGTTTTACGTAGTTTTACAATGATATCGACACTGAGATCATACCAGATGCTTGAACGTAAGTAGGCTACAATTCGTTCCATGTCAACAATGCAAATCAACAATTCTATGTCTCAATGTATAGCTTGTCAAAGCAATGTTTATGAGATTGTTTTGTTACTATAAGTGTATATAAGACTTATGTTCTAGTCAGTTTCATCCACAGCACCCCAGTCCCGGGGGAAGGGCGCTCCGGGATTTTGAGTTGTCATAATCAACCGCCCTTTCGCGGCCTGCGGGGGATGGTAAAATCTCCGGTATTTCCCCTGACAAATACCGGTAAATATTGTCTCTAGGTTATTGGTTTTCGCCGAAAAAATCCTAAATTTCCCCTGACTTGCGGGGGAAGCTGGAATGTAAAAACATGGCCGTATCACTGGCTATCCCCCATGGATCCATGTGGTCGGGGGGAACTGTGGATGCAACTGACTGGTGCGTTAATTATTTGTGGTGGACAAACTTGTGTTCTAGGAGGAGCACGCAACACAAGCTAGCTTTTTCATTATGGGAGGTAAATCCTTTTTGAATGCAATGATATCGTGTATGATTGCACTGTTTATAGTGTTAGTATTATTCCACTTGCCTAACGTAGCGTACTGTACGACTTCGTTCCCTTTGCTCTAACATAGTGGTCCCGTAGTAAATGGAATCTATGGAACTTGGTTACAAAAGCATTTCAATTTTAGTCCATCCTTTTATATCATGTTGTTTTAAGAAGAGTTGGGCTTAATATTGAAGATAATTTAAAGTAAAGACCAATTCCATTGAATTCAGTGGTATTTTAGACTCGTTATTTGACGGCCATTTTTCCGCATTTTAACGCATATTTTTCCCTCTGGAAATTATAAAGACTCTTCATAAAAAGAGTACATGAACGCGAAGTTATATTTTTCCTAGTTCTTCGATTGACTTACAAATTTATAATCGACCAATCAAGTCATGTCTTACAAAAATCGCATGGTAATGTACAAAGGAAAAGCGTACCATGATGGTTACGAGTCCTTGGATAGGTGGTCTAGAAAGGTTGATTGCACTGGATCGAGACAGAAATTGTCGGACTTGTCTGACGACTATTGGGAAGTTAACTATCTCCATATAACATCTAAATTCACTTCATTATTTAGTCAGTGTATATCTGAAATATAGCTTAGCAGATACCCAATATATTTTTAATCCCCGTTTAGGCGGTGCCTTAGTTCATATTATATATGAAAGATGTCGAACAATGTGATTATATACGAACATAACGAAGTGGTGTAATAGGTTGCTTCAGAGAAAATAAAACTAGCAAACAAAACACACTATTTTCGAGTTAAATTAAGCGAATTTTGGGGTGATTTTGAGACAGTCAATGAATAAGACAGTTATAATATAAAATCAACTTTGCAGGAATGCCATTTAAAAATGTTAGCACAAAATGATCATTTGCTATTCGCCATCTAATTACAAATCGAACAAAATAAGTCGTAGGCTGTGACTAATGTCCGCAACCACTGTGAAGAATGTCAAAAGTACAAAATATATAAAACTTAGACCGTCAAGGGTAAACCCGTAAATGAAGAATTTTACAACAGAAACTTGAAACTAATCACCTGTGCAACGGTCTGTATCCGAATAATGACTGCTAGGTCAGATAATGGCTGGCTGGATGATAATGGTGGCTAGGGCCCTAACAAATTGACAATAGAGACGTATGTTTATATGAAATTGCTGTTTCACTATGGTCCAATAAGTACATTTTTCTGTCACTATTGATAAGGCAATGATTTATCAATACAACAGTACTTTTACCTTCTGAAATATCCATGGGAAAGGGTAGAAAAATGACAAACATCGCCCAAAGTAAGCGATATTAACAGAAAACTGCTATATTTTTGCTTCGTACTTGATAATTCAACATTTGTTGTATACACTTTATCGATAAAAATAAAGACAAAGTATTGGCAATTAATATACCACCTCACTTACCTCTCTAACATAAGCAATAAAGCTAAAACTCATGTTTTTGTACAAGGTGTCTGTGATGAAGTGGATAATAGTGGCTACGTGACGGATAATGGCAGGATGCTTAGAACATTTGAATAGATAATGAGCTGGCTACTATTCGTTTACTTGGATAGTGTTCAAAACTGCGAATTACACAATTTCATATAACTTATGGCCTAGAAAATAAGTGTTGCAAATATATTACAGTACACTTGCTGGAAATTACTCGCCATCTGAAAGTTCAACATTAGAACACATGCCTTAAATATAAGGAATTGATACTAAATAATAATAATGATACTTTCTGTATATAATTATAATACTTATGTTACTATATATAGCAACAAATTTGCCTGCGAAAAATAGCATTATCGGCCTTTCAAAAGTATTATCAGCTTTTTGCCCCGCCACGCGCCCACCAGGGCGATTATCACTGATAATGGCCCACCGAAAACGTTCACGCGCAACGTTACGTCATTTTCGTCGGCCGCTGGGCGTAGGCCTATTTCTACCAGAATCACTTGCAAACACGGTTGATGGCTTCGGTCAAAGACCTAAATTACATGTAATTTAGGTCTTTGCTTCGGAGAAGCAGAATAGCACATTTAAAATCTATTTTGTTTCAACCTTCGATGAAATATATATGACCTGTATAGTAGACGTTTAATTTATGATCAAAACAATGAGTTTCCTAGACGAGATCAATATTTTTATATTCTTCCGAAAATTTTGAAAAAACACCTTTTTCAGAATTTTGCATTAAACTAAACCTCAAAGTTTCCGTTCAGTAATAAAAAAGTTACGAACATTTTAGTGTTAGATCTACAGCTCTTGTAGATGTGCATTGCGCGCCTAGATCCAAGTTTGGCAACAATAACTCTCTAGAATAGCAAATGTTCAACAAGTTACGTTTTTTAACTGTGTCGTTTTAATGAAAAAGCTGCAACATAAATATTATACAGAACAATATATGACTTAGCAGTGCCTTTGAGTGATAATCGCCCCGGTAGGTCTGTGATAATTGCCCTCGGCCAGTTCAGCAGTATGCACTTGTTTAATAATGCAACTATTAATCGTGCGGATTCCACGATTGTAGATAATTGCACAGATTTGGTAGGTAAAACTATTGCAATACTATTGTCTTAATCAAATCAACCGACAGAGATAAGACAATTATTATAATAAAAATACGCTTCGGTATTCTTTCGAATTATTTATTGCAATTTAAGCACTCTCATTGCGTTTGTCATGCAAGTTCGTCTGGTAGAAATGATTACAGACACATGCAACTAGATCATTTGTTATTCCACAAGGTGATGCTAAGTGGCGACCGTACGGCGCGTATTTTGGTGTTTTTCTGTACGAAGTATGCTCCGTCAATGCGCTTTTGTATTCTGTGTAGTTAACCAGAAGTAAAGAATAAGGCATGTGAATACTTAAATCAAAACAAAGTTAATTTTATCAAAATATTTGGATAAAACAGACATGAGCAATGGTTTGACCGCAGTTGCTCATATCAACAACAAAGAAGTGAAGACAGAAATTAAAGTAAACAAAGTGTAACTATAACATGTATTATATGAAGGCAACTTAACATTAAGCACAGCTGTAGGGTGAACGGCTGGTAAGATAAGAACGCACGCAGTGTGAGTATCTGTAGAATATAAACTTCATAGTGAGAACCAGGAAGAAGGTAAGATGCATAATTGTGTATGCAAGAATTAAGCAAGAATGCATATATCGTCTAACAAGGGTTGTATAATTATAAAATAATCATTGTAAATTATACAGCACTGAGCATACCTCCTTTAGAGCAATTTGAGAACAACTTCTTTAATAAGTATACACTCATTAAATATTATAAGTACACCAACACAGTACATAGCGTTACGTGCAAATAATCGGTCGGTCGGTCGGTCGGTCGAATGGTTTTCCAACAGTAACTTCAAAACGGGAGGTCATAGGATTCTAAAGTTTTAAGTGGAGATTATTCATCCTCCACAGGCGGCCCGACTAAATTTCAGGGTCATTTGGATCAAAGGACAAACTCACCATGACCTATGAACACACACCATTCACTGGTCCACACCTTAAAAAATATAGGATCATAGAAGAGAGGTTGATAATCATCAGATGTAAGCTCCTACTAAATCTGAGGTCGATAGGTCCAAGGTCAAGGTCGTGGTGGCCTTAGCTACACAAAGCTATTTACTGTCATGAGACGTGTATATTTCACAAACCTCTCTTGTACGGTCTGTTATCCTAATTCTTCCGGTTTTGTGTTTTCCTTTGTGGGTATTGATGTACCATTTTGAGACTTCGTGTGAAAATCATTTGCTTTGCAAGTGCATTTTGCATAATTTGAAAATTACAAGCATCGAATTATCGGATATTGCTGCTATACTACTCTCATGAAGACATGCAAAAAATGAACACGATATCATGTATATTAAAAAAGATATGCACTTTACATGTTGGTGTACTTATAACATTTAACAAGTGTACATAACTACATGTGTCTACGTAATTAGGTTAATTCACAATATCAAATTTCCCGGCTCTGAAATTTCGTACATACAATCTCAGAATAAATGTTTAAATTGGGGAGAATGGTACAAAACACTGCAAAACACTTTTTTTAATTCTTCACTTTTTCTTTGCTTTTCTGGTTTTACAATATTCGTACACTTATTGATAATTAAACTTGTTAAGAATTACCAATTTTAAAACATTGCTAACAATGCATTGTTTTTTTGTATTTCTAAACATATAATATTAGTATTCACTTTAACTAAGTCATTGAAAACTTTAAACTTTTATTCCGTACGATACTACTGCTATTTAATTAGTATGTGTAAATGGCGAATACTTTCAAACAAACTTATGAAATAATAAGTTGTTTTGTTCAATATTCTACGTGCTTTATGTTTTTGATGAAGTTTGATCGGGTTTGTTAATTTTTCTATCCCGAGTATATTACAACTGTTTCGATCAGTTTTACAGTTCGCTATGAAACAACGGATCACTGTTCGTTAGGGTGGATTGTTTAACAAGAAAGAACAGCGCAATTTTAAAGCTTGCAGTCAGACTTGTGCCTGTTGTACCGACTGTATAACTACCACCACCCGTCGCACGTCGGTTGTTACACTTGTTCAACAGCATATTGGTTATCATATTATCCTCTCAGGAACCCATTCACGTTAGGTTAATTTGGGACACACAAGAGATGGTTAGCAGTTGCGCGGGCTGGGGTCGAACCCGGACCTCTGACCTACCACCGCTCACCAGCAAGTTCTACAAATTGTATCAGCAATTCACTTCACTGTATTCCTCATGACATACCTCACCTTAAGATGTGATAGTAGAGAATACACTTGCAATTTTATGGAGTGTACAATTGTTTTACTGTACTCCATTAAAGCTTCTAAATGAGATCCCAGTGTTATGTTGAAACATGGATATAGGTACGTTTTAATGATGCTAAGTAGATGCTATTAGTATTAAAATCGTTATTAACCTATTTTTGAAAGTATTGGTTTCGAATGCAGACCATATATACATAGGAGCTAAAGTTTTTGAGTGACGTCGCGAACGTCATTCGAACGTTATTTGACGTAACGTTAACACTCATTTCATAAACCCAATATTTATTGAATCATTGCCGTCACAAATTTAGAATAATATTCTGATTATAATAAAACACGAAAAAATTGTGAGTTTTTGCTTAAAGGGAAAAGTAGCTGCCATCTTTAACCACTAACCCCTTGTTTTTCTCAATTCGGGTAGTTTACGGAAATTGATCACCATAGCAACGACAGATGCAATTTTATCATAAGTTATCAGAAAATTTAAATCTTTAAGATGGTACTATGTTATCCAACTACTTACGATTAAATCAGTGAACATGACTTTTTGTCATTTTAGACCTATTTGTAAATGTTACATGTATTACATAATTACAATTGTTATGTCAATAAGCCCAGTTTTCCTGGAGAACGGCTCATATGTTCACGTATATCACCAATACCGATTATCTACATGTTATTGTTTATCCTACGAACCCTCCCTGTTTGCACGTCTTCATAACAGGTGCTGTTGGTTTACAGTTAAATTAACTATCATTATTTAACCCTAGCTTAGTTATATTTATAATCCATTACCCTGAGGTATTCGTGACAGAATTATGGTTTCTTTTGTTATGATAAAACTCTTAAATACCTTACTTTCTGTGAGACTTAATGTACATATATCCACACGGCACGTGAATATAAATTGAAGTAATGAGAACGGTGGCTTAGTTATGTAAGTGCTCGACAGCTCAAAATTACCTTAATGTGGGCACGGCATACATTTATATTTCTGTGCATGTATTTAATTCAATAATTATTATCACTAGATACAGAAATCACGTTTGTTGTAGAAAGGTTAGATTTAGCTTTTATATTCTCAATATCACGCTGTTTGGACGATTGAGAGAATATGCTCTGACATCCAGTGATTTATCATGTTCCCAATTTGTTTATCCCAGATTGGTTGGTAAGAGTGCTGAGAAATACACTAAAATAGCGCGATGCAATCAATTAAGCATACGATATATTCTATCCAACTGTCCGTTTCGTTTTCTTGAAGACAGTCGTAAACTAGTCGAAATGCCAATGATTATATGTAAAATCGGTAGATCATATGCATATGAGTAAGAAACATTTCTTATTAATATGTTTTCAGAGATAATATTAATAAGTAAACATTTAACGTAAATGAACCAGCATTTTTGCCAGATCATATGTTATGTGAATATTGTTCAAATTTACGATTAGATATGAATATAACCACTCACTCTTAGCTTTGGCTCTATCTCTTAACCGTTTAAATTTGTTATGTGAGTGTTTTTATGAGAATATCACTTTCTAAAATTATACAAACGATGTTTAATACCACATTTTTATTTCCATTGTATCATTACACCAAAATCGAATGGATACACCGGTGGCCTATAATACAAAGGAGGTATATACACAAACGCTGTTTAGAGAAAACAATAAATACTGTTTAAAAATTAATCTTTATTTATGGTAAAACAAGTTGCTTTCATTATAATATGCTAATAAGAAGCGACTTGTAATACAGATTGTAAATATGTATAAGTTTCTTATTCTAAGCCAGTCACACATCATTAATTGTTTCTCCTGATAAATATTTTTGACCGCAATTAGTTTCTTTGAGTATTTACATTTGGTGTCAAGAAATCCATCAACATCGGAAATATCCCTGCAGCTAAGGTTCCTGAATACTAAGTTCACGGAGGTTAATTGGACATGAACGGAAGATGGAATTTTGATGAACATCAACTCCAAAAATCATTGTTTGTGAGTTAGGCATATCACACAAATGACCACATACATAGCATGGTTCACTCTCGTGTCACTGAAAAAACGAAAACAGTTCAGTTGTGACGTCTTAGAAATAAGTGACACAGTCAATTTAGCGTTTTTGACATCTCATTACAAAGACACCAACATTTGTTATGTAGCCAGTATGTGAACTTACGATTTGAAACTTATGTAATGAAAAGTTATCCTTTATACCAAACTATATAGTACATATTTCCGTCAGAATTTACTTGTCTATGACAACACGGAAATAACAACGTATGTGCAAATAAATATTTGATAAACATGCAAACTAAAACACTCACCACATTAAATTAAGTGAATTACTTCACGTCACACTCAGTGATTGTGCTTACATTGGATAGTGTCGAAATCTGCAGACGTACAGTAACATAAGGTAAAAAAGGTGATAATGCTTCAACATAATTTTGGCACGTACGACAGTTCCATCAAATGTAAATATTCAACGACGTAAATAAACCTGTGAAAAAAAAACACATTTGAAGATGTACGAAGACCAATGACGTTAAACTATTAGGATCAGTGTACTATAACACAAGTTGTTGCAACTTATATACAGTATATTACATTTGTAATCACTGATTGTATCAATCGAGGGTATTGAGAGAAGTGAAGCCAGAATTAAATTATACACGTACTATCTTCAAATTGTGTTGCAATATGTGCAAGTTAGTCGTAAGTAAGCACGAACTAAAGAATTAATATACTATTACTTGGAAAATGTCTGAAACATGACAACTGAATTGATAAAATATCGAATTACAGAATTTACATAATAACAATCATTTTATGTTCAGAATGGTGTATCTGATACCGTCTATGTTCTATGTAAATTACATGAAGTATAAACATTTAATCCATTTGCAGATAGTACGTATAAAAACATCTGCGATTATATAGCTCGCTGTTGTTAGTAGATGTTACATTATCACAATAACCGTACATTACAAAAAGAAAAGAAATCCAATATGGAGATATAAGAGATGTTATGTATCGATATATCCTGATTCAATACGCATCAACATACGAACACAATAGTCACAATATATTTAATTGAAAACAAAAACAAATCAAGACACATTGATCGTGTGGTTTATTAAAATACGACTACGGCGTCTACGAAACAAATAAAGCCCTATGTTATTGCCCTTAGTAGTAGAACAAGGAAGGCATCACGTTCAAAACGTTCGTCAATGAAACTGAACACAATCATTATTTGTGTCCTCAATATATGTATTATATGAATGATAAATCAGATTAATGTCAAAAACCCAATTGAGGCAAATGTTTACACATTGACATCGTACTGTATATCCGTCTCCTGGAGCGCAGTGTCAAAGAAGATTATCTACAATACACAAGGAATTTGATTCAGCAGATGGTGATAACAGAATATAATTTTGTAGCCTTTAATAATGTGTGTTTGTTTCCAGCGAGGATTTTACTGTAGTTTAGAATTGTGGTTTGATTCCCTGCGATCGACCTTAGTGAATATTATGTTAGATAATCTCTATAACAAGTTACCTTCTTATCGAACTGCTGTCTACGTGTATTTAGTTCAAATCTAAGTACACGACTTCATTCCCATAGTCAAGTCAGCAAAGGAAAATAAATGCACCATGTGGGACACACTGTCTGAAATGACACAAAATTTCCGAGCATCTTGCACTTCTAGCCACAAAAAAACCAGATAATTTGAGTGACAGGATAGAGTCTCCAGAGATACAGGGAATATGAACAATAATATTAGCCGTCAAAACTAAATCTGACTGCCGGTACGTTTGTTCTTACTGTCGGTTCATAAGATAAGCAATATAATACTAGATCATTGAACAGACACGTCAGTTCAACAACAGATAATTAGTTTGCCAAGGGATCACGACAGGATGTAAGTAAACTAAAACATTTAGTTAAATATGGAACCCATAGTATCCATGTCGAATACAGTTAACATCGATGTAATCGAATAGTTTATAGATATCAGCATGCAAATGTTTATAAGCGCTGCAATCACAAGTTAATTCTTTTTAAACGATAATTAAGGAATTCTATATCAATTTCTGAAAAACATCAGTTTAACAAACTTGCTTGGAACAGATGGTCACATAACACAAGCATGGCATGTCTTCGAAGCGAGCGGGACTATCACACTTTGTTTTTTGTACTTAGTTTTATACCTTATAGTCAGATATTAGATATTCAAATATGTAAGATGAATTTATTTCGTGGAATATAGGATGTTAATTTACTGGTTGACATGGTGACAGTTCATACCGATAAGAATTATAACATCAATATTATTGAATATTTATATGTCTACAAGCAATTTTAAAATATATTTTATATCTTCTAATCACTGTTACACACCTTTAAATAAGGGATGGGCTAATCATGCTGGACCTTGGTTTGATACGAAACATTATAATACGAAGTGTTCTTTAAAATCTCCTTCACTTTGTCATACATGTAAGCGTGTTTTAGAAAAACGAAGTAGGTTTCCATCGAGGTAATTTGGTAAACTTAATCGGATGCTTTTTCATGTCGCTAAACACCTCAGTGTAATTGTAACGTTTTTGACATTTATTTGCAGTGCTAAAGTTTTGACAGAGAACAAAATGCGAATTAAACCTTAGACTTGTCCTGGACACTTTTCCATTGTTTATTACTAGTGTGTGTCAAAGTTACAAAATAATGGTACACCCTCTGATTACTTGGTGATGTTTCCTTTTCTGTAAATAAAACCAATACCCGTATACCTACATTGTAAAAATGCTTTCGTCTAGGAGTTAAATGTGTTAACGACGAGATGTGCAGCTTCCTGAAATATTACCACATTGAAACTGTCAATCAAAATCCTCAAAAATCACTTTAATACAATGTGCAATAAACAAAGATCTTTTGAAGTTCCAATTACCCATTGTCTGATGATGGATGCTTTTTTCCCAGCTTCCAATGTCTTATTTAAACTTAACAAATTTAAAGTAACTGTTTATAAGCTTGTGTTTATTACGTAAGTGAGAACTAATTAAACACCACCATTGATGATTAACGGTGTGTTAACAGAAATTAAACGTTTAATTTCAATTATTTGTCTTAATTTCGCCCGTAAGTATTACGTACACATTACTGGTGAGAGACTTGCTCAATCTGTTAATATGTCTACATTGCGATCAAGATGCCTTTGAATGTCGTACAAAACATGCTTAGTACTAGAAGTGAATATTCTGAACTATACCATATGTTAATCATGCGTTATATCAAATTACAATTATACTTTTAGAGTAACAAAATGCAGTAACCATCGACTTAAATACCCATTTATCATCGTAGCTGTGTAGTATCTATACCAATGATAAAAATACCATGTATTAAAACGTTGCATTGAATGTACAATTATATTATAACACTATGACGATTATCACGTCACACCAAAAATAAATATGCATGTAGAAGTATGTGTCTTTCATTTCTGACCGAGTACATATACCTACCCATATATCTAACCATTCGTATAACCTACTTATAACATGTAGTAGACAAGATACATGTACAAACAACACGAAACAGTTCGCAATCATTGACAAATTGGTTTGATATTGTTCTTGATATTGTTCGTGTTGACAAAAAAAGTATTACAGTTAGTTTCTTTCACATGATTCCTATTGTACCAACAGCAAACTTTTATCTTGGTTACACACTTCTTCGATATACTGTATTACGTGTATTATGTTCTACAATGCATATGTTTTACCGAACATTGATTACTGTAACACAATTTGGGGAAACTGTGACATTGACTTAAAAACAGATACAATTAAAGTTCAAAAACGGACAGCAAGAATAATTCTCGACAAAGACTATGACACACCTTCAGCCACACTCTTTAAGGAGCTCAACTGGAAGAAATTTGATGAAAGAGTCAATTACAAAAAAGCACTTAAAATGTAAATGATCGATCATTCCAAAATATATGACAGCAAAATTCCCCTTTAAATCACAAAATTATTCACATAACCTCAGATCTGTTGTATATTCAGATCTCTATGTTCCAAAGCCCAATGTCGAGGGGAGCAGATCTATGGAATGAAATTTCTTTAAGCATAAGAACTTCTGCAACTTCATTCAAAATGCTTAACATTCTTCCTAAAATGGTACAACCACTAAGTTGTTTACTGGATTAAATTTCTTACTCATACGTGAATTGCTTTTATCCTTGTTCAGATTAAATGCATTCTCATATCATTTAAATGGTGCTATGTATGTAGCTTATGTCATGACAATATTACTCATACTGTTCTTATTTATGCATTATTGCCATTTGTATCACCTTTCTTACGTGGGTGAATCAAAATGTTCGTATAATTTCGGCATAACTTTTTTTTCAGAGCTATTGTCGTCATATTTATGCTGAATTAATACATTTGGTATTTTCTTTTTATTCATAGGTGTAAAGCGACCTCATGATAACCGTTTTAAAAATATGGGCGATTACGTATACCGTAATGTTTAATGGCATTATTCATTGACAATTACCTCGTTACTTTGTTTTTATCTATCCGTATCATTATTACGTTTTTATGTATAAATGTATGTACGAGGGTGTATCAAAAAGTTCGTGGACTGTGCCTGCCATTTATTTAGTTTTTGACCGAATTCAGTAAAATTCACACATTCAATAAAACAACGTATTTGGAATTGATTTGCAAATTTCCAGCTCATATAACTTTTTTTCGAGTATGTGGTGGTTACTATAGTAACTTAAATTATGCTCCGCGGCGCACTTTAAAAATATCTTTCTCTTGACCTCCCACATAAACCTATAATTCTGCGAATCGTTATCCGATTTGAAATATAAAACCATCGACATGAACATTAATACCGTAGCATCATCCTGGTGTATATATCATAACGCTGTTGTCACGAAAACTGATGTGACGTTATAAACATGCCGTTTTGTGTAGCCTGATTTTCGTCGCATTATATGACGTCGGCGCACTTTTCGACATGACGTTACACTCAGAATATCGATCTTCCGCTGCATTTTGCCATTTTACTAAATTATACATCAATCCTGACCTCAGATTAGAGCATGGGACCCATGTATATAAAAGTAAGGTTGTCTTGCGAAAATCAATATGTTTAAATGGTATAAAAGATGTAGCAATGAGTGTTAAATGATGCTAATATCGGTACAGTAGACTTCATGTACTGTGTGGTTATCGCCGCTTGAATAAATGAATTTGTCAAATTTGTTATTAACTGACCGAACTTTTTTATGAATAAAAGGCTATTTAGTAAAAACTAAGTATTCTGGTAGGCAAAATAACAGTTCAATCCAGGTTTGTGAGTTTTGGATTCTTTAGACGATAAAAAAATAGCAAGAGTGTTGACATTTCATGACGACGTAACGTCATCAAAGTGCGCCGGGTAGCTGTTGGTCATCTTTTAAATCGGTAGAATATTTTATTGATATTATCATTTAATCAACTTTTTATTTGTTTCTCAGTACAGAATTGAATGTAGTTTTAGATGATAAAATAAATAATTCAATCGCATTACGCATATTAAAATGAACGGGTCAGTCCACGAACTTTTTGATACCCCCTCGTATGTAAATGGAAATATGTTGAGTCCCACATGGGAGATTGGGTAACAAAATGTGTAGCCTCGTAAAATAAAATCTATACTTACTATTATATCGACTTATTATTCGTCATAAAAGGAACTCAGCAGCGTTGTAATTCCGTGGTTTTTATAGCAATAATCCTAAACTTAAATACAAAACATGCAAGTCTTGAGAGTCGTTAATAGCTTTTATCTCGACTGTCACCACTATAATAGGATTGAAGTATCTATATAAATGTACATTGTGGCATGAAAGCAATTTATCAGATCATGTGGATACCTAAATGGATTTTACACTGTCTGGCTCGTCTCAGAAGACGTTAATTTTATTGTCAAAGATGCTAAGGGTGCTTCTCACTAGAAAAATAATATGTGTGGGAACCCTAATGAATAATCCATTTATCAATTGCTAATACTATCGTTTGTATTGTTCTATTCAGTGTGCATAGTTGATGTATTTGATTACCCTGGGAATAAGGGATCGTATGTGGCTCACAATTTTAATTCGCTCTATATTTGTAATCAAAACAATCAGTTACATCACGAACACACTTATTTAAAGCACATTAAGATAATATCCATGAAAGAAATCAAACAATGCGACGATCCGAACATAACGAAGAAAATTAATAGGTTGCTTCACAGAAAAAAAGCAAAGCAACACAATATTTTTGAGCTAAATAAGCGAACTTTGGTATGATTTTGAGACAGTCTATGAATAAGACAGTTATAATATAAAACAACTTTGCAGGAATGCCATTTAAAAATGTTAGCACGAAATGATCATTTGTAATTTAACCATCTAATTACAAATCGAACTCGAATTGTCGTAGGCTGTGAATAATGTCTGCAACCATTGTGAAGAATGTCAAAAGTACAAAATATTTAAAACTGGCTTAGACAGCCAAGGGCAAACCCGTTAATGAAGAATTTTACAACAGAAACTTTAAACTTACACCTGTGCAGTTCAGCTGTATGAACTTGTTTAATAATGCAACTATTAATCTTTCGGATTCCACGAGTGTAGATAATTGCACAGATTTGGTTGGTAAAAATCTTGCAATAATATTGCTGTAAGAATATCTTAATCAAATCAACCGACAGAGATAAGACACTCATTATGATGAAAATACGCTTTGGCATTTTTTCCGATTATTTATTGCTACTGAAGCACACTCACTGCGTTTAGCATGCGAGTTCGTCTGGTAAAAATGGTCTCAGATGCATGCAACTAGAGAGTATGTGTTATTCTACAAGGTGATTCTAAGTGGCGGCCGTACGGCACGTATTTTGGCGTTTTTCTGTAAGGAGTATTCTCCGTCATTCGCTTTCGTATTCTATGTAGTTAACGATGTTCAGGTGTAAAAACTTTTTTAAAAAGTGTTGAGAACTGCATTTTAAACATTTTTATTCTATTGTATACTTATTAAGACAACTGCGTTAGATTTTTTAAACACTTTTACTGCTATTTAAGCGAGTATTTCCCTACACCCGGCGTAAAAATATAATGAAAAAACAAATGGTGGCAACTGCCTGATAAATAAAATGACTCTGCAACAGATGACACAATAAACACAAGAGTGTCTTTAAATCTAATAATAGTTAAATATTTGAAGTGTACAAATGTTGCTTGGTCTAAATACGAAGTAGAAAAAAAATAAAAATGTAACCCTAACCTCCTTGAAATTAAGGCATTTTTTGGATATTGCCAATAAGACCCTATTGATAAATGCCAGTAAAATATTAACTAGACAATTGCCAACATTTATTTTTTTCAAAAAAAATAAGACACACATGAGCAGTGGCTTGACCGCAGATAATCTTATCAACAACAAAGAAGTGAAGACAGAAATCAAAGTAAACAAAGTGTAACTATAACCTGTACTATATGAAGGCAACTTAACATTAAGCATAGCTGTAGGGTCAATAGCTGGTAAGATCAGAACGCACGCAGTGTGAGTATATGTAGAATATAAACCTCATAGTGAGAGTCAGAAAAAAGGTTAGATTCCTAATTGTGTACACAAGAATTTAGCAAGAATGCATAACTCTTATGACAAGGGTGGTATAATTATAAAATACTCATTGTAAATTATACAGCACATCAATTGTATAATTAGATGAATTTGAGAACAACTTTTTCAATAAGTATACATAACTACATCCCAGCAGGCACAGCAACGTTTATACAACGTTGAAAAAACGTTGCGGGGCAACGTTGAAATAAGGTTGTATAAGCGTTTCATTTGCAACCACTTTGTTGCAACGAAACTTCAACGTTAATACAACCTAAATGCAACGTTGAAATAACGTTGCATCAACGTTGAAATAACGTTGCATTAACGTTGAAATAAGGTTGCGTCAACGTTGAAATAAGGTTGCATTAACGTTGAAATAAAGTTGCATTAACGTTGAAATCAGGTTGCATTAGTGTTGAAATAAAGTTGCATAAACGTTGAAATAAGGTTGCATCAACGTTAAAATAAGGTTGCATTAACGTTGAAATAAGGTTGCATTAACGTTGAAATAAGGTTGCATTAATGTTGAAATAAGGTTGCATCAACGTTGAAATAAGGTTGCATAAACGTTGTCCGCCATAAATTCTGTACTTGATAAGCGGACAAAAAGTGATCACAAAACCTTGATGGCCTAGTGGTAACGAGCCTGCTTCGAGTGTGTAAGGAGATCCTGGGTTGGATCCCATGTGTGACCGTGTCATACCAAAGATGCAATTAAAATGATACCAGAAAATCTGTATCTAAAAAGCGAAAATCAATAAATCTCGATAGCCTAGTGGTAGAGAGTCTGCTTCTAGTGTGTGAGGTTCTTGGTTCGATCCTATGTGTGGCCGCGTCATAGCAAAGATGAACTTTTAAATGGTACAAGAAATTCCCTATAAAAGGGAAACTTGCATCATCCTCTTCTCTCAGTATGTATACCTTTTTGGTGATGGATAACATCAGCAATGAGATGTCGAAAGTAATTAATATAAGTTAGAAAAACTGGTTTCCCAATCGACCTTAAATAAATAAGTAAAAACGGAAAGCTCAATATGTACCACACTTCCTGGTCGACTGAACAAGTCAGCATGTATACATCTGAGATTCATCACAACCGACTTTACATAAATATTCAAATTCAAACAAATATCAAATTCTCATTTTATTTGTTGTCTACGTAAGTTACCAAGCAATTGACGTTATCAGCCCAAGTCTACCGCCTCCTTCCTAGTCTGTCTCTCCTTGGCAGCCTATTTCGCCTTCTTTAGTTCCTGTCTTGTTCTTCGTACTCCCCCATTTCTGTCCCTGGTGTAATTTAACCATTCCTTAATCGTTTTTTCCACAGAGTTTAGTGTAACTTAGCACGTAGATGACACTGATCAACAGCTTCTGAAAATAATAAAATAAAACATTATGAAATAGTGTGCCCAGGATAACAAGAAAGGTGGGAAAATTTGGTCTAACCCCCATCAGTTGATTTACCTGTGTGCACAATTTATCGATGTTATTTAAGTTTCTAAAATATCCGGTACTTGTATTGTGAAATCTACATTAATATTTTATAAAGTGCCTTTTTAGCCTACTTTCATGAAGATCAGAAGTTGTCATGTTGACCAAACTGAAGTTGAAAAAAAACACCATAAGAACAGAGTGATTATCTGACAGTTTTTCTTGTTTTCTCAAAATATTGATTTTGTAGTTACGACCTTCTCATTCTAAGCCATCGATATGCTTCAACGGATCATAAAAATATCATAAAAATTATACCATAATGAAGCGCATATAAAGTAATAAATTCAATATGTATAGTTTTACTTACATTTCTGTTGATTCTAACAGTGAGGCTGTTTCATAGAACTGTATATAAAATCACTTGTTCTACAGTTGTGGTCAGTTGTAATATCCTAGTTTAAATGTTGATCCAGGAACTCTGCTGGTATGTAGTAAATTACCACCATAAAACTCCTGTCCATATAGCAACACTCCCTATACATTGTACAAAGTACATTTGTAACCACAACTTTCAAAAAAGCAAATTCTATAGAAACTGTTATTTATAATCTGGCCTTTCTGATCTTTAGTTGAACATAATGTATAGCACTTGGTTAATAGTTTTGCTGGCTTCACCATTAAAGGAAGTTGTTATATGTCACTAAGATCTGCAATAATCAATTTAATCTTTTTGGCAAAATTATGGTGATGTTAAGTACATGTATTAAGTGCACAATTTATCAATCTTCTGTTGAGCTATTTACTTTTATCTGATAAGAATCCAGTATGGTTATATAATCCTTTATAATCCTTGTTTTAAAGCTGAGAAGAACCTTTCTGACGAATGTCAACGGTTATTCAACGTTTTATCAACGTTTAAGTAGAAACCATTTATGTTTTCGTTGATATAAGGTTGTACTTTCGTTGATTAAACGTTGTGTGCCTGCTGGGGTGTGTCTACGTAATTTGGTTAATTCATATTATCAAATTTTCCGGCTCTGAAATTTCGTACATACAATGTTTAAATTGGGGAGAATGATACACATCACTGCAAAACACATTTTTTAATTGTTCACCTTTTCTTTGCACTTATTAATAATTAAACTTGTTGAGAATTACCAATTTTAAAACATTGGTACATGTAACAATCATTTTTTATTTCTTGGTATTTCTAAACATATAGTAGTATTATTCACTTTAACCAAGTCATTTAAGATTTTAAACTTCCATTCCGTACGATACTACTGCTATTAAGTTAGTATGTGTGGACATATTTCTTCGTCTCCGTCATACATCTACTTCAAACACTACACATGCCCTACTTGCCACTTGTTTGTTTTATTCTAAGCGCTTCACATATAATGGACACAACATGACAAATCTACACAAAAAATGAATCGTGAGTTAGTATTGAAGGCTAAATAAACGTATGATATGTGATCATAAGAATAACAAATATTCTGTTTCCATTTACTGTTTATCAATGATTATCATAAGCATTGGTAGAACAATGTACTATGTCAGTACTCAGGGCGAATACTTTCAAACAAACTTATAACATAATACGTTGTTTTGGTTCAATATTCTACGTGCTTTATGTTTTTGATTAAGTTTAATTGGGGATATTTTGCTAACCCGAATATATTGCAACTGATTCGATCAGTTTTACAGTTCGCTATGACACAACGGGTCACTGTTTGTTGGGGTTGATTGATTAACAAAAAGGGACAGTGCAACTTTAAAACTCGCAGTCAGCAGACTTGTGTCTGTTCTACCGACTGTATATCTACCACCACCCCTCGCACGTCGGTTGTAACACTAGCCCCACAGCATATTGGTTTCATATTATCCTCTCAGGAACACATTCACGCTAGGTTAATTGGGGGGCACACCAGAGATAGTAAGCAGTTGTGCGGACTGGTGTGACAGTGGGGTCGAACCCGGGCCTCTGTGTCTAAGAACGCGCACCACACCTCTTGACCACCGTTCATCTGCAAGTTCTACAAATTGTATTAGAAATTCACTTCACAATATTCCTTATGATATCCCTCGCCAAAAATGTGTGATAGACGAGAATACACTTGATTATAAAGCTGTGTGCAAAAGCGTTGACATCATCATGCCAATAAACGTTTCCTGTTTAATCTAAACACATCTAATGAGAAGTCATGTTGCCTGACATTTTCTGCTTAATTAATTGAACCTTCGCTTAATGGTATTCTTTAAATATTTAATTCTTAATCAGTTTCAGTTAGAACGTGTGTCCTGTAATATTCGCCACCTCTTTAAGTCAGGTTGCTGCAGTAAACGTAGTTATAAACCACGTTTTTGAAAGAAATTGATGCAATACTGGTACCATGTATGGTATGTGCGGTGCAAAGGCATACATGTATGTTGTATTTTGGGATAGAAACGTCCCGGGTTCCATCCCCATCTGGCCCACTCCTTAACTTCTCTCAGAATAATTAACCAACATGCTTCAATTCACACAACTGGATCGATTAGTCCCGCTAGGACCAACAGGTAATGCACTATGACTGCAAGCGTTGCAAATGTAACAACTGACTGGCGATTCACTAATCGGGAAGTCAATGGACGATCGGTTGAGCGGACACTTGTCTAAAAATAGACTTTAACTTTGTTCTATTTTAATATTGAATAATTACTTCGCAATGTTATGGAGTGTACACTTGTTTTACTGTACTTTATAAGAGCTTCTAAATGAGATCCCGGTGTTATGTTGAAACATGGATACAGGTACGTTTTAATGATGCTAAGTTGATGTAATTAGTATAAAAATCGTTATTAATCTATTTTGGAAAGTATTGGTTTCGAACGTATACCATATATACATGTTTATCACCAATACCGATCATCTACATGTTATCAAATAAGGTTACACTTATGTTAAAGTCTTTAATAAAGCATGTAGTATTTCTAGTTATTTGCATAACTATATCCAATTATTTTCAAGTGTAACTGTTTATCCTACGAACCCTCCCTGTTTGCACGTCTTCATTATATGTGCTGTTGGTTTACAGTAAAATTAACTATCATTATTTTACCCTAGCTTAGTTATATTTATAATCCATTACCCTGAGGTATTCGTGACAGAATTATGGCTTCTTTTGTAATAATAAAACTCTTATTCCACTTAAATACCTTACTTTCTGGGAGACTTAATGTACAAATATTCACACGGCTCGTGAATATAAATTGAAGTAATGAGAAAGGTGGCTTAGTTATGTAAGTGCTCGACAGCTCTAAATTACCTTAATGTGGGCACGGCATACTATTATATTTTCTTAGATTGTATTTAAATCAAGAATTAATATCACAATATACAGAAAACAAGTTTGCTGTTGAAAGGTTTTTCTTAGCTTGTGTATTTTCAATATGACTGAGAGGAGTGGCTCAGATATTCTTCGATTTATCATGTTCACAATTTACAAAATACACTAAAGTAGCACACTGCAATCATGTTATTTCCTTGAGTTCATTTTACCTTCTTTTCCGTATGTATAATTAAGCATACGGTATAATATACGGGAGGTGCCCCACTTATATTTGAACAGTATTGAATATCAAATAGTTCGATGCTTATTATATATAATCAAAGTATTTCTATATCATCGTGCAAAATAACGTGTTATGAAACAGATACAACTATTGATTATTACTTTATTTCTCACTTTGCATTCAAATCTACAATTTTGTAGGGGGTATGGTGTTTGGCTTTTTGAAGACCGAATAATCCGATCGATGCTGATTGCATTTCCCGCCTGTAATAAACGCAGCAATAGTCCATAGACTAAAGGGTTTGTGGGTATATGTTCATTAGACTTTGGCCTTTACTAATCTTGCGTAATATACTTCAAATGTTTGTTCTTAAGGTACAGAATGGTGTTTTTGTGGAGGAAGTTGAAGCTCCGTGTTGACAAAACACCATGCTCCCGATATGGTCTCCAGGAAAGTTGTTTTGCAAACATTTTGATCAAATATGGTTTGGAACCTAATGTTAACAGCAATGTGCATTCACCTTTGACTTTTTAGGATTAAAAATGTGTTCCGTTAAGCCAGTATAACAAACAATAGCATACGTTATGCAAACGTTCGGAAATACGTGACGCTTAACAAATGTCAACTTATGGGTAGCCTTATCAACATTTATCATATAGTAGGCTGTCCGTTCATGGTATATTTCTCAACGATAAAGCATTGCCTCTACAGAGATGAGAAAGTTGTGGCATTTACGGTTCCGTTGATGCATACACAGCGTAAAAGACATTTGTCTCCCTTATGTTGTTTTTGTGGTATTGAGCATTTAAACACCGATTTTATCCCGAGTCCGGCATGCATAATTCTCTAAATGAACAAATCGAAAGTTCCAATGGGTACTCTTAACGTCGCTAAAGTCCCTATTTTGGTTTTTGGATATGCCGTACTTCTTAAATAACCAAAGTATAAGATTTTGGTAGATATCATCACTTTTTGTCAGTTTTTAATATTTTGCGTAATTTCGATAAAAATAACAACAAAGCGCAAAAAATCCTTCCTGTGACAAAAATTGCATATTTTCTTCACTCAAATGGAATATACATCCTCAACCAGCAACTTTTAAGGGCTTTTATGGCAGTGGCTGACCTTCAAAATGCAAAACACCATACCCTCTACAAAGTGTTGTTTTTTGTTCATTCTATTTTTCAAACAAACCAACCAGTTAGTGTAAATGTTACCTAAAACACATGTTTACACAGTACAAAAGAGATATTTGATTTATACCATATTTCCATGAAAATATTTCATGTTCAACACTGTTCAAATATAAGTGGGGCACCTCTCGTATCCTATCCAAATATCCGTCTCTTATTTTGATTGCTTGTAGACAGTCTTAAACTAGTCAAAATCCCAATGATTATATGTAAAGTCAGTGGATCATATGTATGTCAGATAGATTAATTTCTTAATAAACTGTTTTCAGGGAAAATACTTATCAATCGACACTTAATGTACATGTACAAGCATTTTTGCCGGATCATATGCTGCGTAAATCCTGTTCAAATGCACGAGTCATCATTATGAATAAGACCATCCACCCTTAACTTTTGCTCCATCTCTTAACCGTTTAAATTATTTAAGTGAGTGCTTTTTATGAGAACATCACTTTTATAAAATTATACAAACGATGTTGAATACCACAGTGTTATTCCAACTGTATCAGATTCATTACATTACAGTTAAATGAATACACCGGGGGCCTAGAATACATAGGTTGTATGTACACAAACGCTATTTAAAGAAAATAAGAAAAACAGTCCGAATATTAGTCTTTGCGACGGCTGTTCGTTATGTATTGTATTTGCACGTGAACATCGAGCTTGTTCCTCCATAACGATGTACAAATATCGATAATTCTATTCATAAACTTCATAACTCTAACGCGGCATTGGGAAATGTGCCACTTAAAGTAAACAGGTAAACCAGGTATAAAACGCAACAATATTGGAAAAGGGTTTCTCGTTTCATTGCGTACTGTTATTTGAATTTACTTGGTGAAGAAAAGTGAGCATCAAGGATAGAAATCCGACCGCAAGGTTGATAGTCGATCGTCTATTGCATAAAGCCAGGACGTAACACTTACTGGCAAATTTGGTAAAAATGTTTAAATAGATAAAACAAACTTCTGCTCCTCGTAAATCGATGTAATGGTCAGTTATTCTGCTTATATTGACATTTCAGATTATCGCGTTAGAGTTATACATTGGTACCAATTACATACAGGTGTTTGTCTTGTATCCCAGTTGAAGAGGAAATTAAAATATGCTACTCGTAGACCATAAGGATAATCATGGCCGTGAAAACATGATTAAAGTGAGCGTGAAAATGAGTCTACGTAAAGCGTTGCGTTTTGTGTAATATAGTGCCTGAATTTTAAAAAGTGTAAGTGCGTAAATAGATGGTTCGTTCCCAAATATAGAACAAATAGAAAATAGAGGATAAAAACAGCCTTGAAAATGACCCGAATTCTTGTCTACGACGAATACAGCAGTGATGATATTTCATGTACGGAAGGCTTTGTGTGCCTATTTTATTACCGTTACAGACTAACAATACAAGTTGCAGGTGCCTAAGGGTAGACGGATGAAAACCATGTCCTACATTGACAAAGTTTTGAGAAAAAAAGTTACTTTTATAAAATCCGCGAAGCGAGTAATTCGCACTTCATGAGTCTGCTAAAAAACCACGTTTTCTTGCCACTGTGCTGGTTATGTTACTGACTTTTTGAAGACAGGTAATGGTAATGTTACAAAATCCTCTTAAATATCCAGAGGAGACACATTTTTACCTTTTCAATTTCATTAAAATTGAAATAATGTTTGCATGACGAAATTATGCAACTGAAAAAATTATAGTTCAGCAATTTCCCAGTTGTTGTGTATTTCAAATGTGGGTCAAAATTGTGAACATCACTAAACAAATCAGGGAGACCAGTTTCAAGGAATGTGATAATAAAATTTTAGATATTGGGTTAAGTTTGTTTTTCCAAGCCCAAGTGACAATACATATATTTATCGAACAACCCTCGTATTTTAATATGTATGAGATTCTCATTCTAAACCAGCGACATGGCATTCATTGTTTCTCCTGATAAATGCTTTTGATCGCAATAAGTTTCTTTGAGTATTTACATTTGGTGTCAAAAAATCCATCAACATCGGAATTATCCCTGCACCTAAGTTCAACAGTTCCTGAATACTAAGTTCATGGAGGTTAATTGGACGACATGAACGGAAGAGGGAATTTTGATGAACATCAAATCAAAAAATCATTGTTTGTGAGTTAGGCATATCACACAAATGACCACATACTGTACATAGCATGGTTCACTCTCGTGTCACTGAAAAAACGAAAACAGTTCAGTTGTAGAAATAAGTGACACAGTCAATTATGCGTTTTTGACATCTCATTACAGAGACACCAACATTTGTTATGTAGCCAGTATATGAACTTACGATTTGAAACTTATGGAACGAAAAGTTATCCTTTATACCAAACTATACATGTATACATATTTCCGCCAGGATTTACTTATCTAGGACAACACGGAAATAACAATGTATGTGCAAATAACTATTTGATAAACATGCAAACTAAAACATACAACACATTAAACTTAGTGAATTACTTCACGTCACACTCGGTGATTGTGCTTACATTGGATAGTGCCAAAATCTGCAAGTGTAACTGTAAAACAAGGTAAAAAAGGCGGTAATGCTTCAACAGAATTTTGGCACGTACGACAGTTCAATGAAATGTAAATATTCAAAGACATAAATAAACATGTGAACAAAACACATTTGAAGATGTACGAATGTCCGATCGATATGTTCTATATGAAACGTAATTCCGAATAATGTCAAAAATCCCATGAGGCAAAGGTTAACACAATACACATTGTACTGTATATCCCTCTCCTGGAGCACAGTGTCAAAGAAAATTACCTAAAATACACGAGTTATTTGATTCAACATATGGTGATAACAAATTATAATAGTTTGTTTGTTGTACTGTTTGTTTCCAGCAGGATTTTTCTGTTGTTTAGAATTGTGGTTTGATTTCTTGCGATCGACCTTAGTCAACTTTATGTTAGATAATCTCTATGACAAGATACCTTCTTATCGTACTGTGGTCTTGAAGAACCATTTTATAATAAATACTGAGTGTATTTAGTTCAAGTCTAAGTACACGACTTCATTCCCATAGTCAAGTCAACAAAGGAAAATAAATGCACCATGTGAGACACACTGTCTGTAATGATACAAATTTCAGAGAATCTTGCACTGCTAGCCACGAAACAGATAATTTGAGTGACAGGATAGTGTTTCCAGAGTTACAGGGAATATGAAAAATAATATTAGCCGTCAAAACTAAATCTGACTGCCGGTACGTTTGTACTTACTATCGGTTGACAAGATAAGCAATATAATACTCGATCATTGAACAGACACGTCTGTTCAACAGCAGATGGTTAGTTTGCCAAGGGATCATGACAGGATGTAAGCAAACTAAAACATTAAGTTAAGTATGGAACCCATTCCTTGTCATATACAGTCAACATAGATGTAATCGTATAGTTTTGAGATATCAGACCGCATATATTCGGCATTAAACAGTTTATAAGCGTTGCAATCACAGGTTAATTCTTTTTAAACGATAATTTAGTAATTTTATATCGATTTCTGAAAATAATCAGTTCAACAAACTTGCTTGGAACTGATGGTCACATTAGACAAGCATGACATGTCTTGTCAACGAGACTATCACACTTTGTTCGTGTACTTAATTTTATACCATACAGTCATTTATTTGGTATTCAAATATGAAAGATAATGTATTTCGTGTGATATAGAATTTAAGATTACTGGTTGACATGGGAACCGCTCATACAGATTAAAATTATAAAATATATATTACTGAATATTAATATGTCTGCAATAAATTTTAAAATATATTTTATATCATCTAATCACTGTTACACACCTTTAAATAAGGGATTGGATAATTAGGTTGGACCTTTGGTTTATTAAGAAACATTATTATACGAATTAGTGTTCTTTAAAAATACCTTCACTCTATCAGAAGCGTGTTTGTAAAAACGAAGTACGTTTCCAACAAGGTGTTTTGGTACACTGAATCGGATGCTTTTTCATGTCACTTAACACGTCAGTGTAATTGCGTTTTTGACATTTATTCAACTATGTGCAATACCAAAGTTTTGACAGAGTACAAAATGCGAATTAAACATTAACCTTGTCCTGGACATCTTTCTGTATCCATTTTTAATACTAGAGTGTGTCAAAATTACAAAATAATGGTACATTCTTTGATTACCTGGTGATGTTTCATCTCATTTTCTGTAAATAAAAGCAATACCCGTATACCTACATGTACATGTATGTTACAAACTGCTTTAGTCAAGGTGTTGAATGTCTTATTGGTGGGATGTGCAGCATTCTGTAATAGCTTCCTGAAATACTACCACGTTGAAACCGTCAATAAAAATCCTCAAAAATGCATTTTAATATAATTGGCAATAAACATAAATCTTTTGAAGTTCCAATTAATCACTGTCTGATGATGGATGCTTTCTTCCCAGCTTCCATTGTGAGAACTAATTAAACACCATCATTGATGATCAACGGAGTGGTAACAGAAATGAAACGTTCAATTTTGATTATTTGTCTTAATTTTGCCCGTAAGTGCTACGTACACATCACTGGTGAGAGACTTGCTCAATCTGTCAATGTGTCTACATTGCCATCAATATGCCTTTGAATGTTGAACAAAACATGCTTAGTAGTGAATATTCTGAAATATACCATATGTAAATCATACGTACTATCAAATACAATACTTTTAGGGTAACAAAATGCAGTAACCATCGACTTAAATACCCATTAATCATCGTAGCTGGGTAGTATTAATACTATTATATGCATATTATATATAAGGCATTATCCACACTAATCAGAATTACGACAACATGAACTAAAACATTGCATTGAATCCTATAATAACACTATGTCGATTATTACGTAACACTAAAAAAATATATATGTTGAAGTATGTGTCTTTTATTTCTGACCGATTACCTATCCATATATCTACTCATTCGTATAACCTACTATTGACAAATTGGTTTAACATCGTGCGTGTTGACATGAAAAGTATTACATTTTCTTTCACATAATTCCTATTGTATTATCAGCAAACGTTTACTTTGGTTACACACTTCTTCGATATACTGTGTTTATTATGTTCTACGATGCGTATGTTTTACCGCACATTGATAACTGTAACACAATTAGGGGAAACTTTGAAACTGACTTAAAAACAGATATAATTAAAGTTCAAAAACGGGCAGCCAGAATAATTCTCGACAAAGACTATGACACACCTTCAGCTACATTATTTAAGGAGCTCAACTGGTTAAATTTGATGAAAGAATCAATTAAAAAGCACTAGTCGCATTGTGTGCAAAAATGTAAATGATCGATCATTCCACAATAAATCCACTTAAAATCACAAAATTATTCAGTCAACCTCAGATCTGTTGTAAATTCAGAGCTCTATGCTCCAAAGCCAAATGTTGAGGGGAGCAGATCAGAATGTTCGTATAATTTCGGCATAACCTTTATATTTTCAGAGCTAGTGTCGTGATATTTATGCTGAATTAATACCTTGGTATTTTCTTTTTATTCATAGGTGTATTGCGACCTGATGATAACCGTTTTAAAAATATTTATATCTTATATAAGGGCGATTACGTATACCGTAATGTTTAATGGTTTTATTCATTGACAAGTACCTCGTTACTTTGTTTTTATCTATGGTGATGTCCATATCATATTTACGTTTTTATGTATTAATGTATGTATATAAATGTATATATGTTGAGTCCCACATGTGAGATTGGGTAACAAAAAGATCAGCCTCGTAAAATAAAATATTTACTTACTTACTTACTTACTATTATATTGAGTTATTATTCGTCATAAAAGTAACTCAGTAGCGTTGTAACTCCATAGCTTTCACAGCGATAATCTTAAAGTTAAATACAAAACATGCACGTCTTGAGAGTCATTAATAGCTTTTCTGTAAGCTCCCTGGTAATCACGTTATGAGCTCTGTTTGATGATACAAGTAATAACAACACATGGTTATGATTGAAATTTGTCATTTAATATTAAAAACTAAATGACGAATATCACATTAAACAATTATGTAATAACAAATAACTAATTATACATACATATACATTCAATAATACATGTATCATCAAAGATGGGGTTCCACTTATATGCCATATATTGCAAACAACTAGTTTCTAGGTATTTGCAACAACCCCCATCCTATATTTATTTATCTCGCCTGTTACCACTATAATGGGATTGAAGTATCTATATAAATGTACATTGTGGCATGAAAGCAATTTATTAGATCATGTTGATATCTAAATAGATTTTACACTGTCTGGCTCGTCTCCGAAGACGGTAATTTTATGGCTCTTTAAGTAAAAGTCAAAGATTCTAATGGTGTTTCCCACTAGAAACATAATATGTGTGGGAACTCTGATGAATAATCTATTTATCAATTGCTAATACTATAGTTTGTATTGCTCTTTTCAGTGTGTATAGTTGATGTTTTTTTATTACACTGGGAATTAGGGATAGTATGTGACTCACAATTTTATTGGCTCTCTTTTTGTAATCAAAACAATAGTTACATCACAAACACACATATTTTAAGCACATTAAGACAATATCGATGAAAGATGTCGACAATCCGATGTGACACGAACATAACGAAGTGGATTAATCGGTTGCTTAAGAGAAAATAAAGATAGCAAAGAAACACACCATTTTCGAGTTAAATAAAGCGAACTTTAGTACATGTATGAGTTTGAGACAGTCTATGAATAAGACAGGTATAGTATAAAACAACTTTGCAGGAATGCCATTTAAAAATGGAAGCACAAAATGATCATTTGCTATTCACCATCTACTAGTAATTACAAATCGAACTTAATTAGTCATAGGCTGTGAAAAATGTCTGCAACCATTGTGAAGAATGTCTAAAGTACAAAATATATAAAATTGGCTTAGACAGTCGAGGGTAAACCCGTAAATGAAGACTTTTACATTATAACAGAAACTTAAAACTGATCACATGTGCAGTTCAGCAGTATGCACTTGTTTAATAATGCAACTATTAATCTTGCAGATTCCACGAGTGTAGATACATTGTAATTGCACAGGTTTGGTTGGTAACAATCTTGCAATAATATTGTTTGTAAGAATATCTTAATCAAAACAACGGACAGAGATAAGACACTCATTATAATGAAAATACGCTTTGGCATTCTTACCAATTATTTATTGCAACTGAAGCACACTTACTACGTTAAGCATGCGAATTCGTCTGGTAAAAATAGTATCAGATGCATGCAACTAGAGTATGTGTTATTCCACAAGATGATTCTTCGTGACGACCGTACGGCACGTATTTTGGTGTTTTTCTGTACGAAGTATGCTCCGTCATGTGCTTTCGTATTATGTGTAGTTAACGATGTCCGGGTGTTAAAACCGCATTGAAAAGTGTTGATGACTGCATTTTAAACATATTTGTTCTATTGTATACCAATTAAGACGATTGCATGTGATTTTTAAAGCACTTTTACTGCCAGTTAAGAGAGTATATACTATTTTTATTTCCCTACACCCAGCGTAAAAATGTACTGCAAATTGAAATGGAGGCAACTGCATAATAAATAAAATAACTCCCCAACAGATAACACAATAATACAAGAGTGTGTTTAAATCTAATGATAGTGATTTTTTGTTCAATCAAAAGTGTAAAAATGATGTTTTGTCTAATTACGAAGTAGATAAAAATGAAAATGTAACTCTACCCTCCTTGAAATTAAGGCATTTTTGCATATTGCCAATAAGTACCTTATTGATAAATGCCAATACAATATTTACTAAACAATTGGCACCATTGAATTCTTTTCGAAAATAACTTCAATGTGTACTTCGTATGTAATGTTTTATCAAAATTTTGAATCATTTCAGAAATCCATAGTAACCCGATTTTCATCTATTTACCACATATTAATTCCTCTAAAATTACAGACAAAAAAGAAATCTTTTTGTTCTGCAGATTACTCTATAAAGTCATGTAATGAAGTCAAAACATTGTCTTATATAAAAAAAATTAAAGAAAAAAAAGAATAACAATTGGCTCAAGTGGGGTTTGAACCAACAACCTACAGGAAATCAGTTAATTTGCCATAAAATTGCTGAACTTAAGAACTCTTCAAGAGGAGATTCTTTATCACACCCGGATATCCTTAATAAAAAAAATGTGTACCTCTTGTGAATCATTTACACCAAGACATAAAGAATAAGGCATGTCAATACTAAAATCAAAACATAGTTAATTTTATCAAAATATTTGGATAAGACAGACATAAGCCAGGGCTTGACCGCAATTTCTCATATCAGCAACAAAGAAGTTAAGATAGAAATTAAAGTAAACAAAGTGTTACTGTAACCTGTATTATATGAAGGCAACTTAACGTTTAGCACAGCTGTAGGGTCAACAGCTAGTTAGATCGGAACGCACACAGTTTGAGTATCACTAGAATATAAACCTCATAGTGAGAACCAGGAAGAAGGTTAGATGCATAATTGTATGATTCAGCAAGAATTTAGCAAGAATGCAAAAATCGTATAACAAGGGTTGTATAATTATAGAATAATCATTGTAAATTATACAGCACTGAGCGTATCTCACATCAATTATATAATTAGAGCAATTTGAGAACAACTGCTTCAATAACTGTACATAACTACATGTGTCTACGTAATTGGGTTAATTCACATTATCAAATTTCCCGGCTCTGAAATTTCGTACATACAATCTCAGAATAAATGTTTAAATTGTGGAGACTGATACAAAACACTGAAAAACACCTTTTTTAATTGTTCACATTTTCTTTGCTTTTCTGGTTTTACAATTTTCGTGCACTTATTAATAATTAAACTTGTTAAGAATTACCAATTTTAAAACATTGGTAGCAATGCATTTTTTTTTGTATTTCTAAACTTATACAATGTAATATTCTTATTTAAGTCATTTAAGACTTTCAATTTTTAATCCGTACGATACTACTGCTATTAAATTAGTATGTCTACGTAATTGGGTTAATTCAAATTATCAAATTTTCCGGCTCTGAAATTTTGTACATACAATCTCAGAATAAATCTTTAATCATGGCAGGATGATACAAAACACTGCAAAAAAAATTCCTGCTACGATATACGCATTTCAAAAAATTGGATATGTCATTTATTCCGTTTAATTTAGAATGTTCGTATAAAGTTAAGACTGTCCTTACGTAGCCTAAACATTTGGCTTTGTTATTCAGCAGTGCACCCAATACGCCGATAAAGATGTTACTTTCGTTTTCTGGACCAATGTCTTATCCATGCTATAATTTATTTAAAACCTATTGGATTTTAATACATTTGGTATCAAAATGACGAAATTGAATTTATCTAAACGGCAATACTAAGATATGTGATACATTGTATAGGAATTCGCTTTCCTAAAATATATCAACATACCCAATTGTCGCGTTTTTAAACCCGTTAACCAAAAAAATCGCTATGTAAAACATATTGTTAATATGCACCAGCTTCTCATTTTAAATCAGCGACATTGTTTCTCCTGATAAATGTTTTTGATCGCAATTAGTTTCTTTGAGTATTTACATTTACATTTAGTGTCAAGTAATCCATCCACAGCGGAAATATCCGTTCGACTAAGGTCATCAGTGCAAGTGTACGAAGTTCACAAAGGTTAATTGGTCATGAATGGAAGATGGAATTTTGATTAACTTCAAAGCTAAACATTATTATTTACGTGGCATATCACACAAACAACCAAATACATAACACGGTTCGCTTTCGTGTCATCGGGGAAAAACGAAAACAATTCAATTGTAACATCTTAATAATAAGTGTCAATTATGCGTTTTTGACATCTCACACAAACATTTGACACAAACAGTTTGTTATGCAGCCATTATGTGAATTTAGGATTTGAAACTCGTGAAATGAAAAGTTATCCTCTTTACAAAACTATATACATATTTCAGTTAGGATTTACTAGTCCGAATCAACAATTACCTCTCTTGAACAACAAAGAAATAATAAAAAAGTAACTAGTTCTATATGATAGACATTTTACAAACTAAAACACATGAAAAACATTTACTTTATTACTTTCACGTCAATCTCAATGACATGTGCTTACATTGGATACTGTCCATATTTGCAGGTGTAACAGTAAAACAAACGTGTTAATCTTAACAGAATTGTGTCGCTTAAAACAAGTTCTTCGAACAATGCAAAAGCAAACAGATTCAACGTAGATTAACGTAAGACTTGGTGGTGAAAGAAAACACCTTTTACGATAAACGAAAGCCCAATGAGGTTTATAGTATATAGTGTAAATATCATTAAGAACCACTGTTCTGCAAGACAAGTTGTTGCAATTAATATTACACAGTCTCATTCATGATTGCATCAATCGGGTTGTTGAGAGAATTGAGGCCCATTTAGCTTCTTGCAGGCCGTCTAGAAGGGCAGTTAGTAATACATTATTTTACAGTATATTTTTACTCGTACAATCTTAAAATTATGTTATGACCCGTCCTTTTCCTTAATAATTTGCACGCTGTTGCAGGTATCGACCTCAGTGAAACAGTACATTTTCTTATGGTGATTTCTCATCTAATCCAATGAAGGATTGTGGCAAGTTGGCAACTAATTTTGGCATTTTTATATTTTCATTAAAAATAGAATGATGACAATACGCACGTGTGGATAAAATAACAGTAATACGCATATTTGCATCAAAGCACAATATAACACCAGCTTTAATATTTTGACATATTACCCTTAATAGCGAACAAACACAGTATTGTAGTTATGTTGTGTATATTTTCCATCTTGTGTAATCAATAAAGACTGAAACATGTTGCTGTAAGTATATAGTAGTATCAATGATGTATCGTGATGTTTGCAAACGTAGACGATGTACAATGACGCATTTGTGGTTACTAGTATTTTATAACCATAAACATATTATGAACCATCGCCAAAACATCTTGTACAGATTGTAGAACTATCAAGCATTATACTTATATGGAAAAAGTCTGAAACGTGACTATTGAATTGATAAGACAATATGTCGTATTACTGAATTTACATAATAACAGATATGAACACAATATTGCGTCTGATACTGTCTATGTTTTATGTAAAGTATATGAATTATAAAAAAATCCATTAGAGTAAAAACGTATTGAACAATCTGAGAAAATATGACAACCTCTTATCAGTAGATGTACAATGTACCATTATCATAATAACCGCCAATTAATAAGAGAAATTCAAAGAATAATGCCATTACGATACAGAGTACTAAGATATGATACGTAAGAATACATTATAGTAATCACTCACGTTGTTAAATTATCATACGTATATATAATATTGTATATAAAGTAATCACAATGTATGGAATGAAAAAAAAACAACATAAGGACACATTGACTGTGTGATTAATAATTTTCACATTTTGTTGCAATTAAAATGAAAACAACGATATTATATTTCCTCAGTAGTTGTACTATATGAATCATGAATCCGATTAATATCAAAATACCCTTCAGGAGTTTTTCGGACGAAGGGCAACACTCATATTGTACGATAACATTTATTCCAGTCTTAAATTCCAATTTAAAAGCATAGTGCGTTCAGTGTCCATGTCAAAGACAGACCAGTGAACTATTTTTTCAACAAAAAGTGCTCTTAGTTACTCTAACAAAACATACCTAATTCAATCACCAACTTTCAGATGTGCATTTATGTGAACAAGCGTTCTATTATGGCCCTAGCACGTTTAACCCTCATTAAGAACACATTTTCAAAGAAGTACAAGTCATTTGATTAAATACACGGTGAAAGAATAATATGTATTGTCTTGCCTTTTATACTTCTTGTTTGTTACTGTTTGGTTCAAACTATTACCAATTACTGTATTTGAAGAGGAATAGGATACATATGAAAATGCTATAGTCCGCATGCAACCTGTCACAAACCTGTTGCAAACTTCAGTGTAGTTATCACAGTCCACAGTGTGTCATTCACTGCGGAGTGGGCAAATAAGGCTTGCTTGAAGCATGAATTTTGTGGGATGCGGATAGCTTGTACTATGTCTGACTCTTGCGTGGGTGGCTAGGCGCTACTATATACTATCAGTCCTGAACAGACGTGTATGTCCAATGAGCGAGTATAAAATTGCCTATCTTATAAACCGACGGCAAGTAAAAACGTATCGTCAGTAAGATTATTTTGTTTTGACGGTTTGTATTATTGCTCATATTCCCAATATCTCTGGAGACACTATCCTGTCAGTCAAATTATCTGTTGTGTGGCTAGTAGTGCAAGATTCCAGGAAATTTGTATCATTACAGACAGTTCGTCCCACATGGTGCATTTATTTTCCTTCGCTCACTTCACTATTGGAATGAAGTCGAGCATTTAGATTTGTTTTAAATTCGCTTATTAATTTACTATAAATATGTACTGAAAGTATAAAATGATTGTATTAGTCGGTGCAACCATCGTCACTGTTACACATCGTTTGTGATTACGTACTCATTTGGTCATGTAATATAAGTACATGTACCCTTTAATACAATACATGTACACAATTAATGAATATGTTTTGAAGTTCTAATTACTCACTGTCTGATAACGGATGCTATCTTCCTAATTTCCATTGTCCTAACAAACTAAACAAAAGTTACCGTTTATTATAAAAAATATTATTGTTTTTATTACGTAAGTAAGAATACATTTAACACCATTTTTGCGGGTTTACGCTGTGTCAATATAATAATAATATATACAAAAATATGTCCAAATTACGACTAAGATGCATTCTACGTCGCACAAAACTGATATAACATATTTAGTAGGGAGATATTCTACACTATACCATATGGCGATGATATGTATCAATGCAGGAAACATATACCTTTACACATTGATCATACTTAATGTAGTATATTTAATAGAAATAGTATTATACGTGAAAGTATATTATTATTATTTATAAATTATTTGCCACACTAAACGAAAATATGACACCATGTTTCAAATCAATACATTAAATTGACAATCAGAGTATGCTATAACTAACACTATGTGGACTATCGCATCTCTGCAAAAATAAATTTACAAGTATATAAGAATACGTTTTCTTTTTGTGGGAAAATACTTGCAAATATATTTAATCATTTGAATAACCTACTTACAAGTCGTACGAGTATTCGATCAAGACAAAACATCGAGAAACAGTTCGCGAATATCTTTAAAAAATGTTAAGTTATCGTCGGTGTGACCTTAAAGGTGTTTTCACAAGGTTCGTATTGTATTAAGAACACATGTTTGCCTTGATAACATACTAGTACGATATACGGTAATATAGCGACAAAGGACCACATCATGGTTTTCAGGACGATAAACGTTACGTTGAATGCAAGGCACAAACCATATTTAATGACATTAATAGCTTTTTCTGTCCTCTGTTGACACTATAATGGGATTGAAGTATCTATATAAATGTATATTGTGGCATGGATTCAATTTATCAAGTCATTTACTACCTAAATGGATTTCACACTGTCTCAGTAGATGGTAATTAAATTGTACTGCAAGTAAAGGATTCTAACAGTGTATCGACATATAATCAATTGATCAATTGCTAATACTATAGTTTGTAATTACTGTGTTGCTAAGGACGTCTACTGTTATTAGAAGCTATTGCAGCAATAATTCAATCCCATTTGTTATTGGCTATTATAAGAAAGCACATACCGGATGCATGTATTTGATCGCAATTAGTTTATTTGAGTATATACAGTTGTAATCAAGTAATCCATCGAGATCGGAACTATCCCTTCAGCTAAGGTCATCAGTGCCTGAATGTGAAGTTCGTGGAAGTTTATTGGTCATGTACGGAAGATGGAACTTTGATTAACATCAGTTCCAAAAATTATTGTTTGCAAGTTAGGCTTATCACACCAATAACCACATACAATGCATGGCGAGAACAGACAAGTGTATCCTTTAATATATTGAAAGTAGTGTTGAGATGCCAAATTACAAAATAATATTAAACCCCTGTGATAACTGTGATGTTTCACTTCCATTTCTAAAAATAAAATACATATTCGTATATCTACGTTTTAAACTGTTTTCGTCAAGGTGTTGGGTATCTTACACCACACCGGCGCAAAAACATCTGGTATTTTACTCTTCTAGGAACGCATTTGACACACCTAGGTACTTTAGAGCACGTAAGTTATTCATGCCCAGAGATGATAAGCAGTGGCACAGACTGACATCGAACCCGAACATCTAGATGCTATATCGCCGTGCCTCTAGGCCACCAATAATCAGCAAGTTCAAAGACTTATATCGGTTATTCACTTTACAATATTCCTTATGCTATCACTTGTCAAAAGGGTGTGCTAAAACTATGTGCAAGTTCCTGTATAATATTAACACTTTTAATGAGAAGTCATGTTGCGTGACATTTTCTGCTTAATTAATTGAACCATCGCTTAAATAGTGTTCTTTAAATATTTAATTCTTAATCAGTTTTAAGTTAGAATTTGTGTTCCGTAATGTATTCCACCTCCTTATGTCATATTGGCACAGTTAGAAGTAATACATCACCGTGAAACAGCAACATTGATAGTCATAAATTCAATAGCATGTTTGACATTTTCGGTGCAGTAACCTTGGGACATCCCTATACAGGCTGTATTTGAGGGATAGAGACGTCCCGGGTTCCATCCCCATCTTGACCACTGCTTGACATCTCCAAGAAAACAATAGCTAACATGCGTCGTTTCACACAATTGTATAAATGAGTACCCGCTAGGATTCAAAGACATGTTACTACATGTATGACTGATAGAGAGCGAAATCTAACAACTGAATTGTAACTCGCTAATCGGGAAGGCAATGTGTAAATGGTTGAATGGACACATGTCTGACAAAAGAGTAAGTATTACATCGCAAAATTATGAAATATGCAATGATTGACTGTACTCCATAAACGCATTGCAATGCGATCCACGTTTTCGATTGAAACAAGTCTATCAGAGTGTCAGGATATACGTGGGGGAATTATTTTCCGAATTATTGTGTTCATATCTAGTACATTAGTATTTAGTACATTAGTATTTCTTTACATACAGAGAGTAATAGCGACCTGATGATAACCGATTTAAAAATATTTATATCTTAAATAAGGCTGATTACGTATACCGGAGCACACGGATAATTTCAAACACATTTTATTAAACTTTCTGAAATATCTCAATTGAAGGACCTCCACAAACAGTAAAAATGTTAAACCTGGTTGCATGATATCGAGTATAAAGTCTCTTCAAAGTTCAGACGTCATCTCCGATAAATAATGTTTTAATCGATATTTACATAATCGCACTATATATACTGAGCGTCAAAAGTTTCGCAAACGACTTAAAAAAATTTGTTTACTCGAAATAACTTTTTACTAACACTGCCCGTTGGTGTACACATAGTGCTCATGTTGAACCAATTTCCGTTGTTGTCCGTCACGCTTGAGTGATCACACTATCACACATGGTCAAACGTCTATTCAAGCGAGCAAAATTAGGGCTTTTCATTTTCGACTAAATTTTTACTTCTAATTTACTTGCAACATGTCTGTGATACGAAATACACAGTCAAATAGTTAGTCAAATTAGTTTGCCATGTACGCTGAATTTGATGACAAAAATTGAGAATTGTGAACAAAATCGTGTATATAATTGTCTAGAGGCTGGTGTTTCTACTACTTTGTGTCGGATAAAATCGACATGTCTCTATCATAATAAGACTGTTGTATCGTATCCAACAGACAAACCGTGACACGTGATAAAAGGTCAAGGGTCAATGCCGCTGACCTAGACAGATAATGCTGCTATAATGTCACAACCAAACTCAACGGCATTAGCTTTTAGCTCGGTCGTAGGACAACCGACATTAAAATGTATGGGACACTTCCTTTTATTTTGAGTTATTTTGACCAATTCGCTGTTTCTGACATCTCGTAAAGTGTCTATTACGACATCCACAATTGTCTGTGGTCAAAGGGAGATAATTTTGGTACAATTATCGATTAAATTACCTCCCTTTCATTGTAAAAAAGTTATATACACGATAATGTTCACAATTATCAATTTTTGACATCAGTTTGGAAGTGAAAATTTAGTAGAAAATGAAAAGCCCTAATTTTGCACTCTTTTATAAACGTTTTGCCATTTGTGCTGGTGTGATCATTGTAGCGTGACGGAACCTCTCTGTTTGCACGTCTTCAGAACACGTGCTGTTGGCGACTACTAAATTATCTATACTTGTTTTACCCTTGGTATGTTTTATTTATGATCCATTACCCTTAGGTATTAGTGATATAACTATATCTTCTTTTGTAATGATAAAACTCTAATTCCACTTAAATACCTTACTTTCTGGGAGACTTAATGTACAAATATTCACACGACTCATGGTTTTAAATTGAACTAATGAGAACGCAGGCTTAGTTAAGCAAGTGTTCGATAACTGTAAATTACCTTAATGTGGGAACGGCATACTTTTCTATTTCTATAGATTGAATTCAAGAATTAATATCACAAGAAAAAGAAAACTATTTTTGTTAGCTAATAATTCTCAATACCACGTTGTTTGTACGAATGAAAGGAGTAGCTCAAACATCCTGTGATTTATTTCCATTTGTTAATCCCATATTATAAAAATAGTAATAGTACTAAGAAATGCACTTATATGTAAGCAGAGCGATGGAATTATTTTATTTCATTTAAAATATACATTTTACCTTTGTCCAGTACGTATAATTAAAGCATGTCCTATCCTTCTCTTCGTGTCTCATTCTGGTTATATCATAAAAACATATAGCATTCTAAAATGTATAAAGCGGTGCCAAAACACAGCTAAGTTGAATAGATACATATCATTCATCATTTACTCCTGATACATTTATTTCATCGCAATTAGTTGCTTTGAGTGTTTATACTTGGTGTCAAGTAATCCATTGACATCGGAAATATCCCTCAAACTAAGGTCATCAGTGCAAGAGAACGAAGTTCACGGAGGTTAATTGGTCATCTAAGGAAGATGGAATTGTGATTAACATCAAATACAAAAATCATTTTTTGCGAGTAAGGCATACCACACAAATGGCCACATACATAGCATGTTTCGCAACCGTGTCACCGATAAAAAACGAAAACATTATTTCAGTTGTAACGTCTTAAAAATAAGTGTCTATTGTGCGTTTTGACATTACGAAAACACTAAAAGTTAATATATTATATAAATTGTCTCTCATAGTGTCTGCATTTACTATAATTGTCTAAAGGGTTTTCTTAAAGTAAGTCTTGAGTATTACAGGTACATGTATTTATTATTAGCTTTCAATGGATTATGGTGATTTTCAGTGAAAATAACAATGACAAATAACAGTCTCATTTTGTTATTTTCACTGTTTTGGAGCTGGTTCCAATATCGTGCAGAAAAAGAAACGCAACATCAACAGCGTCGTGACGTTCTAATTACAACGTAATTTTCCCAATTTAGCCAATTACTGTACCGTTTTACGAAAAAACGAAGCAAATAATAAACAGAATATTTGTTGATTTTTGGTGAAAGATCTTATTTCATTTCACTCGTGATCACAGAAAACATTATTTTCACGAGTGGCGTAAAGTTGTTTCATTTCACAAATCCGATTTTATTGGGATAATCACAGAAGCACGCCCTTTGTCATAAAAACGCAAAATGCTATACGGAATTGACATTCAAAGTTATATTACACGACCTAGATGCATTTATTTTGTTGTCTGATGTTTTTAGCTTAAAATATGCGACAATCCCACGATCCCTGCTTTATTAACAATCGACATACAATTTCAAATTCGGGTTGGGCCGGGTAGTCGTTTTTGAGGTTACTATAGTAACCATAGTTTGTGTTCGGTTAGATAAAATTATGTCAAGTTTTGTCAAATAATCAAATTGGTGACAAAGTCTTAATATGAAAACGAAATTTTATTGCAATCGCATGTTCAAATCAAGCGCTATGGCGATCGTCCGGGTATTAAATGAATATCCCTCATAGTTTAAATATCGATTTATGTAGGACCACCGTACTGTAAAACAAGTTTTGCAACTTTTATTGAACCGTCTTATTCCCTTTTATCAATTGATAGAGAAGTGAAACCAGTGCCCCCTCTTGTCGAGCCAGGGAATTAGAAGTTCATTCATATAATGTACAATATACACGTACAATCTTCAAATTGTGTTGCAATATGTGCCAGTAAGTCTTAATGATTTATTAGGTGCACTTGAGTTATGGCCCATCCTTTTCTGAACAATTTTCAAACTATTACAGACCTCATTACAACAACACAGTTTCTTATGACAACTTTTCATCTGACCCAATGATGAATAGGTGGTATTTGTAAACTAATGTTGACAGTTAACTTGTACTAACATGGACTATGACAATAATCTTTTTAGCATCACTAAAAAACAACCACGCGAATAGTTGTACCACAATAAATCTAGCTTAAATATATTTACTTATCAAAGTACTGTAGTTATGTTGTGTATATTTCTATCTTAGGAATTCAATGAAGAACCAATCAGGATGATGAAACATTTAAGCACTTGGTAGTACTAATGATGCAACGTGAAGTTTACAATCGTACGAGCTGTAGAATTAATATACTATTTGGAAAATGTCTTAAACATGACAACTGAATTGATTAAATGTCGCATTACTGAATTTACGTAATAAAAATTATTACATGGACACAATGATGTATCTGATTTTATGTAAAGTATATGAATTATTAACATTTCATCCATTAGCGGAAACTAGATACAAACATTTGCAATAATATGGCTCGCTGTTATTGATAGATGTTACATTATGATAGTAACCGTAAATTACAAACATAAATTTAAAAGTATAATGACACTCCGACACGGAGATAAAAGAGATGATCCGTATGAATATATCTAGTTTATTAAATTTCTTACTATTTCCATACGCATCTACATTTGTATATACATACAGAGTAATCACAATAGTATATTAAATTGAAAACAACAAACAAAGACACATTGTGCTCTTTATTGAAATACGACTTCGATGCCTACGAACAAAATTAGAACACTTGTTATTGTCCTTCGAATTGTAACAAGTCTGGCATTACGTTCAAAACTTTATTCAATGCAAAGGTATTCAAACGTATTATTTTTCCACAATATATGTTCTATACTTGGATATGAATCATAAATCCGATTAATGTCACAATACCCATTGAGGCGAGGGTTACACATACACATTGTACAGTTTATCCCTTTCCTGGAACACTTTGTCAAAGAAGTTTACCTACAAATAAACGTACAATATACAAGTCGTTTGATTAGAAACATGATGATAACAGAATATAATTGTGTAATGAACAACGCAGTATACCCCCTCATCACAGATTGGCGCATAGTAATTAAGGGTTTTAATTCAAATCTAAGTGCACAATTTCATTCCCATAGAAAAGGAAAATAATTTCATCCTTTATGACAATGTCTGTAAGGATAAGAAATTCCTGGAATCTTGCAATAATAGCCACAAAACAGATACTTTGACTGACAGGACAGTGTCTCCAGAGATACTGGGAATATGCGCAATAATGTTAGCCGTCAAAACTAAATAATCTATCTGGAGGTACTTAAAACTTTGTACTTACTCTCGGTTTGTAAGATAAGCTATATAATACGCGTTTACGTCTGTTAAACTACAGATAGTAAGTTTGCTCCAGGGTTGTGACAGGATGTATGCTGACTATAGCATTAATTTGATATGTTTCCCATTTCTCTTTAAACAAGACTGCGTTCAATAAACGCTTATGCCCCGTGGAAACCATTTCAATAAGTCTAAGTCCAATATTATGTCAAGGTGAAGGTCAAAATGGATACAGGCGTGTGGAGAGTGGTCATATACAACATCTATGAAAGTTTGAAAGCTTTATAGCAAGCCATATTAATGCTATAAGAAACGGTCAATTTGTGTTAACCAGGCCCGACGGACGAACGAACAGACGAACGGACGGACAGGTGAATAACTATATGCCTCCCGATCTATCGATACGGGGACATAAAAACAGTAATTGGTAAAATTGTACAGTTGGGACTCGGCCTATACAAATTCTACATTAAGTAGTTTATAAGCTCTGCAACCACAAGTTAATTATTCGCAAATAATGGCATTTCCACGTTTTATTCTAAATTCATATTTTCCCTGTGAAACATACGAAATGTAAATGACTGTGCGATGACTGTTCAATCAGTAATGCAAACCTGCAAAACTGTACTGTCACGCAATACCAGCATACGACATTTTTATTTCATATGTTTGAAGAGATCGATACGCACAAACAAGTGTTGTTTCAATTATTCTTTTTCAATATAGTCAGCTATTTGATATTCAAATATGTAGGATGAATATCTTTCGTGGAAAAAGAATTTGTGTTGAATGTTATGATTACTGATTGACATGGCAACACTCATAAAAGTGGGATTTATAACATCTGTAACACTTATATCGAAACGGCAATTTGAAATGATTGGAGTGTTCGATGTACAATATAACCATATTAACTGTTCCATGTCTTTTAAAATAATGTACATATTGAATTTTGGTCCATTTGGTAAATTTCCGAATTAGAATACGAATAAATGTGTTTCAAACATGCCTTCACTGTCATCAAAATGTTTGTAAAATGATGTTATTTAATTGTTTGAACGGTTTAGATTTTCGGAACACTGAATCTAATGCATTGTGCATATGCATGCATCAAACTGCACCATAGAATCTATTATTTTCGCTTGGCAACTGTTGTATTAAGACTTTCAATTGTACAAAGTAATAATACACCCATGTTTTATCGCATTTACCTATAAGTCGATTAATATGTTCGTGTACTTGAACATATTTTACAAAACAAATTATACATCTTACCACGGGATGTGCAGTATTTTATTTTGGCTTCCTAGAAGAATTATACGCGGAAGCCGTCAATAAGAATTCTAAAAGTACACTTCATTACAATACACAATAAACGAAGCTCTTTTGAAGTTTCAATTACACAGTCTGATGATTTGTGTTCTATGTCAAACTTCCGTTGGCTATATCAATATAAACCAAAGTAACTGTTTATAATATTGTGTTTATTACGTAAGTGAGAACTAAATTAACGCAATCTTTGCAGGTTTACGTCGTGTCGAAAGATATGAAACATTTAATTGTGTGGAACGCTACCGGTCTTAATTTTGCACGCGAAGTACTTGGTATACAGTGTTGGTGAAAGACTGATTCAATCTGTTAATATGTCTACAGTACGATCAAGATGCATTCGATGTCGAACAAAATAGATAAAACACGCTAAGTAGGGATTATTATGTTGGTACAATATGTACTGGAATAATGATATATATTATTTGATGTTTTAAGCCTTCATCCCACTGAAAAAATCCTCATTGATGATGTGATCGTCGGATGTTTTCCTAATGCTCCCAAAACTCTACCGAAACTTTAAATTGTTATTTGGAGTGTACATGTCCGAGGCAGAACGACATACATATAGCGTCGGGAGTTTTCCCATGCCTACCTGTAGTACCCTTTAATGAGCCCCAACAAATATTGCAATACTTAGTATGCGGGGATTGATTTCCATGAAGAGTCCTGCGCATGTGTCACAGAAATATCGCCGAATGTTCGCCAAATATATAGTTCCTAACGCTTTAGCGAAACATCACCGATGTGTCTTTGAAGCAGTTTTTATTGAAGAAACACAATGAATAGCTCTCGAATCGGAGGGGATTTCTCCCCAGTACTTACCCGATTATTTGGGATTTCACATAATATCTCAAGTATTTCTAAAATTCGCCAATGCATCGGGGAGCTTGTCAAGAACCCATCGACAGTTCTCCCGATCACTCCCGATTTCATGACTGTCCTTATATATAAAGCTTCCCCTTGACCACGTAGAAACAATTCCCAATGCTTATGAAGGACATATGAACATGACCGTTCCTACTATTTGGCATGTGTTATTTGGATGTTGTTATAAATAATCTAAATTTTCATTAACAATTCTCTGAAAAAGGTTTACACAATTAACAAGTGTCATTGAAGTCAGCCTCTCTGTAATATTGAATTCTGAAGACAAGCATGTGTTGTTAAAATCTTCCAACATTTTCATCATTTTGCTCAGATCGCCAGCCGTCGTCTTAATCGATATCAGCAACCCCAACAATGTTGTTAGGTAGAGCATGTTGAATGGCATGGATTATCACTGGATAAACTGAAAACAGATTCAATTGTTTGTTAGAATTTTAACAACAGCCATGATCACATGGCCATCCCCGCCGAATGAACTTGCTTGTGTATGGGAACATATGTTTTCTAGAACATTAGTATTTTAAGGTCACCGTGTATGATCGTCTGCTATTTCATTTTCTGTAAATAATGAGGTCATTAAGTAGATAAAGTGACGCACATTACTTATACGTTATTCTACATGTGTTACGTATAAGAATATACATACTCATTATACTAACCCGGATATAAGAAAAATCATGTGATAAGCATGTTCTTGTTATTTGGCATCAAATGTTGAAGTAAATGATCGGAACAAAATTTATACACCAGTCCTGTTCTTGTAACAATAATGGAATTAGCTGGTATTCTTTTTCATCACTTGCAAAGTGGCCATTTATACGCCTGGATGAACAGACAGACAAAAAAGACATACAAACTGACTTATAAAGAACAGTATTTACCTCAATAATAATAAGGGCATGATATAGAGCTGAAAAAGAAAGGTGTAACATCTTTAACTAGACATTACTCAATTTACTGTAACACAAAGATGTGATGATGTCTGAGATGCGATATTGTGCCTGATGCTTTTCTAATATTTATTTATTGTTTCAGGCTAATAACACATTTGGAACACAGTGACAAATCGTTTCTGAAAGGTGACGAGATAAACGAGGCCTATAAACTAGACAATGTACTGGAACAATCGGAGAATATGCATACGAACAATTAATTAACATTTGCGAGTCTTTCCAGGGATACATAGCAGGAAAAAATGTTTGGAATAAAGATAACTGTTGATCATGCCTGTGAATACCAAGTAGAAAAAAACCCAAAGAATTCAATCCCTCTTTAATATTACAAAATATTCCAGACAACTATACTCTCAAATCTGTCTCTCCAAATTATATCCGCTTGGATACTGAAACCGGAAAACTGTGCAATAAAATTGCTATTGTAAAGACCTTAACATTAAAGAACGATTGTACCATCAAAGTTACGATTAGGGGTGTAGATGTCGACTTGAATGCAGCAGGAGTAAGCAACAAATGAATCCAAACTCTGCAATGTCTAAAAAGCTTGTTTTATATATAGTTAACAACATTCCCCTATGCAGAGGTATACCACTAGGGTAGGAATTATAGGATACAGACACATATCCTAGCGATAGGATACAGACACATATCCTAGCGGAGCAAATTAGAGAAGATTGTGAATCCAAGTCTCAAATAGTGTTAAGCAATTATTTCCAGAAACCGAAATTGTATAACATGTCAGCATATGAAAATTCATTATAATAATTCAAGCAAGGTAGCACAAACTGTGGATGCAGAAAAAGTCAGATCAACAACAACAAACATGGGACCAAGTGGTGACCAAATACAACCGAACAACTACTTAGAACTGTCATGGCAGATACTAGTGATAAATCTTTTCAGTTTGTGTTATCACAATTAACTATGGCCAATAACAGTAAGCTGAATAAATGGGACAAAAGTGTAATATCCGAGTGTCTGAATTTGTACACTATGAGTTCGGAAGGTTATCGGCTGCGTAGAAATTCTGGAATGGTCGTTTTGCCAAGTGTCAGGTTGTTAATTCAGTACAAAAATTCCATTAGACAAGGTCCAGGAATTAATGACAGTATCTTCCGTATGATGTACATGGAAGTAGGGCGGCATGTGGTACCACCAGAAGGTAGGGTTGGGGGGATTTTGATTGACGAAATATCCATACAGGAGTCCATAGAATTCGATAAGTCTGGTAATCATGTCATGCTTGGTGGATTTACAGACATGGGTGAGGAAGGTGACATCGTAGGACAAATAAAGAAAGGGACACTACACCAAAGTCATGTTTCAGGGTATTTCTGGATTTAGATTCCCAATTGCCCATTTCGTCAGTAGACAAGTAAATGCGTCAGACCTCTACATCCTAAATTGAGAAGCTGTCGTCAAGTTACAGTGCTACGGGTTTGATGTTAAAATCAATGGATGGTGCATGTAGTAATAGGTAGTTTATGCATATGCATTTTCCAGCCAATAAACTCATTGAAAGGAGAATGACTGCTCCATCACCAGTCAATCCGTCCAATAATTTAACCTTCCTGATTTACCCCTCTCATTGCTTCAAAAAATAATAGGAATGGTCTGATGAAGATTGGAGTTATGAAGAACATGACCAAACTGTTGAAGCTTGAAGTGGGAGAAGCTCATTTGCAAATGTTTGTAAACGCATTTGAATGGGATAAACTGAACCCCATTCAAATACACAAACATTTGAACAATGACCATTTATTCCCATCAAACTCAACTAAAATGAGAAATCAACTAGCAGAGGATGTCCTTAATACTAAAATGCTGAACTTAATGTTGGCGTATAAGCAAATATTGGGAGTGAATGGCAAAATTGGTTCTTAAAAGGTTCTGACATTGTCATTAAAGATATTTAAAGAACGTTTATACTGGCTGGTTAGCAGTTTCCGACAATATTTTCGCATGTACATATTTCAAATTATCATCGACAACGCAAACGAGGTGAAGGTTATCAGTACATAGCTTTTATCTACTTGCGATGTAAATTTCCTAGTACACACCTTTTGCTATAGCCTAGTTCTTTAATTAATCATACTTTTCCATTCATGTTAAGAGCTACACTAAATATAAAAAATATCAAATGGTTGGTACTGCGTGTTGCCTGAAACTACTTGCCAGCCAGTATGCCAAAAAATAATTGTGAAAGTTAAAGTACTGGACATACCTTTCTACAGTTTTGTAACATCATGACAAATCTGGTTACTATGGAAACTTGATCTTTGAATTCTTACAAGATTTGTGGTTGCTGGATGATTGCACTCTCTGTGAAGTTGATTACTCGTAGACCTGCATCCGTTCGTACTCTTCCTGTGCCAACAGCTAGATGGCCTGGTGCAAACATGTGCATGCAATCCATAACTACTCTGTAATATCAAAGGGTGTTCGAGCGGCCTAACAGCTGTAAAGAGCTCTTAGACTAGAAAATTTGTAACTTAACTTAACTTACTGTTATTAGAAGCTATTGCAGCAATAAATCAATCTCACTTGTTATTGGCTATTATAAGAAAGCACATACAAATTCAAATGTATGAGCTTTTATTGTATACCAATGTCAGTATTGTTTAAAATACAGAACAAATTGCACAGTGGAATACAGAGCGACCAATCACATTTTACGTATCATATATGTCTGGTTTCCCGAATCCGTATCATGCATGTCAGACGTGTAAGTCTAAATGACAAAAATATGCCAACGTCGATGACATCAGGACGAAAACATTTATTTTCTATGAATGGACGTTGCGTTATATGCCGAAAATATGCTGACGTTCGTGAAGTCAAGGTTTACACCGTGAGCGCATATTCGCGCGTAAGATCGCTTTTTTCGCTTTAACGGATACATGTATATAATAAAAGGAATATCACTGCAGTTATGTGGATACGTCATTTTGCATGAAAAGATGCTGCTTAAATTTTTAGCAAATGTCCTTTGACAAAACCCACACTAAACTTTAGTTCTTACTCTTAACCATTTAAATTTGTTAAGCGAGTGTATATAACGTAAAACATCGCATTTTAAAATTATACAAGCGATGCTAAACAACATAACATTATTTCAATTATACATTTTGTATCATACTCAGTCGAATCGACATAATGTAATTCATCGTTTACACCTGATATATGCATCTGGTAGTAATTAGTTTATTTGCGTATATACAGTTGGTATCAAGTAATCTATCTACATCGGAACTATTCTTTCAGATAAGGTCATCACTGCCTGAACGTGAAGTTCACGGAGGTTAATTGGTCATGTACGGAGGATGGAATTACAGGGTGGCCACAGAAAATGAAGAATGAAATTCCCTGATTATTCCCTGATTTTTCCCTGACCAAAAGGTTATTTTCATTGATTTGTACGGCGTTTGCTACCATGGTTTAGTAAAGGCTGTTTTATTATTTAACATAAAACCTAATGGCAATATAGGATATGGTGCAAACTTTATCTTACTATTTCTTTTGGCAGCTACCTGATGAGATGTTTATATAGATTAAACTTAATTTGCGAGCGTAGCTAGCACGAAAATTCACATTTCGTACTTTTTCACCGAAACAAACAGCAAATTAACTATTACAAGACTATTTTTTTTCTCCAATTTTGTAAAATTCCCTGAAAATTCCCTGATTTTTGCCAAATTTTGAAATTCCCTGATTTTTCCCTGCAGGGAATTTATTTTGGGCATTTTCCCTGTTTTCCAGAGTCTGTGGCCACCCTGAATTATGATTAGCATCCGCTCCAAAAATTATTGTTGGCCAGTTAGGCATATCACACCAATTACCACATACAGGGTGTTTCATAATAGCTGTCCCCATTACAAACTAAAGCCATGAAAACATGTTTGATCTCATTTTATATCTTCCTATACGAATGGAAAGCCAACATTTAACAATTTTATTCAGTACATAACATGACAATTTTGCTATCATAGCAACCCAGAAAATAAGATTCGTGAAAAATGTCACTTTATGAAAATTGTAAACATGACGTTCATAAATGAATTTTATCACAAATTGATAGCATAGCTTGTAAAGTATTGAACGATATAACAAGTTTAATAATGCTTATTATCCAAATAATATGTTGATTTCAAAGTTTAGATTATATTCAACCAGTTCAGATAAGGCCTAAAGCAAATAAGACTATTTTTTGTGAAGTCAATAATGTGCATATTATGAATGAACATACATAACAGAAACATAAAGTTAAAACTATTAAGTAAGATTATAAAGTATAGGCCTATTTAGATTTCTTATTTTAGACAAATCGATCAAGCGGTTTTGAAATTATAAATGTTTAAAGTTGTCCAATTCCTTAGAAATGAGCTGTTTCAGTGTGACATGCTTTTTTGAAACATTGTATTTTCTTTAAAATAAAAGTGTACATGCATGTTTGGACATTTTTAATTTCTAAACAATAAAAGTGACTTAATAATTATAAGTTACGACAATTTAAAATGTCAGCTTTAGTCCCAAAACATTTTTTTCAACATATTTCCAAAAATACCCAAATGAAGTCAAATTACTAAAATAATACCACATTGATACATCTATGAGCCAAACTATGACAAGTAAACATACAAAAGAGGCAGTGTTCCTTTCAAATGTATATACAATACTATTTAATACTTCAATACAAATTTTTACCTGTACATTCTCGACAACAGACAACTAGCATCACAAAATGCTTGTTTTTTGTCCCAACCCTAACGGCCTAGTAGTGACCTTGCTTCTTATCATGCTGCATGTTGATGTAAAGAGTTTGCCATGCCTAGCTAGTGTCATTATGTTCCTAAACACTTACTTTGACCAGAAAATGTTCGGGTGTATGTGTTTTTCAACTATTCTCATTGTAACAGCATCCTTTATTTTGTCCCAACCCTAACGGTCAACATTCAACTTATTAAATGCATGAAGTTCAGTGTTTCAGTAATGAAGAAACATTTTTCATTACAAAAATACACTAGCTAAGTAAATTAAAATTCAATTATATGTCTTTGATGCATGTTGGTCTATTTTTGGTCACATGCAATCCAATTCCAGGAATAATTTTAATGACATCACAAAGTAATATTATTTTTCCAGGAATTACTCTAAATCTGAGTAAAACAAAATAATACTATTTCAAACAAGTCACTTCAATCCATATAATAGTATTGGACCATTGTCAAGTAGCTATTTACCTTACAGTCAGTTATGTTAGGGTTGGGACATGTAATGTAGAAACATTTTTAATAACAACATACACTAGCTGAATCAATTAAAATTCAATTGAATGTCTTTGACGCATGTTGGTCTATTTTCATCATCACATGCAATCCAATTCCAGGAATTATTTTAATGACATCACAAAAAACTTTTCCCAAAGAATTACTCCAAATCTGAGTAAAACAAGATAAAACTATTTCAAACAGTTTTCTGCTGGTAACACGGCTGTTCAGAACATAGTTATGGAAAATGTGCATTTTTAGCGCCAGAATTGAAAAGTTACAAGTGAAGTTTAATTTTGATAAGCTCAGAAAATTATCTTAAAGAAGTTTAGGCTCTGAAAATAGAAATCATGAAAGTAAAAGCAATTCTATAATTAAAAATGGTGCTGAGAGTTCAAGACAATTATGGAGAAAATGGAAAACTGTGATCTGATTAAAGAAAAGAAAATTAAAAATGTTTTGAGTACAGAAAGAAAATGCAAAAAAAGAAACAACGAAGCTCAAAATTCAATAAAAGTATGAAGAAGAGAGAACGTGAAAGAAAAGCAGAATACAGAAAAAAAACAAAAAGACAAGAATGCAGAAGTCTCAGCTGAAAAACCAAGTAAGTGTATCAAATCAGTTCAGCTTCAAAAGAAGGTAAAAAAACTTCTTCTGCAAACTAAGCGCCGCAGTACGAAAACAGTTAATTAGTTGAAAGAAACAATTGAAAGGTTTGATCAAGTGAGTCCCAGGCAACACGGACAAGTGCTCAAAGAGTTAACAAATCACTGCCAAATTCCTTAAGGAAATGGGCATCTACCGTTGAACATGTAGTAAGAAACGCTTCCCATAGGAAGCAAAGTTGTCTTAAAACCTTGCACAAAGCTAAGAAACAAAGAAATGTGAAAGTGAGACAAGATTGCCTTAACAGTGAACGAATCTCTCGCAAAATTGCCGAAGAGGAAAGATGTCATGCTTGTAAACGGTGAATATGTAGCCAAACGCCACCTACTTTTAACGAAGAGAGAAGCATTCCTAAAGTTTGTAGAAGAATACCCATTATATACTATAGATATTCAACATTCCGCAAGAGCATACCTCGATACATCAAGAAGATGAAATTAAAAGATAGAGGAGTGTGCGTCTGCATGAAATGCTTCAACCTTGAAGACAAATTGAGGTCATTGAATCAGGTTGCAACTAAATGTAATGTTGATCCGTTGACACTAAGACGCCTGTATAAGGACTCTCTTTGTGAATACAATAGTGAATTTCCTGACCTTAAATGTATAGATAGCAGTTGTCCTCAATACAAGGACAGATTAGAGAAGTTGTATGAGCATTTAATACAGCACAAGTGCCAGACAGCAGTGAACTATGTACAATGGGAACAAGTCAGTCAGAAGTACACAAATCCGAAAGGGGAAAGTCAAGTAAAGAAAATATGGCAACAAGTTGATCATTCCAGCACATTGTGTCGAGTATTTGAAATCGGAAGGACATGCTGTGTACTTCAAGGGACGTATGTTATGGTTACCAATGAATATCAATATACACAACATCAAAACCTGAACAAAACTCTACCTGAAGATCATGCTATTGTGTATGCAGACTTTTCGTAGAACTACGCTATGGAAGCCAATGATGAAATACAGACAGCACACTATGTCAAGAAGCAAGTTACCCTTCACTCATTGTATTTAGTTCGTCACGCAAAAAAACAGTACAAAAGACAAACTTCAGTTAACAAAAGAAGCAATTGCTATAATTTCAGATGATTTAAAACACAGCGCTTCAGCTGTTTACACATTTACCATGAAGCTCTTTTTGTACATGAGAGATAATCCAGAAAAAGTTGGATTACCCTAAGTACTTCACCGAATAACTGACAAATGCGGATTTGAGTATAAGTGCAAGCAGGCCTTTGCTCATCTGCTTGACTATGACCAGATTATGCGAGTAAAAGTACTTTATCACTACTCCGAACCAGGTCACGGGAAAGGTCCTCACGATGGAATAGGAGCAACGGTAAAGCATGGCCTAGACATGCTTGTTGTACAAGACCGATTTCGTCTTCGGAACGCCTATGAAGTTTATAAGCTGCTAACAAATATTTAACAAATGTAGTTGAAAATTCTGAGCCATCAACACAGACTAAAACAAAGTTGTCAAGGCGGAGAGTATCGTTTGTACCAGCTTAAGCAATGAAAACCTCTCCACATCACAATGCCCTGGCTGTTTCTGTGACTATGTAGCTCAGGTTTCTTCATAGCATGACAAACAACAGTGTGGAAACTGAAAATTTGAGTTGCAGCTGTTCTTTCTGTGTGCTTGGTTCTGGTGATCGATGTGATTACAGGAAATTGCGGAAAACAGCCATACATGAAATACGCAAATCCGATGCAACAGAACATGCAGTTGTAAACTGTATCCTTTACCTTCATGATTTCATTAAGTTTGCATTTTTTAACTTTCTAAAATTAAAATGGAGCTTAGCTCATTATAAATTTATCTTTTGCTCTTTGATTTTATAATACCCGTTTATCTGCTACTTAATGGTAACGGCTTGCATTATTTAACCCTTGCTTTTAGGTACTTCACTTAACCTATTATAGTATGCTGTGATGAGGTGTCTAATGCTATGCAGGAAAGCATAACAACCCATTTCCAACACCAAGATAAAACTGCTCAATGACATGCCCTCGGTTTGTTCATAACTTATGTACTGCAAAAGGGTTGGTTTGTGAGGGGTGATACACCAGCTGATGAGAATTGTTTTTTCTGGGCCGTGTCAAACCAACCTGACAAATTAAAAGAAAAGGTGTTTAAAGGCGTTGATAAGTGTTACTACGCGATATAGCGCGCGCATTAATTATTTTAATATGTTAAATTATTTAGGTCAACATTCTCCAACGAGATCGTGGTCGAGTGGTTAAGCAACTCGCTTAGTAATTTTCTGATGCTAAGGTCCAGCGATCGAATCACGGCGGCTCCAAATTTTTTATATTTTGTAAAGTCCAGCATTTACCTCTCTTTCGACTTAGAAAACCACTTGATGTTATATCACTTGAAAAGCTATTGTTCCTTAGCAGTTCGCCAGCCTGTCAGTACTTTCAGTACTTTTGATTAATATTGCAACAGAGCGAGATCTCGTGTTTGAATATCGCGCCTCGCTTCGTGTGTCGCGTGTCGCTTCCTGTGTTCCTCGTCTTATGGATGCGAGGCACAATCATTCATATGGCTCTAGCCGGAATCAGTAGTGTCCATCTTTATTGTAAGTTGAAAGTTAAGTTTCACCGTACGCATTCCATACTTTGTAGAATTTCGACGATACTCTGTTTTCTGCGCATGCAAAGCACGTAATGAATACGTATTATTCAAAATTCGCGAATGAGGTGCATCGTTTCGCAGAAGGTTGAAGGTCAAGTTTTAATCGAACGCAGGCCCAACCTTGTAGCATTTCAATAAAACGACCTTCCTCAAACATAGCGTATGCTATCTGATATGTGAATTTGCGAATTAAACTTTAAATAGGATTCGAATACGTTCGGAAGTCAGAGCACACAATAATAATTCTCACCAAAAATGTACCATAAATATGCAAACCGCACTAATCGTTTGTGTGAATATATAGCCGAATTCATAAACAACAAGTAATTTATTTGCTATAATAAAACAATGGTTACATTTTTACAGACCTAATGCAGCTGAACGGAAACAGCTGAGCAGACAGGATGAGATACAGGCGAAAAACACTGCAAATGAGAGTAAACAACGTCGCAAAGAGTACATGATGAAATATCAAGAAAAGGCAAAAAATGCCGGAGTAAATATGTCACACGGCAGCGGTTATGAGCTCGAAGAAGACAACATTAGACCCGGATCGCCCTATAGTACAGTCTGACAATATACTTTATAACTGGGTACTCTTTTGATATTTAATTAGTACACTGTGCAGTTATTGAGTATGCAATTATTTGACTGTACTCCATAAACGCCTCTCAATAAGATCCCAGTGCTATATTGAAACATGTCTATCAGAACCTCAGGATATAGGTACGTTTAAAGGATGCTCCTCATCTCAGTGGTTCGTCCTCCACTATCATCCCAGTGACTGCAACGTGTCTTGTGGTCTTCCTCAGATCATCAGCATCTCCATAGAGTTTCTCTTGAAGAATTATGTCAGTGGGCAACTTTGCAGGTCGCTCCTGGTTTTGCCTTCTTCTGAATCGTTTAAATGATGCTAAGTAGATGTTGTTTGTATAAAAATCGTTATTAACCTATTATGGAAAGTATTAGTTTCGAATATATACCACAAAAATACCACCAATACCGATCATCTACATGTTATCCAAAAAAGGTTTCCCTTGTGTGATAGGGTCGTAAATAAAGCATGTGGTATTTCTTGTTATTTGCTTAAGTAGACCGAATGATTTTCAATAGTTGCTGTTTATCCTACGAACCCTCCTAGTTTGCACTTCTTCATAACATGGCGACTAAATTATCTATAATTGTTTTACCCATGGAAAGATATATTATTTTATAATCCTTTACCCTAAGGTATTCGTGATATAATTACAGCTTCTTTTGTAATGATAAAACTCTTATTCCAATTAATTACTTTACTTTCTGGGAGACTAAATGTACAAATATTCACACGGCTTGTGGATATAAATTGAAGGTTTTGGAGTGCTAGCTAATTTTAGTGCTCGGCAAATCCAAATTACCTTAATGAGAGCACGGCATACTAGTAGTTATTCTGTTTCTACGAACGTATTCATTTTAGAATTCATATCACAAGATACAGAAAACAAATTTGTTGTGGAAAGTTTGTTTGTTTTAATATTATGTTATTATAACGACTGTGAAGTGAGACATCACGTGGCTTATCATTTTCGCAATTTTTTAATCCCAAATTGGTTGGTTAAGATTATAGAGAAATACACTTTTTAATGTGAACGCTGAAGAAGACAATAAAGTCGAACTGTTGGAAACAACTGGAGTTTGTCTTGTTTTCTTCTTCAATATATTGAAGTAGTACGATGGAATCGTGGTATTTCATTTAGTGACAGATAAATTTCACCGCTGTATATAGATCTATACATCTCTAATTTACATATATGAAGTCGTTTACACGTAAATTCGGCTAAACAAATGAATGCCTAAAAGATCCGTCACTTGCTTTTTTCGGTGAAATTCTTAAATGCACGTTCATTGCCGGTGCATTTTCCTTGATCATAATTATGCTGCACAAATTATGTTCAAGTGCACTAGCATATGGGTAAATTTTGAATGAGACCACCCACAAGCACAGCACTTCTTATAATACGTTTAATTGTTAAGCAAGTGCTTATTATAATAAAAATAACGCTCTCTTAAATAAAATGCTACATACTAGAACGCTATTTCAATTTGAACCTTTCAACATACCGTACTCGAACGGAAACATGTCATTCATCGTTACCCTGATATCTGATCGCAATTAGTTTCTTTGAGTAGTACAAAATGTAATGTACATCGAGTAACAAGAAATCCATCAGCATCAGAATTATCCCTTCAGCTAAGGTCAAGAGTGTCTTAATACGAAGTTCACGAAGGTTAATTGGTCGAATACCGAAGATGGAAGCTTGATTAACATCACATCAAACAGGACTGCGTTCAATAAACGCTTATGTCCCCGTGGAAGCCATGTCCATAAAAAGCTAAGTCAATCAGGGGCCATTATTCAGTTACAATGTTTGATAGTGTTACATGGCTTTGAACTGACAATGACAATGACAATGATTTATTTGACATAGTGGCCGCCGGCCCAAGATCAACATGAAGTATCATGACAAATATATACATGCATGAATTTATAAATAAGGAACAAACATTTTTACAACATTATTTGCATGCATACATAATTTCATATAAATTGCATCAATGTTATACAAAACATTTCAATACCATTCAATTTGCTGACGATAATATACGTTTGCGTTCAATAAATCCATAATAAACATTAATAGCAAGGTTTTTTATAACATTTTCATTTCTATTGCTAAATAATATGATAAAAGATTGTGTACATACTCTGTTGTAATATTTTGGTGGGATATATTTAGTTCTTAATTGTGACAAGCTCGGGCATAATAATACAAAATCTATTTCATTTTCCACCCCGGAACCACAAAGCTTACAAATACGTTCATGTCTTGGAATATTTTCATAACGTCCTCTTTCAATACTATAAGGGGCTTATGATGGCAAACGAATATGCCACATTTGAAAGCAGTGCATTGATCGACTTCATGTGTGATCTGGTGATACAGGTGTTATGGTTCTTTGTCACTGCACTTCTCTAAGTTGCCATCTATTTATATACCAAGTTTCAGGTCAATATTTCAATACTTTTGAAGATACGCTCCGGACAAACAATTATCATGAAAATACTGAAGGGGAGATAATTGAAAATGTAAGATAGACAGAGTTATGGTTCTTGGTCCCTGCACTTCTATAAGCTACCATCTATTTATGTATCAATCTTTTGAACACTTCTGAAGCTATACTCCGGTCAAAATTTGATTCTGCAAATACTAAAGGGGAGATAATTCAAACTTTAAGACAGAGTTATGGTTTTTGGTCATTGCACTTCTCCAAGTTGCCATCTATTTATATTCCAAGTTTCAAGTCAATATGTTAAATAGTTTTGAAGATATACTCAGAGCAAAATTTGACTTTTATAAAAAACACTTAAGAGGAGATAATTCAAAATATAAGACAGACAGAGTTATGGTTCTTTGTCAATACACTTCTCCAAGTTGCCATCTATTTATATTAAATTTTCAAGTCAATATGTTAAATAGTTTTGAAGATACGCTCCAGACAAAATTAGGTCAAGGTGAAGAACAAAATGGAGTCAGGTGATACAGGCGCGTGGAGAGTGGTCATATACAACATCATGCAAGTTTAAAAACGTTGTAGCAAGCCATATTAATCTAGAAGAAACGGTCATTTTGGGTTAAACAGGCCGGACGGACGAACGGACGGACAGGCGAATTACTATATGCCTCCCGATCTATCGATACGGGGGCATAAAAAGCATAGTACGCGACGTAGGCATATTACACCAATGGCCACGTTCATAGAATACCAGGGCAATTTGGTTTCATAGAATGAGCATGGTGTAATTTGTACAAATGTAGACAATAATGCATTCATGTATATGTATAAAGAGTTATATCATAACCATAAACATGTAATAAGCAAATGTCGTTTTCTAAAATTCGATCGATCCAAATGTAGATTACATAGGTATAGAATTGTACTTGAATGAATCAATGTCTGTAAAAATGACATTATAATTGATGGGACCAAACCGAACTGCATCGGCAAAACGAGCTAGATCTGGTGCAACGATCCCGCTACGGTTAACGCAGCGAAGATAGACCGGCTAAAATGGCGGATTTGAACAACAACCAGGAGGTGAGTGTAACATTTTTGCGTATTTCATGTGCTTAATCTTGGAATACTCTTACGGAATGACCAAGTCCATTATGCATGCCCGTAGCTAGTTGACATTGGCCTGTATCAATTCGTATGAACGTAATACACGTTGAAAATTACAATTCAACGGTAAGCACACCAAGACAGACACGAAATTCCGACAAATTCGACAAATTAGCCCAATTAGAAGCATACTGAGTATAATGCTTGTACTGACATGTACAGTTGGTTGACATATCTTTCCTACATGCTCATCTTTTGTCAATTCTAATGAAATTTACACTAAAATCTTACGTTCTTGAATTGAACGATTCTGCGTACGTTGTCAATACAGCGAAAATGGTACGACTCGAATTTTACTCTCCACAATAATATTGTATTGCATTACTCTTAGTTATTTGAACAACATTTTCTCGTTTTTATAACTTATGCAAGACATTGTGTGTTAAATAGTGTAAGTGTCCTCACTTACACACTTATTAAATCTACTAACGGTAAGCTTAATATTAAATATTTGCATTGACCGAGTAACCTCAATACGTGTTGTTTGCAGCAGCTGCTTGAAATAACTGAACTATAAAATGTTAATTTCAGTAAAGGCGACCGAAGTTCCCTTTGGCACGACTATGTTAGTAAATTATTATGTTTAAAGGTTCCTTATGTGATGCCTTTCTAAACCTTCTGGAAAACTGGATGTAAAAACATGTACAAACAATAAATGTATACTGTCATTAACTTATTATCATATATTAATTAAGTTTGCACTACTCAAATCATTTGAGGTAGTTGTATAGACTTCCAAAGTTTCGAAAAATAATAACTTTATCTCAATACAACTGCAACACACAACCGAAGAACATCAGTCGGGTGTTTATGGTAAAATTAATAAATCTAATTGGCACTTTATACAAGTATGCTTATAAAACATAAATAATGGTTCTCACTGGGTGTCAAATCTAGGTTTTTATTACTAAACCTGTGTATATCAACTAACTAAATGAACATTACTGTCATTATGTGATAAACATTTATACTTCATTAATTCGATATCAGCATTTATCTGAAAATACTAAGGTATACCATTCATTTCTCCCACTGCATGTGTTTGTTTATGGTAGTTGGTGTCCTCTCCAAATGCTATATCATTCCATACTTGACAGAGTTCTTACTTCAAACAAACTAGACGTTTTTGGATTTTTGTTTTTCAATGATTGATGAGTATTTTCTAGGTTTCTTAGAGTAAATGTAAATGAATGACCTAGTCAACAACATCTCATAAGACGTAAATCACAATATTGATAAGACCACTAATAAGTTGGCACAGTCTAGGAACCTTCTCCAAAGGGTATAAATTTATCTGGATACTGATCATGTTTATAAATTATAATGGCTTTTAATTAAGTTCAAATCTCACTTTAAAAAGATTTTTCCTCAGGTCACAAAGTTGTTTACGTAGCACAATTTGTTTGGTGAAGGCCTCAAGTAATCTACTCATGTTATGTGTTGACAAATCAGCATTACAACCTTAATTAAATGTATTGTGTTGAAAAGAAACCTGTTAAACATCATTTATGAGAAAGACAGGAAAAGCTTTTGAGACCACATTTGCTTAGATGTAAAGAAAGGGGATACACGATCACACGTTGAACACATATATGTTCATTATTTGAATATATTGTTTAGATTTGTATATTTATTATTCCCTAATTTGACACAAACAAAGTCAAATCATACTTTTTTAGTACTTTGTTTTTGTTGATATTTTTTAACGGGTGTACACATATGTCTGACGTCAATCTATACTCGAGTGAGCAATGGGTCTTGCTGTTATAATGTCCAGATATTTTAATATTAGTTCAATACAAGTATGTATGTCTAGAACCAATCAAGTTATAACTGATATTCTTTTTTAATTTTCAGGACAAAGGCTTTCAGTGCGACTAATGTCCAAAGGCTTATTGGTTCCTATCCTCATTAACAAGACACCAGCTGAGTCATGAGTCAATTGATAACGGTTATAAGTGAACTGAATGTGACAAAAGCTTCACCACAAAAGCATACCTAACGGACCACAGCATTTGTGATAGTGACGTAAAGTCGTTTGTGTGTTGCCATTGTGGCAAGTCTTACAAGTTTAGACAAGGCCTACGGAGGCATTTGTATATACACAATGCCACATACTCCTTCCCATGTGAAGTTTGTGGTAAAGTGTTCTTCCACAAGGATTCATTGTCTCCACAATAGGCTTCAGAAAATTTCACATAAATAGTTAATGTGAATACTGTCATTAATGTTCGGTTTGGTGGAGTAATTGATACTTTTTTGCAGGAGACATTTATGTATTTGTGTCGGAACGATAGTTTAGCAAGAATTGCATACATGTATTCTTGTTAAGGTGTTTTGTTATACGTTATCTCCAGTGGAGAAGTGTTTATATTTATGTGATTATATTATGCATATCATTTTACACCCAAAGCAAGAAATTCAATTAACAATCCGTTGACTCAAATTTTGTATTCATTACTTCTATTATAACAAATACACACATTACATTGGAATTCCCAATTGAAAACCAGCACATTTGAGTGGGATTTTCGATTCATCACACTCCGCATGGGCTGTGTCCCACACGGTGCTGCTTGAAATGGTTTTGTCCTTCGTCTATCGCACAAGTCGAAGTTGTGATCCCTACCAAAAATAAACAAGCACTGGTTATTCTGCGTTTACAGTCAGCCACGATGCCTACGATTGAGAAGTATCGTGGCGAGCGTGGGGATCGTAGCAGGTCGTTGGAGGTAATCGTGATGATCGTAGTGGAGCGTGGATCGTAGCAAATTTTTTGACGGTCAAAAACTTTGGCCACGATTGTCCCGATTCAACTCTGATCTTGACAGAGCGTGTTGGAGCGTGCTAATCGTGCTGAATGGGTCAAGGTCCCCCCGGGTACTACTTCACCGTACCCCGGGTACTTTGTAGTATACTTGACCGTACCCCGGGTACTTAGTAGTATACTTCACTGTACCCCAGTATGCTTACAGGTACCCCATTTTTACTGATGAAAAATATTATATTGATATTATTTTAATCGCTGAACACAACATTTATGAATGAAAGGAAGGTAGAAAGATTTCATTTCGGTATACTTCGACCCATAATATTTATTTTGTTTTTCCGTCGAATTTCTAAAAAATGATTTCATTGTCGTAAAGATCGATCACATGATGGTCACGTGACTACGCTTGGAGCAAAACACTGACGTTTTTGGTGCACTTTATATCTTTCAACATATTATATGCCAATGGTGTTTAAATTCGTTTATACCAGCCTGAATATTGACTACTTCGTCACCCTCTTCTCCACTGTATACGTAATCTTGAATAAAATTCGTTTTTTACTTCTTTGATTTTTATAAACTTTTTTTTCAATGCCGAGATGGCCGCCGGTTTATGTTATTCTATTGTTTGTTATTTTACGACATCGATTTTTGGCGCGCGGTAAACCTGGGTACGGTTAAGTATTATCTGTGAAATCGGGGTACGGTGAAGTATACTTCAAAATACCCCGGGTACGGTGAAGTAGTACCCGGAGGGACCTTGACCCATTCAGCGCTAATCGTTGTGGAGCGCATTGCATCTTCTCAGACCGTAACGTAGCGTATCCGAACGTGGTGCTTCGTCGTAGGGGCTGGCACGCTTTGTTACGCTCTCCTAAGACTCGTTACGTTCCGATGCGTTTCCAGCACTATGGTGCTAGTACGATTGGTCGTGTTTTCGACACCATGCAATTTCCCAGGAAAGTGTCTGCTATACATGATTCTTCCACAAACTGACCTATAACTGAGCCCCTAAAGATCGACTCCAATCTATAATAAAATCCCCAGATCAAGGCCATTTTGGATATAATTTGTGCATCTGAGAATCAGTACCAGCTACAATTAATTGTGTTCTAATCTGGTCTAGTGGTCCTCTCTACGTTTTCTACCACTTGTTTAAGAAACATCAATTCATATAAAAGTAGGCAAAGAAGAAGCTTTCACTATTAGGACGGGCGGATGTGTATACTGAAGCAATATATTGTTTCTTCTTACGATTGTTCAAAGTTTCTGCTTCTCCTTCATTTCTACTATTTCTATAATTCCCCGTACCAGACCATATTGCTGCTGGTACATATCTACTATGTAGGAACCTACTATGCACCTGTCACTTGCATCCACGGCCCCCATCCCCGGGCAAAGCGGGGATATCCGGGGAAACGGTCGTGGGTTTACCTTTCATCTCTCCCACTACCGGGGAAATGTTGGGATTTATCTTCTCCGAACCAATATCCCGGGGAACAATATTTGGTTATCAGGGACCGGGGAAATACCGGAGATTTTACCTTCATCAGTTCCCTGCAGGGCGGTAGGACAGGGGTTTTGACAACCAAAAAGTACAGATTTCGGCCCATCCCCATGGGGTAGGGACGTGGATTCAACTGACTGATGCATTAACAATTGCGAATTCGACATCTTTATCTATTGAATGTATATCTTGTTCGGAATAACTTGAGATAAGGCAAAGTTTCTTCATGTTATATTATATTTTATCATTAATATATCTAACCGTAGTCAGAACGTGGCGATCGTAATACATCGTGTACATTAATCGTAGTAGAGCGCAACATAACTTGACTATCGTAAGAGACCTTAGTAGAACGTAGTAAGACGCAATAAAACGTGATTTCATATCGTAGCTATCGTAAGAGAACGTAAGAAAACGTGGTGGAGTTCGTGGCACATCTTGACAGAATCGTGACGGTATCGTAAGGGAACGTAACAGATAGTAGCAGAACGTGTGGAAGCGTAGGGCGGCGTAGTAATACGAAAGTTCATACACTTAATCGTAGAGCTCCGCGATATTTTCCAATCGTGGGCAACGTGGACATCGTGGCAGACTGTAAACGCAGCATTAGCATTAAACTTCACACAAGTTAAAATACTTGTAGAAAAATGTTGATATTATATATGAGGCCTTGTAAAACACATTTCGAAAGGTATCAAATGTGTCAATTTCATAAGACATTCAGTTCAAATCACACATATTTCATTATAAATTTCATTGAAGATCAATTACAGTCAACAAGATGATGCAACTGGTATGAGGTACATGTATACGAATGTACAAACCCCATGGACGATGACACAAATTTGTCATTCGAGCCTATAAGACGTACCTTGGAATGATCGACTGATCTTCTGCATCAACTACGCCATTGTTGCCGGGTACCTGCTTGACCTGCAATATTGAGTACACGAATGTCCTGGATGTTTTCATATTAGAAAATCCCCTGAAAACATACAATAGTGTTACGTCAATGTTTCAAAATTAGCAAAGAAACACGTACCGTCGATGTGATACTATAATCATGAAGTTAGGCATATCACTGTAAACACAATTCCTTTTTTACATTATGTGATAATGAATTTACATTATATTGACATAGTGTTTTGCATGTGTACCCATGAATATAAAGTGAGGGTAATAATTCTAATTTTATTTTTCCTACGTTGGTTCTAATTCGCCACGTAAGAATTGATCTACCATGTAACAAGCATGTAAGACATGCATATCGAAAGTACATGGTTATGTACAGTCAGATGATTGTTATGATTTCCAAACGAGACGAAACACCTACCATGTTAAATTTGGCATATTGGTAATCACAATTTCATCATTACATATACATCATTCACATAATACCAATAAAAATTAGTGGTGATCTAGAACTTGTGAATAGTGTAGATTATCGAAAAACTGGAATAAATTAGAAGTAGACTGGTACCACACCATACAAGTGTTAACAAGGGGCTACTTAGAACATGAAGTCAAAATACAAACATTAAAATTAGCAAATTGGATGTTGAGGCTTAACCCCATTGTCGTAATCATTTGCAACTTCGGGGAATAACGTACGTGTAAAGATGTATATAAATATAGTACTAGAGGCTATGTACAAAGACGGTTTCTAGTATTATCTGTACAATTCAATTTAATACAAATAATCTATATTCGGTGTGTACATTCGCATTTTACAATGTGAATTGCTTTCTGTCGAATCTGAAACCGATATGTAGGAAATTGGCTGATATTTTTAAAATATGAACATATTCCTTGTAAATGCGTTATTATAATTACAACGTAGTTACGTTTGTATGACCTGATATGTTGTATAATTCACCATACAGACGAATGAACAGTGATAGAATTATTTTAAAAAAATGGTTAAAGATTACAGTCCATGTACATGTATATGGGTCATCGACCGTTGCGAATTGAATTGTAAAACTCGAGTCGAACTATATTCGTTGTATTGACAACCGGACTCAGAATCTTTCAACATTGAAAACGAGCATCTGAGCAAGAAATGTGTACCAATATTACATGTCATAACATAGCTTTGACTAGATAAGCTTTTAATTGGTCTAATTTGTCGAAATCGTCCGAATTTCATGTCTGCTTTGGTGTGTTTACCGTTGAATTGTAATTTTCAACGTGCATTACGTTCATACGAATTGATGCAGGTCAATGTCAACTGGATATAGGTGTGTATGATGGACGTGTTCATTCCGTAAGAGTATTCTTATCGTCATAATTCAAGATTAAGCACATGAAATACGCAAAAATGTTACACTCTCCTCCTGGTTGTTGTTCAAATCCGCCATTTTAGCCGGTCTATTTTCGCTGCGTTAACCTTAGCGGGATCGTTGCACCAGATCTAGCTCGTTTTGCCGATACAGTGTGCAAACGCCATTTCACTTAATGTACATAAACACGGTTATGGACAAAATTTTGCGTCTAATACAGTCTATATGTTGTTAAGTATGGACATTATATGTAGTACATCCATTAAGGCAAAATACGTATATAAACAAAAACGGACATAACTACTAGTAAACAATGCTAAACATGATCATAATAACTTTACTTTACAAACATACTTTTTAAAGTATAATGTCACTATTATACGGAGTCATGTGTGGTGATACTTAAGATTATGTCTAGTATAACAAACAATGTCAAATTTCCATACGCCTCTCATACATACAAACACACTACCGTCATATTATAACATTTGTATCATTGTATGTATCTGAGTATTCAATTTAAATCACTACAAGAGTACATGTAACTCATTTATTATCTCCACCTGAAAGAACTTGAAATCAACATGATATCCCCAATTTGGAGTTAGCGAAGGACTGAAGGACACAATGTCTGTAATGATAAGAAAGTTCGGAAAATAGCAACAAAAAGGATAATTTGACTGACAGAATATTGTCTCGAGAGATACTGGAATTATGTGCGATGATATTAGCTGTCAAAACGAAAAAATTAGACTCCTGATACTTTTTTACTTACCGTCCATTTAGGGGAGACCGGGGCAAGATGAACCACTTTTGAGGGTTTTCACATTTTCTGATGTTATTATCAAACCTTTTCTTTTGTTATAGTTGGGAATGTATAAAGAAATATATCACCTATCATCCACAAGAAAACATTTTGTTTCAGATTATATGAAGTATGCAAATTTTCTTGGTTTATAACGGGTGGTGAAGTGGTTCATTTTGCCCCGTGTACGGGGTATGATGAACCATCACACGGGGCAAAATGAACACTTGGAATTTTATTGCCTGAATACCATTTATATTTCTTGTTAACTTGCACTCAAATATGTTACAGCTTAGAACACTATGGGTGTAATATCTAGGCCAAGTTCGATTAAAGGCCAAATCGGTGCAGGCTTTCTTGGGTTAAGGTCAAAGCTGTTATCTGGGAGATCCATCTGAAGAAAAAAACAACACCGTGATAGATCATATGTATCAAATGATCGAACATTCTTAAAACTTTCAAGAAGACTGATAGCACCAAGGAGATACTAAGAAGCCTCTTAAATATTGTAGTCATACCTAAGTTAGTCCAGGCTAAGACTCTGATTTTGACGCTGTACAAAATGACTTCACCCCATCCCCCCCCCCCCCCCGAAAAAAACCTGTTAGATCCGCACATGTTCAGAAGTGTGCTTAGTTTCATACCATAAAACTAATTATGTCATAATCAGCATTTTAATTTTTTATGTTATCATAGATGAATAGACTATAGATTCAGGATTTGATAAAACTATAAAAGCGTTACTTATTTATATTAATGTGTAAGTGTTAAGTGCCTGAATTGTGTCATCCTTTTGGAATTGATCATGGTTCTTGATTAGTTTATATGATCAGTCCTGGGCCTGTATTCACAAAGCATCCCTCATGAAGACTTAAATATGAATTTATTTACTTAAGTTAAACAATTGATTGCACATATTTTGCAAGAAACTAAAAATATCTCATTAATGATTGTCTATTACTGTAGCACTTAAAATAACACTTCAAAACAATATAAAAAGTTGATAATCTTATTTTTCTGTTTAACACATACACTTAAGGAAAGTGTAAGATTAGAGGAAATTATAATTTTATCACTTGAGATGCTTTGTGAATACCACCCAGAGCTGTAAGTTTGAAATGGATATACTATTGATAATATACAAGATACGAGGGGTGATCAATATATTCGAGGACTTTCCTTCTCAATTTTGAAATATTGGAACTAGAGTAATGAAATTACAGGCTGATGTAGATCAATCAATTATCTCGCGATTTGTCTAATTTTCTTTATAATAACGTCACTATTTACTTTATGACGTCACTTTTTGTAACCATGGTGAAGCGCGCACCGTCGAGCATTTCGAGCGTAACGTTATTTCTGAGAAACGACATGGAATAAAAATTAAAGCGATTCTTATAAATTCCTCGCGATACCTCCAAAATGACTTGACTAAATTGTGCATGGATTATGTGCGCTCCCAATTAGCAATTTTCATATGATTCCGTTGTTTATGTGATTGTAGGGTCTCTGCAAAACGGTTGAGTCGATAAAATAAGGATAAACAGCAAAAATAACACCGCGTTAGGGACTTTTTCCGTTAAATTCTGCGAAATAAGACGCACAGATCTCAATCAAATGTAACTGGCAAAAACGAAGACTAGTATAGGCTACAACACATAAAATCGTTCACTCCAAATCAAAAGGGTTATTTCGATATTGCGTCCTTAATATGATAGGTCCTGTTTCAGTCTTAATTGAAATAATCTAATTTTGTAAAGCCAACCGCCCTTTTCCGAGTTTTGTTTCCAATAACGCATCAATAGTCTTTTTATTCCACCTCACATTCCAGAATCGGCTATTAACTTCTTATTTCAGTAGTAAATGAGAACCAGTCTCATACATGGGACCGGATATCAGTCCAGAAAGGAGATACGTGCTGCTCCGACGGTGACGCTTGGAATGACGTCGCGTGACTTCCAACGTCACGCGCCACTTGTACGAATCAAATAATTTTATTAGTGCATTCGGTCGTAGACATCTTACTCCGAATGATGTTAAATGGCTTTGAGCCTTCCTGCCAATATGAAATTGCTAGAAGAAAAGTCCTCGAATATATTGATCACCCCTCGTATAATTGAGTTTTAAATTCAGTCAAACAAAATATGGGCCATAATTTGCATTAAATTCAACAAAATATGATCTTGCATCACTAAATAGAACTAAATCATGCTTGGAGGGATGGTGATACATTTTTGTAAGGATATAATATAACCTTCCACACATTAATGAAACTTGACAGTTACTTAGTAACAAGAATGCATAACTGTACACTAAAGTGTAAATTAATAGGATAAAGTAAATATTCAATTTAAATCATGTAAAAATCAGAATTGTAATGATGATTGTTTTCAATCACAGATCATGAGTTGTGTCACATTTAATGAATTTTTTGTTCAACTACTGAAATGTCTGCAGTCATATTATCTCTATTGTGTAGCATGTATGATCAGATGATATGCTTTATGTCTTAATATAATGTGGGTGGACTATAACTTCAAAATTAATTTACCACCATACTGATAACTTAGATTCAAAGTTGCTAATTCAAAGTATTGGACATTTTAGAAGTAATGTGGTTGTTAATGAAATTTAATAAAGTATATTAAGTATATTTGAGATGCAATAACCAGCATTGTTACCAAAAAGATGTTTACAATGTATTCTACTATTATCAACTAAAACAATTTTCAAGATTATTATAAGCTAGCAGTAAACTCTGTATTCAAAGAAATGCATTTCTCATTCAGTCAAGTAAAATAAATGATAATGTTTATTATTCATATATTTCAAATACTTTAAAAGTTATATGAGAATAAAATAAATCTAATATAAGATAGTTATCCTATGAGTAATAATCATAGGTCAAAATGAGTGGTAAGCATAAGATAAACTCATTTTATGTTATCATTACTGGTTCAATTCAATATGATATTTAGCTGTTTAAAGGGATTGCACTAATTACACATATTCAGACTTATGTCAACCCTTATTACTGTATGTGAACTACGCAGTTACTAAGTATCCTTTTTATTCATTTAAAAATTGCCTATACAAATGTGTATTTGGTATCAATCACAAATCATTTAAAAAATATGAAAATTAACAAAGGGGAATAACTAAAAAAATTAGTAAGGCGGAGTTATGGTTCTTGTGCACTGCACTTCTCCTAATTGATATCTATCCTCATGTAAAGTTTCAAAATCATATCTCTTTTGGTAATGGAGTTATGCTCCGGACAAAATTTCAGTATGAAAATTAACAAAGGGGATTAACTAAAAAATTAAGTAAGGCAGAGTTATTGTTCCTGTGCTCTGCACTTCTCCTTATTAATATCTATCCTCGTGTAAAGTTTCAAAATCATACCTTTTTTGATAATGGAGTTATGCTCCGGACAAAATTTAAGTATGAAAATTAACAAAAGGAAATAACTCAAAAATTAAGTAAGGCAGAGTTATGTTCTTGCTTACTGCACTTCTCCTAATTGTTATCTATCCACATGTAAAGTTTCAAAATCATATCTTTTTTGGTAATGGAGTTATGCTCCGGACAAAATTTAGGTATGAAAATTAACAAAGGGGAATAACTCAAAAATCAAGTGAGGCGGGGTTATGGTAATTGCGCACTGCACTTCTCCTAATTAATATCTATACACATGTGAAATTTCAAAGTCATAGCTCGCTTAGTTTTGAAGTTATGCTCCGGACGAACTTTTGTGACGGACTGACTGACAGACTGACGGAGCGCAAACCGTAAGTCCCTACCGGTTTCAACGGTAGGGGACTACTAACAAGGAAGCACAAACTGTTGATGCAGAAAAAGTCAGATCAACAACGACAAACATGGGACCAAGTGGTGACCAAATAACAACCGAACAACTACTTAGAACTGTCATGGCAAATGCTAGTGATAAATGTTTTCAGTTTGTGTAATCACAATTAACTATGGCCAATAACAGTAAGCAGAATAAATGGGACAAAAGTGTACAGTTAGTTACCCAGTTCCGACGGACTTTTTACATCAATCGGTTAAACTATATCAAGACAGCCAAAGACAGGGAATATTTACTTGGATATAGTATAACACATTACTTATCTAAAATGTCCGAGAATATCAGCTTCCAAGTTCAAAGCTTTTCCCGCAGATTTGTTAATGTTTACGTCGTACTACGAGAGGTGTTCAACTTATTTATGAACAAAACATGAACACCGATTGTGCAATTTTGAATGCAAACAATTGAAATATCTTTTGGAAACCATGCGAGAAAATGTTTTAAGTTGAGCATATGATCATCATACATTGTATATTTCATTTTGTTAAAGCTTAAAACAACAATTTAGTAGATGATGTTGTTTTTCCTGTTTTTAAGGCAAAATGACCCTTTTATAAGCATCAAGAAAGTGCTAGTAAATTTGTATATTACATTTTAAATGAGAACATCAGTGATATTTCTCGTAAGACGCGTTATTAAAGTTCTGTTTCCAGTAATTGTGAAATGGCACCAAAAATTGAAAATTGCCCAACATTGCCAAAACCTACACTATAAAGTTAAATTGGTTTTATGATATCTATGATGAATCAATCAGCAAAACGTGGAATAGTACAACAGATGGAAGTGTCCATAAAAACTATCAGTGACATTATTTCTAAACAGTTTAATGCATAGTTCTGGGAAAATGCGAAGTTCCTACGCTGAAAATTAAGAAAAACATGCCTCGCAACCCAAAGTCTTGGAATCTAGAAATGCGAAATAAACAACATTATGTGGAAAAATTGTTTCATTATGGGGAAGCAATGCTAAATCTTAAAGAATGTTATGATAGATAATGGTATACTATTTTAGAAAAAGTCACAGGGATAGGAAGAAGTTCATGTTTGTCCAGCTTTGTGTGTTCGCGGCCGTTTTCATGGAAAGGCATTTGGTTTGTTATTATGGAAATACACACATCAAAATCAATATCCAATTGACGAAATTAAAGGCTGTGGTCTATGTACAAACAGTTTCAAATCAGGTTTCAACAAAAAAAGTGTTACGTATCGTTCATAGTGACTGTTCCAAGAACATAGTGTTTCGTCCAGATTCAGATTCAAGTCACCATTCACAACACCAAATAAAAAACTTAAGAATATAATTTTGATATATATTATAACCAAACAGTGGATGTCGAAGTCTTCAAATGCTTTAACAATATAATTTTCCATCTGGTTGATACTAAAACCACGATTAAAGAAGGAAAATGTAAACGTAATTATTACGAGTTTCGGACCTTCGAAACGCAAATAACAACACCCTCTACCCTAATGTTGATTATGATTTAACCGTAACGTATTGGCAATTTACAATTATTATATATACTTCTTGATACACTACTTTACACAATATAAAAGTTTTTATTCAATTTCATTGTTAGAGTAACAAAATATTGATGTTCATTTTCTGTTCATAAATAAGTTGAACACCTCTCGTATTTTAGCAATTTTCGCAATATCTACACCAGTTCAGGTGGATTGCATTTTTCTTTACTGATCCGTGAAAATCGATAAAAGATGCGCTTTAAGGGGACATTGATAAGCTTCCACACATACTAACGAGATACATCACAGACCAAAATTCACTATTTGCAGTATGTTTAGGTATATTATTGAGAACTCTGTTATCAAAGGATATCACCATTTAAGATAAGGCCCCCGATGCATACACCATTAAATTTAGACTTAGAATACACAAATGTGCAAAATGACAACGCAGCATTAGTGTGGATTCCACCACTAAAGGACTTCTCACATGCAGACAGAGACATGGTCACAGACAGCACCCGATTCTTAAGACTGTGTGATGTTGCAGGCTTGCCTATAGGCCATGTGCCACGAGGACTTGCTGGTTGTTTTAAGAAATTCTTAAGAGTCAGGAGGCAAAATCACAGCTCCTGAAGCAACTGGAGGGGGCGTAGTCATACCTTGCGACTATGAAATACATACACGTAATCACGGTGATTTAAATCTCACTGCTGTTACCCAGGACTCTATGCCTGAGAAGGAGGCAATGAAGATAAAGTGATTTAAAAGGAAACTGCATTAAAAATTATATTTTTTAATAAGTGATTTGAAAGGAAACTGCATTAAAAACTAGGAGAATGACTGCTCCACCACCAGTCAATCCGTCCAAGAACTTAACCTTCCTGATGGACCCCTCTCATTGCTTCAACTAATTAGGAATCGTCTGATGAAGAGTGGAGTTATGAAGAACAGCACCAAACTGTTGAAACTTTAAGTGGGAGAAGTTCATTGGCACATGTTTGTAAACGCATTTGATTGGATGAACAGAACCCCATTCAAATACAAAAACATTTGACCAATGACCATTTCTTCCCATCAAACTCAACTAAAACGAAAAATCAACTGGCTGAGGATGTCCTCAATACTGAAATGCTGAACTTAATGTTGGCGTATAAGCAAATATTGGGAGAGAGTGGCAACCAAGTTAACGCCACTATTGAACTATTAAGAAATACATCAACAATTTTTGCCAATTTTCAAGATAGGAGACCAATTACTAAATTACTTATACAGAAAACATACGACTTGCACAAAAATGGTTTTTGAAACGGGAACAGAACATTATACAGGACCAAAACCTCTACAAGAAGAAGGAGACAAATTCACTTTTCTCCCGTGAGTGTTGCGAGGATCTTCAATCGTGCTTGTTGGGTTTAAACGAACTGTGTAACGCGCTTTTGCAAGATAATCATGGCTGAAGTACCATACCAGCAATGATTAATTCGGATGCAATAGAGAATCAATTATACCAGCACAGAAGTAATGTTAATGTAGCGAATACCAATCCCACATCCCTCCAATATCAACGAAACATTAACAGTATAATTTTAGGACAAAGTGTCATTTCCAGAAAAAGTAACACTTTCAGAACATTCGAGAAAAAAAGCGTAAATTATGCATTTCATGTGAAGCAAATATTGCAGAAACACAGAAAGAGAATTTCTTCAAATTCCGACACAGCTGAAGGAATCAAATGTATTAGGATGAAAGGATTTTCAAATTTGTGAACATTAGTTATATAGGTGTAGCTTGCAGAATTGGATCTGATCTTGGCCTTTATGATTGCTTGACCATATTGCCAAGTCATTGCCGTGAATATTTAGAGGACATTTGTTGATTTTGATGAAAGATCAAATTTTATTTCACAGAGTGAACACAGAAATCAATGTTTTCATGAGAAGTTATCGAAATATTACTTGACATAAAACCTTGGCTATCAGCTGTTACATTATGCTTATCATCAGTTCAGGGTCGTGTCCAATTCACCTAGCTACAACATGTATATATTGTGTTCATTTATCGTGTACTGGCTGGTTAGCAGTTTCCGACAATATTTTCGCATGTACATATTTCAAATTATCATCGACAACGCAAAGGAGGTGAAGGTTATCAGTTCATAGCTTTTATTAACGTGCAATGTAAATTTCCTAGTACACCTTTTGCTATAGCCTAGTTCTTTAATTAATCATACTTTTCAATTCATGTTAAGATGAAAAATATCAAATGGTTGGTACTGCGTGTCGCCTGAAACTACTTACCAGCCAGTACGCCAACAAATAATTGTGAAAGTTGTAGTATTGGACATACATTTCTACAGTTTTGTGACAGCATGACAAATCTTGTCTGGTTACTATGGTGGTTGCTGGATGATTGCACTCTCTGTGAAGTTGATTACTCTTAGACCTGCTTCCGTTTGTACTCTTCCTGTGTCAACAGCTAGATGGCCTGGTGCAAACATGTGCCTGCTATCCATAACTACTCCGAAATATCAAAGGGTGTTTGAGCGGCCTAACAGCTGAAAAGAGCCCTAGAAAATTGGTAACTAAACTTACTGTTATTGAAAGCTATTGCAGCAATAAATCAATCTCAGTTGTTATTGGCTATTAACAGAAAGCTCATACAAATTCAAATGTACGTGCTTTTATTATATACCAATGCCTGCATTGTCTAAAATACAGAACAAATTGCACAGTGGAATACAGAGCGACCGATCACATTTTACGTATCATACGTGTCTGGTTTTCCGTATCCGTATCATGCATAATCTGACGTGTAAGCTGTTTCTGTATGCCGAAAATATGCCAACGTCGATGACGTAAATATTTATTTTTATGAATGGACGTTGCGTTATATGCCGAAAATATGCCGACGTTCGTGACGTCAATGTTTACAAAGTGAGCTTATTTGGCGCGTAAGATCGCTTTTTTTCGCGTTTACGGATATATAATAACAAGAATATCACTGCAATTATGTTGATAACCTCCTAACGGTCTCGCGAGATACGGCATTACACAAGCAACTCTATGTAATACGGCTCGCGTATCAACACACTCGAGGGACATTCCGTAAATATTTAACCTAGATAAGTCTCTAATCCATAGCAGCGTTGTTACGGACACACTATAGGAACTGGATATAGAACTGGTGCCAATGCTCCCAATGATCTGAAAACCAAATGTAATGCCAAGTCGATGGATCATAATTTGTTATTGTTAGCTGAATTTCAAAGAATGATGATGTATGTAAATACACGTTCAATGTACAAGAACTAGCATTTTGCTAGAAAAGATTCTGCTTAAAGGTTTATCCAATGTCCTGAGACAAAACTCACACTTAAGTTCAGTTCTTACTCTTGATCATTTAAATTTGTTAAGCGAGTGTATATTACGAAAAAACATCGCATTCTAAAATTATACAAGCGATGCTAAACAACATAATGTTATTTCAATTAAACTGTCTGTAATTTACTCTTTACCTATGGGAAAACACGTTTTTAAAACTTCATTTTGGTCAACATGACAATTTCAGATTTTCATGAAAATATTCTCATAAGAAGCTCCTTGTGAAGCAGATTTCAAATATGTATGATTTTTATAAGGTCGTAAGAGGTAGTTACGACCTTCTTGTTCTAAGCCATCGATATAATAATGTCATTCATCGTTTACACCTGATCGTAATTAGTTTTTTTGCGTATATACAGTTGTTATCAAGTAATCCATCTACATCGGAACTATTCTTTCAGACAAGGTCATCACTGCCTGAACGTGACGTTCATTGAGGTTAATTGGTCAAGTACATGTACGGAGGATGGAATTGTGATTAACATCAGCTCCAAAAATTATTGTTTGCCAGTTAGGCAAATCACACCAATTACCACATACAGGGCGTTTCATAATAGCTGTCCCTATTACAAACTAAAGCCATGAAAACATGTTTGATGTCATCTTATATCTTCATATACCAATGAAAAGCCAACATTTAACTATTTTATTCAGTAAATAACACGACAATTTTGCTATCATAGCAATCCAGAAAATAAGATTCATGAAAAATATCACTTTAAGATAATTGTTAACATGAGGTTCATAAATTAATTTTATCCCAAATTGATAGCATAGCTTGTAAAGTATTGAACGATATAACTAGTTTAATGATGCTTATTATCCAAGTTATCAGTTGATTTCAAAGTTTAGATTATATTCAACCAGTTCAGATAAGGCCTAAAGCAAATAAGACTTTTTTAAGCCAATAATGTGCATATCATAAATGAACACACAGTACAGAAACATAAAGTTAAAACTATTAAGTAAAGTATAGGCCTATTAAGATTTCAAATTTTAGACAAATCGGTCAAGCGGTTTTGAAATCATGAATGTTGTCCAATTCCTTAGAAATCAGCTGTACAGTTTCAGTATGACATGCATTTTTGAAACATTGTATTTTCTTTAAAATTAAATTGTATATGCATGTTTGGTACCTTTTTTAATGTCTAAACAATAAAAGTGACTTAATAACTATAAGTTACGACAATTTAAAATGTCAGGTTTAGTCCCAAAACATTTTTTTCAACATATTTCCAAAAATACCCAAATGGAGCCGAATTACTAAAATAATACCATATTGATACATCTATGAGCCAAACTATGATAAGTAAACATACGACAAGGACAGTGTTTCTTTCAAATGTATATAAATACTATTTAATACTTCAATACCAATTTTGCCTGTACATTCTCGACAACGGACAGCATGCATCACAAAATACTTGTTTTTTTTGTGGCCTAGCAGTGACCTTGCTTCTTATCATGCTGCATGTTGATGTAAAGAGTTTGCCATGCCTAGCTTGTGTCATTATGATCCTAAACACTTACTTTGACCTGAAAATGTTCGAGTGTATGTGTATTTCAACTATTCTCATTGAAACAGCATCCTTTATTTTGTCCCAAACCTAACGCTATTTTGTCCCAACCCTAACGGTCAACATTTAACTTATTAAATGCATAAAGATCAGTGTTTCAGTAATGAAGAAACATTTTTTATTACAAAAATACACTAGCTAAGTAAATTAAAATTCAATTAAATGTCTTTGATGCATGTTGGTCTATTTTTAGTCACATGCAATCCAATTCCAGGAATATTTTTATGACATCACAAAAAATATTATTTTTCCAGGAATTACTCCAAATCTGAGTAAAACAAAATAATACTATTTCAAACAAGTCACTTCAATCCATATAATAGTATTGGACTATTGTCAAGTAGCTATTAACCTTACAGTCAGTTTTGTTAGGGTTGTGACATGTAATGTAGAAACATTTTCCATAACAACATTCACCAGCTGAATCAATTAAAATTCAATTAAATGTCTTTGACCATGTTGGTTTATTTTCATCATCACATGCAATCCAATTCCAGGAATAAAACAAGATAAACTGTTTCAAACAAGTTTGGACAGTTTTCTGCTTGTAACACGGCTGTTCAGAACATAGTTATGGAAAGAGTGCATTTTTAGTGCCAGAATTGAAAAGTTACAAGTGAAGTTTAATTTGAGAAGTTCAGAAAATTCTCTAAAAGAAGTTTAGGCTCTGAAAATAGAAATCATGAAAGTGAAAGCAATTCTAAAATTAAAAGTGGTGCTGAGAGATCAAGACAATTCTGGAGAAAATGGAAAAACTATGATCAGATTAAAGACAAGAACGTTAAAATGTGTTGAGTACAGAAAGAAAATGCAAAAAAAGAAATAACAAAGCTCAAAATTCAATTAAAGTGTGAAGAAGAGAGAACGTGAAAGAAAAGCAGAATACAGAAGAAAACAAAAAGAGAAGAATGCAGAAGTCTCAGCTGAAAAACCAAGTAAGTGTATCAAATCAGTACAGCTTCAAAAGAAGGTTAACTCCTTCTGCAAACTAAGCGCCGCAGTACGAAAACAGTTAATCAGTTAAAAGAAACAATTGAAAGGTTTGATCAAGTGAGTACTCAGGCAACACGGAAAAGTGCTCAAAGAGTTACAAATGTAACAAATCACTGCCAAAATTCCCTAGGAAATGGGCATCTAACGTTGAACATGTAGTAAGAAACGCTTCTCATAGGAAGCAAAGTTGTCTTAAAACCTTGAACAAAGCTAAGAAACAACAAGTAATTTATTTGCTATAATAAAACAACGGTTACATTTTTACAGACTTAATGCACCTGAACGGAAACAGCTGAGCAGACAGAAGGAGATACAGGCGAAAAACACTGCAAATGAGAGTAAACAACGTCGCAAAGAGTACATGATGAAATATCAAGAAAAGGCAAAAAATGCCTGAGTAAATATGTCACACGGCAGCGGTTATGAGCTCGCAGAAGACAACATTAGACCCGGATCTCCCTACAGTACAGTCTGACAATATACTTAATAACTGGGTACTCTTTTGATATTTAATTAGTACACTGTGCACTTATTGAGTAGGCAATTATTTGACTGTACTCCATAAACGCATCTCAATAACATCAAAGTGTTATATTGAAACATGTCTATCAGAACCTCAGGATATAGGTACGTTTAAAGGATGCTCCTCATCTTAGTGGTTCGTCCTACACTATCATCCCAGTGACTGCAACGTATCTTGTGGTCTTCCTCAGATCATCAGCATCTCCATAGAGCTTCTCTTGAAGATTTGGGTCTGTGGGCCACGTTGCAGATCTCTCCTGGTTTTGTCTTCTTCACCGTTTTAATGATGCTAAGTACATGTTGGTTGTATAAAATCGTTATTAACATATCATGGAAATTATTAGTTTCGAACGTATGCCATATATACGTGTAAACGTGTATATCACCAGTATCGATCATCTACGTGTTACAAAAAAAGATTACCCTTGTGTGATAGGGTCGTAAATAAAGTATTTAGTCTTTCTATGTATTTGCTTAACTAGATCGAATTATTTTCCATAATTGCTGTTTATCCTACGAACCCTCCTAGTTTGCACATCTTCATAACACGTGCGGTTGGCGACAAAATTATCTATAATTGTTTTATTCTAGGAAAGATATATTATTTTATAATCCATTACCCTAAGGTATTCGTGATAGAATTACAGCTTCTTTTGTAATGATAAAACTCTTATTCCAATTAATTACTTTACTTTCTGGGAGACTAAATGTACAAATATTCACACGGCTTGTGGATATAAATTGAAGTTATTGGAGTGCTAGCTAATTTAAGTGCTCGGCAAATCCAAATTACCTTAATGAGAGCACGGCATACTAGTAGTTATTCGAACGTATTCATTTAAAAATTCATATCACAAGATATAGAAAACAAATTTGTTGTGGAAAGTTTGTTCAGTTTTAATATCATGTTATTATAACGAATGTGAAGTGAGACACCACGTGGCTTATCCTTTTCACAATTTTTGAATCCCAAATTGGTTGGTTAAGATTGTAGAGAAATACACGTTTAATGTGTAGTACAACCCTGAAGAAGACAATACAGTCGAAATGTTGGGAGTTTGTCTTGTTTTCTTCTGCAAGAGAAATACACTGAAGTAGTGCGATGAAATCATGTTATTTCATTTAATGAAAGATGAATTTCACCTTTGCACCGTCTGTATAATTATAACAAAGCTTTATAGACCTATAAATTTCTTATTCACATATATGAAGTCGTTTACACGTAAAGTCTGCTAATCAAATGAAAAACATCCCTCACTTGCTTTTTTCAGTGAAATTCTTAAATGCACGTTCATTGCCGGAGCCTTTTCCCTGATCATAATTATGCTGCACAAATTATATTTAATGCACTAGCATGGGGGTAAATTTTGAATGCGACCATCCACAAGCACAGCACTTCTTATAATACGTTTAATTGTTAAGCAAGTGCTTATTATAATTTTTTGCTTATTATAATAAAAAATAACACTCTCTTAACTGAAACAGGGATGGGTCGAGTACTGGGCATCAGTACTCGAGTATTTGAAATTAAGTACTTACTCAAGTGAGTACTGAGTACTATTTTTAGTCAAATACTCGAGTAGTACTCGAGTACTACATACAGTACTCATGAGTACAGGATGAGTACTTTTGAGCACAGCGATGTTAACATAAACTTGAAGGTTACAAGCAATAACACTCTTACAAAATTGTAATAGTATAATTTAGAATACTATACATTAGTATTACAAGTGACAGAAATGATTAAATCTATGGTCAAGGTTACTTGCTCATAGGTCATTTGTAACGGGTACATCATATTATCAAATTTGACAAAGATTTAAGTGGTGACAGTGTCAGCACTTTCCCCTTACTTCTCCAACAGCACCACTTAATAAATCAAAGTGCTTGTAAAAAAACTGATTTTGAATGTATAACCTATATTAACTTATGTTGTATTAGCTGCAATTAACTTAAGATATTACGAAAAGGTACCTGTGTTAAACAGTTTTATCTATTTAATAAAGCAGGTTCTTGATTTTGCATCGCTGTCATTTAATAAACGCATCACTGGGCCATGCCTTATTATTTTTTATGGATGGGAGAAAGGCAGAGAACATATCATTTTGATTCTAACATATCTTTTTTTTTTCATTGCCAATATTCCCTAATTAGCAGTATTTGTATATACAGCGTGATTCATAATATCTGATACATTTTCAACAAAATGCTATAAGAAAACGCTTGCTGCCATCTGCTATTTTTTATATACCAATGGAAAGCTACCATTTCAAAGTATTATTGAAAATATGGCAGGATATGTTACTATCAATGCAACCCAGATTTTTAACCAGGAGAATCAATTTTGAACAATAATCTCCTGTGTTTATAAATGTTATGTTCAAAATTTTATACTAATAATTAATGAGTCAAAAATTGTTTGAAGATATACAATAATTTGCTACATTAAATGGTTTAAGAGAAAACAATATCTTTAATCTACCTTATAATTATGCTGTTTAACTTGATAGATCATACCCTTTCTTTATTGTACCCTCAATAATTGCGATTGTAATAATAATAGGTCACCTATTAGGTGTGAAAAACTGTTTATTCAACAGCTATATTGACACTTTATTTAACTTGATAATACAGAACACAAAAGGATCATAATGAATGCTGTCAGATATACCTTCATTGATCAACAATCATGAGTACTGATATGAATACTCATGAGTACTGAGTATTTTAGGTATGGTACTCGAGTAAGTACGAGTACAAGTACTAATTTTTTCAGCTGAGTACTAATTTTTTCAGCTGAGTACTGAGTACAAGCGAGTACTGGAAAAACAGTACTTGTACTCATAATACTCGAGTACAAGTACGAGTACCCCATCCCTGAACTAAAATGCTACTTACCAGAACGCTTTTTCAATTTGAACCTTGCAACATACTCGAACGGAAACATATCATTCATCGTTACCCTGATATCTGATCGCAATTAGTTTCTTTGAGTAGTACAAAATGTAATGTACATCGAGTAACAAGAAATCCATCAACATCAGGATTATCCCTTCAGCTAAGGTCAAGAGTGTCTTGATAAAAAGACGTTCGGTGAAGTTTAACAGAAAACTTACTTTGTTTACAAAATCAGGGCTTTTTTTCGCTCTATACGAGGGGCCGAATATCGGCTGCTTCACAATTCCGTATCGGCCCCTTTCACAATTCTCTATCGGCCTCTTCACAACCGAAATCGGCGTCTATTTTAGTGAAAATCGGCCTCTTCACAGTGTAAACAATCAAACCAAAACATTACGATTTTAATTTACCACCGTTTCTATTTTTAGCGCATGTAATTTTGCGTGACGTCATTGGGAAATCTCGTATTTTTAACCAGCCTCTGAATCGAAATCGAGGCTCGTATATAACTTGATATTCTGTGACGAGCTGGCATAATCAAAATGGCCTGATTTATTCTGGCAATGTCCGTGATCATTTTCGATTGTTATAATTATAAAAAAAGCGTAAATCAGCCTTGTGTAAATGTACAGAAAGTGAAAAAAAAACGACGGCGTTATATAGATAAGTCATACCGTATCGTACCGTACAGCGGGCGTTTATTCGTTTTATTTTTCATTTGGCAATGTTTCGACTTCATCGTTAAACACGCACACGAAGTCAAAGTAATGAGTCATGGCTTCCAGAAACGGAAAATACTACGTGAAAAGCGTAAAGAAATTACACAGGCAATCAAATTTATTTGATTTTGGTGTGGTAAAGTCTTCGACGAGCAGATCAGTCAACTCGACAACCAGTGCTAATGAACCAGCCATTGATAATTGTATGTCCACTGACCTTGATCCCCAGACCCAGCCAACTATTCCTTTTACTTGACTTGACATAAAATATAACATCATAGATGCATGTTTCACATAATGTGAAAGTGATAAGCCAAGGTTGCTATAATATCCAGTTCAAGTCTTTAAAAGTGAGTTTACAACTGAAACATGTAATTTCACAATTTGAGAAATTACCGCGCTAAGTTTTTCACAATTTCGACGATTTTCGCGCTTAAATTTCACAAAACTGAAGGGCTTGGGCCCCTTCACAATTCAGCGAAAAAAAGCCCTGAAAATATATTCAGCTATGTGATAAATGTCTTATCACTGGATCCCTGGATGTGCAGAATTCTGTTATAGAAGACTTGCACACAGAAGCCTTCAATAACAATAATATCAAGTACACTTTATGGTCTGGTGACAATTTGGCAAAAAAATCAAGGGGGTCTGCCATGAAAGGCAACAAGAGATGTTATATACCAAAATGTTCGGGAAGGTCTGTTGCTTTAAAGAAGGCGGGAGCCTTTCATGGGATGATATAGCATTTTTCGTAATCCAAGATGGCGTCTAAGATGGCCGTCATAATTTATGAACACACATGATAGTATATTATGTAATGTGATTTTTTTATTTATGTAATAACTGACAGGTTTTAGCCTGGATATTATTCATTTGATGATGTACATTAACTGGACATACTGAACTGACCACTAAAAGGTCAAGGCCAATGCCATTTCAAGGTCAAATCATGAAAAATAGCTGAAAAATAGATATTTCCTCTCTAACTTTCTTGTTTTAGGAAATGTTTTGTATTCAAATTGGCTTTAAATGTGATATTATAGTTAGTTTATATATATTCTTTAATTATTAGTTCTGGTTATAATTCAAAATATTAAATCTGACATTATTATGCATGTACACGTTGACTGAGAAGGTATTCTTAGGTAACTGCATCCATAATTTAAAATTCTGGGGTTTCTTATATAAAGTTGTCATTCTAATGGTACACATATAAATAAGTGTTTGTATCAACATTGCTCCTGTCTACTCTATATTTTTTTCTAAATGAACTTGAATCCGACCACAAGGTCAAGGTCACTTCAAGGTCAAATTATGAAAATTTGCGAGAAAATTGATTTTTTTCTAATTGCCTTGTTTTAGCAAATGCTTTGTATTCAAGTTGCTATTTAAAGCGATAAAATACCTTATAAGCAAATACTCTGTAATAATTAGTTCAATTTGTGATTCAAAATATAAAAAACTGACATTATTATACAATGACACGTTAGCCGAGATGACCTTTTTAGATAAAAGCTTCCATATTTAAAATCTAAGTTTCGTTTCAAATACATATGTATGGTTCAACGTTTTCATTCTAGTAGCATTATTGATTTGATTATTGATTTGTAAAATAATTACTGTAGCGATGTTATAAAATGTACTCTAAATGAACTTGTAACCAACCACTCAAGGACAAAGTCAATGCCATTTCAAGGTCAAACTACAAACTTTGAAGTACTTGAATATTTGATATTTTGTTGCAATGAAATGAGGTATGTTGTAGATCTACATTGCATTTTTGTAAATGGGATAGCAGGTATATTTATTGTAATTCATTTCATGAAAAGACATATTTTAATAGAAATTGAAAATCAAATCAAATTTTGTGACTGAAAATTATTTGGTGGAACATATTTTACGCAATTTATACAAAAATATACGTAATGTACAAACAAGTATCAATGGATAACTTATTTATCAGCCTGGAAGAACAGTGTGTGATGTTGAGCGGCCAAAATAATGCCAGTTTTACTATGACAATAGCACATTTATAACATTTAAATAAAATTCTTTGGATGGGTTACAAACTGGGGCCCGAATATACCATACTGACCCATTTTTGCACAGATCTGTAATTAATAAAAAGTTGTATTTCAATTTGTAAGTGTGGAAATATACTCGAAACAACACATACTGGTAGTTTGTTTCTTTTAAAATAATGAAGTATTTTGTCAGTGTATTTTGTTGCAGATTACGATAGGCTAAGTGTACATACCATTTCATTAGCAGTTTGAGTAATAGAAATTTATGATTAATATTAATTTCACAAATCAGCAAATTCAATGGAAATTTCAATATGGCAATCAAACATTATTGTTTTATCTTGAGAAGTGCAAGTATGCTTCAAAAATATTTTCAAATCATTTTTTATTATACATACTGTAAAAAAGCAATAGTAACAAAACTGCATAGAGCAATATCCCCTAAGTCTTGGGGGACAAACACAAACAAATCATCCTTTCCCAAAAGAGGATTCTATACACTCAAAGGTACATGTATAGGCATCCCAGACCCTACTTACCAGTTCCTACTACCAATAATTTAGCCATCATAGGCTGTAAGGTGTACTTACATCAACTAAATACAGTCGTACCAAACCCTACATGGTATTAATCACGACGGATTACAGCAAAACCAGCTTGCATGCCCGAATCACCACCGAGTACACCTATTTCAGGATCTAAGTGTTCTCAAACCACTGCATAGTGAACTCAGGCCCTATATTAACTTAACAATGGCGCGTCCAAACAGTTCGTACAAAACAGAGTACTTAAAATTGTCCATTAAAACCACTACTATAGGGCTTTAAATGCCACCAGCAATATCTGAAGACCTATGGGATACTGAAAACGAGAGTACACCCGTCATATGCCGTACATGTATGCGGTACTCCCATCATTAATATGATTGGATTTCACATTTATAGAATTGAATTTCTCCCAATGGTTTCTCAAAATATCCGAATATAGCCATACAGCCGTATCAGGTCATAGGTGTTACTTGCCAGTACCAATCAAAGCCATATCTGCCCAACATTGGCTGTTAAAACCACTGAGTATGGCCATATAAGACCGTAAGGGTTACTCTTTACCACTAAATACAGTCATATTGGGTCCAGAGGGGGAACTGTTCCAACTGAAGTGGTGCTCACAACCACTGAGTTCAGCCATATTAGATCATACAAGGTACTCACCACTACTGAATTCAGCGAAACAAGGTGGTTTGGGGAAAATATGGTGCAAAAGTACAGCCATTCAAGGCTCAACACCACCATCAGATACAGTCATACTATACTCATACCATTGAGTATAATCATATTAGTACATATACCTGGTCCGATGTGGTACTTGCCACCACCTGTAATAGCCATATAATGTCCAAATGAGTACATGCACCAACTGACTACAGCCATTCCAGATCATATAAGGTACTCAATGCCACCAATTACAGCTACACCAGAATTTGGGGACAGTCATTATGGGCTCTATTGAGTAACCACCCCCACTTAGTAAGATGTTAAGCTGGAATGGTAGTTTCATCCTCTAAATGCAGTCCTACCCGACCCTACCTGATACAATCCATTATCAAATACAACCATCCTAGGCCCTATTAAGTGCTCACAACTTTTGTGTACAGCCACACTATGCCATAGATATACTCACATACACTGAGGTAAGTCATCCAATGTCCTGTCTGTTACTTAACACTGTAAAGTCCAGCCATCACATGCCATATATAGATTTCAACTTCACACCTTTCAGCAATTCCAGAACCTTGTTGGTACCAACCATAAGCCATTACAGCCAAATACAGCTATAGCAAAATTAGGTACCTACCACTACTAGTTACCAAGCACAAAGGGATACTCAACCAGCACAGGGTACAGCTGTGTAAGGCCCAATAGATACTTACATGTAGTCTCATCATGTCCGAGTAAAGTCACATCAGGCCCTTACTGGGTCTCATGGATATATGCAATACTTGTCAACCCTGCATGCGATAGTACCTCACACATAATCAGGTCCAAATATATATATGACACACCAATCCATACCCTGGTGGCAATGGATAACATTAGGAATGGGGGTATTGAGAGTGATTAATATAAGTTGAAAACTTGTTTCAGAATCGACCTTAATAAATGAATATAACCTTGATCTGTGGTTTCATAAAGTTGACTGGAACAGCCATTCGTGGCTACTAGTTAACTAGTCTCTATTTGACGGAAGTGTCCTTGTTGCTGCGCGTTCAACACACGAACAAGTATCTTTATAAGATGTGTTACACACACAAGCATCACTGACAGATATAGAAATATTAACCAAGGGTTTAAAACAAATGTCGAAAGCAGACATGGAAGGCCGCACTCAACTTAACCAGCCGAGTACAGAAACAGTAAACAGTACTTCCAGGAAATAATGTTCTGTCCCGATATTGTTTATATATTTTGTGTTTCCCTTAAATATAGACTTCTTCTAATGAAAAAAATACATTTAGAGTACCTGCAGTGCCGTACCCAGACACGAATTTAAGCCGAGGCAGCCTTGGGGCTGGACATGTTCGTAACTAGAAATTTTCCAAAGGGGTGCGAAATCGGGTCTTGATTGGGTGACGGGGTATTTACAGGAGGAGACGTCCAAATTCGTTCTGTACATGCTATTTTGAATATTTACAATGGATTTTGCGAGCGAAGCGAGCCAGAAAAAAGGAATATTTGTTGAAGCTGACACAAATTTAATTTATGACAAATATGCCCTATTTGTCCCAGCCACACACGTTTTTTTCCACATGATATTACTAATGCTCATAAATTATTTGGCGAGCGAAGCGAGCCTCAAAAATGCACTCTTTGTATCACATTTCGTTCTCTACATGAAATTGAATGGTGATAAATTATTTGGCAAGCGAAGCGAGCCAGAAAAAAACTATTTGTACGAGCCCCCCACGAAATTCGTTGTCTACATAAAGTTAAGTTACCAATTTTCTAGGGCTCTTTTCAGCTGCACCCTTTTAACTCCCCTGGTCATTGGGCTACATATGGAAACCTACACTCGTGTCTCCCTGGGGAGACTATTTCTCTCATGTGGTGTGGCAGCCAACATCGATCTGCGGCGCCCATGAATAGACACTGCCCTCACAGGTACCATTTTACACCATGGTGGAGTGGAGCTGTGGGTCTTGCTCAGAGATTTTGATCAGTGGTCCAGAGGGGGGTCGAACCCGGGACCTCGATCCCGAAGCGCGCGCCCTACCTCTAGGCCACCGCTCCCCATGATATTATTAATGGGATTTAGGTATTTGGCGAGCGAAGCGAGGCAGAAAAAATGCAATATTTGTCGGCACAAACTCGCGTGGTGTGATTAATCCTTAAAGATGCATGATTTGCCCTAGATCACACAAACTCGTTCTCTAAATGGTATGATCAATCCTCGTATTATTTACCCGAGCTGCATGACACCACAGGCACCCGTCATGTTATGCCCCCCTGTATACCCCAATACTACCCAGGTACCACCACCAACCTAAAATATACAACACTAGCACATATTTTATACATATCACACCAAATAAAATTGTTTTCAACAAAATATATTACACAACATGTCGTATAGTATGAGATGATATAAAGGTCCCGGACAAACGGTATCGGACGAGACACTAGTCTAGTTTCAGAAGGCCGTGAGCGCATAACTTTCGTACTAGCACATCAAGCCCAGTCTTATTTGTCAACTAAATGAGTGTTCGTTGTCATAGTATACTTTTTAATGCACACAACTGAGCGTACTATGACCAGAGAGTCGTCGAAGTGGCGAAAAGGCTTCATCGCTGAGATATGACCGAGGCTTGTTTACAAATTAATCATGGCTGTTAAACTTAATCCGCTCATGTTTCCCGGCGTACATTGGCATGGACGTTAACCAAATAAACTGTGTAACTACTCACCGTCAGCTGAATCCATCATAATTCCCTATAGAACACAATACGACACATTCCGAAAGGAAGCTTTTTCGCCACTTTTCGCGAGCTAGATGAACATTATTTATATTATTTGAACACCATTCTGTATTTGATAGTATTCATTTATAGATTTATCTATGTAGCCTATAGAAACTATTTTTCTAATTGATAATAGTCACTGATACAGCTGTTGTGAAGGCGAAGCCAGCTAGAAAAAGCATTCTTTTCTGAAGAGCACTATTGGCGACAGGATCGTTTTTCTATTCGAGACACCTTTCATCAGCATATCCTACGATCTCGAAGGCTGCACATTTTTGTTAAGGGGAAGCTTGAACGATTTGAATGCAAGTAAATTAAGGGATCAATGTCATGCTCCACGGGAATTCAAACAAATTCATCAGCTACATTCTTTGGTCCCTCATTTTGGTATTGAAACGGAACATCAAGAAAATTCATAGCAATTTTTAAACAAGAGCTCAAAGGAGAAAATACTTATATGCACATGATTATACTCGTAAAAGTGTAGCCCACCTCACTATTAAATTGATTGTTAACAGTACCATGGGAGCGTAGCGAGCGAAAATTGGCATATCAACTATTTTTGCTCACAAAACATTGGCCTGGATTGCGGCGATATTAAGGGGATGGTGTGCCGGTGCCACTTGCTTTCTATATATAATAAAGGGAAAGTGTCTGATATACTACCATTAAGGTGCAAATCTAGTGCCTCAAGTTACCCAATGTATACTTCCATTAAGGTGCAAATCTAGTGCCTCAAGTTGCACAATATATACTACCAATAAGGTGCAAATCTAGTGCCTCAAGTTACCCAAAGTATACTACCATTAAGGTGTAAATCTAGACTAGTAGTACCTCAAATTGCACCATGTATACTACCATTACGGTGCAAATATAGTGCCTCAAGTTGCACTCTTTGTTTATAACTTGCGACAGCTTGTAATATATTTTTATTATTCGGGCATTTTATTTTACATATAAGTTGAAGACGAATTTTCGAACCGTATCGAAGAAGTGTATATTGCGACGCAAATTTCTGATTCTGAGCGTCTGCCGTTGGATCAATACATACGGTCATGTACATACTAGATAACCTAGTGCCTCAGAATAAATTGCCTCATTGTTTATTACATGCGACAATTTGAGACATTTTATTTTAAATATATTCATGGATATTTTATAACATTGATATATTAATAACAAAAAAAAAATGTTTGGTCCGCAAATTTTAGGCGAGGCAACTGCCTCGCCTGGCCTCAGTGTAGTTACGGCGCTGACCTGCTACCACATCTATAGTAAAACGATAGATGTAGATCTACAACATTTTGCATATATGTATAATTTGCCACTAAATATCAAATCTTCACTCTTCAGGTACGTTTGTAATTTGAAATGACATGGACCTTGAGTGGTCCTTTTCAAGTCAGTTTAGAATACATGTAAAAGTTTATAGGAATAACATTTAAACAAACATTTAATAATAGCATTACAATGAAAAATTTATATTTGAAAACTTGGAATTTTAAAAATGGAAACATTTATCTAGAAATGTCATCTCGGCCAACGTGTCAATGCATAATAATGTCAGTTTTTTATTTTGAATCACAAATTGAACTTATTATTACAGAATATTTGCTTACCAAGTATTTCGTCGCATTATATACCAACTTGAATACAAAACATCTACTAAAACTAGAAAAGAAGAGTGAAATATCCAATTTTCATAATTTGACATTGAAGTGACCTTGACCTTGTGGTCGGATTCAAGTTCATACCAGCAAGGTTGATACAAACACTTACTTATTAATGTACCATTAGAATGACAACATTATATAAGAACACTTTGACTTTAAAATTATGGATGCAGTTACCTAAGAATACCTTCTCAGTTAATGTGTACATGCATAATAATGTCAGATTTAATATTTTGAATTATGATTAAAGAATATATCTTTAAAACTATAATATCACATTTAATGCCAATTTGAATACAAAGCATTTGCTAAAACAAGAGAAAGTTAGAGAGGAAATATCCATTTTCATGCTATTTTTTATAATTTGACCTTGAAATGACCTTGACCTTATGGTCGGATTCAAGTTCATTTTAAGTAAATTATAAATTAGATACAAGCAATGTTGATACAAACACTTATTTATATATGTAACATTAGAATGACAACTTTTTATTAGAAAACTTAGAATTTTAAATTACGGATGCAATTACCTAAGAATACCTTCTCAGTCAAAGTGTACATGCATAATATTGTCAGATTTAGTATTTTGAATTGAAAACTGAACTGATAATTAAAGAATATATGTTTACAAACTATTTTATCACATTTAATGCCTACTTGAATACAAAACATTTGCTAAAACAAGAAAGTTAGAGAGGAAATATCTATTTTTCAGCTATTTTTCATGATTTGACCTTGAAATGGCATTGACCTTGACCTTTTAGTGGTCAGTTCAGTATGTCCAGTTAATGTACATCATCATATGAATAATATCCAGGCTAAAACCTGTCAGTTTATACATAAATAAAAAAACCACATTACATAATATACTATCATGTGTATTCATAAATTATGGCGGCCATCTTGGACGCCATCTTGGATTACGAAAAATGCTATATCGCCCATGAAATGCTCCCGCCTCTTTTGAAGCAGCAGACCTTCCCGAACATTTTGGTATATAACATCTCTTGTTGCCTTTCATGGTAAGGTAAAGTTGAAAATAGAGCACTTTTATCCTAATAGTCACCAGACCATTAATACAATACTCACTACATAAACTCCCTTTGAAGTTTCAACTTCTCACTGCCTATTGACAGGTGATTTCTTCCCAACTTGCATTGTCTTAAACAGACTAAACAAAAGTATCTGTTTATCATATTGTGTTTATTACGTTAGTGAAAACTAATTTCAACGCAACCTTGGGGTTTGCGGTGTGTCGAAAGATATGAAACATTATAATAAGTATAACGTTGTCTACTACCTTTACTTTATAAAGTATCATGTATACAGTATTGGTGAGAGAGTGATTCAATCTGGCAATATGTCTATTTGATGAAAAACAAGTAATCGATGATGAGCCAAACTGATAAAACACGTTTTGTAGAAAACATTCTACGACATACCGTTTGTTGCACGTACATATTTACATTTTAAATTTTATTAACTTTAATTTTTAAGATATCAGTTGAGGATTGCATAATAATTTAAGTCTAAATGCATGGTTATTGGTTCAATCACAAATTAAAAAAACATTGACACATTAAAGTTAATTATTAGTGCGGCTTTTTTGGAAAATGTGACAGGTCAAAATCTTCTTAGTCTATTTGTAGATAAACAATTAAACTGGCATGAACAAATTAACCATATTTGATTACTGTTGTACAATTTGGGGTAAAGATAATGAAAGCTACATCAAGAAAATAAACGTTCTCCAAAGAAGAATAGCCAAACTCATACTGAATAAAAGAAGGGTTACTTCAAGAACTGAAATGGCTCTCCTTTTCAGATAAAAAAGTTACCAATTTTCTAGGGCTCATTTCAGCTGTTAGGTCGCTCAAACACCCTTTGACATTTTAACTCCCCTGGTCATTGGGCTGCATAAGAAAATTTATTTCTCTCCTGTGGGTGTGGCAGCCAACATCGATCTGTGTCGCCCAGGAAAAGAAACTGCCATCGCAGGTACCATTTTACACCATGGTGGAATGGAACATGTGGGTCTTGCTCCGAGAAATTAACGGGTGGTCCAGAGGGGGATACAATTCCTAAAAACTACATGTTTTTAAAGAGAAGTATAAATACAAAATGTATTATCTTCTACAAAAGCGTGTGTAAAACGATTTACGTTCAATATAAATGTCACGACCTGAATATAAATTAAACCGTATTTTTTATGTTTGATTGTATTAATCATTGATTGCTTGGTTGCTTAGATTGATGGATGTTGAATGAATGAATGATTGAGATGGAATTTTGTCGTAATTATTATTATTATTATACCATATTTATATAGCCCTTTTTTCATGTATACACACGTTCAAAAGTGCTGTACAGTCCCGACTAATACATGTTTAAAACAATATACAATGTACATAAAATATACAAAAACATTTTTATCAACGCTATTTAGTCTCCCATCATATCGTATCATATTGCCGAAACGAAATGCAATATTAAACTTAGGAGACACGGTATATAGAAATACTTTGCTACAATAAGATAGTGGTGTACAACGATTTGACTATCTGTAGGGGTATTAACTGAATGTAAACCTCAACTAGGACAAGGATAACGTCAAGTACCATTACCACATGTCCTTAACCCTTAAAGGAATAGTGATACTTCCTTTAAAAGGGGGATGACTCACAGATGACATAAAGTTACTATCATCATATGAGTTACAAAGGTCGAAGAAATAACATACTTTCTTCAAGACCTTACCATAAAGGTCGAAGAAATAACATACTTTCTTCTAGACCTTACCATAAAGGTCGAAGAAATAACATACTTTCTTCTAGACCTTACCACACTTTGAAACGGGGCTCTACTAAACCCAGTAGACGGGCGTCCACTTAACCATGAACTTCAGCATGAATAAGCTATAGTAAAATAATGCGTTTTCAGGGCTTACTATTATTATTGACGAGTGTCTGTGTACATTTGTAACCTGTGTACTTTTTTATCAATTTGACCTTGAAATGACATTGACCTTCAATCATGATGACCTGGATAAATTCCCCTTAGTATTGGCAGTATTATAACTTTATATTCAATCAAACAGTTTTGCACTTAAATACTAATATTTCAAGTACTACAGGGGATTAGGAATAAGATAAATGCAATAAATGTTTTAAAAGTGGGTGGGGTAATTTCTATTACGCTAAAGAAACGTCTTCAAATTAAAAATATTCTTCTGAATCGGTATATTTCTATTGAGCTTGATCTAGTGCTAACTCCCATACATAAATTCATGTGTTTTAGCATCATTTGTACATTTAATGACATTTGATACCTAGTACACACCCATTTGTGGGTACTTTTTTGACAAATTGACCTTGAAATGACCTTGACCTTGATATTTTTGGACTTTAAATTGGAATTGAAATTTGGCATTCAGTCATAATGTATCAAATTCAAGTAACCATTTTACTATTATATGTAAGTGTAGAGTATTAGTAAAGTTTAAGTAAACTTAGGCATGCTTCCTAATTGTAAAGACCATTTGACCTTGACCTTGAAATTTTCAAACTTTCCACCAAGGGCCGGCAACTTTTACCCATAGTACAGTAACACTCAAAGTCTCTGGAACATTTTGGTATATGACACAGCCTGTTACTATTTTTTGCAAACTTTTTTCAGTTTTGCCATTTTGCTGCTCTACTATATGTTGTTAATCATGCTATGTTACTTTTTCTTTTCTTTACATACTTTAAATTTTAAACATTGAATGCCTTGTTGTAAATAAGACATGTATCCTTCATCTATGTATTTTTATGATTTCTTAACATGTTACCTTCACAAAATAAAGATTGTTTTATTATTATTATTATAAATCATGTTTAAGCTGATTGGTTTTATTCACTTAATAATATATCTACAATAGTAAATACTCGGTGAACTTGAGCGTATGGTGTCAATGGTCAGGAACTGACGTCATAACGGCGACTGCTCTTTCAAGATGGCTGCAAGAGAAGACGTTAGAGACAATTGCAAACATATCGGTCAATTTGGATGCCCTAATGCGGGTGTCTGAACAAGATACTTGTTTAGTTAATTGAAGCCAAAAAGGATCCAGCTACTATTCAGGAAATAGTTATAACACGGTATGAATCCTGTTACATGACTTTTGAGTTCCGTCAGAGCGTTCCATGGGTTTTGAGTTCCGTCAGAGCAATCGCAAGGTTTTAGACCTGTTACAAATTCCGTCACGGAAAACATCTGATTATTTTAGTACCAAAAGGCTTGTTGCAGAGTATGGCATGATCGTAGAGATAAAGGTAGATATTATATTAAATGCAGCACGTTTACTCGAAACAATTGTTCGTTTTTAAAGATTTAATGGCCAGGGGGTGTTTATGCATTTTTCTTGCTGTATATACTTACATTACTTTAATCGATGTAAACAACGATTTATATTCAAAATAAACATTCAGTTTTGAAAGACAATGTTACTTGATATCTAAGTTAGTTATATAATACGAAAGCAGTCATAGAACTGCTGTAGAATTGCATATTTTTTTTATCCCAACGCGATCATCTGACATTGATGTTACAAATTCCGATTACCACTGTTACAAATTCCGAAGTTTTCAAAACAAGGATGATACAAATTCCGTGAATATGAATAAAATTCGAGGAACACAATCACTTACTTTTTATGCATGATTTTAGTTGTAAAGGAGACATTCTCGCAAAAAACATTAATTTTATACCCCAATTTGTGTATAGCTGTATAGTATACCTGGCTGAAAATGAGGCATACAAGTTTCAAGTATAATTATATTGCACACTTTAGGCATTAAGAATATGCAAGTCGTTCTGCATGTATATTTTGTAAGTGGGATTTTAATTGTTTCATCATTTTCTGAACCACCACTGCAAGGATCAGTGTGATCTTTTAATTATTGAACTTAGTGCTTACTTCTGACCTGGGAAGATTCCAGTACTAGTCGATGGAATGACGACTTAGAACTACTTTTTCCCAATTGACATACAGCTGGCTTTGCATTTACTGACCAAAGTATTTTGTACGCCATAAGGAATGTGATAGTTTGATTGTGCTGGGTAAGTGGATGTGCCTTAATTTGTTTATGATATGATGTAAGAGGTTAGAGTTATGTTTCCTCGTTTTCATACAGCTTTCAAGCCAATTGTTCGAGTTGATGCTAGTCACTTAATCCTTGCCCCTACTAACTTATGATTCCTCCCGATTGTTAGATGAAGGTCCCTAATACGGTGCATATATATATAGTATAACTATTGATTGTATCATGTCTTATTGTTCTTGTCATAATGTTCAGGGCCGTAGTCATAAAGCTCCTAAGGGGAAATATTCCTTAGGTTATAAATTTTTATATTTACCTAAGGTTTTATAGGAATTCCCTTAGTTTTATATGATTTCTCCTTAGATATCGGAAAATGATGTTTCAGATATCTAAGTTGAAATCATATAAAACTAAGGGAATTCCTATAAAACCTTAGGTAAATATAAAAAATTATCAACAGAAGGAATATTTCCCCTTATGAGCTTTATGAATACGGGCCCTGGACAACTTCATTTTGCTCTTAATATATGTATAGAGGATTGGTGCCAGTATTCAATTTATCACATTTGTGCCTGAATAGGTTATGTTTCTTTTCTGTCAGGGTGTGCGCTTTGTGATAAGAGAGGCACCGGCTTCGCACTTTACGCTACTGTTGAATTTCTCTGAGCAATACTAACCCACAACGCTCCTCTCCACCAGGGTATGAATTGGTTCCTTCGTAGTCGTTGGTGTAAATGTTCTATATTCCTTGGGACATTAATTAGGAAAGAAATAGCCTCATCAAGGAGATATTATTCTTGACCTTGGTGATTGCTTATGTTGAACAGCATTTCACCGGTCCTGTATATGACGCTTAATCCAGGGTCTTCTTGTTGGAAAGCATCAGTTAACATGGTAGAGAACATCAGACTGAATAGAGTTGACACATGGACACAACCATGCTTAACACCGTTTGTGTCTGGGAACTCGGTAGATGTCTCTCCATCGTCGGGACTCAGGCCATCATTCCGTCACGAAATTGTCTGTGCATCCAACATTGACCATTACCTTCCAAAGTCCCTCCTGGTTGACAGTGTCAAGGGCTTTCGACAGGACAATGAATGTTGTGTATAGGTTTTCATGACTGTTTTACTGGAAGCTGGTGGGTTGCAATGGTCATGTCTTCTGTTCTGCTGTTGGCACTGACTTTCTGACAGAAATCCATTTTCTAGATGGCGTATCAGGCTGTTGAGCATTTATATTCTGGCAAAAAGCTTTCCTGCAATGCTGAGAAGTGCCCCTGTGGTTATCACAACATTCTCTGTTGTTCTTCCTCTTGTAAATATGTACTATGGGTGTATCTTTCAATTACGGGAGTGGTGCTCCTCGATTCCAGCTTTAAGTGAACAGTTCCAGCAGCGTCTGTGCCATAGGCAGTCCACCGGCTATGTATATTTCAGCTCAAATGGCATCTGAGCCCGATGCTTTTCCACAGGCTAGTTGTTTAGTGGCTTTCACCACTTCCTGGATTGTTGGTGGTGCATTTATACGTGTGGTTAGTGGACAATAGCCTCGTAAGTGATAAGTGTTGACAAGTCCGGGCTCAGGAGGGGTAAGGTGCCTGAGGATTTGGGTCCATAGACTGCTTTTAGTGAGTCATAGAATCATTTTGGGTCATTGGTGTCAGCAAATATCTGTATTTCTGAGAATGTGTCACTAACTGAGCTATTGGTCTTGCATGTCTGGTAGCTTTGAAGTTTGATTAGGCTGTCCGAAAGCAGCTTAAATTTTTAACACTGAATTATGGTCCTGCTGGTGGGCCAAATGGAGGCGATGCTTTTCTTGCAGTAACCCAGATAATTTAATATCGTTTTCCTCGAACTAGTCCTGGTGTGTTTTATTGTGGGGTCGCGGATCTCCCGTGAAGATAAGTGGAAAATATCTCTGAATATATCCTAGTTGTCCATAACATTGCTTTGACTGAAGTCAATGTCAGCTGCTAAGATATGTACACTTGAGATTCTTCTTCCCATGTGGCCTTCTCTTGTGTGTGAGATGAATGGATAGCTTAGAGGTGACAATTATATGTTCTGTCCAGCATTCAGCACCACACATGGTTTTGGTGAGGTTAACATATTTGATGTCAACCTTCCTGGTGTAGACATTGTCAATCAGGTGCCAATGTTTGAATTTCAGTGATTATGAAAATACAGGCCGCATATAACCTTATTTTCGAAATAAATTATATGTCATATTTACGTTTTGGTGGTTGTTTGTGGTGCCATATTGATTATTTTTAAAGTTAATTGTTCAAAATACTTGTCCAGAACTTATAACAATAAGATACTGCATATACTGTGCGAGTGCTTTTGCTAACATACACTATAGAAGCTTAATGCACATTTTAATTTTTGGCGGCCATATTGGCAGCCATTTTGAATTTTTCTATATGCTTAGTGATGCCTAAATTGTTAATAACCTTTATAGAAACATGCTTTAGAACCAATACATACATACTTTATAATATAATGTGGTTTATAATGATAACAACAATATATCACATTTTCCCTACTCGGTAGCCATTTTGAATATTCTCGACCCTCTTTTTTTGTTTTGAATACTTGTCTAGAATGTCTTCCACTAAAATACTAAGTATCTGTTCAGAATTTTGCTTTTTACCCACAAAATAAAAGATATATCCAATTTTTAAATTTTTGGCGGCCATCTTGGCGGCGATCTTTGATATTTCAAAATCCTCAATGATGACAAAGTTGCATCATTCAGTTTCTATGTAGGAACATGTCAAAGGACCATTTTATGCAAAAATATTTTGTGCGTACTATTTTTTGGGTTTTGTCACTGGCATACCGACTATAGTGAGTGTAACCATATTCAAATTATATACAGCATTGAACTATATGCTTAAAGTACTTGACACATTGAATCATGCTGCGCAATATTCTGTCAATACTTCTGAGCATATTATAAATATATTTACACGTAAAGTATTGAACCATAATACCAGCTACCACCAAACCAATTACAAAAATGGGGTAAAATCAGATATACCAGAAGCTTTTAACTTATAAGGCATTATATTTACCAACCTACCCCCATACAAAGGCAAGAATACAGACAAAAGTGTTTTGGTTTTGCATTCATAAACTAACATCCTACATGACCTATATTGTATTACAGATTAGAGACAAATATCTGCGATAAATACAGATGTGTGCACTGCACACAAACATTCGAAAGAAGACAAGCAATTTTAGATAATCTTTGTGAACACCACACCATTAAACCAATAACTTTTCAATGTAGGGCTGACCGGGACAAGTCGGAACAAAAACATGTTTTAAACGAGCGATTCTCACAAATTATGCAGTTGTACAAATAAATTACGTATATTTGATCACGTATGGAATCTACTCAAAGAATATCGACTATCTTCATATATTGAGCGATTGGTAATCAAAATAAGAGGGTCCAAAGTGACGACCTACAATGTCCCGATTGAACCGACGCTGGGGAAAATCGGAACACGATCATGGGTAAGAAGGAACGATCCTTTATTCATACTGTGTCCTACCGTGTATCCACTCCCACTGGACAAGTAGCGATTAGTTGTCATATACGGTACTCATAAATCCACTCCAACTGGACAAGTAGCGATTAGTTGTCATATACGGTACTCATAAAAACAAAGTACAACCATCCTTGATGTATGTAACCACCATGCCTCATTATGTATTCGCCACAACCTATTACAGCCACATTTGACTCAAATGGCTACTCACACTAATTTAATACAGTCATACTGGTCAGACCCTATTCGAGTGCTTAGCAAATCGAAATACAGTTATACTGGGCCCTACATATTTACAACCACTGAGTACAGCCAAAGGATGTCGTATGCAGTAGGGTGCCACCCATCGTCGGAACCCACGCTCGATTCATTACGTTATACTACTACATGCTATACTTAACATGTAGTTATGTAGCGTGGGTATCCGTCGATGGGTGCCACCCTAAAGATCAGTCTTTTAAGTCCTATTTTCAGTTGTTTGTACTTGCCACTACCACATACGCAAGTCCATGCCATTTACTAGCAAAGTACTCACCACCGACGAGTACTTCCGTATCAGGTCCAACGGTAGTACTACAAAACCCCATAAGACAGTCATCCAAGGATGGGTACTCGCAAACATTACCTACAACCATACCATAGTCAAAGGGACCTCACAATCACCAAATACTGCCATATAATACTCAAAGTTATACTATAGATTACTCAACTCATACTACAGCTACACCAGGCCGTCAGGGGTTTGTCAATACCACTGGGTACAACCATATCAGGGTTAATGTGGCGTTTATTCGACAAACTACATCCATACCTGGTAAGAAGGGGTTCACGTTCTCGAACAACCACCCACTATAGCCAACTCATGCGCTTAGGTGAACTTACTAACACAAGAACACGTATACCCGACTATATGGAATAGCTACCAACCATATGTGCGGTACAAATGGTGGAACGATCTACCAAACTATCTTAAAGACATCAAAAGTGAAACCAGGTTCAGAGCACATTTGAAAACTTATTTGTATAGGAAGTTTCATCGGCAATGAGTGTGCTCTTTATCATATGACTAAATCTAATTTCTAGAATCCAGGTTTTAAATTGAATGTTTTAAGTGAATGTATAATAGTGTAAAGCGCAATAGAATATGATTTCATAATTTTTGCGCTATACAAATGACATGTATTTGTATTTGTACTTCCTCTCATCTACATCTACATTATACGTTGTACTGTCAGACTTGACCACTACACTACAACCTCTCACTGCATGTTGGAACATAATCGTGCATACAGCTATACTGACTATACGTTCCTGTACTTTCTGGTATCAGCAAGAGACAGTAATGCGAGTCTTATGGGTAACAAAGACTGTATGGCTCAGCCAATATAGTACCTTACAAGTCTTTCTCAGCAATCGTCTGCTATATGAAGTAGGTCTACCGAATAATGCATTGTACATCAATTCCCGGCTGATGGATAGAATCTTAGTCTTATACAACCAAAGCCATTCCAATGACAAATGATCATTTTCCAACGTTTCAAATGACCGCCCGGGCTTTTTGCTTGAATATCATGTATGGGTATCATCGAAATACTTGCTCATATGTATGACATAGGGCGTGAAACAAATTATGCACGCAAGAACGGGTTTTAATTAAAGCTTTAAACTAGTTATTGCCCTTGCTTGACTCTACCGATGTTTTAAACCGATAGCTGTTAAACCAATGGAAGAATGTCGGAAACACAAACGAAAGCATGTACGTCTATGCCTACCTTCTGAAGTTTAAATTCTAACTAGCAATGTTGAAAGTACTTAATGCAGTTACAGTGTAAAAAAGGGAAAAGAGAAATATAACGAAGTTACAAAAATGTATTTATACCTATATTTAGTTCAAATTATGCGGGAAATAACAAACTTTTTACCAAAACAATAGTTTTCCTTATTTTTTTGTCAAATGACACAAGTTTACCACACTAAAGAACAATTCGTAGAGAAGACTATTGTTCGGAATTTGTATCACGTCCAAACGGAATTTGTATCAATCAAAATGTTCATGTAACGGAATTTGTAACAACACGTCAAATTTTGGTTAAAAATATGTATTTCCCCGTTAGAATACATCCAACTTGGTGCGATAGTAATGGAATGAAGTGTTCAATATTTCAGGTTGTTTTGAAAGATAATAACAATAAAAAATCTTCCAAAGTGTCTACATTTTGTAATATAATGCTTTTCATTCGTGATCTTTGAGTGCGATTGTGGTTTACCGTAATTATAATCTCTAAATATCAGTTCTACTAAAACTAGAAGAAATTAGTATCATACTTACTTCCAGAACGTTTTGACGACTATATGATGGATTCAAGTGTGTACTTTTCTCTTACACGGAATTCATAACTCGCGCGAAATGCCAATATTGCTCTGACGGAACTCAAAACTCTTGTAATGCTCTGACGGAACTCAAAAGTCATGTAACAGGATTCATACCGTGTATAACAAGTGCTCCCAATTTACATGTTTCTTAAAAACCGTACGGATAAATCACTTCAAAACGTTAGGTCACTGTACTTTGTGTTTAAAACTAGGTCAGGGGGTGATCGTGCCTCATTTAGTCGCCGTTTGGCACGTGTTTTTGCGGATTGGTCGCCATGCAGCGGGGCCTTGGTCGAGTATTGGCTGCGTTTCAATCGGTCTCTTTCAAAAACCGCTATTATATAATTTTTGTGAAACTGGGTCATCCTGCATTTTTTTGGCGGAGACTTGGATGTTATATTGTTTATTCGGCTTATGTGTGGGCATTGCTCAATGCAGTTGGCTATTTCCCACCCCAATCCTATCTTACCCATTATTTTCAACTAGGTCAAGTCGTAGTTGTGCCTCTTTAGGTCGCATAACGTTAGGTCACTGTCCTCAGTGTTAAAACTACTTCACGCACCGGGTTTGTCGTGCCTTATTTGCTAGCAGTTGTGTCGCCATGCAGCGGGTCCTTAGGGAACTTGATTGGGCCTTGGCTGTGTTTAATTCGGTCTCAAAAAAACAAAAACAAAATACCCATTTAATGCCCATTGCAGACCGCTTGGTCAACTTGGATGCCGCCATGCGGGTGTCGGAACAAGATACTTTTGAGTTAATTGAGGTAAAGAAAAATAATCCAGCTACAAAAGAGAAAGCAACAGAATACGAAACAATACCTTTGAAAGGCATTAAACAAACTGGGGTCGATATATACACTTCCAGAATTATCTCGTTAGTAAGAAACTCGCTAAGACGAACAAGGAATTCGAGTCGACAACATTGAAGGCAATTGTTTGTAGTTTCGGGCATTATTTCAATAACAGAGAATACCGACAGACAGAATATTCCGTCAAACATGGGAAACTTTTAAATCCAAGTCTGTTGATCTCAAAGAAAAAGGCATGGGCAACAAGGAGAACAGATCGGTCACTTTCACGAAGAGAGAATTTGATAGTGTACGAAAATGGCGTCATTTGGTTGTTTTTTTTATTTCCAGAAATTGCCGAAGCACTCATCTCAACCATATGGCTTAACAACACTATGCACTTTGGTTTGCGAGGCCGCCAATAACACACGAGTATGTTATGAGGAGTATCGAATTGAAGCTGATGAAACATTGTACATGTAGCTTCAAAAGCAACAATTTATTACGACCGACCCTTGTGGCTGTAAACAGTTATTCTCTGGCAAACCGAGAGGACGGATTCTTCATTTGAGAGGATTTTGTCTGGAGATCTCTCGTTAAGAACTGGACATCGCTGTAAAATCTGCGTTGCTTGGACATAGGAACTCAGGTATTAAAACGGCTTCTAAAACACATAACAAACAGATCGACAGCGCCCATCACAGCAGTATTTTTGTAAGGGACGTCGTATTTTGTAGAGCAATGTTTTGCTTCTTGTGTGGTATAGACAGACAGAAATAACAGATTCTGTGAAAATCTTTAATGTCGATGGTTTGAAGCCTCGTGCCCATGGCTTCGCCAACAGACAGAAACAATGTCGTAACTTTCTTGCTAAAGTATGCAAGCACAATTGCTGTACCTTTGCCATGTCGATTGTGCAACCAAAGGGATAATCAGGTTTTGCTATTACTCTCAAAATCAGACATGTGCTCGAACATCAGTTATATCAACAAACTGCATCTAAAATGGGTATGAGAAGCGTCAGTCTTAAAACTTTTCAAAGACTGTGGAAGGAGTTATGTCCTAGAATAGTTTTATCAAAACCACAAACAGATCTATGCAACAAGTGCAAGACCTTCTCCACCAAATTAGCTCATAGTGGTGCACTTGATGAGGATGATAAGGCTGTATTATTGCAATAGTGCGAGAGCCACATTCATTCAGGGAAGAAGGAAAGAGACTCTTATAGAGAGCAATGCGCTGGCGGCAGTAAAGACTCGTACATAATCACGTCAAGTGCAGAAGGCGCATGATACATTGATTTTATGATAAAACTTATTTTATAACATTTATATTTTCATGTTAGCAGTTGTGGTGTAATGTACATTATAGCATGAATGCATTTACAGAATTTTAATTTATAACGTGGACGTCGTCTTGTATATGTGTATATCATCCTTATAATTATATATTATGTGTGCTTTAATTGTATGATACTCCATCAAAAACCAGAGTATTAAATATAATTGAAATACATTGCGTGATGAAGTAGGAAACTAAATCCGTTACCTTTTATATATTTTGTTTTGATACAGACATGTTGTTTTAAATATATCAATATAAATTGTAATGTATACAGCGTATTCTTTACCTTTAATTCTCGGCCTACAAACAGAGCTGACCCAAGAAAAAAGTTCATTCTGATGGCGAGTTTGGGTGCTGGGTATACTACAAGTGAGGTGAAGAATATGGCAAGTAATTATGCTATTTATTTGGGGCAACGGGAAGAACACCCATTCAACACCAAGTAGTGTCGAGGTCTCACGAAGAGATGGCCAGAACTCAGCGTTACTAAACCACGAGCTCGTTCTTATAACAGAACCCCATGTCTTTTCTAAAATTCATCGACTATCACTTTCTCAGGTGCATTCAACATGAAAAACTGTTGTAATGATCGTATATCACATACTGTTAATGTACCCGTATTGGAATGGGAAGAACACCATGATGCTGAGCTGGTTGTATTGCCAGCTCATACCAGTCACATACTCCAGCACTTTGATGTGGGATGTTTAGAATCTTTACAGAGGATTTATTATAGTGGGTGCAATAAGTTCGTTCGTGACAAACCATACACAACTATTACCAGATAAAATGTAGCATAATTGTCTTCAAATGCATATAACCACGTTTTGTCAGCTTTCAAACGAACTGGTGTATACCCCCATTTGACTCCTTTGCAATTGACCAAACAAGGAAAGCCATATTTTACCATACGCACAGTTATGTTACAGGGCCGCGACAACAATAAGGTGAATCCCATTGGCAATTAGCTGTTGGTGGTAATCCGGAAACGCAAATTACTTGGGGAGCAAAATTAACAGTGATTTGTCCATTAAATCTAAGATAAGGAAGGGAAAGAATCATGTTAGCGGGATAGATAATAGTAACATGTGTGATAAGGCAAGTTTGGGAATATCGAGGAGGACGTTAGGGCGATTACCTCAAGAGTGTTAACGGAATATGCAGTTTGAGGTCAAAGGGGATTCGACAGGACTAAAAATTATATATCCCTTTACAACATATAGATTGTTAGGGCTAATACAATGTAATTGCATTCGACGTGTTAAAAATACTGGACACGATATTGAGTTGTGTATTTCTGGTTTTGCCATTGAACAGTTTCCCTTACAATCTGTATAATGTGGGGATAAATTTTAATCGTGTCCAATCCCTTTGTGTGAAGTCAGTGAGAATGCAAGATATGGGCGTAATTACTTGAAAACGATGTGATAGAAGGGAGATTAAGGAATGAATAGGTGAAAGAAGTGAAAATAAGGACTAATTGGGGGAAAGAAGTGAGACATTATAACTAGATGATAGGATAAAGGACCTTTTTTTTAGAAAATACCCAGAATTAAATAATTATTTAAATGTAGGAGGACGAAATTTCGATACATCACGATGACTGTATCTTCGGATCCCCAGTCAGAGTAAACTGAGGCAGTGGGAACGAATGGGATGACCCCAAGATACGGAAATCAATATTTTATCGACATAGACCCTTTGTATTTCAGGACTGCGATCTAAGAACTTTGGTGCATTACCTTAGACTTTTCTAAAACGTTATACTACGAGGTTCGTATGTATGGGTTGTCTGAGTTAGTCAACGCCATTGTTATGACAATAAAACAGCATATTTTGGTGGGTGCGAATCTCCAACCTTGCACTGCACATCAATTTAGGATTTAGAAATAATTGGTAGAAGGTTTAATAATGATTTGTCGGGGACGTATTTAGTCATATAAAAAGTTCTTGGCAGCCTATACTAATATCATGGTCGAATATGTTGCATTATTATGTCAGAATAATCATTGGAAGGTGAGGTTGTACGTTTGCCCCCTTGACGTAATACTCTTTAAGGACACGATGAACTGGCTATCGACATGGTGGCAACATTGAAACGGGCTGATAACCCAATAATCGAATGTCCACTTTCCTATAATGATGAACAGGGTAGGCATAAAACAGTTGTCATGGAGCGAGATCGGTCTACAGAAACTATCATGCCACCACTGATGGTTTGTTCGGTGGAAATTGCCATGAAGGAAATCCATGGCAACGGTGAAACATATGAAAACAATGTCCTCCACGAAAAAGTGGTGATACAAATGTAAGAGCTTATACAACTTCCATGTGGAACTATTGTCTGTTTCAAAGCGAAACAAGGAGAGTTAAGTTTACATTTTACCTAAAATTTCGTATTTAATAAATCGGAAAGTACAGTTCCGCACAAGAAGATTTTAACTACTCTTTGGATAATGATGTCGTGAAAATAAATTGTGTGTCAAAATTTAGTCCTGTGCATATTTTGATTTCGGTCTGTATTTCGCATGCAATCGGACGTAGAGACACTACACAGTATATACGTTGTTGATAAAAGAACATGGCGGATTATCATTATTCATAATCTATCAAACTAAAAGAACATCCCAGCTGTTCGGGATAAGATTAGGACCATGAATCAGGTTTATGGATACATAGAAACAACATCCGTGCGATGTGGACATGGTACCTTGGGATTATAGGCAGTCAACTATTCATGACAACCCCCTTTCATCAGTTGTATCATGTGGAAATGCTGGATGAGATACTTTGTAATTAGGTCACAGTGCTGTTTGGTCACTATGATAAAAGTTTTGGCATATATATTTTCGCCCTCTTTTTGCCTATTATTGTTTACTAGGTCAAGTCGCAAAAATGCCTCTTTAAATCGTATTCACGTTAGGTCACTGTCCCTGGCGAGGACTTGGATTTTTAATTCTTTCTTCGGCTTATGTGTATGCATTGCTCAGTGTAGTTGCTAGGGGTATGTAATATTATTTCCCACCCCATTCCTACCTTGCCAATTTTTTTAAACTAGGTCAAGTTGTACCTCTAGGTCGCATAACGTTTAGGACACTGTCCTTAAGAGTTTTAAACTAGGTCGCGCCCCTGTGTTGTTGTGAGGGCATTGCTCGGGGTAGTTGTGTCGTTGTGTTTCTGATTTCTGTGCTCGACTGGCTGGGTTGAGTACTACCTTCCCTGTTGCACTTTCTCATACCTTTTGTATGACCATGTTCCATGTGTATGGAAGGACATTTTGTTCGATACGACTTTCATGAGGTATGGAAACGGCGTCTCTGGGAAGCGCTTTCTAACCGAATACACTTTAGATATGGGAATTAGGTCATAATGTAAGTTTATCTCAAGATCATCATGAAATTATCCGGACAACTTCAGATAACACAGTACTGGTTTGTCTCGCATAACTTTCTGAAAATTATTCTTTAAAAAGCTGTTTCAACTTCAGTTTAGTCAACACAAAAGTTCCAGTTATCATGAAAATAGGCTTATAAGGAGCACCGTGTGGTGCGGAATTTAAACATGTACATGAAAATAATGTATGTTTTAATACGACCTCACCATTCTAAGCCAGCGAAATATACTGTTGACAAGTAGGACTTAATAACAATTGCTATTCAAAAATAAACATAGAACGAAACATTGCTGTGCGTGATTGGCATTACTCTCTGTTTTTGAACAACCTGTGAATTATGAAATACAAGTGCTCAATGGCAGAATAATTGAACATAATTTTCATTATTTATTGATGGTTAAAACAAACGTGTAAATTGTGCAATTATTAAAGTTTTTTATGAGCGTGATAAACAGCATTTCCATGGAGACTCATTGTTTATGTAATCTAATTTGCCAAACGGGATAGGAAAACCTGACATTTACTGAAGTTGCGCTAATTGTTCAACATAATTTCAGTTGTAGGAGGTATTGGCTGCTATTTATTTAGCAATAACCGCTTGTTTAATTTCTTTGTAAAAGTGGGTCATCCTGCATTTTTCGGCGGAGACTTGGATTTTTTGTCTCTTTAGGTCGTATCTCGTTAGGTCACTGTCCTTAGTGTTTTTAACTGGGTCACTCGCCGGGGTTCTTGTGCCTCATTTGGTCGCAGTTTTGGCATGGGTTTGTGGGGATATACTTAGGGTAGTTGTGTTGTGGTGTTTCTGATTTCTGTGCTCGGCTGGTTAGATTGTTCATCAAGTGCTACCTTCCCTGTCGGATTTCCTCATACTTTTTTTCCATCGAGAACCGTTCATTCCCGTAGCATTGTGACCTAAAATTCAACATTCGTGAGTGTATATAATATGAACAGAAGAAAGTCTTATATTGAATCCCAAGATAATTTTGTCTCGCTATATTCTTAGATAAATAACTCACAAAATTATAAACTACAAAATGCAATTGGAAATTTGCATTGTCTTAGCCTAAGAGGGTAATTTATCCTGCACATAGAGTAAACATTAATTTGGTGTTATAATTGTATAATGATCTATTAACAGTTAATTGGGAATGACATTTTGAGAAATCAAAAACCTAATAATTTGTTGTTAACTTGTAGAATACAGTTATAAACCAAGGGAAAAGAAATATCAGATGATCTGGAACGCAGAGTGCAGTTTATACATGTATCTCACAAAACTCTTAAAAAAGGTATGAGGAAATCAGACAGGGAAAGTAGCCATAAATCTAACCAGCACCACACCATATCACAACTGCACTAATAAGCCAAAGAAACAATTTAAAGTCCCAAGTCCCCGCCGAAAACCGATGACCATATTTCACAAAGAAACTATATAATAGCGGTTATTGCACGAGATCGAATAAAAAACGCAGCCAGGACCCGACCAAGTTCCGCAAGGCCTCGCCGCACGTCGTCCAACTGCACAAACCTATGCCAAAAAAGTTTTAATTTGTTATTAGGAAGACATGCTTTATGAGCATGAAGCCGGCTTTCGTAAGACCATAACCAAAGGAAGCCCCTAAGGTAAGGAGACGACCGTTTGAATTTCAGGGAACTAAGAGTTTACATTAGAACTCCTGACCATGCGATTAACTTTTTTTTCCCGGGCTACGACAAATTATTTTGTTTCCAACATAATGGGTGACAAAGCTTTTTCCATCATAACATGTACATTTGTAAGTAGGTCAAGTCGCAGTGATGAGTCGATGACTCATTTGGTAGCTGTTTTGTGAAATTAGCTCGTCGTACAGTGTGGACTTTGGGAACTAGGTCAGGTCTTGGCTGCGTTTCATTCGGAGGGGACTTGGGCTTTTTCATCATTAATTGGAGTTGCGAATGGCCATTGTTTCGCTTGGTTTTGTTGTTACTGTTTTCAGTGCTCGGCTGGTTAATTTGAGTGTTGCTTTCCTCAAATTTTTATGGCAGAATCTAGATTTCATGCATTTTAAAAATCACCTCATTATCACTTCATGTATTAACATAAGTGAAGTATGACATTTTGAGGAAGGTGTCATGAAATATTGTATGAAACGGGGAAATAATTAATAGTATGAATACTATGATACAGTTATGGTTCTTTGACACTGCACTTCATGTTATACTGTATGAGTTATGGCCTGGACAATAATTAAGTATGAAAAAATACAATGGGGAATAACTCCAAACATATGCAATGAGGAGTCATGGTTCTTGTGCACTGCCCTTAAAAAGATCGAATCACCAATGAAGTTTCAAATTGATAATGTATGACTTACGGACATGACTACTATTATGTAAAGCATTATTCTGATATAGTAGATGTTAAAATGGAAAAGTTATTTGGAAAAGGTAACATTGCCAAATCTGTTATATTTTCTGATATTTGTAGTTGCCAGTATAAGTCCAAAGGCCCATTTGCTGATATTTTTCTGGAAAAAGGGACAAGTGGATAGGAATTACTTCGGATCTGAACACGGAAAGGGCGACTGCGGGGCTGACACCGGTATTATTAGCAGAGTTGTTGACGGATTCATCATTGGCGAACAAGTTGTTATCAATAACAGTAAGGATATGGTCGAATTCTGCAAAGCAAATTTAGTTATGAATGATACATTGACAAAAAGACATTTTGACTTGGTTAAAAACATAGAAATCAACAGACGCAGGCCAGAAACTGAAATTACCCCCCCCCCCCCCCCAAAGAAAGTTACATCAACTTATTAATGTTAAGTAATGAAATGACCAGGAATCTATCATGTTTCTGCAAATATCAAATATTGCAAACTACAAACTTATGACAAGTGCCTTGAGCATGGTTGCCACTTTTGTATGATGGCTTCTAGCTATGAGTATGGTTGCCACGTTGGTTAGGTTGCAAATCAGCACGTGTAATTTCCGAAAATCCAATGTAAACATAACTGTGAGTATCCGGTACGCGTATACCGCCCGTACAGATGAGCGCAACACGTGTGTAATTCATATGCTAACGTCGTGCGAATCGCTAAGCGAGCAGTAAAATTCATTTAACTTATCGTATTCTGTTCATAAGTCATTAACTATCAGTTTACAAGAAAAATCAGCTCGATTTGTCAACAAATCTTCGTTGATTTTTCGTTTTTAGTGTCACCCGAGCGAGCTCAGTGTAATTGGTTTCACGCGTACCAGTGTACATCACAGTGAAAACCAAATAGTGCCGAAGATCTCTCAGCTTCCTCCATTGTTCTAGAAACTCATTCCATCGAGTATTCTGATTGGTCGATAGGGGAATGCGATTTGCAGATCAACAACAAATAGCTGTGTAGTGGAATTTAAAAGCGCGACATCATCGTGTTAAAATTGTCGGACAAACGAACCGCTGAGTGTTTTATGGATGTTTTTGGTGCAGATAACGAGAAAAAGGGTTGATCTTCGTGGACATGTTATATATTTCATGGTATTTACAACTTTTCATTCACCTTTTCAAGTTGCGCCAAAAATTTGATCGCAAAGCCCCCCCCCCCATAAATATGACACTTAAGTGCACATCTGCGATGGAGATAAAGGTCAGAAATTAAAAAATCTCCTAGCAGATTGCCCCACATCTAGACCCATACCATTTCACTATTTCCAACTCGAGATCTAGGTTAAATATTGCTGACGAAAACCTTGGCTGATTTGGTATCCTATCAACTTGACATGAGGCGACTTCAACATGTGGCCATTTCGACCATTGCCGCATAATAAAACTACAGCGCCGTGCCACAAGTAATAAGAAGTTAATAATAATCGCTACATTCTCTTAAAATGTAGGGATTGTGTTCCTTAGACAATTAAAATCTTTTTCTTGGTCATGACGTCATATATGACGCAATAAATGTAAAAATAATCATCTGTTATGTGCTTTAATTTTGAGGTAAACAAACATGGTAGGGAGGCTTATATGACGCAATAAATGTAAAAATAATCATCTGGAATGTGCTTTATTGTAAACAAACATGGTAGGGAGGCGTAAAGAACGTACACCTGGTATAAAAAGCTATTGAAGTAGTTGGTCTATTCTACTCTCTACGAGAGGATTATCACATACCTATATATCACGTATGCTAGAAAGGCATAGAACTACACTTCTAGGTATTTTAATGCTTTTAGGCAATATGACAATACAGAGAATCTTTCGAGAAAGGACGTGCATGTACAACTTCAATAAGCTTTACGGTTCACAAATTTTGAGGATATCTTAACAAAACAGAAAACGGACTTAATTGCAGATATAAAAACATCAATACCAAAGGTTAGATTAATCACAGGAACCTGTTATTTTTATATAAATGACCACAAAACACTAACCAAGACCCCGTCACTGACGCTGAATGGGTCAAGGTCCCCCGGGCACTACTTCACCGTACCCCGGGTACTTTGAAGTATACTTCACCGTATCCCTGGTACTTAGTAGTATACTTCACCGTAGTCTAACAATCTCGACTTAGACACATCTATGCACTTGAGATAAAGGTCAGAAATTAAAAAATCTCCTAGCAGATTGCCCCACATCTAACTTCACCTTACCCCAGTATGCTTACAGGTACCCCATTTTTACTGATAAAAAATATTATATTTAACCGCGAGACTTAACATTTATTCATGAAAGGAAGGTAGGAAGAAATCACTTCGGTATATACTTCGACCTATAATATTATTTTGTTTAACCGTCGACTTTCTATAAAAAGATTTTATTGTCGTATAAATCGATCACATGATGGTCACGTGATTACGTGTGGAACAACATCCGAAATCAAAACACTTTCGTTTTCGGCGCACTTTATATCTTTCAACGGATTATATGCAAGTAGTGTTTAAATTTGTTTCCACCAGCCTGTACTTTTACTTCGTCCTCTTCTCCGCTGGATACGTACTCTTGAATAAAATTCATTTTTGTACTTATTTGATTTTTTAAACAATTTGTTTTTTCAATGCCGAAAAGGCCGCCGGTTTACGTTATTCTTTTATTTGTTATTTTACATCGATTTTTGGCGCGCGGTAAACCCGGGTACGGTTGAGTATATCGGGGTACGTAAAGTATTATCTGTGAAATCGGGGTACGGTGAAGTATACTTCAAAGTACTCCGGGTACGGTGAAGTAGTACCCGGGCGACCTTGACCCATTCAGCGTCACTGATATGCACCCTTAGAGAAAAAAACAGGAACGAAAGGCGCTGGTCCGCCACTCACCTTTCCTTTACTAGAAACATCGTTTTAACAAAGTAAAAAATTCCTATGCAGGCAATGACCGAGGGTTGAATTAATCCTCGTACAACATTACTGTTGACGTTTGTTGTATATGCGTTCGCTAATCCACATTTTGAAAATAGTTGTCAAAACTCCGCGAAGCCATTCCCAACACTTCCCCGCCCATTCTGGAACCGTGGATGCAACTGACTGGTGCTTAAAATTACACGTGTGTATTGTCTCATCACAGCGATATTTACACCAACAGAGCAATATTTACACCAACAAAACTCTAGTCACTATCCTCAACATGTCTTTTGACGTTAGATACGAACACAAATACGAAAATTTGTCTTTAAGCAAGCAATTTAGTCAGTATTTTTTCAATTCAATACACTTTTAATAGTTTTCTACATAAATTACATTTTGTCACATGGCAAATATGCCTCATCCGGGTTAGGCAGTGCATTGTATTGTATTTTTTTTATATCACTTAACTTGTTGTCCATTTTCAAACAGCATGCGTATATGGCCAGCTACGTCCCTGTCAAATATCCCTATATTCGTGTCAACTTAGGTGATCATTGTTGGATAGGGCATACATATGAATATTTGATGGAATCAAATATAAAAATACGTTATTAGGTTTAAAAACGGGCTTAAATCGGTACTGTTCGGAATTGGATTCTGTTCGGCAAATGCCGACCCGCTCTATATTAACATCCAATTTTGATTCCCAAAATACATTCAATTGTTTCTTTCACACTACCTTTATTCGTTTATTTCCAAATGATTTCGAGCGAGGTTAGAAAAAAATATAATTACTCGAATGAAAATACGGATATTAACATTTATTGTGTGGTATTGTTTTTCTTTCATTCCAATTCTATCTTAAGATGATGAAAACGGGTAATTTGTTTGACAGTCGACGAAAGAATCTACATACAATCATGTGGTACTGGAAATAACAGACATTCTAAAATTTGCAAGTTCAGAAATATACTTTAATACAGTTTAAATAATGATGATAAATATTTAGCATACTGTTTGCTCCAATGGATTTTCAGCGATACGAAATTGACGTAAACTCCCATTCATTCGGTTCTTCGATATCGGCGTTTAATATAAAAACCATTCGTCAATTAGAAATAATGCAAGATAATTGTACCAGTAATCAATTTTATTTTGCCTTTGGTCATAATTCATGTAATTGAAGATCAGAGTGTCTCCAAAATGAGTATAATTATGTTGCTATTACAACCCAATATCTTGGGAAGACGAAATTGTATCGCGGTCATCTTATTTCACCTTGTTAATGTTCAGAGTATCATAATAATTATACCGCATAGAAAATAGCCAGTTAATTATTTGGGCTGACAATTATGCGATTTTGACCATAAATGGTTCGATTATATCTCTGTTAATTATATTTCTGCATCTGCCAGAACATCGATGATAAAACTTGTTAACTTTTAAAATGAATAAATTTTTTGTTTGGTTCGTTATAGCCTTTACAAACTTCAACATTTCACATTGTTCCATGCTTGCTACACAGCTGAAGGCGATCAACCACATTCGATAGGGTCTGCCACGCTCAAGTGTGAGTGATTTTGCAGAAGACAAAACATGCCCTAGGAGTTGAGTGGTTTACAAGTAAATTAAATTAATCTTAGTTCTTGTAAAGTTTGAATTTTGTACAAATCTAGCTGATAGTTTGAATGTGATTAAATTATTTCTGCGGAATCGAAGAGCAGTTAAAACAATATGCGGCTGGAGCTCTGCAAAGCTTTTCTGTAAAGAAACAGGACATTATTATAAGATTCGATAAACAATGTGTGATATAATATGTGTTTAGGCAAAACAAAGCTCATGCAAACAAACGAAAGAAAATACAAGACTGCATGGGTTAAATCCATCTGATTAGAAAGTTCCTAGTTAATTTGCTTTCTCAGCAAGACCAAATAGTTTTACCTGATTGTAGTGGGTTGTTTATATACAGTCTGTTCAATTGTTTTAAGTTGAATTAATGTAATAACTTCATGTCTTTTTTTCTATTTCTCGAAACTTAGTTCGTTCTTAGCAGCGCATGTTTCTAGGGAATGAACAGACACGCATAATAAGTTCATATCAGTAGCATTTAATGTAATTACCAAGTTTGAACCTACTACGAAGTACGATTACTGACTTTGTATAATACTTCAATATCTCAGTCTAATCAGATTTTCTATTACACCAACATGTTGCAATTCCTTCAACTAACAACACAAGGGAAATAACGGATCACATCTATAAATTGGTATTTTAAAACTATCTCATTTCAAACGTCAAGAAAAAGGCGTTTTGATGATACAATAATTATCTTTGAAATTAAGAAAACTATGCTCTTGTACAGATGTATATACGTTCGGTTGTAATCCATAACACAATTTGTTCAGACTATTGAAATGCAAAATCAAATCTCCTAATATATTATTATGTTATTATTAATGTGTTGAAATCGTACGAAGCGGATTATGAGCAGCCCCCAATTTCAAGAAAATACCTGCTGCAGTTTTATGTCTATCAATGGCAATTAGCAGCAATAAAAATTGCTTAAAACCATTGCATATGCGTTTATGAAGCTTGTAAGCTGCTTCCTCTTATCTGAGGTATTGTTGTTTTATTGCATTGATGTTTTGTCAATTATTAATTGGATCCTGGTGATTAATCTGATGCCATATAAAATGTTCGGATATAAATTGTACTCATGTTTTTACTATCGACTATCGCATTTCATGACAAATTAATTCTGTAAAAACAATAATTAGTTTAGATGAGACATGTTAACCAGCTCTCGGAATTTCAAATAGGATCATGAAAGCTGTTTGTCGTACATATCGCTGGCTTAGAATGAGAAGGTCGTAACTACAAAATCAATATTTTGAGAAAACAAGAAAAAGTGTCAGGCAATCAGTCTTAACTTATGGTTAAACAAGCCTTTTCAACTTAAGTTTGGTCAATATGACCAGTTCAGATTTTCATGAAAATATTCTCATATGAATTGCCTTATGATGTAGAATTCAAATATGCATTAGTCTTAAAACGTCGTAAGTGGCACATTCTAAGCAAGGGATTTGCATAATTATATATTAATTACCCTCACGTGATTAACTCATACGCATATTAACTCTTAAGCGTGATTTATAAACCGATATATCACGTAGACAAATATAATTTATATCTTTCATTTAATTTCGTGTTATTAGCACACAAATAACTCTTAACCAGCTGATAAAATAAAATCAAAACCTGTCTCTAAATAAACGTCGAGACCATTGTGTCTGTGTTTATCCCTAAATGGATGTGTATTTACATACCTGCCCTTTGCATACACTGTGTGGCGATTAGCGCCTAAAAGTTTACTTAAATAGTGAATAGCAACAAAAAAATCAAGAAAATCTTGTTTTAGTTTATCCTCGTTTAAATCGCCATTGAGTCAATAGCAAGTTTAGTCTCCGATGTCATGGCCATTTCCAACCATAGTTCGTGTCTCAGTAGCAAAAATGGATTAAAAACGCGACACTTCGTTATGTTGGTAATTTTTAGGAAACCAGATTCCTATCAAACATATATTTATATATTCGTAAAGGATATTCAATGCCGTCATTTGATACCAAACACAACACAATCCAACGTGTATTAAATAGGGGTGTAACGGTACGCTCACCTCACGATATGATACGTACCGTCAATTTTTCTAACGGTTCGGTATATTTCGGTATGATACAATATTCTCTAACAGCAGCTTAAATACTTCAATTTTTAAGTGATTATGAAGTTGATGCTTTTATAACAGCAATTATTATGTGCCTATAAACTTTTGTAAGTGAATTTAGACAATATGAAGCATATCTCAATAAAATTTAATTGAGTGATACATGGTAGTTATACATAATCAGAGGGTTGTCAGGCGTTGTCGTTGTCTGATTATTATTTTGCTCATAAAAAAGCTTATACCGAACCGTACCGAAATTTAGAAGTCTTGTATCGTGAACCGTGTGGGACTGAAGTCCGCGGTATTTTTAGTTATCCTTTAGGAACAAATCACAGCAACACATCGTTGTCGCATAGACCTACATTAATGTTTTAAAATGCCCGAAGAATCATTATACTTGCAGTACAACTTGAAGATTCTGCACGATGTTTGGTATGCGTAGCTAAATTCCTCACTTAATTTTTAATTTGGTTTAAATCACCGTACATAGCCGCTCAGTTGTTCAATAACTGTAAGCCATTTTGCTGCATGAAATGAATAGACGGAAAGCTTGTGTTTGGGTCAAGCGCCATTTGAATTCATCAATCGGCCCTATCTACACGTACTGTCAGACTATGGAGACTGACTTGCCAAATGTCTTTTATTCAACGCAACAAAAACATACGCTACAGCAAACTATGGACGACAATACAAAACATGTTTTCGCATAGTATATCTTTCAAAATGACGAATCGAAATTTAACATTTGAGTTTGTCGTATCGTCTTGACAAAGAAGAAAAGGGATGTCACAAATCGATCAACATGCCCCATTTATGCCAAATATCTTCTTTAATGGATTCAGTCAATTCAGATACAAACGTGTTGTAGAGCAATTGCACATGACTACACCATCACTGAAAAACAACAACAAAAACATTCAATAGAAACATTTAGTAGAGTACATTACACATAATTAAGTATCAAAGAATAACTACTCGTTCATGTAGGGTTCTACTTCAACCGAGCGTAAAAATAGTATAAAACTTGTGTCGACACAAAAATTGGCAATTGACATTGCACAGGATTGGAAGAAATCAATGAATAACAATTAGCATACGTTTACCTTGAGAACGTATTGAGTGGTGTTCAAGTGGAAATTACCGCGTTACATTGCATGCCATATTATGCTAATTTACCTCTAGATCTTGTTGACAACACTTCAACCTCAGCACTTGAGTGATAGACCCACGCTAGGTCAATGATTGCATTTTGTTCTAATGACAATGCTTTTACGTAAGATCGTGTAAAGCAATAAGAAACTAATCGGAAAACGACCGTACAAGTAGTAAATTCGTCATTAAGCGTTTCGATCCAAAATATCTACTAGTGAGGGATATAATTATAGTGGTATATGTAGTCATTTGATATTTGTTATACTTTATAAAATAAAACTTATATATTTCAAAAGTATGAACACACATGATGAGAAGTGCGAGTTCCGCAGGCACTTCACTTTCAGAATACCTTTTGGGTTAACCTATCAGGTGTTGCAAATTACTAATTTAAAATGCATTTCATTCATGTCCATAGAGATGTCACACATACACACATTTATAAATAAAACAAATGTAACAAGAGCCTTCATAGACAATTGATTCTCTCCGTGGAGTGTTTTGTCACCAGAAAATTACAAGGGGGGGGGGGGATAAAATATGCAATGAAGAGTTATCATGGTTTTTGTGCACTGCACTTCCCCTTGATAAGATCTAGTCACCTATAAGGTTCAAATTGATACCTGTTATACTGTATGAGTTATGGCCCGGACAAGAATTAAGTATGAAAAAATACAAAGGGAAATAACTCCAAAAATATGCAATGAAGAGTCATGGTTCATGTACACTGCACTTCCTCATCATGAGATGTATTCACGTATGAAGTCTTATACTGTGTAAGTTCGGACTAAAGTGTTACGGACGGACGGAAAGAAGGAAAGACAAAGTGGCGACTATATGTTCTCCCTTCGGAGAGCATAAAGATTTAATTAGGAAATAATCAAATGAAGTATTAATATAAATTCCCAGAAAGGAACCTCGATCCATGGAATTGGATTTTATCTAATACAGAATATCCTATTTATTTTAAGGCTATCAACTCATCCGGAAGATCTTTCCAGCATATAATGTAGTTTATATTAGACATGCTCAATAATTCTGAAAGTATGTCGCCAGGAACAAAATATTTATGTAAAAATATGTGAATGCTTTTATCAAATGCCCGCTATAGTTTATTACACTGCGTTCGTTTTCTTGCTTAATGTGCAGTTGAATAAGTGTATTTAAAGTAGTAAGCATAACAAAATGAATATCAGTAACGGAACGATAACCATGCATGAAGCGCTTTTCAGGACTACATTTGTCAAAACTTTATGTATTACACCACACAATATAATATGTGTACGCAGTTGTGCAGATGTCACCGAGTACAATTCACAGGCCGCCTAAGGTAATTCAAGAAGCAATCTTCAATATCAAATCAACTTGATTTCATCATACCTTTTTGTACCGCGTTTACGATGCAGTTCAATTTAGGGAGCACATTCTAACTTGATTTATTGCATCATTGCATCTTGATTGTAATTGCCACTGTTCGTAAATGACACAATTCCGCTATTCAGTGTGACCTCATGTAAGTTAATGCTTCTGTTTGCTTAATTAATATAGTCTAGTTATTCAACCCTTGTGTGAAACTCGCTAGGTTCAGAGTGACATAATCGTAATGTTCAGTTTTCTACAGCTCTGACATTCCTACACCATCGTCACATCTTAACTCACTAGTTTGCTGTTCTTCTAACTTCTCTCCAACTGCATACTGTTCTTCTAACTTCTCTTCCGATGTTGGAACCACAGACAGCATGATAATCTCAGCACTTCTCTTGCACTTGTTACAGGTTCCAAACTTTAGCGGTTCGCTGTAATCATCTTGATAGGGCATCACAATGACCCTGACTTTTACCTGGTCGACACTGGATCTCAAAATCATACTGCGCGAGGATCTCGATCCAACGAGCGCAAGGATCTCGATCCAACGAGCGCGAGGATCTCGATCCAACGAGCGGCTCCTTTAGCGTAAAAATAAAAAAAACGAGCGTTTGGTGGTCACTGCGCACCACAAAATGACGACCTAACAGATATTGTCTAAAATACTGAGCAAAAAACTGCCAGTAGCTCCTGTTGAAAAATACAGTTATTTCGCACCGCTTTGTTCATTGCACGGCTTGAATATGTGACAACGCACCCTGTACCCGATTGTATTTGTGAAAGTACTGTACCTATACCAGTGCCAGAACCATCAGTATCAAGATAGAATAGACCACATTCGTTCATCGGAAAGCCCATTATATCGTGAGTGTTTTCTTTAAACGGTGATACGCTTCTACACATGACTCAGACCAAATGATGGCAGAATCCTTCCTTCTCCGTTACGTCCGTCAGTGGATGAACTATCTTTGCAAAATCAAGCACGAAGCAGTGGTAATACGAGCCGGTAGCAACACACTGTTCAACTTGCTCAGCGTTCACTGGACGAGGCCAATCAACGATGATCTTAATTATGTTACTTCTGTTAGTACCATGATCTTTCGATACAACATGACCTAAAATTACTACACTGATATGCAACATCTGGCACTTGTCAGGTTTTAGTTTCAGTCCAGCTGTTTTCATGCGCTCTAGAACTTTTTCTACGCATACAGCACTGTCACCGTACACAATTATATCGTCGATATATACCAGACATCACCAACTATAAGCCTTGCAGTGCAATTCCCATCGTCCTTTGGAAGATGCTGGCGGCATTGTTTTAAACAAAAGGCATGCGAGTAATCTCAAAAATAACTAAATTAACAGAACTTGAAATGAAATCTAAGTCATCGTTCTTTACACAAATCCATGTATGAGTCTAATTAACAAACTAAACAGTTTGACACTAAAATTTTCATTATCGCGTAAGTACTTACACGATCACAATATGAAAAATTAAACATCAACTTAACACTGAAATACATGGTTCCCATTGACCTGGCAATGTTCTCCAGGGATGCTCCTATGTGCCTATTGACCCTGGTCATGGATTTCATGCCGAAGGATACATTCTTCATGACTGACACCATGGTTTGTCCAAGCTGGCCTGTCGCCGTCGTGACTTGGGTATATTGTGCATCCAGCGCTTCGGCTTCGCGGATTCCTCCTCAATACACCTCTCCAGAGGTGAGAAGGCCATCTCTGGGAGGTTGTTTCCTGCTCGGCAGTTGGCCTAAAATGTGTTCTTCTTTTCCACCTAGCTGGACTATGTCGTCTTGGAGCTCCTGATTGCACGTGACAGCCAAATCCTGGGTCGGAGTGTTAGTGGCGGTGGTTACCTGCCCTCCGGTGTCAGTGCCCTGTCCTACATTTTGAAGAAATGCAGCTCACGCGTGCTGAGCCAAGAGTCTTTACTTTCTACCCTCGACAGGGTGCGCGTAAGGGCCATGCTCGTATCAGTCAACCTGGGGCTGGATCATACATACTCAACTGACTGTACCAGACCTGGTCGCCTCGTGCGACCAAGGGAGCATGGTGGGGATGGAGAAGACCTACCTCAAACTGACTGTACCAGGCCAGGTCGCCACGCGCGACCAGGGTTGCATGATGGGGATGGAGCATTTTGAGGTACACCCTTTCCTGACACCATTTATAACATATTGATGTCCTTGAATCCGACTAGTGGTCCTTTTTTACGGGTAGAATAAGGTAGATCTAGATCTATATTAGCCTAGATACTGTAATAAGTTCGTGTAGATGTTATTGTTGTAGTTATTATTCTTAAGGAGTTGAGTTTCTATATGTATATAATACATGTAGATCTATGAATTAATTTTGAGTTCCTTGGCCAAAATCCGAAGTGCAAAAGCTATGGTCCTCTCTGTTATATTCGCCGCGCTTTGATACTTACGAACAAAAGAGCGGTGACGCGTCAAAAATCCATCAATCATTTTGGAGTCGCCCTGTCTACATACATGTATGTTCCATTCCCCCCAATCAGCGGACTTTCGGATTTTCCCGACCAGTCTGTTCTTACGCCGAACAAGAACTAGGTCCGAACATGTAATCTTCTCAATGAACTTGCAGAATACTCACTCAGAAGATGTATTTCGCCATGTGTAATATATCAACCTGCAATCATACATTTACAGACTTTGAAAACGCACCACTTTCCATGGTCAGTATTTTTATATGAACTATTTAGAACTATTTAGGAGTATGTATTACCAATGAGACAATGTTCCTATGTTAGAACGTTGTCAGTAAAGTATATTTTAATCCATTTTTACCAACCGAATCGCTAGTAGTGACCACGTGGCCAAATCTCATTTTTCACGCGTGCTTCTCGTGCGAATGAAAATGAAAATATCCGAACTGTGTAAATGGCGATGTGTTAACGATTCATTAGGATACCAAAAAAACACATTTTCAGTTTCGCAAAAACAAAAGATTACATTTCACGTCAATCCGAAACTGATGTGTCTGGTGGTAAAAACATGTTGCATACCGGAAGTAGCCATCACGCGATTTTTGCGCGATAACATTTTCATGATACAATAAAAATTTCGGCTTCAAGAACGTTTTATGCCAAATGACACTACCGTTGAACTTCAAATAGGAAGTAAAGGCCTAAAAAGACACCTTATTCGGATAAATTAATGCGCATGCTCCGCCAAAGAAACGACTTCCGGTCAGCAACCGTGCCTGTCAAAAGAATGCTTGGTATCGATAGATATTCTAATTCATCAAATGAAAATATCAAACACGTTTATTTATGACATACAACATTTTCATTTAGTAGCCTGCCAATATGTGTTTCATCTAATTTTGAACATTGAACTATTTCCGGATGACATGGGTGTAAACCTTAGACAGCAGGAAGGTAACCATGCGCATAAATGACGAATAACAGTCACCTTTCTTGAAGAAAACAATATCTGCGTGATGGAATGTCCTGGATTTTGATCCCACCGAAAACATATGACATGCTCTTTCAAACATGATCCCACGGATGAGTTCCCTGACCCGATCTGCCAACAAGGTTGTCCAAACCTTTGTTGAATAATTGAGGAACATACGTCAAGAAGCGTATTGCAATTGTAATGAGTACCCGCTGTTGTGAACGCACCAAAAACTTAACATGCACTCTCTCTAACTGTGATTTTGGTTTTGAGACTTTAAGCTACATCAACGTGACTTAGTAGCATTGTTAACTATCGTTTTGAATTTTTGCTAGATGCTTCAATATTAAATGAGAAATCTACATAGACAAAAGTTTAATGCAGTTAAACAATGTTTGCTATAAAAATTCGTGGTTTTAGTAAGTGATGCGTTATAAAGTCTGTAAGTGTAAATACTGTATTGTAATGACTTTGGCGATCCATAAATTATACGTATGTAAAGACTACTGGTCACACAGCGTACCGTTTGATTGTGTCGATGGTGACGGTTGGGTTTCTCAAGAATGTGACCTACATGTAGTTCTATAAATGGTATCAAGTAGTCTCTGCATACAAATACTTTAAACATGCGTGCTAACTGTGATCCTCTGGATGTCTCTGCATACAAATACTTTAAACATGCGTGCTAACTGTGATCCTCTGGATGTCTCTGCATACAAATACTTCAAACATGCGTGCTAACTGTGATCCTCTGGATTTACCTGATACGGATGTATAATCAACAGCGAATATGTAGGTGATGCATTTTTAATCGATCCTCAGATTGTGCAATCTTGTGATGCAAATTCCTGCGACAGATTTTATGCTTTTGTAATCGTCCGGTAATCGTCATATGATCCCGCGACCCGGACTAAGAAAGTGTTACTTCGAGGTTCCCGTAAGCCTTGCTATATAGACGCTCGCGATCTTATACAACTTTTATTTGATGTAAATAAACATGTATCCCAGCCAGCTATGTTAATCGCTGTCACCGGATGACTTGGACTGTAAGAGTACCTCACATTTTGAATACTATAGTTGTTAACGTTACCATTGTTGATTTTCAGTCACAGCTTGACCCGATAGCACTGTCTGACTGCGGTAGCTTTGCGTTGTTACTTAAATAGTTAACATAATGTATAAACGTTACGTGCTTACTTAAAATGTCACCGGGATAAAAAGATACCTATATATAGTAACAGTATTGAACACCTTGAAATTTGTTACTACGTGGTTTCTGTTATAATCAACACAATATAAAGAATAACAACTATGGCTGTACATCATGGTTTCACATCCACGTTAGTGAATTCTACAAATGTAATTAGGAAAGCAACAAGTTTTATCAAAAATGCAATATCTCATTCATAGGAGAGAAAATGTCGAAGTTATAATTACACTAAAGTACGTAAAACCCGACTGTGTCTAATACAGACAATTATAAAGGTCTGCATGGTCAACCAACATGATACTAAGGGTATTTAAGTCGTACAGTTATTATATAGCAAACATTGTATAATGCCACAAACAGTGCATTGAAGTTCCGATACAATGTCTGCTTGATCAGTTTTAATAATGGAAACACATAAACGGTGTCTAGCCAAACCATTATTTGAAAATATTACGCATGAAGTACGTACAACTTGATATTTTTAAACTACCGAGAAGACATTTTAATGGTATTGTTATGTGATAACTGAACTGAATATACTACAACTAATGATTTTAAACGCATTTACGAGACTGTAAAATGGACAGTCAAATAATATCTAAGGTGCAATATGTTGCAAATCTTAAACAACACGAGTACTTACTAGAATAACTGTAAAGTTTGTATTTATACTAGTATGCACATAAGGAACTAAACAGTGTTATCCATTGCAAAAAAACAGTTGTAAAAGTACGTTTAAGTATGCTTTATAATTGAAGTATCGTTTTTGTGACGATTATGGTGCCTTCTGCGACTGTATCTTGCGTGTAGGCATCGCCGTAGGTTCTACATTGACATTTCTTCAGTATGCGTTTCTACTTTATAAGAATATATGAGACAAAGGTATTTATAGCTGGTGTTCTATAAATGGCATATACCGTACGGTAAGAAAACGTGACATCACTTTTAAATTTTTATATACATATTAAGCAAATCCTTTTTTTATAATTGATCATCTAAAAGAATTAAGTTTTTAAAACAAAAACTCACCACAGTCTACCGAGCTATATTCAATGGCATTTAACACCTTAACACCTGCGAATATAAACTTAGTTACTACAACATACTGCAGATCATGCTACAATAAGTTGAACAAGAACTATCACAGACACCCACACCGAAGTGTTCCCTTACACATTCATACCACCGCTTCCTGTAATGTATTTTTCTGAAATATTGTCAAAGGTTATAGAGACAATATAGTGCCAACAACAACAAAAATGAAAAAGGCCAACAATTTCAAGTCCAAATTGTCGATACATTCAACTACACAGACAATTTCGCCACATATGAGTATCATATGATTCTCATATGAAAGCATTTGCATATGAGAGTCATATGATAATGATATGAGAATCATATGATAATGATATGAAATCATATGATTATGATATGAGAATCATATGAAAGGATTTGCGAGAATCATATGCAAATCCTTTCATGCGAAAGATGCTTATATATACATAATATTATTATAGTGATGTAAATCAGAAGATCTTTGGTCTGAGTGAAGTCTATCATAATGTTTCACTATTGAAACTGACAGGAACAGGAACTGGAACTGTTTCAGCAATGCCCTCTTTCATCCAACATTAGTTGTTCAAGCTGTTGTTGACTAATCAAACCGCTCGCAATGTCCGGGTCAAATTACTGTAGAAGGTAGAAGGTGTTTACTTGAAATAAATCATTATTGAGGGCTGGAACAATGAATACAAATGTTTGTTATAATAATAGTTGATAACTGACATAGGAAAAAACAATTGGAAATATCAAACAAAGACTGTTTAAAGCTTAAAATACACAGTTTATTATTGAATTCTAATTCAAGAATGATCACAAATACATAAGAAACAATATAGCACATAAAGCACTAAGTAATATGCGTAGTTTTCAACCATATAATGAATAATAACAATAAGTCATTTGATAAAACATACATGTTTAAACATTTTAAAGTGTAAATAACTTGCTTGAATTGATAATAAAATAACACTGTTGGTTAGTAGTTATATTTATCAGAAATAATACACTGAGCGGCAATGAAAACGCAACACTTACATAATTTACAGCATAACACATTTGATAAGTATGTGAGCATCGCGAAATTTTCCCATGGAAAAGATATATGCAAGTGACACAGGAATACCACTTCGAATCAGATAAATTTGTTTAGTAACATAGTTTTTCACCAGTTGTTTTGGTGTCAGTATAAAACAGAAAGTCGCATGTTTTAATCTTATAAAACAACCGCCAGCAGCGATCCATCGTATGCATCTACGACGTATTAATCTTATGAAACGTTCATTGAATGCTAGAGGGATGCTGTTCCGTTGTTGCAGAAGGGCTATATTTTACGGGACCAATACACTATTTCGCGCACATCCACTAAAATAAAACAACACCGTCTATTATATCCATGGTGTATTTTCTATGGTCAAAGGGAGATAATCTTCGAGTAATACAATGATTAAATGATTAACCTACCAGTTTCTTTATAACACTGCTTCGAATCTTGCGCCTCTAAACGCATATTCGAATCTGCTCGTTTTTAGATTGATAAAAATGGATTATATTTGACCCAAGGATGCTGAAAGTATCACCATTTGTAACTGGAAATAAATTGGAAGAACGCTATAGCTATTCTATTAAGACTGATTATTGCACCCAACGGAGAAAAAATGCGCTTTTGAATTGCGTGCTCAATTTTCAAAACACAATTCACGTCTAAATATTAATGAACACCATAATTTGAGCATGTAGACTAGTTCAGTAATATCCAGTAATACATTTTAGGGTAAAAGTTTAGTGATTAATCTAAAAAAGTGAGGATAATTATCCAAGAGTTTTCGCACATGACTTAAACATTTTTCTTGCATCCTATGATTTTCAATGCATTTTTAGCTTTCTTAACAGGTGTATATGTAATCAAACTTGTGTTAAATAAATGAAATAATGACTTTGGTAATTTAAATTAACGAAACTTTGGTTTTTAGTACGGATATCCCACAATTGAGCATAACGACCGATCTTTCGGAGACTGCTTTTGACATATGCACTTTGTTTTCTACTAGTTATTTTGTTTTTCCGACTAATCCATCCATATTCTTCAAAATGCTCGCATAATATGCGAGCAAATCTCAAGCCACCTATAAGCACTTGCGAAAATGCAGTTTAAGGCTATTCCGCTATGAACAAGTGATTCTTAAAGTATTTTCACGGAAAAAGCTGAATTCTGTAGATAATAAAAATTGAAGTGAGCATACACAACTTTTTAAGTTGACAGATTACAGAAATATTCAAGTTTAAAAAGTGTTGCGTTTTCATTGCCGCTCAGTGTATATAATTATGATTGTGACATTTACATACAGATATACATTTTTCGTTTGCTTTTTATTGTAGATTTCTACATTACACTGTATTGAATGCATTTCAGCTTCCTGTGTCACCATTTGGCCTGTCATATGCTGGCTTAAATGACAAGTACCTTAAAATGGTCTGTAAGAAGTATGACTGATTTCTTTTTGGATGACCTTCCTTTAACTAACTTTCTATAACAGAACAGAGTAAGATTCTTAGTAGAATTTAAACAATAAATTATGAAAACATACTATACTCATATCAAACATAGTACATGAAATTATCCTTCTTCACATGTATGTCGCTGGGGTTTGGGCGTTGGCACCGACTGTTGTGGTTTTGTGGAGAATACTCGTTTGCTGTAGTTCATCCGATCGCTCTGACTTGAAGTCCCAATTCCTCATGCAACAGTGTTGTCCGATAATAGACAAGTAACTGTTTTATTGTCCAGTATGAATGTGTGATGAAATAATGTTCGTAGTGAGTACATCAGTAATTGTTTGATGTATTATGTTATATTATTAGCATCTCCAAGCTATTGTAAAGTTATGATATTAAAGTAATTAATTTTACGTTAGGGATTAGGATATGCTTATACAACTAACATTTGACTCAGTTTTATATTCTATTACATTTAAATCAAACTAGCAGTGTTTTCTTGCGTAACACATCTGATTGATGACATCACTTTTGACGTCAGTTTTGATGCCATATAATCTGACAAATAATTTAATGTTTGTATCACAGAATGTAGTTTGATGCCAACATATGCTGTTGTGCTACAGATTACTAAAGTAAAAACTAATGTTAATTCATATAAAATACACATTTTTTAAAAAAAGTTAACAAACCCAAACTGTGTTTGGTTAAGTTTGTTTTGGCCCACTGACATTTTCAAATTTTTATTTAATTTTCAAATGACAACTATCTTCCGTGTCATACTCAAATTTGGGTGAAACATCTCTGGAATTCTGAATCAATGCAAAGATGTGTTCCTTCCCTATGTGCACATAGTGTTGGATTTTAATCAATCCTATCTTCTATATATTAATATATAAATAATTAATTCACTCATAATAATTCACAAAAGATTTTTTATTAATAAAATAATTCTTTTGTTTTAGTTGAATAAGCTGGTGCATGCAAGCATTTTTGAGGAACAAGATATGGCGGAGATCGAAGGGACAGTTGCAAAATATTTGCGTTGTGTGGAGGATTATGCCCCACAGTTAAAGAATAAAGTAAAAACACATTTATTGACACACATGGTATGTAAATGACAATTTTTTCAGAAGGTTATTGTCTATATCTTTGATATTACAATGATAAACTCATGTAAATAGTTCTGGTACTAATATCAAGAAATATCAAGTTGTACCTGTACTAGTATACTGAAAGAATTGTGAATCATTACAATATGTAAAGAGATCATGTTATTTTACAATATCAGTATATTAACATGCTAATCACGATAAATTCCTCTACCTTGACAGATTAACTTAGTCAACACATACAATAACCAATTACTCTCTATTTTTTCCAATAAAATTGAACAGGCTTTATTTCATTCAAGGATTATGCACAGATTATGTCATCCGCCTTATTGACAGAAGTTTAGTGCGGTGGAAATTATATTAAAAATGGACATAACATATCAGAGTTTTAAAGAAAGTGATTCTTTTGGCAACAGCCAATGTAAGTCCTAAGATACACCTTAGAGTCGATTATTTGTGATTTACCACAAATCTCATAAACTTTTATTCGATCAGAATTGAGTAATTATATGATTAAATGGTAATTGGCATTGCTATTTCTTAAAGGGGGATGACATAAGAAGGCATGGGCCACCTATATTTTATTCGGAGGACGCATTTGAAAAAAGACATGGGGATATCCGCAAAAAGATATTTGCACAAGAGAACCAGTTGGCAAGGAGCCGGGATACAGCTGCCATATTTGCTAAAAATTATGTGCTCCAGCATCTATTAATGGGTGGATACTTTCAATACGACAACAAATGGTAATTATGTGAGGATGGCAAAAAACTCACTCCTTATCTGATAAATAAATATTTTTTGTTGATATAAAATGAATAAAAAAAGCTCCGCAATCTGAAAAAAGTGTAAGCACATGTATTTATAAGCATTGTTGTAATCACAATAATGATTCAATATTACTTAAAATGTAGAGACTGTGTCATGATGTTAATTTAAGAAATAGATCTTAGTTTTCCGTGATATTACCGGCCATAATATCAAGGTATGGAGTTCTATGGGTAGGTATAAGGCATGAAGGCCGTAGTCCTAAGTGATTAATAACTATGCATAATGTCATGTTTGGGTCAACGTCATATAATTCATGACATCATTAGATAAACAAGACGTAAATTTCATTGATAAAAAGTGCTAATTATACATAGGAGGTCATTCAACAGCCAGAAGTTGTACGGCTTAAACAGTGATATAACAGAAATTTAATCGAGGAACAGTCCTATACATGTACATGGAGTTAAATACAGACAGTGTCAGAATCTTAAGATTTTCAATGACAATCTAGCATTCATGTCAGACTTCTTGAATGCTGGGTAAATATATGCCTGAAATAATCAAGAAAATGTTTTATTTGAAGGTGCCAAAGTTCTTCAACAGTTCAGGACACAATGCACTCACCAGACATATCCAGATTTCTTGGAATGGAAACAAAGGAGGAGAGGAAACCTGGGATGCTTCAGACACCAGCCAGGAACAACAACCAAAAGGCTGTTTTCACGGTGGTTGAATCATTCCAGGATCCTCAACTCCTTATTCAAGGTTTAATAAATGCAGGTGTTTCTGCACCAGATTTGAAAGGGACATTCCTTAAATACAGTGCTGTGGTGGCGAAAACTGGTTCCAAGGTGATAGATTCTAACGGACACCCGGTAATCGGTGATAGGGGCGTGTCTATGAATATTAATTTTACGTCAAGCGTTTGAGCGTATCATCAAGCGTCTGTCTAACGGAGTGTTTAAAGGACAGTAAAACACGGTTTTAAGCCAAAACAAAACAATTCTTGAAGGTTAAACTGCATTCATGTAGACTATAAAACTAATTTGTCAAAGTTTTGAAGAATAATACGGAAATTATTAAACAATGTTAAACAAATATGTATGATAGTAGATCAAATAAAAGTTTCAAAAACACGACCTCGGGTTTTGTTGACAAAAATACAATTTGACATGATAGCCGATTAGGCCTACCGTCTGTCATATAGATCTATAATAGAAGACAGGTTATCGTTTTATATTTTACAGGATTTATCCACATTAAACTTCATAAATGACAGACGGTAATTGGTCAAAGTTTATAATGCAACTATAATCTAATATAACAGAATCTATTTAGACCAAATATCCGGTTTTTGGACATTATAGCCGATTACCCGGTGCCATATAGACTCGGTTTTAAAAACAATCTTAGCATCAGACATTGGACATTACCCCTAAAGTACAGACTGTAATCAGTAAAGTATATCAAACTATCACATGCTATATAACAGACATCCTGCATTGGGACACTATTATTAGGCTATAAACGAGAGAATATTTTAACGTACAATCTTTCACCGTGGGGTGAGAGTGTATACGACGTCGTGGGGTGAAAAGAGCAGAATTAAATGCGCCGATGATTGTATGTATTCACGGGCATAAGAAATAATATTACAACATACAGCCTTATGTCGTCCCCAAATTTTCGCTCATACGCTCGTAAAAGTAAATGAGTGAAAAAATGCCAGTCTCAAAACTCGGTATTTTTATATTGAATTTCGGCCTAGATCTATAATGATGTATCCAAATTATACCGAGTAACTAATGTTTTATAAATGACAAAGAACCAATGTTTGCAAAATAAATACGCCTCATCCTGTCTTTACTTAATCTTATCACTTCGCATATCACAATATTCCAATCTATAGGAACTCGGACAGGAAGGATAGCACTCAACTTAACCAACAGAGCAAAGACTAACATTAACAACATGTTCACACCACAATCACACAGATAAATGATGATACATAACCTTAAGAGATATAAATAAGTTATCTAAATGTATTTATTCAATTCAATACAACAACCTTGTATTAAACATTGCACTGGAGAGTTATTCAACACGCATACAGCCTCAGTCTATGACAAAACTAACCCATTCTATTCCTACCTTAAATAATTTTCAAGAGAAATGTCTAGCGATTGTTTTATTTGTGGACCTACCGGGTACGCATGGTACGGGTATGCATGACCAATTTTGGGAGGTCGCAAAGAAATAACAATATAATTTATTTCAACGCGTTAAATGCGCCCACTATTACAGAGGTAGCTGTTATAAAAGATCAATACTAATCTGATATTAGACATTAGTACATACATATCGTATCTAGAGCGAAAAACTTGATACTGTATACCTAGAGCTAATACCTAGAGCTACCACTGCGTATTTGCTTTCTGTTTTGATATTTTACATGGCAGTATACCTATCTGAAAGGAACCTGCACCCATGTTGCCCGAAAGTTGCACATGATTGTGATCAATGGCTGTTTTGAAGGTAAAAAATGTTTGACTCAAGATATAAAGCCGCAAATAATCAATCGTAGCGTAGATTGGTCATCGCATAAATCCAATATTCAACACATTTGCTCTATATAACTTGTGCTTTTTGTCCTTTGTAAAATAGCGTCCGTGGTTGGGATAAGAAATGTGATAAGACAATTCATGAACTGAGCGAAATGCTTGGTCTGTAGCAAACATTTGGTACAATGAACCATCGCAGACGATAATTAAGCCCGTCGTTAAAAACAATGCTTCATGCAATTGGAGGAAATAAAAGTATAATATTACAAGCACATGTATATAATCTATTCGGTCGGTCGTGCATTACTAGACACTGCTGATAGGCTGAAGGGAAGCTGATTAGTTTTTTGCTACTTTCGGGAACATTTATTTGTAGTGGATCACATATCTGGTTCTAGACCAACTTTCAATATTAATTGAATATCATGCATCAATAAAATGGACCGGGCAAACCACCGGACTTGTTCGGGTTGAATTCAGGGACCAACATAAAAAAACGCTGCAGTATTAACCCGAAACCTATCCGAAGTAGCCGAATTCAATGTGAATCATGCCGACAGGTCAGGATTTGGACCCGACTGTTTCCCGACCGTGTAGAAAGGTTGTGGTTACATTGTATACTATGCGGAAGTGTTCACGAATCGATGCCGATAGAATATCGAAGAGATACTACCTTTTTACCGGTTAATAGTTGAGCACGATGTCGTCATCTTTCTTTTCTGATACAGTTGCATTACGGAAAGGGGCAATCCTTGTCTTAGCATTATACTTACGACATAGACAGAGATAAGACGTCGTCTGTTGTCGTTCTTCCCTGGCTACTTACGAAAGGAGGTTCTAACATAACACCTTACTGCGACAGCTTCGTGAAAACTGGTGATACATTCTGCTTTTGTCCGCCAAAGTTTGTGCGGTATAAGGTTGTGCCATCGTTTTCTATAGGTTTATAGGGGATGACACAGCCTTATTTGTTAGCTTGTCCTTGCTTTTCGGACCATGCTGAAAGCCATATGTATCCAATATTAACCATTTGGGCAATTGACGATATCAATTCGGCTGTCGCTCTTGTATAGGTCGGGAAATACGGCTTCGACTCGACATGCCATCCGTTAACAAGAGGCACCTTCGGCAACTATTCGGCATCATTAATTGTTATCATAATCGGCATATCATTAGCATATCTTTCGTGTGTAGAATTCATTGATTCGGTGCCTTCGGGAACCGCTCGGGGTGTCTAAAGGATTTCGAAACCTCGCAAGAGGCTTCCTGAATATGTCGAGTCAATGACGATGGATTCCCGAACACACCGAACATCACATTATTTTTTGTATTGAAAGTGCAGCCTTTCAGACACTAGTTAAATAATGAACAACGCATTTTCCTACAAATAATGGCTAAAATAAAAATACCACTTTGAGAAACGCCAACTTTGATTGTTTTAGAACGGAGGTTGTAACTCTAGATAGATGTAAATACAAATGTACATTGTTTTTGTATTTTATATGCATTTGTAGTTAATTGTCACTTCTGAAACTAAATGATTATGTTACTTTTGTTAGGTTGTTGCTCAATTGTGTGCCGCTCTGGATAGTTTGCACTGTACTCACAAAAATTAAAACCAGTCGTTTCTACCCCGACCCAAATATCTTTGCATCGTTTAGCACTGATATTAAGACAACACGAGCATACAACATAGACCCATTCTCAAGACACAGTCATAAACTCTTCATCTATAACAAAGGGAAGAGTAGTCGAATTCTGAGTAGGCAATGCATCTAAAAGTAACACAGTAAAGGCAATTGTCAAATACATTACCTTACACATATCTGTTTTGAAACAGCAAACGCTTTTAGGACTTAGTTTATACTAATTTATTTAAGGTCAATTGTGAACCCATATTAATCACTCTCGACACCTCATTCCTGTTCTCCATCGACACCAGGGTATGAGAGAAGAGAAGCAATTTTCCCTTATATACCGAGGTCCAAACTTCCAAGATTTGAATGACCGATGGCGAATCTACGAAAGTGTTGTGAAAAGGGTGACTAAAACGGTGGTCACAACTGGACATACTATCTGAATAATGTTGTTTTATAGAAGGTCCTGTACGAGACAATGGACTTGATGCATGTTAATGCGATACTGAAGTTGGTAATGGTCCCTGTATGACATAATACAAATGTATGCTTAAAACATTTATTATTACAAGCCGGTACAAGGGTTTGAACTAATAAAACATGATTGTTGTCATATTTTCCCTCTGCAATGGGTCAGATTGTAGAGCCATTGTCTGACACATACATAATTACTTTGGACACCTTGAAAATCACGGCATGTCAAAGAACGTTGATGAATCAGGTTCAAATTAAAGTTCACACGTATACACACTTTGAGCTGTTTTCATAGTATGGGTAGTTTCTACACATGGTAGTCGAAGCTCATGTGGTCTTCCAAAATGTACATGTATCAGTATGATATTTGTTGTGTACGGGGGTGTAGCAGAATTACGTAGACTTTTGTCATAACATTTTTATTTAGGCATGTAATATCACCAAATTTGCCGTAGAAATACTTCAAACCTTTTTCAAGAGAATCGGTAAAAATATTCTCCAACCGAATTTTATAAAGCCATTTAATCTGTTCCCATAGTAACCAATAGTTGGATAGGCGGGGCAGCTAATTTTAAAATCATTTTTGGCATTATTCAACTGCTTATACCTCGCAGATATTAAGTCTAATTTTAACGCGACTTCGTGAAATACAAGCACAATATCCTTGGAACGTACGCCGTAAATTTCGCCTTTATAAAGGTTACTGTTGTTGATTTATGGTACAAAACAACACCAGTGGAAATATGACGTTAGCGAAATATGCTGGAAATCGCACCAACATGAAGTTTTGTGTGAACCTCGGGAATACACCATACCAAACGATTAAAATATTGGACCCTGCTAACTCTTAATCTCGTGCATCGAGTTACTAGTACCTGATTTTCAAACGACACAAGCGCATCAATCATGGTCGAGACCGAATAAAACGACATGGACCGACGGCGAAAACCAACGGCGAATGCGACGTCGCCGAGCGTTTTCTAGGACCACATCGACGTTCTACTATAATGGTTATATGCGACATAACTGGTAATATATTGGAACTTTTATCACCTATTAGGTAGTTAATAAACATTCGTATGTTTTGTGTACGGTTGTGCCCATATTTATAGCTACAATGTACACAGTTAGGAGCTTCACTATTCCTGAAAGTTCCGTCGACGTGCCCCGCATACCATACCCCTATCTATCCATGGAAGCTGCAGAATTTGATCCAACTTAGATACGGCTTAGAAATTACACGTACTTATGCAGTAAATATCATTTGCACTCCACACAAAATTAATAGTTTGTATGATGAATGGTATGGAACGTATGACAAAAGCCTACGTAATACTGGTACAACCCTCGTATGTGTAGGTAATAAGCCAGTATTCAGGTAGTGTAACGTGGCTTTAACAAAGTATATTACCAAATTGTGTACATTGTATCTTGTTTATGATGGTAAACAAGTATGCCAAGTTTGAAAGCAATGCTTTGATAGGCTTAAAAAGAACTTGAGTTTCGACATTTCGTAAGGAACAGACGGACAGATGCATCTACATATGCCTCCAGCTATACATCATTAATAGTAATGTTAGATTGAGTTAGAGCCCATATGACAATGGATGCTTTGTCACTCCAAAAAACAGCACAAATCTATTTTTACATATATTTATTCAGTAGTCAATAATTGGTACTTCATACAAATGATACAAAGAAATCGAATACACCAAAATGTCATAGTGGTTTTATCTTGCAGTGGAGGGTTCAGATTGTCAGTGTGTGTTCAGACTGTCAGTGTGTGTGTTCAGACGGTCAGTGTGTGTGTGTTCAGACTGTCAGAGTGTATGTTCAGATTGTCAGGGTGTGTGTTCAGACTGTCAGTGTGTCTGTGTACAGACTGTCAGTGTGTGTGTTCAGACTGTCAGTGTGTATGTTGAGACTGTCAGTGTGTGTGTTCAGACTGTCAGTGAGTGTGTTCAGACTGTCAGCGTGTGTTCAGACTGTCAGTGTGTGTGTTCATACTGTCAGTGTGTGTTCAGACTGTCAGTGTGTGTGTTCAGACTGTCAGCGTGTGTTCAGACTGTCAGTGTGTGTGTTCATACTGTCAGCGTGTGTTCAGACTGTCAGTGTGTGTGTTCAGACTGTCAGCGTGTGTTCAGACTGTCAGTGTGTGTGTTCAGACTGTCAGCGTGTGTTCAGACTGTCAGTGTGTGTATGTTCAGACTGTCAGTGTGTATGTTCAGACTGTCAGTGAGTGTGTTCAGACTGTCAGCGTGTGTTCAGACTGTCAGTGTGTGTGTTCATACTGTCAGTGTGTGTTCAGACTGTCAGTGTGTGTATGTTCAGACTGTCAGTGTGTGTGTGTTCAGACTGTGAGTGTATGTTCAGACTGTCAGTGTGTGTGTTCATACTGTCAGTGTGTGTTCATACTGTCAGTGTGTGTTCAGACTGTCAGTGTATGTTCAGACTGTCAGTGAGTGTGTTCAGACTGTCAGTGTGTGTGTTCAGACTGTCAGTGAGTGTTCCGACTGTCAGTGTGTGTGTTCAGACGGTCAGTGTGTGTGTGTTCAGACTGTCAGAGTGTATGTTCAGATTGTCAGAGTGTGTATGTTGAGACTGTCAGTGTGTGTTCAGACGGTCAGTGTGTGTGTTCAGACTGTGAGTGTATGTTCAGACTGTCAGTGTGTGTGTTCAGACTGTCAGTGTTTGTGTTCAGACTGTCAGTGTGTGTGTGTGTGTTCAGACTGTCAGCGTGTGTTCAGACTGTCAGTGTGTGTATGTTCAGACTGTCAGTGTGTATGTTCAGACTGTCAGTGAGTGTGTTCAGACTGTCAGCGTGTGTTCAGACTGTCAGTGTGTGTGTTCATACTGTCAGTGTGCGTTCAGACTGTCAGTGTGTGTATGTTCAGACTGTCAGTGTGTGTGTTCAGACTGTGAGTGTATGTTCAGACTTTCAGTGTGTGTGTTCATACTGTCAGTGTGTGTTCATACTGTCAGTGTGTGTTCAGACTGTCAGTGTATGTTCAGACTGTCAGTGAGTGTGTTCAGACTGTCAGTGTGTGTGTTCAGACTGTCAGTGAGTGTTCAGACTGTCAGTGTGTGTGTTCAGACGGTCAGTGTGTGTGTGTTCAGACTGTCAGAGTGTATGTTCAGATTGTCAGAGTGTGTGTTCAGACTGTCAGTGTGTGTTCAGACTGTCAGTGTGTGTGTTCAGACTGTGAGTGTATGTTCAGACTGTCAGTGTGTGTGTTCAGACTGTCAGTGTTTGTGTTCAGACTGTCAGTGTGTGTGTTCAGACTGTCAGTGTGTATGTTCAGACTGTCAGTCTGTGTTTTCAGACTGTCAGTGTGTTTTCAGACTGTGTGTGTATGTTCAGACTGTGTGTGTATGTTCAGACTGTCAGTGTGTGTGTTCAGACTGTGAGTGTATGTTCAGACTGTCAGTCTGTGTGTTCATACTGTCAGTGTGTTTTCAGACTGTCAGTGTGTGTTCAGACTGTCAGTGTATGTTCAGACTGTCAGTGAGTGTGTTCAGACTGTCAGTGTGTGTGTTCAGACTGTCAGTGAGTGTTCAGACTGTCAGTGTGTGTGTTCAGACGGTCAGTGTGTGTGTGTTCAGACTGTCAGAGTGTATGTTCAGATTGTCAGAGTGTGTGTTCAGACAGTCAGTGTGTGTTCAGACGGTCAGTGTGTGTGTTCAGACTGTGAGTGTTTGTTCAGACTGTCAGTGTGTGTGTTCATACTGTCAGTGTGTGTTCAGACTGTCAGTGTGTGTGTTCAGACTGTGAGTGTATGTTCAGACTGTCAGTGTGTGTGTTCATACTGTGAGTGTATGTTCAGACTGTCAGTGTGTGTGTTCATTCAGTCAGTGTGTGTTCAGACTGTCAGTGTGTGTGTTCAGACTGTCAGCGTGTGTTCAGACTGTCAGTGTGTTTTCAGACTGTCAGTGTGTGTTCAGACTGTCAGTGTATGTTCAGACTGTCAGTGAGTGTGTTCAGACTGTCAGTGTGTGTGTTCAGACTGTCAGTGAGTGTTCAGACTGTCAGTGTGTGTGTTCAGACGGTCAGTGTGTGTGTGTTCAGACTGTCAGAGTGTATGTTCAGATTGTCAGAGTGTGTGTTCAGACAGTCAGTGTGTGTTCAGACGGTCAGTGTGTGTGTTCAGACTGTGAGTGTTTGTTCAGACTGTCAGTGTGTGTGTTCATACTGTCAGTGTGTGTTCAGACTGTCAGTGTGTGTGTTCAGACTGTGAGTGTATGTTCAGACTGTCTGTGTGTGTTCAAACTGTGAGTGTATGTTCAGACTGTCAGTGTGTGTGTTCATTCAGTCAGTGTGTGTCCAGACTGTCAGTGTGTGTGTTCAGACTGTCAGCGTGTGTTCAGACTGTCAGTGTGTGTGTTCATACTGTCAGCGTGTGTTCAGACTGTCAGTGTATGTTCAGACTGTCAGTGTGTATGTTGAGACTGTCAGAGTGTATGTTGAGACTGTCAGTGTGTGTTCAGACTGTCAGTGTATGTTGAGACTGTCAGAGTGTGTGTTCAGACTGTCAGTGTGTCTGTGTACAGACGGTCAGTGTGTGTGTTCAGACTGTCAGTGTGTATGTTCAGACTGTCAGTGTGTGTGTTCAGACTGTCAGTGTGTGTGTTCATACTGTCAGCGTGTGTTCAGACTGTCAGTGTATGTTCAGACTGTCAGTGAGCGTGTTCAGACTGTCAGTGTGTGTGTTCAGACTGTCAGTGAGTGTGTTCAGACTGTCAGTGAGTGTGTTCAGACTGTCAATGTGTGTGTTCAGACTGTCAGTGTGTGTGTCCAGACTGTCAGTGTGTATGTTGAGACTGTCAGAGTGTATGTTGAGACTGTCAGTGTGTGTTCAGACTGTCAGTGTGTGTGTTCAGACTGTCAGTGAGTGTTCAGACTGTCAGTGTGTGTGTTCAGACGGTCAGTGTGTGTGTGTGTTCAGACTGTCAGAGTGTATGTTCAGATTGTCAGAGTGTGTGTTCAGACAGTCAGTGTGTGTTCAGACGGTCAGTGTGTGTGTTCAGACTGTGAGTGTTTGTTCAGACTGTCAGTGTGTGTGTTCATACTGTCAGTGTGTGTTCAGACTGTCAGTGTGTGTGTTCAGACTGTGAGTGTATGTTCAGACTGTCAGTGTGTGTGTTCAGACTGTGAGTGTATGTTCAGACTGTCAGTGTGTGTGTTCATTCAGTCAGTGTGTGTTCAGACTGTCAGTGTGTGTGTTCAGACTGTCAGCGTGTGTTCAGACTGTCAGTGTGTTTTCAGACTGTCAGTGTGTGTTCAGACTGTCAGTGTATGTTCAGACTGTCAGTGAGTGTGTTCAGACTGTCAGTGTGTGTGTTCAGACTGTCAGTGAGTGTTCAGACTGTCAGTGTGTGTGTTCAGACGGTCAGTGTGTGTGTGTTCAGACTGTCAGAGTGTATGTTCAGATTGTCAGAGTGTGTGTTCAGACAGTCAGTGTGTGTTCAGACGGTCAGTGTGTGTGTTCAGACTGTGAGTGTTTGTTCAGACTGTCAGTGTGTGTGTTCATACTGTCAGTGTGTGTTCAGACTGTCAGTGTGTGTGTTCAGACTGTGAGTGTATGTTCAGACTGTCAGTGTGTGTGTTCAAACTGTGAGTGTATGTTCAGACTGTCAGTGTGTATGTTGAGACTGTCAGAGTGTATGTTGAGACTGTCAGTGTGTGTTCAGACTGTCAGTGTATGTTGAGACTGTCAGAGTGTGTGTTCAGACTGTCAGTGTGTCTGTGTACAGACGGTCAGTGTGTGTGTTCAGACTGTCAGTGTGTATGTTCAGACTGTCAGTGTGTGTGTTCAGACTGTCAGTGTGTGTGTTCATACTGTCAGCGTGTGTTCAGACTGTCAGTGTATGTTCAGACTGTCAGTGAGCGTGTTCAGACTGTCAGTGTGTGTGTTCAGACTGTCAGTGAGTGTGTTCAGACTGTCAGTGAGTGTGTTCAGACTGTCAATGTGTGTGTTCAGACTGTCAGTGTGTGTGTCCAGACTGTCAGTGTGTATGTTGAGACTGTCAGAGTGTATGTTGAGACTGTCAGTGTGTGTTCAGACTGTCAGTGTATGTTGAGACTGTCAGAGTGTGTGTTCAGACTGTCAGTGTGTCTGTGTACAGACTGTCAGTGTGTGTGTTCAGACTGTCAGTGTGTATGTTCAGACTGTCAGTGTGTGTGTTCAGACTGTCAGTGTGTGTGTTCATACTGTCAGCGTGTGTTCAGACTGTCAGTGTATGTTCAGACTGTCAGTGAGCGTGTTCAGACTGTGAGTGTATGTTGAGACTGTCAGTGTGTGTGTTCAGACTGTGAGTGTATGTGTTCAGACTGTCAGTGTGTGTGTTCAGACTGTGAGTGTATGTTGAGACTGTCAGTGTGTATGTTGAGACTGTCAGTGTGTGTGTTCAGACTTCAGTGTATGTTGAGACTGTCAGTGAGTGTGTTTAGACTGTCAGTGAGTGTGTTCAGACTGTCAGTGTGTGTGTTCAGACTGTGAGTGTATGTTGAGACTGTCAGTGTGTATGTTCAGACTGTCAGTGTGTGTGTTCAGACTGTCAGTGTATGTTGAGACTGTCAGTGAGTGTGTTCAGACTGTCAGTGAGTGTGTTCAGACTGTCAGTGAGTGTGTTCAGACTGTCAGTGTATGTTCAGACTGTCAGTGTATGTTCAGACTGTCAGTGTGTGTGTTCAGACTGTGAGTGTATGTGTTCAGACTGTCAGAGTGTATGTTGAGACTGTCAGTGTGTGTTCAGACTGTCAGTGAGTGTGTTCAGACTGTCAGTGTATGTTCAGACTGTCAGTGTGTATGTTGAGACTGTCAGTGTGTGTTGAGACTGTCAGTGTGTGTGTTCAGACTGTCAGTGTGTATGTTGAGACTGTCAGTGTTTGTGCAGACTGTCAGTGAGTGTGTTCAGACTGTCAGTGCGTGTGTTCAGACTGTCAGTGCGTGTGTTGAGACTGCCAGTGTGTGTTGAGACTGTCAGTGGGTGTGTTCAGACTGTCAGTGTATGTTCAGATTGTCAGTGTGTATGTTCAGACTGTCAGAGTGTATGTTCAGACTGTCAGTGTGTGTTGAGACTGTCAGTGTGTATGTTAAGACTGTCAGTGTGTATTTTCAAACTGTCAGTGATTATGTTTAGACTACCAGGTGTGTTCAGACTGTCAGTGTGTGTGTTGAGACCGTCAGATTGTATGTTCAGACTGTCAGTGTGTATGTTCAGACTGTCAGTGTGTGTGTTCAGACTGTCAGCGTGTGTTCAGACTGCCAGTGTGTGTTCATACTGTCAGCGTGTGTTCAGACTGTCAGTGTGTGTGTTGAGACCGTCAGATTGTATGTTCAGACTGTCAGTGGTTATGTTCAGACTGTCAGTGTGTTTTCAGACTGTCAGTGAGTGTGTTCAGACTGTCAGTGAGTGTGTTCAGACTGTCAGTGTGTGTGTTCAGACTGTCAGTGTGTGTTCAGACTGCCAGAGTGTGTTCAGACTGCCAGAGTGTATGTTGAGACTGCCAGAGTGTATGTTCAGATTGTCAGTGTTTGTGTTCAGACTGTCAGCGTGTGTTCAGACTGTCAGTGTGTGTGTGTTCAGACTGTCAGTGTGTGTGTTCAGACTGTCAGTGTATGTTCAGACTGTCAGTGAGTGTGTTCAGACTGTCAGTGTTTGTGTTCAGACTGTCAGTGAGTGTGTTCATACTGTCAGTGTGTGTGTTCAGACTATCAGTGTGTGTGTTCAGACTGTCAGTGTTTGTGTTCAGACTGTCAGTGTGTATGTTCAGACTGTCAGAGTGTATGTTCATACTGTCAGTGTGTATGTTCAGACTGTGAGTGTGTATGTTCATACTGTCAGTGTGTATGTTCAGACTGTCAGTGTGTATGTTCATACTGTCAGTGTGTGTGTTCAGACTGTCAGTGTGTGTGTTCATACTGTCAGTGTGTATGTTCAGACTGTCAGTGAGTGTGTTCAGACTGTCAGTGTTTGTGTTCAGACTGTCAGTGTGTGTGTTCATACTGTCAGTGTGTGTTCAGACTGTCAGTGTTTGTGTTCAGACTGTTAGTGTGTGTTCAGACTGTCAGTGTTTGTGTTCAGACTGTCAGTGTTTGTGTTGAGACTGCCAGAGTGTATGTTGAGACTGCCAGAGTGTATGTTCAGATTGTCAGAGTGAATGTTGAGACTGTAAGTGTGTATGTTGAAACTGTCAGAGTGTATGTTCAGACTGTCAGTGTGTGTGTTGAGACTGTCAGAGTGTATGTTCAGACTGTCAGTGTGTGTGTTGAGACTGTCAGAGTGTGTTCAGACTGTCAGTGTGTTCAGACTGTCATGGTATGTTGAGACTGTCAGAGTGTGTGTTAAGACTGTCAGTGTGTGTGTTGAGACTGTCAGAGTGTGTGTTGAGACTGTCAGTGTGTATGTTGAGACTGTCAGAGTGTGTGTTGAGACTGTCAGAGTGTATGTTCAGACTGTCAGTGTGTGTGTGTGTGTTCAGACTGTCAGTGTGTGTGTTGAGACTGTCAGAGTGTATGTTCAGACTGTCAGTGATTATGTTCAGACTGCCAGGTGTGTTCAGACTGTCATTCAGTGCTTCTGACAGGCAGTGTGTATATCAGTATTTGATTCAGAAATTGTGTGTTTCTGACTGTGAATGAGTGTTTCAGATTTCCAGTGTTGCCTTCAGACAGATCTTCTTATTGAATCAATCATCACCATCATCATAATTGTCAGAAGATATTCTTCTCTGAAATGAACAAATAAAAAATTCCTACAATCCATCATACTATTAACAACATAATGGAGAAATAGAATTGTGTCCATCGACACATATGCCCCCATTGGGGTATAGAATATACTGTAAAATAATTTAATTTTGATGGGATGAAATTTCATGGTTTTAGTTAAAAAATACCATTTGATGGGACGTTAATTTGTGGCTTTTGCATTTCAGATGGGATTTAATTTCATGGATGAAGGCGAACCACGAAATCCACGAAATTAAAATCCCCCACGAAAATAAATGATTTTACAGTAGAGTAACAAAGGGCCATAACTCTGGTAAAAATTGCTGCAGCTAAAATTCCATCCTTTACGGTCAACTACACATCAAGGTAGTTTTAAATCTGTCAAAGTTATCATACATACAGAGGGCAGCACCAATGCTATATGCCCCCCACTTATAAATGAGGGGGCACAAAAATATCTCATTACAAATGAAGACATAACATTATGTAGTAGGGTATAACTATATAGAGTTTTGGGTTATAATTAAGGATGTCAACGAATATCTGGATATTCGGATATTCGCATCAACTTTCGATTATCCGGATGGCATATTGGTATCCGAATATTCGTTATAAAAAATGAAAAAAAATCTTATGTCAAAATCTTACGAGAGAAATTGTCAATTAACACCTACAACAATAGAATACATTTGTATGTGAAATAAAGTCTACATATGGAGTAAAGTCAGTATGTGGAGTAAAGTCAATCTGTAAAGTAAAGTCAACCTGTGGATTTAAGTCAGCAAGTGGAGTAAGATAGTCTGTGGATTTAAGTCAGCAAATGGAGTAAGTCAGTATGTGGAGTAAACTCAGCAAGTAGAGTAAGTTAGTATGTTGAATAAAGTCGGTATTAGGAGTAAAGTCAATCAGTGGAGTAAAGTCTGTGTGTGGAGTAAAGTCAGTTTGTGGAGTTTAGTCAGTCGGTGGAGTTAAGTCTGTATGAGGAGTAAAATTAGTATGTGGAGTAAGTCAGTATGTGGAGTTAAGTCAGTATGTGAAGTAAAGTCAATCTATTGAGTAAAAACAGTATGTGGAGTAAAGTCAGTCTGTGGAGTTAAGTCAGCCTTTGGACTTAAGTCAGTCAATGGAATAAAGTCAGTATGTGGAGTAAAGTCAGTATGTTGAGTAAAATCTACCTATGGAGTAAAGTCAGTATGTGGAGTAGTCAGTACATGGAGTAAAGTCTTCTTATGGAGTAAAGCCAGTATGTGGAGTTAAGTCAACCTGTGGAGTTAAGTCAGTATGTGGAGTTAAGTCAGAATGTGAAGTAAATTCAATATATTGAGTAAAGTCAGTCTGTGGAGTTAATTCAGTCTGCGGAGTGAAATCATCAAGTGGAGTTGGTCAGTCTATGGAGTTAGTCAGCCTGTGGAGTTAAGTCAGCAAGTGGAGTAAGTCAGTATGTGGAGTCATGTCAATCTATTGAGTAAAGTCAGTTTATGAGTTAAGTCAGCAAGTGGGGTAAAACAGTATTTGGAGTAAAGTCAGTCAATGGAGTAAAATCAGTCAATGGAATAAAGTCAGCCAGTGGAGTAAAGTCAGTATGTGGAGTGAAAGCATCAAGTGGAGTAAGTAAGTATGTGGAGTAAGTCAGCTTGTGGAGTAAAGCCAGCCTGTTGAGTAAAGTAAGTCAGTGGAGTAAAGTCAGTATGTGGAGTTAAGTCAGCAAGTGGAGTAAGTCAGTATGCGGAGTAAAGTCAGTCAATGGAATAAAGTAAGCCAGTGGAGTAAGTCAGTCTGTGGAGTCAAGTCAGCCAGGGGTGTCAAGTCAGTGAATTTAACCTCTGCCATTGGAGTCAGTCAGTCAGTGGAGTAATTTAAGCTAGTGAATTAAAGTCAATCAGGAGTTATTTCAGTTGGTCGAGCCAAGTCAGTCAGTTGAGTTAAATCAAGTCAGTCAATCAACCGGGTCAAGTCAACCAGTCATTGAAGTCTGTCAGTGATTTGGGAGTATGTCTGATTACTTTGTTAAGTCAATCAACTAGTAGAATTGGCCATTAATCAGTCAGCCAATCAGTTACTAAAAGTAAGTCAGTCAGAAATGTAAAATAAGTCAGATCATAACTTTAGTAAGCCAGTCATAAGAGAAATCACTATTCAGTCAATGGATTCAAGACAGTCTATTAATCAATCATTATGTTTTATAATAAGGAGGATGCAGTCAATCAGTAGTCAGGGAATCAGTAAGTTGATTTGGTGGAGTCAATCAATCAGTGCTGTGGGACATAATCAATTTGTTGAGTCAGTCAGTCTGGTAATTGATGGAGTCAGTCTAACAATATATAACAATCTGATAAAAAAACTCACAATAATAATTATAAGTATATCCCCTGGCTGTGTCTGTTTACAGACTCCTTCCATCTTCCACCATTATGAAGTGTTGGCAGTAAACTCATCAAGTATCACAGACAAACAGTTTTCTTGTCATTTTAAACTGAAACATAAATAATAACAATTTACCATACAAAGTGTTTTGAGTTTTTGTGTTCGACTGAGACAGTCGTCAACAGGTTGATTTCTGTCTAATTGGCCAATGACATCAAACCTCCAGTTGTGACAGCAAGTTTATGTGATACAATAAATCCAGACTGGCTGTCCTACCTCAGTCTGAATAGAATCTTTGCTTCTTTATAAATAAAAGTTACCAACTTTCTCAGGCTCTTTTCAGCTGTTAAGCGGCTCAAGCACCCTTTGACATTTTAACTGGGCTACCAATGGAAACCTACGTTTGTGTCTCCCTGGGGAGTATAAGGATCCACCATGAGCTTCTATGTAGAATAAGGATATCTCACCCGAGGGGTCGGATTTTAACCAGGGACGAGGCTTGCCGGAGGGGGATATTCCCTTATCCTACATAGACTGTCTCATGATGGATCATTTTTCTTCGACGTAATTCGAGAAAAGTTGAGTTTTTAACGTTATTTAGCGTGGCATCAACGTGAAGTCATTATAATGTGGCTTTTGCTGTACGTTTACATAAAAAATAACGTATTTCATAAGACTTTATTCTTGCAACAGCCAATATCACACACAGTCATGTGATACGCCTAAGGGTATATTTACGCATTTGCAACCAACTTAATATGACACACGCAAGTCCTGTATGTGAATCTGACGAAGTATTGTCTATACATATTTTAGTTGTACATTGTTTACAAGTGACACACCTAAATTAAACAAATTATACAGGCGATCTAAGCTAAGTGGAGCCAGCCAGTCAATTAGTGGAGCCAGCCAGTCAATCAGTGGAGTCAGCCAGTCAATAAGCGAGCCAGCCAGTCAATCAGCAGAGCCAGCCAGTCAATTAGTGGAGTCAACCAGTCAATTAGCGGAGTTAGCCAGTCAATCAGTGAATTCAGCCAGTCAATCAGTGGAGGCAGCCAGTCAATCAGTGAAGTCAGCCAGTCAATCAGTGGAGGCAGCCAGTCAATCAGTGAATTCAGCCAGTCAATCAGTGAATTCAGCCAGTCAATCAGTGGAGTCAGTCAGTCAATTAGTGGAGTTAGCCAGTCAATCAGTGAATTCAGCCAGTCAATCAGTGGAGGCAGCCAGTCAATCAGTGAATTCAGCCAGTCAATCAGTGAATTCAGCCAGTCAATCAGTAAATTCAGCCAGTCAATCAGTGAATTCAGCCAGTCAATCAGTGAATTAAGCCAGTCAATCAGTGGAGTCAGCCAGTCAATCAGTGGAGTCAGTCAGTCAATCAGTGGAGTCAGTCAGTCAATCAGTGGAGTTAGTCAGTCAATTAGTGGAGGCAGCCAGTCAATCAGTGGAGTCAGCCAGTCAATCAGTGGAGTCAACAAGTCAATCAGTGGAGTCAGCCAGTCTATCAGTGGAGTCAACAAGTCAATTAGTGGAGTCAGCCAGTCAATCAGTGGAGTCAGCCAGTCAATCAGTGGAGTCAGCCAGTCAATCAGTGGAGTCAGCCAGTCAATCAGTGGAGTCAGCCAGTCAATCAGTGGAGTCAACAAGTCAATTAGTGGAGGCAGCCAGTCAATCAGTGAATTCAGCCAGTCAGTCAGTGGATTCAGCCAGTCAATTAGTGGAGTCAGTCAGTCAATTAGCGGAGCCAGCCAGTCAATCAGTGGAGTCAGTCAGTCAATCAGTGGAGGCAGCCAGACAATAAGTGGAGTCCGACAGTCAATCAGTGGAGTCTGTCAGTCAATTAGTGGAGTCTGTCAGTCAATTAGTGGAGTCAGTCAGTCAATTAGTGGAGTCAGTCAGTCAATTAGTGGAGTCAGTCAGTCAATCAGTGGAGTCAGTCAGTCAATCAGTGGAGTCAACCAGTCAATCAGTGGAGTCAACAAGTCAATTAGTGGAGGCAGCCAGTCAATCAGTGGAGTCAGTCAATCAGTGGAGTCAGTCAGTCAATCAGTGGAGTCAGCCAGTCAATCAGTGGAGTCAGTCAGTCAATCAGTGGAGTCAGCCAGTCAATCAGTGGAGTCAGCCAGTCAATCAGTGGAGTCAGCCAGTCAATCAGTGGAGTCAGTCAATCAGTGGAGTCAGCCAGTCAATCAGTGGAGTCAGCCAGTCAATCAGTGGAGTCAGTCAATCAGTGGAGTCAGCCAGTCAATCAGTGGAGTCAGCCAGTCAATCAGTGGAGTCAGTCAGTCAATTAGTGGAGTCAGTCAGTCAATTAGTGGAGTCAGCAAGTCAATTAGCGGAGCCAGCCAGTTAATCAGAGGAAACAGCCAGTCAATCAGTGGAGTCAGCCAGTCAATTAGTGGAGCCAGCCAGTCAATTAGTGGAGTCAGCCAGTCAATTAGTGGAGTCAGCCAGTCAGTCAATAAGTGGAGTCAGTCGGTCAATCAGTGGAGCCATTCATCCAGTCAATCAGTGGATTTAGCCAGTCAATCAATGAATTCAACCCAGTCAATTAGTGGAGTCAGCAAGTCAATTAGTGGAGCCAGCCAGTTAATCAGAGGAATCAGCCAGTCAATCAGTGGAGCCATTCACCTAGTCAATCAGTGGATTTAGCCAGTCAATCAATGAATTCAACCCAGTCAATCAGTGGAGTCCACCAGTGAATCAGTGAATTCACCCAGTCAATCAGTGGAGTCAGCAAGTCAATTAGCGGAGCCAGCCAGTTAATCAGAGGAATCAGCCAGTCAATCAGTGGAGTCACCCAGTCAATTAGTGGAGCCAGCCAGTCAATTAGTGGAGTCAGCCAGTCAATTAGTGGAGTCAGCCAGTCAGTCAATAAGTGGAGTCAGTCGGTCAATCAGTGGAGCCATTCATCCAGTCAATCAGTGGATTTAGCCAGTCAATCAATGAATTCAACCCAGTCAATTAGTGGAGTCAGCAAGTCAATTAGCGGAGCCAGCCAGTTAATCAGAGGAATCAGCCAGTCAATCAGTGGAGCCATTCACCTAGTCAATCAGTGGATTTAGCCAGTCAATCAATGAATTCAACCCAGTCAATCAGTGGAGTCCACCAGTGAATCAGTGAATTCACCCAGTCAATCAGTGGAGTCAGCAAGTCAATTAGCGGAGCCAGCCAGTTAATCAGAGGAATCAGCCAGTCAATCAGTGGAGCCATTCACCTAGTCAATCAGTGGATTTAGCCAGTCAATCAATGAATTCAACCCAGTCAATCAGTGGATTTAGCCAGTCAATCAATAAATTCAACCCAGTCAATCAGTGGAGTCCACCAGTGAATCAGTGAATTCACCCAGTCAAATCAATCAATAAGTGGAATCAGTCAGTCAATGAAGTTGGTCAGTCAATTAGTGGAGCCAGACAGTCAAGTAGTGAAGTTAGTCAGTCATCCAGTCAATAAGTTGAGTCAGTCAGCCAATGAGTTGATTCAGTCAGTCAGTTAAGTCTGTCAATCAGCTAGTCAATCAATGGAGTCAGTAAGGCAATCAGATGAGTCAAGGCAGTCAATTAGTGGATAAAATCAGTACAGTAAATCAAACAGAGGAAACAAGTTAATCTAACTGTGGAGTCAGTCATCCAGTGATGCAAGATAATCAAGTCAGTAAATCAGTGAACTCAAGTCAGACAATTGCTGCAAAATCATTTAATATTTGTGAAACATTTTGTTGTTGTTTCTGTAGATTTCTTCAAATATTAGTGGTTTTATAGTATCTGAAGTAAATTGATATTGTAACCATGAAATTACTCCCAATCAAATGGTCTTTTTTACAAAAAAATTATCCCATTGAAATTTAATAATTTTAGAGCAGGTGTCCATTGGTCAAGGCAGTCAGCCAATCAATCACTGCAGGCAGTCAAGCTGTGAAGTCATTCAGTTAATCAATTAGTGGAGTAAATACATCAAGTCAGTCAATCTGTGGAATCAAGTCCATTAATGAGTGGAGTCAGTCAGTGAGTAAATCTAAGGCGACAGTCAATCTACTAGTATTGGGTCAATCGGTTGATTCAGTCTGTCAATCAGTGGGGTCAGGAAGTCAATTAGGAGTCAGTCAATTGAGTTAATCAGTGAAGTGAATTTATAAGGGGAGTCAATCAATCAGAGATATCAGTTAATTAGGAGTCTGTCAATCGGCTTTGTCAGTCAGTCAATCCTTGCAGTTAGTCATCCTATTGTAATGGTTGTTTTATCAGTCAGTCAGACAGTGGAGTCTAGTAAGCAACTGAATCAATGGAGTCAATCACCAGATAATACCATAACATGTTTAATCAGTTTAAATTCTTACTTGCAAGTAAATCCCCTGGTTACTCCTGCTTAAGCATGTAGCTGACTTCCTCCATCCTCCACGGGTAAGCAGTGATGGCAATAAATCCACAGCTTTCCTTAAATTTCCAAACTGAAAAATAAATTATAAAAAAATGATTTATATAATAATTCACTTGTAGTGCTTCTCCTGATGAATCTATGTAACAACATTCCTGACCAAGCATGATGAATAATGTTCTTATCACTTGGTACACCGTCTATTTTAGGACTGGAAAAACCGTAACTTGAGACGGGTGATTTTCCGTTTGGACGAGGTAAATATTTGATATTTTATCTACCAACTAGTGATCCATAGTGCAGCGTATGCCTTAGGGTTGCCAAGTTCATGTTGTCATCGTATTCTTTGAAAAGATTCCCCACTTAGTAAACAAAATAGCCAGTACCAATTTTTCATTTGAAAAGAAAATGATGACAACCTGAATGTGACAATGTTCTATGCACTGCGCTAGTTGAGATTTTTCCAGTTCTAAAAATAGAAGGTGTACCCAGTGTAATGATGTTTGGAGACTCTAGCTTAAATGCATGTGACCTGCAATACAATCCTAATTGAATCATTTTAAGGACCATAACTATGCTAATATTCGTAGATTAATCTGATTAAAAAAAGCACTATGAGTGCTAACTAAACTTACTAATGACAGTAATGTTCCTGAAATTAGTTTATTCTACAAGTATAATAATATTTTTACTGTGAAACAAGTTATATTCCAACCTGTATTAATCACTCTTGACATCTCATTTCTGGTGTAATCTGACCAGTAAATCCCTTAAAAGTGGGATAATAATGATAATTTAAATCAGTAATCACTTTATACTGTACACATGTTCTCCATGAAAAGGGTACTGCTTCCATCAAAATCAGTTCAACATCTTGATTTAAGGTCCATCTGTGTCTATCACAAATAAGTTAGTATGGACATCAAAGAATCCAGTCCATTCTGATGTGTCAACAACAATGTTCTCCCAGTATTTATCTGAATAACAATTAAATATACCGATAAACAGCTATAATTTATAAACATAATTAACATATTTACTAGATATAAGTTCAATAATGCTTTTTTTTTAATATAAACAATTTTATTAACGTGTATTGATCAACATTCAATGTCACATAATGTACCAGTCAGTTGCGTTCATGCACCCACCTGGGGATGGACAGTAGATAGCAGCATTAGCTGGGGAAATGGCTGTGTTTTTACCTTCCAGCTTCCCTCGCACCGCACTGTTCTCTCCGAACCAATACCCTGGGGACAAAATTTAGTTGGCAGGAGTCTGGGAAATATCGGAGATTTAACCATTAGCTGTCCCCCCTCTTGGAACGGGGATATTGACAACCCAAAAGTAAAAATCCCCGCCCATCCCCGGGGTAAGGTGGCTGTGGATGCAACTGACTGATGCATTACTGCAAACATTACTGCAAACAAATATCTCAAGTCGTTCCGATTTTATGGATGTTTTAATAAGACAACTAATTGCTTTTTTGGTGGAAGATCTACAAATTTAATGTTTGTGTCAATTATAAATGAAGAAGTTGAGTCAGGGAAGCCAATATTGGTTTCATGTCTCCAACTTTATGGAAATGGTTTAATGTATTGTAAAAACATCACTTTTACATATTTTTATACATTTAGGTCACAAACCACCAAATAGAGTTGTTCTTTAACTCAATGTAAAGTGACCTAGGTCAGCCAAAAAAAATGTCAACTTTTTGTCCATGGGGCCCTCTCAAAATCTTTTAATCAATAGAAATAGCATCCAGCTTGAAGAAAATGAAAAAAAAGTAGGGGGGTCATGTATCATATAAGAAAAATTTGGTTCGTCAAACGCGGTGAACAGATTTTCTCACATGTACGGATTTACTCACTGTCCGTTAGCCCCAACCTTACTTTCACTTTCACATTTAAGCCAGAATACAAAATATTTCTGAATAAAACCATTTCACTACATCACATACATGCATACAAAGCATATAACACCAATTTCATGATTCTGATGCTGATTTGTCAAGACAAACCCCATTTCCAGTCGCTTTAAAGTTTTTTAACGGACTATTTGACTGTATCTGAATTTGGTCCGCGTAGGCATTTAGAGGTTATTTACCTTAAGGCAACCCTTTTTGGGTTGTTTAAGTGTTTTTTGCACTTTTTTCAATGCTACTACATATATGCAACACAAAACAATCAATTCTAGACAGATTGGGCATGAATTCCAGAAAAAATTACAAACCCGCATATGCGCCTTTAAGGAGAAATTTGGTCAGCGTCTGTCTAATGGTATGAATATTGACATGAAATGGGGTTGTATTTGTGCGAAAATGGTATTCTGAACCGCAATTTTGCTTTAGATGCCTAATAATATGTCTATTCTTCATATTTAATAACAATTATCCTTGTCTGGTACTAAAATAAGGGCAACATTCACATAAAAATGTCAATTTAAGAAAAAATAAATCTGAAGTTTTCTGGATTTTTCATGATAAAAATCTAAATTTTCACTTTTTTAGACATTTTACACAGATAAAAGTGGTTAAAACCCCATCTTGAGTGCATTTCCATTCATTTAAATGCAAAAAAATGAAAACATGATTTTGGAGGAATTTTGCATGTCTTTAGGTCACAAACCACCAAATAGAGTTGTTCTTTAACTCAATGTAAAGTGACCTAGGTCAGCCAAAAAAAATGTCAACTTTTTGTTCATGGGGCCCTCTCAAAATCTTTTAATCAATAGAAATAGCATCCAGCTTGAAGAAAATGAAAAAAAAGTAGGGGGTCATGTATCATATAAGAAAAATTTGGTTCGCGATCAAACGCAGTGAACAGATTTTCTCACATGTACGGATTTACTCACTGTCCGTTAGCCCCAACCTTACTTTCACTTTCATATTTAAGCCAGAATACAAAATATTTCTGAATAAAACCATTTCACTACATCACATACATGCATACAAAGCATTTAACACCAATTTCATGATTCTGATGCTGATTTGTCAAGACATACCCCCATTTCCAGTCGCTTTAAAGTTTTTTAACGGACTATTTGACTGTATCTGAATTTGGTCCGCGTAGGCATTTAGAGGTTATTTACCTATATTTTTGAAAAAAAATTAAACTGTTGCCATGGCAACAAAAAAGATCGTTTTGCCAAAATATTGAAAAACCACACATTCTTCAAACAATATCTGACACAAATTAGTTTTATTCCAAATAATGTTCAGAAAAATTATAACATACCTTTTTCAAAATTTGGTTGCCATGGAAACAGTTAAAACAACAATAAAACACATTTTGTGCATCAACATGAAATTCAACTTCACCATAGGGATTTAACAACTGAAAATGCTGGAACAGAAGTTTTTTCTTGGTATGACACTACAACATTTAAAAAAGTTGTCTAAATGTTACCATGGCAACTAAATTATTTTTTACAAAAATAAAAAAAATCCATTTTTCACAATCTAGAATGCAAAAACTGATGTTGTTTCCAAAGAATGATGAAATTTTTCATTTTTATTATAAATATCATAATAATTCTGGTTACCATGACATGCTTGAAGAAATTATTTAACATGCAGGTAAAATATCATTCTCTTGTTTGCAAAATGGGTTCATTGCTGTGAGAAAGTATGCTGAGCTTCAACATTGTATCACTGAAGAGGCGTGGTTTGCAGTACAGTCATGATCAGTATTCCATAATGTTTTTGTGTATTGTCATTCTAATTACAAGGTATTGTTTGAAGCCAACAGTTAACTTAAGTTAACCAACTGATAGCATTACTCTTGTTTCCTAAAATGGGGTGTTATTAGAACACCGACTGTGACATGAACATGTTTGCCTCTCATGCGAAATAGTGCACAATCAAAAGAGGGCCAATGTGGTACTTGGTTATCTTTAAGGTAAACTGAGTAGCCATTCTTCATAAGAATTACAAAAATCCAAAAATGCTACCTCTACGACATGTTTTTTTTATTGAAGATAAGGCTGAGTGAGTGACATCTAAAAGATGTGGGTATTATGCACCAGTCAGTTTGATCCATGTCCCCCACCCAAGGGGATCCTTGGGGGATAGCCAGGGAAATGGCCGTGTTTTTACCTTCCAGCTTCCCCCGCTGCCGGGGAAATGTTGGACAATTTTTCTCCGAACCAATACCCCGGGGACAATATTTATAGTTATAAGTACAACAATTGTCAGGGAAATACCAGAGATTTTACCATCAGCTGTCGCTCGCTGACACAGGCCGTAAAAGTGTAGGGGTTTGACAACCCAAAAGTAAAAATCCCGGCCCATCCCCGGGGATGGGGGGCCGTGGATGCAACTGACTGGTGCATTATGTGCACATGAGTGCAGTGTAAGTATAAAGTTAAAAGAGTAAAAAAGTAGACAAAACTATTAAAACAAGTGACTTTTTAGTGAGTGAAATAAGAGGCTAAAAGAGCATTGTTGAAATGTTAAGAGTCAACGACTCAGTAAAAAGGTAAAAGCATGACACACCACAGGTCGAATAACAATGACTTGTGACTATGATGCTGGCAAACAAACAAAACAGAAAGCCTGTTTGGGTATAATATCTCTAAAATTTTAGCAAGGTCAATGGCGCTCGCGAAAACTAATGAAAGTATCAACATGGCACTCGTCTAGTGATAAAGAATAAACACATTACCATTCTTGGGAGCGCAATCAAGTCCGGTGTCTTATAGCAATACGATGATGTTGAGATAATTTCAGATAGATTTCAATAAGCTAAGAAATCTATGAAAAATCTCTAGTAGATCATGAGATATTTCAGTCTGCTAAGTCAACAATCCATGGCGGGCGTTACTCCGCCCATAATCAAAATGGCGACCATAGCTCCTCCCCATGACCGATTACCCGGTGTCCGTTAGACGCTATCTTCCAAGGTGAAGGCTGGAGCAGCAATACTTTTCATGAATGCTGACAATGAGGTATTGTTATGATTTCAATTTCCAAGACAAAAAACTTTAAGGAACAAGAGGTGCCATATGATATGGGCGGTGGGCTCCACTATTCTGATTGCTTGAAATTATGGAAATTTTATAATTTGAAAAGGAAAGATTGATTTAATCATAGTTGTCTGCCCTTGGCAACAGATGTGGGCCACTAAAAATGAAAACTTGAGAGCAATTGCTTTGATAATACGGCTGTATCTTAACCTACTATGACGAGGGGTCATGACAACAGCTCTGCTTTAAAAATGACACATGAAGTCATTAAAATTGAAAATGTTTCATCAATTATTTACCAAACTACATTCAACATTAATAAATACATATTATTGAAAAAGAAGTTAATAACAGAATCATGATTTTCTTCCCTGATCAACAGCTTGTGTTGATTAATAAGAATTACAATTGTGCCATTCAAAAAATTTAATAATACAATAATAAATGATGTTATGATATCATGGTAGACCTAACATGTGACTTTTTGCAAAGTCATCAAGTAAATATATGTCAAAAACAATAGTATAGTTGATTCAAAGATCTCTGTCACAACTGCGTAAACAAACATTCACTCCGGTGGATTATTAAAGTTGTATCGGGATTAAATTCTACCATCAATAATACACTTAAATGATTAAAAAGCAAATGGTCCTATAGCGTAGTGGTTATACTTGCTGCAATTAGCTATTCAGAAATGGAATGTTATGGCGGTTTTGACAGACATCTTTGAATCGACAATAAGTATATTATTCTTTGACCAATGATCGCGAGATATGTTAGACGCTCAATCTAAGAATGAATTTTAACCTTTGCTGCCCACAATTGTTTTTTTAACTTCTGGTTGACAAATTTTTACTTGTCCTCTTAGCCAACAGTCACATGGGTGCCAAGGTGTTTTGTAATTGAGATGCTTCTAAAATACTTAAGTAGGTCATTTACAAGTGTAGTTAAAGATTTATGATTGTTTTCCTGTGGACATTAAGAATGCTGCATTTTTGTGTACGTGTATGTAACGATATTTCCCTTTATGCGATTTTTTTAGGTTGCCTCCAAGCACTATGGTGAATCGCCTGTATCGTATCAGCATGTATACTATACAGAAGTATACGTTTACGTGTCACTCAGTTAATTTATCCCCCTTGCCAGATACACTTATTCATTCATGACACTCACCTTTCATTTTCTACCGGTATGTAATTATATACATATATTAATATTATATTATTACAGATGCAGGTTGGTATGTTCCAAGAAGGAATACTTGTGTTACAGAACAAGGCAAGATACCAATTAGTGTGTATCAACACCGCAAGAAATGTTGAAGTAGAAGAAAGTACATGAAGTATTCTTGGGTGTGCTGTTGTCAACATTTCTAATGACAGAGTATTATTGCCTTCTAACAAAATTATTGATAAGCTGCCCTTGGTGCACGACTGTTGTGGGGGCAGATGCTCCAAAAGAGAGGTTAATTTCACACAAAAGATTGAACAGGAAAATAGTAACAGAACAAAGCTGATATTACATCATAACAAAGAGCACACTTTATATATCATAAATGAATTTAGTCTAACTCTGCCGAAGTTTTACAATAAGAAGAAAATTGTATAGATTCTGTTTATTGTTTTAAGGACATTTGTACCTTTTGAATTTTTCTGTACAAGGTATATAAAACCTGTTATTTTTATGAAGGTCAGATTAGTGCCAATCATTTAGAAAACTCCTAACAGTTTTGCTCGGCTAGTTTTTTAGATATTATATTTAGGGGACAACCCCTAAAAACTAAAAAAAATATTTTACCGAAAAAGGGTGGGTTCACAAAGCATTAAACCTGGCTTACATGAATTTACACATGTAACGAATCAAACAGTGAAGTTTATTATATACGTTGTAAGACTTTTGTATTTCAAAAATAATATTTTAAAATATGTATTTTTTAAAAACAAGTTTAACGTAAAAAATCCTTGAACAACATCATTTTTTCTTATATGCAACAAGTACAGCAACAATTATAGAAGCTTCATAGCAAATTTCACGACAATTGCTTGGCTATATTTCTTTTAATTGAACTAATAGTGATTTCAGAAATGCTAAAATCAGGGGAGGTTGCAAAACGAATCCCGCCCCGCCCCGCCCGCCCGCCTGCCTGCCTGTCGATCACAGTGGTTTTTTGTTCAATAACTCAATATCGCTTTGCCCTAAATTATTCAAACTCTACATGAATTTTAGCCAGCAACACCTAACAGATGAACCCTTTTGAAATTTAAGTTTGTTGGTCAAGGTCACTGTGACCATCAACATTTTAGGCTATAAGGCTGCAGTGGGTGTATACATGTTTTACAAACATCTCTTGCTTAATATTTAACAAATAAAACATGACTTTGAGGCCCGAAGTGAAACTAAGTGACATATACCATTCTAGCTGAGACAGATTATTTAGTGTCGAGGTATAATTTTTTGGTAAAGGTTATGTAAATAAATTAATTACATTATGTTAATCATGTAAATATACTATGTTTAGCGTATATATTGTAATATACCTCATTTACATTATTGCCTTCTTATTTCATTGTGACATCATTCATTCAATATGCAATTATATTGACTGGATGAGGTCAAATTGAAATAAGAAGTGAATATGCAAATAAGGTGTAATATTTTATATAACATTAATTGATTTATGTTGTTTTTACATGGCTTTACAACAAATAAGTAATATTTATACTCCATGATTTTGTTAATGTCCTTTAATTATTTTTCCAATAATGAGTACAGGTAAGGACATTGAAGTTTTACTAAACTAATTAGTGTAAGCATTTTTGTGCGGTTCATATTTTCCATTTATACATATTCAAATTGTTTGAAATTATTTTCACCACACTTCAAATAAGACTGATAATTCGAAAAACAGTCATGTTTCCTGCAACATGTAGTTGTTTTTTCAACATAATTCATGTCACAATATAATTATTCACCATCAGTCGAAATGACAGCAAATTTAAATCACTGGATCCGAAACTCTGGAACACCCTCAAGCCTCCGTAATTTCAATTCGTACAACGGATGCTCTTTTTATATTTTCAAAATTATTGCTGCAAAGAAAGTATGAAAATAGATTTGTGACTTGTTTCAGGTTGTTTTTTTATTTAACATTGATTGCATGAAGTATGTTCGCTTTAGTTTCATTCAGCTTTTTGATTGATACTAATTTCCTGTAATATGTTCTTTTTCATTTTTCCATTTTTGTATGAAGGTCAATTTGTTAACCTAAGGATTTAACATTACACATTTGTTAGTTGTCTTCTAACAATAATATATATTTGATTTGTTTATATTAATCATTCTAAATGTATAATAAAAACTATCATAATAAGTGAAATTGTGTTGTTATGTTCGTTTTCTTCTTACACAATACTTTCATATGAGAATGATATGATTATCATATGAGAATGATATGATCGATTTTCATATGAGAATCATTCTCATATGAGTATCATATGCAGATCCTTTCATATGAGAATCATATGTGGCGAAGTTGCCTATGTAGACATGGTACTTATTGGTCAGTGCAAGCTACTAATGGGTCTGTGCAGGCTCATTAAATGCAACTAATGTTTAAGAAACACGACACGACCGAGAAACCAGGTTTTCGTATCGTTTTCACCATTGCATTTTTCCTATCTGTAGTAACAACGACCGTTACCACATTGCCCTCAGATACAACCACTCACTTAACAACAGCATGCTGTATGCCAAGTTTAATGACACTTTGTTTATCCAAACTCAAGTTATTGACACGAGTTGTACAACGTCTATGGGCAATGTCCCTTATCCCCTTATTATTTATCAGACCGCTATACGCCGAACACTGGTTTCTGTACCGGGATGCATTACAAAGTAAGGATACACAGCAACAATGATTATGCATTTAAATGCACAACACACATGAATATAAATTTTCAAACGACGGATCCGATCGCTTAATTATATAGGGTTTTGATAAATTCGAATAACGGTTACCGCGATCGGACGAACAGACCAACATATCATCCATCCGACCTACACACAGCAAGCGTAACTTCAAGATAGTTATCATGTCCTTCGTAGCAAATTAGTTGCAGGTGAGCTCTTGTTTGTTTCTATTGTTAACAAGCTGATATACTGTAATTGATTGATTTATGTTCCAACTACATTTATATATCTGTTCTGATTCAAGATAGTTATCATGTCCTTCGTAACAATTTAGTTGCAGGTGAGCTCTTTTTTGTTTCTATTGTTAACAAGCTGGTATACTGTAATTGATTGATTGAATATGTTCCAACTACATTTATATATCTGTTCTGATCACAAAACTATGTGAACACAGTAAATAATTGAAAAATTTCAAGAAGGTAAGAATATGCACAATACAAACAATTTCCTGTTAGAAAAGTTTACAAAATGGACGATATTCAATAATTAAAATTATAATGCTCGACATTATAGTTTCATCTGATAATTGCTTAAACTGCATCAATCGATTTACTGTGAAGTCATCGAAGACAAATTAAAACTTTTCCCTCAAAACGTACCGATTTCAAGGAAAAAAACGTTAGTGAGAATATCACTTCAAATACGGTAATTAAATCAGGCTTCTGTCTGCAAAATTTAATTTCCTAATTGATACTTTACGCCATTCAATCAATAAAACGTTAAAAGTAAGCCATTTTGGTTCATCTAAAGTGTACAAAAGTCAAGACTTTATTGTGATGATTTATGCCACTGACCCCTAATAAATTCATATATTGCAAACGATCTGTGAAACAATTAGCACTTTCATTATCGTTATGTATTCATCAGTGGCGATAATGATGTCTAAGTCATTTAGTACATATGCATTATGTAAAAGGCCATCATGGCACATAGCACTAGAAATGTAACAAAGCCCAATCAATTTCCACCAGAAACACAATATTTAAAAAAAAAATATATGTGAAAGCTAATGGTTTTAAAATAATCATTTTATCAAATTAATTATACTGCGTTCGTTTTCTTGCTTAATGCGCAGTTGAATGAGTGTATTTAAAGTAGCTAGCATCACAAAATGAAAATCAGTCACTAAACGATCACAATTCATGTAGTGCTTTTGAGGACTACCTTATTCTTAACTTAATGTACGAAAACCTATATCATATGTGTACGCAATTAGACAGATGTCACCGAGTACAACACAGGCCGCCTAAGGTAATTCAAGAAGCAATATTAAATATCAAATCAACTTGATTTCCTCATACCTTTTTGTTTCGTGTTTACGATGCAGTTCAATTAAGAGAACATATTCAAACATGATTTATTGCATCATTGTATTTTGATTGTAATTACCACTGGTCGTAAATGACACAAATCCGCTATTCAGAGTGACCTCGGGTAAGTTAATGCTTCTGTTGGCTTAATTGATATAGTCTAGTTATTCAACCTTTGTATGTAACTCACGGGGTTCACGAGAAACGTAATCGAACTGTTCAGTGCCTGAAACAAACCTCGGCGTATGCAGTAATAACAGCAAAATACAATAAAAGAGAAGCATTTACCCCAACATTTCACTCTTCTATCGTATCAACAGTGAACCCCTTTCATGCCAATAACAAACCTTAGCAATGCTTGTATATTTGAAAGCACTTAAATATGTGAAAATATACTTTAGTGTTCCAATAAGTATTTGAAAACTAGATTAATCAACCACTAAAATGTGACAATGTCATTCTCTGAACACTGGAGAAAGATGTGATATAATTAGAAATCGTCTGCGATAGTTTCAGAAGCGGATTAGCATTAATGTTGTACGTCAGAATCTTAAGGTGCGTCTACAGTGTTTCCACCTCTCCCGTTATGCTAATGGGTGTATTCGTTGGTTCAAAATATAAGCATGTATAATAATATTATCAACCATGACATGGAAATTGCGTGTCGACAACAAATAACAATGACATTCAAACTCGAGAAACCAATAGCACTAACTTTACACAATATAATACATTAAGTTGCAGCACGCAATGCGTGGCTAGGCAATACTGTGACATGAAACGATAGTTGCACACGATAATATATTTGGTTTTCGGCCACAGCTTGACCCGATAGCATTGCCTGATTGTGGTAATTTAGCGTTCTTACTATATTAGTTAACATAATGATTAGATGTTACGTGCTTACAATTGTACTTCAAATATCACCGGGTTGAAGGAGATGAAAATATACCTAATACTATTTCACCTTGAAGTTCGTAACTACGTGGTTTCTGTTACCATCAACATAATATAAAGAATAACGACTAAGGCAGTGCACCATGGTTTCCCACCCACGTTAGTGAATTCTCCAAATGTTATTAAGAAAGCAACGGAACTCCATTAACGTCGGGGTTTATTTAAAATGCAATATCTCGTACATAGGAGGGAGAAAATGTCAAGAAATCATTACACCTTAGTACGAAAAACCCGAGCGTGTCTCGTTCAGACCATTATAAAGGTTTGCAAGGTCAACCAACATAATACTAAGTGTGTGTTAAGCGTACAGTTTGTAGCATTATATGGAAGCTATTGTATAATACCACTAACAGTGCAATATTGTTCCGATTCAATGTCTGCTTGATCAACTTTAATAATTGAAAAACTATAGTGTGTCTAGCCATACCATAATTTGAAATGATTACACAAGCAGTACGTGCAGAACTTTTAATGGTGTTGGTAAGCAATAACTGGACTGAGTATACAACGACAAATGATTTTAAACACATTTCCAAGTCTGTAAAATGGTAATAGACAGTCAAATAATATCTCAAATGCAATTTGGCATAGCATCTTACAGAGGCTGCCTCACGTTTAGATGTATTGTGCAAACACAAAATGTCAAATTTTATGAGATTGTGCAAACACAAAATGTCAAATTTTATGAGATTAAAAGTATTTATAGTTGGTGTTCTATTAATGGCGTATTACTTTACGGTAAGAAAACGTGACATTTCTTTTAAATCATTATATAAATGAGCACATCCTTTTTTCTTAATTGATCATCTAAAAACCATGTTTTTTTAAAAAAAAACTCCCCTCAGTCTACAGAGCTATATTCAATGACATTCAACACCTGCGAATAGAAAAATAGAATACAACAGACTGAAGATCATGCATCAAGAATTATAACAGACGCCCACACCGAATTATTGCACACATTCATACCACTAAGTGTGCCGAGTTATTGCACACATTCATACCACTAAGTGTGGTGAAACAGGTAACTAGAATGGTAATAACCACTATAAAATAAATCGCGAAAAGCTGGATATTCTGATAGTTTTTAGATTCTTGGTAAGTTACTTTTTTACTCTTCAATGCAATTAATGGCGCCCTACAGTTTCTCCCTTATTCTGTCCCGGGTATGGGGGCATTACATAGTTATGTTGAGAATTGACAAAGGATTACACGAAAAAATGCGAATAACAAGCTTATTGATGAACAACACACACGAATAGTAACTTTTCAAGACATTGGGGTTAAAAGGGGTATTGTTAAAATTCGAATACTAGTAATGGTTACCGCAATCAGACGAACCGACCGACCTATCATCCAACCGACCTACACAAAACACGTGTAACTTCAAGATAGTTATCATGTCCTTCGTAACAAAGTAGTTGCAGGCAAGCTAGTATATGTTTCTCCTGTTAACAAGTTAATATACTGTAAATGATTGATTTATGTTCCAACTACATTTATGTGGTCTGCTCACAAAACTTTGTGGACCCAGTAAATAAGCGAAAGATTTCAAGAAGGTAAGATAATATGTCAATACAAACAATTTCTTGTCAGTAAAGTTTACAAAAGTTACAAAATAGACGATATTCAATAATTAACATTATAATGTTCGACTTTATAGTTTCATCTGATAATTGCTTAAACGGCATTAAGACGAATTAAAACTTTTCCCTCAAAAAACGTACCAATTTCAAGGAAAAATACGGTTAGTGAGAATATCACTTCAAATACGGTAATTCATTACGCTTCTGTCTGCAAAATGTAATTTCCTAATTGATACTTTACGCCATTGAATCAATATAACGTTAAAAGAAAGCAATTTTGACTCATATAAATTGTACAAAAGTCAAGACATAGACTTTAGTGTGATGATTTATGGCACCGAACCCGAATAAATTCATATATTAAAACGATCTGTGAAACAATTATTATTAGCATTATGCATTTATTAGTGGCGATAATGATGTCTAAGTCATTTAGCACATTCACATTACGTAAATGTAAAAGGCAATCATGGCACATAACACTAGAACTGTAACAAAGCCCACCCCCATTACCGCTTTAATTGTCAGCTACAAATGCTATACTCGTACGTTATATACGTGTTGTTCTCGACCTCTTATCAACATACGTACTAGGCTCAATCAATACGTGATCAGATCGAACAGATTAGAATAATTTAACGCAAATCATGAAATATTAACCGTCTTACAGACGAACCAATTTGACCTGTCAGACTCTCTAAAGGCGACCGTGTACGACTCGTGTACACATCACCGGGTGCGCAAATTAAGGTAACTTCAAATGTTTGCCTCCCCCAACTTGGATGAATATACTAGTCAGACGTAAAAAACATCAGATACAAAACAGCAACTGTTTGTAGCAGATTGTGCCGCTTTGGGAGTCCATCATAAACTCTTTTCACATTCGATTTGTGTCACAGTGATATAGAATGAAACGTGAAAATTAATTGTAATTCGATTTAAGTACCATAACTGTAAAAATCGCGAAGTTCTCCAGACATTACAATACCAGGCAATGAACATTCGACACACGTACTTGTTATAAAATGTCACATGTGCAATAATCGCATACAAAGTAGATATAATCTAGAACCGTGATGTTACTACATAGCGTCACCGACGTATTCTTTCGCCAACTTTTGAGTTTTGTACATGTTGGTGTCGTCGTTCTTTCGCAAAGTCCACTGGCCCATCGTTATTGTTTTTCATTTGTTTACATTGAACAATACTTTCTTATCATCGAGTAGTTTCTAAACAAGTTACCGAGTATGCACATACTTGTACTTGCTACAATACTCTGAAATCTGCTCATTAAATGCGAAATAACTCACTTTGTTTTTAATCAACCACGTCAATCGAACAACATTATTACATTTCTATGCATATATTTCGCTTGTTTTCTCGAAATTGGTTTTCATGATATCTGATTAACGTTTATTTTCAGCATAAATGTGTTTCTCTTTCTAACTGTTTTTATTCTAATACCATAACAACAAGCACCATCTATAGATCAACCAGAGTTGTTACAGGATATGGGCAATGCAATCAGTATAGTTTGCAGACAATAAATTACAACGGTTATCATAAATTACTTCACACGTATAAATCTGATGCTTTGTACCGTATATGATCGTTGTTTTTGATAATCGCATGTCAACCAGACAATGTTTTTAGATTTATTGTTCATGTACACGATCATTATCACCCGGCGCTATAAAATTCAGTTGTACTGTTGCCATTGTCTCTACCACTTAAACATGACATCAGTGGCAGCGACTCTACCATACTCAAATACATGGATAGAAGAGTTGTTAACTTTAACTTAATACAATACTTCACATATTTCATTACAAGTTCAGCAAATGTTTAGTTTTCTATGCAACAACAAATAGTAGTGTATTAAAATGTTATGTTTTGTCCCCCCTGTGTGACCGAATATAAAACAATTTAATTGTATTGTAGCCATCTAGAACAAAGGCACTGGTCAGCGATAGATAATGTCCCCTAAGAGGAAAGGTGGTAATAAACAGTTTCTTGTGAAATTCCCCTGGCCGACACACAACGACAACTTAAACTAGACTCTTAAGGAAGAAGACAATCAGACCTAAAACAAAGAAATAGTACACAATATTTACCAAATCCTGAAGTTTCAAATATGCAAGCATTATTTAAACAAGAGGCCCCCAAGTGGCCAATTAACCTCACCTGAGTCACGCAGGAAAATTTTAGTTTTGTGCCAAGTACTTTGTATGATAAATATTAAACACCTTTTTCTATTTTAGCTCTAGCGGCTATCTTGTTCAGCGGAGCGGTTCGAGCTATTTTTGTGAAAGGTGGCTATCTTGTGTAGCGGAGCGGTTCAAGCTATTTTGGTGAAAGGTCACTCATAGATCGTTCCTATAAAGTTTTATCAAAATAACTCAAGCGGTTAAGGAGAAGAATTTGTTTAAATATTTTTTTCATACACTTAGTGTTGGAGAACAACAGCAGTCCTGAGTATTTGAAGAATATCTAAGAAGAACAGTATCCTAAACTTGTAGGAGTCTGGGCGGCGTTTCATCATCATTCCTAAAATCATTTCCTAGGATTACTCTTTTGACCGTCTTAAGATTCGTCTTAGGTGCGTTTCAACAAACGATCCTAAGAGAATTATTGACTTAGGTGCTACTCTTCAAGAGGAGATAATTTCAACGTCAACTTCCGCTGTCGTCTCTCCGGTCCGCACAGTCAGATAGTCGTCTGCAATGGATAAACAAGCCTTCAAGCGCAAAGAAAATTGGACGAGTGAGGAGACATCAGCACTCGTCCAGGCTGTGGCCGATAGTAGAGATACTATTGTGGGAAAGCTGACAAATGCAGTTTCGAATGATTTGAAGGCGAAAACGTGGGAAGATGTGACCCGGAGGTAGGTCTAAGTCTAGTCAAACAATCTCGACCTAGTGACTACGCGTCACAAAGAAAACCACAAGAGAATGAAATCGTGTCTAGGTCTAAGTCTGACTGATTGAATTGAAGTTCGGTAACCTTGCGAAATTCACTATTTTAAAGAGTTCAGTAGTAGTAAACATACTTACCCGACTGAGTGATTTTCAAAGTACTCAGTGTTGTTTATAAACCAATCAGTTCCACCCAGGTTTAGGAGTTTTACGTTTTTGTTGCCTTACTACTCATTCCCTTCAACCGTAGTAAATTTTATTACCCCTCACTTTTTTCGTAATGTTAATTTCCCATAGACAAACAGGTAGTATTCTTACTGTTACGATCAAGCGGATCAATACACCACGTTATTGAACATTTTTTTAGTCTAATGTCAAAACTACACTGACCAACATGGACTAAAAAACAATGTCTGATCAATAACTCAACAACAGTTGGGCCTAGGATCCTTCAAGTTCATAGGGAGGTTATTCATCACCAACAGATGACCAAAAATTGATTTTAGCACTACTGATGATTGAGCACTTATCATGTTTTTCTTTTCTTTCAATAGGTCACGTGTTCCACCTTTACCCAAGTGAAGAGGGACGTTGGGAAGGGGTTGTAACTAAACTAAATGACGAGATAAGAGCAATAAAAAACAATAAATACCGTTTAAAATAGGAAACAAAAATAATAAATATCATTTAAAATAGATCAACTGCTTGAGTCTTAATTTGCATCATCAGCTATGAAATTAGTGTAGCTACCCCAGGTTGGCACATCATCTAGGGATACGGAAGTCAAGTCGTGTAGACTCTGAAACCTTTCACTGATGGAGATAGTTACCACAACTGTTGGATTGTAGGCAGTTGCTTACAGGCTTTGGAATCTAGTAGACTTATTTCCCAGGATCGATGTTTAGATGGAAGGCCTGCTGTCAGAAATGTTGATGAATATGCTTAACCTGTCACACATAGTGACACGGTTAACTTTTGTGATCGCACTTTATCTGTGCCTGTGTTAACTTGCATGTTCCTTTTCCTCAACATTTCCTCTTCTGGAAATTTCAGTCATTTTGAGATATATAGGCTTTAGTTAGAATATGTCCCACCACTTTAGAGGTGTGGGAGAAATATTGGTTTACCTGTGTGTCTGTAACACATGACGTTCGCACTCTAGCGGTTGTAAATTTGGTCCATTCTTCATCAAATTGGTCAGAAGTTTATCTTAATGATATCTAGGGCAAGTTTGAAACTGGATCACATGACCTTGGAAACTGTAGGTCACTAGGTCAAATTATAGAAAATGATGTCCGGACTCTAGTAGTCCGGTTTTTGGTCCAATCTTGGCCATCCTAGTGGGGCTAGAAGGGTTACCAATGGGCTCGAATTAGGATCCCAACAGGAAAATTTGGTATGAGGGTGGGATCCCACTGGGATGAGGGTGGGGTCCCACTGGGATGAAGGTGGGATCCCACTGGGACGAGGCTGGGATCCCACTAGGATGAAGGTGGGACCCCACTGGGATGAGAGTGGGATCAATTTTACCGGTGGGATCCCGCCTCTCATCCCAGTGGGATCCCGCCTCTCATCCCAGTGGGATCCCACTGGGATGAGAGGCGGGATCCCGACCAATTTTCCCGGTGGGATCCCAGTGGGATGAGAGGCGGGATCCCAGTGGGATCCCACCCTCATCCCAGTGATGTAGGTCTTATTTTCTGCTGGTAATATTGTATCTACATGTCATATATCACTACACGTTTGCATAAAAAGTTTTTAAAAAGGAGATATGTTGTCGTCATTATTCTCGCAGTGATTGTAAGCATTCAATGTGCTATTTTTCTGGTTGGTTGCCTTACAAATAAGGTCTGCTATGTTTACAAGAGGAAGAGTTCCATCCATGAAAGATCTATTTTCCAAATGACACTAAAATTCCCAATCCATGATCTATGTTACCAAAATACGGAGCAAAAAAGCTGCTCGTAATTACCCGTACTTCCATCACCATGTATCTCTTAGACTAATTGTTCAACATCCACCTGTGGTGAAACATTCTGAAACACAGTTCAAATACCTAATTAGTAAATAGCTCAAATGAAATTTGGATAATTTACTTAATACCAAATAACTGCTGGGCATTTGGTGTTTAAATATCAAAATTACGCCCTATATCATCCATGGAGAGTATTTTGCAATATAACTGGCATCTTTTGTCAGTAAGATATTATGTGTTTCCAACATCCAGTCCTTTAACTTAGTCAAGCTTACATAGCTGAAAATTCAATTTTGCTTTCCAAAAAACATTCAATTGATTCTTTCACACTAGCTTTATTCGTTTATTTCCAGGTTATTTCAAGCGAGGATGGAAATATCCAATTACTCCAATGAAAATACGGATATTCACATTTATTGTGTTGTATTGTTTTTCTTCCATTCTAATTCTATCTTAACCAGTCGAAACATTGACTGGTAAATTTTATTGACAGTCGACGAAAGAATCTACATACAATCATGTAGGAATTGAAAATAACATTCGTACATTTGCAAGTTCAAAACTATACTTTAATACAGTTTGAATAATAATGAGAAATATTGTAATTATTTTGATTGAATAATTAAGTTAAATTTAGCAAACTATTTGCTCCAGCGGATTCAAGTTTACAAATTTGACGTACATGTTCATTAAAGAGGCATACACTATAACCTCGACCGTTCTAATTGATTAAAACATACTAGACATTAATCAGAATTACAAATGCAACGAAAACACAAAATTTCTATCTAAAAATCCCAACAGTTATCAAAAAACGATAAAAATATATTTCCATAACATGTCTATTGAGTCGCCATACGCTTAGCCTTAAAAAGTTTAGAACTGTCTGATTAAAACAAGAAAAGCCATTTGTCTACGAATCGGACGACAGTGACTAAGACAAAAACACTTTTTGAAATAATTAATATAGTGTATATCTATTTATTAGATGATATTCGAGTTGATTAAGAACAAAATAGTACATTTTTCATTTAGATAATATGCGTGTAATACATAAGAAATCAACGATGTCGTTTTTTGTCCTCTCCGTTCCATCCGTTTCGTTGAACAATGTTAGTTTCGGATTTTGATTACACCGTTCAGTGGTTGTTGTTGTTAAAGGCTGGAAGCGATCTATAATTTTAGAAATTCAAATTATATTTTGATCATTATGGAGAGATAATTCGGCATAATTATGTTCTTCTTACATGTTAAAACGATTCAGTTTTAAACTTGTATGATCATTTATGTCATTAAATATGATAGGTAGTATCAATATGCAAGAAATAGGGAATGTCCGTTTTATAGCGATGCTTCGATACCGGCGTTTAATGTAAAAATCATACGTCAATTAGAAATAATGCAACATAATTGTACCAGTAATCAATTACATTTTGCATTAGGTCATAATTCATGTAATTGAAGACCAGAATGTCTCCAAAATGAGTATAATTTTGTTGCTATTATAACCAAATATCTTGAGAAGACGAAATTGTATCGCGGTTTTCTAATTTCACCTTATTAATGTTCAGAGTATCATACTTATTTTACCGCATACACAGTTAATTATTCAGGGTTTCTATTACACCTACATGTTGCAATTCCTCCAATTAACAACACAAGGGAAATAACGGATCTGATCTATAATTTGATATTTTAAATCTTTCTTTCCAAACGTCTAGAATAAAAAAGACGTTTTAAAACGATGGTACAAGAAGTATCTTTATCATATAAATCACGATGTGGAAGTGTCATCAAGCACATTACATAAAAACGATATTACACTACTCAATAATATCATAACTATGCAAATGAGGGGGGGCTAATCACTATTTTATGTATTCATACGCGCTGTCAAAAAAACAAAAACAACAAACATGGCAAACCGTGGTCTACTCGTCGGCGCCGAAGTTCAAATTGACGGGAAGGTAGTGGTACCATTACCGAGAGAGTGGAGAGAGGTTTTGGGACTTTTTATATGGTTAAATTAAGCAATACTGAATTTGAATTCGAAAAAGAATCCGAGAGACTGAAACTAATTACACCATCACTGACAACAACAGAGCAAACGAACAATTCTATCCAGGTAAATACAACACGATTCCAATATGTAGCCACGGAAAATATAGAATCATTTATTGAAGAACAATCTCATAGAAACGCTCTAAGCAAGACTATGTATGATCTATATGCAAAGCTATTAAAATCAGTTTTCGAAGAGTCCGTCATTGGTGAAACAAGTAGTCTCCATGAAATACCAATCAATTAGCTATCGCCTCTTCCGAGTCGCTTCTTCATGAGTGTTAAAAAATGCTAATGGCGAAGCTTACGCACTCTCTAGTCTGAGAGGAATGCTTTCCAGTTTCGTCCGCCAACTACGCAGGTAAAACTGAAAGTGTATTTTTCATCACCCAACCCAGTCCCCTCATCCACTAAAATAAAACAAGAGGGTCCAAAGGGCCCTGGGTCGCTCACCTGTTTGGCCTAGTGACCTAGATTTCGGCCCAAATGACACAGTATCTAAATTGACCTAGATTTTAAAGAGATAAACATTGTGACCAAGTTTCATAAAGATAGAGTCAAAATTGTGACCTCTAGTGTGTTCACAAGATTTTTCAATGATTTGGCCTCGTGACCTAGTTTTTGACCCCATATGACCCAATATCAAACTTGACCTAAATTTTATAATGATGATCATTGTGATCAAGTTTCATAAAGATAAGGTCAAAATTGTGACCTCTAGTGTGTTCACAAGCTTTTTCAATGATTTGGCCTTCAAAGGCTTGTGACCTAGTTTTTGACCCCGGATGACCCAATATCGAACTTGACGTAGATTTTATAGAGATGATCATTGTGATCAATTTTCATAAAGATTAGTCTCAAATTGTGACCTCTAGTGTGTTCACAAGCTTTTTCAATGATTTGGCCTTGTGACCTAGTTTTTGACCCCAGATGACCCAATATCGAACTTGACCTAGATTTTATAGAGATGATCATTGTGATCAATTTTCATAAAGATTAGTCACAAATTGTGACCTCTAATGTGTTCACAAGGTTTTTCAATGATTTGGCCTCGTGACCTAGTTTTTGACCCCAGATGACCCAATATCGAACTTGACCTAGATTTTACAGAGATGATCATTATGATCAAGTTTCATAAAGATTAGGCTCAAATTGTGACCTCTAATGTGTTCACAAGGTTTTCCTTTGATTTGACCTAGTGACCTAGTTTTTGACCCCAGATGACCCAATATCGAACTTGGCCTAGATTTTATGGCGATGATCATTGTGATCAAGTTTCATAATGATCAGGCTAAATTTTTGACCTCTAGTGAGTTCACAAGGTTTTCCTTTGATTTGGCCTAGTGACCTAGTTTTAGACCCCGGATGACCCAATATCGAACTTGACCTAGATTTTATAGTGATGATCATTGTGATCAATTTTCATAAAGATTAGGCTCAAATTGTGACCTCTAATGTGTTCACAAGGTTTTCCTTTGATTTGACCTAGTGACCTAGTTTTTGACCCCAGATGACCCAATATCGAACTTGACCTAGATTTTACAGAGATGATCATTGTGATCAAGTTTCATAAAGATTAGGCTCAAATTGTGACCTCTAATGTGTTCACAAGGTTTTCCTTTGATTTGACCTAGTGACCTAGTTTTTGACCCCAGATGACCCAATATCGAACTTGACCTAGATTTTATAGAGATGGTCATTGTGATCAATTTTCATAAAGATTAGGCTCAAATTGTGACCTCTAATGTGTTCACAAGGTTTTCCTTTGATTTGACCTAGTGACCTAGTTTTTGACCCCAGATGACCCAATATCGAACTTGACCTAGATTTTACAGAGATGATCATTGTGATCAGGTTTCATAAAGATTAGGCTCAAATTGTGACCTCTAATGTGTTCACAAGGTTTTCCTTTGATTTGACCTAGTGACCTAGTTTTTGACCCCAGATGACCCAATATCGAACTTGGCCTAGATTTTATGGAGATTATCATTGTGATCAAGTTTCATAAAGATCAGGCTAAATTTGTGACCTCTAGTGAGCTCACAAGGTTTTCCTTTGATTTGGCCTAGTGACCTAGTTTTTGACCCCAGATGACCCAATATCGAACTTGACCTACATTTTATAGAGATGATCATTGTGATCAATTTTCATAAAGAGTAGGCTCAAATTGTGACCTCTAATGTGTTCACAAGGTTTTCCTTTGATTTGACCTAGTGTCCTAGTTTTTGACCCCAGATGACCCAATATCGAACTTGACCTAGATTTTACAGAGATGATCATTGTGATCAAGTTTCATAAAGATTAGGCTCAAATTGTGACCTCTAATGTGTTCACAAGGTTTTCCTTTGATTTGACCTAGTGACCTAGTTTTTGACCCCAGATGACCCAATATCGAACTTGACCTAGATTTTATGGAGATGACCATTGTGATCAAGTTTCATAATGATCAGGCTAAATTTGTGACCTCTAGTGTGTTCACAAGCAATTGTGAACGGACGACGGACGACGGACGGACGACGGACGAAGAGCGATCACAAAAGCTCACCTTGTCACTTTGTGACAGGTGAGCTAAAAATGACTCAAATTTATTAAAATATAATTATATTTCAACAAACAGGCAGCACATGATCGCTAATGAACTGACGTCTTAACATTAAGAGTACAGTAATTAAAACGTACAACCAACTAACACTATAAAATAACTTACTTTGACATGTTAATTGTTTCAGGCATTATTATGGAGAGTACATTGCTACTGGGCCAGGATTTTCCGAAGTGCGAGAGGTTCTGAAGAGCAAACAGAAACAATTGAAGCAAGATGGGAAAGGCAACAAGCCACACAAAAGTGAGGCCATCTCTGAGGAAGAAATCGCTGCCAAGTGGGATTCGAACCAAATGGGTACAAGTACACCGGACAGCATTTTACAAACTTCATGGTTCTACAATACTGTCCACTTTGGACTGCCGGGTTTAGCCGAACACTGTGCTATGTGTTGTGGTGATATAACCCTTAAACAGGATGATGATCAAGAGTACCTTGGATATTAATAACGTCAAACCAAAACAAGAACACGCTTGAGTGATCACACCATCACAAATGATAAAACGTCTATTCCAGCGAGCAAAATTAGGGCTTTTCATTTCAATTAAATTTTCACTTCTTATTTACTTGGAACATGTCTGTGATACGAAATACACAAATAGTCAAATTAGTTGGCAATGTACGCTGAATTTGATGGCTAAAATTGATAATTGTCAACATAATCGTGTATATGATAGTCTAGAGGCTGGTGTTTCATAAAACTACTTTGTGTCGGATAAAATTGACATGTCTCCATCATAATAAGACTGTTGTATCGCATCCAATAGCCGAAATGTGTGTATGACGTACCACGTGACAACAGGTCAAGGGTCAATGCTGCTGACGTAGACAGGTAATGCTGCTATAAGTTTAGCACCAAACTCAACGGCATTATTTAAGCTCAATCATTGTCCAACCGACATTAAAATTTATGGGACACTTCCTTTTTTTTCGCGTTTTATGACCAGTGTGCTGTTTCTTAAAATCTGACATCCTGTGCAGTGTATATTACGACATCCACAATTGTACGTGGTCAAAGGGAGATTATTTTGGAACAATTATTTATTAAATTACCTCCCTTCCAATGCAAACTAACTAATTGTGTATTTCGTATCACAGACATACAGCAATTAAATTGGAAGTAAACATTTAGTCGAAAATGAAAAGCCCTAACTTTGCGCGCATGAATAGACGTTTTGCCATTTGTGCTGGTGTGATCATTTAAGCGTGACGGACACCAACGGGAATGGGTTCAACATGAACACCATGGGTACAAAAAATGACAGTGTTTGTAAAACGTTTTTTCAAGAGATCAATTTAAAAATATTGAATTTTTTATTTGTTTGCGAAACTCTTGACGCTCAGCATATATTAACCGTCTTACAATGCAAACAAACCAATTTGACCTGTCTAAAGGGGACGATGCGAGTGTGCAAATTCAGGTTACTTCACCAACTTCAGTAATTATACTTGTCAGGCGACACAAAAACATTACACGAACAGATACAAAACAACAATTGTTTGTAGCAGATTGTGTCGCAGTGGGAGCACATCATAAACTCTTTTCACATCCAATTTGTGTCACTGTGATATAGAATGAAACGTGAAAATCAATTGGAATTCGATTTCGGTGACATTACTATAAATATCGCGAAGTTGTCCAGACATAACAATACGAGGCAATCAGCATTCGACACACGTACTTGTTTTAAAATGTCACAAGTGCATTACTCGCATACAAAGTACCAGATATAATTAAGAACCGTGATGTTGCTACATTATGTAGTCACCGACCTATTCGTTCTAAGACGTTCGTGTTTTGTACATGTTGGTGGCCTTCTTTCGAAGAGTTCACAGGCCCATTGTTATTGTTTTAATTTGTTTAAATTGAATAATACGTTGTTGTCATCGAGTAGCTGCTATCAAGTAACCGAACATGTACATACTTGTACTTGCTACAATACTCGCCCATCAAAATGCGTCATAACCCATTTTGTTGTTAATCTACCACGTCAATCGAACAACATTATTACACGTCTATGCATATACTCGCTTGTTTTCTCGAAATTGGTTTTCATGGGATCTGATTAACGTTTATTTTTAGCATTTATGTGTTTTCTCTTAATAACTGGTTTTATGATAATGCCTTAACAACAACCAGCGCCTATAGATCAACGGTAAAAACGAGAATTGTTACAGGAAATGGGAAAGCAGACAATAAATTACAACGGTTACCATAAATAACTTCACGCGTATAAATCTGATGCTTTGTACCGTATATGATCCTTGTTTATGGTAATCGCTTGTCAATCAGAGAGAATGTGTTAAGATTCATTGTTCATGCACACCATCATTATTACTTAGCATAATACAAACAACAATATCCTTGTCTATACCACTCGTACATGGCATCAGTCGCAACAACTCTACTATACTGAGCGTCAAAAGTTTTGTAAACGAATTAAAAATTCAAAGTTTTTATTGTTAACTCGAAAGAACTTTTTACTAACACTGTTTATTTGTGTACCCATAGTGTTCATGTTGAATCCATTTCCGTTGGCCTCCGTTACACTTGAATGATCACACCATCAAAAGTGGTAAAACGTCTTTTCAAGCGCGCAAAGTAAGGGTTTTTCATTTTCGTCTTAATTTCCACTTCCAATTTACTTCATACATGTCTGTGATACGAAATGCACAAATAGTTAGTCAAAATAGTTTGCAAATACGCTACATTTGATGGCAAAAATTGACAATTGTGAGCATAAACACTTCACTACGTTTTTTGCAGTGAAAGGGAAGTAATTTAATCGGTAATTGTTCCAAAATAGTCTCCCTTTGACCGCAGACAATTGTCACATTTTAAGAAATATCGCACTGGTCATAAAAACGCAAAATAAAAGGAAGTGCCCCATAAGTTTTAATGTCGGTTGGACTACGATTTAGCTAACACAATGTCATTGAGTTTGGTGTTATAATTATAGCAGCATTCCATGTCTAGGTCAGCGGCATTGACCCTTGACCTGTTGTCACGTGGTACGTCATATACCCGGTACGTATGTTGGATATGATGCAACATTCTTATTATGATAGACATGTCAAATGTATCGGACACAAAGTATTGTTAGTGAAACGCCAGCCTCTTGACTCTTATATACACGATTATGTTCACATTTGTCAATTTTTGCCTTCAAATGTAGCGTACATTGCAAACTATTTTGACTAACTATGTGTGTATTTCGTATCACAGACATGTATCAAGTAAATTCGAAGTTGAACAAAATACAGAGAAACCTATGGGTAATTTTTTTAGGGTTGGATCAGAGTTTGTTTTTTCGGCGTGGTAAATGGGTTAAACAAAATACAAGGAAACCTATGGCCAATTTTTTTTGGGGAGGGGAGTTTATTGTTTATTTTGTATACATTATTTATGGGATTTTGAGCCTCGAAATGATGTCTGCACTAATTGCAAATAATATTCAAACCAGAAAACAATTTCTAAGTAAATTGTCATCCTGATTTAGAAGTCTTCACTGTACTGACGATCCTTTGTGGCCGAGTGGTCTAATGTGCCGATCTTCGTCTCCAGATTACTTGCCTCTCATCGCTATGGTTGTAGGTTACTTGCGGAATGAGGTGGTTCTACTCGGTCTGAATTATTCTGAGGTCTTCCTCCACCAATAAAACTAGAAAAGGTCATTAAATAGCCTAAACTGTGTTGACCTTATTCAATTCAATTGCCCTGTACTGTATTTTTGTGTTTTTGTCAGGTATCTGAAAAACATCTGTACGTTTCTGCCGAAGCAGTGGTATCTGACAAACATCTGTACGTTTCTGCCGAAGCAGTGGTATGAAGACTAAATCTTGTAGACGGTCTGGGATAGGTCTGTTGAGCATATTATTTCTTTTTCAATTGTATGGTACATATAGGGCTAACATGTCACATGGAATTAATGCTAATTGTATATGCTAGCTTAAATAATCCATTTAGCAGATCTTCTCACTAAATATATTTTGACAGGTAAGTCTGGTTAGAAAGGAGCATTTTAAGCAATATTTCTTGTTGTTTTCAGCTACAGTATAGACAGCGCTTAACAAAGGGCATTGGACTTACTGATGGGGAAGGCATTGAATGACTGCGGCCCTACCTAAGGGGGTTTAAAAAGAATTACTAAAGAAATGTCAATAAACAACCGGCAGGACCTCCTGACCAATGCCTCATTACACCATACTGGAAAGGCTATAGATAACTTAGGTACTTAAACAAGTTGAATATGCAGTCTTACTTAGATTAAAGAGGCCCTCCATTTATTTTGGCCGTTACATAAATTAAAACATATTAGACATTAATAAGAATTATGAATGCTACAGAATACACTATTTCAGCTCCAAACAGAATTAGCCGGGTTTAGTGTGGCATGACTAAAGCACAAAAAGTTCATTTTCCTTAGAAAAGTACAAATGTGACAAAAAGGAGTTAAAAGCAACATGTTATTAAATAATTATTTCATGTAGTTCTATGTAGTAAAAGATATTTATGTCGATGCTGTAATAAAGTAGTTGGTACCTGAGAGACAGACGCTAGGATCAGTCGTAAAGACTGCTGTGTATAAGCTTGTGTCAGAATCAAGCCTCTAAACAAGCTATTTGCATACATTGGTTTCTGGTAGCCTTTAAACGTGTCCATGAGTTGGTATCATTTAGGAGAAGTGAGAAGGTTCTTTTGACAATCAGCACTTATTTTAAGTTATTTTGTGTGACATAATACTTGGCAAATGTTTGCATATTTTATATATTCTATTTTCAGCATTCAAATTGGAATTTTGTCTGAGAGCAAAAGAACATTGACTGAGTTATTGGATGGAAGCCTTAACACATGATGGCTGGATGAGTTGTGCGACCTAAAGCTACAGCACGGTTACTGGACATTTCATGAATGAGGACTGGGACTTGAGAACTGTGGTACTACAAACGTCAAAGGTAGAAGGGACACACACTGCCGATAAAATAGCAGAAAGACTTAATGGTAAGTGCAAAACTTTCTTTGTTTATTTTAGTTGACATTAATCGAGGTAATGGCAATACTGCAGTCTTGTTACTTGTACGGGACACTATAGTACTAATACTTATCTTTACTAATATATGTTGTTTTATTATGCATTATAAGTGTGAGAAAAAGAAGAGAAAAGTCCGGGAAAGTATCGACCTGATAAGGAATAAATCTTTCAACATTAAGGATAGGAAATTGTTAGAGATACGGATAGTACCCTTAAGCAAATTCACCACAAAATTCCAAACGTAAATTTAGAATTAATAGAGTAACTCATAGAGAAGAAGATGTCTTTGTCATTAAGAAGAACATGAATCCTAGGTTTCAGTTTGCTGGGGGTATGATATAACTAGTTTTCCAAACTGGCCACTTGAAGGAATTCATACAGTAAAAGAATACAAAATTAAAAAAATGTAAAAATTGTCATTTTTCTTATCTGTTTAGTCCAGTAATTTTTTAAGAATGTCTGCTATGTGGAAATGGGTTAACAGTTTTATTGGATAAAAATAGATTGGGATAGGTATGTGACGCTGTTTCATTGCATTTTAATTTTAGAAGTCTACATAATTCTGGACAAACTATTCATTGTCTCCATAAACTTGGACACACACTTATCCCACAATTCTTCTAACCACAAACAAGAAGTCAGCCATATTGCCAAAATGGATACCCATTCATTTCAAGTAGTGACCATTGTTTTTTTAATTCTCATTTTAGTTGTTTTATTAACTTTAGTTTCAATTTTATGTGTGGCCGAAAGATGGAGCATAATTTTTAGATCGTGGAACTATACTCAGTCTGGTAGATCACTATAGAAAGAAATTCAGGTACAAATAAATAATGTATCCTTCATTCATACGTGAGGCCTAACCTAATGGCATTTAAATGCAATAAGAGCATTTCTTCTTAAAAATCCAATGTTTTCGTTTATTTATTGTAAAGAGGAAATACCTAGATTTAAGATAATGTATTGTTTTGCAGTTTCCAAGCACAAGCAATTTCACATTGTGATAAGCTTATTGACTGAGGTTGCAACCAGATGGAATAGCTTTCTTGTTATGCTGGAAAGAGTAATTGAGCAAACACCTGCTATATTGGTAATGGACCAGTGAAAAAAAGTATGAGAAAATCCGACAGGGAAAGTAGCACTCAACATAATCAGCAGAGCATAGAAATCAGAAACACCACGACACAATTACCCTGAGCAATGCCCAAACAAAACCATGTCAAAAAATATTAAATCCTTTTGCTTAACTTTTGAGGAGCAATAAATCGCTGAAGAGTTAATACAGGTATTTGGACCAATTCCAGGCTACTACTACTATAGTTTGTGCAGAAAATAGCCCAGCAATGAACAAAGAGCTCGTCACTTCGGCCATAATCAATAAGTTCCTCAATAATGATAAGTTGAATGCAGTTGTTCAGAAAGTAGTAAATGTGATGAAAAAAAGTTGGATAAAAGAACAGGAGATGAGGAAATCCCATTGTTGGCAGATTTGTTAAGCCCTGATACTAAAACAAAAAACCGTTAATGTCAGAACCTGAAAGAAGTTCAGCTCACTGTCTTCTAGATCTTTTATCGAGCATTGTCAATGGTTGATGACAATTGTGACTTGACTGTTGTAAAAAGAAAAGGAATATTTTAGGAAACCTTAGGTTTACGCTAGCGTAAAAGCTTTGATAAAACAGTGCCCTGGAGCAGAAGTTCGAGATGGGGAAGATTTTCTCGGACTCCGTGTCAAGGCTGGGGCTAATTAAGGAATGCCAGAACTTCACTTTCTTTTCGTCCCTTATACTCAGGATGGCAGCCTTGATGGACAAAGTGAATGGTGGACCAACGTGGCAGCCTAGGTGTACAAGGTGAATGGTGGGCCCACCAAAGGGAAAAAATGCCTGAGTTGGAGGAAGGATGCCGCAAAAGCTCTCCCTTGCTTTGAACTTGGGATTGGGTGAATGATAACGTTTCCCCGGTCCAAAGGGTCAGACCTGGGAAGAAGCTGGTCTATGGGCCGGAAAAGGGGTTTGTGGACATTAGGTTTCTTAAACCTTCTTACGTACTCACATGTTACTTTTGTAGTTTGCGAAATTAGGTCATCCTGCTCTTTTACAACCGGGACTTTGGCTTTATTGTTTACATTCGGTTATTTGTGGGCATTGCTCCGTGTAACTGTGCTATTACTAATATTCTGTGCTCGGCTGGTCAAATTAAGTACAGTCTTCCAAATCCAATTTCCTCACATCTTTTTTGCATAAGTGTACTGCTGTGATAGTTATAGATGTATTTACCATATATTAATAATACATGTGCCTTGAATGCTATGAATCAGAATTTTTGCTGTTTCAAATATCCCTAGTTCTAAATTAATGCTTCAGTTTGGATGCATGTTTATATAGTTCCATATTTACGACTTCCAGACTAGAGATGGGAAAGCCTCTTATAACACACTAATAATGATGAATGTTAGAGACATGGAAGAGATTGTGAGATAATTATCCACCAATGACATTAAATGCATAAAGCGACTATTTAGACATTTATTCTGCAGAGTTGGGAATACATTTGGAGAATGATTACGGTTTCAGCTTAGGCCAATAAAGCATTTCTAGGATTTCCAAGGAATCAGTTTCTGCAAATATCTCCAGTGCTTGGAAGCTGTGGCCATTTATTATATTAATTATAGGGGATTGCATCATATGAGAGAAGCACTAAATAAACGAACAGAGACATTGACATCACTTTATAAACGTCATTTCGCCGGTGACGAAATTCAAAGACATTAACTATACAAGATCTTTGAAAAACGAACATTGAACTTGAAAAAAAGATAAGACGTTTCTAATTTCTATAGAGCAGTAAGGATGAATACTAATATACTTAGTGTGCAGGTTTATTTGTCTATGCTACTTAGTGTGCAGGTTTACTATGTAACTTAGTACCGTTCTATGTAGCATAGACAAATAAACCTGCACACTAAGTATATTAGTATTCATCCTTACTGTTCTATAGAAATTAGAAACGTCTCCTTCGCTCCCGTCGACGTTTCTAATTTCTAAAGAACAGTAAGGATGAACACTAATATATACATAGAACGGTACTAAGTTACATAGTACGTTCTATGAACCAATCTTTACATAGTAAACCATCTTGTTCGTTCTACGGGATTTAGAACTCTCGAAACATTTAAAATACAGGAATTTCATTGGCTGACAAATAAACCTGCACACTTATAAGTGTCATGGTTAGTATTTTTATCTGTCGCCTTGTTTTAGGCACGTTCGGGCCATTAGCAGTCAATGCACAAGTCAGTTGCAACCACAGCCCGAAAACCCCCGGGGATAAGCCTCGATTCCTGCTTTTAGGTTGTCAAAATACCCACCCTTTCACGGCTCTTTTGGGTACAGCTGATGATAAAATATCTTATATTACCCTTTCCCCTGACAACCAAATATTGTGCCCGGAGTATTGATTCGGAGAAAACTTCCCACAAATTTCCCGACAGTGCGGGGAAAGCTGGAAGGTATAACACGACCGAAACGTTTCTCTCGGCTATCCACTGCCCATTCGAAGGTGATGGGGACCGTGGATGCTACTGACTGATGTATTAAAAACCTTCACCGTGTTCAACATGCCTTTGTAGTTGTGCCTCATTTAGTCGCCGTTTTTGCAAGGGTTTGTGTGGTTGGATCGCCATGCAGTGGGCCTTGGAGAATTTGGTCGAGTATTGGCTGCGTTTCATTCGGCATGCTATTGGTAATATATAATTTCCTTGTGAATGTGGGCCATTCTGCATTTTATCGGCGGGGACTTAGCTCTTTGTTTCTTCATCTTGTGTGCGCGCATTGTTCATTGTAGTAGCAATATTATTTCCCATTCCATTCCTACCTTGCCCATTATTTTAACTAGGTCAAGTCGTAGTTGTGCCTCTTTAGGTCGCATAACGTTAGGTCACTGTCCTTAATGTTTAAAACAAGGTCACGCTCCAGGGTTGCTGTGCCTAATTTGGTCGCCGTTTTTTGGCATGGGTTTCTGTGGACATAACAATAAATGAAGGGGAATAACATACTAGTGCAGAATGATTCAAAAGTAACTTGTCTTGAGTACTTTTAGTCATTAATATTGTAATCAAAGTCCTATAATGAAGGCAAAATTTTACCAGACAATGGTAAGATAGCCTTAACTTAACATCAGCAGACTACATAACAATGAATGAAGGAAATTCACATACTAGTGCAGAATGATTCATTCAAAAGTGACCTGTTTGGAGTACTGATTATAGTAATCTTTATTCTAAATCAATAATTTTGATTCAAAATCCCATGTCTAAGATAGATATGATGGTTATAATTTAAACAAACGATGACAATGATGTTTTTAACAAAAAAAAACACATTTTTAATACAGTCAAAGACATTAAAGCCACTTTTAAGACTTCCGTTTCCTGTGAACTGTCATTGTATGAAGCATGATTTCTTTTTCCTGAAAACACGTTGATATTAAAGACACCCCCGAAATAGATGAACAACATAGTATTGCATAAGGATTTGAATTTTGCTGATTTATGTTTATCTTGAACTGGCACAACAGCTTGTGCTTTAATTTTACTACTAGCAACAGCCAAAGTTTTGTTCTGATTTGGGATCATTACCTGTGCTAAAAGATCAAAGGTTTGAGCTTGCTGCTCAATGGAAGGAACCTTCCATCCGGCTTACTGTGATATTTCAGTTGGAGGCCTACCAGCCTGAACTAGAGCCGTAGCGAACGTTTTTCTAGTAATGTGGTTAACTTTGCGTCCTTCTAGGTTACCTTTTTCAGCTAAAACAATTATCATTTTCCCAAGTTTGTCCTTGCCAACAGGTGTGTTAGCATACCACACATTACTAACAGGTGATTTAATATTCTGCAGGTAAAGTCTGGAATCTGGTTTCATTTGATCTGCTGTTCTATGTTCATAATATTCTTATTAGAGCCTTAACAGGACGATATGGATCGTTTTTCATTTCAAACATCTTTGGAGTTACTTTCCTGGTGTCTGACTTTGCACCACTTCTGGTCTTGGTTCGACGTTCTAAAAATAGTAAATAGTGGAACAAATGTTGATAATTGAGCTTATACATACAGTATCTTAATCTATACTGCTCTGTATTGATAAGCATGTACATTGTATTTATATAGATATGGGTTTTGATAAGAATCACTAGGGATTTGACTTGTCAAACTGCATTATTATAAAGCGTTTTTAAACAGTTTGATATTTCTTTACTCTATATATAATATGAACTAAGGCATCGCCTAAATGGGGATTTAATAAATATTGAATATCTGAATTCTGATTGGGTATGTTTGTAGGTATACACTAAAAAATTATAAGCTGAATTTAGATGTTAATATATGGCGCGCTAATTATCAGCAACTAGTTAAGCCCTCTCCCTCTTTTCCCTTTTAAAATATGATATCAAACATATTTTTTATACTAAGTTTTAGCTAGGCAACACAACAACTATATAATCCAAACTGGGACTTGAACCCAGACTGCCTGGTGGTGAACCAGTCGTCATACATTTGACCATTTGGATGAACAATACGTGTTGCAATGTCACCAGGCTATGTTTTTGTCAAATAAATCCCTTACAAGTGTTACATATTGCTGACAACTAGCTACCAATTATATGACAATGACATTAATTGTTAATTTGGCAGAGTGTACTTAGTATTGACACTGTAAGATATTCTTATCATTTGTGATGACAGCATGAACAAAATTTGAAGTAGAAAATATAAACAATCATGCACAGTGACCACCTGATGCTATTCCACCATGTTTCAGCATATGAATATTCATGCACGGTGAAATCCTGCATATCAATTGTTGCTCAACAACGAAGAGGCCTTTTAATTATTCAGGCATTAAACCTGGATCCATATTATTCGGCGCGGAAAACATTTTTAAAACAGATTTGTCTCTTGCACATCGTTTGCATGCAGAATTTTTGTTGAGTGGAAAATTTAATCTAGTTTCATTACATATGGAGCATGTGTTGAAATCATAGGACATTTGTTCCAGTTCAAAGGCTCTTATACAGTCCATGGCTTTGTTAAACTGTTGATTTTCGGTCAGTGGGGGTGCATCAGGAATATTTTCAGACTGGACACCTAATTTCTTTTCTGTCCTTTTAATGCAGCTGTTAATTTTGTTTCTCCGATTCGTTCCTTGATACTGAGTTTCATTTTCTGGAGTATCGACATGGAACCAGAGACCTAATTTTCTACAGATATCAATTTGTTTGTCCTGAATTACCGGGTGATTTTTTTTGTTTGATGTTTTACTGTCCAAAGCAGAGCAATACGTACTCATATAATTTTCTCTTTTTAGAACAATTTGTTTTGTTTGAGGAAGCTGGACCTTCATTTTGATTTTATATATGATCAGAAGAAGAAAATGAACATGAATATGTGTGGTCATCAAGTCTAGAACCGGTAGCCGCGGGTGAACTTGAACCAGAGGCTGCGTGTGAACTTTGGCTTTCTTCGTTGCCAGTAGACTTAGAATTTAAAGTGTGAATTGTGAGGATTTTGCGCATCTTCACCAGTCTTTTTCTTCAAAGCTTGAAAGTGGTGGTTGTTCAAAAGAATATCAATACTAGTTTGAGGGTCAGGATTAGATGCTGGAAGATAAGTGGTCAATGTAAACGTAGATATGTGATCCCTTCTTCCTTGTAACCAAATATTTATTTTACAATCTAACAGTTCCGACGCAGCCTCTATTTCGCATGCAGTGGCCCACCAGTTACCTAGAACCATTCCATCCTGATACCAGACGCGAGACATGTTTTGACCATAGTGTATTGCAATCTTTTCTCTCCAAGTATCCCAGTTGTCATAAATTTGACCACAAATAAACCTTCGGTAAATGAGCGTCTCGTTAAAATCACCGGACAACAAATAACTCAAGCAATGAAAAAAACAATTTCCATCACCCGGTACGTCAACGATATGGAATACATCATTACCAACATTAATTTCGGGTAAATATTGAATTGAACGTACAGGCATAATGATTAATTATCTGATCCGTAGCAATAAACAAACTTACTTGACCAATGCTGCTCTCAGACGAACGAAAATGCTGAAATTGCGCGCAAAATTAAATACACTAGAATGACTTCCCTTGGTTGTCGATGTGTTTAAAACACGACGCTCTTCGGGCCGTGTTTTTTGAGTACTTCTTATTTCCCTTTGTTTTTTAAAAATAGTTTGTTTTATTTATTACACATTTTTTTAAAAATGATAATTAATCGAAAGAGAACGATAGGCTCAACCGTTTACAGCTTACTATTTTTTAGCTCACCTGAGCACGAAGTGCTCAAGGTGAGCTATTGTGATCGCAAAATGTCCGTCGTCCGTCGTCCGTCGTCCGTCGTACGTCGTACGTCGTACGTCGTACGTCGTCCGTCGTACGTCGTCAACATTTTGACTTGTAAGCACTGTAGAGGTCACAGTTTTGATCCAATCTTCATGAAACTTGGTCAGAATGTTCTTCTCTATGAAATCTAGGCCAAGTTCGAAACTGGGTCATGTGGGGTCAAAAACTAGGTCACTAGGTCAAATCTTAGAAAAATCTTGTGTACACTCCAGATGTCACTAATTTGTTCCAATCTTCATGAAACTTGGTCAGGATGTTGTTCTCCATGAAATCTAGGCCAAGTTCGAAACTGGGTCATGCCGGGTCAAAAACTAGGTCACTAGGTCAAATCTGATAAAAACCTTGTGTGCACCCTAGAGGTCACAGTTTTGATCCAATCTTCATGAAACTTGGTCAGAATGTTCTTCTCTATGAAATCTAGGCCAAGTTCGGACCTGGGTCATGTGGGGTCAAAAACTAGGTCACTAGGTCAAATCTTAGAAAAATCTTGTGTACACTCCAGATGTCACTAATTTGTTCCAATCTTCATGAAACTTGGTCAGGATGTTGTTCTTCATGAAATCTAGGCCAAGTTCGAAACTGGGTCATGCCGGGTCAAAAACTAGGTCACTAGGTCAAATCTGATAAAAACCTTGTGTGCACCCTAGAGGTCACCGTTTTGATCCAATCTTCAAGACAATTGGTCAGAATGTTGTTCTTCATGAAATCTAGACCAAGTTCGAAACTGGGTCATGTGGGGTCAAAAACTAGGTCACTAGGTCAAATCTTAGAAAAATCTTGTGTACACTCCAGATGTCACTAATTTGTTCCAATCTTCATGAAACTTGGTCAGGATGTTGTTCTCCATGAAATCTTGGCCAAGTTCGAAACTGGGTCATGCGGGGTCAAAAACTAGGTCACTAGGTCAAATCTGATAAAAACCTTGTGTACACCCTAGAGGTCACCGTTTTGATCCAATCTTCAAGACACTTGGTCAGAATGTTGTTCTTCATGAAATCTAGACCAAGTTTGAAACTGGGTCATGTGGGGTCAAAAACTAGGTCAATAGGTCAAATCTAAAAAATCCTTTTGTATACTCTAGATGTCATCAATTTTATCAAATCTTCATGAAACTTGGTCAGAATGTTGTTCTCCATGAAATCTAGGCCAAGTTTGAAACTGGGTCATGTGGGGTCAAAAACTAGGTCACTAGGTCAAATCTTAGAAAAGCTAGTGTTCACACCAGAGGTCACAATTTTGGTTGTATCTTCATGAAACTTGGTCAGAATGTATTTCTTTATGGACTCTAGGCCAAGTTCAAAACTGGGTCATGTGGGGTCAAAAACCAGGTCACTAGGTCAAATCTTAGAAAAACCTTGTTTACACTCTAGATGTCATCAATTTGATCCAATCTTCATGAAACTTGGTCAGAATGATGATCTCTATGAAATCTGGGCCAAGTTTGAAACTGGGTCATGTGGAAAAAGTTCCAAATTCAATAATGCTTGATTCTACACAAGTACAACTAGTCGGTACTAAACCCATCAGCAGTCAAACCAAAGTATGTATTTCAGGAACTCTACTTTACCTACTACTCACAAACATTTTAGTACAAAATTCAAATCTAGGCCACATAAGTATTTTGAGTTCATACTACAACAATCTTGCTAACAAAGCCAACATTGCAACAAACTCAGGTGAGCGCTTAAGGGCCAATGGCCCTCTTGTTTTATATTCCTATGACCATTCACCTCGGAAAACTGCCTGAAATTTTTGACCGGAAATAACTTTTTTTGAAAGCATTAGTACCGGCAGAAACTCAAGGAAGATACGCACGTTCGCCTGTTAACGGTCTGGGTATTTTCAATAGCCCCGCTCCGCGGGGCTATTTAAATCCCCTAGTACTGGTACATGTATCATTTATCTGTACTGGGTCAAAATAAATAAAGTAAATACATCAGGACAATGTGAGACAGTGTGATTAAATACTAGGTAGTCAAAGTCAAAAAAATTATAGTGGAAAACTATTGTAACTCAACTTACAAGAATATCCAATGACAATAATTGTTACTAATGTCATGTAATTTTAGCCGAACAATATTGTATCATAAAGTAACAACAACGTTTTACTTGCATTATTAGAGATTTACTTCAGTCTTTAAATGTTTAACATGAACAGCATGTAGAAAAATATTCAGGTGAAACTGAATAGGTGCAATATTCATTATTTAAAAGGTCGACTTCAGTCAACACAACTCATTTTAGACATTTTTACATACCCTTGTACAATCTAAAAATACCACAATGATTTCCACAATACAGACTTTTAGGCTATTACAAGAAACTTGCTTTAATTATATCTGTACCAAATAATTTACAATACTGTTTGATAGAGTGCCCAGGATAATGGGATATTTACAATCAAGAATTGATTTGGTCAATTGTTGCAAAATTGGTTTTACTAATTACTAAAGTAAATAGATAAAGTCAGCATAGTACTCAAAACAACATTGATCAATCGTGAACATATGATAATCCACCCTTGTGGAATTTACCAAATTTTCCCTCCAAAATTCTCATTATACTGGGCGCACTATACTCCGTCACACTTCTCAACTGCACATAATAATTATGTTGAAACATTTTTTTCGTCTTACATCCATGGGTATTCGCGGCCGGGAGCCAGTCGTGTAGAATTACTCCCCTTTGTAAAGTACCGAAACGTACCAAAGTAGGGGTATCTATTCAAAATGCGCAAAGAATATTTTTTAGCATAAAGGATATGAGGGCAAATAAAAAAATACATTTTCTTACCTGAATGTGAGGGGGAATAACATGCCCCCCACGTTCTGTTAGAAGTTGGATTTCTTCGCAAATCTCCCCAATTATCTCCCATTGAACCGATACCTTCCTATTAGTTCATCTTCTGTCAGGGCATACACTACCTGAGAATGGTCGCGAAATATTCGCGGGCGTGGAATAATAGCTCTACGACGACGTTGCTGTGCCACAGCTAACAATGCAGCCATTTTGTCAACATTTACCCCCTTTTCATAGAAACAATGTACCTGAACTGTACTTTCCGTTGGTACTTGCACAGTGACCCCACGAAATTCCTGGGCCTTATATATCAATGTTTTTGTTTTAACTCCAGTTTTAACTTCTATGTCATTTAGTCGATCATTTGCAAACAGTACTGGTCACACAGCGCACTGTTCGATTGTATCGATGGGGACGGTTGGGGTTTCCCAGGAATGTGACCTACATGTAATTCTATTAATATAGTGTCAAGTGGTTTCTGCATACAAAATGTAGGTAATGCATGTTTAATCGATCCTTAGATTGTGCAATCTTGTGATGCAAATTCCTGCCATATTTGTTTATGCTTTTGTAATCGTCCGGTATTCGTCATATGATTCCGCGACCCGGACTAAGAAAGTGTAACTTCAAGGTTCCCGTACTGCTTTGCTATAGACGCTCACGATCTAATACAACTTCGGCTACCTCCTTTTATGTAATATGAACATGTATCCCAGCTATGATAATCGCTGTCACCGGATGACTTGGACTGTACGAGTACCTAACATTACAATGCTATAGTTGTAAACGTTACCGTCGTTGCCTTTCAGTCACAGTTTGGTCCGATAGCACTGCCTGACTGCGGTAGCTTTGCGTTGTTACTTATATACGAGGGTTGTTGTCCCAGTAAATCGTGTACTTTGTTGATATTTTTTTATCTGACGTCACACAACCATTATATTTTATAATTACCTTCATGAATTATATTTAAATAAAAATCGTGCAATTAAATTGAAATTATATGTACTAAACGCGTATAATAAGCGATTATCACACCCCATGTACGCGCGGACGGCGCAACCCGTAAAACGTGCCGTTTTTTATTCGAAGTAGATTGATTCAACCGGCGTTCTTGAGTTTGAATTTTAATTTGGCGGGAATATTTATCGTCTGCCGTCGTGTACGTTATTATGGCGTCATCTCCGTAAATTATTTTGAACAGACGTCATTAGCACGCGAACCACGCACTTGTGAATATCATCACTGAAATTCGAAATCTGCTCAAAATGGCGACGTTAGAGGTGAGCAAGGCGCGCAGAACGGCTATCGAGTTTTGTGTTCAGTCGGGAATGACACCAATAGATACTTTTAAGAATCTTAAAAGGACTGAGAGATATAGTGGAGTTTCCAGGACACTTGTGTATAAATGACATGGTAGGTTTAGTGATGGATGGACTGATACTCCGCCCCGTGGAAGAACGCCGTATAAAGATAAGCGTAATTTAAAGTCTGTTCAGGACGTCATAGATAGCGATCGACGTAAGACGGTTCGGGATGTGGCAGAATCTACTGGAGTCGGCAAATCTAGTGTCCAGCGTATCCTGACATCTGAATTGAACATGTCACATGTAAGCGCCCGGTGGATCCCAAGACTTCTAACGACAGAAGAAAAGGAGATTCGAGTCTTATCATCCAGAGCATTTCTTCGACGAGTTGAAAGGGACTGTACCTATCTATCACGTATTATAACCACGGACGAGACGTGGGTTCATTATTTTGAACCGGAGGACAAACGTATGTCTATGGTGTGGAAGACCCATGATAGTCCACCTCCAAAGAAGGCAAAAGTTGTACATTCGATGGGGAAAGTCATGTGTATGGTATTTATGGACATGAGAGGCGTCATCCTAGTGCATATGGTTAGACATGGACATACGGTGAACGCATCGTATTATTCGAAGGTAACACTCTATTATACTGTAGATTCTATAAATAATATTGTTTAATCATGTACTTTAAAAGTAGTAGAAAGTATAGTAATGATACTTAATACTTATAATAAAATAAAAGTAATACAGCATGTAAGAACAAACATGTGAATAAAACTTAGAAATCGCTTATTTTGTCACTTCAGGTGATACGCCGCGACCTGCTGAATGCATTGCGTAAGAAGCGTGGGGACCTTTATGATAACATCGAGAATGTAGTGTTACATCAAGATAATGCCTCTAGTCACACTGCTAGTCGAACACAGCTGGAAATTGATGTTTTAGGATTTCAGCGAGCCGTACATCCGCCTTACTCACCAGACTTGGCCCCCACTTGACTTTGCCTACTTTCCGAAGTTGAAGGCATTTTTACGGGGTTCGCGTTTTCAAGATCGAGCTGAAATCATGTGTGCGATACAAAAATTTAATCGCTCATTAGACTGTGATTGGTTTCATGACGTGTATCAAAAGTGGATTAAAAGACATGATAAATGTATCTCTCATAACGGTGATACTTCGAGAAGGAGTGAATTGATCTGTGGAGCGACGTTATAACGTCACTGACGTAACGTCGGTGTGCGCCGCACGAACGTACCATGTCTTTTTATAATGCTTATATTTCACAAATTTCTCAATATATTTATATGTAATTTTGCACACATTTTCACAACATATCAAATAAATGCATGTAAAAAAATGAGACATATGCGTTCAATATTTTTTTTGTAATAAGCAAAGTACACGATTTACTGGGACGACCCTCGTAGTTAGCATAATGTATAGATGTTACGTGCTTACCTAAAATATCACAAGGATGAAAATATACCTTTTACAGGTTTTTTTGGATGGAGATAATAAATTAAGTTCAGAACAATTATATATAACTAATTTAACTGTTAAAAATCACCTCTTCAGATAGCATTCAGCATACATTGTCTTTTATTTCCATGAGTTTGTAGTCAGTATGGTTAAACGGTATGAGACTTGTATCTTTGTTTCTTCGGCTTATGTGTGCGCATTGTTCATTGTAGTAGCAATATTATTTCCCATTCCATTCCTACCTTGCCCATTATTTTAACTAGGTCAAGTCGAAGTTGTGCCTCTTTAGGTCGCATAACTTTAGGTCATCATCCTTAATGTTTTAAACTAGGTCACGTCCCGGGGTTGTTGTGCCTCATTTGGTCGCCGTTTTTTTGGCATGGGTTTCTGTGGACATAACGATGAATGAAGTGCACATACTAGTGCAGAATGATTCAAAAGTAACCTGAGCACTTTTAGTCATTAATATTGTAATCAAAGTCCTATAATGAAGGCAAAATTTTACCTAACAATGGTTACATAGCCTTTACTTAACAACATCAGCAGACGACATAACAATGAATGAAGGAAATTCACATACTAGTGCAGAATGATTCAAAAGTGACCTGTTAGGAGTACTGATTATAGTCATCTTTATTCTAAATCAATAATTTTGATTCAAAATCCCATGTCTAAGATAGATAATGATGGTTATAATTTAAACAAACGATAACAATAATGTGTTTAACAAAAAAAAACATTTTTAATACAGTCAAAGACATCAAAGCCACTTTTTAAGACTTCCGTTTCTTTTGAACTGTCATTGTATGAAGCATGTTTTCTTTTTCCCGAAAACACGTTGATATTAAAGACACCCCGAAATAGATAACCACATAGTATTGCATAAGGATTTGAATTTTGCCGATTTGAATATTTATAGTCATTAATTTTATAATGATTTTCTTTATCTTGAACTGGCACAGCATCTCGTGCTTTAATTTTTGAACTACTAGCAACAGCCAAAGTTTTGTTCTGATTTGGAATCATAACCTCTGTTACAAGATCAGAGGTTTGAGCTTACTGCGCAATGGAGGGAACATTTTTCCATCCGGCTAACTGTGATATTTCCGTTGGAGGCCTACCAGTCTGAACTAAAGCCGTAGCGAACGTTTTTCTAGTACTGTGATTAACTTTGCGTTCTTCTAGGTTACCCTTTTCAGCTGAAACAATTATCATTTTCCCAAGTTTGTCCTTGCCAACAGGTGTGGTAGCATCCCATACATTACTAACAGGTGCTTTAATATTCTGCAGGTAAAATCTGGAATCTGGTTTCATTTGATCTGCCGTTCTATGTTCATAATATTCTTATTAGCGCCTTAACAGGGCAATATGGATCGTTTTTCATTTCAAACATCTTGGGAGTTACTTTCCTGGTGTCTGACTTTGCACCACTTCTGGTCTTGGTTCGACGTTCTAAAAATAGTAAATAGTGGAACAAATGTTGATAATTGAGCTTATACATATCTTAATCTATACAGCTCTGTATTGATAAGCATGTACATTGTATTTATATAGATATGGGTTTTGATAAGAAGCACTAGGGATTTTACTTGTCAAACTGCAATATTATAAAGAGTTTTAAAACAGTTTGATATTTCTTTATTCTATATATAGTACTGGTACATGTATCATATTATCTGTACTGGGTCAAAATAAAGTAAATACATCAGGACAATGTGAGATAGTGTGATTAAATACTAGGTAGTCAAAATAAAAAAAAATATAGTGGAAAATTATTGTAACTCTACTTAAAAGAATATCCAATGACAATAAGTCTTACTTATGTCATGTAATTCATGCCGAACAATATTGTATCATAAAGTCTTTCTTGCATTATTAGAGATTTACTTCTTTAAATGTTTAACAAGAACAGCATGTTAGAAAAATATTCAGGTGAAACTGAATAGGTGCACAATTTTTTATTTAAAAGGTCGATCTTCAGTCCACACAACTCATTATAGACATTTTTACATACCCATGTACAATCTAAAAATACCACAATGATTTCCTCAATACAGACTTTTAGGCTATTACAAGAAATTTACTTGCTTTAATTATATCTGTACCAAATAATTTACAATACTGTTTGATAGAGTGCCCAGGATAATGGGATATTTACAATCACGAATTGATTTGGTCAATTGTTGCAAAATTGGTTTTACTAATTACTAAAGTAAATAAATAAAGTCAGTATAGTACTCAAAACAACATTGATAAATCGTGAACATATGATAATCCACCCTTTTGGAATTTACCATATTTTCCCTCCAAAATTCTCATTATTCCGGGAGCCAGTCGTGTAGAATTACTCCCCTTTGTAAAGTACCGAAACGGTACCAAAGTAGGGGCATCTATTCAAAATGCGCAAAACATATTTTTTAGCATAAAGGATATGAGGGCAAATAAAAAAATACATTTTCTTACCTGAATGTGAGGGGGAATAACATGCCCCCACGTTCTGTTGGAAGTTGGATTTCTTCGCGAATCTCCCCAATTATCTCCCAAATAACATCTCTATTGAACCGATACCTTCCTATTAGTTCATCGTCTGTCAGGGCATCCAATACCTAAGTATGGTCGCGAAATATCCGCGGGTGTCGAATAATAGCTCTACGACGATGTTGCTGTGCCACAGCTAACAATGCAGCCATTTTGTCAACATTTACCCCCTTTTTCATAGAAACAATGTACATGAACTGTACTTTCCGTTGGTACTTGCACAGTGACCCCACGAAATTCCTGGACCTTATATATCACTGTTATTGTTTTAACTCCAGTTTTAACTTCTATGTCATTTAGTCGATCCATTGCAAGCTGAAAATATTGAAAATAAACTAAAATATTTTCTTTATCGTATACTTCCTTACTCTTGCACATTTAAAATAATTGTATCCCACATATCAACCAAAGTCGTCAAGAAGATTAAACAAGAGCACCGCTGGACGGCACTTTATACGCTCAAAGCAAAAACAATGACACAATACGACTACATTCAGTGCAGACAGGAAAACTGAGCAATACACAATATGGCAAAGTCGTCATGGTTAAACTTACAGAATTAATATATAAACTATTTACCAATTTTCTGTCTTTCAACTTTTCCTGCTCCTGCATCTGAAATTGTAAAGAAGGCATATATAATGTAAGGTCATCATGAAAACCTTAAGCAATACATGAAGGCCGAGCAAATGACCTTGAGGGAACTTTATTGTATCTATATGTCATATATCACTACACGTTTGCATAAAAAGTTTTTAAAAAGGAGATATGTTGTCGCCATAAGCTTCAGCCATGGCAGATTCTTGCTGTAGTTTGTTCCTGCGATCATTATTCCCCCAGTGGAGATGCAGATAGGAAGCATTCAATGTGCTATTTTTCTGGTTGGTTGCCTTACAACTAGGGTCTGCTCTGTTTACAAGAGGAAAGTTCCATCCATGATAGGTCTATTTTCAAAATGGAACTAAAATTCCCAATTCAAAAGCCATGAGCTATGTTCCTAAAATACGGAGCAAAAACATTGCAAATGTAGATTTGAGTTCTAAGATTATCACTTGAGAAAATTTGATTTTATTATTAGCCGAGTACGAAAAATCACACAGTGTCTAGTACAGAAACTGATAAAGGTTTGCTAGTCAACCAATATTATACTAAGCGCGTTTAAATCGTAGTTTGTGGCATTGTATAGAAATTTAGAAAATATTGTATAATGCCACAAACAGTGCATTATTGTTCCGATACATTGTCTGCTTGATCAAGTTTAATAATTGAAAAATATATACTGTGTCTAGCCATACCATAATTTGAAATAATTACACAAGCAGTTTACGTGCAGAAATTTTTAGGGTATTGGTATGTAATAACTGAATCGAGTATATTACCATTAATGATTTTAAACGCATTTCCAAGTCTGTAAAAACATAATGGGTCTCAAAATTGTCTCTCAGAAAATAACGAATTATGCTTTTGCATGCAATAACTTGATAATTAATTGTTCAATTGCTACAAAACTTTAAGCAAGTGTAAACACGCAAAAACGAGCATTCTTCATAAAAGCAAGGTTAATTGCGCTTTCCGACATTATTGCTCACATTTCGTCAGGCGACACATCCGGATCGCGAAGCTTCTTGTTTCTTAAATATGACCTGAAGTGTGTGCGAGACATGCACTGATGTAAGTAAAAGCCATTTCGAAGTCCTGACATTTTAAATAATGCTTGCAATATTCAGGAGTTGGTAAATAGTGTGGCTGGATATATTTGTTGTCAGGTCTGATTGTTTATTAGTACATTTCCTCTTAGGGAACATTATCTATCGCTGTCCAGTGCCTTGATTCAAGATGGCTACTATAAAATTATACTGTTATGTTCGTCAGTCACACAGGGGGAGCAAATCAACAAAATCCACCGAAAAACAACCCATTTTTGAAAAAGTACCTTTCGAAAAGACTGAATAAATGTTGAACATATTGGATTTTTTCTTTATTTTATACATATTAAGAAAGCTAAAAATATTTTTAACAACATTCTTAATCACTACATGCGTTATTTGCACGTACGACAACAATATTTCAACTATGAAAAGCTACACGGTAATTTTCATGGCTTAATTTTAACAATTTTTAGCCCCATTGCGAATCTTTAATTAAGCAAATAAGTTTTTCTCGAGTACTTCAATACTTTACAATTGTTCTTGCTGAGAAAGCATATATTGGATTAGATTTTTGAAATTTAACATATCACATAAAGCCCAAACTTGTTATTATATGCTACAAATAATGATAAGCCAATTTAGGCATGTACAGTGGCTGTAACTGAGGTCTATAAACTGCACCATAACTACTTTAATATTTGATCGAAATGCCTGAAAATTTGCCAACTAACACCAGAAAGTTTGCTTAACACATACCAATTTACGAAACTACAACAATGGACCGCAAATAAATTTTACAACCAGAGTTGCATTATTTATGAAACACCCCTCGTACACAGCAAATTTCAAAATGTTCTGAGCAAATACAGGTTACATGTACATCTCATTTAACAAATGTTTTATTCTGCATCATATGCAGATCACGGCTGCGTTTGAGCGAAAAATTGTGACAAATAACCCGGAAAAAAAGTTTTCCACAGATCCTCTTCAGGGCAGATGTTCGAGTATTACTTAACAGATGTTCGAGTATTACTTAACATCTGCCGGAGTTGCAGGGAAGGAGAAGCGAGGAATCAGCCAGAACTTTTATTAGTGAGAATATTGAAAAATTGTCCCCTGAGTAGGGGTTTTCGAGGTCGCTGAGTCCATTTCTGGTGTTTATTTGAATGAAAAACAAATACAGAAGCCACGGCAGCAAGATGAAACCAATAATGAAGCATATGGAGGGTAACCCACGTCCAATTTTTCATTTTATACCATTATATACCTATAGACCTCACAATATACACATATGGAGGAGAACCCACGCCCAATTTTTCAATTTTGACCAAAAAACTTCATATTTTCAGCCTATACAGGGGAACCTATGCCCAAATTTTCATTTATTTCTTTTATTTTTTGCCGTGGCGTGTTTATTGAGCAGGAAGCCCATTGCTCGGACGATAGTTGGAGTACAGATGAGGATGAGGTCATAATGAACAACGGTGAAGTTGATAACCATTTCATCAATGATGAGGTGCAAAGTGATGATGAAGACAGTACAGTGTACCAGAATCCGTATATGGAAACAGACGAGAATAACAGAGAGAAGAGAAAGAGGGATGAGAGTGACAGTGATGAGGACGAGGGTGAATGGGTAGTGAAGAAGAAAGTGAAGACGAGTAATCAGAAGAAGAGAAAGGTGATTGATAGTGTGAGTACCTTACCTAAATTTATTGTGTTCCAAAGGCATGTCAGGGTGTTCCTCAATGTCAGATATTTCAGATTCAGAAATACTAATGTCCTCAGCAGTATAATCCAGTTCTAACAATCCATGACAACCGACACATCTATAGTGGTGAACACATTCGACTACATCATATCCGAACCTGTTAGTATGTACACCACTTGGTCCAGGTATAGAAAGAAGATCGTCGAATGGTGGTAATGGTGGTGGTGTTGTCATTGTTTTCAGCCTAAGAATATATACATACAATAACTATAACAATTATGTTTATATAATTTTACAGGATAATGAAGAAGGACAGGAGCAGAAGAGACAACGTGTAGAAAGTGACAATGAAGAGAAGGACGACGATCAGTTGAAGCAGTGTAATTTGTGCAAGAAACGATATCATTACAATCATCAGTGTAGTGAAGGTAAGACTGTAAATGAGAGTGTAGACTGTAGCCATGAGTGGATGGTAGTGGGTTGTGAAGGTTGTCTGTGTAAGCTTAAACAGGCAGGTCCTAGAGTGGAGAGAAAAGTTCAAACAGAGGAAGACAGACAACGCCTAGAAGACGAATGGCTAGCAACCAAGGTGCCGCTGACGCTATGATAGACTTATGGCATGAAAGGAAGCAAGAGTATAAACAGAAACAAAATGCCCGGTTTTATTGTGATATTTGTAAGAAATGTATGTACATCCAGAAGTATTATGACACCCATATGGCTAGCAAGGGGCATCGGGAGAGAGTGAATGGGGGTCCAGTTGATCTGAATAATGAATTTTCTTGTAGGCTATGTAACAAGACTATGCATACAGAGAAGTATTATAAGAGGCACGTTGAGTCTAAGGGGCACTTAGCAAAATTGGGTAAAGGTAACAATGTAGTTGATAGAAATGTGCAGTCTGTTAGCACCGAGTCTGTGTCTGTGCGCACCGAGTCTGTGTCTATTGCAACCGAGTCTGTTGGAACCGAGTTTGATGAGGCACCACAGGACCAACCTACGTTCCAGGTAGTGGATGATAAGCATGTGTATTGTGATAGTTGTAAGTTGACAGTCAGCAAGAAAAAAAAGGCTCGTCATATGCAATCGGCAAGTCATTTATCGTGTGTCGCAGGGTCGGATTTCAAATGCATACCATGTGACAAGCAGTTTCAAAACCTGAATTCATATAAGAGTCACATTTCCAGTAATTCACATAAGCGGGTATCAAACAGGTGTGCCACACTCGATAATGACTTGTCGCCCGCTGACCTTAAATTGAAGGGTGGCACCCAGTTCCTACTTACCTTCAATAGTCTGGTGAAGTATAAGGTGGCAAGATCAATGAGACTTTTCACTTGCCTGTTTTGTAATAAAAAGTTCCATTACTCCCATGATTACAGGAGACATTGTAATGGGTGCAACCATCGTGCCAATGTAAAGACTCAGACGTATGAATATCCTTGGGTATTCAACCGTCCTTTCATTACCGGGTATGCCATTGGCCATGAATTTGGCATGCACGGAAAAGAATATAACCACTGTCATGCCGTCTTCAAAACTGCCGAACCTTACACTTATGAGGAATTTCAGCACCGATTCTTGGTTGAGACTGGCATAGTACTGGTGCACATTGAGGGAGTCCGTTGTCTGCGGGAGGCTGTCCGATATGTTACGAAGAAGGACAGATGAAGCATAATTGAAGGCCTTGACAGGTCTTTTGGTTCCGCTGCTAACAAGGCCTACAATTATGCTTCCGTGCACAAGACTCTGTCCTGGGGTCATCCAATCCCAGCCTCCATAGCCATGAAAGACAGGTTGGTCTTCCAGGGCGTTTTCCAGGAAGAGATGCTAGCTCAAACAAACAGTCTAGTCCTTGGTGATATGATGGAATGCAACCTGTATCCTTTGCAGGAAGAAATAGTTAAAGTAGTGAAAGGTACCATAGGCAATAATAGGAAGGTGGTTTGGTTGACTGGTGCTATGGGCAAGTTCGGAAAGACACATTTATGTAAATACCTAATGCTCTTCCATCAAGCGGTTATTTATACCGATTTTTACGTAAATAATATATCCTATGCTTATCAAAATCAGCCCATAGTCTGTTTTGACATTGCCAGGCACCAGTCAGCTGTCGAGGTGAATATGACAGCAGTGGAACACCTGAAAATGGTGTTTTATTCTCTGGGAAATATCAGAGTATATCTAAATATTTCCCTCCACCAGCGGTCATAGTCTTTAGCAACACCCCCCTCCCCCCCTAAACGAGAATGGCTAAGTGTTGACCGCTGACTGGCATATACCTTCACATCCAAAACGTCAATTAAAAGGTTAAGGTGTTATAATAACATGCTTACATGCACTGCCAAGCATCTTTGCAGGAACAAAGAGGGCCCACATGTCTGCCCTTCTTAGTTGGTCTTTTGGTGTGTCTACCTCGCAGTTAACTTGTATCTGTTGTCTGATGGTGGGGTGGGGGAGTATCAACTACATTATTTTAGAAACAATGGTGGGGAAGTGGGTGGAAATTCGACGTGCCCTGTATGTGTAGTCTTTTTTTTTCTTTGGTGGTGGGATGGGGGAAATCAACACTATATTTGGCAATGGGAGTATGGGTTTTTTGGACTGGGTAAAAAATGGGTGTCATAATAGTTCTGGCTATTAATAACAATAATTGTATTATATGTACCAGTTTATTTTTATTTTGCAACAATTAACAATATAACATGTAAATGCAAACAATCATGAATATAATTTCACTAATAAAGTATCTAGTTAACACTGATGTAATTCAATTTCAGATGACATAGCCATTGTAAATAATGAGTACATACATAAATAACATCACAGAAGGCGACAATTTACGTACAGGATGACATCAGTTTTAACTAGACGTTTTATTAGGATTGGAAAGGGAAGGGGAAGGCATTGAACAACTGTGGCCCTACCTAAGGGGGTTTAAAAGAATTACTAAAACAATGTCAATAAACAACCGCCAGGACCTCCTGATGCCTTATTACACCATACTGGAAAGGCTTAAGATAACTTAGGTATTTAAACAAGTTTGATATGCAGTCTTACTTAGATTAAAGAGGCACTCAATTTAATTTTGGCTGTTACATAAATTAAAACATATTAGACATTAGTAAGAATCATGAATGCTACAGAATACACTATTTCAACTCCAAACAGAATTAGCCGGGTTTGTCGCCAAAAGCTTAGACTTAAGTGTGGCGTAACTAAAATAGTTCTTTTTCCTTAAAAAAGTACAAATGTGACAAAAAGGAGTTAAAACGACATGTTTTTAAATAATTATTTCATGTAGTTCTATTTAGTAAAAGATATTTATATCGATTCTGTAATAAAGTAGTTGGTACCTGAGAGACAGAGGCTAGGATCAGTCGTAAAGACTGCTGTGTATAAGCTTGTGTCAGAATCAGGACTGTAAACAAGCCATTTGCATACATTGGTTTCTGGTAGCCTTAAAACGTGTCAATGAGTTGGTATCATTTAGGAGAAGTGAGGAGGTTCTTTTGATAATCAGCACTTATATTAAGTTATTCTGTGTGACATATTACTTGGCAAATGTTTGAATATTTTATATTCTATTTTCAGCATTCAAATGTCGTTCAAAATTGATGGAATTTTGCCTGAGAGCAAAAGAACATTGACCGACTTATTGGATGGAAGCCTTAACACATGATGGCTGGATGAGTTGTGCGACCTAAAGCTACAGCACGGTTACTGGACATTTCATGAATGAGGACTGGAACTTGAGAACTGTGGTACTACAAACTTAAAAGGTAGAAGGGACACACACTGCCGATAAAAAAGCAGAAAGACTTAATGGTAAGTGCAAAACTTTCTATGATATTTTCGTTGACATAAATCGAGGTAATGGCAATACTGCAGTCCTGTTACTTAGACGGGACACTATAGTACTGATACTTAGCTTTACTATGCATTATAAGTGTGAAACAATTACGAGTCGACAACCTCGTTGTGTCACTTACTCATTGCGAATGCAGGATACGGGGCACTATATAGTAATTATACTAACTTTACTAATATATGGGTTTTTTTATTATGCAGGATAAGTGTGATACAATGACGAGTCGACAACATGGTTGCATCGCTAACTCATTGGGAATGCAAGAAAAATGCACATCTTCATGGTTTAAATTGGTGAAACAAGTAAATTCTCAATTAAAATTGTTAAATTGTAACATTTTTGTTACCAACAAGAACTGAAAAAAGAGTCGGACTATTGTTTGTACACTGCGGACACTGTCTCAAAGTTGAAACTCCCAGTCCCGACCGTGGTTAGATACATGTACAAGGCAGCCAATAAACCAAAGGCAATACTTTACTTCATTGGCAACTTCGGTTGTTATGTTCATAGATTTAATCTGGTTGTTAAGCACTCTTTGCATGTACTGGAAGTCAGCAAAATGCCGAAAATTAGTAGTACATTTTCATAGGTCTACAATTGTAAATGACTGTTTTAATATATTAAGATTATTAAACGAGCACAAACAGTTTCACATTGTGATAAGTTTATTGACTGGCGTTGCAACCAGATGGAATAGCTTTCTTGTTATGCTGGAAAGTGTTTTTCTCATACCTTTATTGAGCAAACACCTGCTATATTGGCAATTGCCAGAGAGAAAAAAAGGTATGAGACAATCCGACAGGGAAGGTAGCACTCAACCTAACCAGCCGAGCACAGAAACACCACGACACAACAACCCTGAGCAATGCCCACATAAATCCATGCCAATTATAAATAAAACTATGTCATATTTGGTAAGTTCGCAGTCTGAATATCAGTATCTAGGGCCTCAAGTGAGACTTTCACTTTGACTTTAAAGTTCGTGTGAGTTTTCCTAAGTACATGTATCTGTCTGTCTGTCTGCAAAATTTGTTCCGGCGATAACCAAAAAAACTATTCAAGCTAGGTAGATGAAACTTGGTATGTTGCTTATCTTTTTTTTTGTTCTCCGGCCAAAATTGTGGTTGCTATGGTAACGAAAATGGTGAAAATATTACAAAAAAAGTTGTTCCGGAGATAACTAAAAGACTATTCAAGCTAGGTAGATGAAACTTAATAAAATTATGTTCATAGGAGGCAACGTTTAGATTATGCACGTAATTTTATTTCTTTGTTCTCCGGCCACAATTATGGTTGCTATGGTAACGAAAATGGTGAAATATGACAAAAATATTGATCTTGTGATGATTTAAAAACTATTCAAGCTAGGTTAATGAAACTTGGTATGTGGATAGGTGGCAATATGACTGTAGATTATGCACATTATTTTCTTTTTGTTCTCCAGCCAAAATTGTGGTTGCTATGATAACGGATGTACTAAAAATATGGCGAAAAATTTGGATCCCGCAATATCTTAAACTTTTTGATGGGTAACCGGTAGGGGACTTCTGTATTGCTTGCAATACTATCAAAGTCTTGTTTTCTATTGATCTTACATATACCATATACGGTATACCATATTATATGAACAAATATTCTTCTTGTTGACAGTAAAAAAAGAGATTCATTCCTCTTTCACAATTCTAAAAAGCTAGGTTGTCCAGCTCGACTGGTGGTGAAAGAATTTTGTTTTTTTACTGGAATGGAGGTATTCTATTTGTCAGGTCATATTACTTAAACAATTGTGTGTATATTTCAGTTTTCAGTTCAAGTTCTTCATTGTTGAAATCAAAACCAATCTATTAGACTGCAAAAAAACCCAGATAAATAGACATTTCTTGGCACTTATATACAAGTTATTCCTGTAAATTTGATAAACTACTTAAGTACATATTATATTTAACAATTTACATGTAATTACTTATATTAAGAACTAAACTTCATAATTAAGATCCAAGGCTAAACACTGACCTTCGTCCTGGACCGGGGCCAGTGAAAATCTTGGTGGACCAGTAGCTGCTTTCTTCAATAATTAGAAAGACCAGGGACCAAAATTAGTATCATACCTAGAGCTTCTCAAGTTCTGAATGTAAATTAAACACTATATATTTGTTTCAGTCAAAATTAGAAGACAAAAGTGAAAGAGACAAGTGTTCTAAGATCCTGAGGAACGTTTAATTGAAAGAGTTGTCAAAAGAGAAAAAGTTCATGCCAGAAATACTAGACAAACACAGCTATCACCCAACTGGAAAGGTTAATAGCGTATAGCTCTTATTCACATTGAGTGAATGTGTATGTAATGGCTCGAGGGCAGGGTAATATTATACTCGGCATTTGTTGATAATATCCCCGGCTGACCGATAAAATGGATCCAGACTAGTCCACATTCCGAGGATATTCAAAGAGAAGGTAAAGTGATTTTAAATTATAACACAACTACAAACTGCAGAATTAATATGCACCATAATGTCAGAAAGAATTGACTAGAAAAAATGATATACACAGGATGTCAATATTAAATTGAACAATCAAGATGTCTCCACGCAACCCATTATTGAAGTTTTTTTTCCAGAAGCACTACCAAGCTTAAAAAGTCTGCAGAGAAAAGTCTGGGAAAGTATCGACCTTATAAGGAATAAATCTTTCAACATTATTTCAACATTAAGGATAGGAAATTGTTAGAGATATGGATAGTGACCGTAAGAAAATTCACCACAAAATTCCAAACGTAAAATTATAATTAAGAGAAGAACTCATAGGGAAGATGTCTTTGTCATTAAAAAGAAAGAAGAACATGAATCCTAGGTTTCATTTTGCTGAAGCTTAAAATTTGATAGTAAGTTTATGGTTTGAGAAGTTATTTCATTGAGGTTACAAACCACTAAATGCCTCTGCGGATCAAAATCGGATACACTCAAATATTCCATGTAGACACTTGTGATTGTGTATAATTGGGAGTATGCTTTTCAAGGTGGAACTCGAATCAACTAATTGGGTCAACCTTGATATTTTACCTAGACCATTCGTCTAGTGACCTTACTTAAGGTGGTGATTTGAGATGACATTGAATTACTGGCAATTGAGTATCATCACAATAGTTACAGAAATTGTAAACAAACACATACATTATTAGGGGATTTAAATAGCCCCGCGCAGCGGGGCTTTTTGAAAATACCCAGACAGTTAACAGGCGAACGTGCATATCTTCGTTGAGTTTCTGCCGGTACTAATGCTTTCAAAAAAAGTTATTTCCGGTCAAAAATTTCAGGCAGTTTTCCGAGGTGAATAGTCCTTGGATTATAAAAAAAATAGTAAGCTGTAAACGGTTGAGCCTATCGTTCTCTTTCGATTAAATATCATTTTTTAAAAATGTGTAAGAAATAAAAAAAATATTTTTAAAAAAACAAAGGGAAGTAAGAAATACCGGATACTCCGCTTTACGTGTCACTAGCCAAAGCTTTTGCGAGATTTTCATGCGCCCATTGCACACGGAAGATGTTTTAAGAATCGTCAAAAAATAAAGGTGAAATTTTCATTTAACTAGCCGATTTATCATGACAGTACTCGATCTCCGAGAAAATTGGTCTTTAATAGACATTTTTACGTAGTTTTACAATGATATCAACACTCAGATCATACCAGATGCTTGAACGTAACTTGTCGTAAGTAGGCTACAATTCGTTCCATGTCAACAATGCAAATCAACAATTCTATGTCTCCATGTATAGCTTGTCAAAGCAATGTTTATGAGATTATTTTGTTACTGTCAGTGTGTATAATACTTATGTACCAGTTAGTTTCATCCACAGCACCCCAGCCCCGGGTGAAGGGGCGCTCCGGGATTTTGAGTTGTCAAAATCAACAGCCCTTCAGCCTTCTACGGCCTACAGGGGAAGCTGATGGTAAAATCTCCCGCATTTCCCCTGACATCTACCGGTAAATATTGTCTCTACTCTCCAGGCTATTGGTATTCGCAGAAAAAATACTATATTTCCCCTGCCTTGGGGGGTAGCTGGATGGTAAAAACATGGCCTATCTGCCATGGATCCCTGTGGTCGGGAGGAACTGTGGATGCAACTGACTGGTGCATTAATTATTTGTGGTGGGCAAACTTGTGTACTAGCAGGGTCCATACGTTATCGCTTATGTAATATCTTCGATAAAGTTTACTTAAGCCTACTTCAGACGTTAATTATCCAAAACAAATAACTATCGCATATCTTTTTCAATGGATTGATTCCGGATAGCTCGAGTTCGGTTCGTGGGAGTATGAAACTGCGGAGCACAATTGTGTGATGTTTGTTGTGGTCTTGTATGATTGACTTGGCCCCCAATTAACGTCATACGGTGTCGCTTTTGCTATATCTTCAATTTTCCAAGGCTTGAAGCTGATCCGATACTATGGACTGGACGAAATATAGTTACAGTAGGTTTAGAAATTTCCCCTGGACTAATTGAAACTGCTCTCAAGAATACAGTTAGGCCTGCAAAATACAATAAAGGTATGCCATTGATTTTACTCATTTTGAATCAAATTATGACAATTTCATTTTGAATGTGTTGTGTACAAAAAGATATTTACATTGTACTGCTAGGCAAGCGCTACCAAGTGATTTCGTTAGAAACGGGGTGATTTGGTTGCCCTTTTCAGCGCTATGTACTCGTAACAGTCAGCTAGCCACAAGCGCATGCCGAAATAATATATTTTTCACTTTTTCCGATATACAGTAGCGCTTATTTTAAGAAGCTGTTTCTAAGCTATGAACGTCTTTGTTCTAAGCATAGCGCTCGATAGCGTGACTACTGTGCATCTCACGCAATGTTTGCCTAAAATCGTACACATCTGCGGTCAGGGTCAAACAAAAATTTCACATGCATCTCTGCAGCCGCAAAGCCTAAAGTAAAATAACTCTATTCGCTTGGGTCAGTAGGTCAAATGCCTTATGTAGTCACTAGGTCACAAATTTGGCCTTATATTCCAAAGCCTTTAATCAGAAGGATATTCTTTTAAACATCAAGTTCAATATTGTGACATCCGGGGTCAAAAAATGTGTCACTATGTCAAGTCCTAGAAATTTCTTGTCACGGTAGACAATAGAGATAAAAATGTTGGTCTTTTCTTGATGAAATTTCTACAGAATAAATGATTTCATTATAATCTAGGTCAAGTTCAATTATACGTCTTCCGGACCGGGGTCCCTGATTTTTTGGCTACCCGACTTCCCGATGATCGCTGATATCCTGTGGGACTGACGATCTGGCGGACTAAAAAAAGTCGGTCTGACTGTCAGATGGACTTTTTTCTGCTAAAATCAACAAATGCAGTTATTCCCTTTTAAGGCGGCGTTTACACATTAAAAGAAGGTTTTCCTTGTTTCCAAGTCCTTTTATCATGATCTCAGTGTAAGACTTTGTTTTCCGGTTGTCATTTACCAATAATTCAATCGTTTTAATGCACAAAGTTTCCCCTTTTCCCTCGCGAAATCATCGAGACTTCAGAAAAAGAGTACAAAAACACCAAGTTAGAAAAATGTTTCAGCTTTGCGATTGGCCTAAGAACTTATTATCGAGTCGACCAATCAAAATATGTCTTACACAAGACACCGCATTATCGCAAAACCAGTCTATCTGTTCGGGTGTCCGCCTAATGATGGTTGAAAATTCTTGAGAAACATAGGAGTTGAGCACAGAATTAATTGCTTACGCTGCCTGCCCACACATTTGTGGCTATACCCAAATATAATAACGAATTATTCTGAAGCCTGGTTAATAAGTGTAGAAAGCATGAATATGCCAGCACAAAACATAGCATTTCATGAAAAATGCCCAATGCAAACTGAACTTATTGACCGGAAACCTTTTTTTATGTATTTTTAGTAAATGTGACCATGACCCCAAATACAATCCCAAGCTAGGTATCCATGCAAGCTTGCTATATACAAAGTATCATTAAGATCAGCCTATCCAAACTTCAAGTTATTGACCGGAAACCCCTAGTTAAAAATTGTTTGACATCGCTGCCTCGCTGCCCGTCATCTAGTCCGGGACCAATTGTCCCAATCTTATAAAGCAGGATTTTTCGTTGGAAAACCTAAAAAAAAATACATGCGATAATTTACCCAGGAAAAAACGTACCCAGGACAGAAACTGAAATTGTTCAATTCATTGGACGGCTAATTGAAAAGTCTGGGTACCCTTACAGAAAATATTCTCTCTGACAAATGTGTAACATGTCAAATAAAATTGTTAAATATTTACTATATTTGGCATAGATGCCTGTATATTACATAAATAAGCACACTGGTATAAATATAACTTGTGAAACATTATTTAAGTATTTTACCTAAAAAAATTCTATACCATATATCTGAAATATAGCTTAGCAATTACCCAACATATATTTATCCCCGTTTAGGCGGTGCCTTAGTTCATATTATTTCAGAAAAAAAGCATCAAGAGGAAAATCAAGCTAGAATGGAATCAAACAAGCAAAGTGGTAAACATTGAATGACAATATGCGTTGATATATCTCCCATTTCTGATATTAATATCTTAAAAAGCTGACTAATACTTCTCTACACCATGTCAAGATATGTTATTTCCGAATAACAGTATGTAAATATTGGTCAGAATGTATAAAGTCACGTAAAGCTTCAGCTTTGTTTTTTGATAATAATTTTTTGTCGAGCCCGCTGACGGTGAGCTCGATATAGATGTCACAATGGCTGTTAAGTGTATGTGCGTCGGTGCTGTTCTTCATCATTCAATCGGTGATTTTGAAATACATTGGCACAAACCCGTGTTGAGGCGGCGTGTCGCGCCCACCAAGACCAGTACCGCTGAATGGGTCAAGGTCCCCCCGGGTACTACTTCACCGTACCCGGGGTACTTCGAAGTATACTTCACCGTACCCCGATTTCACAGATAATACTTCACCGTACCCCGATATACTCAACCGTACCCGGGTTTACAGCGCGCCAAAACTCGATGTCGTAAAATAACAAAATAATAGAATAACGTAAACCGACAACCATCTCGGCATTGAAAAAAAATATTGTATAAATGTATTCATGTATCCAAAGGAGAAAAGGACGAATAATAAGTGAATATTCATGCTGGTGGAAACGAATTGAATATTATTTGCATACACACATAATCTGTAGAAAGATATAAATTAAGTGCGCCAAAAACGTCAGTGCTTTGATTCAAGCGTAGTCACGTGACCACACGTAATCGATTTTTACGACAATGAAATCTTTTTTTAGAAATTCGACGGAAACACAAAATAAATATTATGCGTCGAAGTATACCGAAATGAAATCTTCCTACCTTTCCTTCAGGTATAAATGTTGTGATCGGCGATTAAAATAATATCAATTAATTTTTTTCAGCAAGAAAAATGGGGTACCTGTAAGCATACTGGGGTACGGTGAAGTATACTACTAAGTACCCGGGGTACGGTCAAGTATACTTTTAAAGTACCCGGGGTACGGTGAAGTAGTACCCGGGGGGACCTTCACCCATTCAGCACCAGTACCCATAGCTTGAAGGTCAAGGTCACTCTTGGAGGTAAAAAATGGGCATAATACTGCTTGTCCGGACCATATGTTCTTCATTTGTTGGGTGATTTTTTAAATAACTTTTCGTAATTGATAAACACCATGAGACGGTGTGCAGTGCGCAAGATGCAGGTTTCTAGCTCAAAGGTCAAGGTTACACTTAGAAGTCCAGCATCTACAATGACCATTATAGACCTTGTCCGGGCTGTATCTCACTCATACATTGACACATTTTTAAATAACTTGGCAAATTTGTTAAACACCATGAGGCGGTGTGCAGTGCATAAGATACATGTCTCTAGCTGAAAGGTCACACTCAAGAGGTCATACTTCCAAAATTACCACTATAGGCCTTGTCCGGGCTGTATCTCACTCATGCATTGGCCAATCTTTTTTATATTTGGCATGAACGTTCACCTTCTTGAGACAGAGGTTCATATCTTAATGTCAAGGTCACAGTTGAAGGTCAAATTGAAGCTTGTTCAAACCATAACTTTGTCGTGCATTGACCAATCTGTCTCACATTTGCCATGAATATTCATCTCCATAAGCTGGAGTGTCATTCTCAAACCTCAGGTTCCTATATCAAAGGTCAAGGTCTAAAGAAGCTTGTCTGGACCATCATTTTGTCATGCATTGACCTATATCTAGCTTGAAATGGCCATGGATGTCAACCTCTATTAATCTGAGTGTCATGAGCAACTCCTGGTTCTTTTCTAAAAGGTCAAGGTCACAGTTAACCCCTGGTTCTTTTCTCAAAGGTCAAGGTCACATTTAGAGGTGAAATTGACGTTTGTAGGTATAATTTGTTCTTTATGCATGTTGGCATTAGATGTAACTTAGCACGTTTAAGTCGGTGCATTTTTTCAATGTGCGCCGAGGCTCGACATAATTTGACCGAGGGCACAATTTCTAGTTTATATCTTAATATAGGCGAAGAAAGCTATGCTATGTAAGAATTTTCAATCTATTGATTACTGTAAATATATATTATTTGCTTTCAAAGGATTTCAAATTGGTGAAAAATTAATAGATAATAATAAATCAGTATAATAGATAAAAATATTTGCAATGGTAAAACAAGAAAACTGTCAAAATGTAACGGTGTAAACGGCGTATTAGAGCGCGATGACAACACGTGCGCTTGTGCACATGATCTGCATCAGGTTTTAGTGGGACGGAAGAAGGCACTACAGCAAGCCGCCACATGGACAGCAGGTGAATCGGCCATTCTTGATGACCTGTGATTCCAAGTCGGTGCCAAGTCATGGAAGCCTTGGGAACTTTCCATAAATGCCCATCCCGGATCAGCTACAGTTAGACCCACCAAATACACCAGCTGCCCGTATCCACTTGAAAGTGCTGGTACAGTACCTGATAACTACCTGTTTGGAAGAGGACGAGGCAAGGTACTGGATGGAGCTGTATCAAGGCCCGGATGACCTTTTGTCGGGTATCCGGGACGAAGCTTGTCCAGAAGTTTCCGACTCCGGGACGAAGCTTGTCCAGAAGTCTCCGACTCCAATTTTCTTCTACACAGGATTCTAAGGAAAATCGGTCTTCCTCCCACAGCCTCTCTGTAGGATCTTTTATCCAGGTTATCAGTTCCGGTAGGGAAGATGGTTAAGCTTGTTCGGACAGTAGCAGTTTTCTGTGACCCCACTCTTACCCTACTCAACAGCGGCTGGATTGATAGGCCATCCCAAAGTCAGAGATGTGGAGAAATTGCGTTTGATCACTCTACACTGTTCAGCCCATATGACATACACTCTCCCCCCCCCCCGGACTTTACTTGGGCCACTTTTCGGGTAAGCTGGACAACGTGGCCAAGCAGTAGGATGTAGATGTCTCTGTAGAAAACGAAAAATCGCGTAAAAGTAAAAAAACGGGACTTTGTGTTCATTTGAACAAGTATCTACGGTCAACATACAATCTTAGACTACTATTATGTATATAGCAAATGGAAAGACATGAAAAGAGGATAGTTGTTAATCATTGGGTTATTCCGTGGGCTATCGTTTTTAAGCAAAGTCTGTATTTTTAGAAAATCAATGATTTAAGTACTTCTCCTGTCGACTGATTTCCCCAAAAAACATTGTTTTGCACAGAGAGATGCCGATACGGGTATACACCTTGTAATCTGTGAAAGTTTGAATGAATGCCTAACGGTTTGTGAGGAGTTCAACACACAAGAGTTATGTTACAGACGTACGAAAACCACCAATACTGTATATATATATGCATCCATTTATAAATAAGTGGGGGAGTCCCAAAATTAATACTTCGTGGGTGTTCAGGGGACAACCACTTAACGTTCAGGGGCATGTCTTTGAAATATAAAATGTAATTGTTTGCTACTTTGACATGATCAGTCACTAAGTGCCGAAAATCTCGTATTATAAGAAATCTCAAGGTAGAATATACATGCATTATTATGAAGTACGGTTATATAGAATAGGCAAATAATCTGCTCGCATTTAAACAATAACAGTACTGTTGCTACAGGTTTACAAAATGTATCAGCAAATCAGTGAATATGTTAAGATGTTCATTAATTTTAAAGTGAGTTTGTGTGACATACTCAAAGCCCAAAAACATTTTTCCAGTCCGCAACATGTAGTTTGTCGCATGGTCGGGAGGAAAACATTGTTTGTCCTTAAACCCAGCCCCACCCGACATTAAATGGTAAAATGCCAATTGCATGAATTTGTCATTTGTATTTGTGAACGAAATATTGTTGTATCGTCGATGGACCATAGCTGATGTTGAGCGTATTCACATGCTACTTCTAGTTTGCAAAACTAGGTCATCCTGCTCTTTTACAACCGGGACTTTTGGCTTTATTTTTTTCGTTCGGTTATTTGCGGTCATTGCTCCGTGTAACTGTGCTATTACTAATATCCTGTGCTCGGCTGGTCAAATTAAGTTCTGTCTTCCAAATCCAATTTCCTCACACCTTTTTTTGCATAAGTGTACTGTGAGAGTTATAGATGTATGTACCATAGATTAATAATACATGTGCCTTGATTGCTATGAATCAGAATTTTTGCTGTATTAAATATCCCTAGTTCTAAATTAATGCTTCAGCTTGGATGCATGTTCATATAGTTAGATATTTACGACTTCCAGACTACATAAGAGAAAGCCTCTTATACCAGACTAATAATGATGAATGTTGAAGACATGGAACAGATTGTGAGTAATTTATCCGCCTTGAACATTAAATGCATAAAGCGACTATTAAGACCATTATTCTGCAGAGTTAGGAATACATTTAGAGAATGATTACGCTTTCTGCTTAGGCCAATAAAGCATTTCTAGGATTTCCAAGGAATCAGTTTCTGCAAATATCTCCAGTTCTTGGAAGCTGTGGACATCCAGAACAATTATTATATTAATTATAGGGGATTGCATCATATAAGAGAAGCACTAAATAAACGAAGAGAGTCATTCGCATCACTTTATAAACGTCATTTTGCCGGTGCCGGAATGCAGAGACATTAACTATACAGATCTTTGATAAACAAACGTGGATCTTGAAAAAACTTTAAGGTAGTATTTTTAAAGGTTGTCCTTTTGCAAATAACACCATTATTAAGTGTCATGGGTAGTATTATTATTTGTCGGCATGTTCAGGCCATTAGGGACCAATGCACAAGTCAGTTGCATCGACAGCCCCAAGACCCCGGGGATGGGCCGGGATTCCTACTTTTGGGTTGTCAAAATATCCACCCTTTCACGGCTCTGTTGGGAACAGCTGATGATAAAATATCAAATATTTACCTATATCCTGACAAACAAATGTGCCCGGAGTGTTGATTCGGAGAAAACTACCCACAATTTACCCGACAGTGCGGGGGAAAGCTGGAAGGTATAGCACAACCGAAACTTTCCCCTCGGCTATCACTGCCCATTCGCATGTGATGGGGACCGTGGATGCAACGGACTGATGTATTAAAAACCTTCACCGTGTTCAACATGCCTTTGCAGTTGTGCCTCATTTAGTCGCCGTTTTGGCAAGGGTTTTTGTGGATGGTTCGCCGTGCAGTGGGCCTTGGAGAACTTGGTCGAGTATTGGCTGCGTTTTATTCGGCACGCTATTATATAATTTCCTTGTGAATGTGGGTCAATATGCATTTTATCGGCGGGGACTTAGATCTTTGTTTCTTCGGGGGTTTATGTGTGCGCATTGTTAATTGTAGCAGTAATATTATTTCCCATTCCATTCCTACCTTGCCCATTATTTTAACTAGGTCAAGTCGTATTTGTGCCTCTTTAGGTCGCATAACGTTAGGTCACTGTCCTAAATGTTTAAAACTAGGTCACGCTCCGGGGTTGTTGTGCCTCATTTGGTCGCCGTTTTTTGGCATGGGTTTCTGTGGACATAACAATGAATGAAGGGGACTCACATACTAGTGCAGAATGATTCAAAAGTAACTTGTCTTGAGTACTTTTAGTCATTAATATTGTAATCAAAATCCTATAATGAAGGCCAAATGTTAACAAACAATTGTTAGATAGCTTTTACTTAACAACATCAGCAGACGACATAACAATGAATGAAGAAATTCACATACTTGTGCAGAATGATTCAAAAGTGACCTGTTTGGAGTACTGATTATAGTCATCTTTATTCTAAATCAATAATTTTGATTCCAAATCCCATGTCTAAGATAGATATGATGGTTATAATTTAAACAAACGATAACAATGACAACAAAAAAACAACACATTTTTGATACAGTCAAAGACATTAAAGCCACTTTTAAGACTTCCGTTTCTTGTGAACTGTCATTGTATGAAGTATGTTTTCTTTTTCCTGAGTTTTAAACACGGTGATATTAAAGATACCCCCGAAATAGATACCACATAGTATTGCATAAGGATTCGAATTTTGCTGATTTGATTTTCATTTATGTTTATCTTGAACTGGCACAACATTTTGTGCTTTAATTTTTGAACTACTAGCAACAGCCAAAGTTTTGTTCTGATTTGGGATCATTACCTCTGCTAAAAGATCAAAGGTTTGAGCTTGCTGCTCAATGGAAGGAACATGTTTCCATCCGGCTAACTGTGATATTTCAGTTGGAGGCCTAACTGCCTGAACTAAAGCCGTAGCGAACGTTTTTCTAGTACTGTGATTAACTTTGCGTCCTTGTAGGTTACCCTTTTCAGCTAAAACATTTATCATTTTCCAAAGTTTGTCCTTGCCAACAGATGTGTTAGCATACCACACATTACTAATAGGTGATTTAATATTCTGCAGGTAAAATCTGGAATCCAGTTTTATTTGATCTGGCGTACTATGCTCATAATATTCTTTGTAAGCCTTAACAGAACAATATGGATCGAGTTTCATTTCAAACATCTTGGGAGTCTGACTTTGCACTACTTTTGATCTTGGTTCGACGTTCTAAAAATAGTAAATAGTGGAACAAATGTTGATAATTGAGCTTATACATATCTTAATCTATACTGCTCTGTATTGATAAGCATGTGCGTTGTATTTATATAGATATGGGTTTTGATAAGAATCACTAGGGATTTTACTCGTCAAACTGCAATATTATAAAGAGTTTTTAAACAGTTTGATATTTCTTTACTCTATATATAGTACTGGTACATGTATCATTTTATCTGTACTGGGTCAAAATAAAGTAAATACATCAGGACAATGTGAGATAGTGTGATTAAATACTAGGTAGTCAAAGTAAAAAAAAATATAGTGGAAAACTATTGTAACTCAACTCAACAAGAATATCCAATGTAATTTTAGCCGAACAATATTGTATCATAAAGTAACAACAACGTTTTACTTGCATTATTAGAGATTTACTTCTTTAAATGTTTAACATGAACAGCATGTTAGAAAAATATTCAGGTGAAACTGAATAGGTGCACAATTTATTATTTAAAAGGTCGATCTTCAGTCAACACAACTCATTTTAGACATTTTTACATACCCTTGTACACTCTAAAAATACCACAATGATTTCCTCAATACAGACTTTTAGGCTATTACAAGAAATTTACTTGCTTTAATTATATCTGTACCAAATAATTTGCAATACTGTTTGATAGAGTGCCCAGGATAATGTGATATTTACAAACATGAATTGATTTGGTCAACTGTTGCAAAATTGGTTTTACTAATTACTAAAGTAAATAGATAAAGTCAGTATAGTACTCAAAACAACATTGATAAATCGTGCACATATGATAATCCACCCTTGTGGAATTTACCATATTTTCCCTCCAAAATTCTTATTATTCTGGGCGCAAAATACTCTGTCACACTTCAAAACTGCACATAATAATTATGTTGATACATTTTTTTCTTCTTACATCCATGGGTATTCGCGGCCGGGAGCCAGTCGTGTAGAATTACTCCCCTTTGTAAAGTACCGAAACGGTACCAAAGTAGGGGCATCTATTCAAAATGCGCAAAGAATATTTTTTAGCATAAAGGATATGAGGGCAAATAATAAAATACATTTTCTTACCTGAATGTGAGGGGGAATAACATGCCCCCACGTTCTGTTGGAAGTTGGATTTCTTCGCAAATCTCCCCAATTATCTCCCATTGAACCAATACCTTCCTATTAGTTCATCTTCCGTCAGGGCATACACTACCTGAGAATGGTCGCGAAATATTCGCGGGCGTCGAATAATAGCTCTACGACGACGTTGCTGTGCCACAGCTAACAATGCAGCCATTTTGTCAACATTTACCCCCTTTTCATAGAAACAATGTACCTGAACTGTACTTTCCGTTGGTACTTGCACAGTGACCCCACGAAATTCCTGGGCCTTATATATCACTGTTATTGTTTTAACTCCAGTTTTAACTTCTATGTCATTTAGTCGATCATTTGCAAACAGTACTGGTCACACAGCGCACTGTTCGATTGTATCGATGGTGACGGTTGGGGTTTCCCAGGAATGTGACCTACATGTAATTCTATTAATATAGTGTCAAGTGGTTTCTGCATACAAAATGTAGGTAATGCATGTTTAATCGATCCTTAGATTGTGCAATCTTGTGATGCAAATTCCTGCCACATTTGTTTATGCTTTTGTAATCGTCCGGTAATCGTCATATGATTCCGCGACCCGGACTAAGAAAGTGTAACTTCGAGGTTCCCGTACTGCCTTGCTATAGACGCTCACGATCTAATACAACTTCGACTACCTCCTTTTATGTAATCCCAGCTATGATAATCGCTGTCACTGGATGACTTGGACTGTACGAGTACCTAACATTACAATGCTTTAGTTGTAAACGTTACCGTCGTTGCTTTTCAGTCACAATTTGGCCCGATAGCACTGCCTGACTGCGGTAGCTTTGCGTTGTTACTTAAATAGTTAGCATAATGTATAGATGTTACGTGCTTACCTTAAATATCACAAGGATGAAAATATACCTTTTACAGTTTTTTTTTCGGATGGAGATAATAAATTAAGTTCAGAACAATTATATATAACTAATTTAACTGTTAAAAATCACCTCTTCAGATAGCATACAGCATACATTGTCTTTTATTTCCATGAGTTTTTAGTCAGTATGGTTAAACGGTATGAGACTTATATTTTTGTTTCTTCGGCTTATGTGTGCGCATTGTTCATTGTAGTAGCAATAATATTTCCCATTCCATTCCTACCTTGCCCATTTTTTTAACTAGGTCAAGTCGAAGTTGTGCCTCTTTAGGTCGCATAACGTTAGGTCATCATCCTTAATGTTTTAAACTAGGTCACGCCCCGGGGTTGTTGTGCCTCATTTGGTCGCCGTTTTTTGGCATGGGTTTCTGTGGACATAACAATGAATGAAGGGGAATCACATACTAGTGCAGAATGATTCAAAAGTAACCTGTCTTGAGTACTTTTAGTCATTAATATTGTTATCAAAGTCCTATAATGAAGCCAAAATTTTACCAACCAATGGTTAGATAGCCTTTACTAAACAACATCAGCAGACGACATAACAATGAATGAAGGAAATTCACATACTAGTGCAGAATGATTCAAAAGTGACCTGTTTGGAGTACTGATTATAGTCATCTTTATTCTAAATCAATAATTTTGATTCAAAATCCCATGTCTAAGATAGATATGATGGTTATAATTTCAACAAAAAAACAGCACATTTTTAATACAGTCAAAGACATTAAAGCCACTTTTAAGACTTCCGTTTAGTGAACTGTCATTGTATGAAGCATGTTATCGTTTTCCTGAAAACACGTTGATATTAAAGACACCCCCGAAATAGATAACCACATAGTATTGCATAAGGATTTGAATTTTGCTGATTTGATTTCGATTTATGTTTATCTTGAACTGGCATCTTGTGCCTTAATTTTTAAACTACTAGCAACAGCCAAAGTTTTGTTCTGATTTGGGATCATTACCTCTGCTAAAAGATCAAAGGTTTGAGCTTGCTGCTCAATGGAAAGAACATTTTTCCATCCGGCTAACTGTGATATTTCAGTTGGAGACCTACCTGCCTGAACTAAAGCCGTAGCGAACGTTTTTCTAGTACTGTGATTAACTTTGCGTCCTTCTAGGTTACCCTTTTCAGCTTTATCATTTTCCCAAGTTTGTCCTTGCCAACAGGTGTGTTAGCATACCACACATTACTAATAGGTGATTTAATATTCTGCAAGTAAAATCTGGAATCTGGTTTCATTTGATCTGTCGTTCTATGTTCATAATATTCTCTGTTCATAATATTCTTTGTAAGCCTCAACAGGACAATATGTATCGTTTTTCATTTCAAACATCTTGGGAGTTACTTTCCTGGTGTCTGACTTTGCACCACTTCTGGTCTTGGTTCGACTTTCTAAAAATAGTAAATAGTGGAACAAATGTTGATAATTGAGCTTATACATATCTTAAGCTATACTGCTATGTATTGATAAGCATGTACCTTGTATTTATATAGATATGAGTTTTGATAAGAATCACTAGGGATTTTACTTTTCAAACTGCAATATTATAAAGCGTTTTTAAACAGTTTGATATTTCTTTACTCTATATATAGTACTGGTACATGTATCATATTATTTGTACTGGGTCAAAATAAATAAGGTAAATACATCAGGACAATGTGAGATAGTGTGATTAAATACTAGGTAGTCAAAGTCAATACCATGAAATTCTAGATATTCTCTCCCATCTGTAGTATGTTTCAGCTGTATGTCGCCCCACATTAAATTGACATGATCTTGTCAACCACGAAGTCCGAAATAAACCCCGTTGTTCAACCATACAAACTTTCACAGTCAGAACGTAACTGGCTTAGTTGTAATAATCGAGCAGATAAGGTAAAGATGAAAAATGAATATGTACAAATGCGAAAACGGTTTGGTACAGAAGTTCAGAGGGCGAAGCGTCGTCATTGGTAAGTCCATTAAGTCGGAAAATAGCTGCAAATACAAATGAAATAAAGTAGCGACATGCTTGAATGAAACATTTATCTGCATATATGGCTCGTTTTGTGTCTAAGATACGGACGCCTTTTACGCTGGAATTACATATAACTTGCTATTTGCAGAAGAATTAAGATAATATTTTGCTGCATCCCGGATGCAATCAGAATTATTTACATAGTTATGTGGACAATATCTAGTAGCTGTCACGATAAATTGTGTATCTCATATTTCATACATTTCAGTATCTAATGATACCAGTATATTTATTACCACGAATCTCATCTTCAGACAGAGGCTCATTTCCATTTGGAGACCGTCTGTAAACAAATATTAGCTAAGTTAATATTAAATTGGTATCAAAACCTTGGATAAGACTCGATTTACATTTTAATACCGTTTATATTGCCAACACACATCAGCAAGTAAAGCAACGAGACTGTATTATTTATATTCATGTTTCTACATCTCATTTTGACAGTCAAAGGGCAACCACTTTTGCCAATATGCGCAGCCATGCTAGGTACGCACTTTTTCATTGTAATACGTTCAATGACGTTGGAGAACAAGCAATGTGCACTTCTGTTTGTAATGATATATCATAATGAAACATGCTGTGTATGTAGAAAATCTGGTTTTCTAGGATCTTTCATGTCTTGTTACCTGTCACTTCAGTTGGATACAAACATACAGCATACTGATGAAGGGCAATCTTTCACTGCGAAATGTTATCAAGCAAGGTAGGCAAGTTGAGCTTTGTATAGATAAACAAAAAGGGTAATGTCAGAAATAATGAAACTTTACCTTTCAACCATTCTCCAATCAACATATACTCTTAAATTTCCTTATAAATGTGTCCACAAGATTCACTTAGTAAATGTGAAGAAAATTGCCAAGTTTTATGAAATGTGAATGAGTACAAAAAAGTTATGACAAAAATGGAGGTAAAATATGTCATGAGTGTAACAAATTTCCGTGACATTTTTTAAAAATCTTATTTTGTAATACTTACTAAGAAAATTCAAGGTCATGAATCATGAACATTGCAATTGTTTTGCATTGTGGAATATGTTGGCTTTTACTACACATCCATTTCCATGTTCAGATGGTAATAAATAAGATTTAAGCGACATGATTATAAAGTTGCTGCTTCGGGAAAAAACACCTAAATTTTGCTTTGCATTTTTACTTATATCACAATTTCTTCTAATATATGTTCAAATTAATCCTTTGTATGTTTCAAACAATGTCTTTGATGTATCTTCTATATAGAAACGTTAATATTGTTTATGTTGGACTGTCGTTGTCGAGTAGGGGACTTATAACATAATTGTACATGAAAGTGTCATGAGTGTAACATTTTGAGTTTAACATACTATGTTGAAATCAGGCAACTCTTTATACAACTTTCAGCTTCCTGACATTGTAGTTTGTATCACAGAGATGCTATCAGTAACAATTATTCATGCTTTTACCCAGTATATATTTTTCTAACATGGTCTTAGGTAATGTCATGAGTGAAACGCTGAATTCGAAGTTTTGTGTTGTTTCTTTATTCCTGTCTACCGTTAATACTTTTTCGATTAGCATTTGATGTTCTGCATTTTTTATCAGGCGAGGTATGGCAATTTAATTGATTCATGATAAAAACATGCTTAAGTGATATATATTTATTTTATTTGGCAGGACAGGACCGGACAGGACCGGACCGGACCGGACAGCAGTACATTTATAAAACCTCATCACATAGTGGTATGTTAGGAGGTTGTCTTTTCCTCCACCTGTGTGAGTCTGACTGAAGAACAAAAGAAAATAATTTTACAGTAGTCATCGAGATTCAAGGCACCTGAGGGCCTGACACTTAACTTTTTCAGGAGGTAGCCAGCATGCTAGTAGCTAGAAAATGAGGTAGCCCTCATTTTTATACACATAAAAACATGTTTGTCGACTGATTTATCCAATGTCTTGTGAGTGTACTAAAAATACAAAACAAGTATACATAGCAAATTTCAAAATGTTCTGACCAAATACAGGTTACATGTACATCTCATTTAACAAAGTTTAAATGTTCTATTCTGCATAAGATGCAGATCACGCCTGGCTCCCTCCTGCTCGAAGGTATCATCATCGTATGACTTTTTGTTGAAATATAGTCCATCAGCTGCTCGTAATTAGCCGCACTTCTATCACCATGTATCTCTAATTGTTCAACATCCACCTGTGGTGAAACATTCTGAAACACAGTTCAAATACCTAATTAGTAAATAGCTCAAATGAAATTTGGATAATTTACTTAATACCAAATAACTGCTGGGCATTTCGGTTTAAATATCAAAATTACACACTATAACATCTAAGGAGAGTATTTTGCAATATAACTAGCAGCTTTTGTCAGTAAGATATTATGTGTTTCCAACATCCAGTCCTTTAACTTTGTCAAGCTTACATAGCTAAAAATTCAATTTTGCTTTCCAAAATACATTCAATTGATTCGTTCACACTAGCTTTATTCGTTTATTTCTAGGTAATTTCAAGCGAGGATAGAAATATCCAATTACTCCAATGAAAATACGGATATTCACATTTATTGTGTTGTACTGTTTTTCTTCCATTCTAATTCTATCTTTAACAGTCGGAACATTGACTGGTAAATTTTATTGATAGTCGACGAAAGAATCAACATACAATCATGTAGGAATCGAAAATAGCAGACATTCGTAAATTTGCAAGTTCAAAACTATACTTTAATAGAGTTTAAATGATAATGAGAAATATTGTAATCATTTTGATTCCATAATTCAGTTAAATATAGCAAACTGTTTGCTCTAGCGAATTCAACGTTACAAATTTGACGTACACGTTCATTAAAGAGGCATACACTATAACCTCGACCGTTCTAATTGATTGAAAACATACTAGACATTAATCAGAATTACGAATGCTACAAAAACACAATCATGTCTACCTAAAAATCCCAACAGTTATCAAAAAATAAAAAAAAATATATTTCCATAACATGTCGATTGAGTCGCCAAACGCTTAGCCTTAAAAAAGTTTAGAACGGTCTGATTAAAACAAGAAAAGCCATTTGTCTACGAATCGGACGACAGTGACTAAGACAAAAACACGTTTTGAAATAATTATTATAGTGTATATCTATTTATTAGATGATATTCGAGTTGTTTAAGAACAAAATAGTACATTTTTCATTTAGATAATATGCGTATAATACATAAGAAATCAACGATGTCGTATACAGGAGCAGTGCTATCAACAACGGTTTTATTCGAGTAAACGCTTTGATCCATACACCTATTCGAGTATCTACGGTTCATGGGATGCTGATCTTGAGCGAGTATTTGAGCACTGGTATTGATATGATCGAACCCACTCGATCTACTACCTTTGAGTATTGTAAACCAGTCAGGGAACATGTTATGCACAGGCTTTTCATTTATGTATAGAATAGCAGGGTATTTAATTTGGCATTTCACTCTATGTTTACGAGCTTCCTGTGTCGCTTTCGACTGATGTAATTCACGTCTAGCTTGTGCTATTTCATACGGATAGTCTCTGTCAATGCCGAATGGGGTATACTTCAATTTGTATGCATTCCTCAAGATGTATTCAGTATCATTATAATCATTGAAACGGACTGTAATCGGGCGCTTTGGATCGCCGTGTGATTGTATGTATTTACTTGGGTCGCCTATACGATGCGCTCGTTCAATACACATAATTGAGGTGTTAATATCTAGCTCATCTGTCAGAAATCTGAATATCAACGACTTACAATGTCCTCTGACGTTTTCACTGATGCCCCAAAATACCAAATTGTTTCTCCTACTTTTGGCTTCCATGTCTATGGACCTATAAGCTAACATCTTCAGTTGATCGGTTTGTTTATTGACTTGTTTCTCAATGACATCCAATCTATGGTTTGTTTTCCCGAGCATTGAACTATAAGTGAGTGTACATCATGTAAACATTCGTTTTGCTTCCTTTCAACAGAGTATAAAATTTCAGCATTACGATTAATGGAATCAAACATACTTCTCAGTTTATCAATTGTGTCCAACTCTGCGAATGTATCAGCATTAACACTTCCACTACCGAACTTCTTTTGCTTCCTATACCTCGTCCGTGTTTCAGTCCAATTGTCATGAGAAATACCGCCATTTTCAAACGGGTTAAATATATTGTTCGATTTTTTTTATTTGTTTGCGAAACTTTTGACGTTCAGTATATATTAACCGTCTTACAATGCAAACAAACCAATTCAATTTCATTGAAAGCAACTTGAAGCGCGAAAATGACTTAGTTTCAGACATTCACATTGAAAAAAAAAACAGGAAAAGAGCATTAAAACTTGATAAAGACAAGAATGCAAAAAGAAAAAAGACTATTGATATAACTGCTGACGCTACTTCAGAAATGACTAAACCTACTAAACCAGTAACATTGAAACTTGATAAAGACAAGAAGGCAAGACGAAAAAAGACTATTGATATAACTACTGATGTCACTACAGAAATTACAAAACCAGTGGTGACAACGTCAGGACTCAAAGAAACAATATTGGAAAAAGTAGAATGTAAGTCAGATATATCAACATCATTTGATTAGGGATGTAACGATACGCTCACCTCACGATACGATACGTATCGTAGATTTCTCTTACGATACGATATATTTCGATACGATACGAAATTATCAAGCCGTATCTTAAACTGACACAGAATACAATAATTACAAAAATTATTGTACATCATGATGGTTTAATGAACAATAATAATATGTATGTGTTAAAATACAGAACAACCACCGAAGAAGTGAAATTACTGACAAACAGAACAAAACTACAAGAAGTCATGAATCTCACTGGCCATTAAGTCACAAGTCACTTATTTTAAAGTTTCTTGAACATTTTTAAATAAACAGTTCACAAGTCTGCCTGTGACAAATTCTTTGCTAAGAAAACAAGCATATCAACATTGTCACTGTCCAAAGTAGCTCGCTGAGCTGTGACAATATCCCCTGCTGTGGAAAATACACGTTCACTAGCTACAGATGTAGCAGGTATGGCAAGAACATATTTCGCAAAATTTGCAAGAAGAGGATATTTCTGTTCATTGATTTTCCACCATAGGAATTGGGATGATTTCAGTTCCAATAGTGGCTCAGACCTGTAATTTTTAATTTCCAGAGCCACACGTTCATGAATATTTTTCCCAGCTTCAACTTTGACAACAAACACTTCCCCGAATAGTTCATCCAACGCACATTGTTTCTTGTGAGGTGGAGAATGGTCGGCAGAAGATGTCTCGGTGGTTTCACTGGTCTGTAAGGAGTCAGGCTTTTCTTCCTTCACTCTTACCTATTGAATAAACAATTCACTAATTAATAGATTTGTCAACTTCCACAACAAATAATTTCTCACTGCATGTTTGTGGAGAATTTGCTGATTTCTTATGGAGAAATAAGTAATATATAGGACTCAATAACTGAAGAAAGCTGTTTAGGTGAATCAACCTGCATATAACGGAAACATTGTTCAGAAATTGTACATTTTGAAATTGCATACAGCTGTTTTATTGTGTGGAATAAATAACCCATCATCATTTTATCCTGAAATATATTATTGATTGACCTATGATATATTGATAATCTTGGATTCCCCCTCATTTGAATCAAGTTTCAGAAATGTGTAATTCGTGTGTTACAAATAAACCCCTTTTAATACCTGTTTATCGTACATGAAGACAGTTTTTGTCAGAAGAACATCGTAAATTTCTTCCCGGCGAGTATCATCCACATAAGGAAGCGATTTAAACCTTGGATCTATTGCGCTGGATAATAGTAGAAACTCCAATAAAGCTGGCTCACTGTACCTGAAATACACAAGTTTGTTGCAATGTATTATTATATGGAAACAAAAATCATAAAGTCAGATTGAATTTAATTATTTATACATTTTATAAGCCTTTTCAACTGTGATAGACCATTAAAAGATTTGTGATGCATATTTCTGTGATAATTCTTTATTTTACATATTTCAAATAAATGTATTGTTCTAAATTATAATGTAGTTCTGATTTGAGTAAATAGTATTTAAGTTTATATATTTATCTATTTATGTTAATATGTTAAATAATTAATTACCTAGATTTTAGGTTATTCTCCATGGTAGATTTAACTTGCTTGATGATACCAGAATCTGAAGGCTGTATTTTTAGTGATGACATCATCAATTCTTTTAAAGGGTGTATTAGTGACACCGTGGGAATGGTTGTATCACCCATCACATTAGTCACAGTCTTAAACGGTTTGAGAAGTCCCACAAGTTCTTCAGCTATTTGTATATCATCACCCGAGAGCGTTACAATGTCTTTTAGATTTTTCTACACATCATTGGAAGTAAGAGCGGCGAAGACAGCAGCTTGCTGATTTAGATAACAGCTGACCATATCGTGTGTTGAATTCCACCTGGTGGACACATCCATTACAAGTTTGGTTTCCCCTAAACCTAGTTTACTTTGCTGGTCCTTCAAAACAGCTATTGCAGTTGTGCTTTTATGAAAGAAGGCAACAATTCTTCTAATTCTTCCCAAGAGTCGGTCCAAGACTGGGACTTTCGATCCTTTCTGTACTGCCAAATTTATTGTATGGGCAAAACAACCTATGTGTGGACTGGTAAGCTCTAAGTCCCTAACTGCCTGCACTATATTGCTGGCATTGTCGGTCGTAATTGTTATATTCTTTGAATTTAAATTCCATTCCGTGAAACATTCTGACAAGACACCCGATAAATGTTCAGCAGTATGACTCTCCAATAAAATTCTTGTTTGCAGCACTCTATTATGAATATTCCATTCATTGTTCAAATAATGCACAGTCACAGTAACGTAACTCTCAACCGCCCTCGAAGTCCATGAGTCTGTTGTTATAGCCACTGACTGGGCTTCTGAGAGCTCTGACTCAATACGTGATTTCACTTTCTGGTACATGTGTGGTATGACTGTTTCAGAAAAATGTGGTCTAGATGGCAACTTATACCCTGGTTCCAGCACGTAAAGGAGGTGTTTAAAGCCAAAATTTTCAACTACTGAAAAAGGTCTCATGTCAGCTGCAATGAAATATGCGACAGCAGTGGTCAGTTTTCTGTGTCTGGCTGATGTTACTGGCAGAATGTGTTGTGTTGATATCATGTCATTAATTTTTAACTGTCCAGACACAGATGATGATTTACATTTTATAGGTGTTGAACTGGTTACATTATTATTCAAATCAGATTTACTAGGGACATCTTCATTCATCTTGTTCAAATCCACAAATTTGTGGTGTCTTTCCAAATGGTGCCGCATGTTTGATGTGTTGCCGGCCTTGTAACTGACATCTGCGTAACAAATCTTACATGTCGACTTTTCTTGCGTCTGGTATTCACCTCTGAATCCGAAGAAATCCCAGACTTTGGAGCGATATTTTGCTAGCGGAGTTTTTAATTCAATAGGGGCAGCCATTTTGACGTCTCGGCCGAACTATTAGCAAAAACGAGCTCTACGATTCGTAATTAGATAAATCTAAGCCAAGCAAAACGCGTTATACATAATGTACGAATAATCGGAATTCTCGAATTGTTCCGTTGTAAAATGAGGTTATCAATAAATGCCGTACCGAACCGTACCGAAATTTCGCACTGTCGTATCGTGAACCGTCGTGAGCCAAGTATCACGGTCTTTTGTGAACCGCGGTATACCGTTACAGCCCTACATTTGATTAACATTAAAATTTACACAAAGTATGGCTAGACACCCATTCATTTGTGAAAATACCAAGCAATTGTATCATATGTAGCGTTTGTGTCATACGTACATGAAAAAACAAAATAATGTTTGCAATGTTCTGTAGAGTACAATGATTGAATGAAGTAATTGAGTTCTTTGAACTTGTGGGCTTTTATATTAAGTGTATAGTCGTCAATTTGTATGCTCAGTTGATGTCTAATGCTTATATTACTTTATTGTTTAGTTAGATGCCTTACACCATGATGTTATAACTTCCATGGACACCAACCATTAATAATTAATTATCTCAATTAAATGCTTCAAAAACTTAGTGAACTACTGGGAACTTGAAGAGAGCAGTCTTTGGCTATAAGAAATTCATGTTCTAGATTGACTGTTTCATCTTTTAAATAATTTCAGTGTGGAAAAAGACACTCTCCAAAACTAAATGGACATTTATGATTAAACAAGCCATCGTAACACGAAACATGGCTTTAGATAAGGTATCTTAAATTGCAGTAGCTGCAATCGACCATACAGATGATGAAGAAGCCACTGATATTAGCCTGGCGATAATGAACATGTTGCCACCAAGCTTGATGGATGGTGCTAGATTCAGGCTAATGAACATGATACATGTACTATACAATCTTGGTAAGAAATTTATAACGGTACTAAGACAGAAGAGTAAACTATAACAATTATCTTGAAATGAAGCTTGATAGAAGCATTCTCCATTTCTACCGAACGTAGTTAATTGTAAGGTTCATATTGTTAATCGGTAAAGACTCGCCTATTAACATTGGCAGCAATCATTTATTGAACGTCTATATAACATGATGAGTCCTCTGTAGACGTATAAAATTGACATTACGTCAATTGTCAATCGAGTACCTCTAAATCAATTAAGCGATCAATTATAATCACATGTTTCAATAGATTAGCTTGAAACCTCCGCCCAGCAGCCTTTCACTATAAGGCGGAAGAATATCTTCTCCGGCGTGATGTCAATTTGTTAAATAAAAAAAGTGAAGCCATTAGTAAAATTGAACTAATCTTTACTATTTGAACAGTCATAGACGGACATATCACAACGTCTTATGATGTATTGAAAGCACGGGAAGAATACAATCAAAGTATCAGAAATCTAAGCCATGCTACTTCTGCTTTAAGTGGTAAGAATGTTTCGTTTCTTTGGAATCCTTTCATTGCATCATAATTATCATTTTGCAGTATTTACTCTGAAAACAAGCCATATTTTACATAATTTTATCTCTTAACTTCGACAGGTTTAAAGCCCCTTAAGATCAATCTAAACAATAAAATAGATGTTATACATTGGTAACTTCAATGGGTATGGACAAAAAGGCAAATACTTGAATCATATGCCTATGATTTACCAATTGAAATAAATATCGTTGTATACTATTTATATAATCATTTTTATTGTTTTTTTACTTCTTGTGATTATTTATTTCATTCTACTAACAGGATGAAGGTATTCTATCTAACTACAACACAGCATTTGGGACTAAAGTAGAAGCTTTGAGAGAACTTCCAACGAAAGCCATTGGGTGTCTTCTTGATGGAAACCTCCCGACAGGGTATGGGAAATCCATGATCTACGAAATATTGCCCTTTGCTGACCCGGGCTGTTTAGTTATCGCAATAGCTCCAATTAACTTGATGTGTTCCATGTTTACTTCAGTCATTGGATTTCTAACCATTTTAGGCGTGTCAGTTTGCCTACCATTTATATATAAAAAGGGTCTAATAGACCGAAGTTCTTAAATGATTTTCTTTTCATCTTCTTCTGAAGAGTCTTTTGTGTTTTTGTGACTGTTTTTTCATCATAGTTCTTTGAAATGTTCTTCATCCCGAAAAAAGCTATACTACGCTTTGATAGAGACTCATCAGTTACATTGGAGCACATTGAGCGCAAATGACCATTGGTTAACCGCACCACGTGCTCCATTTGGTGATCACATGGAATGAAACTTTTCCAGTATTAACAAATAGTCCATAAACACTTCATGTGCTGCTTGTTCACTTAAAAGAGCCAGCTGTTGCATTAAAAACCTAAGAAGTTCAAGAGCATACTTTGACTTATTCATAATTGTCTATGTGTCCTTTCAGTATTAGCATCAGATATTTCATTAACGGTATTAAGCGATCACGTTTTGGTCTCTTCACATTACACACAGCTCCATAAATACAAACCCCAATTCAAAAACAATTTTTCCGTAACATGTTATACTGTCAGTATAATTGGTTTCAACATGATTTCCAGTCATAACATTACGACTGTCAGAAGTTATATATAGTTATGCTCTTTTACAACCGGGACTTTGGCTCTATTTTTTACGTTCGGTTATTTGCGGGCATTGCTCCGTGTAACTGTGCTATTACTAATTTTCTGTGCTTGGCTGGTCAAATTGAGTACTGTCTTCAAAATCCAATTTCCTCACATCTTTTTTTGCATAAGTGTACTGTGAGAGTTATAGATGTACAGGGTGTTAAAAAAGTTCGTAGACATTTTTATTTTATCTATTATTTTATTTTCGACTAACATTTTCACATTTTATGACACATTAGTAACTACAATGACCTTCTTTGTTTATGTTAATCTTATTCAAGTTGATCTGACATGCGATGTATGAATTATGTAAGGGTTTAATAGACCCACGTGACGACGCAAAATGTGGAATACGTCAAAATGACGTCACAGCTTTAGGTACTTGATCTTTGCAAATGTGAGAGTCCATTATACTCAAAAGGTATTCAATTTTATTTAGATTGAGTGTGTTGGCTGGTCTTTCTACTTTGTATATAAGACGGTAGGCATTAACACGAATATATTACCGTGTCCTGTCATGGGTACGCGACAGGCAACATCCTGCACAAAATCAGTCCAAATTGTGTACCGATGAGACGCATGTTTGTAATATCTGGGCAGGAAACTTTTTAGCGGTATTTCAAAAGTATTAGTCCTCATTATAATCAGATGTAACAATTTTACCAACATAAATGATTTTGAGGCCACATTTGTCAATTGTTCCCAAAACTAGCGTTTTGCACTCGTATTGACGTTGTTTACATATGGAACGTTATCTTCCGAAGATCCCCATACAAAATCATTTTGTTTGTACGGCTCATGGTACAAATATTACCTTAGAAGACAGATTTCGTCCAGTCATTTGCAGAAAGGTTCTTATATTTTCGAACAAAAGCCATTTTTTCTTATAATATCTCACAGTCAGATAGGGGTGTGTGGGTTATTACAATGAAAATACCATTTCTGTATCTTTGTACAAGTAACCCCATACAGTGACATGACTTAATTCGTTTCCAACATTTATCGGTGCTTTTAAAACACTTCTGATATATTTACATCGCTTATAATTACTTATGTTAGTTACTTTATACCCCCTTGCTGAGACCCCGTTAGGACGTCCAGAGTGCGTACCTCCTGAAGCGCTACCTTTTTTCCTATATTTAGCTTGTCACTTAAAAATCAAACCAAAATGACAACCCAAAATGCTGTATATTTCTTTTATAAAATAACCAGCAGCACAGTATAAAAACAACATTAAGCCATTTTGGAGAAATTTATGTTTTCCACACCAACACCTTTCGATAAAACTGCTTGTTTACTTACTGTTTACAGATTCACCAAGGATGACGTCATGACGTCACGCGCAGATATTCTTGCAGATAATAGCATTAAATCCACACAACATGAAGATAATGTATAGTTCTATATTCAAACCAATTTAAAACTGTATGTTGAATGGTTTTGAATTTATTGAACAAAAGCAAGTGTCTACGAACTTTTTTAACACCTGTATGTACCATAGATTAATAATAAATTTAATAATACATGTGCCTTGAATGCTATGAATCAGAATTTTTGCTGTATCAAATATCCCTAGTTCTAATGCTTCAGCTTGGATGCATGTTTATATAGTTCCATATTACGACTTCCAGACTACAGAATGGAAAGCCGCTTATTCAACACTAATAATGATGAATGTTGGAGACATGGACCAGATTGTGAGATATTTATCCGCCCTGAACATTAAATGCATAAAGAGACTATTTAGATATTTATTCTGCAGATTTAGGAATGCATCTAGAGAATAATTACGGTTTCAGCGACGTATTCTTTCTCCAACTTTTGTGTTTTGTACAACGTTTTGTTGATTTTGTTCTTTCGAAGAGTCCGCTTGCCATCGTTATTGTTTTCATTTGTTTACATTGAATAATACTTTGTTGTCACCGAGTAGTTTCTAAACAAGTAACCGAGTATGTACATACTTGTACATGCTACAATACTCTGAAATTTGCCCATTAAAATGCGTAATAACCCACTTTGTTTTTAATCTACCACGCAAATCGAACAACATTATTGCATTTCTATGCATATATCGCGCTTGTTTTCTTAAAATTGGTTTCCATGGGATCTGATTAGCGTTTATTTTCAGCATAAAAGTGTTTTCTCTTTATAACTGTTTTTACGATAATGCCATAACAACCAGCACCATCTATAGATCAGCCAGAATTGTTACAGGAAATGGGAAATGCGATCAGTATAGTTCGCAGAAAATAAATTACAACGGTTACCATAAATTACTTCACGCGTATAAATCTGATGTTTTGTACCGTATATGATCGTTGTTTATGATAATCGCTTGCTAATCAGAGAATGTATTAAGATTTATTGTTCATGCGCACAGTCATTATTACTCAGCATTATACAAACAATAATGTCCTTGTCTAGACCACTAGTACATGACATCAGTCGCAGTAACTTAGAACAAGAAGGTCGTAACTACCTCTCTCGACCTTATAAGACTCATACATATTTCAAATCTGCTTCACAAGGTGCTTCTTATGAGCATATTTTCATGAAAATCTGAAATTGTCATGGTGACCAAAATGAAGTTTTAAAAACGTGTTTTCCCATAGGCAAAGAGTAAATTACTGACAGATTTCTCTTGTTTTCTCAATATATCGATTTGGTAGTTACGACCTTCTTGTTCTTAGCCAGCGACATATTCAAATACATGTATAAAAGAGTTGTTACCTTTAACTTAATACAATATTTCACATATTTCATTACAAGTTCAGCAAATGTTTAGTTTTCTATGGAACGACATATAGTGGTGTGTTAGAATCTTGTGTTTTGTCCCCCCCCCCCTCCCTGTGTGACTAAAAAAACAATATAATTATTTTGTAGCCATCTAGAACAAAGGCACTGGTCAGCGTTAGATAATGTCCCCTAATAGGAAAGGTGGAACTAAACAGTTTCTTGCGAATTCCCCGGCCGACACACAACGACAACTTAAACTAGACTCTTAAGGAAGAAGACAATCGGACCTAAAACAAAGAAATAGTACTCAATATTTACCAAATCCTGAAGTTTCAAATATGCAAGCATTATTTAACCTTAAGCATGGTGCTGTGGCATTTATGAACCAAGATGACGTTACGTCGAACCACTGCCGTCGCATTGAAGCGACAAGAAAAAGCTATTCTGTGCCGCTCGGGTCGCATTTATGCAACAAGACGACTAGCTCTCTGTTTCCGCGCGTAGTCGTCATATTTTTTACCTAACCGGTACTTTTGAAGGCAAGGTTGTTACAAAAGGATCTTTCTAAAATGTTGTGCACAAATTAAGAAAAATTGGATTGTTTTATTGTTTAATTTATTATACGATGGTACGGATGAACACTCAGGAAGTTTTGATGGAACTTTTCGCCGACAGCGGCAGCGAGGGTGACTTTTCGGCTACATGAAAATATTTATACCCCGTTGATAGTTGAGCAATTATAAGTTAATTATCTTTTCAAGATGTTGACTTTAAACAACTTGCCATGTTTGTGGGTAAAGGTAAGTAGCATTTGCAATTACAATTTCTTATAAAAATATTTTTTTAATTATCACTAAAACTTTATATCCATATTAATGCCTCATATATTGGAAGCTTTTAAAATACTTTGCAGATCAATGAAGACACCCGTGATGAGGGTAATGCAGCAGCTACAAGTACAGAAGGGAAGAAATTAAAAAATGTCATGTTGAAGTTAAGAACAATGTAGTATAAGTTGATATAGTGAATTTGTTGAAATTTGGAATATTTCAAGGCATTGATAGATAAAAACTTTGCAAACTGTACTACCATACTATACAATTGCCAATTAGCGCCAATTAGTGAACCTACTGGAGGTCTACAGCGCCTTTTTTAGGGCGCATCTGCAGACAAGGTTATGTTTATTTACAGTACATTTCTAGACCTTGTTAAGTTTGAAGATCAATTACTTTTATTCTGAAGAATAATTGAGATCCCCTTGCAGTTTTTTTAGTTTAAGATGCTAACTCAGTACATAAAATATATAATATGTATAATTGATCTGCAAATTCATGCTAACTTTCGACTTGATCTGCTCCAGATTTGCTTCGAAGCCAGCGGGAGTAACCTACCTCGGGGCTCACATTGGCAATTTTGAATTAATAGCCACTTTTGTTTACTCAACAAAACTTATAGACAACAATGACGTGAGCTTATTTATGCATGGTAGCGCAAACTTAGTGCATGTTACTTTATGCATTTCCCAATTTCATGTACATGTAAATCATAGTTAGGGCCATTTTTGGCACCTTATCTTTATATTTCTTTATAAATGTGTTAATGATGTAGGTGTCTTTGCGAAAGTTCTCAGAATAAATTACAATTTACAGAACAATTAAGACTCGCTCTGGTCGCAGGTCAAAGACTGGATCTACACAGTTCACGACGCATCCCTTTAATATTTAATCTATAAACGAGTAAAATGTCATTTCAAACATACTTGCAATGATTCCTCGATATTATAGACAAACACTACTTACATGTAACTAGTTTCATGTTTAAATTGTGATGCTTGCTACCCATTTGTTACAACCCCTGGATGTTCGTATATTTCATCAAATGAAGGGACACTTGTCCAAAGCTGCCTCTAGATTAGGTCATTAAGTAAGTCAAATCTCTCGCGCACAAATGCCGATACTAATTAAACATTCTATTAACATGCTGTCTGACATTGATGTAACAGAATCATTCCGTCTACCTGGCTTAGTTCCATGTAACCCTGATATTATATCAACTTTCAAACAAAACTTGCATGAATAACGTGTTATTGATCCAGATGTTACAGAATCAAACCAGAACCCACTTGTGGACATGGGCATAATACCAGCATCCCTGGGAGACATACTTATACCATCCCCTACCAAAAAATCATCCAGAAGAAAAATTCCTGGCGCTCGACTACTAACTTCTGAGGCTATAGAAACGACAGAACCAGTGGAAGAAGTAGATCTGCCTGCTTCGGTTAATGTGGAAGTAGATCTACATAATGATGATGCCATATGTGTTCTTTGTCAGGACAACACTAGGATTGAATCGGTTAGGTGTGATACTTGTGAAAACTGGATGCATTATGCCTGCCTAAACCCAGAAAGCAAGGCCTTAGTAGACATAAGTATAATAACTGGTGAGGCATGGTCATGTGAGGTTTGCGATGAGGAATAGACACAGGTGTGAATTGAGTGTGAATTGAGTGTGGTATGGTTGGTTAGTTTATCTCCACAAGGTTTACATTTAATTATTAAATATGTGTATTGTTTGTGATTGTTGAGCAGTGTTTATTGGTAAAAACAAAAATCAGAGTATAAGAGGTCCCAGTTTTCGAAATATGAACGATCCGTGACAGGTGTCGATAGTAGGTCCAGAACATGTTCTGGAATGAGCACTCCGGTTGACCAGAAAAACAATGACGTCTGCGAAGTACAAAAACTTCCCACGAAATGTAAACATGGAAAATAAAGGATAGAGGGTACATGTAAGTCTATTAATACCAAGCTATCGATTTTTTTATAGCGTTAAACAAATGCAATTAAAAGATATGATATAGATCATTATGGAGAGATATTTCGGTTAAATTATGTTCTTTTTAGTTTTTAGATTTAGTTTTAACTTTTATGATCATTTATGTCATTAAATGTGATAGGTTGTAATAATATGCAAGAAATAGGGAATGTCCGTTTTATAGCGATGCTTCGATATCGGCGTTTAATGTAAAAATCATACGTCAATTAGAAATAATGCAACATAATTGTACCAGTAATCAATTACATTTTGCATTAGGTCATAATTCGTGTAATTGAAGACCAGAATGTCTCCAAAATGAGTATAATTTTGTTGCTATTATAACCAAATATCTTGAGAAGACGAAATTGTATCGCGGTCTTCTAATTTCACCTTATTAATGTTCAGAGTATTATACTAATTATACCACATACCCAGTTAATCATTCAGGGTTTTTATTACACCTACATGTTGCAATTCCTCCAATTAATACGTATTGCATGTAACTTTTTGAATTTTAAAGAGGGACCGAGAAATGGCATCTCTCAGATCTGGATAAAATTTTGCATGGTAGTGTATATTGGGCCCATAAATTAAAATTTGTACCCTTAACAAAATTTTCGGTGTCCGTTGCCATGGTAACCGAGGTTGAAATTTTGGACCTCAAAATGCATTATTTTTCAGCTGAAAATTGACCATTTCTGTCACTTTCTTTAGGAAAATGTAAATGCAATAAGCCTTTATCGCAGTATTTATCGATATAATCAGTTATTCCACTTTGATTTCCAATCATGGACTTTAGGCCTTCTTATTTTTAAAATGTTTTTTTCTATGCTTTAGCGTGGGTGGGGTAACGTAAAATACCAATGCCCAAATTTAAGCAGTTTTTAAAGACATATTGCAACCAAAGACCGATTGATTCAACATCACTGAGGTACACAATCAATAGAACAGGGTACCTACTATTCATTTCAGGAATAAATTTTTTTGGCACGATAGATTCTATAGAGTAACCATGAAAACAAAGTGGGTGGGGTAACAAAAAATTGAAAATTAACGATTTTCAACAATTTTCAATGATATATAGCAGCCAAAGACTGATTAATTCAACATCACTGGCATACACAATCAACAAAACAGGGTACCTACTATTCATTCCAGGAACAAAAAAAATTGGCACGATATATTCTATAGAGTAACCATGAAAACAAAGTGGGTGGGGTAACGAAAAATTGAAAATTAACGATTTTCAACAATTTTCAATGATATATTGCAGCCAAAGACTGATTTATTTAACATCACTTATGTACACGATTAATAGAACAGGATACCTACTATTCTTTCAGGAATATTTTTTTTTTGGCACGACAGATTCTATAGAGTAACTATGAAAACAAAGTGGGTGGGGTAACAAAAAATTGAAAATTAACGATTTTCAACAATTTTCAATGATATATAGCAGACAAAGACTGATTGATTCAACATCACTGGCATACACAATCAACAAAACAGGGTACCTACTATTCATTTCAGGAATAAAAAAAATTGGCACGATATATTCTATAGAGTAACCATGAAAACAAAGTGGGTGGGGTAACGAAAAATTGAAAATTAACAATTTTCAACAATTTTCAATGATATATTGCAGCCAAAGACTGATTTATTCAACATCACTAATGTACACGAATAATAGAACAGGGTACCTACTATTCATTTCAGGATTAAAAAAAATGGCACGATATATTCTATAGAGTAACCGTGAAAACAAAGTGGGTGGGGTAACGAAAAATTGAAAATTAACGATTTTCAACAATTTTCAATGATATATTGCAGCCAAAGACTGATTGATTTAACATCACTGATGTACACAATCAATACATTAGGGTACCTGCTATTCATTTCAGAAAGATTTTTTTTCGGCTCGAAAGATTCTATAGAGTAACCATGAAAACAAAGTGGGTGGGGTAATGAAAAATTGAAAATCAACGATTTTAAACAATTTTCAATGATATATTGTAACCAAAGATTGATTGGCTCCACATCAATGAGGTTTACAATCAATAGATTACGGTACCTTCTATTCAATTAAGGAATAACATTTTTCAGCTCGATAGATTCAATAGAGTAACCATGACAACACAGTGGGTGGGGTAACGCAAAATCGAAAAATAATGATATTTAATTGTTCACTGTCGACCAATGCTTCATGCTTACTGTCGGATGAGAACTGGTACATGCTCAATATTAGATGACAAATAGTGCATGGTCACTGAAATATGCTCACCGTTAGAGGACAAATAGTATATACTCATTGTGAGAGGACAATTGTTTAATGTAACATGCTTACTTACAGATACCAACTGTAACATATTTTTTGTCTGATGTCACATCCTCGCAAATCGGACAAAAAAGAATATTGTGATGCCCAGGCATAGAGCACCTGTCTGAATGTTATTTAATCAAACCTTGAGCTGGTTAAATTCTGTTTCATGTTATTTCTAAATCTAGCATTTCAGCTACCATACAGTCTGCATTGTGCCAGTATAGATCCTTAGTATCTATTTGAGTCCGAGTCGAATGCTTAATTTATGTCTGAGAACTTGTCTGTGCGTAACCAGTTTTCGCGACTCCTCCGTATTTATTTCATGCATTTTTACTTTTAAATCACTGTTTATGTGTTAAATCATCTAAGAACTACTTATTGTTGTTACTTACTGATGTTAGGGACTCTGATTTTAGCTGTCAGTCATGTATTTTGTGATTCATTGGGTTGAATGTTTGTTGACAGTTTATCGTCCGCCATATTGATTTTCTTGGTGAATAGTCGCCTAGCAACTGTGGAAGTGAATAGTTTATTCAAAGCGCTGAAGCTACTACATTTTTAGCAAATATGTATAATTTAAGCTGTAGGAAGCGCAAATTTGAGGTTATTATTGTTTGCAAGATGCTTATTTATTGTTTTAGACTGTATTTATTGTAATAGACCTGAGTTTTAGCCACGGGCAATTGTTTTCACAGTGTTCACACTGTGCACGGTGAATTCACGTCGCTGCACCAAAGTTTATGTGGAACGTTATTTTCGTGAATTTCACCGTCGCGCGGTGTGAATTGCACAGTTTCACTTGTGGTGCACACTGTGCACTGTGCACAGGGCAGTGATCGTATATAAACCCCGTCCAGACTGTGTACTGGAGCATTCACCACTCCAAATTCTTAGACCCATACTTTTGGCGATTTTGCGAGAATAGACTTTGCTCGTAGGTTTAACTTTTAACTCCCAGATCTATCTGTATTCATTAAGTAACATATTTTAATAATTGTAATTTCATCTTTACACCAAATTTCATGTTAAACATTAAGGGTGTTTATTTATCTATTTAACTATTTATTTGTTAGGGAAATAGACAGCTTCGGTCGACTCGCGTATTTTTGGAATAGATCCTAGATTTGTTTTCTAGTCGTTTTGCGACGTCACCGAACATTTGGCTGGCATACAGTATAATTGTAAATATATTTATTATAGATCTAGTAAATGTGATGCTCGTTTTATTTATTAAATTCATGAACGTTAAATCTAAACTGGTGTTTGTTCAGTAGTTTGTTGGTAGATCTATTGTCCCCAGGTAACCTGACAGAGATCGTCAGGTGATATTGTGATCACTATTGTCCGTCTGTTCGTGGTACATGTATATAGACTGTGCTGGACGCCTAATTGATAACGCTCTGGCCTAAGTCGCTACCAATATTGTGCAGGCGTGTAGCAGGGTCCAATAGCACAGATTGAGCGTAGATACACTGGTACACTAACATCCGTTAGTACACAGGCTAATCAGTGACCACAGGGTTTAGTAACCCAATAAAGTTGTGGTTGAGACTAACATCCGTTAGTATATCTACACAGAATAACCACAGGGTTTAGTAACCCAATAAAGTTGTAATTGAGACTAACATCCGTTAGTAGTCGACACACACGAAACACAGGGTCCTGTAACTCAGACCGAGTCATACGGTATATACTGTTATATCAGTTAGTGCAATCAGTGCGTACAATATACTGGTGTAACCACAAGGTTGAGGAGCGTAACATTTCATGGTGGCAGCGGTGGGATCCTATATTATTATAAGGGATCCAGTGATACGAACCTCACGACTCGAGTAATTTGAGAGTTTGCCATGGCAGAGCAGTCGCCAGTTTCGAGTGATGGTGAAGTGTACTTTAGAATTCAGGGGCCAGAAGCAGAAGACCAGGTTGCACGCATGTCAAGATCAAGCAGTATCCAGAGTTTGGTGATAGACGAAGCGTCTTCCGCCATGTGTGATAGGCCACAGCAACAGATAGAACCACCTGTGGGTTCATTGCAGCAGGGTCAGTGTCAAGATAATAGGGGTCATACGAATGCCTTAAATGATATCACTGGAATTTTAAGGGAGGTTGTGTCAGAAATGCAGGTATTAAAGCAATCAATTACCCATCATAGAAGAACTGCTGAGTCGGTTTCCCAACAAACTCGCAGGTGTGTCCGTTTTCCTAATGTGTCCAACGAAGGAGGTGAAGGGTTCGATCCTCGTTTAGCTGGAGTGGATGCATGTTATGGCGGTAGCAATAATATCTGCCATTCCCAAATGACTGAGTCTTTGCAGAGGGTTCCCCGATATGATGCCAATTTTAATTCAATGCGCCCCCAGATCCCTATACAGAATGGTTTTCAAAATGCGAGGGGTTATAGAAATCCAGAAAGATCTGGGTTCCAACAGGTAGATCGGTTTCACCGGCATGTGAGGCGGTCAGACACTATTAAAATTCCAGCGTTCACCGGAAAGCAGGAGTGGTCTGTGTGGATCGCGAGGTTTGAGGCAATAGCACAGAGATATGGTTGGGACGATGAAGATAAATTAGATCAGCTGCTGCCCCGCATAGAGGACCAGGCGGCACAGTTTCTATATGGACAATTGCCAGCATCGATTTTAAGAAGCTACCAAGAAGTGGTTAGAGAGATGCACAACAGGTTTTGGATAGTTGAGACCACCAGAGCCTATGCGGCCAAGTTTAGCAGGCGTAATCAGAGAGCTGGAGAGACAGCTGAAGAGTATGCAGCTGATCTCAAAATGTTGTATGATAAAGCGCATGGGTATCGGGATAGGAGAACAAGGGAAGAAGACCTAGTAAGGAAGTTCTTGGATGGACTGAGAGATGACGAGTTAAGATTCGAGATAGAGTTTCACAAAGAACCTGACACTATAGACGATGCAGTATACCAAGTGGTCAACTTCATACAAACACGGAACACTAGCAATGTAGGTAGGAGAGATAGAGCGACTAGGAGGGCGATTCAGTCAGAAGACAGTGACGCTGACTACGATGTGGTGTCCAGAATACCAGAGAAGTCAACTGCTCAAGAAAGGTCCTCAGATAAAGATGATGTTGCAGATTCTAAGGAGGCGAAGCTGCTTGCTGAAATCCTGGAGAGACTGGGGAAGTTGGAGGGAGCAGATAAGGACAAACAGCAGGGAAGGACAAAACCTCAAAATACAAGATCGGTAGAGTGCTACAACTGCCACAGAACCGGACACTATGCCCGCGACTGTCCAGATAGGCAAACATCGAGTGGGGTAAGGCGTTGGAGCGACAGAGGACCTAATGAGAGAAGCCAGCAAACTTACGAGAACAGAGAGCGTCCTTTAAACTTCCAAGGACCAGCTCTTGCGGCCAAAGGCAGGTCCCAGTAGAAGTAGTTGTAGGCCAGGAAGATAAGAACAAACAGAGTCTAGTAGGTGGTAATGATGAGAGCATTGAGGAAGGGGATCGTGTGAAGAGAAGCAAAGGTTTAGGGGCAGGCGTTTATGTTAGGGGCAGCATTCAAGATGTGCCAATCAATTTCACGGCGGATACGGGGGCGTCTAAGATAGTGATAGCCACCAGGGTATTCAAGCAAATTGATGAGGAAAAGCGACCTGTTTTGAAGCCAGCATCAAGTCTATTGGGAGCCGGGGGTGCGCCGATTCAGGGATGTGGGAAAGCCGAGTTCGAAATCAAACTAGGACCATTAGAGATCATCAGGGAAGCCGTGGTGGCTGATATAGAGGATGATGCTCTGTTGGGGTATTTTTTTTTGAGAGGGAGCGAACAAGGAGCGGCTGATATTCTGTTGAGCAAGAATAAAATCATTCTGGATGGTGCTGATATCCCATGTTTTCAAGTAGGCTCTGTAGGAGACACGAGACGGGTGGTGGCTGAAGCTTGCACGATTCCTGGGATGACGGAAGCTCTTATCAATGTATACATAAAAAGAACAGAAGCGTATGATGATAGGAGGGCGGAGTTTCTTGTAGAACCTACTGGTATGTTTGCTGAGAGGTATCAGTTGATGATGGCCTCTACACTGGTTAATATAAATAAGAGTACTACCTGTAAAGTAAGAATATTGAATCCCTTCGAGGAAGACGCAGTTTTGCATCAAGACGCAGAAATCGCCATGGCTAGTGAAATAGAGGGTATTGTTAGTACAGTTACAAAGGCAGAGCACGAAAATGAACGTGAAAATCTGGATAGAATACGTCGAGTCGATACATCAGCCAATACAGCTAAACTTGATAAAACCAGCTTCATAGAGGCATCAGAAAAAGAAGTGCCACAACATCTTCGATCGCTGTATGAAAGATCCACTGAAGGCAAGTCTGATCATGAGAAGCGGGTTATCGCAGGCCTTCTAATTCAACATAAAGATACATTTTCAAAGGCAGAATGGGACCTTGGATTAACAGACCTTGCAGAACATCCAATTAATACTGGCGAGGCGCTGCCTGTAAAACAGCGACCTAGAAGAGTCCCCTTGGCATATGCTGACGACGAAAAGAATGCGATAGAGGATCTGCTACGGAAAGGTGTTATAAGGGAAAGTACCTCACCATGGGCCTCACCCATTGTTTTGGTCAAGAAGAAATCCGGAGCAATTAGGCCGTGTGTTGATTACCGCCGAGTTAATGCATTAGTTAAACCCGATGGTTTTCCATTGCCGAGGATACAGGATTGTCTAGATGTCGTGGCCGGTGCTTCCTTATTTAGCAGTTTTGACTTGACAAGTGGCTACTTCCAGATACCTTTAAAGCCAGAAGACATACCAAAAAGTGCATTTTGTTGTAAATACGGCCATTTTGAAATGACTCGCATGCCTTTCGGTTTAAACAATGCTGCCAGCACCTTCCAAAGAACGATGGAAATTGCACTGCAAGGCTTACAGTGGGTAACATGTCTCGTATATATAGACGATATAATTGTCTATGGTGACAGCTTCGAGCAGCACATACAGCGCGTAGAACAAGTTCTAGAGCGCATGAAAACAGCTGGACTCAAACTTAAACCCGACAAGTGCCAAATGTTACAGACAAGCGTAGTGTTTTTAGGTCATGTAGTATCAAAAGATGGCGTGTTACCAGACCCCTCTAATATAATAAAGATCGCTAATTGGCCACGTCCTGTGGATGCTAAGCAAGTAAAGCAGTTTGTTGCTACCGGTTCTTATTACCGCCGCTTCGTGCGTAATTTTGCGAAGATAGTTCGCCCATTGACAGACCTAACGAAGAAGGATTCTGCCTTCATTTGGTCCGAGTCGTGTGAAGAAGCATTTTGCCGGTTAAAGAAAACACTCATAGGTCCCGATATAATGGGCTATCCGATGAACGAAGGTGGTCTGTTTTATCTTGATACTGATGCATCAGGCACTGGTATAGGTGCAGTACTTTCGCAAATACAATCGGGTAGAGAGCGCGTAATCGCATATGCAAGCCGTGCAATGAATAAAGCGGAGCGAAATTACTGTATTACTGAACAGGAGCTACTGGCAGTTATCTTTTTTGTTCAGTATTTCAGACAGTACCTGTTAGGTCGTCATTTTGTGGTACGCAGTGACCACCAAGCGCTCGTTTGGCTCTTTAAGCTAAGGGAGCCGAGTGGCAAGATCGCTCGTTGGATCGAAATCCTCGCGCCGTATGATTTTGAGATTCAGTATCGACCAGGTAAAAGTCAGGGTCATTGTGACGCCCTATCGAGATGTGAAAGCCCAAGAGATTGTACATGCTGTGAAGTCGATACCAGCGAGCCCCTAAAGTGTGGACCCTGTAACAAGTGTAAGAGAAGGGCTGAAATCATGATGTTGTCTGGTGTTGTCCCAACAGCTGAAGAGAAGCCAGAAGAGCGGTGTACAGCTGAAGAGAAGCCAGAAGAGCAGTGTACAGCTGAAGAGAAGCCCGAAGAGCAGTGTACAGCTGAAAAGAAGCCAGAAGAACTTCAAACTAGTAGGTCAAGATGTGATAATGATGTAGAGAACATCAGAGCTGTAGAAAACACAGAAGATGACGGCCAAGTGCCTAGCACATCAGATGGTAGAACAGAAGATAGGTCATGGTGTGTTGGCTACTCCCCGCAAGAAATGGCAAAGCTGCAAAGTTCCGACACAGACATAGCACCCATATTACAGAGTAAGTTAGTTGGTGTTAAACCTGATATGGGAGGCATTGGCTGTGACAGTCCTGCAACTAGGCAGTACTGGCTACAATGGGATATGTTGTCTGTAGAAGATGGAGTCCTTTACAGAAACTGGGTGAAACAGAATGGAGTAGACCATTTCAAGCAGATCATAGTGCCACGACAGTTACGCAAGGCAGTTCTAAACCAGATGCATGATACGCTGTCAGCAGGACATCTAGGTACGAAGAAAACAAAAGCCAGAGTTCAGCAGATGTTTTATTGGTTCGGACTAAAAGAAGATGTGAATCTTTACGTTAAGTCATGTGACACTTGTGAAGCAGATAAAAGACCGTCCAAGAGTCCAAAGGCCCCGATGGGACACTTACTTACTGGTGCACCCTGGGATAGACTAGCAATAGATTATCTAGGACCACTTCCTCTAACAGAGAATGGGAACAGATACATCCTCGTTCTGACTGACCACTTCACCAAGTATGTCGAAGTATTAGCCGTACCTAGCCAACATGCAGGGGTTTGCGCCATGAAGATAGCCAATGAGTTCATTGCTCGCTGGGGAGCACCTCTTAGTATTCACAGCGATCAAGGGTCGACGTTTGAAAGTAAGGTCTTCAAGGAGCTCTGTGCATTATTTGAAATCATGAAGAGCAGATCAAGCCCTAGAAATCCCAAGGGGAACGGTCAAGTCGAACGATACAATCGAACCCTGGTTCAGATGATTAAAGCCTATCTGGTAGACCAAGATGAGTGGGACAGATACCTAGGCTGCATAGCGGGAGCCTACAGATCATCGACCAATGAATCTACTAACCTTACTCCAAATATGATGTGCTTGGGTCGTGAGACAAGACTACCCGCATCCCTTATGTATGGAATGCAGAAAGCAGAAAGTACACCCTCCAGCTCAGAGTATGTAGAAGTGATCCTTGAGCGTATGCTTCGTGCACATGACGTAGCAAGAAAACATTTGAAAACAAAGGCCAAGCGCAGCAAAGAAGTATATGACAGTAGGCAGGCTTATAACAGTTACGTAGCTGGAGACATTGTCTGGATGTTACATGAAACCCGAGCAGTTGGTGTAACACACAAACTAGAGAAGAAATATGATGGTCCATTTGTGGTTACCAGTAAACAGTCGCTAGTGAATTTCGTAGTTCAAGTTGACGCGAGTGGTAGAACAGTAGCAATCCAACATGATAAGCTTAAACGCTATAATGGCCGCAATTTACCCAAGTGGGTAAGCAAGGTGGCAAAGCGTTGCAGCACCTAATGATGAATAAAGTAAACAGGGTTGGGGTGGACATTGTTGTTATTTTTATTTTTTTAATTTTTGATTGGCTGATTATAGACGCTATGAGTATGTTTAACCTTCAAAAGAGGAAATGCTGAGACGTAAACCAGCATAGCTGGTACATTTCCGCGGAGTTTTCGTTCATCCGTACCGACGTGGTCCGGATATTATCGCTCGTGAACAAGCTGAAGCTGTCTGGTCTCCCACTGATGATGTATAATGTGCCTGAAGAAGCTTAGCATAAAACATAATCAACCTTATATTTACTTTCAGGACACAACTATGGAAAGCCGTACAGTCAAAAGAAAGTACTTCACCTGCTTGTACTGCCCTAAGTCCGGGAAATATCACATCGCAGAGCGATACCGTATGGTCGAGCATGTGATGAAACATCACATGGCTCTAGATGAGACACCATTTTATTGCAATCTGTGCATGTTTAGGTGCGCACAGCAGAAGCACCTGGACGGACACATAACAAACTTCTCGAGACACAACCTGATAGCGGCCTCACTTGGAGTACGGCCAGAGGACAACCACCGGTACCTGGTGCGGAACCCCGCACCAAGGAGCATTCTGGAAGGTATCGACTACATATTGGGTTCGCGTGAAGACCACCAGAAGGGACCAACCAGGTCGGACGATAGGCTGGAGGAAGCATCTATAAACTCAGAGCCGGAAGTACAGCCACGGTCCAAGACGCCAGAGCAGGAGCTGGTTACGGTACAGGTAACGCCCGAGCTCCTGGCCAGCCTGATGGGGAAGAAGGGGAATCCAACGAGTCAGCCGACTCTAGCCAGCCAGGCTGTCCCGTCCTACAACCCTTTGATGCCAGGATACGCCGCCAGTAACATGCTGACAGACTTGGACTGTTCTGGAACTCTGTCAGCATTTACTTACGTGCCGACACCGTCAACTTTGACACCGGTTATATCTACCATGCCAAGGGTAGTTGTACCAGACCTGGCCGCCACGCGCGACCAGGGGCGCACGATCATGAGTAAGGATGAAGGTAGACAGTACCACCAGCAGATGGGGTTGGAATCCTCCAGCCCCAGGCTGACTGTACCAGACCTGGCCGCCACGCGCGACCAGGGGCGCACCGTGTTGGAAAGGGGAGCGGTAAGACATTTGCCGTACCAACAGGAGATGGTGTTGGAACCCTCCAGCCCCAGGCTGACTGTACCAGACCTGGCCGCCACGCACGACCAGGGGCGCACCGTGTTGGAAACGGGAGCGGTAAGACATTTGCCGTATCAACAGAAGATGGGGTTGGAACCCTCCATCCCCAAGTTGACTGTACCAGACCTGGCCGCCACGCGCGACCAGGGGCGCATCCCGTCGAGGGTGGAGAGTACGGACTCTTGGCTAAGTACGCCAGAGCTGCACTTCTACAATATGGAGGAAAGGGAGAACACTTCGACACTGGACCTGGCTGCCACGCGCAACCAGGAGCGCAAGGAAGATGTTGCTCACCAGAGCAAAGAAGAACACATTTTAGGCCAGCTGCTGGGGCAGGAAACCTCCTCCCAGATGGTCTTCTCACCTCTGGAGAGATGTATCGAGGAAGAGTCTGTGAAAGCGAAGGGTCGGCCGACCAATAACATGGAAAGTCAGACGCAATCAATTGGGGATCTCCTGGATGATAAATATGCCCCAGTTACGACGGCGTTGGACCAAATTGGGCAAACCATGGTGTCAGTCATGGAGAAGGTATCTTTTGGGTTAGAGTCCATGACTAGGGCCACCAGGCACCTTGGAGCGTCATTGGAAAACATTGCCCAGTCCATGGGAACAATATCTCGGAATGAAGATCGTTTGTTGGACGAGACCAAAAGGCAAGGACGAAGGGCGGAAGCCACGGCTACAGCACCCACTCCTCCAACAAAACGCCCAAAACTGGATGAGGTTGGAGGCAAAGAGAATAACAAGATGAAGTCTGCCGTATTCAAAAAGGATCGGAAAAGATGAACTGTGTTTAGTGTAATAATAGTGTAAATTAATTCTTATAGTATGCGCGGGAAGTGTTTTTAAATTTAACAGTGTAAACGCGATAGTGAACATACTAGTGTGAATTAGATGGTTATTTCTTCATAGTGCTTTTAAATTGTGATTCGTAAGTACTAACGCGAGTCGACAGTGAATATTTAAGTTTTAAAAGTTTAGTGTATCAAGTTAGAGTGATACATTGACAGTGTTAAGCACAATGACTGAGATTTTTAGTCTCCATTGGCGTACAGACGTTTGAAGTGTTTTATGTGAAATAGCTGTTTAAGGTAGCAGAGCATGTTGTATTTATGTTAAGGTGATTGAACACTTTTTGTCATTTAACTGTATTTTTGTTTATCTATTTAGGGCATTATATGTATTTGTGTGATTAAGTTAAATGATGTGTTTTTATGGCAACAGGAGTTTAGCCATAGAAACGTGGGGGTAATGTGATGCCCAGGCATAGAGCACCTGTCTGAATGTTATTTAATTAAACCTTGAGCTGGTTAAATTCTGTTTCATGTTATTTCTAAATCTAGCATTTCAGCTACCATACAGTCTGCATTGTGCCAGTATAGATCCTTAGTATCTATTTGAGTCCGAGTCGAATGCTTAATTTATGTCTGAGAACTTGTCTGTGCGTAACCAGTTTTCGCGACTCCTCCGTATTTATTTCATGCATTTTTACTTTTAAATCACTGTTTATGTGTTAAATCATCTAAGAACTACTTATTGTTGTTACTTACTGATGTTAGGGACTCTGATTTTAGCTGTCAGTCATGTATTTTGTGATTCATTGGGTTGAATGTTTGTTGACAGTTTATCGTCCGCCATATTGATTTTCTTGGTGAATAGTCGCCTAGCAACTGTGGAAGTGAATAGTTTATTCAAAGCGCTGAAGCTACTACATTTTTAGCAAATATGTATAATTTAAGCTGTAGGAAGCGCAAATTTGAGGTTATTATTGTTTGCAAGATGCTTATTTATTGTTTTAGACTGTATTTATTGTAATAGACCTGAGTTTTAGCCACGGGCACTTGTTTTCACAGTGTTCACACTGTGCACGGTGAATTCACGTCGCTGCACCAAAGTTTATGTGGAACGTTATTTTCGTGAATTTCACCGTCGCGCGGTGTGAATTGCACAGTTTCACTTGTGGTGCACACTGTGCACTGTGCACAGGGCAGTGATCGTATATAAACCCCGTCTAGACTGTGCACTGGAGCATTCACCACTCCAAATTCTTAGACCCATACTTTTGGCGATTTTTTCCGCAGAATAGACTTTGCTCGTAGGTTTAACTTTTAACTCCCAGATCTATCTGTATTCATTAAGTAACATATTTTAATAATTGTAATTTCATCTTTACACCCAATTTCATGTTAAACATTAAGGGTGTTTATTTATCTATTTAACTATTTATTTGTTAGGGAAATAGACAGCTTCGGTCGACTCGCGTATTTTTGGAATAGATCCTAGATTTGTTTTCTAGTCGTTTTGCGACGTCACCGAACATTTGGCTGGCATACAGTATAATTGTAAATATATTTATTATAGATCTAGTAAATGTGATGCTCGTTTTATTTATTAAATTCATGAACGTTAAATCTAAACTGGTGTTTGTTCAGTAGTTTGTTGGTAGATCTATTGTCCCCAGGTAACCTGACAGAGATCGTCAGGTGATATTGTGATCACTATTGTCCGTCTGTTCGTGGTACATGTATATAGACTGTGCTGGACGCCTAATTGATAACGCTCTGGCCTAAGTCGCTACCAATATTGTGCAGGCGTGTAGCAGGGTCCAATAGCACAGATTGAGCGTAGATACACTGGTACACTAACATCCGTTAGTACACAGGCTAATCAGTGACCACAGGGTTTAGTAACCCAATAAAGTTGTGGTTGAGACTAACATCCGTTAGTATATCTACACAGAATAACCACAGGGTTTAGTAACCCAATAAAGTTGTAATTGAGACTAACATCCGTTAGTAGATCGACACACACGAAACACAGGGTCCTGTAACTCAGACCGAGTCATACGGTATATACTGTTATATCAGTTAGTGCACTCAGTGCGTACAATATACTGGTGTAACCACAAGGTTGAGGAGCGTAACAATATATTGAGGATTATGTGCAAAACTATGATACATGCCTCTATAAATTGATATAGTTACAATAGTTTTGCACTGACCTCTCGATATGCTCACTGTCACTTGTTTTTTAAACATGTGAAGATGTCAGTATGAAATATTCAACATGTTGCATCGTTGGGAATGTGACCAAAGTAGGCCTTCACGTTTACCTTGTCAGTGTTGGAAAAGAAACAAAATATATGTGCAAGTTTTCATTTCAATTTATTTGTTGATTAAAATAGTTCAACAGATATTTTACTATATATGTACAAGGCAAGAGTTATCTCTGTAAGGGACAAATGCTCCACATGTGTAAGGTTGATAGTGAACATAAATACTTATACAAGTCATAAGAAACAAAACCATAATTAGTCTTTTCAAGGGCAACAACTCTGCTATAACAAGTCAGATCCAAATTAAAATAATTAGATGGGCAACTGTCAGACTCATACAGACAAATAGTCCAGCATATTTTGAAGACTTGCTTAAACACACAGCTCAATCCAAAAATATCATAATTTCAAGATTCATAGCTCTGCTAATTCCGGTAAGATCAGACAAAATATACAGGTGCTGACAACACATGCTAAATATCATTCCTATGACATTTGATTACTGTAGCAGAAACACTTTTCAAGTTATGGACACAATCAAAATTTTATTATACCAAGGGCAATAACTCTAGAAATATTACTTGAATTTGAAAAAGTCGCTCACCTATCGTAGTATGCACTTAAAAGGGAAATAACTCTCTACAAAATCACCATACAGTAAACAGATTACATTACACTATAACAGTCATCTTCTGACCTTTTTTTTTAAAATGTACCAAAATGTTAATATTGCAAAGAGACATAACATCTTACACAATGATCATTGAGTTATGCCCCATGTCTAGTAATAATTTCCACTGACTTATGATAGTATGTGTGCCAAGTTTCACTACAATAGTATTGATAGTAAACATAATATTTGATGTTTAAAATAAACTTTATCCAATTTGCAAATGTCAAAGATTAAAAAAAACATGATTATCCTAGAGTTTAGAGTTATCCCACATGTCTGGTATTGTTGATGAAATCAAATAATGTGTCAAGTTATGCTACTTGTCTAGAAGGGTTGACTTGTGATAATAAATGAATGTGTTCAAGTTGCAATACAATAGCTTTTCACATGCTGATAGCAATAAACTGTAAACTGATAATAAAAAAATATCATACATTATTTCATGCTTACAAGTGGTTTACGGCGGAATAACGGTGGATTATTCCCCGATAATTTCACTGTCCATAATTTCACAGTTCATAATTTCACGGCAAACAGACTATTTTTTTAAACAAATTGTATGATCGTTTGATAATTCACCTCGAGAGCAGCCGACTCGTGAAAATATTACATCAGCTGCTCACTCGGTGAATTATCAGCCGATCGTACACGGAAAAATACAAATATCCTCTATTTAAAACAAAAACTCAAGCAAAATGTCTTCTTCCAAATAATTTGCAGGGCCTGCTCTGGAGAGGTGAGGTACAAGGAATCCGGCTGCATTACCCTAGCTCGTTTTGAATAGATTCCTCGATTCTTTAACATCCCGGGTGTAAAATGACAATAAAGTATGCTTCACTTTTAACAAAATGAAGTTAAAATTTTACAGTTAACACAATTTATCTAGAACAGCTTGTATGGCAAAGCACAGTCCAATGTGAATAGTTCTCCATATAAGAAAATAGTAGGCTGGTTCCATTCGGATAATCAGTTTTTATTTTAATTAGATCTTCAGATGTAAGACACACTGTTACAATACACGTCATGTAACATGCTCAGTTGAAAAAACTCTAAATCACTGACATCACCTGAAATATTACAAAAAAAAATTGGAAAACATTTATAACATTCATTATTAGTACATTACATAATCAAATATATTTTTGAAAAAAGTCACAATAAATTAATACTTAACAGTTTGAAATCAGTCCATTATCTACAATACTGTAAAATAATTTAATTTTGATGGGACGAAATTTCGTTGTTTTGGTTAAAAAAACCATTTTGATGGGACGCAAATTCATGGAATATCGTTTCAGGTATTAAATCTAAGGGTCAAACTTAGTGTTCAACTTGATTTGATTTCGTGGTTGAGGAAAACCTCGAAATCGATGAAATTTAATCCCCCACAAAAATTAATTATTTTACAGTACGTGAATAACAGTAAACTTAATAAATAAATGAGCAATATTAAATGCAAACAGTATTCAATATTATCAAGTTGCTCATGTCTAAAAGAAAGATATTCTGATTGCATTGTCTGATCTCAGATCTCAAGTATTTAATTACTATCATATATATATATATACATGAACCCTTTACTCCATAGATACACAGTCTACTTACTTTCCTTAAACTGTTAATGTTCTATAGATTCCAGGTCTTCAAGTAGGTCCACAGTCTATGTATCAGTGTTCTTTAAGACACCATGCGAACAAACCCTGTAAATAATACAACACCATTTTGATCATTTTATTCAAGTACATCACTTCAAGTAATCCATTCACATTTTATAAACAGTAGCACTTGTAAAACTTTAGGTACATTATCTTTAATTATGTATGTATAAATCTTTCTCAAGGTAATAATTTTAAAACTAAAAAATGTCATTATAGGCAAACATAATAGAATATGCCAAAAGTGATACCTCTAGTTTATTCCCAAGAAATTTTGTAACCTGATCACTACATGTACATGGCATGTGAGATAAAAAGAAGGAACTGTAAAACCTAAATAGTAAATCACCATTCACAATAGGTACCTTTGAAAAAACTTTTGAAATATTGAGCTTTAATTAAGAGCAAAGTAAAAATGAATGGTTAGAATTTCTTAAATTAAATTATGTGCAACTGTATTATTGTTAAATCCCTGTAAGTAGTATACCTTCAATTACCTTGAGAATATTACATCTGATGCACAGCCACTAGTATCTAACTGGCTACTCATAGGCATTGGTCTGACTGGCCTTTAACTCATCTAACTACTGCACCCATGTATACTGAAACAAAAAGTACAAAAAATGAGAATTCATTTGAAATATAACAATAAACACTAGCTGGACAACATTTCGAACTTTGCTGTTTGCAAACAAAGTCAAACATACAGTATTCAGCATTCTTTCGGGCATCCTAAGGTGGATTATATACAAATTACAAACATATCGGCTTCTTCAGCCCTAATTATATATAACTGGTATTTATATTAATGTAAGTCTGGGTATTTTTGTTACAGCAGCATAACACATATTCACACCTATTTATTCATAAAACCGGACATGCTTTTTAAAACTTGTGAAAACTAGTTACCTAGCTTTTTCATGCAGATGAAGTGTTATTTTGACAAATGCATGCACTTTATGGATTCAAAAATGGATAATCAAGGCTTGTGTTGCCTAAATTAAATTTGAAGGATTTTCATTTAAACTCATGTTTAGTGCTATTTTTTCAAGGCTATGCATAATTTGAGCACTCTGCAAGGTACAAATCTGACATCACTGAGGAAGAGATTTAAGTGCATGCAATCATGAAGCTATACAAGATCATAACACCTTTAGTTGAATCAGCATTCTTAGTTTTAATATATATTTGTGTACAACCAAGTTATCATGATTATGTTAAAAACGTATCATATAGTGACCAAACAGCACAGCAGGATACAAATGATGAAAAGCGGGGGGTGTTGTGGGCGGTGGACTTTTTGTTACATGTTTACAGTATGTTTCAGCACATCAGTGAATATCTTAAGATAGACATTAATTTTAAAGCGAGTTTGTGTGACATATTCAAAGACCAAAAACTTTTTTCCATTACGCAACATGTAGATTCTCGCATTGCCGGGAGGAAAACATTGTTTGTCCTACAACCCAACCCCACCCGACATTTAATGCTAAAATACCAATTGCATGAACTTGTCATTTGTATTTGTGAACGAAATATAGTTGTATCGTCAATGTACCATAGCTTATGTTGTACGTTCTTACATGTTACTTGTTTGCGAAACTAGGTCATCCTGCTCTTTTACAACGGGATTTTGGCTTTATTTTTTACGTTCGGTTATTTGCGGGCATTGCTCCATGTAACTGTGCTATTACTAATATTTTGTGCTCGGCTGGTCAAATTGAGTGCTGTTTTCCAAATCAAATTCCTCACATCTTTTTGCATAAGTATACTGCGAGAGTTATACGTGTATGTACCATAGATTAACAGTGCATGTGCAATGATTACTATTCATGAATCAGCATTTGCTACATCAATACATCCCTAGCAGTTTTAATGCTTCAGCTTGGATGCATGTTTATATAGTTACCTATTTACGACTTCCAGACTACATAAGAGAAAGCCTCTTATACCAGACTAATAATGATGAATGTTGAAGACATGGAACTGATTGTGAGATATTTATCCACCAAGAACATTAAATGCATAAAGCAATTATTTGGACATTTATTCTGCAGTGTTGGGAATACATTTAGAGAATGATTACGGTTTCAGCTTAGTCCAAAAAATCATTTCTAGGATTTCAAAGGAATCAGTTTCTGCAAATATCTCCAGTTCTTGGAAGCTGTGGACATCCAGAACATTTATTATATTAATTATAAGAGATTGCATAATATAAGAGAAGCGCTAAATAAACGAAGAGAGTCATTCGCATCACTTATATCTTAAGGTTTCGTTTATGTTGTTGTGAAAGAACCCAACTTCTTTAGGCATGAACCAATGACGCACATCATGTACTTCTAACAACAAACTAACCGTAATAGTACATTATAATAGCCATATTATTATAATAGTAATTATACTTATTAATGCGAGAAAGTAAGACAAGTAATTTCGAGGTGCGGTAAAAGTATCCTCATGGCTAATAATCATGTTTATCCTTGTGGTATTATGTTTCAGAAATGATTATAACACCAAGCCTAAACGTTACTAAAATGTTCACAACCAGTGTGTGGAATCACGTGACTAAAATGGTACGCAGCACTATGAAATAGATCGCGAAAATCTGGATATTTGGATAGTTTTCCGATTCTTGGTTAGTACTCCTTGAATATTTTTACTAGTTATATAGTGCAGGCTATGCGAACTTTAACGCTCTTTCTAATGGTACATGTATCATTCCTGTACTCTCTCTGGTTTCTGAGATACCTTCGAGGTTTTAAGGCGAACCAGGGACATATTTTGCCAATATTCCTAGATAAATTTCACAAAAGCCGTGTTTAATGGGAATATATTAGACCATGTTCAGGTGTCAGTACTTTACTGTACTCGGAAAAGGGTTTTTGTTGAAAACCAGTTACTCTTTCATACTTTATTGGTATTTTTATGCGTTATTTTGCAAAAAATGACAATTTATTGAAATGGTACACTCCACGGAACAACAATGTTGTGATACAAACCACGGATCATTTTAAACTTGTATTTTAGAGCATGTAACTTTTTTCTCCCTCATCGTTTTTTGTTTAGTATATTTTTATTATGCTTACTTTTAGTTGCATAATAATAGTTTTTGTCTATTCTTTTACAGAAATAACAGGATCAAAGAAACATGGTGCCGAGAAAATTTGAATCGAAACTGATCTGAATCAATTGAAGGAACTAGAATGAGTCGTGTTATAGTACAAAAATAAATAATGTTACGATTCTGTATTCTGTATTGACCATTACATCAAATTAAAGGATTTTTCCAAAAATTTAAACGTTGTCATTTCGATCAGAACAGATAAACCTAATTTGAGCTTTTTACTCTTTTTCTAGATGCGACAGTAAGATAAGTTGTCTTTTACAAGGATAATATTTCATTTGTATACAATGTATATGGTCTTGAATATCAACATAATGTCGACATTTTAGTAAAAGTATCTAAGATCGGACAAGTATTAATGAACTTATATCGATACTAAGTCATTAATTCTTTAAATGAATGCCACAGGGTGTATCGGTAAATTAAAAATATTATGGTCTTTCAATTCTAAATTATGTAAAATAGTAAGCATATCAAGTCTCTGCAACACCACTGCAACAAAACAAGGCGATAAGACTTCTTCGAATTTCGCATAATGTTGTTTCATGCTAATTAATGTGTGACTTTCATTTTCTGGAGTTATGTCTTTGTTGCGAAGTAATTTACTAAACACGTATTTGTCGACTTTTATTACTTCCCCCCTCTCCAGTAGCTCAGTGGATGCGTTGCCCGGTGACACTGGCTCAAATCCGAGTGGAGGCAACCGCATGCCTGTCATATTTTAGCAGAAAGGTGACGGGCAAATTTTTGCTACCAGAACTGTTAATTCATTTTTATCTGTGTCATATGAATTTAAAAACTAATTTTGGCTTCCTTTTAAAAAATAAACTCCACTCCCACTGTCGAGTTTTTAAATCGTTAGGCCAGAGACCTGTGATTTGTACATTGCTTCTGACACCATTAGCCCTGTCATACATTGAAGAGCTGTTAATAATGTTCTACTTCAGTATTAAATTTGTCTCCGACTAGATTTATTTGTGATGTTACATTATTAACTGTTTAACATGTATACTAACATAATAAATGATATCGAAGAATCATTCTGATTTTGTCAATATAAATGTTTGTTTTCTGGTTAATATCTTTGTGAGTATTTCAACATTGAACTATATTTTCAGCTGCCATTTTAGTGTGATTACACAACAGATGCAATATACTATTAGTTCGTTGATACTTGTTCAGATGGGCATTGTATACCTTTATGTACGCTCATAGTCTATATTCGGTAATCAATGTATTTCGAATCACAAATGAAAAGAAAAAAAATACATTACATCGCCATTTTTTCTTATCGAATTAGAATTAGTGCATCAACTATCTAATAAGGAAGAGCGATGGTAGATTATTTAAGTACAAAATGTCAATAAAGTAAATGGACAACAAACTATTATACACAATGTAGATGGGTGTTGCATTTAATCATAAAAAGCAAAACAGCACAATGATTGTGGAACAAAATAATTAAAATTCACAATTGCAATGAAATAGCACTAAAATCACCTGTAAATAACCGTCCTGCATGGATTAATGTGACGTTATATTTGGATTACATTCCCGTTCAACTATACAATCTTCAAACAACACGAATTTAAAAGCTATGTGTCTGCTTGATTAGATAGTACATTGCACTGTTTTAAGATTCATTCCGCATTCGTTCTGGTGATAGTGTGTCTAAATTTTCTTTTATTTTAGTTGGCCCGTGATGTGTTCCCTTCATTCGTCTGAGCCTAGCTTCTCGACAACGTCTTGCTGTAACTTCTGTATGAGAATAAAGGAAACCTAACTAAACAAATGAAAGCAATTGTAATCAATCAGTATTCTGAACCAAGGTTCCAAAATGCGAACCAAATTTTGTTCTAGAATGTACAGGACTGGTTTAAAACTGATCCGTGGTTAGTATCACAAATGTGTTATTCCGTGGAGAGTATCATTTCAATAATTTGACATTTTTTAAAGAAATCCCTTAAAATCACCAATAAAGGACGTTATCAGTCACTATATTTCAACGAGAAGCCTTTTCCGAATACAATAAAGCACATGCACCTGACCGTGGCATAATAAATTGCCTTTAAATACAGTTTTTTGTGCAGTTTATACACAGTAATGTTGACTTGTTGACAAAATATTCCACTGGTTCGCATTAAAACCTCGAAGGTATCTCAGAAACCAGAGAGAGTACAAGAATGACACGTGTACCATTGGAAAGCGCGTTAAATTTCGCATAGCCTGCACTATATAGCTAGTGAACATAATCAAGGAGTACTTACCAAGAATCGAAAAACTATCAAAATATCCAGATTTTCGCGATCTATTTCATAGTGCTGCGTACCATTTTAGTCACGTGATTCCCCACACTGACAACTATCTTTATGATATACAATGTACTGAATTATCTGATAGGAGAGTTGTGAAAGAAATGTTGTTACATGGAATAATGTTACAATTCCTACAACATTTCTTACAGTACATGAAGTCACACACCCTATCCAAAAGTCCGTCTGTTGTTGCGACCGACTTGCCAAGTGACGAACATTAGTTTGTCAAATCAAGCACTAGAACATTCCATGCATAGAAAACTCTCACACAATATATTGTAATTCTTTGTCCAGTTTGTTGAAGGATAGCAACTTTTTTAAATCCGGCCACTTTGCTTGCTAGGGTTGGCATATTTACAAATGAAGACCTATATCTAGAATTATGTTGTTACCCCTGCCTCCCAGCCCTGCCGAGTTTGCTTGTGAACAAATTATAAAGACTATGACACTGTTTACGGTGATCGAAATTATTAATGTTATGTTACTGTCCATGGTGTTTTAAACCAGGCCAAGTCGAACATGGTAAGTAATGATTTCCGAATACGTTTTTCTTTGATAAACTTCCATTTTCCATGTACATGAAATATCTAGGGGACGAAAAAGGTTCAGCACATATTTCTTATACAAATGCACAACTCCTTGGACCATTTATTATAAGTAGTAATACGTATTTTTGAAGTACAAAAACAAAGTGTTTTGAAAGTTATTATGCAATATGTTATTTTAGTAGAAAGTCAAAAACAAACTGTTTTGGTATAACTTGACCAGATTTAGAAGGCACTCCGGAAACATTCCGTGCATATTACGGACAAAGTTGGTGCAAAAAATAAACAAATATTGCCGAAAAGTACCAACAGTACCGACTACGCTTACGGAAAATAATACACGCTTCCGAAGTTTAATGAGTGCCTACTTAATCTGGTCAAGCTATATGTGCGTTATGTAATACTTGTTTATGTTTACTTTATTTACATATAGGTCCTAGGTCATCCCTGTTTATAAACTAAGTGTTTATATGATAAACTCGACCATTTAAGTAATACTTATATAGTAAAATAGTACTATTTTGGAAAAATGTTGACAAAATTCTACTGGGTCATTGTTAGGGTCTAGGAATTTAGTAAACATGATGTTTTTGTAGTAAATACTTCAAATTTTTTTTACATCATTAATCTTGTTACTATAAACAAGTCATGTAGAGACTAAATAGAGCGGGATAAAACTTGTATCTGAGACTTTCTGTGGCTTCATTCGGAAACCTCATCTGGAGTTCGGGACTCCACTGACCACTGTGAGTTCCGGACTCTATCGTGAGTTCGGACTCTATCATGAGTTCAGGACTTCAGTCTGAAACTTTCTTTAAGAAAACAAAACTTTATATTGACTAGTTACGAGCCTGGAACTTAATTAACTTATTTTTCAACTGTTAAAATACTGGAAGGTAATTAACTAAATTATATTCAACTGTTAAAAGACTGGAACTTAATGAAACTTATATTCAACTGATATTAAGACTTGTTAAATTCATGTGTTAATCTCACACTGGAACTGGAGAAGATCACGAATACGTTACATGTATCAATCCGTTTCAATGTTGCGATCATGTAGTAACCCGTTTACTGTCTTAAAGATTTTCATGGGAAGGGGACAAATTGTTCAACTCCACCTTCGAATCTACTGACAGTGTTACATCAATGCCAACCATCTTCTTCAGAAGTGTATATCTTGCTCTACCTAACCCATATACATGAGACAAACTAATGTCTCCAGAGTGCAGGCAATATCCTATCCAACAACCTATTTGTCACCCAACTCCCTGTCCGATTTCCTATCTTTACATGCATATGATAAGGAATATAATCTCAGAAGATCTTCATCACAGATAAGTCCTTTTCTTTATGTGGAATACATTTTGTAATGCATTTTTGTGTCTGTCTAGAACATTTCTGGTTATTACTTGTTATATGTAAACACACACGAATTTTAATTTCTGGTTGGTGTAAACAGACTTTAAAAAATTGAAACACCCACTGCCGAGAAACCACACCAACGTGTAATACCAATACTAAACAAACAGCTTGTAAGTGATGAAATAATTTAAGATAGACTGCCATTCAGTGTAATGCCGAAGTCAATGTCACTATTGCTTTCGTGCAAATGCACAAGCCTATTATTGCTTGGCATTAAATGTTCCAATATGAGATTAAAATATAGATGTTAGTTAGTTTCAGGACGCTTGATTATATTTCGATCGCAAGTAAAGTGCCAAAATAGCAATATACTGCTATCTTTTGAATACTTACTGAAGCAATTTGCTGTTCCAGGAAGTTAACCCCATCAACCGTGTTAAGACCACCACGAAATAAAATACACTGTATTGATAAAAAATGCCCTCAGTCGTCTGGTGCGTTTCACATTCAGATGCATGCCACCATCTCTAATTTCAAATTTCTTCTATTACACGTCCCCTTCGATCTCCTATTTTTCTCTTTTTTCCGTCATCGAGTAAATTCTATAAGCTTCTTATACCTAAATTAATGAACACAACATAAGATACAAAATCCATCAAATTTTCAGGGTCACAATGCCGATGTTCGTCTTTGTTAGCAGCCAAGTACATATGGTTCTTTATGGTTTTGTCGCATGGATAAAATTATCGATTTTTCATACTAGGCGGCTGTGTTGTAAAGGTTTGAATGACATCACGTTCCTTCACTTCAGCATCAATCATTTCATGAATCGGTGTGACCAACTCCTTATCAATGCTGAATGGGTGAAGGTCTTCTCGGGTACTACAGGGGGTGGTTGTCCCTCATTTGGTCGCCGTGCTGTGAGGCCTTGGGGAACTTAGTAGAGTATTGGCTGCGTTTCATTCGACAATAACGGCTTTTATATAATTTCTTTGTGAAAGTGGGTCATTCTGCATTTTTTCGGCGGGGACTTGGATTTTAATGGTTTCTTCGGCTTATGTGTGGGCATTGCTCAATGTAGTTGCTAGTAATATGTAACATTATATCCCACCTTCAGATCTGAACATCAATCAACTCGGTTTATGATGTGCCTTGCCGCATTTGGTCGCCGATTTTGCATGGGTAGTGCGGTTGGGACGCCGTTCATCGGGGCCTTGGGGAACTCGGTCGGCTCTTGGCTGCATGTCATCCGGTCTCGTCCAATAACCGCTATTCTATAATTCCTTTGTGAATTTTGGTCATCCTGCATTTCTTCGTCGTGGACTTTGACTTTCAATCGTTTCTTTGGCGTACATGAAATGTGGTTATCGCTCAGTTTAGTTGTAGTGTTTCTGAGTTCTGTGCTCGGCTGGTAAGGTTGAGTGCTACGTTCCTTGTCTGATTTCCTCATGCCTTCTTTTATCCCATGTTAATCCATACAATTGTATGCAGTCCAATAGTTGTTACAACGCGTGACTGGTAACGAATTGTCACTGTTTGGTATAATAACTTATTTTTCATACGTTTGTACGAATAAGCACGGTACCGTCACTTGTCTTAATCAGATGAATCAATTCAGACATGGTTAAAACACTACCTTCATAATCTTCTACTTTAGAAACAACATTCTTAAATGATTCACTGGTATCTGGTGTCTCAGGTCACCCCGACTTTTAATTGGTATATTACAAGGACAAGCACCTGCGACAGGAGATACATATTTGGGACGTTCATCGTTGAAGGTTTAAACAAATTCCACTCTACATTTTGCGAGGAGTTCAACACAAATTATTTACATACGGGCGAACGTACAGAATTTATCGTATTCTTGCATGAAGTACATTTACCAATTACATGTATTGTAAATATTTGATGATATAATAAAAAGCTAACTAAATATCCAAGACATGTTCTATACTTTTGATAGAGGATGTACTCTTGTAATGTTGTTTATTTGGTGAAGGTCGCTTGTTCATCAATATTAATCAAATCAGACAAAATAGCTGAAATGGTATCAAATATTATCCATTAGTTCACACATTTCTGGACAACAGTACTAAAACCTGTTACAACAATAGTCGGAAACCATGAATAGACGCAAATATTTTGTTAATCCCGAGAGAAAGTATGGATTATGAGTAGCCTTGGATGTAAACGTGACCTTAAATATGTGATACCATTACATGTTTCCCTTTTGACGAATTGCTCAAATGTTTGAATGACATGTATATTGCAAGCAAGCCGTGTACTGATTTCTTAAGAATGTTCATTACTTACAGCTCATACAAAGTAGTCAAGTTAATAGTAATCTATATTCATCGACATGCTCCCATGTGTCCGCATGTCAGACTTGAACACAAGAAATTCGAGATATAACATGACCTGATCAGTTAAATGACAACTAAACTGACACATTCAATTGCTATATCGTAGTTCATGCTGTGAATATTGTTGACCTACTATTGAACTCTATTGAGACGTACTCTACCGCTTATGACCATCTAAAGGAAAACCAAACGCATTTGACGACTGATATGGCCATAATAGAATCATTGTTACTGTTTTACAAAGTAACAAGTAATATATCACATCACTATGTTACAAAGAAACAATTAATATATCACATCGCTGAGGGCCCTAGGGCAGTATGACTGGAGCTGATATCATCTCAAGTCGCTTGTAAGAGTTATATCGCATCCCAAAACAAAGATATCTATGTATGTATGTGAGTGATTTATGTATTTGTTAATTGTACCACTGGTAAGAGTGAAGAGTGACTATAGACCCTATGAAATAGAATAGATGTTGCGCCCTAAATCCTGGATATCAATATCTAAAAAGGCGGACAATGTGTTTGAATGTGTGTAGATATGTGTTTTACTGCGAAGATGTTTTTGAAAAGTTCTATCGTCTGTCTTGCGACATGGCTAACGTACTTTTATTCTCGAGTATTTGTCAATAAGGTTATCAATTAAGGGAAGTCGAGTATTGAAATCATATACTTAACTTTTCTAAGTCCTCATTTTCAATGATTAGTAACTTTTTAGTTATAAATAGTAAAGTGACAAAATTTCTCAGGTGAAGTTTATACATGACAGTCAAAATAATCCGTGTCAAAAACTGGCCATATCACATGCTTTGTTCGATCCGAGATGCGCGTGCGTTTTTCGTTTTTCTGTGCCTCTAAGCATTTACACATCATGACATGCATGAAATTTGTCCCAAACACTTCGGATTTATGTCCAAAGACTCATAATTTTTGAAAAACATTCGTAAATCAATCGTGCTATCACAATTATGCGTCAGCTGATGTCAGAACCATGACGTCATGTGACGTTTGTAAGATGCAAAGTGTTATTTTCTGCCGTAGTGTAAGAAAAAGTACCCATTACATCACTGGATGATTTATTTTTAACGTAAACGTGTTTTTGAGTATATAATGACAGATTAACTTATTGTTTGTCAGATTTATAATGGTGGTTGTGAGAGAGTTTTGTATTAAAGTGACATTATGATGTAAAATCGCGCTATTCGGAGACGTGACTGTAATAAGGAATCATTGAGTCGATACATTCAACAATGTTCACGACTCGTGTCAAAATATGTATATGTGACTTTTACCTCTCTTGGTTGATATGTTAAAGTTGTTCTTTTTTTATAAATGCATTTCAATGTCAACTTAGGAAATAGATCTTAGTTTTCCGTGATATACCGGCCAATATATCACGGTTTGGAGTTCATATGCGTAGGAATTAATCACGAAGGCCGTAGGCCTGAGTGATTAATAACTATGCATGTGAACGACATTGAACCCGTGATATATTGGCCGGTATATCACGGAAAACTAAGATCTATTTGCATTCTAACACGTGTAATATGCGCAATTTCATATGGACTCATTTTTATTGCAGAGTGATGCGTTGTTTGTCGTGTTGCTATAGACAACTTCCGCTGTTTAAAGTATAAAACCTCCACCCCTGGAATATTGTTTTTGCTCATTTTATTTAAACAGAGGCATAACTAGAGCTCATTCCAAACTATGTATTTCATAAAAACTAAAATGAATCGATAAATGCAATTGCTGTTGCAATAATACGGATATAATTAAATAAATTAAGAAAGAACGCTACGCAAATAAAAGTTCGCACAACGTCACGTTTACGTTGACGCCAAATAAACGTCATAAATCCATGACGTCATTTGATAAACAAGACGTAAATTCCATTCATAAAAAGCGTTATTTATACGTGGGAGGTAATTCAACAGCCAAAAAGTAGTACGGCAAAAAATGTGATATACCGGAAATTTAACCACGGTACAGTCCTATACGTTTACACGGTGCTAAAAATAGACAGTGTTAGAATTCTTGTTATACAATTTTGCAAATTGATAATTGACGCGTATTCTAGCCAAATTTCATGGAGATATAAACATGGTTGACAAAGTTATCTTCGAAAATATAAGTGAGGACTCAGAAAAGTTGCTTGTCCTCAGAAAAGTTGCTAAGTATATATATATCACACTACAAGCTTTTTATTGTTCTGTTTCACATTAGTTGTGTTCAATACTTCCCGTTGCATTTTATATCAACTATTTTGATGTTTCCATATTATGTAATTAGTTCAGAATCGAAATGTAAATCACGTCTCTAATGTTTATAGTCAGATTAAATCACCATGCATAAGTCCATTAAGACGGAAAATAGCTACAGAAACAAATGAAATAAAGTAGCGACATGCTTGAATGTAACATTTTTCTACATATATGGCTCGTTTTGTGTCTAAGATACGGACGCCTTACCGCTGTTTTTACACTATATTACATATAACTTGCTATTTGCAGAAGAATTAACGTGATATTTCGCTGCATCATGGATGCAATCAGAATTATTTACATAGTTATGTGCACACTATCTAGTAGCTGTCACGATAAATGGTGTATCTCATTTTTCATACATTTCAGTATCTAATGATACCAGTATATTTATTACCACGAATCTCATCTTCAGACAGAGGCTCATTTCCATTTGGAGACCGTCTGTAAACAAATATTAGCTAAGTTAATATTAAACTGGTATCAAAACCTTGGATAAGACTCGATTTATATTTTAATACCGTTTATATTACCGACACACATCAGCAAGTAGAGCAACAAGAATGTATTTTTTTTAATATTCATGTTTCTACATCTCATTTTGACAGTCAAAGGGCAACCACTTTTGCCAATATGCGCAGCCATGATTGGTACGTACTTTGTCATTGTATATGTTATACGTTCAATGACGTTGGAGAACAAGCAGTGTGCACTGATGTTTGTAATGATATATCATATTGAAACTTGCTGTGTATGTAGAAAATCTGGATTTTTTATAGGATCTTTCACGTCTTATTACCTGTCACTTCAGTTGGATACAAACATACAGCATACTGAGGAAGGGCAATCTTTTACTGCGAAACGATATCAAGCAAGGTCGGCAAGTTGAGCTTTGTATAGATAAACAAAAACAATTAAATCAAATTCAAGTGACAAGACACACTATATAAAATTTCAAAATTTCGACATGCCCTAGGTATAATTATTATGATGACAATTGTCTTTTTGTTGTGTTCATTCTTCATTATGGTGTGTAGATGGTATTTGTTATGAATGTTCGTGATTTTGTTACTTACAGTGTACACGCTTTATTGTCTTGTATATCATCGTTATATAATCTGTATTACATTGAACGGTCCTTTACGTATGGTACCAAAAGATTTTAAAACACAATCCAGTGATTCTGAGTTAAATACCCCAGACACTTTGGGAGCCTTTTCAATACTACTATGGGCATCGTCCACTTCCTAAATTGAAGAATAATCCGGAACGTCAAATGATTTAGTTATTATATGAACATCATGTGAAGTTAAAACAGTCTTCAGAGCAAATGTTATTCTATAATTTTGATTTTGAGGAACACAAGCATCTGACCATATAATGTTAGTCGTCATTTCTGGATATTAGTTTGCAAAAAGTCATGAAGAATGGCCACATTTCATTACCTCCCCTGTCCGCCTCAGTCAAAATCGCGCTGAAGATAACGTGTCATTGCTCGATAGAAGATGCTAAGTTATATGTATTTAACGTTTCGTGTAATAGAAATTTGAATTGTCAGCGCTCGGTAAGGCCATGGCATTCACAAGATCGAAACAGAATAGTGCTGTTGTTGGGTCGCAAGAACCCTATCTGTGTCTCGCTTTGTTTTTGTATCTACCCTGTCAGATGTGTACTTTCTAGTTTCGCCATCAACGATTATGTTGTTTTCGGCTCTCATTTTTGAATAATTGAATAAATTCTACCTAAAAATCCAAACAGTTCTAAAAAAAATAATAAAAATATATTTCCATAACATGTCGATTGAGTCGCCAAACGCTTAGCCTTAAAAAGTTTAAAACTGTCTGATTAAAACAAGAAAAGCCATTTGTCTACGAATCGAACGACAGTGACTAAAACGAAAACACGTTTTGAAATAATTATTATGATGTATATCTATTTATTAGATGATATTCGAGTTGATTAAGAACAAAATAGTAAATTTTTCATTTAGATAATATGCGTGTAATACATAAGAAATCAACGATGTCGTATTTTGTCCTCTCCGTTCCATTGAACAATGTTAGTTTCGGATTTTGATTACACCGTTCTGTGGTTGTTGTTGTCGAATTAAAGGCTGGAAGCGATCTATTATTTTAGAAATTTAAATTATATTTTGATCATTATGGAGAGATATTTCGGCATGATTATGTTCTTCTTACATGTTAAAACGATTTAGTTTTAAACTTTTATGATCAATTAGTCATTAAATGTGATAGGTAGTAATAATATGCAAGAAATAGGGAATGTCCGTTTTATAGCGATGCTTCGATATCGGCGTTTAATGTAAAAATCATACGTCAATTAGAAATAATGCAACATAATTGTATCAGTAATCAATTACATTTTGCTTATGGTAATAATTCATGTAATTGAAGACCAGAATGTCCCCAAAATGAGTATAATTATGTTGCTATTATAACCAAATATCTTGAGAAGACGAAATTGTATCGCGGTCTTCTAATTTCACCTTATTAATGTTCAGAGTATCATACTAATTATACCGCATACCCAGTTAATTATTCCGGGTTTCTATTACACCTACATGTTGCAATTCCTCCAATTAACAACACAAGGGAAATAACGGATCTGATCTATAATTTGATATTTTAAAACTTTCATTCCAAACGTCTAGAATAAAAAAGACCTTTTGATGGTACAAAAAGTATCTTTATCATATAAATCACGAAGTGGAAGTGTCATCAAGCACATTACATAAAAACGATATTACACTACTCAATAATATCATAACTATGCAAATGAGGGGGGGGGGCTAATCACTATTTTTATGTATTCATACGCGGTCAAAAAAACAAACATGGCAAACCGTGGTCTACTCGTCGGCACCGAAGTTCAAATTGACGGGAAGGTAGTGGTACCATAACCGAGAGAGTGAAGAGAGGTTTTGGGCCTTTTTATATGGTTAAATTAAGCAATTCTGAATTTGAATTCGAAAAAGAATCCGAGAGACTGAAACTAATTACACCATCACCGACAACAACAGAGCAGACGAACAATTCTATCCAGGCATATACAACACGATTCCAATATGTAGCCACGAAAAATATTGCATCATTTATTGAAGATAATCTTAATAGAAACGCTCTAAGAAAGACTATGTATGATCTATATGTAAAGCTATTAAAATCATTTTTCGAAGAGTCCGTCATTGGTGAAACAAGAATTCTCCATGAAATACCATTAACCTCTTCTGAGTCGCTTCTTCATGAGTGTTAAAAAAGGCTTATGGCGAAGCTTACGAACTCTCAAGTCTGAGAGGAATGCTTTCCAGTTTCGTCCGCCAACTACGCAGGTAAAACTGAAAGTGTATTTTTCATCACCCCACCCAGTCCCCTCATCCACTAAAATAAAACAAATGACTCAAATTTATTAAACAATATATTTCAACAAACAGGCATCACATGATCGCTAATGAACTGACGTCTTAACATTAAGAGCACAGTAATTAAAACGTACAACCAATTGACACTATAAAATAACTTACTTTGACATGTTTATTGTTTCAGGCATAGGTATGGAGAGTACATTGCTACTGGGCCAGGATTTTCCGAAGTGCGAGAGGTTCTGAAGAGCAAACAGAAACAATTGAAGCAAGATGGGAAAGGCAACAAGCCACACAAAAGTGAGACCATCTCTGACGAAGAAATCGCTGCCAAGTGGGATTCGAACCAATTGGTGGCAAGTACACCGGACAGCATTTTACAAACTTCCTGGTTTGACAATACTGTCCACTTTGGACTGCCGGGTTGAGCCGAACACCGTGCTATGTGTTGTGGTGATATAACCCTTAAACAGGATGATGATCAAGAGTACCTTGGATTTACAGAACGTCAAACCAAAACAAGAACACGCTTGAGTCATCACACCATCACAAATGATAAATCGTCTATTCCAGCGAGCAAAATTAGGGCTTTTCATTTTCAACTAAATTTTCACTTCTAATTTACTTGGAACATGTCTGTGATACGAAATACTCAAATAGTTAGTTAAATTAGTTGGAAATGTACGCTGAATTTGAGGGCTAAGATTGATACTTGTCAACATAATCGTGTATATGATAGTCTAGAGGCTGGTGTTTCATAAAACTACTTTGTGTCGGATAAAATTGACATGTCTCCATCATAATAAGACTGTTGTATCGCATCCAATAGCCGAACTGTATGTATGCCGTACCACGTGACAACAGGTCAAGGGTAAATGCTGCTGACGTAGACAGGTAATGCTGCTATATGTTTAGCACCAAACTCAGCTCAATCATAGTCCAACCGACATTAAAATTTATGGGAGACATCCTTTTACTTCGAGTTTTATGACCAGTGTGCTGTTTCTTAAAATCTGACATCCTGTGCAGTGTCTTTTACGACATCCACATTTGAATGTGGTCAAAGGGAGATTATTTTGCAACAATTATTTATTAAATTACCTCCATTCCACTGTAAACTAACTAATTGTATATTTCGTATCACAGACATACAGCAATTAAATTGGAAGTAAAAATTTAGTCGAAAATGAAAAGCCCTAATTTTGCGCGCATGAATAGACGTTTTGCCATTTGTGCTGGTGTGATCATTTAAGCGTGACGGACACCAACGGGAATGGGTTCAACATGAACACCATGGGTACACAAATTGACAGTGTTTGTAAAACGTTATTTCAAGTGATCAATTTAAAAATATTGACTTTTTTATTTGTTTGCGAAACTCTTGACGCTCAGTATATATTAACCGTCTTACAATGCAAACAAACCAATTCAATTTCATTGAAAGCAACTTGAAATACGATAATGACTTAGTTTCAGACATTCACATTGAAAAAAACAGGAACAGAAGGCAAGACGAAAAAAGACTATTGATATAACTACTGATGCTACTACAGAAATTACTAAACCTACTAAACCAGTAACATTGAAACTTGATAAAGACAAGAAGGCAAGGTGAAAAAAGACTATTGATATAACCTACTACTGATGCCACTACAGGAAAACGTCAGGACTCAAAGAAACAATATTGGAAAAAGTAGAATGTAAGTCAGATATATCAACACCATTTGATTAACATTAAAATTTACACAAAGTATGGCTAGACACCCACTCATTTGTGTAAATACCAAGCAATTGTATCATATGTAGCGTTTGTGTCATACGTACATGAAATAACAAAATAATGTTTGCAATGTTCTGTAGAGTACAATGATTGAATGAAGTAATTGAGTTCTTTGAACTTGTGGGCTTTTATATTGATTGTATAGTCGTCAATTTGTATGCTCTGTTGATGTCTAATGCTTATTTTACTTTATTGTTTAGTTAGATGCTTTACACCATGATGTTATAACTTCCATGGACACCAACCATTAATAACTAATTATCTCAATTAAATGCTTCAACAACTTGGTGAACTACTGGGAACTTAAAGAGTTGGCAGTCTTTGGATATAAGGAATTCAAGTTCTAGATTGACTGTTTCATCTTTTAAATAATTTCAGTGTGGAAAAAGACACTCTCCAAAAATAAATGGACATATATGATTAAACAAGCCATCGTAACACGAAACATGGCTTTAGATAAGGTATCTCAAATTGCAGTAGCTGCAATCGACCATACAGATGATGAAGAAGCCACTGATATTAGCCTGGCGATAATGAACATGTTGCCACCAAGCTTGATGGATGGTGCTAGATTCAGGCTAATGAACATGATACATGTACTATACAATCTTGGTAAGAAATTTATAATGGTACTAAGACAGAAGAGTAAACTATAACAATTATCTTGAAATGAAGCTTGATAGAAGCATTCTCCATTTCTACCGAACGTAGTTAATTGTAAGGTTCATATTGTTAATCGGTAAAGACTCGCCTATTAACATTGGCAGCAATCATTTATTAAACGTCTATATACATGTAACATGATGAGTCCTCTGTAGACGTATAAAATTGACATTACGTCAATTGTCAATCGAGTACCTCTAAATAAATTAGGCGATCAATTATAATCACATGTTCCAATAGATTAGCTTGCAGTCTTCCACTATAAGGCGGAAGAATATCTTCTCCGGCGTGATGTCAATTTGTTAAATAAAAAAAGTGAAACCATAAGTGAAATTGAACTAATCTTTACCATTTGAACAGTCATAGACGGACATATCACAACGTCTTATGATGTATTGAAAGCACGGGAAGAATACATTCAAAGTATCAGAGATCTAAGCCATGCTACTTCTGCTTTAAGTGGTAAGAATGTTTTGTTTGTGATTGTTTCTGTTTTGCATTGTGCCACAAAAGCACACGAAGGCATTTTACCCTTTTCTGTCTATATGTCTGTCCATCAATATGTCAGTATTCGTTTCTTTGGAATCCTATTTACTCTGAAAACAAGCCATATTTTATGTCATTTTATCTCTTAACTTCGACAGGTTTAAAGCCCCTTAAGATCAATCTAAACAATAAAATAGATGTTATACATTAGTAACTTCAATGGGTATGGACAAAAAGGCAAATACTTGAATCATATGCCTATGATTTACCTATTGAAATAAATATCGTTGTATACTATTGATATAATCATTTTTATTGTTGTTTACTTCTTGTGATTATTTATTTCATTCTACTACATGTAACAGGATGAAGGTATTCTATCTAACTACAATACAGCATTTGGGACCAAAGTAGAAGCTTTGAGAGAACTTCAAACGAAAGCCATTAGGTGTCTTCTTGATGGAAAAGATTGTGTTTGCTCCCTCCCGCCAGGGTATGGGAAATCCATGATCTACGAAATATTGTTTAGTTATCGTAATAGCTCCAATTAACTCAATAATTTTACAGCAATTGACCAAACTGGGAAGTATGGCAGTGAGTCTAATAGAATTAAAACACATGAGTTAGCAAAAGCAAAAGCTATGTTTACAGCCATCCTGAACAGATTTTGGAAAACAAACAGTTCACTGATGCCTTCACTTCCGATAAGGATTTCAAACAACGAAAAATGTTTCTAGTTGTTGATGAGGCCCACTGCATCATACAGTTGGGAGATCAGTTTAGGAAACAGAACAGGCATATAGGTGACCTTAGGTCTGTGTTAAATAGCCAAGTGCTAGCCCTTTCGGCAAAGGTTATAAAACCCGGGCAGAAAACTATAATAAGTAACCTATTGATGCTAAAGTATGATGTCGTCTGTGCAAGCCCTGCAAAGGAGAATGTAGAACTACTTGTAACAACAAGACCTAGCCCAAGCAAGAAAGGAAACACAGCAAAAAGGCATATGATTTTATATTTAAAATCATATTTAATTATGTTTTAAATATAAAAAAAGCTTGATCTATGTGTATTATGTTATCTTATAATTATTTAAAAAAAATAGTAGGTATATTCACAGACATTACATACAATCACATTAGATATTCTGTATACCTCTATGGTATATTTGGTTAGTTTTATTTGTATCTTGTATTTAAATAACTCTTAATTGATATTTATGATTAATTAGTAAATGATTTGTCAAATAGTTTTTACGCTCTCAAACCAGACGGAAAGAAAAAGAAAATAAATTAATTTATATATAATCATACAAATTAAACATACACATAATATAACACATATTTTCTAGGGTACTACATACACAGGATCTTCTCTATATGACCCTGACATACAGTAGCACATTATTGATTATCAGTAGCTATATGGGCCTCTTGTCCCTTACACTGACCAGTTTCAGTGTTTTATGACCCCAGATAATCACTGATAATGATCTCATGCTGGCGTCATGCTGATTCCTCTATAAAGTTCTGGACCAGAAGCAAAGAAGGAAAAATGTACCCCTTTAAGGCCATTTTATGTGGTCTGTCCAGAGACACGTGTGTATGCACACAACTGATAGCCGAAGCCCTGAAAAAAGTAAATACAATAACGAATGATGACATTGGAATCCTTGTCAGTATGATGGTGTGTAATACTATGAACAAAACATGCATGTATAGGGACTGTAAAAGGTGTAGTAACAAAAGTATTGAAGTTAACAAAGATAAAATGGACAGTGGTTACAGTGGAAAACAAACAAGGAGAAGAGGTGTATAAAGCAAGGTTGTCAAGATGTTGAAAAAGTTGTAGCAATAACTGTGAAAGAGAAAATGAATGGAACTGTTGACACTTTACTAGATAATTTTTATATCCAGATTGACATATATATGAAGCATATGTACAGGTTTACAGCACAGTATTATTACTATAAAAACAGAACTAATTTCTTTAGGTCTCCCAACGTTGGCATGTTAAATACATTACAAATGAAAATATATATACTTAGTGTTGTTGTATAAATTTTCGATCTTTATTTTTAAAGTGCCGTACATTATGATTGACAAAATCATAAAACCAAGAAATGACATTATAAAATTATTTTATGACAATCTAGTAACCATCTAGTATGTTTTATTTGATTTGATCAAGTACAAGTGAGATAAATTATAAAGATTATAGTATCTTTTTTACATGTCTTAAAAAATATGTCCTTAATGTAACAAGAATGTCATTGGTGTAACAAATTGTTTTATTAAAGGTATATTTCGCTGTAATTTTCATTATAGAATTCAGTTAGTGTTAACAATTTAGAAAAGTGTTTGTTAGTTCATAGAATATCTGTTTTCTTGACAGTTACTTGAATAAAAGAGTTAAAACATATGAAGTGTTGATTTGTCATTGCAGTTACACAATAAATGTCCTCTGTGTTACACACCATTGTCTTTGCTGTAACATAAATGTCCTTAAAGTAACAACAACATTAACTATTGCTAAATTGTAATATATTCATTAAATTGTCTTGAACAGAGGTCACATTTTTGCTTCAAACCTTTTTAACGTTTTCACAATGTAACCTAGGTAAAGTTCGCTACCGTGTAATATTTGGTAAAAGAACTAGGTCACCAGGTAAAATCTCTAAAAATAACATTGTTAACACTCTAGATGTCATATTAATAACTTAATAATATTTATGAAATTGGGTCATCGGACGTCAAACACTTGGTCCCCAGGCTATATCCTTAAAACCTATTTCGTAACAATAACACTTCTGATTCCGCCTTAACTACATGGCTTCAGCGGTTTGACATTCCACACAACACTTCATGAGGAGTTAACACACATGATTTATCATCATGGGGTATGTAACAAAGGGCCTTAACTTTTGTAAAATTGACGTTGCGAAAATTGATTCTTTTACCGTCATATATATATTTGGGTCGTTCATCATTGAAAGTTTCAGCAAATTCCATCCTTCAGTTTACGAGGAGTTCAAAACAAAATATTTACATGCGGACGAACGTACAGAACTTAACTGTATTCTTGTTTAATAAATATTGTCAATAATTGTAAATATTCGATGATTTGACAAAAAGCTAGAAACATTTCCAAGACATGTTTTATACTTTTGATAAAGGTTGTAAAAATGTACTTTTATAATGTAGTTTATTTTGTGAAGGTCGGTTGTTCATCAATATTAATCAAATCAGTCAAAATATCTGTAATGGTATCAAATATATCCATTAGGTTACACATTTCAAGACAACAGTACCAAAACCAGTTACAACAATAGTGGGAAAACATGAATAGACGCCAATATATTGTGAATACCGAGAAAAGATATTTATGGATTATGAGTAGTCTTAGATGTAAACGTGACCTTTAATATGTGATACCATTACATGTTTCCCTTTTGATGAATTGCTCAAATGTTTGAATGACATGTGTATTGTAAGCACGCCGTTTTCTATTATCTAAAGAATGTTCATTACTTACAGCTCATACAAAGTACTCAAGTTAATAGTAATCTATATTCATCGACATGCTCCCATGTGTCCGCATGTCAGAAATGAACACTAGAAATTCAAGATATAACATGACCTTATTAGTTAAATGACAACTAAACTGACACATTCGATTGCCATATTGTAGTTTATGTTGTGAATATTGTTGGCCTACTATTGAACTCTGTTAAGACGTACGCTACCGCTAATGACTATCTAAAGGGAAAACCAAACGCAATTGACGACTGATATGACCATAATAGAATCATTGTTACTGTATTACAATGTAACAATTAATACATCACATCACTGAGGACCCTATGGCAGTATGACTGGATCTGATATCATCTGATCTCAAGACGCTTGTAAGAGTAATCTCGCGCCCCAAAACAAAGATAGCTATGCAGGTCAGTGATTTATTTTTGACTAATTGTACCACTGGTAAGAGTGACGAGGCTATGCAGGTCAGTGATTTATTTTTAGCTCACCTGTCACAAAGTGACAGAGTGAGCTTTTGTGATCACTCTTCGTCCGTCGTCCGTCCGTCCGTCCGTCCGTCTGTCAACAATTGGGTTGTGTCCTCTCTAGCGGTCACAATTTTGGCCTAATCTTTATGAAACTTGGTCACAATGATCATCTTAACAAAATCTAGGTCAAGTTCGATATTGGGTCATCTGAGGTCAAAAATTAGGCTACTAGGTCAAGTAATAGAAAAACCTTGTTTTTCATTCTATCAAAGGGAGTGTACTCTGTAATTATACTGGTTGTGATCATGTAAGAGTTGTCTCTCTTACTATATTTTAGTTGTAGAACTACGAAATGTGTACTTGTTAGCAGCTTTGAGGCTTTAATTTAAATTAAATGCAGAATGTGGATATTAGGGTTATCATCGTTTACAGTGATTGTATGTTTACAAACTATTAAACAATTATTAAGCTGTAATTATAGTCTTATGCAACCTTACTAATCGTTTTACATAGACTTATATAGGGAAAACATATAAAAATCTTCTTCTCTAAAACTACAATGCCTAGAGCTTTGATATTTGGTATGTAGCATCATCTAGTGGTCCCCTACCAAGATTGTTCAAATTATGGCTCTGGGGTCAAAATTGGCCCCGCCCCGGGGGTCACCGTTTTACATAGACGTATATAGGGAAAACATATAAAAATCTTCTTCTCTAAAACTACAATGCCTACAGCTTTGATATTTGGTATGTAGCATCATCTAGTGGTCCCCTACCAAGATTGCTCAAATTATGGCCCTGGGGTCAAAATTGGCCCCGCCCCGGGGGTCACCGTTTTACATAGACTTATATAGGGAAAACATATAAAAATCTTCTTCTCTAAAACTACAATGCCTACAGCTTTGATATTTGGTATGTAGCATCATCTAGTGGTCCCCTACCAAGATTGTTCATATGATGCCCCTGGGGTCAAAATTGGCCCCGGCCCGGGGGTCACCGTTTTACATAGACTTATATAGGGAAAACATATAAAAATCTTCTACTCTAAAACTACAATGCCTAGAGCTTTGATATTTGGTATGTAGCATCATCTAGTGGTCCCCTACAAAGATTGTTCATATTATGCCCCTGAGGTCAAAATGGCCCCGCCCCGGGGGTCACCGTTTTACATAGACTTATATAGGGAAAACATATAAAAATCTTCTTCTCTATAACTACAATGCCTAGAGCTTTGATATATGGTATGTAGCACCATCTAGTGGTCCCCTACCAAGATTGTTCAAATTATGCCCCTGAGGTCAAAATTGACCCCGCCCCGGGGGTCACCAGTTTCTATATTTACGCTCTACCTTTGTTAGTCTAAATTGTGCAGGGCTTCATTTATAATCAGGTGAGCGATATAGGGCCATCATGGCCCTCTTGTTGACTAATTGTACCACTGGTAAGAGTGACGAGTGACTATAGACCCTACCTGACCTCAGGACGCATGCAATGAATAGATGTTGCGACCTAAATCCGGGATATCAATATCTGAAAAGGCGGACAATGCGTTTGAATGTGCGGATTAAGATCTGTGTAGATATGTGTTTAACTGCGAAGATGTTTTTGAAAATTTCTATCGTCTGTCTTGCGACATGGCTATACGTACTTTTATTCTCGAATATTTGTCAATAAGGTTATCAATTGAGGGAAGTCGTGTACTGAAATCATATATAGATCACACTACAAGCTTTTTATTGTTCTGTTTCACATTAGTTGTGTTCAATACTTCCCGTTGCATTTTATATCAACTATTTTAGTGTTTCCATATTATGTAATTAGTTCAGACTCGAAATGTAAATCACGTCTCTTAATGTTTATAGTCGGATTAAATCACCATGCATAAGTCCATTAAGACGGAAAATAGCTACAGAAACAAATGAAATAAAGTAGCTACATGCGTGAATGGAACATTCATCTGCATATATGGCTCGTTTTGTGTCTCAGATACGGACGCCTTACCGCTGTTTTTACACTGAATTACATATAACTTGCTATTTGCAGAAGAATTAACGTGATATTTCTCTGCATCCCGGATGCAATCAGAATTATTTACATAGTTATGTGCACAATATCTAGTAGCTGTCACGATAAATTGTGCATCTCATATTTCATACATTTCAGTATCGAATGATACCAGTATTTTAGTACCACGAAACTCATCTCCAGACAGAAGCTCATTTCCATTTGGAGACCGTCTGTAAACAAATATTAGCTAAGTTAATATTAAACTTGTTTCAAAACATTGGATAACATTCGATTTACATTTTTATACCGTTTATATTACCAAACACAACAACAAGTAGAGCAACGAGAATGTATTGTCAGATAATCATGTTTCCTACATCTCATTTTGACAGTCAAAGGGCAACCACTCTTGTCGTTATGCACATCTAGACTTGGTACGTACAGTGCAATTGTCCTCTAAGACGCATCTAGCCCAATATAATAGTATGTATACACATCATGTGTAGAAGACATAAATATTATGCAAATGTTTTGTTTCCGATTGATAAATTTTGTTTGTAATGAAATACCATAATGAAACATGCTGTGTAAGTAGATTTTACGAAAACTTTGATTGGGGTAGGATGTGGGGGGCGGTTGGGTCAAGGTCATTCTTATTAAAAACAAAAAAGCTCTGCCAAATTATGCTTGGCTTCCGAAGATCTTGTTTTCGTGGAAAGCTAACGTCTTGTTACTTGTTGGATACAAACAGAAATAACAGAACATTCTGATGAAGGGCTAAATATTACTGCGAAGCTGCACCAAGCGTGTTTGTCAGGACTTGTGGAGATTTTATCAACATAAAAACAATTAAATACAATGACAAGATAAAACAAGCTGAAATGTCAGAACCTCGGAACGTCCTGGCTGTATTATGACAATTTTCTGTTCATTCTTCATTATGTTGTGCGCAGACCTGTTGTATATTTGCTCTTTAAGTCTTGCGCATCTTATTTCAGCTATAGTTCTTCCAATATTGTATCGACCGACTATTATGAAGATGGTATCACCTGATACATTTCTCTGCTCAATTGTCTACTCCAAGGGCCCGTCGTGATACTATTCATCGTTGCATGACACTAGTATTAATATAGGTTCACTTAAACTGTTCTGTGTAGATAATTTAATTATATCTTATCATATGTTTCATCATTGTCACTTGTGTTCACTGACTGATCTGCATTTATCACTTCATTATTTACATGTACTATTTGCATTGTAGTCGAATGTGATTAGCTCCTTATTATTACCGTCATTGGTGGTCGAAGACTGAACATGATCTACATTGACATGTGCGTTATTTGTAACAACTGGCACAAAAGTTCCAACTGATCTGGATCACATTTGATCCTGAAAATAAGTTCCCAATTTTTAGAAGCTTTTGGTAACTTGTGTCAATTAAAACTAATACCCAAGTAGGGAATACCCAATTTTCTTCAAGTTTACATGTTTAAACTATTCAGATCATCATTTTTCTGTTGCAAAAGTGAATTATATGTTTCAGACCAGAAGATTGTGGAATTTGCATTTTGAAACCCTTCTTATAGGCACCATTGTCTAATTTTTCAACACCGGAACCATTTAAACAACTTTGGTAGTGGTTCACCTAATGAACACTCCTGCAACGTTTTACCAAATTAGACCAATAGCTTAAGGAGAAGACAGACAACGAATGAAAAGTTATGACAGAAGCTCGCTCACCTTGTCAACATATGACAGGTGAGCTAAATACTGACAAAATACTAATTGACGGGAATGAATATGTACTAGTAAGATCAAAAAAAGTATTAATTATTAGTAGATGTACCGAAAGAAACAATAGCTAATCTAATTCCAATTATTACCTCTTTGACAGGAGGACAAAACAAAATTTATATAAAATTATGCTTGCAGAAAATCCTATAGGGAAGGTAGCACTCAATCTAACCACCCGAGCACCACAACACAACTACCCTACCAATGCCCACACGAATCCATGCCAAAACGGCGATCAAATGAGCACAACAACCCCGGGGCATACCTAGTTAAAACAAACGAGCCTTGCAATGTTGCATTAAACTCAGTGACTGAATCGAAGTCGGATAATTTACGAAGATATTTCAAAGTTCCTTCTATGCCTTTCATACCATTTTTGGCTTTTCGCACCCGTCTACCCCACGTCTTCCCCGTATGGAAACGACATACTTCCTCCGCACAGTCTATTCAAACAAGAATTATCACATATTACATCAATAATACATTAATAAGAACACTATTGAACAGAACTTATATTGACGCCTTTTTTGTAATAGGGCCTACTTGACAACGCATTTTCTTGACAGGACACACAATGACATTGACTTACAGGGTAGCCACGAATAATGACATAACATTTTTTCAATGGAACTGTTGTTTCAAAAACTTTTTGGGGACCATGCCCTCTCTGGACCCCTTAGCTGCTTCATAAGATTCTAATTGCCAGGCTTTGTGACTATCAAACATGCTCCTCATACACATTATCCCATGCAAGTTGTTGCATACTCTGACATTTATTAGGATTGTCATGTCCCAATGTTGAAGATGCTCCCATGGCTGTGACAACTGAAAACAACCATGAAAAAAACTGTCATGAAATTATCAGGGAATTTTATCTTAATTTCCTTAGGCCATCCTGACTTACCTCGTTATTTAGGTCCAATAAATGCTTGGAGAGGAATTGTGCGTTTAACATGCATGTTATTTACACGGACAGTCAACAGACACACTAAATTTACTTCCAGCTAAATACATGCTAACAAATGTCACAAATAATTAACTGAAGAGATTTTACTACCTACATCTAATTCGTTTCAGTCTGGAAATCCTCTCACTTGTCACAATCCATTCCGTATTTAGTAAATGTTAACATATCCGGCAACAATGTAAACAAAAACATATACGAGTGTAAATTTTCTAGATACGCAATAGGTTGCAGTAAACTATATGAACATCCTTTAGTACAATTTATTATGATTTAGCTCATTTGTTACAAATATAGTCTTGCAAGCATTGCTAAAACATGGTCTTCTTTCATCTAGTAATTATAAACGTCTTGCCTACATGCCCTTTGGCAAGCATTTGTATACTACTGTTTTTTTCAAATTAATTGTACATTAATTGGTACTATAGATTTGCCAGCATCCAAGCCGAAGTTATTGACCGATTTCGCTGTAGCGATTTAACCGAAATGTTATTTACTGTATAAATACCTACATTTGCAAGCATTCCTTGATTATTTCTAACTTTCAAGTATTTAAGAGACTGCAGATCTACACGAAATGATACGTCAGTTTTATAGGATTGGCGACTGACTGTTTCTCTAAGGGACTTATGTACGTCTTACTATCGTATGACTGAATTCAATTAAATTCTGAAAAACGTAAATGTTTTAAACGTTGTCACTTACCTACTTGCAACTGCCAGACAAAGCCGATCTCATACATTTTAAAAGACTAATATGTCCCTTAGAGAAACACCGTGACGTAAATGTTAATACATCTACTTATGTACGTAGAACTTGTCACGGCTTAGTGTAAAATTAAGTGTACTTTCTCCAGGTACAGAGTAATAACATCTATCGTATTTCGTACCAAAAACGTTAACGTCGATAACGGTTTTAATGCTTGAAAAAAATTGTTAATGCTCACTCATATTGCTAATTTGGTAGGGCACTTTTAAAATTGATAACCAAGACCTGCGAAAACCGAAGTGACATTAAGCTTTTTAAACGATGTTTTGATAAATTAAACAGTGCAAGCAATTTCTGGATTCATATTCGAATATGACGATTTAAAGACACAAACGAAGTGTATATCATAGTCTTTATCTGATCGTAATATTAATAAGGAATAAATGGAAAAGTATTTCTCTCAGATATAACCGAAGAGATTATTTGATATCTTCTCCCTCTTTGTATAGTTTCACATTCACATTATTAGCATCATGATACTGTTTCTTTTCTAGACGTAATTATTAGACATATTAATGTATTTTGGTTGCAATAACATAGTCATAAATGTAGTGTTATTTCTTATGCAATGTCGTATGTAATGGATAGCTAATTGCAGAAATCGTTCCCTTGAATGTGAAACATCTCGAATAATGTAATAATCCTGACACTTTTTGCCAATTTAAGACTTTCTATTACTGATTACACGTACTTTCATTTCATACTTTTTACTCATTACTGTTATGCCTAATCCCAACATGACACCACAATACTCGTATTATCTGTAATGAAGATACTGATATTTGAGCAAAAGCATTTTAAAACAGTTACAAGGCATGCACTACAGTTTATCTTTTTGAAGAGTCTGTAATTCACGATATCGTCTAGGAGTAGTAGGGCAATGTAACTAATACTGTCGTTCGTTCAATATTCCATTTAGATTGTTGTTTCCAACATGAAACAATAATTAAAACAGCAATTAAAGTCAATCATTCGTCAGTCTGAGCATAATAAAAACACAAGGTCATGCTTTAAATCGAATTTTTGTTAATCACTTAAACGAAATGGCACCTAATGTTATGATTTGAACTATTTTTTTATAGTTTGAGAAGGTTTTGTCTGCGAGCATTATAGGATCATGATGTCCCTATTGCATAGCGCGTCTTAGCACCATGCCCATACATATGGACTGCATGGAATGGATATAATTGAGCATCAAACGTTCCACAAACACTTCTTTTGGTTTCAATTAGTTACTTAAACATATACCTAGGCATATATGACAACGATGAATAGTTATGCCCCCCTTCGAAGAACACAATCACAGCTCGAATATCTCAACGACTTGTCGGCGAATTAATATAACTATTAGATAAATGTATTGTCGTTACATTTTATTCTTCGGTACGTAACAGTACCAACAGTTTATTCATTCCAACAGTAAGGATAGGATCTCGAACCAAATGTTTTAGGTACGATATAAGTGCGAACGAGCTCACTAACAGTTGTATTGAACAAGTAATATTTCTCACAGCCAATCATTATGGGTGACGTCACAGCGTGCTTGGGTGTGGCAAAACAAAAGATTACTACTACTTGGTTATGGAATATCTACCACTAGATTTGTTCGAGTATTTGACCCAAATAGAAATCATGCCAGAATCGATGTGTAAAGGAATCATTCAATCAGTGATTACAGCATGTCTCGAAATGCAAGACAAAGCAAAGTTGGCGCATATGGATCTCAAGGCAGAGAACATTCTGATCAATCCAGAAACCAAAGAAATCAAGTTGTGTGACTTTTGTAAATGTGCATCAGTGAACAAAATCTTTGAAGAAAATGTAACATTTGGTATAGTTATGTACTGGGGACCCGAGACAACTATCAACAAACGTTACTACCAACGAAAGTCAGCTGTATGGGCTATTGGAATATTGTACTACACGTTGTTACATAATGACTTTGTTCCATGGAAGAGATATAAGAAAGGAGACATTCAGAAATTGACGTTTAATCCCAACATTTCAAAAGCTGCTGAGGATTCATCAACTATTGTTTTATCACAAATATCGTAAGACGACCATCGCTATACAGAATCAATTTGCATCGTTGGATGTGATACAAAACAATGTAACAATGAAACAATGAGTATATTGATTGTATACCATAATATTTCTCTGTTGTTGTTTCATTTATCATTTGCAATATGACTGTAGACATGAATGTAATAAAGCATGTTTTGAAAGCAAATTAGTATTCAGCTATCTGTTACATCCCAAATGAACTAATGTCTACCTAAAAGATAAATGTGACAAATGTTCGTAAAATGGAAAGTTGTTTGACATCTTGTCATCTATATAGAGTTATACATTTCATTATACGACCACTGTTTTCAAGTCATTTGGCTATTGACGAATTGATGGTTACATTGTATAGCAACGACAGATATTCCGACAGACACCATGTGGTTTACCTAGTTATTGCAATATGTATCCTTTATTTCCGAAATACACACTCTCAAGTAGTCAAAAAGTAATTGATATTCTGTTTGAAATTGTCCAAATATGTAACAACAAGCAACCTTGTCAGGATTAATATTTTTCCTTCGTCAAAAACAAAAGTAGCGTGATACTCAATAACAATCATACAAACATACACGTCAAAAGTCTAAAATCCCCTGCAAATGAGTTGGACATCGATCAAGAATATACAGAAATGTCAAAAATGATACAGCAAACACACAATCTTGAATGGATACCCAACAGAAAATATTTTAACCATATGAAATCGGTTTGTAATTTTACTTACAAATACCATACACGAGTAACAGAATTTTGAATGATTCGTCAGTTAAACTCACCAACGTTGAGTTGTGTACCAACGTTGAGTTGTGTTTTTCCCGAAGCAATGGATGGACTTTGCATACTATTTCAGGAATAAGTTTAGTCAAGAATACATCTTTCTGAAGACGTGTGTTCATGTGTTTGAAAAAACTACTAACGTGTCCCAAACCAACATTCAACTTGTCATTTTCACATTATCTACTTAAAGATGCGTTCCCGATAACTTTGATCTTTTAAATCGATTCAAGAATATTATATATTAAATTAGAATCATTTTTGCTTAAACTCCTCAAATCTTCAACACAAAGCTTCCATCAATTACCGAGAAAACATAAAAATCAATTTCCATAACGAGCCAAAATATTCACGAGTTGTTTCCCTTTGACCACAAAATAATAAATCGCTGGAAGCGATAAATTATTATTTGTGATTTGACCAGAGTTTTGACATTATAGAGACATATTTGCGCACACTTTCTTCTGACAAATTATGATAATTGATAGTGCTTTGTACATTTAGCTCATTAAATGTGATAGTAGAGAAAAATATGCTAGTTATAGGGAATGCAAAGTATATAATTGAACGCCATAAGTTATAGTTCGCTTATTTGTAGTGTTCGGAAGTTCCCAATACTATGTACTTTGCTTTGTCGTAGTTTGCAGTTTAAGATTGTCCTTTATTAGCATGATTCTGTTTTGTATGGGTTTAATGTAAGATTTGAACATTGCTTAGTATTTATTTCACCTCCACATGTAATGCGGATACGTGTTTTTGGAGCTAGATACGTTTTACTGGAATTTTTAACGCTCTGTATATTAGAATTCATAGACGCGACCCTCCATTCACTATGTTCAATGATATTACTTTTTAAATAAATTTGAGATTACACGAACGTGTGAAATTTATGTATGACACTTCAAGACTTTGTTTAATATCCCTCGGGAATGTTACATTCTATCAAAATACTTGTAAATATTATAAAGGCTTACCAAGAATGATGACAGTGACAAATTTATGTTCACCGGGGAGCTCTAAATTGTCATTATTGTTGAATAGCAAATGCTCTCAAAGTCAATGTAGTGGTGTCATTGCTAAACCCGTTATTTCCCGGTACGTATAAATATGATCAATATCTCGTTACCTATAATGTCACTTTTAGCTCAAATGAGCAAAAAATGCCCAAGGTGAGCTATTGTTATACCGATATGTCCGTCGTCCGTGCGTCAACTTTTGAATCGTTAACGCTCTATAGGCCACATTTTTTACGCAATCCTTTGAAACTTAATAACTTTATTAGTTCGAAACTGGGTCAAATGTGGCCATAAATTTGACCACAATATTAAATCAAAAGAAAAACATTGTTAACACTCTAAAGGTCACATTTTCGACTGCATCATTTTGAAACTTTATTAGGATGTTCGCCTCCATGAAATCTAGGCCACGTACGAACTTGGGTCACGTGGAGTCAAAAACTAGGTATCTAAGTCAAATCACAGAAAAACCTTGTCAAAACTTTAGAGGTATTATTTTTCTATTGAAACTTTGTCAGAATATTCGCCCCCATGAAATCTATGCCAAGTACGAATCTGGCTCAGATGACGTCAAAAACCAGGTCACTGGGTCAAATCATGTCCCATATATTGATCCCACGATCTTGTTTAAGTAACCTTGATGAAACTTGGTCAAACTAGTTTACTCCACGTCTTCTAGAAGGCAAGTTTGGTCATAGGCCTAAGAAATTGTGTCACAAACGACAGTTTTTACTTCTCCTTTTTCATCCATTCAATATAGTATACATTTTGATAAGATTGACGTTTTCGTGCCCCGGCATAAACTGATTCGGATGCATAGGAATGGTCTTGTGCATTCGTTAAAAAGAGATTTCATGAAGGCGAACATTCTGACCAAGTTTTAAAGGATTCAGTGGAAAATGTGACATCTAATGACCCAAGTTTCGAACTTGACCTAGATTTTATGGAGAAAAACAATGTGACGAAGTTTCAGAAGAATTCAGTTGAAAATGTGACCTCTAGAGTGTTAACAATGGTTTTCCGTGATGTGACCTATTGTTGTTGACCCCAGTTTCGAACTTATCATAAATTTTATAGAGACAAACCTTGTGACAAAGTTTCAAAAGGATCGAGTTAAAAGTGTGGCCGTTAGTGTGTAGCGAGTCAAACGTTTACGTTGGACATTCGCGGTATCTTAAAAGCGACGTTCAGCTGAATAAATGTATAAATTTTGTCTATGTCAAGCTCAACAAGCCCTGCTACATGTACTTATTGTGGAAGCATGTATGATGCGTAAAATTCTAAATTCGCACGATTTCTTGGCCTTTTGGAAAAAAAATTAATCGCCATATTCTACATGAATTGTGTAAAGCTATCTAGTGTGTTTCAACATTGCTTTCGTCAACTTCTTGTTTAATTGCAGTTTGTACTACCTAAATCTGAGAAAAATAAATGTCCCAGTATCACAGTTTTATCAACGAAGGGAATCGGTTATTCCGTCTTCATAAAGTTGCTTCACAATATGAGCAAGCCCTGTGCGTGTTCTTCTTCAATATTCGATTCGAGACATGTGGGGTGCCCATCCTTCTATAATTCCACCTGTCAGTTTCATCCACGGCACTATCCCCGTGGATGGGTAATGGATAGCCGGGGAAACGGTCGTGTTTTTGCCTCACTACCGGGTAAATATTGGGCTTCTTTTCTCCGAACCCCGGGAACGATATTTAGTTGTCAGGGGCAGGAGAAATACCAGATATTTTACCATCAGCTTTCCCCCGCAGATTCGTGAGAGGGTGGGTTTTTACCACCAAAGGGTAAAACCCCCGGGATCGGGGGACGTGGATGCAAATGACTCGTGCATAAGTGTCCCTCTTCAGTTGTTAACATAGTCTTAGGGTAAATGTTTGTGCCTTTGTCCTTCTTTTCTCGATCGTGTAGCGTTGTTTTTGGAACCTGGAAGGTTTTTTATGCTTTACAAAAGAGACATTCCACCTTACCTTAGTCGTTACTACTGTCCATTCATCTGTGGGTTCTCCTTATCAACAACATCGACAGTAGATGGCTTCTGAAAGCGGTTATTGTCTTCTGTTGAGAAGTATAGATTTTAAAGTCCCTTTCATTTTTGTTCATTAGCTAGAAATAAATGCAAAATAAAATACCAGTAAACTAAAGTAAGCTAGATCTACCTCTAAAAACCAAAATGACACACCGACTGCCGGATAGGGCATTTCCTACCACTGGCTGGGGGGAAATGACATTGACCCAATTAGAATCTACATTCAGTTATTTGTGCAACAGTTAGCCTTTGCATTGCCTCTGTGTATCTTTTAAAAACGAGGATGAAAATTTATGACGTGTGCATTATATGCTATGACGTCGTGACCATTCGTCTATTCTTATGGATAAAGAGAGAGTATCGGGAGGCAGTCGATAACAGTATCACTAATTCTTGCTCTATACTAAAATTTGACTTTTAGCGATTTAGTTTAGTTTTATAACAGGAACCTGATTTTTTCATATAAATGGCACAAAACACTACCCAATACCCCGTTACTGACTAGCACCCTTATCGACAATCTATTTATATGAAAATATCAGGTTCCTGTGGATTTATCAACTCATCTTATTTTTCTCCTTTTCATTCCACTTATAGTAATGATTCTGCTCTCAAAAACAAGTGTTCCCCATACCCAAGCAACTTCATTCGACGAGAATGGCAATGTGAACATGCTCTTGTAACTAAAGTCAATAGCTCATGATATCATAATTATACTTTACGCTGTTATTCCTGTGCACCCGTCGGTCTTGTCACAAGAAGGATGAGTTGGTACGAAATCTAACCAAGATTTATGTAATTACTCCGATAGCGAACAACAAAATCAAATATAACACACTGGAAACAGATTTGATTGCTTAGTCCTGGTGAGCAAGTAATAATACAAATATATATCTGCAACGACCGTTACAGTCGCAGTAGCTAGTTTACGGTTCATGCATTCAAACCAATGTTTGTTAGCATGCACCTAAATAATATCAGATCACTGGGTCTGGTCGTTAGTGAAGTATAAGTGACCCCTAAAATATACTTATAATTATACTATAAAGATATTATTTTCGAGCGATACTTAGGTGGTGTTGTTTAGTACATATGTACCGTAATACACCTCGGAGCTGAAAGCAATCATCATTTACCCATTTCTATATGAAATCACGTATTACAAATAACAACATATAATACAGGTGCGTGAAGTTTATTTAAGTTCATATTTGTAAAGCTTATAAATCGGACCAAGCAGATCTTGTAGCAATGCACCAGTCCATTGAAGTCAACTATATTTCTTCACTATCAGTGACTTTCACATTTACCTTGACCTATAAACTCTAAAAAGGCATATTCCCAGGTACATCAAACAAGACAACAACCTGTTGCCTAAATAAAAAATATTGAAATTCAGTTGGACATTGTTATACATAACAACATTGGCACAAGTAAATTTATGAACATATACCTATTGGGTCAATTACTCCACAAAAACAATTATTTTGTTCGTTAAATTTAACGCCTCCCATCTTTCTTAGGGTATTCTTTCTACTTTCATAGGATCTCAGTTGTTACAAAAATGAAACTTAAATCATACATTACACCGATGACAGTACTTTGTCGCAGCACTACCTAAATGATTGCAGCAGTATGACAACATACTACCATCAGCAACAATACAGGGTTGACTTTATTATACACTCCATCTGAAGCATGGCATCAAATCCCCCAAATCCTTAACTAAAACGTCATCAACAATACAGGGTTGACTTTATTAGACACTCCATCTGAAGCATGGCATCAAATCCCCCAAATCCTTGACTAAAACGTCATCAACTATGTCAATGACTGTAAATCGACACTGAAACAACTAATTATTTTCACTTAAATGCGATACATCTCATAACAAATATACCTTCAGGTTTCTCACAAAATATACCTGTCTCTCACATTCAAGCACATTTGTAATCACTCGAATCATTTTCTGGTTTCTGTATAACTCATAACTACTTCTGTTGTATCAATCTGCAATTAAAAACATAAAATTGAATATTATAGTCGCAGAAAAGTCAATTTTACAAAGTAAAACTTACAATCTAATACCAGCTATCTGTCCATTCTTCCATATATCAAATCGCTTATATCGTTGAAAGAACAGTGATGATCGATGTCATATTTCATTAATTGTGCAAGGCTCCAGCTGAAGAACACTGTTGCCTTTATGTTGTCCTGAAACGTCTCCAACATTCCCATTTCTTGTATGTATCATGTTGTCCAACAGTAAATACTTTCAGTGAAATATCAATCCTTTCCATTTCATTAAACTTGTGGGAATTTGATGTCGTTGTGCCATTTTGTTGTACTCGAGGGATGGTCAATGTCTCCTCCTGAACACGTATGTCTTCTAAATATACCAATCATTACAGTTAGCTAACGGAAGTATATTATCTAGAGCTTGTGCATGCCTATATGAATGTAATTTTTACGATGCAATAAGTCACAAGTATGTAAAGTGTTACGGTAACAAAATCCAATATATTCACTCACTCTGGTTTTTATTTATTACAGCTTACTTTGATAAAAAAAGAATGATAAAAGATCTGTCTGTGTCAGTATGCCCAATTGGTCTCCGTTCAGTTACTCTGGCCAGCAATGGTAGATATGATCCTATTGATTTGTGACTTTGAGGGTCAAGGTGACTAACATTTTTTACAAAAAGTCTGCCAGAGGGGCATATGTGAGAAAACTACTTTCTGAGATAAATCTTCCCAACTGAATTCACAAAATTCCATTTTCTTCGGCAACATACCGTAGGTACATTTATTCCTTCCTCTCGTAGCATATACATTACAAATTTGACCACTTTGTCACCCTACAAAGTAATTCAAGTTACTGTTTCACTTGTATATATAGTAAAAAATAACTTCATATGTTGCTTGTCAACTTAATGCATACCATTATAGTCAAAGAAAATGATAATTTAGTATTTAGTAATTGGCATAAAATGTCTTGTAATTGTCTTGCTTCCATCATCTGAGACAGGCCGCTTTCTTGCAGAATACGGCTGTCATGGGTGGATCCTGGCCACTTGGCTACACAATCAATTAATCTATCAAACGCATCAACACAGCTTGCACATTCATGCTGTGGTATCCTTTCTTATTTCCATATACCTCTTCATGGTTATGTGGTGCCCGGATCTTAACGGGTGAACCATCAGTAATCCCTATGACCTTCGAAAACGGGCTATGTCATAGAACTCCCTATGTAGTGTTTGTAGTTGTTCTTCGGTCTGGGGTCTCCAATGTGGCCTGCTCATTCCATGCCATAATAAATTCCTTAACAACACGGCTCTCAAAAAAACTTCATTGTCACTAAGAGTTTGTCCCTACGTGATAAACCGTGGTTTCTCTTTGTGTGCGGTTGGATGGTTCCTCCCAACCTTGGTTCTAAACCGTCACTACCCTGTTTGTTACGTATGTATCTTCTTATGACGTCAATATTCCCCTGATTTTAGTCTGCGAATATGGCCTTTTTTGTGTGCGAATTTAAGTTAAAAATATTTTGTTGAAAGTTACATGTTTCGGTTGTTTCCTTGCACATTCATGCTCTTTAAGTTGGAGAATAACACCTTTGCTAATCTCCTTTCCAGCAACAATTTTACTCGTTGGGTTTCGTAGGTTCACTTTTGACATGTTTCTACTCAATTTAAGCATGTCAAATGCACTATCTTGAAGACTGATAGTTATCCCCGCTTCCACAGTCGCCTGACTCATGAATACTAACAGCATTGTTACTATCTGGATCATTACAAACCTCATATATCTAGAAAGGTGTTAAGTATTTCCTGGGACTTGCTAAAATGTTATATGGGAAAATTCCAGTTTGTTTGAATGCAGGCAGGACATTTTCAATTGATAAAGCTTCAGAATAATCCCGACAAGCCAACTCACAGATACTGTAGCGCTTAATTTTCGCATGTGTATTTCTCATAAACTTGTGGCATTCTGTGTTATATATTCTCTCGAAAGGTCCATAGCACGCAACATCCACGGGCTGCAAAATATATTATATTTATGTACTGGTATTCTTTCTTGGGAAAATATCGCCCTTTTCTTGTCTCGCTTCACTTTTCCACCGTCTCATAACTTTTCACAGTTTCTGGGATGAGTAGAAAGTCAGAAGATGGCTTTTTTCTTAAATCTTGAAATGAACGCATGTGCCAACTTTTTTCAGCGAAATATTTTTATACGCGGTGGAGACGGCGATTCAAGAAACAATAGTTTTTTTTGGGTTTAAATGGCCAAAACCGCTAATAATATTTATATTGATCAAAACAGCATTAAATTTATACTTTCCCTATAAGATTGATTACTTCCCTTGGATTTAATAAATCGCCTTTGTAGTTCTATGCTAACCTTGCGCGATATTTATTCTAAAGTCGTAAATATATAAAACAACAATAACTCATTTATTAAATGTGAAAACCCCGCTTTCGGGCCTACCTGTCGATGCATTATAAGATAAAAAATTAAACATCGGGGTGTGTTCATATGAAGTCGAATGCCCTTATTTGCCATTGGACCATAAGCATGACTCTCTAATACAACTTCGACCACCTCCTTTTATGTATATAAACATGTATACCACAGCTGTGATAGTCGCTGTCACCGGATGACTTGGTCTGTAAGAGTACCTCACATTACAATATAATATTCTTATTATATCATCCAGCAAATAAGACACGACTTTATTGATGAGCAGACGAAAAAAACTGTCCATTTACATACTTATCTTTACTCATTTTGATAAGCAATCTTAGTTGATTTGCGAACAATGTTCATGGAATTTGGGCACAACACTTTTGGTTTCAATATAAACAAAATGTCCAGTTAAAAAAATCTACATTTTGGTAATACAGCCATTCCAGAAGATTGTACTGTACTGCTTTCAATATTTGCGAGTGAGTACTTCCTTAATACTTGGCCATTTCAACCTTCCTATGAATATCTGATGTACTACAGTGTGCTACAAAATTACTAAAAAGTCCAAAGAAGTTAAAACTCAATTGGGATATGCATAAGTATCAGTAATTTGGAAAATTATCGTCTTTTAACTCATCCTGTTCTTCATTTCATGTCCCTGAAATTGATAACATTACTCAGCTTACTAGCAATATCCGGTGTACGTTTTACCGCAGAGAGTGTCAAAAACACGAGCCTGTTTCTATTTTAGGCTTTGAAATGAGAACTCAAAATCTGCTGCCACAGACATCTTTGTTGACATGATTTTGAGAGACATGTAATGTAAAAATACACGTATTATATTTCTTCTTAAATTGCATTTTTTAATTTAATACAATTGTATAGAGTATAAAACGCCAGAAACTTACCTCGTCTATTTTTTAAAAATCAAATAAGACGTTTGTAAACAAATGATGCGGGATACAGATACTGCGGAAACGAAAGCACATTCTCATCTCGCGGACGATCTCGTGGTTACGTGACTAAACATTATGGTAAGATGAATGCATAGTGGTGAACTTATAGACACACGTGAAATTTTCAGGTAGCCTTTATAGGTCAGTTTATCCGTTCGATACTATTCATATAAAAATGTTATATTTTTTATCGGAATATACTTCAATTTACTACATTGCATGCTCGATAAACCACTACGGGTGTGTCCGATTCCTGTAACGATTATTGGTATTGGTCCTAACGGCATTGTCTTTTGCGTACCCGTCCTATCGCAGTGTACGTTGAAGACCTTATGCTAGCCTGTGGGCCGTTTCATTAAACTTCGTACGTTACTTATCTTCGTAGCCTTACGAAGGTCTTCTTACGAAAAAGTTATGAGCGTTTCAGTAACACCTTCGTACGAACTTTCTTAAGTACGCATCACTTACGAACTTCGTTACTACTCTTTATTGCTGAAGATAAAATTACTGCAACTTCCGCTGTTGCGCGGACCGCTGAGACAGCACTTCAACACGACAGCGAAATGACCGAATAGAAGCGAAAGTTGAACTGGGGAAAAGAAGCTTCGGCTGTACTAGTTGATAAGGTTGTAGAAAACATAGTAATACTAGATAGCAAACTCAAAGGGAATGTGACGGTCGAGAAGAAGACTGTCATTTGACAAGATGAGATGATGCTAAGTGGTAAGTAGTATTTAGTCCCGGTCTTTCTCATATTTCCGACACACATCAAAAGTGGCTTAGCTCCACAAATGAGTTATTGTTTTGGAGGTTTTTTTAAATAAATCTAACCGATATTAATTGACTTCCACCAAAAACTGCACCTAAATGGTGCAAAAACAACTAAAATTTGTGGAATACAAAAAATCTCCGGATTTTTAGAAAAGGGAAACAACTCCTTTTTTCTCCTTGCTTAAACTATTTCTTCCTTGTAATTTGCAGTGGCCCCTTTGGAACATTACCGCAAATTTTAGAGACTGAGGTGAAAAACGAGGAAGCCGGAAGTCCTACCTTGTTTTGAATTGAGTCCTTCGTTCTTCAACATGCTAGCTCTACATTGTAAAGCACCGATACATGTGAGGTGACAATATTTCGTTGCCAGGGACCTGAGTCTTGGCTTAACGGACAGTCGATTGAACAGGTCGATATTTCCGCTCAACATGTGTTCTTTTAAGTGCATGTGTCTTATCTTTCATCAGTCCATTGCAAAACTTACAAGCTTTTAAAATGTCTGAATCACTGTATGTATAATACAACATAGGGCCTTTGCTGTTGGAAATGTTAGAAAATAATCATTGATGTTTTAGAGAAAATAAACTCATAACAGTAAATCTATTTCAATGTTTGTTTGTTATTCTAGTAACAGAAAGCAAGAAATTGTCAAAATTACCCTAAATGCCAGTTCCCGATTGCCTCCACATTAAGTGCGTGGTAGCCATTTCGACACACATACAGGGGCCTCTTCCATTCCTGCTGGTGAAATAATTGGGACTAGTGTTCCATCCACTGCTCCAATCACATTTGGAGTTCCTGCTATATTAAAAAAATTCTGCTTAATTATCCTTGTTTCCACACTAGATTGGAGAAATTTGATATTGTTAAGGTTACTGTTTATTGCTGTAATAACACTATTGATACTTCGACACACAGAACTTCGCAATACTCCGTGAAGGTCCCCTACCTCACTATAAAAGTTCCCCATTGGCCAAGTATCGCAGGGTTATCAGGGTCTAAAGAGTTTTAATATATTTATGACAAAAACATCACAGCAAGTCATCCATGTTTCAATGTTGTTTGTATTTGATACCTTTACCAAGCTCGCACACTACAACTTTGCTTACAGGCGTTCACATGTCTTTGAAAAAGTATGATCCTTGAAAATTACTTTAACAAATGCCAACCAGCTATATGACTGTAGAAGAAATCAAGATGGATTATTTGGTGTGTCAATTTTATCCAGATTTACGGCCCTTTGCTAATGTCACTATATACCACATAATGGAAAATTGAGTGTTGAACAGATATGTAACTTCAAGGTATAACTACAAGACTTCAAGAATGTTCCGGAAGGACAAAATTTATATACAGGAGAACGATTCACTACAAAGCAGTTTGCAGAATTTAATTTTCCCGGTTATCTGGTGCCAGTAAGTGTTGATTTGGGCATGTGTCTTTTGCGGTTTGCCTATAGGGCCAGTAATTTAAGATATACAGTAAACAGCGTCTCTCAAGAACAACTACATACGCGGTCTGCAGTAACAGAACTTAATCCGAAAGGATGTTACCCTCTAGAGTTTCAAAATACTGCTTAAGTCCTTAGGATGGCTTCAATTTCCTGTTTGTATAATAAGACCTACATGAAGTGGGTCATGAGCATCTGTATTTATATGAAATAAAACCTACATGAAGTGGGTCATGAACATCTGTATTTATATAAGACCTACATGAAGTTGGTCATGCGCATACTATAATAAGACCTAGATGAAGTGGGTCATGAGCATAATGTATTTATATAATATGACATACATGAAGTTGGTCATGAACATCTGTATTTATATAATAAGACCTACATGAAGTGGGTCATGAGCATCTGTATTTAAATAATATTACCTACGTATGCATTACACAAATCATTTAAACCGACCCGTCTGGCACGGCAAACGCAGCCATTTTGTTTACGCTAGGTACTCACCTGCCTGTCGTAGGCTTTCGAAGAAACCTACGAAATTCTTAAGAATCTTTGTACGAATTTGAGTTTCCTGAAACGCATTTTTGGGTCTACGAAGTTCGTACGAATAAACCTACGAACATTTCATGTGTACGAAGTTTAATGAAACAGCCCACTGGACACTACTTAGCTACAGATTCCTGGGTGAGTTATTTATCTAATTTACAATATTCTAGCGACAAAGTTAACATTATCAACTAAATTCTCGCATACTGACATCATGCTAACTATCATGAAGACGACGTAATTTAGTCAGACAAGTCCGAACCTGTACGATATGTACGGCTTATATCCAAGTGTATACGCTTAAACGGCTGTACTTTACTTAGAAAATATGATACAGTCGGAAAATGTGTCGTAGTGAGTTATATAGGAAATATTATTCGGTCATATTATTTCCAGGTAGCTTTTTCGCCAGTTTGACGACTCGCCGCTCGTAGTAAGATCAGGTGTGCATTAAACGTTATACCATGACAAAGAAAAATCTTTTGTTTGCTGCTTGATGTTCTGGTGCGAAAAGTACGCGCTCACGGCCTTCTGAAACTTGACTAATATATCGTCTGGTGCCATTTGTTCTCAACCTTTTAGTGATATCTTATTACTATACCTCATGTTGTGTAATATTATATTTTGTTGAAAAAAAATATTTGGTGTATTATGTGTTAAATACTGATAGGGTTGTATATTTTGGGTTGTTTTATTTGGTGTATTATGTGTTAAATACTGATAGGGATGCATATTTTGGGATGGTGGTGGTACCTAGGTAGTCGTGGGGTCTACACGAGGGGGAGGGCATGACATGACGGGTGCCTGTGGATGATGCTACATACCAACTATCAAAGCGCTAGGCATTGTAGTTTTAGACAGGAAGATTTTTGTATGTTTTCCCTATATAAGTCTATTGTAAAAACCTGACCACGGGGCAAGTCCTATTTGACCAAGGGATCATAATTATACCCCCACTACCATGTCCGTCGGTCTTTAAAGTTTGTCCAGGCTGTAACTTACCCATACATTGAAGGATTTTAAAATAACTTGGCACAATTGTTCACCATCATGAGGCGGTGTGTCATGCGCAAAAATCACATCAATATGTCAAAGGTCAAGGTCACACTTGGAGTTGTAAGGTCAGAAATAGCCATAATTTAACTTGTCCGGACAATAACTTTGTCATCTATTGTGGGATTTTAAAATAACTTGGCACAATTGTTTACCACAATAAGATGGTGTGTCATGCACAAAAATTGTGTCTTTATCCCAAAGGTCAAACTTTGCCTTTAAAAGTAAAAAATAGCCATATTTTAGCTTTTCCAGACAATAACTTTATTATCTATTGTGACAATTAAAAATACCCTGGTACAATTGTACACCACAATGAGTCGGTGTGCAGCGCGAAAAACTCGGGACAAAGAGACTGGACAAGTCAGAGAAATTGTTCTTGGTCAAAAAGAAGGTCAATTACTGGGAGAACTGAAACTTGCAGTAGGAGCTCGTGTTTCCCTGACTGTCAACATTGACCAATCAGATGGTCTTGTCAATTCTGCATCAGGAACGGTTACAAGTTTCCACCTCCAACCAATTTGGATGACCCTAACTACAGCCCAAAATATGTTCTTGTAACATTTGATGATGAAAGATGTGGGCTTAACAATAGGACAAAACTCAAAAATATCTTCGGCAACACAACATCAACTGCAGTAAAACGGGTCACGGTGGATGTCAGAAAAAAACAAGTAACAGTACACAGAACACAATTTCCATTGACTCTTGCTTGGGCCTCTACTATTCATAAGGCTCAGGGGAAGACCCTTGATACATTAGTAGTATGCAACATTGGGACATTTAAGGCTGGACAAATGTATACTGCCCTCAGTAGAGTTAAAACTCTTCAGGGTCTGTACATACTGAATGGCTTTTCAAGCAACAGCATTAAAGTCAAGAAAGAAGTGGTTTCAGAAATACACCATGTACATGACGGACAGGACTCCCAAAAATATGAATAGAAACCCTCATGGTGGTGTTGCCGTCAAGATCCATCATATGTTCCATGTCAGACACAAGTTCATTGTAGACATACCTGCTATTGACTGTCTTGCCATCTTACTAGAACATAGGGAATATTTAGACAGGCTCCTCATCATTAGTATTTACAACAGTCCACTTAACAGCTTCAAGACAATTGCTCACTCAATTGACAAGCTGTTATCATCTCTACCAATACATCATGGCCCCACAATCCGCACAGGAGACTTCAATGTGAACTTCAATGTCCAGAACCAGCAGTACAGAGAACTTCAAAGGGTCACACACTACTATGGACTTTCCCAGTATGTAAAAACTACAACACATCGAAGTGGCAGCCTACTAGATCATTAAATCTACATTAACAGACATGTACCGGACTCTCATGTGCAAACAACTCCTGTCCACAACACAGATCACCTCCATGTTCAGATGGCAATACCATTGCAACAGCTTTTTAAGTAATGTGTGTAGGTACTAGTATATAAATCATTTCACAGATTAATAAAAATGTACTTATTTCTATTACCGTGTCATAACTTTTCGTCCAGTTTTCTTTTTTCTTATGGTTGCAGCTTGCCATACTTCTGTGGCAAGGCAGTATTTTGGGGGTTGTGGCAAGGCAGTATTGTGGGGGTATTATTCGTCACTCAATGACAGTTCTAGTTTGAACAAACTTAGTAGAGGACCAATAGATGATTCAATATACCAAATATGATAGCTAAATGCATTGTTGTTTTAGACTAGAATATTTTTTATATGTTTTCCCTAAATAAGTCTATGTAAAACAGGGCAAATTGTCACCCCAGGGCCATAATTTAAGCAATTACTAAATCCTTCAATGCCACGTACATTCAGGCAAAAATTCATCAAAATATGCCAAACTCTTTAAAAGGAGTTGTTATTTGAAAGTGCACATATGGACATAGACAGTGAAGTTTTCACATAAGTTCGGTATTTCCTAAAACCCTTTTTTAAATGATGTTTTTGTCTTCAATGTGTCCTAGTTGGACTTGATCGGTATTTTGTATCATTATCCACTCACTTTCTTCGCAATGTTAATTTGTCATAAACAAACAGGTAGTATTCTTACTATTACGATCAAGAGGATCAATACACCACGTGATTGAACATTTTTAACTGGCAGCAGGGTGATAGTACTTTTTAAACAGTGCTTTTTTTGTCACGTGGTTAATTTTAATATGCAAAAACAAACATGGCATCGTATTCCACCCGCATAACCGTGTTTTAATTCGAACTCTATATACAGTAAAGTATTGGGTGCTGGAAAACATTCCAAGAATTAAGTGCATCTACATGTACAGTAGTCGGAACGTCCGAGTTGTCAAAATCTGCGTGTAACGTGCGTATCGTATGCGTGCGTGTATCGTGTGATTTTAGTAACGTGCATCGTCTATCGTATCGTATCGCCCATCGTGTATATCGTGTACATCGTATCGTGTACAACGTGTATAACGTGTGAAACGTGTATGGTATAAGTATATGAAACACGATAGCGAGAGCTTAATCGTGCATCGTATCGTGTGAATCGTCCATGTACATTATACAAACACACGCACTTTTTTCCGACATGAAGGGGTACATGTCGGGGGTCCTATAAAAAATCCAAATTACCGAAAGGTATGGGACGATGCGAGGACCTTTTAAACTAATGCCAAATCAAATCATTCATCAGTTTAGTATCGTATCGGTGACCATAACTTCCGGGACGCATCGGAAGTATGTCCGAAATTGACATCCAAAATTATGTACACCGTCATGAAAAGAATTGTTTGCACATCGATAATTCATAATTTATGTAATGAAAATGTCGTAAATGTTGTTTTTTTCCCGACCAACTATCCCCATGTCTTTGAAATGCCGACTTATTATAAATCGATGTACATTCTGTACGTGTAATTATGCTAGTAGTTATCCGCTATTATTGAAAAGCAGAATCCAACTTTTTTCATGATCTAATTCTGGTTTCACAAATCGAACATTTAAATAGTAATATTGAGGTGTAGATGTGTTATGCATAATGATAAATTATGATAATTTATAATATCAAAGTTCACGACTTAGTTTAAGACGGCCGACCAGCATTTCTAATCACTGCATATAACTGCAGTATTTACTTTTTATTTCAACATGGATATTGGGGTATTTAATTCATATATCTTTTGGCCTAAGTTGTTCAATAATATGAACTAAGGCACCGCCTAAATGGGGATTAAGTACTCATTTGAACCCATAATGAATGGTACTCAACCAGTTCTCTCACATTTGTACAGAATCTGATAAGTGCCATATGAATTATCAATTAAGAGGGCGAAAATTGCGCAACACATGCAGCGATGCGCGACAATCGGTTGATACAAGAAGCAAGGCACAATTTTCAAACACGAGATCTCGCTCTAACGCAGTATAAACAAGATGCCAAAATGTCACAAAATACGCCCGTCTTGGTTGTGCTAGTGAAAAAAATATTGATTATGAAATAAAAGCCCATATTATGTCAAAACATTTTTGAACAATCATCTTTAAACTTATCTTGGCCTAGATCTTACACCCATGAGTATCGTCAGCAAGTTTGAAGACGATCGGATGAAAATTGTTTGAGCTAGAGTACAGACAAGGCCAATTTCACATTTTTTTGGTAAAAAAAGGACCATTACCCAAGAAGGCCTGCACCGATTTGGCCTATAATCGAACTTGGTCTAGATATTACACCCATAAGCATTGTCAGCAAGTTTGAAGATGATCGGATGAAAACTGTTTAAGCTAGAGTACAGACAAGGCGAATTTCACATTTTTTTGGTAAAAGAAGGAACATAACCCAAGAAGGCCTGCACCGATTTGGCCTATAATCGAACTTGGCCTAGATATTACACCCATAAGCATTGTCAGCAAGTTTGAAGACGATCGGACAAAAACTGTTTTAGTTGTACAGACAAATATTGGACGCCGCCGCCCGCCCGCACGCCCGCCCGCCCGCCAAGGGTGTTCACATAATACGTCCCGTTTTTCAAACGGGCGTATAAAAACCATGAGATTTCGCAGTAGAATATCGTGCCTCGCCTCCTGTGTCGCGAGATTCTCGAATGGCTCTTCGTTTCCCCGGCTGAAATATCATGCCTCGTTTCGCATGTTGCGCGATTCTCGTGCCTCGCATTCCAAGGTCGAGACACGAGATGCGAAGCAAGTCAAGAAGCAACAATTAGGCGACACACGAAATTATATCGCCCGATTGTCGCATAAAATTTACAAACCGTGAGACACGACACATGGTATTATAAAAAGGAGCGTACTGAGGCAACCAGTTTCTGTGACCCCGGATGACCAGGTATGTAGATGTAGGTTAGGCTGGCGGTAGTCGAACTAGACCGTCGCTAGGCCCCTATCTAGCGAGGCACGATAATTCATATGGCGCTAACCGGGTTCCGTACATTTTACCATTTGGATGAGTAGTATATATAGGTAAAGTGTTTGTTTATTATAGTGTCACAGGGCCAGCCAATTTGACTTATGAGACACCTATTTTTCTTGCGCACAGAACCTCCCGTTGCAATGTCACCAGGCTATGTTTTTGTCAATAAATCCCTAATAAATATTACATATTATTGACAATTAGCTATAAATTAAATGACATTACATGATTAGACTTCACAATAGTCGTCAGACAAATCCGACAATTATGGTCTCTATCAGGTGCATTTGGTTTCCGTCCGGACTGCCTGTCCGATGACTCTTATCCGTCATGGTTCGCTTTTATTCCTTTGTACATGACCTCATGTCTTTTGTAGGACATGTCTTGATTGGTCAATTATAAATTTGTAAGCCAGTCACAAAGTAGGAAAACAATCTAGTTATCTCCTTGCTCTTGTACTCTTTTTCTGAAGAGTCTCCTTATCATTCCCCGAGGAAAAAGTATGCATAAAAATGCATACAAAAAGTCTAAAACTGATTTCACAATGAAATTACTTGGAAACAAAGAAAAGCTCAAAGCCATCTTTTACCGAGTGTACGCCGCCTATTCGTCACACTTATTTGTTGCAGACCTATAACTGGCATTCGAAAAGTGAATATTTTAAAATGAAATGAATGTGTTAAGACTGTATTCACCGTATATTCATTTCAAATTTGATACATGTTCACCGCACACATGTGACACATTAGTCAGCGGGCATATTTTTCTGTATTAAAAGGGTACTTAGGGTAGCCAGACTTTTCAATAGCTGTTGGACGAATCCGACAATTCCAGTATCTGTCTGCCTTTTAGCGAAACAAAAATCAGTCTGATAGATTTCTTTCCGGTCTGACAATTTATCCAAGTCTGTCAGACCGTAAGCGACTATCGGTAAGTCTGGTAGCCCAAAACATCACGGACACTTTCACCAAGTGACCTATATTTTGACCCAGGATGAACTAATTTATTGAAATTGACCTAGATTATAATGAAATAATTCATTCTGGAGAATTTTCATCAAGATAAGACCAATTTTTTTCATCTCTATTGTCTTTACAAGAAATTTCCAGGATTTGACCTATATATTAAGTGACACAATTTTTTACCCCAGATTGAAATAGATTTTGTAGAGATTATCCATCTGATTAAAGTGACCTAGTGACTACACAACGTGACAATGTCTCAATTAAGGTTTTGACCAACTGACCCAAGCGGATAGAGTAAATAATCGACATGAGTAGACATGGCGATGTAATTGTGGCGATTTAATGTCACTCATTTCCGCAAGTAAGCCTGATAATAATGCGAGTGAAATTATTTCACCACAGGCTTTGCAGCTGGGTAAACATTCGGGCAACACAGAGATTCAAGTGATATTTTATTTTGACCCTGATGATGATCGCAGAAATGTGTGATTTTAGGGAAACATTGCAGAGCAGCCGAGCTTTATAGTAGTCCGGCCGCTATTGAGGGATATGCTTAGAAACAGCTTGCTTAAAATAAGCGCTACATATCCATGGGTTTTTTTCCTTCTTTATCAGGCGCCGTTTAACGGCCCCTTCCCTCAGAAAAAAAACTCCCCTTCCTCCGAAAATTCCCCTCGAAATTAAAATTCCCCACCAGTGAAATTCCAAAATGCCAGAGCTTAACCTACTTTTACGTAAACTTTCGCGAGTAACGGGCAAAATGGCAGTTAGTTATTCCAATTATCCAGACTGGTCCGCCGTATCACAATCAGGATCTCAACAGACGCTTATGATTATATACCGCGCTCCGTAGTAACGAGCGTTTACCGGTCGGAAACCAGTCAATTCCTATTTACGCGACCGAAAACAAAAATGTTCTAAAATACGATATCGTCGTTTTTCATCAATGACAGACTTTTCTAATGAATCGATTTACGGCTAAACGGAGCACCAAAACATGCAATAATAGCAACAAATGGTAATGTCACCTGTTTCCGCGACACTGATGGAAATCGACGTAACGGACAGCATTGGAAAGATCTGATGAATACTTTCTAATATAACGCATGATATATCATAATATAAGTTTAACATGTCAGTGATTATAATCGTAAGTATTATACTTTGATTTGTAACGTAAATAATTCTTCAATTTCTCGTAAGTTAATATTTCTTTGCTACTGGCACAAGACATAGCTCTAGGTACGTAAAAATTCCAGGATAAAGCTAAAATTTGGCTGACTTTTATGGATTAGAGAAAGTTGATGTCTTTGAGAACCATAGAACTGTGGTCCCTCCTGAACTGGGAAATGCTGACATCATATATGATCAGATTGTAGACTTCAGGCGCCAGATGTTTATGTACAAGTTCGTAGTCAGCAGTTGAAAGTTTCCCTGTTCATTTCTCTTACAGTTACTTTGTGTTGGAATTATATAATCTGTTAAGAGTGGCATGTGTTAAGTTTTCTTCTTTTCATTTGCTTACTGTTATGACTATGTGTTGGTGTCGACTACATCGTAAGGACCCTTCCATTGTAATGTCATCTTGTTCTTATTTGTAGGTAAAAGTATTAATACTTAGTCACCGGCTTTTAAACTTCGTCTCCTAGTCTTCTTGTCGTAGTGGTGTTTGTATACGACCCTTGCTTTTGAAAGACTTTCTTTGGCTATTTTGCAAGTTTCCTCTAACCGATGTTTCAATTCTAGTATATATCGGTAAGTATTGTGCGTCTCTGATGTTTCTTGCTCTGTCCATAAACCTTTTAGCACTTGCATTGGCCCTCTGACTGTTCTTCCATACATCAATTCAAAAGGAGAAAACCCTGTGCTTGCTTGTGGAACTTCTCTGTATGCAAATAACACTGCTGGTAGATATCTGTCCCAATCCTTTGGTCTTTCTTGACACATTTTCTTAAGCATGCTTTTCAGCACTCCATTCATGCGTTCGCATAAACCGTTACATTTTGGGTTGTATGGGGTGGTGAACAGTTGCTTCACTGAAATCAAACGGCTTACTTCGTTCATCAAATCCGAGTAAACTGGCTTCCCCTGTCACTTAGCACTTCAGCTGGAAATCCTACTCTTGAGAATACTTCTAACAATGCTTCAGCTACGCTTTCTGTATCAATTTTCTTCAGGGTTAAAGCTTCAGGATACCTTGTGGCATAGTCAACAACTGTCAGTATGTATCTATTTCCATTATCAGATGCAGGTATCAACAGCGATTCTGTGAAACGGTTCATCATTAATAGGCATCTCCCCGAGAGGTACTTTCTTCACTCTTCCTTTTGGAATTGTTCTCTGGCACATATCGCATGACCGGCAGTATCGAGTGACATCTCCTGTTATACCCGGCCAATAAAAGCTGGAAATTATCCTGTCTTCCGTCTTCTTTGCCGATAGATGACCACCCACAATTGACTCATGTGTTAATTCTAACACTCTCCTTCTAAGTGTTCTTGGAACGACAATCTGTTTTATTTCTTGAGAGTAAGATTCTTTGTTATGTTCAAACAACCTAAACAATACACCCTTACTGACTGTATATTTGTAAGATGCCCCACTCTTCATCTTCTTTTGTTCACCCTCTGCAGCAAGCTTCCATAAACTGCTTATAGATTCATCATCTTTCTGTGTCTTCTTAAGCTTCTCAAAGTTAATTTCATTCTCACAAGAAGGTGTTGGTACCTTTAAAGGTCTCGTTGGTAGCTCCGCTTTCTTACACTGAGCTCTGGTCATAACTGCTGCAATTGATTGTGACGTGTGCTGCTTTAACCTATGGCGTACATTCAGGGTCAATTTAAGTTAGGGCAGCCCTAACCTAGTTAGGGCAGCCCTAACCTCAGCCCTAACCAGGTTAAGGCAGCCCTAACCTGGTTAGACCAGCCCTAACTTCAGCCCTAACCTGGTTAGGGCAGCCCTAACTCGAGGTTAGGGCAGGTCTTACTTATTTATGACCCTCTTGTACGCTTAAATACAAAGTTTGACTAAAAGTTAGGGCTGCCCTAACCAGGTTAGGGCTGAGGTAAGGGCTGCCCTAACCAGGTTAGGGCTGAAGTTAGGGCTGGTCTAACCTTAGGTTTTGGATTTTGCTTGTTGAATATTTGACCAATCAGCGACTTAGTTACTAATTAGTCATGATATACATGCTAATATTATGCCATCCATATTTCACCAGTTTGATCGGGTTTGGCTAGAAGTTAGGGCAGATCTAACCAGGTTAGGGCTGAAGTTAGGGCTGCCCTAACCTGATCTTATTTAAGACCCTTAATGTACGTCACAGCTTGATATCAGCAGGTGGTGAATATGATTGTTAATCTAAGGTCATAAAACACTGAAACTGGTCACTATCATCGGTCAATGTAATTGATAAGAGATTACTATCGTTGTATATCTAGGGTCATAAAACCATCAACTGGTCAGGGATCAGTAATCTACTTAATTCCAATAAACTTCTACTGTATTACATTTTTATATATAAACACTAGAAAGTATCGGTTTTGTTTTAATTTGTACATTTTAATTTGTAACGTAAGATTTAGATTATTGAACTGTTTATTAAATATTGTTTCTATATGGTGTTGTTTCAGCATGATGTCGGTATAGTATATTAATAATTTAACAGTATTTCACACTATTATGTAATATTGCACAGTCTGTCTGTAGTTAGTATATCGTTTTATGGCGCGCCTCTCTGTGATTGCCACAGCATGAGCCAGAGGTGTAATATAATTGAAAATTCGCTTGTACGGTTATGATAAGATTTCAATCTTTGTCTTGTGGTAATATTGGTTAAATCATTGCCGATTCTAATTAAGTCTTAATATGTACCCTATACTTACCATTTGAGAGCAAATCAACCTGTCTGCATAAATTAGTCACGGCTACAAAACATGGTTTATCTATACTAAATGTGTATCTAGTGTCCGTGAAATAAACAATACACCGGTAAAATGCCTTTTACACATTTTTGTCGCATTTTCCGCAATTAAAACTTATAAAAACCGTATTTAATATACTTATCAATAATCTTAATACACAAATTAAACAAACGCATAATATAACCGATACTTTCTATTGTATACATACGTAAGCATATGTTTGGAATTCAGTAGAGTACTGATCTCTGACCAGTTTTATGACCCTAGATATACAATGATAGTGATCTCCTGTTGAGCAGATGCTGTGTTTTATGACCCTAGATAAACAATGATAGGCATCTCCTGGTGCTATCATGCTGCGGCGTACATTTAGGGTCTTTAATAAGATCAGATCTAACCTGGTTAGGGCAGCCCTAACTTCAGCCCTAACCTGGTTAGGGCAGCCCTAACTTCAGCCCTAACTTAGTAAGACCTGCCCTAACTTATACGAGTTATATTCCGGTGTAATATGGCGTGTCTATCCACACTTCTGCTAACGGGACCATCTTTGCTTCTCCATCAATAGTTATCATTGCGATCTCTTTACCAAGGTACTGGTCTCTCTTCACGAAATTACTCCTTACTGCTGCCAGTTCACAACCTTTATTTCATGCTTACCGGTGGTTTACGGCGGAATAACGGTGGATTATTCCCCGATAATTTCACTGTTCATAATTTCACAGTTCATAATTTCACGGCAAATGGACTAGTTTTTAAAAATCAAATTTCCTCGCCGTCAAAAATAAAATAATAAGCACTTTCACTTGCTCTCTTAATCTTTAACAAATAACACAACATTATCTATACATAAATGTAAAACAAATGGACGCAATTGAAGCCGTTGCAGAAGAACTATTTGATTGCAACTCGACGCGTGCATGGCGGGAAAACGACGTCACGCAAAACATTTCAGGTAAATAATGGAGTATTTACATCATTTAAGCTATTTGAAGCATAAAATAAATAGAATATTAGTATTTTACCGTGTATAATCGGCTGATAATTCACCTCGTGAGCAGCTGACTTATATTTTCACTCGTGGCTACGCCACTCGTGAAAATATTACATCAGCTGCTCACTCGGTGAATTATCAGCCGATCATACACGGAAAAATACGAATATCCTCTATGTATCTCGTAACACGTTGACCTCTGCTTGTCCCACGAATCCTTTTTGAATTTCCAGGTTCCTTTCACCTGGTACTACGTCTATTGTACATATTCCCGCAACAATTTTGATAGTCTCTCCATTTGCCAACATCAGCTTTCCATCTTCGATATTTTTCTGCACTGGACTGCTGTCTGGCATGGCTTGTATGCACATAGCCGATATCCTGGGTCCTTGGTGCTGTGGTGATGATGATTTCAGCTGCCTACAATCTTTGGCTAAGTGTCCAGTTCTGCTACAAACCAAGCACCTCTTCCCTTGTCTACAATCTCGGGCTACGTGCCCTACTTTGCTACAATTAAAGCATGTCTTTCTGACATCTCTATGCTCCGTAAAATCTCTCGTCGTCTGACTTTGGTGTGGTCTTCCCTCACTTATATTGGCTTTGGACCTTTGCTGACTTTTGTCACATTTAGCCGAGGACATAATCGTTCCTCTGTGCGCTTCTAAATACTGCTCGGCTAGTTGAGTCACTTCCTTCATACTATGAGGTCCTCTTTCTTTCAGGAACATCGCCAAATTAGGTGAGCACCCTTCAATAAATTGCTCCCTAATGAATACATCAGCAAGACTTTGGTAATCTCTTTCAATACCCGCCAGGTCTATCCACCTGTCGAAATACCTCCTTATTCTAGCCACAAACTGAAATACTGTCTCCCCATTGTCTTGCCGACTTGTCCTAAACTTCGATCTAAAACCATCTTCTGTCAACTCGTACCTTTTCGGTATGGCTTTCTTTAATGTAGTGTAATTACTGGCTTCCTCTTGTGGTAAACTTATGTACACGTCAAGTCCTTGTCCTGTTAACAACGAACTCAAGCTTGTCGCCCATGTACCCATTCTGATCACCTCGGTTTTTATCCAATGGAAAATACCTCTGACATAACAAAACGACATTTTGAACTACTTTCAGTCACATGATTCGAAAATGGCAGCTCCCCCAGTTACGTTTATACAACATGTACACGAACATACGGCAACAATTATGTTAAATTTTCAACTTGAGAAAGAGGACGACAGCTGCTAAATACTAGAATTGAAAACAAGAATACAATTATAATTGTATGAACTAGGAAAGAACGCCACGAAATGAAAGTTCGCACAACGTCACGTTTACGTTGACGCCAAATAAACGTAATATCATTATGACGTCATGTGATAAACAAGACGTAAATTTCATTCATAATCCGTGCTAGATATTAGTTTTCTACAAAGATATTTGACAGTTCTTCGCGATACGTCCTGCTTATGCCGTAGGAATAAGAAAATTGATCAGAACGTATAAAATAACCATCGTATTGATGGATACATAACGTGTTATTTTCACGCGGATGTAGCTGACTTTAGTAGTGAGGGCGAAGTTCCGGCGAACGATATTGGTGTATTTCTACACTTATTTACGAGGTGTTTTTACCGGAGAAAAACGGAAATGGCCGAGCTTTTACGATTGCCATGTACCCTGTTCCCAATTCTGGCCGATGGCAAATCTTTCAAATCGCTCTAGATAAGAATCCATATTGTCATGGCCTTCCTCGGTATTTTTGGTCTCATCAATTTGCTAGCACCTTCATTATTTGTGTTCCTCGTTTTAAGCCGCTCAAGCTCACGATCTTTGATTTGCAGTTGCAGTTCCATTTCTGCTTTTCTTCGATCATCCTCTCTTCTATGCTGGCGTTCATCTCTAGCCAGTTTTTCTTCTTCTCTCTCCTTGACGAAGAAAAGCAACTCTCCCCCTGACAATCCAACTCTTTCACCTAGTCTTATCCATTCCTCGACTTGCATCTTGTGTAGCTGGTAATTACTGTACGGTAGATAATCCCGGACGAGCCCCCAAATTGTCAAAGTATTGGGTCTCTACCACAGCGACAATGTCTTAATTTACCGTTTACTAGATGCGCTTCACGACAATCAGAGAAGCAGACCTCTTTATTCGATACGCTTCACGACAATCAGAGAAGCAAACCTCGGAATAAATAACTTTGCTTATTTAAAGCAAACTATTAGAAGCAGACCTCTTCTTGAATTGCTTCTTTAAGCAGACCTTTTCTTGCTGTGCTTTTTGGAAGCAGACCTTTTATTGCTGTGCTTCTTGGAAGCAGACCTTTTCTTGCTGCGCTTCTTGGAAGCAGACCTCTTCTTGCTGCGCTTCTTGGAAGCAGATCTATTCTTGCTGCGCTTCTTGGAAGCAGACCTTTTCTTGGAAGCAGACCTTTTCTTGCTGCGCTTCTTGGAAGCAGACCTTTTTTTGGAAGCAGACCTTTTTTTGCTGCGCTTCTTGGAAGCAGACCTCTTCTTGCTGCGCTTCTTGGAAGCAACCCCCTTCCTTAGACAATCAGAGACAAGTCTCTTTACGAACCTGAATTTGTTTTGTGATCAAAGATCTTTATTTCATAATACACACATAGTTATATAGTAACGGCGCGGACCGGTGAGAAAACGTTCATTGTGACGTCACGTCATAACAATAGAATTGGCGTGACGTAACGTCAAAACAAATATTTGTGTTTCTTTTTTAACACAAATTGACGTTTTGCGGCAAATAAAATAAATTATTCTTGACAGTTGGTCAGTGCTCACTGCCTTCGTTTCAATGAATAAAATTCCAACACTGGCTCTGGCACCTGGCTGATTAAAAACATTAGTATTGATCTGACTGATGAGTTTCATTTTTGTAGACTAGTTCACCATGTTAACTGTTTGAGTTTGGTTTTATTTCAGGTTTAAGTGTTATGTTCATAATTATTGAATTTTTATAGTTAAGTTTAACAATACCTGGAGTTAAAACTATAATTTACAAGAGTACTATATGATGGATTATTCTCCTTTGGTTCAAAGTGCACAGAAATCTGAATGGATTGATCCATAGCATATAAGAGTATTATTCTAATCTTAGCTCTCTTTATAACCATTTTAACTGATCTTTGCAGGAAAAGATGATTTCATTATTTGAATAGCATTGCATTTATAATAATTTTGAGAGTTACACATATGGTTAACTTTTAGCCTGTCCAGTAACCTGCAGTATTCATGTTTGGATAATCCCATTAAATTCCTGCCTTAATGGTTTACTGTTATCTTTGACTTAGAAACTAAGTTTATTGTATTATTCTATATATGATTATTAATTGAATACTTTATTGCCATTTTCAGACACCAGGATCATGACACACTGCTGAAGTTATACACAGTTGTCCAGGGTGATGTGGCTACCACCAGAGCATTCCCAGTCTTGAAGGAACTGCTGAAATTAGCATTACTTATTCCACAGTCAACAGCGGTTGTTGAGCGTGGATTCTCATTGATGAATGACATTGCGACAGTGTTAAGAACTCTCTCACAAAACACTTTGGATTCACTTATGCGAATCAGCAGTTACAATTACAGCTTTAAAGAGGAAGACTACGAATGTCTGTTACAGATGTTCAGGGAAAGAAGAGAGAGAGATAGCTGGATTTGTAAAAGACTCTGAATTTGTACCTTAAACACTGTACTGTCTGAAATGTCAACATTTTGGCAGAGTTTTGACCCTTTGAAAGTCTGTTTGAAGTAAAATTTATCATAGCTACAGATTTACAGTTATGACTAATTAAGTGTGATAGATTTGCCATACACTTATATTAAGTAGTAAAAGGTTTAAATATACCTAGTGTGAATCAATGTGTTTTTCCCCTAAAATGATAAAACGCCGCGAAAATTCCCCTTTCTGAAAGGCCCCGGGCCCCTTCCCCAAATCCAGTAAAAAAGCCCTGATATCAGACAAAATGGAACATATATATTATTTCGGTGAGCGCTCGTGGCTAGCAGACTGTTACGTAGAGCTGAATTTTTTAAGTTCTTGCAAGGCGCCCGTTTCATACGAAAGCACTTTGTAGCGCTTGCCTAGCAGTGCGGATAAATGGTATGCTCGCTGGTTGCATGTTGTTCTATATATACATGGTAAAGCACTACCAACAAGATGCCAAAATGTCACAAAATACGCCCGTCTTGGTTGTGCTAGTGAAAAAAATATTGATTATGAAATAAAAGCCCATATTATTTCAAAACAGTTTTGAACAATCATCTTGAAACTTATCTTGGCCTAGATATTACACCCATGAGCATCGTCAGCAAGTTTGAAGACGATCGGATGAAAACTGTTTGAGTTAGAGTACAGAGAAGGCCAATTTCACATTTTTTTGGTAAAAGAAGGACCATAACCCAAGAAGGCCTGCACCGATTTGGCCTATAATCGAACTTGGCCTAGATATTACACCCATAAGCATTGTCAGCAAGTTTAAAGATGATCGGATGAAAACTGTTTGAGCTAGAGTACAGACAAGGCCAATTTCACATTTTTTTGGTAAAAGAAGGACCATAACCCAAGAAGGCCTAAACCGATTTGGCCTATAATCAAGCTTGGCCTAGATATTACACCCATTAGCATTTTCAGCAAGTTTGAAGACGATCGGAGGAAAACTGAATGAGCTAGAGTACAGACAAGGCCAATTTCACATTTTTTTGGTAAAAGGACCATAACCCAAGAAGGCCTGCACCGATTTGGCCTATAATCAAACTTGGCCTAGATATTACACCCATAAGCATTGTCAGCAAGTTTGAAGACGATCGGATGAAAACTGTTTGAGTTAGAGTACAGACAAGGCCAATTTCACATTTTTTTGGTAAAAGAAGGACCATAACCCAAGAAGGCCTGCACCGATTTGGCCTATAATCGAACTTGGCCTAGACATTACACCCATAAGCATTGTCAGCAAGTTTGAAGACGATCGGATGAAAACTGTTTGAGTTAAAGTACAGACAAGGCCAATTTCACATTTTTTTGGTAAAAGGACCATAACCCAAGAAGGCCTGCACCGATTTGGCCTATAATCGAACTTGGCCTAGATAATACACCCATAAGCATTGTCAGCAAGTTTGAAGACGATCGGACGAAAACTGTTTGAGTTAGAGTACAGACAAGGCCAATTTCACATTTTTTTGGTAAAAGAAGGACCATAACCCAAGAAGGCCTGCACCGATTTGGCCTATAATCGAACTTGGCCTAGATAATACACCCATAAGCATTGTCAGTTTGAAGACGATCGGACAAAAACTGTTTGAGTGAGATTACAGACAAATATTGGACGCCGCCGCCCGCACGCACGCACGCCCGTCATGGGTGTTCACATAATACGTCCCGTTTTTCAACGGGCGTATAAAAAGCAATTGATAAAGCGTTGGTTTAATACGGAAAGGGCTCCAGTAGCTATGCATTAATGTACTTAGTTCTGGGTACCATAACTAAATGATCTTTTTTTTGACTGACGTCGATCTTTAGTTATGGAACTGTCCTCTTTAAAAGTCAACTGTTTAAGATAAACGCTCGGAATGCATGTTCACTGTTCGAAATTCGCCGAAAAAATAGCACATTTGTATAAAAGTAATATCAATCAAATGTTTTGTCCAAAAGTTATCAATATATCACCTGCTAATAACCATCCCACATCCGATGTTTCAATTCACTTCCGTGTTTACACTAACTGAGCCGCCATTGTAAATATTTACATGTGTTGCAGGTGCGCGCATGTGCGCTTTTGAAAATACGATTTTTTATAAAACATGGTTGAAAATGTGTCTTTATTGAAACAAACCTCTAAATAGACATCTACATAATAAATAAACACGTTATTTTCAAAAACAAACTTTAAACTTAAATTCGCACTAAAAAATAATGCTATTTTCGCAGACGACAATCTATGGTAACACCGGAAAACGCTGGGATTTCCCAAAATGAATCACATGGTTTGCTTCGGAACACTTTTGTTATTATCGCTTTTCAAATAATGGCAATTTGCAACAGAAACTGTGAAACCCATAGGGTTGAAACAATCGACGGGGTTGATGGTAATTCTTATGATACATCTTGTTTTTTGGTGTACGTTGGTAGAATATGGTTCAATTCATAGGAAAACGATGTTTATTTTGTTGAAAACATGCGTTTTGTCATAAAACGAACGCGACTCAATCAGAGTCGTACACCTGTTAGGTTTTAAAGAAGAAAGGTCTTAGACGATGAATTGGAATAATCACTGAAATGGAATAATCATCGTCTAAGAAGCTTGGACTATAATGTACTGTATTAAAATTATTACTTGTCAGAAATTACACAAACTACCCGAGGGACATGATACACTAAGCTTAGCGCTGGCCCTTCGGTAAGCTTCTCCAACTAAGTAATACAATGCATTAATGACACACCAGTAAGTTGCATCCACAACCCCACCCCTGTTGACGGGCGGTGGAATAGCCAGGGGAAACAGTTGTGTTTTAGATTTTTACCTTCAATTTTAGGAGCCTTCATCCGCAATGCCGGGAAAATGTTGGGAATTTTTTCTCCGAACCAATACCACGGGGACAATATTTAGTTGCCAGGGGCCGAAGAATTTCCAGAGTGCTTATGGTAATTTAACTATTTATAGCTGTTCCACTTGGCCGGCCCATGGAACAGGAAAGGCGGGGGTTTTGACAACACGAAAGTAAAAAGCTGTTCCACTTGGCCGGCCCATGGAACAGGAAAGGCGGGGGTTTCGACAACACGAAAGTAAAAATCTAGCCCATCCCCAGTGGTAGGTGGGGATCGTGGGTGCATAATCTCATAAACAAGGCTATTACAATCTTGAGCAATTGAGACACTGACAAAAAGTCACAGTGTAAAAAGTGTTCAGGGTCATCATTCCAAAATTTGGCTAACAAATGGAATCGAGAATGACAGGATACTTACATAAGATTTCTGTCATCGGGGTGCATTGCATAACCACGTTAATTCCTCGTTCATAGTAACGAGTACTTAAATAAGTTGAAAAACCTTAAAATAAATCGAAAATCCATCTTTCTGTTTTTTCATAAAAATCTGGATCAACAAACGCTTGAAAGATACCGATGATCAGTAACGCCAACGGTTACTTCCCTTTTCCTTCCTTCAGACACGCCTAATGAAGGCCTATACTTCTAGTGAGTAAAACTAGTCGGTTAAAGGCCAGGCTTTAATAATAATGGTCCAAATAAGCGGCCTTCGGCCACCCTGTAATTTTTGTTTGACAAATACTGATAAATATCGGCTAAACGCTCAGTCGCAAATACGTTACTCGACTTATTTAATGCAACAGTATTTGGTCGGACTCGACGTCTTGACGACGATACATGCATCAACATTGTTAGTCGTATTAATTACTGCTTCGATTACACACAATTTTGAGTCTGAGTGGACGAAATCGTAAGGTGAATTTTCTCACACTCGGAATCTTCTTGCGAATCGTACATATCGTGTATCTAACGCACGTTCCGTATCTCTATCGTGTATACCGTGTATTACGTACGGAACGTGTATCATATCGTATCGCCCATCGTGCAGACCGTGTATACCGTGTATAACGTACGGATCGTGTATCCTATCGTATCGCCCATCGTGTATTTTTGTAACGGGAACCGTGCGTGTATCGTCCGTATATCGTGCGTGCATCGTTCGTCCACCGTGCGCTTCGTGTGACAACTCGGACGTTCCGACTACTGTACATTGATACTTTTCGCTACACATTTTCCTTTGGGTAGATTGGAGTTGTTCATGTTACAGTCGACAATGCGAACTGATGGATACGTTAAAAAATCAGGTAAATAACTAATTAGAAACGATTTGTTTACTTGGAATCAAGAAGCATGGACTTTAAACTCTTACGATTCAGACATTATACCACGCAATCGACTCCTGTAGAGTTTACACCTTGAAATTGAAAGAAAGTATATTCGTACACGTAACGATTCGTACCCTATAATAAATTGTGGTCGAAAAAAGTTCGGGGTAAAAAAATAAATAACACAGCTTTGAGGGTGACAGTAATTTCCCAACAGAACTCCCATGAAAAGCCAAAAGTAAAATGGAATTAAGCCAAAAAAGGGAAAAACACAGATATCGAAGATACCCTGCAATTGATAAGAACATCAATCTCGCACGGGACATTTTCAACGAACTATATGGTATTAAAACTCTTACAGGATTCCCTGAAATGGCATGCATGTACTAACGTGTCTACTATGTGGTATTTTGAGGATGTGATGCAGTTCTTTTGGACGGAAAACCGGCTACTTGGTGGCCAAACTTTGTGTTTCATGCGGGGATATTGACAGGGTTAGTATGATTGTACAGGATGTGGTTCCGGGGGGTACATGTGCGCCCTTGGATACTGAGATAAAGCTGGCTGTTCCCAGAGATACTGCTCTTCGAATACAGACCAGAAGGAATAGAATTGATCTCTCGATTGACACCGAGAATCATACATGAGAATATCGACCTAGTAATAGCCCATATAGGATCTAGCAATAGCTCATATAATTATGGGTACTTGATGCCATATTTGCAGGGAAGAGCAAATAAAGCTAAAACAATCCGCCGATAGGTGGCTTAAACTTATGGCTAGGTGGTTATCGCATGTACAAGGAAATGAACTTAAACCACTATTCTCCATGCTTAAGATGATACCCATTTCTTCCAACCCGACCTGGGATCGAACCATGGACCTTATTTCCTAATGGAATACCCAGGGGTGTAGAAGTCCTCAAATCTTTCACCTTCCCATGGGTAAGTTGGACAGAAAAATCTACTTGCCCAAAGGCTAATCGACTTGCCTAGGAAACTTGCCAAGCTTGCTAAATACTGTGTACCTTATATTTAAATCCTTTTCGGATTAACCAACAAACCAAACAAACATCGTTAAATCCCAAATTTTCCAATAATTGTTTAACTTAATATATGTCGAATCGATTTCGTTAGGTAATACTTCATTATCATTAAGCATCATTTTATCAATTTGTTTAATATATTGTCTTTCGTCATTGCATACACATGTGATTTTCTACCAAAAACGTCATTCATTCACAATTTGTACGTTCCAAATGTCTTCAAATTGTGTTTTTATCGAGATAGAGGCCAAAAGTGACACGTGTTATCCCATCACTGTATGTTTATTGACATTAGTGATAAATGATTTGAATGTATGTTTATTGCAATCAATGTGTATTCATTATTGTCATTTAAATGCAGTGATTTGACTGCTTCTTCAATGTATTTCGTAAATTATTTTAATCAAAAGTTTGAAATGTCATTTTTAGACACTTAGGTTGTTCAAGCATTCAATCAGTATCAATGTTTTGACTTTAAGAGAGATGTCAAAAATGAATAGGAACAAATTGGTAAAACAAAAAGGATGGCTGGTAATTCCAGGTGTAAAGACAAAGAACGCAAACGACATTGCTTTGATGGACAAAATATTTGTCAACAAGCCAACTTCATGATATGTGACTGAAAACGATAAGACTATTATCATTGCTCATGTCAAGGACCATGGACAAGAACCAGGCGTTGTATTTTTCCCTTCCGTGATTAGGAATGCTGTACAATATTTGTTTGATCATGCAAGTGAAGTTGGTCTTCCCCAGTCTAAGGGCCGCAGTAATAAGCCATCTGCAAACACTAAGATCTCAATTCACCAACTTGAAGTATCTAAAGAAAGTGACCATGCATATGTTCGATTAACCACCTCCAAAGACCTGTACAAATAAGTTAACCCAGGCATTTTTTTCTCCGCGAAACTAATATTATATTTTTGTTATATAATTATCCAGATCAAGCCTGCAAAGTTTGAAAGAAAATTAAGGAGATATTCTCTAGACCCTGTGCAATGAGGCTGTTAAACATAAAAGAGCCGAGCCGCCAGAAAATTGGAGTTCCAGAAACTACATTGTGATGTCGAGTCTCCGGTCGAATTGATGCTTATGAATTCTCCAATGGTGGTAAGCAACCCTGAGTAATGAGGAGGAAGATGCACTTGTGGAACATGTTGAAGCTTTTGAGATATGGTGTAACCAACATCAAACTACATCACTTAGCTTGAGAGATTGCGTTTGACGTGTGTCAAAAAAGAAGAAACACAAAACTATGAGTAATCAATGGGTTTTTGAGGCGGTAACGTTCATGTTACTGTTGTCTTTAGTGTTCTGTTCTTTGTTGCTGAATTATGTTGATCGTATTTATATTCATACACGAATATCACCATTATTTTAGATTATGGATAAATTTTGCATACATACAGGTTTGATATGATTCGGCTAAGGAACCCTACTGTCGTAACCATGCTACATGACTTTTTTGTATTTCTCTATTAACGATAGGGGAAAAAGAAACGCGTTTAACATCTTTATCACCTAGGAGTTTGCACAGTAACTGGGCAAACTTTTCTACGCCTGAAACTATTTCTAACTACTTTGATAACCTAAGTGATAATATTTGTTTTATAAACCCCAAACATTGTAGTATATAATTTAGATGAAATTGGATTGCAACCCGATCATAGACCTCACTTACACAATTTCATCTTATCAATGTAAAAGCACGAGTGGTAATATCTCCTAGATCTACAGCAGCAACCAGCATTGGTTATGTAATGCATCTGCCAGTTGCATACATGACCTACTTCCCGAAAATGGACTGCATGAGTTTTACTATTGGGTTGTACAAGTCCCCGTCCCCATCGACCCTGTCGGGGACAGCTGATTGTAAAAATCTCCGGTATTTCCCCGGCCACCTGACAACTTAATACTGTGCCCGGGGTATTGGTTCGGAGACTTTTTTTCCAACATTTCTCCGGTAGTGCGGACGAAGCTAGAAACTAAAAATGTTCATTCTTTTTCTCCGTTCTTTTTCTTTTATGGTGAAAGCTATATGATGTGATGAAGAGTACGTGTTCAGTGAGTGATAGCGCAGCAACAAAGTCACCTGATTTTCCATACTGTTCACTAATCATTATTCAAGACCAAATGTTGAGCAGCCAACAGTAGACTAAACTCGAGAGCCTGGTCAGATGGCGCATTACATACTTAGCGGCACTTTTAACGCTGCCTCTTATATATTTCAGGTTTCTTTAAAAGTCCTTAATGTATTGTAATGAAATTTGGCATACTTATAAAGGGGACACTATGGAGATGATACAGATTTAATTTATTTTTTATTGAGAACAATAGTTATTTTTAGATTTCTTTAAATTCGTGTTAACAGAGACACATAGAAAACCAGGTACATGTAGGCCACTTCTGTATTGCTTGTATATCCGAACAACTTGTTGATCAATACTTTAATTTTGTAAAAAAAATTCAGATGACAAATGTTGATGACCTTGAATGTGTATCACCGAGTCAAACATCAGTGGACTCAATATACTTAAGACAATTAAAACTGGATGCGTTTTGCTAGTTGCTAAACACTGTTGAAGACAGCCCATTCCTAAATACTGTAAAATACATCAAATTCCTCGTTTAAAGCTGTGCTTCATCCAGAAGTATTTATCTGTCCAGCACAGAGGAATACCTAAATATCATATTCTCTGTCCTAGTGACACAGAGCTATTATGGAATGATTTATATTAAACCAAACAACGGTGTTGACACACGCTACTGCTCTTTAACGTCATTTAAGCCACTTGTCGAAATTTACACAAATGCTGAGAGCAAGCAATTCCAAAAGCTAGTCTTGTCAGTAAGCAGCTAAGAGAACTTTAAAGATTTAAAAGAGGTAGATTTTTTCTTGAAGGATCTTAGACTCACAGGTAACTACTTTTTTTTTAAAATTTATATTTTTCTTTCAAGGTCCATTTGTACAGAAATCCACGAGCGGGTTCAAAAGGTGCACTTTCGTTTTTCATAAAAAAGTGCTTAATGCATATCAATCATCTGTAAATGGCTGTGTGTTTACACAAACAATGTTATGGGATGAATGTAAGCCTAAATTAATTATTCATATTGTAAAATCCATTGATTTAACGTTTATTTAACTGTCGCTGGTGTAACACGCAGTGGGGATTTGATTGCACCACATGAATTAATTGGCTGTGACCTTTTGCATACAGTATCTACATTTTATAGTATAACTTTTTACCTATTGAATCAATTTTGATAAGATCTGGTGTGGGGAATTTAGAAAGAGAATACGTCTGGCTAGGAGTGAAGATGATGAGTTGACAGCAACAGGCAAGTATCATTCACACACATTAGGAGGGAGAGGGAGGTATATAAGAAATGTGTTCAGAGATCCTCAGAAATGTTAACACATCAACAAGAGACATATTTTCTATGGACTACATACATGATAGATTTGACTTTTCCCAGTATGTCAAATAACCACACCATGCAAGGAAAAGGGGTTAACATTTTTATTCAACCTGTAAAGATCCAAATATTTGGTTTCCGGATAGATGGACATCGCCAGTACAACTACCCGTTGAATGAAAATGAAATGTCAGATGTTTGGCATTAACATATACCCCGACCTTATTTTTTATTTGATTCACCGCTGAATTAGTTTTCATTGAATATTGTACATGTTTAGGTATGTACTATAGGCTAAACTGATCAGATTAACCGAAAATTTGTAACTCAACAGTCAGTATCCACGCCCCCTCCCCTCCGGAAATGGGCCGATATTTTTCTTTTAAGCAGGGTATAAGTTCGGAGAAAGAAAATCTTAACATTTCCCCCGGCAGTGCGGGACTCCCGGCAGTGCGGTAAGCTGAAAGGTAAAACACGACCGTTTCCCCGGTCGTTTAACCCTAATCCACACAGTGGGGCCTTGGATGCAACTGACTGGTGCTATTGGTCATTCGTTGCCTGTTCCTCGTCTTCCAGGGTAAAAGCTATATATATCTAGTAATGATCTGGTGAAGGGTACACGTGCAGGATCAGAGGGGATTGTCCAATACATGTAGTGAATGCTTGTCTTTTATGCAAAATAACTTTGGAAAACTATTTCAAGGTATGATATGTGCAGTCTTGTATGTACTGCCTTTTTGAAGTCTTTCATGACGTACTGCCTTTTTGCAGTATTTCATGACGTACTGCCTTTTTAAGAGCACTGCCTCCGATGAACAATACATTAGGAGAACTAGGATTTAATCTTTCTGTAGGAATTCCATACCAATGGAAGCAGTTTTCCCAGTTGAATGCTCCACGCGAAGAACACAACAGAAGATGCGATATTGTCGAAATATTCAGAAATTGAAGAAAGTAAAAGGTTTCCAGTACAGTTACAGAGGACCGTTACATACAAGAGCTAGATGAATATGAAACAAGCAGCAAGGAATAGAACAATACTACACGCACTGAAATCACACACAAGAAGAAGAAACAAAACATCCAAAAACAATATGACTAATAGATCTAGCCCTGAACAGTACAAGTGACACAGCGGTAATCAGTTTCGACCCTATCGATGATTCTGATAGTTTAATCCTTATAATTCCTAATCGACGTTTGAAACTATATTCTGTCCATATAATTTCAATGTACGTTTAATCCGACTACGCGCCATTTACAAAGTGAGCTTCATTTGATACATAATTACGTTGGGCTGTTCCACGTTCTATTTATAGCCAATATTATAAAATAGAGGCCGTAATAAGGCTACTTCACAATTTGAAGGAGGCTACTTCACAATTTCAAAATGCCAGCTTCACAAACCGAATAAATGCCAGTTTCACTATTGAATTGCCTGCCAAGGCCCCAAATTTTGAAATTGATCATTTTCACAAAATGAATTTAAGTCAATATCGCGCTTCCACTTTCACAATTCGAAAGCAAAACAACGCTTCAATTTCACAATTTTAAGATATACCGCGCTTTACGTTTCACAAATCTTACAGGCTAGGGCATCTTCACAATTTTGGCAATAAAGCCCTGGCGTTCAGTGACCACTTAGTCGACCAGGGGTCATATTATGTTGAAATGTTTGATGAAAGTGTTACACGGCTTTGATAATGTGTTGTGTTTATAATGGTAAACATGTATGCCATGTTTGAAATCCAAGTCTTTATGAACTTAATAAATAAAATGACTTTCAACATATTGTAAGGGACAGGTGCATTGCCATATGCCTCCGCACCAATATATGCTGGGAATAAAAGTTAACTACTGGTGGCCAAACTCGAAGCAAAAAATACAGTACAAATGAATGGCCGCTGCAATAATTTATAGTGAATACTATTTGGTAAACCACTTATCTGAATTCCAAACAATATAGATCTAAAATAACTATACCTCTGTTTCTTCTTTTTCTTTCCTTGCTAGAAATACTTGGACTTAGGCACTCCGTCATTTCAGCCATTCCAACTGTTAGAAATAGATAAAAACATTTCCTATAGAAATACTCATCAAGTTATGCACTATAGAATGACATCCAACTGCTTCTAAACCCCAAAGGTCAGAGGTCTTTAGTTTTTTCTTACCCAGACCCCTGTCAATTTACAGTAAAGTTAAAACAAGAGGACACCAAGGATCCTATGCTGCTCACCTGCCTCAATTCACCCAACATATATTGAACATCTTATAACAAGTTAAACACTAGATGATGCTCCAACCAAAGCTCTAGGTGTAGTAGTTTATGACTCGACTCCTGATGCAAACAATAAATACATCAATTATAGAGTGTATCATAATATATGATACCATTACAACTGAATAGCATGAGAAAATGCTGGATCAAATATAACATTGTCAATACCAAGGGAAAGCTGACATTTTAAAGTTTTATGCAGTATACAACAATATCATATTGCTAACAACGCAACACAGAAATCAAGCACTTTCAATATATAACTAAGTAAGTATACTGTTTATTAAAGTGACATGTGTAAATATGTACAACAAAAGTATAAAATATATAATGGATACACCCGGCCCAATGGACCTATAAGTCACTTATCAAACTAAAATTTTAACTTGCTATCGCATGAACAAAACATCACGGCAAATAAATATAAATACATTATAATAAAAAAAGAAAATAAATACTTATATATAGGTAGAATTTCTTCTCATATATATCAAACCAAATAACAGTGTTTTTTTACTTAAACCCTTTTTTTCTTTAAATTTGTTTCCTACATTCATATCTGGTTGTGCAATGTCAACAGAAATGGTTACATAAGTTAATTGAATTCATTATGATGATGATGTCAATAAATCATATTGACAAAATTGATTGAACTAAGGATGATAAATTAGTTGAGGATTTTCAAGCTGCAGTCTATCAACTTCATATTAATCCAAATATCTGATTATTGTTCTGTTAGTCTATGTACTGTATTGCTTTAAATGTATATATATTTCTTGCATGGTCCTAAGTAATGAATGCTTGGTAAAATGAATTAAGTTCTAAAGAAAGGTATGTTCTTCAAATCATCTTTAGTTCCTACATATATACCACAGACCAGAGCTGTATGCCCACATGTACAACCAGTATTTGGCTGATATGCTCCTTTTGCATTTAGTAAATTATTATAATTATTTTCGGGACGGTGGGAATACAGGGGAATCTTCCGAACAGATTAGGATTCAACTCCCGGCGGCCGAGGCCAGGGGAAAATATTTTTAGTCCTGTTACAAGACCCGAGTATGTATTATCATGCAGGGTCGTGTCACACATGCATTGACTTTAAGTTAAGCAATATTAAAAATGTCTAATTACCACAAGTTAGCCTTCAGGTTTGGCAAAACAATGGACTCTGATGACTTCATCCTGAAAGAAAAAAAACTCAAATATGCACTAGTAGAAAAATCTCGACTTAGTTACTATCGCACATTTGTCAGAAATTTAAAAGACACTCCTTAGAGACATCCTCTCGTCTTATACACCAGTCAGTTTTTCTTCAATGTTAATTGTTTCCACGGCCCCCACCTCCAAGGTGGTGGGGAATGAGCCAGGAATTTTACCGTTGGGCTGCCACTTAATATGGTCTTTGGGGTATTGTTACGCAGAACAAAAACCGGCAATGTTTAATCGGCACTGCTGGGGAAGCTTGAAAGTAAAAACACTGTCGTTTTCTCGGCATCCACCGACCATCCCCGGGGTCGGCGACCGTGGATACAACTCAGTGGTGCATTTTCAACCAACTTACTCGTTTGCTGAACATCACACACTTAAAAACACCGTGAGGAATCTGTGGGAATGATTCCCTTCAAAACGAGCTAGAGTAGAGACTTTATAAGTCTAGGGGCCTGGGGAACTCGGTCGAGTATTGGCTACGTTTCATTCGGCAATGACCGCTATTATATAATTTCCTTGTGAATGTGGGTCATCCTGCATTTTATCGGCGGACACTTGGATCTTTAATTGTTTTTTCGGCTTCTGTATGGCCATCGCTCATTGTAGTTGCTAGAAATATGTAATATTATTTCCCACTTCATTCCTTCCTTGCCCATATTTTAACTAGGTCAAGTTGTAGTTGTGCCTCTTTCGGTCGCATAACGTTAGGTCACTGTCATTAGTGTATAAACGTAGGTCACGCCCCGGGGTTGTTGTGCCTCATTTGGTCGCCGTTTTTGTGGGCACTGCTCAGGGCAGTTGAGTCGTGGTGTTTCTGATTTCTGTGCTCGGCTGGTTGGGTTGAGTGCTACCTTCCCTGTCGGATTTTCTCATGCCCTTTTTACAGTCTTCTTCAAAACATTTCTTTGAATTCTATTTTCTACATTTGTAAAACACACTATCAATGGTATTTCAAATTATTTTATTGCACTCAAATACCAATTATATTGACCTATATTCTACATGTACATTAACAATGAAATGAAACCGAAACAGGAATCTTGGTCGTCAGACGCGCTCATTAAAAACGTTGCTCAGTTTGTTTGGTAATGATTTTTCCACTAAAAACAATTTAAAATTTGACTCAACTACAGACTTGAATCAAAGCAACTCCAAGCAATGTTCACATATTTTTACGAACGCCGTACGCGTTCAATGTTGGTTTTACCCTACGCTACAAATCTCAAAATAAAACAGCTTCGCTACTTCTTCTACATGTATGCACTGCATTTAATCTCAATAAGACGATTCTAGTTCATTTTTGTCAAGGAATGTCAACATTTCCAGTCGAGCAAAATTTTCGAAAAGACTAATCAGATTTTGGGTTGCGTATTGAATTCAATAGGTGTGTTCGAAACGTCAGTTCTTTCTGTTCCGTCTATTCCGGAACAGGGAACACACTTATGATGAACAAACCGGAACATTGTTCTATCAATAGGTGGCAGCAGTATCAGTGTTTGGAAGGTATAAAGCGTAGTATTTATCCGTATCCAAAGATTGTGGAACATCGCATCTTACTATAGGTTTGGTTCCCAACAATAATTACGATACTGTGAGCACAGTGGGTAACCAGCGCATAAATAAAATGACATTGAGAGCGAAGTTAAATAATGACAGTAACACTGTTCTGCTGTTACGCAGTTATAAGATACAATAGACCTACTCCGGATCTCCACTAATCTGTAGGTACAAATAAAGTTTTACCGTTATAATCCTTTTGAGGCTTGAATATTCATATCTGGACAATAGAGTTGGGGTCAGTTGTGTTTGCATATGAATACAAAACCAGTCTAACTAGGCCAGTTTTGTTTGTACCTACATGTAAATTAAGGGGAAAACCACCTTGCCCAGAGTTCCGGATATCAACTATTGAATGAGATTTTCGGTAAGAATGAATATCTTATAGTTAATTTGAATGACTTGTAACGCTTGATAACGGTGCGCATGTATAATTCGACGTTGTGATATTACGTCGTCGTTAAGCATAGCATAGTTACGTTAAAATGGCGAGAGTTATAAAAAATGTCTAAATACAATTTGATATGGAAGTAGATCTCCCTGAAAAAGAGGAACCGGTATCAAGAAATCGGCATTCGCCTTTAACCATTGAGGATATCGACCATCTGTTCATTTACCACTCGTGCAACAGAACTTGAGAAAGGTTTCTTTCCGACCAAAAGGCGGGGAAGTATACGTCTTCAGACCAGAAAATTTGTCGGAAGTGAAAGACTGGGTTGCCGATGGGCATTATTTTTCTTGCGAAGGGTCATGGGGACGAACAGGGCCTATTACTAAAAAGTATTTCTATCTTTTATTAAAACTGAAGGGAAGAAAAGATCTACAGACAAGCGTTTTCGTACAGAAGTCTATTTATCAGAAGATCATAAAAACACAGTCGTTATCCATTACATCGGGGACGAGAACCTTTCTCAACCTAGAGCACACGGAAATTGTATGAGGCAAACAAGAATCTCGATAAGAACGAAGCCATCAGTAACCGAAAAAATTAAGAAAACTATTCAAGAAAATTCGGACAAACCTGCGCACAAACTGTATAAAGAAACTGTATAAAGAAACTGTAACAGAAGGAGCCTCATTGACAGAAAAACCAAAGAATGTCAGACAGGTACATTACCTAAGATTACGCGTAAGGGCAGAAAGTCGACCCACCAAAGATACCCTGATAAACCTACGGGGTCGTTAGAAACAGACAATGTTGTTTTACTTGTCAAAGAAGTTAGGAAAAATATCGAGAGAACGAGAACAAACCTGTCAGATGAATCCTTTCGTAGAATCGACGGATCATTCAACAATGGGTGGCTAGACGATACAATCATTGACTGTGCCCAGTTACTACTGCATAGACAATTTCCTGCTATAAATGGCCTGCAATCGTGGTGCTGCTATGCACAAAAACCTTTTTAGCCTGTTTCGGATTTTTCATCCAAATATTAAATACCCATCCCAATGATGGTGGTTTACATTGGGTAACAGTATCAACTTATATCAATCCAGTATTGGAGGCCGTAAAAATAAACGACAGTGGAATGACTTTCCGAGTCGAATGACTGAATTTCCTCATGAAAAGGTGGAGAGAAGTTCCAATTATACTTAAGCTCATAAAATTTCAATACATTGTACGTGGGTATATCCAAAAGTAATGTCACTGATGCTATAAAATCGCATATAATGTCAGTAAAACCACGGAATTTTTAACACCGTAACTTCAGTCTAATTTGAATATGATGACCAAATTTTACAACAATACACATACTAGTTCTGGAGATATGAACATTTTCATGAGACACACTCACGAACATCGCCGCAAGCCCGACGTCAACGACGTAACAATGACGTTACAATGACGTTACTTGCCGACACCTACTCATCCAGCAAAAGTTCGTCCCTGGTGATTTCTAACGACTCATTAACCATGCAGTCATTTCCAAGACCTTTAAAAATGTGTAACCCACCCGACACTTACTCTCTGCGAAATCAAATTAAGTGTCCTCTAGATAGTCTCACAGCAAAATATTTAACTCACTACATAATGATTGCAGTTTTGAACGTCGAATTGAATTGACGGCGTTAAAAATACTCTTGGTGTTCTTTTCGGATCTACTAAAAACCGTTCATATGACTCTCTATCGATAATTATTTGGTGATATATGCCCCCTTAAAAGAGTATACTATATACACATGAGCCTATGTTGCCGCCTTGTGTAACTAAAGTTTCAGTAGGTGACTTTCAAAACTTTTAGGAAAAGTGCATTACTACACGCAGCGTCTTTTAGTCACAAATCTGCCGTGTTTTCGCTAAGTAATCAATGCGTTGAAGATATATTACGAGTTTCAAAGTTGAGTGACGTTATTGAATTTTTAGCAGCCGACACAAAACTTTTGTTTCATCACGTCACGAAAGTATTGTCTGCTTTCGAGAATTATGTTTTATAAAAAACGCATAAAAGAAAATTGTAACGATAATGAAAAACAATCGTAATTTTCGTGTGCGGCGATATGACGTCAAAGGTATATTTTAAATGTTCATATAATTCATTTATGAAAATCGAATAATGCAGCACGTTTTATATTAATCAGAATTGAATTGCTGAACATTTTGATATCATATTTATACATGTAGAATGCTTATAATGAGTATAGCTTCATGTTCAATTGTACACAGTGCCAACAATGGTTCCATCCTGACTGTCAGAAGATAAAGCTGACAGAAAGACAAATTAAAAAATCTCGTTCATTTAAATGTCTTGGCTGTCGTGATTAATAAAAACAACAAAACAATAAAATACGTATAAAATATATATTAATTTCTGTCTTCTATTTTTATACACATTAATATCTTACACTTACATGATCTTCCGAAATTCACGGAACATTCACGGATCAATAGCCTAAACTTCTCGGACAATATTTCGGATTTCTCGGATATTATCATTGAATCTTACAGAAATCCGTGAAGTCACGGATTTTTCTCGGATTATATACCTAACTTCTCGGACAATATTTGGGATTTCTCGGATATTATCATTGAAAATTACAGAAATCCGTAAAAGTCACGGATGTTTCACGAATTATACGAGGGTTGTTCATTTAATTCCCGGACGATCGATATTTCTGAAGAACGATTGGACGGATATTAATGAAAACGCATACTAGCACATTCACATCATTCCTTGATTAACATACAAATTTTCAACTTGGTACAATGAACGGTTTTCAAAATATTAGCGTTTAAGTAAGCGCGTGTAACGTTAGTCGGCCCAAGTCGACGTCAAAAATGGCGACGTTACGGCGTTTTCGCATCTTAAACGCTACTTTTTGCATCATTTGATCATTATTTAGGGGTCAAGTAGTTGCCCGGACACATATGTTCGCCGTGTTAAGCTTTTCAGTAGTGATGTAATATGCTATAACTACGATAAAATCGCATGTAGATGCAATTGATGCAGCACTTATTCTATTAGTGTCTACCACCCAACATGCCTTGAATCTCAAACATGTTCTATTGATAACTGTATGTTTGTCTGGCCCTTGATCATCACATGGCGGTGCTATGTCATCGTAGAACGGTTTATTTCATATATAAACAACGGTCCGCATTTACGATAATTGCCTTAAGGGTTTTTCTTAAAGAGAGTCTTTAAGTTTTACAGATGCACGGTCAATATTTTTATAAAATCGTTTCATTACCTGTTTTCTCTCAACAAAATCGCGATATTCACAGAAGCACTCTCTTCGTCATTAGAACGCAAAAGGCTACACGGAATTGACATCAAATGTTATATTACACGACCTAGATACATACATATTGTTGGCTGACGTTTTCTGCTAAAAATATGCGATAATACCACTACCCCTACCTAATTTACACTCTTCATACCACTAAAAATTGGGTTGGGCTGGGTAGTCGTTTGTGTGGTTACTATAGTAACTATAGTTTGTGTTCGGTGGGATAGTTCATGTTTTGTCAAATGATCAAGTTGGTGGCTTAGTCTTATGAAACGAAATATTACTACAATCGCATATTCCAATCAAGCGCTATGGCGATCGTCCGGGAATTAAATGAACAACCCTCGTATACACGACTTCTCGGACAACATTTTGGATATCTTTGATATTACCATTATTGTATACATAATTCTTAATGAAATATCCGTACGATTCACGGAAAACTACTAGAAAATACAGTTCCGTGAGTTCCGTGAAAATCCGTGTTTTGTCAAGGGCGGATACAATGTTCCACAATGTTTGGCATGCAGACATATAGTACGCTTTACACCTTGGTAGTATATAAGCTCAGTAACGGATTTTTTATATTTTAATTTTTTTAATCGTTTGCGGACCAAACACTGATACTGCCACCTGTGGTTCTATGTGTTCCCGGTGAACAGGTGGTGCAGGCAGAACAGTCCACTGTTCCATTTTGTTCGTAAGTTGTTTGGGTTGGAACATACGGAACACTGTTCAGAACAGTTATTTTGTTGGTAAGTGGTTGGAACAGGAACAGTAGGAACACTATTCCGAGTGTATCAGAACAGACGCTACGAACACACCCATTAAATTTCCTAAAGTAGTTCCAAGATCGCATGTTAACGAGTGTGGGTTTATGGTTTATATATAGTACATTCGGTTTATTTCGTGTTGGGTTTTTGTGTAGTTGTGGTGTGTATGTCCGTCCGAATGTACGTGGATGTCGATTCTGTTCCGTTGATTATTTTCTATACAGCTATATAGTCTGGTTTCCTGCCCTAAATCGTGCAGTGGTATCGTCCATGGCAGTTACCTGTATTATTTTTATGAACGTACCGGGAATCAGACTACAAAATTTAAGCTTTATTGCAAACGATGTATTTGTATTCAAATATTAATTGAATCTTCCCTTCCGCTTCCCAAACTATACATATTAGGGTGTCATATACGATCTGAGCTCATATGTGTTTAACAAATAAACGACCACAAAACAGAGTTTGAGAGAATTTAGCAAATAACACAATAATACGTAAAATGACTAGAATTGAATTTTAAACACAACTTAATACTTTTGACAAAACTCTTAGATGGGCTACCTTAACCGCAATAAGCAATACATTAGTCGACTTATCGTCGTGAGCATTAACACCGATGGCATTTGTTGATGGTACGGGACCGGGTGGGGTAAGCTGGCTGCGGATGGAATGGGAATCTCTGTTGAGCTTGATGACTGTCTAGGACCAATGGCGTTACTAATTGCTGCTCTTTTATCCTCCAAGGGTTTGATGTAAGAGGTGATACGTTTTTCACTCCTATGGCCTGTAACTGACACAATGACCATATTACTGAAGCCTTGTTCATGCAGTTTTGTTGTGGTGAAAGCTCTTATACAGTGATTTGTATATTTTCTACTTAGAGCCACGTTTTCGACTTCCTGGCCATGAATGTGGCTAGAATGATAACGCCTACTGGCTCGGCTGCATAATAAGGCTCCGTATCGATCAAAATAAAACAAGAAAAAATATATTGACAGCAGAAAGTTTTCATAACATATTGTAACTTCAATCATTCTATCAAGATAAATATATTTTCCCAATGTTTTGAAAGTGGGTGGGGTAAAAGCAAAACGGCTGATATATCATTAATACCAAATCCCATTTCACATGTTTAAAAAGTTCATTAAAATAATGATACATTAAGTATATCAATTCGTCAACTTGTTTTTCTCTGTTTTTAAAAAAATATACAATACCATGATATTTCATTTGCAAAAATAAAGTGTTACACTTTCAATTTTGATAAACAATTGCTCAAAACTGAAAGACAAATTAACAATGTATAAAGATTTCCCAAGAACTACCAGCATTAATCAAACACAGTCTTTCAAACATACGGAATTTATTTCAGTCAAGAATGTCATCTGATAAGATGTCGAGCACTGTGAACAGGTGTTGGCAGATTACATAACCATCGACCGAACCATTGCACCCACAAGCTTTCGTACAGTGTTGTTTATTTGCGCAACGAACGCAGTCATTAAGACACTCATCAGTGCACGAATATACCAGATCACATAGCAGTTCAGGTGGAGCAACTGACTGTCCCATCATTTGAGGAATGAACAACCCTGTTTCAACGTCAACAACTTAACCAAAATGTAACGGATTTGATTCGAAAGCTGCCTTCCAGATAATCATTTGATATGAACATCGAAGCAAAACTGTCATCTGTTGGGGGGAGTTTCCAGGGTTTGGTTTTAAGCCTTTCAATAATGATCTTGGCTCTTAATGCATTTACTGATATACGTTGTTGACAACCATATAAAAGTCCACCAAGGATGATTGACACAGCTTTGACTAATGGTGACAAATTGCGTTCTGAACCAAGCATGGATAGGTGGGTGAGGTTATCGGAATGCTTTGACAAAACCTGAAATGCTTTTTTCTTGCCTATACCAAAGAAAGAAGAACATGTGTCACATCCAGTTAGGCAATAAACTGGAAGTAAATGCTTCTTTCTTCAGGGGATAAGTGCAAATATGGTATGGACAGGAATAAATCTTGTCAGATCTGTGTACAAGCCTTTTCTGCCAGTTTTAAAATACAAATAATTCAAAATAAGCTCTTCGAAATGGTGAATCAGCAAAACCAACACGTCTGTGTCGGGACTAACAACAACAGCATTAAGTACTCCTACAGAATTGGCATATTTAAGATGCAGCAAAATCCTAGTGTCTGCTTCCTCTTGGTTGGTGATATCATGCAAGAAAATTGTATCCCATGAAACTCTGAGAACTTTGTCACCCATTCCACCAGATATGTATATGTTCTGACCATCCTTAAGCAGTGTATGACAGTTATATGTGCGATACTTAGTGAATAGTGTTGTTAAAGCTGCTTTGCTCCTGCTGTTAGTAAATAGCTTCTTCCAGTCAGGAATTACCATATTGTATTGCATTACAACGGGGGTGGCCAAAGAAACATTCTCTCCATGTTATTGGCGAGCTGTGGACTTCAAACGGTTGGGTACATATCTGTCAAGCACGACATGTACCCAAGACACATCATTACAATGGAATAGAATATAGCTCCAAAATGCTGAAGCCATATCAAGAAATGATAATTTTGCTCCTGGATTAGGTTGAAGCATTAGAAACAATAACCATAGCATCAAAAACAAAGCATTGCCAATCTGGAGTTTCTACATTCCTAACACTACACGGGAATCCACTTATATTTTCTAACTTTTCAAGAAAATCAGATTTTTTTTTGTTGCCATCATGATCCCTTCTTCAGAAAATAAGCTTAATGGAACTGGAGAGTTCTCAAAGGATAGCACTCGTTCAATTTGGACTTTTTTAAACGAGTTAATAGCCAATAGTCTGAGATACATTTCCTCCCCATTTATCTGAACGAATTAAGATTTTGCCTTTACCTTAGATTTAGTACTACTCATGGTTTTGACTTTTGTTCTTGGCAGTGGATCAAAGAATTATTTATGATTTCATCGGACATGAGCCTCTCCGAAACAAAACTATGAAGCATTTGCTTTCCTGTTCTGTGGTAAGTCAAAAGACTATGCTCTACATCATCAGGTGCTTGAATTCCAGTAGTAAAGTTTACAAGCTGTGTTGGAGGGAAAATGGGTCAATGAATGTTTCATAAAAAAAGATTTAACATGCTTCTGACGCCCTCATTGTATGACTGGGTGTGAAAGTGTGTGTCGGTGTTGTGTTTGTTAGAACCTGTGTCTCCGATAGTACTGCTAGGATTATATGCCAAGGCAAACTTAGCTGTCACAGGTCTTGCCAAGAACCAACGGACCAACGCCTTGTCATAATGAGTGATGCCTATGGTGCCACCTGAAGATTTTAAAGCTTTGTTTTCCGTAACTTCAAGGGCATAGTCACTCCAAACTTCATTGAAAGAACCTCTAGATAGATTGGTAACTAAAAGGCCCTTTTCAAATTTTCCAGTCAAACTTTCAGGGATTCGCTTCATAGCAAGCAGCTGTTAAGGCATGAAAGGAGAATAAACAGTACGATTGGTAGCAAACAGAAATGGCAAATTTTTTGTCTTTGCATACTGGTTGACATCCCAAATCCCATGTCTAGATGATGCTGAACATCTTAACTGGTAATGATACCTCATTCAAATAGTCATCCCAGAACCTAAAGAGTGGAGAACATTCCCTTCCCTCCAACCTGAAAGACTCAATCAAAGGTTGTATATCAGACTGCACTTGTCCTGTAATTCTATTTTGCAAATCACTACTGTTATTTATGTTCTCCTCAAGAGATTTTAAATCTTGAAATAGAGATGCAGGTAGATATTTTGATTTTTTTTCAACCCATAGGTAAAACTGTTGCAGGAACCTCCTATTTAGAACCTCATCAACCATTATGATAGCTTTTAATGCTCTATCAAAATATTTGCCTCATAAAATATGCTCGTCTGTGAGTTTTGCGAAAACATCTGAGTCAATTAGAAGATCCTTCAGACCGGCATCCCCATAAACATGCCCAATTCCCCAAACAAAGACATCATGTAGTGCACCCACCCTCTTTAGGTATAACATCCTCAAACTCATTGGGTCGAGCCCAAACAATCTCAAGCGCCTTAGTTAATAACCCCATGTCAAAAACAATTGGGCATACATCTTGACCTAGTGCATTCATTTGTTCTTTAGTACGCCTTAAGGTAGTATATACCGTATAATAATCATTGGGAGGGGCCATAATGATTGGATTGAATACAATTTCTGCAGGTACATGCCGGTTGTCACTTTCTGTGACTGACTGATAAACAGTCCATGGAGGAAACCTTTCTACCCTGTCGTCACAAATATTAATAATTTGTCACTACCCATGTGATACATTATTTCCCTACTCAGTTTGAAGAGTTTCACATCTTCTGTTGCATAACACTGTGGTTCTTCAATGTTGACAGGTGGACTTAGTTGTGGTGATGGTCTCAGATCAGACTTCTGATACGTCAATGTGTGTGATAACCCGCAGCCTGTAAAAGCATACCGTATATTATATACAACTTGAGATAGTGTGACCTAAACAGGTGTCTTAATGTTGGATAGATCAATCAGTTTGAAGACGGACAGACACTATTACTGGTCAGACTTATTAGAAGCAGCAGTAATTAACAAAACATATCACAGTAAAATTAATTAATTTCAATTGGACAAAATTTCGTGTTATTTTTTGCATGGGTGGACCGCTTTCCACTTACAGTATTTTCATTGTGGTCCCAATTGTCCGCTGCCCCAAATAGAAGTCTTCCTTGGTCAACGCCTTGCGTACAGACTGGGAGATCTGCAGGTACACTTGACCAATGTTCTAACTACACCGATATTAAATTTGAATATCTCATGAAAGCGTTTTTAATATTTCGATGTTTTCGATGATTGTTCTGCATGGATGCATTATATACTGAGCGTCAAAAGTTTCGCAAACGAATTAAAGATTTTTTTTTTTTTAATTGTTAACTCGAAAGAACTTTTTACTATCATTGTTTATGTGTGTACCCATAGTGTTCATGTTGAACCCATTTCCGTTGGCCTCCGTTACGCTTGAATGATCACACCATTAGAAATGGTAAAACGTCTTTTCAAGCGCGCAAAGTAAGGGCTTTTGATTTTCGACTAAATTTACACTTCCAATTTACTTGATACATGTCTGTGATACGAAATACACAAATAGTTAGTCAAAATAGTTTGCAATGTACGCTACATTTCAGGGCAAAATTTACAAATGTGAACATAATCGTGTATATAAGAGTCAAGAGGCTGGCGTTTCACTAACAATACTTTGTGTCGGATACATTTGACATGGCTCTATCATAATAAAAATGTTGCATCATATCCAACTTTCGGACCGGGTATATGACGAACCACCTGACAACAGGTCAAGGGTCAATGCCGCTGACCTAGACAGGGAATGCTGCTATAATTATAACACCAAACTCAATGACATTGTGTTAGCTAAATCGTAGTCCAACCGACATTAAAACTTATGGGGCACTTCCTTTTATTTTGCGTTTTTATGACCAGTGCGATATTTCTTAAAATGCGACATTTCGTACTGTGTCTAATACGACATCCACACTTGTCTGCGGTCAAAGGGAGACTATTTTGGTACAATTACCGATTAAATTACCTCCCTTCCACTGCAAAAAAACGTAGTGAAGTGTTTACGTTCACAATTGTTAATTTTTGCCAACTATTTGTGTATTTCGTATCACAGACATGTATGAAGTAAATTGGAAGTGGAAATTAAGACGAAAATGAAAAGCCTTTACTTGCGCGCTTGAAAAGACGTTTTACCACTTTTGATGGTGTGATCATTCAAGTCTAACGGAGGCCAACGGAAATGGGTTCAACATGAACACTATGGGTTTTGAATTTTTAATTCGTTTGCGAAACTTTTGACGCTCAGTATAGTATAAAATCAGTTGTTGTGCACGTGCTACACAGTGTTTGGCAGGAAATTGATGATACGTGGTGAATTACTTCTCAGACGTATGTCCGTTCGCAACAACACAATGCATCGAATGTCGATTCACGATAGGGCCAAAGCTGAGTGTCTTCTTCAGAGAGGACCATCACATTCTGATGTTCATAAAAGTAATGTGCATTATTACTAAAAAAACTGATATTGTGTGTTATACACACGTTGAAGTATCTTACTGTCAGCTCATCGTTGTTTTCAGGTCGTAAAAATAATAAACGTACAAACATTATCAACCACAATTATGATGGCCAAATTCAGGCGAACCGGAAGTGGGGTTGGCTCCCATAGATAGCTTTGACAGAAAGTCACACCTGTGAGACAAGATCGATTTATCATTCTTAGTTAGCTGCTCAACCGGAGATGCACCGTAGTTAAACAACACAAGCATAGGTTGGACTTCATGGTCGTCCATTAAGTTCAGAAACGTAACGTTAACGTTTACACGCAGCTTGTCTTGGTGAACTGTCACTAACCTTCGACAACTTAAAACACGTCTACTTTTGGCTCGTAGCTATCAAGAGGAGAAATGTATTGAAATATACATCGATCGAAGTCACTAGACCTGAATCCGATTGGGAATGAGTAGACTGAACTTGGAAGGAAGGTGTATCGAAACCGACCTCAAAATTTGCAACAGTTACGCGTTAAAATCATCGCAGAATAGAATGGACTTACTCAGGGGTTATTTTGAAACTTTTATCAATGTAACAGTGATACCGGGCAGTAGCTCGAGCCGATGGATGATACAGTCTTTTTGACAATTTTGTTGCTTTTGATTTTAACCCCTACCATATTATCACATGATAATTATTTTACTATGCCACGTGATAATTTTCATTTTGATAGAATATTATCAGGAAACATGATTCATCTTTATAGGTTTAATGGTAAATTAGCGTACGTGTATTTTTATCATATAAAAAGTAAAATAATACTATCGGTGTAGTTAGAACATTAGTCAAGTGTATAATACCACCTGAAATTTTAGTACACATTCATTAACAGAGGATATGATAAGATCAGGATATCTGTTTACTGTTTGTACATGTTTACTTTCAACCATCATATTTGCATACGGGTCATTAGTTTTGTTAGTCAATGAACATTTATATATTTGTTTAGATACATTGAGCTTTAAATTTAAACATGGTGTGCTCTCTTTTACAGCAAGCTATAAAAAAAATTAGGAAATAACAATACACTTTGTTGCGCAGAAAATAGTGCTGCTCGTATTACATTTAGTGTACTTGACAATATACATGTAATTAAAGAGAAAAATAGAGAGTTTGGTAGACTGGAATAAAATGCACATTGTTTAAATGATATTCAGCATGATATTGATGAACAAAGTAGAATAATTGATGAATTTGATAAAAATAGCTCTGTTGTTGATATGAACTCAAATACCTTGAGCTAGTGAACTTCTCACAACACGAAACAAACATAACAGAACTGTTTATATCTTGTGGCTTGCGGATTTTTAGTGAACATGTTAAAAAGACTGTCTGTATGTCTAGTCCAGCCAAGTAGGAATGATAAAACTTCTCTAAGTTTCTTTAAAGTAATATTGGTAGTACTGTGCACACTCTGCATAAAATTGTACACAATGGTGTAACATAGTACCTGTGAGGACAGTGTTTATTTCTGGGCGCCCAGATCGATGTTGACGGCCACACCCACATGAGAGAAATGGTTTCTACAGGGAGACACGAGCGTAGATTTCCAAAGGTAGCCCAATGACAAGGGTAAATTAAATGTCAAAGGGTGCTTGAGCGGCCTAACAGCCGAGAAGAGCCCTAGAAAGTAACGTTTTAACTTATATTGCAGTGATGAAGAATACACAAAACAAAACATTCATGGAGTCAGGAACGTATAAACACTCAGTTGTACCTTCCTGTTGGTGTCGACAACAGTTCATACTAGACCAAGATTTTGGACGAGTGACACATGTATTATGTTTTTATGTAACATACGAGGGGTGATCAAAATATTCGAGGACTTTTCATCTAGCACTTTAAATTTGGCAGCAATGCATAAAGCCAATTTACATCATTCTGAGACAGATACATTCGGCCGAATGTACTTATAAAATTGTTTTATTCATACAAGGGGCCCGATGTCCTTCCAAGCGTCACTGTCCTTTCCGGACTGATATCCGGCCCTATGTAAAATATTGTTTTTCGTTTAATATTAAAATTAGCCATTAATAGTCAACTCTGGAATGTGAGGTGGAATAAATAGAGTATCGATGCGTTATTCGAAATAAAAAGGGTGGTGGGCTTTACAAGATTGGATTATTCCAACGAATGAAGCACGACCTAGAAAGTTTATGGCGCAATTTCGAAAGAACCATTTTGATCAGGAGTCAACAATTTAATGTTTTGTAGCCTATATACTGGTGCCTCGTATTTCCGTGGCACTTAACTATAAACTTAAATAAAATGTTTTAAACAGCAATACTAGTTACAGCCTGCCACTGAATAATAAAATGTACCTTTTGTTTATGATTAATTATAATTAAATGTTTTTATCGGGCAAAACATAAACAAAATTAAGTTTTTCCATAACCTACTCCTTCCTACACTTGGAGAGCGGATACCCCTATTTCCACGGTATCCAATGAAAACAGTTCTTAGTGTCGCCTACAAGACATGCACCGGTCCGAAACCAAGTAAAAATGTTAGGACAGATGTTGCTAACTGTAGCAGACATGTTAACATAAGATGTTATGAATACTTTTGTTGCTAGAGGTTTAGCAAGTGACCTACTCTAACAACACTAGAAAATTTACTCTTTACTAGGAGGAAAAGTTAATTCTGCCCAAAAAGATTGTTTATTTACTTTTTTGTCTACTTTTTTATTTATTTGTGAGATTTAAGTGATAGTGCACTTATTTACAGGTATATTTCGTATGTATGACACACACTACTGTTTATATCCGATACCACGGAATTAGGGGTACCACGGAAATACTAGGCGAGGCTATACTAGTCTTCGTTTTCATCAGTTACATTTGGTACATATCTGTACGTCATAATTTGCAGAATATAACGAAAAGTGTCCCTACCGCGGTGCTATTTTTGCTTTTTATCCTTAAATCATCGCCTAATCCGTTTGTCAGAGACCCTACAAAATACGTAAACAATGGATTCATATGAAAATGGCCAATTTTGAGAGCAAAGAATCTATGCACAATTTAGTCATGTAATGTTGGAGATATCGCGTGGATTTTACAAGTTTTGCGTTAACTTACTTTTCATAGCATGTCGTTGGTCTGAGATAACGTTACGCCCGACAGTGCGTGCTTCACATTTGGTTACAAAAAGTGACGTCATCAAGTAAATAGTGACGTTACAATAAAGTAATTCAAACAAAAACGGGATAATTAACTGCATCAGCTTGTAATTTCATTACTCTAGTTTCAATATTTCAAAACTTAGAAGGAGAGTCCTCAAATATGTTGATCAACCCTCGTACATAGAACAAACATAATGTTGATCTACCACGTACGTTCGCATGCACGTCTGAAAATAATGATAAATATTCACATTAGCTTAATATTGTGTTTTGTCGTACAAATAAAAATACAAATGTGTGAACACAACTATGCATACATGCATGCATTCTTGTTCGATGGAATGGTTATCACACAAACCACCACAAGCATAAGAATGTCTTCGACCTATGTGTCAATGAGTTAATCTGCCAAAATATGTTATTGCTCGCTTTATTACAATAATTATACGTCAAGGCCATGCAAATTGTACAAGTCGTTTTGATAAACTAGTTGTGTGTTAGAGGCAATTTCACGTAGCGATTTCCTGATGTTAAGTCAAGAAAAGCGAACATTCAATTGTCTCGTAGAATCGACTTTCCTCATTTTACCAATTGCATTATAAGTAAAGCACCATAACATTGATTGTCATAGTGTCTACCATCTATCAAATTATAAACAGAGAATTTATATGTACTGCAGGAATATAGATGTTTAGTAAAGTCTATTTTCCCCAAGACGATACTTATATGATCACAATTTGCATATGATTTAATGTTGTTTTAGAAAATTCTGGTATTGACAAGTAGTTCTTGATTTGACGAGAGCGGTGTACTAGAGATTGTTATCATCAAAAATAGAATAATACACACGAATAATATGTTTGCTCCTAAGCATCTTTTACAATATCAGTTTTAGTTCCTACCTATTTCACACGTACAATCTATCAAATCTCATTTTCTCGATATTATCTATAATCGGTAAATAATAATTTTAGAGAACACAAGTGTTTACAAGTTACAGCTATGAACAAGTACATCACACATGGTTTATGTTTTTGTGTTTGCTATACCTGGATACGTAAAGCTAAAAAGGTAGATCAAATAACAGAGTGTTCCAAAAGTTAACCTGACTTGTCTTCATTTTGATTGCATGCTAATGGTATGATGTGCGTTACTTAATGTGTCTATGCCACATCCTACTAATAACTGATTATAGCCTACAACCAACATACATGCGTAAGAAGTGTGCGTGTTTTTGTAAGCTTTATCTATGCTATTTACTGACTGAGTTACTATTCATCAATTAGTAATCCACTTTGTTGCTAATCGACTGAACTGTCCATCGCTCTTACAGCTTTTTATTACAGTTCTATATCGTATACGTTAATAACATTTATCCGTCGTTTTTTCTCGGTTATCCTTTGCAAAGGGTTGCACACAATATGCATGACTTTGTGCAGGGTATGTCTAAAACATGGTTTCCTATCTGACTAGCATGACGTGTTGCAAAATGTGTTGTTTCTATTTCTTTTTTTTTCGGCTTTGTCATATTGATCTTGCCCATTTATTAGTCCCCGTCATTGGTGGGAGAGGGTCGGGGAACCATCCCTTGCCCACCTTACAAATATGCATAGATTAATTATAATAAACTGTTAAAACATATATATATTCAAAAATAGTTGTAAACAGATATAATGTTGTATTTTGACTGACGATGTGTTAAAAAATCTATACATAGAATAATAACAACAATACAGCAATAGTGTTTCAATGGAATACATAAAATATTCACTGCATGCTTGTTATGTGATCTAGGAAGTGTCTGATTAATGTGTATGTTTTGTTTTGTGCTTTCAGTATGAATATTGCAAGGATACATATTGTACTGTGTTGTTTTGTTCTTCTTTCAGATATAAGATATGTTTTATAAATACTGAAAGCTATTATGTTGATGATGATATTGATATTACTATATTCTCTTAGTTCTGATTTATATCCAAAATCTATGTATTTTAAGCACCTAAAATTGTGATCGAAGCCGAGATTTCTAAAGGCTGTATTAACCTGAGTCCAGAGTGATGTTGTGTAAGGACATTCGATGAAAAAGTGTGCATAGTTTTCAATAGCATGACAATGAAGACATAATGGTGAATTAAAAATTCTCCATTTCATAAGGTTTTCATTTGTGGCAATGATATTGTGTACCAATTTGTATTTGAATTGCTTTACTCTATTGTCTAGACAAGTAGCTTTCCAGCTATTGTAGAAAAAAGTCCAATAGAAATGTTGTTTGTCTAATTTATTTTCCCAAAATTTATGAATGTATGGAAGCTCTGATTTTTGTTTTATAAATACATCATAGAAATCTTTGTTTTGCATTGTTCTGAAAGGATGTTTTAAATCCTTAAGTTGTAAATGTAAATTTGTTTTTACCCTATTTAGGTAAGATTCTTTTGTTTGTACTAGTTTCTTCCATGCTGGTGGTATTGATTCTTTGAGTATACTTATTTCTGATATCCAGTTTGATTTGTTTTTTAGCTTATTGAGTATAAAAGTTTCATTAATTAGGCCTCTCTTTTATCAAGTATGTCGTTTAAAAAGTATATGTCCGAGTTAATCCAATTCTTGTGAAATAACGTTTTATTAGATTTTGATTTGATATGTTTGTTACCCCAGATTACCTCTTGTCTGATTTCTCGGAATGATTTAGGTATGTCTTTGTTAACATTGTTTTGAAATTGCAGCCACACCGAGAGAATATCGCTGTAAAAAGTTGAAAGTTTGTGTTGTATCGCTGGTAGGCTTTTTTAGAACCCGGCTTAGTGTAAAAGATAAGCAATTTTTTTCCATATTGATTAAAGTAGAATGAAGGAATTGTTTTCCAGTTCGCTATTGTGTCATTTTCTAGGAATTGTTTTAGCCAGTTGATTCGTAGTGATTTGATATACTTAACGGATTTAAAAACGCGACACTGGGGTATGTTGTTCAGTAGCAGATAATTCAGGTTTATGTCGATATTTAGATAGTACAGATGAAAGGTAAATTTGTTGCCGTCATTTTGGTACAAAGATAATAAAAATCAGATACATATTAATAAATCTATCGTACAATTAGTACGTTGATCCAGAAAACAAAAGTCGCATTCTGGCCAATAGACAGTAAGTGTAAATAAGGCCGTTTTGTGAATTCAAATTGCGCTTGACCAAGACACAAGCTTCAGTCTATTCATTTCATGCATCAAAATGAGTTACAGTTATTGGGCAACTGATCGGATATGTACGCTGATTTCAACTCAATTGAATCTGAAGCAAGGAATTTGGCTACGCCGACTAAACATCGTACTGAATCTTCAAATTGTACTGCAAGCAGAATGGTTTTTTCTGGCATTTTAAAACATAAATACGGGTCTATGCGACAACGATGTGTTGCTGTGATGAATGTTCCAGGAGAACACTGTAACACTGTGATGAACTGCATACATTCTAATTGTGTTGTGAGGTGATATTTGTAGGACGTGTACAATGATAAGTGATCGTTTTATTTATGCATTTGTCATGTAATAAAGTCAATGAAATCATACCATGATAGTCAAAATCATCCATGATAGCCAAGTGTCATATAGAGGGATTTATATTTCTGGGAACATTAAATAGTATGGTTCCCGAAACAACATAAACACATTTTGAATAATTTGATATGACATTTATGATATATTAATTTTAATTTAGAATGTGTGTATAGCAGGTAGGTTACAAATACGTATGCATTCGACCTTGTTATACAGGCTACTGATCATCAACGCTGAAATAAATGAGCCAATAAATATATGTTACTTTCGTTTTCTGGACTAATGTCTTATTCGTACAATAACTTGTTTAATACACGTGTGGTTTGGTTGCGTTTGGTATTAAAATGACGGCATCGAATTGCCCGTTACGAATATATAAAGATATATTTGATAGGAATCTGATTTCCTAAAATATACCAACATAACCAAGTGTCGCGTTTTTAAATCCGTTAACCATATAAGAAATTGTGTCTATCATGCCTAGACCACCATTAGAAACGGTATTAACTAATATGGTTCTTTTGATTTTCTCTCCACGATTGTTCCATAAAAAGGCATAAAATATTTTATTGATTTTTGATACTACATATTTTGGGACGTAGCATGATTGCATGATGTACGTAAACTTGGGCAGTAGTAAGCTTTTGATAGCCGTGATTTTTTCCATAGAATGTTAAATGCCTCAATTGTAAGTTATTTATGGTTTTTATACAGTTGTCAATTTTACTGTTCCAGTTAAGCGTTTCGCATTTTTGTTTATCATGGCCGAAATATACCCCAAGTGCTTTTATTTCATTGGCCCATTTCAGATCGGCAATAGTGCCTGTGTTATTTATTAATGACCCTAGTCCTAAAATTTCGGTTTTGTTTTTGTTTAAACGTAGGCCCGAATGTGTACCAAATTCATTTACGATATATAACGCCTGAGTGACATCAGTAACGTCTTTTGCAAATAATGTTGTGTCGTCTGCTAGTTGACTTATTTTTAAAGGTATTGTGCAGTTATGTATTTTGATTCCATGTATGTTTTCAGCGGTCCTTATTCGTGTAGCTAATATTTCAGCTACAATGATAAAAAATGATAGAGCTACAAGGACATCCTTGTCGGAGAGATCTTTCTAGTGAGAAAGTTTTGTTTCTATTTCTATGATTTATTTTTTCAATCAAATCAATGTGACATTACCATGTTAAATCCGGAAGATATTTCTATTTTCACGGTTACATTATCAGTATCACTTAAACAGACATGTCGTGCAATTTTATCCATTAACAAAGCTAATCAATTTCGGATACTGTAATGCCTTATTAAAAGCAATGCATCTGAAAATGTAATTTTCGAATCCGCCATCTTAATTTATCGACACTGTTTTGTACTATGGTATCTCAAGAGAGGTGTTATTGACGCTAGATTGGATGTCTAAAAAACCACTTTACGAGGCGCATATCAATCTTCGACGCAAATTAAGAGAAAGAAAATTGTGAGAAATTGCTATGGCATAGAAGCAGTTAAATTATCTTTCTGGGTAATCGCTGACTAAAAGCAGGTTAAACAAAGTCAGGCCCAATGTAATTTTAAAATTGCATTCGGTACTTTTCATCCAAGTTATCCCAATTATACAGTCTCTTGAAAATGACGTTATATTGTCTTGCATCTATATTATAAAACCAAGACCCTGTCTCAAAAGTTACCATTTTCCGAGGGCTGTTTTTAGCAGTTCAGCAAAAATCGCATCCTAAGGCTGTATGTCAAAGTATATACATATATATATATCTGAAAAAGATCTATCTCTTCATAAATCAGTCAAGCTGTTTATGTATGGAGTAAAAAAATCAACTGATTATTTGGTTTTTTTTGTGGCAGCCTGAACATACTTGTTACCGTTATAAAACTGCTAGTACTGACATCATGTGCACACTGCTAGAATACAAATTTTCGAGGGATGTTTTAAGCTGTTCAGCCGTTCACCACCATTAATGCATGGAGTAATACATCCACACTATGTGTGGTTTTACTTTTGTAAAAGCCAGAACATTCTTGTTACCGTTTATCAGATCATACTGATCTCATTTTTACACCCCTAGAACTGACTTTTCTCAAACTATAAAATTAGTATTGTTGTAAACACAGTGTTGATCTCCATTGTATCCCCCTCCAGGCATGTTACTGTTAGATGTAGTTAGTGAACCTGTGGCGACGTAAGTAATAGAATGCTGGGTTTTTTTAATTTGTATAACCGATGGATGATCGATGTAGGGTGACATTAGGGTTGAAAACATTAATTCCATTTTCTAAGTTACCTTGAAGTATTTTTGAACCATTGATTAACCCCGAATTAAGATGGCACATTTGGACTTAGCGATGGCAGATAGTTATACAGTAACTGCAGAATGTAACTCGTAACTCTTCTTGCAAACATGGCCTACAGCCTAGGTTGTCACAACGTTGTCTATTTACACATTGAAGAGATCTTCCAGCAAAATGTATTAGCTTACACAAGGTTTGTTAACAAATGTTTTGTCAAATTATGCGGTTTCCAGATGGCACAGACTGTTCAATACAGAACAAAACGTTAAGTTACAAATTTTCGAGGTTGTTTATCAGCTGCTCAGCGTACATTCAAGTCTCCCTGGCAAGACTATTTCTCTCCTATGCGTGTGGCAGGATCGGATCCTGGCGGCGATGAAGATGAACGTCTGAGTATAATAATAAATGTTCATATCAATTATTGTGTTTTAATACATTAGTAATATTTATGGCAAAAAAGAAATGTACGAACACAACTATGCAAAAATGCATGAACGTAGACTTTTGTCATAACTTTTTTATTTGGGCATGTATTATCACATTATATCTGTCGCCATAGTAACCAATAGTTGGAAAGGCGGGGCAGCGAATTTAAAAAACATTTTTGGCATTATTCAACTGCTTATATCTCACAGATAACAAGTCTGACTTTAACGCGACTTCGTGACATACACGCGCAATATCCTTGGAATGTACGCCGTCAATTTCGACTTCATAAAGGTTACCGTTGTTCATTTATGGTACAAATCAAGCAACAGCTGTGGCGCCTCACCAGTGAAAATATGACGTTAGCGAAATACGCTGGAAATCGCATCAACATGAAGGTTTGTGTGAACCTCGGCAAGACGCCAGAACAAACGCTTTAAATGTTGGAACCTGCTACATGTAACACTAAATTTCTTGTATCGAGTTACCTGATTTCCAAACGACACAAGCGCATCAATCGTGGTCAAGACAGAATAAAACGACATGGGCCGACGGCGAAAACCAACGGCGAATGTGAAGTCACCAGGCGTTTTCTAGGACAACATCGACCCGGATCAACGTTCTATTTTAACGGTTATACTAGAATGCGACATTACTGGTAATAAATTGAAACTTTTATCACATTTAAGGTAGTAAATAAACGTGCCCCGCATACCGTACCCCTATATATCCCCGGAAGCTGTAGAATTTGATCCAAATAAGATACGGCTTTGAAATGTCACGTACTTACGCAGCTAATATTATTTGCACTCCACACAAACGTATTTGTTTGTATGATGATGGGTATGTAATGTATGACAAAAGCCTACGTAATTCTGGTACAACCCTCGTATTCCAACATATAGTGCTTCTTCCTTGGAAAGGTTATGACAAAAACACCACAAGCTCAAATATGTCTTAGGCCTGCATTGGTCTATGGATTATTCTACCAAAATATGTTATCGTTCGCTTCGTTTAAATAATCATATCAAGGCCATGACTACTGTACACTGGTTGTTTTGATAAACAATTTATGCGTTAGATGCCATTTCACGGAACCATTGTGTAGTCGAGAAAAGCGAATATCCAATTATCTCGCAGAATCGACTTTCCTCATTTTACCAATTGTCTACCATCTATCAAATTATAAACAGAGAATTTAAATATACAGTAGGAATGTAGATGTCTAGTTAAGTATTTTTTCCCCGAGACGATACTTATAGGATCACAATTTGCATATGATTTAATGTTGTTTTGGAAAGTTCTGGCATTGACAAGTATTTCTTGATGTTATAATATACAGCTAAAACACAGCTAGAATTAATGAGATATTATTGACGAGACCGGTGTACTTGAGATTGTCTTCATCGACTTTAATAGAATAAAACACAAGCATAATATGTTTGCTCGTAAGCACCATTGACAATAACAGTTTTAATGTCTACACATTTCACTGGTACAATATATCAAACCTCATTTTCTCGATAATATCTATAATCCGTAAATAAGTAAGTGTTTACAAGTTGCAGACAAAGGAAAACACAACGCACATGTTGAAGTTGTTTGTGTTTGCAATATATTATATTTACTAAAGTGTAAAAGGTAGTTCAAATAACAGAGCGTTCTAAAAGTTAACCTGACCATTGGTTTCGATATATTACTCGATAACGAACTTTGCATGGTATTCGACGATAGTTCGATTTGTGCATGTCACCTTCGTAGTAATGGCATGATAATGGTATGATGTGTTTTACTTAAGATCAATGAGTCACCAATCACGGCTCTTTCTGTTTGGCATGATATATCTAAAAATGGTTTTCAATCTGATAAACGTCAACAGTAGCGTCAACTTTTCATGTTTTCAAAATGTGTTGTTATACTTTGTATTGTTTCTCTGTCTATCGATTTAATGTGACATTTCCATTTTAAATCCAAGAGACAGTTCCATTTTCACGGTGCAAATATCAGAATCACTAAAACAGACATGTCGAGCAATTTTATCCATTAACGAAGCTCTTTTAGTCAATTCAGGAAACTGTAAAGCCTTATTAAAAGTATTGCATTTGAAAATGTAATTTTCGAATCCGCCATCTAAATTGATCAACACTGTTTTGTACGGAGGTATCTCTAGAGAGGTGTTATTAATGCTAGATTGGATTTTGATGGAGAGTCTCACGCCTGAAAAACTTTTTTACGAGGGGCATTTATTAATCTTGGACGCATATTCAGAGAAAGAAAATTGAGAGAAATTGCATTGAAATAAAAGTAGTTTAATTATATTTCTGGGTAATCGCTGACTAAAAGCATGTTAAACAATTTGGAGCCCCGTGTCATTTTAAAATTGCATTCATTACTTTCCAACCCGTTTATCCGAATTCTACAGTCTCGTGAAAATGAATCATACTTTTTTTAACCTAAAGTATGCGAATAAGGCTTCTGTCTTAAAAGTTACCAATTGTCGATGGATATTTTATAGCTGTTCATCACCGTTTGATAGTTTTACTTGTTGTATATGCGTGCAGTAATAAATCACGCACTTTGTGGCGTTAATTTTGTATCAGCAAGAAAATACTTGTTACTGTTTATCAGATAATACTGATCTCATTTTTACACCCATAGAACTGACCTTTCTCATACTGTGACATTAATACATTTTTAAATACAGTGTCGATCTCCATGGAACCCCCAGGAATTTAACTTTTATTTGAGTTAGTCAACCTGTGGCAAAATACTTAATAGGATACTGAAATTGGTGTTCTTAATTTGTATAATCAATGGATGATTGCTGTAGGGTGACATTAGGGTTGAAGTTGGAAACATTAATTCCCTTTTCTAAGTTACCTCGAGGTATCATTAAACCATTAAATGAACCGCAAATTAAGATGGCATATCAAGACTTAGGGATGGTAGATAATTATACTGTAGCGAATAACACAATCAACTTCTTGCAAACACGGCCTACTGTATAGGTTGTCAATACGTGGCTTATTTACACGATAAAGAGTCCTTCCAACTAAATGTATTAGCTTAGACATATGGTTTGTAAACAAATTATTATAGCGAGTATTCAATTATCTCACAAAATAGACCACCATGCACCAATCCATCTCGGATCTCGTGAGTGAAGATCAACGTCTGAAAATGATATCAAATGTTCATATTAGTTATTGTGATTTCGTACACTCGTACTGTTATAGAAAAATACAAACACATATATGCTAACTTCTGTGCTAGTTCCTTTAAAATGTTATGACAAAAAACACAATCAGCTCAAGAATGTCTTAGACATACATATGTCTATAAATTAATCGCTTAATAAAAATAATCATTACAAGGTCATGTAAATTGTACACAAGTTGTTTGGATAAAGACATTATGCGTAAGAGGCAATTTCGCGGAACAATTTCTTCATGTTTAGTCAAGAAAAGCGAGTATTTAATTATCTTGCAGAATCGACTTTCTTCATTTTACCAATTGCATTATAAGTAAAGCACACTGACATTGATTGTCAGAATGTCTACCATCAATCAAATTATAAACAGAGAATTTAAATAAACTGTACGTAAAGAGATGTCTAGTTTAGTCTATTTTCCCCAAGACGATGCTTATATGACCACAATTTGCATATGATTTAATGTTGTTTTAGAAAATTCTGGCATTGACAAGTAGTTCATGATGTTATAATATACAGCTAAAACACAGCTAGATACAATTTTAGGAACGCCTGTATTTTATGAGATGTAATTGACGAGAGCAGTGTACTCGATATTGTCTTAATCACATTTAATAGATTAATACACACGAAAAATATGTTTGCTGGTATGCACCATTACAACAACAATTTTAATTTCAACCTATGTCACACGTGCAATATATCAAACCTCATTTTCTCGATAATATCTATTATCTGTAAATAAGAATTTAAGATTTACAGAAGTGTTTACAAGTTACAGATATGAATAAGCACATCACACATGGTTAAGTTTTTGTGCTTGTAATATGTACATACGTAAAGTTTAAAAGGTAGATCAAATAACAGAGCGTTCCAAAAGTTGACCTGACCATAGGTTTCGATACCTTTCTTGATACTACGCACTTTTCATGGTGTTCAATCGAATCAATGTAATATTACCATGTTCAATCCAAGAGACATTTCCATTTTCATGGTGACAATATCAGAAACACTTAAGGTATAAGACTGGTCACATGCCATTTTTTTCTGCTCAGTAACTTTTTTTTAAAATATGTTTTTTTGTAAGTTAAACATGTCTGACATTGATTGAAGAAAAAAAATTGGAACCCTATGTGGTTTTTTTTTCGTAATTTCTGTTTGAAGCGGTGTACTATAAAATGTTTCGACATTTTTTTTCAATTTTCAAAGGGTGTATGGGGTTTTAGTTTTGTTAATTTCTTTGAAAATATAACACACATTGCCACAATAACTGTCAAGTTATTTAACATAATAATTCAGGCTAACAAAAACAATATTTGAAAGAGAAAATAAGAAAAATTAAGATTTTCCCCTCGTTTTAGCATGTGATGATAGCCGAAATCAAAAATCTACAAAAATGACATATTTTTATAAAGGTAATAGCAAATTAAAAAAAAATTGGGTCAATAACTTTTCTTGCTTTTTTGATATTATTTAGAGTCAGCAAAGGTGATAACAAAATCCTAAAAAAATCAAATCTCTATGTGGGATTTTTTTCAAAATTGCAAATTAAAAATGCTAACATAAACCCAATTTCAAAGAAAAATTAGATTTTCTGCTTTTTTCATATAATTTTACCAGTTTTTTGTATTGAAGGTTCAAATACAACATTAATTTTACATTTTAATGACAATGTAACAAAATGAGACACTAATTTTCGATCTAAATACAAAAATAATGATAAAACAGGGATTAATCAGTACCCCACCCACTTATTTTAACATTATTCTTCAATAATCATGCCAGTTACTTTTTATTTTTCAATGGATTTCAATTTACATTGGCAAAATGAGAAACTATGATAAGAGGATACGATAGTTATATGAACTAAGTTCTTCACTCTAAGGTCAAGGTCATATGAAAAGGTCAAAGGTCAAATATCTCAATAAATTTAACAATTTTGTCCTCATTGATACTTGTTTCTATCATTCAAAGGCACTATAAAAACAAGAGATGTGTGTAAAACTTATATGTCCTCATGGCAGTCCAATAGTCGAAACGGTTAAGGTCACTGTCACCTTGACCTTTGACCTTCTGACCTCAAAATCAATAGGGGTAATCTACTGGTGCCGCCCAACACCTCCACGGAAAGTCTTACGATCATAGGGAAAACCGTTCTTGAGTTATTGAATGGAAACTATTTGGTCTATTATAGACTGACAGACATGAGCACAGCAATATACCTCCTCATCAACGATGGGGGGGGGGGGGGTCAATGCTCTTTTAAGCAAAGCCAATAGTTACTTCTTTTGTTTTGACAAGTTGATCTATTGTGTTTACATATTGGAGATAACAAAACAATTTCTAAGAATTTGGTACACCATGATACAAATTTGATACCTGTAGTAGGAGTCGGAGTTGATCATGAGCCCCTAAATCTGTGGCAGGTAAGAAAGCGTTGTTGAACAGAAACCACATGGTTTACCGACTAACCTATCGACTGACACATGCAAAGCAATATACCTTACCCCTTCATCAAATATAGCGGGAAGAAAAAAAGGGGAACCTTTAAAATATGTTAAAATAATTATAAATTCATCAATACATATATTTATTTTCAAACAAATGATAGTATTCAATAGATTTACAATGCATGCTAAGGGTAAGAATACATGTAGCAATAGATTATAACAATACCAACAAAAGTAAGTACAGTATGTTAGTTAATATTTGCAATGTTTTTATTTTTTCATAGTTTCTAGGGAATCCGAAAGTCCATTTATATATACTTTCAAAACTGGAAAACACAGTGGAACCTTTGATTGTGAATTAATTCATCTCCTACCTACTGAAATTTGGGAAATAATAATCACAAAAATATGAAGTGATTTTCAGATGTCTGTAAACTATCTGAGACTTTAAAAAATTCTATTTTCTACACTAATTGTTTGTACACTTGTAACTATGCATGATCTAAAGGCGCGTTTATGATCAACTGGTTCATTTCTCCACTTCAATAGGCAGGTCACACTTGCTTGACATGATCATCTAATCTGCAATTATATAAATATATGCAAACATCAAATTCATAATAATATAACAAATGACAATAAAAACAAGATAACAGGAGCCATGACCATCCCCGCTTTATATGTTGCTGAGTAACAAATGTTTGCTTGTAATATGGTAAATGTTTTCTCAAAACAGGTCATGATATAATTACAAATGTACAGTAGTATTCATTCACTTCAATCAACTCAATACTTTTTAACTTGTGCTCCAGATAAAAGTTATTTTCAATCAAATAAAGGGAGATAATTTCACGACTAAAGTGATAGTTCTTGATCTTAAACCACTTCTGTTAGTTGCACTTATTCAAATACAAAACCTCAAAAAGTTTTAGAGTTATATTCTGAACAAAGAATATAATAAAATTAATTAAGGGGAGATAAGTTAACAAGAGCACCGCCTTGCGGGTGCAGACGCTCATCTGATATCTGTCACTGTCAAAGGCAGACAACCTAAGCATGAAGTAAAACAGAGTTATGTGTCCTGCTTTACCTAAACACATAACTTCACCAAGAAATTTTCTAAGTCCACAAAGGGGCAATAACTCAAGGGGCAATAACTCAGGCAAAATGCTGGTCAGAGTTATGGTTCTTGCTTGACATGGTCAGGTATTGATGGTGAACACGTGTTGAAAGTTTCAAAGCAATAACTCTGATAGTTTAGGAGAAAAGTGGACCTATACACAACATTTAACCAAGGCATTTTATTTTCTAATTCCAAAAAGGGGCAATAATTCTTACAAAATGCAGATCAGAGTTATAGGTCTTGCTTTACCAGCTCAGGTATTGATAATGAACAAGTGTTGCAAGTTTCGAAGCAATAGCTTTGATGGTTTATGAAAAAGTTTACCTAAACACAAAACTTAACCATGCAACGCAAACGCCGACACCGATGACGACCAAGTGATGACAATAACTCATCTTTTTTATTCAAAAATCAGATGAGCTAAAATCTTTACTACATAGAGTAACTGTTCTTGGTCACTGCATCTGCTGTACCTCTGTGAAGAATTATAGGATGTACCCATTTCAAGCAAGGAATCAAAATCATATCATATTGATAAGTAAAATCGCAAATTACCAATGGTAGTTGTTCTTTGACTTCTTTCTGAAGCAAGGAGTCTTGATTACACTTTGTATCTATTGGATTCACATCTCATGGAGTAGAGAGCATTTTGCCGGATGTAAACAGCTCTCCATTAATTTCATGATGGCATTTCCAAGCGCCAAAACAATGTACTGCAAGCATAAGAGAAATAATTATTGAAAATGTATTACTATTAGCATGCATATCTGAATTAAAGAAAATCCTAAGTTTGCTCTTGGACATATGTTCTATCAAAATCATGGGACAAAATCATGAAATTAATTGTGCGACGTTGTACAAAGGTGATCTGATTTACCGGGAATTGACCTTAATGGGTTGGCCACATTTATAACAAATTTGAAACAAGTACAATATATTAGCAAATATTTTTGCTGCCCATGGTTCTTCCACCAATCTCACAATTAAATTAAAGAAATTTTCAAGGTAGTATGTGAATATTCAAGGCCTTTTTTCGAATCCTTCACCAAGGAAAATTTACAATTGAATTAAGACCCTTTGTGCAGGATAAATATCAAACTTTAATAATTTATGGCAGGGTTGACAATTGGGTTTTAAGCATAAAACCCAGCCCAACAGGAAATATATTCTAGCAGCGATAGGCTACCTGTAAAATTAGTATATCAAGCAAAGTATTACAGTATAGCTGTTAAGCACATCATTATTTACCTATATAAATGTCAACAATCAATAGCACTATAAATGTGCAGTATTACCAAATGTTTCATTTTTTATTGAATAATTAGTCTTTTCATACTTAGATAAGCTGTGGCAGGTAAAACATAGCAATAACAATTGCGTTAGTATAACACAGTAACCTGCAATATAGCAACAGTATTGTATCGCAATAGCAAAAACTTTTAAAGTATTGCAATAGTCAAAATTTAACCCAATGGTCAACCTTTCTAATATCTGGCTCTAACGTTTGCCCATAAAGGAAACCCAGCACAACCCGAATTATGGCAATAGTCATGCAGTACAGTGAATAAGTCAGAACCAACCTAGACATACTGAGCCACAAATTGGGTCAGTTAATCCACATTTTTAACATGCCTTCATGAAGTTCAATGTGCGTCATGATCATTTCTCTTTTTGTTTATCCGTGTTCCACTCAATTTCGTCAATCATCAGTCAATGATTACTTGGTCGGATCATACATTTATCACTTCACTAGAAATCCAGACGGCAGGTCAGGTGTTGATTGGTGATTTCATAATTGGACATATAGGTCTATAACCATGACACCTGAAAACATTTATTATAAACATGTATCAGTATACAGACAAGAGAAATCATTTGACATAAATAAATGCTTTAGTTTGAAAGTTTCTTGCAAATTCGCAGACAGAGAGATGTACACAGTTGGCCTGTATTCTTATTGTATTATGCTGAGAGAGCCATGAGAGCTTTTACCTTCCAAGGTCCAGAATTCCCCCCACTGCCAGGGCCGAGGGAACTGCTGGAGATTTGTCCTCATGCAAAAAGCCACAAGGACAATATTACTTAATAAAGCTATTAGATTGCGTGATACCAGCCTTGTACGAGTACTGGCAGTGGGTCTTGCAGAGCGAATTTACAAAATCTCAGACCGGGTCCGAGAGTGGGGGGACATGGTTGAAAGTGCATCATTTAGATCTACAGTGTAAGTGCGGGAACATTGTCCCGGCATAGTGAGATTGTGCCAAAACAAATGATTGTCCCGACTATAGCCTATACCCCCGTAGTCAAACAACTCGACTTGGTACTACAGGGGAATGTAGTCACTTGTCGGGGTGATACATTAGTCGGGAATAGTCCAGAACCGCAAAAATTTGAAAGAAACTCATAAAAGGCGACAGGTTTGATTAAGGCCGGGGGTCAAGATATGCTTGCTGTTCTCTGTGGTCTTCTACCAATTTGCACTTTGTTCAATGTGTACCATGTAGAGTTGTATGTAAGGTGGCACGGTGGTCTAGTGGTAAGACGCTAGACTGCTGATCGAGAGGTCCCGGGTTCGATCCTCGGCCGGGACACTTGGTCATTTCAGAAACGCTATTTAGTGTTTCCCACCCAACTAGAGATGATCCTGGTTGGTAACCCAGGGGTAGTCTCGCGTGTATCGGTGCTTTACACCGGGCACGTTAAAGAACCAAGGAATCTATTCGAAACGAGCTAGGGTATCGCACCCGGATTCCTTGTATCTCACTTCTGTTTCTTCATTGATTGTCTGCCCCTGCCAGACACTGCCAATAATATCTCGGCCGTTGTGTATATGCCGAAAGGCCCTACAACGTATTTATCCAGATCCTTAGCATGTATCAAAAGAGTTGATATAAAAAAATTGTTCAACTGGGGGGGGGGGGGTTCAATTTACTGGCCAGTGCACACTCATAATGGATAGTCCATACAGTAATCATAACTCTCACATTTTGCATCCAACATGCAACATATTTGGAGAAGTAAAATTATTATTCTTGTACTTTGCAGTGCCAGTTGTTTTGGGAAAATGAAAAAATAAAATAATTACTTTGTTATGATCTTCTGTCGCACGCCACCGCTGGATTTGACCCTCTTAGTTTTCTCCCGCTTTCGATCCATCCCTTAACATACGACAAACATTCTTACAACACCAGATTCTTACAAAATTGTCAAAATTACGCGCAAAAAATGATTGAAATTGTCTGGTCGTTTGTTTATTACCAGAAATCGGTCATGCCGTTACAGCTAAATGTAGTAACGATGTTAGCTAAATGTAGTAATCCACAGCGAAAGATTTCGGATTTGTTCTAATGTGACCGTAATTACTAATATTTATTTCGGATGTGTTCTATTTTCTTCCTTCCATGTCCAGTGTGTATAGGGGCCTGTAGGGGCCATTCATCGTGGTCTATGTAGGGACTTGAGGGGCTTCTATAGGGTTTATGGTTAGTTGTCAGTCTGTATGGGACCTTTAAGGGCGGTATATGGTCATTTATCAGCCTGAATAGGTGCCTGTAGGGGCTGTCTATTGTCGCTGTAGATAACTACATTTAGGTATATAGGTTATCAGCTTGAATAGGGGCCTGTAGGGGCTGTCTAGGTTTGTCGCTGTAGATTACTACATTTAGGTATATAGGTTATCAGCTTGAATAGGGGCCTGTAGGGGCTGTTTAGGTTTGTCGCTGTAGATTACTACATTTAGATATATAGGTTATCAGCTTGAATAGGGGCCTGTAGGGGCTGTCTAGGTTTGTCGCTGTAGATTACTGCATTTAGATATATAGGTTATCAGCTTGAATAGGGGCCTGTAGGGGCTGTCTAGGTTTGTCGCTGTAGATTACTACACTTAGATATATCTTTATCAGCTTAAATAGGGGCTGTCTAGGTTTGTCGCTGTAAATTACTACTTTTAGATATATATGTATAGGTTATCAGCTATATATCTAAGTGTAGTAATCTACAGCGACAAACCTAGACAATCCCTACAGGCCCCTATTATGGCTGAAAATTTATATACCTAAATGTAGTATTCTACAGCGACATATATGTACAGCCCCTACAGGCCCCTGTTCAGGCTGATAATTTATATACCTTAATGTAGAAATCTTCAGCGACATATGTTGACAGCCCTTACAGGCCCCTATTCAGGCTGATAATTTATATACCTAAATGTAGTAATCTACAGCGACAAATATTGACAGCCCTTACAAGCCCCTATTATGGCTGATAATATATATACCTAAATGTAGTAATCTACAGCGACAAACCTTGACAGCCCTAACAGGCCCCTATTCAGGCTGATAATTTATATACCTAAATGTAGTAATCTACAGCGACATATACTGACAGCCCTTACAGGCCCCTATTCAGGCTGATAATTTATATACCTAAATGTAGTTATCTACAGCGACAAACCTAGACTGCCCTTACAGGCCCCTATTCAGGCTGATAATTTATATACCTAAATGTATTAATCTACAGCGACATATATTGATAGCCCTTACGGGCCCCTATTCAGGCTGATAATTTATATACCTAAATGTAGTAATCTACAGCGACATATATTGACAGCCCTTACAGGCCCCTATTCAGGCTGATAATTTATATACCTAAATGTTGTAATCTACAGCAACAAACCTAGACAGCCCTTACAGGCCCCTATTATGGCTGAAAATTTATATACCTAAATGTAGTATTCTACAGCGACATATATGTACAGCCCCTACAGGCCCCTGTTCAGGCTGATAATTTATATACCTTAATGTAGAAATCTTCAGCGACATATGTTGACAGCCCTTACAGGCCCCTATTCAGGCTGATAATTTATATACCTAAATGTAGTAATCTACAGCGACAAATATTGACAGCCCTTACAGGCCCCTATTATGGCTGATAATATATATACCTAAATGTAGTAATCTACAGCGACAAACCTTGACAGCCCTAACAGGCCCCTATTCAGGCTGATAATTTATATACCTAAATGTAGTAATCTACAGCGACATATACTGACAGCCCTTACAGGCCCCTATTCAGGCTGATAATTTATATACCTAAATGTAGTTATCTACAGCGACAAACCTAGACAGCCCTTACAGGCCCCTATTCAGGCTGATAATTTATATACCTAAATGTATTAATCTACAGCGACATATATTGATAGCCCTTACGGGCCCCTATTCAGGCTGATAATTTATATACCTAAATGTAGTAATCTACAGCGACATATATTGACAGCCCTTACAGGCCCCTATTCAGGCTGATAATTTATATACCTAAATGTTGTAATCTACAGCGACAAACCTAGACAGCCCTTACAGGCCCCTATTCAGGCTGATAATTTATATACCTAAATGTATTAATCTACAGCGACATATATTGATAGCCCTTACGGGCCCCTATTCAGGCTGATAATTTATATACCTAAATGTAGTAATCTACAGCGACAAACGTAGACAGCCCTTACAGGCCCCTATTCAGGCTGATAATTTATATACCTAAATGTAGTAATCTACAGCAACATATATTGACAGCCCTTACAGGCCCCTTTTCAGGCTGATAATTTATATACCTAAATGTAGTACTTAATCTACAGCGACATATATTGACAGCCCTTACAGGCCCCTATTTAAGCTGATAATTTATATACCTAAATGTAGTAATCTACAGCGACAAACCTAGACAGCCCTTACAGGCCCCTATTCAGGCTGATAATTTATATACCTAAATGTAGTAATCTACAGCAACATATATTGACAGCCCTTACTGGCCCCTATTTAGGCTGATAATTTATATACCTAAATGTAGTAATCTACAGCAACATATATTGACAGCCCGTACAGGCCCCTATTCAGGCTGATAATTTATATACCTAAATGTAGTAATCTACAGTGACAAACCTAGACAGCCCTTACAGGCCCCTATTCAGGCTGATTATTTATATACCTAAATGTAGTAACCTACAGCGACATATATTGACAGCCCTTACAGGCCCCTTTTCAGGCTGATAATTTATATACCTAAATGTAGTAATCTACAGCGACAAACCTAGACAGCCCCTACAGGCCCCTATTCAGGCTGATAAATGACCATATACAGCCCCTAAAGGTCCCATACAGACTCACAACTAACCATAACATCAATGAAATTGAAGAATCTCGCTGCAGATTACTACATTTAGTCAATATCGCTGTGGATTACTGCATTTAGTCGCAACCCGGTCATGCGCTAAGGGAGGTAACTGAGTAATGTCGTGAACTTTAAATCACGAAAAGTATAGTAAAAGGCGAAAAGATTACGATAATTTTCTATAAATTTACGATTTGAAATGATCGTTATCACACCAAGGTTGAAAGATGTGTATTTTTTACTTTTTTTGTTATTTGCAACATCGCGTACGTTTTTCACATAGTATCATTCGGAACACCTCCTATTTTGTCACCAGTCTTATACCTTAAACCGACATGTCGTGCTATTTTATCCATAAGCAAAGCTCTTTTAGTCAATTCAGGAAACTGTAAAGCCTAATTAAAAGCATTGCATTTGAAAATGTAATTTTCGAATCCGCCATCTAAATTTATCAACACTGTTTTGTACGGAGGTATCTCAAGAGAGGTGTTATTAGCGCTAGATTGTATTTTGATGGAGAGTCTCATGTCTGTAAAACTACTTTACGAGGCGCATTATTAATCTAGAAAGCAAATTAAGAGAAAGAAAAGTGTGAGAAATTGCTTGAAAATGGAAGCAGTTTAATAATGTTTCAGCATAATCGCTGACTAAAAGCATGTTAAACAAAGTCAAGCCAATGTCAGTTTAAAATTGCATTCATTACTTTTCAACCCCATTTATCCCATTGTACAGTCTCATGAACATGTCATTATATTTTTTTGAACCTAAATTATAAGAACGAGACCCTGTCTTAAAAGATACAAATTTTCGAGGGCTGTTTTCAGCTGTACATCCGTTCATCTTCCCTTTGAATTGTTAACTTATTAAATATTGTATTCTTGCGCTTGGTATCCATACATCTAAATAAGGTCTCACTTTTTAAATATCAGTCAATCTATTCCATGTATTGAGTAATAGGGGATTAAATAGCCAGCGAAGCTGGCTATTGTAAATACCCATACCAATAATGTCCACGTGCGTATCTTCGTCGAGTCTCTGCAGGTACTAATGCTTTCAGAAAAAGTTATTTCCGGTTAAAAATTTCAGGCAGTTTTCCGAGGTGAATGGTCCTTTGAAAATAAAAAATAGTAATATGTAAACGGTTGCCCCCTATCATTTTCTTTCGAATTATAACCATCTTTAAAAATATTCAATAAATAAAACAAACTATTTTTAAAAAACCAAAAGGAAGTAAGAAATACGCTACTGTACTGGATACACGGCGCCAATACAAGACGTGATGTTATGACGTCACAAATAACAGGATATGACGTCATACCAAAAGTACGCCAAATAGACTCATGACGTTACGTTGCAATGTATAACAAATCAGTATAATATAGGTAAAACTCCAGGTTAGGGATGCCTACATGCACTTATTCCAAACATAAACCACAGATACATAGCCAATCTAAAATTTTGAATAATTATTATTTCTGGTCTTACATTTAAAGAGGAAAAGTGATCAGTTGCTGACCAATAACAATCTTTGTATATTGTATAACATCTCAATTCAACTCATCTTTAGTCAGTTTCTATCTGTTTAGCAGATATCCAATGTGTATTTAATCCCTCATTTAGGCGGTGCCTTAGTTCATATTAAACCAATACATTTTGTAGTGTAACTTTTGTAACAGTCTGAACATAATTGTTACAATTTATCTGATAATACTGATCTACACACTCACAGAACTGACCTCTATGAATTGACTAAAAGAGCCCCTTTAATGGATAAAATTGCACTAAAAGCTCGCTTAAGTGATTCGGATAGTGTCATCGTAAAAATGGAAATGTCTTTTGAATTTAACACCGTGACGGTAATGTCACATTGATTTGATTGAAAGAGAAACCATACAAAATTTAACCACACATTTCGAAAACATGATAAGTTGATGAAAATCATTTTGTAGATATATCATGCCAAAAGAAAGATGTGTGTATAGCATTGATAGGACACTAATTGATAATATGGACTTTCATGACAATATCAACAGAAAATATTAAGTTTCCACCGAGTTATTTCATTATATGAAAGTAATTCGCTGAAATATAGCTTATAAAACACGACTTCCTATGCATTTATGTTGGTCATATTTCATAATCAACGATCATAAGGAGATAGCATAGACACATTAGGTAACAAACATCATACCATTAGTATGCAATCAGTATGCAAGTTAATATTTTGACCGCTCAGTTATTTGATCTAGCATTAAACTTAACGTAAATATAGATTTCAACACCAACAACTTCAACATGTTTAATGTGTTGATCATTGTCTCTAACTTGTAAATACTTGTATTCTCTAAAATCCACAATTCTCATTTACCGATTATAGACATTATCGAGTTGATATATGGTACCCGTCAAATAGGTAGGAACTACAACTGATATTGTTCATGGTGCTAACGATAAAACATATCATTCGTGTGTAGTTTTCTATTTTATTAGGACAAACTCGATTACACTGGTCTCGTCAAACATATTTCATAAAACCAGGCGTTCCTAAAATTGTATCTAGGTGTGTATAAATTGTATATTATAACATCAAGAACTATTTGTCAATGGCAGAATTGTCTAAAACAACATTAAATCGTATGTAAATTGTTATCATATAAGCCTCTTCTTTGGGAAAATAGACTTTATATACTAGACATCTATGTACTTACAGTTTATTTAAATTCTCTGATTATAATGTGATTGATGGAAGACATTCTTTCAACCAATGCTAGAGTGCTGTACTTATAATGCAATTGGTAAAATGAGGGAAGTCGCTTCTGTGAGATGATCGAATACTAGCTATAATAATTTGTTTATAAACCATATGTCTAAGCTATATAGTACATTTAGCTGGAAGGACTCTTTATCGTGTAAATAGGCCACGTAGCGACAACCTGATGTAGGCCGTGTTTGCAAATAGTGTTTCGCCTTATTTGCTACCTGTACTGTATATTTATCTACTATCCCTACGTATAGACAAACAACCTTAATTCGTGGTTCATTTAATGGTTCATGGACACCTTGATGTAACAGGAGTTAATGTTTCCAACTCTCACCCTAGTGTCACCCTACAGCGATCATCCATCGATTTAACAAATTAAGAACACCAATTTCAGTATCCTATTAATTACGTTGCCACAGGTTAACTAACTACATGTTTTAATTAAATGCCTGGAAGGCAATACAGGTAAAGAACCACTAAATGCCTCCGCGGACCAAGTGGTGATACACTCAAGTAGTCCTTAAAAAAACTTTGGTTTGCCTGTAAATGATATATTTCTTGACAAATGTGGAGTTGAATGATGAAATTGAGTTTAAATGGTTGGTAAATATGCATGTGGTGTAGTAAAACTGTAATATTTGTATTATTCCGCTATTTTGTTCTTGATACCAAAGTGAAAGTAGACTAGGGTAAAACCCAGAACTTATAAATCCGGACATGCGTAAAAACGGATAGGCCGTGTTTGAAGGACAAAAACTTTCTTAGAAGATACATGACCCCCTTTTTTATTGCATTATTTTGAAGCTTAACTGCCCGTCTTTACAATGATATATGTGGTCCAGGTGGCCATAGACTAAAAAACGTTGAAAATTGGGGCCTACTATGGCCAATTTATATTGAGCTATAGAGCAAATCTATTTGGTGGTTTCTAACCTACAATGGACAACACCACTGTATTTAAAAATGTATTAATTTCACAGTTTGAGAAAAGTCAGTTCTAGGGGTGTAAAATGATATAAGTATTATCAGATAAACAGTAACAAGTATGTTCTTGCTGTTACAAATTAACGTCACAAAGTTTAATGAACAGCTATAAAACATCCCTCGACAACTGGTAACTTTTCAGACAGAGGCCTTATTCGCATAATTTATATGATCGAGAAAGTGTGATTCCATTTTCACGAGACTGTAGAATTGGGATAAATTGGTTGGAAAGCAACATTTCTCAATTTCCTTTCTCTAAAGTTGCGTCCAAAATTAATAATGCGCCTCGTAACATAGGTTTTCAGACATGAGACTCTCCATCAAAATCTAATCTAGCGTTAATAACACCTCTCAAGAGATACCTCAGTACAAAACAGTGTTGATAAATTCAGATGGCGGATTCGAAAATTACATTTTCAAATGCAATGCTTTTACATGTAATAAGGCTTTACAGTTTCCCGAAAGTGCTTTGTTAATGGATAAAATTGCTCGACATGTCTGTTTAAGTGATTCGGATATTGGCACCGTGAAAACTGAAATGTCCCTTTGATTTACAAAAAAATGTAACATGGTAATGTCACGTTGATTCGTTTGAAAGAAGAGCCATATAAATTATAACACATTTTGAAAACACGATAAGTCGACGCTAAAGTTGATGTTAGTCAGATTGAAAACCATTTTTAGATATATCATGCCAGAACGAAAGAGCTGCGGACAACCGTGATTGGTGACTACTTGATCCTATGGTATTTCGTTTCATTGTCAACAGAAAATGATTTCCACTGAGACATTTCCTTATATGAAATTAGTTCGCGAAATTGTATCAAGAAAAAAACCACGGACTTCTTACGCATGTATCTTCGTTGTAGATTATAATCAGCGGTCCATAATAAAGGTCCATCAACGGGTTGTCAAGGAAGGAAAATATGCGTTCTGTTGACAGAAATGAAGACTCTTACCCTGTGTTTATGCAAATATAACTGGTTAAATAAAAAGCTCATGCCTTGGCCCCGCTGAGCATGTTTTGCCTCGTTAATGTAATCCGGATTTGATAAATAAACTTCGGAACATACCATGGGAAAGGTCATATATGTATAGGTGAAGCCTTGGAAATGTCATAATGAAATGTGAGAAATCCCTGTTCCCGAATCTACACTATGTTCTATGTTCCGAAGTTTATTGAAGTTATATTTGCATAAACACAGGGTAAGAGTCTTCATTTCTGTCAACAGAACGCATATTTTCCTTCCTTGACACCCCGTTGATTTACCTTTAATAAGAAATAACGTCATGTGAATGCATTTGATATGTGCCTCGCCTTTATTCACGTGTAGTCATTAATGAAAGTCAGTTGGGCGTCGGACTGTGTTGGTTAATTGTTGCGAAACATTTGCCCGTGTGTTACGAATGTACGTTTTGGTAATTCGCTATGACTGTTTGCAAGGGTAGAATTACATCTACTGGATGACAAAGTAAATTAAAGTGACCTTCCTTACAAGATTGGGGTTTAATCCATAATATTTATTCAGGTTCCAAATATTGATACACTTCATGTAGATAATATCATAACATAATATGCTTCATTAAAATAATATTGCTGTCATGAAGAATACACAAGCATTCGTTTTATCTGGAATGTATACAAGTATACAGTAAGTTTTACAAACTTTTTCCGCATAAAAGTAACATTTAAAGAACAAATATTTTGCACCACGTTCGTATAAATTCCGGAAATAGTCTGTATAAGCCTATCACAGATGAGACAATGGCTTAACTATACACATATAAACCACTTTGCCGTTAGTGAGACCATTTGTAACAAACAACGCTAGGAACTTTCTTATTATTATCGTCATGTCAATGATTGTAATTCTGAAGTATTCATAGCTTTCTTTTTCGTATGGTTGGATTCGTCAACGAAATCGAAGGATTGTTCGTCTAAAAATTTACTTGGCCACTCCCTCATGTTCCAGGTTATCTTCAATATCACCGTCATTATCACTATTGAAAATGCTTTACCACAAAGTCCTATACCAAATAAATTGTATCTTAGAGTATCCATATTATAGTAGGTACACGATCCGGTATCACCATTGGACCATAACAAACATGCGTGATCTACAAGCTTTCCTCCAATCACTGGTCCTGGTAACCACGCTGCAAACAATAACTAGATCAATTAGTTTCACTTAAATGAAGAAATCAAAGATATTACTAATATAAGAAACTGATATTTTAATAAACTAGACAGTAAACTAAAGTTGCGTCCAAAATTAATAATGCGCCTCGTAACATAGGTTTTCAGACATGAGACTCTCCATCAAAATCTAATCTAGCGTTAATAACACCTCTCAAGAGATACCTCAGTACAAAACAGTGTTGATAAATTCAGATGGCGGATTCGAAAATTACATTTTCAAATGCAATGCTTTTACATGTAATAAGGCTTTACAGTTTCCCGAAAGTGCTTTGTTAATGGATAAAATTGCTCGACATGTCTGTTTAAGTGATTCGGATATTGGCACCGTGAAAACTGAAATGTCCCTTTGATTTACAAAAAAATGTAACATGGTAATGTCACGTTGATTCGTTTGAAAGAAGAGCCATATAAATTATAACACATTTTGAAAACACGATAAGTCGACGCTAAAGTTGATGTTAGTCAGATTGAAAACCATTTTTAGATATATCATGCCAGAACGAAAGAGCTGCGGACAACCGTGATTGGTGACTACTTGATCCTAGGGTATTTCGTTTCATTGTCAACAGAAAATGATTTCCACTGAGACATTTCCTTATATGAAATTAGTTCGCGAAATTGTATCAAGAAAAAAACCACGGACTTCTTACGCATGTATCTTCGTTGTAGATTATAATCAGCGGTCTGTTTGCAAGGGTAGAATTACATCTACTGGATGACAAAGTAAATTAAAGTGACCTTCCTTACAAGATTGGGGTTTAATCCATAATATTTATTCAGGTTCCAAATATTGATACACTTCATGTAGATAATATCATAACATAATATGCTTCATTAAAATAATATTGCTGTCATGAAGAATACACAAGCATTCGTTTTATCTGGAATGTATACAAGTATACAGTAAGTTTTACAAACTTTTTCCGCATAAAAGTAACATTTAAAGAACAAATATTTTGCACCACGTTCGTATAAATTCCGGAAATAGTCTGTATAAGCCTATCACAGATGAGACAATGGCTTAACTATACACATATAAACCACTTTGCCGTTAGTGAGACCATTTGTAACAAACAACGCTAGGAACTTTCTTATTATTATCGTCATGTCAATGATTGTAATTCTGAAGTATTCATAGCTTTCTTTTTCGTATGGTTGGATTCGTCAACGAAATCGAAGGATTGTTCGTCTAAAAATTTACTTGGCCACTCCCTCATGTTCCAGGTTATCTTCAATATCACCGTCATTATCACTATTGAAAATGCTTTACCACAAAGTCCTATACCAAATAAATTGTATCTTAGAGTATCCATATTATAGTAGGTACACGATCCGGTATCACCATTGGACCATAACAAACATGCGTGATCTACAAGCTTTCCTCCAATCACTGGTCCTGGTAACCACGCTGCAAACAATAACTAGATCAATTAGTTTCACTTAAATGAAGAAATCAAAGATATTACTAATATAAGAAACTGATATTTTAATAAACTAGACAGTAACAAGGTATTCTGAATACCCAACACAGCTATTTGCAACATATTCATGTTCTGTTACACACGTTACAAATCTCTTAAAGATTTGCTGGCTTAGCTTGTCAAGGAAAATGACCACTCTAACAAACCTAATAAATTAAGCTGAAGTAATTGAATTGTGACACTTGACGGAGGATGTACTTCGAAGCTCAATTCCAAATGCGTTTAATTTGTCAAAACAGACTTCCATAAGCACTGCTAAAATGTATTATTAAAGCAGATTTTGTCAAGGATATTTGTGAACACTTTTGTTGACACTTGATAATTGGCTATTTGTGACCGTTGGTATTTCCATTATAAATGCACACCTGCCCAGTACAATGCCACACAACAAGCATGAATTTATTAACGTGTTATTCTCCATGCGATATAACAGCAGCTGATAATATGGATGTCATAATAGTATCTGTTGGTCAATCACATAAATTATCCATATGTCATTCAAAGTATAGTGATTTCATTTGTTAAATATTTCAGCATTGAGTAATATATACATGTATAACTGCAGTACCAAATGTTACAATAGGCATGTATTGTACGCATATTGATGGTGAAAATATAGAAAAGACGGCTTACCGAACAATGACATTGACAAAGCAGATAAACCTATCGCCATTGCCTTCAGATGATTTGGCACAATCCTGCAATAGTTATAGTACCATGAGTGTAAATAGGCACGAATATAAATTGATATAGCCTACAAGTACATGACACGGTATAGATCAAACAGACTATTGAGCCGTGCCTCAACTTTTAGCAGCACACTTTATATAGTGAATAGGCTAAGATCAAGGCTCAAAAAGTAAGATTCTATATTATGAATTCAGAGTGTTTGAAAGTTTAGGCTGCTGTGATGTCAATGCAATCACATAGGCTCTGTGTGTGATAGGCACACACGGTTCGCGTGGGAAACGTCCATCTTAGAGACTGAACTTCAGATCATCTGACGAAACGGATGTCACTGCATGCTGTGATTAACCACCGCTGAGCATGCATGCAATATTCAATCAACATTCACCAGAGAATTTTTGAGCACATTCAATACAAGATGTTTAATGTTTGCAATAACAACACAAGTAAAATATTTTGAAAAGGGATCCTGACATTTTACACGCAAAACTTCCTAAATCACGAAGTCTTCCATGTTTACAACCATGTAACTAGATAAGCACAACCAGGAACATACAAAACGTCCCTTGCTTTTATTAGAGACAGTATTTATAGCCGGTAATTTTATAAAATAGATATATTATCCATGTAACAGAAATAAAAATACTAATGGCGCAGTTAAAATTATTATACACGTTGGGCGAAATAGTACACTTAAACATGCAAGCCAGAAAGCCGCCTAAATGTTCAGTAAATTACTATCTTACCTTATATTGAATATGAAAGTTGGCATCATTGTACAAGCATTCAGGAAGCTACCGAGGAAGGTGACGATCATGAAAGGCCACATCATATTACAGTCGAACTGACACAAGCCAGTACTCACTTCTCCATCCGGAACGCAGGTGCAGTTCGTAAATTTCTAAAAGAAATAACCTAACGTGTGTAGGTACACTGCTGTAAATTACATAAATGTTACTTGTGAATTCAAAATACTGAGATTTATATTAATATGTGTGCCAACAACAAGAATCCCCACACTGTGCAACCTCTAAGGCACAAATAAAGATGTTGCAAATAAAACTTGTTCAATACATAATTATTTACCGTAACTGGAATATTTTACATAATCAAGAATTCGCATTTTTCCAATAAATCAATGCGTATTTTGCGTTTTTAGTGTCATATGATAAAAAGAATCTATCACTCGTTGTCAATTGATATATTTATATTAAACTCGTTCAGGAAATATTATTAAGCTCACAATAGGCTCGCTTAATAAAATTTCCAAAACTCGTTTAATATTAATTTATATCAATTAACAACTCGTGATAGATCCTCTATATCTTTGATAAATGATATGTGATAACATGGATTTCGTGGTCATTATGCATTCCTTTTTAATAGAATAAAAGCACAGTTATAGTTAATTACTCGTTCTTAATGAAACACAGTCCCTTATTTGGATTTTTTTAGTCGTTCTGATGGATATTTTTAAGATTCGAAGGTACCTTTTATTTGTAGTAACCTAAAATCGATGGTGTGTCTGATAACTAATTATAAATTTGATAACAATGACGAACCATTAGTGATCCCTGAGAACACCCGGCATGGCATGGTGAGAAGTAATTTGTACCCTGACTATCACATACAGGTAAGAATGTACTATCACAGTAACAATTGTCAGCACAAGATGCAGGCAGAGAAGACGAGCTGTAAGAGATTCGACACAGTATTATAGCAATGAGCAGTTCTAGTAATAAATATGTTAGCATATGAGCTCTGCTGTTCGATTTCCAACCTGATGTCAAAATCATACTTCCCATTTTGGTAGGATTGTGTAAGTAATGTTTAAGGATTCCAAAAAGGTATACCTTTTCAAAATCGTCCAACATAGTGACATTGTATGACAAAATAAAAACTAGAGGCATAATATTACAACTGACGTTCAAAACAAATTTTGAACGTCAGTTGTATTAGTTCAGGTCCTATTATAAGTGCCATATAAGAAAAAAGAAATACAATACACATAATTATTTAATTTGTTGGATCATGACACATCAAGGATGTATTGTAAACTACCAATGGCTATGAATATTAGTTTCGTATATTGAAACAAGACTTACATTTGTTCTGGCCAATTATATATAACAGGTTGTTCACAGTTAAGGAACATTGATATAATTTGTAGAGCTATGGATGGAATAGTTGAACACAACATTAAGATGATACATGAGGCAGGGTTGAGTTTGATTTTCTTGGTAAGCAGTCCACCAACAAACGAACCTAAACACACCGATGGTATACCTACAGCAGCTGAAATATAATCCGTACTTTATGAACATGTCTACACTAAATTTGGAGCCTCACTCCATAATATCGTGTTATATGAACATGTCAACACTGCAGTTTGGAACTTCGCTCCATAATACCATACTTAGTACGACATATTAGTCCCGAGAATGCCATTCATTATGCGATGGTTATTAGTCCCGAGAATTGTCTTATTAGCATGCACTTCCAAAACGCCGAAAATCTTATTCTGTTCTATATTGAGTACAAGGATGTTTCTGTCAATCCAATTTTATCCGGAATGTACACCATAGTGCCAAATAACATGATTTACGGTTCTACAAATAGATGGTGTACCCAGTGAATTGTAAAAAAGTAGCTCACCTATACATATCTTTAGGAAGTTTAGGTCAGAGGGTAAGACACGAGGTTCGTGAGTTCGTGTCCATGGGCTGACCAATTAAATTTACTAATAGACTTTCGGATGAGGCATTAAAACAAATTTTATTTCATTTTTTATTATAAACAAAGGCTAGAGTTATCACCGGCGGACTATAACTATGAAATTCAGTGTATTCAATATAATGAAATGAAGTGTATAAATGTACATATCCGCATAAAACACTACACCCATATGGATTATCCGGTGACGAGGATAATTAAAATCATATACATTGTATAATAAAAGCTTACCTAATACTATGTTGGCATACCATGCAGGAACGTTATATTGTGTTTCTAAATACTTTGGTCCAAATGTGAAAGCGGCACTCATTCCTAATACGCTAGCTATACACGCTATTAACATAAGAGTAAATGCTGGTACACACAACACCTTGAATATACTCTTGAAAACTCCTGAAAATGTAATACAAGTAGTAAGTTCTGAATATGATCGATTGAACGGTATAAGTTAAGTTTCCAATTTTCGATGGCTGTTTAACAGCTGTTATGCATACATTCGAGTCTCCCTGGGTATACTATTTTTCTCCTATGAGTTTGGCAGCCAACAACGATCTGCGGTACCAAGGAATATACACTGCCCTCTTGCTCGGAGAAATTAACTAGTAGTCCAGACGAGGAAAGAACCCGGAACGTCTCGATCCAAATTAATGGTGCGCCCTACCTCTAAGCCATCGGTATCACAAATCATTAAAATTGACAAAAGTCAAGGGATATGACCAATGCGAACATGCAAGTGATTTTAATAAACACATACCTAATACTTCTTGGCACAACGTCCCTGTCCGTTTACGCTCTTCGGTAGGTGTTCTGGTTTTAGCAAGTGACGTATTTTTTAACTTTGTGGGAAACAGTAGCAATGGAAGAGCACAAACCACGGCCATAACACCGAATGCCAAGAAGCCTAACCACCATGCACCAATCCATCTCGGATCCCGCGGATGAAGATCAACGTCTGAAAATAATATCAAATGTTCATATTAGTTCTTGTGTTTTCATACACTCGTATTTGTTATAGAAAAATACAAACAGCTATGCAAACTCCGGTGCTAGTTCCTTTCAAATGTTATGACAAAACACAATCAGCTCAAGAATGTCTGAGACATCCATATATCTATATATAAATTAATCGCTTCATAAAAAATAATCATACCAATGTCATGCCAATTGTGCAAAAGTTGTTTGGATAAAGACATAATGCGTTAGAGGCCATTTCGTGGAATAATTTCTTCATGTTTTGTCAAGAAAACCGAGTATTCAATTATCTTGCAGAATCGACTTTCCTCATTGTACAAAATGCATTATAAGTAAAGCACACTGACATTGATTGTCAGAATGTCTTCCATCAATCAAATTAAAAACAGATAATTTAAATAAACTGCACGAATAGAGATGTCTAGTTAAGTCTATTTTCCCCTAGACGATGCTTATATGATCACAATTTGCATATGATTTTATGCTGTTGTAGAAAAAATCTGGCATTGACAAGTAGTTCTTGATGTTATAATATACAGCTTAAACACAGCTAGATACAATTTCAGGAACGCCTGGATTTTATGAGATATAATTGACGAGAGCGATGTACTCGAGATTGTCTTAATCAAATTTAATAGAATGACACACACGAATAATATGTTTGCTCGTAAGCACCATTTACAATAACAGCTTTAATTCCCAACCTATATCACACGTACAAGATATCAAACTTCATTTTCTCGATCATATCTATTATCGGTAAATAAGATTTTAAGACTTATAGAATACAAGTGTTTACAAGTTACAGATATAAATAAGCACATCATACATGGTAAAGTGTTCGTGCTTGCAATATCTACATACGTAAAGTTTAAAACGTAGATAAAATAACAGAGCGTTCCAAAAGTTGACCTGACCAATGGTTTCGATAGCTTTTTTATACTACGCACTTTTCATGGTGTTCAATTGAATCAATGTGACATAACTATGTTTAATTGAAGAGACATTTCCAGTTTCACGATGAAAATATCAGAATCACTTAAACAGACATTTTATGCAATTTTATCCATTAACGAAGCTCTTTTAGTCAATTCAGGAAACTGTAAAGCCTTATTAAAAGCATTGCATTTGAAAATGTAATTTTCGATCCGCCATCTAAATTTATCACCCATGTTTTGTACTGAGGTATCTAGAGAGTTGTTATTAACGCAAGATTGGATTTTGATTGAGGGTCTCATGTCTGAAAAACAACTTTACGAGGCACATATTAATCTTGGAAGCAAATTCAGAGAAAGAAAATTGTGAGAAATTGCTTGAAAATAGAAGCAGTTTAGTAATGTTTCAGCATAATCGCTGACTAAAAGCATGTTAAACATAGCCAAGCCCCATGTCAGTTTAAAAAAAACCAATTATCCCAATTCTAGTCTCGTGAAAGTGGAACCTTAATTATGCGAACAATGCCTCTGTCTTAACAGCTTTCAATTGTCAAGGGAAGTTTTATTGGTGCTCACGACCGTTTGACATATTTACTTGCTATTCATGCATGGTGTAATAAATTAACGCACTGTGTGGTGTTACTTATTTAACAGTCATAACACACTTGTTAGTGTTTATCTGATAATACTGATCTCATTTTTACACTAAGTCTCCGAGAACTGACTTTTCTCAAACTGAACATTAATATAGTTGTAAACTATTATTGAATCCTCCCCCAGGCATTGAACTGTTACATATAGTCAGTCAACCTGTGGCAACGTATTTAATAAAATGCTGAAATTAGTGTTCTTAATTTGGACAATCAACGGATGATCGCTGTAGGGTAACACTAGGGTTGAATTGGAAACATTAATTCCATTTTCTAACTTGCAGTAACCTTGAAGTATTATCGAACAATTAATGAACCGCAAATTAAGGTGGCATATCAAGACTTAGGGATGGTAGATAATAATACTATAGCAAATAACACAAACAGCTTCTTGCAAACACGGCTTACAGTATATGTTGTCAATACGTGGCCTATTTACACGAGAAGGAGTCCTTCCAGACAAATGTATTAGCTTAGACAATATTTGTGAACAAACAGTCCACTCCTATTTCAAAATATGTTGTTGTCTAAATGGCAGACAATAGAGTTAACCAAAGGAGTATTACGACAGTCATAAAACTTTGGTTAGCAATTGTCTCACGACATATTCCAACTTCCGTGTTCTGAACCTATGTCATGTCTTAGACTTTAGCTTGGTATTATATCGATGGCTTAAAATTAGAAGGTCGTAACTACCAAATCGATATTTTGAGAAAACACGGAAAAACTGTCTGACATTTACTCTTTACTTATGATAAAACAAACTTTTACAACATCATTTTGGTCAACATGACAAGTTCAGATTTTTATCAGAATGGGCTCATAAGAAGCGCCTTTTGATGCTTATTCTAAATATGTATGAATCATAAAAGGTCGTAAGTGGCACTTACGACCTTCTAATTCTAAGCCGTCGATATTTACATGTATAGTAAAATAATTCGTGCCAAACATCTCAGTATGAATTCCCTCAAGGGTTTACGACAATTCGTGATATAAATATATGCACCTTTTCCAGTGAAAACACACGGTGATAGAACATTCATACGACGGATGGTAGGGTATCGTAGGAAATACCTTGACCATGTACACTTTTATTTGGGGATGTAAACCAGGTAAAGTTACGGAAATCGTACGTGTGAGTACGTACACGTGTGTTTACGTACATCATCGCATGTCTCTACGAAACAGAGGCGTACTTAATCTGTCATGGTAATAATATCCATATTTCCAAAGCTAATTGACACACGCTGAGTTAATTAGGTTTCTGATTAGTTTGATGTATCGTAAGTGTCTATATAAAGTACACCAATGGGACTAGAAATCCGTGGAGTTTGTTGACAAGCCATTCTTAACGAGGTTAAGACGATGATTGGAGATAATTGGACTCTTCTTTATTATGATTTGTTTAAGTCTCATTTGATACAAGGTCATCATGGAAACAGTTTTGACTGTTTATCACAGAGTATAAATCAAATTACTGTAAGATTTATCGGATAACTATTAATTTCAACTTGTATCATTTATTGCTATTGAAAGCACAGTCATGTCAAATCTGATCGATGTAGGACTTATTGCCGTAGTACATAATTCAACATGCATGCCTTATATTGCAATTGTCGGAAATCGACTCCTTTATGCACAATATGGTACATGTTTATAAGACCCCTTGACCGACAAAATTTTATAACACCATCACATTTCGGTGCATGTCTTTTAATCATGATTGATCTGTAATGAAGTAACATCTGGGTTCTAGTGACTTACTTATACTATACTTGTATAAGGAAGGAAAAAAATCTATAGCTCAAATTTGTAAGGATCGTAAATATAACAAATTTTTTTTTCCAAACACTTTCGAATACTAGACTAGACTAAGTTATGTAATTATGCAACTTAGATATATACAAATACATAGAAAGATAGAGACAGAGAGAGGGGGGATTAGTAGTTTTATCATATATTTACCGATAAGTCATCTTTTGTGTGAGCATCAATCATATTGAAAACTCTTTTAGATTCTACACCTGCAAGTCTACCATTGCACGTGTACGGGTTGGCAAACTGACAACTCAAACTCCGAAGTAACCTGGCCAAAATCAGAAGCAGCTGTGAAAATAAAATCTATTTACCTTCCAAAGTTACATAAATCCTGCTGAACAAACCACCGAGTCCATACGCGATTGCCGGCCCGAATATAGCTGTACTTGTGATAATGCCTATAATAGAGATGGTAGTACGCAGTGTTGTAATATCATTATTTCAATATCAGAGAACGCCTACATAAAACACCCAACGGAATCAGCATGACATTGTGTATGCATGTTTTGCTTATTACGTTTTACTGTAAGAAAATATCTCCCATGACTCTTTGCTATTGCGTTTTTAGACATTATGATATGAAGTACAAGGGGACATATAGACCGTGGGAAGCTACATGTTTTATCAAATCGTAATAAACGAAAACTTCTTTTAGAAGCACCCATACGATACTGATATCATTCTATTATACCCTCTGAGGATCGTAGCTAAGCCTGCACGAGTTTCGATCAGTCAATGAACGAAACATTTCTTTTAGGTGCACTCATCCGATACTGAAGAGCGTAGCTAAGCCTGCAGGAGTTTCGATCAGTCATTTGTTAGAATTATAACATTTGATGGAATCGTAAGATATATGTTATTCAGGCATAATGTCTTGATTTCCTATTTCTAAGTTTAATGTTGATACCAATGTATTATCAGAAAAGTTAGTGGACATAATCAGGCAAAATTCTTTATCTGACATAGTGATATGATGCGAATATTACTTGTATGCATGTTGTACCCTACTCACCCATATAATATCCGGTATCCCGAGGGTTGGTATTGTCATCTAGATATTGTCCAAGCATTGGATACCTAGGTGCTTTTCCGACACCTTGCAGTATCATACCGACAGCAATAAGCAGCATGGTCACAGATGATGCCGTCTCGTCAACGGGCATACCGTTATGGGTCGGAGCCGCCGTCTCATTGTTGTTGGACATTGGTATGTTGTCTGGTTCAGTCTTATTATCACATATGTTTAAGTTAGAGGAAAACAAAGACATTACATTGCTGCCTGCTGACACGGATGGTAAAGGAGCGGGTTTGAACATAAAATGTGGCAAAGAGCACATAATGCCAGACACTCCGAACAGAATCGTTGATATACATAGAACTCGGGGTATGTGTACACGATTTGAAAAATAACTAGCGACTAGAATGCATAAACAATATCCAATATCATTGCATCCAATTAAATAACCTGTCTTACTACTGCTTAAAGCAAACTGCTTTTCGATGGTAGTTACTTGTGATACAATGTACACAGACAGTGAAGCTGTCATTAGTCCCGTTATACTGTATACTCCGGCGAAACTTTTTATATTCGCCCATCCACGGAGCACTTTGGGCGCACATAGACCTATACCACATTCAGCAGCGTTATCCATTTTATCACCCATTGTGTCTACCATGCCCGGAATTATTCTATATTCCCTTCTTTAATTTGCCATTTGCAAAGGTTTGCAAACGTTAATTATGAACGCACTTGTCGCACATGTGTCTTCAAGATTGAAATGTTCCGATTTATTACACAACACACATACGCCTGATATATCAACCGCCCTTAGTATCAGTAGACTTTGTCACAACGTTGTATCAATACTCCAATCTGCCTTCTTATTTACTATTAACTTAATACAATTTATCTTGTTGTAGATTATCAGGTAAATTGTCCGTCCATTTTTGTCTGGCCTGATATTAAAAATGTCTGAACTCGTATAATATATTATGTCGCCAATATGGTACATATGGTGTCCCAGCCACTCACTGATAACAATACGCTATGTAGTATCACCGCCGAACTGGGTTAAAGGGACGAGTATAACTATATTTTTGAGCATACCTTTTAACCGCGTTTTCAAGTACGCTTTAAAATAAGTAACATCAACGTGTGATGTTTATCTTAAACGTTGAACACTCTACCATTCAATACAAACACCATTTTCTTCATACAATCCAAACTCGAAAAACTTCCTTTTTTACGAATACATTGTAAGATTTTAAACTGTCCGAAACAACTCAATATGAATTTCATAGTCCGGGTAACCGCGGAGTTAAACAGAAAATGTTATACTTTTACTTTCAATTCCCTGACGATTTAAATAAACATATGCCTACACATGCATTTAGTGTTCATTTGAATTTAATTAACTTGGGTGACATACAATGTGTATCGAATTTTACGTACATATACATCAACGAGTGAAAATAACCGCACATAAACAAGTTTACGTTTTATAACATAACGTTAAAGTGTATAGAGCTTTACTGAGCGTCAAAAGTTTCGCAAACGACTTAAAAATTCAAAATTTTAAAATTGTTAACTCGAAAGACCTTTTTACTAGCACTGTCTATTTGTGTAGTTAAACCTATTTCCGTTGGTGTCCGTCACGCTTGAGTGATCACACATCGCAAATGGTGAAACGTCTTTTCAAGCAAGCAAAATTAGGGCTTTTTATTTTCAACTAAATTTTCACTTCTTATTTACTTGGAACATGTCTATCATGCGAAATACACACATAGTTAGTCAAATTAGTTGACAATGTACGCTGAATTTGGTAGTCAAAATTGATAATTGTCAACATAATCGTGTATATGATATTTTAGAGGCTGGTGTCTCAGTAAAACTACTTTGTGTCAGGTAAAATTGACATGTCTCTGTCATAATAAGACTGTTGTATCGTATCCAATAGACGAAATGTGTGTATGACGTACCACGTGACAACAGGTCAAGGGTCAATGCTGCTGACCTAGACGGGTTATGCTGCTATACTTTTAGCATCAAACTCAACGGCATTGTTTAAGCTTAATCGTAGTCCAACCGACATTAAAATTTTACTTCGCATTTTTATGACCAGTGTGCTGTTTATTAAAATCTGACATCTCTTGCAGTGTCTATTACGACATCCACAATTGTCTGTGGTCAAAGGGAGATTATTTTGGTACAATTATCGATTAAATTACCTCCCTTCCACTGTAAAAATGTTTTATACATGAGTATGTTCACAAATAACAATTTTTGACATCTAATTAATTGTACGTTGCTAACTTATTTGATTAACTAATTGTATATTTCGTATCAACAGCAATTAAATTGGAATTGAAAATTTTGCGCGCACGAATAGACGTTTTACCATTTGTGCTTGTGTGATCATTTAAGCGTGACGGACACCAACGGAAATGGGTTCAACATGAACACTATGGGTACACACATCGACAGTGTAAGTAAAACGTTATTTCGAGTGATCAATTTAAAAAAAATTGAATTTTTAATATGTTTGCGAAACTTTTGACGCTCAGTATATATTCTAACAGTCATTCAATGTCAAAATAATTACTTGCATCGTTTTTAGTATAATACTAGACTACCTTAATTGCAAATGAAAACTTTGGATGGGTTCCATGTACTTTGATTCAATCGTCGAAGAATAGACGATTCTTATAGTTTCATAGGGTGTTCTAGAAAGTATGAAAATGGACAGTTCGCATGTCCAATAAATCACAGAGAGAGTATCTGTTAAAACTGAAGCGAAAAATGATCTAATGGATATGAAAGCATAATAATATTGTTTTTCAGTTTTTGAAACTTTAAAATATTTCTATATCGGAAGATATTTTTTTAAACGTTAACGAACACAGATAACATACAGTATGACATGGTTACCTGATTTAAATATTTTGTGAATCTGGAATGTATCTCATTTATTGACAAGGACCAAATAATGGAAACAAGTACTTTTTTGTACATACTGAAAATAAGCATGACCTCCTCAGTTTACGGTGTACCTTTGTCAGGTTTATCTAAGCCATATTTATTTAAAAACGAAACATGCAATGTAATTAATTAAACAAAAAAAATAATTCGAAAATATATTTTATCGGCAAAACATTTAGGTAACAAAAATAAAACTTTTTTTGTTTTTCGATAAATGCAGATTGAAACATTTAAAAATGCACGTTTAATGATATTTAATTCTTAAAGATCATTCTATCATAAATCTTTGATTACAATTTAATACGTAGATGTTACAGTACTTTGATATGGTGTTTTATGATAAGATATTTTACTATTTAGGTGCTGCAGTACTTTGATTGCTGAACTGAAAAAATTGCTGGTGTGAAATTGCAAATGAATCAAAAGACGACTCCGTATGAGTCAGACACAGATCATAAGACTTTGAAATACTGTACTCATATCAAACTTATATTAGATCCAGTTTTATGAGCCTGAAATTTTGGTTTGTTTGTGGATGTACTTAATATCCTTTTGATTTGGTTGTATGTTTAAGGTGGAATAGTTATAATACAGGACGCTTTATTTCTTTAAGTTATAAAACGGGACACGCATTTTTTTTAACCTCAACGTCAACAGCGATCTTTTAAGCAAATATTTTAAAAACACTTTATGTGGCAACCTTGACCTTACCCGACAACTTGGTTTTCGTTTGAAAATTATGTCACATTGTGTAGTGTATATAGGTAAAGTTTGATAAAATTGTCCTGATACATAAGCATATTCAGTGACATTCATTCGTTTATCATCGACGTGAATTTTTATATACACCTTTGTACCACAGGTGACAGTATCAGTGATTGGATTTTTTTTTTTAAAAATCCGTCACTGAGCTTATTTACACTATCGAGGTATAAAGCGTACTATATGTACGTGGGTTGTCCCAGAATACCGTATAATCCTGTTATATCTTAAAAACTATCAAGTACTGTATGCCCAAATTATAATCGTCTTTTAGAGAAATTATTTCTTGACACCTAGCCAAGTTTCATGATATATCTTCCAAAAATATTCAAAGTGTGTGCATTTGACGAGTACCAGGTGACGCTTTACGGCCCACAGAACTTCAACGCCAACATATGCCAACGACGTCACGCTACCTAAGTTTTCCAAAGAACTCCCATTCGTGGGTTTTACTCTTTAAAAATTATACGCCGAAATTGTTCTCAACTCTGTGGAAATATATTTCTTTACATACTGTCAAAAATTCATTTAATGTTTTTCAAAATGGACAGCTTGAGCTGACATTCTGTGTGGATAGTGTAGGAAGCGATCTGACGTAAGTGTTTGCTTTGATCGGTCCGTCTGATCACTTTTGTTCCGCTTCCTTTCTGTGGACAAAACGTCGGGAATCTTAAAAACAACTGCCGAATCACCCTGATGTATTTTGCTGTGGATTTAACATAATTTATCGTTCCTCCGGATACTATTCTATATTATATACGGTATAACAGAATGCTTAGGAAATGGCAGTCACTCCGTAACGTCGTCTGACGTCGTGATTTTTTTTATATTGTAACGCTAACAACGTTGCTATATTACTTCATTAATCCATCAAATATGATATCATCACTATGAATCATTGTATAAAAACTCGCCAAATGATGCTGATTATTCTTATATATATTATGGCGCGATGCGGCAAAAACTGCTTAAGTATTATTGTCATTAAATAATTAAATTCATTTTTGTGATACATACTTTTTTCGTGCTGGCCGTAAACCGTTACCATGGGTTACAAATACATCCATTTATCGAATACGACGTATACTGATATAAAATAATGTTGTCAAATACACGTGCTATGGTTGTAGAAATGTCCATGCATATATTATAAAACTATATCATTATGTTGGAGTAAATAAATCAAGAATTATACGCTATTCTGGGACAACCCTCGTATATGTCCAAAGATTGTGGAACATCGTATAAAAAAGACTTGGTTCCTAACATTAATTACGATACTGTGAGTGGAGCGGGTATCCAGCACGTTAATAAAATGACCTCGAGCGAAGTTAAATAACGAACGAACGAACACTGTTTTGCCGTTTCGCAGTTATAAGATACAATTGAACGAGATTTTCGGTAAGATTGAATATCTTATAGTTTATTTGAATGACTTGGGAAGCGATTTTCCTGCAGCGCCCGTATTTTATGCTGAAACCACGAGATGCGTTGTTCCACAATCTTTGGCATATAGACATTCAGTACGCTTTATACCTTGGTAGTATATTAGCTCAGTGACGGAATTTTTTAAATATTTTATTTTATTTTTTAATCGTTTGCGGACCAAACACTGATACTGCCACCTGTACAAGTTGGGTTTCCCCTTAATTGACATGTAAATGCAAACAAAACTGGCCTGGTTAGATTGTTTTTGTATTCATATACTAACACAACTGACCCCAACACTATGGTCCATGTATGAATATTCAAGTGACATCAGGATTATAACGCTAAAAATCTGGTTGTATTTACAGATTAGTGAAGATTCCGTGACCTTTATTCGTTAATCATGATAAAAAAATCAACCTTCATCTATGTTGAGCCTTCTGAAGTTTAATCTGTCTTAAGTTATATCACGTTATAAGTACGTATCTACGTTTAAGTGATATTGACACAGATTCTAACTGTTAAATTCACAGAGACCTTTGCCTTGAGTTAGTTAATTTAAATCAATTGAAGATGAATATTAAAGCGAAATAGCTAAAAACTGAACTTCAATGGATATCCTATCAGTAGTAAATCTTTAAACTAAACATCTCTAACCTAGTTATTTTCATCTAATATTTGGGTCTTAGTCATTTATCTCTTATATAAAAAAAATAGAGATAACAAGATTTTAGAAAATCCCGAGTAAGTTGTACAGTGTGTTATAATTTTCAGCGGGTATAGCAATATTTATGTCGATTGTTTATGTCCGATATTTTATTTCAGCGTCATTGTAAAAGATTCATTCCGGAACTTTGTGCAAGGTGGTTTTCCCCTTAATTTAGGCGTATAGCTTGACCAGAATAAATTGAGACTCATCAAAGTCCGTAAGCGTGTCCGACTATACTAGATTCTATTCGATTCGTATGTTCATTTACTGTATACCGTTATCTCCGTATTATATATAAGGCCAGTTATAGTTGTAGGTATATGTTTGAAGACCTTCGGATTTTCCGAATTTTACCGAATTATGCAAAGAGTCTCAGTTTAATTTGGTCAAGCTATAGGTACAAATAAATCTGGCCTAGTTCGACTGCCTTTTTGTCTATATGCAAACACACCAGACCCCAGCTTTATTGTCCAGATATGAATATTCAATTGACACAAGGATTATAACGGTAAAATGTGTTTGTACCTACAGATTAGTGGAGTATGTCTATTTAAATACGATAACATTCAGCAATGTCCATCACAGGTCCAGCAGTAGCGATCAGTACATCACGGGTGTTGCAAGAGTAATGAGTATATTGAAGAATAGACGGAAAATATATCGCTGGCTTTGAATGAGAAGGTCGTATTTCGAGAAAACTGTCTGATAATCACTATTTACTTACGATAAAACAAACTATTTTAACTTCAGTTTGGTCAACACGACAATTTCATGAAAATAGAATAAGAATCACCTTATGATGTAGATTTCAAATATGCATTAGTCTTATAAGGTCGTAAGTAAGCCATTTTCATTCTAAGCCGGCGATATGTCTTGTTCAGGGTCAAAACCAATAAGCTTGAATGTTTGCTGTTTTTGCAATGATTGGGTAGGAAATCAGTGACAGAATGTCATGAGATTGTCTGAAGAGTTCTCCCTCTTTGTCCACTACTTGCGCATATAGGTTAACATGCATGTACACTTGGAAGATTACGCAAAATTATATCGCTTCATAAAATACCCCATCTCATATTATAAATACGTCTCATATCTTTCATTTTACTTTATTTTCAAAACTATGCACCGTTTATCATCAGTTACCCTTAAATACCCCTCAGAAAACAGTGTTAACCATTCACCCTGCCACAAGATGTAATTTAACGTATTCATCATTTTCAGTTTTTCCATGTTTCCCTGTTTTAGTAAAAATGTATTTATTGTGTTTATTTAAATTTTGTGATTACAAATTGTAACTATGTAATTTTATATCATTGAATTATATGTTATATTAATGTGATATACACAAAAACGTTTTAATGAAACATTGTAATATAAGATAAAGGTCGGACAGTATTAGTACAATGTGCATGGGCATTATAGTACACAGAGATATGAGGAAATCAGACTGGGGAAGGCAGCACTCAACTTAAAAAGTCGATCACACAAATAGAACAATTACAATAGATAAACCATGTTTTTTAGCCGTGACGGACGGTTACACTTCTTAGTCATGGTATGGGAACAAACCTGGTTAAAATCTCTTTGGGCCATGTATTAGTTACTGTCATTGATCACATACTAGTATATTGCTTAAGCCTTAATACATACCCTATATTTATGCTTTGAGGGCAAATTAACCTTCCTGCATAATTTAGTCACGGCTCATAAACATTGTTTATCTATAGTACACGGAACAATGCCCATATGTTATCTAACGAAAAGCCCACGTCCCTTCTCTAAAAGAGCTGTAGAACCTAGTTTCACAACTAGCATTCAGTTTGCTCATATAAGAGTTAATTCTACTGGTAGTCGAAAGTCCTGACGTAGGGTCAGTTCATTGGACTCTATCGAGCAGAAAATATTTTCTAACAAGTGAAGTAAAGTGTTAAGTATTCGAATGCATCAGATCTTTACCGGACGTCACTTTTATGTACAAGGTTGTGCATAGATTGGTAGCAATACCCATTGTTTACCTCCCAGAGTTAGCCACAACAAGAGCTATAAGATCAAGCCACTCCGCAAAACTCATCCCAATAGCATGCAGGCTAAACATCTACCGTCACACCTTCTTCCCCAGAACGGTATCTTACTGGAACCGACTACCAGAATCTGCGGTGTCAACACCAAGCCTGGATGCATTCAAAACTGCCATCCAGCAAGTGCAAGCAGCCATAGTGTGAAGCAAGACCCCCCTGATGTACAGTGTATAAACATGTTTAACTTTTAAATTTGTGTGAAAAGACTATTTTATTATAAACGTTTTTCGTGTTTCACGCATGTGCATTACCCTCGTTGATAAATGTCCAAGAGGATTTTGACGAGAATACAAATTGAAGTTGGAGTTGAAGTCCTCCGTACGCCAAAAAACATCTGATAAATTTCTCGGCAAGGGCTGTTTAAACCGCCCGTTGTTGGAAAACCCTGAGGCGTAGAATTTAGTATATAAAGCACCTACTTCCTAATTTCCGGTATTCCTATCTGGTTGATACGGGAAATCATGCCGCGAGACATAAATAACTGGTTTTGTGCGCTTAGATAGAAGTTGTACATGTATTTTATGATAACACTTAATATGTTCTTATACTAATACTATAAAACATCTGAAAGGAGCATTTTTTCAACCGCCTTAACAATTTCATATCTATTAGACAGATCAATTTGTCCAAATAACTTTCTAACGTATTTATCCTCTCTACTATTTCTATAATAGAATGACCACTAGGTGATATATGTTGTGTTCTCCTCGGGAATCTGTACTTGAGGGTTCAATCACTTTGCATTACGTACCGAGGTTTTTCAAACAGGACTAGTACATATCCATTGCATGGTATCAGTACTGAACCATAGTTGCCAGACTTTGATAGTATACTGTTACATGTGTACGGTGCCAAAGAAAAGCGCTATATAGGTAATCCATGTCTTCAATATTTAATTGAACGGGAGATAACTGATGTAATGCGCTTTGAAGCGTTTTGCTTCGGTAATGGGCAGGGCACCGTTTTATCAACGTACTTACGGAAATCGTAAACTTACGTTCAAATTTAAATTCAGTATAATTATTTAACAGCTGTATATTGGGGACATGCATTGTTTGTAAGACTTCATTAACTGGATCTTGATAAGTATAACAGCTCAAATTTCCACATTTTACAGTGGTAACAGTATTATTAAGAATTTAAATTTGAGCGTAAGTTAAAGATTTCCGTAAATGCTTTGATAAAACAGTGCCCTGGTAGTTACCATAAAACTTATACATGTATAGATCCCTTTTTGGTGCGATATTTAACGCCAGGTTCATACTCCCGTTTCCTGTCCTTCATCAATTTGTTCCTCCTTGCTTCATTGTAATGTAGACACATCGCATATTCATATAAAACAGGAACAAATACATATATAAAACACACAACACTGTTTCATAATTATATCAGTTTATTTCATTAAAATTTAATACCTAACCACTGTATACAAAACGTACAAATATAATCCGTTAACTTTGGTCAATCTGCATGACTAATGAAAGGGTTCAGACAAACATGAGCAAATAATGAGAAAAGCATACTTAATAATTCAATACTTGTACATAAGTACACTGCATTTGTAAAACAAGCTTGTCCAGTACTTAGTATTATACAAACAAAACATCAGTTCAAGCGATCGTATTTGAAACAAAATACAGCATGGTTCGTAGATACATGTATTTCATGAACAGTATTGTATATATTATAGTAGGTGGTCGTCATTCAGGTACTAGAATCTCGCTTAAAACCAAACGTTTGTTCCATATATGTATAGCTATTTGTACAGTGTCTGTAGCTAACGTTCTTGCAGTGCTTAGTTTAAACAATATTATATTTCGTGATCAACATTATAAACATACCTTGGTTATACAAATCAAGGATTGAGTAGAAAGCTATGCTTATTCTTATAATTATAAACTCGTTCCTCACAGAGCTTAGGATCCTAGTTCAGTTTAAATGAAACGTTAACATCAACTAAAGAATTATATTTTTTACGCTTAAAGGATTTATTTTTAATAGGTTTGATACTATCACTGTAATTATTCTGATACCAGGGACATAGATAAAACATGAAACAGATCCAAATACTTATGATTCGCAAAAAAAAATTATGACAAAGATTCAAATAGGAATAGTTATGACCCATCTACGAGTATAGTTCAAACTAATGCCGGTCTCCAAACTAAAGAAAACGAAGCCGATTACTATCCATGATTACTAGAATATCATGCATGCATTGGTCCAAATAATTTTAGTTACTGTTTATAAGACGTTATCCATTGCAATGTTCCTATCATCAATACATAATTATACTTTACAAGAAGTACATGCTGCGTCTTTGCTATCATGAACATAGTAGTGTAAAAGTGAATAGAGCTGTATTCTAACATTCATTCAATGTACAATAATTACTTGCATCGTTTTTAGTATGATACTAAATATATCTTAATTACAAATAAAACTTTGGATGGGCTCCGTGTACTTTTATTCAATCGTCGAAAAATAGACAATTCTTATAGTTTCATAGGGTGTTCTAGAACAATGAAATTGTACAGTTCGCATGTCAAATAAATCACAGAGAGAGTTTCTGTTAAAACTGAAGCGAAAAATTATCTAATGGATATGACAACATAATTGTTTTCAGTTTTTGAAACTTTAAAAAAATATCTTCTGATATAGCTCTGTACACTTTAAACATACTTGCCACAATGCTGTTATAGGACGGACATTGGTGTTCATACTTCAGTAGCGGGGTCTATACGTGTACGTGTGTTCGACTAAATAAGCTAACTTTTATGATGTTGCATGACCATAATTATAATACATGTACATTGCTCGTATATTATTGCTTATTGATGGAAGACAACTCATTGCTTGCTGCCATAACGACAAAATGATATTTACGGAAGGTTATTCCTAACATAGAAACGATTTAATTTACGTGCATAAACAATGTACGTATACACTAAACAACTATTCCTACCCAGATGGCTCCAATAGTTCATGTTTGGTGGAAATTGTACTCTTTGACTTTTCTCATTTGTTGCCCTAAATCGTTCACATCTTTAGTTTGGGTTTTGAGAGAGTATAGGATAGGTTAAATTGTTTTATTTGCTAATAAGCAAACAACTACAGCACAGTTATTGATATTAAATGTAACTCAGTAAATTAAACACATATATGTGTTATATATGCACTTTAACAGCACATACGACGTACGCGTTCAGACGTCATTATACATCGTTACAAAAAACCATGACCCCTCACCCATTTTGGTCGGAATATAAAAACCATAATTTTGGTAATTATTAAAAGCCTACTGTCCATGATGCTATCATCCCATTTTGTACAATGAACATCAATCAACGATAAAACTATAATAACATTTAACATTACAAAATAAAATAGTTATTGCTAATACGTAGCTTTAAGTCAGGCACGGAACAATAAGTTATTTAGTGGTTAGGACTTCCAAAGATAGTTCTGGCAAAGATCTAGATTAACTAAACATGCAAGCATATTGTGGTAAATTGTTAATTCATTGAATCCATTAGGTTCTTTATTTTAGGCCTATATGTAAGTAATTAATATATATTTATTTGAATTAATTGAAACTAGTATTTTAATTTAACCCCTTTGATTTACAGGCAATTGTTATCTCTATCAGTTATCTGAGCTTTGGTTGTTAATATAGCGTCAGCTGGCTGTTCATAACTTGTTCTAAATTACCTTCTTGTGCTACATGTTAGAAAAATGCTATATTTTCGGTATATACGCGTAATTTAATACAAATCTCGTTTGGGACTTTTAAAATAATAGTACTTCTACCCATATACTGTGGTCGGTGTTGTTTTATAAACGAAAGCAAACGCTCTGGATTAAACAAATTGATACTGTTATTGTCACACCACCCACTCTTTACTAGAATCTGGATAATTCAGACTTATATGGTTGTATTCATGCAACTCAAAACATGTGTTCGGCGCTTTGTGAATTAATGATTTTGACACAAAGTTAGTATGATATGAAATTTGTTGACACAAATTTAGTATGACATGAAATAAGTTGACACAAAGTTGGTATGATATGGAATAAATGTTGTGAATGTATATACACAGGCTTGTCCAGACATTACAGACATATTTCTGACACATTCCGGGCCGGTAACTATAAAGCATTTTAGTTGAAAACCTGAGCTGTTCTAAAAGCATTGAACTTTACTTAAGTGTATCAGTCAAACGCAAGAACAAATACCTTTGATTGTCTACATGTACAACTGTGTAAGTATTGTGGAGATAGTTACCATAATCACTATCCAAACATTGATCATTTTCCTATTTTCCAAAAATGTATGCATCACAAAATTTAAACTTAAGTAAAAATGTTTAAGTGTTCCACCAAGATGCTTTATAAATACCAGCCATGGTCAGATATCGATATTTGAATAGAACAAAATGATTTGGATAGAAATTCCCCCGTATTCGGGAGCTAAAAACGTTTCAATATACAATACATTCAATATGGCACATAGCAATACAACATTCAAATGAAAAATACAAAATGTAAGAAAATAATGAAATATAAAGCAATACAAATGGCAATAAAGTTAAAATACAAACTATCAACCCCTGTACAACCTTCTAAATGGCAAGAAATAAACACTGAAAATAAACATATACAATATGAGCGTTTCTTTGTCAATTGGTAAAAATGTTAAAACAATGCACAACTTTGGAGTCAAAATAAATCCAAAAACACTCTAGTCCATTTTATTGTTAATGAATATCTAATAAATCAACAAATCGACATTTCTAATTAGGATAATCATTAAAAACATGTTATTATTGTTATCCTTAAATGACGAAAAATGAACGAGGCTGGTTAGTAAAAAATGTGCCACCTACGAACACCTTACAATTTTATGCTTCACATCAATACAAGATGAGTGTTACCTCAGCAAAACGCTACATTGCGCTTTCAATGGGAGACTATCCATTCCTTTAATGTTTTATTGAACAGGAGGTAACTGAATGAGGGCGCTCAGTAGGGCTTTGCTTAGGCAACGGACTGATTAACAAAATTGTCCATAAACCATCACAAACAAGCGACATTTTCGTCATCAACTAAGTATTTAGAAGCAGTTGCAATATGCAAATTGGAAATGATATTTTGAGTCTAATTTTATTTTCAGGCATTGTAATTTTTTGAAATCTTGAATTTGTGTCGTACCTGAATTAATAAACAACAAGCTGTTTTCGTTTGGAAATGTTTCGTACTTGTTATGCGAGTGTGAGGTAACACCATAACTTACATGTACTGTTAGCTGTACCCAGATTCGAAATAATTTACATAGTTTTGCTATGATATGTGCTATTAATATCTTTATTTATCATACTATACAGTCTTGTATTTATACCTAACGATAGTATTCAGGACTTTAATTATGTTTAATATGGGAAATCAATGGACAGAGTAGAGCAACAGTGTGTTGTACTATATACAAGAATAAATTCATATTTTTTTTCGATTTTTTTTACCAAGAAATTTCGAACGTCTTACTACATGGCACAATAGTGATATGCACTTAGAATAAACACTTAGATCGCCACACTGAAATAATACGTACACAGGTAACATATAATTATATAAATATGACTGACTGTTCGTAGTACTTGCTAGGGCAATGGTAAAAAAACATCAGAGGTTGAGGTACCGAAGATAGTGTTGGTATTACAAGCATCCTTATCAATGATAAAACTAGGGCATAGCAATGATAGCAAGCCTACATGTAACGGTATCTCCTGGTTTTTAGCCCCGGTAGAATGGCACAATAACGCGTCGTTCCTGGTTCGATGTCTTGAGTAAGACTGATCATATTGAAAATGGCTAGTATTGGTTCATACTTAATTCTACCAAAACATCTATGTTAGTATTCACAAAGAATCTTAGGCGTAAACTTAATTGTCCTGACACTTGACTGCTACTCATATTATCCGTGCGCGCTCATATATATATATGTGTTGTATATCCCGACAATTGACGAATAATCAATATTTTATTGGTATTTGTAGTAGCTTATTACAAAATGCCTCATAGATGCATTCGTATGCTCTTGATGGTCCTGTTTCACTTTTAGACTGTTTTAATTTCTCTACTAAGAGGCTTTGTGAATACCAGACCCAAAGGTTAGATGACGTGGTCAACTCCCGTCGTAAATAACTGGAACAGTGTGATATACACCAAATCACTTGACAGAACAATCATTTTATATATTTGGCGAATTTTGATTTTATTAAAACACAAAACAGGCATTAGCATGTACTTTGAAACAAATTATGGATGTATCAAATATGAACTTTATGTAGGCATAAATGTGACTTTTACGTACAAGTAATGTGTGATAGTGCAATAATAGAGTATGACAAATAGTGTGATGAAATGAGCTTAATGGATGACGTCATGATAAGAAATATCAATTTTTGGCATCTTCATAATTCTAAAACATTTGGCCATAATGCTACGTTTTACCGCAATACTAAATCATCACCGCATCTTTCGTTCAGTAACGCTAATCCTGGTTGACATATTTTCTCATTTACAACACAGAGTTGCATCCCTTGGTTACTAGAACGAATCACGTGTAAACCTCTTGTTCAAAAACACATTTATTACAATAACACTATTGTCTTAAAATAACTAAGATATTATAAATGTCCACATATCCGCCGTTAAACAATTATTTTAATATTCCTAGCTATGTTTTAATCTAAATTAACATTATACAGGTGTAGTCTTTCTAAGGTAATCTATATTCGCAGTTCCGTATAAATTTTCCCTTGGAACGTGGGTTTCCGCTACAGTTGTTGTTGACAGCGCATTTCTAGAATTATCGTTTGGAAACGAATAGTTTGACAGTTCGTGAGATGCACACGTCGTCTCAGAAATGGGTGTGTATGTATAATAACTTTCTGATCTACTTAATGAAGTGTCTCGCGATCTCTCGCGCGATTGAGATCTATCACGTGATTGGGGGCGCGATCTTTTATGTCGCCAATGCTGATTTCTGTCGTTGGCTTCAGTCTTTAAAGCTTGTTGATGTTTCTTCCGCTGTGCATGTTTATATCGGGTAATGTACAGATACACTGAAAACACGCCCGACATTTCCGTTAATGCAAATGAACCAACAGCCATCATAAAAGACGAGCCATAATTGTACAAGAACTGTACATCTTCGAGTGAGACTTTGGGTTTGTTGCCTACTTCTTCTGTAATGCTTCCGATGTACAATATAATCCCGACCAGTGTACACAGACCTAAAACAAATATAGAAGACATTTAGCAGACACAATAAGGCTTTTAGTATGTATTTTAAAACCTTCCAAATGTCACTTACATCGTTTTGGGATTTGTTTTAGAATTATATCGACGGCGCCAGATACGTCGGCGGTGAACAATACAACTTTAAGTTTGCATTATTATAACATCGTTTCTTCCCTTGATAAATTGAAAAGAAATAAATTGCCGCATGTTCTCATGCGAAACTAAAAGTTCAATAAAGATTGAGAGAAAAGTGCCCAATTAATAAAAATTGGAACTTGTTGTAATTTTTGCCATACAATCGATCTGAATTAAATCTTTTGTTGAACTATTCGTATGCCAAATGCAAGCATGTAAACATGTATCGAATATCAATTGCAGATATTTAAATGAGAACGTTTCTACAATCAAATATCCTAATATCGCAATACAATGCCCATTGTATGCATAAATGACCATCTTCCTTAAAGTACTTGACCTACTGGTATATATTTTTATTACTACCGAAAACTGCCTAGCAGTGTACCTTCAATACAACTTAACTGTGAATTTTGAACATAACTTTCCTTGATTATACAAGAGGGTCTGATAATACGATGATACTCAACATGAGAGATGAAGTTTGACCGGAAGAAGCAGAATATCTAAATGGCTCTTAGCAATAAAGAGATATGAGCAGCACTTTTCCTAGATGAAATGTTAGACATACCTATAAGAGAAAACATGCTCACACCACGTGAATATGGATTTTAACAAGGCAATATGGGTATTTCAAAATGTAGCTCATCAGCGTGATATTCCTGTCATTTCATTCAACTACGGCAAAATGATATTTTGCATATGGTTATGAACGGAAAACAAACATAGATCACTGACAAATTTCTTTAAATAGTTAAGAAGATTTGAATAAATCTACACGAGGACCATCCAAACATTGCGGTAGTAAAATTCGGCAAACTTTGTTAAGTAGGTTAGAAGGAAAACTTGATTGAATGAATTGTGGGCGGACTGACGGAGACTAAAGGATGTGACCACAAGAGCTAACATTAGCACATTTTTGCTCCGGTATAAGAATAAAGGATACTTTACATTAGACATTATACGTTTCATGTTACGGATGTGTCAAATGCATTATATGTACCTTGTTAGACACAGGGAGGAACGGTTGTTGATGCACAGTATGTCCCAAAGAAACATACATTCGCACAGACCCTTTATATAAGTAGTATTCAATACTGGAAAATACTTATTCAACTTACCTGCTAAAACAAACAGTATTCCACTGACAAAAGTTAGATTTTTTCTTCCTGATTCACAATGTCCGACAAAACATATAGTTCCTGCAATTAACAGAATGACTAGACTCGAAAGTGGAAACCAGGTAGAACGGCGCATTGTCACTGAAATAGAAAAGAAAAATATCTCATTAATATAAAATCATTTAGATCAGTATCACGAATACTATTATCGTTGGTGCTAAGAAACGCCACGATGTCGGTTTAAAACTTGTACAATCTCTTCTGAACGTGATGAAGACACATACCTTGACTGATGTTTATTATAATACCATCTATGAATTCACTAAAACACCGAGTCTCATTCAAAGTTGAAGCTGAATATAGCATAAGAAATTTCGGGACATTCGATACTTTTTTCTATGACAGTGGTCTCGCATAAATATTTACAACAATTTACATTACCACCCCAGCCATCATTTTCACACGTTTATAGTCAAGTATTTACATTTAATGTCAGTGGAAAGAATAAGGATATACTCTTAATGCAAATGTACAAATCACTAAACATGAATTTCACTTGCTCTCAACTGGAAGTAGATCGTCTTCATGACACTGTGATCAACTTGTATCCATGTTTTTTTTGTTTTGACCTTTTAATACACAATTTTACGTTACGTTGTCAGACTTTCAGCAATTTTTGATGTTCTTTCACTTCAACATATACATGGTTGCAATATTGATTTCGATTTTTCCCTATCAGCAAATACGACTTGCAAAGGGATATTTCAAACAATATAGATTAGGTGTTTCGATTATTCAATTCTTCTTATGAACTGCAACCATCGTTATTATACGTTAGTGGTCAAATTTGGACATTAAATGTCGGTGGAATGTACGTTGATGGAAACTTTATGTAAATGTACAAATCTCTAAACGTTGATTTCTTAAGATCACTTCCAGTAATAGAGCATCCTTACAAATATGTGATCAATTTATATGCAAGCAGATTTTTTCGTGACTTTGTAATATATCATTTTACGTTACGTTGTCTAAAAGTTTCAGGAATTACGGATGCTATTTCACTTTAACATATACATTGTAGCAATATTGTATTCGTTTTTCCCTATCAGCAAATACGGCTTGCAAAGAAATGTTTCAAACAATATAGATTATGTGCCTGCATGATTGATATCTTCCTACGAACTTCGTGAAATGAGTTATGAGTTCTGGTGATTAATTTAACGAGATTCCGTTCATAATGTTTGCTTAAAAGAACTTTGCTACCATTTTGGCAAACTGGAACATTTCGTAAGCATTTGGTGTGCTTTATTGCCCATAAAAAGGCAAAACACACATTTAAATGTTTCTTCATTACTAGTACCATGACAGCTATATTCAAAGGATCGCCAAACATTTGATTTGTTACGAACCTAGTTTTAAGGATGTTCTAATTCACACTTGTACATGACATTGTATACTGAACCAGACACTAGACAAGTATGCGCAATGTGACCACTATGTTAAAACCTGGGTACTGTTTTATCAACGTACTCACGGAAATCGTAAACTTACGTTCAAATTTAAATTTGCATAATTATTTTTAACAACTTCAAATTGTCGCCAGATTATTGTAGTAGGAGTTCATTAACTGATTCTTGTTTAGTATAACAGCTCCATTCTATAGGTGTAAAAGTATCATTAAGAATTTAAATTTGATGGTAAGTTTAAGATTTCAGTACACTGCTGATAATACTAAGGTCTTTGTGTTCTGTGGATAGCATAATTAGCTAAATAATGTCATTGTAGGCCATCAATTATATAATTACAAATATAAACGTGTGTACTAAGTTGACCGGTCAAAGTAACATGGATAAGTATTTATGTCCAGATTAAGCCTCGACCTTGTATATGTTATCATGAAATATCTGTGTCAGCATCCCAGTCATCATGTGTGATCAACCATTGTCATCAAACATTGTTATCTTAGTGCTGATAACAGTCAGATATTATTATAGCTATCTGTAATTGATACATTAGCTATTACATGTAAGTAAACAAATTCTTACATATTACAAAATTAAATGTAATGTGTGTTTTGGTTGGACTATATACTTAATATAAGTAACAACAAACTAAAACTGTTGATATGTTACAACTTTAATAATATTCATCAAAGTAATAGATATACATGAATGTGCTCTATAGGCCAGAGTTGCGTTAAAAGGTGAAAAAAGGAAAATTTAAACTAATACAAGCCAAGTTTTTACATCCAATGGATCCACTTGTAACTTGCTTTCCAAAACATGTACTAAGAGTTCTGTGCTACATTTACAAACAAATATTTTAAACTTTTAACATTGTCACAACACAAAGTTCTAAGACATTTGTAAGCATTCCACATTTGTTCAAACGTTAAAGCGTGTTAGTAAGAACTAACATGCAAACATAACATTTGCAAACCAAGACATTGAAAGTTTAACCTCAAAACGAAGACAAAAACACAGTTTGATACATAGAACCGCGCGCAACAGAAAACATTAATAAACATAGAAATATTAAGATTGAAACATTAAACATACTAGACACACACAACATGAACAAGGGAAACTCATTTGAACATTTTACATATATACAAACAAGGAAACACGGACGGCGTATATCAACTTTATCGACTAAACGGATTGTTGGCATCTCTATTAATCACAAAAAACTCTCAAACTGTAAAGATGATAAGTCCAAATGTTCAACATTATTTAAGTCATTTGGAGACTACCGAGTCAATCACCGGGCGATGCAGCCATACCTACAACAAATTACTATGCTTTGCGTCAAGCAAGAGAGACATATCATGACCATTTTAGCGACTATGTGGTCTAACGACTCCTTTTTCTTGTTTGTTCCTTCTGTTTAGGTTTTCTCACTTTTACTCCGGATATGTTTGACTGTCTGAGGAGTATGCAGTCGGTGTGGGATCGCCTGTTTTGTAGCTTTTGATGATTTCATGATTTTTTGTTCTTGATGCGTGCTGCATTCCCTATCCTAGTAGCCTTATATTATATATTTGAAAGATTTTCCATATCGCGAGTTGGCATTTAACCCCAAAAGCACTTGGGATGTGACGACATGACTTAGTTTAATTGAGAAAGAAAGACTGTATAACCAATTAGGAATCAAACTTAACTTACTGGTGTGTAAATGTGAAGTACATATCGCAGTTAAACTTTCCCAGAAATATTTTTCCACAGTTTGTGTAACTTTTGTAGTTACATTTTCGGTTTTTTAATCTTTAAATGCCCACAAAGGGAGTTCTCGTGAGACATGTATATGATGTTTAATACGGCTTAACGAGTTTATGGTATCTCTGGTTATATTAAACGGGAACTGTTTACACAGAAATATTTTCTGAGTAATGTTATAATGAGTTTTTGTGCACACAAAATTGAATCATGTGTAGATTATATATAAGCAGAATCAAACACATGATCACATATCAAGCTCTCATGACTCAGTTATAATCAAATATTACAAAGCGTAACTATAAGGTTATACAGTTGAAATATAAGATATATGCACTTAGAACAGGCATAACTTTGTTGAACAACAATCAGTGCTGAGATTTAGAGAACCATACTTCACATTACAGCAAAGTGAATACCATTTGGCGGTTGCTATTTTTCGATCAGATATCATGATAGTTTTCTGGGAATAATCATAAGCTTATTTAGTGAACTATTTCAGAATACAGAAGTAAAAAATAGATCCGACATGTTAAGAAATGAGATACTGTAAAACTAAGTAATCGCAAAATCTTGTAGAAACGGGTTATGAAATGAGAATTACAGTATGTTAAATTTGATAAATGATCAAACATGTTTTCTTAAGTGATAGAACCAGAACAGGATAGTTTATTGTCGTAAACAATATAGTTTTTTTACAAACAATATGATTATATTAACATATTTTCCATAGTGCCATATGATGCATGGCAGTAACTTTATAGTAACAAATGAAACATAATTGAAACAATGTCAATCACGACAGTCAATTGAATTAACTGAATTCGACCCTTAAACATACTGCACCTCTCTAATTAGAATTCATCACATGATACGGGCTAGTACTCAAAAAGTAAAAAAATCATTAGTATGACAATTTCTATTACGCATGTCCTCAATTCAATTTCGTCATAGTTGTATTAAAATATTCGTAATTTACTGCTTAAAATGATGCAAAGACATTTTATCAATGCTACCAGCAGGTAAAAGCACTTTGGTGACTTTATCTGCATTCCCTCAGACAACAGTTACTTTCCAGACGGTCCCACTTTTAATCAACCGTATCATATCTTGTGAGTAAGTAAAATAAAGTAATGCCAAAAAGTAAGGGGGGTTCAATTACAAAAATGTATATCTACAAAGACTCGTCAAACACGAGGCTTTAGACAGAGTCCTTTTGGTGAGCTTTTGTAGAATCTCGCATTCCAGACGGGACGAAGAGCATTCATTACGTAATTGCATCAATACTCCAAACTTCAATTCTAACATTTTCAAATAGCTACTTTAAACCCCATCTATTTTCTACTGATAACAGTTGGTCTGTACAATCACGAGAGGGAATCAATATCTTCTACTTTCTGAGCTGGTTTAAATGTTTGAACTTAGAAAATTATCTCTGAAAATACTTATGTAACATGGTAAATAGGGATTGCAGTAAATGCTTACAGACTAGTAGACCAGATAGGACAATAATTGTATGTAGGTATGTAGATAAAATATAAATGATATTACACATATAAACGATAAACCACACTATATGTGTATTAATATTTATAAAATCACTGAATTATTCCGTCCTTGTGAGTACGAACACGTAGCTGCACCATATTGATTGAAAAAGAAAATCGGGTCACTAATTCAATATACATGTAACATAATTATATATGGACAATACCACGAATAATTGTGTTACTAAATGTACTGAAACTTGAATGGATTTTGTCTTAATGTTTACGTTTAGGAATTTACCGAGCTTTGAAACTAATCAGCATCTACTCACTGTATGCATGTTATTTTCCATTTACTATGTAACTACAATTTACTGATTGACATTACCCTGTAATTGTTTGAAACATAATTACAGAGTACCGATGTTCAATAAACAGGAACACTGACCTACATTACTGATATAATAAACAGGAACGCATAATTTAACTGTTACCGAGAGTGGATAAGTATAGCACTATGTGCAGTTTAACAATGACAGGAATGGATGTGTTAGTATGCTACAGGGTGATCATTAACATATGGTAACATAAAAAACTTTAATAACTTAGTCAGTTTTAAAGATAATATTTGTTGTTACATGCCAGAATGTAACATATGCATGTCAGTTTTATGCAGGACATAAATTTTTTTCAAATGTTAAATGTTTTTTTCTCAGCAGATGTTTTAAGCATTTTCCTTAGTTCTGAAAAACGGCAAAAATCAGCAGCGAATGACGTCGTAAATTACCACTTAATTCCTTGAGTTTTACCTATTGATGCTTCCAATTTGACGTTGTATTGTAGTTTTCAAATCAATTCAATGTACTGGTTTTGTATTATACAATCCTTGTTTCGGTCATTCCTATAACCAGAAAGCCAAGGGGTTTACGTCGGGTAAGTGTAGGGGTCAAGTTTAAATGTTATCTACAGGGAAATTAGTCCAGTTCGCAACATTTCCTTGAATCACTGAAAATTTACGACATCATCGATGACGTTTTGAGATCATATTCACATAGCATGCATTTATTATCTATAAATTACGTGATTAAAGTGAATAAAGTATGACGTTGCCATAAAAAAGTTTTTTGTCAGAATCATGTTGATTCAGCCGCGTACTCGCGTATAGGTAGCTACCTGCCTGCTAATTGCCAATAGTTTTAGTTCACGCAGTTTAATGGTTGCCATGACAACATGCGTTTTCACAAATATGTCGTACACTTTTCAAGTTTTGCATACAATGCCTAAATTAGATCCTTTATTTAACTTGAAATTATTTAGAGAAATTATGATTGACAAAATGCAAAATCCCAGATTATATAGATTCAGTTTTCTAATCTTATATGCATACATAGAGAGTTCTAGTGAGAAATATATATGATGTTTAAAACAGCTTACTTAGCCAGTTATCGGTACATTGTATCTCTGGTTGGATTAACCGGGAAATATTTACACAGAAATAATTTCTGATTAATGTTATAATGATTTTCCGTTAATTGAGTTACTACTAGTTAATGTACTGAAACTTAAATGAATTTTATCTTAATGTTTACGTCTAGCAATTTACCGAGCTCGAACAACTAATCAGCATCTACTCACTGTATGCATGTTATTTTCCATTTACTATGTAACTACAAATTATTAATTGGCATTACCATGTAATTGTTTGAAACATAATTACAAAGTGCTGAAACATGAACACCGACCTACATTACCGATATAATAAAGCAGGGACCCGCAACTGTTACCGCGACTGGGTTAGTATATTACTTAAACTTGTTGTTTAACAATGACATGTACATGTATGGCTGAGTAAAAATGTAAATATGTAGATGAACAATGCCACGCATGTTTGAGAATGTTTGTACATTGTTTAAAATTGACACATATGGATCGGTTAGTATGTTCTATGGGTATTTTTAGTGCGAAAAAAATTATTTAAATGACGTCAAAAGCGCCACCTGGCGGGACGTGGTTTTTCGCTTCAGTAATGTCTGAAATTTTGATAAAAAAATGTCGGCACGTTTTATAAATATTTGCACTTGAACGCAAAAATTACGGCGTTTTTTAGGACGTCAATATGTCGAAAATGGCGTGGTTTTTATGATGTAACTCGATTAATACTCAACGTAGCATAAAATGAAAGACACCAAAATATGCCGCATACAAAACCCTACACACAAAGACATTTTATTTAATCAGAATTGCTATAATAAAAAAGTAGATAGAGCAAACGCGTCAAAACTGATGCGAAAAACCACGTCCCGCCAGGTGGCGCTTTTGACGTCATTTAAATATTTTTTTTCGCACTAAAAATACCCAATTTGTAGAGATGACATCTTATACTACAACCACACCAAATATCATTATAATCTGACTTAATTTCTCTTTTTCCGAAAAGGTGGGGAGGCTCCTTAATTAATATCCAAGTATTTTTATTACATTGTAATTTATCTTTTTACGTTGCGTTGAGTTGCAGTTTCAGGAATTACGGATGGTATTTCGCTTCAACATATACATTGTTGAAATATGGTATTCGTTTTCCCTATTAGCAAATACGACTTGCAAAGTAATATTTCTAACGATATAGATTATATGCCTGAATGATTGATATCTTCCTATGAACTTCATGAAATGAGTTATGAGTTCTGGCGATTAATTTTACAAGATTCAATTTATATTGTTTGCGTAAAGGAACCTTACAACATTTTCGGCAATCTGGATCATTTCGTAGGCGTTTCGCAGTGCTTTATCGCCAAAAAAAATGACAAAACCCGCCAAATATTAAATCAGTGAAGTAGAAATGTTTTTATAAGCATTGTAACTATATTTAAAGTATCGCGCAAGAGTTAATAATTCGACTTTAAAGCCCGTTCCTCGTTCGATTCATTTCCTTCATATATCAGGCATTAGACAAATATCTACAGAGTGACCATTTTAAGACATGTTGACAAAGACTAACCGGTCGTTAATTAGATTAACTATCGATGTTGATTCGCACTTGTTACCTCCTGTATAAGGCAGGTGTCCATAACCGCCCACGGCCCATACCATAGTATTGAAGAACAAACATAATAATTTTCAAAAAATGTATGACTGGCATCAAAAATAAGATAACAATGTTTAATGACAACATTTGATCACACTTGATGGCTGTCATGTAGTATAAATCGGGTCGATACATTGTATTTTACGTTTTTATTCATGTTACTTTGGCCACACAACATACTAACGACGTACGTATGAGTAGATTTGTAAATCACAATGAAACATGTTTATTTCATAATTTGATGCGGGTCGGGATCGATTGCGAGACGCATATGAGTTTCTGAAGATATAGCATAAATTTAATCTTATTAAGGAAGAGAACATCACGATGTTATCAAACATTACGTTGTGTGTTAATGTGAGGTACAAATCACAGTAAATCGTTCCCGGATTATATTTTCATTTTTCTAATCTTATTTATACACACAGTGAGTTCCAGTGAGACATGTATGTGTGTTTAAAATGGTATCTCTGGTTGGATTAACCGGGAATACATTACACAGAGATAATTTCTGATTAATGCTATAATTATTTTCTGTTAATGTAAAATCTTTGACGCAAAGTAGAATCGTGGGCAGATATTGTATAAGCGGAATCACGGACGTGATCAAATACCAAACTCTCATTACTCAGTTATTCTCAAATATTAAAAAGCGTAACTATAAGGTTTCACAGTTGAAATATCAGATAAATGCATTTATTTTGAAAAGGCATAACTTTGTTGAACAGCAATCTGTGTTCAGATTTAGAGCACCATACTTCACATTACAATAAAGTTAATAACATTTGGTGGTTGCCATTCTTCGATCATATGTTATTATAATTTTATTAATTCCCAACTAAAACGTATTTGAGGTGTGAAATGAGAATTACAGTATTGCACAATGATAAATGATCAAACATGTTTTTTAAGTTATAGGAACAGAACAGGACAGTTTATTGTCGTAAAGAATATAGTTTCTTGATAAACACAATTAACATATTCACAAGCATGTTTTGCATAATGCCATATGATGAATGACGCAGTGACATAAAAGTAGGAAATTGAACAAATACAATGTTACTAACGACTTAAATTAACTAATTCCAAATGTAAAAATGAAATTGAACCATCTAACATAGGAACACTTCTCAAATCGGAATTCCTCACACGATACGGCTAGAACACAAATAGAAAAACCTATAAATAATCACTAGTATGTCAATGTAAATTACGTAAGTCCTGCATTTAGTGTCTTGAGAGTTGTATTCAAATATTCGTAATTTACTGCTTAAAATGATATAATTAATGCTACCTGTAGGTCAAAGCACATTGGTGACTTTATCTGCATTCTCTCAGACAACAGTTACTTTCGAGACGGTCCCACTTTTAATCAAACGTATCAGATCTTGTAAGTAAAATAAAGTAATGCCAATAAGTAAGGGGTTTCAATTACATTTAGAAAGACTCGTCAAACAGAGTCCATCGTATTCCAGACGGGACGAAGAGGATTCATTACGCAATTGCACCAATATTCCAAACTTAAATTCTAACATTTTCAACTAGCTATTTTAAACACCATATTTTTCTACTGATCACAGTTGGTATGTAGAATCACGATGAAAATCAATATGGTCTACGTTCTGCGGCGGATTAGAATGAAGTAAGAAAACTATCTCTGAAAATGCTTATATAACATAGTTAATATGGATTGCAGTAAATGCTTTCCGACTAGTAGACCAGATAGGACAATAACTCTATGTATGCATTGATACAATATCAATGATATTACACATATAAAAGATAAACCACACTATATGTTTATTATTATTTATTCCATCATCGAAAATCGTGTCACTAATTCAATATAACAGAATTAAATATGGACAATACCACGAATAATTGAGTTACTAAATGTACTGAAACTTAAATGGATTAAATCTTAATGCTTACGTCTTGGCATTTACCGAGCTCCGAAACTACTCACCGATGCATGTAATTTTCCTTTTACTATGTAACTACTATTTACTAATTGATAGTCTCCTGAAATTGTTTGAAACATAAAAACAAAGTACCGATGTTCAATAAATAGAAACACTGACCTACATAACTGATTCAATAAAACAGGAACCAAGACTGGGTATAGTACAATGTGCTGTTTAACAATGACATTTACATTGTATGGCTATGTTACACCATTTTACGATGCAGATAAACAATCCCACGTATGGTTGTTCTAGAATGACAAGTAGACATATTAGGAAATAGGTGCCACTCTTGTGAAATAGTTTTCTTCAACAAACTATGACATTTACACTGCAACCATCGTTATTATACGTTAAGAGTCGATTTTGGAATTAAATGTCGGTGAAATGAACGTTGATGGAAACTTTATGTAAATGTACAAATCTTTAAACGTAGATTTCCCAACATCACTTCCAGTAACAGAACATTCTCACAAATATGTGATCAAGTTTTATGCAAGCAGTCTTATTATTGACCCTATAATTCATCATTTTACATTACGTTGTCTAAAAGTTTAAGCAATTGCGGATGGTATTTCACTTCAACATATACATTGTTGCAATATTGTATTCCTTTTCCTTATTAGCAAATACGACTTGCAAAGAAATATTTCAAACAATATAGATTATGTGCCTGAATGATTGATATCTTCCGCCGAACTTCATGAAATGAGTTATGAGTTCTGGTGATTAGTTAAACAAGAATCAGTTATTGTAGTTAATAATGTTTGTGTAAAAAAACCTTGCTCCATTTTTAGCGATCTACAATATTGCGTAGGCATATGGGTTCACTTTATCTAAACAGCCACATAGCGTTAAACTTTGCACCTTTGACCTTCTTCCCCAAATGCAGAAGTTTATAACTGTTCAGTCTCTCACCACATAATGAAAACACAAACCAAACCATTGAAATTAATAATGACGTCTTTGTGTGCGGAAAACATAATTAGCAAACATGTTTTCATTATTGCACACTTAATTATAAATAAGTTCATCTTAAAGTATGTTGACCGGTCAATGTAACACGAATAAGAATTTAAGAGACAATGTGTATCTGTGTATTCGATGATCAATTGTGCTGTTGGTTTGAAGTGATAACTTAAATGCAAAGATAAAACAAGAAGCATTTGTCTGTCTGTCATCAGTTAAATAGTACAGTGACACAACATCAGGTGATGTGCACTGGTCCTATGTTACGCTTGCAGATAAAGATAATAAGCATTACCCATCGACACAAAAACAAAGTACTAATAAATAAGCGTTTCGCTTTTTACAGCAACGTCTTGAAGAGAATAAACAAGAACAAAGACATTGAACGTTTCACCTAAGAACGAAGCAAAACACGGAAACATGGAACCGCACGCAACAAAATACATTAATAAACATAGGCATATCAAGATTGAAACATAAAACTTATAACCTGAACAATGGAAACTCATTTAAAGGGTATGTACAGACACAAGGAAACCAGGACGGTGTCTATAAACATTATCGACTTAACTTTCTTCTGGTATCCCTTTCAATCACATTACATAAACTTTATTTGCGGGGTACTGTTTTAAATAAAGATGATCAACAGTATTTCAGTCATATATAGACTATCCAGTGACCTTATCCTTGGCGAAATCTAAATTACATACAACCAGTTATGATGGGCGGTGCACAAGAGAGACGAAACATGTCCATTTCAACGCGGTGAGTGATCATCATTTTGTTCAGTTATTATCTTCTGACTCTTGCTGCGAATTTGCCTGAGTGACTAAGGGTACATATTGTCAGAGTGGGATGCTGTGCATTTTGTAGTTGATGTAAGTATTTCGTGTTCTGCTGTTTCTGATAAGTGCTGCATTCACTATATACCTGAATAGTATTATCCTTTTTGAGGATTGTTTGGCCCGGGTTGGGGTCGAGTACGACACAGCGTACATTGTAATTTAATGGAGCAATACTACATCACCATGTACACAAACATGTACTGGTGTGTAAAATTAACATACACATCACAGTAAAGCCTTTTCAGTTTGTGATTATATTTTCAGTTTTCTAATCATAAATGCACACACACAATGCGTTCTAGTGAGACATATAGTATGATGTTTAATACGTTTACATGTACATGTGAGGTACAAATCACAGTAAAATATTCCCAGATTATATGTTCAGTTTTCTAATCTTATATGCATGCATGTACACAGTGAGTTCTAGTGAGACATGTATATGATGTTTAATACGGCTTAGCGAGTTAATGGTATCTCTGGTTGGATTATCCGGGAAATATTTACACAGAAATAATTTCTGATTAATGTTATAGTGACTTTCTGTTAATGTAAAATCTTTGACGCAAAGTAGAATCGTGGGCAGATATTGTATAAGCGGAATCACGCACGTGATCAAATACCAAATTCTCATTACTCAGTTATAATCAAATATAGCGAACCGAAACTATAAGGCTTCACAGCCGATATAACCGACACATGTATTTAGTTAGAAAAGCCAGTTGTAGCTATGCTATCTGTACTCAGTGATTAACATTTAGCGGTTTGTTTTATTTCCATTTTACGATTGGATCCAGGATTACTATGTGTGACTGAACTTAATATAGTATCTTAGACGAATCACGAGGCATATTTTGTGAAATATATTAAACTACCGAATTATTTAATGTATCCAAGATGTTACAAAATGAGTAACTTCAATCACTGTATTCTCACATTTCGGCACTACCCAGCATATTAAGAAACACCAATGCAACAATCAAATATAAACACGTATCCAATAATATTCACAGTGATGATGTAACAAAGTCATTCATAAAAAGTAAATGTTCACGTCATGATGCCTTTGGTATATTTTCCGCAAATTGAGTAAATCAAACACATCAGACATGCGTGGTACGGACTCGGAAAACCAGACATATATGATACGGAAAATGTAATCCGTCGCTCTTTACTCCACTGTGCGATTTGCTCTGGATGTAAGATAATACATACATTGGTACATAATAAAATTTTTTACCGTACATTGATAAATGATATAAAATGTTTTCTGAAATTGTACGGAAATGCACAGATGCAGTGACTTAAATGAACTAATGAAATTCAACAAAGAAAAATTTTCCTCAACAGAAATTCGTCACACGATACAGGCTAGTACTCAATCGGAAAACAAACAAAACGCATATAAAAAACCCACTAACATGCCAATGTCAATTATGTCCTCCGCTTAGAGTCGTTAACGTTGCAAACACACATTCGCAATAGCCTTCCTACAAAGCTTAAAGGGCATCTTATTAATGCTAGCAGAAGGTCAATGCACGTTTGTAACAACATCTGCATTCTCTTAGACAGTTTTCGATCAGATCGTGTGATTTTGAATAGGTATAAAACATTCATGCCAATAAAACGAGGGTTTCAATTACATCTACAAAGATAGGTAAAACAAAATGCTTCCGACAAAGTCCTTTGGTGAGCTGTGGTAGATTTCAATATCCCAGACATAACGAAGAAGATTAAGTAAGTAATTGCACCAGTATTTCAAACTTCCAGTCCAACATTTCCAAACAGCTATTTTAAACACAATCAATTTTCTACTGATTACAGTTGGTCTGTAGAATCACGATGGGGAATCAATAAGTTCTACTTTCTGAGCTGGTTTAAATGTTTGAACTTAGAAAACTATCTCTGAAAAGACTTATACATGTATAACATGGTGAATTCAATCACTGAATTACTTCGTCCTTGTGTGTACGAACATGTAGCTGCACGATACTGATTGAAAAAGTAAATATGGACAATACCACGAATAATTGAATTACTAAATGTACTGAACTTAAATGGATTTTATCTTAATGTTTACGTCTAGGAATTTACCGAGCTCCGAAACTTACCAGCATCTACTCTCTGTATGCATGTTATTTTCCATTTACTATGTAACTACAATTTACTGATTGACATTACCCTGTAATTGTTTAAAACATAATTACAAAGTGATGATGTTCTGTAAAGATGAACACCGACCTACATACTGATATAATAAAGCAGAGATGAACAACTGTTACCGAGACTGGGTTAGTATATTACTATGTTGTTTAACAATCGTACATGTATGACTGAGTAAAATGTAAATATGTAGCGGAACAATGCCACGCATGATTGAGAATTTTTGTATATTTTTTATAATTGACACATTTGGATGGGCTAGTATGTTACTATGTGCAATTTAACAATGGCCCGAATGGGTATGTTCGTATGTAACTATGTGTAGTTTAACATTGGCAGGAATTGATGGGTTAGTGTGTTAAAATGTGCCGTTCAACAATGACACAGATGTCTGGGTTAGTATGTTACAACATGTATTTTAACAAAACCAAGCATTGTTGGTTAAATGGTTTTTATATAGTTTAACAATGGCACGTTTTGTTGAGTTACAAGGTTACTAATTGTGTGTAATTTCACAATGACATGTATAGTGTTCCCAAAAAGTATTGAGAATATTAATGTGTTTTAAAAACTGTGTAACCATTTTATTTGTAAAACATAAAACGGTTCATTTGTATAAGTTATGCAATGTCATTGTACGAATTGTCAATGGATTTAGTTCACGCAATGTAATGGTTCCCATGACAGGAATTTTAACACACATCTCGTCTTTGCATACTATGCCTAAATTATTCCCTTTATGTAACTTTAGAGATAAATCTCAATTGGCACTTGAACCAATTTATTGACGATACAATACAATACAATCTTTATTTTAAGTCAGATTTCATTTACAACAATATAACATTAGCTACGTATAGCTTAAGCTATTGTCCGACAGCAAATGTTTATTATAAATAACTGCAAACTGTAAAGTGAAACCCCATGTAGCCGGTGTATCCACGGTACCGGTGTAAGTAATTTTCTCATGAAATTGTAGATTCTTTTTCTCGTGACATTGCCTGCAGGATTGTTTACAATAACTGACGAGTAAATAAAATAAATAAATACAAAATGGACCAATTTCTGAATGAAATCACAACAAAAACTTACACCATACCTTCACTATGAGTAAATCCTTATTTAATCGGTAATGTTTGACATGCATGTATTCAATGCTCGCTTGTTTATTTATCAAACATAATTTTGACAGCTATGACGTCATCCATTGATAAAAAGGGTCGTGTGCAACTTTTGGCGGGAAAAAATCAACTTGTCAACAAACTGGACCAAATTTACTTCGAAAATGTTATTGTTGCGCCGGCTACATGAGGTTATTTCCCTTTCCTGAAAATTTGACATGGTGTTTGTTTACATGTATTTTTTCCGATTCCAAAGGTCATTTGATGTGATTTAGAAGTTTTATTAAATATTAAAGGTCATTTGAGCAGTTCCCAACAAAATATGTGCCGAGGAGTTAGTGATTTATATTTATTTTGTCAATTTCGTTTGATACACCGGCTACATGAGCTTCAAGGCTACCTGGGGTACTGCCAATTTTCCATAGGTTAATTCAAACTAAACAAATAATAAAATTGTGACGAATGTCATAACTTTGTCCTTAATATGCCTATTTTTTAATGTTTGACTCATAAAATAACGGTTTAGGCTTACAATAAGATTTTTTCCAATTGTTCAGGTTTTGAATCAAGGGAAAAATGTCTTTACCTTATTGATAACATGTTCAAATAAGTAATGAAGTTTTATGGATTTAATATCCCTTGAGTTTGAGCAAATACGCAACCTTACCATCTTTCTTAATTTTAGGCAATTTATTTCGACGACTAACCTGTGACCTTCACGACTTTTCACAGAAAGCGTTGTTCAACCATACATTATTTATTCTATGTTTTACAATTAGGCTAAGGTTAGATCTCTCTTAAATAATGTACAAATTAAACATCATTTTCCAATTTAGATATGTGCAATAATGCAAAGATTGATTGTCAATAAATTCTTGGAAGACTGTACGTACAAAACGTTAAATTAAAGCTTCCAATATACTATTAGAAATTTTTGGAAATATGTTCCATTTTGTGACAGTGTTGTTTCCAACAAACATCTTCCACAAGATTAGTAAAATTTACACTGCTATCATCTTTATTATTTATTAATGGTTAATTTTGGATACAAAATGTCAATGGAATGGACGTTGATGGATTCTTTATGTAAACAAGACTTTCCGTAGCTCACTTCTAGTAGTAGAACATACTAAGAAATGTGTGATTAATTAATATCCAAGTATTTTTATGACCTTGCAATAGATCGTTTTACGTTACGTTGAGTTGCAGTTTCAGGAATTTACTCATGGTATTTCACAACATAAATTATACATTGTTGAAATGTTGTATTCGTTTTCCCTATTAGAAAATACGACTTGCAAAGAAATATTTCACACAATATAGATCATCTGCCTGAATGATTGATATCTTCCTATGAACTTCCTGAAATGATTTATGAGTTCTGGTGATTAATTTTACAAGATTCAGTTAATAGTGTTTGTGTAAAAGAACATTGCTACATGTTCGGCAATCTGGATCATTTCGTTGGCATTTCGCTGTGCTTTATCGCCAATAAAAACGACTAAGCACGTCAAATATTAAATCAGTAAATAGAAAATGTTTTTTTACACACAAGACAATTGCAACTATATTTAAAGAATCGCGCAAGATGTAACAGCCCGTTTCCAGTTCGATTCATTTCCCTTCTATGTCAGGCATTAGACAAATATGTACAGAGTGACCATTTTAAGACATTATGACTAACACTAACCGGCCATTTATCTTATCAGATTGGTCATCTTTGTGAATTCACACCTTTGACCTTATGTATCCAAGGCAGTTGTCCCTAACCACCAAGGGGCCATACCACATTATTGAAGCACAAGCAAAGCAATTGTCAGAAAATATCTGACTGTTACATGTGTATCAACATTGAGATAGCAATGTTTGATGACAGTATTTGATCACACATGATGGCTGTGGTATACGAGTAGCATAAATAGGGCTGATAAATTTTGTTTTACGTTCTTACTCATGTTACTTTGATCGGACAACACATCTACGACGTACGTATGTATAAATTTGTGAATCACGATTGAACTTGTTTATAACATTATTGGCAAACCACGTTTTGTTGTGATTCACAAATGTGGATTTTTTGGCGCGGGTCGGGATCGAATACGAGACGCAATTGAGTTTCTGACGACACGGCATGAATTGTAATTTAGTTGAGAAAGAGTACATTTCCACTATGTAATCAATCATTGTCTGGTGTGTAAATGTGACCTACAACTTGCCCAGTTTGTGTAACTTTTTTGATGATATTTTCAGTTTTCTAATCATAAATGCACGCACAATGAGTTCTAGTGAGACATGTATTATGATGGTTAATACGACTGAGCGAGTTAATGGTATCTCTGGTTAGATTAACCGGGAAATATTTACACAGAAATAATTTCTTACTAATGTTATAATGATTTTCTGTTAATGTAAAATCGTTGACGCAAAATAGAATCATGGGCAGATATTGTATAAGCCGAATCACGCACGTGATCAAATACCAAGCTCTCCTCATTACTCATTTATTATTAAATATGGTTACACAGTTGAAATAGATTCATGCATTCATTTTGAAAAGTCAGAACTTTGTTGAACAGCAATCTGTGCTCAGATTCCGAGTACCATAATTTGCATTACAGTAAAGTTAATACCATTTGGTGGTTGCCATTTTTCGATCAGATGTCATTATATTTTTACTAATTCCCAACTTAAAAGTATCTTAGATCAATTATAAGTTTAATTAGTGACCTATTTCAGAATACAGAAGTATAAAATATATCCGAGATGAGATACTGTAAAAACTAAGTAATCGCAAACTATTGTAGACACTGGTTGTGAAATGAGAGTTGCAGTACATGTATTGTACAAAGATAAATGATCAAACATGTTTTCTTAAGTGATAGGAACAGCACAGGACAGTTTATTGTCGTAAGCAATATAGTTTCTTGAGAAACAAAATGAACATATTTACAAACATGTTTTACATAATGCCATATGATGAATGACACATTGACATAATAGTAGGACCAGCACAGGACAGTTTATTGTCGTTAGCAATATAGTATCTTGAGAAACAAAATGAACATATTTACAAACATGTTTTACATAATGCCATATGATGAATGACACATTGACATAATAGTAGGAAATTGAACAAAAGCAATGTTACGAACGACTTCAATTAACTATTCACAAATGCACAAATGAAGTTCAACCATTTAATGTAGTAATACTTCTCTAATTAGAATTCGTCACACGATACGGGTTAGTACTCAAAATGAAAAACGATATGAATAATCACTAGTATGTCAATGTCAATTACGTATGTCCTCCATATAGCGTCTTTAGAGTTGTATTCAAATATTCATAAAAGACTTCTTAAAATGTTACTTTTTATCAATGCTATCTGTAGGTCAATGTGCATTGGTGACTACATCGTCATTCTTTTAGACGATCCCACTTTTAATCAACCGTATCAGACCTTGTGATTTTGAATAAGTAGCAAACATTCATGCCATTAAGAATAAGGGTTTCAATTTCATCTACAAAAACTGATTGAACACGATGCTTTAGAGTCCTTTGTTGAGCTATTGTAGAAACCAATATAATAGACGGGACAAAAAAGATTCATTACGTAATTGCACCAATATTTCAAACTTCAATTCTAACATTTTCAAATAGCTATTTTAAACACCATCTATTTTCTACTGATTACAGTTGGTCTGTACATTCACGACGACGAATCAATATATTCTACTCACTGAGTTGGTTTGAATGATTAAAGTAAGAAAGTCAATGCTATCTCTGAAAATACGTATACCATGGTAAATAGGGACTGCAGTAAATGCTTACAGACTAGTAGACAATACAGGACAAAAACTGAATATAGACATTGATATAATATAAATGATATCACACATTTAAAACTATAAAACACAAACTACGTAAATCTTAATATATTGAATGACTGAATTACGCAATCATTTTGTGTGAACACGTAGCCGAAACTTACTGATTGAAAAAAGAAAATAGTGCCACTAGATCATTTTAATAGAATAAAATATGGACACTACCACGAATAATTGTGTTACTAAATGCACTGAAACTTAAACAAAAATATATCTTAATTTTTACGTCTAGAAATTTCCTAATCAGCACATACTAATTGAATGCATGTTATTTTCCATTTACTATGTAACTAATATTTACTAATTGACAGTCTCCTGTAAATGTTTGAAACATAATTACAAAGTACCGATTTGCAAAATAAACAGGAACACTGACCTACATTACTGATTCAATAAAACAAGAACGCATAACTGTTACCAAGACTGGGTAAGTATAGTACAATGTGTTGTTTAACAATGACATGTACAAAACGAACATTGTATTGCAATTTTACAATTTTAATATGCAGATGAACAATGCCACGCACGGTTGTTCTAGAATGTCAAGTAGACATATTGGGAAATAGGTGCCACTCTTGTGAAATAGTTGTCTCCAACAAACTGTGACATTTACACTGCAACCATCGTTATTATACGTTAATAGTCGATTTTGGACATTAAATGTCGGTGAAATGAACGTTGATGGAAACTTTATGTAAATATACAAATCTTTAAACGTGGATTTCTCAACATCACTTCCATTAACAGAACATCCTCACAAATATGTGATCAAGTTTTATGCAAAAAGTCTTATTCCTGACCTTGTAATACATCATTTTACGTAACGTTGTCTAAAAGTTTAAGCAATTACGGATGCTATTTCACTTCAACATATACATTGTTGCAATATTGAATTCCTTTTTCCCTATTAGCAAATACGGCTTGTAAAGAAATATTTGAAAGAATATAGATTATGTGCCTGAATGATTGATATCTTCCTACGAACTTCATGAAATGGATTATGAGTTTTAGTGATTAATTAAACAAGAATCGGTTATTGTAGTTAATAATTTTGCGTAAAAGAACCTTGATGATGTTTACTACGTCTTAGTGTACATCACTATACAATAAAACATTGACTGGCGTGTACATGTACATGTGAGGTGCAAATCACAGTAAAATATTCCCAGATTATATTTTCAGTCTTTTAATCATAAATGCACGCACAATGAGTTCTAGTGAGACATTTTTAATGATGTTTAATACGGCTTAGCGAGTTAATGGTATCTCTGGTTGGATAAACCGGGAAATATTTACACAGAAATAATTTCTGATTAATGTTATAATGATTTTCTGTTAATGTTAAATCGTTGACGCAAAGTAGAATCGTGGGCAGCTATTGTATAAGTGGAATTATGCACGTTATCAAATACATATCTCTCATTACTCAGTTATAATCAAATATTACAAAGCGTAACTATAAGGATTCACAGTTGGAATATCAGATACATGCATTTATTTTGAAAAGGCAGAACTTTGTTAAACAGCAATCTGTGCTCAGATTCAGAGTACCATACTTCGCATTACAGTAAAGTTAATACCATTTGTGGTTGCCATTGTTCGATCAGATTTCATTCTATTTTTACTAATTTCCAACTAAAAAGTATCTTAGATCAATCATAAGTTTCATTAGTGAACTATTTCAGAATACAGAAAACTTAGTATAAAATAGATCCGTGATGAGATACTGTCAAAACTAAGTAATTGCAAACTATTGTAGACACTGGTTGTGAAATGAGAACTACAGTATTGGACAATGATAAAAGATCAAACATGTTTTCTTAAGTGATAGGAACAGAACAGGACAGTTTATTGTCGTAAAGAATATAATTTCTTGAGAAACAAAATGAACATATTTAAAAACATTTTTTACATAATACCACATAATGAATGACAGTGACATAATAGTAGGAAATTGAACACATGCAATGTTACGAACGACCTCAATTAACTATTCAAAAATACACATAAAATTCAACCATTTAATAAATAACACTTCTCTAATTAGAATTCGTCACACGATACGGGCTAGTACTCAAAAAGAAAAAAACGATATAAATAATCACTAGTATTTCAATGTCCTCCATTTAGCGTCTTTAGAGTTGTATTCAAATATTCGTAATAGACTTCTTAAAATGTTACATTTTATCAATGCTATCAGCAGGTCAATGTACATTGGTGACTACATCTTCATTCTTTTAGACGATCCCAATTTTAATCAACCGTATCAGACCTTGTGATTTTGAATAAGTACATTTGTAACAAACATTCATGCCAATTAGTATGGGGGTTTCAATTACATCTACACATACTGATTTAGAGTCATATGGTATGCTTTTGTAGAACCTCGTATTCAAGACGGGACGAAGAGGATTCATTACGTAATTGCACCAATATTCCAAACTTCCATTTTAACATTTTCAAATATTTATTTTAAACACCACCTATTTTCTACTGATAACAGTTGGTCTGTACAATCACGACGACGAATCAATATGTTCTACTCACTGGGTTGGATTGAATTATTGAAGTAAGAATGCTATCTCTGAAAATACTTATAACATGGTAAATAGGGATTACATTAAATGCTTTCAGACTTGTAGACAATATAGTACGCTACATTGTAACTGAATGCAGACATTGCTACACTATTAATGATATCACACATTTAAACCATAAAACGGAAACTACGAGTATGTATATCATAATTTATTCAATCACCGAATTACGCAGTTACTGAAACTTACTTAGAATAAAATATGGACACTACCACGAATAATAATTATTGTGTTACTAAATGCACTGAAACTTAAACGAAATGTATCTTAATTTTTACATCTAGCAATTTACTAATCAGCACATACTCATTGAATGCATGTTATTTTCCATTTACTATGTAACTACTATTTACTAAGTGACAGTCTCCTGGAATTGTTTGAAACATAATTATAAACATTGAAGTACTGATGTTCAATAAACAGAAACACTGACCTACAATACTAATTCAATAAAACAGGAACGCATAACTGTTACCAAGACTTGGTAAGTATAGTACAATGTGTTGTTTAATAATGACATTTACATGTACAAAATGTACATAGTATGGCTAAGTTACAATTTTACTGTGCAGATAAACAATGCCACACATGGTTGTTCTAGAATGTCAAGAAGACATATTGGGAAATAGGCGCCACTCTTGTGGAATAGTTGTCTCCATCAAACTGTGACATGTACACTGCAACCATAGTTATTATACGTTAATAGTCGATTTTGGACATTAAATGTCGGTGAAATGAACGTTGATGGAAACTTTATGTAAATGTACAAATCTTTAAACGTAGATTTCTCAACATCACTTCCAGTAACAGAACACCATCACAGATATGTGATCCAGTTTTATGCAAGAAGTCTTATTCTTGACCTTATAATACACCATTTTACGTTACGTTGTCTAAAAGTTTAAGCAATTACGGATGGTATTTCACTTCAACATATACATTTTTGCATTTTTGTATTCATTTTCCTTATCAGCAAATACGACTTGCAAAGAAATATTTGAAACAATATAGATTATGTGCCTGAATCATTGATATCTTCCTCCGAACTTCATGAAATGAATTATGAGTTCTAGAGATTAATTTAACAAGAATAAGTTATTGTAGTTAATAATTTTGCGTAAAAGAACCTTACTCCATTTTTGGCAATCTACAATATTGCGAAGGCATATGGGTTCACGTTATCAAAACAGCCACATAGCGTTAATCTTAACTTTGCACCTTTGACCTTTTGCCCCCAAATGCAAAAGTTCATAACCGTTCAGGCCCTGACCATATAATGGAAACGCAAACCAAACCATTAAAAATAATAATAACGTCTTTTTGTGTGGAAAACATGATAATCAGAAGAGGTTTCATTATTGCACACCTAATTATAAATACGTTCATCTTAAAGTATGTTGACCGGTCAAAGTAACACGAATAAGAATTTAAGACACAATATGTATCTCCATAGTTATGATCATGTATGCTGTTGATATGAAGTGATAACCTAAATGCAAAGATCAAACAAAATATATTTGTCTGTCTGTTAAAGCCCCAATAAGGTTTAAAATGGTAGTATTTTCTATCTACAAAGAATATCGAAATATTGAGATATTAAATTATACTAAAAATGGTGCAGAAGGGACCCATATCTGACCTCAGGTCGTTGTTCCTCCTTTGAGAAATAATCAACTGAAAACGCTTTTTAGTATTTTGTCCTCCGTACAAAATACTCAATAGTGTTTACATTTAAATTTTCCGAACAATTCCGAATATTTCGTCAATGATCGGAAGTATGCATAACGTATGACGGACGCAAACTTTAACCCGGTATATACCAGTACCTTCCGGTATCGTACATAGTAGCCAGGTATTGACACCTAATCACGTTGTATATTGACATGCCAGAGGCGGAGGAATTACTATGCGTGTGTAATATAGATAGTGCGAATGGGGTGTGTCAGGATCTTGCATATATTTTATATAAAATTATATTGTTTTTATATAGAATCCCTGGCTGTGTGTAGATGTTTTAATTGCTCCGATAATTATTAGTTTTATATTTTCGTGTACAGTAGAATCTACAATAAAATAATAATTGTTTACTTGTAAGTATATAAATATGCATGTTCAATATACACGAATGTTGTGAGTTATTTAATTTTCATAAACACGTGTCAATTATATAAAGATCAAAGAGGTGGCCTTTTCTTTTAATTAATAGCAATATAAAACGTACAAACATGATCATATGAATGGAAAATTAAAGTACAGTCCAGTTAGGATAAAAATCCAGTGACGCAGTGGAACAATCCACTAGTACGGTGTAAAAACAAGTATAAAGGATTATACTAACAGTTCAATACCAAACTAAGGTTGTCCCAGAATCCTGTTATATCTTGAAAATTATCAAGTACTGTATGCCCAAATTATAATTAACTTTTAAAGAAATTATTAAATCTTCACTGTGAATCATTGTATACAAATTCACCAAAACATGCCACTGATTCTTATATATATTTTGGGGTGTTGTGGCTATAACTACTTAAGTATTATTGTCATTAAATATTTAAACTCAATTTTGTGATACATACTTTTTTCGTCCTGGACCGTATACCGTTACCATGGGTTACAAAAGCATCCAATTATCGAATACGACGTATGCTAATGTAAAATAAATTAATCAAATAAACGTGGTATTGTTGTAGAAATGCCATACAAAATTTCATAACTGTATCGTTATGGTGGAGTAAATAAATAAAAACAATACACGCTATTCTAGGACAACCCTCGTATATATATGTTCTCCATGTGCAAAAAACTACTTTAAAGTATGTAAAAACAAAATAAAGTTATTCTTTTGATCTTGTTATCATTTTTTAATTGCTACGTTGACCTCAGTAATAGATACAATGGATTTATTGTACTATATTTAATTTGCTCTAATTATTTGAAACCGCTAATTATTATACATTGAATGTTTCAATAACTGCCATCGTTTCTGTTAAAAACAAATCGTCCAAATTTCTTCATTTGAATGTGTACTAATGTGTGGGGAGCGGTGGCCTAGAGGTAGGGCGCGCGCTTCGGGATCGAGAGGTCCCGGGTTCGATCCCCCTCTGGACCACTGGTCAAAATCTCTGAGCAAGACCTACAACTCTACTCCACCATGGTGTAAAATGGTACCTGTGAGGGCAGTGTCTATTCCTGGGCGCCGCAGATCGATGTTGGCTGCCACACCACAGGAGAGAAATAGTCTCCCCAGGGAGACACGAGTGTAGGTTTCCATATGTAGCCCAATGACCAGGGGAGTTAAAATGTCAAAGGGTGCTTGAGCGGCCTAACAGCTGAAAAGAGCCCTAGAAAATTGGTAACTTTTTTTTTAAATATAAAAATTGGCCAGAAGAAACCAAAGCCATCCGACTATGAAACGTCATCCCTGCACCAGATTCACGAATAGCTATTAACGAACAATTGAAACCAAACTCTGAATCAAATGATGTATCATCGACTAGCGAAATACTAGCCAACTGTACCAATCCCAAAATCGCCTGAAAAATTAGACAATGACATTAAGAGACAATAAACGACTACCGAACCCAATTAAATAAGAAAATTAAGATTGAACATGAACCTGATTATAACTTTTCTCCAGAAACATTAAATATTGAAATTCCACAACGTCACCAATAAAATCACCAATATATATTGACTGCAATACAGAAAGAGGTGACATGTCACAAAATCCAGTTCCGTGACTTTAAGAATTAAATTTAAATGATAAGGAAAGCATAGAATCAGATAAATGGTTAACTGATAAACATATGTATGCCGTCAACAAAATGTTATCAAAACAATTCAAAAAAATATAAACGGACTGCAAGACATTACTTTAATTAATACCCTTTTTCGATGACAAAACTAAAACATGGAACACATCTACTAAATTCAGACGTCAAGCTTCGCCTTGCGCACAAATTCATTTTGATAGCAACGCCCATTTGACTACAAGTATCAAATCGGAAAAAGACGACTCCGTATTTTATTTAAATTTATTAGGTACTAAATCCAAAAATTAAAAAAAAAAACATTCAAATTCAATTATCTCAAATTTACACCAGCAAAAATGCAAAAAAATTCAAATAAAAATCCCCAGATTTCAGCAACAGGGCTACTAGATACGATACCGGAAGGTGCTGGTATATATCGGGTTTAAGTACGCGCCTGTTCATCAACAGGTGTGCTATCCATCCATTGGTTATCAGAAACTGGCGAAAGATTCTCGGTAGTCTCCGGATAGCGACGGAGATGCTGTTAAACGCCGTATTTGTAAACAAACTGGGCTCGTTATGCCAATCTTCAAGGAAAGATTATTTCACATATGTGACAGTAAGCGCGTGTTTAAATAGCTTGATGTGTTAATTATGTATCAGTCTTCAAATCAGTAACAAAGATTTGTGTTTTCTATCTATAGAAAATAAGTCGTTCCGGAACCTTATTGTGGCTTTAAGAGTTTAATAGTACGGCGACACAGCAGCAGGCGATGTACACTGGTCCTATGATACGTTTACAAACAAAGATAGTAAGTATTGCACAAAGACATGGAGGCAAAGTAATAAGCGTTTCACCTTTTATACAAACGTCTTAAAGGCAATAAACAAGACCTCGCATGCAATCATTACATTTGCAGACAAAGACATTGAACGTTTCACCTAAGAACGTAGGCAAAAACACGAAAACATGGAACAGCACGCAACAAAATACATCAATCAACACAGAAATATCAAGATTGAAACATAAAACTTACAACTTGAACAAAGAAAACTCCTTTAAACAGTATGTACACAAACAAGGAAACAAGGAAACTGTGTCTTTAAACATTTTCAACGTTCTTCTGGTTTCACCTTACACAGATTTCAATCATTGGATTACGTATAGGTCCAGATGGTCAACAGTATTTCAGTCATATGTAGACTACCCAGTGACCTTATCATGAAACCGGGTGTCCGTTGCCTAACACGAAGCGCTACCGAGCGCTTTCATTAAGTTTCCTCCCGTTCAATTAAATATAGAAGGCATGGATTACCTCCCATGGAAAGCGTAACGTAGCGCCTTGCTTAGACAATGGACACCAGGCGAACCCCAAATTACATACAACAGTTATGTTTGAATGGTAAGCAAGATAGCGGTAACACATTCATTTCAACGCGGTGTGTGGTAATTAGTTTGCCCAGTTATTATCTTTCCATTCTTGCTGCGAATTTGTTTGACTGACTAAGGGTACAGATTGTCAGAGTTGGATGTTGTGCATTTTGTAGTTGTTGTAGGTATTTCGGGCTTACGTGTTTCTTATAAGTGATGCCTTCACTATATGCCTGAATAGTATTATCCTTATTGAGGATTTTTTGATCCGGGTTGGGGTCGAGTACGACACGGCGTACATGGAAATTTAATTGAGAAATACTATATCACCATGTACTATATCTCATGGACAGGTGTGTAAAATTAACATACAAATCGCAGTACAGCTTTTTCAGTTTGTGAAACCTTTGTGATTGTATTTTCAGTGTTCTAATAGTAAATGCATACACACCATGCGTTCTAGTGAGACATATAGTATGATGTTTAATACGTCTTAGAGTACATCACTACATAATCAAACATTGACTGGCGTGTACATTTACATGTAAGGTACAAATCACTGTAAAATATTCCCAGATTGTATGTTCAGTCTTTTAATCATAAATGCACGCACAATGAGTTCTAGTGAGACATTTATTATGATGTTTAATACGGCTTAGCGAGTTAATGGTATCTCTGGTTGGATTATCCGGGAAAACATTTCTGATTAATGTTATAATGATTTTCTGTTAATGTAAAATCGTTGACACAAAGTAGAATCGTGGGCAGATATTGTATAAGTGGAATCACGCACGTTATCAAATACCAAACTCTCATTACTCACTTATAATCAAATATTGCGAAACGAAACTATAAGACTTCACTGTCGATATATCAGATACATGTACTTAGTTAGAAAAGCCAGTCAGTAATAGCTATGTGATCTGTGCTCGGTAATTAATATTTTTATTTCCATTTTACGATCGAATTAAGAATGTATATGTGTGATTGAATTCCAAACTTAACAGTATCTTAGATGAATAATAGGGCTTATTTTGTTGACTATATTAGAATTCAGATTTATAGAATGCAACCGAAATGTTCAAAAAGAGTAACTACAATAACTTTGTATTCTCAAGTTTTGACACTACCCAACACCATATAAATCCCCAAGGCAACACTTGGCCATTTCGATATAAAAATAATCTAAAGGATTAAACGTGATGACCCCTTAAGTAGCTGGTGCTATATTATTACAATTCAAAAATGTAACAAACACCAATTTTACAGTAGTGTATGAAATTAACAGGATGCAATGGTGCGCATGACATAAATAAATTAATTACAAAAGTAAAACTCAAATTCAACCATTCATCTAAGGAAAACTTTCTTCATCAGAAATTCGTCACATGATACGGGCTAGTACTAAATCAGAAAACAAAAACTACACATATAAAGGAACCACAAGCATGTCAATGTCAATTTTGTCTTCCGTTTAGAGTCATTAAAGTTGCATACACGCATTAGCAATAGCCTTCCTACAAAGTTGTACAGGGAATCCTATCAATGCTAGCTGTAGGCCAATGCACGTTTGTAACTACATCTGCATTCTCTTAGACAAATTTCGAGACGTTCCCACTTTCAATCAATCGAATCAGATCGTGTTATTATCAGGTAAACAACCAATATGCAAATAAGAAGAAGGTTTCAATTACACAATTAGACAGTTTTCGATCAGATCGTGTGATTTTGAATAGGTATAAAACTTTTATACCAATAAAACGAGGGTTTCAATTAAATCTACAAAGATAGGTAAAACAAAATGCTTCCGACAAAGTCCTTTGGTGAGCTGTGGTAGATCCCGATATTCCAGACGATAAGAAGAAGATTAAGTATGTAATTGCACCAGTATTCCAAACTTCAATTCTAACATTTTCAAATAGCTATTTTAAACACCATCAATTTTCTACTGGTTACAGTTGGTCTGTAGAATCACGATGGGAAATCAATAAGTTCTACTTTCTGAGCTGGTTTATATGTTTGAACTTAGAAAACTATCTCTGAAAATACTTATGTAACATGATAAATAGGGATTGCAGTAAATGCTTACAGACTAGTAGACCAGATAGGACAATAATTGTATGTAGGTATGTAGATAAAATATAAATGATATTACACATATAAACGATAAACCACACTATATGTGTATTAATATTTATTCAATCACTGAATTATTCCGTCCTTGTGAGTTCGAACACGTAGCTGCACCATATTGATTGAAAAAGAAAATCGTGTCACTAATTCAATATGCATGTAACATAATTAAATATGGACAATACCACAAATAATTGAGTTACTCAATGTACTGAAACTTAAATGGATTTTGTCTTAATATTTACGTCTAGGAATTTACCGAGCTCCGAAACTAATCAGCATCTACTCACTGTATGCATGTTATTTTCCATTTACTATGTAACTACAATTTACTGATTGACATTACCCTGTAATTGTTTAAAACATAATTACAAAGTGATGATGTTCTGTAAACATGAACACCGACCTACATACTGATATAATAAAGCAGAGACGCACAACTGTTACCGAGACTGGGTTGGTATATTACTATGTTGTTTAACAATGACATGTTCATGTATGGCTGAGTAAAAATATGTAGATGAACAATGCCACGCATGATTGAGAATTTTTGTATATTTTTAAAAATTGACACATTCGGATGGGTTAGTATGTTACTATGTGCAGATTAACAATGGCCCGAATGGGCATGTTCGTATGTTACTATGTGTAGTTTAACATTGGCAGGAATTGTTGGGTTAGTATGTTAAAATGTGCAGTTCAACAATGGCATAGATGGCTGGGATAGTATGTTACAATATGTATTTTAACAATACCAAGCATAGTTGGTTAAATGGTTTTTATATAGTTTGACAATGAAACGTTTTGTTGAGTTACAAGGTTACTAATTGTATGTAATTTCAAAATGACATGTATAGTGTTCCCAGAAATTATTGAGAATGTTAAGGTGTTTTAAAAACTGTGTAACTATTTTATTTGCAAAAAAACAAACTGTTCATTTGTATATGTTATCTATGTTATTGTACGAATTGTCAATGGATTTAGTTCACGCAATGTAACGGTTGCCATGACAGGAATTTTAACACACATGTCGTAACATTTTCAAGTTTTGCATACTAGGCCTAAATCAATTCCTTTATGTAACTCGAAATTATTTACAGATAAATCATAATTGGCACTTGAACCACTTTATTGACGATACAATACAATATAATCTTTATTTGAAGTCGGATTTCATTTACAACAATATAACATTAGCTATGTACATGTATAACTAAAACTATTGTCCGACAAGAAATGCAAACTTTACGAGAATGTGTTTGTTTTAAACTAACTGCAAATTGTACCTGGGGTACTGTCACTTCTCCATAGGCTAATTCAAAATAAGCAAATAATTTATTTGTAAGGAATTTCATAACTTGGCCCCTAATATGCCTATATTTGGAATGTTTGACTAATAAAATAACGGTTTAGGCTCACAATAAGATTTTCCCAATTGTTCAGGTTTTGAATCAAGGGAAATTTGTTGATACCTTATTGATAACATGCTCAGATAAGTAATGCAGTATCGTGGATTTAATATCCTTTGAGTTTGCGCAAATAATAATGTCTTACACAACCTTACCATCTTTCTTAATTTTAGGTAATTCATTTCGACGACTTACCAGTGAACTTCATGACTTTTCACACAAAAGTTTGTTCGACCATAAACTACTTATTCAATGTTATTCAAATAGGCTAAAGTTAGATCTCTCTTAAATATTGTACAAATTAAACATCATTTTCCAAATCTGATAATTGCAATAATGCAAAGATTGATTGTCAATTAATTCCAGGAATACTGTACGTTTGCGTAACAATGTTTCTATGTTGTTCAACGAATACATATATGGTTAGATAGATTGCTAGTATGTATATTAATAAAGCCATGAGTCCAATCTAAACAAGTCTTCAGATTAAAGCGTCTAATATACTTTTAGAAATCTTTGGAAACAGGTGCCATTTTTTGTGACAGAGTGGTATCCAACAAACATTTTCCACAAGTAATATTTACACTGCAATCATCGTTATTATTCATTAATGGTTAATTTTGGACACAAATTGTCGGTGGAATGGACATTGATGGACTCTTTATGCAAACATGAATTTCCCTAGCTCACTACTAGTAGTAGAACATCCTCACAGATTGACCAATTTATATGCAAGTATTTTATGACCTTGTAATACATCTTTAACGTTACCTTGTCTAACAGTTTGAGGATTTACGGATAGTATTTCACTTCAACACAAATATTGTTGCCATATTGAATTCGTTTTTCCCTATTAGCAAATACGACTTGCAAATAATTATTTCAAACAATATAGATTATTTGCCTGAATGATTGATATATTCCAATGAACTTTATGAAATGAGTTATGAGTTCTGGTGATTAATTTTACAAGATTCAGTTTATAATGTTTGCGTAAAAGAACATTGCTACATGTTCGGCAATCTGGATTATTTCGTAGGCATTTCGCTGTTCTTTATCGCCAATAAAAACGACTAAGCACGTCAAATATTAAATCAGTAAATAGAAAATGTTTCTTTACACACCAGACAACTTCAACTATATTTAGAGAATCGCACAAGATGTAAGAGCCCGTTTCCAGTTCCATTCATTTCCCTTCAATGTCAGACATTAGACAAATAACTACATAGTGACCATTTTTAAGACATCATGACTAACACTAACCGGTCATATATCTTATCAGATTGCTCATCTTTGTGGATTCACACCTTTGACCTTATCTACCCAAGGCTGTGGTCCCTAACCACCTAGGGCCCATACCACATTATTGAAGCACAAACAAAGCAATTGTCAGAATATATCTGACTGTTATCAACATTAGAATAGCAATGTTTGATGAAAGCATTTGATCACACATGATGACTGTGGTATACGAGTAGCATAAATAGGGCAATTAAATTGTGTTTGACGTTCTAACTCATGTTACATTGACCGGACAACACACCTATGACGAACGTATGTATAAATTTGTGAATCACGATGAAACTTGTTTATAACATTATTGGCAAACCAAACATTGTTGTAATTCACAAGTGTGAATTATTTGACGCGGGTCGGGATCGAATACGAGACGCAATTCAGTTTCTGACGACACGGCATGAATTGTAATTTAGTTGGGAAAGAGTACATTTCCCCTTTGTAATCAATCATCGTCTGGTGTGTAAATGTGAGCCACAAATTGCAGTACAACTTTCCCAGTTTGTGTAACTTTTTTGATTATATTTTCAGTTTTCTAATCATAAAGGCACGCACAATGAGTACTAATGATACATGTTTGATGATGTTTAATACGACTGAGCGAGTTAATGGTATATCTGGTTAAATTAACCGGGAAGTATTGTACACAAAAATAATTTCTGATTAATGTTATAATATTGTCTGTCAATGTAAAATCGTTGACGCAAAGTAAAATCGTAAGCAGATATTGTATAAGCGGAATCACGCACGTGATCAAATACAAATCTCTCATTACTCAGTTATAATCAAATATTACAAAGCGTAACTATAAGGTTTCACAGTTGAAATATCAGATACATGCATTTATTTTGAAAAGGCAGAACTTTGTTGAACAGCAATCTGTGCTCAGATTCAGAGTACCATACTTCGCATTACAGTAAAGTTAATACCATTTGTGGTTGCCATTTTTCGATCAGATGTCATTATATCTTTACTAATTCCCAACTAAAAAGTATCTTAGATCAATCATGAGTTTAATTAGTGAACTATTTCAGAATACAAAAGGTTAAAATAGATCAGAGATGAGATACTGTAAAAAATAAGTAATTGCAAACTTTTGTAGACACTGGTTGTGAAATGAGAATAATAGTATTGCACAATGATAAATGATCAAACATGTTTTCTTAAGTGAAAGGAACAGAACAGGACAGTTTATTGTCGTGAACAAAATAGCTTTTTGAGAAACAAAATGAACATATTTACAAACATGTTTTACGTAATGCCATATGATGAATCACACAGTGACATAATAGTAGGAAATTGAACCAATGCAATGTTACGAACGACTTCAATTACCTATTCACAAATGCAGAAAAGAAGTTCAACCATTTAATATAGTAACACTTCCATAATTAGAATTCGTCACACAATACGGGCTTTTTCTCAAAAAGAAAAACGATATTAATAATCACTAGTATGTAAATAACGTATGTCCTCCATTTAGCGTCTTTAGAGTTATATCTAAATATTCGAAATAGACTTCTTAAAATGTTACACTTTATCAATGCTATCTGTAGGTCAATGTACATTGGTGACTACATCTTCATTCTTTTAGACGATCCCACTTTTAATCAACCGTATGAGACCTTATGATTTTGAATCAGTAACAAACATTCATGCCAATAAGTATTGGGGTTTCAATTACATCTACGAAGACTGATTGAACACGAGGCTTTAGAGTCCTTTGGTGAGCTATTGTAGGAACCAGTATAATCGACGGGACGAAGAGGATTAAGTATGTAATTGCACCAGTATTCCAAACTTCAATTCTAACATTTTCAAACAGCTTTTTTAAACACCATCTATTTTCTACTGATAACAGTTGGTCTGTACAATCACGAGAGGGAATCAATATCTTCTACTTTCTGAGCTGGTTTAAATGTTTTAACTTAGAAAACTATCTCTGAAAATACTTATGTAGCATGGTATATAGGGATTGCAGTAAATGCTTACAGACTAGTAGACCAGATAGGACAATAATTGTATGTAGGTTTGTAGATAAAATATAAATGATATTACACATATAAACGATAAACCACACTATATGTGTATTAATATTAATAAAATCACTGAATTATTCCGTCCTTGTGAGTACGAGCACGTACCTGCACCATATTGATTGAAAAAGGAAATCGTGTCACTAATTCAAAACACATGTAACATAATTAAATATGGACAATACCACGAATAATTGAGTTACTAAATGTACTGAAACTCAAATGGATTTTGTCTTAATGTTTACGTCTAGGAATTTACCGAGCTCCGAAACTAATCAGCATCTACTCACTGTATGCATGTTATTTTCCATTTACTATGTTACTACAATTTACTGATTGACATTACCCTGTAATTGTTTGAAACATAATTACAAAGTACCGATGTTCAATAAATAGGAACACTGACCTACATTACTTATATAATAAAACAGGAACACATAATTTAACTGTTACCGAGAGTGGGCATAACCATAAAGTACCATGTGTGTAGTTTAACAATGACACGAATGGATGTGTTAGTACGCTACAGGGTGATCATTAATATATGGTAACATAAATAACTTTAATAACTTAGTCAGTTTTTAAGATAATATTTGTTGTTACATGCCAGAATGTAACATATGCATGTGAGTTTTATGCAGGACATAAATTATTTTCAAATATTAAATGTTATTTTTTCAGCAGATGTTTTAAGCATTTTCCTTAGTTTTGAAAAACGACAAAAAGAAGCAGCGAATGACGTCGTAAATTACCAATTAATTCCTTGAGTTTTACCCATTGATGCTTCAAATTTGACGTTGTATTGTAGTTTTCAAATCAATTCAATGTACTGGTTTTGTATTATACAATCCTTCTTTCGGTCATTCCTATAACCAGAAAGCCAAGGGGTTTAAGTCTGGTAAGTGTAGGGGTCAAGTTTAAATGTTATCTACAGGGAAATTAGTCCAGTTCGCAAAATTTCCTTGAATCACTGAAAATTTACGACATCATCGATGACGTTTTGATATCATATTCACATAGCATGCATTTATTATCTATAAATTACGTGATTAAAGTGAATAAAGTATGGACGTTGCCAGAAAAAAGTTTTTTGTCCGAATAATGTTGATTCAGCCGCGTACTCGCGTATAGGTAGCTACGCGCCTGCTAATTGCCAATGGTTTTAGTTCACGTAGTTTAATGATTGCCATGACAACATGCGTTTTCACAAATATGTCGTACAATTTTCAAGTTTTGCATACAATGCCTAAATTAGATCCTTTATTTAACTTGAAATTATTTAGAGAAATTATGATTGACAAAATGCAAAATCCCAGATTATATTTTCAGTTTTCTAATCTTATATGCATACATAGAGAGTTCTAGTGAGAAATATATATGATGTTTAAAACAGCTTACTTAGCGAGTTATCGGTACATTGTATCTCTGGTTGGATTAACCGGGAAATATTTACACAGAAATAATTTCTGATTAATGTTATAATGATTTTCCGTTAATGGAGTTACTACTAGTAAATGTACTGAAACTTAAATGGATTTTATCTTAATGTTTACGTCTAGGAATTTACCGAGCTCGAAAAACTAATCAGCATCTACTCACTGTATGCATGTTATTTTCCATTTACTATGTAACTACAATTTATTAATTGGCATTACCCTGTAATTGTTTGAAACATAATTACAAAATGCTGAAACATGAACACCGACAAACATTACCGATATAATAAAGCAGGGACGCGCAACTGGTACCGCCACTGGGTTAGTATATTGCTATGTTGTTTAACAATGACATGTACATGTATGGCTGAGTAAAAATGTAAATATGTAGATGAACAATACCACGCATGTTTGAGAATGTTTGTATATTGTTTAAAATTGACACATATGGATGGGTTAGTATGTTATTATGTGCAGTTTAACAATGGCCCGAATAGGTGTGTTCGTATGTTACTATGTGCAGTTTACATTGGCAGGAATTGATAGGTTAGTATGTTAAAATGTGCAGTTCAACAATGGCACAGACGGCTGGGTTAGTATGTTACAACATGTATTTTAACAATACCAAGCATAGTTGGCTAAACGGTTATTATGTAGTTTAACAATGTTAATTTAAAAATTCAGTCGAAAATGAAAACCCCTTAATTTGCGCGCCTCAATAGATGTTTTACCATTTGTGATGGTGTTATCATGCAAGCGTGACGGACGCCATCGGAAATGGGTTCAACATGAACACTATGGACACACCAATAGACAGTGTTAGTAAAAAGTTTTTCCGAGTTAACTATCTAAAAAATTGAATTTTTAATTCGTTTGCGAAACTTTTGACGCTCAATATATATTTATAAAGCCATGAGTCAAATTTAAACAAAACGTCAGATTAAAGCTTCCAACATACTATTAGAAATCTTTGGAAATAGGTGCCATTTTTGTGACAGTGTTGTATCCAATAAACATTTTCCACCAGTAATATTTACACTGCAATCATCGTAATTATTCATTAATGGTTAAGTTTGGACACAAAATGTCGATGGAATGGACATTGATGGACTCTTTATGTAAACAAGAATTTCCCTAGCTCACTTCTAGTATTAGAATATCCTAAGAAATACATGTATGTGATTAATTAATATCCAAGTATTTTGGTAACATTGTAATATATCTTTTTACGTTGCGTTGAGTTGCAGTTTCAGGAATTACGGATGGTATTTCACTTCAACATATACATTGTTGAAATATGGTATTCGTTTTCCCTATTAGCAAATACGACTTGCAAAGTAATATTTCTAACGATATAGATTATATGCCTGAATGATTGATATCTTCCTAACTAGCTTCATGAAATGAGTTATGAGTTCTGGCTATTAATTTTACAAGATTCAATTTATATTGTTTGCGTAAAGGAACCTTACAACATTTTCGGCGATCTGGATCATTTCGTAAATGTTTCGCAGTGCTTTATCGCCAATAAAAACGACAAAGCACGCCAAATATTAAATCAGTGAAGTAGAAATGTTTTTATAAGCAATGCAACTATATTTAAAGTATTGCGCAAGAGTTAATAATTCGACTTTAAAGCCCGTTCCTAGTTCGATTCATTTCCTTCATATATCAGACATTAGACAAATATCTACAGAGTGGCCATTTTAAGACATGTTGACAAAGACTGACCGGTCGTTAATTAGATTAACTATCGATGTTAATTCACACCTTTTACCTCCTGTATACAAGGCATGTATCCGTAACCGCCCAGGGCCCATACCATAGTATTGAAGAACAAACATATTTTTTTTCAAAAAAATGTATGACTGGCATCAAAAATAAGATAACAATGTTTGATGACAACATTCGATCACACTTGATGGCTGTCATGTTGCATGAATCGGGTCGATACATTGTATTTTAAGTTTTTATTCATGTTACTTTGGCCACACAACATACTAACGACGTACGTATGAGTAGATTTGTGAATCACAATGAAACATGTTTATTACATAATTTGATGCGGGTCGGGACCGATTGCGAGACGCATGTGAGTTTCTAAAGATATGGCATAAATTTAATCTTATTAAGAAAGAGAACAGAGAATGTAATTTTCCATTTACTATGTAATTACTATTTACTAATTGACAGTCTCCTGAAATTGTTTGAAACATAATTACAAAGTACCGATGTTCAATAAACAGAAACACTGACCTACATTACTGATTCAATAAAACAGGAACCAAAACTTGGTATAGTACAATGTGCTGTTTAACAATGACATTTACATGTACAAAATGTACATTGTATGGCTATGTTACACCATTTTACGATGCAGATAAACAATCCCACGTATGGTTGTTCTAGAATGACAAGTAGACATATTAGGAAATAGGTGCCACTCTTGTGAAATAGTTGTCTCCAACAAACTGTGACATTTACACTGCAACCATCGTTATTATACGTTAATAGTCAATTTTGGACATTAAATGTCGGTGAAATGAACGTAGATGGAAACTTTATGTAAATGTACAAATCTTTAAACGTAGATTTCCCAACATCACTTCCAGTGACTGAACATCCTCACAAATATGTGATCAAGTTTTATGCAAGCAGTCTTATTCTTGACCTTGTAATACATCATTTTACATTACGTTGTCTAAAAGCTTAAGCATTTACGGATGATGTTTCAAATCAACATAGACATTGTTGCAATATTGTATTCGTTTTTCCCTATTAGCAAATACGTCTTGAAAAGAAATATTTCAAACAATATAGATTATGTGCCTGAATGATTGATATCTTCCTACGAACTTCATGAAATGAGTTATGCGTTCTGGTGATTAATTTAACAAGAATCATATCATAATGTTTGCTTAAAAGAATTTTGCTACCATTTCGACAATCTGGAACATTTCGTAAGCGTTTGGTGTGCTTAATCGCCCATAAAAAGGCAAAACAAACATTTAAATGTGTCTTTACTAATAGTATCATGACAGCTATATTCAAAGGATCGCCCAATATTTGATTTGTTACGAGCCTAGTTTTAAGGATGTTCGAATTCACACTTATACATGACATTGTATACTGAACCAGACACTAGACAAGTATGCGCAATGTGACCAATATGTAAAACCTGGGTACTGTTTTATCAACGTACTTACGGAAATCGTAAACTTACGTTCAAATTTAAATAATTCTTTTTAACAACTGTAAATTGTCGACAGATAATTGTAGTAGGAGTTCATTAACTGATTCTTGTTTAGTATCACAGCTCCATTCTATAGGTGTAAAAGTATTATTAAGAATTTAAATTTGATGGTAATTTTAAGATTTCCGTCAATGCTTTGATACAACGGTACACTAGTGATGATACTTAGGTCTTTGTTTTCTGTAGGTAGCGCAATTAGTTAACCAATGTCATTGTAGGTCACGAATTATAGAATTACAAATATAAACGTGTGTACTAAGTTGACCGGTCAAAGTAACATGGATAATTATTTTAGTCGAGATTAAGACTCGACCTTGTATGTGTTATCATGAAATGTCTGTGTCAGTATCCCAGCCATCATATGTGATCAAACATTGCTATCTTGATGTTGATAAAAGTCAGATATTAGTAAAGCTATCTGTAATTGATACATTTACTATTTAGTAATTTAAAAACATATTCTTTCATATTACGAAATTAAATGTAATGTGTGTTTTGGTTGGATTAAATACCTAATACGTGTAACAACAAACTAAAACTGTTAATATTTTATAACTTTAATAATGTTTATCGCGGTAATAGATAGACATGTGATCTATAGGCTAAAGTTGCGTTTAAAAGTTAATACAAGCAAAACTGATACAAGACAAGTTTTTTCATCAAATGGATCCAATTGTAACTTGATTACTAAACATGACTGTTTTGTTTGTGAATGTTTACAAGTTCTACTAAAGTATGTTACATGTTCAAACAAAAATTTAAGCTTTAAACTTTTCCACAACACAGAGTATGTAGACATTTGTAAGCATTTCACCTTAAAGTTTGTTCAAACGTTTTAAGACATACTGCGTGCTAGTAAGAACACACATGCGAACATAACATTTGCGAACCAAGGCATTGAAAGTTTAACCTCATAACGAAGACAAAAACACAGTTTGATACATAGAACCGCACGCAACAGAAAACATTAATAAACATAGAAATATCAAGATTGAAACATTAAACATACTAGACACACACAACATCAACACGGGAAACTCATTTGAACATTATACATACAAACAAGGAAACACGGACGGCGTATATTAACTTTATCGACTAAACGGATTGTTGGCATCTCTATTAATCACAAAACACTCTCAAACTGTAAAGATGATAAGTCCAAATGTTCAACATTATTTAAGTCATTTGGAGACTACCGAATCAATCACCGGGCCATGACTTAGTTTAATTGAGAAAGAAAGACTGTATAACCAATTAGGAATCGAACTTAACTTACTGGTGTGTAAATGTGAAGTACATATCGCAGTTATACTTTCCCAGAAATATTTTTCCACAATCTGTGTAACTTTTGTAATTACATTTTCGTTTTTTTTTATCTTTAAATGCCCACAAAGAAAGTTCTCGTGAGACATGTATATGATGTTTAATAGGGCTTAACGAGTTTATGGTATCTCTGGTTATATTAAACGGGAACAAAGAAATATTTTCTGAGTAATGTTATAATGAGTTTTTGTGCACACAAAATTGAATCAAGTGCAGATTTTATATAAGCAGAATCAATCACATGATCACATATCAAGCTCTCATGACTTAGTTATAATCATAACTATAAGGTTTCACAGTTGAAAAACCAGATATATGCACTTATTTAGAACAGGCATAACTTTGTTGAACAGCAATCAGTGCTCAGATTTAGAGTACCATACTTCACATTACAGCAAAGTGAATACCATTTGGCGGTTGCTATTTTTCGATCAGATATCATGATAGTTTTCTAATTTTCCATCTAAAAGATGCCTGGGATTAATCATAAGCTTATTTAGTGAACTATTTCAGAATACAGAAGTAAAAAATACATCCGAGATGTTAAGAAATGTGATACTGTAAAACTAAGTAATCGCAAAATCTTGTAGAAACGGGTTATGAAATGAGAATTACAGTATGTTAAATTTGATAAATGATCAAACATGTTTTCGTAAGTGATAGGAACAAAACAGGATAGTTTATTGTCGTAAACAATATAGTTTTTTGACAAACAATATGATTATATTAACAAACATATTTTCCATAGTGCCATATGATGCATGGCAGTTACTTTATAGTAAGAAATGAAACATAATTGATACAATGTGACTGTCAATCACGACAGTCAATTAAATTAACTGAATTCAACCCTTAAACATAGTGCACCTCTTTAATTAGAATTCATCACATGATACGGGCTAGTACTCAAAAAGTAAAAAAATCATTAGTATGACCTTTATTTGCGCGCCTCAATAGATGTTTTACCATTTGTGATGGTGTTATCATGCAAGCGTGACAGACGCCATCGGAAATGGGTTCAACATGAACACTATGGACACACCAATAGACAGTGTAAGTAAAACGTTTTTCCGAGTTAATAATCTAAAAAAAATGAATTTTTAATTCGTTTGCGAAACTTTTGACGCTCAGTATATATTGATAAAGCCATGAGCCAAATTTAAACAAAACGTCAGATTAAAGCTTCCAACATACTATTAGAAATCTTTGGAAATATGTGCCATTTTTGTGACAGTGTTGTATCCAATAAATATTTTCCACCAGTAAAATTTACACTGCAATCATCGTAATTATTCATAAATGGTTCAGTTTGGACACAAAATGTCGGTGGAATGGACATTGATGGACTCTTTATGTAAACAAGAATTTCCCTAACTCACTTCTAGTATTAGAATATCCTAAGAAATACATGTATGTGATTAATTAATATCCAAGTATTTTTATGACATTGTAATATATTTTTACGTTGCGTTGAGTTGCAGTTTCAGGAATTACGGATGGTATTTCACTCAACATACATGCATACATTGTTGAAATATGGTATTCGTTTTCCCTATTAGCAAATTCGACTTGCAAAGTAATATTTCTAACGATATAGATTATATGCCTGAATGATTGATATCTTCCTATGAACTTCATGAAATGAGTTATGAGTTCTGGCGATTTATTTTACAAGATTCAATTTATATTGTTTGCGTAAAGGAACCTTACAACATTTTCGGCAATCTGGACCATTTCGTAGGCGTTTCGCAGTTCTTTGTCGCCAATAAAAACGACAAAGCACGTCAAATATTAAATCAGTGAAGTAGAAATGTTTTTATCAGCATTGCAACTATATTTAAAGTATCGCGCAAGAGTTAATAATTCGACTTTAATGCCCGTTCCTAGTTCGATTCATTTCCTTCATATATCAGGCATTAGACAAATATCTACAGAGTGACCATTTTAAGACATGTTGACAAAGACTAACCGGTCGTTTATTAGATTAACTATCGATGTTGATTCACACCTTTTACCTCCTGTATACAAGGCAGGTGTCCGTAACCGCCCAGGGCCCATATCGTAGTATTGAAGAACAAACATAATAATTTTCAAAAAATGTATGACTGACATCAAAAATAAGATAACAATGTTTAATGACAACATTTGATCACACTTGATGGCTGTCATGTAGCATGAATCGGGTCGATACATTGTATTTTACGTTTTTATTCATGTTACTTTGGCCACACAACATACTAACGACGTACGTATGAAAAGATTTGTGAATCACAATGAAACATGTTTATTACATAATTTGATGGGGGTCGTGATCGATTGCGAGACGCATATGAGTTTCTGAAGATATGTCATCAATTTAATCTTATTAAAAAAGAGAACATCACGATGTAATCAAACATTACGTTGTGTGTAAATGTGAGGTACAACTCACAGTTAATCGTTCCCGGATCATATTTTCAGTTTTCTAATCTTATTTGTACACACAGTGAGTTCCAGTGAGACATGTATGTGATGTTTAATACGGCTTAGCGAGTAAATGGTATCTCTGGTTGGATTAACCGGGAAAACATTACACAGAGATAATTTCTGATTAATGCTATAATTATTTTCTGTTAATGTAAAATCTTTGACGCAAAGTAGAATCGTGGGCAGATATTGTATAAACGGAATCACTCACGTGATCAAATACCAAGCTCTCATAACTCAGTTATAATCAAATAGTACAAAGCGTAACTATAACGCTTCACAGTTGAAATATCAGATGCATGTATTTATTTAGAAAAGGCATACGTGTGTTGAACAGCAATCAGTGCTCAGATTTAGAGTACTATACTTCACATTACAGCAAAGTGAATACCATTTGGTGGTTGCTATTTTTCGATCAGATATCATGATAGTTTTCTAAATTTCCATCTAAAAGGTGCCTGGGATTAATAATAAGCTTATTTAGTGAACTTTGTCTGAATAATCACGTATAAAATAGATCCGAGATGTTAAGGAATGAGATACTGCAAAAACTAAGTTATCGCAAAATCTTGTAGAAACGTGTTATGAAATGAGAATTATATTATGTTAAATTTGATATATGATAAAACATGTTTTCTCAAGTGAAAGGAACAGAACAGGATTGTTTATTGTCGTAAACAATATAGTTTTTTGACAAACAATATGATTATATTAACAAACATACTTTACATAATGCCATATGATGCATGGCAGTTACTTTATAGTAAGAAATGAAACATAATTGATATAATGTCAATCACGACAGTCAATTAAATTAACTGAATTCAACCCTTAAACATAGTGCACCTCTCTAATTAGAATTCATCACATGATACGGGCTAGTACTCAAAAAGTAAAAAAATCAATAGTATGACAATTTCAATTACGCATGTCCTGAATTCAGTTTCGTCATAGTTGTATTAAAATATTCGTAAATTACTTCTTAAAATGATGCAAAGACATTTTATCAATCCTACCAGCAGGTAAAAGCACTTTGGTTACTTTATCTGCATTCTGTCAGACAACAGTTACTTTCTAGACGGTCCCACTTTTAATCAACGTATCATATCTTGTGATTTCGATTAAGAAAAATAAAGTAATGCCAAAAAGTAAGGGGGTTTCAATTACAAAAATGAATATCTACAAAGACTCCTCAAACACGAGGCTTTAGACAGAGTCCTTTGATGAGCTTTTGTAGAACCTCGTATTCCAGACGGGACGAAGAGGATTCATTACGTAATTGCATCAATACTCCAAACTTCAATTCTAACATTTTCAAATAGCTATTTTAAACATCATCTATTTTCTACTAATTACAGTTGGTCTGTACAATCACGACGACAAATCAATATATTCTACTCACTGAATTGGTTTGAATGATTGAAGTAAGAATGCTATCTCTGAAAATATTTATAACATGGTAAATAGGGATTACAGTAAATGCTTATAGACTAGTAGACAATACAGAACAATAAATGAATATAGACATTGATGCAATATAAATGATATCACACATTAAAACTATGTATATCATAATTTATTCAATCACTGAATTACGCAGTCACTTTGTGTGGTCACGTAACTGAATCATACATATTGAAAAAGAAAACCGTGCCACTAGTTCATTATAATAGAAAAAAATATGGACACTATCACGAATAATTGTGTTACTAAATGCACTGAAACTTAAACGAAATGTATTTTAGTTTTTACGACTAGAAATTTACTAATCAGCACATACTCATTGAATACATGTTATTTTCCATTTACTATGTAACTACTATTTACTAATTGACAGTCTCCTGTAATTGTTTGAAACATAATAACAAAGTACCGATGTTCAATAAACAGAAACACTGACCTACATTACTGATTCGATAAAAGAGGAACGTATAACTGTTACCAAGACTGGTTAAGTATAGTACAATGTGTTGTTTAACAATGACAGTAACATGTACAAAAGTACGTTGTATGGCTGTGTAACAATTTTACTATGCAGATAAACAATGCCACGCACGGTTGTTCTAGAAGGTCAAGTAGACATTTTTGGAAAAAGGTGCCACTCTTGTGAAATAGTTGTCTCCAACAAGCTGTGACATTTACACTGCAACCATCGTTATTATACGTTAATAGTCGATTTTGGACATTAAATGTCGGTGAAATGAACGTTGATTGAAATTTTATGTAAATGTACAAATCTTTAAACGTAGATTTCTCAACACTACTTCCAGTAACAGAACATCCTCACAAATATGTGATCAAGGTTTTTGCAAGCAGTCTTATTCTTGACTTTGTAATACATCATTTTACGTTACGTTGTCTAAAAGTTTAAGCAATTAAGGATGATATTTTACTTAAACATATAGATTGTTGCAATATTGTATTCATATTCCATATGAGCAAATATGGCTTGCAAAGAAATATTTCAAACAATATAGATTATGTGCCTGAATGATTGATATCTTCCTCCGAACTTCATGAAATGAGTTATGATTTCTGGTGATTAATTTAACAAGACTCAGTGTAGTTAATAGTTTTGAGTAGAATAACCTTGCTCCATTTTCGGCAACCTACAACATTCCTTAGGCATATTTGTGTACTTAATCTAAAACGGCACATCACATCAAATATTAAATAAGGTAAACAAGATATGTTATTATTAGCACGATATCTGTAAATTATTTGTAAGTTCTTCACTACCCACCTCCGGACAACAAAATGGAAAACACATTCTAGACCTTTAGAATGAATAATAACTTCTTTGTTTATGGAAAACATAAATAGTAAACAGGGTTTCATTATTGTACACTTAATTATACATACGTTTATCTTAAAGTATGTTGACCGGTCAAAGTAACACGAATAAGAATTAAAGACACAATGTTTATCTCTGTAGTCGATGATCATGTATGCTGTTGAATTGAAGTGATAACATAAATGCAAAGATGAAACAAGAAGTATTTGTCTGTCTGTCATCAGTTTAATAGTACAGTGACACAACAGCACTGGTCCTATGTTAGGCTTGCATATAAAGATAATACGCATTACACATCGACACAAAGACAAAGTACATATAAATAAGCGTTTCGCTTTTTATATCAACGTCTTGAAGAGAATAAACAAGAATTCGCATGCACTCATTACATTTGCGAACAAAAACATTGAACATTTCATCCTCAGAACGAAGTAAAACACGGAAACATGGAACCGCACGCAACAAAATACATTAATAAACACAGACATATCAAGATTGAAAAATAAAACTTATAACCTGAACAATGGAAACTCATTTAAAGGGTATGTACAGACACAAGGAAACCAGGACGGTGGCTATAAACATTATCGACTTAACTTTCTTTTGGTATCCCTTTCAATCACATAACATAAACTTCATTCGAGGGGTACTGTTTTAAATAAAGATGATCAACAGTATTTCAGTCATATGTAGGCTATCTAGTGACCTTATCCTAGGCGAAATCTAAATTACATACATGTACAACCAGTTATGATGGGTGGTGCACAAGAGAGACGAAACATGTCCATTTCAACGCGGTGAGTGGTCATCATTTTGTTCAGTTATTATCTTCTGACCCTTGCTTCGAATTTGTCTGAGTGACTAAGGGTACATATTGTCAGAGTGTGATGTATTTTGCATTTTGTAGTTGATGTAAGTATCTCGTGTTCTGCTATTTCTGATAAGTGCTACATTCACTATATGTCTGAATAGTATTATCCTTTATGAGGATTCTTTGGTCCGGGTTGGGATCGAATACGATACCACGTACATTCTAATTTTATTGAGAAATACTATATCACCATGTACGCAAACATGGACTGGTGTGTAAAATTAACATATAAATCGCATTACAGCTTTTTCAGTTTGTGTAACCTTTGTGGTTATATTTTCAGTTTTCTAATCGTAAATGCACACACACAATGCGTTCTAGTGAGACATATAGTATGATGTTTAATACGTCTTAGAGTACATCACTACATAATCAAACATTGACTGGTGTGTGTACATGTACATAAGAGGTACAAATCACAGAAAACATTCCCAAATTATATGTTCAGTTTTCTAATCTTATATGCATGCACAGTGATTTCAAGTGAGACATGTATATGATGTTTTATAAGACTTAGCGAGTAAATGGTATCTCTGGTTGAATAAACCAGGACATATTTACACAGAAATAATTTTATAGTGATTTTCTGTTAATGTAAAATCGTTCACACATAGTAAAGTCGTGGGCAGATATTGTATAAGCGGAATCACACACGTGATGAAATACCAAACTCTCATTACTCAGTTATAATCAAATATTGTAACGCGTAACTAAAAGGCTTCACAGTCGATATATCAGATACCTGAAATTAGTTAGAAAAGCTAGTGGTAGCTACTTGATCTGTTCTCTGATCAACATTTGGCGGCTTGTTTTGTTTCCATCTAACGATCGGATCAAGGATTAATACGTGTTACTGAATTCCCAACTTAAAAGTATCTTAGAGAAATAATAGGGCTTATTTGGTGGAGTATATTAGAATACAGATTTATAGATTGCATCTGCAATGTTCAAAATGAGTAACTGCGATAACTTTGTATTCTCAAATTTCGACACTACCCAACACATTAAAAAACACCGATGCAACAATCAGATAAAAAGCGTATCCAATAATATTAACAGTGATGATGTTACAAGGTCAGAAATGTGTGTTACATACGGAATATCACTACAGTGTGTTGATACGGTGGCCCATATCACATTGAGATGCTTGTATAATGCCGTATCTCGCGAGAGCGTTAGGGCTAGCGTGATGTGGTATATCGCAAGTACTCTCGTTATACGGCCTGTCGTATCAACAAAACTGCAGTGATATTCCTTTTGATATATGTGTACGGTGGTACGGATAGCCTACTTGACTGCTGATCGAGAGGTCCCTGGTTCGATCCTCGGCCGGGGCACTCGATCATTTCTGAAGCGCTTTTCTGTGTTTCCCACCCAACTATGATAAACTGGTTCGCAACACAGAGACAATCTCGTGTGTATCAGTGCTATATATGTTACATAAATTACTTAAAATACATTTGCTAAAGTGAAAAATGTCTTTTACGCAAGAAAATACGTTCGACGTGTAAACATTGGCGTCAAGTACGACGGCCTATTTTCGGCATAAAACGCAATTTTATCATAAAAAGTAAATGTTTACGTCATGATGCGCTTATCATATTTTCCGCATATAGAGTAATCAAACGCATCAGACATATGTAATCAGCTAGTAATCAGTCAGAAAACAAACAGTACGCATATACAATAACCACAAACATGTCAATGTCAATTACAAATGTATGTCCTCCGTTTAGAGTCATTAACGTGCATACAAAAATTCGTAATAATCTTCCTACAAAGTGATGAATGGAATCTTATTAGTGCTAGCGGTAGGTCAATGCACGTTTGTAATTACATCTGCATTCTCTTGACAACTTTCGATCAGATCGTGTGATTTTTAATAGATCTAAAACATCCATGCCAATTAAACGAGGGTTTCAATTACATCTACAAAGATAGGTAAAACATAAGACTTCCGACAAAGTCCTTTTTTGAGCTGTGGTAGATCCCGATATCCCAGACGTAACGAAGAAGATTAAGTATTTCAAACTTCAAGTCCAAAATTTTCAAGCAGCTATTTTAAACAACATCAATTTTCTACTGATTACAGTTGGTCTGTAGAATCACGATGGGGAATCAATATGTTCTACTTTTTGAGCTGGTTTAAATATTTGAACTTAGAAAACTATCTCTGAAAAGACTTAAACATGTATAACATGGTAAATTCAATCACTGAATTACTTCGTCCTTGTGTGTACGAACACGTAGCTGTACGATACTGATTGAAACTGTAAATCGTGTCACTTATTCAAAATATAACAAAATTAAATATGGACACTACCACGAATAATTGAATTACTAAATGTACTGAAACTTAAATAGATTTTATCTTAATGTTTACGTCTAGGAATTTACCGAGCTCCGAAACTAATCAGCATCTACTCTCTGTATGTATGTTATTTTTCATTTACTATGTAACTACAATTTACTGATTGACATAACCCTGTGATTGTTTAAAACATACTAACAAAGTGATGATGTTCTGTAAACATGAACACCGACCTACATACTGATATAATAAAGCATAGACGCACAACTGTTACCGAGACTGGGTTAGTTAATTACTATGTTATTTAACAATGACATGTAGATGTATTGCTGAGTAAAAATGTAAATATGTAGATGAACAATGCCACGCATGATTGAGAATTTTTGTATATTTTTAAAAATTGACACATTTTGATGTGCTAGTATGTAACTATGTGCAGTTTAACAATGGCCCGAATGGGTGTATTCGTGTGTTACTATCTGTAGTTTAACATAGGCAGGAATTGATGGGTTAGTATGTTAAAATGCGCAGTTCAACAATGACATATAGATGGCTGGGTTAGTATGTTACAACATGTAGTTTAACAATGCCAAGCATAGTTGGTTTAACGGATATTATGTAGTTTAACAATGACACATTTTGTTGAGTTACAAGATTACTAATTGTGTGTAATTTCACAATGACATTTATAGTATTCCCGGAATTTATTGAGAATTTTACGGTGTTTTAAAAACTGTGTAACTATTTTATTAGGAAAACAAAAAACTGTTTATTTGTATAAGCTATGCAATGTCGTTGAACGAATTGTCAATGGATTTAGTTCACGCAATGTAATGGTTGCCATGACAGGAATTTTAACACACATCTCGTTTTGCATACTATGCCTAAATTATACCTTTTATGTAACTCGAAATTATTTAGAGAAAAATCATAATTGACACTTGAACCAATTTATTGACAATACAACAGAATATAATCTTTATTTTAAGTCGGATTTCATTTACAACAATATAACATTAGCTATGTATAGCTATTGTCCGACAACAAATGCAAACTCAACAAGAGTGTGTTTGTTTTAAACTAACTGCAAACTGTACCTCGGGTACTGCCACTTCTCCATAGTTTAATTCAAAATAAGCAAATGATTATTTTCATAACTTGGCCCCTAATATGCCTATTTTTGGAATGTTTGACTCTAGTCCAGCAATAATGTCTCCAAAAATCGAATAATCATTAATTTTTGGAGAAAGTTGCCAAAATTGGTATAACCATTGGGGGAACATATTGGAACATTTTTTTCATGAGACCCATCTCGTATCTGCCAGTATGGTTGCCATGGCAACCATTTTTAAAGATGGCCGCCAAAAACGAAAAATCTCTATATATCCTATATAACGCATGATAATAACGTTATTATGAGTATTTGTAAAGTATTTTTGTTAGAAATAACTTAATTAACATTTAACTTATATTTTTAACCAAAAAATGTTTTTGAAATATCCAAAATGGCCGACAAAATGACCGCCAAATTAGAAATATTCGATATAATAGTCTTCAGGTATACTGATACTTTATTTTTAACATTTATACTGATAGTTCTAGAAAAAATGTATTCCAGTTTAATTATTTATTAGTAGATAAAGCAAATATTTTATTCTAGGAACGTAAATTTAGTATAAATGAGCCTCGATCTGAGAAAATGGCCCTTAATGACATTGACATGAAATTGAGAAGTTTGAGTTTTTAAGTTACGTCATCATTTTCTGCGAATTTCAGAACAGTGCACAAAATCCACATGCATGTTTTATAATAATAATAAAGACTTTATTTATAGAGGCAACGTAGTTAGGCATTTGCCCAATCTTCCCTACGAGCCTCTGAAATTCAACACATTTACATAATATATACAACAACAGTTACATTAAAAATGGCAAAAGGAAAAAAAACTAAACAATTCAATAATAAGTAATATAATAGTGCAATATATAATAGTAATGTCATCTTAAAGAGGCGTTTCCTACAACTCCGCTCTTTTAAATCGATTCAGGAATACTATACATTAAATGAGAATCATTATTGCTTAGACTTCTCAAATTTTCAACAAAAAGCTCCCACTGATTACCGAGGAGAGAGTGAAAACATATTGCTGTAACTAGCCAAAATAGTTCCGAGTTGTTTCCCTTTGACCACATAATAATAAGTCGCTGGAAGCGATAAATTATTATTGGTGATTTAAATATATTTTGACATTATAGAGACATATTTGCGCACACTTTCTTCTGACACATTATAATAATTGATTGTGATTTGTACATTTAGCGCATTTAATGTGAAAGTAGAGAAACTATTCAAGTTATAGGGAATGCCTCTACAAATGTATCAACTCATTGTCTTTTTACATATATTGATTTTTCCAAAAGGTAATATATTTGGTTTTAAAAGTGTTTAAATTTTCTGCTGTGCGTATCTCTTCAGGTAAGGTATTCCAAACCATGGGACCAGAGTAATCGAGTGATTTTCGGGTGAATTCTAGATTCGGTTTCAGTACATAGAGATTTTGTTTATAATTTGAAGATCTTAAGGTGCGAGTTTGAACCTCATGAATTTTCTGAAATTTATCTTTGAGATATGCTGGGCATATGCCATTCAATGATTTGTATACAATAATAGATTTTTTGTATTTAAGTCGTTCAGAGAAAGTCATCCAATTTAGAGTAGCAAATAGTTCTTGTGAGGGAGTATCAAAGTCCTTGTCAAGAATTACTCTGGCTGCTCGCTTTTGAAACCTTATTAGACTTTCGAGTTGATTATTGCTACAATTTCCCCATATAGAACAGCAGTAATCTAAATGGGGGAGTATATATGCATTGTAGAACAACTTCCTGATTGGTATGTTTATGTAGTGTTTAATTCTTTGAAGAAGATACAGTTTTGAATTGCATTTTTTTATTACCAAGTTCACTTGACTTTTCCAGTTCAGGTTTTTATCAACTTGAACTCCTAGAAGGCGCTCTGAATCAGACAAGTCAATTTGATCTTGTGCTAAATGTAGAGAGATACCTTGATTTGATTGAGTTTTGGTTGTAGCACTAATTGTCATTGCTTTTGTTTTTTTGGCATTCAGTGCCATTGAATTGTTTTGACACCATGAATATACTTTATCTATATTATTTTGAAGGTTAGTTTGAACTTCTTCATAAGATTTACCAATGGCTGTTAGAGTAGTGTCATCTGCAAACATATCTGTAAATATATTTGTTAGTTCTGCAGGCATATCATTGATATACAATATGAATAGTATAGGTCCAAGGACGGAGCCTTGTGGGACGCCTGATGTAATATGACCTGCTTCTGAGAGTTTCCCAGACACACAAACCTTTTGATGTCTGTTTGTCAAGTATGATTTGAACCATTGGAGTGATGCTGGACTGAAATTGAATGATTTTAATTTGTTTAGAAGTGTTGAGTGATGTACTAAATCAAATGCCTTCGACAAGTCCAGAAAGACTGTTCCAACAAATTTATGTTCATTAATGGAATGTATCCATCTGTCAACAATCGAGGTTAAAGCTGTTTCACAGGAGTGATCAGCTCTAAATCCTGATTGGTTTTCATATAGTAGGTGGTGTTCCTCAAGGAATGTTTTTAAATGGTCAGAGATATGACGCTCAATAATTTTTGACAAGATAGGAAGTACAGAGATTGGTCTATAATTGTTTTTGTCACATTTTGATCCTTTTTTGTGGTTGGGTGTTACTTTAGCTATTTTGAACTGATCAGGAAATATATTTTCAGAAATACTTAAATTGAGTATATATGTTATAGGCTTGGATATTATTTCTGCCGACATTTTCAGAAATTTAGGACTTAGTCCATCTAAACCAGCAGATTTTGCTGGATCAAGAGTCTTGAGCTGTTTTTCAACATACTTCTCATTCAACAAAGGGATTTCAAACATGGGGCTAGCTATGTTCGCCTCAGAACTTTCTCCTATTTGTGTATTGCCGTTATTAGGAAATGACTGGAATATATTTATGAAGAAATCATTAAATGCATCAGCAGTTTGTTTGGGATCTAAGATTGGGTTGCCCTGATTGTCATTTATAAAATTTGTTTGAGTTTTGGAAGTTTCTCCTGATAGGCATTTTAAGTTTTTCCACAATGTAGTTGAATCTTTTTTATGGTTGTTATTGATGGTGTCCGAGAAATATGATTTTTTAGCATTCCTTATCTTGCATCTCACTCTATTTCTTTGCCTATTATAGTTTAACTTATCTCCAAAAAACTTGTAATGATCTCTTTGTTTTATTTCTGAGTGTATTTCATGTGTGTACCATTCAGGTTGATTTGTATGTTTAACCCGTTTTGATTTTATGGGTGCATGTTCATCAAGAGCTGACAAAAATAGTTTTATAAAGTAATCTAGAGCATCATTAGGGTCATCATAAATAGAAAGTGTACTCCATGGCTGATGCAGCAACTCTTGTAAAAATGATTCTTGATTGAACTTTTTAACATCCCGGTAAGTTATTAATTTGTGCATTGGACCATCAGATGAAGAGGAGGTTTTTCTCGTGAAACACACTGGATAGTGGTCACTTAATGAAATATTCGGAACATTTACATTCTTGATATAACTAGGAACATTGGTATAAACATGATCAATTAAAGTAGATGTAGAATGTGTAGTTCGAGTGGGACATTCGACAGTTTGATGTAAATTGAATAAATCGTTTAAAGCCATCCACTTGTCTACAATGGTAGATTTGACAAGCAAATTTATATTAAAGTCTCCCATTATTATTGTTTCTTTGTTTTCACAGGCAATTTTATCAAGAATGTGTTCATAATCCAAGTACCAAGAATTTAAAACTGAGGGTGGTCTGTACACATGTCCTACAATAAAAGATTTTTGTTTAACAGGGTGAATTTCAACCCACAGTATTTCCAAAGATTCACTTTCTAAATCTTCCCTACGACAGCAGGGGAAATCATTTTTTACATAGAGCACAAGTCCTCCACCGTTTTAAATGTGGTGTTCTATAATAACACTTGAGACCTATATTTTTGGGGTAAAACATGACAAACTACAAACAAAAGTGAGGATTTTTGGAATTAGCAGACCACAATGTCATTTATAGTTACTGTAGTATTTTATTGAAAACCACTGCAATATAAGTGTAGTATCTTATAGTATTATATATTATACGAAATTATCGGCTATTGATCATGATACGATATTTTGGGGTAAAATACTACAAAATGTAAACAAAAATGATGATTTTTGGAATCGGTATACTGTAATGCCATCTGTTGTGTTATTTGATTATAAATCAATAGGATGGACACATGTTGTCTTCCTGCTAATGATATTGCTAATCTGGTGTCTAAATGTTGTTTATTTCAAGACATTTATGGCGCAAAAACATTGGAAATATAAACAAAAGTGGGGATTTTAGGAATAGATTGACCACGATGGAATTTATAATCGTATTATTTATAAAACAACTGCAATAAGTTTGTAGTAACTTAACGTTTAATATATCAAATAATATATTATCGTTTATGATTACTGAATGATATTTTGGGGTAAAATCGTACAAAATATAAACTAAAATGTTGATTTTTGGAATCAGTTAACTACAATGACACCAATTACATTATTTAGTTATGAATCACTAAGATTTTTCCTCTTAAGTTATTAATTATCTAGTTTCATAATGACCGGCGTCGTGGGATATATTTGGGATGAAACAGTCCAAAATATAAATAAAAGTTAGAGTTTTTTTAATCTTTTGATCAAAATGTCATAACGCCACGAACTGTGTTGTTTTATAACTATTTTAAAATCACTACGATAGGCACATGTTGTCTTTTTGCGTAAGAAATTAATAATCTGTTCTAAAAGTTGCTCATATTGTTATCTTTTTGGGGTAAAACACTACTTACTATAAGCAGAAATTAAGTATTTTTGGAATCAGAAGATCACACAATTATTAATAATCGCATTCGTTAATAACTTGCCGCATTAGATTGGTAGTAAAAATTTGTTAAATACATCAAGACATTTATGTATACAGCACCCTGTAAAAAATGCAATTCTTTGAAATACAACACGAAAAATATAAATGAAACACCCTACTCCATGCAATTATGTATCCGGCAATGATTTGTACCACAAAGATCCGTTATCTACCAAAAGCATTGCTAAGACAGGAATAAAACACAATGTGTCGCCCAGAAAGGAATTGCTGACAAGTAATTGCTGTGCCCGACCAAACTAGGTATCTTAATTGTCAGGATAAAAAATGTTCAGTGGGGCCTAGGCATAACGAGAAATACCACACAGGCCTGGAATCGCTGCATATTGTATTTTGAGTAGATCATATTGTTTAAGATGACTTTTTCAGGTCATATTTTCAAATACTAGTACCTGATGTGGACAGGACATTTTCGAAAAATATACAGGGCTTCAAGTCTGCTAATCAAATGAGGTTAACACTACAAGTGGGCCCCATTTCCTTGATTACTATAACAACATTTGTTAATTTTTACACTCTAACATCACCATCTTGTATATTGTGTTAACGCTGCATTGTTTTAAATATTCGAAAAAAGAAACACTGAAGTTCTACAACGAAATGCTATGAAATTCCATCAAAAGTTGAAAACCATGCTTTCATGTCGGCCAAATAATCTGGCGCAAAATACGCTATATATTCTTCAGACAAGCTAGATTTACTGCAATTGTCATCATAACATCTCTTTCAAAGTAATATGATAGTAAACCGATACTCTTTTTAAAGTAATTGTGATCTTGACCCCAAATGCTCCACTTATATACATGTATGAGCCGTACTCCAGGAAAACCTGATGACTTGGTATCATGTAATTACTGTATAAAACAAGGTTTTGAAAAGGCTCTAATATAAGTAAAACATGTATATATCTGTTGATTCTACTTTAAGTAATTTACCCATATAGTATCATATCTTAGCTTTAAATTTCCATATAAATTATGTTGAAACTATATACTTTGTTGCCAAGGTTACCAATTTCGGAAAAATACTTCAATTAAGAAAAACTGAGAGTTAGATGTTTAAAACAACAGTAGCATTTCTCTAAATGCAACATGTTTCTAAAATGATATATATTTTAAAAAGCAGAACATATTTCTAAAATGTGACACTATTTTGAACCTTTTATGTCAAGAATTAATCATAGGGTGTAATTATGAAGTACTTTTACAGTCACGTCAAATGACGTTCGCGACGTCAGGCAAAAAACTTTGAATATGGACTTTACAAAAAAAGGTGTGACTTCCTAAAAACTCAAAACATTTTCACACTTTCTTTTGTTTTCCTGGAGACTGGCTTATTTATAAAACATACGCCTTCTTGCAAGCTACACATATAGTAAACTCAAGGTTTTGTCCGTTTATAAAATCTGGATCCGATCATAGCTTACAAAGTTTTCAAGCTAGGTTAATGAAACTTGGTATGTGGATAGGGGTTAATAAGCAGATTATACTTGTCAATTTGTGTTTTATTCAGACAACAATTGTGGTTGCCATGGTAACAAAAATTTAGAAAACCAGACAGGGGGCTTATATATTGCTTGTAATTCATATTTAATTGTTATTATTAAGCAGAAGCTGATTGTTTATTTTATCAACGTTGACCTTGACCCCATTACTACCTATTTTGATGGAAAGTATCTTCGCGAAAGCTATCTATAGACAAAGTTTCATTGATATATGTCATTCCGGACCAAATATAGTCAGCGGAAACCGATTTTCTATTTTTTGTAACAGTAACCTTGACCCCAAATGTCCCATTTTTATCACAACGTGTATCATCATACAAGCAACATGTGTAGCAAATTTCTTCCAAATATCTCATACTTAACGGAAGTTATTGAGCAAAAACTGATTTTCTATTTTTAGTAACAGTGACCTAGATATTGACCCCACCTATCCAACTTTTTATTTTTGGTGGCGTATTGAGGCAAGCTACTTATACACCAAGTTTCATTACGATATCCAATTCTGAACTGAAGTTATTGGCCAAAAACCGCCATTTGATCATTTTGGCGGCCATTTTGAAAACCGTTGCTATGGCAACCAAAGATAATATTTTAAGTGGGTATCATGACAAAATGTTTCAAATGGACCAAGTAACATTTGTACCAAGTTTGGGAACTTTCTCCAAAAATTAATGTTTATTGGACATTATTGCTGGACTACTCATAAAATAACGGTTTAGGCTTACAATAACAATTTTCCCAATTGTTCAGGTTTTGAATCAAGGGTGAACTGTTTATACCTTATTGAAAACAAGTTCAAATAAGTAATGAAGTATCGTGGATTTAATATCCCTTGAGTTTGCGCAAATAATAATGTCTTACACAACCTTACCATCTTTCGTAAATTTAGTCAATTTATTTCGACGACTTACCGGTGAACTTCATGACTTTTCACAGAAAACATTGTTCGACCATAAATTACTTATTCTATGTTTTACAAATAGGATAATGTTATATCTCTCTTAAATAATGTACAAATTAAACATCATTTTCCAATTAAGATATTTGCAATAATGCAAAGATTGATTCTCAATAATTTCTGGGAATACTGTATGTTTGCGTTACAATGTTTCTAGGTTACAAACCACTAAATGCCTCCGCGAACCAATATAGGATACACTCAAATAGTCCCTAAATAAACTTGTGATTGTGTTTAAATGGCAGTATGCTTTGACAAGGTGGAACTGGAATCATCTAATTGGGTTTACAGGCTTTGTATACATGTATGTGATGTATGGAAACTGTTTTATACTTATTTTGAGATTTTGGCCAAAATACCAAAGCGAAAGTAGGGTAGGGTAAAACCCGGATTTGGTCGGTCCGCGCGCCTGTAAAAATATGTTCACCGCGTTGGACGGACAAAATGTTTCTTATATGATACGTGACCCCCTGTTTTTTTTGTATTTTCTTAAAGCTGGTAGCCCCTTCATTTCATTGATATTTGTCTGCCATCTGGCCATAGACTTTAACATGTATCAACCTGGGACTGACTATTGTAACTTTACATTGAGCTAAAGAACAAATTTATTTAGTGGTTTGTGACCTTCTATGTTGTTCAACGATGGCATATATGGTTGGGTAGATTGTTAGTATGTTGTTAATAATGTCATGAGTTAAATTTAAACAAAACTTCAGACTAAAGCTTCAAATATATTGTATTAGAAATCTTTGGAAATAGGTGCCATTTTTGTGACAGTGTTGTATCGAACAAACATTTTCCACAAGTAACATTTACACTGCAACAATCGTTATTATTCATTAATGGTTAATTTTGGACATAAAATGTCGGTGGAATGGACGTTGATGGACTCTTTATATAAACATGAATTTCCCTAGCTCACTTCTAGTAGTAGAACATCCTAAGAAATATGTGATTAATTTATATGCAAATATTGTTTGCGTAAAAGAAACATTGCTACATGTTCGGCAGTCAGGATCATTTTGTAAGCATTTCGCTGTGCTTTATCGCTAATAAAAATATTAAATCAGTAAATAGAAAATGTTTCTTTACACACCAGACAATTGCAACTATATTTAAAGAATCGCGCAAGATGTAAGAACCCGTTTCCAGTTCGATTCAATTCCCTTCTATGTCAGGCATTAGACAAATATCTACAGAGTGACCATTTTTAAGAAATTGATAAAGAAAGAGTACATTTCCACTTTTTAATCAATCATTGTATGGTGTGTAAAAGTGAGCTACAAATTGCAGTACAACTTTCCCAGTATTTGTAACTTTTGAGATTATATTTTCAGTTTTCTAATCATAAATGCACACACAATGAGTACTAGTGAGACATGTATGGTGATGTTTAATACGACTGAGCGAGTTAATGGTATCTCTGGTTAGATTAACCGGGAAATATTTACACAGAAATAATTTCTGATTAATGTTATGATGATTTTCTATTAATGTAAAATCGTTGTCGCAAAGAAGAATCGTGGGCAGATATTGTATAAGTGGAATCACGCACGTGATCAAATACCAAGCTCTCATTACTCAGTTATAATCAAATATTACAAAACTATAAGGCTTCACAGTTGAAATATCAGATACATGTACTCGTCAGAAAAGCCGGTTGTAGCTATGCGATCTATGATCAGTGATTAATATTTGGCGGCATGTTTTGTTTCCATTTTACGATCGGATTAAGGATGTATATGTGTGATTGAATTCCAAACTTAACAGTTTCTTAGATGATTAATAGGGCTTATTTTGTTGACTATATTAGAATACAGATTTATAGAACGCAACCGAAATGTTCAAAAAGAGTAACTACAATTACTTTGTATTCTCAAGTTTTGACACTACCCAACACCATTAAAATCACCAAGGCAACACTTGGCCATTTAGATATAAAGGATTAAACGTGATGACCCCTTAAGTAGCTGGTGTTATATTATTACAAGTCAAAAATGTAACAAACACCAATTTTACAGTAGTGTACGAGATTAACAGGATACAATGGTGCGCATGACTGAAATAAATTAATTACAAAAGTAAAACTGAAATTCAACCATTCATCTAAGGAAAACTTTCTTCATCAGAAATTCGTCACAAGGTACGGGCTAGTACTCAATCAGAAAACAAAAACTACACATATAAAGGAACCACAAGCATGCCAATGTCAATTTTGTCCTCCGTTTAGAGTCATTAAAGTTGCATACACACATTAGATATAGCCTTCCTACAAAGTTGTACAGGGAATACTATCAATACTAGCTTCAGGTCAATGCACGTTTGTAACTACATCTGCATTCTCTTAGACAAATTTCGAGTTGGTCCAGCTTTCAATGAATCGAAACAGGTCGTGTGATTGTCAATATGTCTAAAACCTTTATGTAAATAAGAAGATGGTTTCAATGACATCTACAAGATAGGTCAAACAGACTTCCGACAAAGTCCTTTGGTGAGCTGTGGTAGATCCCGATATTCCAGGCGGTACGAAGAAGATTAAGTATGTAATTGCACCAATATTTCAAACTTCAAGTTCGACATTTTGAAATAGCTATTTTGAATACAATATATTTTCTACTGATCACAGTTGATCTGTAGAATCACGATGGGGAATCAATATGTTCTACTTTCTAAGCTAGTTTAAATGTTTGACCTTCTTATAAAACATGGTCAATAGGTATAGCAGTTAATGCTTTCCTACTAGTAGACCAGATAGGACAATAACTGTATGTATGTATTGATAAACTATAAATGATATCACATATATAAACGATAAACCACATTATATGTGTATTTTTGTTTATTCAATCACTGAATTACTCCGCCTTGTGTGTACGAAAACGTAGCTGCACCAAACTGATTGAAAATTAAAATCATGTCACTAATTCAATATACATGTAACAGAATTAAATATGGGAATACCACGAATAATTGAGTTACTAAATGTACAGAAACTTAAATGGATTTTATCTTAATGTTTACGTCTAGGAATTTACCGAGCTACGAAACTAATCAGCATCTACTCACTGTATGCATGTTATTTTCCATTTACTATGTAACTACAATTTACTAATTGACATTACCCTGTAATTGTTTGAAACATAATTATAAAGTACTGATGTTCTGTAAACATGAACACCGACCTACATTACTGATATAATAATGCAGGGACGCACAACTGTTACCGAGACTTGGTTAGTATATTACTATCTTGTTTAACAATGACATCTACATGCATGGCTGAGTAAAATGTAAATATGTAGATGAACAATGCCACGCATGTTTGAGAATGTTTGTACATTGTTTAAAATTGACACACATGGATGGGTTATGTTGCTATGTGCAGTTTAACATTGGCAGGAAATTATAGGTTAGTATGTTAAAATGTGTAGTTCAACTATGGCACAGATGTCTCTGTTAGTATGTTACAACATGTTTTTTAACAATACCAAGCACAGTTGGTTAGAACGTTATTTTTTATTATTATTAATCAACACTATCAGACCTTGTGATTTTGAATAAGCAACAAACATTCATGCCAATAAGTATGGGGGTTTCGATTACATCTGATTGAACACGAGGCTTTAGAGTCCTTTGGTGAGCTATTGTAGTACCCAGTTTTCCAGACGGGACGATGAGGATTCAATACGTAATTGCACCAATGTCCAAACTTCAATTCTAACATTTTCAAATAGCTATTTTAAACACCACCTAATTTCAACTGATTACAGTTGGTCTGTACAATCACGACGACGAATCAATATTTCTACTCACTGAGTTGGTTTGAATGATTGAAGTAAGAATGCTATCTCTGAAAATATTTATAACATGGTAAATAGGGATTACAGTAAATTCTTTCAGACTAGTAGACAATATAGCACACTAACTCAAAGTAGACATCGCTACAATATTGATGATACCACACATTTAAACCATAAAACACAAACTATGTATATTGGAAATGTATTAACATAAGTCTTATATAAGACTTGTTTACAAATCCAATTTCTACCCAAAAGTACCATAAAACTACCTGTTACTAATTATTGTATACACTGTATGTACCTCTTATCTTGAAAAATCTGTCTATGTATCACATAAAAATGCGTAATTATGGAAATAAATATTGTTTAAACTGAACTATGTATATCCTAATTTATTCAATCACTCAATTACGCAGTCACTTTGTCACTTTGAACTGAAACTGACTGATTGAAAAAGAAAACCATGACACTAGTTCATTATAAATGAAAATAAAATATGGACACTACCACGAATAAATGTGTAACTAAATGCACTAAAACTTAAACGAAATGTATCTTAATTTTTACGTCTAAATTTACTTATCAGCACATACTTATTGAATGCATGTTATTTTCCATTTTTTAAAATATGTAACTACAATTTACTGATTGACAGTCTCCTGTAATTGTGTGAAACATAATTACAAAGTACCGATGTTCAAAAAACAGGAACACTGACCTACAGTCTGATTCAATAAAACAGGAATGCATAACTATTACTAACACTGGGTAAGTATAGTACAATGTGCTGTTTAACAATGACATTTACATGCACAAAATGTATACTGTATGGCTGAGTTACAATTTTACTATGCAGATAAACAATGCCACGCACGGTTGTTCTTGAATGTCAAGTAGATATATTGGGAAATAGGTGCCACTCTTGTGAAATAGTTGTCTCCAACAAACTGTGACATTTACACTGCAACCATCGATATTTTACGTTAATAGTCGATTTTGGACATTAAATAAATAAACGTTGATGGAAACTTTATGTAAATATACAAATCTTTAAACGTAGATTTCTCAACATCACTTCCAGTAACAGAACATCCTCACAAATATGTGATCAAGTTTTATTCAAAAAGTCTTATTCCTGACCTTGTTATACATCATTTTACGTTACGTTGTCTAAAAGTTTGAGCAACTACGGATGATATTTCACTTCAACATATACATTGTTGCAATATTGTATTCCTTTTCCTTATTAGCAAATACGGCTTGCAAAGAAATATTTCAAACAATATAGATTATGTGCCTGAATGATTGATATCTTCCTCCGAACTTCATGAAATGAATTATGAGTTCCAGTGATTAATTTAACAAGAATAAGTTATTGTAGTTAATAATTTTGCGTAAAAGAACCTTGCTCCATTTTTGGCAATCTACAATATTGCGTAGCCATATGGGTTCACTTTATCTAAACAGCCACATAGCGTTAAACTTAACTTTGCACCTTTGACCTTCTGCCCCCAAATGCAGAAGTTCATAACCGTTCAAGCCCTGACCATATAATGGAAACGCAAACCAAACCATTAAAATTTATAATAACGTCTTTTTGTGTGGAAAACATGATAATCAGACAAGGTTTCATTATTGCACACTTAATTATAAATACGTTCATCTTAAAGTATGTTGACCGGTCAAAGTAACACGAATAAGAATTTAAGACACAATATGTATGTCCATAGTTATGATCATGTGTGCTGTTGATTAGAAGTGATTACATAAATGCAAAGGTCAAACAAAATGCATTTGTCTGTGTGTTAAGAGTTTAATAGTACAGTGACACAACAGCAGATGGTGTACACTGGTCCTATGAAACGTTTACAAACAAAGATATTAAGTATTGCACATAGACACGAAGAGAAAGTACAACGAAATAACCGTTTCACCTTTTATACAAACGTCTTAAAGGCAATAAACAAGAACTCGCATGCAATCATAACATTTGCGAACAAAGACATTGAACGTAGACAATAACACGGAAACATGGAACAGCACGCAACAAAATACATAAATCATCACAGAAATATCAAGATTGAAACATGAAACTTAGAATTTGAACATAGCAAACTCATTTAAACAGTATGTATACAAACAAGGAAACAAGGAAACAAGGAAACTGTGTCTTTAAACATTTTCAACTTTCTTTTGGTATCACCTAACACAGATTTCTATCAAGGGATAACGTATAAGTCCAGATGGTCAATAGTATTTCAGTCATATGTAGACAACCCAACACGAAGCGCTACCGAGCGCCTTCATTAAGTTATCTTCCATTCAATTAAATATAGCAGGCATGAATTACCTCCCATGGAAAGCGCTACGTAGCGCCTTGCTTAGGCAACGGACACCTGGCGAACCCCAAATTACATACAACAGCTATGTTGGGTGGTAAGCGAGAGAGGCGTAACATATTCATATCAACGTGGTGTGTGGTGATCAGTTTGTTCAGTTATTTTTCCACTCTTGCTGCGAATTTGTTTGACCGACTAAGGGTACAAATTATCAGAGTTGAATGTTGTGCATTTTGTAGTTGCTGTAGGTATTTCGTGATCTGGTGTTTCTTATAAGTGCTGCATTCACTCTGAATAGTATTATCCTTTATGAGGATTCTTTGGTCCGGGTGGGATCGAATATATTACGACATACATTCTAATTTAATTGAGAAATACTACATCACCATGTACGCAAACATGGACTGGTGTGTAAAATTAACATACACATCGCAGTACAGCTTTTTCAGTTTGTGATTATATTTTCAGTTTTCTAATCGTATATGCACACACACAATGCGATCTAGTGAGACATATAGTATGATGTTTAATACGTCTTAGAGTACATCACTATATAATCAAACATTGACTTTAGTGTACATGTACATGTGCGTTACAAATCACAGTAAAACATTCCCAGAGTATATGTTCTGTTTTCTAATCTTATATGCATGCATGTACACAGTGAGTTCTAGTGAGACATGAGTTATCATGATGTTTAATACGGCTTAGCGAGTTATTGGTGTCTCTGGTTGGATTATCCGGGAAATATTTACAAGGAAATAATTTCTGATTAATGTTAAAGTGACTTTCTGTTAATGTAAAATGGTTGACGCAAAGTAGAATCGTGGGCAGATATTGTATAAGCGGAATCACGCACGTGATCAAATACCAAGCTCTCATTACTCACTTATAATCAAATATAGCGAATTGAAACTATAAGGCTTCACAGCCGATATAACAGTCACATGTATTTAGTTAGAAAAAATTGTAGCTATGATATCTGTACTGAGTAATCAACATTTAGCGGCTTGTTTTATTTCCATTTTACGATTGGATCCAGGATTACTATGTGTGACTGAACTTAATAGTATCTTAGACGAATCACGAGGCATATTTTGTGAATTATATTAAACTACCGAATTATTTAATGTATCCAAGATGTTATAAAATGAGTAACTTCAATCACTGTATTCTCACATTTCGACACTCCCCAGCATATTAAAAAAAACACCAATGCAATATTTACAGTGATGATGTTACAAAGTCAGAAATGTGTGATACGGCGGGCCATATCAAAAATAGAGTTGCTTGCGTAATGCCGTATCTCTCGAGACCGTTAGGTCGAGCGTGATGTGGTATATCGCAAGTAACGAGAGGTAATACGGCCTGGCGTATCAAAACAACTGCAGTGATAATCCATTTGATATATATGTTTGTTGGTACGGATAGCCTGCTTGACTGCTGACCGACAGGTCCCGGGTTCGATCCTCGGCCGGGGCACTTGATCATTTCTGATTTGCTTTCTGTGTTTACCACCCAACTAGAGATGAACTGGTCAGCAACCCAGATGCAATCTCCCGTGTATCAGTGCTATAAGGTTTACATAATTAAATTACATTTGCAAAAGTGAAAAAGTGCTTTTACGCGCGAAAATACGTTCGACTTGTAAACATTGACGTCACGAATGTCGGTATATTTTCGGCATAAAACGCAACGTCCATTCATAGAAAGTAAATGTTCACGTCATGATGCCTTTGGGATATTTCCGCATATAGAGTAATCAAACACATCAGACATGCGCTTGCTTTTTACTCAATTGTGCGATTTGCTCTGGATGTTAGATAATACCTACATTGATACATAATAAAATTATTTACCGTACATTGATAAATGATATAAAATGTTTTCTGAAGTTGTGCGGAAATGAACAGATCCAGTGACTTAAATGAACTAATTAGAAAAGTACAAATGAAATTCAACCAAGACCAATTTCCCTCAGCAGAATTTGCCACACGATACGGGCTAGTACTCAATCAGAAAACAAACAGTAAACACATTAAAGAAAAACACATGACAATTATGTCCTCCGTTTAGAGTCATTAACGTTGCATACACACTTTCGCAATTGCCTTCCTACAAAGTTGTAAAGGGCATCTTATCAATGCTAGCTGTAGGTCAATGTACCTTTGTAACTTCATCTGCATTCCCTTAGACAAATTTCGAGACGTTCCCACTTTCAATCAATCGAATCAGATCGTGTGATTATCAGATAAACAACCAATATGCAAATAAGAAAAAGGTTTTAATTACCCAATTAGACAACTTTCGATCAGATCGTGTGATTTTGAATAGGTATAAAACATTCATGCTAATAAAACGTGGGTTTCAATTACATCTACAAAGATAGGTAAAACAAAATGCTTCCGACAAAGTCCTTTGGTGAGCTGTGGTAGATCCCGATATTCCAGACGATAAGAAGAAGATTAAGTTTGTAATTGCACCAGTATTTCAAACTTCAAGTCCAACATTTTCAAATAGCTATTTTAAACACCTTCAATTTTCTACTGATTACAGTTGGTCTGAACAATCACGATTGGAAATCAATAAGTTCTACTTTCTGAGCTGGTTTAAATGTTTGAACTTAGAAAACTATCTCTGAAAAGACCTATACATGTATAACATGGTAAATTCAATCACTGAATTACTTCGTCCTTGTGTGTACGAACACGTAGCTGCACGATACTGATTGAAAAAGTAAATCGTGTCACTAATTCAATATAACAGAATTAAATATGGACAATACCACGAATAATTCAATTACTAAATGTTCTAAAACTTAGATGGATTTTATCTTAATGTTTACGTCTAGGAATTAACCGAGCTCCGAAACTTACCAGCATCTACTCTCTGTATGCATGTTATTTTCCATTTACTATGTAACTACAATTTACTGATTGACATTACCCTGTTATTGTTTAAAACATAATTACAAAGTGATTATGTTCTGTACACATGAACACCGACCTACATACTGATATAATAAAGCAGAGACGCACAACTGTTACCGAGACTGGGTTGGTATATTACTATGTTGTTTAACAATGACATGTTCATGTATAGCTGAGTAAAAATGTAAATATGTAAATGAACAATGCCACGCATGATTGCGAATTTTTGTATATTTTAAAAATTGACACATTTTGATGAGCTAGTATGTTACTATGTGCAGTTTAACAATGACCCGAATGGGTGTGTTCGTATGTTACTATGTGTAGTTTAACATAGGCAGGAATTGATGGGTTAGTATGTTAGAATGCTTGAATTATTCCTTTATTCAACTTGAAAGTACTTAGAGATAAATCATAATTGGCACTTGAACCAATTTATTGACGATACAATACAATATAATCTTTATTTTAAGTCGGATTTCATTTACAACAATATAACTTATGCTACATGTATGTATAGCTAAAGCTATTGTCCGACAACAAATGCAATCGCAACAAGAATGTGTTTGTTATAAGCTGCAAACTGTACCTGGGGTCCTGTCACTCCTCCATAGGTTAATTCAAAATAAGCAAATACTTAGATTGTAAGGAATTTCGTAACTTGGCCCCTAATATGCCTATTTTTGGAATGTTTGACTCATAAAATAATGGTTTAGGCTCACAACAAGATTTTCCCAATTGTTTAGGTTTCTTAAATAATGAACAAATTAAACACCATTTTCCAATTCAGACATTTGCAATTATGCAAAGATTGATTGTCAATAAATTCAGGGAATAGTGTACGTTTGCGTTACAATGTTTATATTTGTTCAACGATCACATATAAGGTTGGATAGATTGCTATTATATATTAATAATGCCATGAGGCAAACTTTAAACAAAACTTAAGATTAAAGCTTTCAATATACTATTAGAAATCTTTGGAAATAGGTGCCATTTTTGTGACAGTGTTGTATCCAACAAACATTTTCCACAAGTAACATTTACACTACAATCATCGTAATTATTCATTAATGGTTAATTTTGGACACAAAATGTCGGTGGAATGGACGTTGATTGACTCTTTATGTAAACATGAAGTTTCCTAGCTTACTTCTAGTAGTAGTATCCTAAAAACGTGATTAATTAATATGCAAGTATTTTATGACCTTGCCATACAACTTTTTACGTTGCGTTGAGTTGCAGTTTCATGATTACGGATTGTATTTCACTTCAACATATACATTGTTGCAATGTTGTATCCGTTTTCCCTATTAGAAAATATGACTTATGGAATAAATATTTCACACTATATAGATTATGTGCTTGAATGATTGACATATTCCTATGAACTTGTTGAAATGAGTTATGAGTTCTGGTGATTAATTTTACAAGATTCTGTCAATATTGTTTGCGTAAAAGAACATTGCTACATGTTCGGCAATCTGGATCATTTCGTAGGCATTTCGCTGTGCTTTACCGCTAATAAAAATATTAAATCAGCAAATAGACAATGTTTCTCTACACACCAGACAACTGCAACAAAATTTAAAGAATCGCGCAAGATGTAAGAACCCGTTTCCAGTTCGATTCATTTCCCTTCTATGTCAGGCATTAGACAAATACCTACAAAGTGACCATTTTTAAGACATTATGACTAACACTAACTAACCGGTAATCTATCTTATCAGAATGGTCATTTTTGTGGATTCACACCTTTGGCCTTATGTATCCAAGGCAGTTGTCAATTACCACAACATTTGATCACACATGGTGAATGTGGTATACGAGTAGCATAAATAGGGCTGATAAATTATGTTGATTCACACCTTTTACCTCCTGTATACAAGGCAGGTGTCCGTTACCGCCCATGGCCCATACCATAGTATTGAAGAACAAACATAAAAATTTTCAAAAAATGTATGACTGGCAACAAAAATAAGATATCAATGTTTGATGACAACATTTGATCACACTTGATGGCTGTCATGTAGTATGAATCGGGTCGATACATTGTATTTTACGTTTTTATTCATGTTACTTTGGCCACACAGCATACTAACGACGTACGTATGAGTAGATTTGTGAATCAAAATGAAACATGTTTATTACATAATTTGATGCGGGTCGAGATCGATTGCGAGACGCATATGAGTTTCTGAAGATATGGCATAAATTTAATCTTATTAAGAAAGAGAATATCACGATGTAATCAAACATTACGTTGTGTGTAAATGAGAGGTACAAATCACAGTATATCGTTCCCGGATTATATTTTCAATTTTCTAATCTTTGTACACACTGTGAGTTCCAGTGAGACATGTATGTGATGTTTAATACGGCTTAGCGAGTAAATGGTATCTCTGGTTGGATTAACCGGGAAAACATTACAAAGAGATAATTTCTGATTAATACTATACTTATTTTTTTTTAATGTAAAATCTTTGACGCAAAGTAGAATCGTGGGCAGATATTGTATAAACGGAATCACTCACGTGATCAAATACCAAGCTCTCATAACTCAGTTATAATCAAATAGTACAAAGCGTAACTATAACGCTTCACAGTTGAAATATCAGATACATGAATTTATTTAGTATAGCCATTCGTGTGTTGAACAACAATCTGTGCTCAGATTTAGAGTACTATACTTCACATTACAGCAAAGTGAATACCATTTGGTGGTTGCCACGTTTCGATCAGATTTCAATATAGTTTTCCAAATTTCCATCTGAAAGGTCCCTGCGATAATCATAAGCTTATATAGTGAACTATTTCTGAATACTGACGTATAAAATAGATCCGAGATGTTAAGGAATGAGATACTGCAAAACTACGTAATGGCAAAATATTGTAGAAACGGGTTATGAAATGAGAATTACAGTATGTTACATTGATAAATGTTCAAACATGCTTTTTAAGTGGAAGGAACAGTACAGTATACTGACGTAAACAATAGTTTCTTGATAAACACAATTAACATATTTACAAGCATGTTTTGCATAATGTCATATAATGAATGACGCAGTGACATAAAAGTAGGAAATTGAACAAATACAATGTTACTATCGACTTAAATTAACTAATTCCAAATGTAAAAATGAAAGTCAACGATCTAACATAGGAACACTTCTCAAATCGGAATTCCTCATACGATACGGGCTAGAACACAAATAGAAAAACCTAAAAAATAATCACTAGTATGTCAATGTAAATTACGTAAGTCCTGCATTTAGTGTCTCTAGAGTTGTATTCAAATATTCGTAATTTACTGCTTAAAATGATATAATTAATGCTACCTGTAGGTCAAAGCACATTGGTGACTACATCTGCATTCTCTCAGACAACGGTTACTTTCGAGAGGGTCCCACTTTTAATCAAACGAATCAGATCTTGTGAGTAAGTAAAATAAAGTAATGCCAATAAGTAAGGGGTTTCAATTACATTTAGAAAGACTCGTCAAACACGAGGCTTTAGACAGAGTCCTTTGGTGAGCTGTTGTAGAACCTCGTATTCCAGACGGGACGAAGAGGATTCATTATGCAATTGCACCAATATTCCAAACTTAAATTCTAACATTTTCAATTAGCTATTTTAAACACCATATTTTTTCTACTGATCACAGTTGGTATGTAGAATCACGATGAAAATAAATATGGTCTACTTACTGCGGTGGCTTAGAATGAAGTAAGAAAACTATCTCTGAAAATGCTTATATAGCATGGTAAATATGGATTGCAGTAAATGCTTTCCAACTAGTAGACCAGATAGGACAATAACTCTATGTATGTATTGATACAATATAAATAATTTTATACATATAAAAGATAAACCACACTATATGTTTATTATTATTTATTCCATCATCGAAAATCGTGTCACTAATTCAATATAACAGAATTAAATATGGACAATACCACGAATAATTAAGTCACTAAATGTACTGGAACTTAAATGGATTTAATCTTAATGCTTACGTCTAGGCATTTAAATTGTTTGAAACATAATTACATAGAACCGATGTTCAATAAACAGAAACACTGGCCTACATTACTGATTCAATAAAACAGAAACCAAGACGGGGTAATTATAGCACAATGTGCTGTTTAACAATGACATTTACATGTACAAAATGTACATTGTATGGTTAAGTTACACCATTTTACGATGCAGATGAACAATCGCACGTATGGTTGTTCTAGAATGACAAGTAGACATATTAGGAAATAGGTGCCACTCTTGTGAAATAGTTGTCTCCAACAAACTGTGACATTAACACTGCAACCATCGTTATTATACGTTAATAGTCGATTTTGGACATTAAATGTCGGTGAAATGAACGATGATGGAAACTTTATGTAAATGTACAAATCTTCAAACGTAGATTTCACAACATCACTTCCAGTAACAGAACAATCTCACAAATATGTGATCAAGTTTTATGCAAGCAGTCTTATTCTTGACCATTTAATACATCATTTTACATTAAAAGTTTAAGCAATTGCGGATGGTATTTCACTTCAACATATACATTGTTAAAATATTGTATTCGTTTTTCCTTATTAGCAAATACGACTTGCAAAGAAATATTTCAAACAATATAGATTATGTGCCTGAATGATTGATATCTTCCTCCGAACTTCATAAAATGAGTTATGAGTTCTGGTGATTAGTTAAACAAGCATCAGTTATGGTAGTTAATAATGTTTGTGTAAAAAAACCTTGCTCCATTTTTGGCAATCTACAATATTGCGTAGGCATATGGGTTCACTTTATCTAAACAGCCACATAGCGTTAAACTTAACTTTGCACCTTTGACCTTCATCCCCAAATGCAGAAGTTCATCACCGTTCAGTCTCTTACCACATAATTAAAACGAAAAACCAAACCATTGGAATTAATAATAACGTCTTTGTGTGGAAAACATAATTAGCAAACATGAATTAATTATTGCACACTTAATTATCAATACGTTCATCTTAAAGTATGTTGACCGGTCAATGTAACACGAATCAGAATTTAAGACACAATGTGTATCTGTGTATTCGACGATCAATTGTGCTGTTGGTTTGAAGTGATAACTTAAATGCAAAGATAAAACAAGCAGTATTTGTCTGTCTGTCATCAGTTAAATAGTACAGTGACACAACAGCAGGTGATGTACACTGGTCCTATGATACGTTTACAAACAAAGATATTAAGTATTGTACATAGACACGAAGACAAAGTGCAAAGAAATAAGCGTTTCACCTTTTATACAAACGTCTTTAATGCAATAAACAAGAACTCACATGCAATCATAAAATTTGCGTACAAAGACATTGAACGTTCTACCTACAAATGTAAGAATGAAGGCAAAAACACGGAAACATGGAACAGCTCGCAACGAAATACATCAATCATCACAGAAATATCAAGATTGAAACATAAAACTTACAACTTGAACGAAGGAAACTCATTAAACTGTATGTACACAAACAAGGAAACTAGGAAACTGTGTCTTTAAACATATTCAACTTTCTTTTGGTATCACCTAACACAGATTTCTATCATGGGATTACGTATAAGTCCAGATGGCCAACTGTATTTCAGTCATGTGTAGACTACCCAGTGACTTTATCATAACACCGGGTGTCCGTTAGCTAACAAGAAGCGGTACCGAGCGCCTTCATTAAGTTACCTCCCGTTCAATTAAACATAGCAGGCATGGATTTACTACCATGGAAAGCGTTACGTAGCGCCTTGCTTAGGGAACGGGCAATAGGCGAACCCCAAATTACATACAACAGCTATGTTGGGTGTTCAGCAAGAGAGGCGTAACATATTCATTTCAACGTGGTGTGTGGTAATCAATTTGTTCTGTTATTATCTTGCCACTCTTGTTGCGAATTTGTTTGACTGACTAAGGATACATATTATCAGAGTTGGATGTTGTGCATTTTGTAGTTGTTGTAGGTATTTTGTGCTCTGGTGTTTCTTATAAGTGATGCCTTCACTATATGCCTGAATAGAATTATCCTTTTTGAGGATTCTTTGGTCCGGGTTGGGGTCGAGTACGACACGGCGTACATTGCAATTTAATTGAGAAATACTATATCACCATGTACTATATCACATGGACGGGTGTGTAAAATTAACATAAAAATCGCAGTACAGCTTTTTCAGTTTGTGTAACCTTTGGGGATATATTTTCAGTTTTCTAATCGTAAATGCACACACACAATGCGTTCTAGTGAGACATATAGTATGATGTTTAATACGTCTTAGAGTACTTCACTATATAATCAAACATTGACTGGTGTGTACATGTGCATGTGAGTTACAAATCACTGTAAAATATTCTCGGATAAAATGTTCAGTTTTCTAATCTTATATGCATGCATGTACACAGTAAGTTCTAGTGCGACATGTATATGATGTTTAATACGGCTTAGCGAGTTAATGGTATCTCTGGTTGGATTATCCGGGAAATATTTACACAGAAATAATTTCTGATTAATTTCATAGTGACTTTCTGTTAATGTAAAATTGTTGACGCAAAGTAAAATCGTGGGCAGATATTGTATAAGCGGAATCATGCACGTAATCAAATACCAAACTCTCTTTACTCACTTATAATCAAATATAGCGAACCGAAACTATAAAGCTTCACAGCCGATATATCAGACACATGTATTTAGTTAGAAAAGCCAGTTGTAGCTATGCTATCTGTACTCAGTGATTAACATTTAGCGGCTTGTTTTATTTCCATTTTACGATTTGATCCAGGATTACTATGTGTGACTGAACTTAATAGTATCTTAGACGAATCACGAGGCCTATTTTGTGAATTATGATAAACTACCGAATTATTTAATGTATCCAAGATGTTAGAAAATGAGTAACTTCAATCACTGTATTCTCACATTTCGACAGTACCCAGCATATTAAAAAACTCCAATGCAACAATCAGATATAAACACGTATCCAATAATATTCACAGTGATGATGTTACAAAGTCAGAAATGTGTGATACGGCGGGTCATATCAAAAATAGAGTTGCTTGCGTAATGCCGAATCTCGCGAGACCGTTAGGTCGAGCGTGATGTGGTATATCGCAAGTAACGAGAGGTAATACGGCCTGGCGTTTCAAAACAACTGCAGTGATATTCCTTTTAATATATATGTACGTTGCTTGACTGCTGATCGAGAGGTCCCGGGTTCGATCCTCGGCCGGGGCACTTGATCATTTCTGAAACGCTTTCTGTGATTTCCACCCAACTAGAAATGATCTGGTCAGCAACCCAGATGCAATCTCCCGTGTATCAGTGCTATAAGGTTTACATAATTAAATTACATTCGCAAAAGTGAAAAAGTGATTTTACGCGCGAAATTCGTTCGACTTGTAAACATTGACGTCTCGAATATCGGTATATTTTCGGCATAATACGCGACGTCCATTCATAGAAAGTAAATGTTCACGTCATGATGCCTTTGGCATATTTTCCGCATAGAGAGTAATCAAACACATCAGACATGCGTGATACGGACTCGGAAAACCAGACATATATGATACGGAAAATGTAATCAGTCGCTCTTTACTCCTCTGTGCGATTTGCTCTGGATGATAGATATAGAGAAACTCGGGTCCCTGTCCGGTGAGAACAATGTTATCAGGCGAGGTGATATCGTTCGGGTGGCGAGGTTTACCGAGCCATCCCGGGCGATATCGCCAAGCCTGATAACATTGTTCGAGCCGGACAGGGACCCGAGTTTCTATTTCTCATGAAACCAACAACGGGACACAATTTAGAGGCATATTTTTTTATTTTAAACTGGAGTTGTCGATCGTCCTTAGACCGCCCGCCGATTAACACAACTTCATTTGCTGCCGTACACAAAATATAGTTCTCGATTCTACGCTGTTCAATTAACAAAAATATTTAAAAATAAATAAGATCTATTTCAGTTTTTAGTCAAAATTATAAGTATTACCAAAATAAGAACATCGTGTCGTAAAAGTAGAATAAAATTCCGCTCATGAATTTTGATGTTTTTTTCTTCTGGAAGATGCATCAATGAAACGTCATCAATGACGTAGTGTGTGTGGAGAAGGTCGCTAATTCTGTCAAACTTTCTTATGTTATGCATCATACAATGACAAAATACGGATTGATTTAAATACTGGATTGTGTGTGGCAACGGACAGTGCAAACTTGTATCCCGTGAAATGGAAATAACTTCAAGAATGAACAGTTTAGACATGCTTGTAGAACCGAGTGGGTGGAGAACAGTTTTCAACAAGATCAACTTAATCACGACAGAATGCTGATGAAAACAGATGGAAATACACAATGGTGAGTAAGACATTGGTTTGTTGAAGAGTCTATTAAAGTTTGTTCTATTTTTTGTATAAATTGTAGGATTGTGTACTGAATGTAACAATGTTTTGATTCACATAAAGAGCTCGGTGTCTCATGGTTTTCGTTTTGTAGGTCAACCTTTGCGAGTCGTGAAAATGAGAATAAAAATTCCTTTATGCCAGAAAACTGGATATAGAGTGGATAGCTATGACTATTTTAACGTTTATTTATCTTTGACGATGCTTAGCCAGTGTATTTATCTGTGTTTGTCGGTTTATTTCAGGGCCTTTCAAAACGATCGATCCGTGGGCGACCCGTATGAATTCAAGAACAATTCTACTGTGGCGTAGCCCTACCTGGCGAAGAAGCATTTAAAAATTGCTAATCTGGAGTGTAAAACTAAACGTTGAATAAATAATAGCTATTAAATGCACAATTCTGTTGTTTTCAATGATATTTATGACAATTTAAGACGGAATGCCATATTGCAAAATAGTCCGTTATTTGTGGGCGGAGCCAAAAAGTGTTCTCAGGCTATTGACCTGAGAACACATACTTATCTCAGGTCATGTGTTATCAGGCAGTTACCATGGTAGTTGCATGAGAAATTACATACAATGGTACATGATAAAATTATTTACCGTACATTGATAAATGATATAAAATGTTTTCTGAAGTTGTACGGAATTGAACAGATGCAGTGACTTAAATGAACTAATTAGAAAAGTACAAATAAAATTCAACCATGACAAATTTCCCTCAGCAGGAATTCGCCACACGATACGGGCTAGTACTCAATCAGAAAACAAACAGTAAACATATAAAAGAAACACAAGCATGTCAATTATGTCCTCCGTTTAGAGTCATTAAAGTTGCATACACATATTCGTAATAGCCTTCCTACAGAATTGTGAAGGGAATCTGATCAATACTACCTGTAGGTCAATGCATGTTTGTGACTTAATGTGCATTCTCTTGAACAAATTTCGAGACGGTCCCACTTTCAATGAATCGAAACAGATCGTGTGATTATCAATAGGTATAAAACCTTTATGCAAATAAGAAGACGGTTTCAATTACATCTACAAAGATAGGTTAAACAAAAGACTTCCGACAAAGTCCTTTGGTGAGCTGTGGTAGATCCCGATATTCCAGACGATAAGAAGATTAAGTATGTAATTGCACTAGTATTTCAAACTTCAAGTCAAACATTTTCAAATAGCTATTTTAAACACCATCAATTTTCTACTGATTACAGTTGGTCTGTAGAATCACGATGGGAAATCAATAAGTTCTACTTTCTGAGCTGTTTAAATGTTTGAACTTAGAAAACTATCTCTGAAAAGACCTATACATGTATAACATGGTAAATTCAATCACTGAATTACTTCGTCCTTGTGTGTACGAACACGTAGCTGCACGATACTGATTGAAAAAGTAAATCGTGTCACTAATTCAATATAACAAAATTAAATATGGACAATACCACGAATAATTGAATTACTAAATGTTCTAAAACTTAGATGGATTTTATCTTAATGTTTACGTCTAGGAATTAACCGAGCTCCGAAACTTACCAGCATCTACTCTCTGTATGCATGTTATTTTCCATTTACTATGTAACTACAATTTACTGATTGACATTACCCTGTTATTGTTTAAAACATAATTACAAAGTGATGATGTTCTGTACACATGAACACCGACCTACATACTGATATAATAAAGCAGAGACGCACAACTGTTACCGAGACTGGGTTGGTATATTACTATGTTGTTTAACAATGACATGTTCATGTATAGCTGAGTAAAAATGTAAATATGTAAACGAACAATGCCACGCATGATTGAGAATTTTTGTATATTTTAAAAATTGACACATTTTGATGAGCTAGTATGTTACTATGTGCAGTTTAACAATGACCCGAATGGGTGTGTTCTTATGTTACTATGCGTAGTTTAACATAGGCAGGAATTGATGGGTTAGTATGTTAGAATGCTTGAATTATCCCTTTATTCAACTTGAAAGTACTTAGAGATAAATCATAATTGGCACTTGAACCAATTTATTGACGATACAATACAATATAATCTTTATTTTAAGTCGGATTTCATTTACAACAATATAACTTATGCTACATGTATGTAAGCTAAAGCTATTGTCCGACAACAAATGCAATCGCAACAAGAATGTGTTTGTTATAAGCTGCAAACTGTACCTGGGGTCCTGCCACTCCTCCATAGGTTAATTCAAAATAAGCAAATAGTTAGATTGTAAGGAATTTCGTAACTTGGCCCCTAAAATGCCTATTTTTGGAATGTTTGACTCATAAAATAATGGTTTAGGCTCACAACAAGATTTTCCCAATGGTTAAGGTTTCTTAAATAATAAACAAATTAAACACCATTTTCCAATTCAGACATTTGCAATTATGCAAAGATTGATTGTCAATAAATTCAGTGAATAGTGTACGTTTGCGTTACAATGTTTATATGTTGTTCAACGATCACATATAAGGTTGGATAGATTGCTAGTATATATTAATAATGCCATGAGTCAAACTTTAAACAAAACTTCAGATTAAAGCTTTCAATATACTATTAGAAATCTTTGGAAATAGGTGCCATTTTTGTGACAGTGTTGTATCCAACAAACATTTTCCACAAGTAACATTTACACTACAATCATCGTAATTATTCATTAATGGTTAATTTTGGACACAAAATGTCGGTGGAATGGACGTTGATGGACTCTTTATGTAAACATGAAGTTTCCTAGCTTACTTCTAGTAGTAGTATCCTAAAAACGTGATTAATTAATATGCAAGTATTTTATGACCTTGCCATACAACTTTTTACGTTGCGTTGAGTTGCAGTTTCATGATTACGGATTGTATTTCACTTCAACATATACATTGTTGCAATGTTGTATCCGTTTTCCCTATTAGAAAATATGACTTATGGATTAAATATTTCACACTATATAGATTATGTGCTTGAATGATAGACATATTCCTATGAACTTGTTGAAATGAGTTATGAGTTCTGGTGATTAATTTTACAAGATTCTGTTAATATTGTTTGCGTAAAAGAACATTGCTACATGTTCGGCAATCTGGATCATTTCGTAGGCATTTCGCTGTGCTTTATCGCTAATAAAAATATTAAATCAGCAAATAGACAATGTTTCTCTACACACCAGACAACTGCAACAAAATTTAAAGAATCGCGCAAGATGTAAGAACCCGTTTACAGTTCGATTCATTTCCCTTCTATGTCAGGCATTAGACAAATACCTACAAAGTGACCATTTTAAGACATTATGACTAACACTAACTAACCGGTAATTTATCTTATCAGAATGGTCATTTTTGTGGATTCACACCTTTGGCCTTATGTATCCAAGGCAGTTGTCAATTACCACAACATTTGATCACACATGGTGAATGTGGTATACGAGTAGCATAAATAGGGCTGATAAATTATGTTGATTCACACCTTTTACCTCCTGTATACAAGGCAGGTGTCCGTTACCGCCCATGGCCCATACCATAGTATTGAAGAACAAACATAAAAATTTTCAAAAAATGTATGACTGGCAACAAAAATAAGATATCAATGTTTGATGACAACATTTGATCACACTTGATGGCTGTCATGTAGTATGAATCGGGTCGATACATTGTATTTTACGTTTTTATTCATGTTACTTTGGCCACACAGCATACACTACCCAAAAGTGCTAACCCGCCACTTAGATATTTCAGTCCTGTAGTGTCAAAACTTGATATATTCAAGTGAGATTTCGCATACCGATACATTTTTTAGTAGATGCAGCTGATAGTTCGTTTAATTTAGCGGTATTGTGGCTAAACTAGGTGCATTCGGCGTATTGCATAATGACGTATTTTTGCACGTGCATTGCATGTGCACTAGCTTTTAAGTGTACATGAACGAATTCGGCATTATTGATGACTGCTTATCTTGAAAAACACTTTACATCATGAAATTGACTCGATAGGAACACTCACAGGATTTCGAAAAATCACTGGAACACATTTCGTAGGTATCAATGTTTCATTTTTTTTAAACATTTTTTTTATAATGCATTTATTAGCACGAACATCCACATACGTACGTATAAAGATGTATTAAATTCAAATATGTGTTGATATTTGGCCTACTTGCAGTTGAATTTACCATGTTTGACGAGTTACGTAATATAGCATGTTTACACGTGTAAGAAATAAACAACGGACATCACGTGCTCACGAACGGGTTTGATTAAAAGGATGAATTTCCTACGCGAGAAACACATTAAAAGCCAAATTGTATCAGCAAAGAACGCGCCAGACCTGTCGGAATGTTATGACTTTGGTTAGAGTCGCGGTCCTTATTTTTTAATTTTACATGAATATTATTTTATGTTTTTGTTTGTTTTTGCAGTTTAAGTGGTTATCTCCGTTTTTTATTAACAACAAACTTAGTTTTGTGGATATTGACATACAAATGTGATTTTGCAAAACCAACCGTTTTGACAAAGCCTTTTTTCTCATTTTGTTCGAAGATTGTTACTCTTCGGGAGAGTTCGTCTGGAGTAAATCACGGCATGTAACGTGATTTTCGTATAGGGCAAGGATCAGTTATGCCAAAATGTTTATGAAAACGTGCTTTCCACGCGTTGATTTATGCACACTGCCATCAATAGTTTGGGTATTTTTGTGAATTGGTAAAAAATACCACATTACGTAACACGCCTGTGACAACGAACAGAATCGTTTGCCGTCCAAAATAAATTTATAATTGACTGCATATTGGATTCAAGTACGGGTATGCAAAATTTCATGCGGGTACATACTTAAATAAAAAAGTTATGACGAAAAATGTAAAGTGGCGGGTTAGAACTTGTGGGTAGTGTACTAACGACGTACGTATGAGTAGATTTGTGAATCAAAATGAAACATGTTTATTACATAATTTGATGCGGGTCGAGATCGATTGCGAGACGCATATGAGTTTCTGAAGATATGGCATAAATTTAATCTTATTAAGAAAGAGAACATCACGATGTAATCAAACATTACGTTGTGTGTAAATGAGAGGTACAAATCACAGTAAATCGTTCCCGGATTATATTTTCAGTTTTCTAATCTTATTTGTACACACAGTGAGTTCGAGTGAGACATTTATGTGATGTTTAATACGGCTTAGCGAGTAAATGGTATCTCTGGTTGGATTAACCGGGAAAACATTACACAGAGATATTTTCTGATTAATGCTATAATTATTTTCTGTTAATGTAAAATCTTTGACGCAAAGTAGAATCGTGGGCAGATATTGTATCAACAGAATCACTCACGTGATCACATACCAAGCTCTCATAACTCAGTTATAATCAAATAGTACAAAGCGTAACTATAACGTTTCACAGTTGAAATATCAGATATATGTATTTATTTAGTATAGGCATACGTGTGTTGAACAACAATCTGTGCTCAGATTTAGAGTACCATACTTCACATTACAGCAAAGTAAATACAATTTGGTGGTTGCCACGTTTCGATCAGATTTCATTATAGTTTTCCAAATTTCCATCTAAAAGGTCCCTGCGATAATCATAAGCTTATATAGTTAACTATTTCAGAATACTGAAGTATAAAATAGATCTAAGATGTTAAGGAATGAGATACTGCAAAACTACGTAATCGCAAAATCTTGTAGAAACGGGTTATGAAATGAGAATTACAGTATGTTACATTGATAAATGATCAAACATGTTTTTTTAAGTGGAAGGAACAGTACAGTATACTGACGTAAACAATAGTTTCTTGATAAACACAATTAACATATTTACAAGCATGTTTTGCATAATGCCATATGATGAATGACGCAGTGACATAAAAAGTAGGAAATTGAACAAATACAATGTTACTAACGACTTTAATTAACTAATTCCAAATGTAAAAATGAAATTCAACCATCTAACACAGGAACACTTCTCAAATCGGAATTCCTCACACGATACGGGCTAGAACACAAATAGAAAAACTTATTAATAATCATTAGTATGTCAATGTAAATTACGTAAGTACTGCATTAAGTGTCTTAGAGTAATTTACTGCTTAAAATGACATAATTAATGCTACCTGTAGGTCAAAGCACATTAGTGACTACATCTGCATTCTCTCAGACAACGGTTACTTTCGAGACGGTCCCACTTTTAATCAAACGTATCATCTCTTGTGAGTAAGTAAAATAAAGTAATGCCAATAAGTGAGGGGTTTCAAATACATTTAGAAAGACTCGTCAAACACGAGGCTTTAGACAGAGTCCTTTGGCGAGCTGTTGTAGAACCTCGTATTCCAGACGGGACGAAGAGGATTCATTACGCAATTGCATCAATATTCCAAACTTAAATTCTAACATTTTCAAATAGCTATTTTAAAAACCATATTTTTTCTACTGATCACTGATTACTGCGGTGGATTAGAATGAAGTAAGAAAACTATCTCTGAAAATGCTTATATAACATGGTAAATATGTATTGCAGTAAATGCTTTCCAACTAGTAGACCAGATAGGACAATAACTCTAAGTATGTATTGATACAATATAAATGATTATATATATATAAAAGATAAACCACACTATATTTTTATTATTATTTATTCCATCATCGAAAATCGTGTCACTAATTCAATATAACAGAATTAAATATGGACAATACCACGAATAATTGAGTTACTAAATGTACTGAAACTTAAATGGATTTAATCTTAATGCTTACGTCTAGGCATTTACCGAGCTCCGAAACTAATCAGCATTTACTCACTGTATGCATGTAATTTTCCATTTACTATGTAACTACAATTTACTGATTGACTTTACCTTGTAATTGTTTGAAACATAATTACAAAGAACCGATGTTCAATAAACAGAAACACTGACCTACATTACTGATTCAATAAAACAGGAACCAAGACTGGGTAAGTATAGTACAATGTGCTGTTTAACAATGACATCTACATGTACAAAATGTACATTGTATGGTTAAGTTACAGCATTTTACGATGCAGATGAACAATCGCACGTATGGTTGTTCTAGAATGACTAGTAGACATATTAGGAAATAGGTGCCACTCTTGTGAAATAGTTGTCTTCAACAAACTGTGACATTTACACTGCAACCATCGTTATTATACGTTAATAGTCGATTTTGGACATTAAATGTCGGCGGAATGAACATTGATGGAAACTTTATGTAAATGTACAAATCTCTAAACGTTGATTTCTCAAGATCACTTCCTGTAGCAGAACATCCTCACAAATATGTGATCAATTTATATTCAAGCAGTTTTTTTTCTTGACCTTGTAATACATCATTTAACGTTGCGTTGTCTAAAAGTTTAAGCAATTACGGATGATGTTTTAATTCAACATATACATTGTTGCAATATTGTATTCGTTTTTCCCTATTAGCAAATACGGCTTGCAAAGAAATATGTGAAACAATATAGATTATGTGCCTGAATGATTGATATCTTCCTACGAACTTCATCAAATGAGTTATGCGTTCTGGTGATTAATTTAACAAGAATCATTTCATAATGTTTGCTTAAAAGAACTTTGCTGCCATTTCGGCAATCTGGAACATTTCGTAAGCATTTGGGTACTGTTTTATCAAAGTACTTACGGAAATCGTAAACTTACGTTCAAATTTAAATTCTTTATACTTCTTTAACGACTACAAACTGGGGCCAGATATTGTTTGTAGGAGTTTATTAGCTGAATATTCATGAGTATTTCAGCTCCATTTACCCAACTTTGTAGTTGTTAACTTATTATAAAGAATTTAAATTTGACCGTAAGTGAAGGATTTGCGTAAATGCTTTGATAAAACAGTGCCTTGGTGTGCTTTATCGCCCATAAAAAGGCAAAACAAACATTTAAATGTGTCTTTACTACTAGTATCATGACAGCTATATTCAAAGGATCGCCCAATATTTGATTTGTTACGAGCCTAGTTTTAAGGATGTTCGAATTCACACTTATACATGACATTGTATACTGAACCAGACACTAGACAAGTATGCGCAATGTGACCACTATGTAAAACCTGGGTACTATCAACGTACTTACGGAAATCGTAAACTTACGTTCAAATTTAAATTTGAATAATTCTTTTTAACAACTGCACATTGTCGACAGATAATTGTAGTAGGAGTTCATTAACTGATTCTTGTTTAGTATCACAGCTCCATTCTATAGGTGTAAAAGTATTATTAAGAATTTAAATTTGATGGTAATTTTAAGATTTCCGTCAATGCTTTGATACAACGGTGCACTGGTGATGATACTTAGGTTTTGTTTTCTGTAGGTAGCATAATTAGCTAACCAATGTCATTGTTGGTCACGGATTATAGAATTACAAATATAAACGTGTGTACTAAGTTGACCGGTCAAAGTAACATGGATAAGTATTTAAGACGAGACTAAGCCTCGACCTTGTATCTGTTATCATGAATTGTCTGTGTCAGCATCCCAGTCATCATGTGTGATCAAACGTTGTCATCAAACATTGCTATCTTAATGCTGATAACGGTGAGCTATTAATATAGCCAGCTGTAATTGATACATTTACTATTTATTAAACAAATTCTTACATATTACGAAATTAAATGCAATATGTGTTTTGGTTGAATTATATACAGTACTTAATACGTGTAACAACAAACTAAAACTGTTTTTATTTTATAACTTTAATAATGTTAACGCGGTAATAGATGGACATGTGATCTATAGGCTTAAGTTGCGTTTAAAAGTTAATACAAGAAAAACTGATACAAGACAAGTTTGTACATCAAATGGATCCAATTGTAACTTGATTACTAAACATGGCTGTTTTGTTTGTGAATGTTTACGAGTTCTACTAAAGTATGTTACATGTACAAACAAAACATTTAAACTTTGAACTTTTCCACAACACAGAGTACGTAGACATTTGTAAGCATTTCACCTTTGTTCACACGTTTAAAGACAAAATGCGTGCTAGTAAGAACACGCATGCGAACATAACATTTGCAAACCAAGACATTGAAAGTTAAACCTCATAACGAAGACAAAAACACAGTTTGATACATAGAACCGCACGCAAAAGAAAACATTAATAAACATAGAAATATCAAGATTGAAACATTAAACATACTAGACACACACAACATGAACAAGGAAAACTCATTTAAACATTACATGCGTATACATACAAACAAGGAAACACGGACGGCGTATATTAACTTTATCGACTAAACGGTCTGTTGGCATCTCTATTAAATACAGAACACTCTCAAACTGTAAAGATGACAAGTCCAAATGTTCAACATTATTTAAGTCATTAGGAGACTACCGAGTCAATCACCGGGCGATGCAGCCATACCAACAACAAATTACTATGCTTTGCGTCAAGCAAGAGAGATATATCATGACCATTTTAGCGACTATGTGGTCTAACGACTCCTTATTCTTGTTTGTTCCTTCTGTTCATGTTTTCTCACTTTTGCTCCGGATATGGTTGACTGTCTGAGGAGTATGTAGTCGGTGTGGGATCGCCTGTTTTGTAGCTTTTGATAATTTCATGATTTTTTGTTCTTACTGCGTGCTGCATTCCCTATCCGAGTAGCCTTATATTATATATTTTAAAGATTTTCCATATCGCGGGTTGGCATTTAACCCCAAAAGCACTTGGGATGTGACTAAATGACTTAGTTTAATTGAGAAAGAAAGACTGTATAACCAATTAGGAATCGAACTTAACTTACTGGTGTGTAAATGTGAAGTACATATCGCAGTTAAACTTTCCCAGAAATATGTTTCCACAGTCTGTGTAACTTTTGTAATTACATTTTCGGTTTTTTTAATCTTTAAATGCCCACAAAGGGAGTTCTCGTGAGACATGCATATGATGTTTAATACGGCTTAACGAGTTTATGGTATCTCTGGTTATATTAAACGGGAACTGTTAACAAAGAAATATTTTCTGAGTAATGTTATAATGAGTTTTTGTACACACAAAATTGAATCATGTGCAAATTTTATATAAGCAGAATCAAGCACATGATTACATATCAAGCTCTCATGACTCAGTTATAATCAAATATTACAAAGCAAAAATATAAGGTTTCACAGTTGAAATACCAGATATATGCATTTATTTAGAAAAGGCATAACTTTGTTGAACAGCAATCAGTGCTCAGATTTAGAGTACCATACTTCACATTACAGCAAAGTGAATACCATTTGGCGGTTGCTATTTTTCGATCAGATATCATGATAGTTTTCTAATTTTCCATCTAAAAGGTGCCTGGGATTAATCATAAGCTTATTTATTGAACTTTTTCAGAATACAGAAGTAAAAAATAGATCCGAGATGTTAAGAAATGAGATACTGTAAAACTAACTAATCGCAAAATCTTGTAGAAACGGGTTATGAAATGAGAATTACAGTATGTTAAATTTGATAAATGTTCAAACATGTGTTCTTAGGTGATAGGAACAGAACAGAATAGTTTATTGTCGTAAACAATATAGTTTTTTGACAAACAATATGATTATATTAACAAACATATTTTCCATAGTGCCATATGATGCATGGCAGTTACTTTATAGTAAGAAATGAAACATAATTGATACAATGTCAATGACGACAGTCAATTAAATTAACTGAATTCAACCCTTAAACATAGTGCACCTCTCTAATTAGAATTCATCACATGATACGGGCTAGTACAAATGTACTCAAAAAGTAAAAAAAATCATTAGTATGGCAATTTCAATTACGCATGTCCTCAATTCAGTTTCGTCATAGTTGTATTAAAATATTCGTAATTTATTGCTTAAAATGATGCAAAGATATTTTATCAATGCTACCAGCAGGTAAAAGCACTTTGGTGACTTTATCTGCATTCTCTTAGACAACAGTTACTTTCGAGACGGTCCCACTTTTAATCAACCGTATCATATCTTGTGATTTCGATTAAGTAAAATAAAGTAATGCCAAAAAGTAAGGGGGTTTCTATTACAAAAATGTATATCTACAAAGACTCGTCAAACACGAGGCTTTAGACAGAGTCCTTTGGTGAGCTTTTGTAGAACCTCGTATTCCAGACGGGACGAAGAGGATTCATTACGTAATTGCATCAATACTCCGAACTTCAATTCTAACATTTTCAAATAGCTATTTTAAACGCCATCTATTTTCTACTGATTACAGTTGGTCTGTATAATCACGAGAGGGAATCAATATCTTCTACTTTCTGAGCTGGTTTAAAAGTTTGAACTTAGAAAAATAGTTCTGAAAATACTTATGTAACATGGTAAATAGGGATTGCAGTAAATGCTTACAGACTAGTAGACCAGATAGGACAATAATTGTATGTAGGTATGTAGATAAAATATAAATGATATTACACATATAAACGATAAACCACACTATATGTGTATTCATATTTATTCAATCACTGAATTATTCCGTCCTTGTGAGTACGAACACGTAGCTGCACCATATTGATTGAAAAAGAAAATCGTGTCACTAATTCAATATACATGTAACATAATTAAATATGGACAATACCACGAATAATTGAGTTACTAAATGTACTGAAACTTAAATGGATTTTGTCTTTATGTTTACGTCTAGGAATTTACCGAGCTCCGAAACTAATCAGCATCTACTCACTGTATGCATGTTATTTTCCATTTACTATGTAACTACAATTTACTGATTGACATTACCCGGTAATTGTTTGAAACATAATTAAAAAGTAACGATGTTTAATAAACAGGAACACTGACCTACATTACTGATATAATAAAACAGGAAGGCATAATTTAACTGTTACCGAGAGTGGATAAGTAAAGTACGATGTGCAGTTTAACAATGACAGGAATGGATGTGTTAGTATGCTACAGGGTGATCATTAATACATGTTAACATAAATAACTTTAATAACTTAGTCAGTTTTTAAGATAATATTTGTTGTTACATGCCAGAATGTAATATACGCATGTTAGTTTTATGCAGGACATAAATTATTCTCAAATGTTAAATGTTATTTTCTCAGCAGATGTTTTAAGCATTTTCCTTAGTTCAGAAAAACGGCAAAAATCAGCAGCGAATGACGTCGTTAATTACCAATTAATTCCTTGAGTTTTACCCATTGATGCTTCAAATCAATTCAATGTACTGGTGTTGTATTATACAATCCTTCTTTCGGTCATTCCTATAACCAGAAAACCAAGGGGTTTATGTCTGGTAAGTGTAGGGGTCAAGTTTAAATGTTATCTACATGGAAATTAGTCCAGTTCGCAAAATTTCCTCGAATCACTGAAAATTTACGACATCATCGATGACGTTTTGATATCATATTCACATAGCATGCATTTATTATCTATAAATTACGTGATTAAAGTGAATAAAGTATGGACGTTGCCAGAAATTTTTTTTTGTCAGAATAATGTTGATTCAGCCGCGTACTCGCGTATAGCTAGCTACGCGCCTGCTAATTGCCAATGATTTTAGTTCACACAGTTTAATGGTTGCCATGACAACATGCGTTTTCACAAATATGTCGTACAATTTTCAAGTTTTGCATACAATGCCTCAATTAGATCCTTTATTATGATTGACAAAATGCAAAATCCCAGATTATATTTTCAGTTTTCTAATCTTATATGCATACATAAAGAATTCTAGTGAGAAATATATATGATGTTTAAAACAGCTTACTTAGCGAGTTATCGGTACATTGTATCTCTGGTTGGATTAACCGGGAAATATTTACACAGAAATAATTTCTGATTAATGTTATAATGATTTTCCGTTGATTGAGTTACTACTAGAAAATGTACTGAAACTTAAATGGATTTTATCTTAATGTTTACGTCTAGGAATTTACCGAGCTCGAAAAACTAATCAGCATCTACTCACTGTATGCATGTTATTTTCCATTTTCTATGTAACTACAATTTATTAATTGGCATTACCCTGTAATTGTTTGAAACATAATTACAAAGTGCTGAAACATGAACACCGACCTACATTACCGATATAATAAAGCAGGGACGCGCAACTGGTACCGCCACTGGGTTAGTATATTACTATGTTGTTTAACAATGACATGTACATGTATGGCTGAGTAAAAATGTAAATATGTAGATGAACAATACCACGCATGTTTGAGAATGTTTGTATATTGTTTAAAATTGACACATGTGGATGGGTTAGTATGTTATTATGTGCAGTTTAACAATGGCCCGAATAGGTGTGTTCGTATGTTACTATGTGCAGTTTACATTGGCAGGAATTGATAGGTTAGTATGTTAAAATGTGCAGTTCAACAATGGCACAGACGGCTGGGTTAGTATGTTACAACATGTATTTTAAGCATAGTTGGCTAAACGGTTATTATGTAGTTTAACAATGTTAATTTAAAAATTCAGTCGAAAATGAAAACCCCTTAATTTGCGCGCCTCAATAGATGTTTTACCATTTGTGATGGTGTTATCATGCAAGCGTGACGGACGCCATCGGAAATGGGTTCAACATGAACACTATGGACACACCAATAGACAGTGTTAGTAAAAAGTTTTTCCGAGTTAACTATCTAAAAAATTGAATTTTTAATTCGTTTGCGAAACTTTTGACGCTCAATATATATTTATAAAGCCATGAGTTAAATTTAAACAAAACGTCAGATTAAAGCTTCCAACATACAATTAGAAATCTTTGGAAATAGGTGCCATTTTTGTGACAGTGTTGTATCCAATAAACATTTTCCACCAGTAATATTAACACTGCAATCATCGTAATTATTCATTAATGGTTAAGTTTGGACACAAAATGTCGATGGAATGGACATTGATGGACTCTTTATGTAAACAAGAATTTCCCTAGCTCACTTCTTGTATTAGAATATCCTAAGAAATACATGTATGTGATTAATTAATATCCAAGTATTTTAGTGACATTGTAATATATCTTTTTACGTTGCGTTGGGTTGCAGTTTCAGGAATTACGGATGGTATTTCACTTCAACATATACATTGTTGAAATATGGTATTCGTTTTCCCTATTAGCAAATACGACTTGCAAAGTAATATTTCTAACGATATAGATTATATGCCTGAATGATTGATATCTTCCTATGAGCTTCATGAAATGAGTTATGAGTTCTGGCGATTAATTTTACAAGATTCAATTTATATTGTTTGCGTAAAGGAACCTTACAACATTTTCGGCGATCTGGATCATTTCGTAAAGGTTTCGCAGTGCTTTATCGCCAATAAAAACGACAAAGCACGCCAAATATTAAATCAGTGCAGTAGAAATGTTTTTATAAGCAATGCAACTATATTTAAAGTATTGCGCAAGAGTTGATAATTCGACTTTAAAGCCCGTTCCTAGTTCGATTCATTTCCTTCATATATCAGACATTAGACAAATATCTACAGAGTGGCCATTTTAAGACATGTTGACAAAGACTAACCGGTCGTTAATTAGATTAACTATCGATGTTGATTCACACCTTTTACCTCCTGTATACAAGGCATGTATCCGTAACCGCCCAGGGCCCATACCATAGTATTGAAGAACAAACATACTTTTTTTCAAAAAAATGTATGACAGGCATCAAAAATAAGATAACAATGTTTGATGACAACATTCGATCACACTTGATGGCTGTCATGTTGCATGAATCGGGTCGATACATTGTATTTTAAGTTTTTATTCATGTTACTTTGGCCACACAACATACTAACGACGTACGTATGAGTAGATTTGTGAATCACAATGAAACATGTTTATTACATAATTTGATGCGGGTCGGGACCGATTGCGAGACGCATGTGAGTTTCTAAAGATATGGCATAAATTTAATCTTATTAAGAAAGAGAACAGAGAATGTAATTTTCCATTTACTATGTAATTACTATTTACTAATTGACAGTCTCCTGAAATTGTTTGAAACATAATTACAAAGTACCGATGTTCAATAAACAGAAACACTGACCTACATTACTGATTCAATAAAACAGGAACCAAAACTTGGTATAGTACAATGTGCTGTTTAACAATGACATTTACATGTACAAAATGTACATTGTATGGCTATGTTACACCATTTTACGATGCAGATAAACAATCCCACGTATGGTTGTTCTAGAATGACAAGTAGACATATTAGGAAATAGGTGCCACTCTTGTGAAATAGTTGTCTCCAACAAACTGTGACATTTACACTGCAACCATCGTTATTATACGTTAATAGTCAATTTTGGACATTAAATGTCGGTGAAATGAACGTAGATGGAAACTTTATGTAAATGTACAAATCTTTAAACGTAGATTTCCCAACATCACTTCCAGTGACTGAACATCCTCACAAATATGTGATCAAGTTTTATGCAAGCAGTCTTATTCTTGACCTTGTAATACATCATTTTACATTACGTTGTCTAAAAGTTTAGGCAATTGCGGATGGTATTTCACTTCAACATTTGCATTGTTAAAATATTGTATTCGTTTTTCCTTATTAACAAATACGACTTGCAAAGAAATATTTCAAACAATATAGATTATGTGCCTGTATGATTGATATCTTCCTCCGAACTTCAGTTAAACAAGAATCAGTTGTTGTAGTTAATAATGTTAGTGTAAAAAAACCTTGCTCCATTTTTGGCAATCTACAATATTGCGTAGGCATATGGGTTCACTTTATCTAAACAGCCACATAGCGTTAAACTTAACTTTGCACCTTTGACCTACCTCCCCAAATGCAGAAACTCATAACCGTTCAGTCTCTTACCACATAATGAAAACGCAAATCAAACCATTGAAATTAATAATGACGTCTTTGTGTGCGGAAAACATAATTAGCAAACATGTTTTCATTATTGCACACTTAATTATAAATACGTTCATCTTAAAGTATGTTGACCGGTCAATGTAACACGTATAAGAATTTAAGACACAATGTGTATCTGTGTATTCGATGATCAATTGTGCTGTTGGTTTGAAGTGACAACTTAAATGCAAAGATAAAACAAGAAGTATTTGTCTGTCTGTCATCAGTTAAATAGTACAGTGACACAACAGCAGATGATGTACACTGGTCCTATGATACGTTTACAAACAAAGATATTAAGTATTGCACATAGACACGAAGATAAAGTGCAACGAAATTAGCGTTTCATCTTTTATACAAACGTCTTTAATGCAATAAACAAGAACTCACATGCAATCGTAAAACTTGCGTACAAAGACATTGAACGTTTTACCTAAGAACGAAGACAAAAACACGGAAACATGGAACAGCACGCAACAAAATACATCAATCAACACAGAAATATCAAGATTGAAACATAAAACTTACAACTTGAAAAAAGGAAACTCATTTAAACAGTATGTACACAAACAAGGAAACACGGAAACTGTGTCTTTAAATATTTTCAACTTTCTTCTGGTATCACCTAACACAGATTTCCATCATGTGATAACGTATAAGTCCAGATGGTCAACAGTATTCAATCATGTGTAGACTACCCAGTGACCTTATCATAACAACGGGTGTCCGTTGACTCATAATAAGCTCTATCGGCCGCCTTCATTAAGTTACGTCCCGTTCAATTAAACATAGCAGGTTTGGATTACCTCCCATGGAAAGCGTTACGTAGCGCCTTGCTTAGGAAACGGACATCAGGCGAACCCCAAATTACATACAAAAGCTATATTTGAATGGGAAGCAAGAGAGTCGTAACACATTCATTTCAACGTGGTGTGTGGTAATCAGTTTGTTCAGTTATTATCTTTCCACTCTTGCTGCGAATTTGTTTGACTGACTAAGGGTACAGATTGCCAGAGTTGGATGTTGTGCATTTTGTAGTTGTGCTCTGGTGTTTCTTATAAGTGATGCCTTCACTATATGCCTGAATAGTATTATCCTTTTTCAGGATTCTTTGGTCCGGGTTGGTGTCGAGTACGACACGATGTACATTGTAATTTAATTGAGAAATACTATATCACCATGTACTATATCACATGGACTGGTGAGTAAAGTTAACATACAAATCACAGTACAGCTTTTTCAGTTTGTGTAACCTTTGTGGTTATATTTACAGTTTTCTAATCGTAAATGCACACACACAATGCGTTCTAGTGAGACATATAGTATTATGTTCAATACGTCTCAGAGAACATCACTATATAATCAAACATTGACTGGTGTGTACATGTACATGTGAGGTACAAATCACAGTAAAATATTCCCAGATTATATGTTCAGTCTGTTAATCATAAATGCACGCACAATGAGTTCTAGTGAGACATTTATTATGATGTTTTATACGGCTTAGCGAGTTAATGGTATCTTTGGTTGGATTAACCGGGAAATATTTACACAGAAATAATTTCTGATTAATGTTATAATGATTATCTGTTAATGTAAAATCGTTGACACAAAGAAGAATCGTGGGCAGATACTGTATAAGTGGAATTACGCACGTGATCAAATACCAAGCTCTCATTACTCAGTTATAATCAAATATTACAAAACTATAAGGCTTCACAGTTGAATTATCAGATACATGTACTCGTCAGAAAAGCCGGTTGTAGCTACGCGATCTATGATCAGTGATTAACATTCGGTGGATTGTTTTGTTTCCATGTCACGATTAGATTAAGGATTAATATGTGTGACTGAATTCCCAACTTTATAGTATCTTAGATGAATATAACGGCTTATTTTGTGGATAATATTACAATACAGATTTATATAATGCATCCGAAATGTTAAAAATGAGTTACTGCAATGACTTAGTTTTACCAAATTTCGACATTACCCAACATACTGTATTTTTACAAGAAAAAAAGGTAACAGAAGTCGAAATGCAAATTACAGTATATTACAATGATGAATGATAAAAAAGTTCTCTTAGGTTGTACGAAATTGACCGGATACAATGGAGCCTAAATTTATAACAAAAGTACCACTGAAAATCATCAACTATTCATCTATAGAAAACGTTCCTTCATTAGAAATACGTCACACGATACGGGCTAGTACTCAATCAGAAAACAAACAGTAAAATATAAAAGAAACACAAACATGCCAATGTCAAGTATGTCCTCCGCTTAGAGTCATTAAAGTTGCATACACACATTCGTAATAGCCTTCCTACAAGGTTGTAAAGGGCATCTTATCAATACTAGCGGTAGGTCAATGCACGTTTATATTACATCTGCATTCTCTTAGACAAATTTCGATCAGATCGTGAGATTTTGAATAGGTATAAACATTCATGCCAATAAAACGAGGGTTTCAATTACATCTACAAAGATAGGTTAAACAAAATGCTCTCGACAAAGTCCTTTGGTGAGCGCTGTGGTAGATTCCAATATCCCAGACGTAACGAAGAAGCTTTAGTAAGTAATTGCACCAGTATTTCAAACTTCAAGTCCAACATTTTCAAATAGCTATTTTAAACACCATCAATTTTCTACTGATTACAGTTGGTCTGTAGAATCACGAAGGGGAATCAATTTGTTCTACTTTCTGAGCTGGTTTAAATGTTTGAACTTAGAAAACTATCTCTGAAAAGACTTATACATGTATAACATGGTAAATTCAATCGTGTGTACGAACATGTAGCTGCACGATACTGATTGAAAAAGTAAATCGTGTCACTAATTTAATATAACAGAATTAAATATGGACAATACCACGAATAATTGAATTACTAAATGTACTGAAACTTAAATGGATTTTATCTTAATGTTTACGTCTAGGAATTTACCGAGCTCCGAAACTTACCAGCATCTACTCTCTGTATGCATGTTATTTTCCATTTACTATGTAACTATAATTTACTGATTGACATTACCCTGTAATTGTTTAAAACATAATTACAAAGTGATGATGTCCTGTAAACATGAACATGGACCTACATACTGATATAATAAAGCAGAGACGCACAACTGTTACCGAGACTGGGTTAGTATATTACTATGTTGTTTAACAATGACATGTACATGTATGACTGAGTAAAATGTAAATATGTAGCGGAACAATGCCACGCATGATTGAGAATTTTTGTATATTTTTTATAATTGACACATTTGGATGGGCAAGTATGCTACTATGTGCAATTAAACAATGACCCGAATGGGTATGTTCGTATGTAACTATGTGTAGTTTAACATTGGCAGGAATTGATGGGTTAGTATGTTAAAATGTGCCGTTCAACAATGACACAGATGGCTCGGTTAGTATGTTACAACATGTATTTTAACAAACCAAGCATTGTTGGTTAAATGGTTTTGATATAGTTTAACAATGACACGTTTTGTTGAGCTACAAGGTTACTAATTGTGTGTAATTTCACAATGATATGTATAGTGTTCCCAAAAAGTATTGAGAATATTACTGTGTTTTAGAAACTGTGTGACTATTTTATTTGTAAAACATAAAACTGTTCATTTGTATAAGTTATGCAATGTCATTGTACGAATTGTCAATGGATTTAGTTCACGCAATGTAATGGTTCCCATGAAAGGAATTTTAACACACATCTCGTCTTTGCATACTATGCCTAAATTATTCCCTTTATGTAACTCTAATTATTTAGAGATAAATCATAATTGGCACTTGAACCAATTTATTGACGATACAATACAATCTTTATTTTAAGTCAGATTTCATTTGCAACATTATAACATTAGCTACGTATAGCTAAAGCTATTGTCCGACAGCAAATGTATATTATAAATAACTGCAAACTGTACCTGGGGTACTGCCAATTCTCCATAGGTTAATTCAAACTAAACAAATAATAAAATTGTGACGAATGTCATAACTTGGCCCTTAATATGCCTATTTTTTAATGTTTGAGGCTTACAATAAGATTTTTTCCAATTGTTCAGGTTTTAAATCAAGGGAAAAATGTTTTTACCTTATTGATAACATGTTCAAATAAGTAATGAAGTTTTATGGATTTAATATCCCTTGAGTTTGCGCAAATACGCAACCTTACCATCTTTCTTAATTTTAGGCAATTTATTTCGACGACTAACCTGTGACCTTCACGACTTTTCACAGAAAACGTTGTTCAACCATACATTATTTATTCTATGTTTTACAATTAGGCTAAGGTTATATCTCTCTTAAATAATGTACAAATTAAACATCATTTTCCAATTCAGATATGTGCAATAATGCAAAAATTGATTGTCAATAAATTCTTGGAAGACTATACGTACAAAACGTTAAATTAAAGCTTCCAATATACTTTTAGAAATTTTTGGAAATATGTGCCATTTTGTGACAGTGTTGTTTCCAACAAACATTTTCCTCAAGATTAGTAGCATTTCCATGCTATCATCGTTATTATTTATTAATGGTTAATTTTGGATACAAAATGTCAGTGAAATGGACGTTGATGGATTATTTATGTAAACAAGAATTTCCGTAGCTCACTTCTAGTAGTAGAACATCCTAAGAAATGTGTGATTAATTAATATCCAAGTATTTTTATGACCTTGCAATAGATCGTTTTACGTTACGTTGAGTTGCAGTTTCAGGAATTACGGATGGTATTTCACTTCAACATAAATTATACATTGTTGAAATGCTGTATTCGTTTTTCCCTATTAGCAAATACGACTTGCAAAGAAATATTTCAAACAATATAGATTATGTGCCTGAACGATTGATATATTCCTATGAACTTGATGAAATGAGTTACGAGTTCTGGTGATTAATTTTACAAGATTCAGTTAATATTGTTTGCGTAAAAGAACCTTGCTACATGTTCGGCAATCTGGATCATTTCGAAGGCATTTCGCTGTGCTTTATCGCTAATAAAAAATATAAATCAGCAAATAGAAAATGTTACTTTACACACAAGACAATTGCAACTTTATTTAAAGAATCGCGCAAGATGTAAGAGCCCGTTCCAATTCGATTCATTTCCCTTATATGTCAGACATTAGACAAATATCTACAGAGTGAACATTTGTAAGACATCATGACTAACACTAACCGGTCATTAAGCTTAACAGATTGGTCATCTTTGTGGATTCACACCTTTGGCCTTATGTATCCAAGGTTGTTGTCCCTAACCACCAAGGGGCCATACCACATTATTGAAGCACAAACAAAGCAATTGTCAGAAAATATCTGACTGTTACATGTGTATCAACATTAAGATAGCAATGTTTGATGACAGTATTTGATCACACATGATGGCTGTGGTATACGAGTAGCATAAATAGGGCTGATATATTGTGTTTTACGTTCTTACTCATGTTTCTTTGATCGGACAACACACCTACGACGTACGTATGTATTAATTTGTGAATCACGATGAAACTTGTTCATAACATTATTGGCAAACCACGTTTTGTTGTGATGCACAAATGTGGATTTTTTGGCGCGGGTCGGGAACGAATACGAGACGCAATCGAGTATCTGACGACACGGCATGAATTGTAATTTAGTTGAGAGAGAGTACATTTCCACTTTGTGATCAATCATTGTCTGATGTGTAAATGTGAGCTACAAATTGCAGTACAACTTTCCGAGTTTGTGAAACTTTTGTGATTATATATTAAGTTTTGTAATCATAAATGCACACACAAGTAGTTCTAGTGAGACATGTATATGATGTTTAATACGGCTTAGCGAGTTGATGGTATCTCTGGTTGGATTATCCGGGAAATATTTACATAGAAATAATTTCTGATTAATGTTGTAGTGACTTTCTGTTAATGTAAAATCGTTGACGCAAAGTAGAATCGTGGGCAGATATTGTATAAGCGGAATCACGCACGTGATCAAATACCAAGCTCTCATTACTCAGTTATAATCAAATATAGCGAACCGAAACTATAAGGCTTCACAGCCGATATAACAGGCACACGTATTTAGTTAGAAAAGCCAGTTGTAGCTATGCTATCTGTACTCAGTGATTAACATTTGGCGGCTTGTTTTATTTCCATTGTACGATTGGGTCAAGGATTACGATGTGTGACTGAACTTAATAGTATCTTAGACGAATCGCGAGGCCTATTTTGTGAATTATATTAAACTATCAAATTATTTAATGTTTCCAAGATGTTATAAAATGAGTAATCACTGTATTCTCACATTTCGACACTAACCAGCATATTAAAAAACACCAATGCAACAATCAGATATAAACACATATCCAATAATATTCACAGTGATGATGTTACAAAATCAAATCAAATCATATCAAAAATAGAGTTGCTTGCGTAATGTCGTATCTCGCGAGACCGTTAGGTCGAGTATGATGTGGTATATCGCAAGTAACGAGAGGTAATACGGCCTGGCGTATCAAAACAACTGCAGTGATATTCCTTTTAATATATATGTACGTTGCTTGACTGCTGATCGAGAAGTCCCGGGTTCGATCCTCGGCCGAGGCACTTGATCATTTTTGAAACGCTTTCTGTGTTTTCCACCCAACTATAGATGAACTGGTCAGCAACCCAGGTGCAATCTCCCGTGTACATATTGTATCAGTGCTATAATGTTTACATAATTAAATTACATTTGCAAAAGTGAAAAAGTGCTTTTACGCGCGAAAATACGTTCGACTTGTAAATATTGGACGTCACGAATGTCGGTATATTTTCGGCATAAAAGGCAACGTCTATTCATAAAAAGTAAATGTTCACGTCATGATGTCTTTGGCATATTTTCCGCATATAGAGTAATCAAACACATCAGACATGCGTGGTACGGACTCGGACATATATGATACGGAAAATGTAATCCGTCGCTCTTTACTCCATTGTGCGATTTCCAATACTATGATACATAATAAAATTCTTTACCGTACATTGATAAATGATATAAAATGTTTTCTGAAGTTGTACGGAAATGAACAGATGAAGTGACTTAAATGAACTAATTAGAAAAGTACAAATGATATTCAACCAAGACAAATTTCCCTAAGCAGAAATTCGTCACACGATACGGGCTAGTACTCAACCAGAAAACAAACAATACGCATATAAAAGAACCACAAACATGTCAATGTCAATTATGTCCTCCGTTTAGAGTCATTAAAGTTGCAAACACACATTCGCAATAGCCTTCCAACAAAGTTGTACAGGGAATCATATCAATGCTAGCTGTTGGTCAATAGACGTTTGTAACTTCATGTGCATTCTATTGAACACGGGTGAGACGGATCCACTTTCAATCAATCGAATCAGATCGTGTGATTATCAATAGGTATAAAACCAATATGCAAATTAGAAGAAGGTTTTAATTACATCTACAAAGATAGGACAAACAACAGACTTCCGACAAAGTCCGCTGGTGAGATGCGGTAGATCCCGATATTCCAGGCGGTACCAAGAAGATTAAGTATGTTATTGCACCAATATTTCAAACTTCAAGTCCGACATTTTCAAATAGCTATTTTAAATACAATATATTTTCTACGGATTACAGTTGGTTTGTAGAATCACGATGGGGAATCAATATGTTCTACTTTCTAAGCTGGTTTAAATGTTTGACCTTCTTTTAAAACATGGTAAATTGGTATAGCAGTTAATGCTTTCCTACTAGTAGACCAGGTAGGCCAATAACCGTATGTATGTATTGATAAAATATAAATGATATCACATATATAAACGATAAACCACACTATATGTTTATTTTTGTTTATTCAATCACTTAATTACTCCGCCTTGTGTGTACGAAAACGTAGCTGCACCAAACTGATTGAAAATTAAAATCATGTCACTAATTCAATATACTTGTAACAGAATTAAATATGGGAATACCACGAATAATTGAGTTACTAAATGTACAGAAACTTAAATGGATTTTATCTTAATGTTTACGTCTAGGAATTTACCGAGCTCCGAAACTAATCAGCATCTACTCACTGTATGCATGTTATTTTCCATTTACTATGTAACTACAATTTACTAATTGACACTACCCTGTAATTGTTTGAAACATAATTATAAAGTGCTGATGTTCTGTAAACATGAACACCGACCTACATTATTGATATAATAATGCAGGGACGCACAACTGTTACCGAGACTTGGTTAGTTTATTACTATCTTGTTTAACAATGACATCTACATGCATGGCTGAGTAAAATGTAAATATGTAGATGAACAATGCCACGCATGTTTGAGAATGTTTGTACAATGTTTAAAATTGGCACATATGGATGGGTTATGTTGCTATGTGCAGTTTAACATTGGCAGGAACTTATAGGTTAGTATGTTAAAATGTGTAGTTCAACAATGGCACAGATGTCTCTGTTAGTATGTTACAACATGTATTTTAACAATACCAAGCATAGTTGGTTAGAACGTTATTTTTAATTATTATTAATCACTATCAGACCTTGTGATTTTGAATAAGTAACAAACATTCATGCCAATAAGTATGGGGGTTTCGATTACATCTGATTGAACACGAGGCTTTAGAGTCCTTTGGTGAACTATTGTAGAAACCAGTATTCCAGACGGGACGAAGAGGATTCATTACGCAATTGCACCAATATTCCAAATTTCAATTCTAACATTTTCAAACAGCTATTTTAAGCAACATCTGTTTTAACTGTTTACAATTGGTCTGTACAATCACGACGACGAATCAATATGTTCTATTCACTGAGTTGGTTTGAATGATTGAAGTAAGAATGCTATCTCTGAAAATACTTATAACATGGTAATTAGGGAGTACAATAAATGCTTTCTGACTAGTAGACCATAAAGCACACTAACTGAATGTTGACATTGCTACAATATTAATGATATCATACATTTTAACCATAAAACACAAACTATGTATATCATATTTTATTCAATCACTGAATTACGCAGTCACTTTGTGTTAACACGTAACTAAAACTTACTGATTGTAAAGGAAAACCGTGCCACTAGTTCATTATATTAGAATAAAATACGGACACTCCAACGAATAATTGTGTTACTAAATGCACTGAAACTAAAACGAAATGTATCTTATTGTTTACGTCTAGAAATTTACTAATTAGCACATACTCATTAAATGCATGTTATTTTCCAATTTACTATGTAACAACTATTTACTATTGACAGTCTCCTGTAATTGCTTGAAATATAATTACAAAATACCGATGTTCAATAAACAGAAACACTGACCTACATTACGGATTCAATAAATCAGGAACGCATAACTGTTAACAAGACTGGGTACATTGTAAGAATAGTACAATGTGTTGTTTAACAATGACATTTACATGTACAACATGTACATTGCAGATAAACAATGCCACGCACCGTTGTTCTAAGATGTCAAGACGACAATTTGGGAAATAGGTGCCTTTTTGTGAAATTGTTGTCTCCAACAAACTGTGACATTTACACTGCAACCATCATTATTATACGTTGATAGTCGATTTTGGACATTAAATGTCGGTGAAATGAACGTTGATGGAAACTTTATGTAAATAAACAAATCTTTAAACGTAGATTTTTCAACATCACTTCTAGTAACAGAACATCATCACAAATATGTGATCAAGTTTTATGCAAAAAGTCTTATTTCTGACCTTGTAATACATCATTTTACGTTACGTTGTCTAAAAGTTTAAGCATTTACGGATGATATTTCACTTCAACATTATACATTGTTGCAATATTGTATTCCTTTTCGTTATTAGCAAATACGGCTTGCAAAGAAATATTTCAAACAATATAGATTATGTGCCTGAATGATTGATATCTTCCTACGAATTTCGTGAAATGAATTATGAGTTCTAGTGATTAATTTAACAAAATTCAGTTATTGTAGTTAATACTTTTGCGTTAAAGAACCTTACTCCATTTTTGGCAATCTACAATATTGCGTAGCCATATGGGTTCACTTTTTCTAGACAGCCACATAGCATTAAACTTAACTTTGCACCTTTGACCTTCTGCCCCCAATGCAGAAGTTTATAGCCGTTAAGGCCCTGACCATATAATGGAAAAGCAAACCAAACCATTAAAATTTATAATAACGTCTTTTTGTGTGGAAAACATGATACTCAGGCAAGGTTTCATTATTGCACACTTAATTATAAATACGTGCATCTTAAAGTATGTTAACCGGTCAAAGTAGCACGAAAAAGAATTTTAGACACAATATGTATCTCCATAGTTATGGTCATGTGTGCTGTTGATTAGAAGTGATAACATAAATGCAAAGATCAAACAAAATTCATTTGTCTGTCTGTTATGAGTTTAATAGTACAGCGACACAGCAGCAGGTGATGTACACTGGTCCTATGATACGTTTACAAACAAAGATAGTAAGTATTGCACATCGCTACGAAGACAAAATACAAGTAAATAAGCGTTTCGCCTTTAACAAACACGGCTTTAAGACAATAAAAAGAACAAACATGCAATCATAAAATTTGCGTACAATGACATTGAACGTTTCACCTAAGAACGAAGACAATAACACGGAAACATGGAACCGCACGCAACAAAATACATAAATCAACACAGAAATATCAAGATTGAAACACAAAACTTATAACTTGAACAATGGAAACTCATTTAAACAGTTTGTACACAAACAAGGAAACTGTGTCTTTCAACTTTCTTCTGGTATCACATAACACAGATTTCTATCATGGGATTACGTATAAGTCCAGATGGTCAACAGTATTTCAGTCATGTGTAGACTACCCAGTGACCTTATCATACCACCGGGTATCCGTTGCCTAACAAGAAGCGCTACCGAGCGCCTTTATTAAGTTACCACCCGTTCAATTAAACATAGCAGGCATGGATTACCTCCCATGGAAAGCGTTACGTATTGCCTTGCTTAGGCAACGGACACCAGGCGAACCCCAAATTACATACAACAGCTATGTTTGAATGGTAAGGAAGAGAGCCGTAACACATTCATTTCAACGTGGTGTGTGGTAATCAGTTTGTTCAGTTATTATCTTTCCACTCTTGTTGCGAATTTGTTTGACTGACTAAGGGTACAGATTGTCAGAGTTGGATGTTGTGCATTTTGTAGTTGTTGTAGGTATTTCGTGCTCTGGTGTTTCTTATAAGTGCTGCCTTCACTATATGCCTGAATAGTATTATCCTTTATGAGGATTCTTTGGTCCGGGTTAGGATCGAATACGATCCCACGTAAATTGTAATTTAACTGAGAAATACTATATCAACATGTACGCAAACATGGACTGGTGTGTAAAAGTAACAATAAAAATCGTAGTACAGCTTTTTCAGTTTGTGTAACATTTGTGATTATATGTTCAGTTTTCTAATCGAAAATGCACACACACACAATGCGTTCTAGTGAGCCATATAGTATGATGTTTAATACGTCTTAGAGTACATCACTATATAATTAAACATTGACTGGTGTGTACATGTACATGTGAGGTACAAATCACAGTAAAATATTCCCAGATTATATGTTTAGTTTTCTAATCTTATATGCATGCATGTACACAGTGAGTTCTAGTGAGACATGTATATGATGTTTAATACGGCTTAGCGAGTAAATGGTATCTGTTGTTGGATTATCCGGGAAATATTTACACAGAAACAATTTCTGATTAATGATACAGTGACTTTCTGTTAATGTAAAATCGTTGACGCAAAGTAGAATCGTGGCCACATATTGTATAAGCGGAATCACGCACGTGATCAAATACCAAGCTCTCATTACTCAGTTATAATCAAATATTACAAAACTATAAGGCTTCACAGTCAAAATATCAGATACATGTACTTGTCAGAAAAGCCAGTTGTAGCTATGCGATCTATGATCAGTGATTAACATTTGGCGGCTTGTTTTGTTTCCATGTTACGATCGAAGTTCCCAACTTTGTGGATGATATTAGAATACAAATTTATAGAATGCATCCGAAATGTTAAAAATGAGTAACTGCAATGACTTAGTTTTCTCAAATTTCGACACTACAACTACAACATACTGTATTTTTACAAGAAAAAATTATCAACAGCCGAAATGCGAATTACAGTATATTACAATGATGAATGATAAAAACACGTGCTCTTAAGTTGTACGAAATTGACCGGATGCAATTGAGCCTATGACTTAGATAAATTAATAACAAAAGTACCACTGAAATTCAACCATTCATCCAAGGAAAACGTTCCTGCATTAGAAATTCGTCACACGATACGGGCTACATGTAATACTCAATCAAAAAACAAAAAGTACAAATATAAAAGAACCACAAACATGTCAATGTCAATTATGTCCTCCGTTTAGAGTCATTAAAGTTGCATACAAACATCCGCAATAGCCTTCCTACAAGGTTGTCAAGGGAATCTTATAATGGCTAGCGGAAGGTCAAAGCACGTTTGTAACAACAGTTTTCGATCAGATCGTGTGATTTTGAATAGTTATTAAACATTCATTCCAATAAAACGAGGGTTTCAATTACATCTACAAAGATAGGTTAAACAAAATGCTCTCGACAAAGTCCTTTGGTGAGCGCTGTGGTAGATTCCAATATCCCAGACGTAACGAAGAAGCTTAAGTAAGTAATTGCACCAGTATTTGAAACTTCAAGTCTAACATTTTCAAATAGCTATTTTAAATACAATATATTTTCTACTGATCACAGTTGGTCTGTAGAATCACGATGGGGAATCAAATTGTTCTACTGACTGAGTTGGTTTAAATGATTGAAGTAAGAATGCTATCTCTGAAAATACTTACAGGCTTTCATTTACATGGTACGAGGGTCATTCAATATATTCGTAGACAACTGTTCTCATGTTATTATATTTGTGTTTAAATAATAATTTCTTACATCATTATAAACATCTGTCTATTACCTACCGTAGATTCAAATTTATCTTTAATTATGCAGCACAGTAGCATTTCAGCAGCCGTTGTACTACCATAGTAACGCGCTTCCACCCCCGACCGACGTAACATACCCTTTTTAAAGTTCAACTAGTTATAAATTCCGAATTAGTTTATTTACATTCCCATATGTTTGCCAGATTATTGCAAGATATTGTCATAATATTTGGTGAAATTATGAAGTTGTTTAGACGTTTGAGTTTGAATTGAGAAGTGCTTGATCTATGCTTGTCACGTTTTCATTTACGTCAAAATGCCGATGAATGTACGCAAGGAAATTCATGAAGAAGAAGAAGTTTATTTCAATGAAAGCTATGTACAATACACATTTGAAATAGACCATTATGGTCCTTGTTCAAACAAACAAAAGAAAAACAAAAACAAACACATGCTTGCACACACGCACACACGAACGAACGCACGCACGCACACGCACACACACACACACACACACACACACACACACACACACACACACGCACACACACACACACGCACACCCACACACATGCATATTCGTACACAACGTATGTTTCGGTATAAATATAAACAATATGTACATACAGACTTATAATAATAAATCACACAATGCATGATTACAACATATTTTCAATAAGTATAGACATGTTACTATGTTCACATTATCAAGATGATATATACAAATAAAATGTCTTAGATTAGTAACAGCGTATTAAGTACAATACTTTGATTACATCAACACCGACCTTTTCTTAATTTCGAACCCTTTTTCAACAAAGATTGCTACATTGCGAAGAATTTTGCAATCAGAAGTAGATAAAAGTGAAGTGGTCTTGTACATATTTGGTCTCACTCTGTAAAAGTTTGTTAGATATTTTGTTCTGATAGATTCATATAGTTTACACTCAAAAAGAAAATGAAATTCGTCCTCTAATTTATTACATTCGAAGCAGAGTCTAAGTTCACGCGGTGTACTGTTCCAGCGGCCAGTTTCTATGTGTAACCTATGTGACGACAATCGCAATTTAGTAAATGCAATCCTATAAGACTTTAAATTTAATATATTTAAATAAGGTTGAAATTGGAAATTACAAAATGTTTTATAAAAAGTTGCTCTGGTAGATTCGTTTATCCTTGTATTCCATTCTTGAACAAATATATCGTTAATTCTTTGCTTCAATAAATTTACAAATACCTTAATATTTCCTACACCCTGTGCTAACCATGCGGTATAAAATCCTAATCTACTTAATAAATCTTTAACAAGAGATGCCCAATTAGTTTTGCCCGGTGTTCGATCGATATCGTTCAACATTGTCTTATACATGCAGTGCACATATTTTCGTTCATTGGTATTTACAATTTTTAACCAAAATTTAATAATGTAAATTAAACGTTGTGTTTGACAGTTAGTACGTCCCAATTCGCCGTAAATAAAATCATTTTGGGTGCTTACTTTAACGCCTAAAACAGACTTACAAAATAATGTATGAATTCTTTCAATTGGGTTTGCTTGCGCAAAACCCCATACTTCAGAGCCATAAAATAAAATAGGTTTAACTAGTTTGTCAAATAAACTCATTGTGTGTTCAACAGATATATTGTTAAAACTATATAAATAACGTCTCAACCTAAAAATTGCTTTTTGCGCTTGACCGGCCAAAGTCTTATGAGTTTCATTAAACGAACCGCCTGACGTAAAAATAATACCGAGGTAAGTATACCGACTAACTATTTCTATTGGCTGACCATCGTAGTAAAATGTAAGATCATTTGGTAAGCGACCACCTTTTCTAAAAACAACAACTTTGGTTTTATCCTTATTTACACTTAACTTCCACCTATCGCAATAATTTTGTAGGATATCCAAATTCGTCTGTAGTTCATCAGCAGTATTGGCAAAAATGACAATGTCATCCGCATACATTAATAAGAATATTTTCAAAGTTTCAATATCAATACCTTTAGCACCTTTCAGAAAAAGTTCGTCCTCTAAGTCATTTAGATACATAGCAAAAATAAAGGGACTCAAACTTTCCCCTTGTCGTACTCCAAGGAAGCTTTCAAACATATCCCCCGCGCTGCCATTTAACTTTACTCTTGAGCGTACCTGATTGTACATTGATTTAATTACATTGAATATATTCCCACGTATACCGAGTTTGTATAATTTGTACCAAATATTAGGTCTGACTAAATAATCAAATGCTTTTGAGTAATCTACAAACACACAAAATAATTGCTTGTTTTGACTAAGTACGTGATTTATTAGACCGTGAAGGACGAAAATGTTATCAGAGGTGCCCATTTTAGACCTAAAGCCAGCTTGAGCTTCTATGTAAATGTAATAATTTTCTGCCCAAGTCGTTAGCCTAGTGTTAACAATACTAGTAAATAACTTGCCAATAACACTGAGAAGTGTGATACCACGAAAGTTCTTAACATCAGATACACTCCCCTTTTTGTGAATTGGTACAATAAAACCCTCCCCCCAAGTGTTAGGAAAATAACCCATCTGCATGATTTTATTAAATATATTGACTAGAAATGGTGTAAAAACGTTTTTTCCATGTACTAAAAATTCATTCAATAAGCAATCTGGACCCGCACTCCGCCCCAAATTTAGAGCCGAAATACCTTTAATAATATCGTCTGTTGTGAAAGGTATGTCGAGTTCATTAAACATTATTTTTAATTCATGTTCAGCAATATTTTCGTTAAATGCAATAATATCTTCGTCTGCCTGAAAAAATCTATCTTCTGGATTATTGATAGCCTTAAAATACTCAGAAAATGTGTCTAATGATATTCCTTTCGGCGATTTAACGTTGTTGCTTTCTTTTAGCATTTTCCAATACTGTCTTACATTTTTGTATCTGCAATTTATCAATTTATCAGTTTTCAACCGATCTTTTTTATAATTAAATGATCTAACACTCTTTTTATATATACTACGTGCTTTTACCATATTGATTCTATTTTCTTCACAATTATTTTTTCTATAATTATTCAATTTTCTATAAAAATCGACTCTATTCGTTTTACATACATCATCGTATAAATTATTGTTGTCGTTATTTGTTTTATAACAATTTGATTTACTAACAATTCCCGTAAAATTCTTTTTACCGAATAATGGTTTACAAACAGTGTCTACACTTGCGACAAAATTATCAATACACAAATCGATATCACTGCAACTGTCAATATAATCAACATTATTGTTCAGTTCAGAAAGTCTGTTCTGAAAATTGACATGGTTAATAGCTTCTAAAAACATATCTTTCTTTTCTGCATTCCATCTATAAGAATGCACATTTTCGTTGTTTGCACAATGTTCTTTAAGTGTCTCCTCAGCATGACATGTAATACAACCGCGCAATGAAAATTCAATAATACAATGGTCAGAAACAATATTTGGTTCATGGGTATAAAAAGTTGCAAATGATGACAATAAATGTTCGCTAACAATACAATAATCAACCATACTGCATCCGTTACTACCAACATATGTGTAAGCTCCTACATCATTACATACACGTCCGTTAGCTACACGCAAACCAGTCTGTTTAAGAAAGTCTAAAAGCAAATAACCATTCGAGTTCGTGGCACTATCTTGCGATTTTCTAGCTAGGAATGCATCAGTCGTGTAGTCATCGGGTAATAAATTACAATTTACCAATGTGTCATTATCATTTATCACAAAATCAGGTAAGTGTCCAATTCTCGAATTTAAATCTCCTAACAACATGAACGAACAATTGTCATCACCTCCGTAATTTTCATGAATTAAAATAATATCTTGCATTAATTGGTCGTATGTATTATTATCAGAAACTACCCTTCTGCTAGAAAATGTTGGAGTAATATAACATAAACAGAGGAACAAATTAGATTTCAAATTAAAGTATTTGCCATCCAATTTTATCCATATATGCGAATCGTCATGTTTAAGAATACATGTATTTTGGTCGACTAATTCAGACTTGACGTATATAACTATTCCCCCCGAATTTCTGGTAGTTCCAATAATTTTATCAGACCTATTTAATGCAAAATTTTCAAATCCACTGACATCAAAATCAAAATAATCATCACCCCAAGTTTCCGTAAAACACACAATATCATTTTCTTGGAACAGTTTAATAATTTCAGGACTCTGTAGCTTATTAGTTCTTTTACTTTTTATTCCTTGGACATTTAACAGCGCGAACCTCACTGTAAGTTCATTGACTGTCGCGCTACTACTACCCTATTCACTGACCCGTGCGGATTGTGGAGTAATGAATACTCCCTGTTGATTGGTCTGTGGCGTCTTAGACGGTGAAGTAGGTTTTTTTCGATTGGTTGAACCAATCCGAATGCGTGCGCTAGTTGACCTACATCGTGGCTGTTTTACGTTTTGTTTTGATTTTGTACGACCACGTGGCTTTGGAATGTCAACATTGGTAGTACACGGTGTATTGTCTGCTTGCTTAGTACTTTTAAGATGAATACTATCCGTTTGTTGTAACTGTGGTTGAGTATTTGGATATTGTCCAGTTGGATTAACACAGGTATCTTTTACTGTTTTTGTTGTGATATCGGACTGTAATAATGACTGCGATTGAGTATTTTGCGACTGTTCAGTAGGCTTATGTGTAACTGTGTTTGACGGTTGACGAGTAATGTTTTCAGGAATACACGCCGACTGTCTACGTTCATTGTTGATACTCGATGTCATATTGTAGGACGCGTTCTCTGGTGACCATGCAGAACGTTGATGTTGTGTTTGACCATTATTTTGCTCAGACATAGATGGTCGAGTAGCTAGGTGTTCAATTGGCGTGATAGTCTGTTTATTTATACACGATGCCTTTAGTAGGCGTTCCCAATCCGGAAATTCATCGTACATCACACGATCATTCACTGTTAAACACGCGGGATACCGCAGCTGCACTCTGTTGAGTCTGTTTCGCCTGTAATCTTTATACATTGGCCATAACTTTTTTCTGGCATTTCTGATTTCTAGCGGATAGTCTCTGTCTATTGCCATGGATGTTCTGGCTAGATTTTTGGCGTTGTTCATTATAGTGTCTATCTCATGCCTATATTTAACAGTAACAAGTATTGTTCGTTTATTATTGGCTCTACCTTGAAAGTGTTGGCGTCCAATACGCTCTGCCTTTTCAATGTTAAAATCGCACGGGTTAAGTTTCAGGTTATCATACAGGAAATCATTCAGATCATCATAAACATCATTTCGTTCATTGCACCCATATATAAGCAGGTTTCGACATCTATCTCTCATTTCTAGATCCAGGAATTTATATGCAAGGGAGGTAATCCTATCATCATGTTCAGTTACCCTATCGTTCACTACCTGTATGTCGCCTTGCATCATGTGTACATTTATCATACCTTTTTCGAAAGAATCAATTTTCGTGAACAATACATTCATTTTGTCATTTAGTTCCATGTTTTCAAACTGTTCTAATTCAATGTCAGTACCTTTTCTCTTTCGTTTGAATGTATCGCTGGGTTTGTCGCCGACAGTCCTCCATTGTGTATTTCCCGCCTGGGAAAAAATATCCATATCAGAGTTTTCCATTTCTTGTGAAATGTTTAGAATTTGCGTTAAACTTTTACCGTCTGTATCCATAATCCGTCTATTGTCACACACTTTCACTTGTATTATATCCGATATTACGCTTGAAAAATATAAAATCCAGATTTATCTTCCCCCGCTTTAAATTTACGTTTGACCGTCCGCCATTTTTAATCTCATGCAACTATTAAATTGTGCACTTGTCTGGGAGATACACAACAAATACACATAAGCTGCTAATGAGAGCAAATGAAGAACATGCAGTACTCAGAGTACATGTGTTTTAGTGACAAAAGCACATTTCTGAAGAGCAGCATGATATTAAAAATGATAGAGGGATCGAACGAAATTGACAAACGTAGGGACGTTTGAGGAAACGCCAGTCAAAATTTGCGAGGCGTTTCAATGTAGCATTCATCCATTAAGTCCAGCTAAATACTTAACTTTGAATGCATAAAATGTTGTAGTAGATCTATTTAACAATATAAAACATAAATATTTGTGTTCAATTCGATATTAATGACATAATTCCATTTCGGGTTTCCCATTGAAAAATAGCAAAACGTCAATAACGTCGCTGACGTTAGAAAATATTTGCGTTGTGTGGTGGTTGCGGTGAGGTGATAGTTTTGTTATATCCATATTTTCTTTAAAAATGCGTCGATTCGTGCAATCTTTTCTGCACTTGTGTCCGAAATGCTGTAGTTTAGTGTGATAAAATTAGTTATTATCTGTCTCAATGTGTATTAAAATGACGAGTCCAGTCCACGAATTTATTGAATGACCCTCGTAAATAAGGATTGCAGTAAATGCTTTCAGGCGAATATATCAGAAAGGACACTACATGTACGTATTATTGAAATCATATAATGTCGACCAGCTCGTTCTTAATATGACTGATGTATTTCATAATGATTTATTCAATTACATAATTACACAGTCCTTGTGTGAACACGAAGTCGATACATATTGATTGCAAACGAAAATCGTAGCAGTAATTAAATAAATTAGAATTAAATACAGACCATACAAAATGTAACATGAATAATTGTGTTTCTTAATTTATTGAATTCTCAGAGAAATGCATCTTTTTACGTCTAAAAAATGACTGAGCTTTGTAACTAATCAGAAGTCACTCCCTGTAAACATGTTATTTCCATTTACTATGTTACTACAATTTACCGATTGAGATTATCCCGTAAGTTTTTTGGAGCATAATTACATGCGCTGTATTTCTGTAAACATGAACACCGACCTACATTACTGATATAATAAAGCAGGAACGAGCAACTTTTACAACTACACATACGGTTGAGTTCCAATGTTTCTATGTTGTTAACAACGACACGTTTGGTAGGATTATAATAATAATTGTTTTCAACAAGGGTGCGTTTGGTAGAATTAAAACGTTAGTACATGTATGTTGCTGAACAACGATGGGTATAACTGAGTTAGAATTTTACTGTGTAGTTAAATAATGACACATGTGGTTGAGTAAGAATATTATATAAGATGGAACCAGAGATGTTTGTAAAGGACGTATTTTCGAATGAACACCTCATAGTCGGAAATGATACCGCGACCTTGACCTACGGACCTGAAAATCAATAGAGACCATATACCGTTGCCGACCAACATCCGTGTAAAGTTTAAATATACTAGGGCAAAGCGTTCTAGAGTTATTGAACGGATACTATTAGGTTTGACCGACCGATCATGTACATGTACAAATATACATATACATATACGCCATGTCAAAGATTCGGGCATACTGTAATAATATTAGAAATGAGAAAACTGGCTCTACTTACATAATATAGCATCAGTTTGTGGTATACCATCACGATCGTCATTAACGGTGAAATATTTTATGTATGTGCAGTTTCTCTTGCCGGCATATTTTGCTGAAAGAAGAACAAAATATATTTCATTAGATTAAACAAGCGACATTCGACAGTTTTCCTCCAACTGACCTTCTAAATTAAAGTAAAACCACCACAAATGGCTAGACAGTCGTTTAAATATCTGTGTTATTGACCTACGCTTGGACGTTTACTTGCAAACGTTTGCCAAACATATCACACTAGGTCAATGTTTATAAATATTTACAGTAGCACTGTACTAGGGCATGTATTCTTTGAGACTACCACTACAATTTACCAAGACATTTGGGTATGTTCGGTATTCTAACTGATTCAATGCAATAGGGTTTAGTACTTTGGTGTAGATAAGCCATCCAATATACGATATAACGCCACACTAAGAACGCGTTTACTGTTTAATTACATATTCATTTATATCGAATTATACTTGCCTGCATTTATTTTCTTATTTAAGTCTTATACTAATTTAATTTGTGACTATATGTAGTTCGTGAATACAAATCACCTTATGTTCACACTATTACTTTGTCTCAACAATACATGCAATACGTTTTCATGCCAGAACACATAATGATTCCTGCGTAAAATGTTAAAGCATTTCCTTAAATGGTCCAAAGAAAATATTTCATTTTGATGGCAAGATTCAGACACTTGCTTTTTCATAAAACAATAACTCAAAATCAGCTGCGTGTTTATTTGAGACAGGAAATACAAGGGTTACATTTGTATCAATGAATATGTGAAAAATAATCCCATGTAATGCCCTGCAACAATGCACTGTTAAATACTTCAGGGACTTGTGAAGATTCTTTGAAATCCCATTAATATTAAGTGGGAAAATTCGCGCGCTAACACGAGTGTACACTTCAAAGAATAACATGAAATTTGAGTAAGATATCACACGCTGTCTTGCTACAGAGTACGTTAGCACTGGTAAGGATTGAGTCCAGGAAAACAAGTCATCGTTTATAACTATTGTAAAACGTTCCTGAAACGGCGTTTAAACCGACACATCATGTGATAATTCGTTTTAACCGAATGATAATTGCAGAGAAACAGTGCTGACCGGTCAGAAAGACCAGTCGAAGGACTACCACATACCTCTAGTACAGCCAATATACTGATATTGTGTATCTAGGTTATAATTTTCAAGGTTGCTTGGATCTAGGTTATTCACTTTTACACGACGAGAATGTAACTCATGTAATGCCGATTGTAATATAAATGTCTTTGATCAATTAAATATAAAAAACGTTCATAGAGGAGATGATACACATAAATTGGTTCATTATTTAACAGCAATAAAGCAGTATACGCAATTTCTAACCAACCTTAATGTGATTTGAGCCAGCGTAAATGTTTCATTTCGAACACAATGGATGTTACTACTACTAAAACGATATGGCGGTAAATATTGAGTAATATGCAAAAGGAATGAAGAAAAATTACTATGAGACACTGTAATCGATAGTATCACTATCTCATAGACTGACTACCATTCTTAAATCTGTTTTACACATCCATGTTTATACTCGGCTACAAACAAATAGAGATGTAATGTGGGATGGCTTTAAGAGAAGTGTAAAGATAATACCCAAATCCTCCGGGAATCCTTTCATCATTTCATACCATATAAACCTGAATTATTTTATTAACGAAGCAACCGATGTCCCAATAATTCTGTACCGATATGTGACCAGAATGCAATCCAGAAACTCGTCACTTACGTTAAGACAATAGCACAAATATCACACACTGTAAGGACAGTAGATGAACCAGAATTATGCTTTGTATATTTTGTTATTTTGTTTCTTAACACTTATGTCTTTCAATTACCATGAACATATATAAGTGTTAAGGTACAGCATCAGCCGGACGACAGACAACCTCAAATTGAAATATACCAAACCTATTTTCCGTAAATACAAACTGTTATAACAACTAGTTTGAAATATTCTTTTTTTATTCTTATTTTATGATGAAAAGTAGGATGAAAAAAATATTGCCTCATTCTTTCGATTATGTCAACAAAACTGAATGACACTATAGTCAACGAATATACTAGAAAGCAACCATAAAAATCAACAAACATGAACTACGTGCATGAATTACTGATGACTTTTCGTAGAATCGTTGCTATGCCTTTCGGTTTTATTAAATTTTCAACAAACTTAAGTAGAAAACGAGAGGGTGTGTTATTCAGTGACAGCTATTCCATATTCGGTATTGATCTGCATATGCATCTTTTGGACGTTGTGTTCTTCAGGGAAATCAAAATCCCTTTCCGCTGAATTCGAATTTTCCGAATAAAGAGCTCTTCTGGTGAAATATTATCATTTCACTGAAGAGCAACAAGCATAGATTAAAATACCATTTTGGCTCATTTATTGTTCAAATATTGCTTTTCTAGTCCAGATACTGCTACAAATTGTCCACCTATCAGTATACAAGAATGCACAGACATTTAGACTATATAAGAGACGGGTAAGCATCCTGTGTGAGATATTAAACCTAAACTTAATCAGAAAATTTTAAGAAGAGATTAATTGTTTAGATTTCAATACAACGATATTTTATGCGGAAATGATGGATGTGCAGATTCTCATCCAATCTCGTATTTCCACGTTTCAATTCATTCACGACATCTCATACAATAAAGTGAGCTTAATTTGTTGACGACATTGTGTAATCCTCACTGCATGTTAATGCTAGCATGTATTACAACAATGCGCATGATAAGGAATAATTAACATCATACATTTATTAGTTTTTGAGCAACACATTTTATCACATTCTAACATCATTTGAAAGAAAGTTCTATTGTACCCAATGTATATCATCTTCAGTACGTGGTGTCTAAAACGTCATCTTATTCTTTTTGTCAAAGATGTTAAATTAATACCGTAAATACTTTCAAAATATGTTTCTACGTAGTGTAAAAGGTGATGGAACACAGTCTCACTTTCATTTATAGCTTGGCTATTTTAACCTGAGCCTGCCCTATATGCAGGAATATATTACAAGGTTCTTGCTATGAATATATCAATTTTCGCAAGCAAATCGTGCAATATCGGTATTTCAGATTTGTGTGTTGTACTAAACAACAACCCTCAGAACCAGAAAGCACATAAAATATGGATAAATGCATTTATAAATAACCCTATGTTAAAAGATAAAACCATCAACTAAAGAGGACGAGTAGGCAGTAATTAATTTTTATGACAAAGTTATACTCCAATACGTTGTATAGTTGAGGCGGTGGAATGAAATGAAAATCATCGACTGTTAAGATTTATCTTGATTTCTGACAGTTTCAATGCAATTCACCATAGGAAATCAATGTCGCCTCTAAAGTTGAAACGCACTGATAACTTGCCATAATTGAAGAACAAGGAAGATAATTAATGAAAGAAAGAATGTACAATTTTTTTACAGTATATCACATTTTCACTGACATGTTTTGCATTAAACATAAACTCTGCTTCGTACACAATTTGAATTTGATTAAGACCATAAGGCCGAATGAGTTAAGTATACATAGTATATTTCTCAATTGCTATGTACAAAATATTTGAGTTTAAAAAGTGACCAATTAGAACTTTTGCTGATTGTAACTGGTACAGTGGTGTTAAAACTACCATTTTATTATATTATATCCAGCTATAACTTTTATTACTTGTATTTTAATTCAGGTTGGCCTTTGATAATGTTCTACAATATCCCCAATGAGTGAGAGTCCTGTCAAAGTGGACATTTCAAACCAATAATTATTGACATCTGTAAGCTTCGCAAGAGGAAGTTGCTATTGCATGTTAGACTAGCTAAAATAATTTATTTTCTTTCGGATTTCATTAATTGTCTAGCAGACAAACTATCCCGCATAGTTCATAACTATATAATTCTAAAGGGTTTTTAATTTATAAAACAACGACTCCCATGACACTTCACCTTTAAATGTCATATTTAAGCACAGTGTTTGTCCAATGGAGGTAAAGAACCACTAAATGCCTCCGCGGACCAAGTGGTGATACACTCAAGTAGTCCTTAAAAAAACTTTCGTTTGCCTGTAAATGGAGATATTTCTTGACAAATGTGGATTTGAATGATGAAATTGAGCTTAAATGGTTGGTAAATATGCATGTGATGTAGTAAAACTGTAGTATTTGTATTATTCCACTATTTTGGTCTTGATACCAAAGTGAAAGTAGACTAGGGTAAAACCCGGAACTTATAAATCCGGACATGTGTGAAAACGGATAAACCATGTTTGAAGGACAAAAACTTTCTTAGAAGATACATGACCCCCCTTTTTTATTGCATTATTTTGAAGCTTAAATGCCCCTCTTTACAATGATATATGTGGTTCAGGTGGCCATAGACTAAAAACAGTTGAAAATTTGGGCCTATTATGGGCACTTTACATTGAGCTATAGAGCAAATTTATTTGGTGGTTTCTAACCTTAAGAAGGGCAACATTCTATTAAATTCTTGCTTCCATTTTTTTGCTTTCAAATGTATGGAAATGCATCCCAGATAGGGTTTTGACCACTTTTATCTGTTTAAATTGTCTAAAAAAAGTGAAAATTTGGATTTTTATCATGAAAATCTAGAAAATGTCAGATTTTTTTCTTCTAAAATTGACATTATTATGTCAATATTGACCTTATTTTAGTGTCAGACAGGAATAATTGTGATTAAATATGAAAAATAGACTTATTATTAGGCATCTAAAGCATAATTAGTGTTCAGTGAAACAGTTTTTCACAAATACAAACCCATTTAAAATCAATATTCATCATATTTTGCAGGTGCTGGCCAAATTTCTCCTTAAAGGCGCTTATGCGTGTTTGTCATTTTTTCTAGAATTCATGCACAAATTGTCTAGAATTGATTATTGTGTGCTGCATATACATAGTAGTATTGAGAAAGTGCAAAAACCACTTAAATAAGTAAAACTAGGCTGTCTTAAGGTAAAGAACCACTAAATGCCTCCGCGGACCAAGTGGTGATACACTCAAGTAGTCCTTAAAAAAACTTTCGTTTGCCTGTAAATGGAGATATTTCTTGACAAATGTGGATTTGAATGATGAAATTGAGCTTAAATGGTTGGTAAATATGCATGTGATGTAGTAAAACTGTAGTATTTGTATTATTCCACTATTTTGGTCTTGATACCAAAGTGAAAGTAGACTAGGGTAAAACCCGGAACTTATAAATCCTGACATGTGTGAAAACGGATAAACCATGTTTGAAGGACAAAAACTTTCTTAGAAGATACATGACCCCCCTTTTTTATTGCATTATTTTGAAGCTTAAATGCCCCTCTTTACAATGATATATGTGGTTCAGGTGGCCATAGACTAAAAACAGTTGAAAATTTGGGCCTATTATGGGCACTTTACATTGAGCTATAGAGCAAATTTATTTGGTGGTTTCTAACCTGGAAGGATTAAATGAGACTCGCAATCTCCGATCAATAAAAACAAGAATACAAATGGACTCCCTCAGGTATACGACAAATATAAGAAGACCGTAAAATGTCGACGGACCAGCTCGTGTCATCTTGAAATTTGAGAAGTGAAACAGCCCATCCAAACAGTAGTTTTGGAGACTAAAATGTATGGAGAAGTCGTACAAGGAAGGCAGCAATCATCTCAACCAACCGTGCACAGAAAGCAGTCATCCACAAGGACATAAATGTACTGGAGTTGGTGGCACGAACGGGTGCACTTCTGCCGTAAAACAAATAACAGGGGCATATAATGCTAGCAGCTACGAGTTTGAAACTATAAACATGATTCATTGTCTAAGAAATACATGTGTGAAATAGTTTGCTATATTATGTTCCTGCAGCTATGCAGCTAGTATAATCGAACTAAATCATCCTCTTACATGTGGACATTTACACTTATTTAGTTCCAAGATTATAGAAGGATAAGTTCAGCTTGCGAATTTGAGAGGAGTAACTGTTTATGTTTATGGAACTACGCCACAATTTGCCAAATACTGAGTGTGATGACCTAGCGTATATTGGAACACAGGCCAGTAGTACATTCTTATTTAACTGCTACTTATAATAATAAAATGCACCTAACACAATTATTACGTACGAGTATTATTGCAAATAAATATAAATGTCAAGAGATGTAATACTAGTCATCCTACGTATATATGGTATCGAATTATGTTTTATTATAAAATAAAGTTCAAGGTAAATATACATGTAAATGATAAATATTCCAGTCTGCACACCCTGTCAACTGATCAAGTATCCCATCACAACATACGGTCCACTGAGGTACTTAAAGAACACTCTTGCATTGTTCATTTGTCTGAAACTATTGAATCTCCATGAAATCTTTTCCATGCCCCACTAGTATGTATCACACATGTATATGAGCCGTTCTCCAGGAAAACCGGGCTTATTGACAAAATTGTGAAAATGTTGATAATCATATGGTTAGAAAGAGGAGACGTTCTTTAACAGTTACTGAAAATTTGAACAAATTATTCCATAGACTTACAAAGTTGAAGACTTTTTAAACCAACCACTACCGCCTACTTTATGAGTGACGTCGCGAACGTCATTATCTACGTTTTTGACGTAACGTAACGTGGCATTTCAATGATCCAGAATCGGATACATTTTTGACGTAAACTTTCACAATTGTGACAAATTTTATAGTCATATTCTTACTTTAATAAAACGTGTCCAGTTTGTGAGTATTTGTTTCCAGGGAAAAATAGCAAGTGTTTAAGTCACCAAACCCTTATTTTCCTTCATATGAGTACTTTTTAGAAATCGATCACCATAGCAACAACATACCTTATTTTAACACAATTGTAAAGAAAACTCGAAGCTAATTGATAGTACTACACTATCCAATTACTTAAATATGAATTCAAAGGACACGATTTTTTCTCATTTTAGACATTTTTCTAAGTCTAATTGCATAATTACAATGCAATGTCATTAAGCCCGGTTTTCCTGGAGAACGGCTCATACACTACCCACAAGTTCTAACCCGCCACCTTACATTTTTCGCCATAACTTTTTTATTTAAGCATGTACCCGCATGAAATTTTGCATACCCGTACTTGAATCCAAGATGCAGTCAATTATAAATTCATTTTGGACGGCAAACGATTATGTTCGTTGTCACAGGCGTGTTACGTAATGTGGTATTTTTTACCAATTCACAAAAATACCCAAACTATTGATGGCAGTGTGCATAAATCAACGCGTGGAAAGCACGTTTTCATAAACATTTTTGGCATAACTGATTCCTGTCCCTATACGAAAATCACGTTACATGCCGTGATTTACTCCAGACGAACTCTCCCGAAGAGTAACAATCTTCGAACAAAATGAGGAAAAAGGATTTGTCAAAACGGTTGGTTTTGCAAAATCACGCTTGTATGTCAATATCCACAAAACTAAGTTTGTTGTTAATAAAAAACGGAGATAACCACTTAAACTTCAAAAACCAACAAAAACATAAAAGAATATTCATGTGAAATTAAAAAAATAAGGGCCGCGACTCTAACCAAAGTCATAACATTCAGACAGGTCTGGCGCGTTCTTTGCTGATACAATTTGGCTTTTAATGTGTTTTTCGCGTAGGAAATTCATCCTTTTAATCAAAACCGTTCGTGAGCACATGATTTCCGTTGTTTATTTCTTACACGTGTAAACATGCTATGTTACGTAACGCGTCAAACATGGTAAATTCAACTGCAAGTAGGCCAAATATCAACACATATTTGAATTTAATACATCTTTATACGTACGTATGTGGATGTTCATGCTAATAAATGCATTATAGAAAAAAATATTTAAAAAATGAAACATTGACACTTTCGAAATGTGTTCCAGTGATTTTTCGAAATCCTGTGAGTGTTCCTATCGAGTCAATTTCATGATGTAAAGTGTTTTTCAAGATAAGCAGTCATCAATAATGCCGAATTCGTTCATGCACACTTAAATGTTGGTGCACATGCAATGCACGTGCAAAAATACGTCATTCACAATACGCCGAATGCACCAAGTTTAGCCACAATACCGCTAAATTAAACTAACTATTAGCTGCGTGTACTAAAAATGTATCGGTATGCGAAATCTCACTTGAATATACCAATTTTTGACACTACAGGACTGAAATATCTAAGTGGCGGGTTAGCACTTTTGGGTAGTGTATGTATTCATAATTTCGCTCAGATCGCTTTATGAACGTAGCAGTAACTGTTGTACCCTGGAATTGGTCAGAAGGTTGAGTATAAATGATATGTTCGTTTAACACGCATAAATTCCATCAGTCCGTTCCCTATGATTGTATTCCATTAGTCGCAAGAGAGATGAATATATACGGGCACTATTTAGACCTCTTAAATTTAAACACTGACATGTTATTGTAATACATTAAAGCATAGAGACCCTGTGAGAGTGGGTGTATGGTTTCCTCTGAAACTAAATCTATAAGCATCATTATTGTTACTTTTCAGTAAATCAAGTCGATGCATGAGGTCCTTCACCACATTACCCTTTTAATTCTAGATATCAAATAGATATTTATATACAAAAATGCAACTGTAGGTGCGTTTAATGAGGATGTTCAGGAGAATTTATGTCAGCTGTAATTGCTTAATATGTCTGGAGAGTGCTGACCTAACGGTAGGCCGGGGTGTAGGGTTCAATTTCCGCCTGGAACACTGCTTTGTTTCTGGGAGCATGAAATTATTTCTAACAATCATAACAATAACTTAAAGTCAGTTTAATATGTTGTTTGGGAAATATGATACAAGGGTTACATCAATGAATGTGAAAAATATCGCATGTAACATTAGAAGTTAAATACTTCAGAGTCGTGTAAAGATTCTTTGAAATTGCCACCAATAGTCAGAGAGAAAATATTATAATGGGCAACATGACATTTGAGAAGGATATAACATGCTGTCAAGCTGTCTTGTGGAATGGTATGTTTGTACTTGTTCGGAGGTAATCCATAGAAACAGCCCTCGTTTAAGTGTAAAACATTTCTGAAATGGCGTTTAACCCGACAAAGTCGTTTAAATCGGCCAAGGGAGTTCAGAGAAACAGCGAAGAAAAATTTAATTACTCCAGACTGGTCCGGAAGACCAGTCGATGGACTAACACATACCGATACTGTATAGCAAGGCTATAATTACCATGGTTGCTTGGATCTAGGATATTCACTATTACCCTAAGAGAAAGATATTCGTGTAATGCCGATATTGATACACATGTCTTTAATCAATTAAATCTCAGAAACTTTCATTGAGGAGATGATGCATATTTAGCCGAACGGGTTCATTATTTAACAGCAATAAAGCAGTATACGCAATTCTAACCAAATCTAATATAATTCGAGCGATGTCAATGTTTCATTTCGACAAGAATGGATGTTGCTACAACTCAGAACGATATGGCGTTAAATATTGAGTAGTATGCCAAAGGAATGAAGATACATTACTATAAGAAACTTAAATCGACAGAATCGCTATCTCAGAGACTCACTACCATTCTGCACGAATTTCTACATTCATGCTCATACTCGGTTTCAAACAAATAGAGATGTAATGTGGGATGGCTTTAAGAGAAGTGTAAAGATAATACCCAAATCCTCCGGGAATCCTTTCATAATTTCATACCATATAAACCTGAATTATTTTATTAACGAAGAAACCGATGTCCCAATAATTCTTTACCGATATGTGAGCAGAATGCAATCCAGAAATTCCTTATTCACGTTAAGATACTAGCACTAATATAATACACTGTGAGGACAGTAGATGAATCAGGATTACCTACGATATTATTTTATTTGTTATTGGACGAATAAATGGATTATTGTCTCTAAACACTTATGTCTTCCAATGACCATACAAATATATGTTCGATGTTATAACTCTGACTTGATATTACGTTTTCTACAAGCTAAAGTAGAAAAAGGGAATGTGTGTTATTTAGTAACAGCTTATAAATCTTATCTTGGCGAAGTATACAGATAGGGGGACATTGTTCAAAATCTACAATTCTGTATTGATCTGCAGAAGCATTTCTTTGGGACGTTGTGTTCTTTAGGGAAATTAAAATCCCTTTCCGCTAAATTCTCACTTCCTGAATAAGGAACTCTTCCGATGAAATATTAACATTTCACTGAAGACCAACAAGCGCAGATTTCAATACCGTTGGGGCTCATTCATTGTTCATATATTGCTTTTCTAGTCCAGATAGTGCTACAAATTGTCCAACTATTAGTTCATAAAAATACACAGAAAATAAGTCGAGACGGGTAAGCATCCTGTGTGAGATATTAAACTTCAACTTGATCAGAAAACTTTTAGAGCAGATTAATGGTTTAGGTTTCAACACAACGATATTTTATGCGGAAATGATGGATGTGCGGTTTCTCATCTAATCTCGTATTTCCACGTTGCCTAGTAATCCATTCATGACATCTCGTGCAATAAAGTGAGTTTGTTGACGACTATGTGTAATTCTCACTGCATGTAAATACTCGCGTGTAGTACACTAATGCTCATGAAGAGGATAAATTATCCATGATAATGAGCACGAGTATGTTGCATAGCCTGCATATCACATGTAACACATCGGGACAAACATTCTCAATCCTTGTATATATGTAGTTCACCAGTTTCACAAGAGGTTCTTTATATCGTGATCACATCTTTTATTCTGAAGCAATGTCGCTGTACGATAAGTCTAACGGAGGATCAGCGCAGGTATTTTGTTGTCCTTGTGTGTTGTAAATACATGTGACAGAAACAGCATCGCAACAATTAGTACTTAGTCGTCGAAAATCGAACATAACAAAAATGCAATATCACCTCAATAGTATAAATGGATCCACATGGAAATAAATGAAGGTGCCGTTTACTTCGCATTCACGACAATTTGAAAGAGGTAATTTGTTTTATGTTTATGCTCAACCATTTAAATACAAAGAAGTGGTTTATGTAACTTACACCAATCGTTGATTTCATTAATGTCCTCCGTAAACGACCTTTAAAACAAACGGCAAATGAATATTTATCGATACATGAGATATATAGTGGTCGGAAAATCAGATAATCATTCCAAGGGTTCCATATTGTCATTTTTCTCATGTAATTATATTTTATACATTATAAACTATTATGCGTTAGGACAAGCGGCAAATGCCAGGAGACATGATAGTTTGATGTAAAGACCATTGAAACCATGAAGCTAAACCAATAAAAATCGACCGCATGAAGTGGTTATTTGTACGTTAAACGGATACTGTAGAAAGTACAAGTGAGAAATTATGAGGAAGATCCGGTTTGTTACACAGGATGGTACGCGCAGGGAAATCAAAATAATCGTTACAAAACATAACGGTTTTCCACTCCAACGATGATAACAAATCAGCCATGTAAGGCAGTATTAACGAACTTTGTAAGAATAACTCTTTAACATACACAAATCACTAGGTCCATCTTCAGTAAGATATTTCTCGTTCACTATACAATCATCACGCAAGTCATGCATTTGTTTTAACATAAAATAATTTTTTCCAGTATTCCGTTTTCTAGAGATACAAAATTGACGCGGTAAACACAAACATAATGACACCACCAGCTTTGAATTTTGAATGATCATAGCAAAACAAACTAACAATTATGAATGCTAACACAGTGCCTGGTGTTAAAACGTACTGCTAGAATATTCAACTAGTTTATGAAAGTCTGCGTTATACAGTAAATATGGCATTTTACACACAGTAAAGTCCTAATGACAAACCTAACGCACAACTCCTATCTATACCAACAGCCAAACATTTAGATACATTACAATTGATTGAAACCATTGCACGTGTTTTTTTTCTTGGACAAGCAGTTGTCTACATATTGTTTAGTAACGTAATAAGTACTATGAACTTTTAATTCGGTGCAGATCTTGGCAGTAATGTTTACGAGGACAGATTAACCTTGACACAATATCACTTTTCAGTGTTATAAGTACCATTTTATTAGATTATATCCACCTACAACTTTTATTACTTGTATTATAATTCTGGTTGGCCTTTGATAATGTTCTTCAATATCCCCAATGAGTGAGAGGACTGTCAAAGCTGACATTTCAAACCAATAACAGTTGACATTTGTAGGCGTTGCAAGAGGAAGCGGCAATTGGATGTTAGACTAGCGAAAAATAATGTTTTTTCGTTCGGATTCCATTGATTGTCTAGCAAACTAATTATCCCGCATATTTCATTACTTTATAGTATGGAAATGTTTCAATTGATAAAACAACGACTCCCTTGACACTTCACCTTTAAATGTCATATTTAAGCACAGTGTTTGTCCAATGTAGGGATTAAATGAGACTCATATTCTTTGATCGATAAAAACAAAAACAAATGCGAGTTTCCTGAGGTATGCGACAAATATCAGAATATCGTAAAATGTCGACAGACCAGCTCGTGTCACCTTGGAATTTTAAAAGTGAAACGGCCCATCCAAACATTACATGTAGTTGTTGAGACAAATGCAATATGAGAAAAGCGTTCAAGAAAGACAGCACTCATCTCAACCAACCGAGCACAGAAACCAGCCGCCTGCAAAGACATAAATGCGGTGGCGTTGGTGGCACGAACGGGTGCACTTCTGTCGTTTTACCCATTTAAGGGGCAACTTAGAGTGTGCAGCATTGACTCATTGTCTGAGAAATACATGTGTGAAACATTATGATATATTATGCTCCTGCAGCTATGCAGCTAGTGTAAACGCACTAACTCATTCTCTTACATGTAAACATTCACACTCTTTTTGTTTCCTGATTATAGATGGAATAGTTCCGCTGGTGACTGTAAGAGAAATAATTGTTTGTGTATATAGAATTATGACACAGTGTGCCAAATACAGGGTTTGATGACCTGTCGTATATTGACTAGAAAACAAACCTGAAGTACAATCATATTAAACTGCTACAGAATACAATACAGAGCATAATTATGACGTATACCGCTGTAATGTAATATCAACGTTTTGAGATGTAATACTAGAAATTCTTCATCTATACGGTATTTGATTATGTTGAGTTCATGGTGAACATAAATGAAATATATATTTTCAAGGCAGCACATAACATCAACTGAACCACTATCCCGTCAATGCGTTCTGTCCCCTAAGGTACTCAAAGAACATCATACCATTGTTCATTTGCCAGAAACTATTGAATATCCATGAAATCTTATACCCGTCCCACTAGTAGGTATCATATATGTATTCATAATTTCGTTCAGATCGTTTTATGAACGTAGCAGCTGTACCCTGAAATTAGTCTGAAGGTTGAGTCTAAATAATATGTTCGTTTAACACGCATAACTTCCATCAGTCCGTTCCCTATGATTGTATTCCATTAGTCGAAAGAGAGATGAATAAATACGGGCGCTCTGTAAACCACTTTAGTTAAACACTGACATGTAACTGTGGTTACTTAAAGCATAGAGACTCTTTGTGAGTGGATGTATGGCTTCGTCTGAAATATACTAACATCATGATTGTATGTTTTCAGCAAATCAATTCCATGCATGAGGTCCTTCACCACATCGCTCTTGAAACTCTAGATATAATATATATATCCATATATATACATGTAGCTGTAGATGCTTTAGATGAGGATGTTCAGGAGAAATTATATCAGCTGCAATTTTCCTAATATTTCTGGAGAGCGCTGACCTAGAGGTAGGCCGGTGTCCAGGGTTCAACCCCCCGCTGAAACACTGCTTAGTTTCACGGAGCATGACATTATTTCCTAACTATCATAACTTAAAGACAGTTAAATCTTTTGTTTGAGAATTATGATAAATAAAAATATCCCATGAAACATTTAACTTCAGAGACCTTTGAAGATTCTTTGACATACCTACCACTAGACAGAGAGAAAATTCGCCGAAAAACATAAGTAACTATCGTAATTGACAACATGCAATTTGAGAGGGATGTTGTGACGGGGACTTGTGGAAGGGTAAGTTTGTACTTGTTTGAAGTCAATCGATAAAAACAACCGTCGTTTAAAACTGACAAGCATTTCCGAAACGGCATTTAACACGACAAAATCGTACGCATCTTGTGAAAAAAATCATTTAAATTGGTCAAGTTGTGCAGAGAAACAGCGCTGACAACTTTGGCTCTAGACTGGTCGGAAAGACCAGTCGACGGACCAACGCCAAATTCTAGTATATCCCACATACTGATACTGTGTATCTAGGCTATGATTACCAACATTGCTTGGATCTAGGATATTCACTATTACACCAAGAGAATGTTTCTCATGTAATGTCAATATTGATATAAATGTTTTTTGAAAAATTAAATCTCAGAAACTTTCGTAGTGGAGATGATGCACATTAACCAAATGGGCTCATTATTCAACAGCAATGAAGCCGTATACGCAATTCTAACCGAATCTAATATGATTCGAGCGAGTTTAAATGTTTCATTGCGAACGCAATAAATGTTACTACCACTAAGAACAATATGGCGGTAAATATTGAGTAGTATGCCAAAGGAATGAAGATACATTACTATGAGAAACTGTAATCGATAGACTTACTATCTCAGAGAATGACTCCCATTCTTCACCCTATTCTACATGCATGTTCATACTCGGCTACAAACAAAGCGAGATGTTATGTGGGATGGCTTTAAGAGAAGTGTAAAGATAATACCCAAATCCTCCGGGAATCTTTTCATCATTTCATACCATATAAACCTGAATTATTTTATTAATGAACAAACCGATGCCCCAATAATTCTGTACCGATCTGTGACCAGAATGCAATCCAGAAACTCCCCATTCACGTTAAAATACTAGCACAAATAATACACCCTGTAAGGTCAGTACATGAATAATGTTTTTGTATTTTTAGTTATTGGACGAATCAATGTATTATGGACTCGAAACACTTACGTCTTCCAATACCATATAAAGATCAACCTATTTTCTGTAAATACAAACTGTTTGAATAACTAGTTTGAAATATTCCTTTTGATTTTGATTTAATGTAGTATGATGGAAAGAATATTGCCTCATTATTTAGATGATGTCAGCCTACAATAAATGAATGACACTAGCCAACAAAGACACTACAAAGCAACCATGAAAATGAACAAACCTGAACTACGAGCATAAGTTACAGATGACTTTGTGTAGGTTAGTTGTTGTACCTTTCGTTTTTATTACATTTTTAACAAACTAAAGTAGAAAAAGGTAATGTGTGTTATTAAGTAACAGCTTTGTACTTCTTATCTTCGCGAAGTTTACGGATGGGGAGGAATTTTCCTAAAGCTACAATTCCGTATTAATCTGCAGATGCATTTCTTTGGGACATTGTAAGCTTTAGGGAAATTAAAATCCCTTTCCGCTAAATTCTAACTTCCCGAATAAAGAGCTCTTCTGATGAAATATTAACATTTCACTCACGAGCAACACGCACAGATTTCAGTACTATTGGGGCTCATTCATTGTCCATGTATTGTTTTTCTAGTCCAGATACTGCTACAAATTGTCCGACTATCAGTTCATATGAATACACAGACATATAGTGGATTACTTTATTAGAGACAACCTGCATGAGGTATTAAACATAAACTTGATCAGAGCAGATTAATGCTTTAGATTTCAATACAACGATATTTTATGCGGAAATGATAGATGTGCAGTTTCTCATCCAATCTCGTATTTACACGTTGCCTTGTAATCCAAACACGACATCTCGTACGATAAAATGAGCTTGTTGACGACAATGTGCAATCCTCACTGCATGCAAATGCTTGCGTGTAGTACATCAATGCTCATGAAGAGGATCAATTAACACCATTATGAGCACGTGTCTTTTGTAGCTTGCGTATCACTTGTGTCACATTGGGTCAAACATACTCAATCCTTGTATATTTTCAATGTACCTGTTTCACCAAATATCACATTCATTAGCATGATTTGAAGGTTGTCTATACGAGACAAGGGGTTCTTTATATTGTGCTCTCTTATCTCTTTTTCGGAAGCAATGTCGGTGCAAGATAAATCTAATAGAAGGTCAGCGCACCTTTATTGTTGTCCTTGCTTTTTGTAAATATATGTAACAGCATTATATAATAAAATAATGCATATTACACACAGTGAATTCATATTGCCAAAACTAGCACACCAACCCTTTATGTTTATCATATACTTAACCTAATTTTATTTCACAATTGAATACATTGAATATGTTCATTTTCTTAGACATGTGGTTGTCTACATATTGTTTAGAAGCATCATACAATACGAACAATGAACTTTTGATACGGCGGAGATCGTGACAGCATTTTTAACGATGCCGGTGAGCCTTGACATAATATCGCTGGTACAGTGTTATAACCACCATTTTGTTAGATTATATCCACCTAAAACTTTTATTACTTGTATTATAATTCTGGTTGGCCTTTGATAATGTTCTTCAATATCCCCCAATGAGTGAGAGGACTGTCAAAGCTGACATTTCAAACCAATAACGGTTGACATTTGTAGGGGTCGCTACCGGAAGCCGCTATTGCATGTTAGACTAGCGAATAATAAGATATTTTCTTACGGAATCCATTGATTGTCTAGCAGACAAATTATCCCGCATAGTTCATTACTTTATAGTACGGAAATGTTTTAACTGATAAAACAACGACTCCCATGACACTTCACCTTCAAATGTCATATTTAAGCACAGTGTTTGTCCAATGTAAAGATTAAATGAGACTCACAATCTCCGATCAATAAATACAAGAACAAATATGAGCTCCCTAAGGTATGCGACAACAATCGAAAAATGTCGACAGAACTGTTCGTGTCATCTTGGAAATTTAGAAGTGAAACAGTCCATACAAGCAGTAGTTGTGGAAATGTCGCCTGCGTGGACAAAATGCGTCTGCAGGAGCGGGGCGTTGGTATGTAAATATATGTAACAGCATTATGTAATAAAATAATGCATATTACAAACAGTGAAGTCATATTGACAAAACTAACACACCAACACATGTATCTATATCATATACCTAACCACATTTTACTTCACAATTGAATACATTGAATATGTTCCTTTTCTTTGACAAGTGGTTGTTTACATACTGTTTGGTAACATCATCAGTACAATGAACTTTTGATACGGCGGAGATCGTGACAGCAATTTAACGATGCCGATGAACCTTGACACAATATCGCTGGTACAGTGTTATAACCACCATTTTTATTAGATTATATCCACCTACAACTTTTATTACTTGTATTAAAATTCTGGTTGGCCTTTGATAATGTTCTACAATATCTCACAATGAGGTAGAGAACTGTCAAAGCTGACATTTCAAACCAATAAATGTTGATATTTGTAGGCGTTGCAAGAGGAAGCCGCAATTGGATGTTAGACTAACGAAAAATAATGTGTTTTCTTTCGGATTCCATTGATTGTCTAGCAGACAAATTACCCCGCATAGTTCGTTACTATATAGTATGGAGCGGTTTCAACGGATGAAACATCGACGCACATAACACTTCACTATTTAATGACATATTTAAGCACAGTGTTGTCCAATGTTAGGTTTAAATAAGACCCGCAATCTCCAATCAATAAAAACAAGAACAAGCATTAGGTCACTAAGGTAGGCGTGAAACATCAGAAAATCGTAAAATGTGGACAGAATTGTTAAAGTCATCTATGACTGAAGTTGTGGAGAAGTCGCCACGCCTGGACACACATCTTGAGGCTGATGCGGGGCGCACTCACGATCAAACAGTTATACGTTTTGTCGTTTGTTCAATTTTCAGGGGCATATCATGCTAGCAGATACGTGTCTACACGTACAAACGTAATTCAATGTGTCTGAAATATATGTTTGAAACATTATGTTATAGTATGGTTTTGTAGCTATGCAGCTAGTGTAATATAACTAAAACATTGTCTTACATGTGAACATTCACACTTATTTTGTTCCCTGATTGTACATAGCTGGTGACTTCACATGTAGGCAAATAAATGTTTTTGTATGTGGAACTAAGACACAATGTGCCAAATACAGAGTTTGATGACCTAGCGTATATTGGTACATTTGTAAGAAAACGAGCCTGAAGTACATGTACGTTCTTACCGAACTGCTACCGAGAATAATACATAACATAATTATGACGTATATTGCTGTAATGAGATATAAACGTCATGAGATTTACATATAGTAATCCTAGATCTATATGGTATTTAGTTATGTTTTATTCTATATTTAAGTTCATGTTGAACATTAAATGAAATATATTCCAGTCAGCACATCCTATCAACAGAGCCACTATCCCATCACACCATACAATCTCCTGAGGTACTCAAAGAACATCATAGCATTGTTCATTTCCCTAAAAGTATTGAATTTCCATGAAATCTCATCCACGCCCAACCAGTGTGTATTATATATTTATTCATAATTTCGTTCAGATCGTTTTATGAACATAGCAACTGTACCCTGAAATTAGTCTGAAAGTTGAGTCTTCATAATATGTTTGTTTAACACGCATAACTTCCATCAGTCCGTTGCCTATGATTGCATACCATTAGTCGTAAAAGAGATGAATATATACTGACGCTCTATAAACCACTTAAAGTTAAACACTGACATGTAACTGTAGTAACTTAAAGCATAGAGAATCTGTAAGAGTGGATGTATGGTTTCGACTGAAATAAACGAGCATCATTATTGTATGTTTTCAACAAATCAATTCCTTCACCTTCACCATATTGCTCTTGTTACTCTAGATATAGAATAGATATTTATATACATTCATGAATCCGTAGATGCTTTAAATGAGGATGTTCAGGAGAATTAATGTCAGCTGAATATCTTTCTATGGCGCGCTGACCTAGATGTAGGCGGTGTCCTGGGTTCAAACCCCGCCTGAAACACTGCTTAGTTTCTCGGGGCATGAAATTATTTCATAACTATCCAACACAATAACTTAAATTCAGTTGAATCTTTTGTTTGAGAAATATCATACAAGGGTAACAAATGAATGTGAAAAATATCCCTTGACACATGAAATATTAAATACTTCAAAGACGTGTGAAGATTCTTGGAAATCGCCATCAATAGACAGAGACAAAATGCACCAACAAACATGAGTAAATATAATAATAGGCAACATGACATTTGAGAGAGATTTAACATGTTGTAATGCTGTCTTGTGCAATAATATGTGTGTACTTGTTCGGCAATCCATAGAAACAGCCATCGTTTAAAACTGTAAAACTTTTCTGAAACGGCGTTTAACCCGACAAAATCGTACAAATCGTGTGACAATTCGTTTATATCGTCTAAGTGGTGCAGAGAAACAGCGCTGATAAATGTAAGTCCAGACTGGTCGGAAAGACCAGTAAATGGACTACCGAATATCTTCAGTATAGCCCACATACTGATACTGTGTATCTAGGTTATAATTATCAAGGTTACTTGGATCTAGAGTATTCACTGTAAGGCTTAGAGAAAGGTAATCATGTAATGGCGATATTGATATAAATGTATTTGAACAATTCAATCTCAGAAACGTTCATAGTGGAGTTGATGCACATTAGCACATATGGGTTCATTATTCAACAGCAATGAAGCCGTATACGCAATTTTTACCAAATATAATATGATTCGAGAGAGTTTAAATATTTCATTGCGAGCACAATCAATGTTACAAAAGCTAGGAACGGAATGGCGGTAAACATTGAGTAGTATGCCAAAGGAATGAAGATACATTACTATGAGAAACTGAAATCGATAGAATTACTATCTCAGAGACTGACAACGATTATTTACTCTTTTCTACATTCATGCTCATACTCGGCTACAAACAAATAGAGATGTAATGTGGGATGGCTTTAAGAGAAGTGTAAAGATAATTCCAATAATCCTCCGGGACTCCTTTCATCATTTCTTACCATATAAACCTGAATTACTTTATTAACGAAGAAACCGATGTCCCAATAATTCTGTTACGATATGTGACCAGAATGCAATCCAGAAACTCATCATTCACGTTCAGATACTAGCACAAATACAATACACTTTAAGGACAGTGGATGAATTATGTTATTGTATTTTTTGTTATTGGACGAAGCAATGTATTATAGTCTCTAAACACATATATCTTCCAATTCTATGAAAAGATAAACCTATTTTCCGTAGATATGAACTTTTATAAATATTCAAATTGATTTTTATTTATGTTTTTTAAGAAGGATAGAAGAAATATTGCCTCGTTCTTTAGATTATGTCAACCTCCAAAAATGAATGACACTAGTCAACTAAGATACTAGAAAGCAACCATGAAAATGAACAAACCTGAACTAAATTACAGATTACATTTTCAACAAACTGAAGTAGAAAAAGGGAGTGTGTGTTATTTAGTAACAGCTATGTACATACTATCTTCGCGAAGTTAACAGATGGGGAGGAATTTTTCAAAATCTACAATGCCGTATTGATCTGCAGATGCATTTCTTTGGGACGTTGTTTGCTTTCGGGAAATTAAAATCCCCTCCCGCTAAAAATAAACTTTCCGAATAAAGAACTCTTCCAATGAAATATTAACATTTCACCGAAGAGCAAACAGCACAGATTTTAATACCATTGGGGCTCATTCATTGTTCATATATTGCTTTTCTAGCCCTATTTTGCTACAAATTGTCCAACTATCAGTTCATATAAATAAACAGACATTTAGGCGATGACTATAAAAGTGACGGATAAGCATCCTGTGTGAGATATTAAACCAAAACTTGATCAGAAGACTTTTAGAGCAGATTAATGGTTTAGATATCAATACAACGATATTTTATGCGGAAATGGTGGATGTTTGTGTAGTTTCTCATCCAATCTCGTATTGCCACGTTGCCTTGTAATCCATACACGAAATCTCGTACAATAAAGTGAGCTTTTTGACGACAATGTGTAATCCTCACTGCATGCAAATGCTTGCGTGTATTACATCAATGCTCGTGAAGAGTATAAATTATACATCAGAATGAGCAAGTGTCTGTTGTATAGCATTTGTATTACTTGTGTCACATAGGGTCAAACATTCTCAATCCTTTAATATTTTCAATGTACCGGTTTCACCAAACATCACATTCCTTAGCATGATTTGAAGGTTGTCTTTACTGTAGAGACAAGAGGTTCTTCATACCGCGATCAAATCTTTCATTCGGAAGCAGTGTCGGTGCAAGATAAATCTAATAGAGGGTCATCGCACCTTTACTGTTGTCCTTGCTTATTGTAAATACATGTTACAGCGTAATAAAATAAAATAATGCATATTACACACAGTGAAGTCATATTGACAAAACTAACACACCAACCCATTTATCTTTATATTATACCTAACTACAATTTACTTCACAATTGAATACCGGTACATTTAATATGTTCCTTTTCTTGGACAAGTAGTTGTCTACATACTGTTTGGTAACATCATCAGTACAATGAACTTTTGATACGGCGGAGATCGTGACAGCCATTTAACGATGCCGGTGAGCCTTGACACAATATCGCTGGTACAGTGTTATAACTACCATTTTATTAGATTATATCCACCTACAACTTTTATTACTTGTATTATAATTCTGGTTGGCCTTTGATAATGTTCTACAATATCCCCAATGAGTGAGAGGACTGTCAAAGCTGACATTTCAAACCAATAACGGTTGACATTTGTAGGCGTCGATAGAGGAAGCCGCTATTGCATGTTAGACTAGCGAAAAATAAAATATTTTCTTACTGAATCCATTGATTGTCTAGCAGACAAATTATCCCGCATAGTTCATTACTATATAGTATGGAAATGTTTCAACTGATAAAACAACGACTCCCATGACACCTCACCTTTAATTGTCATATTTAAGCACAGTGTTTGTCCAATGGAAGGATTTAATGAGACTCACAAACTCCGATCAATAAAAACAAGAACAAATCTGAGCTCCCAAAGGTATGCGACAAAGAGCGAAAAATGTCGGCAGAACTTTTCGTGCCATCTTGGAAATTTAGAAGTGAAACAGTCAATACAAGCAGTAGTTGTGGAGAAGTCGCCCGCGTGGACATTTATGCGTCGGCAGGAGCAGGGCTTTGGTGGTTCGAACGAGTGCACTAACGGTCAGACAGTTATATGTTTTGTCGTATGTCCCATTACCAGGGGCACACCACTTCGTGACTCAGTGTTTAACGGACTTTTCCTAAGACCCTTGTCCAATTCCGGGTGGAGTCACTCAAATGCATGTCATATTTCAGCGTAACGCTGACTGGCAATAAAGACCATGCGCGGTGAGCAGCTAAGTGTTTGCAAGTTTAAATATGATTAAATGTGTTTGAAATAAATGTTCGAAATATTATGTCATAGTATTATATAAATAAATCATTATCTTACATGTTAATATTCACACTTAATTTGTTCCCAGATTATAGATGGAACAGTTCCGCTGGTGACTTAAGGAGAAATTATAGTTTGTATATATGGAACTACCATACAGTGTGCCAAATACAGAGTTTGATGACCTGGTGTATATTGGTAAGAAAACAAGCCTGGGGTACCTTTTTATTGAATTACTACAGAGAATAACACCGAGCATAATTATGACGCATATTGACTTAATGAGATATAAACGTTATGGGAGCTATTACTATAGTAAACCTACATCTATATGACATTTAATTATGTTGAAATCGATAGTATGGTTCATGATGATCATAAATGAAATATTTGCTAGTCAGCACACCCTTTCAACTGAGCCACTATCCCATCACAACATACTGTCCCTTGAGGTACTAAAAGAACATCATATCAATGTTGTTCACTGGAATGAAACTATTGAATTTCCTTGAAATCTCATCCACGCCCCACCAGTATGTATCATATAAGTATTCATAATTTTGTTCAGATCGCTTGATGTACGTAGCAGTTGTACACTAGAATTGGTCAGAATGTTGAGTATAAATGATATGTTCGTTTATCACGCATAACTTCCATCAGTCCGTTCCCTATGATTGTATTCCATTAGTCGAAAGAGAGATGAATAAATACGGGCGCTCTATAAACCACTTTAGTTAACCACTGACATGTAACTGTAGTTACTTAAAGCATAAATACTCTTTGTGAGTGGATGTTTGGCTTCGTCTGAAATATACCAGCATCATTTTTGTATGTTTTTAGCAAATCAATTCCATGCATGAGGTCCTTCACCACTTCGCTCTTGTAACTCTAGATATAAAATATATATTCATATACATACATGTATATGTAGATGATTTAAATGAGGATGTTCAGGAGATATTATATCAGCTTCAATTTTCTTAATATTTCTGGGAGCGCTGACCTAGAGGTAAGTCGGTGTTCAGGGTTCAACCCCTCCCCCGCAGGAACACTGATTCGTTTCACGGAGCATGACATTATTTCCTAACTATCACATCTTAAAGTCAGTTATATCTTTTGTTTGAGAATAATGATACAATAAAAATATTACATGAAACATTTAATGTTAAATACTTCAGAGACGTTTGAAGATTCAATGAAATCGCCACCACCATTAGACAGAGAGAAGATGTGCCGAAAAACATGAGTAACCATTGGAATGGACAACATGAAATTTGAGAGGGATATTAAATGTTGTGACGGAGTCTTGTGGAAGGGTAAGTTTGTAATTGTTTGGAGTCAATCGATAGAAACAGCAATCGTTCAAAACTGAAAAGCCATTCTGAAACGGAGTTTAACACGACAAAAGCGTACGCATCTTCTGAAAGCAATCATTTCAATTGGCCAAGAAGTGCAGAGAAACAGCGCTGAAACCTTTGGCTCCAGACTGGTCGGAAAGACCAGTCGACGGAACAAAGCGAAATTATAACATATCCCACATACTGATACTGAGTATCTAGGCTATAATTACCAACATTGCTTGTATCTATGATATTCAATATTACACCAAGAAAATGTTACTCATGCAATGCCAATATTGATATAAATGTCTTTGCAAAATTAAATCTCAGAAACGTTCATAGTGGAGATGATGCACATTAGCCAAATGGGCTCATTATTCAACAGCAATGAAGCCGTATACTCAATTCTAACCAAATCTGATATGATTCGAGCGAGTTTAAATGTTTCATTACGAACACAATGGATGTTACTAAAACTAAGAACGATATGGCGGTAAATATTGAGTAGTATGCAAAGGAATGAAGAAACATTACTATGAGAAACTGTAATCGATAGAATCACTAACTATCTCAGAGGCTGACTACCATTCTACTCTATTTTCTACATTCATGTTCATACTCGGCTACAAACAAATAGAGATATAATGCGGGATGGCTTTAAGAGAAGTGTTAAGATAAGTCCAATAATCCTCCGGGAATCCTTTCATCATTTCATACCATATAAACCTGAATTATTTTATTAACGAAGAAACCGATGTCCCAATAATTCTGTACCGATATGTGACCAGAATGCAATCCAGAAACTCGTCACTTACGTTAAGACAATAGCACAAATAACACACACTGTAAGGGCAGTAGATGAACCAGAATTATGCTTTGTATATTTTGTAATTTGACGAAGCAATGGAAAGTGTCTCTTAACACTTAATATGTCTTTCAATTACCATGAAAATATATAAGTGTTAAGGTACAGCATCAGCCGGACGACAGGCAACCTCAAATTGAAATATACCAAACCTATTTTCCGTAAATACAAACTGTTTTAACAACTAGTTTGAAATATTCCATTTGACTTTTATTTTATGAAGTACATTTTGTAGGATGGAAAAAATATTGCCTCATTCTATAGATTATGTCAACAAAACTGAATGACACTAGTCAACGAATATACTAGAAAGCAGCCATGAAAATCAACAAACATGAACTACGTGCATAAATTACTGATGACTTTTTCGTAGAATCGTTGCTATGCCTTTCGTTTTTATTAAATTTTCAACAAACTTAAGTAGAAAAAGAGAAGGTGTGTTAATCAGTGTCAGCTATAAACATCTTTTCCATATTTGGTATTGATCTGCATATGCATCTTTTGGACGTTATATTCTTCAGGGAAATCAAAATCCCTTTCCGATAAATTCGAATTTTCCGAATAAAGAGCTCTTCTGATGAAATATTAATATTTCACTGAAGAGCAACAAGCACAGATTAAAATACCATTGGGGCTCATTCATTGTTCATATATTGCTTTTCTAGCCCAGATACTGCTACAAATTGTCCAACTATCAGTACATAAAAATACACAGACGTTAAGTCGATGACTATATAAAAGACGGGTAAGCATCCTGTGTGAGATATTAAACCTCAACTGGATCAGAAAACTTTTAGAGCAGATTTATGTTTTAGGTTTCATCACAACAATATTTTATGCGGAAATGATGGATGTGCAGTTTCCCATCCAATCTCCTATTTCCACGTTGCTTAGTAATCCATTCACGATATCTCGTACAATAAAGTGAGTTAGTTGACGACAATGTGTAATCCTCACTGCATGTTAATGCTCGCATGTATTACAACAATGCTCATGATGAGGAATAATTAACATCACACATTTATTAGTGTTTGAGCAACACATTTTATCACATTCTCACATCATTTGAAAGAAAGTAAACACAATTTGTACCCCATGTATATCATGTTCAGTACGTGGTGTCTAAAACGTCATCTTATTTGTTTTGCCAAAGATGTTAAATTAATACCGTAAATACTAAATATGTTTCTACGTAGTGTAACAGGGTGATAAAACACAGTATCACTTCCATTTATAGCTTGACTATTTTGACCTGAGCCTGCCCTTTATGCAAGAATATATTACAAGGTTCTTGCTATGAATATATCAATTTTGCAAGCAAATCGTGCAATATCGGTATTTCATATTTGTGTTTTGTACTAAACAACAACCCTCCGAACCATAAATCATATAAAATATGAATAAATGCATTTATAAATAACCCTATGTTAAAAGATAAAACATAATAAACCATCATCTCATAAGGACGAGTAGGCAGTAATTAATTTATGGAGGATGTATTGTTGTTCTACTTTTAATTAAAAGGGATGTAATTTCAGAATTATTTAAGGTTTATTTTGTTTGGGCGATTACCAATTGGTTTATATTTTTACAGTATATCACATTTCCATTGACATGTTTTGCATTAAACATTAAACATTGTTTCGTACACAACAGGCCATAAGTCAGAACATGTAACGAGGCTATGTAAAGCACGAACTGAATTTGATTAACAGCATACAATGTAAGGCCGAATGAGTTAAGTATACATACTATATTTCTCAATTGCTATGTACAAAATATGTGAGTTTAAAAAGTGACCAATTAGAACTTTTGTTGAGTGTAACTGGTAACGTGGTGTTATAACTACCATTTTATTAGATTATATCCACCTACAACTTTTATTACTTGTATTATAATTCAGGTATACGACAAATATAAGAAGACCGTAAAACGTCGACAGACCAGCTTGTGTCATCTTGAAATTTGGGAAGTGAAACAGCCTATCCGAACAGTAGTTTTGGAGACTAAAAGGTATGGGGAAGTCACGTTGGCTGGCCCAAGTCGACGTAAAAAATGGCGGCGTTATGACGTTTTCGCATCTAAAACGCTACTTTTGGCATCATTTGATATGGGGTTAAGTAGTTGCCCGGACACATATATTCGCCATGTTAAGCTCTTCAGTAGTGATGTAATATGCTATAACTACGATAAAATCGCATGTAGCTGCAATTCATATAGTACTTATTATTATATTAGTGTTTACCACCCAACAGGCCTTGAATATACGATATTTTCTGTGATGACTGTAGGTTTGCCCGGCCTTTGATTATCACATGGTGATGCTATGTCACATCAGAACGGTTTATTTCATATATAAACAACGATCAGCATTTACGATAATTGTCTTAAGAGTTTTTCTTTAAGGGAGTCTTAAGTTTTACAGGTGTACGGCCAATATTTTCATAAATCGTTTCATTACCTGTTTTCTCTAAACTAATCGCGATATTCACAGAAGCACGCTCTTCGTTATTAAACTCAAAATGCTACACGGAATTGGCGTCAACTGCTATATTACAAGACATAGATATATACATATTGTTGGCTGATATTTTCTGCTTAAAATATGCGATAATACCACGACCCCTACCTAATTAACACTCTACATACCACTACAAAATTGGGTTGGGCCGGGTAGTCATTTGTGTGGTTACTATAGTAATCATAGTTTGTGTTCGATTGGATAAAATTATTTCAAGTTTTGTCAAATAATCAGGTTGGTGACTAAGTCTTATGAAACGAAATTTTACTAAAATCGCATGTTCTAATCAAGCGCTATGCCGATCGTCCGGGAATTAAATGAACAACCATCGTATATGGTATCGAATTATGTTTTATTCTATTATAAAGTTTATGGTAAATATAAATGATATACGTATATTCAAATCAGCACACCCTATCAACCGATCAAGTATCGCATCACAACATACGGTCCCCTGAGGTACTTGCATTGTTCATTTGTCTAAAACTAATGAATCTCCATGAAATCTTTTTCATGCCCCACAAGTATGTACATGTATCACACATGTATATGTATTCATAATATCGTTCAGATCGCTCGGAAGGTTGAGTATAAATGATATGTTCGTTTAACACGCATAAATTCCATCAGTCCGTTCCCTATGATTGTATTCCATTAGTCGCAAGAGAGATGAATATATACGGACGCTTTTTAGACCTCTTAAAGTTAAACACTGAATTGTAATTGTAATACAATAAAGCATAGAGACCCTGTAAGAGTGGGTGTATGGTTTCCTCTGAAATTAAATGTATGAGCATCATTATTTTATCTTTTCAGCAAATCAAGTCGATGCCTGAGGTCCTTCACCACATTGCCCTTGTAATTCTAGATATCAAATAACATGCAACTGTAGATGCTTTCAATGAGGATGTTCAGGATAATTTATGTCAGCTGCAATTGCATAATACTTCTGGTTCAACCTCCGCCTGAAAAACTGCTAAGTTTCTTGGAGCATGAAATTATTTCTAACTATCATAACAATAACTTTAAGTCAGTTTAATATTTTGTTTGAGAAATATGATACAAGGGTTACATTAATGAATATGAAAAATATCGCATGCAACATTAAAAGTAAAACACTTCCGAGTTGTGTGAAGATTCTTTGAAATCGCCACCAATAGTCAGAGAGAAAATATTATAATGGGCAACATGACATTTGAGAAGGATATAACATGCTGTGATGCTGTCTTGTGGAAGGGTAGGTTTGTACTTGTTCAGAGGTACAATCCATAGAAACATCCCTCGTTTAAAAGTGTAAAACATTTCTGAAACGGCGTTTAACCCGACACAATCGTTTAAATCGGCCAAGGAAGTTCAGAGAAACAGCGCTGAAAAATTTAACTCCAGACTGGTCGGAAAGACCAGTCGACGGACTACCACATACTGATACTGAATATCTTGGCTATAATTACCATGGCTGCTTGAATCTAGGATATTCACTATTATCCTTAGAGGAAGATATTCATGTAATGCCGATATTGATATAAATGTCTTTCATCAATTAATTCTCAGAAACTTTCATAGAGGAGATGATGCACATTTAGCCGAATGGGTTCATTATTCAACGACAATAAAGCAGTATACGCAATTCTAACCAAATCTAATATAATTCGAGCGATGTAAATGTTTCATTTCGAACACAATGGATGTTACTACAACTAAGAACGATATGGTGTTAAATATTGAGTAGTATGCCAATGGAATGAAGATACATTACTATAAGAAACTAAAATCGATAGAATCACTATCTCAGAGACTCACTATCATTCTTCACAATTTTCTACATTCATGTCCATACTCGGCTACAAACAAATAGAGATGTAATGTGGGATGGCTTTAAGAGAAGTGTAAAGATAATTCCAATAATCCTCCGGGAATCCTTTCATCATTTCATACCATATAAACCTGAATGATTTTATAAACGAAGAAACCGATAATAATTGTTTACCGATATGTGACTAGAATGCAATCCAGAAATTCCTAATTCACGTAAAAACACTAGTACTAATATAATACACAGTGAGGACAGTAGATGAATCAGGATTACCTACGATAGTATTTTGTTTGTTATTGGACGAAGAAATGGATTATTGTCTCTAAACACTTATGTCTTCCAATGACCATACAAATATACGTTCGATGTTATACCTTTGATTTGATATTACGTTTTCTACAAACTAAAGTAGAAAAATGGAAAGTTAGTAGCAGCTAAAACATCTTATCTTGGCGAAGTATACAGATAGGGAGACATTGTTTAATACCTACAATTCTGTATTGATCTGCAGATGCATATCTTTAGGACGTTGTGTTCTTTAGGGAAATTAAAATCCCTTTCCGCTCAATTCTCACTTCCTGAATAAAGAACTCTTCCGATGAAATATTAACATTTCACTGAAGAGCAACAAGCACAGATTAAAATACCATTGGGGCTCATTCATTGTTCATATATTGCTTTTCTAGTCCAGATAGTGCTACACATTGTCCAACTATTAGTTCATAAAAATACACAGAAATTTAGTCGATGACTATATACAAAATGTAAGAGACGGGTAAGCATCCTGTGTGAGATATTAAACCTCAACTTAATCAGAAAACATTTAGAGCAGATTTCAACACAACGATATTTTATGCGGAAATGATGGATGTGTAGTTTCTCACCCAATCTCGTATTTCCACGTTGCCTAGTAATCCATTGACGACATTTCGTACAATAAAGTGAGTTTGTTGACGACAATGTGTAATCCTCACTGCATGTAAATACTCGCGTGTAGTACACTAATGCTCATGAAGAGGATAAATTATCCATGATAATGAGCACGAGTTTGTTGTATAGCTTGCGTATCACATTAAACACATCGGGAAAAACATTGTCATCCTTGTATATATGTAGTTCACCAGTTTCATCAAACAACTAATTAGTAGTATAATATGAAGGTTGTTCATCAAAATACAAAGAAGTGGTTTATGTAATTTACATTATTAGTTGATTTCATTAATGTCCTGCGTAAACGACCTTTAAAACAAACGGCAAATGAATATTTATCCATACATGAGATATACAACTGTATAGTGGTCGGAAAATCAGATAATCATTCCAAGGTTCCATATTGTCATTTTTCTCATGTAAGTACACGTTATACATTATAAACTATTATGGGTTAAGACAAGCCGCAAATGTCAGGAGAGACATGACCGATAGTATGCGGTAAAGACTATCAAGAAACCATCAAGCTGAACCAATAAAAATCGACCACATAAAGTAGGGCATTTGTACGTTAAACGGTCGTACAAGTGAGAAATGATGAGGAAGACCCGGTTTGTTACACAGGATGTTTCGCGCAGGGAAATCAACGTAATCGTTACAAAACATGATTGTTTTACACACAGACAAAACGATGATAACAAATCGGCCATGGAAGACAGTATAAACAAACTGTGTCAGAATAACTCTTTAACATACACACGTCACTGGGGCTATCTTTAGTGAGATTTTTCTCATTCTCTATACAATCAGCACGCAAGTCATAAAGTTTTTTTAACAGAAAATAATTATTTTCCAGTATTCTGTTTTTGACGATACAAAACTGACGCGGTAAACACAAACACAAAGACACGAGCAGCTTTGAATTTCGAATGCTCATGGCAAAACAAAATAACAATTATGAATGCTAACACAGAGATGGGTGTAAAAACGTACTGCTAGACTATTCAATTAGTTTATGAAAGTCTGCGTTATACAGTAAAAATGGCATTTTACACATATAAAAGTCCTAATGAAAAACCTTACGCACAACTCCTATCTATACCAACAGCCAAACATTAAGAAACATTACAATTGATTGAAACCATTGCATTTGTTTTTTTTCTTGGACAAGCGGTTGTCTACATATTGTTTAGTAACGTTATAAGTACTATGAACTTTTAATTCGGTGGAGATCTTGGCAGAAATGTTTACAAGGACAGGTTAACCTTGACACAATATCACTCTCTAGTGTTATAACTAGCATTTTATTAGATTATATCCGCCTACAACTTTTACTACTTGTATTATAATTCATGTTGGCCAATGATAATGTTCAACAATATCCCCAATGGATGGAAGGACTGTCAAACGGGACATTTCAAACCAATAACGGTTGACATTTGTAGGCGTCACAAGAGGAAGCGGCAATTGGATGTTAGACTAGCGAAAAATAATGTGTTTTCGTTCGGATTCCATTGATTGTCTAGCAAACTAATTATCCCGCATAGTTCGTTACTATATAGTATGGAGAGTTTTCAACGCATGAAACAACGACTCATAACACTTCACTTTTAAATGTCATATTTAAGCACAGTGTTGTCCAATGTAAGGTTTAAATTCGCAATCTCAGATCAATAAAAACAAGAACAAGTATGAGCTCCCTAAGGTATGCGTGAAACATCAGAAAATCATAAAATGTGGACAGAATTGTTAAAGTCATCTTTGGACTTTAGAAGTGAGACATTTCATCTCGACTGAAATTGTTGAGCAGGGTCACGCCTGGACACACATCATGAGGCTCGTATGGGGCGTTGACGCATAGATCGGGCGTACTCACGATCAAACAGTTATACGTTCTGTCGTTTGTTAATTTTTCAGGAGAATATCATGCTAGCAGCTACGTGTCTACACGTAAAAATGTAATTCAATGTGTTTGAAATATATGTTTGAAACATTATGTTAAAGTATGGTTCTGTAGCTATGCAGGTAGTGTAATATAACTAAAACATTGTCTTACATGTGAACATTCACACTTATTTTGTTCCCTGATTGTACATAGCTGGTGACTTTACATGTAGGCAAATAAATGTTTTTGTATGTGGAACTAAGACACAATGTGCCAAATACAGAGTTTGATGACCTAGCGTATATTGGTACATTTGTGAGAAAACGAGCCTGAAGAACGTTCTTACCAAACTGCTACCGAGAATAATACATAACATAATTATGACGTATATTGCTGTAATGAGATATAAACGTCATGAAATTTACATCTAATAATCCTACATCTATATGGTATTTATTTATGTTTTATTCTATATTCAATATATCATGTTGAACATAAATAAAATAAATTCCAGTCAGCACATCCTATCAACAGAGCCACTATCCCACCACACCATACAATCCCCTTAGGTACTCAAAGCACATCATATCATTGTTCATTTCCATAAAAGTATTGAATTTCCATGAAATCTCATCCACGCCCAACTAGTATGTATTATATATGTATTCATAATTTCGTTCAGATCATTTTATGAACATAGCAACTGTACACTGAAATTAGTCTGAAAGTGGAGTCTTCATAATATGTTCGTTTAACACGCATAACTTCCATCAGTCCGTTGCCTATGATTGCATGCCATTAGTCGTAAGAGAGATGAATATATACGGACGCTCTATAAACCACTTAAAGTTAAACACTGACATGTAACTGTAGTAACTTAAAGCACAGAGACTCTGTAAGAGGGGATGTATGGTTTCGACTGATTAAACGAGCATCATTATTGTATGTTTTCAACAAATCAATTTCTTCACCATATTGCTCTTGTAACTCTAGATATAAAATTGATATCTATATACATTCATGAATCCGTAGATGCTTTAAATGAGGATGTTCAGGAGAATTAATGTCAGCTGAATATCTTTCTAGAGAGCGCTGACCTAGATGTAGGCGGTGTCCTGGGTTCAAACCCCGCCTGAAACACTGCTTAGTTTCTCGGGGCATGAAATCATCTCATAACTATCCAAACACAGTGACTTAAAATCTTTTGTTTGAGAAATATCATACAAGGGTTACCAATGAATGTGAAAAATATCCCTTGACACATGAAATATTAAATACTTCAAAGACGTGTGCAGATTCTTTGAAATCGCCATCAATAGACAGAGACGAAATGCACCAACAAACATGAGTAAATATAATAATGGGCAACATGACATTTGAGAGAGATTTAACATGTTGTAATGCTGTCTTGTGGAATGGTATGTGTGTACTTGTTCGGCAATCCATAGAAACAGCCATTGTTTAAAACTGTAAAACATTTCTGAAACGGCGTTTAACCCGACAAAATCGTACGAATCGTGTGATAATTCGTTTATATCGTCTAAGTGGTGCAGAGAAACAGCGCTGATAAATGTAGCTCCAGACTGGTCGGAAAGACCAGTAAATGGACTACCGAATATCTTTAGTATAGCCCACAACTGATACTGTGTATCTAGGTTATAATTATCAAGGTTACTTGGATCTAGAGTATTCACTGTAAGGCTTAGAGAAAGGTACTCATGTAATGGCGATATTGATATAAATGTATTTGAACAATTCAATCTCAGAAACGTTCATAGTGGAGATGATGCACATTAGCACAAATGGGTTCATTATTCAACAGCAATGAAGCAGTATACGCAATTCTAACCAAATATAAGATGATTCGAGCGAGTTTAAATATTTCATTGCGAGCACAATCAATTTTAGAAAAGCTAGGAACGGAATGGCGGTAAATATTGAATAGTATGCCAAAGGAATGAAGATACATTACTATGAGAAACTGAAATCGATAGAATCACTATCTCAGAGACTGACTACGATTATTTACTCTTTTCTACATTCATGTTCATACTCGGCTACAAACAAATAAAGATGTAAAGTGGGATGGCTTTAAGAGAAGTGTAAAGATAATTCCAATAATCCTCCGGGAATCCTTTCATCATTTCATACTATATAAACCTGAATTACTTTATTAACGAAGAAACCGACGTCCCAATAATTCTGTTACGATATGTGACCAGAATGCAATCCAGAAACTCCTCATTCACGTTCAGATACTAGCACAAATACAATACACTTGAAGGACAGTGGGTGAATTATGTTATTGCTTTTGTTTGTTATTGGACGCAGCAATGCATTATAGTCTCTAAACACATATATCTTCCAATTCCATGAAAAGATAAACCTGTTTTTCGTAAATATAAACTTTTATAAATATTCAAATTGATTTTTATTAATGTTTTGTAAGAAGGATAGAAGAAATATTGCCTCGTTCTTTAGATTATGTCAACCTCCAAAAAATGAATGACACTAGTCAACTAAGATACTAGAAAGCAACCATGAAAATGAACAAACCTGAACTAAATTACAGATTACATTTTCAACAAACTAAAGTAGAAAAAGGGAGAGTGTGTTATTTAGTAACAGCTATGTACATCCTATCTTCGCGAAGTTAACTGATGGGGAGGAAATTTTCAAAATCTATTATGCCGTATTGATCTGCAGATACATTTATTTGGGACGTTGTATGCTTTAGGGAAATTAAAATCCCTTTCCGCTAAAAAATATACTTCCCGAATAAAGAACTCTTCCAATGAAATATTAACATTTCACCGAAGAGCAAACAGCACAAATTTTAATACCATTGGGGCTCATTCATTGTTCATATATTGCTTTTCTAGCCCTATTCTGCTACAAATTGTCCATTTATCAGTTCATATAAATAAGCAGACATTTAGTCGATGACTATAAAAGTGACGGATAAGCATCCAGTGTGAGATATTAAACCTAAACTTGATCAGAAGACTTTTAGAGCAGATTAATGGTTTAGATATCAGGTTGTCTTTACTGTAGAGATAAGAGGTTCTTTATATCGTAATCAAATATTTTATTCGGAAGCAATGTCGGTGCAAGATAAATCTAACAGTGGGTCAGCGCATCTTTTTTGTTGCCCTTGCTTATTGTAAATACATGTAACAGCATTATATAATAAAATAATGCATAATACACACAGTGAAGTCATATTGACAAAACTAACACACCAACCCATTTATTATTATCATATACCTAACCATATTTTACTTTACAATTGAATACATTGAATATTTTCCTTTTCTTGGACAAGTGGTTGTCTACATACTGTTTGGTAACATTATTAGTACAATGAACTTTTGATACGGCGGAGATCGTGACAGTCATTTAACGATGCCGGTGAGCCTTGACACAATACCGCTGGTCGGTGTTATATCTACCATTTTATTAGATTATATCCACCTCCAACTTTTATCACTTGTATTTTAATTCTGGTTGAACTTTGATAATGTTTTGCAATATCCCCAAAGAGTGAGATGACTGTCAAAGCTGACATTTCAAACCAATAAAGGTTGTCATTTGTAGGCGTCGCAAGAGGAAGCTGCTATTGCATGTTAGACTAGCGAAAAAAATATTTTATATTCTTTCGGAATCCATTGATTGTCTAGCAGACAAAATATCCCGCATAGTTCATTACTTTATAGTATGGAAATGTTTCAATTGATAAAACAACGACTCCCTTGACACTTCACCTTTAAATGTCATATTTAAGCACAGTGTTTGTCCAATGTAGGGATTAAATGAGACTCATATTCTCTGATCGATAAAAACAAAAACAAATGCGAGTTTCCTAAGGTATGCGACAAATATCAGAAGATCGTAAAATGTCGACAGACCAGCTCGTGTCACCTTGGAATTTTTAAAGTGAAACGGCCCATCCAAACATTACATGTAGTTGTTGAGACAAATGCAATATGAGAAAAGCTTTCAAGAAAGACAGCACTCATCTCAACCAACCGAGCACAGAAACCAGCCGCCTGCAAAGACATAAATGCGGTGGCGTTGATGGCACGAACGGGTGCACTTCTGTCGTTTTACCCATTTAAGGGGCAACTTAGAGTGTGCAGCATTGACTCATTGTCTGAGAAATACATGTGTGAAACATTATAATATATTATGCTCCTGCAGCTATGCAGCTAGTGTAAACGCACTAACTCATTCTCTTACATGTGAACATTCACACTCTTTTTGTTTCCTGATTATAGATGGAATAGTTCCGCTGGTGACTGTAGGAGAAATAATTGTTTGTGTATATAGAATTATGACACAGTGTGCCAAATACAGGGTTTGATGACCTGGCGTATATTGACTAGAAAACAAACCTGAAGTACAATCGTATTAAACTGCTACAGAATACAATACAGAGCATAATTATGACGTATACCGCTGAAATGTAATATCAACGTTTTGAGATGTAATACTAGAAATTCTTCATCTATACGGTATTTGATTATGTTGAGTTCATGGTGAACATAAATGAAATATATATTTTCAAGGCAGCACATAACATCAACTGAACCACTATCCCGTCAATGCGTTCTGTCCCCTAAGGTACTCAAAGAACATCATATAGTGCGTTAGCGACCAAGCTGGACCCCCATAAACCTTTAATAACTTTAAAAATACTGTGTCCATTAGAACAAAAATTGGTATGTGTTAATAAAACATTCTTACCAACTCTCATGAATTAAATAAGAATTTTTGGTGCACAGAAAAGTGTACTTTGCATTCACGTCTAATGCAAAATTTTAAGTCTAAAACAGGGTAAATACGTACGGGTGATTGAAGTGAACAGAACAGCAAAGATCAACAATTTGATCCAATATAACTGTGCATTAAGTTACACACCAGTGACCTTTGTAAATATAAAATGAGGCCCATACATGAACATGTTTTGTTATTAATATAACTCGAGCAACTGGGTAGAAATATTTGCAAGAAAAACATTGTATTTCTGTTTGTACAATTGATTATTCCAATCAGAAGATGGGCCTCAACTATGTACACATTGATGACCAGACAAAATAAGATAAAATTATCCATATGTGTCCCGTTATAGTTGTTAAAAATACAATAGCATTATTCTAACTGGCTGATCGTAATAGCTTATTTTACTCCCTGTCTATTTGTTGATTAAAATACCAAAAATAATGCATTAGACACAATGGGGAAAATCCTAATTAGTGAGTACAAACGTCTGAAATTTAAACACAGAGTTGGTAAAGATTAGTCAGTGAACTATGCCAAATTTCAATGAAATTGCATGATCACTTTTAAAGATATTTAAGGTTTATGGGGGTCCAGCTTAGTCGCTAACGAGCTATACCATTGTTCATTTGCCAGAAACTATTGAATATCCATGAAATCTTATACCCGTCCCACTAGTATGTATCATATATGTATTCATAATTTCGTTCAGATCGTTTTATGAACGTAGCAGCTGTACCCTGAAATTAGTCTGAAGGTTGAGTCTAAATAATATGTTAACTTAACACGCATAACGTCCATCAGTCCGATGTCTAAGATTGTATTCCATTGGTAAATAGCGAGATGATTAGATACGGGGAACTATTAACCACTTTAAGTTAAACACTGACATGTTAATGTAGTAACTTAAATCTAAAACATATGGGTGAGGGGATGTATGGGTTTCGTCTGAAATATACCATTATCATTATTATATAGTTTCAATAACTCAATTTCATGCAGAGGGTCCTATACCACATTGTACTAAAAAATATAGATATGACGTGAAATCACACATCGACGACACCTTGAGCAACAATATCAAATCATGGCAATAAGATACACATATCGTACTTGTGTGTCAATATCTTACATAACATAAAATCTATCGACACCCACAGAAAAGTGTAAATAAAAACTTTTTTATATAATAACACGTACATGGAATTCTTATTGTTTTAATAAAGAGGTTTGAGCATTTGTAATATAAATATCGAAGTTTCCCTAAAAAGATTAGTATGGTACAACAACGCTTAGCAAGCAAGCTGCTAGAGCATTCAATGAGTTCATGAAAGTCCGCGATATATAATAAAACAATGCATATAATACACAGTGAAGTCATATTGACAAAACTAACACAACCTTTTATCTATATCATAGACCTAACCACATTTAACCTTATAATTAATTGAATACATTGAAATGTTCCATTTGTGGAAACATGTGATTGTCTACATTTTGTTTGGTAGCATCATGATAACAATGAACTTTTGATGCAGCGGAGATCGTGACAGCAATTTAACGATGCCGATGAGCCTTGCCACAATATCTCTGGTACAGTGTTATAACTACCATTTTATTAGATTTTATCCACCTACAACTTTTATTACTTGTATTATAATTCTGGTTGACCTTTGATTATGTTCTGCAATATCCCACAATAAGTGAGAGGACTGTCAAAGCTGACTTTTCAAACCAATAACAGTTGACATTTGTAGGCGTCGCAAGAGGAACCCGCTATTGCATGTTAGACTAGCGAAAAATAAGATATTTTCTTACGGAATCCATTGATTGTCTAGCAGACAAATTATCCCGCATAGTTCATTACTTTATAGTATGGAAATGTTTCAACTGATAAAACAACGACTCTCATGACACTTCACCTTTAAATGTCATATTTAAGCACAGTGTTTGTCCAATGGAAGGATTAAATGAGACTCACAATCTCCGATCAATAAAAACAAGAACAAATATGAGCTCCCTAAGGTATGCGACAAAATAAAAAAAATGTTGGTAGAACGAACTGTTTATGTCATCTGGAACTTTAGAAGTGAAATAGTCCATACAAGCAGTAGTTGTGTAAAAGTCGCCCGCGTGGACATAAATGCGTCGACAGGAGCGGGGCGTTGGTGGGTCGAACTCACGGTCAGGCAGTTATACGTTTAGTCGTATGTTCCATTTTCAGGGGCACACCACTTCATGGCTCAGATGTTAACGTGATTTTCGCCTAATCCTGAGACCCCTGTTGAAATCCGGATGGAGGCATTCAGATGCCTGTATTATTTCAGCATAATGCTGACTGGCAAATAAAGGTCATACTCGGTTAGCAGTTAAGTATTTGCAAGTATAAACATGATTGATTGTGTCTGAAATACATTTGTGAAACATTATGCTATAGTATACTCCTACTAGTATGCTACATAGTATAATATAACTTAAGTATAATATTACATGTTAAAATTCACAATTATTTTGTTTCCAGATAAAAGATGGAACACTTCCGTTGGTGACTTTAGGAGAAATAATTGTTTTTGTCTATATGGAACGATGACCATGTGCCAAATGCAGAGTTTAATGACCTAGCGTATATTGGTAAGAAAACAAAAGTACAAGCTTATTGAACTGCCACAGAGAATGTTATAGAACAAAATGTAGACGTGTATGGTGTTTATGAAATATAAACGTCATGAGATGTAATACTAGTAATCCTTCATATATATTGACATTTCATAATGTATTATTCTATAACAAAGTTCATGGTGAAAATAAATAAAATATTTTCCAGTCAGCACACCCCATCAACTGATCCACTTTCCCATCACAACTTAGAGTCCCCTGAGTTACTCAAAAACATCATATCATTGTTCGCTTGCCTGAAACTATTGATTTTCCATGAAATCTTATCCACGCCCCACCAGTATGTATCATACATGTATACATAATTTCCTTCAGATCGCTAAATGAACGTAGCAGCGGTACCCTGAAATTAGTCTGAAGGTTGAGTCAAAATAATATGTTCATTTAACACGCATAACTGCCATCAGGCCGTTGCCTATGATTTCATTCCATTAGTCGATAGCGAGATGAATAAATACGGGGAACTATTTACAACTTAAAGTTAATCACTGACATGTAAATCTAGTAACTGAAATCTGAGAGGATGTGGATGAAGGAATGTATTAGTATCGTCTGAAATATACCAGTACATGTATTATTATTATGTAGTTTCAACAACTGAATTCCATGCAAGAGGTCCTATAGCACATTGCACTTGAAACTCTAGACGTAAAGTGAAATCACAAATCGACGACACCTGGATCAATATGGTCTAATCATGGCAATACTATACAAATATCTCATTTGTTAGTCAGTAAATTACATAACCTATTAGATAAAGTGCGCCCAGGATATCGAGAGAGGTGGTAAGATATGAAATAGACCACATAGGTAGACAAATTAAGTGTTTACGATTGATCAGTGTTATTTTAGTATACAATTGACCGTATGTGTTTATTCAAGTAACCATTTTTGCAACATTTGACCAATCCAGTCAATTTGTGTAAATATCACATTATCCTGGGCACACTATCGACACATACACAACCGTATAAATAAATACTTAATTATATAATAACACGTACACGGAATCCTTACTGTTTTTAATAAGAAGGTATGGATACTTTTAATATATCTATACCATTGTCCCTGAACAAATTAGCATGGTATAACAACGCTTAGAAAACTAGCTGCTGGGACATTCAATGATTTCACGAAAGTCCACGCCATATTCAAACAGTGAAGTCGTATCGACAATGTTTTTAACTAACACACACATTTTATCTATAGCATATAACTTACCACATTTACCTTATAATTGAATACAGTGAGCATGTTCCTCTTCTTGGACATGTGATTGTCTACATATTGTTTGGAAGCACAATACATTACGTACAATGAACTTTTGATACGGCGGAGATCGTGACAGCAATGTTAACGATGCCGGTGAGCCTTGACATAATATCGCTGGTCAGTGTTATAACTACCATTTTATTAGATTACATCCACCTATCTCGTACAATAAAGTGAGCTTGTTGACGACAATGTGTAATCCTCACTGCATGCAAATGCTTGCGTGTATTACATCAATGCTCGTGAAGAGTATAAATTATCCATCAGAATGAGCAAATGTCTGTTGTATAGTATGTGTATTACTTGTGTCACATTGAGTCAAACATACTCAATTCTTTAATCTTTTCAATGTACCAGTTTCACCTAACATCACATTCATTAGCATGATTTGAAGGTTGTCTATACGAGACAAGGGGTTCTTTATATCGTGGTCAAATATCTTTTGCGGAAGCAATGTCGGTGCTAGATAAATCTAATAGTGGGTCAGCGCACCTTTATTGTTGTCCTTGCTTATTGTAAATATATGTAACAGCATTATATAATAAAATTATGCATATTACACACAGTGGAGTCATATTGACAAAACTAACACACCAACCCATTTATCTTTATCATATACCTGACCTAATTTTTCTTCACAATTGAATACATTGAATTTGTTCCTTTTCTTGGACAAGTGGTTGTCTACATACTGTTTGTTAACATCATCAGTACAATGAACTTTTAATACGGCGGAGATCGTGACAGCAATGTTAACGATGTCGGTGAGCCTTGACACAATATCGCTGGTACAGTGTTATAACTACCATTTTATTAGATTATATCCACCTATTACTTGTATTATAATTCTGGTTGAACTTTGATAATGTTCTTCAATATCCCCAATGAGTGAGAGGACTGTCAAAGCTGACATTTCAAACCAATAACGGTTGACATTTGTAGGCGTCGATAGAGGAAGCATGTTAGACTAGTGAAAAATAAAATATTTTGCTACGGAATAAATTGATTGTCTAGCAGACAAATTATCCCGCATAGTTCATAGTACGGAAATGTTTTAACTGATAAAACAACGACTCCCATGACACTTCACCTTTAAATGTCATATTTAAGCACAGTGTTTGTCCAATGGAAGGATTAAATGAGACTCACAATCTCCGATCAATAAAAACAAGAACAAATATGAGCTCCCTAAGGTATGCGACAAAAAAAACAAATGTTGACAGAACGAACTGTTTATGTCATCTGGAACTTTAGAAGTGAAATAGTCAATACAACCAGTAGTTAGTTGTGGAAAAGTCGCCCGTGGACATAAATGCGTCGACAGGAGCGGAGCGTTAGTGGGTCGAACCCACAGTCAGACAGTTATACGTTTAGTCGTATGTTCCATTTTCAGGGGCATACCACTTCGTGTCTCAGTTGTTAACGAGATATTCGCCTAATCCTGAGACCCCTGTTTAATTCCGGATGGAGGCATTTAGATGCCTGTATTATTTCAGCATAATGCTAACTGGCAAATAAAGGTCATGCTCGGTTAGCAGTTAAGTGTTTGCAAGTATAAACATGATTGATTGTGTCTGAAATACATTTGTGAAACATTATGCTATAGTATACTCCTACTAGTATGATAGTATAATATAACTTAAGTATTATCTTGCATGTTAAAATTCACAATTATTTTGTTTCCAGATTATAGATGGAACACTTCCGTTGGTGACTTTAGGAGAAATAATTGTTTGTCTATATGAAACGATGACCATGTGCCAAATGCAGAGTTTAATGACCTGGCGTATATTGGTAGGAACACAAAAGTACAAGCTTATTGAACTGCTACTGAGAATAATATATAACATAATGTAGACGTGTATGGCTTTTATGAAATATAAACGTCATGAGATGTAATACTAGTAATCCTTCATACATATGGTATTTAATTATGTTTTATTCCATAACAAAGTTCATGGTGAAAATGAATAAAATATTTTCCAGTCAGCACACCCTATCAACTGATCCACTATCCCATCGCGACAAAGAGTCCCCTGAGTTACCCAAAGAACATCATATCATTGTTCGTTTGCCCGAAAATATTGAATTTCTATGAAATCTTATCCACACCCCACCAGTATGTATTATATATGTATTCATAATTTCGTTCAGTTCGCTTGATGAACGTAGCAGCTGTACCCTGGAATTGGTCAGTAGGTTGAGTATATAACTATAAATGATATGTTTGTTTAACTTCCATCAGTCTGTTCCCTATGATTGTATTCCATTAGTCGAAAGAGAGATGAATAAAGACGGGTCTCTATTAACTACTTAAAGTTAATTACTGGCATCATTATGATATCTTTTCAGCAAATCAATTCTATGCATGGGGACTTTCACCACATTCATTTTGCATATTAAGTATCCATACATAAATTGAAATCTCACATTGACGGCATATTGATAAAGATATGGTTCCACAAAAGCCATTGAAAAAACAAGTAACAACTACTTCGAACCTCATCATTATGTGGCTATAAATATCGCTTCCAATCATAGTCAATAACAAAACTTACAGAAATAACTGAACATGAATTTTCTTAAACATATTGACTTGTGTAGAAATAGGGGTCATGATGCTAAATACATTGTACGTATAAAAAGTATGAATACAATTTCTCAATAGAGTTTGAAGATTTAAGATTTTACAAACTTGTTCTTTCTTTCCCAAGATGTCCAAACCTATCCGTCCTCGGACCCTAAACGAGGAAGTGATTTGGTCTGGCCATAGGCGTCGTAGTTTAATCTATAGATTCTTAAAAACACTAAGTTCTTATACATTTTGCATCTCTCGGCAAATCTATAAAACCCTATCCTTTATGTTTGCATGTTAAGTTCCAGTCCAAATAGCAGAACACAACAATGGCCGATCACCTAGGGACATTACATCCTTATTATCCCCGATAGTTGTTCCATGCCTAGACAATATTGTAAATTAAGTGCCTGTCTTCCCTTCTAAATAGATTTAAAGCTAGCCAGATATCAATAATTTTATTGCGATCATTACACGAGTACCATTTACCCAGAAATTTACCAAGAAAATTGATGAGCCTCCAAAGCACAAGGTCTATTCATGCATCGATCGACCAGTCCAAAAGACCGCCCATTAAAGTCAAGACCATTGTGAAGTAATGCCAGTATGGAGATAAGTTAAAGTTACGGCTTCAAGTGTAAGCAGCAATTACTGTCCTTAATTCAAAAACGTGTGTATTTTCTAGTCTGGTCAGTAACATGATTGACTTGGAACACGTATTGCTCAGAATACATCATTTCAACAAAGTCTATCCCATGATAGATTTTGAGAGGATGTAGTCACTATCTGCAAACTGCTTGCAAACCTGATTCTGCTTTTGAATATGAGTCTAGTATACAATCGTACTTAAAACACATACATTTTATACATACATTTACGTACATGTTCTTCTTGCTATTGCTTATGTAAGAACGGCTAGATAATAAGAGTAAAATACGTTGCTCCTTAAGACGGTGACCGACGTTTGAGGATTTATGATATTTGATTGAATATTAAAGTTTGTACAATATTACAGTTGATTTGCCTCATCTTATTGAACATTATGATGTTGTTAAGATCCTGGTGTGACACTTAGCTTTGACAACATAAACATCTATGAAACGGATTTATACGTGAAAGAGGTGTTACCCTAAATATTCAGAGTTTTAGTTATTCGACGTGACCTACGCTTCTTTGCTAAAGCCAACATAACTGTTACTGACTAAATGCTACTTGACTGCCTCATTTATAGGCAAAACTGAATCAAGACCATAGCATTCAGAAGTAAATTCAACCAGCTAGGATTTATTACAATAACTCAAAGTTATGATCGCTTTCGTCGATCAACATAGAAGTTTCGCAATCTGGCTAAAATGCCAATTATTTGTGCCAACTTATTTTTTGTGCGCTTTCTTCGATTGAAATGTCTACGTTTCTCCCCAAAAGAATATATTAATAAACAAATGTTCATCAACACGGAATACAACAACGCGGTAATTCGGTAACTTGGTTACAAAATGCATTGCTATGACGTCATTGTGTACATTGAAAACAGATATACAGAGATAGTAGAGATGGACCCGACATAATCAATACAAGCTTATATAAGTAATTCTGGACAGTTTCTAGCAAATACATTCACACAATAGTGAAAGTGTGAGATGCGTACGAGATAAGTGACTAGCCAGATTTACAAATCGCAGACATAGTCTCTTGTATGACCAGACAATAGGATACTCTGACTTTATTACGATACACATATATTGTCCAGCAGAAGATTTTAGCACCGTTTTGTATGAACTGTTAGTATGTTCTATTGAACGTAACACATGGCGCCCTCCCCAGAGCCAAACTGGGTATACGAGTGTGGTCTATATAATTGTATTTGTTCATTAACATTACCAAAGAAATATTTGTAGTATTTTGCAGGTTGTTTAGAAATGGAATGCCTCTAACTTGTAATGTTGGATTCTTTGACCAAACATGGTTCCTCTCGTTTTGAAAGTAAGTTGAATCATATGCTAACATGTATTTGCAATTTAAACAATGACATGCTATCTTCAAACGTACGTGTCGAGTAAAAAGTATGAAGGCCTAATACTAAGTCGACTTATCAAGTTGATACTTGGTTTTTCTAGCATACGCATACCACTTTCAAAACTAAAAACTTGCTCTCTGTTTTGTAATGGTGATTAATATTGATACATTCCTTACCGCCATAGTTTTTAAACATGAATTCAATTTCTGTAACATATCCATATAAACGCTTAAAATTTATATTATCTTAAAATATGTATGTTTAAGTTCTTCAGTCTTCACACAGACAAATACATGTATACATGTTGTACATGAATAAATGTTACTTTAGTACATGCAATTACCAGATGTTTCTGACAGAATTCATTCGATGTTCCAAAACCTTACAAGATCTCTATGCGCCTACAAAGGCCACCAGGTGATTCTCTTACTAAACCGTAAATACATCCGTTTCTCCAGACGCTATTTAAGTTTGCGCAAAAATATCCTTATATAGTTTTCTGGTGTCTTAATTCATCATTCAAAACCGACGTGCGTTGATTAGAGTTGTTGTATAAATCATTCGATATACGACCTGCACCGTGAAACAGACGCATTGGTCAAAATGTTAAACGTATTGTAACAAATTCCGTAAATACGTGCTGACTTGTATCAGGATATACGATGTTTTCTGTTAACAAATGACACCAGTCGTTGTGTGTATATTACAATCGTCAAAACGTCGTCGTTTAAGATGTTTAAACGACCATTTATATGTCTGGGCATCGGTAAAACATAGCTACACCGGAACAACCACTTAATGGTAGACAACTATATCTCAATCATTAATGTTAGAAGTGCTTCACACAGAAAAAGCCTGTGACCTTATTCACCAATTTTGTAAAACTGAAATGCAGACTTAGACTTAAAATTTACAACATTTTTAAACGCTGCCATTCCTTTGAATATATTTAATCATGTTAAAAAGAAGAAGAAGCTGCTCCCAAAAAGCAAATCTACCCAAGTGTCCAGTATACCCCATACTTTAGTTCTGCAACTGATAGTGAGCACTAGTCACCGAACCTATTATATTCAATGCTCAATCAATAATATTTATTTCCTTGTGATATTGTACTATCTGTTCTATTTCTTTTCAGTCGTTCGATGTTCCTGCTAAATTAACCTACAGTACCAATAGACGAACAAAACGATGAAATAGGAAAAACAGAGTAATCCACTCCGGAAAATAAAGTCACATTTTAATAACTCAAATTGATGATAAAATACTAGTGTTTAATGCTGCTTATTGAATTTCAATATTTTCGTACCAGAACGCAAGAGCGTCAGTGAGAAATTAAATGTGATCGATTCACCAAAACGTATCAGACAAGTACAGGAAACAAGAGTTCTTCTCTGCGGGCAAACTAGTTAGATGGCGGAAAATTCAGGCATTATTCCTCGCTTAGCGTTAGAATCTGTACGAAGCGGGGGAGGATAATTGCATTTCGTGAATGTTTTATGACAATCGGTACGGCTGTTAGATATCCTGTTATGGCTTGCACAAGACCTCTATACTTATGTTAGCTTTGCAAAGAGATTCTTTGCCGCTTTCTCAGTAGCTGCAAGTTAATGATGATCATTGGTAAACCAGATCATTTATGCATAAATGCAAACATGGCGTCCTAAGACGGGACGTGTGCACAAATGTATCTTGGATTTTGAATACAATGGTATATTAATACAGTAGTCAAACGTGTTATTTGACGTATCGAAAGTACTTTATCTTAGTGTAAGCTCCAAAACTATCGGCAATAAATATTATCAATATTTAATTCAAAAGTCATTAAAATTCAGTATTCGTCATTTAAACAGGGACAACTTCTATACAGCGCTACCTCTTTTTGTGTTTTCTTCGTGCGCTATCTTTTACCTGTCCACATTGTTATAATAGTTTTGAAACCATAGAGAACGGGTTATGCTCGTTTTGAAACCACAGAATACGGGTTATGGTCGTTTAGAACCATAGAGTACGGGTTATGCTCGTTTTGTAACCATAGAGTACGGGTTATGCCCTACTATTTACTTGTCACTACAGCAGGTGTTAATTGCTGTGTGACGGCTGTACAAAATCGCCCTGTACTTCACTTCAGTGTAGTTATCACTATTAATAACCTCCCTTTGAGAATATTTTCTAGTTTATCCTGATTGTCGGCAAGTTTTTGTAACGCGTCAGGTTATGTATGAGCATTGCTCCGTGTAAGAGCGTTATGTTGTGTTGTTGCTATTTTTGTGCTCAGCTGGTTAAGTAGGGCGCTGCTTTCCCTGTCCGGTTTTCTCATATCATGTTTGCTGATAGTGGAGATATTCAGCTTTCTTTGCTTTTGATGGCGGAACCTGATGTGGTTTCATCGCCAACAAAGGTAACTTTCAGCGAGCTATAATGTTGTTTGTTGAGCTATATATTTACATGTACTAGTAGTTGCAATGGTGTAACTGCAACGTGTACATGTTCTGGTATTTCATTATAATGTACTCTGCAACATTTTTGCAAAGTGCTATCGGTATGTGTTATGTTCAACAACCATTGGAACGGTTGTGGCTAATTATGTGCCTAATGTACGCTTAACTTCTCGTGAAGCTTGCACACGAGGATGATAATGTCTGGAGTGAGCATATCAGGCTCGCTTGAAGCATCCATTGCTGGGGATGTTGATGGCTGGTACTACGTCTGACTCTTGCTTGTGTGGCTAGGCGCTGCTCTCGTAGCTGTGTGGCTTTGGTTTGTGCCCTACTTTTTATTCTCGTCTTGAAACCATAGAGTTCGGGTTATGGTCGTTTTCAAACCATTGAGTACTGGTTATGATAGTTTTGAATCCATAGGGGTTGCGCTTGTCCCAGTGTAATTCCATAAGATAGTGGTAAAGCATTTACCGAAAAGAGAAGACAATTAAGAATTTCATTTGACTTTTTAAATGTTTCTCTTCAACAAACGCAACATATCGTCAATAAACATGCAGTCTGTGTTTGTTACAAACCATAAGGCTGGAAACAAGAACACGACTTCCAAGTAGCAAATAAAATGATAACTTTGAATCGACGCGTTTACTATCTTAAAACATGTTCCTATGTGTTTCCAAAACCACCGACTTAGTCTTCTAATGAACATTTATTAACTACACGTTGACAACTAATTACAATAAATACGTAATGCCCAAAGAATCGCTGGGGAATTGAAAATCATGTCAAAGCGGTAATTCAATTTAGTAACGTATAATACGTTATCCAGCATGTCGATAATTGGACAAAAATTACCAACAACTTGTAAAACAAATGGGCCAAATGTAGTTTATGTTTTTCTAAACTGTGTTACCACTGTCTGATTAGTCAACTTATGTATCTTAATATTGAATCTAGAGACATTATCATCCTCGTGTGCAAGCTTCATGAGAAGTTAAGCGTACATTAGGCACATAATTAGCCACAACCGTGTCAATGGTTGTAGAACATAACACATGCCGATAGCACTTTGCAGAAATGTTACATAGTACATTGGAATGCAAAACTAGAACATGTGCACGAGGCAGTTTAACATTAACGCCTTTACATGTACAACTACTAGTATTTGTAGCATTAACACCATTTTAACATCTAGTATATGTACCATTAAAACCATTTCAACTTCTAGTATATATAGCATTAACACCATTTCAATCATTTCAACTACTCGTATATGTAGTATTCACACCATTTCAACTACTAGTATATTTACCTCATCAAACAACTTTACTCGTATAGCTCACTGAAAGTTATCATTGATTGCGATGAAACAAAGTCATGTTTCTCCACTAAAAGCAAAGAAAGCTGTATATCTCAACTATCAGCAAACAAGATATGAAAACATCGGACAGGGGAAGCAGCACTCAGCTGAACCAGCAGAGCTAAAAAAGCAACAACACAACATAACGCAGTTACACGGAGCTTCGCCCAGAAACTTCCTCTTGACCTACGTTCTATAGGGTGTGGTCGTCTTAATGCACATGATCTTACAAATACAATAAAAAGTCATCTTACGAGGGTCAGTCAAGAAAAACTGAGAGTTGTTAAATAAAACATTCAAAATGTATAAACAATTATATTATCTACCAATTAACGTCAACTATTATTCATTGCGGTTATTCTGATGAGTTCTGTGATCGGATATAGGCTTATAAATAAAGTTGCCAAGCAACCAAAGAACATCAGTAAAGGGTATGCGTTCGCGCCAGCGACTGGGAAACTAATTTTGTTTTCAATTCGAAAGTTTATTTCAACTTTATATAGCGTTATTTAGTACAACTGACATGTGTATCTTGTAGAATCGTATATATCAAATAATAATGGGCGTTTATTACAGAATGGTCACTAATGCTGCTCTTTTTAGTTGCCTAGCAACAATTTTACCCTTATTTTATCGATTTTCTCGGCATGTGTTCTTTGCGTTGCCATGGTATTCTAAAACTAATCACTGAATTCACAATTTCTTCTGAGGAGGATTATGAATGTATCTAATTGAGTCCAGTGACCGTAACAGAAATAAAAAATATACCTTCGCTTTTGAAAAACACCATGCGTTCGTTTGGGTAGGGTAAAACTGTGGTCTCAATACCAACAAATAAAGTGACAACTGGTAGTTCAAACAAGTATATTTTCTATATTGGAGGAACAAATCAACCATAATTAAGTATATCTGATAGATTAATGTATTACAAAATAAAAAATAAGTTTGAAATTGTTCGATATAACTTTATGTTTCCATAGCAACGCACTATTGTGTTCTACAGACAGCGCGAACGCATGCCTTCGAGTTGTCTTCTTCGGTTGCCTAGCAACAAGAATCAAATTTTCATACCCAAAATTGGTATTCGCCATAACATCGATGAGACACCATATTTCACGATGATATATAGACAATGTACGAACACTTATTCCCCTAATCATTATTCACCAACTCTCAGTTTTTCTTGACTGACCCTTGTATATAAAGGAGAGAAAAACACTTTTCCTGCATGTAGTAAAAAAGTACTGTTTATACTCATGCTGATACCAAATTCACATCGTTGTAGACCATATTATCAATATAAATGTCGTTGTGAAAAGCACCCGCATGTACTAAAGGCTGTATTTTATGAACCTTGAAATCATTTTCCCACGATAGCACAGCGTTAGTCTCGTCTAGACGTCATGTGTTAAATATGATTTACCAATACAGAATATTAATTATTGGAAACTTTACCTATAGATTATTTCATACAATAAGATTATACGGGTCCAATGGGTTAATACAGACTTATATCTACCAGACGTTCATAACATTCAGTGTTTATTAGCATACATCTCTGTATCATTTTATAGCCGGGTTTCTAGGAATTATCCTTGTATAATGGCTAATATATATCGAAAAATTCGTCTGGTGTTTGTAGCTTAATACCAGAATTGTACTTCTGTACTTTGCATATTGCATTATTGAATGTAAAGATTTCTTTCTCTTACATACTCTTAGATTCTAGTACGAGATGTGTGTTAATATCAAACTGATGAAGATGATTTGCTTACTGGTAAGTTCCAAAATAACCACACTTGGTTAGTCTGGTAGGGTCTAGTAGTGTGTCGTGATTTTGGAGTCGTTCTGATTTTTTAGTTTGTAGTTTGCCGTGTGCCTTGTACTTACAAAATGTACAATAAGTGATGATTCGTTCGTGTATGTTCATATTGGTGTCTGTCGTGTTATGTAGTTTCAGTATGGTGTTGTTGTTCCTGTCCAATGTGTAATAGGTTTAAGAGTGCGTGACACATTTCAGTTGCACTTAACTGGTAGAAACTATGTGACAGATACCAGTTGTGTTCACACAGCCGGACTACATCCGAATACACTAAGTATACACAGTAAACAATACACACTTTAAAACATGTAGCAGTCTTAACGTTAGCTATAAAACATATACTAGCTAATCGTTTCTCAGTGCCTTTATTGCCAATAGTATCCAAATGTCATTACCCGACACTGACGGAATTTCAGACGATACTGCAAACAGTGTTACAGATCGTTTGCAAAGGCTTGTGAGAACATTATCTAACGTTATTACGATCGAATCATAGAACTATTGTAGTCTTAACAATGACAATCGTTTTATCTCATTTATTGACAAACAAACAGAAGAAAGTATCACAAATGATTGGAAAAGAAACTATCCGTTCCATTAACATTCAGCACTTTTACATTACGTCTTAGCCATAGGATGAGGAATATTTCCCATTTATTTGATGTTCGCTTGCATCGCGTGAATGGAGAACTAAAGCTCTACCCATAAGAAACATTTGATGAAACATCTATCAATATACCGACAAGTAAATTAGTCCTTTCCCCAACATTGATATATCTGTAATCTTCTAAAAACCGTAATAGAAAAACAAACACACAAAGTGCATTAGCATAATAGTGGCTTCCTTATGAGAAATTAGTTCAAAGGGGATGCTAGTGGAAGATAGCAATTTACTGACCATTTCGGTGCAAATATTGAACTAATAAAATGTATAGTAGAAGCAGTTATTAGTCGCATATTGTAGCATACAATATACTTATGATAGTAACAAAAGAACCTAGATTAAGCAATTACGGTCAGAGAATAACTGTGCGTGCAGAGAAAGAAATATTACAATACACAAACAACGTGCCTTTTATATTCAAATAATTGAGATACCGAATTTAGCCAGACAGTATATATCTCTATATTTAATACTGTGATACATGTACCCATTGGGAGCTATTCTTATACATTCACTATTATAATATGATCATTCCGCAGCTCCTTTACATTACAGACCATTAGATGTTATACTACATGTACTATTGTGATCACACAATAGCTACTATAATGCAATACATACCTCTATTACATTTATTTTGTATATAGTGGTCACTGCATACCACTAGATGTTACATTGTCAGCACTCTGTAGTCACTCTAGTCCAAAACATACCACTAGATGTTATATTATGATCACCCCGTAGTCACCTTAATATAATACATACCACTAGATGTTATATTGTGAGCACCACGTAGTCACCTTTACACAACACAGCCTACTAGATTTTATGGTGTGATCACCCCGTAGTCATTCTTATACAATACAGACCACTAGATATTATTCAGCTCAACCCGAGGTCACACTACTTTATATATTATGAGCACCCCGTAGTTCCTCTTACGTATAACAGCCCACTAGATGTTACATTATGAGCACTAGTTGCATGTACATGTAGCTACCAATTTAATCAACTAAGTTGCAGAATAATGCGAATCTTCTTGGAAGCTAAGTGCAGTAAAACACCATACTAATAATCTATGTTAATATCGCTCTAATGTATTTGCATTTCGAAAAATATTCATGATATATTTGTCTTCATGATCATGTTTTAACAACAATTTGAACATATAAGAACATCTTCCAAGTGCATTATTGCTTGTTAAGACAGAGCCAGCCAAACTGGCGTCTTTTACATCTTGTATTTAAAAAAAAGATTATAGCTCAAACATTACCATTTAAGTTACACTAGATTTCATCTTATAAAATTCCTCCTTTTTACATATTTGAGACATTTTCATCAAGAGAAATTGCCGCCCTGAATGTTCTGTAGTTGAGGATGAACATGCCAATGAGAGTCGTGGGTATGTAGACGTCAATATCAGAGAAGGCGATTGAATTCCCAAAAGCCGGCGAAGACATGAACTTACACATAACATAGTAGGTGATGGAAGAAGACGAGGGGATCAACATACCAATTAGAGATTCGGTTATGTACATGCAATTATCTGACGCAGCCATTGACTTCCGAATGACAGGGAATGACATGAACTTGTACATTACAGAGAAAATGAAAAACCTGCTACCACAAGGGGATGAACCTACCAATTATATATGTTAACAACAGACGCAGTAAATGATGAACTTGTACATTAAAGAATGATACGAACATGCCACAATCGGCAAAGGGATAACATTATACAAACAGAGCAGGACGATATATGTACATATGCCATTAATAGAGTAGTGGATGATCATGTTATCATTAGAGTAGACGATGAGCTTGTCAATGGCATACGAATGAATGAACACGCCGGCAACTATATATGGAAGAATGAATTTCAACTCTTGATATTGTTACATATAATAGAACGATATATGTGATGTCACTATAGACAAAAATCAATAATTATGTAAGATGTCCACAGACCGTGTTCCCCTAGACAAAAATCTATACCAATACCGACATTCAAATATGGTATTATCATACAAAAGTTTGTACGCGTATGTGCGTGAACATGTAGCAACAATGCTATTACATGAAGATCCCATTCATGAAGAGATAACAATGGATAGTGTAATTTGCGTTTAGAAAATTACAACAAATACATACTATCGGAAGTCTTCGTGAAGTATACCAAAAGAATGGTAGTCATGTGTTAGCCAGAAAGAATCAAGTTATTACATGGTACGCCATATAGACCAGACATATGTGCGTCACACAAATCTCTAGTTAGCATCAGCAAACGACACGTAAAAATAAGATAATTAGAGTACGTGTATGGGCAATGGTATATTTGAGTGACGGTGCTAGCTCGCAACATACTTTAGTTCACATGCAGTAAAGGTGGTACCGTATACGATTTACGGAAAGGACGTTATGTTTTCAAGTGTCGGGTCACACGGATGTCTTGTGCTTGCTTTGATTGCATTCATATCAACGTTAGGCGTTATACCATAAATAACCATAATTATGATTGTATACTTCATTCCCCATACCATTTACTGTCATATGGTATTTTGCCACCGTCTATTTTCCCATTGCAAAAGTCATTTGTTTGGACTCCACAGACACATTTATTTTACATTTTGTGGGGAAGAAAAGTGTTGCAATTGCTGCAACATTCGGCTGGTCTAATCATGTTTTCGTCCTCTAATTTCCCTAAGGCAAGAAACTTATCATTAGATTGTGTCCTTTTCCATACATATATGAACCCACAAATCATAATATTTAGTTAGAAGCCATGTAATATAACGATTGTATTATCTCGCCTTCGTAAAACGTCAGGAAACAAACAAATATAGTACAAAGATATCTACGTCAGATAAGCTGCTTTTCTGATTAGTTCTAAATTACTTTTGTACTTATTTGTCTGATAAGATTTGCCTGTTTGTGTACAGGCATGTGTTTGTATTTGGGTCTAGGTAAACAAGACGACTACCAGAACTGATAACAAGTATGGTGGTTAAATGTTGGTACATCACGAACACGAGCATACTAATGCCTTGGTCACACTGAGCAGGTATTGAACTCGGCTACGTATTCCAGATTTAAATTAAATTGCTTCGGGAGGCATCGCGAACGAGGATATCACAAATTTCTAATGATTACCCCAAAGCTTCCACTTGACTACGAGGATCCTTTTATCGATACTTTCATATGTCATATATTAAATCGGGAGAACGTCGCCGAGGCAAAAGAAATCTCAGTGAGACCAAGGTATAAGTGTTGCGGTAATTGAACCCGCTGTCGTGGTCACAAATATTGCAAGATCTTGTTGAGTTAGTGTAAATATGTTCTTGTATTTTGTATTGATCCTAGAATATACAGAATACATTACCTCTTCTTTTGGTTTATTAACGAGTTTTATTCTAGTAGGTAAGTGACGGTTGTCATGTCTTTGGTGTTCTTACTGGTGAGTATGCCGTCCCGATACGCATACGTGTAAGCTTACAAATTAGTTTAGTAACTCATATATTAATATCAATTACAACTCAAGTAAATAATTAACAACATTTGCAAAATGTCGCTACAATATATGAATATTTTAATCGGTTATTGAACAAAACACCATAGTGATGATTTTTTAAATTACAGTGCAATTTTAATGTCAAATGTCACTACTCTCGTCCTAGCAGGTGTCCACGTGTCCTGTTTGAGAACTGGACAAGAACACCAACCCCAAAATTGCAGTCAGTACGGAGGTCATTGCACACTTGAACGTGCGTCTCAGAATCATAGAATATCATGCCATGGGGATTTCACAAAAACAACTTTCCATAAAATAATGGTATCAATATCAGTCATCTAAATTGATTGCGGACTATCATGTAAGGCATCTACATTTTATATATGTAGCACCCATTAAATACCGCGAATCATGCTAGTTTACCATATGCCTCCTCTCAAAGCTATATCCAGAAATCGTCTTGTTCATTCTTTGTTAATCTATACTAATGACAAATTATGTAAGAATCCATTTTGGATATACATAATCCCATAGACAACATTACAGAAATCCCAGTATTTAGACAGCAGCCCTACATATGACAGTAGACAGACTGAATATTATTGCTACGACAAAGTGGACGGCCATCAGTAATGCACAATCAACAAAATGTAGTACAAAATACTGACAGGAGAGGCAGAGTGCTCTGAAGAAAAACCAACAGAAAAATCAGAACACGAATGATGCAACATTGAGGAAAAAACCCAGAACGGATTAAAAAGCCAAAGTCCAAAACACACAATGTACCTTCTTTATGAAATCATAAAGATTATCCTTAAATGCCATTCAACTACAGAAATACTTATATGATGGATATGTGTCATGGGAAGTTTCTTTGTGATTATAAAATTTATCTCTAATAACTTAATCCTAATGTTATAGCAATTGAACAACTAATGAGTGTAAATACTTCTTCATTTAGGGTAAACCGTTGTACAACTTGCATCTCATATATTATTTGTCTTGATAGTGAGATAAATGAACTACCGAGAGGTCATCATATATGTAACATTAATTATATTATATGAGTAGAGTGGTATATTTAAAGTCTTACATTGTCAATATCACTATCATTTCCAATTGAATGACACAAGCTTTGATAAACATTGGTGAAAATAATTTCTGCTATGACTACAAATATTGTAATTTGAAAAAAGCTGTATCATAAATAGTCATCCATTTATGTAAAACAAAATCGTACGCCACATTACTTGACCGTATAAAGATGCGTATATTATAAAAATGGCAGTCTATCATAAGAAAGAGCAACGACCATTTACAGCTTGAAACATACAAACCTTATGTTGAGACGTCAATTGACCTTAAGATGCTTTAGCGTCTTATCTGATGCCTATATGTTTTGCTCTATACTCGCAAACCAGTAGATAGAAGGAATAATAAAAGTCAATTTAACCAACAAAAAAGACACACATTTATATTGCTGGTATTGATGCTGGATAATGGAATGGGATTAATGGTGATTTCTTAAGTTGGCCATAGGAGAAAATGGCAGTGTTCTTATGTTCTGCAAAGCTATCATTAGATGCAAAGATCACTTTATGATTTGCGAACTAGATTTGTCATACAATTGACGTGTTCATTACCGTGTTATTGCGTAAAGACTCTCGTATACGCTGTCGCAATGTCAGTAAAGGAGCAACCCTAAGGAAGCATGTTCCAAGAAAAAATCTCATGGCTACTCCACGAAACCCAGAGAATGGGGATAAAATTGCCAAACACGAATAAGAGCTGCATGATGTACACAATGGAAGGGTCGTGGCATCATAACGACCACCTGTCTAAAACAACCATCTCTGGCTCACAACAGTCTGGGTGTATCCAACACGTATACTGTAAGTTGCCATACATTACGTACACATTGTGCGCATTCGATCTACTAATCGTTCAATCGAGCTGATAGAGACATGCATACTTCACCAAACACAGACATGCATGTAAAGAGCTGGCTCTTTTTGTGTTTTGTTCGTGTTCGGTGCTTTACTTGTCCCATTTGTTATGCTCGTTTTGAAACCATAGAGTACGGGTTATGGTCGTTTTGAATCCATAGATTATGCGTTATGGTCGTTTTGAAACCATAGAGTACGGGTTATGATCGTTTTGAATCCATATTGGTTGCGCTTGTCCTAGTGTTACTCCATAAGATAGTAATACAACTATACAACATTTTCCACAAGGAGAAGACAATTAAGAATTTTAATTATCATTCTGTATGTTTCTCTTCAACAAACGCAACATCTCGCTAATAAACATTCTGTCTGTGTTTATTACAAAACATAAGGCTGAAAACAGTAGCACAACTTTCAAGTAGCAAATAAAAGAATAACATTGAATTGACGCGTTATGTATGTTCCTATGTGTTTCCATACCACCGACTTAGTCTTCTAATGAACATTTATTAACTAAACTTTGGCGACTAATTACAATAAATACGTAATGCCCAAAGAATCGCTGGGGAATTGAAAATCATGTCAAAGCGGTAATCCAATTTAGTAACGTATAATACGTTATCCAGCATGTCGATAATTGGACAAAAATTACCAACAACTTGTAAAACAAATGTGCTGAATGTAGTTTATGTTTTTCTAAAGTGTATAACAACTGTCTGATTAGTCATCTAATGTATCTTCATATTGAATCTACAGACATTATCATCCTCGTGTGCAAGCTTCTCGAGAAGTTAAGCGTACATTAGGTACATAATTAGCCACAACCGTGTCAATGGTTGTAGAACATCACACATGCTGATGGCACTTCGCAGAAATATTGCACAGTACATTGGAATGCAATACCATAAAATGTACACCATAAAATGTACACGTGACAGTTGTAGCATTAACACCATTGCAACTACTAGTACATGTGTATATCTAGATAAAAAAACAACTTCATAGCTCACTAAAAGATACTATTGATGGCGATGAAACGAAGTCAAGTTACTCAACCAAAAGCAAAGAAAGCTGAATATCTATACAATCAGCAAACACAGTATGAGAAAATCAGGCATGGAAAGCAGGACCCAACTTAAACAGCCGAGCACAAAAATAGCAACAGCACAACATAACGCAGTTAAACGGAGCAATGCCCACACATAACCTTACGGTTGTGATTTTTAAAATACCTTATGTCTTCGCTGTAAAAACGTAGGATAACCTAGAAATTAAACCGGTTACATTAAGTGACCGAAAGAAACGCAGTCAAGGCGTGAAAATCACCTTTCCTGCAAGTAGTAAAAAGATAATGTTGATACTCATGCTGTTACCAAATTCACATCGTTGAGAACCATATTATCAATATGAATGTCGTTGTTAAAATCACCCGCGTGTACTTACAGGTCGTATTGTATGAAGCTTGAAATCATTTCCCACGACAGCACAGCTTTAGTCTCGTCTAGACGTCATGTGTTAAATATGATTTACCAATACAGAATATTAATTATAGGACACTTTAACTATAGATTAGTTCATACAATAAGATTATACAGGTCCAATGGGTTAATATAGACTTATATCTACCAGACGTTCATAACATTCAATGTTTATTAGCATACAGCTCTGTATCATTTTATAGCCGGGTTTCCGGGAATTATCCTCGTATTATAGCTACTTTTTATCGAAAAATTCGTCTGGTGTTTGTAGCTTAATCCCAGACTTGTACTTCTGTACTTTGCATATTGCATTATTGAATGTAATTTGTTTTTTGTTTTATATGCTCTTAATTCTGGTACGGGATGTGTGTTAATATCAAACTAATGACGAATGTTTGTATACTGGTAAGTACAAAAATGCCCACACTGGGCTAGTCTAGTAGGGTCTAGTAGGGTGTCGTGATTTTGGAGACGTTCTGATTTTTGTTTTGTAGTTTGCCGCTTGACTTCTTGACTGCGTTTCATTCGGTCTCATGCAATAACCGCTATTCTATACATAATTACTTTGTGAAATCGGGTCATCCTGCATTTATTTCGGCGGGGACTTGGACTTTTAATTGTTTCGTTTGTTTATGTGTGGACATTGCTCAGTGTAGTTGTGTTGTGGTATTTCTGGTTTCTGTGATCGGCTGGTTGGGTTGAGTGCTACCGTCCCTGCCTGATTTCCTCATACCTTTTTGTACTTACAAAATATACAATCAGTGGTGTTTCGGTCTTGTTCGTTCATTGTGGGTGTTCGTCGTGTTATGTAGCTTCAGTGTGGTGTTGCTGCCCCTGTCCGATGTGTAATTGTCTTAAAAGGGCGTGACACATTGCAGTTGCTCTAAACGGGTAGGCACCATGTGATAGACGCCAGTTTTGTTCACTAGCTAATCGTTTCATCGTGCCTTTATTGGCAATCGTATCTAAATGTCATTCCCCGACACGGACGGATTTCGGACGACATTACAAACAGTGTTACAGATCGTTTGCAAAGGCTTGTGCGAGAATTACCTAACGTTATTACGATCGAATCATTGAACTATTGTTGTCTTAACAATGACAATCGTTTTATCTCATTCATTGACAAACAAACAGTATCCCAATGATTGGAAAAGAAACTATCTGTTCCATTTAGATTCAGTACTTATACATTCTGTCTTAGTCATAGGATGAGGAATATTTCCCATTTATTTGATGTTCGATTGCATCGCGTGAATGGAGAACTAGAGCTCTACCCATAAGAAACATTTGATGAAACATCTATCAATAAACCGACAAGTAAATAAGTCCTTTTCCAACATCGATATATCTGTAATCTTCTAAAAACCATAATAGAAAAACAAACACACAAAGTGCATTAGCATAATAGTTGCTTCCTTATGAGAAATTAGTTCAAAGCGGATGGTAGAGGAAGTTAGTAATTTACTGACGGTTTCGATACAAATACTGAACTAAAAGGTATCGTAGAAGCAGTTATTAGTCGTACAGTACGGCTCGCGAATAAGTTCCATGTATTCGAGAAAAACCACTAACGATTAACGCATAACGCCCGTTAAAACGTTAATCAGGAACCGATAAACGTTAAAGCGATTGACCAATCAAATCGGCGGATTTTCGTTACTCAGCAACGTGTATTCGAGAAACCGTGTAGAACCGTGATTTTTCGTGCAGAACCGTTATTTTTCGTGTAGACCGTTTTTTATCGTTTAAAACCGTTATTTTTCGTTTATTACCGATAATTTTCGTGCATATCCGTTAATTCGTCTGTATAGGCGAGATTCTTCGTTTATAAGCCTTTATTTTCGTGTTTATGTATGAGTGAATAGATCTAGCTTTTTGATCAATTTGAATTCATAGATCTATATAGTACTGTATAGACTATCCATGATAGGTGAAACAATACACGCTGCGCATGCGGAGTAAGTTCACGTTTAGAATTTCAAATTCTCGTTTCACGGTACGCATGCGCAGACGGAAAATCCGTACACGGCTATACAAGATGCGCATGCGCAGTAAGTTCACGTTTAGAATTTCAAATTCTCGTTTCACGGTACGCATGCGCAGACGGATGAATCTGTGCACGGTTTAACACGATTATACACGATGTGCATGCGCAGTTGTAGCAAACGCTTAACGCTTTAACGGTAACGCATTCCCGTTTAACGATCGAACGAAAATAATTTTACACGGAACTTATTCGCGAGCCGTACTGTATATTGTAGCAAACAATCTACAATTGATAGTAACAAAAGAAACTAGATTAACCAATATCGGTCAGAAAATAACTGTGCGTGCAGAGAAAGAAATATAACAATACACAAACAACATGCCTTTTATATTCAAATAATTGAGATACAGAATATAACTAGACAATATAGATATCTATATTTTATATTGTGATCTCCATTGTGAGCTACTCTTATAGATATAGCCACTCTTATAGTGTGATCAATCCGTAGCGCCTCTACATCACAGACCACTAGATCTTATACTACTCTAATGCAATACATACCGCTATTCTATAACATTAACTTTGTATAAAGTGATCACTACAGACCACTAGATGTTATATTGTGAGCACTTGTTGCATGTAGCCACTTTGTAGGACCTTTCGGCGAACCACTGTCCAAGAATGGAATTATTCAATTAAATCAACCAAGTTGCAGAATATTACGAGTCTAGTTGGAAGCTACTGTAAGTGCAGTAAAAACCATACCAATAACCAATGTATTTGTATTCCGGAAAATATCCATGATATATTTGTCTTCATGATCATGTTTTAGGAAGAATTCGAACATATACGAACATCTTCAAAGGGCATCACTGCCTTTTAATCGACTTGTTATGACAGAGCCATTCAAACTGGCGAGTTTTCCATATTGTATTTTTAAAATGTCTTTTAAAATGACTATAGCTTAAAACATTTAAACATTTATCTTATAAATTGCAACGAGTTCAAAATCCTCCTAACATAGTCGCAACTTTTAATCTAGATATATTGCCATCCTGAATGTTCTGTAGTCGAAGATGAACATACCAATGAAAGTCGTGGGTATGTAGATGTCAATATCAGACAAGGAAAGTGACTCCCATATAGCAGACGAAGACATGAAGTTACACATAACAGAGTACCTGGTAGGTGATGAACGAAACACAAGAGGATCAACATGCTAATTAGGGACTCAGTTAAGTACATGCCATTATCTGACGTAGCAATTGACTTCCCAAATGACAGGCAAAGACATGAACTTGCGCATAGATGACGAACCTGCTAACACAGGGGGATGAACCTCGCAATACTATATGTTAACAGCAGATACAGGGATGTACCACCCTATGACCGGCATGTGTATAGTCCTAACAGTAAATATTGAAGTTGTTTAAGAAAGAAAAGGATTATGAACATGCCACAATTGGCAAAGGGATAATAGTCCGCAAACAGAGCTGGTAGATACACACACATGCCATTAATAGAGTAGTGGGTGATCATTATTAGAGTAGACGATGAACCTGCCAATGGCATACGAATGAATGAACTCGCCAGCAACTATACATGAAAGAATGAATTTCAACTCTTGATATTGTTACATATAATATAACGATATAAGTGATGTTACTATAGACAAAAATCAATAATTATGTAAGACGTCCACAGAAGATGTTCTTCTTGACAAAAATCAATACCAATACCGGCATTCAAATATGGCATTATCGTACAAAAACTTAGTTTGTCCGCGTATATTGTTTTACCAACTACTGTTTAGTGAAAATGCACCTCATTCATTAAAAGAACAATAATAGGTAACGTTATATACTTGAAGGGTCTCATGATGTAACGTATAAACGTTACTTGAGCTACACAAAATAAACATATTTAGCATACCGCTTTACTCATACATCAGTTGTTAGTCAAGTTCCCAGACGATCATATTTAGGACGAAAACATAATCTGGTTGAAAGGAACGGTAACGAAATACAAGCCGAGCATGCGTGTCAGCCAATTATTTTAGGGACAATGGCTCAATTGTTCGAAACAAAAATACACATACTTTGGTTGGGAAGTGCATGTAGTAAAAACATTACTAAATGTAAATTACATTGATGAACAGATAACAATTAACAGTGTAATTTGCATATGGCAATTACAAAAACACATACAATGTAATATAATCCAAAGTCAAATATATGTAGCATATACCAAAGGAATGGTTGTCATGTGGTAGCCGTGAAGGATCAAGTCAGTATATGGCACACCATAATGGCCAGACATCACGTCTCCACATAGATCTGGAGTAAACAACGCATGACAGTAAAGATCATTAGAGTAGTACTACGTGAACACGTATGTGTATGGGCAATGGTGAATTTGAGTGACGGTGCTAGCTCGCAATATTCTGTAGTTCACATGATGTAAAAGTAGTATACGTTTTACAGAGAGAACATCATGTTTTCGATTTAGCGTCGGATCCCACGGATGTCTTGTGCTCGCTTTGATTGCATTAATATCACCGTAAGGCGTTATACCATCAGTAAGCATAATTATGATATACTTAGCAACTTTTCTAAGTCCACACTTATTGTTTTGATGATAACTTTGTCAAACGTGTATGTAACCCATTGAAATTTGGCTATAACTTTCATGTGTTATATGTTTGCACAATTGTAAAACAAAAAATCGAGTTTGATTTAAATTCATTGAATGGACACATGCATAACATAAGACCGCAAGAAAGTAAAAGTCGCAAATACATATATTTATATCTTGGATGACCATCATTAAGCCTTGTGTTTCTATTGGCAATCAAAGACACGAGTGGGAAGCATTGATGAATGAAGAGACTCATTGCATTTGACCATCTGAACTCAAAGTTATCATATGTCGTCGGCGTAGTTCGAATTTACATCATGACGTCACAATAAATGCTAAATGCTCTTGCAATCAGTATAACACAACAAGCAAACAATAAGTTGACCTTGAATTAAACACTCAAATATACACGAATATGTTGAAAAGATATCAGACGTGGCTGTTAAGGTAATTAGTCATGATTGTCGACACTGATTACTACCCTGTACTATACTGACGTCACTTCATATTTTTCTGACATCATCTGACGCAAAACTGTGATATCTAAATTATTTTATAAACTGTTTTCCATACGTGGTGACTCATTGGTCATACAATGAATGCATTTTGAACACACACAATGTACATATAAACGCGTGGCGTCAAAAAAGCAAGAAACGTACGTCAATCTTGTGACGAACAAACCACGTAACATACGACCAGTTCGATACGCGAATTATTATGACTTTGTTGTGCAAACTTCGCGCGAGAAATTGTGTCACTTCATTGTATACAATAAAAAAGTTATAGATAAATGAATATGAGGACTTAGAAAAGTTGTTAAGTATAGTATACTTCATTCCCCGTACCATTTACTGTCATATAGTATTTTGCCACCGTCTATTTTCCCATTGCAAAAGTCATTTGTTGGGACTCCACAGACACATTTATTTTACATTTTGTGGGGAAGAAAAGTGTTGCAATTGCTGCAACATTCGGCTGGTCTAATCATGCTTTCGTCCTCTAATTTCCCTAAGGAAAGAAACTTATCATTAGATTGTGTCCTTTTCCATACATATGAACCCACAAATCATTATATTTAGTTAGAAGCCATGTAATATAACGATGGTATTATCTCGCCTTCGTGAAACGTCAGGAAAGAAACAAATATAGTACAAAGATTCCTACGTCAGATTAGCTGCTTTTCTGATTTGTTCTAAATTACTTTTGTACTTATTTGTCTGGTAAGATTTGCTTGTTTGTGTAAAAGCATGTGTCTGTATTTGAGTCTAGATAAACTAGCCGTCTACCAGAACTGATAACAAGTATAGTGGTTAAATGTTGGCACATCACGTACACGAGCATACTGATGCCTTGTTTCCACTGAGTATGTTTTGAACTCAGCTACGTGCTCCCGATTAAAATTAATTTACTTCGGGATGCATCACGAACGGGGATAGCACAAATTTCTAATGATTACCCCAAACTTTTTACTAGACTACGAGGATCCTTTTATTGATACTTTTCTGTACCCATATACTAAATCAGGAGTACATCGCCGAGGCAAAAGAAATCTCAGTAAGACCAAGTTATAAGTGTTGTGGTAATTGAACCCGCTGCCGTGGTCAAAAATGTTGCAATATCTTGTTGAGTCTCAGCGTCATAGAATATCATGCCATGGGGATTTCACTATAACAACTTTCCATAAACTAATGGTATCAATATCAGTCATCTAAACTGATTGCGGACTATCATGTAAGGCATCAACATTTAATATCTGTAGCACCCATTAAATACGTCGGATCATTATAGTTTAGTTTAACATATACCACCTCTCAAAGCTGTATCCAGAAATTGTCTGGTTTATTCTTTGTCAATCTATACTCATGAGAAATACTCATTGTGGTGTTCACTTATACCTTGTTATAGGAATGGATGCTTCTTATCATATTTACTTATCAAAGTAAACTAAATGATGGTGCAAATTCAACAACAACACGTACACTTATTTTTGTTAGTATATTAAGTTAAATGTACTAACGCCGTTTTCAAAGTAAACTGGGACCACCTAAGAATCAATTATTGATATACACAATCCCATAGACAACATTACAGAAATCCCAGTATTTAGATGACAGTAGACAGTCTGATTATTATTGCCACGACAAAAGGGACGGTCACCAGTAATGCAAAATCTACAAAGTGTAGTACAAAAGGCTGACAGGAGAGGCAGTGCTCTGAAGAAAAAAAAAGAAAAGCAGAACACGAAGGGTGCAAAATGGATAAAAAAAAATAACTAAACGAATAATAAGCCACAATAAAAAACAGACAATGTCCCTTCTTTATGAAATCTTAAAGAATATCCACAAAAGCCATTTAACTACAGAAATACTCATATGATGGATATGTGTCATGAGAAGTGTCTTTGTGAATACAACATTATCTCTAATAACTTACTCCTAATGTTATAGCCATGGAACTACAAATGTATATTGGATGAATCATGACCTCAACATGTTAAAAGCCATGAGAAACGTTTGGCCATTACATTTACTCAACTTAAGTCGATAATTCAAAGGTTTTGTATCAATTGCTATAATAAACCAATTATCTTATCATAACTATATTCAATGTATTGTTTCAAAACTAATATTACATTACAAATTCTTACACAAAATGAAATTGATCTGCCAACTTAAAAAAAACATTTCTTTCTTTGAATAAAATTGACTTAAGCCTATGCGTTCTAACTGATTTTACATGTAGAGTCAATTAATAAGAAATATATCATATGTAAATCATGACGGACCGATTCTTTCAAAAATGTCATTTGTATTTCTATTCGCACTGCTGATATTACATGTTTTTGATACTTGTTCATTCGGGGTTGTACATTTGCATCCAATATATTGTTTCTCTTTATGATGACATAAATGAACTACCGTGAGGCCATCATATATGCAACATACATTATATGATATGAGTAGAGTGATATAATTAACGTATCTACTATGTCAATAACATTATCATTTCCAATTGATTGACAAAGGCTTTGATAAATATTGGTGCATTTCCGAAGTATTTCTGTTATGACTACATATGTTGCAATTTGAAAAAGCTACATCATAAGTAGTCGTTCAATTATGCCCAAATATTGTACGCCACATTGCACGACCATATGAAGATAACTGTATCATAAACATGGAAATTCTAGCATAAGATAGAACAAACTACCATTTACAGCTTGAAACCTACACACCTTATGTTGAGACGTCTATTGACCATAAGACGTTAAAGCGTCTTATCTGATACCTAGATGGTTTGCTCTATGCTCGTAAACCAGTAGATAGAAGGAATAACAAAAGTCAATTTAACCAACAAGAAAGACACATATTTATATTGCTGGTATTGATGCTGGACAATCGAATGGGATTAATGGTGATTTCTTAAGTTGGACATAGGAGAAAATGGCAGTTAACTTGTGTTCGGAAATGCTATCATTAGATGCAAAGATAACTTTGTGATTTTCGAACTCGATTTGTCAAACAATTGACATGTTCATAACCGTGACATTGCGTAAAGTCCCTCGTGTATGTTGTAGCAAAGACAATAAAAGAAGTAACCCAAAGGAAGCATGCTACAAGCAAATATCTGATGGCAAAGAAACCAAACACAGAGAATGTGTAAAATTGTTAATCAGAATTGTAGAATAAGAGAGGGTACGATAAGAGCTGCACAATGAACACAATGAAAGGGGAACAAAGCATCATACCAACAACCTGTCTAATACGACCATCTGGCTCACACAAGTCTGGGTGTATCAAACATATACACATTCTGCGTCTTAGCTATACCAATCGTTCAATCATTTCACATCTATCTGATTAACAGTAATCTCACATCAACTGGAAGATGGTTCACTCGATCTTTGTCGTTTGAAGACAACAATAATTGTAGCAATGACCTAGCTGTGTCATTGTTTGCGTGATGTAGGACAAACATACAACATGTATAATACAAGTATAAATTAAGATACGACCACCGTTTGTGCTTCACGTATCGACACAAATGACGTTCTTATCAGGGCGACGAGGAGGTACATAAAGGCAGACACTTATATAAACCTATTCGACAGGTCTTGGAGACACTAAGTAATACCGAAAGTCTACAACATACCAACCATTATAGAGACGTATCAACCTTGAAACAAAAGATGGCTTGGTACAAATCTTGTTATACTCTGTTCACTATGAGCTGATAGAGACATACATACTTCACCAAACACAGACCTGGATGTACAGAACTAGCTCCTTTGTGTTTTGTTCGTGTTCTGTGCTTTACTTGTCCCATTTGTTCTGATCGTTTTGAAACTATAGAGTACGGGCTATGGTCGTTTTGAATCCATAGATTATGGGTTATGGTCGATTTGAAACCATAGAGAATGGGTTATGGTCGTTTTGAAACCATAGAGAACGGGTTATGGTCGTTTTGACTCCATACTGGTTGCGCTTGTCCTAGTGATATTCCATAAGATAGTGATAAAAAAAACTATACAACATTTTCCACAAAGAGAAGACAATTTATAATTTTAATTGACAATCTGTATGTGTCTCTTCAACAAACGCTACATCTCGCCAATAAACATCCAGTCTGTATTTCTTACAAAACATAAGGCTAGAAACAGTAGCACAACTTCCATGTAACAAATAAAGGATAACCATGAATTGACGCGTTTACTATCTCAAACAGTATTTTCCTATGTGTTTCCATACCTCCGACTTGTTCTTCTAATGAACATTTATTTACTACACTTTGACTGCTTATTACGATAAATACGTAATGCCCAAAAAATCGCTGGGGAATTGAAAATCATGTCAAAGCGGTAATTCAATTTAGTAACGTAAAATACGTTATCCAGCATGTCGATAATTGGACAAAAATTACCAACAACTTGTAAAACAAATGTGCCAAATGTAGTTTATGAGAAGTTACGCGTACAATAGGCACATAATTAGCCACAACCGTGTCAATGGTTGTAGAACATCACACATGCCGATATCACTTTTCAGAAATGCTGCATAGTACATTGAAATGAAATACCAGAACATGTACACGTGGCAAGTGTAACATTAACATCATAACAACTACTAGTATATGTGTATATCTAGCTCAACAAACAACATTATAGCTCGATGAAAGATACCTTTGTTGGCGATAAAACCACATCAGGTTCCGCCATCAAAAGTAAAGAAAGCTGACTATTAGCAAATATCATATGAGAAAATCTGACAAGGAAAGCAACACCCTACTTAACCAACCGAGCAACAATTTTAAAAACCCTAAGTCCCCGCAGTAAAAATGCAGGATGATCTAGAAAATACTCAAAACCGTTCAGCTTAAGTTACCGAATGCAACGCGGCCAAAACGCTACCAAGTTCCGTTCCCAAAGTCAATCTTAGTCACCACACCAAAGCAAGCTGGTTAATATATCTACTATCAGCAAAACCATAGATAGCCCGACCAAAAACACTAATTAGCTTTTCTTTCTTGAGTTTGAGTGATACCCTGCTGTGAGAGTCACGATACTTCCTTTTGACCTACATTCTATAGGGTCATCTTAATGCACATGCTCGTACGAATACAATAAAAAGCCATCTTATATAAATGAGAGATAAACACCTTTCCTGCAAGTAGTAAAAAAGTAATGTTGACACTCATGCTGTTACCAAATTCACATCATCGTGAACCACATCATCAATATGAATGTCGTTGTTAAAATCATCCGCGTGTACTAAATGCTGTATTTTATGAATCTTGAAATCATTTTCCCACAACAGCACAGCGTTAGTCTCGTCTAGACGTCATGTGTTAAATATGATTTACCAATACAGAATATTAATGATTGGGAACTTTACCTATAGATTATTTCGTACAATAAGATTATACGGGTCCAATGGGTTAATACAGACTTATATCTACCAGACGTTCATAACATTCAATGTTTATTAGCATACATCTCTGTATCATTTTATAGCCGGGTTTCTAGGAATTATCCTTGTATAATGGCTAATATATATAAAAAAATTCGTCTGGTGTTTGTAGCTTAATACCAGAATTGTACTTCTGTACTTTGCATATTGCATTATTGAATGTAAAGATTTCTTTCTCTAACATACTCTTAGATTCTGGTACGAGATGTGTGTTAATATCAAACTGATGAAGATGATTTGCTTACTGGTAAGTTCCAAAATACCCACACTTGGTTAGTCTGGTAGGGTCTAGTAGTGGGTCGTGATTTTGGAGTCGTTCTGATTTTTTAGTTTGTAGTTTGCCGTGTGCCTTGTACTTACAAAATGTACAATAAGTGATGATTCGTTCGTGTATGTTCATATTGGTGTCTGTCGTGTTTTGTAGTTTCAGTATGGTGTTGTTGTTCCTGTTCAATGTGTAAAAGGTTTAAGAGTGCGTGACACATTTCAGTTGCACTTAACTGGTAGAAAGTATGTGAAAATACCAGTTGTGTTCACACAGCCGGACACACTAAGTATACACAGTAAGCAATACACACTTTAAAACATGTAGCAGTCTTAACGTTAGCTATAAAACATATACTAGCTAATCGCTTCTCAGTGCCTTTATTGCCAATAGTATCCAAATGTCATTCCCCGACACTGACGGAATTTCAGACGATACTGCAAACAGTGTTACAGATCGTTTGCAAAGGCTTGTGAGAACATTATCTAACGTTATTACGATCAAATCATAGAACTATTGTAGTCTTAACAATGACAATCGTTTTATCTCATTTATTGACAAACAAACAGAAGAAAGTATCACAAATGATTGGAAAAGAAACTATCCGTTCCATTAACATTCAGCAGTTTTACATTACGTCTTAGCCATAGGATGAGGAATATTTCCCAGTTATTTGATGTTCGCTTGCATCGCGTGAATGGAGAACTAAAGCTCTACCCATAAGAAACATTTGATGAAACATCTATCAATATACCGACAAGTAAATTGGTCCTTTCCCCAACATCGATATATCTGTAATCTTCTAAAAACCGTAATAGAAAAACAAACACACAAAGTGCATTAGCATAATAGTGGTTTCCTTATGAGAAATTAGTTCAAAGGGGATGCTAGTGGAAGATAGCAATTTACTGACCATTTCGGTGCAAATATTGAACTAATAAAATGTATAGTAGAAGCAGTTATTAGTCGCATATTGTAGCATACAATATACTTATGATAGTAACAAAAGAACCAAGATTAAGCAATTACGGTCAGAGAATAACTGTGCGTGCAGAGAAAGAAATATTACAATACACAAACAACGTGCCTTTTATATTCAAATAATTGAGATACCGAATTTAGCCAGACAGTATATATCTCTATATTTAATACTGTGATACATGTACCCATTGGGAGCTATTCTTATACATTCACTATTATAATATGATCATTCCGTAGCTCCTTTACATTACAGACCATTAGATGTTATACTACATGTACATCACATGTACATCACACAATAGCTACTATAATGCAATACATACCTCTATTACATTTATTTTGTATATAGTGGTCACTGCATACCACTAGATGTTACATTGTCAGCACTCTGAAGTCACTCTAGTCCAAAACATACCACTAGATGTTATATTACGATCACCCCGTAGTCACCTTAATATAATACATACCACTAGATGTTATATTGTGAGCACCACGTAGTCACCTTTACACAACACAGCCTTCTAGATTTTATGGTATGATCACCCCGTAGTCATTCTTATACAATACAGACCACTAGATATTATTCAGCTCAACCCGAAGTCACACTACTTTATATATTATGAGCACCCCGTAGTTCCTCTTACGTATAACAGCCCACTAGATGTTACATTATGAGCACTAGTTGTATGTACATGTAGCTACCAATTTAATCAACTAAGTTGCAGAATAATGCGAATCTTCTTGGAAGCTAAGTGCAGTAAAACACCATACTAATAATCTATGTTAGTACCGCTCTAATGTATTTGCATTTGGAAAAATATTCATGATATATTTGTCTTCATGATCATGTTTTAACAACAATTTGAACATATAAGAACATCTTCCAAGTGCATTATTGCTTGTTAAGACAGAGCCAGCCAAACTGGCGTCTTTAAAAAAACAAGATTATAGCTCAAACATTACCATTTAAGTTACACTAGATTTCATCTTATAAAATTCCTCCTCCTTACATATTTGAGACATTTTCATCAAGAAAAATTGCCGCCCTGAATGTTCTGTAGTTGGGGATGAACATGCCAATGAGAGTCGTGGGTATGTAGACGTCAATATCAGAGAAGGCGATTGAATTCCCAAAAGCAGGCGAAGACATGAACTTACAAATAACATAGTAGGTGATGGAAGAAGACGAGGTGACCAACATGCCAATTAGAGATTCGGTTATGTACATGCAATTATCTGACGCAGCCATTGACTTCCGAATGACAGGGAACGACATGAACTTGTACATAACAGAGAAGATGAAAAACCTGCTACCACAAGGGGATGAACCTACCAATTATATATGTTAACAACAGACGCAGTAAATGATGAACTTGTACATTAAAGAATGATACGAACATGCCACAATCGGCAAAGGGATAACATTATACAAACAGAGCAGGAAGATACATGTACATATGCCATTAATAGAGTAGTGGATGATCATGTTATCATTAGAGTAGACGATGAGCTTGTCAATGGCATACGAATGAATGAACACGCCGGCAACTATATATGGAAGAATGAATTTCAACTCTTGATATTGTTACATATAATAGAACGATATATGTGATGTCACTATAGACAAAAATCAATAATTTTGTAAGATGTCCACAGAACGTGTTCCCCTAGACAAAAATCAATACCAATACCGACATTCAAATATGGTATTATCATACAAAAACTAAGTTTGTACGCGTATGTGCGTGAACATGTAGCAACAATGCTATTACATGAAGATCCCATTCATGAAGAGATAACAATTGACAGTGTAATTTGCGTTTAGAAAATTACAACAAATACATACTATCGGAAGTCTTCGTGAAGTATACCAAAAGAATGGTAGTCATGTGTTAGCCAGAAAGGATCAAGTTATTACATGGTACGCCATATAGACCAGACATATGTTCGTCACACAAATCTCTAGTTAGCATCAGCAAACGACACGTAAAAATAAGATAATTAGAGTACGTGTATGGGCAATGGTATATTTGAGTGACGGTGCTAGCTCGCAACATACTTTAGTTCACATGCAGTAAAGGTAGTACCGTATACGATTTACGGAAAGGACGTTATGTTTACAAGTGTCGTGTCACACGGATGTCTTGTGCTTGCTTTGAATGCATTCATATCAACGTTAGGCGTTATACCATAAATAACCATAATTATGATTGTATACTTCATTCCCCGTACCATTTACTGTCATATGGTATTTTGCCACCGTCTATTTTCCCATTGCGAAAGTCATTTGTTGGGACTCAACAGACACATTTATTTTACATTTTGTGGGGAAGAAAAGTGTTGCAATTGCTGCAACATTCGACGGGTTTAATCATGTTTTCATCCTCTAATTTCCCTAAGGGAAGAAACTTATCATTAGATTGTGTCCTTTTCCATACATATGAACCCACAAATCATAATATTTAGTTAAAGCCGTGAAATATAACTATACTATTATCTCGCCTTCGTGAAACGTCAGGAAAGAAACAAATATAGTACAAAGATTCCTACGTCAGATTAGCTGCTTTTCTGATTTGTTCTAAATTACTTTTGTACTTATTTGTCTGATAAGATTTGCTTGTTTGTGTAAAAGCATGTGTCTGTATTTGGGACTAGATAAACTAGCCCTTTACCAGAACTGATAACAAGTATAGTGGTTAAATGTTGGCACATCACGTACACGAGCATACTGACCCCTTGTTCCTACTGAGGAGGTTATGAACCCGACTACGCACTCCCGACTAAAATTAATTTACTTCGGGAGGCATCGCGAACGGGGATAGCACAAATTTCTAATGATTACCCCAATTTTTTTACTAGACTACGAGGATCCTTTTATTGATACTTTCCTGTGCCCATACATTAAATCAGGAGTACATCATCGAGGCAAAAAAAAATCTCCAAAGTATAAGTGTTGTGGTAATTGAACCCGCTGTCGTAGTCACAAATGTTGCAATATCTTGTTGAGTAAGTGAAGATATGTTCTTGTATTTTGCAGTATGTTTACCAAATTGATCCTATAATATACAAAATACATTGCCTCTCCTTTTGGTTTAATGTCGAGTGTAATTCTAGAAGGTAAGTGACGGTTGACATGTCTTTGATGTTCTTGCTCGTGTTTATGCCTTCTTGATACACCTACTTGTGAGCTCACACACTAGTAACTAATATATTAAAATCGATTACAACTGACGTAAATTAATTAACGACATTTGCAAAATGTTGCTAGATTTTATGAATATTGTGAATATCGGTTATCTAACAAAACATCATGGTAATGACTTATTTCAACAATTACAGTGTTATTTAAATGTCAAATGTCACTGATCTTGTCCTAACAGGTGACCAAATGCGTCCGGTTTGAGAACTGGACAAGAAAACCAACACTATAATTGCAGTCAGTACGGAGGTCATTGAACACTGGAAGTGCGTCTCAGAATCATAGAATATCATGCAACCGGAATTCCACTATAATAACTTTCCATAAACTATCAATCCCAGTGATCTAAACTTATTGCGGACTATCATGTAAGGCATCATCATTTAATATCTGTAGCACCCATTAAGTCCCGCGGATGATTCTATTACCATATGACACCTCGCAAAGCTGTATCCAGAAATTGTCGTATTTTTTGTCAATCTATACACATGACAAATACCCATTGTGGTGTTCACTTACACCATGTTATAGGAATAGATGCTACTAATTATAGTTACTTATCAAAGTAAACTAAATGATGGTACAAATTCAACAACACGTGCACTTATTGCTGTTATTGTATTAAGTAACTAACGCTTTATTTCAAAGTAAACTTGTAACACTTAAGAATCTATTATTATCTATTATTGAGATTCATAATCCCATAGACAACATTACAGAAATCCCAGTATTTAGACAACAGCCCTACATATGACAGTAGACAGACTGAATAGTATTGCTACGACAAAGTGGACGGCCACCAGTAATGCAAAATCAACAAAATGTAGTACAAATGTTGACAGGAGAGGCTGAGTGCTCTGAAGAAAAACCAACAGAAAAATCAGAACACGAAAGATGCAACATTGAGGGAAAAAACCAGAATGGATTAATAAACCAAAATCAAAAACAGACAATGTCCCTTCTTTATGAAATCATAAAGATTATCCACAAATGACATTCAATTACAGAAATACTTATATGATGGATATGTGTCATGGGAAGTTTCTTTGTGATTATAACATTATCTCTAATAACTTAATCCTAATGTTATAGCCTTTGAACAACTAATGAGTGTAAATACTTCTTCATTTAGGGTAAACCGTTGTACAACTTGCATCCAATATATGACTACAAATATTGTAATTTTGAAAAAAGCTGCGTCCTACTATATAGCATTAACAATACTAATGCGTGTTGGATGAATCATGACATCAACATATGCGTTTTAACTCATTATACATGTAAAGTAAACAAGAAAGAAAAAATGTAAATCATAACTGAACGATAACTTCATAACTGTCATCTGTATTACTATTTTTACTGCTGATATTACACACTTCTTTTTTAACTGCTGATACAGAATGTATTACACACTCCTTGATACTTCTTCTTTTAGGTTAAACTGTTGTACATCATGCATCTAATATATTATTTGTCCTGATAGTGACATATATGAACTACCGCTAGGCCATCATATATGCAACATTAATTATATTATATGACTAGAGTGGCATATTTAAAGTCTTACTATGTCAATATCAGTATCATTTACAATTGAATGACACAGGCTTTGATAAACATAGGTGCAACTTATTTCTGCTTTGACTACAAATATTGTAATTTGAAAAAGCTGCATTATAATTAGTCTTCAATTTATGTCCAACAATCGCACGCCATATTACATGACAATACAAAGATATAATGTACGTATACTATAAAAATGGCAATTCTAGCATAATATAGAGCATACTACTATTTACAGCTTGAAACATACAAACCTTTTGTCGAAACGTCTATTGACCTTAAGACGTTAAAGCGTCTTATCTGATGCCTAGAAGTTTTGTTCCATGCTCGTAAACCAGTAGATAGAAGGAATAGTAAAAGTCAATTTAACCAACATGAAAGACACACATTTATATTGCTGGCATTGATGCTGGATAATCGAATGGGATTAATGGTGATTTCTTAAGTTGGACATAGGAGAAAATGGTACTTTTCTTGTGTTCTGAAATGCTATCATTAGATGCAAAGATCACTTTGTGATTTTCGAACTAGATTTGTCAAACAATTGACATGTTCATAACCGTGACATTGCGTAAAGTCTCTCGTATATGTTGTAGCAAAGACAGTAAAAGAAGTAACCATAAGGAAGCATGCTACCAGCAAATATCTCATGGCAAAGAAACCAAACACAGAGAATGTGTAAAATTGTTAATCAGAGTTGTCGAATAAGAGACATGATAAGAACTGCACAATGAACACAATGAAAGGGAAACATAGCATCATACCAACAACCTGTCTAAATCGACCATCTGGCTCACAACAGTCTGGGTGTATCAAACATATACACATTCTGTGCCCTAGATCAACCAATCGTTCAATCATTACACATCTATCTGATTAACAGTAATCTCACATCAACTGGAAGATGGATCACTCGATCTTTGTCGAATGAAGACAAAACTAATTGTAGCACTGACCTAGTTGTGTCATTGTATGCGTGATATAGGACAAACTTATTACATGTATAATACAAGTAAAAATTAAGATACGACCACCGTTCGCGCTTCACGTATCGACACAAATGACGTTCTTTAAAGGGCGACGAGGAGGTACATAAAGACAGACACTTATATAAACCTATTCGACAGGTCTTGGAGACACTAAGTAATACCGACAGTCTACGACATATTAACCATTATAGAGAAGTATCAACGTTGAAACAAGAGATGACTTGGTACAAATCTTGTTATACTCTGTTCACTATGAGCTGATAGAGACCTACATACTTTACCAAACACAGACCTGGATGTACAGAGCTAGCTCCTTTTGTGTTTTGTTCGTGTTCTGTGCTTTACCTATCCCATTTGTTCTGATCGTTTTGAAACTATAGAGTACGGGTTATGATCGTTTTGAATCCATATATTACGGGTTATGGTCGTTTTGAAACCATAAAGAACGGATTATGGTCGTGTGGATTCCATAGAGTACGGGTTATGGTCGATTTGAAACCATAGAGAATGGGTTATGGTCGTTTTGAAACCAAAGAGAACGGGTTATGGTCGTTTTGATTCCATACTGGTTGCGCTTGTCCTAGTAATATTCCATAAGATAGTGATAAAAAACTAAACAACATTTTCCACAAAGAGAAGACAATTTAGAATTTTAATTGACATTCTGTATGTGTCTCTTCAACAAACGCTACATCTCGCCAATAAACATCCTGTCTGTGTTTCTTACAAAACATAAGGCTGGAAACAGTAGCACAACTTCTATGTAACAAATAAAAGAATAACCATGAATTGACGCGTTTACTATCTCAAACAGTATTTTCCTATGTGTTTCCATACCTCCGACTTGTTCTTCTAATGAACATTTATTAACTACACTTTGACGGCTAATTACGATAAATACGTAATGCCCAAAAAATCGCTGGGGAATTGAAAATCATGTCAAAGCGGTAATTCAATTTAGTAACGTATAATACGTTATCCAGCATGTTGATAATTGGACAAAAATTACCAACAACTTGTATAACAATTGTGACAAGTGTAGTTTATGTTTTTACAAACTGTGTTACCACTGTCTGATTAGTCATCTAATGTATCTTCATATTGAATCTAGAGACATTATGCTCTTCGTGTTAAAACTCCACAAGAATGTAAGCGTACATTAGGCACATAATTAGCCACAACCGTGTCAATGGTTGTAGAACATCACACATGCCGATAGCACTTTGCAGAAATGTTGCACAGAACATTGAAATGAAATACCAGAACATGTAAACGTGGTAGGTGTAGCACTAAAACCATGAACATTGAAATGAAATTTCCGAACATGTACACGACACGTGGCAGTTGTAGCATTTACACCATTACACAACTATAAAATGTACTAGTATACCAAGATCAACAAACTACTTAGAAGCTCGCTAAAAGTTACCATTTGGATTGGTGGCAATGAAACTAAGTCAAGTTCCGCCACCAAAAGCAAAAACTGTGAATATCTCTACTATCACCAAACAAGATATTAGAAAATCGGACAGTGAAAGTAGCACCCCACTTAACCAACGGAGAAACAATTAGCAACAACACAACATTGCACAGTTACACGGAGCAAGCTCAAACGCGACCAAAACGCTACCTAGCTCGCCAAGTCAATTTCAGTCACCACATGTAGAACATAACACTAATTACCTTTTGTATTGAGCTAGAATGGGTCATACTCTGCTGCGAGAGTCACGATACTTCTCTTGGCCTACGTTCTATTGGGTATGGTCATCTTATTGCATAAGCTCTTACGAATACAATAAAATGCCATCTTATATAAAGGGGACAAAAACACCTTTTCTGCAAGTAGTAAAAAAGTATTGTTGACACTCCTGATGTTACCAAATTCAAATCGTTGTGAACCACATTATCAATATGAATGCCGTTGTGAAATGTACCCGCGTGTATTTACAGGCTGTACTTTATGAACCTTGAAATCATTTTCCCACGACAGCACAGCGTTAGTCTCGTCTAGACGTCATGTGTTAAATATGATTTACCAATACAGAATATTAATTATTGGAAACTTTACCTATAGATAATTTTATACAATAAGATAACACGGGTCCAATGGGTTAATATAGACTTATATCTACCAGACGTTCATAACATTCAATGTTTATTAGCATACAGCTCTGTATCATTTTAAAGCCGGGTTTCTAGAAATTATCCTTGTATAATGGCTAATATTTATCGAAAAATTCGTCTGGTGTTTGTAGCTTAATCCCAGAATTGTACTTCTGTACTTTGCATATTGCATTATTGAATGTAAAGATTTCTTTCTCTTACATACTCTTAGATTCTGGTTCGAGATGTGTGTTAATATCAAACTGATGAAGATGATTTGCTTACTGGTAAGTTCCAAAATGCCCACACTTGGTTAGTCTGGTAGTGTCTAGTAGTGTGTCGTGATTTTGGAGTCGTTCTGATTTTGTAGTTTGTAGTTTGCCGCGTGCCTTGTACTTACAAAATGTACAATAAGCGGTGATTCGTTCGTGTATGGTCATATTGGTGTCTGTCGTGTTATGTAGCTTCAGTATGGTGTTGTTGTTCCTGTCCAATGTGTAATAGGTTTAAGAGGGCGAGGCACATTTCAGTTGCACTTAAGTGGTAGAAACTATGTGACAGATACCAGTTGTGTTCACACTGCCGGACTACATCCGAATACACTAACTAAGTATACACAGTAAACAATACACACTTTAAAACATGTAGCAGTCTTAACGTTAGCTATAAAACATATACCAGCTAATCGTTTCTCAGTGCCTTTATTGCCAATAGTATTCAAGTGTCATTCCCCGACACAGACGGAATTTCAGACGATATTGCAAACAGTGTTACAGATCGTTTGCAAAGGTTTGTGAGAGAATTATCTAACATTATTACGATCGAATCATAGAAATATTGTAGTGTTAACAATGACAATCGTTTTATCTCATTTATTGACACACAAACAGAAGAAAGTATCCCAAATGATTGGAAAAGAAACTATCCTTTCAATTAACATTCAGCGCTTTTACATTCTGTCTTAGCCATAGGATAAGGAATATTTCCCAGTTATTTGATGTTCGCTTGCATCGCGTAAATGAATAACTAAAGCTCTACCCATAAGAAACATTTGATGCAACATCTATCAATATATCGACAAGTAAATTAGTCCTTTCCCCAACATCGATATATCTGTAATCTTCTAAAACCCATAATAGAAAAACAAACACACAAAGTGCATTAGCATAATAGTTGCTTCCTTATGAGATATTAGTTCAAAGCGGATGGTAGCGAAGTTAGTAATTTACTTGCGATTTCGGAACAAATACTGAACTAAAAGGTATCGTAGGAGCTGTTATTAGTCGTATATTGTAGCATACAATCTACTATTGATATTAACAAAAGAACCTAGATTAGGCAATATCGGTCAGAGAATAACTGTGCGTGCAGTGAAAGAAATATTACAATACACAAACAACGTGCCTTTTATATTCAAATAATTGAGATACAAAATCTAACCAGACAGTATATAGATATCTACATTTAATATCGTGATACCCATTATGAGCTACTCTAATACACTACATCCACTATTATATTATAATCACTCCGTAGCTCCTTTACATTACAGACCACAAGATGTTATACTACTATTGTGATTACACTATAGCTACTCCAATGCAATACATACCGCTATTATATTTGTATATCGTACATGTAGTGCTCACTACATACCACTAAATGTTATGATCATTCCGTAGTCACTCTTATAAAATACCGACCACGAAATGTTAGATTGTGATCTCCCCGTAGTCACTTTAATACAATACAGACCACTAGATATTATACTGTGAGCACCTTGTAGTCACTCTAATTTAATATATTATGAGTACCCCGTAGTCACTCTTATACAATACAGATCATTAGATGTTATAGTGTAAGCACTCGTTGCATGTAGCCACTTTGTAGGCACATTCGGTGAACACACGTCACAGAATGAAATTTTTCAATTAAATCAACCAAGTTGCAGAATACAACGAGGCTTGTTGGAAGCTAAGTGGAGTAAACAATATACCAATTACCTATGTTGTGTTAATACAGCTCCGATTTATTTGTATTCGGGAAGATATCCATGATATATTTGTCTTCATGATCATGTTTTAGCAAGAATTCGATCATATACGAACATCTTCAAAGGGCATCATTGCCTTGTAATCGACTTGTTAAGACAGAGCCAGCCAAACTGGCGTCTTTTCCATATTGTATTTATAAATTGCGTTTTAAATGAATATAGCTCAAAACATTTTAAAATTTCAATAGTTTAAAATCCTCCTAACATATTTGAAACATTTTCATCAAGAGAAATTGCCGCCCTGAATGTTCTGTAGTTGGGGATGAACATGCCAATGAGAGACGTGGGTATGTAGATGTCAATATCAGACAATGATATAGGCTTCACAAAAGCAGATAAAGACATGAACTTACAAATATCAGAGTAGATGATGGACGAAAGAGGGGGGAATAAACATGCTAATTAGAGATTCGGTTACGTACGTGCTTATATCTGACGCAGCCATTGACATGGCAGGGAACAGAGTAGATGACAAAGGGGATGAACCTAACAATAAGATGTGTCACCAACAGACGCAGAATTGCATCTCCCTATTACAGGTGAGGGTATAGTCCTAGCAGTACAGAATGAATTTATATATAAAAAAGGATTATGAATATGCCACATCGGCAAAGGGATATCATTCAACAAAAGAGTAGGACGATAACATGCCGTTAATAGTGTAGTTGGTGATATTGTTATTATTATAAAGTAGAGAATGAGTCTGTCATATGAATGAATATGCCATCAACTATGAAATAAAGTATTTCAACTCTTGATACTGTTACATATAATAGAACGATATAAGTGATGTTACCATAGACAAAATCAATAATTATGTAAGATGTCCACATAACGTGTTCTACTAGACAAAAATCAATACCATTACCGGCATTCAAATAATGCATTATTGTACAAAAACTTAGTTTGTCCGCGTATGTTGTTTTATCAACAATTGTTTAGCGAAAATGCACCTCTTTCATCAACAGAACAATAAGTAGCGTTATATACTTGAAGGGTCTCATAATGTAACGTATACACGTTACTTCAGCTACACAAAATACACTGTTTTAGCATACCGCTTTACTCATACATCAGTGGTTAGTCAAGTTCCCTGACTAGCATGATTCGGATAAACGATACGGGAAGGGCATACAACCAGAGCACGCGTGCAAACCAATTATTGTAGGGACAATGTCTCAATTGTTCGAAACAAAAATACACATACTTTGGTTGGGAAGTGCATGTAGTGACAACACACTACATGTAAATTACAATGATAAAGAGATATCAATTGACAGTTTAATTTGCGTTTAGGTAATTACAAGCAAAAGCATACTATCCAAAGTTTTCGTGAAGCATACCAAAAGAATGCTAGTGATGTGGTAGCCAGGAAGGATTAAGTAATGACATGGTACGCCATATTGACCAGACATCACTTCTCCACATAGATCTTGAGCTAACAACGCATGGTATTAAAGATAATTAAAGTATTACTACGTGAGCACGTATGTGTAATTTGTGTATGGGCAATGGTGAATTTTGGTGACGGTGCTAGATCGCAATATACTTTAGTTCACATGCAGTAAAGGTAGTATACAATATACAGAATAGACATTATGTTTTCAAGCGTCGGATCTCACGGATTTCTTGTACTTGCTTTGATTGCATTCATCAACGTTAGGCGTTATACCATCAATAACCATAATTATGATAGTATACTTCATTCCCCGTACCATTTACTGTCATATGGTATTTTGCCACCGTCTATTTTCCCATTGCAAAAGTCATTTGTTTGGACTCCACAGACACATTTATTTTACATTTTCTGGGGAAGAAAAGTGTTGCAATTGCTGCAACATTCGACTGGTCTAATCATGCTTTCGTCCTGTAATTTCCCTAAGGGAAGAAACTTATCATTAGATTGTGTCCTTTTCCATACATATGAACCCACAAATCATAATATTTAGTTAGAAGCCATGTAATATAACGATGGTATTATCTCGCCTTCGTAAAACGTCAGGAAACAAACAAATATAGTACAAAGATATCTACATCAGATTAGCTGATTTTCTGATTAGTTCTTAATTACTTTTGTACTTATTTGTCTAGATTTGCCTGTTTGTGTACAAGCATGTGTCTGTATTTTATGTGAAAGCTTAACTAACCGACTACCGGAACTGATAACATACATTGTGGTTCAATGATCGAAATTCACGAACGTACCAAGTAATGTAGTAATTGAACCCGCTGTCGGAGTAGGTTGTTGTCGAGGTTTTGTAGATACTCAGTTCCATTGTTTCTGTTGCATGTTAGCAGTTATCACTGTAAAAAGTGTATGGTACGAGTATAGTGTATTATACCAGAACTAATTACTGGCATAACTATAAGTACAATATCATCTTTTATGATTTTGTATAATGAGTTTTCAAAGTCGCCATATATTATTGAGTTGATGAAAATATGTTCTAGTCTTTTACAGTGTGCTTGCTAAATTATTCCTAAAATATAAAAAAGTACATTACCTCTTCCTTTGGTTTACTGTTTAGTCCTAAGTAAGTGTAAGTTGTCATGTATTTGATTTTCTTACGGATGTGCATGCGAAGCTTTTCGAGTTAATCTATTGGGTCATGTGATTATAATTAACCGTAAAAACTGATTTATAGGCTTTTGATTGACAGCTGGCGATATGTCACTGATATCGTCCTACCAAGTGCCCGCACGAGTCCTGTTGGAGAACCGGACAAGAAAACGAACACTATAATTGCAGTCAGTACGGAGGTCATTGCACACTGGAACGTGCATCTCAGAATCATAGAATATCATGCCATGGGGATTTCACTATAACAACTTCCCATAAAATAATGGTATCAATATCAGTCATCTTAACTGATTGCAGACTATCATGTAAGGCATCAACATTAAATATCCGTAGCACTCATTAAATACCGCGTATCATTCTAGTTTATCATATGCAACCTCTCAAAGCTATATCCAGAAATCGTCTGGTTTATTCTTTGTCAATCTATACTCATGACAAATACCCATTGTGGTGTTCACTTACACCTTGTTATAGGAATAGATGCTACTTATCATATTTACTTAGCAAAGTAAACTAAATGATGGTGTAAATTCAACAACAACATGTACACTTATTTCTGTTATTGTATTACAAAAATGTAAGTCACTAACGCCTTTTTCAAAGTACACTTGAAACACTTAAGAATCCATCATTGATATACATAATCCCATAGACAACATTACAGAAATCACAGTATTTAGACAACAGCCCTACATATGGCAGTAGACAGACTGAATATTATTGTCACGACAAAGTGGTTGCCACCAGTAATGCAAAATCTACAAAATCTAGTACATAAGGTTGACCGAAGGGGCAGTGCTCTGAAGGAAAAACAACAGAAAAAACCAGAACACGAAGGGTGCAAAATGGAGAAAAGAACGAGATACGATTAATAAGCTACAATCAAACACAGACAATGTAACTTCTTTATGAAATCTTAAAGATTATCCACAAATACCATTCAATTACAGAAATACTTATATGATGGATATTTGTCGAGGGAAGTTTCTTTGTGAATACGACATTACCACTAATAACTTTATCCTACTATATTGCAATAACACCA